>CM070755.1:12856513-15546513 GCA_036346245.1 Bonia amplexicaulis | reverse complement strand
TCATCTTGGTGGCCGGTGGCGCCGTCGACGAGGACGGAGGGGAACTCGATAATCTCCTGAGGGCAGAAGATCCTCATGTCCGTGTCGCAGGTCGCCTCGAAATCGATGACCACGAAGGTGGCGAAATCTTGCGGTTGGACGGCGCCAAGCTCCATCGCGTAATCTCTCTGTCCCTCCAAGAGTGTGTAATTAATAATTAAGCAGCAGTACTTCTTTGAAATCAATACTTCACACTTAGCTTTCAATGGTGTATATACAGTTTGCGTAATCCTCTGTATTATCAGGTGTTTGATTGCTTGTAAAGAATATATACACAGATACCTCACACAAGATTACCATAAACGAACAGGAACAACTCAGCTGACAGCAAGTAGCATGGGGTACCTCGACGCCTCTAGAATCCGTGGAGCCGCGCGAGCAACGGCAGGCCGGCAGCGGAATCCGGCCGGCGGGTCCGGCGACGCTAGTAGATGCGCGTGGAGTCGCCGGGAAGGGAGACGGGGATTAGCTAGCTAGCTGGTCTTTTGTTTATGGAGAAGGGAGAAGGGCAGGAGTGGGGAATGGATATGGCGTAGTGGCAAAAAACACGCCACTGGTGCATTAAAGCGTGTAAACGAGCATTTCGAAGCTCACTCCCTTTCTTGTCCAACTACCGGGGGAATAAGTCCATTTTTTCGAAAAACAATCTTGAACTCGAAAACCGTGTGAATGGAAATCCTGAACCGTCGATACCAGGAAGTAATCCCCTCATACGAGCTGATCCTAGTTTTCGGCTGACGTGACCGTCATATGTCTCCTCGTTGGCAAAGATGTGCACTGACATCGCGATGACGCTAACTTAACATAGTTTCGCCAGATTGGGCACTGACATCGCCTCCACCATTGCAACATCACCACATCCTCTCAATCTCTCTCTTCATTTCCTACGCAGCATAGCCATCTTCTCCTACTGTGACTACTGACCAAACAATATAATAAGATAGTAATGAAGTGGTTGTGATGGATAAACAATGCTTGCCCCTCCTCCATAGTCAGGGCGCGCGCGCGCGCACACACACACATATATATATATATCCTCATAGAGCGTAATTACAATATTACCCTTACAACCATGCTCCTCCTAGAAGGGTATACATGCTATTACATATATCACATTGGGCCATACAATCCCCCAAACAGGCTGTATGGGCTAAGGGGGGGCACCCCTACTACATCTCCCATAACAGAGGAGGCCGACAACTAAGCCTCAGCTTGTGGTGTGCTGGCGATAGGAACCGTGAAGAAGCACGAGAACAAGTATAATGGGGGGTTGTTCACATCACAGAGATCTCAACCATGGTAGTGGTTTTGCTGGAGACTCATTAGGGTCTGCGTAGTGATGAGCAAGGGCAGTAGTGACGTCTTGGGCAAAGTTGTAGGCGGCACTACGTTGGTTGGGAGGTTGCATCAGGCTCGTAACAACATAGATGAAATCACAGAGGGTGCTCCAGTACAAAGCAATCGAGCGGATATGGTCCGACGGCAACACACAACAGTAGGGAAGGAGAATGGAGCAAAGGAAGAAGAGCTCGTACAAGCCATTGGGAGCAAGAAAACTAATTTTAGGGAGAGGATGAGTGCATGGTGGAACACATAGTGACTTGGTCAGATCTGAGGTTACCTCATCGGAGTGGGAGATCGGGTGCCGGGTTGACGTCGGAGCCAAGGCTAGAAAACGTGTGGCTCAACAGGATGCGGGTCCAAGCGAGGCAGGTACGATAGAGCACGTCGTCACTTGCGTCACCTTGACCTCATGATCCAAGCATCACCACCACCTCCGTCGCCGATGGTTGGAGTCTCGCCATCGTTGCACACATCACCATCATCACGTGGGCAAGGTGGAACATATGAGCAGCGGGTGGCACAGAGGTGATACCGGTAGACATCATTCGCGAGTGCCAGAAGGGGGAGGCCATGCGAACGGTAGTGGCTCGTCGATGCCTCCAAGGTGGTTGGCTTGGTGAATGAAGGAGGAGAGAGAATGGTAGAAAGAGAGTAGGAGGAATACCATGGATTTGAGGCATTTATTACTGGATGCCACGTCATCATCAAAAGCTGGCAAAGATCTTTGCCAGCAAGCAGACACATGTCGCCACGTCAGCCCAAAACCAGGGTTGGCTTATGCGAGGGGGTAACTTGACCGGTACGGTAGTTCAAGGTTCCCATTCAAACTGTTTTCCAGTTCAGGATTGTTTTTTGGACCACCCCAATAGTTCAAAGTTGTAAAGTAGACTTATTTGAACTACCGTGTATGCACAAGCTAAGAACGCTCATAATCTAACCCTGTAGTCACAAAAAAATGACGTTTCAAAATACATGCATTCAAACTTTTAATAATTTAACTATAGCTATTAATATCTTTCTGAATATTTATATTAAACACATCAATTTTATATGCATATATTTGTCTCGAAAAGTAATATATGCTCTCTCTGATCACAAAAAGATGTCGTTTCAGACATTGATATGGTCTTCGAAGCATAACTTTGATCACTAATTTCTACTGTAAAAGATTTATAAAACCTAATAAAATTGTACTATTATTAAAATGTTCTTTTTTGAAACAAACCCGTACATGTAATTTTTATGTCTAGTCTAAATATTGAAAAGATTGATAGTCAAAGTTTAGAAAATTTGACTGCATGTACTTTAAAACTAACATTCTTTTATCATTAGAAGGAGTATTACAATATAAATTAGTGTTTAAAGTTACATGTTGCAGATCTTGTCGGTGTCGAAAACCTCACACCTTTGTGCCGGCGGGAGTAGTTGATATACTAACCGGATCATGCTTAGGCCCTGTTCTTTTCAGCTTCTAAAAGCCGCTTTTTGGTTTTTCTACAGTAACTAGCTCTTTAAACGAAATATCTTTTAAGATAGAGTCTACTAGTTAATTGTAGTACATACTTTGCTGACTTCATTTATATCGTCAAAAACCGTACACGAGTTTCTATTACTCTGTAATATCTTGTACAAACAGTCTAAAAGTCACAAGCCGCAGTCAAAAGCCATAAGCCGCAGTCAAAAAGAACATGCCCTTATTCTAACCCCTCAACATATTTCACATCATTAATAGTAGCCGAGGATGGACAATTTGCAATAAATACACTTTTGATCCGAATGGAAAAACTATTTTGGAATGGAGAAAGTATATATGATTTTCATTGCAACAGAAATATGACATAAACATAGGGATACCACTGCGTAGGGGGTTACCCAATCGATTACCCATACTAATTTTGCTTTCATATTACCTAGGCCATATATACCCAATAGAACTGGGTAACTCGATGCATAGAACCCAAAGAAGGGGAGAGGAATGAGAGAGGAGCTCTGGGGCAGTGGCAAGATCACCAGCAATCGTCACCAGCGACGAAGGGTGTCAACAATATAGTAGTTGACATCTCGACATCAGGGAGAGGAGAGAGAGAGAGAGGAGCAATTGAACAAATGACAAGTTCATCGGCAATGGAGGCAGCGTCACATGGAGGCAGCATCAGAAGCCCAATATATATACCTCTGTTATAAATAGCGTTTGTATTCATCATAATACTAATAGGTCAATACACACACACATAGCGTTTGTATTCATCATAAGGCTAATAGGTCAATACACACACACACATGTATAGCATGTATGCAAGTAACCCTGTATACAATAGAGAAAATACACAGGTAATAATAATACACATCTAACGCCTCCCTCAAACTTATGGTGGATTAACAACATGAAGTTTGGAGAGATAGAAGCTATGCTGGGTTTTGGTCTGTGTCTTTGTAAAGAAGTCTGACAACTAAAGCTCTGAAGGTACATACTGAAGCAACAACATAGGTTTCTTACGAACAAATTGTGCACGACTGCTGCTTTCTTTACTTAAACACAGGTTTGTCTCCATAAAAAAAAGTAGAGCTCGATACTTCACTCGATCTTGTAGCGGATTAGTCAGTTGTAATTAACTTTTTAACCACATTTGGTATAATCATGTACTTCCACAATCCAACCACATCGAAAGACCTACAAATATCTCTCCTATTATATAGATGGAGTAAATTTCATCTTGTTCACTAACACTGCTCTACATGTTTTATATACTAAATCCGAAAACTAGCTCTATGACTATCTAGTTACGGAGTAGTGTTTAACAATCCTTAAATAAACTATTACAAATGTAAAAAATCGTAACAATATTAGATTTAAAGATCCTATATACACTATGTATAAAATCAACTAATGATACTTAAAAACATAACAATTCCCGTAGTGTCTTAAGGTGGGTCAATCCAACATCGTGCTCTCTAACATATGCCAATATTATTAATTTGATGTATCTAATATTTATGATCCATGAAACATGATAATCAAATCAATCAATACATGTGCTGATTCATAAATTATAAGTGTTCCACATAATGATATAAAATTGGATATATTTAGAATAACATCATAATACAAAGAGTTTCACAAACCAGTCAACAACTTGTTAATCAATATAAATAATTGTTCCAACTCATTAAGTGTGCGACCCTGTAAGCTTATATATACTCAGCTACGATACAAAAACTCCTTTTCGATCCCCTACTCAATAGTGGCCCCTAGTAGAGTATAAGTGTCCTTGAATATATACAAAGATCATATCAGATGAACCTATATAGTGCTTATATGCTGACCACTTTGCCTTAGAATAACATATCAAATTCAAGACGAGATGTATGCCATCCTAAGATAGCCCAATACTTCACTCGAGCTTGTAGCGGATTAGTCAGTTGTAATTAGCTTTTCAACCATATTCGGTATGGTCATGCACTTTCTCAATCCAACCACATCGAAGGGCCTACAGATATCTCTCCTGTTATATAGGTAGTGCAAATTTCATCTTGTTCGCTGACATTGCTCTGCATATTTTATAGTAAATCCGAAAGCTACCTCTACGACTACCCATTTACGGAGTAGTGTTTGACAATTCCTAAGTAAACTATTACAAATATAGAAAATTGTGATAGTCTTAGATCTAAGGATCCTATATACACTACGTATAAACTCAACTGATAATACTTAAAAATATAACAACCCCTGTAGTGTCTCAAGGTGGGTCAATCCAGCATCGTGCTCTCTAACATATGCACATATTTGACATATCTCATATTTATGATCCGTGAAATATGATCATCAATCAATATATGTGCTGATTCATAAATTATAAGTGTTCCATATAATGATATAAGATTAGAGATATTTAGAATAACATCATAATACAAAGAGTTTCACAAACCAGTCAACAACTTGTTAATCAATATAAATAATTGTTCATTCAAAGGATAGATTATTCAAAAAGTTCATAAACATAAAAGCGATACACGTAAGAAATTAAGCACCATAATATAATACCAGCAGGTTGTTATGTCCAGCGTTAACAATTTCGTCCGAAATTTCGCTACGCCGGGGGAGGGGCATCAGCCTGCGGCTGCGGCTGCGGCGGCAGCGAGCCGGTGATGGCGAGCCTGACCCCTCGACGCATCAAGACGGTGAGGAGGCGTGCTGTGTTACGCGAGTCGTCGAGCCCACTGTGCAGCTGGCCCTCGAACGAGAGGCCGGCTAGCCGGAGCGCCTCCTCCAAGCCGATCCCGCGGCCGCAGCGGAACACCTCGTCGAAAGGAACCTTGAGGTTGATCCACCGGTCGAAGTACTCCGGCTTGGCGATCCCCTTGAACCGGCACTCGAACTCCAGCATGGTGCGGCAGTCCCAGTCGCCCCACGTCACGACGGCGAAGCGGCCGCCGCCGTTCTTGACGCCCCTCTCCTCCAGCCACGCGTCGTGCGCGCGCAGCGCCTCGCTCAGAGGCACCCCGCCGTCGACGTCGTGCTGCTTGATGCCGGTGAGCTCCCTGCAGTAGTCGGTGAGCTGCGGGTGGTGCACCGGCCGGACGTACGTCCGGAAGTCATCCTCATCTTGTTGGCCGGTGGCGCCGTCGACGAGGACGGAGGGGAACTCGATAATCTCCTGAGGGTAGAAGATCCTCATGTCCGTGTCGCAGGTCGCCTCGAAGTCGATGACCACGAAGCGGGCGAAATCTTGCGGTTGGACGGCGCCAAGCTCCATCTCTGTGCCTCCCTGCTGCCTCCAAGAGTGTGTGTAATTACTAATTAATTTACAAATGTCAGACTAAATGAGTAGTCAGTCGAGCTACCTACGTATACTTCAATCAGAGCTCAGAGTTCACATACTAGTATAAATGAACAAATAACATAAGTGGCCGTACATTTTTGTAAACTCAAGGAATTCTATTGAAATTTTGTCTGTCTTTGTGTACTGAAAATAAGCACCTTGGCCAAATATTTAAAAAGTTCCGTCGCACCAAAAATATCAAAAATAAATCGTACCTGTACTACTTTACATGTGTTACAGATACATAAATTTTCAACGTGAAGTTCATCTGTGCTACGGAGAACCAAAAATGACAAGTTGCACATGTGAATAATCCATTTGCTATTGAACTTGTGATTTTTGATTCTCTTCACTATAATGAGTTTCCATCCCAATTTTTGCAGGTACACATGAAAAAATAATTACTACATGGGTGATCCCAAAAGCACATTTTTTGCAGGTACACATGAAGAAAATATACGCAAGCTGAAATGAAGGGACACATTTTTTGCAGGTACACATTTAATCGAGCAGTTAAATCATAATTCGCCACAGTACTTACTTTTGAAATCAGTACTTCACACTTAGCTTTCAATGGTGTATATATATATAGTTTGGTGATGTAAGTCCAAATCGGACGCCCACACTAGGTGTATATACATTTTGTGTACGTGTAGGTCAGTATTAATCCTCTGTACTATCAGGGGTTGATTGCTTGTAAAGAATATATACACAGTACCTCACACAAGATTACCATAAACGAACAGGAACAACTCAGCTGACAGCAAGTAGCATGGGTACCTCGACGCCTCTAGAATCCGTGGAGCCGAGCAGCGGCAGGCCGGCAGCGGAATCCGGCCGGCGACGCTAGTAGACGCGCGTGGAGTCGCCGGGAAGGAATGGGGAAGGGAGATGGGGATTAGCTAGCTAGCTGGTCTTTTGTTGCTAATGGGGAAGGGAGAAGGGCAGGAATGGGGAATGGATATGGCGTAGTGGCAGGAAAGTTGTTAATTAAGCAACCTAATCCCACTAGCAAAAAACACGCCACAGGAACTACCTAATCCCGGGAATCTGTGGTGCATTAAGGGCATGTTTGTTTCAGCTTCTGGCAACTGCAGCTTCTTCTAGAATCTGCAGCTCAAACAAACAGTCTAGATTTTCATCCAGATTCTAAGTAGCTAGAAGCTACAGAATCCAGAAAATGAACTAGTAGCCGAAGTGGGGTTATCCACTTCTCCGATCTCGACTAGTGGATACTCACCACCGCTTCACGAATCTACAATTTGAAACAAACAGGCCCTAAAGCGTGTAAACGAGCCTTTCGAAACTCACTCCCTTTGTTGTCCAACTACCGTGGGAATAAGTCCAAACTACTGATAATTCTAAAAACGATCTTCAACTCAAAAAACCGTCTGAATGGAAATCCTGAACTGTCGATACCAGTCAAGTTATCCCCTTATACGAGCTGATTCTAGTTTTGGGCTGACGTGACCGCCATATGTCTCCTCGTTGGCAAAGATGTGCACCGTCATCGCGATGATGCTAATTTAACATAGTTTCACCAGACTAGGCATTAACATCGTCTCCACCATTGCCACATCACCATATCCTCCCAATCTCTCTCTTCATTCCGTATGCAGCATAGCCATCTTCTCCTGTTGTGTTGTGGTTACTGACCAAACAGTAAAATAGGAGAATAGTAAAGTGGTTGTGATGGATGAGCAATACTTGCCCCTCCTCCATGGTCAGGGCGCACACACACACACATATATATCCCCATAGAGCGTATTTACAATATTACCCTTACAACCATGCTCCTCCTAGAAGGGTATATATGCCATTACATATATCACATTGGGCCATACAATCCTTCAAACAGGTCGTATGGGCTCACGGGGGCCACCCCCCTACTACATCTCCCATAATAGAGGAGGCCGACAACTAAGCCTCAGCTTGTGGTATGCCGGCGATAGGAATAGCGAAGAAGCACGAGAACAGGTAAAATGTGTGGGTTGTTCATATCACAGAGATCTTAATGATGGTAGTGGTTTTGCTGGAGACTCATTAGGGTCAGCGTAGTGACGAGCAAGGGCAGTAGTGACGTCTTGGGCAAAGTTGTAGGTGGCACTACGTTGGTTGGGAGGTTGCATCACGCGCGTCACAACATAGATGGAATCACGGGGAGTGCTCCAGTACAAAGCAATCAAGCGGAGATGGTCCGACGGCAACACACAACAGCAGGGAGGGCGAACGGAGCTAGGGAAAAAGAAAAGCTCGTACGGGCCATTGGGAGCAAGAAAACTAATTTTAGGGAGAGGATGAGTGCACGGTGGAACACATAGTGACGTGGTCGGATCTGAGGTTACCTCACCGAAGCGGGAGATCGGGTGCGGTGTTGATATCGGAGCCAGGGCTAGAGAACGTGTGGCTCAACAAGATGCGGGTCCAGGCGAGGCAGGTGTGGTAGAGCACGCCGTCACTTGCGCCGCCTCGACCTCATGAACCAAGCATCGCCATCACCTCTGTCGCCGATGGTCGGAGTCTCGCCATTGTTGCACACCTCACCATCATCATGTGGGCAAGGTGGAACATATGAGCAGCGGGTGGCACAGAGGTGATACCGGCAGACATAATTCGAGAGTGCCAGAAGGGGGAGGCCATGCGAACAGTGGTTGCTCGTCGATGCCTCCAAGGTGGTTGGCTTGGTGAATGAAGGAGGAGAGAGAAGGGTAGAAAGAGAGGAGGAGGAATACCATGGATTTGATGCATTTATTACTGGATGGCACGTCATCATCAAAAGCTGGCAAAGATCTTTGCCAGCAAGGAGACACATGTCACCACGTCAGCCCAAAACCAGGGTTGGTTTATGCGAGGGGGTAACTTGACCGGCACGGTAGTTCAGGGTTCCCATTCAGACGGTTTTCCAGTTTAGGGTTGTTTTTTGGACCACCCCAATAGTTCAAAATTGTAAAATGGACTTATTTCAACTACTGTGTATGCACAAGCTAAGGACGCTCAAAATCTAACCCTGTAGTCACAAAAAAATGACGTTTCAAAATACATGCATTCAAATTTTTAATAATTTAACTATAGCTACTAATATCTTTCTGAATATTTATATTAAACACATCAATTTTATATGCATATATTTGTCTCGAAAAATAATATATGCTCTCTCTGGTCACAAAAAGATGTCGTTTCAGACATTGATATGGTCTTCAAAGCATAACTTTCATCACTAATTTCTATTGTAAAAGATCTATAAAACCTAATAAAATTGTACTATTATAAAAATGTTCTTTTTTGAAACAAACCCGTACATGTAATTTTTATGTCTAGTCTAAATATTGAAACGATTGATAGTCAAAGTTTAGAAAGTTTGATTACATGTACTTTAAAACTAACATTCTTTTATAATGGGAAGGAGTATTACAATATAAATTAGTGTTTGAAGTTACATTTTGCAGATCTTGTGGACGACACGGAACATGAGTCAGGGAGAGGAGAGAGAGAGGCAACGATGGCGTTGACGGCGGTGGGTGCGAGGTGCAGCTCCTCAGGGACATGGTGACAGCGCGGTGGCTCAATGTGTCGGCCGATCAGAGGCAGCGTCGCATGGAGGCAGCACCAGAAGCCCAAGCAATGGCGTGGAAGATCGAGCAGTCAGGAAACGACAGAGCTATAGATCGAGCCACAGGATGGCATTGCTGTAGGACAACACGGCGGCTAGTGAAGGGACAAACAAATAGGAACAACTCAGATGACAACAAGTAGGCAACATATATACCTCTGTTATGAATAGCGTCTGTATTCATTATAAGACTAATAGGTCAATATATACACACGCACATGTCTAGCATGTATGCAAGTAACCTCGTATACAATAGGAAAAATACACATGTAATAATAATACACATCTAACACCTCCATCAAACTTATGGTGGATTAACAACATGAAGTTTGGAGAGATAGAAACTATGCTGGATTTTGCTCTGTGTCTTTGTAAAGAAGTCTGACAACTGAAGCTCTGAAGGAACATACTGAAGAGCAACAATCTGGTCCTGCATCTATGTCCTCGTATAGGAAGTATCAACACCAATATGCTTTGTAAGTTCATGCTTCACCGAATCTTTAGCAATGCTAATAGCACCTGTATTGTCAGACAAAAGAGGAGTCGGTACAGAAATGGAAACACCAAAATTCTCAAGTAACTACCGTAGCCAAGTAACCTCTATAGTCAACAAAGCCATAGCTCGCAACCCAATCTTAGCACTCGAATGATAAATTGTTATTTACTTCTTAGTCTTTCAAGTGATGAGAGAATCACTAAGAAAAACACAATAGGTAGAGAGAGACGAGTGATCACTCGCCCAGGTGGCATCGGAATTTGTCTGGAGCTGTAAAGAGTTAGAGTGAGGGAAAAAGAGATGATGAGAGATGGTTTCACGAAGGTATTGTAGAACACGAAGAAGACGACTATAGTGGAGCTAAGTGGGAGCAAAAACAAACTGACTCAAGATATGCACAATGTATGAAATGTTAGCACGAGTGACATCAAGATAAATAAGACTCCTAACAAGATGATGATAGCGAGTAGGATCAGTAAAAGGCTCAACATCAGTGGACCAAAGAATAAATATTAAGCTCCATGGGAGTTTTAGTTGTGCGTTGATCAGTAAGAAAAGAATGATAAAGAAGATCCTGGATATATATATTTTTGACTATAGTGGAGCTGAGTGGGAGCAGAAACAAACTGACTCAAGATATGCATAAGGTACGAAATGTCAGCACGAGTGACGTCAAGATAAATAAGGCTCCTAACAAGATGATGATAGCAAATAGGATTAGTAAGAGGCTCACCATCAATGGGCTGAAGAATAAATATTACGCTCCATGGGAGTCTTAGATGTGCGTTGATCAGTAACAGAAGCATGATAAAGATCCTGGATATACTTTTTTTTGGGACAGATAGAAGCCCTTAAGAGTAGAAATAGTCTCAATCCTAAGAAAGTAGCGAAGATGACCTAGATCAGACATGAGAAACTGCTCACTAAGATGCTCCTTAATAAAAGTGATGTACTAAGATTCATCTCTAGTAATGATCATATTATCAATATATAAAATGAGAAGCATCCGACCATGAGGCAAAATGTAAATAAAAAGAATAGGATCATGAGCACTGGTAGAGAAACTAGCTGAAATGGTAATAAAAAAGAAACAATCAAACCAGGCACGAGGAGCTTGCTTAAGGCCACAAAGAGATCGGTAAAGGTGACAAACCACACCCTCAGGAACAAAATACCCTGGTGGTAGCGGCATATAAACCTCCTCATGTAGCTTATTGTTGAAAATTGTATTCTTGACATTGAGCTGAGAGATGGACCATGCCCGAACAGACACCACAGTAAGAAGAGTGCGAACAGTGGTCATATGAGACACATGAGCAAAAATCTCATCATAATCACGGCTATGGTCTTGCTGAAAATCATGTGCTAGTACGCTCAAGGGAAGGACCATTATGGCCCTCAAGACGAACCATTAGAGCGGGTCTTAACCTTATAGAACCACTTGCATGTGATAGGAGTAACAAGTGCAGGAAGAGTGGCAAGATTCCATGTGCTAGTACGCTCAAGGGAAGCGATCTCCTCTGCCATTGCATGTTGCCACTCCTGATGAATAGCAACATCACGATAAGAAGTTGGTTCAGCAAGAGCAGCGGCAGCAAAACCAAAGCGCTCAGGAGGCCGAATAAACCAGTGATCACGAAGAGCATATCAGAGAGGAGAGGCTGAAGAAGATGATCCATCAGAAGAAGATGACGAATAAGAAGAATTCTCAACTCATGGACGATGAGTGTAGTAAAGAAGATAAGAAGGAATAAGACCAGGAGGAACCTCTGGAGAGGGTGCTAGTGGAGAAGGAGGCGCCGATGGTGAGGAGGCACCGGGGAGACCAAAAGTTGTGGTAGAGGAGTGGTGACTATATGGGTGGAAGGAAAAGTTAGGAAAGAAAATGGCTCGATAAGAGATGTTGAAGTTGTGGAAGGAGAAGGACGATGGTAGAAAGGATGAGACTCATCAAAAGTTATGTCCCTAAAAATTTGCATGCATCGGCCAATAGGATCCCAACAACGATATTCGTTATGCTCAGCACTATAGCCCAAAAGAACACACTTCACGGACTGAGTAGTCAACTTAGTGCACTCACAAGGCGCGAGAAGAATATAGCACACACACCCAAATAGACGAAGACTAGAATAATTAGAACAAATGTGGAGGCGGTGGTAGAGGCGACAAGATTGACATAGGCAGCAGAAGGAAGATGAAGCCACTCAAACTTCTAGAGCTGACGTGAGTCACGACAGCGAGGGCCAGTACCAATCAGAGTCCCCGTGCGATAATTTTGAACACAACAAGAGTCGGAATTGAGAATAACACGACAACTACGATCAGTGAGCTGACCAACAGATATGATCTGCATGGTTAGTTTTGGAACATGAGAGACAGCAGAAAATGTAAGGATGAATTTGAAAGAGTGCCTCATCCTGCGATAGAAAGAGAGGTACAATTTGTTGCTTGAATAGTGATAGGAGCACCTAAAGGACTAATAGAAGTGAGACCGGTGGAATCAGGTGTCATATAAAAGGAAGCACCAGAGTCAAGAATCCAATGTGATATACCTGGGGATGGAGAAGTAGAAGGTGGTCTCTTACTGCAAGAATGTGTAGCAGAACTAGCAAAACCGTATAGTGCAAAAGCAGCCATGCGACACAGTAGTGTGAGAAGATCGTAAGTGTTAGAAGCACCAGAGTTCCTCTGAGAGGAGAAACCTCCAGCGCCTTTCGGAGGACGTCAACTATGATGAGAATCCTTTTTCTTCCTGTAGCAGAACTGCTCCATATGTCCATTCTTATTGTAATAGGTGCAGTGAAATCCCCTATAAACATCAGCTGTCATTGATGGAGGCGCAAGTGGTAAATGAGTAACTGGAGGCGTATCAGGTGTGGAAGCTGGAGGAGCTACCAAAACTGAAGAAAACGACAGTGATGACAGTAGACCCACACCATGAAAGCAAATCTCTCTAGTACGAACTGTTGTAAGAGCCTCCAACAGAGTCACACGAGGGTGGTGAGCCAGCAACTGAGCATGAGTCTGCTCATACTCAGCCGGGAGACTTGTCAAGAAGTCATGATGCGGCGAAGCTCTAAGTGCGACTGCTGATGCTGACATCATTGACAAGTGTGGTAAACATCTGGTCCCAAAAAGTCAATCTAATGCCATATCAAGGACAGCTGGGCATAAAACCTATACATAGTGGCATATCCCTACTGCAATGACTTCGCAGATGCACCCACATCACCTGTGCGAAGCCAAACCAACCATATCCCTAGTGAGATGCACATCCATGCTAGCAACCAGAATAGCATAGGCACGGACATTTTTATCAGTCTATGTCTTATAGGCAGTATACTGAGTCTAAAAAGACTCCATGACATCCTTAAAGCATCAGATGCCTCCTTATGATCGTCTTTGTAAGCATTCTTCAGGAGCACCAGTTTAGTAGGTGGAACAGGGTGAGGCGGACAAAACAACTTGCTGGTGAGAAACTCCCAAAGGCGTTGACCAAGCATGTGGAGGCACATGTGTTGAAACTAATCTCGATAATTGAGACCATCTAAGATCATCGGGCAGTGAGGAATTGAAATAGTGCCCCAGGAGGACAATATTTTTCTTTCTTTCTTTCTTTTCTTTGCTTTGACCGGTTTGTATAGAGGATCGGTTTGTACAGAGCCAGACAGCCTTTGTCTCTATATGCGTCGGGCGGAGTTAAGGAGACTCCAAGGGCTATAGCTGGAAGTGATGGTGACGGTGATGGCTACACTAGCCAGTGTCGATGGGCAATGAAGAGACTCTAAGGGCGACAAACGAGGACAACGACACCAACATCTGCGATGCCGACGGCTATGGTAGCTAGCGTCGATGGGCGACGACGTCCCCACCAGCGGAGATGACAGCGGCAAGCTCAGCAACCCTCAATCCATATGCATCTGAGGGAGGATACGATGCTGACTGTCTGGTGTGCGGAAGAAAGAGGCACCGCCGATTGACAGGGACGACGATGTCAACAGAGGCAGCCGACGTCGATGGGCGATGACGTGACATCCCCAGCAGCGGAGATGACAGTGACACCGAGAAAATCACGGGTAGTAGAAAGAAAATCACTAGCGGAGATGATGATGGCATCAAGAAAATCACTAGCTGAGATGACGACAGATGGAGAGGTGGCAATCGATGGAGAGAGGCAAGCACGATGGAGATAGCAAAGCCTAGCGACGACTGGAGAGATGAACTAGCGGCGACATGATGATAAAACCTAAGTTTGCTCTGATTCCATGTTATGAATTGCACTTGTATTCATCATGAGGCCAATGAGCCACACACACACACACATACCTGTGTGGTATATATACAGGTAACCCCTTATACGGTAGAAAAAAATACATGCATTCAAACTTTTAATAATTTAACTATAGCCCTACATTAAGGTGGCTAGGGTTTTGATAATTTAAAATCAAGCTTTTAATAATTCAAGCTAAGACAGCTAGGGTTTTAATAGGTAGTGCAATTCTACCGAAAAGACCCATGCCTCTCCCTTACAAAGGCCCCTTAGTGTAGCCCTACACTAAGGGCCCATTGAGGTGCAAAGCCCACATGGACTGATCCTATCAGAACCGATTTGTTCCAACCCATTAAGTGTGTGATCTTGTAGATTTATGTATACTCGATTACGGCCCAAAACCCCCTCGGTAGCAGTCCCTAGCAGAACATAGTTACCCCTGAATACACATAAAGATCATATCAGTTGAACCTATATAGTGCTCATGTGCTGATCACTTTGCCTCATAATACCAGATCGAATTCATGGAGTGAAAACATCTAGGCCCCTAAAAATTGTTTTGGTTATTAATGATAATATGTGAATACGGGACTAACAAGTTTATTAAGTATTTGAAATGTTTAGTCCTGGTAACGACTGTGACAACCTAGAGATGTATGCTTAAGGTCAACATGAATATTAATATAGTTCAAGACAAAAGTATAAGTAGTCTAGGATCCCTTTTTGAGTTTACTGGTCTTAGGAGAAAAGGATGGAAGGTCAGCTTTTAGGTTAGATGCCGTACTATTAAGAGAGATCATAGCTAGTAGCATGATAGCATGTTCTTGTGCCATTTGGATCAATTTAGGATCATGCATGCACTTAGAATTTAAATTAAAAGCCAACTATGCATTCTTAGAATATTCGGTAGTACTGGATTTAACTCGGTAATACTACCACTGTGCGGTATGACTAGAAAGGTAGTGTAGTACTATCGCAACTCGGAAGTACCGAGCTTTAGTTGGCGGTACATTTTTTTTCCAGAGAGTCACTTTTGAAGCATGCTTGCTTCTCTAGAAAATGGTAATACTGGAGTTCATTTGGCGGAACTACCGCATCACAGTATGACCGCATCTCTTAAGTGGTACTACCGCATCCCGAAAGTTTCGAATGTATGGGAGGTATGTTTTTTCAAAGATGACCATTTTTGGTCTTCAAGACGAACGGTAGTACTGCGTCAAAAAATGGAACTACTAAAATATCGAAACTGCCGCATTTACAACGGCGGTAGTACCACACCGCAATGTCAACGGCTAGTTCTGAAGCAATGAGTACGACTGCTATAGCCATTACTGTGCTGTCAGAGCAGGTGCGATAGTACTGGTCGATAAACAACGGTACTACCGCTCGTGCAGAAAAATTTAGGAAATCGCCTCTAACGGTCGAATTTGGTTAGTAGGGGTATAAATACCCCTCCACTAGCTCAAGGACAGTTGGTAGAATCTTCATTGAACATCCTTGAGCTAAGAGCACTCTCTCCACACCTCATTTACTCTTGTTGTATTTATTTGAGGTAGTTGAGCTAAATTTAAGTGCATTCATTCTAGATTGATCCTTAGCACTTGATTGCCATCAAGCGAATCCTGTGATTCATTACTCTTGGTGCTTGTCGATACCTAGATGGCTTGGTGGGAGTTTGCACTGTGATCTCTTCAAGGAGATTGTGAAGAGGCCCAACGCTAAATTATGAGTGGCTCGGTGTTCGTCATCTCCAGAGCGAAGGAAGAACCACCACTGGCGGAATCGAGGAGGAAGACTTAATTCATGGAGCTGGTCCAAGTCGCTTGGGCTTTCCTCAACGTGGATTAGTGAAGATCGGCAAGTCTTCGATACCACAACAAAATATCGAGTGTCATTATTTGGTTATTTCTTTGCCTCTACTTTTCGTATTTATATTTTTAGCAAATTGAGATATTGAGTTTGTCATATTTAGTTGTGCTAGAAATATATTTGTAGAGACTTGTCCTGTGGTGCCTTAGCTTTACTAGAATTAAATAGGTATTGAATTGCAATATAAATCTTGCTTAGCTCTAAAATTGTAGAATTTAGTTTTAGAAAGCAAGATTGTTTTAGAACCTCCATTGACCCCCTCTAGTCGATTATCCTTGATCCTACAAGGAGAGATGTATACTATCCTTTGATAGCTTGATCCTTCACTCGAGTTAACTCTTCAACCATATTTGGTATGGTCATACACTTCCTCAATCCAACCACATCGAAGGGCCTACATATATCTCTCCTGTTATATAGGTGGAGCAAATTCTATTTTATTTGCTTACATTCCTCTTTATATTTTATAGTAAATCCGAAAGCTACATTTATGCCTACCCAGTTACGGAGTAGTGTTTGTCAACCTCTAAGTAAACTATTATACGTATAGAAAACCATAATGATATTAGGTATAAGGATCCCACATACACTACGTATAAAACCAACTGATGACACTTAAGAATATAACAATTCCTGTAATGACTCAAGATGATTCAATCCAACTTCATGCTCCCTAACATATGTCCATATTATTGATTTGATATATCTCATATACATGATCCATAAAATGTGACCATCAATCAATACATGTGTTGATTCATAAATTATAAGTGTTCTACATGATGATATAAGATTAAGAATATTTAGAATAACATCATAACATAAAGAGTTTCACAAACAAGTCACTGATTTGTTAATCAATATAAATGATAATTCATTCATGGGACAAATTATTCAAAAGTTCATAAACATAAAAGTGATACAATCATCTACATGATCGCTTCTGCAGTATATTACTAACAGCTAGGGAGATGGTAGGGAGAGAGAACTTGTAGTGGTAATTATACTCTCTCCAGTCATAAAAAAAATGTCGTTTTAGGTTACGTGTAGTCAAACTTTCTAAATTTGGCTATCAATATCTTTTCAATATTTAGATTGAACATATAAAAATGATATGTATAGATTTGTTTTGAAAAGAATTTTCGTAAAAATATCATTTGTTAGGTTTTATAAATCTTTTAAAATAGAAATCAATGGTCAAAGTTGAGTTCTAGGACCGTGTTAATATTTGAAACGATATTTTTTTATGACTAGAGGGAGTATTTAGATATGTGTAGATCGGTAAATGTAAAGTGATTGGTAAATGTAAAGTGATGGGTACCTAGGTATTCATTCCTAATTGAATATAGCACTCAATTCTTGTGTTTTATTAATATATTTTGTGTCAAGCATTCAATAGTATAACTGAAGGCTAGAGCAAAACTCACCTGTGACGTGTAGTGTTGAAGCCTGAATTTTTTGTACGGATAATCCATTTTTTATTCGAAAATTCAGAAAAATATCCATAGAATTTTTTTTTATAAAAATAGGCTCCAGTCGCCGAACCATTGGACAACTGAAGTCTTTCGCCCAACCGACGAGCGACTAGATATAGTCGCCCTACAGTAGCGCGACTGCATCTATTCGCCCCACCGTTAGGCGATTTTAATGCAGCCGCCTAATGGGACGGCGACTAGAAACGTCCCCCGTGAATGTTTTAAATTTTGTCAATTTTGTAGTTTTAAACTGGTAAAAAATATGCTGAAGTTGTAATAAAAGTTTATGTTCATTGTATGTTGTAGGTGCGTAAATAATTTTTCAATTTTTTTTTCCGAACGATTGACTGTAAAACAATTGATACATACGACGGTAAGTGATATTTTCATGCACACTATTTGGATGTCGTAGACAATGAGTAAAAGTAAGTACGACACAATACTAAAAAGTTCACATTTTAAATAAAGAACGTAAGCAGTACATGAAATAATGATGTACAATCACGCGCCACCCTGGCCTGCCCCGTCCCCACGCCCACGTCGGCCCCGCTTGGCCGTCCTCCGGTGCAATGGGTGACGACGCTCCGAAAACGTGAAACGATCATGAGTATGTCGCACCCGCCCCTGAGCTGGTGGAGTTAGCTGCACCTCTGGATGTCTGCCCTCCGGTGCACCGGGGATGGCACTGCCGGAGAGAACCTCTGGGGCTGTCCTAGGAGGTGCAGACCCAGACGACCTGCTGACCCACTCGGAGAAGTACTGGTCCACATCCTCCGGGCTCGCGGTGGGGCCATGTCGGGACTCGGACTCGAAATGACCCGCGAAAGTAATATGGTTAGTTTCAGATATAAAATATTGCTATAAAACGGAGATCGTACGATACGTACCCTCAGCGAAGGTCATCGTGCCTGGAAAAGGGGCATATATCGGGTACACCCCCTATGTGGGTAAACCAGGGATGTACGGAGGACGCGAGAACAGCTGGCCTGGCGGTGTAGGAGGCCGTCGCTAGGCAGATCCTCCAGCCTCGTCCGGGTTAGGTGGAGGAGGACATGCCACGTGGAGCCTCCAGTCTCGCCACGCCGGTCGGGCGGCTGCGGTGGGGCGAGCTGTCTTGTTGGGCGTGGGTGTGGAGACCGTCGGTAGCCTCCTGTAGGACAACAGGCTAATGATACGTCTACACCCGGCCTGCACCTGACGCAGAAAGCTGACGTGATCGATGTGGTTGAACTCCGCACCCTTGGCGACCCTCTCCAGTTCTATGACGAACTTAGTCCACAGCGCACATCCGACGTCAGCCTGGACAAAAAGACAAAAAATAATATGATCCATCATCGAAACGACATTGCCATTTGGGAATATTTGAAATTTCATGTAACGTACCACGATGTGAGCGTCGCGCGCGAGGTGCGCGGGGTACGTGTCTGTCGCAACGGCGATGTGTGTGGTTGGGGGGTCTATGACATGTAATAGCCTGGTACGTGTCCGCACCTGGTACCAGCGCAGGTACTCCGTGTAGTCTCTGCTGTCGTATGGGCGGTCCTCCTCCACGTGGTCGTCGAGCGTACCCTCCCACTGCGCAATCCAGGGCTGCATCTTCGCCATCCAGTTCGTGCCTCGTTTAACTCCTTTTCTAGAGTACCAGCATATATAGGACCAATACGTAATATAAGTACTTGCGAACACAGTAGTAAGTACGTACATATTTATGAGAAACGATCACTCACGCGTGCACGTGCCGCGAAAGCGGTAGTCCGACTGGTACAGGAAGCGCCTGCTGTAGTCCAAACTGCCGCATGACTCGCTGGGGTGCGTAGTCCTCCACGAAGATATCATACACGAGCTTCCGGCGCGTGAGCCAGAAAGCTCAATCACGAAAGCATAGCGTAGACAGCCCATAAGGAGCATGTGCCTGCAGTGCCTCATCTGCATAAGGTTCCCAGCGCACGTCGTCGGCTGTGAGGCGGTCGAACTGTTCAACAAAGGCGTGCGCCGCGTGACACTGCGTCGCGTGTGTATGTCGCAAGAAAGGCAAGTTGTTAAGTACGACAATCATTAATAACAACGAAATAGCTGACTGTGATAATACTTACTCGTCGACGACACCAAAGAGAGCCCATCGTCGGTCGGTCGATGTCTCCCCCCGGATACATCTCGGGCCCGTACGAGCCCATGTCGTCTAGCACAGGTCGTCCGAGGCTGAAGCGCTCGAACGACCACAACTGCAGCAGTAGGGGACAGCCCGCGAGGATCGAGTTTGCCTTCATCCTCGCGCACGCATCGCACAGGCCGCGGTACGTCGCGGCAAGTGCAGCCGAGCCCCAGCTGACCTGGGGGGCCTCGCCGTCCACAATCGCCCTCGCATGAGCGATAAGGCGCGCATCCACGGAGTTGCCGTGGCTGGTGGTGAAGAGCACCCAACCAAAGAGCCACAACACGTACGCCTCCAAGTGGCGCGAGACCTGGTAATCGTCTGCCTGCGGATCCATGCGCTCCATTTGAATAAAAACAAGTTGTTATTAGTACGTAATAGCGCAAGTAAGAGCTTGCAATACACGATTGATTGTAAAGACCACGTGCCGATCTTGTCGCGAGCCACCTCAGGGATGGCCCGTGCGTCTGAGTCACATCGAATATGTGGTGGTCATCGGCCGGTGGAAGGACCCCATCGAATCTGCCGAGCAAGTCCGCACGCCACTCAGCCGGGGCCTCCGGTAGGAAGACAACGCCTCCCTCGATCGGAAGGCCAAGAAGCAGGGACACATCCTGCAGGGTCGGCGTTATCTCCCCGAATGGGAGGTGGAAAGTGTGCGTCTCAGGCCGCTAATGGTCCACCAAAGCCGTCAGCAAGGAACGATCGAACGGAAAGCGTCGTGATCGCTCCACGCCCGCCTCATCCCCGCCCGCGGCCAAGGTGGCTCCATCCTCCTCCGTGGCCTGCACCATCCGGGCAAGAGGGAGTAGCCCGGTATCCCGCAGCCTACAAACAAAGTGAAGGTCAGCACAGAACGTTCCTACGGCAACACAAAAATACTGGCGTAGTGCAAACCTGGCAGACCAACGGGGGTTGAGTCCCCAGGCCACGCGAGGTGTGCGTGTCCGAACCACTCCCAACTCAGTCGGCTCGTCCGTAGTCCCTGGTGCCGGCACACGACGGGAAGCGCGGTGCACACGATCCACGTGCTCGTCCAATAGCGGGTACCGCCAGTCGGTGTCACGACCATCACGAGCCATACCTACAAAAAGAGTTCAGGTTACCTACAACATAAACGCGTCGTAACCACTGCAGTTAACCATTTTCTACAATAATACATCAAAAATACTATACAAAATTTTGCCAGTAAGTTTTGTTCTTCTAAATTTCTACACTAAATTTTGTACACTAATATATGAAAAAAACTCAAATTTCCATACTAAGGGCCTGTTTGTTTCGACACGGCATTGCGACTACTCCTAGAATCTGCGGCTCAAACAAACAATCCAGATTTTCATCCGATTCTAAGTAGCGAAGCTATAGAATCCGAAAATGAACTAGTAGCCGAAGTGGGGTTATCCGACTTCTCCGATTCTCAGATTCTCCGTGTCGGATTCCCGTGTGAAACAAACAGGCCCTAAATTTTCTACCTCTACAATTTTATATACTACAAATGTTGCATACTAAAAAATGTATATACTACAAATACTAAAATTTCTATACTAAAAATTGTACTCAAATATCCATACTAAATTTTCTATATCTACAATTTTTACTACCACTAACATTTCATACAAAATTACGTTAACTAAATTTTCTATACTAAAAATGTGTACTACAAAATTTCTATACCAAAAATACTATACAAAATTTCCACACTAAAATTTCCACACTACATTTTCTACACTACATTTTCTACACTAAATTTTCTACACTAAATTTTCTACACTAAAATTTGTACACTACATTTTCTACACTAAAATTTCTAAACTAAAATTTCTACACTACATTTTTTACACTACCTTTTCTACACTATATTTTCTACACTAAAAGTTCTAAACTACATTTTCTACACTAAATTTTCTACATCTATAGTTTTTACTAACACTAATAAATATAATATACAAAAAATTACCTACTAATTTTTTCCTCTCTCTTCTTCCTCTCTTCTTCTCCTCTCTCGCGTTTATTCTCCTCTGCTTCCTCGCTTCCTCTCGCGCTCGGTCTTGGTGAGAACGGCCGAGCGCGGTGCGCTTTTTAACCCCGCACCCAATCGCCATACGGTTGGACGATCGAATCGATCGCCCAGCAGTGGGCGATCGCAATCATCGCCCAACGGTTGGCAGATTCACTGCATGTCGCCGCTGAGTTAGGCGACAGTCTCCAGTCGCCCAACCATTAGGCGACTGGAGCCTATTTTCGTAAAAAAAAATTTCATAGGTATATTTCTGTATTTTCGAATAAAAAATAGATTATCCGTATAAAAAATTCGTTGAAGCCTTGTGGTCATCTTTTTCCTCGGTTTTAGGTGTCATGGTGGGTGAATTGTTGACTGTATTTCAATCAATAAATGAATTCTTTTTAGACGTGACGGGATAAGATCTATTTCTCTCACACTTCAAATTTGCTAATCTGATGGTGAAATAAACATTCGAAGTCAATTTGAATCATTATGTGACCCTTAAATTGCAGCATTGACCATTTGTCACCTCGATTCCACTGCTGCCTCGTCAGTATGAGCTAGCTAACGATACACCTAAATTGACTCACTGATCTCCCATCTAAATACAAAGAACATATTACTAGCTTTGACCTACACTTCGTAAAGTTCATGGCTTCCAATTGGTATATATCAGAACTACAAAGTAATATGTTTGCAAGTTACATGTACAAAAGATGACATACTATTGTTCACTGATGAGACTGCATCAGAGGGACGTCAACGATGCACAAGGGTAACCAGTGACTTGATGCTATAAATAAAATCCTATAACACAAGCAAACTACAAGGGTTCTTCTATCTTGTGACAACCTTGGTCTATCTTCCTTGCCTGTGGTATTTCCTGTGGTGAGTATTGTGCCCGTCTCTTGCAGATAAATATCGGCCTCTGCGTTCCCTGTTTGTGTACTCCACCTCATATGCGGAATGCTCATCAGGCACGAAGCTGCTGGAAGGACCAATCGCAATTACGAGTTTGAAGCATTTGTGCGATCAATCGGTTGGGAAGATATGAATCATGAAACATACCTCCGCTGCTCATGAAAAGGTTTAGCGATACGGCGATGGAGAGAAATTTGAGGATTCAATTTAGTTCTAGCGGCCTTGCTTTGAGAACTTGAAGGGCCCGACTCTTGCTCCTAAAGAACAGAAGCTTCAACAATAAGAATTGAGATGTGATATTAGAAATTTTCATGACAGGATTAATGTACTTATTTGCTTACAATATAGTATTTGTCACAATCACACATCACAGGAGGACTTGAAGGCAGCAACTGACGGTCCTAGGAAACAGAAGCTCCAAGAGTTAGCACTTAGCATCAACATGTAGCAAGAAAATTTGTAGGAGGAATGTGTATATACCACCTCGCAGTAGGGTTCCTCGCACTGAGATACTACTTGAGAAGTTGAAGGCGTCAGCTCATGGTCCTAAGAAACAGAACCAACCCCAATTATCATCAAGCCGCGGATAACATAACCAAAACATGGAAACAATGCACTTACTGTCTTATAGTAGGCCTTCTCACACCCACTGGTTGCAGAAAATCCTTCACCATTCTGGTACTGAAAACGGTGACTAGCTTTGTCACTGCTGGGGTACTGGTCATTTTGATAAGCACCAGCGTTATGGCCACTTGGATTACATTCTGGGCAAGAATCTCTGTCTGCCCTCTCCAGGTATGAATGACCATATTTACTCCTGCGGTATGCATCTCGTTGCATGGAGGCTTCATATACTGAATGCCCATTTTTTGGGTATTTATTAGCATATCGACTCTCAACATATGCTTCCCTGATTCTGGTCCCTGGATGTGTCCTTCCATTATGGCTGGGGTCTACAACCAAGCATTGAAAATAATCGTTCAGTAATCTTGGGGAATAAAGAGAGAAACAAGTTCATTTTGTGCAGATAAAAGGAAACCAACCAGGAACTGGAGAATCTCTTCTATAATAAGCTCTGTATTCTCGCACTGAAACATGCCTTTCTTCAACATCATCCGCCATAGAAGGTAACCTACTGATAGGCTGGCGACGGTATTTGTTATGAGCAAGATTATTTGAATAAGCATGTCTTTCAGGACTTAAATGCCTAAATCTGTTCGGGTGGGGTCCCCTATCACTATAACTTTTACCAACAAATCCTCTTCTGATGCCCAACAGGTGAGTAGCCCCTTGCCATGAAGGCTTTTTGAAAGTAGATTTTGGCCTTTGTAAAGTAGCCTTTATGCGAACCTGAAATTATTGACCAAGTAATTAGCCATAGCTGAAGCAAATAAATCGAAATAAAAAGCCACCCCAATAACTAACTGCGTAAAGTGGTTACCTTTCCACTACCTTCACCAACACGATCTTTATTGACCATATGAATACAATTTAAAGCTGATTGTCTTGTTGTAAAGCTGATGAAACCAAAATCTTTTCGTTTTGCTGTGAACATATTTCTAGCAAGTTGTATATTATCAATTTCACCAAACTTTCCAAACATTTCTCTCACTTTGTCTTCATCCCAGTGAGGTGGTAAGCCATCCAAGAAAACAGATTTTACCTGCATCACATTATCAAAGATAGTGTAAAAGGCAAAAGCAAGATAATGCAATATGAGTAAGTAACAGATTCATATACAAGATACAGGTGTCTCGTTTGTAGCTGTACCTTTTCCATAACCTTATCATCTTGTGAAATAGTGTTTGAAAACGATACTTGTGCTCTAACATCAGTACCAAGATACACATCTCTTTTCTGTAGTTTAAGAAATGCAGCTACAGCATCCACATGTGTGCTAAAGTCAAGAAATGCGTAGCCTCTGTTTTTTCCCTTTCTGTCTGGGTGCTCAATTAAATTAATATCTTCAAGATTTTCCAACCCAAAAGGTTTCAGTTTCTCAGCTAACTGTACAAGAGAGATCAACCATTATGTAAAACAGCAATGTACTTAGAACAAATGTTATTTTCAAATAAGGAAGAAAGCATACATCATCTTTTGACCAATCAAAGCATATATTCCGTAGATGAAGGGTCTCATTTTCATTGTTCTTGCATATAACACAAGCTTTTCCCTTGATCTGGAAAACATAATTACTGGTTAAGACATGTACTATTTTATCAGCTAGTGAAAAAATATTGTGCATTCAACAGACGTGGATCAGAGTATTACTGTCATAGCAAACATCACAATGAATTAGAAATACTACCGAATAAAGTACCGCAAAGTATAATCAGCTTGGCAAATGCAAGCCATGTACTATCAAAGAAAATCTAATCAAGCCTATCCACCAAACAATTTAAAACTATTTAAAAGGGCTCTCCAGTTCAGCATCCAACTGATGTAGACATACAAAAGCACACATCGTATTATACTAGCTTAAATAAGGGTAAGTACCGATCCATAGCCAATTGACCTGATAAAAAAACAGATGTGTATTTTGCTCCAACGTCGACTATTATACCACATTTACTATTTCACTAGAGTACTAGACAAGTTAATTCAGGTTACATGAGCAGTGTTAAAATATAAAATGCAGGTACGACAACATGGACGTATGAATCTAATCTGGTGCTAATTAGAACATGCTAGAATTGGATCCTTGAAGTAGAACAACTAACTAGGATTCGTGCAAGTAACCCCTTTCATTTTCCTATTATTACTGTTAGCTTGAACTGAATATATGAAAAGAGGCTGCTCAGGAGCTAGCTCTGATCTAGTTGACAGCAGTTAAAATCTCCAACAAGAAGAAACACAATAAATTTACAGAAGTTTCCAATTTCACTTGGGTAGATTCAAATGGAGTGTCCCTTTTGCCTACAGCTAGTTGGCTACAGGAATGAAAACGTTAGCCATTAACACATGCCTCAGCAGATATCAAAATCTTTTCTGTCATCTTACCATTTTTGATTTAGTTTTCTTTCACTAGGTACCTCTACCAATACACTTTAAGTGGTAGATAATTCTCATGTGCAGAGGACAAACTAGGTAACAGTAATCTACAGCATCAGGTTGGTTCTCTACAACAAAAACACTTTATTTAAGAGGAAAGACAATTAAGACTTTATAAAAATGATTGGAAGGAGCGCCATATCTTTGCTAGAATTGTTAATTTTTAGTCTCAACTGCTTTTCAATTGCCAGTTTCCATGTGGCATTACTCTCATATGTGGGCAAAAAACCATTTAAGAGGACCAATCAAGCAGGAGTTTAACAAATGAAATGCCAAATTCTTAATTAAACTAGATCAGATCCATGTTGCATTTAATCAATATGCCATTATTACCGCAACGTACTAGTGCCATTAAAAACTAAATCTTTCCAGAAACCAAGATCTTGTTCGACTTCAACACAACGGGTGAGCCAGCCATAAAGTATAAATCCACTCAAATGTACCATTTTGAACCAGGGTTATTTAATTTCCCCAAGTGTGTCGTCTTTCTATCAATCCTTAAGCCTTGACAAACATGGTGGTTGGGAGAGGTATATCCACTTTCCGGTTACCAGTTCAAAAGCCCTGATTCCACATGCCAACATTCAAATGAGACAA
Source organism: Bonia amplexicaulis (assembly GCA_036346245.1). NCBI lineage: Eukaryota > Viridiplantae > Streptophyta > Magnoliopsida > Poales > Poaceae > Bonia > Bonia amplexicaulis. The sequence goes on along the minus strand of CM070755.1, from coordinate 15,519,867 downwards.
CCAGAACATATCTCATCTCAAAGAAGTGAACAATAGAATATTTCAAAACCCTGACTTTATCGGTTCCAGAAGAGGTAATTGATCTTTTGCCATACCTTTCATTGCATTTGATGATTTGCCCTATGATATCTCATTGACATGTGGGTCTAAGGCCCACATGTCAATGAGACAAATGGGGTAAATCATCAAATTCCATGTTTATGTATGGGGCAAATGCTCCAATCTCCCGTTCCAGAAGGAGCAAGACTAAAGCAACACCTTTTCCCCCAATCACATGGTATTAGTAGCAAATTCCAATCAGAACCAATAAATCAATGCTTCAGGTGCTGTCCAATGGCCATTAATTTCACACCAGTTCGTTCACAACTTCCCCCAACCTGACCACTGAGCTAGAGATGCGAATATAGTGGTTGTGGTTGCAAACTATACCAGAGCCGTGCGGAGGTCGTTGGCAGCCCACCGCGCCTGCCAGACGGCGGCGAAGCGCACGAAGGCGAATCCCCCGTTGAATCGCGGGTCCGCCGGATCCCACACGAGCCGCACCTCCTCGACCTCGCCGGCCTCCGCGAGAGCCCGCGCCACGTCCTCCTCCGCCGCGTCCCGCGGTAGCCCGCCGACGAACACCTCGTACTCCTTCCTCTTCCTCTTCCCATCCCCCGCCCCTTCCCCGGCCATCTCCACCACCTGGTCCCCAACCATCTCCACCTCCTCATCGGCGGCCACCTCCATGATCACCTCCTCGGGCTCCTCCTCCTGCACCACCACCTCCTCCTCATCGACCACCTCCTCGGGGTCCTCCTCCACCTCCAACTCCTCTTGGGCGATGTTGAGGTCGAAGAGCGGCCGGCGCGCGGCCCGCGGCGGCGGGTCGGCCATCTCTGGCGGCGACGCTAGGGTTTCGCCGCGGCGGTGGGCTCTGCTTGGATTTCGCTAGTATGTAGTTTAGTAAAGTTTGGGAGTCGCGATGGGGCCAGGTGTCAGCGGCGTTAGGCGGCGGTGTGGGCAACGGTGCTAGGTGTCTTTTGGCTTAAAGTTAGTTTATCTATAATTTTTAAACGTGTATTTTGTAAAACAAAGTCAATAAAAAAAGTATAGTAAAAAGTATTATGAGTTTAGCTGTACCAATCTCTCGCGAACAGTCAGAATTTAAATATTTAAGTCATAGGGCATGTTCTTTTCGGCTTTTGAAATCGGCTTTTAGCTTTTACTACAGTATCTAACTTTTAAACAGAGTATTTTTTTCAAGACATGGTCTATAAGTTAATTGTAGTACACGTTAAAAGCCCAACATCTGTATCATCCAAAATCGCAAACGGGTATCTCTCTCCATAATCTCTATCGCAAACAGCTAAAATCCAAAAAATTTAACCAATCAATATATCGCAAATAGTCATTTTGCGTATTCACTTATATTTTTTAAAACTGGAGATAGTGTTGCGTATCGATCAATCAATCCATCCATTTATTTATTTGCACGTGATGGTGTGTGCTTTCATCCTTGCATCGAAAAGCTCCTTTTTCACATCAGCTTTGGTTCGAGAGCCTTGGGATCTGATTTTGGACTAGAGAGGCCCTGAAATGAAAACGGATTATCTGTTTTATTCGATATTTGTATTCGAGAAAATATTTGTATTCGAGAATATTCAATTCGTATTCGATCCATTTTCGGAACCCGAGGAAATCCAGACGAATTTTGTGATTCAAAATTTGAATTTGGACGATTTGAAACCGGTAACCGTTCCAGTAACCAGTCAAAAACTAGTGAAAAACCGGTAAAACCGTTAGAAATTTGTTCTACCAAGATGTGTTATACAAGTTGTAGGAGAGTATTCGTATTCGACCGAATTAAGTACCATTCTTAGGTGAAAGGGGTTCTCGAGCGGGTGAAGGAGGGAGAAAGAGTTGTGGGGTGCAGGCTGCGTCGGTGGGCTGCTGCACAGCCTGCACTATTATCACGCGGTGCGCTGCGGTGAGGGCAAGCTGCCACTCGCGAACTTGCTTCCTTGAGTTCTCTTGTTAATGTTCTATAGCCAGTTCTTTCTTTCTATTTTTTCTTACACCCCGTTTAGCTCTCTAGAATTGAATTTAATCTGTTCAATTGGATTATAAATACTATTCTAGGTGAATTTGATTCGAGCTAATTCAAAACCCAATTTTTGTTTAGATGTCATTTGGAATCCTATAGGGCTATGGGACCTACCTGTGCACCTAGGTCTGCTAACATGCACAAAGTAGCTCCACTACACGCCAAATCATCTCCAACAAATTTTAGAGAATTTTATGAGAAATTTATAAGCAAATGCGAGGTTGAAATTCCAAATACCGAACTTTTACAGAATCATTGTCTACTAGGCTGTGAGGCCACCTGTGCACCTAAGCCCACCAACATACACAAATTAGCTTCTCTAACACACTGAATTATCTCTAATAAATTTTAGTTATGTTGGTGTTCTAATACCGATCTTATGTATGATTATTTGGATTCAGAGATCTTTCCAGGACTTGGCTACGATCAAACAGAAAAAGACACATGGATTTTATATAGATTTGGGCCTTCTCGAGAGAGAATAGTAACCCTACTCCTGTGTGGCTATATTTGATTGCACTGATTACAATCGGGGGAGAAAATAATGTTGGATGTCTTGCGTTGCTTCTGTTGCATCTGTCATGTTCTTCCTGACTTAAGCCTTTAAATAGCACACGAATCAGTGGTGTCTCAACATTTGGAATGAGGAACCGTCTAAGGGAAGTTATTGTCAGTGAAACGATCTCTCCTCGCCGCCTGGCGGTTATCGCTAAAGGCAGCAAGAAGTTGTGAGCAGTTATTGTAGAGAATAAGTGTGTGCATTAACTGTCTTGTCAGATAGACCTACGATGTATCAGGTTGTTGTAGACAAGTTAATCGAGGTCATGCTTGTTATAGAAAGTTTACGACCACAAAATGGTCATAGAACAACTTACAACTATGTCGTCATCCTAGAAATGCTTACAATCACAGGGGGTCGTAAGAAAGACTTATGACCACGGGGTGGTCATAGAACGACTTATGACCACATGATTATGTCTTTCCCTTGCAAATATAGGGGGTATACCCAAGGAACATAATAACGTAATAACACTATTTATAGATAAATAGTAAATTAAGGATTATTATATCCTCATCAAGTTGATTTCGTTAAGGTTTTATGGTGTGAACGCGAAGTTACAATTTCAAATACCGAACTTTTACTTAGTTTTGTAGAGTGAATTCCACAAATGACATGTGTAAGTTAAGAATTGTTTCTGGCTCTATCATGCCTCTTGGAATCGACTTTGGAATCATCAATTCAATTCTAGGCAGCAGCCAAAATAGCTACATCCTTGGAATTGAATTTCAATTACACAATTCCAAGGTTAATACCAGGGAGCCAAATGAGGTGTTATTCAATTTGTTCATAGATTTACAAAAATGAAGAAGCAAATACTGCACAAGTATTTCTCAAACAATCGGAAGAATGCATTTGCCTCGTACTCAGAGCTAGCTTCTTAGGGGTATGTTTCGTTTTATTTTCAATGTTTATAAGTATTCAGAATTTACTATTGTGCCACCAACTTTGATAATTTTGATCTACAAATTGACAATCACGTATATTTCTGAGCGTTCGGGTCACAATATCCATTAGAGAGGTACTGACATTTATTGTATTTCGTATTTTCACTTTATTTTATATCCATTGATGCATGAATTAGGATTGCACAAGACCATTAAGGTGTATCTTTGGTATCTTTGTTTTATGTTAGCTTTGACCCAAGAGGCCAACGGTACCCCTCTATTTTCATATTGGCTTCGTCATTGGGCGTACGCGGCTGAATATCCTGTCAATCTAATCATTTGATAGTTCTCTACCTCATATGTTCACTATTGATGGTGTGAAATGGTTAAACAAATCAATTCTTGCTTCACAAACTTCATACTCATTCATAGTAGTCATTTTACACATTGTATGGACCACCGATTTGAATGATCCATGTTAGTTTTGCACCTCTGTTTTATAGTACGTTAACAATTTTAGCTAGGAAAAAGTCCATTTTGACACCTTCAACTCTTTCAAAACTCTAGAAATTAACCTTGAACTACAAAATTAGACATTCGATACCCCTGAACTCTTAAAACTATTCACTTTACCCCCTAAACCAAAACCACATGACGAGGATTGCCCTAGCTAAATCATACGCACCTACACATGGCAATTCAAAGTGCTATCATAAGGTTGAATATGAACTTAATCATTATAATCATGTTCTATTTGGAAGAATGCAACTATGGCTTTGCTTGTATGTGTGTAGGTGTGCTAGGAACCCTAAAAATAGTGTGGGCTAGAGGGAGAGGGAGGCCGACCCAAGGGAGGAGGTAGCAGTAGGACCACTATGGAGGGAAGCATCTAGTCCAAGAGGAAGATACAAGATCAATCATGTTTCAGTCAACATGACGCTCACAATTATGTTTACAAAGTTCATAAAGATATTTGACAAATTTAGAGGGTTCCAATGTGTACAAAATACATAATTAGAAATCTTATCATGTCTACTTTCCAATGGATTAAACCGTGCATGTTGGAGCTTTCTACGAGAAGTTATGGCAACTAGAGTGCACACTGCACAAGATATCAAGAACGACGTATGGGAGACAGAAAACATGTTAGGTCCTTGGCTTGTATTGCATGTGTGGGTAGTCTATTTCTATTCCATTCCTTTCCAAGGTTTAGAATGCACCCTTTACTTGTTCCTCACATATTAAAAAAACAAACAAGGAGAGGAAAGATACAAAGGGATGTTTCTAATTCAGACTCGATGCAAAGCTGCTAGTAGGGTCTAGTTTATAAAGTCAATATCTTTTACAAACAGACTCCAATTTGGATGTTCTTGTACTTGTTGAAAAGATAACTTCAAGATTAATGCAATGGATCCACTCTTAGTCTCAGATTCGATGTGTGCATGCCACTATGTCCGTAGCAATGTGTCTATTATAAAATCAGGGTTTCTTTTTTGTATGAGTTTGAGTGCAAAACAATGTATAAATGAGTTGGGGTCAATTGGGCACATTGTGGCCGACTCTAGTTGGGGTCAGTTTAGGCACATTGTGGCCGACTCTACGGGCTATATAGGCCAATGTATTCATGAATTTTTGTTTTAACCATGAATTTTATGATATTTATTCAGAGAAGCTTTATTGCTCTTGCCCTTAGGGTTTGTGCAAAGCCATCGACTGCACCCTTGGGAATTAGGAGTATCTCTAAATTTATCGCTCTTCTGCTGTTGTTCTTATGATTTCTTCAGTGATTGCAAGTCTACCTTCACATGGTTCGGTAGACATTGATCAAAACATGTGATTGGGTGAATTCTTTTTGTTGCAGGTTATTATATTGAGACAGTGGTTGGCACCATAGGTTCGTTCGGTTGCATGGATCACTCGTTATCCTTGATCCTACATTGTGAAGATCGAGCACCCCGTACCACCACCCCTATTTCGCTGACATGATTAGTGCCGTTAATTAAGTAATAAAAAAGATAATCATTGCATTGCATGTGAGTATCCATATTGCAAAGACCTACCTCGGTAGGCACACCACAGGACTGGAGGTGAGACCCTGTATGAACAAGGATAGGGCGACCTTGTATAAAAAGGACATAGCGAGGGTGTGTCATTGATAGGTGGACACTCAGCTATACCGGTATATGCAAAAGAGAGATTAAGACATGTGCATTGCATTCATGAAAAGAGAATTGGGAAAGAAGAGGTTAATTCATAGTTTTCCTTAGTCTTTATAGTTCATAATATTGTTATTTGATGCTTTATTCAATTTAGACTGGGTTATGTTTCATCTTGGTATCTATTGGTTCATATCGAGGTCAATTTATGTATTTCAGTGTTGCTAAAATTTATGTTTACTATCGTGTTGAATGTTTAATCTTGAAATTTAATTACTAGTAAAGCTTGTTTGTTGGTTAAAATTGGTAGTGATAGTAGTTGTAGGTGAAATCTTGGGCTTTTGTTAGGTCGGACTGCGTGCTCTAGGTCTGTGGCGAATAAATTAATAACTTCTTTGATTAATCAACTAAAATTTGACATATGTTTGGTAATAAAATGAAAATAATAATCCTAATAATAAAACAACCTAGGAAAATTTAATGCTGAAATTTGGCTTAGGATTACTTATTGCTAAAATTTGACTTAGGATAATTAAGTTACTTAAAATAGAAATTTGACACACTGGTGCACAGTAGGATGGAATTGAGTCATGCATTGCACTTACGCTTCTATTAATTGTTTAATTATTACTGAATGTTAAATTGTTGTCTATGTTTGTGTTGGATGATTGCTTAATTGTGATGGATAGCAATGTCGAGAGATAGAGGTTGTGGTTGTGGCCATGGGATGGCTAGGAGGTGTCACTGTACGTGGTGCATAAGTGATGATGAGATTTCCTTGCATAACCTTAGTTACAAATGATCGGGGATAAGATTCTATTGGTCGATTACGTTCCTTAAGCGAGTTATTATTCTTTCAATGAATTTTTGTTGGTTAGTTCTGAAATGAATATAGGCAACATGGTTTTATTCGCTATTCTATTCTTAAAGGAATTGTTGTTCTTCTAAATGTTGAGTTATTCTTGCTGCTCATGAAAATCGTTAAGTTGCAAAGTCGTCCATTTTATGGAAGTTTTGCCATCTTATTGAGGAAGATGATTTGGTTATTCACTCGTTGTTGTGGGTAATAGAAAATATCTTTTGACAAGTTATTCTCCAGAGGAAAGTTTAGACCTCTGTGTTTCTTTTTGGATATTTTGTATGGTTGAAGTTAAATGTCCTTTTTTATGAAGAAGTATTTAAACTCTTTTGTGATGTCTTTTTGATGCTTGGATGAGATGTCGTATTCATAGGATTTAAGTGACAAGGTGTGAGGGAGGCTAAGTGTTGTGCATAACATGGTGTTGTTGATTTCAAATAGCATTCCTTAGAGAGGTATATATTAAATTTGATGGTGGCTTAGAGTAGTTACATGATAAATAGTAATTAAGAGTATGCTCCTTCCTAGTAGAAATTATTGGAGTATAAAGAAGTATGAAGCATTGGTGAATGATCATTAGTAATGTTTAATATGCCAAAATCTGAATATTGGTGGATCTAGAATTTTTATGAGAGGAGTTTTGGATATGTTACTCTAGCTAAAGTGACTAGATGAAATTTGTTGTGTCATGAGGGACTTTGATGGATATAGGAATATGATTAATGAAGTTTTATTGGGATTATACAAGGTGGAATAGTTGAATCGGTGGTAGTACATGTCTATACGATTGCAAATAGAAATAGGGTAGAAATTAGATTTCATGTTAATGCTAATTGTTAGTGGAAACCTTTGGAGTGAAATTATTATGTGCTAGAATTTGGTGTTCAGAACCACTAAAGAGTCGAGTTGTTGGATTTTAATGTATCTCATATCTATGTATTTGTGGAATTGTTGGATGATAGTTAATGATTGATAAAAGAAATTTGGTTGAATATTACGATTGTGCACTAGACATCTTCTAGATTAAAATGTTTATTGTGGTAAGGTTGGGATGGTTCGGTGAATTCTAAGTTTGAAGATGAAATGAAAAAGTAGTATGAAGCCATTTAGTGAGTTCTAGAGAGTTTATGATGGGGTAGCGGATTTGGATGATCTTTGTTAAGAGTTTTAGTAAATTGATGACGGGCCTGTTTTTTTTTGCTGCGGCTTATGGCTGAAAATTTTGAATTTTGGCTGTTTACGGTACAGATTACGGAGAGACCGATACTTACTTACGATTTTGGCTGATACAGATGTTGGGTTTTTAACGTGTGCTATATTTAACTTGTAGACCCCGTCTTGAGAAAATAGTCCGTTTGAAAGTTAGGTACTGTAGCAAAAGCCAAAAGCCGGTCGGCTTGTGACTTGCCAAACAGGCCCGATATCAAGCTCGTAGGTAAGGCATATTGGGAGTAGTGTTGATTCTTTCTAGCAAAAAGGAATTTGATTGTCCTTCGTGATGTTTTTTAAATAAAATATTTTGGAGTTTTCTGTTTTTGAGCCTTTGGGTTTATGAGTTCTGAGCAAGATGTATTCTTTTTTTGCATTGACATTAACTTCAGTGAAGTGCCGCGCCGAGCCGAGCCGAGCCGTGCCGTGCCACGCGGTGCGGTGCGGTGCGGTGCGTGTGCGTGTGCGTGTGCGTACGCGTGCACATAGGCGTGTCGGGTGCGGACGCGTTTTTCTTTATCTATTCGAAAATCGAAACGCACTGACTCGCATTAACGAATTGCTGGCAGTAACGGTGCAGTTACTAGTGATTAATGGCTGCAGTTACTAGTGATTAATGGCTGTAGTTACTAGTGATTAATGGCTGCAGTTACTCTGGCCTCTTCGTTTTTGCTGTTACAGATGAACAGAGTATAAAAGGCTCTCTACTCCATACGGGAGGAAAAAAAGAAAGAACATTATTCTGGTTCTGTTTTTGTCGCTTCTCTCTGCAATCTCCGGTCCAGAACCTTGCGTGCAGAAGGTTCTGGGCGAGTAAACCTCGAAACTCCGTCCGTCGTGTACCGCGCGGGTAGCGGGCGATCAAGTTTTGGAAGCGCTTTGGCGCGACTACTCATTCGTGGCGTCTTCTACATCACGGTGGTGAAGCGCACGGCGAACATCTTCACGCATCACGCCCGCGTCCGCATCACGCCTCGATCGACTACATCGAATAGGCCATCATGTCGACTGATGGTAACGGCGCATCCGGTGTCTCCGACACTGGCCCCGCCCGAGGGTATAACCTGAAAACTTATCTGATGTATTTGTTTCTGTACGCTATGAATATGTTAATAGGTGCTGCTGTTAGCTTGTTCATTAGCGAATATGGATACATCATTGTTGAATCACTCATGCTTTTGTATGTCATGCTTTATATGCTGAATTTCTGGATTAAAATATGCCGAAAATTGACTAGATACTCAACAGAGAAGCCCTAGCAATCTTATTATATTTTCTGCAGCGCCGCCACACATGAGGAATTTTCGCCATCTACCATCGCTAGAACTCCCTCGCGCTGCAGGCCAGTTCTGCCGTCGCCGGCCGGAGTCGCCACACGCCGATGCTGCACCGTCGCCATCGTGTCCACTGCTGCGCCGATCCTTTGCCCCGACGCGCTGCGCGCGATACGCGCCAAGGCTTAAAAATTTCATCTTTAAAAAAGTGTCTTTATGATCGTGCGATACGCACATGTGCTGCATGGCTGCACAGACGACTAGATAACCTGAGACATGGCTTGGTTGCACCACTACATGGGTTGCATGCTTTTATGATGGTAATTATTAGTTAGTATTTCTACTATTTATTTGATTTTTATTAGGGATTAGATTTGGATCTAGAGAGATATTAGCAGGTTTTTCATCGGGAGTTGGACCAGTAGATCGGTTTGTCTACCATAATTTTTCATGGTGGTTACGAGTAAATATTGTATGGGTATAATTTGGGAGTTCCATCTACTTGTCATCGCTATTTGATTACATTTATTGTTGCTTCATGTTAATGTAAGTTGCGTCGTGTTATGGTGGAATATTGATTACCATGTTGCTGAAATTTTAATTGTTCATTGTCGTATTGAGCTTTTGTTCTTGTGGCTTAGCTGATAGTAAAGTGTACTTTAGTGGTTTTAAATTGGTAGTGATTGTAGTTGTGGTGACATTCTGGCTTTTGGTAAGCCGGGGTGTTACAGTTAGTATCAGAGTTGGCTTTAGATCCGTAATGGGAAATTGATAATTTTATTTAGATAATCAACTAAAACTTGGCCTAGGATTAGTAAACTTATATAATTTTTTTTAACTAGGCTGGATAATTTTTAAAATATGACTTAGGCTAATTAATTTGTTTGAAGTAAAAATTTGACGCTCTAGTACACAGTAGGATGGGATTGGGTTGTGCATTACATTTACGCTTTCGTTAGCTTGTACAATTGTTAATGGTGTGCTGAGATGTTGCCCATATTTGTATCGGATAGTTGTATAATTTAGATGGATAGTGATGCTGAGAGGTAGAGTCGTGGTTGTGGCCATTGGTATGGCCATGTTGTACCACAGTGCGTGGTATATGATGAGTGATGGGATTTTCTTCAATAACCTTAGATATAGATGTTGGTGGTGAGTTTTCATTAATTGTTTTTGTTCTATGGGTGAGTAATTGGTTCTTTATGAGTTTTCAATGGTTGGTTGGTTCCATGAAGAAATTGCAGTTTTTCCAATTGTTGAGCTGTTTTTGTTTCCTATGAAAGTTGTCAATTTGCCGGACCATATTTTCGTGGTGGTTTTACCATTTTATTGAGGTTTAAGACTTATTTCTTTGCTCAATATTTTCATTTTGGATCAAGGAGAATATCTTTTGCAAGACATATTTGTAGGATCGAAATGGCAACAGAGGGGGGTGAATGGTGCCTTCAAAAATTCCCCTCAAATATTCAACCTATCTTCTCCAATAGCTATAGAAGCTATGAAGACAGAAGGTAAAAGCTCACTGAAAATGTTGACAAGATCAGAAAACTAACCAAGAAAAGATGCAGTACAGAAAGCAACAATCAAGACCTAGTGAAAGAGAGGCGGTCTGACCGCAGGATGAATGGCGGTCTGACCGCAAGTCATTTGCTGGTCTGACTGGTGAACTGCTGCCGGTCTGACCGCCGAGAGGAGAGGTTGTACCGCCGAGTAGTAGTACCGTCATGAAAAGCGGTAGTTCCACGCATAGAAATTCAGACGCTACAGAGCGAAGAACAGAAATGCAGAGTTTGCTGAAAATAGGAAATTCATCGCATTTTGCTGCTCTTCTCAGGTCAATTGAACAGGACATCATCCTAAATAGCATATTGACCTCATTGAGAAGAAAATGCAGACAAGGAACAATTGTAAACGGAGATTTATGTTTTTGTCAAAAAGAATCAGAAGGAAAGGATAAAATTCATGTTTCTCATGATTCTTTGACCCTTTGCTCATGAATCTTTGAAATACACCAGAGAGGCATCCTTAGACAAGCAAATATGAGGCTAGAGCCACTTTTCTCAAATCATTAAAAGAAACTCAAGATTCCCCTGACTTCAAACCCTAGAAAAGCAAGAACAGAGGAAATGGCTTTATGAGATAAATAAGCAAACCCATGGATTCAACCTTTTGCTCTTAGGAATGGATTGGCCAAAGTGCCTTGAGGATATTTCCCAGTTTCGAGCAATCCATTTTGCAACTTCCCGAACAAAGAATCAACTCAAATAAAGGATTCAGAGAAGAACAGAGAGCTACCAAAAGGAAGAACTGAAGCAAAAAACCAAAACAATTCAGGCATGATTCTTCTGATATTGAAACAAACACATGGATGATTACACAGTGTTTTCCACAGCCATCTCACTACATGCATCCAAGAAGAGATGAACACACGCAAAAGAGACAGCGAGAGCTCACAAACCCATCTCAACTGCTCTCTAAATGCAAGGGGGGCTGTCCAGTAAAGAGAGAATGTGTGGATTTGGGAAACATGTAGGAGCGTTGTTATTTATTTATTTATTGCCTTGTAATGTTATGACATGTATCAAGAGTGAATAATTGGTGCAGGAGGAGTCACGTCGGGTGTGTTCTGATCTCCCAATCAAACTAGTTGTCACGACTAAAAAGGCAAGTGTTTAGTAGAATGATAGATAATGATTAATAATTGATCACCATTATTGAATTATTCCTATCATGCAATAATTTTGATTACCTTTTTGTTCAGTATGATATAATTTGATGATGACTGTGATATGCGGTAAAATGATGGAAATGACATTCATGACATGACATATCCATTATGAGCCAGGGCGGTGTGTCGGGACCCCGGATTTCCGAATCCGGACCCTCTGTGTATTACAGCACTAGTCCCAGATCAAAGCTAGTTCACATAGTCAAACAGTGATGATTACATAACTAACAACGCTTTACTACAATAATAGAGAGTACAGACCAAAAGACCTCTTTATTACAAATGAGGTTTCAAGACCTCGCAACACACGAAACATAAAGCACAGCGGAAGCAAAAGTAAATCCAGCGGAGACCCATCAATTCGCCATAGGCAATTGACTGGGGAAGCGCAACCTAGAACTCCGGAAATCCTTCGTCGAATCCATATGCACCGTAGTCGAAAGTTCCATCTTGAGCTTCGTACTCTTCTGGGTTTTATTTTAAGTGTAGCATGTGAGTACATAAAGTACTCCGCAAGTCTTGGAAAATGCAATAGATGCAAGGCTTAACAAAGGAAGGTCATATTGTTCTTTTGCACCAAACAATATTTTATTTCAAATACCTTTACGTATTTTTGAAGGCATCAATTTAAATAAGATAATTGTGCTAATAGAAACTATCAATTTAAATAGTGAAGGTTACAACCACCAACACTAGATCACTGGATCTAACCACCAAGGTTCAAGAATAAGGGTTACATCCACCCACACTGGCTACAACCGCCAGGACAACCCCGGGAGTTCCAACCGCTCCCGGTTCCCAAATCTTTTACTTTAAAACCAAAAATAATGATCTACCATGTGAATGCATTCCTTGCCCGCCCTTGACCGTGGGCACGACTATTCGAATAGTTTTACACTCTGCAGAGGTTGTACAACTTTACCCACAAGAGACAAGTTATCTTAATATCCAACATGCTTCCTTAGGCATGAGACCCAGATAATTCATCACAAAGTCTTTATCTTACTCTAGTCTAGCTAGTCACCACCTGCTGATGTTTCACCGCTGAAGGGTTAAATCCACCACATTCAGAAGCCCCCTCTTGCGCTATATGAGTATAGTAAATCCCTGTCCCTCACTGTGAATAACCAGTAAATCCCTGACACTCACTTACCACTAGTGGTACCTAAACTAGTCTATTGTAAGTTAATCAGCTAGGTCATACCTATTTAGACATGTGGTTGTACGGTAGTGCTCAGTTTGGACAATCACAAGAGTCGGTCCTTAATCTCGTGCTAACCGCACCAAACCAATCTTACCATCCGCCCAAGTCCAAACCAACTCTCACATTTTATTTTATTTTAAAGAACAGTGGCAACACCAATCGCCACTAATTTCTGAACAATGTCTAGTTCCACAAAATATGATTTCCCAATCCGATGTTACCAAAGGTTATATAGCATGACTAAGCACTTTACTACCGTTCTAATATTTAACAATGAATTAATAAACTCAATACTGAGTCAAAAGAATCGTAGGGTGTCAAAGGTACATGGTTGTAAATGTTAAATGAGGGTATAACAATTATCAGTTTAACTATTATCCTTACAACATAAATTATTATTTTATCTAACATAGCAATGCATTAAATTTAAAACAATCAAAAGCATTTCACAAACGTAGGTTCAAAATGTTCAAATGAGACTTGCCTTCATGTGCGATGTCTTGATTCTCTTGCCGCGGGTCGACAAAATCTTCGGTGACGTCGGATTCTACGCGCGAAAAAGACAAGCGAACAAAGCAAATAATTACACATAAATTCAAATAAAATTCAAAAATTGAAAAAGAATGTATATTTGAGTAGTTCATGATTTTAGAAAAATTTATAAATTTGAACGGGTCAAATCGGAGTTAAAAAGAGAAAGTTATGACCTCGGGAAGTTTTAGTTGAAAGAAAAAGAAAGGAAATATTTTTCCGATTTATTTTTGTATTGAAAAATCTTAATTATGATGTCAGCACTATTTTTAAATTCGGTCGAATTATTTTTCTAAAGAAAAAGAAATTTATGACGCAATGCTAACGTCAGCAAATTTTTGAATTTTGAATTTTCGGACATATGGGCCCGGTCCACCGAGGACCGAGTCCACTCGGACGCGGCGCCACTCGGGCGCGCGCGCGGTGGCCACAAAGCGCACACGCGGCGCCACGCGGCGCGGGCGGCGGGGCGCCGGTGGCGGCGGCGGTGGCGCACCGGCGGCCGGCGGCGGTCGGCGGCAGTGGCGAACTCGGGAGGATCCGGACCTACCGGCGGCAAGTGGGAGGCGGCGGCGCTCGGAGAGTCGGGAGGCGGCCGAGATGGGGAAGAGGTGGAGAGAGGAAGGCGATGCGAAAAGGGTGCGGGGGCTTTTATAGGGAGAGAGGAGGGAAGGCCGGGGAGAGAGGAGGGTGGCGCAAATTTCGGCCGTGAATGGGGAATTCAAAGGGGAAAACGGCCGGCATTAGTGGAGGAGTGATTGGGGGCTATCAATGCACAATTATTCGGGAGTTTAAGCAGAGGAAACGGCCGAATTCAAAGCTTCCCGCTCGGCATCAATGGAGGAGAGAGAGGGAGGATGGAGGAAGAAGAAAGGAGAGGTTGAAGACACATATGACAAGTGGGGCCCACTTGTCGGTGAGAGAAAGAGACAGAGATGTGTGTGAAGGGGTACGGGCCATCGGATGGTTGACACGTGGTAAGTGAATTGATCTCGTGCGTTGGATTTAAATGAAGGGGTAAGTTGTGATGGAGGGTTGAGATTAAAACGTGGAGAGAGATGGATTCGATTCGGGCGTGACACGTGGCGGCCTGAGGTTAATTCGGATTTTATTTTTGGATTAAATTTTCAGAAAATGCTAGAAACAATATAATTGCTTAGAAAAATAATAAATAATATCTAAAAATTCCAAAAATTCATAAAATATTCCTGGAGATATTTTAGACTTAATAAAAATATTTTTAATTTCGGATTTGTTTTTAATAATTTTATAAAATTTCTTTTATCTTTAAAATTGATTTTTAATTCCAGAAAATTCTCAAACATTAATTAAAAATTATGGGAAGGTTGGGAAAAATAAAATGAACTCTTTTTTGGCTTTAATAAAATATTAAAATACATTTCCTTGTTTTTAGATTTTGAAATAAATTCCAGAAATGCACAGAAAAATCCAAATAAAAGCCAATTGCTTTAAAATAATTAATTTGAATTTAAAATTTTTAAAACTCAAAATTTTAGGATGTTACACGGTGAAAATATCAATAACTATACTTAAAGCTATTTGACTATTTCGTGTGCTCTTGAGTAAGATATATAGAGGTAGGCACTTCTACGGGATGAAGGGGAAAATCTACTTCGGTAGGCACCTCCACGGGATGAAATGATGATGACATCGACAAGTGTGCCCTCAACTACACCAGTATAAGCTATAGAGGAGACATGAGCATGAGCATTAATTGCACTAAGAGTAATTGAGATGAGATATTGTGACATGATGATAAGAATTGTTGAGAATGAGGTGTGAAAATTGAGTTAATGGTAAATAGTTACAAATTGTTAAAACGATGTGGATTCATTTATTGTTCTACTTTGTACTTGTTGAGTCGCAGACACACCCCTGCTTTGTTGATGTTTTTAGGTGCTCCTTGATGACAACATGCATGGGCAAAAAAATTAGCACATGTTACTGTTGCACACAAGAATTCTTTTTTTCACTTAGTGGACACTCCTTTTATGAGAGAAGTAAATTATTACTCTAAATGCAAGTATAGTTAAACACTGATTCTTCTTGGTATTTAATTGTTTAGTATTGTCTCTACTTGTCATGTCTATTTACTTACCTTTGTTGTTGCTTCATGTTAATGCTAGTTGCGTCGTATTATGATGGAATATTGATTACCATGTTGCTGAAATTTAATTGTTCATAGTTGTATTGAGATTTTGTTCTTGTGTGCTGATAGTAAAGTGTAATTTGGTGGTTTAAATTGGTAGTGATTGTAGTTGGGGTGTTACAGATGAGGATTTTTGGATTTGTATACAGTATGATTTGATCTTTAGGGAATATCTCTTGGAGTTAGAATCTTTCTAAGATAAAGTTGTGGAGATTGTATTTGCCTATTGGTGTCATAATGATAGAGTGTATTTGGATTCTCGGAAGTTTAGTTAACAGATTGGAGGATTTCTCTACCCAAGTATACCAAAACTCTATTATAGAAGTAAGTGAGGTTGAAGTTACTAAGAGTGATGGGGGTAATGTTTTCATAGTTTACGAGACTGTAAATTTCTGGATTACTTATGGTTATAATCTCAATAGAAGCTTGTCTCAATCTATGGATAATAGGAGATGGAATTGGATTTTGCACATTATTCTAGAAGTATAAATGACCATGATTATGTGTGGGAGTAGAAGAAGAAAAAATTGACTTGGGGAATTGTGATGATCATTGGTCGGATTTATTGGGATGTGGTATGTGTGTGTGTGTGTCAGAATCTTTAAGGTGGTTATCCTTAAAGAATTAAGGTAATAGAATTCGATGTGAAATCTATATCTAAGTTCGCTTGGAACTATCTATGGAAAAAAATTTCCTGGTGGAGGTGTTAACTAGAGCATTTTGTGGATTATTAGAGCCTTGTGGATGTTGCTTTAAGATTGTGCAAATATTTGGAGTTGCCAATTTAAGAGACATGAGTTAGGTGGCATGTGAGAATTTGGAATTCTATGATTTAAGACCAAAAATTATTCCTTAAAAAATAAGTAGTGTGTGTTTTGCTAGGGTAGTGAGTTACACATCTGGTTCTTGACTGATCTTTGCATTTATATTTGATGCTCATTGGCAAAGTGAGTTGGTTTTATAATGGAATTTGTGGTCACTTGCTTTTAAGAGGAAGAGGAAGTGTTAATGTGGGAATTGAAGTGGTTTTGCCTTTGGGTTATGTGATTTTGATTTACACTTGTTTGTTTAGAAGTTTAGGGTTTTTATTGTGTTGTTACATTCGTATATGCACAATATTACTGTGGGGACTTGAGATGTGCGGTGCTCTTCAAGCTATTGTCGTGGAGTCAGAGTTTGTGCACCGAGAATCTTTTCATGGGTAAGAGTTAGAAGGTTAGAGGTTGCAAGCAAAGTCGTGAGACTGAGAATTCGAGGCCAAATTCTATTAAGAGGGTAGAATGTAATATTCCAAAGATACCCTCTTGAGGGCTTGCATGTAATTAACGAAAAGAGGATATGAAAAATGAGATGTTTACAGGAGAATTAAGTTGGTTTCGTGGAACTAGTCTTTAGGAAGCTAGAATCATATTAGAATCTCGTGCTAAGATAAAAAGAGATCACAAGAGAGATTAACTCAAAACCATATACCCTAGCCACCGAGTCTTTCCTTTTCCTCTCGCGCCGCCGGCATTGTTTTTTTCTCCTCCACGTGCTAGAAAATCCATCGCCAGTCTCTCTGCCAAGCTGGGGTTGCCGTCAGTTTCGCCCATCGCCCGCAGTCGCCGTGTCTCCTGCTTGCCCGTGTTGCTGCCACTCGCTCCACAGTTCGCTTTGCTGCTAGTTGTTGTTGCCATGGAGGACTGCATGTGCTACTCGTGCATGCCATGACTAGATAATGGATGATGGCTGCTGCAGTGCGCCGGGAGGAAAACAAGCAGAACAGAAAAAAAAGGAGAGGAAGAGTTCCCGATCTTGCGGTTTCTCGTCTGGATAACAATTTGGTTTTCTCCTCTGTTTGTTAAATTAATTAGAGATTAGAATACATGTTAGAGAGAGTGGTAATTAACGAGTTTTCGGTTTGGTAGTGGTAATTTTCTACGGTAATTTCGGGTGCTGTTGGGCATATTTTGGGAAGGTCAACCACTAGATACTTGTAGAGAATTTCAATAGCTTTTAGTAGAATATTTATTCATATCGATTGGATGAGTAGACGTTGATATGTGAATCTTGTAAGCCTATTGTCGGGTAAATTTGTCATGTGTTGGCAGCACATATTACTTTGTTAATAAAAATTAGTTGTTGGAATAATTTGGGGGTTTGGTCTACAAGAATATTATAGGTGATTTCTTAAGGATTCCAAAAAGTCTAATAACACAATTTTTACACAAGTATAATAGAAGCTGTGAATTTTGGTAGGCGGCATTCTAGTACCAGGTTGCTACTGGATGCAGTCTTGGGGAAAACATTAATTTGACTAGGTTAATGGCATAATTGTATTTTGGAAATAACTAGGAAGTGGTAGGTAATTTCTTGTAGTTTCTGAAAATATTATAGTTCAATATATTTGCATGTGTAAATTAAAAGATATGACATTATTAAGTCTGCTATCCAGGAGATGACAGGTCCGTCTTCTGGGTTAAGAAAGGGGTTTTAGATGATTTAATATAGTAATTTGATCAACTAGGAAGTTGTAGAAAATTTTGTGTAGATTTCAGAACTAGTATGGTTTGCCATAATACGATGTGAGAGTTGACAATTATGGTAATTTTAGTGCCAGGATAGCAGGGAAAACTGTCCTGTTAATGAGGAAAGTTATGGATTTAGGTACTGTGTAGGAGCGTTGTCCATTTAGTATTGCATTGTATTGCAGTAGCATGTATTGAGTTTGGGTGTTTATAGTAGGAGGAGTAAATTCAATGTTGGAGTCAGCTTCTAATCAACTCGATCATCGCAATTAAGAAAAAAGCAAGTGCACGGTAGAATCAGTACTACAAAACAAACTATACTGGATGCCTCATCATAGACGGTTCATGAGAAACCGCCTATGCTGTAATTATCACAGACGGTTTTACATGCATGACCGTGTATCATCTGTGATACGCAACTATCACAGACAGTTCTTACTAATAACCGTCTGTGATAGTTCACAGACGATTATTAATACGAACCATCTGTGATAATTGAAGACGTCATATACGGTTTTTAATTAGAACCGTATGTGATAGTTCACAAACATTATTAATATAAACTATCTGTGGTAGTTGCGTATTATAGATAGCTTGTGGTTGGAACCATCTGTGATATGAATGGCTTGTGGTTAGATGTGTCTGGGATACACTGTGCTGTTAAATTCATAGCCAGCAGAGTCCCAACAGATCTGTCTTTATTGCACTACATTGAGGGAAGTGATCGGCTTTGTAGAGTTTAGTGAAAGCATACCACTTATAGATCTAGCCTGTAGATCGATTTGTTCTTGGTAATTAGAGGTTAGTATTTGCTTCTAAGCATATGTCTTGTAATAAAGAGAGATGATAGTTAGGTTTAGATCTAGCTTAATTGGTAGTTTGCTCCAATTTAAGAATGAGTCACTACTCCTAGTTTACTTGAATAAATTCTTGCTTGGTATATATATTGCTTCATGAATAGTGTGTAACTAGCTACTTAATTTAGATATGGAAAATTTATTATAAGGTGAACAATAATTATATGTAAGTATTAGGCTGACTAGCTATAATAGCATTAATTATCTAATTTGCTACATACGTAGCGTAGATAGACCGAAGCTAGATTTACATTGAGAACTGTGTGAGTGAAGAGTACATTAATAGCGTGTCTGCTTTTAGAAAAGTGGCCGAGCATGATATGTTGAAGGGGATGGAATATATATACTAGCCGATAATCTGAAGATGTTTAGCAACTCAGTGCAGATCGAAGGGTTTTCAAAAAGGGGTATACATGTTGGACCAGACATGGTGAAGAGAAGATTATATAGGAAGGTAGTTATAACATCGTCGATGGAGACAGCGATATGCTAGTTGTGGACTGTACTTTTGATAAGGATAGGTCGCATGATGATAATCTGAATTAGATGCTATGCGATGCAGAAGGAAACTATAGTAAGAGAGAGTTTGGTAAATTCGAGAGCTTGATGGTGGACTTCGAAAAACCTTTATTCTTGGGCTACAAGCCGTAATATACAAGGTTGTCGTCCATTCTTGAACTACTAAAATTGAAGGCAAGTAATGGTTGGTCCGACAAGAGTTTCACAACGTTGTTAGGTCTCCTAGCGAACATCCTTCTAGAGGAAAATGTGTTGTCGAGAACCACCTACCAAGCCAAAAATGTTCTTTGTTCATTGGAAATAGAAGTAGAAAGAATATATGCATGTCTGAATGATTGTATTCTCTACCGTAAAGAGTATGCAAACTTACAAGTTTGTCTGGTGTGCAAAGCATCCCGATACAAGCGTAAAAATGATTCCGATGATGGCGAGGGCATCGAGGTGAAGTAAGGACCTCCTGCTAAGATGTTGTAGTATCTGCCTATAATTCTCTGTTTGAAGCATTTATCTGCGAAACGAAAGGATGCAAGATTGTTGCATTGGCACTCGGAGGAGCATAAGAAATGTGGAATGATATGACATGGTGCTGATTCTGCGCAGTGGAGGAATATCGATAGGATGTTTGTATACTTCGGTGTGGAACCAAGGAATATAAGGTTTGTGTTGAGTATAGATGGACTGAATCCTTTCGCAACATGAGCAGCCGACATAGCACCCGACCCGTGAATGTACTCATGTATAACCTTACTCCTTGGCTGTGTATGAAACGGAAGTACATTTTGATGCCACTACTTATCTAAGGACCGAAACAATCTGGGAATGATATTGATTTGTACCTAGCACCATTGGTAGAAGATCTTGTGACACTGTGGAACGAAGGGGTACAGGTCTGGGATGCGAACAAGTGACTCTGTATGACATGTTGTTCTGCACCACCAATAATTTTTCTGACCTTGGTTACCTGTTGGGATTGACAAGGATATTGATGTTGTGCTTGAAAAGGGACGTAAGTTGAGGACCAAGTGTAATGATCCCACATGGCGAACTCATATTTGGAAATTATTCCAATGTAATTATAAGAAACTCAGCATGTAATTAAAGAATTATTCTATTGTAATTGATTCAGTAATTAAGAAATAATTACATCTATGATTGTATATGCTTGCTTTTTTCATAGGGCATGGCTAGCATTTCCTGAGGCTAGCTAAAAAATAGGATTTGTTATAGCTAAGGAAGGAGCTATGATAGGCGGTTTAGTGGCACAAACCATCTGTGGTATACGTATCACAGACTATTTTATAATAGAACCGTCAGTGATATAAACCACATCACAGATGGTTACATTGTGGAACTGTTTGTGATCCTGACGGTGCATCTCCTCCTGGCGCCGTCTCTCCTCCCAACGATGCCTCCCATCCCGGTGCCGCCTCTCCTTCCCATCACCTCTCCTCCCAGCGCCACCTCTCCTCCTGAAGGTATGGATCCTCAATCCCACTTATTTACCTCATGTGTGATAAATCCATCCATATCTGTTAATATGTGTTGGAACCGAAGTTCAATGTGTTCATGAGTTCTCTCCTCCCTGTCGCCTCTCCTTCCGAAGGTATGGATCCCCACTTTTTACCTCATGCGTGTTACATCCGTCCATATCTATTAGCGTCTTTTGATGTGAACCCAAAAAGAAATGGGAAATTGATATGAGAGGGAAGGTGGACCTACTTGTGTTGGGCTGGAAGTAGTAAGATTGTTGGAGGTGGTCTTGGTGTGGTCTCACACGGATCAAGACGTGGATGGTGGTCCCTTGTCATTGCTGAAGATGTCGCCTTCTTGTGGTCCTCATGGTCGGCCTTCTGGGTCCTGGTTCCACTATGTTCTTATCTCCCCTCCTTTGACTCTCCTCTCCTTACTTCCATGCGTGGGCTACTGATTGAAGAAATAAAGGGCATAAAACACTGTGAGTCGGAGTAGTGTAGTTGTATAAAAGGAACATTATAACACTGTACAGTTGGGCTTCCAAAGGCATGAAGCAAATTAATTTGCTTCATGCCATTTCAAGCTCAAGTGTACAGAGTTTTAATGTTCGTTTAATAGTTGGTGAGAAATACATGTCATATCACTCAAAATCCTAGTTGGCAGAGAAACAAATTGTGAGGGTAATAATAAAATAGCTAATGAATGATTTTAGAGATAAATTATTGGAGTTGTTGTTTCTAAGTGAGTTGGAGTTCTTAGAGACAACCTTAAGGGAGGGTCGTGTTATTACAACAAGATCTATTTAGAATGGCATGTTAGTGTTCCAAAGAGACCTTGTAGCAATAGTATATGCCAAAGAGACCTTTAAAGGGTATGAAGCAAATCACACACTCTAGTGTTCTCTGTGATTCACTTGGTTATTGCTATAAGATCTATTTAGAATAGCAAATCACACATTTCAGTGTGTCAAGTTCTATAAAGTAAGTTATGACTGTTGTTTCTTCCTCCTCATTATATTGTGTGTTAGTCTTGGTTGCTGTCTTAGGCATAAAAGAACTTTTGGGCTGCCGTGCCATTCATTTATAAATGAAGGGTGTGGCAGCCCAAAGGTTTTTACGTCTAAGACAACAATTAAGCCCAACACATAAAATTATGAGGAGGAAGAGACTCCAGCTATAACTTACTTTGTAGAACCTGAGACACTGGACTATGTGATTTGGGATGTTAGTATTGCAAAGAGACCTTGTAGCAATAATATACGTGGCTGAATGCTCTTATTTCTTGTAAGATCAACCATATGACAATGTTTACGCTCATAGCTCACTGTAATTAGTTTTTTCTTGTAAGAGAGATGACATCCGCACAATCATCGTCATTGCCATCAACATCGCTGACTGGGTCTGATGCTCTGAAGACCGGGGTAACTAAGCGTAACTGAGGAGTATCGAAAAGGCCAGAGGGCCGAATGACCATCATGGAAGTCTCTCTGGATGGGATCACTCTGCAACCGAAGAAAGCAGCGGTAGCATTCTAGACTACCTGTAGGATACTTGGAAGGCAACGAGTCCACATCGCCACAGTAAACTAGAAAGCTTTGACAAATGGAGAGAAAAAGCAGCTGCGGGTGGAAATTTTAAACTCGTTCGAGATCCAGAAGAAGTACAGGGACTCGTGCGACAGCAGGTGCTCCTTGCGATGGGAAAAGTGTAGAAGACATTTAAGAGCATGTTTGTCATGTAGTACGTGACCAAGGATCGCACGTCCTTCACGAGGAATCCTTTCTTGTCACTAGAAACATGGGAGGCCTTTGTGTGGATGAAGACAACGACTGAATTTTAACAGCAAAGTGTGGTGCACAAGGCTCTCTAGGCACAAAACACTCACCTCTACGGACTCAGCAGCGCTAGGTATGTGGATAAAATCTCACAATGGAGGATGTTGGATAAGGTCACAATCCAATCGAAAACCTACCCGCCATTTGCCGAGATCACAAACAAGCACACCCGAAAACTGGTTAAGAGCGAGTTCATCAACCACGTCTTTGGGCGTCCCCTCTTTCAAAAAAACTCCACAAATGAGGATGTGTCCCAACGCCTGATAAAATATGTTAAACTACCTAATTGTTAATAGGTCCATAAATTCATAGGGTCTAAAATAACATAATTGCTTCTTGCAGCAATCCTTGACTACCGAATCTTCCCAATGCTCCTTCAAAGCAACCAGGGAGAAGGATATTCTATCCATAGGCTGGGAAACAAGGAGCACTCAAGTCGCATACGAGGCGTAGGGGTTTACGTACCTTGAAGGCACGGATTCCCAAATGACTCTAAGGCATATAGGAGTAGGAAAATATCCAAGGCCGAGCGTGTAGAACAAATGAAATAGGAGCTTTGTGCACAACTTAGGGAAGAACTATTTGCCTCACTTCGAGAGAAGATAACTGCCTCACTTCAAGGAGAGATAGATTCATTGAGGGAAGAACTGAGAGAAGTCCACAACCACTCGTAACCCACCACCGTTATTAAGGTACCCAGTCCCCCTCAACGTCGGAGTAGCTGTGCGTCCACGCCACTTTTTAAACATAGCGATGCACACTTACCTATCGACGACATCCACGTAATGTAACTCTATAGAATGCTACATAGATAGATCTGGTGGATGCCTTAGCACATCTTGTATCATTATATAGAAGCCTACGCTATGCATCCTCATAGTCAAGTTTGTTGGCTCCATTCCCGTTGATGCTGGACAGGGATGGCATTTCCATGCCTGTCAGGGATGTAGGTGCACGGTGCTCAGCTAGGGACTGGTTTCATGAAGGCTCAAGTGGACATGATTAATGACATTTTTAGGGCCGTTCCACTTGAGAAGCACCCCAAACGAAAAGTTCATGACACTAAGGGATACCATCGACACATTCGTCCAGTGGCGCAAGAGGGACATCATTTGGACACTTCTGTACCGCGATCTCCACACAACCATGCCTGTCAAACAGAACCCTCTATGACTCCACCTCAAGCTCCTCTTCAAATGGCCATCACATCAGCTCTCGTGGAGACGACGCCGAAGATGTATCGCAAGTGAGACGATAAGACCCAACCAAAGAAGATTAAGACGCCTCCTGGGCCCTGAAAGTACAAGCTCGGAGTGTCATTGGTCCCCGAGTCACAATTACCCAGCCTTAGATTAGTTTACAGGACTTTGCATGCCTGGTACATGCAGAGATCCAACAGGAAGCCAAACCGGCAAAGTGGATTCACCATAAGATACACAGAGGCACATTTTCTCCACAACTCGGGCTACTTCGTCGTGACCTTCGAAGACTTATTCTTACTATTCAACCTCGACGAACTCAACGCCTCACTTCTACAATGATGTACACTGTAAGTGTACTGTACAATTAAGTTCTACATTCATGTAATACCGATAAATGTCATAACTCATTGCTTATGTATAGATCCATGATCCAACAAGTTCAGCGACGGCGAGAGCTAGTGGGTTTCCTCGACCCACACTTGGTCTCTGAGCAATCCATCAAGGAAAATGCATTCTACGTTGAAGATTACACACGACGGGATTGCATGTTCAGAGTGACAAAGACTACATCCTAGTACCCTTCAACTAGGGGTAGATGCTTCATTAGTTGCCATACAAGTTTTATTTGTACTTTATACACAACATGAATTTAGGATTAATCACTATAGCGACATATATGACTAGGTCTCACTGGATTCTGATTGTTATTGTACCAAAGTCGAACAACCACGACTTCACCCGTGTGCAACAAGCAATTGACAAGTAAACTTATTTCTTCCATACATAAGTCTATTGTAGTCTTCTCTTCATTTGCAGTGGCCGACGCTAACCTTTTGGATTCACATAGGTCGTTCAGTGTTTACGCTGCCCAGCGAGGGAAACACAAGAAATCCAGCGCCACACTGTGACCCAGGGCGCAATTTTCGGTACCCGCTCCAACACAATAATTCTATATCACACTTTATAATAATGCCATTAGAACTAACAATTACCATGTATGCAATTCTATTTTTGCAGTGCCACCAGCACCTACAGGGTAACGTATATGTATTCTATGTTTGCAGACATATGCAGGAAATCGTGAGCACTAAGACAAAAGATCTAAGGTTTATCAATCTGCCAATATTTATTTCATGATTATTGTTGTGGGGGTGGCCCAACCCCCCGTGACTGGGCCTCGCAAACTGGTCTAATATGTAATATACCCAATAGTGTAGAGGAATATACCAATGTACCCTCATCCTTTGTAAGTACTAAGGGGTAGGATGGGGGTTTCCCATCCTACCCCACTCATATATATAAACCCCCAGGAGGGGCAGGAGGAGGGACATCCTCTCATTCTTACTCACCATCTCTCCCTGTGTTGGCTCTCCTCTCCTTCTACTAGTCTCCTTCTTTACTGTTTGGCCAGTAGCCACAACAGATGGCGCCGTCCGTGGGGACTGGATGAAAAGTCGCTTAAGGAGTTGAGAGCTGTTCTGGGGAGCATACCCTTTAATCCGTAGCATTGGTACCATTCGGCGCACCATCGACGACATATAAGTACTTTGCTTAGTTTCGTAGATGCCGTATTGAGTAGATCTGGTCAAATCGCCCAGATGATGTATTGAATAGATCTGAGATCTAGTCGGATCGCTCAGATGCTGTATCGAGTAGATCTAATCGAATTGCCCGTTTCTATATTATTGATATCTCTGCTCTACTTGGGGCGTTCATGCAGAGAAATGATGTCTACGCTCGTGCATACCGCTCTTGGCCTACGCCGCTCGCGCCCGCTCTCCGCGGGCACCGTTCTTGAAGGTAGGGGAACGGTGGCTTCGCCTACCTGCCTCTGCGTGCTACCGCCCTCGGCCTACACCGCTCGCGCCAGATCTCTGCGAGCACCGTTCTTGAAGATAGGGGAACGGTGGCTTCGCCTCTGTGCCTCTGTGTGAGCAGCGCCCTTGGCCTACGCCGCTCGCGCCTGTTTTTCGCGGGCACCGGTTTTGAAAGTAGGGGAATGACGGCTTTGGCTCCCTGTCTCCTGCCTCGGCGGGATGGCTCAGCTCTAGTGCAGGACTTCGTCGCCCGCCTCGCAGGCATCGCCTCGGCGGGATGGCGCGACTTCAGCGCAGTACTTCGCTGTCCGCCTCGTAGGCATCGCCTTGGCGGGATGGGCTGGCTCCGGTGCAGGACTTCACCGTCCGCCTCGTAGGCATCGCCTCGGCGGGACGGCCCGGCCCCGGCCTAGGATTTGCCCGTCCGCCTCGTAGGCATTACCTTGGCGGGACGACCGGGATTCGGTGTGGGATTCCACTGAACTCCTAGTAGGCATTGCCTCAGGTGGGATTCCACTGAACTCCTACTAGTTGCATCGGCTCTCTAGTCGGCACCCTCCCACTTGCTGCCGGGGAACGGGGGCCTGGGGTAGTTTGGCACGTCAGCTCGCCCATCGGGACCACTGCACTTGCTGTCGAGGGAGTACTGTTGTGGGGGTGGCCCAACCCCCCGTGACTGGGCCTTGCAAACTGGTCTAATATATAATAGGCCCAATAGTGTAGAGGAATATTGTATACCCTGAACGTCATTACGGCGTAAGTTTTTAAAACAATCGCGGAGTCGCTGGTTTTTCGGTAAATCGCGGGAAGGGAAAAATATAAATTGTAGAACATTGTAAAATAAATTAAATAAATTAAAATAATTAATTTAGATGTTTTGGCCTGTCCGGAGGGGTGGGCCAGCCACTTTGGGCCAGCCAGCCCAAATGGGGGCCCGTACCCCCTCCTAAACCCTAGCACCCCTTTATAAACCCCCTCCCTTGGCCCCTCTCCCCTTTTTTTCCACCTTGGGCGCAGCCAGCCCCCTCCATCACCCCCCACAAGCTGCCATCGATTGGAGCAAAAGAGAAAAGAAGGAAGAAGAAGAAAGGGAAGAGAAAGAAGAAGAAGAGAAGGAGGAGAAGAAGAGGAAAGAAGAGGGGTGATCCTAAGGGATCCTCTAGGTAATTTTTACTAATCCCAAACCCTCTATTCTTAGGAATAATTAGGGTTCTTGGTACGGATTTTGATGGTAGTTAATAGATTAATTGCCCGATTAGAGATTAGCTGCTGTCTGCCTGTAGATTGATTCGCGCAGCGTGTCTTTTCTCGCGGATTTGACCTAGTAAACGATTTTTCCTGTGGGTCTTCCCAAAAGAAAAGTTGTAGAGAATTTCCAGATACGTTTCCTTTATTTTTTCCGGATTATTTGGCCGTGGGATCTGGGAGATACGGGTCGGGAATACCGCTGTTCGCCAGACGAGCAGATTGGTACAGACCGACGGTAATTCGGAGATTTGAGGTAGTAAATGATTTTATTGCTCATGGCCGTAATTGAGAAAAATGTAGATAATCTAGTAGTTTAGATTCTGTAGAAATTTCACAATTTTTGGACCCTTGTATTGTTGCTGGGACGCGATTGAACATTGCTGTCCAATCTGCCAGAATAGAGTTCTTCCTCTGTTTTGGGCATTAAATTACCAAAAGCTGTGATCAAAATAAAAATATATGTTCTACTTGAAAATTGTAGGTTTTTAAGTCATGAATCCAGAAAGGTATTATTTTCTGTATTTGGATCATTATTTTTAAATATACAAAATTGTGAAGCAGCGCTGCTGCAGAGGGTAATTTACTGAATTGTCGAGCGGAGAAAAGTTTGTGCGGGTCCGGGGTTCTAGCGACGTCTTAATTATTTTAGTCGTGTTTGTATTCTGTGGTTGTGTGCTGAGATTTGTCTTTTGGACAGGTGGTCTTGTCCCTGAGCGCTCTTGATTTTACTTCGCTTCATCGGATTGAGGCAAGTGAACGTAGCGGTGGTTGCTACCGTTTAATTTGTTATTTATTCTACTTGCAATTTATATTATTATCTTAATTTGATACATTATGCCATGATTGTAAGATATTTTAATTGTAGAGATGATAGCAAGTATTTATACATTGATATGTTGATATTATTGCTAGTAGACATGTTGAATTCTTGCTTAATGTTATAATGTGGACATGAAAATAACATGTGGTGGATGTGGATTTGTTGAGAGCATGATAATGCTCCTTGTGGATGAATTAATGTGATTAATGAATTATCATACCATTCATGTCATATCATGTCATTTGCATATGTGGATGTCACCGCACTTAGCCGCGACCGTACCGGTACAACATCGTATATTGCCGTAATACGATGCACCTCTTCATCCGCGGAAGCATCTTATATTGCCGTAATACGATGAACTATAATTCCTGCTCTAGCAAGAGTGATGTGGAGCATAGCATGAAACATTCAAATGCATTGCATTGTGGAAAGATTCATTTGCATACATATGCAATATATATTGTCGTGATGTTATTTTGTGAAATATACAACTTTCTAGTTGTAATGTGGAATTGGCTCATTTGAGCTATTTGTGGTACGAGGATTGTGGATGTGATCGTGGAATAAGGATCGTCCGTTGTGTATGGTAAGAGTTTGTGGTTGTGGCATGAGATTCTTTTCACTTGCATTAATTGTTGATAGTATTTGTGGATGGGAGAATTAATAAAGTAGTGAGATGATCATACATATGTTTTATTGTCTTTGTAGGACCGAAATGGCGACAGAGGGGGGGTGAATGTCGTTCTCTTTAAAGATCGACCCCTAAAGCATCCAGGAAAAACTCAACTCCGATAGCTATGGTAGCTATGAAGAAGACAATTTATGCTTTCTGGATAAACAGTAGATCGACAAACCAGTAAAGAAAATAGCAGCCGAAACCGAGTGAAGGCAAGCTGCTTGATGGCAGAACTCACGGCAGCACGAACATCAAAAGAGCTGCCGGCAATAGGAAAGAGTATGTCCAATCTAAAAAGTCACAAAGGAAAAGGAAAAGGAAGAGCAAAAGAGACTGAGGTGAACTGGAAGAAACGAAATGCAGACCAGAGAGGAGAGGACAGAGAAACTGAAAAGCTAAATGACAGACTGAAAAGGAGAGAAAAAGAAGGGGTCAAGTAAACTGAAGAAATCAGACAAAACAAAACCAAGAGATGGCTGCCCCCTATATTGGTCTTTGATTCACATATTGCTGCAAGTTGTCGAACAAGTATACATGCTTGCAAGACTTAAGACTATGAACAGCACACAGCCGAAGGGAGTAAATTTCTGGAAGAGGTCGGACACAATGAAAACAGGGTCAAACACCAGGAAATCCGAAACGCATGTTACCCAGTCAAACTTAGTTTAGATCCGTAAGTACACAGTAAAAATTTCAGCCAAAACCGAGGCAGTATGGACTACATGCAGCTGGGGACAAAAACAGCAAAAAGAATAAGAACTAAGCACAGAGCACTAGTTTGATAGACTGCAGAGAGTACTAGTTTGATTGCATTTTAGTAACTGGACTGGTCGGTTGTAACTGAAGAAATTACAAACTCAGAAAACTGCAAGTGAAAGAGAAAAGAAAAAGGAAAGGCAATGTTTCTGCTGCACAGATTGAAAATCAAAAGCTAACATCTCAGAAAGCAAAGCTGAAAGCGCTGCCCAAAAGGAAAACTAAAAGGGATAACAGAGAAGTATCAAAATCATGTCTTAAGGACAGAGATTGCTTGCTGCCGAAAACCTGCTGTTGGCCGACACAGCTCAAAGACTATTGATTGCAGATGGACTGCGCAGTAAGAGCTGATGCAGAACCGAAAACAGGAAGATTGATCATTACGAGCTGCTGTTTTCAGGCCAATTGATCAAGAAAATAAATTAAGTAGCAAGGCAATCTCAAGAGAGAAAAATAGAACAGAGAAAGAACTCAAAAGACAAGAAGCTGGAGATAAATCAACTCTGACAAAGAAATATGAACTTTGATTCATAGAGATGAGGAATTACAAGTAGTTCAATCCATTTTCACCCTCTCAATCCTCAAGAACACCAAGAGCTTCACATGCTTCTTGGGAGGAACACAACACACACAAAGGACTGTCTAAAAGACTTTGTGATCCTCAAAGGGGTATGCAGCCCCTCACCTCTATTTATAGCCCTTGGCTAACGGGTCTCCAACCCGTTACGCCGGCTAAACCCTAACAGAGCCGTCTTCCGCTTGTGCAGCCTTGCAAATTTACCGATTCGCCCCTCCTACACCTTCCGGGAAGCTTCCGCGCTCCTTGCCTCGCACGCCTCGCAACCACCTCGAGTCCACGTCGTCTTCGACACATCCGACCGTTCGACCTCGGCGCCACTGCGCCTAGTCCGGTCCACCGTGTCTCGCCACGACTCCGCCTCGACGTCCTGCAGCCACACAGACAAGAAACACGTCAAATAGCACCGCTCGATACATGAAAGCGTAATAGAGACCAAACCTGTCACATCAGCAGAATACGCCTTCTAAACCCGTACGACAAGTTCGACCAGGTGGACTTTGAGCATGCATTGGGAAGGGTAGAGCAGCACCACATTGATGCACATGGATTTTGTTTTAATGTTGAAATAAAGTCGAAAGAACTCTAGTCTTTGCTTAGCTATTGTTGGGACCCCGGATTTCTGAATCCGGACCCTCTGTGTATTACAGCACTAGTCCCAGATCAAAGCTAGTGCTCACAGTCAAACAGTGATGAATACATAACCAACAACGCTTTATTACATTAATTGAGAGTACAGACCAAAATGCCTCTTTATTACAAATGAGGTTTCAAGACCTCACACACACCCAAAACACAGCGGAAGCAAAAGATAAATCCAGCGAAAACCCATCAATACGCCACAGGCAATTGACTGGGGAAGCGCAACCTAGTACTCCGGAAAGCCTTCGTCGAATGCACACGCGAAGTAGTCGTAGTCTCCTTCCTGAGCTTCGTATTCCTCTAAGATTTTGTTTTAAGTGTAGCATGTGAGTACATAAAGTACTCCGCAAGTCTTGGGAAAATACAGTAGATGCAGGGTTTAACAAAGGAAGGTTATATGGTTCTTTTGCACAAAGCAATATTTTATTTCAAATACCATTAAATATTTTCGAATGCATAAATTTAAGAAAGTATTTGTTTTAACAGAAACTATCAAATTGAATAGTGAAGGTTACAGCCACCAACACTGGATCACTGGCTCTAACCGCCAAGGTTCAAGAAAAACGGGTTACATCCACCCACACTGGCTACATCCGCCAGGATTCAAGACAACGGGTTATATCCACCCATACTGGCTACATCCGCCAGGACAACTCCGGGAGTTCCAACCACACCAGGTTCCCAAAACTTTTATTTTAAAACTAAAAACAATGAGCTACCATGTGAATGCATTCCTTGCCCGCCCTTGACCGGTTGGAGAGTTAGTACCGAGAATGGAACGTGGAGATGTAGGGAGATCATGGGGTAGAATAGGGTATGGTGAAGCTAGAAAAATTATTGGCTAAGCTGAAACTTCATTGGAGACGATACAATCGACGTTTGAATGACGACGGTAGAGAAAAAGGAAAAACTTGATATCTTGGTGCTCCGTGAAGCAAATCCAAAACCATTTGAAAGGTAGCTACCTGGGATAGTTTGGCACGATATGACGTGAACAGATTGGGGAAAACACCACCGGACAGATGGGGACACGAGATGTCATTGGCGGCCATGGCGAGGTGTCGGAGGCGAAAATTTGTGGATGCTTTTTGGGGAAAAGGAAGTGAGCACGGTGTAGAACGCGGCGATGCAAGTCTAAGAAAAATTACAGCACAGGCTAAAACTCAACAGAGACGACGAATCAACGTCGGGAGTCAAAAACGGTCATTTTTGCGGAAAGTTCAATTTCTGACAATTGGCTCCACGAAAAATTAAATAAAAATGATAGATAAATTGTTTGGAGGCTAGGACACGATATGACGTGAACAAAAATCAAAGCGCTTACCGAAAAAGTGGTGTCTGCGAAGGCGCAGTTTCGTGCGGCTCGACCAGGTCGTTGAGGACTCGGGGAGTCTTCGAGTGATGGCGATAGAAGCATGGCGTAGAACGCGTCGAGGCGAACTCAACGGTATAGACGGCTCGGCCAACGGACATCGGATGATGACGAAACATGGCGGAGAACACATTAGACGACCGACGGATTGACATCGGCGTTCCGGGCAAACGGAGAGGAGTTAGAGAGTGAGGTTTGCGGCGAAACGAAGAGGAGAACATCGGGAACACAATGCTCACCACGGTTTTGATGGAACACGCACGGTCGGCTCGCAGCGAGGAGAGAAGCGACGGCGCGGTTTGGCCACGGTGGTCCGGCGATGATCCGGTGATGCTCCGGCGAAGGCGAGGGAAGCACCACGTAGAACGCGAGAAGACGAAGCCAATAGTGTGGTCAAAAGTGACGGAACTCCACTGTTGGAGGCGCAATCGGCCAATGAACACCGCTTGGTCCACAAAAGAAAAATGGTGATTGTGGAGAGAAGAAAGGGAGAGAGGCTTTGAGATTTCGGGGGTTAGGTGAGGATGAGAAGGGGCACCTGGTGCTCCCTTTTATAGGGGTGGAGGTGGACGGGAGAGGGAGATCAAACGTTCATGTCATTTAAAGCAACAGTTTCAAATTCGTGTAAATGCTCATGAATGGGAGGGGAAACGGTAGAGAATTGAAAGCTCTTGATGAGAGGAAGTGAATGCAATTTATTTCGTGAAAAACCGTTGAGAAATTAAGGAGAAATCAAAGCTCAAAAGGAGACAGCCATGGCGGCCAGCACGCGCTCGTGTCTGCGAACCGTTCGGGAGGATGAACAGTGCCGCGGACACTGTTTATTCTCTCTCCTCTTTTTTTTGAGATTTTGAAATTGAGCTCAAACAAACTCCGAAAAATTCGAGAAAATTTTCGAAACTTTCTTGGGACTCAAAGAACTTAAATAAAATATTTTCAGCAAATATTAATATTTAATTTAATCTTTTTAAATAAAAATTCTAACTAAGCTTTAGTTTAATTCAAATAAATTCCAAAAATTTGAAAAGAGGATAGAAATGGATAGATTAGAATTTTAGATGAATTTAACAATTTGAATGGATTCAATCGGAGTTAAAACGAAAGAGAACGGGCTCTCGGAAGTTTGAAAAGAGAGAAAAGAATAAACTGATTTTCTGGAATTATTTTTGAACTGAAAAATCAAATTATGACGTCATCAAGGGAAATGATTTTCAGATGAATTATTTTTCTGTGGAAAAGAAAGTTATGACGTCAGCAAGGATTTTGATTTTCTGGCCAAATTATTTTTATAAAGGAAAAATAATTTTATTCACTGACAAGTGGGACCGGGTTTATCAGCGAGAGAGAAGAGAGAGAGGAAAGAGCGGATGGTCGAGTGAGCGATGCGGTGCAAGGAGGAAATTGGGACCGTCCGATGGAGAGAGAAAGGGTTAGGTGAAGATGAGCGCACGAGATTAGATCGGGCGGTGGAGGATTAAATTTGATTTAGAGTTTCAGAAAACACCAGAAAATTAAATATAGTTCAGAAAAATATGAAATTACTTCCAAAAGTTCTAGAAAAATTCAAAGAACTTCCTAGAGATGTTTTGGACTTTCATAAAATATTTCCAACTACTATTGGTATTTTAATTTTCATACTTAAAATACTTTTTATTTTCAATATAGATTTTAAAACTCCAGAAAACTCAGAATACCAAATAAAGGCCAAATAAATCCAAGTAATTAATTTGAATTAGGATTTTTATAGAAAATCAAAATATCATTTTATTTAATAATTTTTTTAAGTTTTTACTTTAAATTACTTTTCAAATCCAGTTTTCTAAAAGCAGAAAATCAGGGCAAAAAAAATTTTCAAATTTCACACAAACAAAACTCTTATTTCTATTTTAAACCAATTTAATTTAATTTTAATATTTTATTTTTTTTCCCAAAATTTTGAAATAAACAGCTAGACTGTTACAGCTATCTTGTTGATGAATGTTTCATCTCATTAATGTTAATTCGGTACCGTTCCTTTGGTTAATATGTTGAAGATGATTATTGAATATTGAATTGCTATCACTATCCGGTTATTCCTTAGTTGTTTACGTTTCCGCTTATACTATCTTGTTTAGTAATTGTTGCCAGTTTAATTTATCTTGTAAATTGGCTAGTTGTAAAGCAGTTTTAGTAGCATCCCAGAGTAATGTGGGTCCTGGGGTGTTACAAATATACCAATGTACCCTCATCCTTTGTAACTACTAAGGGGTAGGATGGAAGTTTCCCATCCTACCCCACTCATGTATATAAACCCCCAGGAGGGGCAGGAGGAGGCACATCCTCTCATTCTTACTCACCATCTCTCCCTGCGTTGGCTTTTCTCTCCTTCTACTAGTCATCTTCTTTACTGTTTGGCTAGTAGCTATAATAGTTATATATATATATATATATATATATATATATATATATATAGCGACAGGTATGTTGAATTCGACTCAAGTGCATTTGATCTTGACAAACTCATCAAAGTTCGAGGAAACCTCTCCGAATTCTTGATGGCGAAGGTCATTCACCTGAATGGAAAGCTAAACCTCAGTGATGATGATTAGATATTCAAAAATTTGCTTCAATTGTAATTCACTTAGTTGTTCTTAATCAAACAATTAATTGAATTGTACTTTATTCAGTTGTTTAATTCATTTTGTAAGATCTGTGTAATGATTGTCATGCGCTATATATGTAATCTGCTTGCTTGTTTTCAGAGGGTATGGCTAGCATTTCCTGAGGCTAGCCGAAAAGCAAGAAATAATTTAGCTTTTCAAATAGCTATCATAGACAATTTGTAACATGAAACCGCCTGTCATATGTCAGATATCATAGACAGTTATTAGTATTAGCCGTCTGGGATATGTAAGATATCACAAACAACTATATTTAAGAACCATCTGTGATATCTAACATATCACAGATGGTTTTTAGTATTATCCATCTATGATATGTCAGATATCACACACGACTATTTTTAAGAACCGTTTGTGATATCTGATATATCACAGACAGTTGTTTTGAAAAACCGTCTGTGTTGTAACTTATCATAAATGGTTTGAGAGTCGTTTGTGATATCCACTTGTTATCACATACACATAAATTTAGACGGTTCAGAAACTGCCAATGATGATGGTTTTGAATCGTCTATGATGACCCTTTCTGTGGTAGTGAATGATATTTAAGTATTTGAACTTGTTGCTTGTTTAAGCAATTACTAGCTATCATGATTCATACGATGATACTTGGTCCTAAATTACTCATATATTTATGGTTAAAATAATGATGATGCCAATTGATTAATGTTGTTAATTAATTAGTGAAAAAGATAATCCTTACATTGCATGTGAGCATTCATGTTACAAATACCTATCTCGGTAGGCACTCCATGGAAGTGGAGGTAAGACCCTGCATAAAAAAGGACAGGACGACTCTATATGACAAAGGATAGGGTGAGGATGTGTCATCGACAGCTGAACACTTAGCTATACCAGTATATGCAGAAGAGAAGTTGAATCATGTGCATTGTATTCATGAAAAGAGAATTGAGAAAGAAGAGGCATATATATGAAACTTGATGAAAATGAGTATGTGATAATAAGATAATGGAGAATGAAGATGAAATGTTAAAATGGTGCTTACTTTATTTATTATTCTGCTTTCTACTTACTGAGTCGTGGACTCACTCTTGCTTTGTTGTTGTTTTTGGATGAATATTGAGGGCAACATGCATGGGTAGATGTAGAATATGGATTATTGCATACTTGTAGCTCTTCACTTCACCTAGCAACTCATCATTTATAGACATGAATAATTTAGTAGTTTCCATAGTATTGACTACATAATTCATGGTTTTCCTTAGTCTTTATAGTTCATATTGTTATTATTTGATGCTTTACTCAATTTAGACTTGTTATGTTTCATCTCGGTATCTATTGGCTCATATCAAGGTCAATTTACAGATTTTTGTGTTTCTGAAATTTATGTTTACTATCATGTTGAATATTTATTCTTGAAATTTAATTATTTATAAAGCTTGCTTGTTGGTTAAAATTGATAGCGATAGTAGTTGTAGGTGATATCTTGGACTCCTGTTAAGCTGGGTACTGTTACATCAACATTACTCTGACTTGTAGATAGAGTAGCTGCACAAAGAACATGCATGTATACAAGCAAATCCTTAAAATTGTTTTAAGATAGTCTAATGAAGAGTTGCATGTGCACTGTACGGATTTCGCAAAAAACATAAGCGACTGTAGTGCCCACATTCACGTGGCAATCGCTTCGATCGGACGCCAACGCAGCGAAAAATGTTACGTGTATATATAATAATAGCCTTGGATATGGTATACAAAGATATCCTTAGTTGCTCACAGGCTTGAATAATTAGGAGTATCATAGGTACGTAAGATATTACACAGTTAATTAATATATACACGATTTTAATTATATGCCAAATTGAGTTACACATTATTGATCGCTGA
This sequence comes from Bonia amplexicaulis, assembly GCA_036346245.1. Classification (NCBI taxonomy): domain Eukaryota; kingdom Viridiplantae; phylum Streptophyta; class Magnoliopsida; order Poales; family Poaceae; genus Bonia; species Bonia amplexicaulis. Next base: position 15,483,393 of record CM070755.1, on the reverse strand, counting down.
CCGTTGGGTAGTCCTAACACTCTAAGCTCACATGGTCTGGTAGGTCCGAGTTCCATTTTTAATGGCTGCTACTTTCGTTTTTTTTTACTTGCCATTTTAGACATCATCACGGTCTCTAATTATATACATATTCGACTATTATTATTTTTAATTATATGTTTAAAAAATGTAATGATATGGAGGTATTTTTTGTGACAAATCTACTGGTACAAATTTCATATGACAATTAAATGCAAATGGTTTTATGTATATTTGTAGTTGAATTTGTTAAATATGTTTCTTTATGAATAGGAAACCTAAAGCTGAAAAGTAGAACGAAATGCATGTACCTGTTTCTGTATGAAAATATATGTACATATACTAATCTTCCAATGCATAACTTGCGACACTAACGCAGTGAAATATGTTACGTGTATAGTGTTCTTGGATATGGTATATGTAAAGATATCCTTCTGATGTGGGTAGGCTTCTTTATGCATGCATGCTCAGTTGCTCATCATAAGTATACGTAAGATATTAAGGTGGTCACAATACACAGTTAATACAACATGATTTTATATGTATATATACCTTTTAATAAACCTATGCTCACATGGTTTGGTAGGTCCGAGTTCCATTCTTATCGGCTACTTCCGTTCTTTAATTTTTACATGCCCTTTTAGCCATCGTCATGATCTCTAATATACATATTCGATAGTTATTTTTTAATTATATGTTTGAAAAGTTATTAAAAATGTCATGATACCGAAGTATTTTTTTATGACAAATCTGCTGGTACAAATTTTCAATCAACCAGTTGAACCGGTGGCATATGGTGTTGTAAAGGTTTTCAATCAACCAGTTGTATCTCCACTGTGTGCTCAAACGATGTCGAACTAAGCTGTACTAGGAATAGTATTAATTGTTAATATGAGTGGCAAAGTGGGTAAAGTGTAGGAAGACAAAAAAGTTCGCAAACTTTTTGTGAAAAGTTGTTTGTATAAGTTAAACCGAAAGCTGAAAAGTAGAACGAAAAGCATATACCAGTCTCTTTTTGAAAATACATATATATACTTGTCCGATACACGTGTATGATTGATAATTTTTTTGAGTTTGGGTATGAAAATATTTTATACTCTTGATATATTTATGGTAAGTAAGTTTTGAACTCAGTTCAAACTAGTTTGAACTACTTTTGAGTTCAGTGCGACTACAGTGAGTATATAGCATAAAAATAGTTCAAACTAATTAAACTAAAGTTGAATTTAATTTTTTTTGGAGTTTGACATCTCAAATATACTTTTTTATGGGTATATGAAGATACCCACATCAAACGTTGCGAATCTCAAAGCAAATCAACGGGTATTGATATGGATGCCTAGGCACCTGGGTGCATGAAACACTCATCATATATATATATATATATATATATATATATATATATATATATATATATATATATATATATATATATATATATATATATATAAACCGTAGTAACTATTCGGTGTGCACGATGCACGCATGTGCTCATTACGACCGAAACATTTTACTAACTGATGTAATTACACCCACCTCTAATATACCACCGAAACAATTTTGAAATACTCCTTTATCACTTTAGGTGTGTGTACTAACTGAATGCCCGTGCGTTGCTACGGATTTAAAAACTTTTAAAACATGTTTGTATGCATATTCTAAAAAATTTTACCACCCATGAGTTTCAGAACATGTAGTATGATAAATTTAAAAATCCACAGCAACGCATGGACATTCAGCTAGTAATAACAATAATGATAAGTAACAGTAGGATAACTACTATTCTAGGATTCGCAACATACCAAAATTTACTGATCCTCTGGAACAATAATGATAAATAACAGTAGAATAGCTACTCTTCTAGGATTCGTAACATACCAAACTTTTTACCACCCGTGACTAATATACAAAATGTTGGGATTGAATCACACAATCTTCTTTCTTTCTCCAACTCTTACCACTTAACAGGAATCACACGGCTTAAATAAGCCTCATACGCACACACACACGACCTCCACGCACCCACTAACTCTACTAACTTGGGACATTCTTATGCCTCCTGGAATCACTCCATGATCTGTACTAGACCACTTCTTACGGCTATGACTGCTTCTCACGACTGCTTCACACGGCTATGATCGCTTCACACGACCACTCACGTCTTCCGACTTCCCTCGTACCCGGATGCTTTGACTGCTACAGTGTTCTTTCGAGTACCGACCACGACCACTGCAACTGCAACGACCACTGCAGCTTCTATAACTTACGACCATGGTGTCCTACGACCACGGCTGCCTTATGACCATGAATTCCTTACGACTATGGCTGCTTCGACCACGGTTGCCTTATGACCACGAATTCCTTACGACTATGGCTGCTTCGACCACAGCTGCCTTATGACCACGTTGCCACGACCACGTCCGAGCACCGACCAAGTTCTCAAACTTTCAACTGCTGCTTTGACCATGGTGCATTATCTCGATGCTACGACTTATGATCATGGTGTGCTACGACCACGGCTGCCTTACGACCACACCTGCTTTACAACCATAGAGCCTTACGACCATAGATGCCTTACGACCATAGCTACTGCGACCATAGCTGCCTTATGACCACATTGCCACGACCACACCCAAGCACTGACTGGGTTCTCAAACTTCCAACTACTGCTTCAACCATGGTGCATCATCTCGATGCTACGACCACGCCACATAAGCCTCATGCGCACACACCCCACCTCCACGTACCCACTAACTCTACTAACTTGGGCCTATTTTCATGCCTCCTGGAATCACTCCACGATCCGCACGAGACCGCTTCTCACGGCTACGACCACTTCTCATGACCACTTCACCGAGCTATGATTGCTTCACACGACCACCCATGTCTTCCGACTTCCCTCGTATCCGGATGCTCCGATTGCTATAGTGTTCTTTCGAGTACCGACTACGATCACTACAGCTGCTACGACGTACGACCATGGTGCCCTACGACCACTGCTATGTTACGACCATAGTGTCTTATGACAACGACTGCCTTACGACCATAGAGACTTATGACCACGGATGTCACCATGGCTGCTTCGACCACGTTGTCACGACCATGTCTGAGCACTGACCGGGTTCTCAAACTTTCGACTGTTGCTTTGACCATGGCACATCATCTTAATGCTACGACCATGGTACATAAGCCTCACCACCAGAGGTGCGGTGACGCGGCAGGACGGACATTGCACACGAATCTCAAGGCATTGGCCCAACCATCGAGACAGCAATGGCGCTCCCTATAGGGCAGATCTGAGAGTGAGAGAGCCAGATTTGGAAGAGGGGGACAGCACCGATGCAAACCGCATGCTAGAGAGCACTGGAAGGAGACCATCATGATGAGGGGGAAGGAAGCTGTGGCGAGCATGCAACCCATCGGTGGGCTGCACAATCGCCCGAGGGAGACGAGATGATGTGGAACAACAGTGGGCACAAGGGAGCACACCTAGGATGTAGAGGGCACAGAAGGAGGGAAATGGGGGAGCACTCATGGCGCAGGTGGTTCCATCGGAGAGGCGAAAGAGGAGGAGGACGGAGGTGGCGGTGTCTAGGGTTCGAGGAGGGAGTGACCGGGGGAGGAAACAGGGAGGAGGTGAGAGAGGGGAGGGGGATGGAGGTAGGAGAGGTTAGGGTCACGGGTGCGGGTTTTGGGGGCTGGAGAACGTGGAGCCGTGGGAACTGCTTTATTCGTTGTTGGGCTAGCTACGTCGGTAGCAAGGGATGGTCCATATGCTTCCTGGTGAAATTGAACAGTTGTAGAGAGTCAAGGGAGAAACATACCAACGACCACCAACTCGTTCTTTGCGAGAGTGTGTGTGTGTGTGTATATATATATATATATATATATATATATATATATATATATATATATATATATATATATATAGGAAAATACCTTTACACCGGTGTAATTACACCCATCTCTAATATACTACCTAAACAAACTTGAAATACTCCTTTATCACTTTAGGTACATTTGTATACTAATTATAAGATACTCCAATGTGAATCACACGAAAAGCTTGTAAAGAAGTTCATAGTTTTTAGCGTATTTTGTAAATACCCTTATATACGCGCATAAAAGGAGTATGTCGAAAATGTATATACCACTTCAAAACTGTTCATACCACCTAGATGGTCTTAAATACTTGTATACTACACGTACATACCCTCATTACGCGAGATACTCCCTACATTACGAGATACGATATAGGGTGTAATTACACCGGGTGTAGAAAAGAGGCTTATATATATATATATATATATATATATATATATATATATATATATATATATATATATATATATATATATATATATATTAGATTTCTAGTGAAGTAACGTAGAAGTTGTGCTTACAAAGCTCCATAGCCGCCTCCCATAAAAAGAACTAGCCACGTAAGCGCGGCGCCACGTCGCGCTAGCCACCGTGTGGACCGAAGTAAAAGAGACGAAAATTCGTGAGATGGTTCTTTTTAAAAAATCGAGGACGGATGCGTAATTTCGGAGGAACCAAAGGGTTTTTTCGTAAAAAAATAGGGACCCGCAAGGACCTGTACGTAACTAAACAAGGACTTATACATAATTTTGGAAACCGCGGGTTGCTATCGGTGAATTGTAGGATGCTTTTCGGAAAAAACCTAGTAGGGACCTGTTTGCGAGAAGCAGGGACCTATTTGCGAGAATGAAGGACCTCTATGTGATTTCGTAAAATACAAGGGTTTTCTAGCAAAAAAAGTGACGTGGCACAGCTCCCTGGCCAGGAAGTCCCCCAACTTTAATATACGGTAGATGTAAAGTGACAAAAAGACATCAACTGAGAAATAGTGCATTTTAACTATGGTCGGTTTGCTTTGGCCGAGCTATTCTAAGTTATCTCCAGTTCATGCGTTCACAAGAGGACAACACACAGCCGGCCTGAAAAATTAGTTACAGCACTGACCTTGTCAAAAAGGAACAAACAAACTAGACGCTTCGTTATCGCAACACTAGTGCCGGCCCATTTTTGTTGCTTTCTTTCCAAGCTTACCGGACTTTTAATGGCTGCAATGCAAACCATAAAGTCAATATTCTGGTGGTATTAAATATTAATTTCACACAAATAAGAAGTTAATAATAACCCCTTAAATAAAAATTAGATAACAAGAACTCGCAATGTCAACCTTCCGATTGCGTGAAAGATTATCATCCATCCGATGATATGAAGACAGTTCATTATTGCACTGATCCGACGGCCGGTTAGGATCCCAAGTTTGCATTCTCTATTCTTATTGGCTGCTCTGCTGATAGTTTTTTTTATTGTGGCTGATAGCTGAAAATGAATAGCAATAACTAAACGAAATGGTTAATTTTTAGAAAGAGGAGGCAAGTGGTGGGGAAGTGGGGAGAGATGCATGTGTGAGACAGGAGCGAGAGGAGTAGAGTGTGTGATGTGTGTCCGTGACTTTTTATCTAATCCTGGAGCGAGTGGAGTGAAGAAATTATTTCGAGAAGTTGAGTGTTTCACCTTGCACCAGACACGACTCTTGTAATCTTAAACTATTGACACCTCCTCTATAAAAGACGGGACCAAGCTAGAGACGAAGTGATGAAGCATTCAGACGAGAAGAGATCTCCCAAGAACAAAGAACGAGAAGACATGGCATGGTATTGACTTGGCTCATCTCCGAGACAGCGAGCTGCGCGGCGCCAGAGGTGAGCCGAGCCAATATCACTTCGTGTCCTCTTTCGTTCCGTGACTGCAGACCGGCCGTATGTTCTTGTGACTTGTTGTTGCTTCTGTTGGAATTGCAATTCTTCTGAGGTTTGCTGGAGCTGTTTAATTACTTGGTTTGTTCTCTTTCGATTTTTTCTTTCATGGCGTTCATATTTTGGCTGATTCAGTATCTGTTGTATAGAAGGGATAACACAGATAATTAGATGTATTCTTCTGAGGTTTGCAAGAGAAAAGATAGGCAGGTATGAAACGATTATTTGAACAAAATTCACCATGTAACTAGTAGTCAGTTGTGCCATACTATATACCTCTGTAATCTCCTTTCTCAAAGGACCCAGGCTAGACTGCCATCCTCAGAAGGCAAGCTGATCGAGTTGTCATGGAACCTGCATACGTAATGTTGTAACTGTTCCGCAAGACCTACAATTTGTTGCATGAAATGTTATGAATTAGTTGCACCATGTGTGTAAGTATCATTACTATTATAAAAGAACAAGTTGGTGGTCGTACGTTCATTCTCCTCTAACCACCATATTCCTTCTACTTCTTACCACTCTCTATTTCCCAACTAATCAAAACAACTTTTTTTTCATAGCATGATTATTTATACATCTAATAAACTTTGTTACAACGTACGAGTACATTACTAGTAACCTCAGCATAGACAGGTGATGCATAGGGATGGCAATTTGAATGAACATGTGTTTGTATCCAAGCATTTCCCTACGCCCGAGTAGGAGAGCTTGTTATTTCTTGTGCTTACTGCACCACGCAGAGGGAACTGACAGATCCATATTGATTTCCTTCATTTGCTCTGAATATAGCAAATCTGCCATTTGTACAACACTGCACCACATGCAATGGTCACTGGCAAAACAATTAATTCAGATTTTCACAGGTTATTAACACTGAAGTACCTTCCGATCCCCCCTTTTCTTTCTGTAGGCATTAAAAATTCTGATTATGACCATATAGTTTGAAACATAGTAAAATTATGAATAGATTGGTAGAGATCGAAAACAATTTAAGCAGCACTAGCAAAGAAAACAGAAACCAAATTGAATGTTTGTCCAAGAAAAAACTAGTGCACAGCACTCACAGGTTGTGCATAAAAGGTAAAAGAACAGATAGCACAAGGTGCACACCCACATTCAATGGATGAAGGAAATGAAGATAAAGTCGGGCTTTATTCAACTTGTTGTGACCTTCAAATTTCTGTATAATAATATAATTGCAGAGTTAGCATACAACACCATACTTTCCTGACAAGAAATATTGAAAAATTGAAAACAATGAAGGCCACAATTTTTCAATTTTCAAAATGAATTCTGCTCACATCACATCTCAAAAAAACATGGATACACAGTCCTAACCGAATTGGAAAATACCATCCATGTGTCATTGACATGTGGCCCTGGGCTCCACATGCCATACCCACATTAGTTAGATATTATTGTATTTTGTGATCCGAATCTGGTTGGGTCAGACCACGACTAGTCTTTTCGACCACTCGAAGAATTCTGTTAGGTTTCGCTCATCAATGTAAATTGGTTAGATGTTATGATTGAAATCATCTTCATTTCATAATTGACTTTGCATCGACTTGCATCAAATGTGGTGCTCTAAGGTGTGAGCGCCGACTGAAGTCAAACGTGGCTACTCGAGGCGCATCCAACTACAACTCTTTACCGATATCTTCTGAGACTATCCAAGCAGGGTGCCATTCCTGTCTTTGAGAAGGTTACTATTTTAGTTTTTGAGTATGTCTCTATTTCATTGCCGACAAGGACTCTGTTCCTAGCCTCATTTGGGACTCTTGTTTCAAGGCTATTTATATCCCTGTAAACTGCTTGGTAGAGGCAAGTATAATCATATATATGCTATGAACGTTCTATAACTTCTCCTCATATAATGATTTCGTCGATTGTACATCCATGATTTTTAACCCGCAAGGGTTTCTCACATTAAATCTCTGTTTCGTGTTCTTAATTGTTCTTCATTTGGTTTCGTACTCTGTCTTGTCGATTTCATATCAAGTGGCATATATATCTGATCATAACAGTTCATGTTTTCCAATTTGCTCCTCTTTTCAGTACTGAAGTAATTTTCTCCACTACTTACTGCTTACGAAAAACTAACATACATATTCATAAAAGAAAGGTAGCTCCATAACAGTTCTAGGAAGGATACATCATAAAATGTCAGATCGATATATACGGGACTGGCACAAAGAGCATATGGATATATAAACTGAACACTGAGTCCACAACAAGCCCTTTAAACAACTTGAGCCACAACTGCAGTGGATCTGATACAATGAATTAACAGCAATATTAGATGTCAAGCCCTGTCCGGCCATGATAGCTTTTCTCTTCATAGTCTTGGCTTTTGATTCATTGGCTCAGTTTACCTAAAACCGATGCAGCACAGCAGGTAATTAACATAAATTGATGTAATGACCAGACCAGGGTTTTCAAAATCAGATGCCAAAATTTACCGGGGGACCAAAATTCCCGATTTTTGGGGATTTTTGGTCAATTTCAGCCGAAATTTTTAAATCAAAATTTGAATTTTTTGTAAATTCAAACAGGAAAAGAACAAAAAAAATCAGTTCCCGGGGGTTCAAATCATAGACCTGTGGTCTCAAAGGAAAGGCCTTACCACCACGCTATGCACAGACATGTGGTTGGGGTTGGTTACAAATTTCCCTTATATTTGACAAAAAAACATTCAAAAATAAATTTTTTTCAGCGGTACCAAACTTTACTGGGGGTGCCGATAATTCCGATTTTCCTGAAAATCGGATGATTTTTTGCCCGAAAAAAAATCCCGAGACCAGGCCTGGTATAATTTTATTTTGACCATTAACTTCTCCAACATGCTTGGTATATATGCTTTACAAAGTAGCAAACTAAATACTCCCGGGTACCCCCTACTTTTAGCCAAGTTGGCAAATTTCTCTCCCCTTGCATGCTTATTACATTAAGGTACTATTCAGTTTGCATTACCGGTCTTTAGAGTCTAGATATATTTATGTCGGAGTATGCAATTATATATGTGAGACAATGTAAAATTCAAACAACTAACATGAGCTTGGAAAATTATCCAAATCGGAATTTTATATGACTATCCAAGTAACTGTGAAACAACTTTTGATTTTCATTAGGATACACACTTTTGCATTTGGAATGAAAAATATAAGTTACAAAGGTGATGCAGAGCCTTTCACTAGTGAATGAGAATTACCACTTTTAGATTTACATAGCTAATTTTAAGTTCTCAGCAATGTATCTTCTTTTAGGAGGATAATAAAATCTGCTATACATTTGCCATGCAATGCCATGGGGATTAGTGATATAACCCATGCCATCACTACCTTCGGGAAAGGCACCAATCTATGATTATTGTCCAATCTATGATTATTACACTACTACAGAGAAAGTAATCACAAATGGTTTGTAACACTCATCAGAGACGGTTTCTGAACCGTCTAATTTATTGCATCGGCTCTCAAACCGTGCGTGATAAGTCATAACACAGATGGTTTTTACAAATAACCATGCAATGCCATACATTTGCCATGCAATGCCATGCAATTCAATGCAATGCCATCGTGATTAGTGCTAGTGAATGAGAATTACCACTTTTACCACTTTTTGATTTACATAGCTTATTTTAAATTTTTAGCAATATATCTTCTTTTAGGAGGATAATAAAATCTGCTATACATTTGCCATGCAATGCCATCGTGATTAGTGCTAGTGAATGAGAATTACCACTTTTACCACTTTTTGATTTACATAGCTTATTTTAAATTTTTAGCAATATATCTTCTTTTAGGAGGATAATAAAATCTGCTACATTTGCCATGCAATGCCATGGTGGTTAGTGATATAACCCATGCCATCACTACTTCGGGAATGGCACCAATCTATGATTATTACACTACTACAGAGAAAGTAATCACAAATGGTTTGTAACACTCATCAGAGACAGTTTCTGAACCGTCTAATTTATTGCATCGGCTCTCAAACCATGCGTGATAAGTCATAACACAGATGGTTTTTACAAATAACCGTATGTGATATCCACATATCATAAACTGCTTTTTAACAAAAATCGTCTATAATGTGTTATCACAGATGATTTTTAAAAATAAATGTCTGTGATATTACTATCTTACCCATGCAGTAGAAGCACATAAATTTTATGGTACCACTAACATATATAATCTTGCACACCCTACATTTTTCTTCTAAAAAGTAGTCAGGCTACTTATGTTGGTATTCCTCAATAGCTACAAGAGGAACATTAAAACACCGTATACTTAGGCTTCAAAGGCCATGAAACAAATCACACACTCCAGTGTGTCAGGTTCTATGAAGTAGGTCATGGCTCTATTGTCTCTTCCTACTCATCATGCCTTTTTCTATGAAGCAATAATATATGCCAAGATGAGAAAAAGGCATGATGAGGAGGAAGAGACAGCAGAACCATGACCTACTTCATAGAATCTGAAATATTGGAGTATGTAATTTGTTTCATGCCTTTTGAAGCCAAAGTGTACAGTGCTTTAATGTTGCTCTTGTGTTGTTGAGAAATGCCAACATGAGCAATTTGACTACTTTTCAGAATAAAAATATGGGGTGTTCAAGACTATATATGTTAGTGTTACCATGAAATATGTGTGCTTCTAGTGCATAGGGAAGATATGGAAAATCAAGATGGTGATTAGTGGTTCCTTAGTGGAGGTTGGTCAAAGTTTGTCCATGACTATTGTCTGCGAGTTTGTGATATCTGTCTATTTGAACGAAAGAAGAACGAGAGAAACTAACCATGCACCTGAATATTACATCAAACTTGTCGAGCATTTGTTTAAAACAAACCTACATATATTAAGCCCAATATTCTACGAAGCCAAATAAACTGACATCCAGACAGTTGATAACACCATTCACCACCGATATGTTAATATAACATCCAGATAGACTACTTGTTGACCATTTGTTTAAAACAAACCTACTTATACTAAGTTCAACATTCTACGAAGCCAAACAAACTAACATCTAGACAGTTAATGTCGAACCTGGATTTAACAATCTAGATTCCTCTATGATTCCACCGCATAATTCCTTAGATCAGTAGATAGTGCTCACAGATACAGTACTGAACATCAAAATACATATCATGCGGAAGCGTAAAATATAATAGTAGACTTACACATGAGCCGATCAAGTTGAAATCAATAAAATGCAGCAGCGGAAACAAAACACATAGGTGGGACCCTCAGGATATGCCCATAGGCAACCAACTAGGGTTCGTGACCTAGTTATTGGCCTCTTCTTCTTCTTTACCAGTTGCATCCCAAGGCGTAGTGATCTGACTCTCCTAATTCTGGATTAATTGAGTAAGTGAGGGTGAGCACAAACCACCGTGTTCCATGAGCCAATACACAGGATGCAAAAAGATAATGCATTGCTTATCAAGGGAAGGCTCGGATTGTTTTATTTGCCATAAATTGCTTTCAAAATATGATACATAGAAATTTCCTAAGACCTAGCAGTTTGAATTAAAATATGATATTAGGTAAAAAGAATATAGTAATAATAGTAGCACAGATTTCATCCACCATTACATGGCTCTTGAACCATATGCTAACCTTTCAGCCTTATAACCGCTTACCTTAACACTAGGGCGACACTCAAGGCAACATAAATCAGAGTTGTTCACTACCTGCCACTTTTCCAATCCCACCTACAAAGTTTTGGAAATAGAACTGTATCTGGTTAAGTTCCCATGTCCGCCCTTGACCAATAGTATGGCTATTCAAATAGTTTTTGACTCTACAGAGTTTATACACTTTACCCACAAGATATGATTACCTCACAATGTCGGCCATTACACGCTTTCTTAGGTGTGTGACTGAGTAATCATAACAAGACTATTACAATGCATCTTCCTAGTGTGGTTACGCCCACAAAGTCTTTTTTCTGTAGGATACGACCACCCCTCGAGAAGTTTCCCTCTTGAACCGTCACGGCAGAGGCGGCGATGAGGTCATCCTTTCCTTTGCATGTGTGCATACCTTCACGTAACCACGCTAGGTCAATGCAAATTAGTTAGCCATGCCTACACTTTGCCAGCTTGTGGTTGTACTATTTTGTATTGGGTGGTCATCACAAGATTCAGTTATTAGGGTTATCTGGGCGGTTCTACCACACTCTCGTGCATCTACTGCACCATACCCCTGAACCATCCGCCTAAATAGCTAAGAAATTTGAGGTTTTTAGGAGTATAAATATTCATGTTACAACATACCAACCAACTTCCATCAGTGACTGCTCAAACCAAGTTTTCATGTTGACATAATGCCAAGGCAAGTTAATGCCCTCGAGTATCTAAGCAGTACTAGGCATGGCACATAATTATAGACTCATTCTTGAAAGGTTACCATTATAAATTTTCCTAGGGTGACAAGGCTCAAATGTTCAATGTTGAAAAGAGAGAAATACTAACAAGTTAAATAATGGGCACGTAACTAGAATCTTAAAACAAACATAGATTTGCATATGAAATAACAACATGCAATTTGATCATTTAAAACAGAAATAATTTACAGAAAATGTAGGTTCAACATGATCAAAGTATTGACTAGCCTTGCATAGTATACCGTGGTCTTGAGCTCACTCAAAGCTTTCTCATTGGATGGTCTTGAGCTTCTGGTGTGCACCTTCATCTGGATCTTGGTCTCGCTTGATCATTGATTCTTTAGGACTCCAATTTCTAATTATGCGCTAAACAACTGAATCCAATAAATGTGAATAACTCAAAAGGACCAAATATATCTGAATAAACTCGATTTAGCTTTATTATGAGTTAATGGGTGATTTAAGGCAAGGTTGATTGGGCGCGGAGTATTGACGGAGTCAAACGGGGTTGTAGTGAAGTGATGAATGGTAGACGGAAATTCGCCGAGACGGATGCCAAGGAGGGTTCATGATAAAAGAATATTCACGAGAATATTCTGCTTAGGACTCGGAGATGGCTAGGCATAGCCGATAGCAGAATATCATGACTCGGCCTCTAGTTTGATAACTTCTTTTATTATTTTATATTTATCAAGAAAGCCCCATGAGTCGGGCTAAACTTATGGACAGGTGTATGAATTTAACTGAATAGTATTTTGTCAAGCGTTAATATTTACAAATTAGGGCGTGTGTTACATATGTGAGGCATATCAATTTAACTTTAGGTGGTAACTAGCAATATTTCTGGGTAAACTTTATATAGCAAATTATCCCTGCTAACCCCTTTTTACTGCATTGCTTATTATATGGAATCATGTCTTAGAGATGGCTTAAGGGTACATACACGTATACATTCATTCATACATACATACATACATACATACATACATACATACATACATACATACATACATACATACATACATACATACATACATACATACATATATATACATACATATATATATATATATATATATATATATATATATATATGTGTGTGTGTGTGTGTGTGTGTGTACAAATTCTCATATTAGTTAAGTTTTAGTTGTGAGTTTAATGATTTTGAGGGAATTGTGAGCATGATGATTACTCTCACATAATAATTAACTTGCTATATATCCCATTCAATTGTCTAACTCCCTAATATTCTTATTTTACACAAACCTTTATTTTAATTCCCTAATTATATTTTATTTATAAACTATATTTTACAACTTCCTATTTGAACTTTTAAAATTGACCCAAATTATAAACTACCACTTCAAAAAGGCCTCATGACTTTTTTTAGGGTAAATAAATAATATTACATGGTTTAATTTACACTAATTAATCTTACATGATAATTAGTTTGCTAAATTTTGAAGGTATGACTTGACAAATATTAATCTCAGATATCTTCTTTTTGCGTCAACCCTTTCTGGAACTAAATTACTTTTAAACATATGTTTAGTTTAAATTTACTTTTGAAATCTTGAGTTGAAAGCTTACATGCATTCGATGCCCCATTAATGTAGTTGGGCCCCCTATCATATTTATTCACATAGAGAGAGAGGGCAATGAACAAGGGAGAACGAAGAGCTACTATGCCCACAACAAAGGAGAGGAGTTGGCTCTAGCCAAAACAGAGCAGGGAGCGGCGGCGCTGCGTAGGTGGTGGAGTCGCTGGAGAGGAGTGGCCATAGATGTAAAGGCGGCCATAAAAATAGGACCCCAGTGGGCCAATAGAGCTTCGGAGGTGGCACATCAATTCGGGGGCACCGAGGAAGCACGACGGTGGCTCTTGCCGAACGACGCACAGGGGGAAATGGGGCAGAGGCGGCTGGAAGGAAGAGGGGAAAAGCATGGCGCGCATGGGCTCGAGGGAAGCTGGAGGAAACTCACCAAGCCTACCTTTCAGGCGGAGGGACACCGGAGGAGGCCAACGACGCGGGCCAGTGGTGGCACGTGTGAAGCTCATGTCGACGGGTCACTGGGAATATCTGGCACTTGGGATGGCTTGGGGAAGTCGACGGGGTGCTTCAGGAGCGGGGAATTGAAGCGAGGTTGGCCGTGGAGGAGGAGGTGTTACGGTAGCTATGTTGGCCGAAATTGAGGGAGATAGCCGCTTTGATGAACTACATGTGCAAAATTCCAATTAAATGCGAAGGGAAGATGAGGCCACCCGAGAACATATTTGGACGTGCTAGCTTTTGGAAGGGGGTTACTGGGGAGCCGAGAATGGTGGGGAGGCACTGGTGGCCGGCGCTCAGCGTGGGCGGCTTCGGCCATGGAGGGAGAGAGAAGGGGGTGCAGGGGGAAAGGAAGCGTAGAGGAGAAACGAGAGTGGTGGGGAGGCTATTTGTAGCCGAAGGGGCGATGGTGCGTTGAGCTTTGTTGTCATAGGACATGCTACAGTGCACGAAATGGCGACGGCATGGCGTCGGGACGGCTTGTAGAGATGGGGCTAGTGCGCGGTTTGGTGAGGTGATAGGACTGGCACATGCGTAGGGCATGGTGGACGCAGTGGCGCGGGGTGACAGGAAGGATGCACGAAGGCTTCGGTGAAGACTGCGGAGTGGCGTGGCTATGACGCCGCATGGTTCAGGCGATGGAATAGCCGACAGGGCATAGGCATTGCAGGGCATGGCACGGAGATGGTGATGGCGAAGTGTTGATGGCTGTGCAGGGTGACATGCGGTGTGACGTGGGCTTCGGTGTGGCTGGCGACATGGTCATGGCATGGCACAGGAGTAGTTGGAGCAGGCGCACTGATGGGCAGGAAGAACAGAGGAGGGGAGAGAAGAAAGGAGGGGAGAAGGAAAGGAAGAAAGAGAGAAAAAGGGTTGGGCCCACTTGGCATAGACAGAAAGAGAGGAGAAAAGAAAAGGATGGATAAGGCCCAAATTCAAGGTTGAATTTTTAATTTTAATTTGAAATCGAATTCTTGGCTCAGCTCAAAATATTTAGATGGGGAACTTTTAATATTCCCATTTGCTTTTGTTTTAATTTATTTTTGGATTTTGATTGCCGATTTTATTTTGTGTTGAGTTGTATTCAAACTTTGAATTGCAGTTAGAATTTAAGACTAGCTCTGAAATTGGTTTATAATTTATATTTTGCATTATTATTGTTATTCCATGTTTTAAACTAACTTCCTTGACCATAATTCCTTTGTTTCTTTAGATTCTGTTTAATTGGGTTAGATTTGGATTTATGCCTTTCAGATTTTGATTTCATACTTCTTTGCTTCATATTTTCCATTTCTTTTGTTAACATGATTATTGCTTGCACATGGGATTATTTCCCGATATACTGATTTGCATGTCACAAAACTCAAAAGATTTCAAATAAATATTCAGAAGGAATTCGAATATCAATAGAATGCAAGAAAAAGTTTTAAATTTTTCATAATTGTGGACATCCAAAATTTGGGATGTTATAGTTAATAACACAATTCACTACCGATATGTTAATAACATCCAGACATACTACTTGTCAAGCATTTGTTTAAAACAACACTAACATAGTCTTCTCTTGATCTCTTGATACTTCCATGACCTTATGTAATAACAAGTAACTAACAAGTAAATTG
The DNA here is from genome assembly GCA_036346245.1 of Bonia amplexicaulis. Lineage (NCBI taxonomy): Eukaryota > Viridiplantae > Streptophyta > Magnoliopsida > Poales > Poaceae > Bonia > Bonia amplexicaulis. Next base: position 15,467,514 of record CM070755.1, on the reverse strand, counting down.
AATCAAGAACAAGAGTCCATATTGTATGAACACATGGAAGTAACTAACACCATTCACCGCCGATATGTAAATATATTCATTTCTTCATTTCACAAACCTATCATGGCGTGGCACATGCACCCCGTGGCACTCCACCATGCTTCTCAAAGCACAACGAGGCCCCAAGCCCTATCATGGCGTGCTGAAGTCGAGGCACCATACCTCACCATCATCCACACAAATTAATCAAAAAGGCACAAATCAAAATCAAATCACAAGAAATCAAATCACAATAACAAATCACAAAAGGGAAAAGGGGAGGAATCCATCTGGGACCTGGAGGCGTTGGGTCACCGTCATCCACGACGAATCAAACTGGGCGGTGATTGGGGGAGGTCGAGTCGATGACCAGGGAACGGTGGCAGAGCTGGGAGGAGGCGAGGCTGAGAGGGCAGCGTGCCAGGGAGGAGCCGAGTAGTGACCCAGGTGAGGCTGAGAGAGAGAGCCTAGGGAGAACAAGAGAGGGAGTGAGTGAGGGAGCAGGAAACAAGAAAGGGCGATGACACAAGAGGGAGAAGAGAGAACTGAGTGCACCGGTGGAAAAGGGAACTGAGGGATAGAGAGGGAGCACTGGGCCATGAGTAGATGGGTTGAGAGGGGGAATAGCTGGAGAGTTTGGGCCAGGTGTTGGGTCAGCTGGCAAGTGAAGCGATCATTAAATCTCTATGCAAGTTGGGTAATAGTGTAGCAGTTTAATTATATGGTGCAAATTAAAACTTGATAAAGGATGAAATGCTTATTCGCAATATTAAATACACCAAAATTTTCAATTGATGTTGAAAATTAAATAATGAACTAGAATGGTAGATTTTATTGATCGTAGGTCCAAACCATCAAGACACATCGACGTATCATATTTTTATATTTACGTGAATTAAATCATAACCTACATATTAACTGCAGGCAATTATCTGAGCAAAGAGAAAGGACTCCACCTGAGCTTGGCTAAACATAGGAACTACTATCAGATTATAGGCAAGTACGCCTTTGACCATTTTGATTAGAGCAAATTCACATAAAATTATTTTGCACTAGATTAATATCATTCTCTGCATAAAATTAATTTTGAAATAAATCATGTAATTGATGTGAATAACGATGAGTACTAAACGGTAGGCAGTTAATGGAGTAACTATCCTACAAATAAATAATAGGTGGGTGGAGGGTGCCCAGGAAAGAAAATATAGTGGCTGGTGTGAGGCCCACTACATATGGATACGATATAACGATAAATCAACTCTCACTCATGTAACAAGTTGTATTTATCGTATCGACCATGGTCTCGTCGAAGACAAGCAGAGCTCAATTATCTTATCAAGTTACTATAAACTACACATAAGTAAGGAGTATATGATTGTGAGGTTGGGTAAGGCTAGAGATGGAAAAACTTGTGCGCCTATATGTAGCGTGGTGGAGTGTTCGATGAAGGTGAGACCAGCCTAGCACAATGGCTAGGGATATACTAGCTGGGTAGAGGTATAGTATACGAAAATCAAGGAAATGGTTCTGTACTCTAATTGAGCATCCCACTAAGAAAATACGAAGAAATCATTTACAATTAAAGTCGGAGTAGTTATGGGTAAAGTGATACCAACCTGCGCAGTGTTTAAAACATGATTCATGTCTGTCTCCTGGACTGGAGGTTATGGGAGCCTATCGGTGGCCTTATTTCGGAATACGAGTGATTAGTATATTTATAAACTTTAATTGAAACTTTTTGCCACGTAAAAACTTAGTTTCAAAATGATGACGAATGAGATAAGTTGGCTCAGCGTGTGCACCAGCAGTCCAACACATCATTGCTCTGTCAATGCTTTTTCTTTAAGTTGAGAAGTACATGGGAAGTGAAAATTAGTGTTTGATCCTTAGTGCAGCAAGAAAGCAATAACATTCTTTTCATTCCAAAGGCAGTCAACAATAGTACAAGAGAGAGAAGAAATAACATATTTTCTTTTTCCTTGTTGTTGGTTGTTTCACTATCTTCTGTGCAGCGTTGGCATAGAAAATTTACAAAGAATAGAGAGCAACTATTCCAGGAGAGAGATAAAGTATTGTTTTATTTTTCTTTCCTTCTTGCTTGTTGTTTTTGTTTTATTGTCATATTGCAGGTTTCGATGACTAGAAAATAGTAGGGGTGTGGAAAAGCTTCTGCTAGGTGTTGTAATCATTCACCCCCCTCTCCAATTGCCACCGACGATCCTACAAGTGGTATCAGAACCGGTTGCTATGGTGCCAGAGAGATATGTGAACCGTCCCGTTATGCTAGATGGTACTGATTTTGCTTTTTGAAAATATCGTGTGCAAGCTTATATTGAGGCTCAAGGTAGTGATGTTTGGAAAAAAGTTTCTACACCATATGAGGTTCCTGCTACTGTTACTAATTTAAATAAAGCATATATTGATTTAAATGCTCAAACTCGTAACTTACTATTTCAAGGGATTTCTCACAAAGAGTTTGATCATGTAGCTCATATTAATTCTGCCCACTTAATTTGGAAAACTCTTTATGATTATCATGAAGGAACCACTGAAATCAAGAAAGTGCGAAAGAATCTTTATGAAAAAGAATATTCTGATTTTGCTATGAAGCCTGGTGAATCCATTTATGATCTTTTTGCTTGTTTTGAGAAAATATTGAGTAATTTGCGTGGTGTTAATGTTATTCCTGCTGTTGAAGATAATGCAACTAAAATTTTGAGATCTTTAGGTTTTAAGTGGTTGATGGTTGTCACAACTATTAATCAAACCGTCAATCTAGATACTTTAACCATGGATGATCTTTATTATAGATTGAAGACCTATGAGATGGAAGCTTTACCATCTAAAATTAATAAATCTTCATCTTTAGCACTTGTGACTAACCCTGTGTAGGCTGATTCGTCAAGTGTTTTATCTTGTGTTTCTATGTCAGCCTTGTCTTCTTTTTCAGAGGAACAGTTCGAGCAGCTTCTTGAAGGGGATTTGGTGTTGATCTCCTCACGGGCATACAAAGCACTCAACAACGTGAGGATGAGAAAGCGGGGTGGCGTGTCAGGTCCGATCAGGTGCTATGAGAGTGGCGAGTCATGCCACATTAAGATGGATTGTCCCAAGCTCAAGGGGAATATGATCAAGGAAGATAAGAACTATCGTCGCAGGCCATCCAAGAACAACAACATCAAGGGTGGCAATTTCTGTCGCAAGTTTGCTGAAAAGATCATATCAGCTATTGAGCATCTTGATTTGAGCGATGTGGAATAGAGAGTTGCAACGATGATGACCACGACGATGATGATGCTAAAGGTAAGAAGAAGGACAACGATGACTTCACGATCATATGCTTCATGACAGGCAACAACAATGATGACGACGACAATTACCCCGATGAGGTAAGACCATCATATGATGAGCTTAAAGATGGTTTGATTAAACTTGCTAGTGAATTAAAAAAGACAAAACAAAAATTGAAAGAAAATAATTGTGTTGTTGAAAGCCTAAATTCTGAAATTAATAGACTTAGTGCTTTAATTCCTGATGATGAATCATGTGAATCTTGCCAAGTTTTACATTCTAAGTTGGAGGCTGCTAGATCTATTAATGCATCAAACCTGGTTCAACTTAGGGATGTAACTGATAAATTTGATGAATTAAAATTAACATATGACTCTTGTGATGAAAAATTAAAATTTTCTAATGATGAAATTGAAAAGCTCAAGTTTAATTCTTCTAAAGCATGTGCTAAGTGTGAATTACTACAAGCTAGACTTAATTTAGGAATTTATTCAACAAATACTTTATCATGAAAACATGTCTTACACAAATTGTCCTAAGTTAAATATTGAAATTGATACTTTAACTAGGCAATTGAATGATTTTACTGAAAAAGAAATATTGGCTCAATCTAGTGCTTTCAAGAATTTAGTGAAAGAACCTGTTCAGTGCACATCATGTTTCTCATTGGCTAAACAAAATGAATTCTTCAGGAAACTTTGTAAAGATTTTTTTTGGCAAGAAAATTTTGAATATGATCTTAGACAAGTCAAAAATAACTGTGAAAAATCGTGGCCTAGGATTTAATTTTGTGAACATGCCAAGAATAATCCTCCTAAGATTGTTAAACTTCTTGAACCTGGAAAAATTAAAATAAAATCTGAAGCAAAACAAACTGTGTTCAAATCTGCTGGCTTTGTGCAAAGTTCATCAAATAATAATGTAGGTGCTAGCTTATCATCTCAAAAGAATTTTGGTTATGTTAAATTCCATTGCACCTACTGTGGAAGAGATGGGCACTTACATGAATATTGCTTTAGGCGTGCTAAGAAAGAGAAGAAGGAAAGATTGAATGCTTTAAGATAAAAACGTGCAATCTCTTTTGTTCCTAGAACTAATGTGAAAGCTAAGTTTTTAGAAAACTTTTATGATGATTTTAAATATACTTCGCGTGCTGGTTTGGGATATAATTCAAATAAGTCACATTGTTTTTGGCATTTTGATCACCCACATGCTCATGATTTTAGTTCTAGATTTTGTAATATCCTGATCATCGATACGGCGTAAGTTTTTAAAATAATCGCGGAGTCGCCGGTTTTCGATAAATCGCGGGAAGGGAAAAATAAAAATTATAGAATAGCGTAAAATGAATAAAATAATCAATTAAATAAATAAATAAACTCTGAGTGGGTTGCCGGGAGAGTGGGCCGACCGCCTTGAGCCAAGGCCCAAGGGGGTGGCCGCACCCCTCCCTTTAACCTAGCCCCTCCTCCCTTTGACCTAGCCGCCACCCCTTTCCTCCACCCCTTGGCCGCACCCCCTCCAGGAAAATTGCGCCTCCCCCTCCCCACACAGCTGCTGCCATTGGTGCCAAGGAGAAAAGAGAAGGAAGGAGAAGAAAGGGAAGAGAAGGAAGAAGAAGAGGAGGAGAAGAGGAGGAAAGAAGAGGGGTGATCCCAAGGGATCCCCTAGGTAAATCTCCCTCATCTCAAGTTCCTCTGTTATTGATGAATTTAGGGTTCTTAGCCTAAGATTTGTTAGGGGATTAGCAATTAGATTCCCCGATTAGGGATTTCCTACTGTCTGTCTGTAGATCAATTCGCGCAGCGCGTCTGTTTGTGCGGTTTAGACCTATGAAAGGATTTTTCTTGCAGATCTTCCCAAAATGAAAATTGTATAGAACTTTGAGATCCATCTCCTGTATTTGTTTCAGAATTTTTGGCCACGAGATCTGGGCGTAGCAGGGTCGGGAACCTCGCTGTCTGTCAGGGGTGCAGATTGGGACAGACTGCTGTTCAAGTGTGATTTAGGGGTAGTAGATGATTTTTATGATTTTGATCAAAATTGAGAAAAATGTAGGGAATTCAGTAATCTAGCTGCTATATAAAAATCATATTTTTTTAGATCCTTGTAATGTGGTTGGAACGCGTTAGAATCTGGCTGCCCAGATTGCCAGAACAGAGAACATCCTCTATTTGCGCATTAAGTTACACCTTGCTAAGATCCAAATAAAAATATGTGATCTACATGAAAAGTGAAGGTATTTAAGTGAGGAATCCATAAATATATCATTTTCTATAAATGGATTAATATTGTTAAAGATACAAAAATATTAAGAAGCACTGCTGCAGTGAGTAGATTGTTGAATCGTTGAGCGGAGAGGATTATGTGTGGGTTCGGGGTTCTAGCGACATCTTTAATTTTTAAGTCGTGTTTTGTATGTTGTAGTATTGTGCTGAGAGATAACTTTTGGACAGGTGGTTTTGCTCCTGAACGCTCGTGATTTGCTTCGCTTCATCGGTAGAGGCAAGTAAACGTAGCGGATGTGCTACCGTTTAACTCATTATTCTTACTACTTGCAATTTACATGATTATCGTAATTTGATATGTTATGCCATGGTTGCATCTTTTCTAAATGAGGTTATGGTATCAATTATTGATCAATTGATATGTTTGGATGAATTGCTCGTAGTCATGTGGAAATTTGCTTAATGTGCTAATGCGGAATATGAAAGTAAATATTTGGTGGATATGTGGTTGTGGATATGCTGTGAGCATGATGATGCTCCTTTAAGGTTGGAATTCATGTGGTTTATGATTATCATATCATTCATAACATGTCATGACATTTGTATTTGTGGATGTTGCCGCACTTAGCCGCGACCGTACCGGTACAGCATCGTATATTGCCGTAATATGATGCACACTCTTATCCTGCTAGGAAAGAGTGCTGTGGAGCATAGCATGATAGCATTCATATGCATTGAATTGTGGATGGAATAATTGCATTCATATGCCAATTAATTTAAAACTTATAAGGTATGACTCGTAGGAGTCTGAGGTGGTTAAATGTTGTGGACATGAATTGTGGATGTGGTTGTATGAAATTATAAATGATGATGTATATTTGTTTGTGGTTTAAATGGCCTGTTAAACTGTTTGCTTGCTGAGATTTTATCTCACCCTTATTTTGCCCTGCCTACAGGTGGTCTTTGAGCTTGCATGCGAAGGGTAGAGCGGCACCACATTGATGCACTTAGATCATAGTTTTATGCTGTAATAAAGTTGAAAGGATTCTAGTCTTTTGCTCAGCTATCTCATCAATGACTACTTCAACTTAATAATGTTAAATTTATGAACTGTTCTTTTGGTTATTATGTTGGAGTTTATTATAATTATTGATTTGTTATCACTATCCTGTTATCCCTTAGTTGTTTATGCTTCCGCTTATTCTATCTTGTTTAGGAATTGTTGTTAGTTTATTTTATCTTGTAATTTGGCTAGTTGTTGAGTGGTTTTAGTGGCATCCCAGGGTAATGTGGGTCCTGGGGTGTTACAGATTTGTTGTTGTTTCTTCACGTCGTGTGTCACAGTACTGCATTCCTTAATCTTATTTCACTAACCCTAATGTTGTGAGACCGATGTTTCCTGTGATGTGAGAACAGCTGATGAGGATGAAGAAGATGAGCTTGAGTGGGTTCTGATATTTTACGTCATTGCTTGATTGGAACACTTGATGATTCTCCACTTTCTTTGATGGCTTCCAAGAGATTTCACTTTCTGAGAGACCATGTGAAAAATATGATGTTGTCCTACACCTTATTGTGTTAGATTCTCAGGTTGCTGATGTTCTTTCAAAACTACTTGATTCTTCTCGTTTTGCTCATTTGCGAAGTGAGTTGGGTGTGCTGCATCTTATGAGATTATTTTGAGGGGAGCTTGTTGTTTAAAAATTTCAGAAGCTTTGTTTATTATATTTGGCAAATAATTTATCAACTCCAAGCCATTGAAATCAAATGAGTTGTAGAGCTATCTTTATTATATTTAATCATATGCTGTGTAGTTTTGATCATGAATGGTTATAATTAATTTGATGCACTTGAACTAAAATATGATATGTCAGAATATTTTGACTAGATTGATTATAAATAGTACTTTGCGATGTTCATAAAAAAGATTAGCTTGATTGCAAGTCTTATTTTAAATCTCGGCTATGAGGCTCACATGTCACATGTTGCAATTTTTTATAATCATTCAATTTGGCATGTTATAAAAAAAATGAGAAAAAAGACATCTGAAAAGATGTATGCTCAAAGCATACCATGGTAAACAAAAAACATGGCACAAAAAGTGCACAAATTGAAAAGAAATATGCGTCAATCATGCCACCATTTAAAAGAAGTATGCTTCAAACATGCCACCATTTAAAAGAAGTAAGCTATTATGAAAAGAAGTATGATACAAGCATGCCACATGCATAAGAATTGAACATGGAGCAATAGATTGTTATATGAGACCGTTATCTCATCTAGATTAAAAGTTTGCTTCACTTTTTAAGCTTTGACTTTTCGTTGTGACATCTCATTGTGCTCTCTATAATTGGTTTGGTCATTGTTAAGATACATGTTATTAATATAAATTGCTTAATCATATTGAAAACTTTGTTTTGATATTGCTATTAGATATATGACTTTATATGATTTAGATAGCTCTACTAAAAAACATGGCTTAGTTACTTTATTAAAACAATAAGCAGTGACTTGGATAATCTACAAAGCTTCTAGATTGTTATTCTCATTGCTTCATCTTAGAATATTTTTTCTTTGAATTTTCTTGATGATTACAATGCCAAAAGGGGAGAAATTGGAGAGAATGGAGAATTTGGAGAAATTTGCTAAAATTGCTTCTCTTGTGTTGAGGGGGAGAGTTTTTGAAGAGATTTGAACGTGTGTCTTAAAATACTTTTTCGGTTTTAGTTCTTCAGTTATATCTATTTGAAACTAATTCATCATGCTATCTTGAATGGTTGTCAATGTATTCATCAAGAGGGGATTGTTAGACCATGTGGCTATGTCTAGGTTTTTTGGTGATGAATAATTGACAATGCAGATGATGAATAATTGACAACATTGGTTGTGATATTACTTGTGGTGTGTTGCGTGTGTATGGGCTGATATTAGTCAAGTTGGAGAGAACTCGTGCTGGAAAAACGTTCTTTAGTTTTTGCATGTGCAGGTTGGGTGTGGAGACGGTCATGATCGGTGACGAGAAGGACTGAGACTAGGAGGGGGAAATCTAATGTCCGGACGGTCGAGGATGTCACGAGGTGGTCGCGCTCACACTGGAACACATGGAGATCAAAGGTGGATGATGCGTGGAGAAGCTACGGTAGGTACAGTCCTGTAGGTTTCGACACGTGATGAGTTAGAATTTTAGAAAACCCGTGTTAAGAAGGGTTTCGGGTCCCTTATTTGTTGGAATTGGATTAGAACTCGTGGACTTAGGATAAGCTTATGTTTTGGGTCCTAGACTATAAATAGAGATGGAGTTGGAGGCTAACCTTAGGGGTTTTTGGAGGTACTAATTTCATGCTAAGATTTAAGGATGACAGAAGAACACTTTGTAACCACTATGATTCAGAAATAAAATCATAGATTAATCTAGAGAAAAAGGAGAGCGGCGTTTTTCATCGACGACGTCCTCCGCGTCCTCTGTCTACGTGCGACTTCCCCGCATGAGCATCCGTGATATCGCCTCGGTCCTTAATCCTCATGCGTTTGGAGCATCGCTCGGGAAAATCAAGGCAACCTTCCCATGTGACGTCGTTCCCTCGGTTGGTGTGGTTCTCCAGAACAAAGAAAGCTTCTAGTGATTAATTTATATGAAAAAGGCAGCTTTCTAGTGAAAGAAAGCTTTCTTTTCAATGCAAAGGCAGTCAGCAATAGTACAAGAGAGAGAAAAAATAACATATTTTCTTTTTGCTTATTGTTGGTTGTTTCACCATCCTTTTGTGCAGCGTTGGCGTAGAAAATTTACAAAGAACAGAGAGCAACTATTCCAGGAGAGAGATAAAATATTATTTTATTTTTCTTTCCTTCTTGCTGGTTGTTTTTGTTTTGTTGTTGTATTGCAGCTTTGGATGACTAGAAAATAGAAGGGGTGTGGAAAAGTTTCCGCTAGATGCTGCAATCATTTATCCATTTGATTGCTATCGACGATCCTACACTTAAGAAAAAAAAAGAGAATTACAGAAAGAACCCTGTCCGAGGCTTAGACATTGCTCTTTATCTGACGTTTTTAGTAGCATCAATTTAATTAAGTAAAAAATTGAGGACTTGCTAGTTGCCACTGTTAAGAAGTGCAAACGAGGATTTGTCGCCCGATGTCATATGCAGTAAGGGCACTGGAATTACAAGAACAGTGACTCTTCCAGTTGTCGTTTTCTACATACCTGCCTGTTTGTTCAGCTTAAATCGGGATGTGCATCTCTTCCAGATGTATTGGGTAAAGGGATGACTAAGTAGAATTCTGGATGTCATAAAGAGATGCTGAGTTTGTTAAGTGCTATGTTGCAAAATCAGATTGGCACTGGAATTAAGCTGTGCTTATTTGTTTATTGCTTGGGCTAATCTTCAGTAATGAATTGACACTAATGCTAAATATTTATGTCATGAAGGAAGATAGTGTACTGCTAGCACTAACCTTCAGTTATGAATTGACACTGATGCTAAATATTTATATCATGAAGGAAGATAGCCGACAAAGTTTCTTTGTCTGGTTACTTCGTCGTGGTTCCAGATTTCCTGCATGGTGATTCATACCAGCTCGACAATCCCAACAATCCTGGAATATGGTTACAGTCACATAATCCGGTTTGTTCTCTTAAATTTGTACAAATCTTTTTTGTGTATGGTTTCAGTACACCTTGTTTCTTTTTTTTTGTTGAAATTATTTGCGTGGAAAATGTTCCAACTTCCATGTCACAAAGCTCCTACCCTAAGCTATTTGTTTCATACAGTGAATCAGACAACTTTGTAGAAATCACAGAAAAATTTTATTTGTTTCATAATTCTGTTCAATATCCGAAGGTACTCACACGCTAACGTATTGAGGATTCCTCCTGATTTGAGCATTGTTAGCTAGCCCAACAACACACACCCGTCCACTCCAGAATATACTATCTATTTTGAAGCAAATGATTTTTTTTTCTGGAAGCAGTACTCAACAGTGATTTGAATACCCTGCTTTTGTATGCAAGTATTGATAAAATGGCAGTATTTTTATTAGAATGGATCTGAATGCCCTCAAAGCTGGTTCGTTTTAGTTTTTTAAAATATATGTCAAACAATTTGATTAAGAAACAGAAATCGTTTCTTTTAATAGCGAACGGCATTTGAAGAGGCCAAACCAATTACTGCAGGTTATTGCTGGGGTGGTAATCGTGATTCTTCATAGTTGTTTTAATTTTTGAACTAGAAATTTGAAAGGGCAGAAATCTTGTGTTTGTTCTCACATTCTGTCCTTAACCATGCACTGATAATCTTACCGCTTGTCAGCAAAGGTGGTTGTGGAGTCAGCAAAAGTTCATGAGATCCAGGCTGCAGTATTGCCACACCCTTCTTTAATTGCTGTTGATGACATCAAAGGTCAAATCCTCACGCCCTAAAATTTGTCTATTGCAAGGGCTTCAAATGCTTAACCTATGATATGTTATCCAATACTCCGAGGTCAAATGTCCCATCTCCATACATGGAGCTGAGATTGACAAGGCATCCCCACCTGAAGTGTTAAAGTAGTTCACGCAGGTTCTTTCTGCAAACTCGAGTCGAGCAGCGGCACGCTGGTGCTGCGTCGCCGGGGACGGTACACGGCGCCGCCCGACGTGCTTGCTACGATCCCCGGCACGGAGTTGCCACATGCCGCCGTGGACGTGCTTCCACGCTCGGAGAGTGGGCCAAAATATAACTTCGGCCAAACGAGGGCTACATTTGGAGTTTCGATGACATGAGGCAAATATGTCCAAATTTCGGCAAACTCTTAGCTATTATCTTTGGTGCTTGTATATTTAAAACTAGTATATACTCCTGCTTGTAATTTCGATAATATTTGGGCAGCCTGATGTAGCCACGTTAAAAACTGTAGACGTGTGTGGTAATAGTAATGTAATAATATTACAGGAGAATTTGCATCAGATAGTAACCAGCTGACAAGAACATCAAGCAATTTTACTGAATCCTCTGTTTTCAACAAACAGTAAACCCTAGAAAATTTGCAAACAGAGGAATTGGTGCGCATGCCTGAGAGAAGAGATAATCCAGAGAATCTGATTTTTGCTCATGTGAATAGATTGGTCAAGTAACCTTGAGACTATTCCTTGTTCATAGCCACAAAGAATCAGTTATCTGATCAAGAAAATCAACTCCAATCAACCAAAGAGCAGAGCAGATAAAGTCTGGAAACTGAGACAGAATAAATGATTTTGATGAGTAAACCAAAAAGGTAGAAACAAAACACAAGAACACCATAGCTGAGAGGTAAAATCTCATAGATAGCTGAGAAGACATGAATGATTACATGAGTTTGTTTACATCCAAATCAATCCATCTCACAGGATCTCAGATCACACATGCACTACACACAAACCAAAACACCAACTCTCTCGGGAGACAAAGGCTTCACCAACCCATCTGAGCTCTACACTGCTACCCAGACAAAGGTGGGAAACAACCCCTGCTGCCCCTCAACTGCTTTCTACCAGAAAGGAAAAAGAAAAGCACAAAGCAACAAAACCCATTTTTCAAACCCTAAAGCTCTCCCCAAGCCATTGAAAAAATGGATGATTGGGCATGCAGCCACTCCCTCCTATTTATAGCCCTTTGGCTAACGGGTCTCCAACCCGTTACGCCGGCTAAACCCTAACGGAGCCGTCTCCCACTTGTGCAGCCTTGCGAAATTACCGATTCGCCCCTCGTGTACCTTCCGGGAAGCTTCCGCGCTCCTTGTCGTCCACGACTCGCAACCACATCGAATCTCCGCCGTCTTCGACACATCCGACCGTTATGACCTCGACACCGCCCGTGTCTAGTCCGGTCACCTCGTGTCTCGCCACGACTCCGCCTCGACGTCCTGCAGCCAACACAGACAAGAAACGCATCAAATAGCACCGCTCGATACATGAAAGCATAAATAGCATCATACTTACTCATGATGAAGTCCAAACTTGTCGAAACATCAGAATATGCATCCTAACCCCATACGACCAAGTTGACCAACTCCGACCGAGCCCGTTACACCATGCAACGTCAAGGTCCGAACCAACCAACTCAAACTCGACTTTCCTAAGCCGATGTCAATTACTCATCATACACACGGGATGACCACCACATGGTCTCTCAATCTTCTTCCGCAAGAGCGTCGAATCGGCGGTCACGTCCGAGCAGAGTATGGCGCTCATTGCATCGCACAGTTTCGCTGCCCCTTTTCTCTCTTTCTGCCTGTTAATGCGACCATTGTCGTGCTAACATGATCCAGTTCCTTCTCCCTAGAGCATCTTGATCTGGCGAAAGCTCGACTGCAAAAGCTGGATCAGGCCTGAAGGACACCAACAACTAGAGGTGGCAATGGGTACCCAAAATCCGAGTACTCGATGGGTTTTACCCGATAAGGAGGTGTGTATGGAAAGATATCTTCACCTGCGGGTATACTGATGGGCAAAAATCTCTACCCATCCGATAGAGTGGGTACGGATACGGCTGTATATTACCCGTACCCGTATACCCATAGGTAAAATATACCCGCATACCATATCAATGAAGTATGTATGCATGCATGATGTATACAAATATATAGCGTGCAACAATATAGATAATGCACCATCCACATTTAATTTTGGTGCTGGCTGCTGGTGAGACTTGGTAATATGTCTGTGCTTTTGATTTAGTCAAAAACTTCTGTCATATTTTATTTAATCTATCGGGTATGGGTTACCCGTCGGGTATAAATACCCACGCGGGTGCGGGTGCGGGTAAGTTTCTATATCCGTGTGCGGGTACGGATATCGTAGCGGGTAGAGTTATATCTATCGGATACAGGTATAGAATAGCTATACCCATCAGGTATGTACCCGTTGCCATCTCTACCAGCAACCATTAGCCTGAAGGCCTTGCTGGGAATGCTATGGGAGATAGAGCTGCAGCCGTGTACATAAACGATTGCGATTGATACAGGGTGTAGGAGTGGTGGTAGTATGTAGGAGTACGCCCCTTGATCTCTTAGATCCTTACAATTTATTACCGAATACAATTTATTATTGAAATTTATTACCGAATACAATTTAGACACTTTTACGTACATGGAAACTATTTGTTACCGAATACAATTTATTATTGAAATATTTTGTGCAGGTGGATATCAGTGTGATGGGGTTCTATCTGATTTAAGAGCTAAAAATAGAGTTGTATTTGTTATTGAACTTTTATTTTCTAATTTGATTAATCTGTACTGTTATAATCTGGACACATAAAAATAAACGGTGTATATCTTTGTATTTTTCTTCCAACTAATGGGAGATTTTGTAGGACTTTTGCCTTTTGTAATTTCAGGATTATTTGGGAATTTTTACTCCTCAAAGTAGAGAAGATGCCTTTAATATCATCGATTGTTTATAGATATATAAATGCTATTTAGTTGCTGTAATACATCTTGCGTTTTTTCTAATTTAAGGACTATTGTGGGAATTTTTACTCAAAGCAAAGGAGATACACTTAATCTCACAAGTTGTTTCGTAGATAAATAGATGCTATTTAGTGGTTGTAATACATCATTTAATAGAGATATTCCATTGGTTATTACTCCCCCATACCGCAATATAAGTCTAAGCCCACCATACATACAGACTAAGCATGCACTAAATCTAAGAAAAAATTGGCGTCATTGCACTAAATCTAAGAAAAAATTGATGTCATTCAACCATGCCATATTACATGGCATACTATTGTTACTTATCTACTTTTTCAATATTAAAGTAAGAGCATAGAGTGAAAATATTGTAGTAACTATACATTTAATCTTCTAAATGAACTTATAACTTGGAACGATGCTTCCCAAAAAATAGATTTATATTGCGAGACCAAGGGAATATTACTTAAATTGTGAGCTGTTTCTTATGAAATTCTTGCATTCATATAAATATATGGACAAATATTGTTACGCAGATTCTAAAAAAAACTGTGAAACAGAAGAGTACTAAGATTGCACTTTGGGTATGTTGGAAACATAACACTGAGAGTTTAACCTCTGCAATCTTTTTTAGCACCTCTTATCCATTCACTCCCATCCATCCCACTAACCAACTTGCTTTTTCCCTCTCTCCCCCAACACAATAATTTCCTCCCCAACGACAGTGTGCTGAGAGCAAGAGATGGAGGCGAATGCAATTGAAGTAACATTGAAGAAGCCAAGCAGCAGTGTCAGCAAGCGGCGGTGCAGCAGCGAAGGTAACAGAGAGCATCACCACTCGGTGTAAGCTAGGAGGCAGCGGTGGCAGTGTGTGGTGGAGGCGATGGCTTCTTCAAGCCCAAGAGAGTCATTTCACAAGCCAAGAGAGTCATAAGACCAATGTCTTGATGCATAAGCAGGTCAGTCTCTAGGAGGCTTCATCTCACTCCCATTTTCTTCCAACCGAGAGCTCACCCCCAAGACAAAAGCAATACAAAGAGCCATTTCCCCTCCTCTGTTCAACCAAAACCGAGCTCAACCATCCCCACCTAGCCAACTATCCCCATGGCCACCACAGAAAGACTGTAAGGGAGAGAACGGAGGAGAGGAGCAAGAGGTGTAGGGGAAGACGAAGGAGAGGAGCCAGGACTGCGACAGCAAGCCAGCCGAGAGGAAGAGAAGATGAAGAGGGAGCAAGGAGGAGAGGAGGCCCAACAGAACCGCAACGCGGCCGTCCTCGTCGTCGTCCGAACCTTACCTTACTCAACTCGGCAGCAAGCCAATGTCAAATAAGCCTCCATTCTTTCCCCAACGCATTGACGGCGAGCCGGTAGCACCGTCGTGCGCCCTTCGATGGTAGTGCATGCTCCCCAGCGTATGCACTCCACCAAGTCCCGACACGGCGGCCACCATGAGCCTTCCCAGCCATGCGGTCTTAAGAACAGAGCAAGGAAAAAGTAGTAACTAGAAGAAAATGCATGGAGTAAGGGGTAGTAGTAAACCAAACCGATGGCCGGTAGATCTGGGTAGTGGCCGGAGGTGAAGGAGGCGCCGGACCCCCGGTCGGCTGCATGCCATGGCTGGTGAGCCCGAGGGAGGGACCGAGTCAGGGTGGCGGCCGACGGTGACGGACGGTGGTGCAGGAGCCGAGCCCTGAGGGCGACGGCCAAAGGTCGTGCTGACCGAGCGGCGGCGCCAAGCGCCTCGCCGCCGCACGCACTCAGGTGAGGCGGTGGATCTGGTCCAGTTGGCCGGATCCAAGGCGAAGAGCGAGGGGGAGGCAGAATGGCCGGAGGGGAGGCAGCCGACAGTAGGGCAACGGCCGGATCTGGCCCTGGCCAGCCAGATTGGGAGGAATCTGCTAGTCCAACGAGCCCAGGATCCCTTCCGCACTGCAATCTGCCATGAGAGAGAGGGAGTGAGGGAGAGCCGTGGAGGAGGAGGGTGGCCGGCGGCAATTCGCCGGCCTGTGGCGAAGTTAGGGCCGGTGCACCGAGCGCAGTCATGCGCTTAGAGAGGAAGCGAGAGATGAGAATGGATGAGGCCTTTGGCCAAATCAGATAAAGGAGAGAGAGCTCAGGTGGGAAAGAAAGAAAGAAAAGGAAAAAAGAAGAGAGAAGAAAAGGAAGAAAGAAAAGAGAAAGAAAAGAAAAGAGGAGAAAAATAAAAGAAAAATGGGGGTTTGGCATCTGCGCGACGGGTCCTTAAACCCGTGCGTTTTATGCCAAAGTCGGGTCATGCGTGTAGGATCGTCGTTGCTCGTTTAAGCTCTGGTTTCAATATGATGTGTTGAGTCGGATTAACTAGTTCAGGTGGAGGTCTTGAGTTGACGCTGTCTGCACGTCGCTTCGCTCCTCTTGGTTAACAGGCAAATGCATGGTAGAGCGGTAGACCGTAGATTTAATGAAATATGCGATGTTTACATGATATGATGATGCTTATATGGAATTGCAATGTTTACATGACATGATGATGGTTATTTAATAATGACAATGGTAATGAAATGGGGTGAGCAGCGATGCCACCCTACCAATGATAATACTGATGAGAATGACAATAACAATGACAATGGGTAAATGCATTCGCATCATGCGCACTCATGAAATGAGAACTGGGATGCGTCTGGGTAGATCCCGCAAGACCTACTTCGGTAGGCCACCACGGGAGTGGAGAGACCCCGTGCCGATATGGGCGTGCCCAAGATTTTGGGTGAACATCGACGGGTGTTCACTCGGTAATACCGGTATATGTAATGAGATGAACAAATGAGCATGTAGAGTAGTGCTCCGTCGCACTAATGATATGACAATGTAGGAACATGAAATGAAAAATATGAACCGGATAATGTATGTGAAGAATGTTATGGCTGGTAAAAATTGCTTATATGTTTGGCAATGTTTATCGTTCTATTGTGTACTTGCTGAGTCTTTGACTTACCCTTGCTTTATTGTTTTTTTAGGTGACTGTTGAGGACGTTATGCACGGGGCGGGAGTAGCGTATGAATAACTTCACGTACTTGCAGCACCTCACATACTAGCTTTTGTTAGTATGTTTAACTCCACTAGTAAGCTAGAATAGTTGTTTAAAAATGTTATGATGTAAGTGGTCACTGTTTTATGAATAAAGTAAAGTTTGCTTAAAATGATTAGCAGTTGTTCAAAATGGTATTATTATGCAATGATGGTAGCAATCTAAGTTCAGAGAAGCGGGGTGTTACAATTTTTCTCCAGAATTGCCTGTTTTCAGATTGTCCCTAGTACAGAGATGATATGGAATGAGATAACCTAGAAGATTCTTAGGCAAATACACGAATTTACTTTTGTTTTGGGCACCTACTGCTGCACTGCAAGTTGTGAAGCTGCAAGAACAACCAAGGCCAAGAAGAAGTTGATTAATTCTCATATTTCTCGGTTTGACGATAATGGGACTAGGGCATGGTTTCGATTCTCTCTTCTTCCGGTTTCTCATTATGTTCTTTTTTACTTCTAAAATTTTTCTATTTTTACTATTATCTTTACTATTTAAAAAGAGGCGTTAATGATACGTATTTTGTTCTTCCGCTCCTCTCTCTTCTCTTGCCCCCGCATTCTCCGCCTTTTTCGCAATGCATCCACGCCTACTCCTCCTTCCGCAACCGCCGCCGTCGCCACCGGGGCCGCCACACCGGTGCAGTCGCGTGCGGTGCTGCAGGTGTCTTAGGTGTCGTCTCGGAGGGGCGCAGCCGTCGTCGCGGCGGCGGCAATGCGGCCGGTGAAGGCGGTCGCCGCCGAGGTGTCCCCTGCGGCGGAGGCGGAGCAGGGGAACGGGGCGGTGGCGGGAGCCGTCGCGAGGCCCGATGGGCTCGAGAGGTTCGGCAAGTTCGGGAGCAAGTACGTGCCTGAGACGTTGATGCACACGCTCACCGAGCTCGCGGCCGAGCTCACCGGCGACGACGAATTCCAGGTAACCGCGGAGGCCTTCCGGTTTGGGGGATTTGTTATTGGTGTTCCTCGGATGATTGGGTGTATTTGGTTAGCTATCCGCATAAAGTCTGGATCTTTGAGTGTTTGGACACCATTTCGTCGTTGAATTTGTTTGTAGGAGAGAAGAGATGTTGATGCTGATCTGTAGGATTTTAGTCCGTAACATTGGAGTTTTGTGGATAACGGCGCTTGTCTCTGGTTCGTAATTGTACTTTTTGGAGTTTCCGATGTTGCATCTAATTCGCATAAAAGATTGCCCTTCGAAATCGAGAAAATTGTATTTTTGCCATCCGAAAGAGTGGGCTTCGCAATTTTACCCTTCCAATCGTTGGTTTCGTAAAAATGCCATCCAAAACATTTGCTTCTTGTTTCCCCTGCCATTTTCTCTATTTCTCTCCTTTTCCTTTTTCTCTCCTATAATCAGCCACGCAAAAGGACAAAACTACCCCTGGGCAAATTAGAAGGCTGGACTGGTTCGTCTCCTAGCCTTGTGGCCGCTTCGTGTGCAGATAGACAAATTCCTAGCACTTGGGGCAACAGGAACTGTGAATTCATGCTGACTTTGGTAATGCACAACCAAAGTTATGGATTCATGAACTTTGGTAATTCTTCGTTTGGCAAACAAATATTAACTGAGAATTCATGCTGACCATAGCCTTTGCTAATATGATCTTGCAAACAACAGTATTTTATGAGTAATTTACAAACGAAGAACTGCATAGTGCACACTCAAATCTCAGCATAAAAGACAGCATACCCTTAGCTAAATGTGTGCAGATAGACAAATCCATAATATGAGAATAAATGAGTTCATCTCACAAATCCATAACTTGAAAATAAATGAGTCCATCTTATAGGAATCCATAAGTTGAGCCTAAATGAGTTCATCTCATAGCAAATAAATCATAAGTTTACATCTCACAAAACAAAGTGTTCCATGTCACAAAAATCATTCATCCAATATGTAGCTTTCTCTTTGGAGTCAATTTGTTTGGTGCAGCTGCAGTAGGCATCCTCTCAGGAGTATTGGCCACAGTTTGTGAAGAAGTGCCCTCTCCCAGCAAGAAAGCAAGACGGCTGCGCACATATATGTTATGATAATTAGATAAATATTTTTGTTTCAAATTTGTACATCAAATGGCATAGGTTATATGTGTAACTGTTTCTTACCTTCTAGTCACCCTTCTTGGACTATCTTGTAGTATTTGTTCTCTAGTTGGCATTTGTGGTGTGCTAAGTTCACCTGGCTTAGCTTTTGTAACGTTCTTTCTAGGTTGCCTCTTTCTATAAGTATAAAAAAATTAAAGTTTGTAATGTCATGGTAATTCAAGATTTGAATGGAAAAAAACAATACTTGCCTCTTTTTTTTAGTTCCATTAAGTGGACACTTGGAACTAGCTTGCTTGTGTCCCTTTTCACCGCATCTCTTGCAAGTCATTGGGCCTCTAATCATTTTCTTCCCCTTATCATTGGTTGGAGCAGCATCTTTACCTTCACCATCATTGCCACCTTCATTGTTACCTTCATTGGCACCTTTCTTCTTGTGGCCACCTTCAAGGCATCCTTTAATCCTTAGTTTTCTTCGTCTTCCACCCTTTCCTTTAGTAAGAGGTGCACCAACTGATCTTCACTCAAAAGCACATATATCTGATCTTCACTCAAAAGTTCAATTCTTCCTTCCTCATCATGTGTCTCTACGATCTGTAAGTTATCCCAATCGACTCGTGGGATAGGTTCCGCAACCTTCGAGTTAGACCTAAGAAAATCATAGAAGCTTTCCAAATTAACTTGAGCAAAAAACAACTGACGTTGCGCTAAACTAGTTGCACTAACAATCTGATAATTTCTGATTGATCCAGACAACTTTGTATATAACCTTTTCTTTATAGTTAACATTAAGAAGCTTTCTTTGTGCACAACTGCTTTGTCAACCATCCCAGGTTCAGAGAATGAGTTCAAGCAAGATCAACAACCACTTGTACAATTTTCTCATTCTGGACACTGCTTTTTGTGCCTTTTGGTCATTGCTAAATGTAATTGCTTCCTCACAGTGGCAAAGCGAGATATACCTGTTGGCGTATGGCACCATGGCTGGAGGCACGACGTCGGCAAAGATGGTCGAGGCGGCGTTGCAAGAACCTCCGGACGCCATCAGTCGCGGCGCAAGGGGCGTCGGCAGTAGATGGCACGTCGCGTGGCGAGTCCGCGTCGGGCAAAGATCCTCCGGACGCCATCAGTCGCGGCGCAAGGGCGTCGGGCGGCGCAAGGGCGCCGGGCGCAAAGGGCATCGGGCGGATCCGGCCAGGCAAAGAAGACCGCCGGGAAGCATCAGCATGGGGTGCATCGGCCGGGCTGGGCCGAGCCCGGTGGCCATCGTCCATGGGGTGAGGTGGACCACGATCGTCCGGGCGAGGACAGGAGACGAAGCGGCCGCAAGGCTAGGAGACGAAGCGTCGATTGGGTTTCAAGTACGTGAACCAGTCCAGCAGCCGTGCTTCTAATTTGACCAGGGGTAGTTTTGTCCTTTTGCGTGGCTAATTATAGTAGAGAAAAAGGAAAAGGAGAGAAATAGAGAAAATGGCAGGGAAAACAAGAAGCAAATGTTTTGGATGGCATTTTTGCGAAACCAACGATTGGAAGGGTAAAATTGCGAAGCCCACTGTTTCGGATGGCAAAAATACAATTTTCCCTTCGAAATCGGTTGATTCGTCAACAAATTCAGCTTTCATGTTTGGCCCTTTGCAAGAACCGAGCCCACGTAACTTTGGAAGTGAGTGCTTCACTGTATTTGATCTGTAGTCGCGACCTGTCAGAGATGAATTTCATTTAGAGGACGATAGATTCTACTCCTGCCTTTTTATGTATGATTGTCAGTAAGAAATCATGCCAATTCATCACTGTAATGTGTGTAGCCATGTATGGTCCCTAAGTCATGCGAACTGAATACAAGTCCTGTTGCTTAGGGAGATTATGGGACAAAAGGTATTTAAATTTGACACCACTCCTGCCATTTGCAGAAAGAACTCGATGGCATTCTCAAGGATTATGTCGGCGTGAGAGCCCGCTGTACTTTGCGGAGCACTTGACGGAGCACTACAAGCGTGCAGATGACACCGATCTGCTGATTTACCTGAAGAGGGAGGACCTTAACCACACCAGTGCCCACAAGATCAACAATGTTGTGGCTCAAGTTTTGCTCGCCAAGACGCTCGGTAAGCAGCGTATCATTGTTGTGACTGAGGCTGGCCAGCACCACTTCCATGGTGTGTGCATGGTTTGGGCTGCAGTGCACTATCTACATGGGTACGCAAGATATGGAGAGGCAGGCACTTAACGTTTTCAGGTTGAGGCTTCTTGGAGTAGTGGTGGAAACTCGTGCATCTTTATGCCCTTATCATTTTATTCATGATATCTCTCCTTAGATTAGGCTTGTGCTTGCAATTGTGTGAGGCTATTAGTTATTTTGCAAATCATCTGCCATGAGCGGCAGAATGCTTTTGTTTGTCTTTTGGAAGATTTGTTGTTAGATATGTGCACGTCAGCACTTGGTTCTCATCATGTGTAGGTGACTTTTGTTGAAACAGGTAAGGGCAGCACATTCTGGGATAGCAACGATGAAGGATGCCACTTCAGAGGCCATCCGTGATTGGGTCACTAATGTAGAGACCACACACTATATTTTGGGCTCAATTGCTGGCCCGCACCCATACCCAATGATGGTGAGGGAGTTCCATAAGGTGATTGGCAAGGAGACCCGTAGACAGGCCATGAACAAGTGGGGTGGCAAGCCTAATGTGTTGGTTGCTTGCGTCGGTGGTCGATATTCTGTCTGCATATCATTTGACTTCACCAGAGCACAAGTAGAGGTGATTCTTCATTTCTTTAGTTGGTAGATTCATCACTATTTACTAGAGTTTGTGAGTGTTACAAACATTATTATGCAAAAGCAAAATACTACAATGCTAGAATCATGTCGCTCTCCAATAGTAGTGCGGCCATGCTGTAAGTATGAGTGCGAATGACTATGATCGCTTATGCTTTTATCGACCATTTTCATGATCTCGTTAACTTTTAACACATGTGAGGTGAATTGGTTTTAGTTTGAGGAATACTAATGTGAATTTAGTAGAAAGGTGAGGTGATCTAGGATAGATTTATGGAATGCTTCAATGAAATACTTTTCATGTGTCGTTCATTGAAAATTTAGTTTCACCATGTGTTACCATGAATTGATGTGAATTGATGGTCTCACGGAAAGTGCTTCTATGACAAGATAATTAGATGATTGGTGTTCTTTAGTAATTTATATGTCCAACTGTAATCCTTTTTTGTGTGCTTCTCATGTATATTCTTGTTAACGTGTTAGAAATTATCGTACTGTGCAACTCTAAAGGCTAATCATGTTTGCCTTGTTTTTAGAGGTCAGAAGATACAAATATGACAAGAACTAGGAACTTGTTACAAGAACATAAGGATTAAAGAAGATGGAAATCACCAAGTCATATTGATAAATCTTACGAAGACGCTTGATCTCGAAGGTAGCTTTGAAGTGTGAGAACTAAGTCATCTTGGAAGAAACAGAAGGTCTAATCTAGAGAAGTTGAACCATATTGTTATGTACAAACAATTGTTTTGATCACATCGAGACAAGTTTCTGCATATGCTGAGATGAGAATTGCATGAACATGGATGATAATTGCTATTTTGTTCCTACTTGAACACTTATGTTTCAGGGATCGTAGTGTTATGTCTTAAAAACTTTGATTTGACTGTTGCATCATATATCAAAGGAAATTCAATTCCTCATGCTTTTTAAAACATGTGATATGTTATATTTTGAAATGCATCGCAAGGTCACTTGACTAGTAAAGATAATTAGAGGATGCAAGTATATTTTGAATTACTGTTGGATGTAAAACAACTATGCTACTTTCGTCCATACATGTCGCATTCAACAAATACCTAAAAAATATAATAATGTAAGAGTAAATTCAAAGACTCAGCAAGCACACGATAAAACAGTTGGGTTAGGACAATAATCATTAAATCACATATTTATGAATTGTAACCTAGAATCTTTGGATTTACTCTCTGTCTCCTGTTCGTTTCCTGCAAATGCAATGTGATGCGGATGTACCTCTGTATGCAGCTTATACTGGTATAGTGGAGTTGCTTCACGTATCGGTGAAACCCCTCTACCTCCATTCCTGGAGGAGCCTACCTCTGTAAGTCTTATTCATGAGCACTCAGGATTAGTCATATAGCTTTCTTACCGACTTAGCTCGTGCACTCTGGACTAGCTATGACTTTCTCATCGTCCTAGCTCTAATGCATTTTGCATGATGCATTATTCTTCAAATGTCGATATTCAATCATAAGCATCACTTCATAATATATTGTAAAACATGGTATAAGAATAAACGCGATCCTGCATCACAAACCACAATTTCATCATGTACTTGCTTGGTTACTCCTGTGAACGATGCGTGGAAGAGCGACAAACCAAAACTTCCAGCTGAAAGCATCACCCAAACTCTCAACTCCACATTGTAATTCACACAAGCATGCAAACAACATCGGTTCTATGCATATAGACAACCGACAAAGTCCCTACGCGTAAACCCGATACCAACAATCTCTCTCACCGGACACCTTTCCGATGCCCTGGTGTCCAAACAACCGTAATTTAATGGTCATGTCGTCTATAATTGCAGATAAATCTTATTTACACGTCTACCATTTTTCTCTTTTTTTCTCCTCTTTTCTTTTCTTTTTCTCTCATCTTCATTTTTACACGTCTACACCGGTGGCGATGCTCGAGCTCCCCTTGGCTTCGGCCATGGCCACCGCCCTCCACTGGCTTTGCTGACCCGGCCTTCCTA
Source organism: Bonia amplexicaulis (assembly GCA_036346245.1). NCBI lineage: Eukaryota > Viridiplantae > Streptophyta > Magnoliopsida > Poales > Poaceae > Bonia > Bonia amplexicaulis. Next base: position 15,443,665 of record CM070755.1, on the reverse strand, counting down.
TGCCACCTCAGCTCCAACTGTCCTACCTGAGCCCGTGGCTCTATCCCCAGCCATCGCCCCTAGGTCTCACGGTCGGTCAACGACGCGGCGCCGATGAGGCGCTCGGTTAGGATCGATAATTTTGCCTAGGTTAGAACAATTTATTTTGTCCCTATGTTTTGCAAATTGATCTCATATATTCTAAGTTTTCTCTATCACATTGTATCGCGCCATGTTTGATCTGACATTAGTCGGTATATCAATATTTTTCTTTAGGCTGTCATCCTTTTCTTATGCTGTCATCTATTTGATCTGACATTAGTTAGAAGGTTAAACGGAAGGTCGTACAGCAGTAGCGCCTGTTGTGTCATCTTTAGATGTTGCACGTCTGCTATGTTGTGGCAACTTCAGCAGGATGCTACTCTGTAGGTATTAGGTTGCCTGAACTATACGAGGAAGCTATGAAAATGGTGACTAAATGCGATGCATGGTTTTTTTTTTTCATTACTAGTCTTAATGATAGAGTAATACACAGAGGGAACTAAAAATATCTCAACTATTCTCTCTTGCTTGTCATATGTATCTGAATATTAGTAGCATTAAGCAGTAGTTTCATGTTCTGTGTTTGTGTGTTAAATTCTATGAAAGTGTAGCTGTCTCTAAACATTTTTTGATGAATAGCTTTTGATTTAAATGTATATGCTTGTTAGAAATTGGTCCATGTGATCAAGACCCATTTTTTTAATTCCAAAACATGCACGGACCCATTTTTTTAATTCCAAAACATGCACGGTTTAGTACTGTATTGCTAAGGCAAAGTGGATGAGACCAATTTATAAGGTAGAACCCTTGCCACTTCTTGAATCATGTGACACATGAATGAAGATGGCACGAGGAGGGCTATGGCTAATCACACGCACGCGCGCGTATTCGCGCATTTTCGCGTAAAAATCGTGTGACTTATGGCTTGCCGTGACGTGGCGCACCACTTGGCAGACTAAATCCACTTTTATTTTTGCTGAACCATGCATCATTCTTTTACTCTATTTGAACGAGATTCAAACATTTGAATGAGGCTTTATTGGGTTTGATGAGAGACAGTTACCAGTGGGTAAATGACTGGTTAAATATATCAGTTATCAAAGGGTAAATAACTGTTTTAATCATGTCAGTTATCAGTCTGTCTATATATATAATGGAGACGTCCAGAGTATGAGTGAAAAACTTGACTGCCTCCATTCTCTTCCTCCTGCGAATTTGTGTGCTGTTGTGCTGCACCGCCTGAACTTCGTCGACTCTTCTTTCCGGCGTGCACCGTGAAGAAGAGGAGCAGTATCTCCGGACCGTTGTGGTGTGAAGACCTGCACGGAGGCGGCAATAAGGTTTCTGGGCAACACACATCTGCGCGACCGCTTACTTCACTGCGTCATGTACGTTCTGCACTGCATTAACCCTGCGTTGCTTCCTATTCTTCATCAAGGTCAAAAGTAAGTCGTTCGCGTGTTCGTTCGACTTTGTTACTATTTTTTCTTGCGGATATTCTGAAGTATGATGAGTAGCCTGCTGTTAGTAATAAGTTTTGCATCACTGGTATATTGCATTTATCTTCTAGTAAAATTTGAAATTAAAATATTGCTTACATTTACAACAATGCTAAGCAGATCCTAACAACCATGTATAGCAAAGAATTGGATTAACCACATTAGCTAAACGTTTTGTGTACTTCAGTATGCTAGTTATGGATTTGATGGGTCGATATTTCAAATTTTTGTGTCCGTTAACAACAAAACAGAACAATTCACAACTTAAGATAGGCTGTTGAAAATGACGGACCCACCAGCATTGGCCTTGTATGATCATAGACCAACAAGCAAGAGCAAAGTCGATTTTCCTTATGTTTTGCTGATGATATTTATGATGTAAAAAAGTTATATAGGTTGGGTTCTTTTGAGCTTAAAATTGGCTTATGCTTGTATTGTCTACAGTAACTAGCTTTTAAATGGTGTGTTTTTTCAAAACAGGATCAATAGAAAAATTGTAGTAAAAAGTTTACTGAGTTCATCTGTACCGGCCAAAATCGTATGCGACTATTTCCTTCTGCGTACTGCCTCTCGCGAACAAACAGAATTCAAATATTTAAGCTATAAGCCATCAGTTCAAAAAAAACTCACCCATAATTAATGAAATAAAGCATTTTAATTTAACTCTTCAAAGTTCATGCAGATCGATTGAATTGAAGAAGGAAAAGATCAAAATATGCACATACCTCGGCCAGTTGATCATGTTTGAGCAGGCTTTTCACTCTGTATACCTGGTTAGTCACCAAATACTGATATTTCAAGAGCTTGGCATCTTGAGTTAGTAATATTCTTCCTTCCTTATAGGTTTGATTTAATAGTTCCCTACAGGTGCGTAATACAAGCGGCGAAAAGCATAAAACCCGTTAATGAAAGCTTTTCCTATCAATAGAAACTACATTAAGAATGTTCCAAATATTCTTGCAGAAAGTATAGAGAAGACCTTGGTTCAGGTTTTCCTTGAAGATAGAATGGCAGCATCTATCCCAACACATCTCAAGTGCTTAGCTAGACCCTCGATCTGTTCAAAATGTCTTCACATCAAATCTAGCAGCCTTTCCAAACAGGGAACAGAAATTGACTAATTTGCATGGTGGTGACTTTTGTCACACTTCAAGTCCATCTTATGCAGTGGTACTCGGATGAAACCTTGAAATTCACACAACTGTTGAAAGAAATGGGATTAGGAATACTGCTACCATCACATCACACGAAAACTTTGGGCATCCATCCCCACCAATGGAAGGATCCCATGGAGGGGGACCCTGCCATTCAGTACTGCAATCCAACTTCTCTTTGCATTTGGCATTGCTATGAAGCTTTGGTTTTTCTTTTCGTCTTGAGGAATGTGGTTTTTTTATCTGATTCTGTCAACAAAATCTTCTCACTGTACTTTGTCACAATGGATGTCCAATAACCATCAGAGAAAATGGCATATCCAGATGACAAGCATTCTATCGCCCTTGGTAAGTAATGCTCATTTGAAGTTAGGTCCGTCATAGGCAAACATTCTCCTGCAATAGTAATTGATAATTACAAAAAAGACTACCCAAAACATGCATAAGTGGTTAAGTCACTCTTAGTAGTTAAAGATAAGACCTTAAACATCTTGTGAGAAAAATTGTTTGCCTACAAAGAACTAGAAAAGAAACGGATGAAATAACTTCCCATGATCACATCAGTGGTGTTAAGCATGAGAATAATCACCTTCAGTTCTGATCTTTTCTTGGAACAGACCAAATATGTCTAGCAAGTAGTAGGCATCCGATGCAGCATACTGTATTTGCCCTTCGCTCAAGGGGCGGCATGACCAATCACTACATTGGAGTTCCTAGCGAAAAAAAGCAAGGAAACAATTAGGTAATCCCTTGAAATATCAACGCTAATGCCACTCTGTGAGCCACCTTTTGGTAGCAAACACAGTGAAGATACAAACAAAGGAGACATAACAGATGAATTTGTCCATTGATAAGGCAAAAAGTTATATTCATTTAACATTTTGAATGTTTACATATCATTAGTGGATTACTAATGCAGTACTGCTAGGGCTGGGCAGGAAGACCAAGAAGCTCAAACTTGGGTTCATATCAAACTTGAGTTGAAATGGGCAAACACCAAGTCCAGCTACAGGCTCAAAATTGATTTACAAGCTGATCTTGAGTTGAGGTGAGCTGGGCTAGAATACTCACATTAACAAGTATACTGCACTCAAACGCAATGCATAGATATCTGTCCATTCAAGCAACCTGGTGGTGCTAGCTCTGCTTCATATTGACTACTGAGAATCTATATCAGCAAAATCAAACCTGCCAGCCAAGCTTGCACATAAAATGAACCAAGCTTGAACCAAGCAGTTGAAACAAATGAGCTGAACCTTTGGACCAAACTGGCTCAATCTTGGCTTTTCTCTGGCCACAGATACTAGGATCAGATACCAATACATTACTTGCCTCCACACTAGTGGGTTCACCAGGTATGTGTTACAATTTACTGAACGCTATAACCGTATGAAAAACATGAGCAAGGCTACCAATAAACTCATGTGGGCAAGAAGTTTTAATCAGATACCCTCTGACTGGAGTTGAGGAATAGTCCTTTTAATAAAAAAAAATCAATAAGCTTAGTCTAGGCTATCCAACATTCTTGCTAGCTTAGAATCAAATCAGTCTGCACTTTCTACGAAGTGAAACGCTTGCAAAAGAATTGGTTTAGATGATGACTAAAACTCGGTAGCTAATGTCTTCATGTCCAACAAATTAAAATTCCCAAAATGAAGGTAAAGACATTTCAGCTGGACTAACCTTTGATAAAGAGACATTCAGCAGTCTCTCACAAATGGTTGCCAAACTCTTCGTTTCCTTTGGGAGCCTCTTATGCCTGTCATGGCCCTTCAGGTAGTAATAAATGTTGGTGACATCCAAGAAAGGCTCTACCTTGCAAAGATGAACGACGGCAAAAGTGTTACTCACAAAATTGGAAATGCTTAACCTCTTCTTCCAATCCCAGCGGTGAGTGATCTTGTAGCTTTTAAAAAGTAATATTAGGCAAAGTGTGCAAAGCTTAAGGTTATACCCAATTTCCAATCTATGAGCTAGTTCCCCTAACTAAACTCACCTCCAATTTATAGAAATGTTGCCTAAAATAAAGGAATTTGAGGCGTCCCATAATAGCAATTTGATGGAAAGGCACTTTTTTTTGAAGAAACAGTCGTTACTGTTTATTCATATGAGAAGAAAGTAAAGGCCCAAAAAAGGACCGGGTACAAAAATACACAACTCCAAAAGCTAGCAAAACAAACGCTAGCTTACTAGCAAAACCACACGGCTAGCCAAGGCAGCTAGCTTCGAGCCGTCGACGCACACAGGTGCCACTCGCCGCACCGCCCTGACACGAGAACCACACCAGGCCACCCTGCCACCCAGCCGATGAGTCAGATCTAGCAAGAAGGGTAGATCTGGCCTGAGCGCTGAGGTGCGTGGACAGCTCAGCCACAAGAAAATGACGACGAGAGGATGACCACCGCCGATGAACAAGCACTAGCCAGCGCGAAAGCAAAGCACGAGGAAAAACAAGGAGGGTAGGGTTAGGTGGTCCAAGGCAACGCCCCTAAGGAGGGAACGACATCGAAGGCGTTGCCGTCACCCGATCCGGCAAGAACCGGATTTGAGGTTTTCACCCCGGACAAATACCACAAGACCCCACGGCGAGGTACAACTCCAACACGATGCCTCCAAGGAGGGAAACAACGCCCAAGGACGTCGTCATCGTCGGATCCTACTGAGGAGAGCCAGATCTAAGGTTTTCACCCAGAGCACGGCACCACACCACCCGAGACAAGCCCGTCACCCGCCACGATCGGGGCATGACCACCTCACAAGGCCGCCCAGCCCAAGAGCAGCACCGCTCGCCGGCCTCCACGCTTAGCAACTCCGTCCGCCTCCGCGCCCAACTAGCGGCCACACCACCGCCTACCAGCCGGCCACAGCCCTGCCCGGCCATGCACCGGCCGGCCCCCGATCCAACAAAGAGCAACAAGGATCGGCTCTGCAACTGTGACCCCGTCGCCTCCATCCAACTTTAGCGATTGCTCCCGGCGAACTCCGGCGCTCGCCATCTTCCGTCTTGGCCCGCCTAGTCTCCATTGAATCCCCAACCTCATGGGGGCATCGCCGCAATCTGGAGCCGCCAAAGCACTACCGCGCCGCCCACCACGCAGCACACGTGACAGTGACACTCTGCGCTCCTGAGCGCCGCCACGTGCAACCCAACGCCGACGCCGGCCGCCACAATCGTGCTCGCCCACACCGATGCTTAAGCCCGCCCGAGCCGGTGCCTCTATGCCATGGCCTCCCGCATGCGATGGAGAAGCCAAAGGTGATGGAGGCCCCCGCCAAGCCTGGATCAGGCCCAAATACGGCCAGATCCGCCAAGAAGGTGGGCAAATATGGCCCACACCGCCAGTTCACCATGTGGCCCGCCAAGCAGCTGCGGGAAGCCCCGCCGCCGCTCACCGGCGGTGGGTGATTTTTTGGGTGGCTGAGTTCCCCCTGAGCCACCTGGGAGCGGCTCAGGAGGCGTGCTGTTTTCTTCTCATTGATCGAAAGGCACTTACCCTACCGAATCCGGCGTCGCAGCCGAGGGCAGCGGAGAAGGTGGCGGACAGGTAGACGAGGTCCTGCTTGAACCGGAACCCCAGCTTGAGCACCTCGGGCCGCTCGAACAGCTCCCGCAGCGGCGCCCACAGGTCGGCGAGCGGCACAGCGAGGAGGTCGACGACGAACACCTCGCCGCCCCCGCAACCGTCGCGGCGGCAGGCCACCTGGAGGAGCGTTACCGTGGGGAACTGCGGCGGAGTCGGAGCCGGCGAGGGTTCGTCGCCGGGGCCGGCAGGGCCGCGGCTTCCACTCAGCGTCGAGCGCGACGACGCGGGCGGCGGCGAGGGAGCGGGTGAGGAGGGCAAGCTCCGGCGAGGATCCGACGCCGGTGACGAGGTGCACGGCGAACGGCGACGGTTGCGCCGGCGCGAGGTCGGGGTCCATCGGTGGCAGTGCGGGCGTGGGACCACTTAAGGCCCTATCTCAGATCTGCGCCACGTGAAAGCATCAATCTTAAAGCAGATCGGAAAAAAAAAATCTCTGCTCCTTCTTCCCCTCGCGGATGTTGAGCTCCTGCCTGCCTGACAAGCGTGCCCATGGAGATGTACGGCATGGCGGCATGGCGCTCCAGCCTCCGTGAGGCGCTGCTCCCCTGGGGACGCCGCCGCGCCGGCCACCCACCGCCACGCCTCCTACTCAACTCGGTCCAGTATGCCTCATCTTCGTCGTCCTCCACCACGGCCTGCGGGGGCGAGCGCACGGGTAAGGGATTGGGCAGCGCCGGCGAGCTGCAGGATGCCGGCCATTGCTGAGGAGGAGGAGGAGGAGTTGGAAACTGCAAGGTGGCGCTGTCGACCTCGTCGGCACCGTCGTCTGCCATGGGTTTGGTGGAGAAGAGCATGGATTTGATGACAGAGATTTGGCCTGGGTTTACTCTCGTGTGCGGGGAGAAGGCCATGGGAGGATATTTTTTTCTGCTTTAAGATTGATGATTCTCCACGTGGCGCAGACCTGAGATAGGGCCTTACGTGGTGGAATTTGAGGCACAGAATTTCCTGCCGTAAAGGGATCGTATATACACGTGGAAGTGGCGGTGTATGTATGGTGTGATGGGGGTATACCGTATACGTATACGACGATAGCTGCGTTTTAATTCTTACTTGTACGGCTGCACTAGCCCGGTAAATTTTTTCCTTGAGAAATGTTTGGGCGAAAAAAGACTTATATTTTGACACGTGGATTCTGGAAATTGGAAACTGTGGATGCATCATGCATATATAACTCGAGAACTTGTATATCGCGCTAACTTGCACCGTGTAAAATCTCACAGGGCGGATCCAGGTTCATAGTAGGGTCCAGTGCAAAACCAGGGAAGCACAGGACGTAAGATTTTTATTAGTGTAAAACTAGGTAAGTTCAATGCACAATCTTCCTTTAGAGTAAGTAGTAGTGGCATTCGATCTTCTACAGTCTAGTCTAAATGTGATAAAATCTTAGATCCATCACTCAGCTATATATAAAAATCTTATGAGCATGGATTTGGATGCACAAACCGTGGGTTCACCAAATTAGACTAAGTAGTAGTGGTCTTCGATCTTCTACAGTCTAGTCTAAATGTGATAAAATCTTAGATCCATCACTCAGCTATATATAAAAATCTTATGAGCATGGATTTGGATGCACAAACCGTGGGTTCACCAAATTAGACTAAGTAGTAGTGGTCTTCGATCTTCTACAGTCTAGTCTAGAGTGTGATAAAATCTTAGATCCACCACTCAGCTATATATATAAAAATCTTAAGTATTTCCAAATATTTGCTTCTAACACCCAGTCTACGTCATGTCATCACCAAATTAGCTCAGATCCTGACAAGAGCCCCATGTCTCGTCCCCCAAAAATTTGTAAGAAAACAGTAGTAAGTAGAAGATGGTGTTAGAAATTGGGTCATATGAACGTGTTCTATTTCCTTAATTTTAAAGTATGTATATTTTAGTACTATGTTACTAAAGTAAGATGGGTTTTGGCTAATCATGCATGTGTGCATGTATTCGCGCATTTTTCGGTGCCAGTAAATGATTTTTTCTGGGACATCTTTGCTCCTTGGAGAGGAATTCGATGGGAGACCCCATCTCTCCATGCCTGTTTCTCATTTGTGCTGAGGGATTATCAAGCCTTCTCAACTTTTCTGGCCCACAATATCTCTTATTTGCTTATGATTGCCTTATCTTCTTTTAGGCATCGCGTCGGGGCGAAGATCGGTTACAAGAGGAAAGGAGGACGAAAGAAGAAAGGCAACGGTTGCTGCCCCGAGAAAGAGAGAAAGAAAGAAAGAGGAGAGGGAGATGGGCTGGGCCGGTGGGCCGGGGAGAATAGAAATGGGTCGAGCTTGATTGGGTTTGGAATTTTAATATCCTTTTGCTTTTTTTCTTTCTAGAGTCAAATCTCTATTTTTAGTTGCTTTCAAGATTTAACTTCATTTTAGATCCTCTTCATATTTCAAATTTTATTTCGAACTACTTTCACAGTAATTTCCTATGTCAATTTCTGGATCATCTTTTTAGTTCGACTTTCCATTTTTGTTTGTTTTTCTACTTGGGTATCTCTTAACCCTAAATTTCAATTTTTCTTTTATTAATTGATTTGATTGACACAAAATCCAATCAAGATTTTCGAATGAAAACAAGCAAAATTAAAGTAACACCAAAACACATCAAAAAGTTCCAAAATTTTCATATTTTTAGACATTCCAAATTTTGGGATGTTACAAGAACAAAATGGCATGAAAGAAAGAAAAGTATTGCTGGCCGCATAAAAGAAGTGAATTAGACCCTCTTTTTGTGAAATTTTAGATTGTGCAATTGTGTTCTTGTGAGCAATTTTGTGCCCTAATATCATATTTTGCAATTGACTAGTGTCTCTCCTAATACTTGGTACAAAACGAGTTAGTTCAATCTAATTTCGGATTGCTCTGCACTAGCTCATTCCTTTTTTGCAAGTCATATTCATCTTTGTGCGTGCGTTGATTAGTTCTTCACTTAAATCTTGTGATCAGGAACTATGCAATTGATTCTAGCTTGGCTTATTATTTAATTTGACAATAACCTAGAATTTAGATTGCATTCCTTTGTTCAACCAACCAAGCTCCACATATCTACTTGTGTTAATACATTGATTTCAACATTGCAATTGTTTCACATATCTCTTACTACAATTCCACACAAACTGTTATTTTTGTGCACTTGCATTCTTGAAGAAGTAAGGTGAGGGTGAGTTGTGAGTGTTCATACACATTAGTTCAATTAATTACTTGTTGTTTTTCTTTTATTTGCACTAACAATGTCGGGAGCTTCAATCATGGTGATGACATCGAAGGGGAGATGGAGGACTCACACTATGGTGTTGATCTTCCTCTAAATATTTGTGCTAAATTCTAAGAAGCAAATCAATATTTTACAAGAAGCGATATGATGACCAATCGCATTGATGCTTTGTAAGAGAATATGAATACTCGTTTCACACAACTTGAACTGTCTATTGATGTGTGATTTGATGCCATGATTGCTTTGCTACAGTGTTCAGAAGCAAACCTAGGCGTCCAACCAGCTCTACAACAACTAAACCATGCAGCTGCTATTGTTCCAGCATAAGGTAACCTATTCATCCACCACAACAATATCCCGGGGTAAGATATAATCCGTTTTTTGATGATTTTTAGAATAATAATTTTGATGTGGTGTCCGATGGAGCTTTTGATGGAAACTACAACGGCTACGATCATCGACGTGGATTCAATTATCAAAATCGTGGTGTTGTCCATATGAGAAGAGGCACAAAGTTTGGGGCATTTGACAACCGCAATGGCAATGAAGGACGTATACATAAGGAGCATATACGTGAGAAGGATGGTTTAGGTAAGCTTAAAATATCAATTTCTACCTTCAATGATAGAACTGATTCAGAGGAGTACCTTGAATGGGTGATGAGAGTTGATTAAATCTATGATGGGCAAAACTTCACTGAAGCAAACAATGTATGTGCTACATCCGTTGAATTCACCAGATATGCTTTGTTTTGGTGGGATCAATTGAATAGGAATAGAAGACGAAATACTTGGAATGCCATGAAAGACATCATGAGAGAGCGATTTGTTCCACCATATTACGTTCGCACAATTCATACAAAGCTTCAATGCTTTAGACAAGGTAAGCTCTCTGTTGATGAATATTGAAAAGAGATGGATATGCTTTTGATTCGTCTGGGTATGCATGAACCCAAGGAGGCTACAATGGCATGCTTTTTGGAGGGTCTTAAAACTAAAATTCAAGATCGTGTGGAGATGCATTCATACACTAATCTTCAAGAGCTACACCAAGCTTTGCTTTGTAAGCAACAATTGCAAAGAAAATCACAAGGTAGTCATCCATATGCATCTACATCCAAATTTGGGGCATTTAAAAGAACAAATCAACAAGAGGGAGGTGCTGGAAATACATCAAAATTGGCATTTAAATCAAATTTAGTACCTACTTTCCAAAAGAATGCTTCAAATGAGGTGAGTAAGGTAAGTAAAACCACATCTAAAGTTAAAAGTATTCCTTCTAATACTAGGAGTAACAATATTACTTGCTTTAAATGTCAAGGAAAAGGTCATAAGGCCAATGAATGTCCAAATAAACATACTATGATCATAAACGATGTGAGTGATATACAATATGAAAGTGATCATGAAGATGATACTAAATCTAAAGTAGCAATTCCGATGAAGAAGTTGATGTGTTGATTTATGGAATTGAAGAAGCACTCACTGTTCATAAGGTACAAAAAATGAAAGATATTAAGCATCTTGGCTCAAATCAATGTAACAATATCTTTCATGTTGAAGTTAAGATGAAGGACAAGGTATGTATTCTAATCATTGATGGGTAGTCAAAACCTTGCTAGCCTTGATATGATTAAAACATTAGGATTATCTATGTTCAAAAAGACTAAAGCTTATCAAATTGAATGGTTGAATGAATGTGGAATTTTTAAAGTTACACATGATGTTTGTGTACCATTTACTATTGGTAATTACAAAGATGAAGTAATTTATGATGTGGTACTGATGAAATCTTCTGATGTTCTTTTAGGTCGTCCATGGTAATATGATCGTGATTCTATGCATAATGAAAAAACTAATCAATACATTTGTTCACTTAAAGGGAAAACTTATACTTTGATTTCTATGTCCCCCAGAAATGTGTTTGATTCTAGATTTAAGAAAGAAATTCATAAAACCATGAATAAACCTTTGTTGAAAATGTGCACTTTGGTTAAAAAAAGAGAGGTAGATGATGTTAGGAGTGCTGAAACTAGTCCTTTACCATCTTTCTTAGTATTGTTTTAAATGAAGAGTAGATTACACTTGAAGAGGAGGCATGGCAAATTTCACTATCCACATCATGTGATGTTGATCAAATTCAAGAGAAGAACCTTGGTTTACTTAGCAATGAGCAAAAGCTGAGGACGGTTTTTCTTGAAGGGGAAGGAGATGTTGAGGATGCTCTCATCCTTGCTACTACAATCTATGCACTTACATATGATCCTACACTCAATTCTTCTAACTCATTTTTTAGTTCTTGTTATTTTGATAACGTAACATGTATGTTGAAAATTATTACTTTTGATTGTAGGATTCAACGTGACTTCTAGGGGAGGTGAGGGAGGAAGGCGCCACAACAAAGAAGAATGTGTCTAGTGGGATTCAAGGGAGGATGGGACACACATTCCAAGGAGGGCATGCCATGCAAGCATGTCCCATGCGGATGTGTACGCGGTGAAGACCAACACAACACATGAGGAGAAGATAAGCCACATGCGTGGGAAAAGAGGAAGAAAGGAGGATGAAAGTGGAAAAGGGTTTAGAGACCCAAGAAAGCCCAATACTTAGGTTACAAAAACTTTCCAAGGCCCAATTTGGACCCACTCCAAGTCAATTCGAATGCAATTCTAATTTGGCATTTAGTTCGGAAACAACCAGCAGGGTTGCATTTAAAAGCCTATAACTTTTGCAAATGGAATCCGATTCTGGAGTTCTTATACTTATTGGAAAGCTTATTCTAAGGATCACATAATGGATAAGGCCCTACCTTCGGAAACCTTATGGATTGACCATTATCTCTAAAACAATATGGTGGCAAAAAGCTTAGGTTTCCTTTTTATGTTCGTATTAGTGTGCAAATCTTGTTAGATTTCTTAAGAGAGCTATGTAGCCAACGGGTGCACCCCATGTAAGAGGAGGCAAAGTTATTTTGGATTTTATATAGAAAATTGATCTTTTGATCATTAATAGTTTGTTTAGTTTTTAATTCTTACTAAATATTATTCTTGCTAATTCTTGGGAGAATCGCTATAATTGATCAGCTGTGATCAATCAATTTGTGCACCAGCTATGCGCTGGTTGTGTGGATTGATTTCCTTGTGAAGGTTGTGATTCAATTGCTATTGCCGAGGTCTTGTGCTAGATGCAAGGTTGCTATAATTTCAAGTTGAGTTGTTATCTTTGAGTTATCTTCGTTCTTCATTCATCGATTTTCATTATAAGATCGGGCCACCCGTATCACATCCCCTTCTCTCTCTTCTTAGACGCCCTCTTATTCCCACATTGCACACTCTCTTAGTCACACTATCATGTTAAATGTGCAGACAATACAAGTTGATTATGGGTAAAGCTGTATAACCTTTACAAAGTGTAAAATTAGTCGAATATTCAAGCCCTTATTTTGGGTACACTAAGAGATGCCTTTTATGGATTAGATTTTGGTTTTTAAATAATTTTCTAAAAATAATTTATGACATGGATGGAGTAATTCATATGGAGAAACTGGGTGGGATAGCCCTGTCAAGTTAGTGGTAGGAGGATTATCCTTGACTAGCTTATTTTTCATTATTTAAAATTGAGTTTTCACTTATTCGTACTAAATTACTCTTTCACAGCTACTTATGGTATTTAAATGTCAATTATTGCTTTATGCTAGAATGACCCTATTAAGCCTGCCTTTGTTATTACCCCTACATTAATACTTGAATTTTCATATAACTTGTTGAGTACTCCATGTACTCACTCTTGCTTCATACACTATTGTTCAGAGGAAGAAGATTATAGTGTTGAAGATTACTAGGCTGTTGCCCTAGTTGATTGATCATGGAAGATTGTTGAGCCTACTACTACTTCATTTTTTCCGCTGCAACTTATTAATGCTTGGCCTATGGGCTATTGATGTAAACTTTGGCAATAAGGGTCGTTACCTTTTTTTATAACAATGCACTTTTATGGTTGATATTCATCTGTGTTACAATTATACACAATAGCTGATCCTGGAGTACTGTAGCATGCACAGAGAATTCATAGTTGTTAATCCTGGGTTCCACACCGTATAAGTGGTTTAACAAGTAGTAGGGATGGAACATATAAGACAACAATGATGTTATAAAGGTTGTGGTCTTATAGCTTTTTATTGTCAGCTTTTGCTGGCATATTTTTGCAAGTTGCTGGATGACTGCTCACTGGCCACAAAATAGTAACCCCTTTCTCAACTTGTTTTCAGCGGTCATGATAACACATTGTGGGAACATCCAAAACATATATTGTGATCTAAAACAAGTCTAGATTAGCATCATTTCAAAGCTTTTCACTCTTTACTTGCATGTGAAATTAATAAGTAAACATTAAATCGCACCATTGTGTGGAAGGAGGCTGAGTAAACATTTAATAACACTACGATGGGAGGAAGTGCTCCTCTATCCTTAGGAGCCTTGGGGTCCGTTAAGAGCATATAGCCATGAGACAAAACATGTGGCACAAGCCACGTGGACCCAAAGGTATAAGCCTCAAGTCCCCTTTGGAAGACAAGTGTGCAAAGTGACTAGGCAAAAGGCGTGGTGCACACCACAAATAAGGAGGGGACCAACTCCTATTATATCCAGCTTTTATCACTTCACGGATGGTATGGCATGACCCACAAAAGCAACTTTTCTTTCCATTGAAAGTCAAGGTCTGAAGGAAGTTACATATGTACCCCGATTTAGACATTTAATTTCTAGGGATAGAAAGGGAAAGTGTACCTCTTCTATCTGCAATAAATAGTTCTCTCAGGGTAGGATGCGAGGCAAGCCCCATCCCTGTTATAATAACAATTTTCTTCTTTGCTCCCCTTCTTCATACCTCTGTTCTGCTATTCTAAACGAATCCTATGTTCTAGCATTTGGTCTATTCTCTCTTGATCCTCAAGGGATCCAACTCGGCCAAAGTTCCTCGGGTCCTGAACATATTCTTGAATCTAGCCTTCATTGCTACGGTATCTTCAACAGCCTCGCTCAGAACTAGTGCAATCTTGCTCCAATCTACTCCCCGATTGATTTGGTAAGATCCAATTTCTCTATCCCCTTCTCTTATTAGCAAAATCAGCAAATTACTGAGGGTAATATGGGTGATTACTATAGATGGTAAAAATAATCCTAATAAAACTACATTTCATATCATAGGTCCAATCATAGTTAGTAGATTGGTATATCTCCTTTTGTTCCTTTATCATAAATCGACGACCTTAATCTGGCCCAGATTCATTGTGAAATTTGGAAGGAAAGGTGGCGTACTAGTTTACAATGCTTTAGTCTAACCCAAATGTACCAAGATCCAAGTAATTATGGCCTCAATAAAATTACCAAAAAATAACAAAGAAGCTTTTTAAAAATAATAAAAAATTATAGTAAAAGGTTGACTATATATCGGTTGACTGGAATCTCCTTACGAGGCGTCACCCAAGAATCTCGATTTAAAAATAATAAAAAATTTGGAATGATTTATTGAACAATCATAGAGGATTTTGATTATATAGTCTAGGGCAAGGTTATTCAGAATCTCGATTCCAGTCTAAAAGTCTTATGATCCTATGACTCTCGATTTTACTGAACTGATTCGATTCTAGGTAGGATTTTAATTTAGTAGAATCTTAGTAATCTTACAATTCTAGAAAATTTTGGTAGGACCATGATCATAGTTGACACCTACTAATTCTACTGATCCTAGTAATCTATATATCTATAAACAAGTGATGATATCTAAGGTACACCCTTCGCTTTAGAAGTCTAGAAAGTCCCACAATAACCCTTACATCATAAAAAAGCAAAATTCCCAGAAATTCTTTCATTAATCAAGAAAAAATAGAAGACCAACACAACTTATTTCAGCGGGGCCAAATTATAATGGTGCAGATTGATCATATATAATTATAACAACTGTTACAGATGTATAACTGTTATAGATGTATAACAAATAAAATTATATTTTTCAAAGGTATTAGAGTTATATAACAAATACAATATGTAACAATATCTAGCCATGCAATTGCACGGGCAGTTCCGCTAGTGAATTATAATAATTACTTTTACATGTCCCTTTCAATTGTAAAGTTTCACCTTTTATCCATTCATACATGCTATTATTTGTGTAGACAACTATATATTATTCATTTGGACTATAATTTTGAAGTAAAGGCTTCTAAAGCACAATTCAAAAATGTATCTTTATTGAAATACATGGTAGAATTGAAATAATATATCTTTTGTAGAATCAACTAGGATATTAGATTTTAAGATTCGATCCTATAATGCAATTCTATCAGAGCATCTCTAATTCGATTCAATATCCCGATCCTGGCAACATTGGTCTAAGGTATTGTTTTTGGTCTAATGATAAATAACCAATCCACTAAATGTGTATCTTGGTGCTCTAACAGTTCTTTAGTTTGTTCGTCATCATTGTCGATATTCTAGTTTGAACTTTTCCATCAGTTAGGACGATTGTGTTGGGTCTTGGGGTCAGGTTTTTTTTCAAATATGCTAATACCACCAGAAATTGGTAATTACTCCATACGTTCTTTTTTAGTAGATGTTTTTGGCTTTTCATGGTCTCCAAGATGTGACTTTGACCGCTATTTTTATAATTTTACACTAATATATATTAGTAAAATTATAATATTATGAAAGTATTTTTAACGATACATCTAATGATGTAACTTTTGTATAGCTAATCTAGATTGTTTTGAGTCTATTAACGGTTAAACTTTAAAATGTTTGACGGCACGGATTCCAAGAAGTCAAGTAAAAGAGAACAGAGGGAGTATACCAGAATGGGGTATGAGTTACCACATGATGGTATTCATGACAATAGCAACTAGTTACAACTATGATTCTAGTTGTCAAAAAATGATGAAGATAGATATATTTTTTTAATCTATACTATTCAGCAAATAACACACCATTTCCCCTACACAGTAGCTTGTCATCCAAATGTAAGATGCCAGTGACACAATCCAATCCATTCTTTAATTTGTATTCCCGGAATGTTTATAATCTTGTTTCATCAGACAATTAAGACAAAACTAGACTGTGTAAGAATTTAGACAGATTGTTAAACTGATATTATTGTCTGATGAATTTTGCAGTAATTTCTGAAATACTTAGTTCTTGCTATACTCCCCATTCCCCAATTATAACCCTGAGTAGCAGTCACCATATTTCATAGTGTCACGTATTGTGCATTCCCCTTTTAAATATCCATTCTATTGTATCACTAGTGCCTCGTAGTATTTTCTCCTTGATGTATTAATTTTTTGAATTTTTTTAGGGAAGGTTCATTGAATTATTCATCCTATTTTATTTGCTTTTACACTGAAGGTTGAGGCCGCAGAAAGCAAAGAGGGAACATCAGAAGCAAGTCAAGGAAAGATCATGCCAAAAGCCAACACTGAAGGTTACTTTCTGTTACAATCCAGACCTGCTTGAATCACATTAGAGCCAGCTTTAAATCTTTTTCATATGGCAATTCATGTGCCTACATTTCTCTTCTCAGTGAATGTAGCAGTTTGCCTTTGTTTGTCAAGCAAAGGGTGACATTTAGATTAGATACATCAATTGATGCACTTGCCATACATGTTTAAGCTTCACTACTGCCCTGTTTTTCATGGGAAACTGCAGGGAAGGCCCCTCCAGTATATATGTTAAAAAATTTATAGTGAGAATACAAATGTTTATGTACAGGAAGGAAAATAAAAACTGTACTCCAACTTGTAATGCTTAGAAACTGGTTTAATTTTTGGCAGGAGCATCAAAAGGTTCTGAACATGACGCAAAACCCACACCAGCCTCTAAAGGTTCAAGCAGGCTTGTAAAATTGACTTCAGTAGAGCATGTGAAGAAAGACCTGAAAGACAGTAACCTCTCTGGGAAGTCATACAAGCAGAAACAAGAAAATGTGGACATGGAAACTACAGGTGTTTATTCAACCAGATCACATGAGTCAGCAGCAAAAACTGACATCGCCGAGCTTATGCGTCCTAAGAAGCACGGAAAGCGTTCATCCCGCCCAAGGGGAAAGAATTCTACACCGTGGGTACCACTTGAGGGGCTTCTGAATTCTGAAAGGGAGCCAAGCAAGTGTGGGAATGGTCAGAATGTTGGCTCAAAGAACATGAAATCCAATCAGGGAGGCAACAGCAATAAAAGGGTTCGTAAGTTGAAGGACATTGCTGAACTCCTAGCAGTAAAAACAGACATTGCTGAACGTATAGATCCTACCAGGCGTGGAAAACGTTCGGTCCGCCCTAGGGGAAGTAAAACTGCATCATGGGTACCAATGGATGGGATTCAGAATTTCGACAAGGAGCTAAGCAAGCATGGGAATGATCATAAAGTTGTCTCAAAGAAGATGAAATCCACTCATGGAGCAACCACATTATGCAATGCGTCTAATGATCTTATTGAGCAGACTGATGTCGCGATGGTTGATACTGTAGGTGAGGTGAAGGAGAGCAATGGCGCAGATGCAAATAAGCGGACCGGTGTGACAATACCTGATACTTCATCTGAGTTCAAGGGCAGAAATCATGCAGGTGCAAATGCTGTTGAGCAGATGGAAGTCTGTATGGTTGATACTACAGCTGAGGTCAAGCTGAGCAATGGTAAAAATTCAAAGCTTGCTGTGCAGGCCGGTGTCCCGACGACAGAAACTTCAGCTGATCCCAAGGATATCAATGGCGCAGTTGCCAACGCTGTTGAGCAGACTGCTGTTCAAACGGCCGATGTTGTCGATCCCCAACAAGGCCGAGCAAACAATGCAGAGCTTGGCCCCGAAATATCCTCAGGCCTGGATCTACGCATTGGGGATAAAAAAATTGATCTTTCAGGTGCGGAGTCCGCTCTAGCATCGCTGTATGGAGAGTCCGAGAGAGACCTGTGTATCGAGTTTGCTGTCAGGCTCCTAATGGACGAGATGCCGCTCCCAAACGAAGCTGCGGAAGTGGAAGAATTCTTCCGCCAGAAGATGAACGATAACGAGAAGCGCAAATCCGTGACCTTCTCATGGAAGCTCCAAGTCTCTTGAACAAGGACGAACCAAGCAGCATCTGCTATGCTGGGGATACCTAGCTAGCTGATAAGTAATAATTGACGTCTAGAGATTAAACATGATTCAAGGAGTTAATTATCTAGCGAATTGTTAATCTGATAGATACAAGTTGTGGGGAGAAAATTGGCCCATGCTGGTGAATGCATTGAATAAGGTTGTTAATTTGTACACTGTAATAAACTTTCCCTTTTGCCGTTTGGGGTGGACAACAATGTAAACTGCTTCTTTTCGCTGATGTTTCTGTTCATGTCAAGAGGGCAACTGCTGAAGAATGGCCGGTAACTCAGTAAGATTGCAGCTTCACTTAAGCATGTGTTTTGCTTAAGTGAAGCTGCAATCTTACTGGGTTGAAACGAGCTATATGCTACCTCGCAGATCATGGCCGATTAAGTCATAATTCAAAGAAAGAAACTTTTGATAAAAATATCTGAAGAACTCCAAAATCTTTGATGGCAATCTGAAGAACTTTTGATAATATGACAAGTTGCTTGATTAAGCAGTGTTGTATGCATTGTAGACTGCTTAGATATTCGGTTATCCTGGTGAATCAAACACTCCAAAAATCTGGCACCTGAGATGATGATATCGAGTGATTATCTTGCCAACGTGCCAAACCCACACATATTAAGAAGGCTTATCAAAATAATTTCGAAGAAAGATGCTGCCTACCTATTCGTCGGAATCTTGGACCAAGTGTTCTGCATTTCTGCAATGTGTATGTTCTGTTGCAAGCTTCCATAATATATCATTGTTAAAATTTGTCTTGAATTAATTGTATACTCTGTTATGAACCTATTATGCTTCATTCCAGGATCTGTTTTTGTTGCATGAAACTCACACTGTAATAATATGTTTCTCTCGACCTCTCGCGTCCATTTTGTAAACCGTGCATCAGTACCCTCCAAAGCTCCAATATTTTTGCATCTTAGAGCTACCTATTTACTACTGCCACCACTCACCAGTCCTTAATCCATATTCTTTCTTGTCGCAATTCTCTCCTTTTTTTTTGAAGAAAAACAGTAGGGAAACCCCATACTGTACATCATTGCAGTAGTACGGCCTGTTTGGCGCGGCTGCGGCTTATGACTTTTGGCTGAAATTTTTAAATTTTGGTTGTTTACGGTACAGATTACAGAGAGACAGATACTCATTTGCGATTTTGGCTGGTACAGATGTTGGGCTTCTAATGTGTAGATCGTTTAACTTGTAGACCCCTTCTTGAGAAAATACTGTGTTTGAAAGTTAGGTACTGTAGTAAAAGCCAAAAGCCGCTAGATTTGGAGGAAAAGAACATGCCCAGATTCCAACGAATAGGTTTATCCAATTATTGCATATGCAAATCACTATTCAGTCAAAGATCAGATAAAGAGATCATCGAAAGAAGATTATAGAGACAGATCGTCAGAAAAAAGATGAGAGGTATTTTTTTTTTCTAAAAATACAGGCAGAAGCTCTGCCTTGCACGATGGGCAAACAGCCTACTACCACACCGTAGCCGGTCCGACAAAGGGCCTGTTCTTTTTTGCTGCGGCTTGTGGCTTTTGGCTGCGGCTTATGACTTTTGGGCTATTTGTATGAGAGATTACAGAGTAACAGAAACTCGCGTGCGGTTTTTTGCCGATATAAATGAAGTCAGTAAAGTATGTACTACAATTAACTAGTAAACCCCTATCTTAAAAAAGTACTCTGTTTAAAAGCTAGTTACTGTAGAAAAGCCGAAAAGCAGCTTTTAGAAGCTGAAAAGAACAGGGCCGACAGCCTGATCTAGGGAAAACAGGCGCGCCCAACAACAGAGTAGTTCAATTTGCAAAATTTATTCAGCATGCTCTGAACCAAACAGTATTAGATCCTGTCACACTCCAGGATTAACATCATAAGCTACGTTACTACTTTCTGATGACCATTTTAATTTCTAACTAGTTGAGTGTCCGTGCATTGCTATAGATCATCTCATACGTGTTTCGAAGTCTACTGACGAGCATAAATGAACAATTATATTGTAATGCACCAACTGATTCTTTTAAGTAGTAAGGAGAAAAAGAAGAGGAAGGAAAAGAACGTATCAACCACCAACCGGTTCTCTTAAGTAGTAGAGATTTCATGTTGTGTTAAAATGAGCTATTTAAAGCAAGATATACTAGGAAAAATATGTTGTAAAATATGCAGTATAAGCATAATTCTTGATTTAATTCCAGCAATAATAATAATAGTTCAAGCATGATAAACATAGCATGGAAACATATTATCATATGAATCGTATGACTCAAATATTGTTTAAATCATTTATGATCGTGGATCATAAGTTACTCTCCATTCCTTTGATTATTTACTTATTAATCATTTTCAAAGTTCACTTTCAACATATTTATTGCATTTACTTTAAATTGTTACTTTACACAAATTAACATTTCAGCCATCCATTGGTAAGCCTTGCATACTATATTGCATCTTTGTTATAAACGACTTGCTAAGTACTCTATGTAATCATGGATGTATTCACATTTGCTCAGTTGAGGAGGAAGGACCAGATCAACAGGAGGTACCTGAAGGAGGATACTTTGACGACTTCGTGGATTAGGACTTCACTCCCTAGTCGATTGCCTGTTGGCATGTCGAGTGGCTACCATGCTTATTATCTGTTTTTCGCTGTAAGGTTTTTAAGTCATTCAGGGTATTATCTGTAAGCTTGGCCATAAGGTCGCAACTCTGATAATTATTAATAATATTTGAGTCTTTTCTTACTAAATCGTGAGATTGTCGATATTTCATCTTTGTTTATACTGTATGCGCTAGCGTGATCCTAGACTAGTGCAGGTTACATAGGAGAGTCCGGATTTGCATATTCGGGTCTTAACAAAGTGGCCATGGCACGTTGCTATGATTTGGTGGTACGCCATAGGAGAAGGGTGGCAGTCGAGGAGGAAGAGATGGGCACCATTGAGATGGCACCGTAGAGGAGTGGTAGAGGGGTGGTGGCGCTGTGTAGGTGGCGCAGGATGGTTGGCACACCGGCGAGCCGGCTTAGCCTCGCCGGTGGCCGGAGGTAGGAGAGGAGGAGGGAAAGCAAAGATTGGTCAAGAGAGGAGAGAAATGTTGAGCTCAAGTCCTAGTAATGGCCGATGGCTAGGTTATGATGGAATTGGCGATTTGTAGCATTTTACAGATTAGCCCTCAAAGAATCTATGATTTACAATTAGATGCTTCCCTCTTATGTTTTCTTCTATTATGGCCCCTCCGGAAGTCCGATTCCATCGTGGGAAGATCCTACGTATTCACAATGGTGTACATTTGTACGGAGTAGTCCTGGATGTTTAGATTTGTTATTTATGTGCCTCGATCGCACCGGCCTATGGAAAATTTCAGAAAATGTAAAATGGTCCAATTCATGCAATTAATTTTAGAAAAGTATGTAAATAATGATAAATGATCCCAAAATACAAAAATAATAGGGGCAAAATGACACGAAAGTTTATGTAAATATGACGCATGTCAATGGCGTACTTCAAGTTTCCTGGAAGAGCATTGAGTTTTGGACAGTCCTTAAGTTCAAGTTGCTTCAGACAAGGAAAGATTTGAACAGAAGAACTAGTTGTTTCTTATGCTATCTGCAATGACCACTCTTCCCACTTAGGCTTTGCTATCCATAAAAACTCAAGATTGGGAAAGGAAATTGCTCCATCACCAAGAAACCCAAAGCCAACTATGACAAAGAACATGATCAACTAGTAACTGCAAATTGCAGATTACCATGCCTAGATAGCAAGGTACAGTAGCTATCCACAGAGAGAACTAGACTAGGTCACCGGGACTCACTCTTCCTCTTATTTCTTATAACCCATCTCAAAGGCCCAAGTTCTTCAACAAACTCTGGATTGGCAGGCATGTAATATCCAGCATGACCTTTCTCTTATTGCAACATATCTACAACTCTGTTGGCATGCCAAACAGTTCTAAATTCTGAAGGTGCATGAGGTCCTCCATGCCATGGGTGTTTTAGTTAGCTCGGTGCACATGTCAAGCATAAGATCATGTAGGTTTTCAAGGCATCCTTTCTGAAACTCTATGCGACTAAGGTTGGGCAATTCCTCCAGGGTGAGGTTCCGAAGGGTAGGAAAACTCCCTTCGACAAAGGTCATGTTCCTCTTATGGTGTGCACTGATGAGGCTAAGGTTTACCATACTAGGAAGCGATGCAAGTAGCATAAGTGAATCTTGTGCGATGCTGCATCCGCACAGCCATAGCTGCATGAGGCTAGTGAGGGAGCTGGTCCCTGATGGCAGCTTCTCTCTTGCTAACCTGCCTATCAGGGCCAACTTTTGTAGCTTCAGTGGTAGTTGAGTGAGTGGTTCCAGCTCTAGTACCACATCTGCATGACTACATCCCGACTAAGAACCTTCAAGAATAGAAGGCAGCTCATTCTAGAGATTGACAATGACAATTCAATGGTAAGGATCACATCCACACCAGACAGCTCCAAGCTCCTCATCTGCTCCAACTTTGCTAAGGATTTGACAATCTATCATCAGCTTGAACATGTTATTTGGGAAGTAATCAAATAAGATTTAATGAAAATGTTTGTAGATTTTCATAATGGCACCTTGCCTCTTGAAAGACTTAACTATAGGATTATTACCCTCCTTCCTAAGAAAATGGATGCTTCTCAAATTCAGCAGTATAGACCTATCTGCCAAATGTTTGTTTTAAAAGTTTTGGTAAACTACTAATAGATTCACTCCTATGGCAAATATTGTTATAGGCCCCTCCCAATCTACTTTTTACCTAGGAGATACATTTTGGATGGAGTAAGAACGTTGCATGAAACTATTCATGAAATGTATAAGAAAAAATGATGGTGTAGCTTTCAAAATTCATTTTGAAAAAGCCTATGACAACGTGAATTGGACTTTGAAGGACCATGTGAGAAAGTCCATAATTTTATTGTTATGAACCATTGTCATTTTTTGAGGAGTGAAAATTTGGAATTTGCAAATTTGCAGTTTTTCTAGACAATTTGCAGAAATGTATGATTTTAGGCAATTTGAGTCATGAGATGATTTTGTTTGACCTAGGTCAGTGCATATATGTTGTATGATACATGTTATAGGTAATGTGGATCAAGATGTGAAGAACTTGTGTCTGAAAATGATTTCATAGTCTTTGGATGTGCATGGTCGCTTGGAAACAATCCTGATCAACGGCAAGGATCAGGGCTACGCTCATGGAGGGACCGAGGTCCAAAATGATCAAGGATGCCGAGTGAGATGGATGAGTTCAAACATAGCATAAAGAAGGCAAAAAAATATTGAAGAGAAGTTTAGGTTAATGAGAAGTTGAAAATATCAAGTTAGATCAATGCTAAGGACTTAGCAGATTCGAGTTTATGCGCTTTGAAAAGCATGCATAAGTGTAGTATGTGTGAGTTAAAATCCATGTGTGTGGGGTTCTCGAGTTTTTCCCATATGTGATAAGTGGATAGTATCCATAAGTGTTAGATGGGGATGGCTAGCCCATCTATTTAATGGGTTGGGATGGAGAGTTGCTAGTTAACTATCCAACCATCCTCTTATTAAGTTCATGAGTTCTAGAGTTAGGGTGTAATACTCTGAACGTCGTTTCGGCGTAAGTTTTTTAAATAATCGCGGAGTCGCCGGTTTTTTGGTAAATCGCGGGAAGGAAAAAATAAAAATTGTGAAATAGTGTAAAATGAATAAAATAAATTATTAATTAAATAAAAACTCAGAGTGGGCTGCCTGAGAAGTAGGTCGACCGCTTTGGGCCAAGGCCCAAGGGGGTGGCCGCACCCCCTCCCCTTGACCTAGCCGCCCCCCTTCCCCCTCTTTCCCCCCTTTCCTCCATCCCTAGTGCACCCCCTCCCCAGATTGGCGCCTCCAACTCCCCGCACAAGCTGCTGCCATTGGTGCCAAGGAGAAAAAGAAAGGGAAGAGAAGAAAGGGAAGAGAAGGAAGAAGAAGAGAAAAGAAAGGGAAGGAAGGAGGAGAAAAGAGGAGAAAAGAAGAGGGGTGATCCCAAGGGATCCTCTAGTTAATTTTTCTCTAATCCCAAACCCCTCTGCTTTTAGAGTAATTAGGGTTCTTGGCACGAAATTAGAAGGGGATTAGCAGATTGATTACCCGATTAGAGATTTCCTACTGTCTGTAGATCAATTCACGCAGCGCGTCTGTTTGCTCGCTTTAGACCTATGAAACGATTTTTCCTGCGAATCTTCCAAAAGTAAAATTGTAGAGGACTTCGAGACCTATGAAATGATTTTTGGTCGTGAGATCTGGGCGTAGCAGGGTCGGGAACAGCGCTATCTGTCAGGGGTGCAGATTGGGACAAACTGTTGTTCAAGTGTGATTTAGGGGTAGTAAATGATTTTTATGATTATGGTCGCAATTGAGAAAAATATAGGGAATTTAGTAATCTAGCTTATGTATAAAAATCATATTTTTTGGATCCTTGTACTGTGGTTGGGATGCCTTAGAATCTTGCTATCCAGATTGCCAGAACAGAGAACATCCTCTGTTTTGTGCATTAAGTTACACCTATCTAGGATCAAAATAAAAATATATGATCTACATAAAAAATGAAGGCATTTAAGTGAGGAATCCATAAATATATCGTTTTCTGTAAATGGATTAATATTTTTAAAGATACAAAAATATTAAGTAGCGCTGCTGCAGTGGTTAGATTGTTGAATCGTTGAGCGGAGAGGTTTATGTGTGGGTTCGGGGTTCTAGCGACATCTTTTTTTTATAAGTCACGTTTTGTATGCTGTAGCATTGTGCTAAGAGATACTTTTTGGACAGGTGGTTTTGCTCCTGATCGCACGTGATTTGCTTCGCTTCAACGGTTGAAACAAGTAAACGTAGCGGATGTGCTACTGTTTAACTCGTTAATCATTATGCATTCACATTAATTAATTCTTTAAAATTGAGGTGCTATGTCATTATTACATGCTTTCTTAATGTGGTCCAGATGGTAGTATTTTTTTAAGAATTCAATTATTTATGATCTTGATGGTTTAATTGTGGATGCACAGAATTGTTCTTGATGAATCAATATAGTTGTGGGGTAGAAAACTTTAAGAGTATATTGTGGTCTAAGTGGTAGTATTCTTAGTGAATACTTGTGGTTGTGATGGTAGAAATTATTGATCAATTGATATGTTGGATAAATTGCTCATAATCATGTGGAAATTTGTTTAGTGTGCTATTGCGGAATATGAAAACAAAGATGTGATGGATATGTGGTTGTAGATATGTTGTGAGCATGTTGATGCTCCTTTGAGGTTGGAATTCATGTGGTTTATGATTATCATATTATTCATATCATATCATGACATTTGCATATGTGGATGTCGCCGCACTTAGCCGCGACCGTACTAGTACAACATCATATATTGCCGTAATACGATGCACACTCTTACCTTGTTGGATAAGGGTGTTGTGGAGCATACACATTCATATGCATTGCATTGTGAAAAGATCATTTGCATACCTATGCAATGTATTGTGGTGAAGTTATTTTGCAGGAAATACAACTTCATAGTTGTAATATGGAATATACAACTTCATAGTTGTAATATGGAATTGGCTCATGTGAGCTACTTGTGGTATGAGGAATATGGATGTGGTCATGGAATGGGGTTCGTCCCTTGTGGTATGGTAGGGGTTTTGACTGTGGTATGATATTATTTTCTCCTGTAGTAAATGTTGATAGCAGTTGTGGATGTGAGAAATAATAAAGTAGTGAAGTAAAATATATATTTGCTTTATTGTCTTTGGTAGTGGTAGTGGTTGAGGTTTTAAAGTAGTCAAATAAGATTTATTTGCTATTATTTTACCGTTGTTGGTGGTGATTTGAGGTTGAGAATATAAACGTAGTCATTGTGGAAATTAAATGTTGATGGTTAAACTGTTGTAGTTTAATTAGTCTGTTAAACAATTTGCTTACTGAGATTTTTATCTCACCCTTGTTCCCCCCTTACAGGTGATCATTGAGCATGCATGGTAAGGGTAGAGCGGCACCACCTTAATGCACTTGGATCATAGATTTATGCTGTAATAAAGATGAAGAGATTCTAGCCTTTTGCTTAGCTATCTCGTCAATGTTTACTTTAACTTAATAGTGTTAAACTTACGAACTATTCTTTGGTTAGATTGTTAGAGGTTGATTTAAATTATTAAATTGATTATCACTATCCTGTTTCGCTTAATTGATTATGCTTTCGCTTATCCTATCTTGTTTAGGCATTGTTGCTAGATTATTTTATCTTGTAATTTGGCTAGTTGTGGAGTGATTTTAGTGACATCCCAGGGTAATGTGAGTCTTGGGGTGTTGCATAGGGTTTGAGAGAATTGAGTGTTGTGGTCTGCTCTTTTGTCCTCCAAGTACAGTGGCTATAAAATTTTTATCATCAAGTAGCAATACATTAATCTTTGTTTATCTCCATGGTTCTCTCTTGTGTTAATTGATTTATTCTTGACTTGGTTGGTTTTTGCTCTTCTCTCTCCCTTCTTGATCTTGTTGTGCCAAGGATGTATAAGAAATAGAGATAACCTCTAAAAATCAATCTCCATTCATCTGGACACTTGGTTGGCAAGTTCATGAAGAAATCCAATTTTTGCTCTTTTTGCCTCTCCGAGTGATTTCCTTATTCAACTTTTTTCTCTCTATTTCTTTAGTATTCTTGCTTGCTTTGATATGTGAGAATACATCTCCATCTTGGTCATTAACCACCCACGACCAAGTCATATTCGCCGTTTTTGGTTTTTTGATCGGTTTTGATGCAATTTTCCTTCAAACAGAGAAAATATCAGAATTTTGTCAATGATTTTCTTAATCATTAATTGGAATAGGTTCTTGACATCCTAGATAAGGTGCACACCAAACGTCAAGTGATTTTAGTTTTTGTTTGAGAGTTAGCTCCATTTTAGGTTTTGACCCGATTTTGATGCAACAGAGCTTGACGAATCAAAAGATCCCGATTCTCTTAAGTTCTACCAAGATATTTTTGGTTGAAATAGGTTCTTAAGGTTATGATCTACCTTGTTTTAAGTTTCAAGTATTTTGGATTTATGGATCAAAAGTTTCATGGATTTTTGTATTTGAAATAGTGATATTTGTGCACTGTTCACAGTCTAAAATCAATGTAGTAGCACTATTATTTTAGAAATTTTTCTCCTTGATCTTCATAATTTCTCATAGATATTAGAGTTAAGAACTGTTTAATACCTGAAAAAAATTTGAAGGCACCATTCACCCCCTCTGTTGATATATCGGTCCTACAGACTTTCTCGGAACAAGTTTTGAGAACGAAAAGTTTTTCATCTAAATGGTGTGAGTGGATCTCCAAATTAGTCCAAGGGGGTAGTGTTGGCATCAAAGTAAATGACACCATTGGTGCCCCATGGAACTTTCAAAGGCCTAAAGCAGGGGAACCCTCTCTCTCTACTCTTGTTTAACTTAATAGCTGATATTTTGGGTATTCTTGTGCATCGAGCTAAAGTTGAAGGTAAAATTGAAGGGGTAGTCACTAGGGGTGCAAACGGATCGGATTCGGACGGATATTGCTGTTACCATATCCTAACCCATATTTTTTTCGGATTTGGTACCAATCGGATTCGGTGCCGGGTCAGTCGGGATTAACCCGAGCCGTTTGCACCCCTACTTGTTTGTAAGAAATGCATGCAGTATAACAATTGGAGTAGGAGGACGTACTGTTAAGAACTTGATGTTACTACTTAATAGCTGATGTGGAAGATTTTATTTTACCATTGCAAAAGAAAATGAAACGTCAAATAGTAGCACTAACCTGAAATCAAACTTGAAAACGTATCGGATTCGGGACGGATATTGCTGTTACCATATCCTAACCCATATTTTTTCTCCGGATTCGGTACTAATCGGATTCGGTACCAATCGGATTCGGTGCCGGATCGGTCGAGATTAACCCGACCCATTTGCACCCCTAGTAGTCACTCATCTTGTTAATGGAGGTCATTCTATACTCCAATATGTAGATGATACTATCATCTTTCTAAGCATGATCTTGATCAAGCAAGAAATTTGAAACTTTTGCTGGTTGCCTTTGAACTTCTTTCTAGTTTGAAAATAAACTTCCACAAAAGCGAGTTGTTTCTTTTTGGAAAGATTGTTGAGTGCCAGGATCAATATACACAATTGTTTTGTTATGCTATTGGTCACATGACTTTCAAATATTTGGGGATTCATATACATCACAAACAGCTCAAGAATTCTGATTCACTAGAAGTGGAAGAAAGATATGAAAAGAAATTGAGCCGTTGGAAAGGAAAATGGTTATCTGTGGGGGTAAGAGTAATTCTAATTAATTCTAATCTAACTAGTCTCCTTTATACATGTTTTCCTTTTTCATAGCACCAGGGTGTCTTGAAAAAATAGACTTTTATAGATCCAGGTTCCTCTGGCAAGATGATGTGGGGAATAAGCATCATCTTGTAAACTAGAAAGTAGTTTGCCTTCCTAAGGACTAGGGGGGCCTAGGGATTTTAGATCTTGAGAAAATGAATCTTAGCTTGTTGGGGAAATGGGTCTTTCGTCTTTTCAATGAAGATGGCATTTGGAAACAAATGCTTAGAAGAAATATTTAAATTCTAAGACTCTTTCTAATGTTGAGATATTCCTGGTGACTCTCAATTTTGGAGATAATGTTGAGATTATTCTTGGTGACTCTCAATTTTGGAGAGGCCTGTTACAAGTCAAAGACAAAGTGCTGCGGTCTTGTTCCTTGATAATTGAAAATGGTGACAAAATCAGGTTTTGGGAGGATTCTTGGTTGGATGGCAAACCTTTTGCTCAGTGGTACTCCTCTCTCTACAACATTGTTAGAACTAAGAATGTAACAATTGCTTATATATGCCTTTAACCAAGTCTTACAAAACATTTCTTTTAGAAGAACCCTTATTGGTAATAATCTGAATGGTTGGAATCATTTATTATTAAGATGTTTTCATGCTACACTTTCTAATGATAATGACTATATGATCCGGAAACTTAACAAAACTGGGCCATATACTGTTCATTCTATGTATGCTCAATTGATTAACTCTAATATTGTCTTCCAGCATAAGATAATTTGGGGTTTGAAACTGCCTTTGAAGATAAAGAGTTTTCTCTAGTATTTGACTAGAAAACTAATTTTGACCAAGGACAATCTTTACAGAAGGAATTGGAAGAAAAGAGAGAGATTGAAGCATGCCATTGGCTTCATCTTTGGTCTCTATTTTAGAAGCATGACATGCGCGAAATGTTGGGAACAAGAGTAGACAAGATGATGAGGGTAGCTTCAGTAATCTTCCACATGGCGAGCGCTGGGTAGGCCAACATGGTGACACCTGAACAGTATCAGGTATGCTCTATTATCAGGATGATGGTGGAGATGTTCAACTATCTAGCTTTGACATCGACCCAGGTTAATTAAAGCTTCTGTGATTGGTTCTAGGAAGTTTAAAACATTGTTGTTGCCTATCTTTTTCCTTCTTTTATCAGTTCTTGTCACTGTGGTTGAACTAAGGTTATCTGCTTTAATAAGCAGAGGCCGGAGATTGTAACAGTATCAGGTGGCACAAGTTCTTCAATTTTGCTATGCTGCTTAGTAATCTTTTGACCATGGACCACTTGGCATCCAAAGTTTGCAACTTATGCAGTTTGCCCAGTTCCTTTGGGAGCTCTTTGATGAGAGTTGAATGGATCCCAAGATACTGCAAATTGCAAAGATTGGTTTCTGAATTGGGCAACTTATCCATCTGAATGAACCGGAGGTTTAGCACGGTTAGTTGCCTGAAGCGTAACAAGTGGGAAGCATCCAATTCTTCGGAATTGATGGATGATCCATTTCGCATTGACATCTCTTCTAATCTGATGATGCACATAGCTCTCGGACTTTCAGGTTGTCTGCCGGAAGTTACTATTAAGAATGCATTATCGTATCTGGTGAGATGCATCAGCTGGGATAACACTATATAGTATTACAAGATACAGCCCTATGTTTAGCGTTTGCCCTCAACTAGTTTATCAAATCCTTTTTATATACTAGTTTGTGAGAGACCGGCGAATGCCTTTTCCGTAATTTTGCTGCAATCTCTCGACTAGATTGGTTTTTTTAGTCATCGTCTGGATTTGGTTTCTCCATTGCATTCCTGACTGGGCTAGCGTCTGGATCAGTATGAATTTCTTAGCTGCCCCCCTATTGAGGTAGCGTTGGTGACACGAGAAAGGTTTTGGCTGTGATGCGCCTCTTTCTGGCAGGGTATTCTGGTGTCCTGTTTTCGCATGGTCTGGAAAGTGAAAACAAGACCAGCAGTGCTCCATTCTTGCTGTGGTCTTGCAGAATATTTTATTGTAGGGCCGAAGATGGTAACAGAGGGGGTGAATGATGTCTTGAAATTTTCTCCTAAGTATTCATTTATTCTTTACTCCGATAGATACAAAGCTATGAAGATTAGGATAGAAGTTTTACTTGAAAACCAAAAAGTCACAGAGCTAAGCGCGTCTTGAATAGAAATCAACGTGATCAGATTTCGACCACCAATTGGAAATCTACGTGGTCGGAATTCGACTACCAGTCGGAAATCAACGTGGTTGGAAATCGACTACCAGTTGGACATCAACATGGTCGGAACTTGACTCTAGCGGTCGACAACAGAGAGCAGTCGAGAACCAACGTAGTTGAAACCAATATGGTAAAAGTCGACGTGGTCTGAATTCGACTTAGTAGTCAACGACCATAGAGTGGTCGAAAACTAACACAGTCGATGACAAGAGAGCAGTCGAAAGACCAGAGAGTCGAGGACCAATTAGTGGTCTAAACTTACGTGGTCGATTGCTAGTAAGCGATCAAAAGACCAACGTGATCGAGGATCAATGGGTGGTCGAAGAACCTACACGGTCGAATCACCAGTGAGCAGTCGAAAGACTAGCGTGGTCAAGGACCAATGAGTGGTTGAAGAACCAACACGGTTGAACACCAGTGAGTAGTCGAACAACCAATGTGGTCGAAGACCAGAGAGCAAACCCGAGTGTTTGAAGCAGGTTGAAACCCGACTGGTGAGATCACTGACCAGAGAGTGGTCGATCTGTAAGCGGTTGAAACCAAAGAGGTCAAACCAAGTCAAAACACGACCAGTGAGGTCAACGATTAGTGAATGGTCAAAAACCTTAGTGGTCGGAGACCAGGAGTTGCGGTACTACCACTACTCAGCCTGTGATACTACCGTTGCTATCAGATGAACAGAGTTTTCAGCACGACCGCAAAGATGCAAATCTACATAACTTTTGATTGGAAGATTCAAAAGCTGTGAAACTTTGTACGCATAGTGTTTAAGATCTCAGGAGGCTATTCCAATCTTGAATCGAAAAATCCATGACTAAGATGAGACCTTTTTGCGATTTCAGTAAGCGCACATGAATTGTGATCTAAAACCGAAATCGTTGATCAGAACTTGCACGTGGGTCAAAGATAGCCAAGATGGCTTTGATTACATTCCCACATGTCACAGCGAGTCAGAGCATCAGCGAAATCAAGAAAAAACCACCAGATCAAGGAATCACCTGACGGGGCCAAAATCAAGTAAACATATGATTTCTTGATAAACTTGCTATTGAAGTGCCTAAATGATTGGAGGTCGATCTCAAGAGATTATCTCCATCTCGTCTATGTCCTTGGCATAGCAAAATCAAGAGAGGGACAGAAGAGAGATCAACCCAACCGAAATAAGAACAACAGAACGAGATCAGGAAGGGGTCGAGAGAAGAGAAGAAAAACCAACTTAAAACAGAGTAAACTTAATCAGACAAAAAGATATACAAAAGGTAGATCAAAGTTTGATGTATTGCTCACTTGAAATGATTGCTTTTACAGTCACTCCACTCAGGAGGATAGAGTTCTAAACCTAGAGCATACACCCACTGTCTAACCTATCTCCCATGAGAAGGAGGAGACGTTAGCCACCAAAAGGCTTAACCAACATTCTGAAACCCTAGCTCTTGCCTCTTCTCCGCTTATATAGTCTCACAATATGAACCCAAAACCTAATGGATTCCCCCATTAGGCCAAACTGGGGATAACCCATTAACCCCACCTAACACTGGATTTTACTCACAAACATTTCTCCGGTATTGGGCAATTTTACCAAAATGCCCTTTACCGTCTTCCTCGAAGCTTTCAGCTTCCTTTGCCACGAGGCATTTCCCATGCTTCACCATCTTCTACATGGCCCCAATGACTTGCCGCCAAGCCTCTCACGTGTTCAAATCCCACCGAACCGTCCTCACTTGCAAACGACTCAAGTCACTTGGCGTGCCATATGTCTCTTCTCGCATATGACGCCACCCGTCTTTCTCGACCGTCTGGACCTCAACTCATTGCTGAGCCTAGTCCCGGTCCACCTTGTCGTTGTGCATAATGATCACCACTAGTAGCTCTCGCTCCGGTTCCTCGTCGTCCCAGCTTGCAAGCACCTCGCAAGCCTCAGTCATCTTCGGCATCTCCCTGATCGTTTTGGGCCTTAGCACCACTCTATGCCTAGTCCCGGTCCTTCTACGTCTCACCATAACCTACCTCCGAAGTCCTACAACCAACACCAATAAGTAAACCGTCACGTAGTACTGCACAAAACACAAAGTCTT
Organism: Bonia amplexicaulis; assembly: GCA_036346245.1. Lineage (NCBI taxonomy): Eukaryota > Viridiplantae > Streptophyta > Magnoliopsida > Poales > Poaceae > Bonia > Bonia amplexicaulis. The sequence goes on along the minus strand of CM070755.1, from coordinate 15,410,399 downwards.
CAATCTGCGCAATTAATCCATACAATGCACAATGCAAAATGTATGCACCCAAATTACTGATCTTAATCCTAGGACTAAATAATAAACACATGTGCATACAAGCAACAACACCCAGGTCAAACCATGACCGAACCCTCGAAAATACCAGAGAACAACCTCAGACCACCGAGAGAAACCTATCTAACCGCCAAGCACAGGCCAATCAGATCGTTAGCTGGTCTGACACGAGTACTTGGATGCTCAAGAAATGAGGCACTCGAAACTAACGAGTACCACCTGAGAGACCTTCGGCAACCGAATACTAAACCTATGACTACAACCATCCACCACTGACCATTGACCATTCGTCGTCGTTCAGACACTGTAGCTTTCGACCATCTACCACAAAGTCTACAACTATCGATTGCACAGTCTATGACTACCGATCACAAAGTCTACGACCATCAATCGCAAAGCCTACGACTATCGATCGTTCAATCTATGACTACCAATCGCAAAGACTATGACCACCGATCACAAGGCCTACGATTACCACAATAGATCGCTATGGCCACTGATCACAAAGGCTACAACTACTAATCGTCAAGGCTTACGACTACCGATCGCAAAGGCTTTCAGCTACTGATCACCGGCCAGGCAGTGAGTTACAACCATCACAACAGATCGCAAAAGCTTACGATTACCGAACAACGACCACGTACTGAAGCTACGACCATTCCGTGGTCGTTCTGCTATGCTTGACAAATTGTGGTTGTTCTGCCGATCTCACATAATTACCGATCAGATCTGCCGATCGGACCAACAACATAAGGCCGATTGAACCATCCGACCACGAAGTCGTAAACTTCGAATACTCCGGTATTCATAGTCAGACGGACTCGTAAACCACAAAGTTGTTTCTTTCGCAAAATCCTAAAAAACCAAACTCAACCTCCGCAGAAACTCTAATCCAAAACCAATTACTCATCACAACCATAAGATGACCTTTCATATGGTGTCACATTTGTCGTCCGGCCTGCCTCCTGAGCTTGGTCGACCTAGAAAAATTGGTTTGGGCCAGCCTTCCTGAGCTTGGTCCGTTTATTGACCCATCCTCTATGCGGCAACGTAGGACGCAATTATTGATCCAGATCAGGCTTATCAAACTTAAAAGCCAACTAAAGAAAGCACTCGAAACATTCTCAATCGCCCTACTACCCCTGCTACGAAGTGGGGTTGTCGCAACGTCCTGATCATCTGATGATCTAGTCATAGGCCTGATTTACAAATCAGACGGCCCTCTTCAATTATTACTACATATATTCGCGTTAGGTTTACGCCTCACGAACAGAGTGAGCTGTCACTAGGATGACAGCCCTCTTCTTTCAGCACGAATTTGGTTTCTTGAAGAGAGATGTCTAAACAGCTTCATTAAGTCTAAAATCGTGTATGCCATTCATATCGACGGCCACTGCCGTCTAGAAGATCATAGACAAAAACCAACAGCTTTAGCTCAGAAGAATACGACCAACATATAATGCAATAAGTGCCATGTTTAATTAAACTAAGCATTGTTCTCCCTAACCACTATGATAACATGTCACACATACACACACACAGCTGACGCACACATTGTGGGCTTGTGGCGTTAGGTTCATCAATTATTCCGGGGCCATGGAACGGGGAGGTGTATGTGCGTGCAGCTGCTAGCTTCTGACGAACCAATTATTTGAGCTCCAATCTTTGGTGACTGTAGCATACTTGCTGTAGCGATAGAGCACTCGTACTATTATATGTACCACAAGCATCTTTGGAACGGACAAATAATAGCAGTAAAACGACGGTGGCTAGAGGTGCAAATGCAACGGATAATTTTCATCCATTTGATCGATTGAATGCTTGTGCAATAGATATAGAAGGGATAGATGGATATTCAGCATTATTTGTGTTGGATTTCAAGAAAAAAATATAGAATATGATATATGATAAGTGATATCCGTCCGTATATATCCGTATGTCAAGTGATAAGAGAAAGTATGTTGTGATTTCACATAGGAACAAGATAACATATAGGCAGATTGGCACATCTAAACATACGGAAGTACTTAGTGTTCTTCCTTCAACATCTTAGTAATTAGTTTCTTCATGTTCGATACTGTCCAATGTTCTATGCAAAGAAGCGAATAATTTCCGTCCGATCGACCATCTAAAAGATTATAAAACGGATACAAAATAGAGAAATAGATATTCGCTATTATTCGTATCCGACTCTGATTTCAAAAAAAATATAGAATAAAATATAAAAAAAATAAAATCCATCTATATCCGCTCCGATTGACCTGTCTATCCTCGCCGAAGCGCACAGAGCAGGCCGCAGCTGCGATTTTTCAGACCTCGAGTACAGGCTGCAGCTGCGATGATGAGCTGCGCCGATCCGTTAAAAATAGACTGAGCAAGCACATGGATTTCTTCTCATTTCGTCTGCCCCTGACTCCTGCGCGACGAGACGGATGGCTTGGGGGGCCAGTCAAATCTACAGTGTAAGGAAAGACGTGCATATGTCAGATCTTTCTTTTACCACTGTAAGCAGCGGCGCGTTCGTCAGTGTTTCAGTATCTTCAGGCTAGCAGGTAGCAGGAAAAAGATGGATGCCGCCGCCGCTGCTGATGGAGTGGCGGTGTCCTTGATTGGCGTTGCATGAAAATTTTGAATTTTAGTTATTTACGATAGAGATTATAGAGAAATACTCATTTGTAATTTTAATTGATACAGATGTTAAGTTTTTAACAATCCTCCATGATCACAAACGTCGTCTACTAAGAATGGTGACGAGTGACAACTATAGGCATCAAGAATCAAATGGGGGGAGAGAGGGAGAGAAAGAGATCCATGGAGCACTATAGGTAGTCGATTTTGGGGCATAAAAAATTCAGAACAGCAGCAGCGAGATCAAGCCGGACAGGCAAGAGCAAATATCTAGGACGAATCACTTGACGGATTGATTTCGATAGAAGGTGGCACTGGATCGATCGTCGCCAACTCAAATTGGAAGCCCGGCTAAAGATTGACAGATTACACAACACATCGCATGGTTACAGGAAGACACAAATACGCGGCTGCTGAAACGAAACGCCCAGCGGCAAACTCGAAAGGAAAATCGCTTAATTATTCGCCCGTCCTCCCTGAACAGAAGTCGCCATTGCTGCTGCCTTCAACAGTACCTCGTTTGCAGGCACAAGGTTCTATGCGTTGCTCCTGAACGAGCCGAGGGCCTTGACGGCGCCGGCCCTGAGGATGAACTGGTGGTAGAACGCCGCGATCGCGGCGCCGACGATAGGACCGACCCAGAAGATCCACTGCACAAGGTGAATTAAGATCACAAGATAGGCCGCGCATGTCAGGGTTGTTGAGTGGTTGGCAATCGGAAGCGTAGAATCCAACCATGCGTGGACGAGCGTATATATATATCTACCTGATCATCCCAGGCCTTGTCCTTGTTGTAGATCACGGCCGCTCCCAAGCTCCTGGCCGGGTTGATGCCGGTGCCGGTGATCGGGATGGTCGCCAGGTGGACCATGAACACGGCGAAGCCGATCGGCAGGGGTGCCAAGACCTAAAAGCCGCACATAATTAAGGAAGAAGTACTGGGTTAAACTTTGCATGCAAGACCAACGCTCTGTCTGAACATTACAGCAGCATGTCACAAAATCAAGCGAGCAACTAAATTATTTTTCAACGGAAGTAGATCATTTTCTACGTATACCAGGGGCGGAACCACACTTCGGACAGAATAGGCTCCAGTCTGAGATGTAGAAAAATATCTAGTGTATAGCTCGAGTAAATTCAATCCAATCTAGGTAACAATTTTATGATTTAATATAGATAATCTAAATTATTCTATCACTAAGTCCGAGACGTAACTGAGCTTAGCTCAGCAGGCTCGAGCGCGTGGTCGTTCTAAGCCGATCCGTGTTTGAGTTTACCTTAATAAAAAAACAGGTACATACGTGTTCGTGTAGTAGGTACATATATATATACGTGTTAAGTGGGACAATATTGTTTTTCAAACAAAAAGGAAGAATAGGTAGCCTTCCTCTGATGATACATATGTTTACCGGGACATGTGAGTCGCGGGCGCTGCGCTTGGGATCGGTGGCGGAGAAGACGGTGTAGACGAGCACGAAGGTGCCGATGATCTCGGCGGCGAGGCCGGTGCCCTTGGAGTAGCCGGAGGCGAGCGTGTTGGCGCCGCCGCCGTACCTGACGTAGTAGGCGCTCTGGAACGCCTTGACGAGCCCGACGCCGCACATGGCGCCCAGGCACTGCGCCGCCATGTACAGCAGCGCGCGGACCAGGGACACCTTGCGCGCCAGGAAGAGGCCGAATGTCACGGCCGGGTTGATGTGGCCCCCCGAGATCCCCGCCGTGCAGTAGACGAGGATGAAGATCATGCCGCCGAACGCCCACGCGATCCCGAGAATGCCCACGCCGCCGCACGCCGCGTCGGCGCCGTTGACGGCGGCGTCCGACTGGTGCTTGTACCCGATGACGGTGGCCACGGTGACGTAGAGGAAGAGCAGCGTGGCGATGAACTCGGCGATGACGGCGCGGTACAGCGACCACGACCCCAGCTCCGCCGCGTCGATCAGCGGCGCTGGCGGCGGGTCCGTGTAGTCCTTGGCCGCGAACTCGGCGCCGCTCTCCATCACCTCGTCCTTCCCCATGTAAGCCTTGCCTAGCTCGGTGCTTGTTTCTTGGCTCTCTCTTGTAGCTGCAAGACAGTGACCAGCCTTGCAAGAAATGGAGCCGATGAGCCTGTGGGAGAGCGGAGCTGGTATTTATGGAGGAAGGGATGAGAGTAGGTAAGTATTTGTGTCTGATAGTTTTTAATTTTGGTATAAGTATTTGTGTAAATAAATCAAATATTGATTAGTTGAAAGCCGCTTTAAAAAGACTGCCTCCGATAAACCGTATTAAAAAAGTGACAAAGAGACGATCTTATTTATTTATTTTGAGCCATGTCTTATATCTTTTAGTTTAAAATTTTACATTCTGATTTTTCACGAAAGAGAGTGCGGAGAGAAGGATATTCACATGTGATTTTTGAACAATATAGATGAAGTCATGATAGTGTATACTTTAATCATTTTTAGATCCTATTTTATAATAATACTCTGATATTTTCGGCTGCGACTGATATTTTACGGCTGTGTCTGATAGTTTTTAATTTTAATATAAGTATTTGTATAGATAAATATAATATTGATTAGTCGAAAGCAGTTTTAAAAAGACTGTTCCGATAATCCGTATTGGCTGTAGATTTCAATTGAACTTGAAATGGATGCAGCCTACAGGATTTCAATTTCAGCGATGGATTGGAGCTGAGCCTCTGGCTTTATTTACTTTCGGTTTTGCAGCAGCTGGTAGTGCTCGTCGGCTGGCTAGTCGCTCCCTCGTTCGTTGGCCAGCCTACTGGTTCATCATCCATTGTCTCTTGCTCCTGTTCCCCACTGTGTCCCTGCGCTAATTGCCTTTTTTTTTCTCTTTGCTCGATTCTTCTTCTTCGGGTGTTGCTGGATTCTTCTTCCAATCGGCAAGTCCATTATGTCTCCGGTCATGCCACGTCAGAAAGAGCTGAGGTGTGAAGATCTGAAATGGTAAGGAGAGAGAGAGGGAAGTTTAGCGGGGATTCTTTTAAGCTATGTTTTATAATTTTTAGTTTAAATTTTTGTATTCGGACTTTTTATGAAAGAGAGTACGAAGATAACAATTTTCATATATAATTTTAAATAATACAGATAAAATCAGAATATTGTCTACTTCAATCTCTCGTTTTCGGCCGGGAGCGCAATTCTTCTCCCTTGGAGACGGATCGAGAGCGTTCTCCCTACAGTCGCCGCACTGTTCGAATTACGACGGCGACGACAGCTGCCGCGCGCGCCGGCCCGGACCGCCACGACGCCCGCGGCCACACACAGTGGCTACGTGTCGCCCGTCGGCTCGCGCGCCGCAGTTCTCTGTTCCTCGAGATGCTCACACATTCATCTCGTGCTCTTTTGTAGTTTGTCTGCTCACCATACTGTCACTGCCCAGCGTCTACAGTACGAGTATTCGTCCGTCACACGGGGCTGAATGCACACGCGATGCGTCCGTCGACTAGATGCTCTCCCTTTTTTTATTGTCTTCTTTTATAGGCCTTGTTCATTCTGACTTCAGTTTATAACTTTTGATTTATTTTTTATTATATATAAATTTTATCTTTTTTTAATTTTTTTTTTGTTTTTTGAGTTTTTTTGTCGATTTTTTTCGTATTTATTTACTTTGTCCGTTATAAGCTAGTATATTTTTTCATCAGCTTAGGTGAATTAACCGGCGCAACTCATTACGATCGATGAGGGACACAAGTCTCTTGCCAACCTGCACTGCAGCAGCTCCTGATATCGAGTCCCGGCCAGCCCTACACGTGTGTTGACCAGAAACTAAGCTGGTTGGGTGCCCTAATTACTTGCAACTAAGCTGTGCTCTTACGGTAAGAAATGATCGATCGTGTCTGTAGTGCCCTGCTTTCAGGGGTCACGGCAGGCGAAAATGGAGCGCCGGCCCACTCGAGAGGAAAAAGGCAGGCAGCGTTGCTTGCGACGCAAAAAGATGCGACTGAAGCCACGCCTGCCTGTCCTTTCAACGGAGCACTTGTTGCCCTGCCGTCCTTCGATCTATCGCCACAGGAAGATAGGGCTCTTGATCTGCTTTTATCGGCAGCAGAAAAGAAACAAAAAAATTAAGAAGCTAACGTGTTCGTTCTGGATCCTAGAAGTTAGAAATCGAAGTCGAAGTCAGAATGAATAGGCCATATGAACGGGAACTAACAGGTAGAGCATTTAGCAGTGCCCACCCACTGTTACAGCCGTGTGAAAGACTGCAGATATATGTGAGTCTAGCTTGACGAGCGATAGACAATTACAATACGCTCACCTTGACGGACGATAGACAATTACAATGCGCTCAGAACTTCAACGGCGAGGACGAAAACAATTTGCAAAAGAATTGCGCAAGTAAAAACATTCAATTCAGTTGCACTATATATATAACAGTCCGTAGTACACTAGTGCAATTATCATGGGTCTTGTATAACAAATCAATTTACATTCATCGAACTACGATTACAATTGGCTTAAATCAAATAAAGATATTACAACTCTCTTTACATTAATAACGACAATACAAATTGCTATGAATTTACAATACTTGGCTCCAACCTAATGACTGTCTCACAAATTTAGATAATTGCAACACAACTACAACTAATTAGAATTACATAACCTTATTTACATCGGTAACTTCACATACATGTATACCTTTAATTAGAAGCTGCAGAAATCAACTGCATGTATTCCATCTCATCTAACAATTATGAATTACCAAATAACCAAAAGAAATACGGTTGCAATTAGGAAAGGAACAAATATAAAGATACCGAAAAAGGCCGAACAAAAGAAAGTAATTAAAAGAAGAAATTACCATTAGAGCCCTAGAGGTTAAATTCGGAGAGGGCAGTCTATTCATGGAGATACCTAACCATCCGAGGGCTAGTCGGCACCTCTCACAATCGTAGGATCATCACTTGGCATAAACAAATCTAACATTGACCCAAATACGGTAGCAACCGGTCGAATACCCTAAAACCCTAAAATATCACTCGGCCACCAGTCGTGCTACAGTAAAGGGACAACACGGCTTATCTGGATGACCTAGCCATAGAGCCCAGAAGGGACAGCACGGCTTATCTGGATGACCCAGCCACAGAGCCCAGAAGGGACAGCAAGACATCGAGAAGGCACAGCGTGGCCATACGCCAAATTCTACACGCAGCCAATCGAGAAGAGAGAAGAAACACCACGGCACCAACAAACTCTCACTGTCTTCCATCCCTATCCCCAAACCCTCAGAACTTCACCACCACAGAGCGGCAGCCACCGCTAGACTGTTAGGGCAAACCGACCAGGAGCAAGACGACGACAAGGAGCCCAATCGCAGGCCGGCAAGCCATAGGCGGAGAAGCCACTGCCAAAACCAGTCAGAACGCCAGCGACCAGGACAACAACCGCAGAGCACAAGTCACCATCCTCGCCCAAAGCAACCCAATCAATTGGCAAAGGTAGCTAACAAATCACCCATAGTATTAACATCAATTTCGCAATAGTAAACCTTACATGCGACACACAGTAAGCCACCGTTTGTTGTTAACTAGCACCACTGGGCAACAGTGAAATCATCATAGAGAACACCAGCCGAGGGTAGAGGATGAGAGCAGAGGGAGCAGAGTGTACCGAGGAGATGAGCCATCGTGGGGTAGGGAGGGCACTGCGCACCCGACGGCCATGACATGCTCCCCCGGCGCATGGCATGACCTCGAGCCCCATCGGGGCCACCGACGACCACCCTCGGATAGATTCCAAAAATCAAAGTAGACAAATTAAAAATCTAGCATCAAATCGAAGAAATAGAGGGGGAGAGACTAGATTAGGTGAGTCAAGGGGGTGGAGGAAGCGCAAATCGGAGCCGACGAGCGAAAGCCCCAAACCTAGGGTTACCAGTAAAGGCAGCGAGGAGCCAGAGTCGGCGAGAGACCAGAGTAGTAGTAGGAGGTGGGAAACCACAACCTCTGTGGAGGAGAAGGCCGAGGTGAGGCGCCAGAGATTGGGACGCTAGGAGGCGACGAGTAGCGGCGTCACCATGGAGGAGCCGAGCCGGGGGCGGAGCATGGAGGAGCCGGCGACGGAGACGCCAGAGCCAGGGAGGAGCCGAGGCAGCGCGGCGCTAGATCCATATACACCTATGAGAAATTAAATAGACAATTGCATACGCGAGATCAGCTAGGATTAATGTTCGCCGTTATATTTGTAGATACCTCTTGTTACTCTCGTGTAATCGAAAAATTGTTAGGAACCAACTAAACGTCGGGCATACCTAGTAAATAAACCATATCTCATAACGCTAGTACGATGATGTCAAAGGACGAGTAGTGTATCGAAATTAATCTTGACTACTGCGATCGTGTTAAATTGAGTGAAGTCTTACCTTAGGAGCACAAGCAATCGACACCTCGTATTTTATCATATTCTCGTAAATTAAGTCGTAGTCAGTGTATTTAATTGCAGGCAACAATCCAAGCTATGAGAACGACTTCACTTGATCCAACTGAATCCGAATATATATGGTTAAAGTCCAGGCAGGCATTCCTTTGAACAAACTTAGAGTATATTTTGTAAAACAAGTATTTTTGTATTAATCTAGTATCACCCTGCATGAAAGAAATAAAGAGTATTTAAATCGAGTAATGGCTATAAGAAATAAGAGAAAAGAGATAGATGGCAACTGATGGAGCAATTGACCACCTAAGTTAATTAAGAAGGTGGGCAGAGGTTGCAAGGGCAGGTTGGGACCTCTGCATAAGAATATAATATAAGAAGTCACCAGCTTCATCCGTGTGAATAGACCGTATCAAAACGTATCAACCAACATTCCGTTCGAGGACGGACAGACTAGTAAATGGGTAATTATTAATTAAGGGAGGAACCCACAAGAGCTGGACCAGCATCAGAGTGGGGGATCCAGCCGCAAGAAGTCAGAACTGGTAAGTAGGCTAGAAGTGGGGGATGCGGGGTCGCAAGAACCTAGGACTGGTTAGATACCAAAAGCGGGGTACGCGTAGGCGATATATTACGCAGTTGGGTGTTGGGCGAGGGTCAGAAACCACCCCAGCCAAAAGTTATGTCACTTTCGGTGGGTCTGAGTGAGGGTGGTACACCACTCCAGGCTGCTGCTTGTGAGTAACTAGGTGGAGATATAATCTACTGAGATAGATGTGACAGTATTGTACTTTGCTCTGGGCACTGCATCTAAGGAAATGCGAAGATCCATGAGCCACCAGGATCAGAGTGATGATGGGTAAAGTGGTACAAGCTTGCGCAATGCTATACAAATCATGAATTCATGCCTGTCTCCGGGAAAGGAGAATTACGAAAACTTATGGGGGTCTTTGCTGTTCATACGAATGTTTAGTAGTTTTCTAAATTAATAATCTGGAATTCTTTCAAAACCTAACAAACAAACTTTATTTTCTATAAGTCATGGGAAAGAAATTGAGGAAGAAAAAGAGTATAAGAATGAGCAAGAGATTGAGGATATGAATTTATATTCCTAAGAGTGTAAATGATAAGCATTCTGTGTATTTTTGCTAATAACGCTCGCTGAGTACTTCTATATTCACCCTTGCTATTATCCTCCCTTGTTTAGGAGTATGTCAATTCAAAGAATAGCTAGTACAGATATTCTCGGTCATCTCATAAGTAGTACAGATATTCTGTTCACGTGCAATCTCGACCGTTCGATCGATGATGAAATACTACTTGATGATGCGATAGGAGGACGAGGGAGAGATCGCATTATACTGTATATGACGATTCACAAGAAGTTGTTTAGCTGTTCCCGATCTATCGCACGTAAGCATAAGAAAGACGCCGTTGCCATGCCTTCCTGTTGCGAAGTAGCTTTCAGCCTTTCGAAAAATCGTACCTTTTTTTTTTGTTGTTTCTCTCGTATTTGGTCTAAGTGTATAGCTCGCAAATGCCAAAGCACATTCAACCGCAACCCGAACGAACCCTAGTCCTTTGGTCGGCAGATTTCTTCTTCTCGATGCGACGATCCGGACAAAAACAAGCTCGCTCACAACATTCACGTACTACTCGACAGCGACATATGAAGAGAATTTTCCATGGACGCCAAATAATTGATCACGAACATAGGCAGAATAGACCACCGTCATGCAGAACCAGAGGTCACCATGGTGCTCTGCACTGTAAGGTTTGAGCACCTTCTCACTAAGATCGCTACAGTGTAATATCAACCATTCCTCTGTATAGACAAGTTAGAACCATTGCTTTTACCGAGTTTCGTGTGTCAATCAAACCAGTTCTCCCATAAGCTTAAGCCGTTGAGAAATGGCGCGCAATCTGCTGACACTCCAACATAGAGCTAGGACTTGGGCCATACCATGCCGGCACGGCCCGGGCCCATCGTGCTTCGTGCCGTGCCGGCTCAGCCCAGTCAGCTCATCGTGCCGTGCCATGCCGGCCCGCGTTGCCTCTGGCCAGGCCCAAGCACGGCCCAAAGCCCATCGTGCCGGCGTTCGTGCCGTGCCACCAAGCCCACCAAATTACTATCGCTGAAGGCGGTGACGATCGTCATCTTCCTTTCTCGTGCCGCCCATCCACCGCCACCCTCCCGGTGCCTCCGCCCTTCCCCGCCTCCTTCACCTTTGCCCGCCGCCTCCCGACGCCCCTCCCGGCCTCCCTCCCACACGCCGCGCCCGCCGCCGGCTCCCGGCCTTCCCGACCTTCCCGGCGGCTCGGCCGCCTCCTCTCACTCGGCGCCTCTCCTCCCCGAGCGGCGGCGGCGGCCGGCGGCACTGAAGATCGCGAGCTCGACGCGTTGCGGCATTGCGGCCGGCGTCATGTGTCTTAGTGTGTATTTTTGTATGTATATTAGTATGTATGCAGTATGCTTGCTTAGTTGCTTGTGTGATTGTGTCATCTTTTGCGCCTTCATCTTCTCCAAGCTCGATGTCAACCCGCCCGTGCCCGCCGTGCCGCCCGAGCCCATCGTGCCGTGCCGGCCCGAGCACGGCCCGATCTGCCGTGCCACCCACCGTGCCGGTTTTTGAGACCCGGTCCGGCCCACCGTTCGTGCCATGCCGGCACAGCCCGCTACGTGTCGGACCAGGCCATGCTTGGGCTGTGCCGTACCAGCCGTGCTTTGGGCTAGCCCAAAAAAGCACGGCCCAAGTCCCAGCTCTATTCCAACACCTTTTAGTTTCACAATTTATGGGACGAATGTATAGTACAGTAGCAGGGCTCCTTTACTTCAGTAAGGCGGATGATCTGTGAACTCGTGGTTCATTATTTTCGAGCAGACAACGACCTGTGAACTAGCAGGAGCCTCAAGAAGAAAATGGTTTTTTGGCAGACTAGCAGTGGCCCCTGCTGACCTTGCATATGCTTTGTCATTTGTTTGTTTGCTCTGTAATGGATGGAAGAAGGATGAGAGACAATGTAGTTGTTTCCAACTAATAAAGATTAGCATAGGATTAACATATCTCATTCTTGTACCAACAAAAACCATCTTGCGGCTTGCGTTGCTCTGCTCTCGTAGTTTAATATGCTGAAGATGTTAAGTCTATGATTTTCTTTTTTTGAAGGTGGTCAAGTCTATGATATTGGAGATTTCAGTGACATGATGGAATCGTTGGAATGCATCAGCATTTCGTTTCTATTTACTTATGTGCATGTAAAAAAAAAGACATCGTACGGCCTACACTTGCAGATTAGCCGGTCTGTTAGACCATATGGCTAGGTCTAGAATTTTTATGATGATAAATAATTGATAATATTGCTTAGTATTGTTATTCGAGGTGTGTGCGTGTGTGTGGACTAATATCGATCAAGTTGGTGAGAATTTGTGCCGGGAAAAATATTCTTTGGTCTTTGCATGTGCAGGTTGGGCGTGAAGACGGTCATTGTCGGTGACTAGAAAGACCAGGACTAGGAGGGGGAAATCTGAGGTCCAGGCGGTCGAGGATTTCATGAGGTGGTCGGACTCACGTTGGAGTACATGGAGATCAAATGTGGATGGTGCGTGGAGAAGCTATGGGAGGTGCGGTCCTAAAGGCTTCGATACGTGATGAGTTGAAAATGTCGGAAGTGTGCAAAAAACCGTGTTAGAAAGGGTTTCGGTCCCTTGAAATTTAGTGGGCCAAAAACCTAGTTGAGTTAGAAAATGTCTAGATCCAGTTGGACGAGCTGGATTAGGGTTTTGAGTAAGAAAAAAATATGAGACTGTATAAAAAGACTAGTATGCTCGGCGGCCGTATATATAGAAAAAAAAAAGAGCGGCGGCGTCGTGCGTCGTTTTTTTTGGTCGTGGAATAGAAAAAACAAAAAAATAGCGGCTGCATGCATGCTTGTACGTGAGATTGAATTGATGCATGGCCGATGGATAGTTGTATTCTTGCATGAATACGTGAGGTGGTTCTGGCTGCTTTGTGATTGACTGAGTTTTGGTGCGGCGGCTGAGATTTTTTGTCTTGCGAATCGTTGAGCAGCAACTGTGGGCCTGTTTTTTTCTTCGAAACTGACGGTTTGTTATAGTACTTAACTTTTAAACGGAGTATTTTTTTAAGATGGAGTCTACAAGTTAAACTATATACATGTTAAAAACCCAACATCTGTACTATCTAAAATCACAAGTGAGTATCTCTCTCCGTAATCTATACTGTAAACAGCCAAAATTTAAAAATTTCAGTCAAAAGTCATAAGCCGCAGCCGTTACCAAACATACCCTGTGTCTTTGTTGTTGCTGGCGAGTCATTGTGAGCGGCGGCCGCGGACGCGGCGGCGAAGGCGATCGACTGGGACGGCACGGGGAAGATGCTCGTCTCCGAGGAGGCCGCAAGGAGGAGGAGCATATGTTGCTCGATGGACTGGGGGAGGCATCAAGCACCCCCCCTGTGACTGTAACCACGCCATTGCATTTTGTTAGACTGCACTGAAGTGTCCATATGATACGACACCGTTGAGTACAGCCAAGCAAATCTCAACAAAAACCATGACGAAAAATATGGCCTGTAACGAAAGCGAAAGCGTGCGTTGGTAATACAAAATAACTGCGTATGTACATAGGGATAGGTTTAGGGTCTGTCTGGCAATGGCTGTGGTTTATGGTTTTTGGCTGAAATTTTTGAATTTTGACTGTTTACGGTACAGATTACGGAGAGAGATACTTACTTGCGATTTTGGATGGTACATATGTTGGGCTTTTAACGTGTACATCGTTTAACTTGTAGACCCATCTTGAAAAAATACTCCGTTTAAAAATTAGATACTATAACAAAAGTCAAAAACCGTCAACTTCAGAGGAAAAGAATAGGGCCTTGATCATCGGTGAGTAGCTTCTTATAACTACGATGTGGAGTAGCTTCTTATAACTATGATAACATGTACCGAGGGGAGGAGATGCCTGAAAATTAATTTCTTCCTTTCCTTGAAAGATGAGCAAGAACTTGAAACCATCATATCGGATGACTATATGGATGTGCACCATGTGGTAGGTTCGGTATAACATTTTTCCTTTCCCTTCAGTGACTGGAATGCAACTAGTAGCTGATTCTGTTTTGCTTTTAAGATTTGTTCTGGCAACAGGTTAACTCTGACCGACAGGAAAAGGATAGGGCCTATTTGATTTGGTAGTAGGTTACCTATGACCGATGGAAAAAGGATTGGGTCTATTTGATTTCTTCTTAAACCAAGCGTTGTCTCTGGTTTTGAGCAAGATATTACAAACCCCTGCGAGGTTCTTTATTAATAGTGAAAAGGGATATGTTGCACAATGACAAAAAATACTGGCATGAATAAATTAAGCAGCCTTTCTCTGACATGTTAAATGCGTGTAAAGTTTAACTCTGTTTGTCGCTAGTGTAGGATCGAATACCGCAATCAGATAGGGTGAATGATTGCCATCGCTTTTTGGAATATTTTAGTGCTCGGTGAACGTTTCGACCGCTCGGTGCTCAACTGCTCGATCGATCGCTCATATTCGACTGCTCGCTCGATTGCTCAATGTTCGACTGCTCACTCGATCGCTCAGCTTTAACCTTCGACCGGTTTATACGTACTTGAAATCTTCAACACTGGGAGCAGAACCTCTCGATCACTTGTGCCTTTGAGTACTCGCTTTTCCTCTATTTTCTTAGCAGCGATTCGACACCTTTGCACGTCGTCATAAGCTTCAATCCAACTGCAATCACCAGCAACTTTTCGAGCAGATCAAGAACCAGATTGATTCAAGATGATGTTTATTGCTGGATTTTCGTGGATTTACAAAGTGCCCTCACAATCACCCCCAAACCATGTCCCCATCAAACACAGACACTAAACTCTATCTGTTCCAAAAATCAAGAGACCCGAATCCTTTTAAACATGGGTTTTTCATAATCTCAGGACCGCACCTCCCGTAGCTTCTCCACGCATCAACCTCATGTGTCCAAACCTCTAGGACCGCACCTCTCGTAGCTTCTCCACATATTATCCACCTTTCATCTCCATGTGCTCCAGCGTGAGCCCGACCACGTCATGACATCCTCGACCGTTTGGACCTCAGATTTCCCTCTTCTAGTCCTGGTCTTCCTCATCACCGACTATGACCGTTTCCACGCTTAACCTGCACATGCAAAGACCAAAGAATGTTTTCCCTGGTACAATTCTTCCCAACTTGACTGACATCAGTCCACACACGCAAAACACACCCTTGTCCATCCATAGACACAAACCAAATCATCCACGACCTTAATATCTATGTTCTCCAGAAATCAATCTTAGATCACTTAGTAAAACCGGTCAGACCGTCATGCTCAGGCTAGTCAGACCATTGACCCAACACACATGAGTACTCGAGGTACTCGAAGATCACAAGAATTGAAGCACTCGAAGCTTACGAGTATCGACCGTGAAGCCTACAGCAACTGATCGTAAAGCCTACGACTACCGATCACAAAATCAATGACAACAGATCGCGAAGTCTATGACTACTGATCACAAAGTCTACAGCCACCGATCTTCGACCAGGCGCTGTAGCACCGACTACTGATCACTGAGTATCGACTAGGTACTGTAGCTACGACCAACAATTGGTTCCCTATAGTTACGACCACCCGCCTTCCTCTTCCTCTCCCTCTTTGCCTCCCAGCTACCTCTCCCACTCTCACTCTTCGCCTCCCTAGGCGCCTCTCCCCACCCCACCCGCCTCCCTCTCCCTCTCTAGCTCTCCCTCTCCGCCTCCCCGGCATCCTCTCCACCACCCCTACCTGCCTCCATCTCCCTCTTCGCCTCTCTAACCGACACTCCTACCGCCCCAACCTCTCATCCTCTCCCTCTCCTTCTCTCTCCATCACCCCCTCATGTTCCACCACATCGCTGTCACTCGCTTATGTAGGCTTGTTTCTCCCACTGATGCCTCTATTGGTCAGATCCATAGCAGATCTGAAGGAGGTCACGATTTGGGGATGGAATCCGATCGACGCGGTGGATCCGGTGTTGAGCAGTGGGCCAGTGGCCTCATCAGTGTTGGCAATGAGCATAGATGTGGGGCGCCAGGGCTCAAGCTTAGAGGTAGGGCACCGGGGCTCGACGAGGTCAGCCAGCATGGAGGAAGGGGTGCTGTGCGCGTGGTGTCCCTTGGTGGCACAGTCGACGCGCAGGGGGTCAGTAGCTGTGGTGGCCTCTTAGGTTACTCCCCATCATCGGCATGGACACAGGTACGACATGATGGTCTTACTCTTCCTTCCCTCCTCCAGCTACTCCCACATCCCACTGTCTCTTGGTGTCCACACCAAAGGCCTAACAACGTCCCACCATTGTGCTGTCGTCGTGCCTCCATGCCACCCGGCTCACCATGCCACTTTCATTCTAGGACAACCCAAGCATGACATGACAGGCCATGTCTTGCCGTGCCACCCAACGAGCCTTCTTTCTAGGCCCAGCATAGTCCACCATTCTGGTTATGCCAACCCAACCTGCCATGTGTTATGTCTGTGACGTGCTTGGATCGTGCCATGCTGACAGTCCTTGGGTTGGTCCAGAAAAGCCCTACTCGACTCCTAGGTCTAGTTGTGTGCTTTGTGGTTGTGATGGGATGTATTTATAGGTCTTAGGGTTAGCACGCGAGAGCATGAGGAGGGGTTCTTTTGGCGTTTATAGGTCGTAATGCATTTCCTTATTTTTGGAAATTTTTAGTGATTATAGCTATGTACATTAGCGAGAGATGATTCCTTGTTTGGTTTGTGTACGTTTCCACTAGACCTATTTGGTGGGCGGCCCAACTAGGGCCACTCGACTTTCTCGGGCTCGGGCTAGGATTTTGGCCTACATGTCTAGCCTAAAGCCCAATAAAAAGTGACTAAATAATATAAAAATAATATTTTATTTGAATAGTATAAATAAAAATACTTTAGTCCAAAAATAAATAATTTTTTGGGCTATGGGTCAGGCCATTTCAAGGTTAGGCTTTTCCGGGCTAGGTCTGACAAGACCTTTGAAGAGGGCTAGTTCTCACTGTTCTGTTCTACCTAAGCTAATTTGGGACAAATTTTTTTTTGAATAAATAAATAATTTCTCTTGTCCCACGAGGCATATCTGTGATTTCCGGGCTAGGTTATGGCCGTCCAACGCCGGCTTGATCCTCACCGTCGCATCATCTCTCCGTCCTGCTCCCCGGGCCCACCACCAGCATCATTTTTCGGATAATCCTGCCGCCAATATGAGCTAATGCTTCATTAGGTTAATTAGCTTGCTAGCTCAGCCTTAAGAATAAACAAAGACAGAGAAAAGCTTAACCACAGTACAGATGGGCCAGTGTGGTACGTGGTGCTGTGTTGTCGATTCCATCCACAGCTAGGGCAGGTATCTTCTCTCTCTACTTCGGCTGGTTCCTCATTCTTTTTTATGTACCATTTTGTCTCACGTTTCATCTCATATAGCTGTTTTGAAGCACAATAATACATTCGTTTGTAACTTGATTAAGAAAAAGACAGGCAGTCAAACACCAAGATATCTAAAAGGAGCTAAAAGAGATTACAATAATTCATCGCAATATCAGACATAACCTTATTGCCGCCAATTTGTGCCGGTACCAAACTAGAGCCACCGCACCGCCATTATTGTCTCTCTTTTCTCCCCCAACTCCCCTATGCACAACCGGTACTAGCAATTAGAAAAGGTGAATGATTGTTCAAACTTTTCTCCAATGATATTCAAAATCTTTACTCAAGTAACTATGAGAGTCACCAAATTCAGATTATACCAACTATACTTTACTAAACAAGGCTAAAGACCTAAAGCAACAAAATCAGCAACCTTCAGCACAAGGCCAGTCAGACCGCAATGGAAGGGCCAGTCTAACCATCAAGGCCGGTCTGACTGTAGGGTTAACGACGATCTAATAGCTGGGGCTGGTCGTACTATAGGTCTAAGGCCAATCTGACCGGTCTCCTGTTCCTAGACTAGAAAGCCTCTTGGGACAAAACTAAAATCTCAAAAATTTGCTCAATTTTCATCTAAACACTTCTAAATTTTGCATGAGACCTGTTCAAGATATTAAAAACATAAACCAGTCGAATCGAGGTCATAATCGAATCTAGGTCATAAAAACACCAAAACTCCTAAAACATAAATTACTTTTTGCTTGTGAGGATATAAGATATGAGGTCTTTCATATCTATTCTCATATATCCTAGTAAAGTAATTTAAGCAAAAGTTTGGGCTAGAATTCCTATGAACACGAAATTGCAAATATTGCTCAAGAACAAGCAAAACCAAGTAAGAATGCAAACAACAATATGATTGAGACAGAGGTTTGATCTATTTTCAGTAGATGATGAAATTTACATACTTATGGATGATTACAAGGAGCAATCAAAGTGCCACTCTTTCCTCTCTCAAATTCTCTCTCTCACAACTATGGAAGGAGATAAAGTGGTAGAACAAAAACCTAAACCTTAGAATTCTTGGATCTAACACATCCTCTCCTTCCCTTTAATAACCAGCTACAAGCCCTTATGGGTCCAAGCCTTTAAGCCTACTGGAGAAACCGTTAGCCCCACTAACACGAATTTTACACACTCACACACTTCTTAAAGTGTTTACAAAAATCAACACGCTAACACCTTAGCTATTGATCCACTTAACAATTCTAAGTCTCCTTGACCTAAACCACTTCTCTTTTACGCCTTCTGCACCGTGGTTTTGTTCAAGGTACCAACCCGGTATTTGGCCATCTATTAAAATACCCCAACAAAACTTCTGGGTACCTTCTCTTGACTCCGTCTTCACTTTCACCTCAAAGCATCACACTTGCTTTGACACATAGCCTGTTGTACCCAATGACTAGCCATCATGTCTTTACACATTTGGTCTTCCCCAAATCGTCTCTATGTGCATCGGTTTCATCATTTGATGCACCACATGCACCAACTTATCTCTTCAAGATCTTTGTCTTCTCTGTGCTTCCCGCTTGAGTCACGTAGTCTCACCCAGACTTATATGATCGCTCAGACCTCAGCTCCCCCACCTAGTTCTGGCCCATTAACATTGATCTCTAATGTTCTCTAAGCCACCTGCGCATCCAAAGATCAAGCAACCATCTCGAGTACAAGTTACATGCACTTGACTCATATTAGTCAAAACCATCTATTATGCAACACAACACAACCATCCAACGACACACATGCCGTGTACACACACATCCAACTCAAAATTCATTTTTACTGCTCTCTAACCGCATTCCCTATGGCAATCAGACCACACCAGTTAGACCATTGGCCATAGGCTGGTCTAACTACTTAAGTTTACTAGAAAATATTCTTTCTGGATTTTCGGTTAAACTATATCTAGTTTCAGCTCCAGTTTTCAATTCCAGTGGCACCTAATGCAAACTCATTCCCAAATAAGCCTACACAAGTGTTTCGTGTTCGTTTCCCAAAAGTCTATAGCCAGTCCGACCGCTCACCCCATAGCGGTCGAACCGCCAACCATTAGCTGGTTTAACCGTCTGAATCCTGACAGCACAATCTAAGACCTGAATTTTCTAAAACTTTTACAAAATTCAAATTTAACTTAACCAAAATATCAATTATTCATCACAAATATATTTTAGTCCTCCACATGGTCTCTCACCCTCCATACGAGGAAAGACGACACAACCTACTCCATTGAGATCGACGATAAGACATCGACACTGGTCCTCATCAAGGCGACCCCATGGTGCTCTATGATCAAGAGAGAGGGGCTACTGCACGGTTTGACAGCCCGAGTGAAAATAGAAGGGATGGGTAGGGAAGTTTATTTTGCACCCCGAATGAACTGCTCACTACTAACATTGATATTTTCATAACTTCAACCTTTGTGATGGTACTAGACAGTCGAAAATGACTAGGATGATTTTTTGTTAAACATCACTCTTTGGAAGGATATGTACTGGCCTAATCTTCCCTTAAAGCTTTTATCTTTGCATCGATTTCATAAGAATTAACTTAAATTGTGTACCTCACTAATGAGATAGAGTGTTTGTTGCTGAATCACTTTTTGACTCCAATTGTAACTAGTCTAGTAGATACACGATTAATTTGCACCTTATAATCAAGCTCCACAAATTTAATAGGGCAAACCTTTTTTTACTTAACTAACGAGATAATTTTCAGGGTTTTTAGTCTATCCATGGGAATTTCTACATCTCAGAAAATGATATGCCTTAATTTAGTCTCAATGGCTATCTATATTGTTATGATTAAAATTTGTAAAGCTACAGGTAGTTTGTCAAAACTATTGCAAAACTACACATTGCCCCCATAGTTTTCGAGTGTTGGTGTTCAATAAACACCAGATTATCTGGGCTAATATGATATCGATATTGTTCATTGTTTAATTAGGTCCCTATGATGGGATTTGAGTGACTTCGATTTGATGGCATGGCACCATGTATGAAAATTCGAAGTGCAATACTATAAATGAAGGTTAAGAATGCTTTTTTGATGTATTTACTGGTTAGACCGTATTGTTAGTTTATGACTTATTTTTCTTTTAGTTGTATTGTTAAAAGAGGTTTCTTCCATTGATTCAAACCCTGGATCCAAATCCTAGGCCCGCACCCACGCTACGTCAATGCAAGGCCATGCCTAAGAGGATAGGGTGGGCACGGAGTACGAACACATCGAAGCAAGAGCATAGGGAAGGCTATGATGGAGGAACACATGGTCGCATGCGTTATTAAGAGGAGATGGAACTGGGAGAGGATAGAGCTGACAGGGAAGATGTACATTAGTGGTTATTTGCGCAATGTGCGTGAGTGGGAGTTGGGCGTGCTTTTTGGGCGCCCAGCACGGCCGGCCCAAGACGGCCAAGCACGGCCCGGCCCGACACGTGGCGGCGTCAAGACGGCAGACGAACGCCGGGCCGGGCCGAGCTCGAAAACAGCCCACATTGGGCGGCAGACGCAAGACGCGGTGAACCGTGGTGCTTGGGCCGCACGCACGGGAGCACGGGAAGCACGAGCGGCACGGCGGCACGGCCGGCACGCCGGCCGGCTGGCCGGCCTCCTCGGCCTCTACCTCGCCTCCCAGTCCACCCTCCCGTCGACATCTCGGTCATCCCATATTCCCCACAAGGCCACAGTCCATCACACATCACAGAGCAAAGAGAGGGAGTAGAGGGGAGGAGGTGTACCGGTCGGATCCGGGCCGAGGCCACGGATCCGGCGGCGGCACCGTAGGGCGGCGGGGCTAGCGGCGCGGCTGCTGCGCCGGTGGGACCGGCAGGCGCCCGGCGGCCAGAGTGGAGGCGGAAGGACCGGGTAGGAAGAGCGTGGCGCGGCACCGGAGGAACCGAGGCGGCATCGGTTGAAGTCGGCGCCAAGCGGAGAGGGAAGGAGTGGAGAGGAGGAGTGAGATCTCGAGGCGAGGAGGCGAGAGAAGCTGAGGAGGCGTCGTGAGAAGAACCGAGAGGCAGGCGGGGACCGGTTTCAAGGAGGAAAAGGGATCGGGGAGGAGCCGAGGGGCGATGGAGTCGGGGATCCAGAGAAAAGAGAAGAGCCGTAGCGGGTTGAAAAGAGAGAGGAGAGAAAAAGAAAGAAAAAGAGAGAGGAGAAAAAAGGAAAGAAAAAGGGGAAAATAGAATTAGAGGGATTAGAACATGGCAGGCTAGATTTATGGTAGCTAGAAATGCTCATTTATGCGTACATTGTAAAATTGGTATAATAGATTAGTCGATGTTAATTAAAATTGATTGTATTAAGGAACCACAGAACGGAATTTAGCCGTAGCACCGGTATAGACATTGTTGTAGAAATGAAGAGAGTTGGCACAATCTAAAATATTAAGGTAATACCTTCGATCGTTATGTACATAATTATCGTCGGGTAACGAAGAGACTCCAAGCTTTATAAACGCAAGCAAGCATTCCTTTGACCAACGCATAAGATTAGAATATAAGAAATCACCAACTTCGTCGTGGATGCACCGTACCAAAACGTGTCAACCAACATCTCGTTTTACGGACAGACTAGTAGCTCTATCAAAGTGTTATAATCTCCACATGGGTAAGTAGCCAGCAACATTTGGGTGGAGATGAACCGGGACAGATGAGCCTTACTACTCGTGGGAGGAGGTTGCATCGAGGACGAGCCGTATGATGGTTACACCATATACGAGGATCGGACGACTAGAGTCACGGAGCAGCCGGACTCTATCAATAGGGTACCTGTAATATTAGGGTATTGTAGTTGTTAGCAAAATGCACAAATTGCTCCTTCCCACCCTCTTGGGAATATCAATTCCTATCTCTCATTTTCCTGCTCAATCTCAGCCTCTTTCTCCTTCTCATTTTCTTCTCCAGCTCTTACAGAAAATAAGATTTGTTGGTTTTGAAAGGATTCCAATTTATTAATTTAGAAAACTACTGAGCATACGTATGTACATACTCCATACTTCAAATTCAAGTACATCTATACTCCATACCCCTACTAGCAGTACATATGAGCTCTATACTCAATTGTAAAGAGAGAACGTACGTAAGTTACATCTATGCTCCTTAGGTCACCACCACCGAACCCTAGATATACATACGCTACTGGTCCAATTTGCACCAAGATATACATACCATTGTACTAGATGACCAACTTTGAGGTGGAATGACATAAGACAATAGTATCAATTTTAAGTAAGTTTTAATAAGACGGGTACAAGAGAAAGGAAGATGGCGCCACCGCTACCATTGTCGCCATCGCTTCGCCTTGTATAGTTACTTTGGCCGGGCTTGGTGGCACGACACGAACGCCGGCACGGTGGGCTTTGGGCGTGCTTGGGCTCGGCCGAAGACGCCGCGGCCGGCACGGTGCGGCACGATAAGATGATCGGGCCGAGCCGGCACGACACGAAGCGGCACGAAGCACGATGGGCTTGGGCCGTGCTGCACGACCACGCCCAAGTCCCAGCTCTAATGTGCAGCTCAATTGCGGCGACTGTTTTCTGCAAATGTCCCCTCAAGGTGTGGGAGGGTGATCCGGGGCGATCCTTGATGTTGGTACTTGATGCAATGGCTGAGATTGGAACTTCCAAATTTTCAACACTTGGTCCATTTTGACCAGACTGATATGCTCCCGAGTAGGGGTGCAAACGGAGCAGATAATTTCCCTTCGTCTGACTGATCGAAGGCATACAGAACGGATACGGAAGGAGTAGATGGGTATTCGGCACTATTCGTGTCCGAATCCGACTTCGAAGAAAAAAATATGGAATAGAATACGGGATAAGTGATATCCGTTCGTATATATCCGTATGTCAAATGATATGAGGAAGTCTATTGTGGCTTCACCTAGGAACAACATAACATATATGTAGATTGTCACATCTAAACACGTGAAAGTACTGAGTGTTCTTCCTTCAACATTTCAGTAATTAATTTCTCCATATTCGCTCTAATTGTTCCATACTGTCTAATGTCATGTGCAAAGAAGCGGATAATTTCCGTCCAACTGACCGTCCGAAAAATTATGGAACGGAGAAATAGATATCCGACATTATTCGTGTTCAACTCCGACTCCGAGGAAAAAATATAAAATAAGATACAGGATAAACGATATCTGTCCCGTATCCTCTCCAGTTGCACCCCTACTCCCGAGTTCTAGTACCTTGGCTTACTGATTGACTTGGAAGTCGAAACTAGAAGAGTACAAACACAGACAAAGTTACATTTGCTTTCCAAAGCACACACGAGCACTTGCTCTGCTGCAGCACTGCAGGCTTCACACTTTCCGAAGCTACTACTAATAAGCCAGTGCCCTCTCCATTCACCGTAAACTTGGAACGAGAAAGAGCTAGCCCAGTTACAGCTTGGCCGGCCATGGAGTTGGACGAGCTAGCTAGGCGTTGCTCCGGAAGGAGCCGTACCCCCTGGCACCGGCGCGGAGGACGATCTGGTGGTACAGCGCCGCCATCGCCGCGCCCACAAACGGCCCCACCCAGAAGATCGATCCACTGCGTCAGATATGAACAACGCTACGTCAGCTCAGTCCAACTGATGATGCCATGGCTAGCTACTTCTTGCCAATTCCATTATTTTGTACAATGTGCACGAAACGTGTACCTGATCGCTCCAGGCCTTGTTGTTGTTGTACACCACGGCGGCGCCGAGGCTCCTCGCCGGGTTGATCCCCGTCCCGGTGATCGGGATCGTCGCCAGGTGCACCATGAACACCGCAAACCCGATCGGCAGCGGAGCCAACACCTTCGTTTACATCCAAAGATGCAATGAGCACGAGTTCTCGAAATGTACAATCGCAAATTATCTAAACTTTATCCATTTACCGGAACATGGGAGTCGCGAGCGTTGCGCTTGGGATCGGTGGCGGAGAAGACGGTGTAGACGAGCACGAAGGTGCCGATGATCTCCGCGGCGAGGCCGGTGCCGGTGGAGTACCCGGCGCTGACCTCGTTGGCGCCGCCGCCGTAGCGGGCGTAGAACCCGCTCTGGAACCCCTTGACGAGCGCGACGCCGCAGATAGCGCCGAGGCACTGGGCCGCCATGTAGAGCAGCGCGCGCACCAGGGAGACCTTGCGCGCCAGGAACAGGCCGAACGTCACGGCCGGGTTGATGTGGCCACCGGAGATACCGGCGGTGCAGTAGACGAGGATGAAGATCATGCCGCCGAACGCCCACGCGATGCCCAGGATGCCCACGCCGCCGCACGCGGCGTCGGCGCCGGAGGCCGACGCGGCCGTCTGGTGCTTGTACCCGATGACCGTGCCCACCGTGATGTACAAGAACAGCAGCGTGGCCACGAACTCGGCGATCACGGCGCGGTACAGGGACCACTTGCCGAGCTCATCGACGTCGACGAGTGGCGCCGGTGGTGGGTCCGTGTAGTCCCGGGCGCCGCCGGCCTCAAGAGCTCCGACGTCGACCTCCTTGCCCATTGCGTGGCTAACTTGCTTGATTTGTTAAGAGAGCAAGAGCTGCATGAGAAGTGTTTGTGTTGTGACCTTTGTGGTTGTGATGGGAGGTATTTATAGGGCTTAAGGTTAGCAAGGACAGAGGAGGGGGTCCTGTAGGGTTTAAAATTTCAATGGAAAATTGTAGTGAGCTTGGCTGTACACATTGGAGATTGACGCGTTCATTGTCTGGCATAAACGTGTGTTTCCATTTTCTGTTCGAACCTTAACTATAGATGTTCGTTGGAGTAAATAACTTCCAACATTATTTTTCAAACTAATTCTACAGAATGGTAGATTTTAAGGATTTGTCTAGCAGTCATCTAGCTGTTGTTTTAACGGTTTTGCTATTGCACAATCGACTGAAATTTTTTTATCTCTCAGTCACCTGAAGTTGCACTCTCAGTCACTTAAAGTTGCAGTATACTAATCCCCCCTAAATTTGCTCTCAGTCATCTAAAATTATAGCATAAAAAATGACTAAAGATGAAGAGAAAAAAGAGTCGCCTGTGCAATAGTCACTCCCAAACAAATTAGTCAAATATTTTTATTCCAATATTCATGCAACCAATTTCTCTCCCTTCCTCCCTCAAAAAATTTCAAAGGTGTCTAGGGTATATGTATTTTTTTTGCTAAGGAACACTTGAATTTTGAGCCACTAGATATAGATCAAAAGGATCTCATCCCAACCCTAAACCATATATCTTCTCCACCTTCTCCTCCCCTCCCAAAATCCTACCCGTTGCCCCACCCCTCCCTGCTACTGCATCGTAGGCGTCTCTGGTGCGCTGGAGCTGCCATTCGATGAGCCGCTGCTACTCTCACCACCCTCCCGCACCGCCTTCTTCCTCTTCTTCAGTGAGCCGCCCCCTCCTTCCTCCATTTTGGTGAAATCCTGTAATACCAGAAGGAAAGGAAAGTGAAGAATGGAAAACAATCTAAGGGAGAATAAAAGAAAATAAAGTTTTTGTCATCAGAACCCTTCAGCTTTAGAATGCCAAATAGAGTATCACTCATCGAGGTTTCCAGACCGTCCGGGGCTGATAGGCCCCTCTCGTAAATGTGGGCATCATCATTTGGCAGTAGAAAATCTAATGCATACGTTTTTACCGACTTACTTTCCGCAGTAGAAAAGCCAATAAATAGTGTAGAAACCACCCCATGGACCAAAGGTCCTTTGGTTTTACCCAGCGAAACAGTTGACCAAGAGTGAGTTGGGGATAAGAGAAGGGCAGTATTGGCAAGGCACAGTTAGGAGAGAGGGAAGCCAGCCGGAAGCCCCCATTCATAAGCAACCCAACCACAGAGCCTCAATCTATCCTCCCAATTTCCTTCCTCATCCAGGAGCTCAAGCCAAAGCCATTTCCTTGATCAGTCAAAGCAAAGCATCAAACCAAGAATACCCCACCATCACCCACAAGGCCAGACAAAGAGAGGAGGTGAGGAAGAGAAAAGTGGAGGAGAGAAGCTTGAGGAGTGGGGGAAGACCGACGATGTGAGGACATAGTCCAAAGTGACCGCAAGCCACCTAGGACCACCAAAACCACACCAAACTAGACTGGGACAAGGAGGAGGCCAAAAGGGCTAACGGAAGCATGTGGAGAGTGCTATCACCACCATGGCCATTGTCATTGCCTTCTCATCCCTACCCAATCCGACCCAAGTAAGGATTTCCCCCAACTCTTTCCTTTTCCTCTATCTTTAGCACAACACAACTGTGGCATAGGTCAGCTAGGGGAGGTGGCATGAGGAGAAGGGTAACACCCTACCTCAGTTCGCCTGACAGCAATGCGATGGCAGCAAAACCACGAAGAAACTGCCACACGCCCTTGAGAGGCGACATGCTCCCCCGCACATGTCACCTACCAAGTCCCGATGCGATGGTAGATCACAAGCTCTACCCCAAGCTCTGCATAATTAGAAATAAAAAAGCAAGACGAAAAGGGTAACTAGAAGTAAAATGCTTAAGGTAGGTGAAGAGAGAACCGATCTCCGGAAATCTAGAGTTAGAGGTGGAGCTTAGTGAGCTGTAGCCGCCAAGGGGGGAAGAGGTAGCACCGGGAGACCACTGGCGGGTAGCAAACAACCGACGAACTACAACATCGAAACCCTAGCCGGAGCCTCAAGTGTTGTGGTCAATGGGCCTGTAAGGGGCAACGGTTGGGCCTAAGCCTAAGACGCCGATGGATAGAGCTAGGGCAATGGCCAGAGGCACAGGGGCAGTGCCGCATGGCGCTGAGCCAAGGGAGGCAGGCTGAAGGCCAAGCTGGCCCACGGTCGAATGACTAGAGGAGGTCGGCATGGGAGGAAAACCGTAGATCTAGATTGGGGGAGGATAAGGTGAATGAGAGGAGGTGGCAGTGGGGAATGAAGGGGATGAGGAGTAGTCGGTTCGGTCGAGTAAGGAAAAGGAGGAGGATAAGGCTGTTCGGCCAAATAGGAGAAAAGAGAGAGAATAGGAAAGGAAAAGAAGATACAAGAAAATAAAAGAAAGAAAGAAAATAAAAAGGGGAGAAAAAAAATAAGCGCGCTCAAATAAATTTTATCCATGAATATAAATGACGCCACCTCAAAATATATGGTCGTTTGAGCACGGGGACAACGAGAAGATGTCTAGTGAGAAGGGGAATGTTCATGTCAGTTTTGCGTGTAGAAATGACATCGTCATACATGTTCTCGTGTATTACTATGATGTATTAAGATGGAATGATGATTGTACTGGTGGAGGTCCTGGTTGGGAACCACCCACGCGTTGTCCACAAGAATAAATATACAAGTGCATAGTAGAGTGGTAGATGGTAATTTTTATGGATTATGCGATGTTTATGTTAAATGATGTTGCTTGTACGATGATGATAATGATGATGTAATGGGGTAAGCACTAATGCTTACCTGCTAATGATGATAATGATGAAATATGTTTATGATAATGGACGTATGCATTTGCATCATGTGCACTAATATGATGAGAAAGATATCAACAGTGAGTGGATATGTAAGTCCTATTTCAGTAGGTCTCCATGGGAGTGGAGAGACCCTTGTGCTGATGAGGACGGGCCTATATAGGGTGAACATCGATGGGGGTTCACTCAGGCTATATCGGTATATTCAATGTGATGAGCAAATGAGCATCTAGAGTAGTTTGCACTGAACCAATGGAATGATAATGATGAGACATGAGAATGAAGCTATGACGATGATGAGACATGTGCATTGCATTGCAGTGTATCAATGAAAATAAATAGTTGTACATGAATACCCCTTATTTGGTTATATGGGTAATGTGAACGACATGGATGTGTGCCTTACATTAATGGAGAGAAAGCAATGATGATATGGTATGTGAAAAATGACATGATGATGTTTATGCTTTTGTTAGTGTGAATGTTTATTTTTCTGCTGTGTACTTGCTGAGTCTTTGGATTCACGCTTGCTTTGTTGCTTTTTTAGGTGTATGGTGATGGCGACATGCATGGACAGGAGTAGCACATTTATCCCACATGCAAATAGTAATTCATATATCACCTTTAGTAACATAATCAGACTTTAATGGCGTATTTTGGTAGTTAACAATAAAAGTGTGTCCTATTGGAAATGCTACCTGTTGTGTGCTTATCATGTTGTCGAGTTGAACAGAGGAGTTGCTGCTAGATTCTAATAGCAATAGTGTAAATGGTAATGTCATGGAATGGTGGTACCATTTCAGGCTGAAAGGGTGGGTTGGGGTGTTACAATCCCACCGTGCCGCCCTTCTTCCTAGTCTTCGGTGGTTATCGCTACTGGATCTGCTACCTCCTAATAGCTGCCTTTGTCTCGTTGCCCTACCGACCTCCACCACCCACCGCCATCCTCTAACCTGCGGCACCGGCAGTGCCACCGCTGCCTCGCCACCACCACCACCACCGCCCATCGTTGGTCCGCCCCAACCCCTCCTCCCTCTATACCCTAGACATTGGTGAACATAAACCCTAAATCGGGCGAACCTGAACCCTAACTCGCTGGAGAACCACCATCGTTGGAGATGAAGGTGAGGCACGAAGCTTGGTGTAGATCCGAGGGTTAGAAATTTGAGTACCCTCAACCCCAAAACACATGATTACTCTTTAGCAACTTCCAAAAATTTCTCCCCCTCCCCCTTCCCCCACTCACTCCCCGCTGGAATTGTATCCTTTACCTTTGCAGACATAGGCAGAGAAGTGTCATTCAGCCCATCCAGACCATTGGATTGAGATTTGCATAGTCAGGATTGTGCTGTAAGGGAAATTCCCATTATCCCACGATAAATTAAAGAGCCTGGAAATATCGTCCAGATTGTTCCCGATCGTTGATATAGGATCCAACAACCCCTACTACCATGCCATTCATGCCTTTTGAATGGCATGACAGAGGATGTGATTCCCCTTCCACTGCTACTAAAGCTGCGATCAGTCATTTACCTCTACTGTCCGCCCCAAAACCTAATTCAATCTATTTGGCGTCATCTCACTACTGGCCACCGTCCTCTGAGCCTACACCTAGTGGCGCCCTCATCACACAGCCAGCCAAACATAGGGCCATCACTGCTAAGCAATTTGCCAGCTTCTTTTTAGCTTATGACTTTCTCTTAATAAACAAATGAAACAATTTCTTCATCATATTTTTGAAATGATTTATTAGGACAATCTTTTTAAAACGGCTTATCAGTTTATCGGCATTCGATTCGTTCACACAAATGGTTGCGTTAGAGTCAAAAGCTTTCAGCCACAACCATAAGCCATTCACCGCAATGGAAAAGAATCCACCCAAAATATATGATTCGATTCAGACGGCCTAGTGAACCACAAAAACTCAACTGGAATGAAATCTCGTCCGAGATGCTACTGCCGAATTTTTTGTATTCTAGCCCTTTTTTTGAAAAATATTCACATTTAGACCCCTGTTAGTTCTAATTCCGTTTTGGACCTAGGTTTGCGGCCGTGACCCACGGCGCCGAGGTGTATCTCGCGCCGTGACCCACGCGCCGAGGTAACGAGCCCACGCCGTGGTGGCTGCGCGTGGCGCCGACGTGCGAAGCTCGGCGCCGTGGGTCGTGGCGCCGAGCTCGGCGCCATAGATCTTGCGCCGAGTGTGAAAATACAAACCGGCCGAGCCCCGACCTCGTTCATTCCACAGCGTCGAACACGCAGCTGCTGTCCCGTCCTCCTCCCCTGCCGCCTCCCGGCCTCCCGCCCGCCGCCTCCCGGCCCCGGCCCCCGCCTCGTCGCCTCCCCGCCGCCCGGCCCTGCCGCCTCCCGGCCCCGCCGCCGCCGGCCGCCCGGCCCCGCGCCTCCCGGCCCGCCTCCCGGCCTCCCGGCCGCCGCCTCCCGGCGCGCCCATCTCCATCTTCCCCGACTCCGGCTTCTTCCTCTACAACCTCCGCCGCTTGTCTTCGACACCGACGGCGACTGCACCCCTTCAGCACCAGCCACCTCCCAGATCGACGCCGCCGACAGCCTCACCTTCTCCCCTGCGCTCTCTGCTGCTTCTCCTCCTTCGGTACATCTCCATATCTTCTCCCTTTATCTCTTTGCTACTCTTAATTACTGCTCTTTTGTGCATGTTGCTATATGAACTGTGAATGTTGGATAGCATTCTTATCTATGTTGGAATGTTGTTGATGTCTCACTGTGATTGTGCATGTGCTCACTGATATGTGATTTGAGATGAATTGTTGAGCACCGTAATGGATTTCGATAAGTTTGCCTTTGTGATGAATGTGATCAGTGGTTGTGTTATTGTGCTCTATTAAATTGTTCTAGAATTGCTCTATGTTCTAGTAGTTTAACTCAAGAATTTGCACATGTTGTTGTGCTCTGTTAATTTGTTCCAGATTTGGTTCAGAATTGCTCAATGTTCATATTGTCAGTAGTTTAATTTCTAGAATCTGTTTGTGATCTGTAGAGGTGTGTGGTCTATGTTGGTCAGTGAGTTTGGTTAGTATTTGTGATTTCGGTTGTGTTAGTTGTGTTAGCTTGTTAGTACCCTTGTCAGTTGTTCTTGTTAGGTAAATTGTTTTGTGCCATAGCGGTGTTTGTGAGTCTCGTCGATTTAGCTAGCCAGCGACCGTTCTCTCCCTCATTCTCTCTCGACTCCCTCCTTGCTTCTCGACCTCCCTTTCTCCTTCTTTCTAGCGGTCGGTAGTTAGTTAGATTGTCGGTCGGTAGTCGTGTTAGTCGTATGCAGTCATCAACACATCACATCCAGTCACCGGTGTCTGCAGATAAATTGATCAAAACCAATAGCAAAGTGCATAGTGTAAATACTCCGCCTTCTACATCCATTTATGATAGTGTAGGAAACAAGATCAATACATAAAACAGATCCAAATAGGGTTCACTAGGGCTGCTTTATTATGATCATGATTCTTTTGTGTACCATGGGAATTTGATGCTTCTTCATTTTGGTTGGTTTGAAGGTACTCATTTGTATGAACTAGATGGACAACCTAGTCACCCTATATCATGGAGGCAGTGTGGCAAGTGATGATTATGTAAATGTTCGATTTATTGAAATGCAAAGGGTGCCTTTGGTATTCAAATGATCTACCGTCGTTTAGTGAGTTGGTTGGTAGGGCCCGGAGGAGGTACATTGTCATGCAAACGAGGAGAGCATCACGGTTGAGGGTTACTTCACTTGGTTCGAAAGATACAATTCTAAAGCGGTTGATTTTAATTGGTTGTGAGGATCGATGGGACACATATGTCAAAATGGTTATGAAGACCGAGATCAAATGTTTGGACCTTGTTGTGCGGAAGGTGTCCATTGATCCCACCCTCATGGTTATTCACCGAACTAGGTGATCATGCACCTTTGACCCTCCCTTACCGGACCTTGCGGTGGATGTGGAAGAAGTGCACGAGGTGCCCGATGCTCTATCTCGCCCGAACGAGGGTCGATTTCAACCGATTCGAGTCGAATGTCGGACGATGATGTCGTGGCTGCCCTCGTGATCATCCCGAAGTGTCGAGCAACTCTTTAGCCTTTTCCCGTCATTCCATTCTTTTGTCTCAATCCCATCGTTTTCGTGCTTATGATGTAGGATACATTGCTGATAATGTGGGTGCTCCTCCCGTTGCTCCATCTGGCAACGTTGAAGAAGTCTGTAGGGACTCCAACAAAGGTGGACGCTCAAATTGTGGATGATCTTGAGCCTTACGAGATCGCTAGGGCCGTTGATTACGATGATGACCGCCTTTTGGAGAGCCGACGGAAGTGATATTGAGTCGATCAGCGTTATTGCCTGGCCGGGATCCATCGGTTCATGAATTCAGCGATCTTAGGCATTCCCATAAGGCTTATGCAGAAGGAAGGGATGACGAGTTGCTAGATGCTCCTGAGGCTGGGTCAAGCATGACAATTGAGAAGGGCATGGTGTTTGAGGACTTGTCAGCATTGAAAAGGTGGATGCAGGAGTATTCAGTGATTCGAAAAAGGCCATTCAAGGTGAGGCATTCTTATGTGGAGCGGAGGTACACAGCCAGTGCAAGAAGGAAACATGTCAATGGAGGGTTTGTGCTAGGAAGCGAAGGACACGGAAAGTTCAAGATCACAAGAATCGTTGGCCCACACACTTGTGCCAAGTAGAGCTCAAACAGAAGCATCGGCAGTTGACCTCTACCATTATTGCGAAGTCACTGTGTCACATAGTAAAGGGAGAACCCAATATGAAGGTGAAGACACTAGCTGGGATTGTTAAGGAGAAATTTGGATACGAGATAAGGTATGGAAAAGCATGGAGGGCAAAGCAACGCATCTGGAAGATGATATATAAGGGATTGGAAAAGCATGGAGGGCAAAGCAACACAAATTCAATTTTTTGTGTAGGATGGAGGCCATTTAGTTCCACCTGCTAGACCCGTACTACGAGGAGCACCACCGAGGACGGCTCATCCTGGAGGGGAGGGTACTGCCTACATCACTTCCTGTGTAATTTCAGTTTATGTTGCTGCATTAACTAAACAAATTGGTGTATTCTATACAGAAGCTGCCCATCCTTCGTCCTCGAACCCATGATGGGTTCCTGGACATGCGGTACGACGAGAGGTACACTCCCTTCCTGGAGAGGGCTGGCCTAGACGCCATCTCTTACCAGGTTCGCCGTGGGTTGCCCACCTTCAACCCCCCGGCCATCACTGCACTGATTGACAGGTATTGTCCTAAACCATTTCTCCACTTGTATGTTCATTTTTTATCGGCTGTGTGCGCCTCAAATTCTCTGACATGTAGTCCTCTTTTTTGTATCATGTAGGTGGAGGCCGGAGACTCACAGCTTCCACCTCCCTTTCGGGGAGATGACTATTACGCTCCAGGACACTCAGAAGATACTTGGTGTCGCCATTCACGGCCATCCAGTGATCGGACCGTGCGTGCCTGCTGGTTGGAGACCGCGTGGACGACAACGATGAGCCGCACACCAACGCGCACTTCCGGCGGTACCAGGTTTGGTACCAGCGTGCGACGCGGACCAAGCTTAAGGGACAATGGACGCAAGATGACTATGCCGACATTGAGTCCGACGAAGACACGCCATACGACGTGTCTACTCGACTTGGGACGCAGGTGGAGATTGCGCCAGTCCTGGACCGTGTGGTAATGTTCAATCTAATTGCTTATTTTCCAATAGACGTAAATACCAGTACATATAGCTAATTATCCATTATTTTGCTTGTTTGCAGGGCAACACTACAAGCGATGCAGACAGACATACTGCGTTTCTCCACGACGATCGACGACGTCAGGACACGTAGCTTCCTAGAGGTAAGCTTCGACAAAACCAGTCACAAAATTACTACATGATATCTTCGTATCTTGTTGGTTAACAAAATGTTGGATGACGAGGCTAGCGGCTCGGCCACGTCGTGCGGTGGTCGTTGTGGTTGCAAAGACAAAGCGCGGCGAGCAACGTAGAAGTGCCCTCGACACGACTTGCGCACCGACGCGGCGAGGGTCGTACACGGGCCAGAGCTCGTCCCCCACGAGGAGCGACACTTTTCCTGACGAGGATGAGGACGAGGTCGAGCAGCCTACTTACGATGAGATAGGCCCGTCTCAGCTCGTCGACGCTCCTTCGACGCAGCCTCACACAGCCCCTACCACGCAGACGCCGCGAGCCTAGCCGTTACACCTGTGCACACCGACGCCCTTGCTAAGGGTAAGGGTAAGGCTAGGAGGCAGTAGTACTTATGTGTAGGCTAGTGGTTGGACTGACATGTGTTTGTAATGAACTACTTGTTGTACATATGTGTATATGTTATATTCATGTGAGATTTGTGTTCGAATCTGTTGGACCGACTGCGATGCATTTATGTTTCTGCGATGAATTTATGAATTTATTACGAACGGGTCACGCACTGCCGACAAGAAACAACACATACATTGCACGAAAGTAAATATGTCAACTACTACATGCAAGAAAGTAAATACGACATATTACTAACTTAATCACTATGTCTATATGTCAAACGAGCCTCGTGGCACCCACATGGAGTGTTGCTCGGGGCCGTCTCGGACGTGGTCGACCGTCAGGAAGTGGCACGCACATATGCAACTAGGGTTCGCGCAGCAACATGTGAGATCATAAGAGCTTCCTATGTTGACGATCTCCTCGTTGCCCCTCTCGCGGTGCATCTGTTGGCGGAGGTCGTTGTTATCCTCACTGAGAGTCTCGATCCGGTCCTCCAACTCCAATATTCGCTGCCATAATGTATCCACATAATAGACAATATACCGTTCATGAGGAGGGTCAATCCAGCGGGATAAGTCGCATTTTGCCATCTGCGGGAAAGGACGGTAAACATGGAGGGTCCATAAGCAATAACAAAAAATATAGTATTACTAATTTCTACCTCGGAGCGTGGGCATCGGAAGAATCGTCGCCCGCCATCGGACGGGCATCCAGACCGCACGACAACGTACTCATTGTGTCTACATTTCGCCACGATGGTTGAGCACGCCCCTTGGTACCAAGCGATGCGTGCATCAAGATCTCCTCCTTTGTAAGGAAGGTCTTCCTTGGTGACCCAAATTCGATCGCTCATCCGCTTCGACATGATATTTTCACCACCAAGAGAACGTGCCGTTGTTCGATTTAAAGGGTTCTCTGCGTACAATGCCATGGGACCCCAACCTGGCTATTTATACCGAACGGGAATGACTCACTGCAATGACCACAACTGAGCTGGCAGCTTTGCGCAGTGACATGGCAAAGAGGCCGCCTTTGGCAAATGACATGACAAAGAGGCCAGCTTTGCGCATGACGTGACAAAAGAGGCCGCTTTGCGCGAGGACGTGACAAAGAGCCCGGCTTTGCGCAGTGACATGACAAAGAGGCCGCCTTTGCGCGATGACGTGACAAAGAGCCCATCTTTGCAAAGGACATGACAAAGAGCCCAGCTTGCGGTGACATGACAAGACCGAAAAGGCTACGAACTATGAATTTATTACGAGACTACAGGCTCTGAAAAACCTACATACGAACATTTGTTGCTACACTGAAATCCTGGAAAAGCCTACGAGCTGTTTCATGCAAAAGACTTAGAAGGCTACGAACTATGAATTTATTACGAGACTACATGCTCTGAAAAGCCTACATAGGAACATTTATTCTTTGAACCGAATCGACAAAGCGAAAAGAGTCGACGACACCCTCTCCATGGACTATGCCCACCGCACCGCCTAACATGCCTACATAAAGGCCTCCTATGTCTTCCATACCACATCTCCGCTCAAGCCATCACAATACTACTACACAACAATGTCTTCACGAGTTCCGACCCATTTGAGTGCGGAGTGGCATGAGCGCCAGAAGTGCCATTGCGGCTTTAGGACGATGTTGGGAGTCAGACGGATCGAGTACAACGAGCCAAATACTACCGTAGGTTCTTCAAGTGTCCGACACGGATGACGACTTCGTGGTAACGACGACAACTACATCATTTGTTTCTCGTTATCGTTTTCAACTTGATCCATGACATCTACCACGCCACACATAGGCTTGCACGTTCGTCGAATGGGTTGATCGGTGTCGCCGCATGGCCAAATGACCGGCGGTGGAGGTGGAAAACAAAGGACAATACTTTGTCAAGATGACTCAGGCACGCGAGGTGGCACGCCAGATGCGCCTTGAGCAAGAGCGCCGCATGATAGTGGCACAAAACCGTCTGAAGGCCAAGGAGGATGCGCTGCAAGCTCGTGAGGCAGCTCTCAAGACCAAGGAGGATGCTTGTTGCAAGCATCAAGAGTGACAGAAGAATGATGCAATGAGCCATCCTCGTGGCCCAATAGAAAGGGAAAACAACTACGCTACACCCAAGAGACAAAATGTAATAGACCCACGCTATCTACGGTCTATGCAATCCTAATATTATGCACTGTATTGTGTTTGCCTAGCTGTATCGACTGCAAACCTAAAATGTTTGACAATTTAATAGAGTGCATAATGTTGCCCACCCATGCTTGCTCCAAAGAATGTCTGCATAATTGATTAGTTTGCATATAGACAAGAACAGGGAAATCATGTCTACTCAGTTCAAAATTGTAAATCATTACATACAAAGTTCTCATTTTCAAGCACACAAATGTCTGCAAAAGAACAAAAATTGTGTTCTTGCACAGGGTAATATTTCCACCGATTGTTCTCATATCGACTCATGGTAGCGTATAGGCACATATAATCTTGCATGTGGTAATATTTCCACGGATTGTTCCCATATCGACTCATGGTAGCGTATAGGCACATATAATCTACTCCAGCAGATACTTCTATGGTAATCCCTGACACTCTTCACTTGTTCTCAAGTCAAAACTACATATTGGAGATCGCACACAAAAGCTACGGATTATTTTGAAGGCGCCGAGCTGGAGCGTCACCGGCGACGGCGGTAGCTCTGAATTTGCACAGCTCGGCGCCAGGACACACGGCGCCTAGCTCGGCGCCAGGACCCACGGCGCCGAGCTCGGCGCCGCCATCGCCCACGGCGCCGAGATGCTGCCACGTCGGCGCCACGCAGCCACCACGCGGCGTGGGCTCGGCAACTTCTGCGCGTGGACCACGGCGCCGAGATAAGCTACTCGGCGCCGTGGGTCACGGCGCCGACCCCGGGTCCAAAAACGGAATTAAAACTACCAGGGGTCTAAATGTGAATATTTTTCAAAAAAAGGGCTAAAATACAAAAAATTCGGCTGCTACTGTTGCTAGAGCATGAATCAGTGGCTGAAGAATCAACCAAATTGTGGTGACAATCCAGCCTGCCGATCACTAGCAATTCCGTTTTATGAATTAGCTTTTTCATGGTAGCATCGAAGGACTTGTCTCCAATTGTCCGATTGACACATGTGACATCAAACGGGAAATTAGTGCTCAGCGCATAATCCTAATTAAGCCTTGACACCAAAAACTAGGAAATTTAATCTTATTTTCTTATCTGCATTTTCCTCCAAATTCTCAAACATACACAAGATTCTAAGCAGATGTGATTCAACATTTCATTTTTATTTCGAGCATACTCTGACTGAACTAACCATTAGCCTTCACTGCTAGAAACTGTGAAGCTCTCGAGTACTAACAAGTTGGGAATTTTTTTTGAATAATCTATTTTTATTAAAAAATACAAAATTATACCTATGATTTTATTTTTTGCAAAATTAGTCTCCTGTCGTTGAACAGTTAGACAACTAGCACCTGTCGTTCAACCGTTGGGCAGCATTAATACAGTCGCCTAACGGTTGGGCGATAGATTATGTCGCCCAACCATTCGGTGACAACAGCTTACAGTCACCGAACGGTTGGACGATTGGATAGCTTATATAAATGACACAGCGGTCGCTCCTTGGCTGAGCAAAAGGAAAGAATATTGTAGTTAGAGGAAAAAAAGTAGTGAATCAGAATCTTATTAATTTATATATAAGTAGCACCTGTAGAAAATTGTAGTTAGAGAAAGAAGTAGTAAATTAGAATCTTGTTAATCTATAATAGTATAAGTAGCACCCGAAGAAAATTTTAGATAGAGAAAGAAGTAGTAAATTAGAATCTTGTTAATTTATAATAGTATAAGTAGCACCAGTATAAAATTTTAGTTAGAGAAGAAAGTAGTCCATGAGAGAGAAGTAGTTTTGTTTGTGAGAAGTATTGTAGTAGTAGTGGTGTTGTGTCCACTACTGTAGAAAAAGTCATTAGAGACGATTCAAAAAGTCAACACAAACGGTTTCGTAAGCCGTCTGAATTTATGGATTAGTAAAGATATGGGATTATCACAGATGGCATTCGAACCGTCTGTGATGTAGTCTATCATAGACGGTTATTAACTTGTAACCGTTTGTGATAGTGTACTATCACAGACGGTTTTTAGTAGAAATCGTCTGCGATATATAATGTATCATAGATAGTTTCAACTAAAAATCTTCTGTGATAGTTGAGTTAATAATCATCTGTGATATTATTTTCTATTTCTAAATCTATTCTTTTTTGTTGTCTAGCCTTAGGAAATGCTAAGTATGACCTCTAAAACAAGCAGATCAACATAATATATTTCCAATTTACATTCATTTATTTCAGAAATGAGAACATCCATTTCATAAATCAATTAACTAAAATGAAATAAATTATCCATTCACGAACAAATACACACCTATACAATTAAGCTCAATTTTGTTCGTATCAAATTTATTCTACATTGTGGAACTCCCCATATTCTTTTATGACTTTAGAGATCAAGAAGTACTATACTGTTCTCGAATTTATTTGAGGTTACCCTATTCCAATGGAGCTGTATTGATGGAAGCAACTTGTCGGTAGGGAGATCAATGTTGTACATACATATATAAGTTGATAAGTATGAAATAATTATTGTAAAATTGACAAACTTGAGTATCATTCATCTTCGTGGAATCGAGGAGTAGTTGCATATTGTGGCAAACAAAGAATCCATAAGTGTTTCCCAGTGGCTGTAGGTGGCACAGCAAAAATAGAATTTGTTAGTTTGAGAGGAATTACTACGAAGTATTATATAGGATTAATGTGTACTAGGGAATACTGAAAAATCTAGATCGTCTCACAGGACGTTGCTCCCTCCCTTAGATTTCTGTACCTCTGCAACGTATGTGATGAATGACCTACGTGATTCGAAAAATTTCCATACCTCTGCAACGTATGCGACGAATGACCTTCGCGATTCCAAAAAATTAGCCTTAGTCATTGGGAAGTAAGTAAAGACTATAATAGAGTTACCTATAGAGGAAATGTATTTACTTGTCGATTAATTGTTAGACAACTGTGTAGTTAATTTTATTCTTCTTTAGGGAATCAAGGTATATTATCCTGTTCTATTTTGGTATAATTAAAATTAGAATCCAATGGAACCTACACAGGTATGTCATCATACTTATTAAACCTAAGTTTGTGTTGCTTATAAGGTACAAATCAACAAGTACAGCCACTAGTGTAGCACTTACCCCTGGTTATAGTACATAAGTATGAATTCCTTACTGCATTGAGCCACCAATGCTTTCGTCATGTAATTCTCGACGAAGGATGCATCCTCCTTGATGATATCCATAGCGACCAAGCATGGGTCCAGGAAACCAACCGATGATACACACACACAAGCAGTGAGTTATATATGATATTTATCGGTATTACATTAACGTCGACCGTGATTGTACACACTTACAGTGTCCAGCATCAAATGAGTGAAGCGTAGAGGGTATCGAGTGCGAAGAGAAAGAATAAGTTCTCGAAGGTTACTGTGAAGACACAGTCATAAATATCATGGTGAAGATGATGCGGCCTGAACTTGACGGTGACACCCGAGCGCCATTATCCCTCTAGCTTGTTGGCCTATTCCATATAGTACATATGCAATCTCTTGTAAGCCAGTCCTAGGGTCAGAAGGTGTTCTATTGGGACAACCAACGGCTCGCCTAGCATGAATTTTTGGGCCAAGGCAAGTAGGGGATATCATCATCGGTCTTCTTTGGTTTTCCCTTACCACCCTTGCCGCCTCGGCTTTAGGTTGACTTCACGGTAGTCGACCAGGCACAAGATGTAGATGCACCACGCCCTTGCCACATCGGTGCAGGTAGCTCCAGTGTGGATAGTCCCTGTGGACTTGGCACTGGTGCAGACAGCTCTTATGGACTTCGCACTGTGCAGATAGCTTAAGTGGACTTGGTACTAGTGTATATAGCTTTTGTAGACTTGGCACCAGTGCAGGAGCCTCTAGGAAGATGTCCCTCTTGGACCACTCGATGAATGTTCTCATGGCTTGCTCTAGAGTCACGACCTTATCGTTTGGGGGCATCTGTAGCAGGACAACCTTGAAATTAGCATGAACACCGTGCACATTCACTTTTGCGAAACCTGCCTCTTGAGTTACATCGTGCACCAAGGCCCTAAGACTGGATGGATATGCATAGCCCCAAGCAGTGCAAGGGCAATGGAGGCATATCTCACTTGGAGCTTGCACTTCATAGCCACCTACATAATGATACAAAATTAGCTACTCCAACAGGCCTATCAATGGATCGAGCATTTCAGAGATAATAATTATTACCAGGATGTCATCGATAGAAAATCTATGATTGCTTTCCAAGGTAGGGTTGGACGCGCAGCTACCCGATGGTTAGGGGGTTGGCTAGCATAGGAGTGGCGAGGGCTTTGTGCTAATTTTCCCTATACATTTGCATCTCATATCATACATAATCAATGATCTCCCCTCTAAGGGATGCCTTAATCTCCTCTCATAGCCGTTCCTCGCACTCGGCTTTGACTCTCTTCCCACTCCGGTACACTTCAAAGTCCTCTTAGAAACCATATTTCTAAGGAACATAAAGACTAAGACTTCTCGTATGACCTAGGTGCTCCTTATTTTCCAAGGCCATGAAGAGTATATTTCTCTCCCTAACTGTCTAGAATGAACCTTGGGAAATTCTATACTTAGCGCTTCCTGCAAGAGCCCGACATGTCGTTTCACTTCCTATGAAGTTATGGAGTAATTGCAAACTAGGTAGCTCGATATTTTACCAGGTGGTTGGACACTTTCTCGTCTACGGGGTTTCGAAAGGAGATGGCCCCCGATGACATGATAGATGACCTTACTCTTATCTAATTTTGGTCGTGCTCATCAGGGATCCCGACAAATGGTGGAGAGGTATCCTGCAGGATTGCCTGCTCATCCTTCCTTCCTCCATTGTGGGATTTTACCCATATACCTAGTGCTGCTGAGTCTGTGGGGGAGCGTGTTTTTTGCCTGGAGGGGCCTATGCACCACACTTTCACTCTTAAAATTATTTGTCATCTTTATCGCCACAAACTCTTATCATTGTGGTTCCAGGAATGGATACTTGTGGAAGCGCATCAGATTCTTCTCCATATATTGTTGGACAAGAAGCTCTTGAAGTTCTTCCATGCTTTGCATGCCGCTAGCAATGCATGCCGTTGCACAGATGCCGTGTGTTCTTTCAGGATCTCGAACGATTGAAAAACTTCCATCACTAGCTTATTTTTTCAAGCTTTGGCCACGGTCTTCCACGAATTGAACGTGATCTCAATCTATTTCCATGCAACTATTCTGACAATTCTTGAGAATGTAGACACTACCCGACGATGATTGCAGACGCATCGACATCCATGATGATAAATCGGCCCTTAGGCCTTTTCGACAGTCCTCTTCCTTTTTGGGATTTTCCAGGGGACGGTGCATCACACGTATCCGACGACGATGACGAAGAATGAGCAGACGATATCTTCAAAAAATAATAGAAGTGTGCAATTCTTGAGCCAATTCTTGGTGAATTTAGAATAATTCCAGCAACAAATGTATGACATGATTATTAAAGAAACATCTCT
This sequence comes from Bonia amplexicaulis, assembly GCA_036346245.1. Lineage (NCBI taxonomy): Eukaryota > Viridiplantae > Streptophyta > Magnoliopsida > Poales > Poaceae > Bonia > Bonia amplexicaulis. The sequence goes on along the minus strand of CM070755.1, from coordinate 15,368,472 downwards.
TGATACAGATGGACTACTCAGGTCGTAAAAATAGAAATTCATGCTTAACAAAGCAAGTAAGTGGGCTACAATGATTTGCATAAAGCACATATTGATTTAATTGATTTTCTCTCAGGTGTCGGGTTGCACCTACTAGCAGCAGGGCCTCATCGCCACAAAGGTCTAATATGATTACATATTTATGTGACAATTTCTCTAATCAATCAGGCTTTGAACTCTAGACTGTCTTACCAAATATCTAAGACAAATAACACTTAATAGTAAACTACAGACAGATATCAAAACTATTTACTTCAAGTAAATTGCTCTAACAGAGATGTTCAGATATATGGCTTACTAGCCAAAAACATGTCTAGTAAGAATCAGTATATAAAGATAATAACTCAGCTCACAGCTTGACACAATATCACAAATTGTCACATAAGAATTTCACGTTGACTAAATTCTTCAGTGAGCAATCACAACACCCACAAACTATCACGCAAAGTCCCCTAGTGCTAGCACTTACGAGTTTCAGAGATAATAGAGCCAAGATTAACTGGCATGGCAAACTGAGCATGACAGTAAATATCAAAGTACAGAGGAAAACTCATAGCCTCAATGGCAATCTAAGCCACTGAGTTGATGATGCAGGGGAGGAGGGGCGCTGGAGTCAGGGAATGCAGTGACAGGCTCAGAGGAGGTGGCATTGGGCTTCAGGGAGGTGGCGTGCTCGGGGGAGGAGTGCCGTCGGAGTCGGGGGTGGAGAGGAGGGTGACAGGTTCGGGGGAGGCAGCGACGGGCTCGGGGGATACGGCGTCGGGCTCCGGGAAGGCGGCGTCGGGCCCAGCGGAGGAGGATGGACAGGCTTGGGGGAGGAGGCATTTTCGGGAGAGCAGTGCCGCCAGAGTCGAGGGAGGAGGAGGGCGACAGGTAACAGAAGGGGGTGAATGGTTTTTTCAAATTCTCCCCAAATATTCACTCAACTCTTTTTCTTTAATAACTACAGAGCTATAAAGATTAGAGTTGAAATCCCACTTGAAAACCAAAGAGACAGGATGAACAGAGCAGGAAAACCAAAGTGGTCAAAATCTGACAATGTGGTCAAAACTTACAACATGGTCATAAGTTTTGACAACGTGGTCGATCGCTGACAAAGTGGTCGTAAATCTGACTACTCGACAAAGGTACAACGTGGTCGGAAATCGACTACCAAACGAACATTACCATAGTCGAAAACTGACCGTTTGTTGGAAATCAGCCCAGTCGGAAGTTCAACTTGGTCAAAAATTGACTACCAAACAGAAGTCACTGTAGTCGATAACACCGAGACCAAAACCAACGCGATCGAAAATGAGTGCAGTTAGAACCAACGTGATCACCAACAACGTGGTCGAACACCAACGAGTGGTCGAACAACTAACGTGATAGGAACCAGTCGACAACCACACTGTTCAACGTGGTAATAACCGACGTGGTCGTAAGCCAATGGAATGGTCAAACAACCAACATGGTCAGAACCAGACTACAACCAAAAGATCAATGTAGTCGTAACCTATGTGGTCGTAAATCAACAGTGGTTGAACAACCGATGTGGTGAAAGACACGTGAAGAGATTAAAGACTGAATGTGATCAAAGATAGAGCGATACGAGTTGAAACTCGACCGTGGTCGAAACCAACATGATCGTAAAGGCATTCAAGACTTAGACAGTAAACATCGTGACTGTTTCAAATCAGAATGAAAACCAAAGATCACACAGCAACCGAGACAATGTGATCGAATGCCAATCCGTGGTCGAACAATCAATGTTGTCGTAACCAATCAGCACCGTGGTCGTAAGCCAACGAGTGGTCGAACAATAAACGTGGTCAAAACCAGTCGTCAACGTGATTGTAATCAACGTGGTCGTAAGATAATGAGATGGTCGAACAATCAACGTGGCTGAAACCCGACTACAACTCAAAGGATCAATGTGGTCATAACCAACGTGGTCATAACATTGATCGACATTCCAGAAAGTGCATCGACTACCACCTGCTTTAGTTCAGACTCAAAAGAAGAATACGAAGAATAATAGATCTGAGTGGTCAAAGAGCAAAGCAATGCAGTCGGAGACTTGACCATGGTCGTAACTAGACGTGGTCATAACCGAAATGGAAGAACAGAGACATAACAGAGAAGCGCACGACCACAAGATCCAAACTCCACATAACTTTTGATTAGGACATCATCTGGTCATGAGACTTTGAACACAACAAGATTAAAGTATCAAGAGGCTGATCTACTCTTTGATTGAAAACTTAGCAAGCAAATAGAGAGCTTTATGAAATTTCACCAAGAGCGCACAAAACCGAAGCCAAGAGGGTGAAAAGACAATCAGACTATGCTAGTGGGAATAGAATAGCCAAGATGGCTTTGAGTATGATTCCCCAACACCAGGCAAGTCAGATCATCAACAAAGCAAGCAAGAACTTCCTCTCAGATCAAGACGAGAAAGAAACAACCAAAGAACAGAAGAACAAGAAGAATAGAGGGAGAACCAAATTGAAGCCAACTCAATCAGATAAACACTATACAAGCAGTAGATGGAAACTTGATGTATTGCTCTGATGATTGGTTTCATAGCCACTCCCCTTGGGAGAACCAAGCTCTAACCCTAGAGCTAACACCCACTCTCTAACCTAACAACCATGGAGGGAGGAAGAGCTAGCCACCACCAGACCTACTCACGGTCTACCTCATGTCTCAACTAACTCTTATCTCCTCTCCCCATTTTATACGCTCACAAATGAACTCTAGACCTAATGGATCCAACCATTAGTCCAAACCGGGGATAACCCGTTAACCCCACCTAACACTGGGTTTTACTCACACACGCTTCGCATAGAAGCTTACATGTGGCCCCGATGACTTGTCGTCAAGCCTCTCATGCATCTGTGTCAGACCCGGATTTTTCAACCCAGAATCTGCTGTGCCTTATCGCATTATTCCCTGGATCAGTAGATAATGCACACAGATACATTGCTGAATTATTTCATACATCGCTGAATTCACATCAAGCCATAATATTATTACATAGTATAGTTGAAGTTAGGCCTTCAAAAGGGCGGAGTTCTTACAGTAGGGCCGCTCAGGCCAAATATTTACATTACAAAAGTACAACAGCGAAAGCAGAACAAAGTAGACCTATTAACCACAGGCAAAGACCGAGGGCAAAAGTGGTCATACAAATACTACTAAAGTTCGATGTATTTGTCATAAACCACACCTTAGTCGGGTTGCCTAAGGTCCTGAGCGTGAAATATTCGTCCTAAGTCTCTGCGTTATCTCCTCCATCTGCAGCAGGTGCTTCCTCGTAGGCATAATGATCTTGAGCTCCTGAATCTGGGTTTGGTAATGCGAGCGTGAGCACACTAACCACCGTGCTCAGCGAGCCAATACACAGAATGCATTAAGTAGTATGCAAGGCTTATTCAAGGGAGGCTCAGGTTATTTTGTTTGCCGAAATGTGCTTTTAAAACTACAATACTTAAAAGTTCCCTAAGACCTAGCCTTTTGAACTTTTAAACATGATGCTCATAACATGTACATTCATTTTCAACGAGACCGAGACCATCCACCGTTACATGGTCTCTGCTCTTCACATCATGCCTTCAGCGTTATAGCCGCTTACATTACCACTGGGACGATACCCAGGACAACTCAAATAAGGGCATTTCTCTGCCCTCCACTTTTATCCCATTCCACCCATCAAGATTTTGAAATAGAACTATATCTATTCAGATTCCCATGTCCGCCCATGACCGTGGGCACGGCTATTCGAATAGTTTTGACTCTGCAGAGTTTGTACACTTTACCCACAAGAGATAGATCTGCTCGTTGCCCCACATGATTCCTTAGCCATGCAGTTGAGTAGTCTATCACAGATCATACAATGCATAATCCTACTTGTGGTTACGCCCGCTAAAGTCTATCTTCTGTAGGATGCAACCATCCCTCGAGAAGGGTCCCTCGTGAGCCATCACGGGCAAAGGCGGGGATGAGACCATCCATCCCTTTGCTCGTGGTCAAACCTTCACGTAACCACACTAGAGCTACACAAATTATTTAGTCCTACCTACACTTTGCCAGCATGTGGTTGTACTGTTTGTACCTTGGGAGGTCATCATAAGATTCAGTCCTTAATAGTTATATGGGCGATTCTACCACACTCCCCTTTGTGCTATCACGGCACAATTCATACATACACACACACCCTCGATCCATTCGCCCAGATAGTTAAGCATGGGGGGGTTCTTTTAGAACGCAAAACACTTACACCAACATACATCAGTCATCATCACAATGACTGCCCAGGAATGATTTCTCAAATTTATAAGAGATGCTAGGGTGCTCTCACACCCCTAATTACCTAAACAACCCTAGGCATGGCACTATTACTTAGGGACTTATTTTCAAAAAGCGTACTTTCATTATTACTTTTACTAGGGAGACAAGGATCACTTAACCAGGTATAACAGAGGGGATGTATAATGATAATAATCAAGAAAGCAGGGACGTATAACTAGAATCTGAAATTATCATGTATTGCAATATAAATATAAGCATGCAGTTCGTAATAACTGAAATCAAAGTAATTTATTGGAAATGTAGGCTCAAAATGATCAAAGTATTGACTCGCCTTGATTACCGATGTCGGGGTTCTGTGTATTGGGGCCTACAATTGCGACTTCTTCTTCCGAGCTTGAATGCTAATTTTACGTCTGTGAAAATTTGGATAAAATCAGTACAACATTCAAAATAACATCACAAAATTCAAACAAGTTACAAAAATATTGGTTCTGGTTCCATTAGATAGCTCTTGAATTTAGATGAATTTAGAAATTGGTTTCACTTAATTTAGAGTTAAAGTGAATAAGTTATGCCCATTTGAATATTTTCGGTTCAATTAAATCCGGAAAATAATAAAGTCTGACATGTGGGACCCACTGTCAGTGACCGCGCCCTCACTTGCCGACAGTGGGTCCGGCTATCGTGATCGGGCGCCGCGCACGATCGGCCGACAAGTGGGGCCCACCTGTCAGCGGCGAAAATTAAAAGAAAGGCTCGACCTCGGTGACTGCGTGGCGGGGGCTCGAGCAGCGTCGAGGGAACCGGGGAAAGGGGTGGCGCGCGCTAGCTGGCGGGTCATGACGCATCTCAACCTATAAGGGTTGAGATTACACGATAAGGTGGCGCGGGCGGGAGGCGGGCGGGGGTCCGGAGCCGAGGTAGGCGGTGGTCGTCGCCGGCGAGGGAGGTCGGGGAATGTCAAAGCAGCGGTCTTGTGGCGGGCGATGGCGAGTTGGGGAGCACCGAGGGTCACCGGAGGTGGGTCGGCGACGGGCGGCGGCGGCGGCTCGGGGAGGCTTACGACGCCGACGAGCTACGGCCGATGCCAAGCTCGGGCGATCTTGGGAATAACGTCGCCGACGTCTTTGCCGGGATGGTGTAGAAGCAAGGAATCGAGTCCCCGCGAGAACCCGTGAGTGCGGAGAGGGCCGACGGCCGAGTTGGGAAGAAGCGAGGATGCCGGCGATCCGCGGCTTTTGGAACAGTGCTGTTGGGAAAATGATGAGGCGACAAGTGAAACTTTTGTTGCATCCGCGGCTTTTATAGCCGAGGGAGGCTGCCCGGCGGACCGGCCAGCGGTGACCGTGTGGCGGTGTTGTTGGCGGCGGCCATGGCGGCGAGGGTGTAGCGGCGTCGTGGGTGGGCGCGGTGGCCCTCATGTCGCTACCCACTCTGCGGGATTCCCGCAGCGGCGGTCGCTGTGTCAGTGGTGGGGGGTCGGGTGCGCGGAGGAGGAGGAAGAAAGGGGAGCTGGCGACAGCGGGCCCGCTTGTCGAGAGAGAGGCGTGGGTGAAGGAGACCGCGGGCGGCGAGATGGCGCGAGGCGGCGACGTGGCGCCAGTGGGACCGAGCGTCGGCTCGAGGGAGAGGTGGGCGGATCCGGGGTGGCGTGGGCGGATCGGCCCGACCATCGTCTACGGGGGTTTGGAATTTAAATTTTGATTTTGAATATCCAGAATTGCTAGAGGGCTTAATATATTTGGAAAAATATGAAATTACCTCCAAAAATTCTTGAAAAATTCACAGAAATTCCTAGAGGTATTTTGGGTTTAAGAAAATTATTTTCCACCAAGGTGGTTATTACATTTAAGATTCTTGGGCCCACAACCGGTTCCTTTTCTTTTTCCTTTTTATTTTTCTCCTCTTTTCTTTTTATAATTTCAGATATATCTACCTTGTGTAAACTTATATGCCTAATTTCCATGTGGGCATTTAATATTTTTTGGGGCTAAGGGCTTACGAGCTATTTTAAGTTTTCAAAATCGAATCCTACCGACCGGAAAATCTTTCAAGATCCATATTAATATAATATTTCGCAGAAAGGCTTACAATGTTCCACTGTACAACTCCCTGGTCATTTTAGGATGTTACAAATCTACCCCCCTTAAAAAGAATCTCGACCCGAGATTGATCGCTAGTAAACAAAGCGGGGTAGTCTCTACGTAACTGATCCTTGCGCTCCCAAGTAGCTTCTTTTCTTGAATGGTGGCTCCATTGCACTCTGCACATACGAATAGATTGGGTTCTGGTCCTCTTCTCCACAGTGTCCAGAATCTTGATTGGACGCTCCTTGTAGATTAGATCCTCCTCAAGCTCGATTGCTTTTAACGGGGTCTCGTCTTCCGGCACTCGTAGGCACTTCTTCAGCTGGGAGACATGGAAGACATCATGTACATTGGACAGGTTTGGCGGCAGTGCTAGCTGGTAGGCAACTTCTCCCTTCTTGGCCACAATCGGGAACGGCCCAACATAGCGAGGGGTGAGCTTGCCTTTGACCTTAAACCGCTTGACTCCACGTAGGGGTGACACTTTTAGGTATACGTGGTCCCCAACTTCAAAAATTAGTGGCCTTCTCCTCTTGTCAGCGTAACTCTTACATGCAGGTGAGGCGCCAAACAATCGATCCCCGATCAGCGAACTTTTCTTACGCTTGCTTCAAAGTTTGGGACCAAACACATAGCTTTCTCCCACCGGACCAATGGGCGGGGTTCGACATTTCTTCCATCAGGCCTCAAGGGAGACATTTGCGATCGGGTAGTAGCTGTTGTTGTGGCGAACTCGGCATAAAGCGACACTTATCCCATTCCTTTGAAAAATCCGATTGCACATGCGGAGCATATCCTCTAATATCGATTCACTATCTCATTTGTCCGTGCATCGAGGATGATGGCGATCTTGAAATCTAAGTGGGTACCTAGAGCTTCATGCAAGCTTGCCCGAAATCTGATAAGCGGGAACCCCGATCAGATACTATCCGTTTAGGTACACCGTGCAAGCACACAATGCGGGACATGTATAGCTCGGCTAATTTATCCCCCTTGTAAGTTGTCTTGACGGGAATGAAGTGGGCTACCTTGGTCAACCTATCAATGATGACCCAGACTGAGTCGCAGCCTGACTTCGTTTGCGGAAACCCTGTAATGAAATCCATACCCACTTCCTCCCATTTCCACTGGGGTAGTTGCAAGGGCTGGAGCAACCATGCCTGCCTTTGGTGTTCAGCCTTCACTCTCTGGCACACATCACAACAAGCGACATGCTCAGCGATGCCCCTTTTCATGCACGGCCACCAGTACCATTGCTTCATATCTTGATACATCTTGGTGCTCCGTGGTGGAGGAATAAGCGAGCTATGAGCTTCCACAGTGTCGGTCTTTGAGGTCCTTCTGGTGGGGTACGAAGACACGCGTCCCGTACCTTAAGATTCCTTGCTGATCCATGGTCACCTTAGGAGCCTTCCCTTCTTTCATTAACCTTCTCAATCTCCGAGTAGCTGAGTCTTCTTTTTGTGCGGCCTTAATTTTCTCCTCGATACTTGTCTGCATCTCCATTGCCGCTAAGGTCCATTTCTCCACAATTTCTAAGTTTAAGGCCATCAATTCTTGATGCAGCTTAGGCTGGTGTTCCTGAACCATAAGGTTATTACAGTAGGCCTTACGACTTAGAGCATCTGCTACCACATTGGCCTTTTCGGGGTGATAATGGACACTCAGGTCATAATCTTTGATCAATTCCAGCCACCTCCGCTGTCTCAGGTTAAGGTGTGACTGGGTGAAGAAATATTTGAGGCTTTTGTGATCTGTGTATATATCACAGTGGTTACCAATGAGATAGTGCCTCCAAATTTTTAGGGCATGCACCACTGAGGCTAGTTCCAGGTCGTGGGTTGGGTAATTCGCTTCATGTGGGCGAAGCTGCCTGGATGCATAAGCTACCACATTTCCTCCTTGCATCAGCACACCCCCAAGCCCTTGATGTGAAGCATCACAGTACACCTCAAAATCTTGGCGCACATTGGGCAGAACCAGTACTGGGGTGGTAGTCAATCTCTTCTTCAGTTCTTGAAAACTCTCTTCACAAGCCCTGGTCCACCCAAAGGCATGTTCCTTCTTGAGGAGTTGGGTTATTGGCCTGGCAATCCGGGAGAATCCCTCTATGAATCGCCTGTAATATCCTGCTAATCCAAGAAAGCTCCTTACCTCGGTGACGGAGGTGGGCTGTTGCCGATACATCCGCAGCAATTTTGGTTGGGTCGGACCGACCGCCTCCATGAGACACTATATGTCCCAGGAAACTAATGTCAGACAACCAAAATTCACACTTGCTGAATTTGACGTAGAGTTGGTGTTCCTTCATCTTTTCTAGTACCAGTCGCAGATGCTCATCATGTTCTTCCACGGTCTTGGAGTAGATGAGAATATCATCGATGAATACTACCACACACTTATCCAAGTATTCCATAAAAACCTTATTCATAAGGTTCATGAAATAGGCGGGGGCATTAGTTAAACCAAAAGACATAACTGTAAATTCATACAGTCCATATCTAGAGGTAAAAGCGGTTTTGGAATGTCCTCCGGCCTAATTTTTAGTTGATGATAACCCGACCTCAAATCAATCTTGGAGAATACCGTGGCTCCCCCAAGCTGATCAAATAGATCGTCGATCCTAGGCAGCGGGTACTTGTTCTTGATGGTCACTTCATTTAAAGCCCGGTAGTCTATACACATCCTAGCGGTGCCATCTTTCTTCTTCACAAAGATTACCGGGGATCCCCAAGGTGAGGAACTCGGCAGGATAAAACCCTTGTCCTGTAGCTCATGAAGTTGCTTCTTCAACTCTTCTAGCTCATCTACGGTCATTCTGTATGGTCTCTTTGAGATAGGAGCGGCACCAGGCTTTAAATTGATAACAAACTCAAGATCTCTATCTGGTGGCATGCCGGGCAATTCTTCGAGGAAGACTTCAGGGTAGTCTTGTACCACCATCATCCCTTCCAATGGCACATCTTCGCAATAATATATGGCGCGCCCCATCGTCTGGTCGGTCCACTTTTACCTCAATGGTTAGCCCGGGCATTTGGTTAGCTTCACTCTCCTCGTAGCACAATCTAGTATTCCTTGGTGTTTGGCTAACGGTCCATCCCGATATAATATCCGAGTGCGAGGCCAGAACTATTAAATCTGCTAGGAACCAGAACCTTTCCATGACAATTTCTACCCCAGGGCATACTAAGGTAGCATTAGCAACCCCTGCGGGTGAGCTAAGTACCATTGGTTTCTTCAGTGAATAAGTGGGCAGCCTAAGTTTATCGGCAAATCTTTTGGCTATGAATGAATGTGATGCCCCGGAATCAAAAAGAACACGTGTTGGTAATGTCTTGTGAAACGCACCAGCGAGGACTCAAGCAGCCTCCTCGGCTTCTTGCGGTGGCGTGATTGACCCTCCCCCGGTTTGGAGTTGACGTCGCCCTGTTGGATTGAGGAGTCTGATTTCCCTTGCTAGGTGCTGAAGCTTGACCTCGGTTGGGAGTGGTCCCCAAATTAAACTTCACGGGAGTAGTTTGCCGCTGCGGGCAACTATAGGCAAAATGCCCCTTTTCCCCACAGCTGTAGCAGTTGAAGGAGGCTGCAGGATTGGTTCCAGAGAACTGGTCCGAAGGACGGGGAGTCTGGAAAGTGTTGCCACTTGGACGGAGTGGGATGGGATTACGGGCCGTTCACGAGAAGGAGGGGTTGTTGAAGAACTTCTGGATGAATCTCCCTTGAGGTCGCTGAGCCACTTGCTTGCGCTTGCGGCTAGCCTCGAGTTTTTCTTCTCATTTTCCGAACTAGTGCCTTATTCACAAGTTGGTGGAAGCTTGTGAAATCTTGGATGATAAGTCGCACTCAGTTCTTCATTCATCCCAACGAACAACTGTCAATCTTTTCTTCTTAAATCGCTACATCCTTTGGGCGAGCGAGCAGTTAGTTAAACTTAGTGAGGTATTCAGCGACCGGCATGTTGCCCTATTTCGATTGCGAATTCATTCTTCTTCATTCGCATTACACGGTTGGAACAAAGTTGGCCTTGAAAGCCGCCTTGAATTACGCCCATGGTACAAGCGTCGTACTAGCTCCAGTAGGGGTGTCCTCATATCCTTTTATGGCCAGGTAATTCTCCCACCAAGCGGCTCCACAGGTTGGTGGGTTGCAAAGATACTTGGTCATTCTCTGCGATCTTAGCTATACTGAGCTTCCTCTCGGTGTCCGTAGCCAATCCTCCGCCTCGAGAGGCTCATACGCCCGGCGAAGGTAAGAGGCGGGTCTGATGAAGTCGCCCAGTCGTAAACATGGACATTGGTGTTGGTCTGCTGGCCCGCGTAGATAGCTGAAGTATTTGCATTTGTTGTGCCATTACTTGCGCCATGGACGGGTTGGGCGGGGGTGGGAGGTTTACCCCTTGACTTGGGCCTCTTCCCCTTCCCACGTGTTGTGCTTCTTGGCTGGCTTCTACTTCTGCCTGCATGTCTGGGTTTGCACCAGCTTGTGCTCGGGTAACTCTATGGCTGGCCATCTGCACGTATTTTAGTACTCTGTCAAATTTTTGTTCTAACCCCATAAGACTACAACCCAAGTTCATCATATAAAAGAACCAAATCCAACATCAACAATGAAAAATTTTAGAACACAAGGCCGTTTCATTAAGCATAGACAACACACCACATAGCCAGCTTTCTATGGCCTCACAAGCCATGCTGGGCTTTACAAACATACACATACTTAGCGTTCATAATTTACACATACACGAGACTAAGACTTGGCTCAAGCGCTACTAATAAGGCGGGGATGCGTGCTTGCGACACTAGCCAAACCATAGCAAGCATCGACTTATCGAACCTCGACGCCTACTCCTCCATGTCACCAACACTGGGACTGGAGGGGTGTAGTTCGTACACTGCGGAGCAGGACACGCTACCACTAAACTCGGATGGGTCGGTGTCGGAGTGAGGCGTGAGCAGGCGGCGAGCCTCTCCTCGGCAGAGCGAACTGGGGCCCAGGGGCCTGCGCTCTTGCGTCTTCGTGAGCCTAGTCTTGAGTCCCGGAACTCAAGGAGGTCTTTGGAGCTGCGGGTGGTGTAGGTGTCTGCTGAGTCTGCAGGTGCGAGCGGCGGCCCGCCTTGGCCTCGCCAAGGCTCGCAGATCGGGCGAGCTGCTCGCAAGGACTCCACCTCGATGTGGCGTGCGAGTAGGCGCTCCCGAGGCGCGGTGATCTCCTCCTGCGCCACCACACGCGCTGTACCCATGGCCGGGTGAGGTCCACGATCGTGAGCCTCGGGTCGTCCTCCGGCTCGGTCACCGGGTCCCGTCGTACTGGCGTGCTCGTCCGTAGCGGGTAATAGCGAAGGAGACTCGACACGGTGGTCGCGTGGGCGTCGCAAAGTCGGGCGCGGCGGGCGGGCGGCGTCTGTGAGAGCCGCCACCAAGCTCCTCCGGTGGGTAGTCAGGAAGCGTGAGACGGGTCTCCCTCGCACAGGGGTAGATGAAGATCTCCACTAACCGGGACTCGCCTCCCCACATCACGGTCCTCCGACCGCGGTAGATGGGCGCGTCCTCGTAGCCCAAGTAGTGGAGTAGTTTACGAAGTATATCCTCAAACTCTCCCTCACGTACTCCGTGAGCGAAGAAGTCCCAGTGTCCAGAAGTCCTTGTGGTTACGCCCGCTAAGGTCTATCTTCTGTAGGATGCAACCATCCCTCGAGAAGGGTCCCTCGTGAGCCATCACGGGCAAAGGCGGAGATGAGACCATCCATCCCTTTGCTCGTGTTCAAACCTTCACGTAACCATACTAGAGCTACACAAATTATTTAGTCCTGCCTACACTTTGCCAGCATGTGGTTGTACTGTTTGTACCTTGGGAGGTCATCACAAGATTCAGTCCTTAATGGTTATCTGGGCGGTTCTACCACACTCCCCTTTGTGCTATCACGGCACAATTCATACATACACACACACCCTCGATCCATCCGCCCAGATAGTTAAGCATGGGGGGTTCTTTTAGAACGCAAAACACTTACACCAACATACATCAGTCATCATCACAATGACTTCCCAAGAATGATTTCTCAAATTTATAAGAGATGCTAGGGTGCTCTCACACCCCTAATTACCTAAACAACCCTAGGCATGGCACTATTACTTAGGGACTTATTTTCAAAAAGTGTACTTTCATTATTACTTTTACTAGGGAGACAAGGATCACTTAACCAGGTATAACGGAGAGGATGTATAATGATAATAATCAAGAAAGCAGGGACGTATAACTAGAATCTGAAATTATCATGTATTGCAATATAAATATAAGCATGCAGTTCGTAATAACTGAAATCAAAGTAATTTATTGGAAATATAGGCTCAAAATGATCAAAGTATTGACTCGCCTTGATTACCGATGTCGGGGTTCTGTGTATTGGGGCCTACAGCTGCAGCTTCTTCTTCCTGAGCTTCGAATGCTAATTTTACGTCATGCGAAAATTTGGATAAAATCAGTACAACATTCAAAATAACATCACAAAATTCAAACAAGTTACAAAATATTGGTTCTGGTTCCATTAGATAGCTCTTGAATTTAGATGAATTTAGAAATTGGTTTCACTTAATTTAGAGTTAAAGTGAATAAGTTATGCCCATTTGAATATTTTCGGTTCAATTAAATCCGGAAAATAATAAAGTCGACATGTGGGACCCTTGTCGGTGACGCCTCGCCTCGACAAAGCGGGTCCGGCTATCGTGATCGGGCGCCGACGATCGGTCGGCGGTGGGGCCCACTGTCGGCGGAAATTAAAGAAAGGCTCGACCTCGGTGCTGCGTGGCGGGGCTCGAACGCACGCCGAGGGAACCGGGGGGGAAGAGGGCTGGCGCTGCTAGCCAAGCGGGCTCGCAGCGCATCTCAACCCATAAGGGTTGAGATTACCTGATATGGTGGCACGGGCGAGGAGGCGGGCAGGGGGGGTCCGGAGCCGAGGGAGGCGGTGGTCGTCGCCGGCAAGGGAGGTCCGGGGAGGTCCGGGGGAATGTCAAAACGCGGCGCCGGTGCCGTGGGCGATGGCGAGTTGGGGAGCACCGAGGGTCACCGGAGGTGGGTCAGCGACGGGCGGCAGCGGCGGCTCGGGGAGGCTTACGGCGCCGGTGAGCTACGGCCGATGCCAAGCTTGGGCGATGGCGGAATAACGTCGGCGACGTGCTGGGGATGGTGTGGAAGCAAGCAATCGAGTCCCCCCGGCGAGAACCCATGAATGCGGAGAGGGCCGGCGGTAGGAGTTGGGGAAGAAGCGAGGATGCCGGCGATCCGGCGGCTTTTGGGGCAACAGTGCTACTGGGAAAATGATGAGGCAGACACATGAAACTTTTAGTCGCATCCGCGCTTTTATAGCCCGTAGGGAGGTGCCCCGGTGGACCAGTGGGGGTGGTCGCCCGGCAGCGGTGTTGGCGGCGGCCGCGGGCGCGGGTCATGTAGCGGGGTCGTGGGCGGGCGTGGCCCTTCCCATGCCGCTGCCCCTGTGGGATTCCGCAGAGCGGTCGCGGCAGTCGTGGCGGAGGGTCCGGTCTTGGGAGGAGGAGGAAGAAAGGGGAGCTGGCGACAAGCGGGGCTGCTTGTCGGCGAGAGAGGGCGAGATGGCGAGGCGGCGACGTGGCGCCATCGGGACCGAACGCACGTCGGCTCGAGGGAGAGGTGGGCGGATCCGGGGCGGCGTGGGCGGATCCGGCCCGACCATCGTCGTGGGGGTTTGGAATTTAAATTTTGATTTTTGAATTTCGAATTGCTAGAGGGCTTAATATATTTGGAAAAATATGAAATTACCTCCAAAAATTCTAGAAAAATTCACATAAATTCCTAGAGATATTTTGGGTTTAAGAAAATTATTTTCCACCAATGTGGTTATTACATTTAAGATGTTGGGCCCACAACCGGTTCCTTTTCTTTTTCCTTTTATTTTCTCCTCTTTTCTTTTTATAATTTTAGATATATCTACCTTATGTAAACTTATATGCCTAATTTCCATGTGGGCATTTAATATTTTTCGGGGCTAAGGGCTTACGAGCTATTTAAAGTTTTCAAAATCTGAATCCGGCTCGACCAGAAAATTTTTCAAGATTCATATTAATATAATATTTCGCAGAAAGGCTTACAATGTTCCACTGTACAACTCCCTGGTCATTTTAGGATGTTACAATCCGGATCCCACCCAATCGTCCTCGCTTACAAATGACCCAAGTCACTTGGCACACCACATGCTTCTTCTCGCGCATGACGGCACCCGGCATCCTTGACCGTTTGGACCTCGACTCCTCTCTAAGCCAAGTCCTAGTCCACCTCGTCGTTGCCCGTCATGTCCACCTCCAGTAGCTCCCACTCTAGTTCCTCATCGTCTTGGCTTGCAACCACCTCACCAGCCTCGATCATCTTCGGCATCTCCCTGACTGTTCTGGACCTCAACACCTCCCTTTGCCTAGTCCCGGTCCTCCTACGCCTCACCATGACCTAGCTCTGAAGTCATGCAACCAACATCAACAAGCAAACTATCACATAGCATGCACGATACACAAAGATCATTAATTTGCATAATCAAAAAGTATTCTAGTAAACAACCTCAGCTCATGACTGGACTGGTACAACTTATGAGTACTTGAATGCACAACAGATGAGGTACTCAAAGCCCACGAGATCCTACCGCAATCTACCGAGATCCGACTGCTACGACCATCACACATGTCGTTACGACCAAGAAACAGATGCTACGACCATGTAGTAGACGCTACGACCACTGCACACATCGACTACAACTATCGATCACAACCAGACAGAGCTATGACTATCGATCATGACCAGCAGAAGCTACAACCATCAAGTTGTAAGAGCACCCATCGACCACAAAGTCGTAGGAACTTCTGTCGACCACCAAGCCGTAGGAACTCTTGCAGACCACTAAATTGTAAGAACTCCTACCGACCACCAAGTCATAAGAACTCCTGTTGACCACAAAGCCGTAAAACCAGAAGTCGTAGAGCCTGCCGATCACCAAATCATAAACAGAAGTCGTAGACCATAAGTCGTAAAAGCACCTACCGACCACCAAGTCGTAAAAGCATTTGCCAACCACCAAGTTGTAAAAGCATCTGCCGACCACCAAGTCGTAAAAGAATTTGCTGACCACCAAGTCGTAAAAGCCTCTGCCGACCACCAAGTCATAAACAGAAATTATAGACCACAAAGTCGTAAAAGCACCTGCCAACCACTAAATCGTAAAAGCCTATGTCGACCAGCCAACTTCTGCACAAACCTCAAAAACCAAACTCAACCTCTCCACAAACTCTAATGCAAAGGTCAATTACTCATCACAACCATGGGGTGATCTCCACATGGTCTCACATATATGTCACACATTCTTATATACATAAATGCAAATTCACACACACACACATTCTGATATACATATATAAATGCAAATACAGAACATACCACACATAAACCTTTCATTCATCATTCCACTTGTTTCCTTTAAAAACCAACCCTTCATAATGATCTATGAGTATGTTTAGTTTCGTCATGTTGTTCTTCATCGATCCTTATGCTACTTTTGAATGGAGGCAACTCGTCAAATTGATTATATTCTTCCTCGTCCATTACATTCTCAACTCTAACAATCCTTCTTTTTCCATAAAGAACTACGTGGCACTTCTTATTTGCTTGGTCGGTTACATAGAAAACTTGAACAACTTGGTTAGTGAGTATGAATGGTTCGTCTTTGTATCTAACACATTTGAGGTCCACAGTAGTGACACTGTACTTGTTGACCTTCACCTGTTGGAGATGGATCCAACGACACTGAAACAAGGGGATCTTGAAAAGCACGTAATCGAGCTCCTAAATCTCCTCTATGAACCCATAGTAGGAGTTCCTTAATCCATCGGTAATGAACGCATCTATGTGGACACTGCTATTCTGGCTAGTGCTCTTTACATCCTGAGCCTATGTATAGAATGTGTATCTATTTATATCATATCCTTGCCATGTCACAACTATAAATGTTGGACCTTTTGCTAACCATGTCAGCATATCACTTCTCCTAGCGAGTCACTTCTTTAACCATTAGTTGAACCGACTGTTGTGTTGTCTTGTAATCCAAACATCCGGCCGCTCTGAATTCTATTGTCGAAGCACGTCCTTGTGCTGGTTGATATACGAGGACACTTCAGTCGTGTGTTGCAAGACCGTGAAATGGGTTTTAGCATACGCATCCATATCTGGAGTGATTGCATTCCTTCCGATGGTCCCGATACCCTTGAGCCTCCTCTAATGGCAAGATCGAAGCACACCTATCGGTTCAACCTAAGCCATGTAATCAACATAGAACTCAATGACCTCTTCGGTTGTATAACCTTCGACGATACTGCCATCCAGTCGAGATCGATTCCGTACATATGACATGAGAATATCCATGAATCTCTTGAATGGGTACATGCTACGAAGGAACACATGCCCACATATTTTATCTCCCACACAATGTGAACAATGAGATAGACCATGATATCAAAAAACAATGGAGGCAAATACACCTCAAGATGACATAGAGTCATCACCACCTCGTCCTATAGAGAATCTAGTCCATGGAGATCGATGACCTTCTAAGCAATTGTGTTAAAGAAATAACACAGTCTCATGATTGTCTCTCAGACCTTAATCGGTAAAATACTTCTAATTGCAATAGGGAGCATCTATGTCATCAGCACATGACAATCATAAGATTTCATGCCAATTAACTTTAAATCTTCCATCGAAATAAGTTTCTTCATGTTGGCGAGTAACCAGATAGAACTTTCACACCATGCAAGCACTGGCACAGTTCAGTTCTCTTGGCCTTGGACAGATTGTAACAAGCAGGGGGAAGTTAAGTTCGTCCTTTGTCGATCTTTATCAGTGCTAACTCAGGCCTGATGTCCATATCAAGCAAGTCAAGAAGTGCATTGACATCATCCTTTGTTTTGTAATGAATGTTTAGTACGAGACCAATCAAGCTATCATATATGTTGTGGCTAGAGGCCAAACAGTAGAAGAAGGGGACTCATAGATGAGGAAGAGGAGAGCCAAATCTGTGGAAGAGTTGGTAAGAATGCGAGGATACCCCTCTTCCTGCCCCTCCTAGGGGTTTATCTACATGAGTGGGTAGAATGAGAAATTCTCATTCTACCCCTTAGTACTTACAAAGGATGAGGGTACGTTAGTATATTTACATTGGTATATTCCTCTATACTATTGGGCCTATTATATGTTGGACTAGTTGCAAGGCCCAGCCACGGGGGGTTGGGCCACCCCCACAACAATATACATTCTTCTCTACGTGCATGACATCGATGCAGTGGCAAACTTCTAGGTGCTCCCACTAAAGTAAGTCCCAACATATTGATCTCTTCTTCTAGATGTTCTTCTCACAGGTCGTTGATTTATGTCCCTTTCTGAGTATAACATCTAAATCCTTAATAATATTATAAACCTCTTTTTTGCTTACAAGTTTCACTCTATTGTGTTTTTGCATCGGTAGTGAGATTGAGAGAGACTCCCGCTCCATGTTTCAAAGGATCAATGATGGTGCGGAGGTCACACGCAAGGAGGCGGCCCATGCTTTCTGTTGTGCCGCAGCTCTACGTATTATCGCCCTATTGTAGTGCACCAGGCTCCCGGATATTGACATGCCGACGCCTGGTCGACAGTCAGTACGTCCTCCGAAGGTCGAATTTATTTCCATTCCAAAAAAGGCGTATATGTATCGTAGGAGTACTTTGGTTTGTTGTATCGTGCATGATATTGTTTCTTATGCATATAACCAAACCCTATACACCGTGTTATTCCCAATTTTATCATAAAGTCTATTTTAATTCGTAACCTCAAATCTCGTCGTCTTTTCACATTCAATTCTTTGCATACCAAGGCATCCAACAACATGAAAATACGAATTCTGCAAGTAGGCACGAAATGTCTACACATCTTTCATCAGCGGTACTGTCTAGCATATGTTTATTCTTGTGCCTCATATTGTAACACAGTCCACATATTACTCATTTTTCAGGATGCAATACGTATCACTTCTACGACAAGCCCTCGAAATATTGTGCCGGTGTTTATGATGGATACATACGCTAAAGTGTCAAAAGTTATCAATCCACAAAAAGATTATCAATACATATATATTTTTCGCTCAGTTAAAAGGATGGTGTCATATATAGTTCACATATACATTCTCTATTTTTAAGTTATGGCTAGTTTGCGAGGGATTAATTTTAATTTTTTTAAAAAAATATTACATAAAAGCAGGCTCCAGTCACCGAATGGTTGGACGACTGGATAAGTTATCGCCTAGCGGTTGGACGATAGAACCTGTCGTCCGACTGTTGGGTGACTGCATCTCAGTCACCCAACAGCACAACTACTGCCTTCGTGTCGCTCGGCCATTGGGCGATAGGGGCCGGTCGCCCAACGGTTCGACGACAGGAGGCTACTTTTACAAAAAAAATCGTAGGTATATTTTTGTATTTTAGAATAAGAAAATGAATTATTCAAAAAAATTCAACAAGTTGGCTCATTTGTCAACATTATATTACACTTTCCACTCAATTTAGAGAACAAGGAGATGGGGGAAGAATGTACTAATATATTTATACTATGTAAGATTATAATATTCTTTCCCCTCTTTATTCGCCTAAAATGCATGGTTCACGTTCGTTATGAGACTCACAGTAAGTAGGCCCTGTGCAATTACTATTTTATACTCGATATACATGGTGGAGAGAGGCCTGCACTTCAACCAGATTCCAATTGCTAAAATACCTTTATAGAAAAAGGAACATTCAATTAGTTTTAAATTTAAATATTCAAATGTCACAAGTAAGCTCTTAAAATAAGTAAGTGCAGAGAAAACATGTTTAACATTTTACAAAAAAAAAAATACACATGTTTCAATTTCGCTTGATTTTTTTCACTCTTTTTAGGATTTACTTCAGTAGACTTCCCAGATATTGTAATATTGCAAATGCAGCTCAAAATAATATTCAATTCAAGCTAACATATAATCATATATTGTAATGCAGCACATTTTTTTTTGTGAATTCTCCAATCTTTAATTTGACATGGTATTATTGAAGAATATCACATAGGACTCGTTCCAAACAGTTTTTAGCTTCCAAAACTCTGAAGCCGTTTGGAACGCGTTGACTTCTTAACGTCTTTTTTCTTTTTTTTTCATTTGCATTGTCCGTAGAGATATAACAGTGTTTATCATTTTTCCTTAGTTTTCTTTAATTAAATGTCTCAAAAAAAGTTAATAGTTGTTACAGTGTTATTTCAATAAAAAGCCAAAAACCATAAGAAAAAGCTGAATTGAATGGGGCTGGCCGGTTCTCTTGTAATTTTCATATATGCTGGGTATGGTTTTTGGCACTCCGGGAGAACCGTGATTGCCTGTTGGTTTGGAGGGCCGTCCAGCACCGACTTGATCCTAATTAAATCCCTAAAGTTGACATCATGTCCACATTGCTCACGGCAGAGAAAAGCTTAACCACAATATTAGTACAGACGTACCATTGTAGTAGCTAGCTAGTGTCGTCATGCTGAGCCGGAGGTTCAATTCCAGCCACAAGGGGAGAAGGAAAGTGAGCACCGGAAATTCTTGTCACCACTTCGATCGTCAGCTGGGAATTCTGTTCTGATATCTCATGTACCTGGCTACCATTCCTAGTCAAGAATGTTGGCCTAAACAGGGCATGTTTGGTAACGGTTGCGGCTTATGGATTTTGGTTGAAATTTTTGAATTTTCGCTGTTTACGGTACAGATTACGGAGAGATAGATACTCACTTGCGATTTTGGATGGTACAGATGTTGGGCTTTTAACGTGTACATCGTTTAAGTTGTATATCCCGTCTTGAAAAATGCTCCGTTTGAAAGTTAGGTACTGTAGCGAAAGTCAAAAGCCGTCAGCTTCGGAGGAAAAGAACAGGCCCTATAGATCCAATCTGATCTGTGTGCTGTTGTTGTGTCCTATCTACTAGCTAGTATGTATCAATATAAGAGAAACTTAAAGGACAAAGAATGAGAACGTGATCAAAAAGTGGCAATGGGAGGTTGGTTGGATCCAACAAGGTGATCACTATCAGTACTGAGTAGATTGATCGATCAGCCCATGGTTTCCACTTCCAACCAACGGGAGCTTCTTGCTCTTGTCCTGGTCCACGATGCTTGATTGCTTCATTGCTTGCTAGTGATGTGTATCGACGTGGCAAATGTTCTTAATTACTTAGCTAGTTACATAATGCATGCACATATGTCGTCCCTACAAATTAAGGTGGTGATCATTTTGACTTATTTTTAGTGGCTTATGGCTGAAAAGCAATGTGGTGATCGAAAAATATTATGGAATGACAGAGGCTTATTTAACATAATTAAATTTAAAAATTAAAAATATAAAAAAATATGTTAGCCCATCACAAACAACGCAAACGAATACGGCAAAAAAAACCGGCAAAAAAGCTCAAAAAAAGTCAAAAGTTTAGAAAAAGACGAAATTATGAATAGTGAAAAATAAGCCAGAAGCCAAAAGCTTAAGCCGAAATGAGCGGAGCCTAAATGCGAAATTTTCAGGAATAGTTCTTCGTTATGGGTCGGAAATTGGGCGCGAGGCAGACTGAAGGAGATCGATGAGAAATTGAGGTGAAACTAACTCATGCATGTATCCTAGTGTTGGATCCAATGTTTTTTTTTTATTTTTGTTAAATTTACCTCTGCAATTGTTAGACAAGTTGTACTTAGGAAAAACACTAGTATTTATTTTTGTTGGATCCAATGTTTTTATTTTTGTTAAACTAACTTTTGCAGGTTAAAATTTTTATTATCGCAAAAAGGAGAGAGATGCTCCGGCTGTTGTGTTGGATGCGTTTTAAGGGGAGCAGTTGCAACTCGTGAGGTGTAACGTGATGTATGACTCGGATTTTTTGTGTGTTTGCTGGTGGCCTTCGATTGCCTGTCTCTTCTTATGGATTCAGTCATTCTTATGGATTCAGTCATTACCATTATGGTGCTGGACTGAACACTTACAATTAAGCCTCAAAAAGACCACTACCAGAGAGAATAGTACAAGAGCTTTTCTTGCATCACCACACAGTTTATGATGTTATTAATGCGAATTCAAGGATTTTTCGGGTGGTATTGGTTATGTTTCCAAGAGATGGACAATATACATACAGTTAGAGATGAAAACGGATCGAATAGTCACAAATACGAATATAAATCTATATTTTTAAAATGAATATGAATTTGAATTTGAATATTCTCAAATACGGATACAATATTCTCGAATACGAATATTTTCGAATACAGATTTTGCTTACCGCATTTGCGTTTTCTCATATACAAATTTCGGATAAAACGGATTCCTAGCGGTTTTGCCGATATTCACCGGTTTTGAGTGGTTATCGGTTTTAAACCGCCTAAATTCTAAATTTAAATCACAAAATTCATCCAGGTTTTTCCTGGGTTCTGGAAACAGATCGAATACGAATTGAATAGTCTCAAATATGAATACGGATACGAATATTCTCGAATACAAAGGCAATACGAATATTCTCATATACGGATACGAATATTTTCGAATACAAATACGAACTTTTTTAATACGAATTTTGCTTACCACATTCATATTTTCTCGGATAAGAATATCGGATAAAACGGATTATCCGTTACCGTTTCCCACCCGTACATACAGTCCAGTTTTTGGAGGTATTATTTGCTCTGGCTGCTTCAGCGCCTATGCAAGCTAGCTGTGAAGATAATTAGGCTATATAAATTTCGCTCTATCTGGTCCATAATAGTCCACTACCGAGTACGATACCCCTCTAGTACTATTTTTTTTGTTATAGGACTAAAAATATGGATCCAACCAAATAGGGCTGACAATTTGTATCCAAAGCACCTTGCCATTTTTTTTTGTTAAAACAATTTCGTTGTATCTGGTCCATAGTAGCCCACTACGGAGTACGATACCCCTCTTAATACTTTCAGGCTCTACTCCGTGTAGAAAGCAAGGAAAAGAGAGTGCACACAAACAATTAATTGTTCCCTGTCCGCTACATATAAGCACATCACTCCTTGTTCGTTTAGCTTTCTAGCTACCCTGAAAATCAAAATAAATAGGATTATATTTTTGAAGTAAATTCTCCAAATGATTTTTCAAATAGAAAACATATGCGTCATCCATATTGACGTCTTCATTGTCTTAAAAAACACAACTATCTATATTAACATCTTTAATATCTTAAAAAACACAGCTAAAAATCACCGGTGGCAACCAAATACCATCGAGTGAAAAAAAGAAACACGACCGGATCAAACGGGCTACGAAGTCGTATATAAACGAATCCTTCTGGATGTTACTAGAGCTCACGCATGGTGTTGAATCATGGAAGCGCTTAGCGGAGTGTCGTAAGACCAGTGTGGCTGAGCTCAACGCAACAGTGACGAGGCGGTGGACGTGGGCCCACACTCCTGCAAAGCGCGTGGTATCCACGTCAGTCAGCTGTCACCGTCGCAGTCGGTGCATGTACAGTCACTGTCCAAACCTAGAAACATATAGGCCGTACTAAAGGCACAAGCTAGCCCCTGAAATGCTGCTCGTCTTATTTTCTTCCAGATTCCACTCTCCCCTGGTTAAAAATAAAAAAAAAAGGATTACGGGTGTTACTGATTCTTGATATTAAAAATAAAATCCCACTCGTTTCAGCTCCTAACTTCTGACTTATTTTTCAATATTCATAAATTTCATCTTTTTCTAAACTTTTAGCTTTTTGAGCTTTTTTACCGGTTCTTTTTTTCTCGTATTTATTTACGTTGTCTATGATAAGCTAGCATATTTTTTCTATTTTTAAATTTTTTAAATTTAATTACACCAAATAAACCACCATTCTGATGAAAATTCCGATCATAAAGGTGCAATTTCAACCATAAACCACAGTTTTTCAGCCCAACCAAACAAGGCAGCGCATGCATACCGGTGTATAAGACTATTGACAGTTACTTTGTTATCTACTGTAAATCACGAAGAATTATCTCTCCTTTTTGGTACTTGCTTACCAAATAGTAGCTAAGTAAAGCCAAACACTCAAAACCACCACAAGCACGCACAGAGTAAAAAACGTCAGAGTAATTCGTGTACAATTGAAAAACAAGTATTTCTTTGTATAATACTGGTCCCTTGTATCTGATCCCGCCTCAACACAGACGAGCAAGAAGCCACGTGAAGCCAGCAGATCGATGTCGATGTTGCTATCCTTCACCGCTGCAAAAACTTGTCCAATGCCGTTATGGCATCATCCTTACTTGGTGCCTATATGCACATATTTACATGACAGTCAAATGAAATATCTGTGCTTCCTACGGATTGAGTTGTGAGAAAAAGGGCAGAGAGGCTAACCTCGATGTTAAGGGGAAGAGCTGGGTCATGGAGGGATAGCCTCAATGAGAACCAGCCACCATATCCTGAAACTCTTACCTGTGAAGTAATATGAGATTAAATATCAATCAGAAATCTATTTTGGAGAAGAGTAGATATATCAAAATATACACTGCAGCTTCCAAAAGCAAGCAAAGAATATTGACATACGCCTTCATAATTCTTCAGGCATTTGTGGAGATTTGGATCTTTACTGCTCCAAATGTTTCAAGACTGATTCTCCGTAGGGACGGAAGGATCTGTAAATAGAAATTAAATCCATGAACTTCTAGCAGTCCTTCCAGATAACAAACAAGACATCTCTATAGTCACAGCTCAATTGCCAGCATATCAATCAAATTGAGTAAACCTTTTGAAGGAGTGACTGGTACATGTGTTTGTATTTTATGTACTTTACATACAATTTTTCCACCATACACTACTCATCTTACAAGTGGGAGTGGGGGAGTGGAAAAAATGTAGGGCAAGGAAACTTTGAGAAAAATATTATAGCTAAATGTTGTTTGTACTATAGCCATCCCCAACATTTAGAAAAGAAATTAGAGGCATGAAGAGTAAGCATGCCCCCAATCCTATTTTCACGTGACACAGATTTCCTTAATGTGGATTAGAATTTAGAAATGAAGCATTCTCAATCAGAATATTGCATCGATTTCCTACGTAGATGAAATCACAGGATTAACAGATATATGCTTATGCAGAATAAAGGAGCAGGGCAACTTGAATTCACAAAAAAAAATCCATTTTCATCCATTTTCTTGTTGCAAATTCGAATAAGATTCATTCATATATTCTAGCATAACTCTTCTTTCATGTCCAGAGAATGTTGGGCTACAAATACTGGAATTAACTCTCCTCTCTCATGTCATCCACCCTAACTGACCATTCAAATGACAAAAATCGTTTCCATGTTAGTGTATAGTGTAGTGCTATACAACTGGCAGTAGCACTTTCCTTGGAAAAGAGCTAAATGGCATGAGTTTAACATACCTTCCTTTCGAATCTGCATGATTCTGATCAATCTTCAACCTTATCTCCACTGTCACAGCAGCCTCCTCAAGGCCCTTGACCAAATCAGTCAAAACTTCACTACCAATGTTTGGATTTGATGTTCTGGTGGCAGCAAGTTTATTCAAAAGTTTAACCTGAGGAAAACAAAGGAACAATATGAAGGTGCATGCCTGCAAAAGAGAGAACTAAAAGATAAATCTGAAGGTAGTCTTGTAAAGAATTAAGATGTTCCAGTTTTCCATAAAACCAGGTCAAATCAAATACAGCACAGCAGAAATTAAGACACTATGTTATCTTGGAGTTATTCTAAGGAGAAGCTATCCTCAGAATGGGGATAGATACATAGATTTTTTAGATCAAATGTAACCAGTGCATGCAAACTTGCTGTATTTAACCATCTTGATCAGGTAACAGAAGGACACTTGCCTTATGCATTAAATGCCAATATGGGTTGTCCAGTTCCCATATAATTGCCCGGTTTGAAAAGTTCAATGAATGAAGCAGAACAAGGGCCCTTACCATAAGATATGCTCCATCATCGAGCCAGTGATTCTCTTTCAGTGCTCCATGGCTACTTGTTTCCATGGCCAAATGTGACTCCTCACCAATAGAATTCTGAAAGATTGTCAATAACTTACATCTCGTCCTGCTTCAGGACTATCTGAATTACACAGAAAATGCAAATTAGCCAGACAAATGACCTCATCTATTACATTCTTGTACCCTCGCTTGAAATGATGATGCTTCCCTCCTTAAGTAAAAAAAGAAAAAAGCAAATGATCTTTAAATCAAACAAAGCACCAATATATAGCTAGTACCTACCAAGTTTCTCTTAAATAAATAGTGTCAGCCCATCTGAAGACTCACTATCCGTCACAATGGTAGTTCCTGGATGCTAGTAGCAGGGCAATGAATAAGTTAGTGGCAAGCAATAGCCTAATATGAAACATAAACACGACTCAGCAAAATCTTACCTCCTCAAGAACTATGGCAGACATCAAAGCAATCAATCGGTTACGGTTCAACTCACAACCACTGGAATTAACAGCAGCAGACCTGCGAACAATGTCATGAGGCAAATTTGCATACGTTTTGCAAAGGCCTTTCATATTATTTTCAAAAGCCTTGTATATTTATATGTAGAAATGTTTGTTTTATAATGGTGCATATCAAATTGAGATTAGTACCTGTTATCATTATGGCTCCATCAACTGGGCAATGATGTATCTCATCTTCTATAAGTGTACTGTTGAACATTGCCGGTGTTGAAGCCAATCTACATAATAATACATTGTTAGAATTGAATATTTAACCCATCTTTGTTGCCTTGTCAAAGCAGAGTGGTAAGAGAGTTATGAAGAAAACATGAAGCAAATTAAAGTTACTGAAACCATTTGAAATAGTTAAAAATTAGTGTTGTAGCTTCCCAAGAAATGATGTGAGAGGTTTCTCAGTGAGAAAATCTCACATGACAAGGCAATTTTGTCAAATTATGGAATTCTAGGTCTCTGTATGGCTCCATGCAACATAGAAGATCTTGCACAAAAACTAAAGTTTCAACTTATTAGATATGTATTATATAACTATGTATTTACCTTGTTGTATAAGGGGTTTCCTGCATATGTACCATACCTATAAGTGTATATATATTCGCTCATTGGCCTCATAATGAATACAAGCGTTATTCATAATATGGTATCAAAGCAATATCTAGGGTTTCGCCGTACCTAGGGTTTCGCCTAGCTGCCACTGTTCTTTCTCAGCCGCCGCCGCTTCACCGTTGCTAGCCATCGCCGCTGCTTGGTCCTTCTTCACCACCTGGACTATCAGCTTCCCCGTCCGTCGTCGCCCTCTGTGTCGACCTCGCCAGATCCAGCCGGATCGGGCTCGCTGGTCGGTCGTGGGCCTTGCGGCCGTCTTGATCACTGGAGACTCTACCGCCCGAAGTCGCCGTCGCCACTCCCTTGGCCGTCGTGAGTCACAGCCGGTGAGGGCGGTGCCAACCAAAGTCTTCGTGCGGCGATCTTGAACACAACAAGAATCGAATCGAGAATAATATGACAACCATGATCAGGAAGCTGGCCGGCAGATATGAGCTGCATGGTTAGTTTTGGACATGAGAAACAGTAGGAACATGAAAGGATGAATTTGAAAGAGCCTCATCCTGCGACAGAAAGAGAGGTACCATCTAGCCCCAAAGAGTCAATCTGACGGGAGCCGCCAAAACCGAAGGAAGCGCCATCGGGGCTTTATCATAAGAAAACTTAAGCACTTCATTCGTATTGGGGCGTGGGTGAGGCGGAGCAAACGTGGAGGGACTGGCTGGGGCAGAAAGCCAAGAAAGGACGGAAGAAAAGGTGGAGGAAGGAGGAGAAAAGCTGCAGCTGATGGCGGCGATGACTAGGCTATGTTATCCTTCCTTCCTCTTCTGTTGCTATGTTCTAGCCAGCAAGTCCCTCCACTCTACCGTGTTTCTTCCTCCTTCCCTTTGTGCTATGCTCTGTCTCCTGTTCTGCTGCCTAAGTCGGCCACCAGGTCCCGCTAGTCTGCCAGGCGCTAGGCCCTGCCGCCTACTACTTGAATTATAAAGTTCATTAATGAGCATGACATAGGGCTTATTTATGATTCCAACAAAATTATTCATTTGTATGTATAGTCTTTAGCCCTGCCCAGAAAACATCCATATTTCAGTACCTTCCAAGAAAGAAAACCTACAAAACACACTAGATGGTGCCCTTTCAAAACTTTCTTTGCAAGTCAACCTTTACTATAATTTTCAAAATAAAGCACCTTTACTGCCACAAGGCTATTGGCTTTATTTTCGAAAATCAAATGGCTGGATTGAACTTTGAAAGATTAATATTTTCTTTGTTCTATTTGCAAGGGTTGAGTTGGGGTGAAAACTTAATAGGTTAAATAGACATTTCTCACATGACAATACAAACACAAATTGAAATTCTAGCAATTATAGTCAATAGTTCATACCACCCATCACACCATACCAAAATTCATATCCTTTCATATGCAGATAGCTTTTATCAAATTTAATTTTTATTGATTGAATCACCTAAGTATAATAATAATTACATTTCAGCCAAGTAACACATTGGAAACCAGGGTAACATTCCCCAGAAACTGGATTGCCGAGAGGACTACTATTGAAAATCGATATTTTTCCAACAATTTTTGTTGAAAATCTGACTTCAACATTTGAAAAATGAATATTTAGATCATCTGTTGTATTATAAAATCACATTGAAACAATTAGACTTTTGTAGCCATTGGGCAAACCAATCGAGTACATTGGAGATGGACAAAGAAAACATTGAATAAACTAATCAATCATTTGTCCTAAGGTAATGACATGCATAACACACAAACTAGGACTGAAAAGGCATTGCTACAGAACAAGTAAAAGTAAATACAAAAGCCACCTGCTCCTCTCATCAGCAACTATGCAGTCCCTCCAATGGTTTTTCTAAGACCAAATAAGCAAAACATAAGCATCAGAACTCAGAAGTTTCTTTATCCTCATCTTTTATATTAAAACCATTTCGGTTGTTTTGCTGGGCATGAACAACATACAAAGAATGTGAAATGCATAGAGGAATTTGAATAAAAAGTATATAAGATAAATAAGCACATAAATGGCAGCAATTTTTATGGAGCGTGAAATAAATGACAATAAGAAATCAAATAGATAGTGTAAATTATCATGGTGGATATCAAAAGTGAAACACAATGGTAGTTCCTGGATGCTAGTAGCAGGGCAATGAATAAGTTAGTGGCAAGCAATAGCCTAATATGAAACATAAACACGACTCAGCAAAATCTTACCTCCTCAAGAACTATGGCAGACATCAAAGCAATCAATCGGTTACGGTTCAACTCACAACCACTGGAATTAACAGCAGCAGACCTGCGAACAATGTCATGAGGCAAATTTGCATACGTTTTGCAAAGGCCTTTCATATTATTTTCAAAAGCCTTGTATATTTATATGTAGAAATGTTTGTTTTATAATGGTGCATATCAAATTGAGATTAGTACCTGTTATCATTATGGCTCCATCAACTGGGCAATGATGTATCTCATCTTCTATAAGTGTACTGTTGAACATTGCCGGTGTTGAAGCCAATCTACATAATAATACATTGTTAGAATTGAATATTTAACCCATCTTTGTTGCCTTGTCAAAGCAGAGTGGTAAGAGAGTTATGAAGAAAACATGAAGCAAATTAAAGTTACTGAAACCATTTGAAATAGTTAAAAATTAGTGTTGTAGCTTCCCAAGAAATGATGTGAGAGGTTTCTCAGTGAGAAAATCTCACATGACAAGGCAATTTTGTCAAATTATGGAATTCTAGGTCTCTGTATGGCTCCATGCAACATAGAAGATCTTGCACAAAAACTAAAGTTTCAACTTATTAGATATGTATTATATAACTATGTATTTACCTTGTTGTATAAGGGGTTTCCTGCATATGTACCATACCTATAAGTGTATATATATTCGCTCATTGGCCTCATAATGAATACAAGCGTTATTCATAATATGGTATCAAAGCAATATCTAGGGTTTCGCCGCACCTAGGGTTTCGCCTAGCTGCCATCGTTTTTCTCACCGCCGCTTCACGTTGCTAGCCATCGCCGCTGCTTGGTCCTTCTTCACCACCGGACTATCGCCTTCCCGTCCGTCGTCGCCCTCTGTGTCGACCTCGCCAGATCCAGCCGGATCGGGCTCGCTTGGTCAGGTCGTGGACGCACGGCCGTGCCGTCACTGGAGCTACTGCCGCCGAAGTCGCCGTCGCCACTCCCTTGGCCGTCGTGAGTCACAGCGGTGAGGGCCAGTGCCAACCAAAGTCTTCGTGCGGCGATCTTGAACACAACAAGAATCAGAATCGAGAATAATATGACAACCATGATCAGTAAGCTGGCCGGCAGATATGAGCTGCATGGTTAGTTTTGGACATGAGAAACAGTAGGAACATGAAAGGATGAATTTGAAAGAGCCTCATCCTGCGACAGAAAGAGAGGTACCATCTAGCCCCAAAGAGTCAATCTGACGGGAGCCGCCAAAACCGAAGGAAACGACGATGACGATAGCGACCCGCACCACGAAGGCGAATCTTCTCAGTACGAACAGTTGCAACAGCCTCCAACAGAGTCACACGAGGGTGATGAGCTAACAACTGAGCACGAGTCTGCTCAAATTCAGACCAAAGACGTGTCAAAAAGACATAGATGCGGCGAAACTCCAGGTGAGACTACTGACGCTGACAATACTGACAGGTGCGGCAAATATCTGGCCCCAAAGAGTCAATCTGACGCCCTACCGCGGACAGCTGAACATAGAACTCGTCCACAATGGCATCTCCCTGCTGTAGTGACTGCTCCTGACGCACAACAGCAAGGTACAATGAATCACTAGATGGCACATAGCGGTTGCGCAGATGTGCCCACATCGCCTGTGCGGAAGCCAAACCAACATCACCAGTGAGATGCACCTCCATGCTAGCAACCAACATAGTAGAAGCACGAGCATCCTCATCGATCCATATCTTGTAAGCAGCATACTGAGTTTGAAAAGTCTACATGGCATCCTCAAAAGCCTCAGATGCCTTTGTATGAGCATCTTCGAAAGCATCATTCGGGAGTACAGGCTCAACAGGTGGAGTAGGGCGAGATGAATAGGGCAAGTCATCAGTAAGAAACTCACAAATGTGCTAACCACACATGTGGAGGCGCATGTGTTGAAACTAGTCCCGATAATTAAGACCATCGAAGATCACCGGGCAACGAGGAACAGAAACAATGCCTGCAAAAGAAGATAGAGGAACAGAAACAATGCCTGCAAAAGAAGACATTTTTTCTTTTTTTTTCTTTTTTCCTCTCTTTTTTCTTTCTTTTTTCTTTTTCCTTTTTTTTCTTCTTCGGTCGATCAACAAGCTTACAAAACCGACCGAACTCTACACTTGGTCACACAACCACAGCCGAGGAAAACACAGCCACAACCGAGTAGACTTCGGAGTGGCGTCCGGCCTCACCGGTGGTGGCCTGGAGTTCGAAGCAGTAGCCGGCCTCACCGACGGCGCGAGCTCGGAGATGACCAAGTGGTGGTGGCTGGCGCGAGCTCAACTCGGCCCGAAGGAAGACATCCAGGCGGCTTTAGTCAGAAAGTGGCCGACCTCAGGCAACCCGAAGAGGGAATACCAGGCGGATGCAGCCGGCATCGGGCGACGGCAGATGAGGCGGCCCAAATGAGACACCGACGGACCGATCTACAAATTAGTGACAACAAGTATGGTGAAGCGGCGGCGACTGAGGAAGAACAGCGGCGGCCAGGCGAAACCCTAGGTATGGCTCTAATACCATGTTATGAATAGTGCTTGTATTCATCGTGAGATCAATAGGCCAATATATATGCACGTACAGGTATGCCTATATACAGGAAACCCCTCGCACAACAGGATAAATACGCAGCTATATAATACATATCTAACAGATATGTGCCTTCAGAGCTTCAGTTGGCAGTATTCTTCACAAAGGCATAGACTAGAGCCTAGCATAGCTTCTACCTCTCATGTTGTTGATCTACCATAAGTTTGAAAGGGGTGTTAGATATGTATTATATAACTGTGTATTTACCCTGTTGTATGAGAGGTTTCCTGTATATATGTCATACCTGTACGTGTATATATATTGGCTCATTGGCCTTATAATGAATATAAGCGCTATTCATAACACAACTCACCCAAACAGAACATCATGTCCTCCAGCAGTGATTCCATGAGTAACTGCGTTCTGACAACAATCACTTTTTAATAGCCAGTAGTGAAAATGATCCGAATGAAGAACCAAAGCATCATGCCCAAACATAAAAAAAAAACTTGTCAAAACTGAAAATTTGTTGTTTAGTTTAACCCATCAGAATGCGCTGATATTTATGAAATTTATGGGCAAGAATGGGTAGAAAAATACAAACAAGATGAAGATAAATCACATCATTGGCAAATCCTGTAAACTAATAGAGAAAACAACCCCTGGCCTGAATTAATATGCATCAAAACTACGAATGACATTATGTACACACTCACATGTACAAAAATGGTTGTACTAATATTTCATAATTGTAAATACTTTGTCAAAAAAAGTATTGATAATAATTTTATTGATTGTAAACAGGACAAGAAAGCTATTACATGCAGAGCATAAGCTACAAGGACTTTGTCTTTCCACAAGTTCTTATTCCCTCATAAATAAATACTGCAGTATTACTACATGAGAAGGAGGATTTGAGTCAATGCTCTCATGGTACGATCGAGAAACTATCTTGTATTATTCAGAATCACTAATTGCTGAACAAATATGCAAGAATAATATAACCCAGACTGAATGTCTACATAATTCAGAACAATAATGAAATATCATTATCAGAAGATGTCATGAACCTTTGTTCATAACGGGATAAATATCCACCAGAGGGAGGTCGAACGACGACGACCTGAGGTAGAACAGCGCTAGGTGAAGGAGGACACCGGTTAAGACAAAGAACAGATCTAGAGTAGCCAGTTTAGAGTAGAGACTAGAGCTAGGAATCAGAGACTTGGGAATACTTCATTATTCCTAGCTTGATAATAATAGATACATGATGTCACTTTTATATACATGATGTCACTTTTATAGGGATAACTCGACTTGATCTCTAAGAAATAATCTCTATCTTTAAAGAAACCTATCACTAATAGATGGAATATATCTATAAGATAGTAAACCCATATAATAAGTAAACTAACTATTCTTATCTTTATTGTAACTAATCTAACCCTGATATAAGCGGTTGCTACAGTACCACGCACCCTGTTACAGTACTTGGGTACTGTTCACACACGTGAACAGTAATTTGGCACGTGACAGCGCCTAACAGTTCGAGGATGAGATGTCTCGCCGCGAGGGGTGTAATGTTATGGACCAAGATTAGTAGAAGCACAACACATGAACAGTACCGCACGCACGAACAGTACCGCGCACGTGAACAGTAGCCCGCATGAATAGAGCCACGCACGTGAACAGTACTCACATGAACAATATCGCGGCGTGAACAGTAACCCGCATGAGCAGTATCACGTGCATGGGTGTTGTATCGATGTTATCTATTTAGGTAGTTTTCTTATTATTTAGTTTGTTCTCTTTTAGATTATTTCTATGTATTAGATATAAGTTTCCTATTATTAGAGATTAGTTTCTTAATATAGAAATAAGCTTCTTAGGGGTCAAGTCTAATCATCCTTATAAAAGGACAGCATTGTATCTATTATCATTAAGCAAGAAATAAACAAAATTCTCTAGTCTTCCTCTCTTCATCAATAGGCCTCAGAGTCTTGGCGGCGGCATGGCCGGCTGATCAAGAGCGAGTGCCCTACCCTCGGTCCTTAGACTTGTACCCAACCACCACTAACCACAACATTTTGTATCAGAGTCACTCACCACGGCTTCCGATGCTGAATTATCTCCCTTGGACATGTTGATGGCTAGCAGCGAGAAAATCGAGTCCTTACTCGACAATATGATGGCCACTTTGGAGAAGGCTATAGAGTTGGTGGACAAGCTAAAGGAGCAGAAAGAGGCGTCGCATGACATTGCAATGGTTGCGATGCCACCACCTTCCCCAGCGCCGACATTGGCATTGGCCATGTTGTTGGTTTCACCAACGATGACTCCTCTTCAGGCTTTACCTTTGGTGCTTTTACCGAGGAAAGTTGTCGCTATCCAGCGGCGGTCATCTCCACGCGACCAGCCGATACCGAGCCTCCGCAAGTGTGGAGCACAACGGCTTCCATGTAAGGGTCATCAACATCGTCACATCTCTTCCACAATTGTTGCATCCTGAGGCAAGAAGGATGATGTTGCTGCCCGCGCTAGGTGCCTATGCCCTCAACGATATGCCTACAAATGAACAAAGGGGTCCAAATTAATTTCTAAATGCAATTAACAATCTAACATTGTAAGATAAGGAGATTAGTTAGTGCAGAAAGATATTAACCTGCGGTAAAGAACATCCTAGCAATCAAAGCGTCAAGCTGCCTACGACTTCATGATGGAAGCTTGATTCAATAGCTGAAAGCCCCTTTCTCTTCCTCACATTCAACCCTTCTGTAGGCAGTGGAACTTCCCTTGGCAAGCTTCTCGCATTCATTGCCTCCGCTTTAGCAATTTCGTCATGAAGTTGAGCGAGCACATCAACTGTAACTTTTGGACAAAACTTCACACCATAATTTCCTATCTTCAAGAGATGTGCTTTAACTCTTGAGTAGCTCCCATGGATAATATGATCATAGAGCCTACATCTAGATCGTGCATTCCCTCCTGCACCATCTCAGTCTTCTGTAGCAACTCAATATACCTCCAAAGCGGCTTCTTTTCATTGTCAATTGGAGGTATCACACGAGTAGCATTTAGGATGCTCCTAGCCGAGGTGGCTCCACTGGATGAAGCAGGACACGCACTAGTACCAGTGCTACACGATGCACTCGAGCCTCCGAATCCACCACCACTAGATGACATGATCTGATCTGAACAGCAGGACAACAAATAGCAAATAAACCAGCTAATGACAACAAATAGCAAATAAACAGCAGGACCATACTGCACAGGAGCCCACGAGCGGAGGCGACGGCCGAGGCACCAGGTGGAGGCGACAGGCGGAGGCGGTAGCCGGCGGGTGTTGAGGCGACAGACCGAGGCAACGGACAGAGGCGACGGGCAGAGGCGGCGGACGAAGACCACGGACGGAGGCGATGGACCGAGGCTATGGGCGGAGGAGACAGCTGAGACGACGGCCGAGGTGACGGGCGGAGGAGACAGGCGGAAGCGACGGCCGAGGCGACAACCGGAGGGGACTGACGAGGCGATGGGCGGAGGTGACGGCGAGAGGCAGCAGCGAGGCGGCAGGCGAGCCGGCGTTGCCAGGAGGCGAGCCAAGGCGATCGTGGAGGCGAGCCGAGGCGGCGTGGAGGGGCAATCGTGGAGGCTTTCTCAGAGGCGTGGAGGCGGCGGGGTAGGAATGGCCAAATGGATTGGATCTGGCTGGTGGGCGTTGTGGGTGGGGATATTAGGTTAAAAGTATCGGAGAAGTATCGGGAATTTTTTTTTAATAATCATTAAATCAGGATACGTGCAAGATACGTATCGGCGCGTACCAAGGCCGTATCCATATCTTGTACAGTATCCGATACCGGTACGTGACTTTTGTGAAGTATCCGCTCAACGTCCGCCTCAGAGCCTTTGCAGCGGCATGTCCGGCCGATCAAGGGCTACCCTCGGTTCTAGACCCGTATCCAACGAACACTCACCACAACAGATGAGGAACAACATTTAAATATAAAATTTATTGACTTTTTAAACCAACTATTTGCAGCCAGTACAACATTAAATACAAATGATTGCTTGCAAATGTCTAATATAGAAGCCTTTGACGTCTCTTGATTTTTAGATGAAATAGACTTGTAAATCACAGTTTTTTAACCAGTACACGAAAACAAAATTGGTCACCAAAAATATTATCCAATTCTATAGACTCCCGAGTTTCTCAAGCAACACTTGAAATAACTGTTTGATAAAAGTCCAAATAATCACTATTCACTACTTGGAACAGGATTTAGTCCAATAAGAGCATATTTAAGCCCTGTTCAAAAGTGTTGTTGCTTTAGGCTGATTGCAAGAGATTGAGGGGGTAAGGGGCACTCGTGTTAAGAAGTTACTCCGTTAAAAGCGGTTCCTACAGTGACTCCTACAAACGGCTTATAGAAACCACCTTGAGAAACCGCTCCGTTCAAAAGTAAGCTTCTAAAGGCTAAAAGTTAGAAGCTGTTTGGAATAGAACCTTAGAGCATGCATAACTTTGAACAATAAATCTAATAAAAATGCACAGAAAACAGGTGACACCTGCAATTTATGTGCAGAAATTCGTGAATCATGTCCAACAGAGATTCTTAAATGTCTCAAGCCATCTACTTTCTTCTTGTTTAGTAAGCATCCAACAAAAGCAGCAGCTATAGCTTCAGTAAAAGGTTCAGTGAGATTGGCAGGCTCACCTTCAACCCCAGCGACGGCAACACCACGAATATCACTGCAAAACAAAACAGCTGAATAAAACTACTTGATATATAACACATTTGAGATATACTTACAGGATGACATGCTAAATTGCATGTACCGCACAAGCTATTATGGCATACTGGTGTATAACTGATGGCAAGTCGGCCTGCTGATGAAGTGGAGGTTTTTATGCACATGGTAATGTATGGGGAAAATAGGTTGGAAACCAGCAGTAGATAGCAACCAGTTCCCAGATTTGTGGATTTGGTAAAACTAGCCAAATCTCAATGAGTAATTCATGCTTGACGAACTTTGCATTTTTCTTGAACATGATCACATCTTCTATAGTATTTGGAAAAATAAATTTAACATATTCAGTATTTAATATTAACTATACAGTTTCTCCAAAGACTGCCAGATTCTACATAAAGTTAACTGGTTTCGATTGGATCCTGGCTGGCTCAAGGGGTTTGGCAATTTGGTTACTGCTAAAAGACTAACTGGAACAATACCCCACAGCCAGTCATTTTCAATCCAGGAATGAGATACACAGTCTTGTTTACATAAAAAATGGCAAAAAGACAGCATAGCAGACATGCAAAATCCTGAGCCAATATTTCATAAATAAGATGCAGGTTCTAGCTATATTTTAATGATCATGAGGTAAAAAGTTTTCTTACATGATGATCAAAGTGCCTTTGAGAAACATAATTGTTGTTTGAGACCTTCAATACTTGCTTATGCATCATATTACTCTGGGTAGTGTCACTCAAAACATAATGCAGGCCTAAATGCAAGTAACTATAACTCCTCAAACAAAACCAAAACACCCAGTTAAAGTCAGGTTCATACAGTAATTGATAACACCCACGTGTACCATATGATGTGGCCAATGACCATGTGTCCAACTATAGGATTTCTAGCAATCTAATGATCCTTGCAGCTGAAGCAACAGCCTTGTTGAGACTGTGAATCTAATGATTTACAGACGAACAATATTTACTTTAACTCAAATGTATTTTATTTTACATTTTTCCAATGCAGTTATAGTCTCGAATGAAAATCAGTGAACTTTATTTGGTATGGTTATAGCTGAGATCTTGGCATCTTCCCACCTTATTTCAGCATCTTGCTTATCTCTAAAGTTATTTTTCTTTTTCTTTTCTCTGGTACAAATAACACTAAAAGTAATGTGCAACTGTTTCGATTTGCAACTCCTCCCCTTTATTAACAAACCTAATGCACAGGAAAGACCTATAAGTCATAAACTCCGCCTCTAACCATCCCATGCCACTGTGAAAAATGCAAAAGCATGGGATCCCTACCAAAACACTAAAGCAATTAAATAGCTAAAAGAAAAAGGGACCCAAAAGCACTGGATATGGCATTGGCTACTAACAAAAATAGCTTCAATGCTTTTGGAACAGCACCATGGATAGAGATGTTTTGTTACCATTGCATAAAGCAAACTAGTTTATACAATTTAAGTCTTTAAAAGCATGTAAAGCCATGGAGATCATCATAGAAACTAGTTTATACATACATGCCATTTTGAAGCTTAAGAAAATCAACTTTCTCAGTGGATGAGACAACACTGCTACGTTGAGCAGCTGCAATGAAAGTTACTCTAAGCAACTTTTCAAACTTGCACATCCACAATGCACATATATTACAAAGTGCAGAATATCCAAAATCAGAAATCGATCTATGATCTGACACAATATAGTTAGACAATATCTGACAGAAAATTACCAAAATGAGTTAGTGAAAAAAAATCCTAACGTAACACTAGTGAGCAACCTGATCAAGGAGAGCCTAGAACACACCATTGTAGCTAATATTTGCTTGTTTGCCAAAGCTAATCCAAGCTGTTGATGTGGTGTTTAACCACTTGACTGGAGAATTAGCCAATGTTAATCTACATTCCTGGAAGGAATGCATGCTGCGGGTATTGAGGGCACAAAAGTCACTGGGATATCTTGTGTTGTGCCTAGTCCGTGGGTGGTGTTGCGACAAGAATGCATTTTGTATGGTCCTCGCTGATAATGCTGCACAAATTGCCAAATCTATCAGATTGTCTTCTAATGTTAACTTAAGACATTGCACAAGATAATTGTTTTTATTTTGGGTTCTTATCCTAATACTGTGGATGAATGGCGTAGTTTTCTTCAACAAAATGCAAATGACTAAAGATTTGTACTTTATTGCATCATTTTTCAGATCAATTTTGCACTACATCTTCTATTAGGGTATCATTTAGAAATGTTTTATGTAAATGAAATTACATATCTGCTCAATGCTCTCTTCACATTAATTTCTTGTGGTATTGACATGGAGGTTTTCAGAAGCCAATGACATTGATCATTCTCTGTTTATTCTATCGGTTGCTCTCTGAAACAATATTTTACAATTTTCCTATCCTTTCAACTTCAACCATACCAGCAATCACTATAGATGATTTGGTCAAATGGCCCAGCATAACTTATCGACAGTTCACAAAAACTAGCAGCTCAATTTACAAATCCAATGTTTAACTTTAAGAAGAATTAACATAACAGTAACACCATCAAATATGTCATTGGCTGAAAGTACCAATATCAACAATTCCGTGTCTGAGGGCAACCTTAACAAGCTGTAACTTCTATTTTTCTTTGACATGTTGTGGCAAATGATATTCGATCACAATGTGTGTTCATCCACAAATGTTTATCGACAAATGACGAATTACCTCACTGGCTTTGTCTCTCTTGTTTTCAATGGCAGAGAAGAGCAATGGTCGTATCAGCAAAAAGGTAGTCAGCTATCACTACCATTTAAGGATAATTCAATTGCGCAGGGTAGCTGTATTCTCTTCAATTGACAGACGAAACAGATAAAACAACCGAGTGCTGCATCCATTCAACGGGTGCTAAGGACATAAATCCAAGGAAAATTTGCAATGCCTCCAACATGATTTCGTTTGCTCCAAACAACCCACCCAAAGGAAAAGAGCGGTATCAACGAATCGGATAAGGAATGCTACGAAATTCTTTTGGTTCCGCAAGAATCATGGCATGAGACAAGGGATTAAAGCGCCAATAGCTCATCGATCCTTTCTACAGCTACGGATTCTAAACCCCACGCTTCCCAGAGCTCTACGCTTCAACCCTTTGCGAACCTGGTGGGGACTACGGGCGCTACGGCCATGGATTTGAGTTCGAGATACGATTCAGTTCGATCGGAGAGATCACTAGAGTAAGCGTTGCACGGATTAGAGAACGGAAGGAGGAGGCGACGCACTGACCGGCCATATGGATGCCCGGCGGCGGCGGAGGCGGCGAGCACGAGGGGAGTAGGGAGAAGAATCGGGAGGAGCGGCACAACCGGCTTCATCGATTTTTTTTTATGCAAAAGATGTGAATTAAACACAAAATAATAGAATAGAATAATAGATTGAACATAACAGATGAGAGAGACTTCTTTTTTTACTGCTTTCTTTTTTCATAAAGCGCATACAATGACAATTAGAACTTTCTATTTATAGGCTAAGTGGAGGATGTCACCAATGAGCTAGGTTTGTAGGTCTAATTTCTCAACACTCCTCTTGGGCACTCATCTGACACAATCATACCTTATTAAAACTCCATAAAAATTCAGCGGGAAAATTTATAGAAAGAGTATATGATACATGTTATGTTGTGTTGCATGAATTGCCTCATTAAAAACCTTGCCTGAGAAACTACAGAAAAAAATGTTAAGGGAAAAAAAGTATAATCCATCCAATTCCATCAATCTACAGGGTTTATTTTTTAGGTACTCGATCTTCATGATCAAGTTTTAATATTAAGCTTGAGAAGAATCTCTCCTTGAATTCTGAACTTCCCTAAGTCTCATCATTCCAATTCCATATACACATCTTCCAAAACTATATGCTAGAAGTCTGCAAGATTTTCACACGACTTAGTATACAATACCTTAATTTCATCCATCTTTTGCAATTCATAAGCATAGAAGAATTTAGGGTTGATATGCTTTGTGAGATGACTCTTCACGTAGCCCGTCTGCACTTATGCAACACAAGCTGCATTATCTTTATAGATAATTGTAGGAGCTTGCACGATATTCAACCCACATTACTACTGGATGTGTTGAATCATTCGTCGAAGCCAAACATATTCTCATGCGGCTTCGTACAGTGCTATGATTTTCGAGTGGTTCGTCGAAGTCGATACAAGACTTTGCTTGGACGATTTCTATAAAATTGCAGTTCCACCACACAGGAAAACATAACCTTTTGTGACCTAGTGGTATGCAGGTTCGACAGGTACCCGGCATCTGCATAGACTGTCCTATTCAAGTCTTGTCTCTTTCTATAGAATAGTTCAAGATCTTTACTTCCTTAGAGGTATCGAAAATGTCCTGTATTCCCTGCTAATGCCTTTTAGTAGGTTCTGCACTATACCTTACTAATAGGTTTACAACAAATGCAATATCTGGTCTAGTGCAGTTTGCTAAATACATAAGTACTCCTACTGCACTTAAGTATGAGAATTCTGGTCCTAGGACTCTCTCTCCCCCTCTTTTCTAGGTCGGTATAGATCATTGTCTTACTGTAAAGATCGTATGTCCATTGGTACTCTCGAAGGGTATGCCTTTCCAAAACCAAACTTTTCTAAACCTTTTGAGTGTATGCGGATTGATACACTAATATCCCTTCAAGGGTATACTCAAGTTGTAAACCTAAGCAATATTTGGTTTTACCCTAATCTTTCATTTCGAACTCTGACCCCAAGTAAGAGCTTGTTTCCTTTATATCTTCTAGGGTTCCGATGATATTCAAATCATCGAAATATACTGAGATTATACAAAATCCATTCTAGGATCGTCGTATAAATACATAGGGACAATCTTCATTGTTCGTGTAGTCTTTCTTACATAGAAAGTTGCTTAGGCAATTTTACCACATTATGTCTGATTGCTTAAGTCCATACGGTGATTTTCTGAGTTTCACACTGTACAGACTTCTATTTGCTTTGTCTTAGTTTGGGACAGGGGTGCCCTCAAACACCTTCATATAAATGTCCGAATTCAACTTTCCATAAAGGTACGCCGTTATTACATTTATCAATTTTTATTTCTATGTTCAGGTTTACTACCATCGAGATTAAATATCTAAAGAAAATATCACCCATGACCGGAGAATAGATTTCTTCATAATCAACTCCTGGACGTTGAGTAAAACCTTGTGCAACAAGCCTTACTTTATATCTTACAACTTTATTTTTCTTATTTCTCTTTCGAATAAATACCCACTTATGCCATACAGGGTGCACATGGGGAGGCGTGCGGCTTACAGGCTCAAACATCTCTCTTTTGTTCAGAGATGATAATTCAGTTTTTATTGCCTTTTTCTAATCCTCCCAATCTGATCTTTTCTTACATTCAGCGAGCAATGCAGGCTCTGGATCAAGATCGATGATTGCAGTAATTTTCTTTGTAAAATAAATATCAACATTGGTTGTTGTCCTATTCATAGATTCTCCCGTGTGCACATAGTTTATAACTATTTCATCATGGGTTGGTTCTTCTGGTGCTTCTACTTGCTCACCACTCCTTCCAATTGCGGGGGTAAGTCCCTTTACTTTTTCAGCTCCAATATGTATGCACACATCCATGTTGATTTCTCCCTCCGTGGGAATGTGCAGATCTGGTATGCCCTTTTCTGCAAATGCCATACTGGTGCCAGATCTCAATTGGCACCCCTTCTGATTCTGGGGAATTTCAGTGATTGTCTATGTCAAGTCCTTTTTATCCTTTTCTACTAGGCGTCATTGGTTACTTGGGATTTGAGGGATCAGAGTTCTGTCCTTTTATTCTAAGGCCTCTAGACGGGATTAAGGATAACTTCAACCTTTTTTGTTATTTCAACCCTCTACAGTGCATTGTGTGCAGGCACATGCGACTTTGTCACGCTCTTTAAATCACTAAAGTGGTCCGGCAGTTGGTTTGCTAATACTTGCAAGTCAATGATCTTCTGTACTTCTCTATTTGATTCACTAGTGTGCGAGTCATGTGCATGGATTCCCGTGGCTTGCCACGTAATTTCCTAACATTTTTTATCAAGGGGTTGATTTCCTCCCCTAATGTCTAATGTCGGGAAACTATCCTCATGAAATATACTATCAGTAAAATGGGCAGTATGCAAATCTCCTGTCATGGGGTCCAAATATCTGATTGTGGATGCTGTCTCATAACCAACGTATATCCCAGACTTTCGGAGAGGCCCATTGTTTACATTGTGGAGGGAGTATAGGTACATAAACCTTGCACCCAATCCTCTGGAGATAAGAAATTTTCGGTGTTGATCTTTGCGCTAGTTGCATTGGTGAATGGATATTATATGCCGATGGTCTAAACTTGATGAGATTTGCTGCATGCAGGACTGCGTATCCCCAACATATAGATGGTAAATTACAATTCTGCAAAAGCAGTCTGGCAATAAATTTAACCCTCTTAATCAATGCTTCTACTAGTCCATTCTGGGTGTGAACATGTGGTACGGAATGCTCAACTTTAATTCCTATTTTGATGCAATAATCATCAAATGCCTTTGAAGTAAATTCTCCGGCATTGTCCATTCTGATAGACTTTATATGATGATCAGGGAAATTATTTTTTATTTAAATTATCTGTGAGATTAGCTTTGCGAAAGTATGGTTTCTCATAGATAATAAACATACGTGTGATTATTTCGAGAAAGCATCGATGAGTACCATAAAATATTTAAATGGCCCAGACAGTGGGTATATAGGACCACAAATATCTCTTGGATACATTTCAGAAATGCAGAGACTTCATCCTTCACTTTCAGAGTAGAAGGTATAGTAATTAATTTCCCGGTGGCACATGTAGGGCACACAAATTCTTCTTGATTCATGAAATTCTTTACATCGATATTATGTCCATGTGAATTGTTAATTATATTTCTCATCATCCTAAGACTTAGGTGGACTAATCTATCATGCTAGAGACAGAAGAGTTCAGAGCTTCTAAATATTGTTTTCAGGGCAGTATATGCTGTGCGTGCCTTGCAGTATAGCCTATCTCAAATGAACAAAGTCTTTCTAATACCCTTTTTTCATTTGCTTTACACTTCATAATGAGTAGGTATTCCTTACCGTACTTTTTTTCAGTCTCAATGTGGAAACCGTTAGCACGAATATCCTTGAAAGTTAGGAGAGTTCTAGTCGATTCTGGGTACAATAAGACTTCTTCAATGACCAAAGTTGTGCCCATTAGAAGTATAATTGTGGCTCTTCCTAAGCCTATTATACAAGCATCGTTACCGGTGATTGTTGTAAGGCTGCCGACATTCTTGCTAATCGACTGAAAGAATTTTGTCTATCTCAATATGGTATTTGTTATGCCGCTGTCAGCTAAGCATACTTCCTCTATAGGGTGCCACACGCGTTCTAATATAAAGTACTTTATTAATATGTAGTAGAAGACAATCAACACATAAATAAAATACTTCAAATATCAGAACATATCATACCATTATTAACTGTATAAATGAATGAATTATTCAATATCATCCAACCATCATGAGAAAAATGAATTGTTTGAGTACCATCAATGCAAAATCTAGCTTATTTCTTCCACACATGAAATAAATGAAAATCAAAGTATAAATGCATTATGTGCATTAGACTGAATCTGCTAAAAAGCCAGAAACTTTAGCTACTATCTTCTTGTGGGTGAGATGCTCTTCTTGGGAAATCATGATGGCGGCAGCTGCAATGTCAAGAGGGGGTGCTGCTGCAGGAGTGGAGTCAATCTCCATCAGTGCAGGCAGCTGCTGAGAACTCTCTCCCTCAACAAAGGCAAAGTGGGTTTCATGCTGCC
Source organism: Bonia amplexicaulis (assembly GCA_036346245.1). Taxonomy (NCBI): domain Eukaryota; kingdom Viridiplantae; phylum Streptophyta; class Magnoliopsida; order Poales; family Poaceae; genus Bonia; species Bonia amplexicaulis. Next base: position 15,324,575 of record CM070755.1, on the reverse strand, counting down.
CTTTGCCACCCTTCTTCTTCTTAGCCTAGAATGCATCGACGATGTAACATCCCAAAATTTTGGATATTCAAAAATAGGAAATTTTTAAAATTTTTCTTGCATTTTGCTGGCATTCAAATTTTCTTCTGAATATTTATTTGAAACCTTATTGAGTTTTGTGGCATACAAACCCAAGATTGGATATTCAGAATTTAATTAGAACAAAGTAATATCAAAATCAAAATCCATGGGCAAATAATTAAAAATCTGAAAATTGAACACAGAAACTCAACTGAAAATTTAAAATTTGGAATGTCATGTAAAACTCCAAAAATTAGTAAAACCTAATGCAAATTAAATTTTAAATTAAAAATTAAAATTTCAAATCTTGGCTTGGAACCTTCATTTTCTATTTTTCTTCCCTTTCCCCTTTTCTCTCCCACATCCATGTGGGCCCACTGCTTCTCTCTCTCCCTCTCTCTTCCCCTCTGTCCTCCCCTGCGCGCGGACCCCACCCCCCCCGTTTTTCTCTCTGGCCGTGGGCCTCTCCCTGCTCCCTTCTTTCTTCTTTTCTCCCCCCATGCGCCTGCGCCACTTCTTTTCTTCTCCCTCCTCCCTTCCGTGGGTAGGGCATCGCGCGCCTCCCTCGCTCGCTCTCGACCGCATGCAGCGCCAAGACGCCCCGTCGCCGCCACCCATCACCCTCCGCGCGCGCCGAGCCCGTCTTTGGGCAAGGACCCCGGTCCCTCGCCCGCCTGCTCGTCCGTCGCCGCCATACCCGGCCAACCACCTCCTCATGCACGCATGTTTTCCTCGCTATAAAGCCCGGTAGACGCCATTCGCACCGCCAGCCTCGCCTCGCCCCCACCCCGCCTGATTGAACCCCATGCCCTCCTCCTCACGGCGCCTCTTCTTCTCCAATCCGCCGAGCCACCCACCGAGATAAGCCACCGCATCCAATTACTTGCTCTCACACCTCCTAAGATCACGGTGAGTCTAACTCCGCCGGCCGAGCTCCTCCGGCCTACATTTCACGCAAGATCGACTTCCTTCCGAGCCGCCGCCGCCGCCGCCGCCCGCTCAAGCCCCCGGACCCCGCCGACACCTCCATCGATCTCCTCACAACCCAAAGAACTGTTTTTCTCCTCACCGATGACCCTCCGGTAGCCCTCGCCGCAACCTCGCCGCCGCCCGCCCCGGCTTCCGCTCGCCCCTCTTGCCGCTCGGCTTAACCGGTTGAACCGCCTCACCGTCGGGTAACACCGAGAGGCCGATCGGTTTGCAGCGCTAGCGCCGCCTCGGCCGCGCTGCTCGATTCCCCACCGCAGCATGTTTAGTTAGGATTTTCTTTTTTGTCATTGCGTGCTAAGTCGAGAGCGACTAGAAAAATATCCTAAAATCTAAAATAAATAAATAAAAGATACAAAAATTATTAGGGTATAATTAAACTTTATCTAATCATAGATTAATTAATATATAGTAACTAATGTGCCTTGAATATTTGTTTAAAAAGCTTAACTGTTAATCAAGGGCATATTAAGAAATTGAGTAAAATCTTGTTTAGGCTATGCTCAGGGAATAACGATTTAGCAAATGAAAACTTTTTTAAGAGCAAATCATACATCCATGCATTTTAGTAAAAGAAATAGGACTAGCCCATCTATGCATAATTGATACGGTTTGAGCCATCATCTAAGAGGACTAATTACTAATTCAAAGCAATGGTAAAGACACATGACTTTGGTTAAATAGTCAAACTTAATAAAGATTACCCTTAAATAGAATGTACGCCCTAGTATTCACCAAGCCACCATTAAACAAATCTCGGTGATATATCTTAGTAAATAGCAATAATGAAATGTTATCTTGTACAAAATCTCGCCTAGGTAAATAAATCCAAATTAAATAGAGCCATGCCTAATAATTGCTAAAGTATAGACAAAATATCAATGGTACTATTAATTAAATTTTAAAGTAGATTCGGTAATAATGACGGACATAACTGCATATAGCAAGCCAGGACTCGAACAGGCGGATCCTAATCCAAAATAAATTATGTCTAGTGATAACTACGTATACATAAAATATCACACCATAAAATACTAAGAACACGGGCCCTAGTATTAATTGGTAAGCTAAAATTTGCATACCCCGTATATAGTATATGCCCTGAATATTAACGCTCGACAAAATAATACCTGGCTAGGCTTGTACACCAACTCATAGGTCTAACCTACCTCATGGAACTTCCTAAATAAATGTAAAATAATAAAAGAGATTACTAATAAAAAGATCAAGTCATCATATTCTATCACCGACCTTGCCTCCAGTCACCTATTAACTCATAATAAAACTAAATTGAGTTTATTCGGAGTTATTTGGATCTTTTTGAGTTATTTGCCTTTATTTGGATTCAGTCGTTTATCGCGTAAGTAGAAATTGGAAGTCGTGAAGATTCAGTGGATCAAGCGAGGTCAAGCTCGAAGGGAAGATAGAGACCAAAAGCTCAAGAGAAAGCATTGTGTGAGCTCAAGACCGCGGTAAAATCACGCCAGGCGAGTCAATACTTTGATCATGTTGAACCTACATGCTTAATTTAAGATTCTAGTTATATGCCCATTGTTTGCCTTGATTAATATTACACCACCTTGTTGAATATTTGAATATATGAACCTTGTCGCCCTAGCGAAATTATGATAGTAACATTTTGAAAATAAGTTCGTAATTTATACGCCATGCGTAGTGTTGCACAGATATTCATGGGCGTGAAAACGCCCAAGCATCACTTTTAATCATGAGAAAATTTGGTTGGGCAGTCATGGTGGTAATGACTGGTATATGTTCGATATGATTATTTTATGTTCCCAAAACTCTACTTGCTTAAGTATCTCGGCGGATGGTTCGATGGTGTGTGAGTGGTGCGGTGGAAGCACAATGTGGTTAATGGTAGAACCGCCCAAATACCACTAAGGACTGAATCTTGTCATGATCTCCCACGTAAAACAGTGCAACCACAAGTCTGTAAAGTACAACTTGGCTAAGTAGTTGTATCGAAACTACTGGACTCATCTCACTGGTAGTGGAGTGAAGTGGATAAGCAAGGGCAAGGGGAGGCCTAAAGGGACACCAAGGGGATGGTGAAGTTTTCCAGCTGTTCTAAGCGTTGCGGGAAGTGGAGCCCGGCTGCGTTAGTAACTGTGGAGAACATCTCGTGCATAGATGGGACCCACCGCAAGTGGGAGAAGCCCATAAGGTGAGATGACAAAAGGAGCTAGATACTTTGAACAGTCACTGTGATGGTCTGCTCAACCACATGACTAAGGAATCGTGTGGGACAACGATTTGATTGTCTCTTGTGGTGAAAGTGTACAAACTCTGCAGAGTCAAAACTATTCGAATAGCCGTGCCCACGGTCAAGGGCGGACATGGGAACTTAACCAGATATAGTTCTATTTCAAAAACTTTGTGGGTGGGAACGGAAAAATGGCGGGCAGTGCAAGGCCCTGGTTTGTGTTGCCCTGGGTGTTGGCCCAGTGATAAGATAAGCGGCTATAACGCTGAAGGATTAAGCATATGGTGCAGATGCCATGTAATGGTGGATGGAATCTGAATCGCTACTGTTATTGCATTCCCATACACATTATGTTTTGTGCAAACTGCTAAGTCTCAGGGAATTTCTATGTATTGTATTTCAAAAGTAAAACAATGATAATACTTCTCATAAAACAAAATATCAGGAGGAATGAATAGTCGTAAGAACAGAAGATGGTTGTTTGTGGTAAACGCATAAAGATGGCGGATTCATGTCGATCATAAAAAGGGAATGATAGAAAGGGTTTTAGGAGAAATAGATTGGTAGAGCTTAAATGGATTGATATGACAAACAGATGATTTAAATGGTTTTTGGAGAATTAGGAAGTGCAAGGGAAATTACGGGATTACGATACGGACAAATAGTATGAATTCTTTGAAGAGGCTGGAAATAATGTGATGGATAGGATTTGATCAAAATACTAGAAGGATGAATTGAATTTTTGAGTATATCGGAGGAATAATAATAATTACCGGGGTATAATCTGGATCAATGATTTTGGGGAATTAGAAGAGTGTAAAGGTAATTGTTGGATTTAATGGGAATAGTAGGATTTGACTTAGATGGATGATTTGAATTTGAGGAAATTTGGAGATATGATAATTGGAGTATAAATTTGATTAATGATATTCTCGGTGGAGAAATATTGATGAATTAGTTAGAGACAATTAGTGACAAATAAGATTGATCATGGAAAAGCATATTATGGTTTTGGATGATTAGCGTAAAGGATTGAATGATTAGAAAGTACTGGTACGAATGTTTTCGGTTGATTAAAAAGTAACCAGGTTAGTGAATCTTTAGAATTCAGAGGTGAGGAGCTGGTGGATAGCGATTACAAGATTGGATTATTAAGAAATTTGGAATACAAAAAGTATTGGTGGATTCAAAATAAATATATAGAAAGTATATGATCGGTGGGTCAACTAAATAATGTCACTCACTGTTTGGAGTCTTAGACAACAATTAGTAAAGAAATTGTGTCTTTGGTGGATTAAGTCAATTATGGCATTTGGTGGAGTGAGTCAACTATGGCAATCGCCGTGTGGGGTACTAGGTAGCAGTAATAACACTATGGTTTAATACTAACAATGCTACCAGAAGCGATTTCTGGCAAACAAAATAACCCGAGCCTTTCCTTTGATAAGCCATGCATACTATATATTTGCATTCTGTGTATTGGCTCGCGGAGCACGGTGGTTAGTGTGCTCACACTCGCTCTCACAACAAATCCAGAATCATGAATCGGATCACTGCGCCTCAGCAACACCATTGTTCATGATGGCGAAGAAGATGAAGATGTCAAGGGCTAGGTCGTGAACCTCCAGTTGGCTGCCTGTGGGCATGTCCTGAAGGTCCCACCTGTGTGCTTCGTTCTTCCGCTGCTGCGATTTGCTGATTTCGGCCTAATCGGCCCATGAGTAAGTTTACTATTTTATTTATGCTTCCGCAAGGTATGTATTTGATATTTATTTTCTGTAACTGTGAGCACTATCTACTGATCCAGGGAATAGTGCATTAAATCACAGAGGATTCCAGATAGAAAAATCTGGGGCCCTACAGGGATGGTATCAGAGCATATCGACTGCAGGTCGTGACCTAGTTAGCCTGGCCGTTAGTTCCATGACTAGACATATTTCTTTAAAAACACTATCTCCGAAAATACAAGTTATACTGCTCGTTCTTATCTCTCTTAGATGATTCCCTCTCATCTATATGCTGCCTTAGCCATTTCTACTTCTCGTGCTCTCTTACCCTGAACTCAAAAGGATGAAAATCCAGTACTCCTCTTGTGAACTCTCCTTGAAAACCTATTTTGGGCTAATAGTCATGAGGCTTGAATTTAAAGCTTTATTTCAAAAAAAATTGTTTATCCTTGGAAGACTGATTATCAAATTGTTTACGAAACCCCTTGTCAAACTCATTTTTAACAAACCTAGATCTTCCGAGGAAATTTTCATAAATTCAACTACTTACCAAGAATTTATTCAAAAGTTTACTTTGGATTCTCAAATAAGTTCAAAGTAAGTTCCCTTGAAGACTTTCCCCAACAAGGGCCTTGTTTCTCAAAAATAAATCCTAAGGGTTAACCTTGGGGTGTTACCTTTGAAAGAGTTGTGTTGGTAAAATATATTTTCACATTGGTCTAATCACCCCGAAAATATATATATATATATATATATATATATATATATATATATATATATATATATATATATATCTCTATTTTGCCACAAAGTTGTATTAAAAATAAATAGTAAATAATATTTTTCATGTTTGGATTCATTACTAGAAAAATACTCCTCTTCTTACGAAAATAACAATAATAATAACACAAGAATGAGTACTCATATCAATCAAATTACCACAAATACTTCCCTTGTCTTCCTATTAAATTCAGAAAGAAAATTTTGTTTCTCTTCTCGTACCCGTACTCCAAACTTTAAGATTAGGTGAGTCGAATATGTGCATGAAGATAATGTGGTCTTGTTTAAGAACGGACTAGGTATATGGACCCTGCGCTCTCTTTATGTGTGCTTCCCCGCATAGACGTTGTATTGTCGCAAGATTTTACTTTGGCCCTGTGCACTGCCTTCTTGCCCTCGGACGTCCTATTTCGCAGTCCCAGGAAAAGCTTGCTTTCAAAAATTTGTGTGGTTCGGTATCACCCTAGCTTCTGGGGTATACTCTCTTAGAATTTTAGTGGGTTTAGAGTATCTTATCTCTACGATGTGTCACTCGTCTCATGTTGTTCCCTCTCACCTTTTCAGAAAAATCTTATCAGGCCCAATGGATAGAAGCAAGACCACTGCCACAACCAGGAGTAAGGAGGGGAGAATAATAATTGATGCTCGCAATAGCCCCAACCATGTGTACCAGCCATCACAAGAATTCACTCTACGAGAAAAGTCAAAGAGAGGCCACCATCGTGAAAATAACAAAGAACCCTACACTAAGTAAAGGCACTCGTAAGAAAGACAAGTGTTTCAGATCGCGACTGGGACATTATGTGAAGAATTGCCCCATCAAGAGGAAAGACAGGCGAATAATGGATGCCGTCACCATCAGCCTCAACTCCGACGAAGAAGAACAAGTTGCAAAAGCTTTGTCATTAGACCAGGAAGCTACAATGAATAATATATGCAGTGAGTGTGGCAAAGAAGGACATATCGCACAACACTGCCCTCCACTACGACAAATTGGACAAGGAGCCTGTTTCACTTGTGGGCAAACCGGACATATTTGCTACAATTGCCCAGTCTCCTACTGCTTATACTGCAAGAAACCTCATTACCCCGACGACTGCCTCATCAATCTAGTAGCTTGTAGGTGTTGTGGGGAGAAGGGACATGAGAAAAGTCAATGTACAGCTAGCTGCCCCAACTGCGAAGGAGACCACCCGCCAGAGCATGCCCAACAAGCAAGATCACATGTTTTCTCTCAAGGACAAGATCATCGCCCAAGGATCGCTCCATGAGTCTCATTGGTCGACCAAAGCAATGAGATACAACGGACGAGTCTCCAAGTCGCCATAGGACTTGTCAAGCCCGAAGTTAGAAAAGATAGCTAATGTCAGTAACTATTTATTTTAAGGGGGGTAGCAAGAGTAGACCAAATGTCAGAAAAACTACTACGATGTATAATTACTTTTGGGAGCATTGAGATGATGTATGATTACCTCGGAGATGCGACCATTTGTATTAGACATAATCAGACTAGTACACGGAGATCCGCAAGGCCAAAATCTTCTAGAGATGAGGATTACAAGATGTACCCATAGCTAAAAATTATCAACTTGTCAAAACTCAAGAGTAAGAACGAGATTCCCAGCAGAAGTAAAAGACCAATATATAGATATGCCCATCGCACCTCTGCATTCCTAAGGCCCTCTACCCCCTAGAGCACCGACCATTGCTACCCACCTATCAATATGAAATTCTACAACCGTATGTCCAATAGACAATGCGACTGCTTTCAACGACGAAGTGAAGACAACAATGTCGAAGAACCAGTATTTGGAAGTCTACGACCTATCCAGGAGAACAAGGTTTCTCCCTTCCCTTTAACTTTTCCAAGTACTAACCCTTGTTGTGCAGATTTCCACCTCCCTGTGGAGTTAAAGAACAATACGTCAAGCAACACCCAGAAACCCATCGCTAGCCAATATAACCCCACCTCCTTTCTTTCTATTCTACCGGAATCTCGGGGTCGAGATTCATTTAAGGGGGGTAGATTTGTAACATCCCAAAATTTTGGATATTCAAAAATAGGAAATTTTTAAAACTTTTCTTGCATTTTGCTGGCATTCAAATTTTCTTCTGAATATTTATTTGAAACCTTATTGAGTTTTGTGGCATACAAACCCAAGATTGGATATTCAGAATTTAATTAGAACAAAGTAATATCAAAATCAAAATCCATGGGCAAATAATTAAAAATCCGAAAATTGAACACAGAAACTCAACTGAAAATTTAAAATTTGGAATGTCATGTAAAACTCCAAAAATTAGTAAAACCTAATGCAAATTAAATTTTAAATTAAAAATTAAAATTTCAAATCTTGGCTTGGACCCTTCATTTTCTATTTTTCTTGCCTTTCCCCTTTTCTCTCCCACTTCCATGTGGGCCCACTGCTTCTCTCTCTCCCTCTCTCTTCCCCTCTGTCCTCCCTCGCAATGCGGACCCCACCCCTGCTTTTTCTCTCGCCGTGGGCCTCTCCTGCCCCTTCTTCCTTCTTTTCTCCCCATGCGCTGCGCCACTTCTTTCTTCTCCTCCTCCTTCCGTAAGGCGGGCCGCCGCCTCCCTCGCTCGCTCTCGACTCTGCCAGAGGCGCCAAGATGTCCGTCGCCGCCACCCATCACCCTCCGCGCTGAGCCCGTCTTGGGCAAGGACCCCCGCCTCGCTCGCCCGCCTCGTCCGTCGCCGCCATGCCCGACCAACCACCTCCTCGCGCACGCCTGTTTTCCTCGCTATAAAAGCCCACCAGACGCTCATTCACACCTTGACTCTCGCCCCGCCCCCACCTCGCCCGATTGAACCCCATGCCTCCTCCCACGGCGCCTCTTCTTCTCCAACCGCCGAGCCACCCACCGAGATAAGCCACCGCAGTCCAATTACTTGCTCACACCTCCTAAGATCACGGTGAGTCTAACTCGCTCGGCCGAGCTCCTCCGGCCTACATTTCACCCAAGATCGACTTCCTTCCCGAGCCGCCGCCGCCGCCGCCCGCCAAGCCCCAAGCCCCGGACCCGCCGACACCTCCATCGATCTCCTCACAACCCAGCAACCTGTTTTTCTCCTCACCGACAGCCCTCCGGTAGCCCCTCGCCGGCAACCTCGCCGCCGCCCACCGCCCCGCTTCTCTCGCTCGCCCCTGCTGCCGCTCGGCTTAACCGGTTGAACCGCCTTCACTTGTGTAACACCGAGAGGCCGATCGGTTTGCGCGCTAGCGCCGCCTCGGCCGCCGCTGCTCGATTCCCCAGTGCAGCGTTTAGTTAGGATTTTCTTTTCTTTTTTTGTCATTGCGTGCTAAGCCGAGAGCAGCTAGAAAAATATCCCTAAAAATCTAAAATAAATAAATAAAAGATACAAAAATTATTAGGGTATAATTAAACTTAATAAATATCTAATCATAGATTAATTAATATATAGTAACCAAAAGCTCAAGAGAAAGCATTGTGTGAGCTCAAGACCGCGGTAAAATCACGCAAGGCGAGTCAATACTTTGATCATGTTGAACCTACATTTTCTGCAAATTACTTTTGTTTAAATTATCAAATTGCATGCTGTTACCTTATATACAAATACATGCTAATTTAAGATTCTAGTTATATGCCCATTGTTTGCCTTGATTAATATTACACCACCTTGTTGAATATTTGAATATATGAACCTTGTCGCCCTAGCGAAATTATGATAGTAACCTTTTGAAAATAATTTCGTAATTTATACGCCATGCGTAGTGTTGCACAGATATTCATGGGCGTGAAAACGCCCAAGCATCACTTTTAATCATGAGAAAATTTGGTTGGGCAGTCATGGTGGTAATGACTGGTATATGTTCGATATGATTATTTTATGTTCCCAAAACCCTACTTGCTTAAGTATCTGGGCGGATGGTTCGATGGTGTGTGAGTGGTGCGGTGGAAGCACAATGTGGTTAGTGGTAGAACCGTCCAGATACCACTAAGGACTGAATCTTGTCATGATCTCCCATGTAAAACAGTGCAACCACAAGTCTGTAAAGTACAACTTGGCTAAGTAGTTGTATCAAAACTCCTGGACTCATCTCACTGGTAGTGGAGTGAAGTGGATAAGCAAGGGCAAGGGGAGGCCTAAAGGGACACCAAGGGGAGGGTGAAGTTTTCCACTGTTCTAAGCGCTATGGAAGTGGAGCCCTACTGCGTTAGTAACTGTGGAGAACATCCCGTGCATAGGTGGGACCCACCGCAAGTGGGAGAAGCCCATAAGGTGAGATGACAAAAGGAGCTAGATACTTTGAACAGTCACTGTGATGTTCTGCTCAACCACATGACTAAGGAATCGTGTGGGACAACGAGTTGATTGTCTCTTGTGGTGAAAGTGTACAAACTCTGCAGAGTCAAAACTATTCGAATAGCCGTGCCCACGGTCAAGGGCGGACATGGGAACTTAACCAGATATAGTTCTATTTCAAAAACTTTGTGGGTGGGAACGGAAAAATGGCGGGCAGTGCAAGGCCCTGGTTTGTGTTGTCCTGGGTGTCGGCCCAGTGATAAGATAAGCGGCTATAACGCTGAAGGATTAAGCATATGGTGCAGATGCCATGTAATGGTGGATGGAATCTGAATCACTACTGTTATTGCATTCCCATACACATTATGTTTTGTGCAAACTGCTAAGTCTCAGGGAATTTCTATGTATTGTATTTCAAAAGCAAAACAATGATAATACTTCTCATAAAACAAAATGTCAGGAGGAATGAATAGTCGTAAGAACAGAAGATGGTTGTTTGTGGTAAACGCATAAAGATGGTGGATTCATGTCGATCATAAAAAGGGAACGATAGAAAGGGTTTTAGGAGAAATAGATTGGTAGAGCTTAAATGGATTGATATGACAAATAGATGATTTAAATGGTTTTTGGAGAATTAGGAAGTGCAAGGAAAATTACAGGATTACGATACGGACAAATAGTATCAATTCTTTGAAGAGGCTGGAAATAATGTGATGGATAGGATTTGATCAAAATACTAGAAGGATGAATTGAATTTTTGAGTATATCGGAGGAATAATAATAATTACCGGGGTATAATCTGGATCAATGATTTTGGGGAATTAGAAGAGTGTAAAGGTAATTGTTGGATTTAATGGGAATAGTAGGATTTGACTTAGATGGATGATTTGAATTTGAGGAAATTTGGAGATATGATAATTGGAGTATAAATTTGATTAATGATATTCTCGGTGGAGAAATATTGATGAATTAGTTAGAGACAATTAGTGACAAATAAGATTGATCATGGAAAAAGCATATTATGGTTTTGGATGATTAGCAGAAAGGATTGAATGATTAGAAAGTACTGGTACGAATGTTTTCGGTTGATTAAAAAGTAACCAGGTTAGTGAATCTTTAGAATTCAGAGGTGAGGAGCTGGTGGATAGCGATTACAAGATTGGATTATTAAGAAATTTGGAATACAAAAAGTATTGGTGGATTCAAAATAAATATATAGAAAGTATATGATCGGTGGGTCAACTAAATAATGTCACTCACTGTTTGGAGTCTTAGACAACAATTAGTAAAGAAATTGTGTCTTTGGTGGATTAAGTCAATTATGGCATTTGGTGGAGTGAGTCAACTATGGCAATCGCCGTGTGGGGTACTAGGTAGCAGTAATAACACTATGGTTTAATACTAACAATGCTACCAGAAGCGATTTCTGGCAAACAAAATAACCCGAGCCTTTCCTTTGATAAGCCATGCATACTATATATTTGCATTCTGTGTATTGGCTCATGAGCACGGTGGTTAGTGTGCTCACACTCGCTCTCACAACAAATCCGTAATCATGAATCGGATCATGCGCCAAAGAACACCATTGTTCATGATGGCGAAGAAGATGAAGATGTCAAGGGCTAGGTCGTGAACCTCCAGTTGGCTGCCTGTGGGCATGTCCTGAAGGTCCCACCTGTGTGCTTCGTTCTTCCGCTGCGATTTGTTGATTTCGCCTAATCGCCCATGAGTAAGTTTACTATTTTATTTATGCTTCCGCAAGGTATGTATTTGATATTTATTTTCAGAATCGTGAGCACTATCTATCGATCCGTGGAATAGTGCATTAAATCACGAGGATTCCGGATAGAAAACTGGGGCCCCTGTGGATGGTATCGAGCATATCGATTGCAGTCGTGACCTAGTTAGCTCGGCCGTTAGTTCCATGACTAGACATATTTCTTTAAAACACTATCTCCGAAAATACAAGTTATACCGCTCGTTCTTATCTCTTAGATGATTCCTCTCATCTATATGTTGCCTTAGCCATTTCTACTTCTCGTGCTCTCTTACCCTGAACTCAAAAGGATGAAAATCCAGGACTCCTCTTGTGAACTCTCCTTGAAAACCTATTTTGGGCTAATAGTCATGAGGCTTGAATTTAAAGCTTTATTTCAAAAAATTGTTTATCCTTGAAGACCGATTATCAAATTGTTTACGAAACCCTTGTCAAACTCATTTTAACAAACCTAGATCTTCCGAGGAAATTTTCATAAATTCAACTACTTACCAAGAATTTATTCAAAAGTTTACTTTGGATTCTCAAATAAGTTCAAAGTAAGTTCCCTTGAAGACTTTCCCCAACAAGGGCCTTGTTTCTCAAAAATAAATCCTAAGGGTTAACCTTGGGTGTTACCTTTGAAAGAGTTGTGTTGGTAAAATATATTTTTCACATTGGTCTAATCACCCCCGAAAAAAATATATATATATATATATATATATATATATATATATATATATATATATATATATATATATCTCTATTTTGCCACAAAGTTGTATTAAAAATAAATAGTAAATAATATTTTTCATGTTTGGATTCATTACTAGAAAAATACTCCTCTTCTTACGAAAATAACAATAATAATAACACAAGAATGAGTACTCATATCAATCAAATTACCACAAATACTTCCCTTGTCTTCCTATTAAATTCGTAAAGAAAATTTTGTTTCTCTCTCGCACTGCACTCCAAACTTTAAGATTAGGTGAGTCGAATATGTGCATGAAGATAATGTGGTCTTGTTTAAGAACGGACTAGGTATATGGACCCTGCGCTCTCTTTATGTGTGCTTCCCCGCATAGACGTTGTATTGTCGCAAGATTTTACTTTGGCCCTGTGCACTGCCTTCTTGCCCTCGGACGTCCTATTTCGCAGTCCCAGGAAAAGCTTGCTTTCAAAAATTTGTGTGGTTCGGTATCACCCTAGCTTCTGGGGTATACTCTCTTAGAATTTTAGTGGGTTTAGAGTATCTTATCTCTACGATGTGTCACTCGTCTCATGTTGTTCCCTCTCACCTTTTCAGAAAAATCTTATCAGGCCCAATGGATAGAAGCAAGACCACTGCCACAACCAGGAGTAAGGAGGGGAGAATAATAATTGATGCTCGCAATAGCCCCAACCATGTGTACCAGCCATCACAAGAATTCACTCTACGAGAAAAGTCAAAGAGAGGCCACCATCGTGAAAATAACAGCAACCCTACACTAAGTAAAGGCACTCAGAAGCAGAAAGACAAGTGTTTCAGATGCGGCGACCAGGGACATTATGTGAAGAATTGCCCCATCAAGAGGAAAGACAGGCGAATAATGGATGCCGTCACCATCAGCCTCAACTCCGACGAAGAAGAACAAGTTGCAAAAGCTTTGTCATTAGACCAGGAAGCTACAATGAATAATATATGCAGTGAGTGTGGCAAAGAAGGACATATCGCACAACACTGCCCTCCACTACGACAAATTGGACAAGGAGCCTGTTTCACTTGTGGGCAAACCGGACATATTTGCTACAATTGCCCAGTCTCCTACTGCTTATACTGCAAGAAACCTCATTACCCCGACGACTGCCTCATCAATCTAGTAGCTTGTAGGTGTTGTGGGGAGAAGGGACATGAGAAAAGTCAATGTACAGCTAGCTGCCCCAACTGCGAAGGAGACCACCCGCCAGGAGCATGCCCAACAAGCAAGATCACATGTTTTCTCTGCGAAGGACAAGATCACTGCCCCAAGGACTGCTCCATGAGTCTGTTGCTGACCAAAGCAGCTGAGATACAACGGACGAGTCTCCAAGTCGCCATAGGACTTGTCAAGCCCGAAGTTAGAAAAGATAGCTAATGTCAGTAACTATTTATTTTAAGGGGGGTAGCAAGAGTAGACCAAATGTCAGAAAAACTACTACGATGTATAATTACTTTTGGGAGCATTGAGATGATGTATGATTACCTCTGAGATGCGACCATTTGTATTAGACATAATCGACTAGTACACGGAGATCCGCAAGGCCAAAATCTTCTAGAGATGAGGATTACAAGATGTACCCATAGCTAAAAATTATCAACTTGTCAAAACTCAAGAGTAAGAACGAGATTCCCAGCAGAAGTAAAAGACCAATATATAGATATGCCCATCGCACCTCTGCATTCCTAAGGCCCTCTACCCCCTAGAGCACCGACCATTGCTACCCACCTATCAATATGAAATTCTACAACCAGTATGTCCAATAGACAATGCGATCGCTTTCAACGACGAAGTGAAGACAACAATGTCAAGAACCAAGATTTGAAGTCACGACCTATCCAGGAGAACAAGGTTTCTCCCTTCCCTTTAACTTTTCCAAGTACTAACCCTTGTTGTGCAGATTTCCACCTCCCTGTGGAGTTAAAGAACAATACGTCAAGCAACACCCAGAAACCCATCGCTAGCCAATATAACCCCACCTCCTTTCTTTCTATTCTACCGGAATCTCGGGGTCGAGATTCATTTAAGGGGGGTAGATTTGTAACATCCCAAAATTTTGGATATTCAAAAATAGGAAATTTTTAAAACTTTTCTTGCATTTTGTCGGCATTCAAATTTTCTTCGAATATTTATTTGAAACCTTATTGAGTTTTGTGGCATACAAACCCAAGATTGGATATTCGTAATTTAATTAGAACAAAGTAATATCAAAATCAAAATCCATGGGCAAATAATTAAAATCCGAAAATTGAACACGTAAACTCAACTCGAAAATTTAAAATTTGGAATGTCATGTAAAACTCAAAAATTAGTAAACCTAATGCAAATTAAATTTTAAATTAAAATTAAAATTTCAAATCTTGGCTTGGACCCTTCATTTTCTATTTTTCTTGCCTTTCCCCTTTTCTCTCCCACTTCCATGTGGGCCCACTGCTTCTCTCTCTCTCTTCTTCCCTCTGTCCTCCCCGTGCGGACCCCACCCCTGCTTTTTCTCTCGCCGTGGGCTCTCCCCCTCCCTTCTTCCTTCTTTCTCCCCATGCGCTGCGCCACTTCTTTCTTCTCCTCCTCCTTCCAGGCGGGCGGCGCCGCCTCCCTCGCCTCGCTCTCGACTCTGCCGTAGGCGCCAAGATGTCCGTCCGCCACCCATCACCCTCCGCGCCGCGCCGAGCCCCGTGCCGGGCAAGGACCCCGGTCCCTCGCCCGCGCCTGCTCTGTCCCGTCGCCGCCATGCCCAGCCAACCACCCTCCTCGCGGCACGCCTGTTTTCCTCGCTATAAAAGCCCAGCCGAGACGCTCATTCACACCGCCAGCTCTCGTCCTCGCCCCCACCTCGCCCGATTGAACCCCCATGCCCTCCTCCCCGCCGGCGCCCCTCTTCTTCTCCAAATCCGGCCGCCGAGCCACCCACCGAGATAAGCCACCGCAGTCCAATTACTTGCTCTCACACCCTCCTAAGATCACGGTGAGTCTAACTCCGCGCTCGGCCGAGCTCCTCCGGGCCTACATTTCACCGGCATCGACTTCCTTCCCGAGCCGCCGCCGCCGCCCGCCCGCTCAAGCCCCGACCCCGCCGACACCTCCATCGATCTCCTCACAACCCAAAGAACTGTTTTCTCCTCACCGACACCCTCAGGTAGCCCCTCGGCAACCTCGCCGCCGCCCACCGCCCCGGCTTCTCTGCCGCCTTGCGCCGCCGCGGCTTAAGCGGTTGAACCGCCTCTCTTGTCGTGTAACACCGAGAGGCCGACGGTTTGCAGCGCTAGCGCCGCCTCGGCCGCCTGCTCGATTCCCCAGTGCAGCGTTTAGTTAGGATTTTCTTTTCTTTTTGTCATTGCGTGCTAAGCCGAGAGCAACTAGAAAAATATCCCTAAAATCTAAAATAAATAAATAAAAGATACAAAATTATTAGGGTATAATTAAACTTAATAAATATCTAATCATAGATTAATTAATATATAGTAACCAAAAGCTCAAGAGAAAGCATTGTGTGAGCTCAAGACCGCGGTAAAATCACGCAAGGCGAGTCAATACTTTGATCATGTTGAACCTACATTTTCGCAAATTACTTTTGTTTAAATTATCAAATTGCATGTTTGTTACCTTATATACAAATACATGCTAATTTAAGATTCTAGTTATATGCCCATTGTTTGCCTTGATTAATATTACACCACCTTGTTGAATATTTGAATATATGAACCTTGTCGCCTAGCGAAATTATGATAGTAACCTTTGAAAATAATTTAAGTAATTTATACGCCATGCGTAGTGTTGCACTGATATTCATGGGCGTGAAAACGCCCAAGCATCACTTTTAATCATGAGAAAATTTGGTTGGGCAGTCATGGTGGTAATGACTGGTATATGTTCGATATGATTATTTTATGTTCCCAAACCCTACTTGCTTAAGTATCGGGCGGATGGTTCGATGGTGTGTGAGTGGTGCGGTGGAAGCACAATGTGGTTAGTGGTAGAACCGTCCGAGATACCACTAAGGACCGAATCTTGTCATGATCTCCCATGTAAAACAAAGGCAACCACAAGTCTCAGAAGTACAACTTGGCTAAGTAGTTGTATCAAAACTCCGGACTCATCTCACCGGTAGTGGAGTGAAGTGGATAAGCAAGGGCAAGGGAGGCCTAAAGGGACACCAAGGGAGGTGAAGTTTTCCACTGTTCTAAGCGCTATGCGGGAAGTGGAGCCCTGCGTTAGTAATCGTGGAGAACATCCTGCATAGGTGGGACCCACCGCAAGTGGGAGAAGCCCATAAGGTGAGATGACAAAGGAGCTAGATACTTTGAACAACATCGTGATGTTCTCTCAACCACATGACTAAGGAATCGTGTGGGACAACGAGTTGATTGTCTCTTGTGGTGAAAGTGTACAAACTCGCAGAGTCAAAACTATTCGAATAGCCGTGCCCACGGTCAAGGGCGGACATGGGAACTTAACCGATATAGTTCTATTTCAAAACTTTGTGGGTGGGAACGGAAAATGGCGGGCGGTGCAAGGCCCCGGTTTGTGTTGTCCCGGTGTCGCCCCGTGATAAGATAAGCGGCTATAACGCTGAAGGATTAAGCATATGGTGCAGATGCCATGTAATGGTGGATGGAATCTGAATCACTACTGTTATTGCATTCCCATACACATTATGTTTTGTGCAAACTGCTAAGTCTCAGGGAATTTCTATGTATTGTATTTCAAAAGCAAAACAATGATAATACTTCTCATAAAACAAAATGTCGGGAGGAATGAATAGTCGAAGAATGTAAGATGGTTGTTTGTGGTAAACGCATAAAGATGGTGGATTCATGTCGATCATAAAAAGGGAACGATAGAAAGGGTTTTAGGAGAAATAGATTGGTAGAGCTTAAATGGATTGATATGACAAATAGATGATTTAAATGGTTTTTGGAGAATTAGGAAGTGCAAGGAAAATTACAGGATTACGATACGGACAAATAGTATCAATTCTTTGAAGAGGCTGGAAATAATGTGATGGATAGGATTTGATCAAAATACTAGAAGGATGAATTGAATTTTGAGTATATCGGAGGAATAATAATAATTACGGGTATAACTGGATCAATGATTTTGGGGAATTAGAAGAGTGTAAAGGTAATTGTTGGATTTAATGGGAATAGTAGGATTTGACTTAGATGGATGATTTGAATTTGAGGAAATTTGGAGATATGATAATTGGAGTATAAATTTGATTAATGATATTCTCGGTGGAGAAATATTGATGAATTAGTTAGAGACAATTAGTGACAAATAAGATTGATCATGGAAAAAGCATATTATGGTTTTGGATGATTAGCGTAAAGGATTGAATGATTAGAAAGTCTTGATACGAATGTTTTCGGTTGATTAAAAAGTAACCAGGTTAGTGAATCTTTAGAATTCAGAGGTGAGGAGCTGGTGGATAGCGATTACAAGATTGGATTATTAAGAAATTTGGAATACAAAAGTATTGGTGGATTCAAAATAAATATATAGAAAGTATATGATCGGTGGGTCAACTAAATAATGTCACTCACTGTTTGGAGTCTTAGACAACAATTAGTAAAGAAATTGTGTCTTTGGTGGATTAAGTCAATTATGGCATTTGGTGGAGTGAGTCAACTATGGCAATCGCCGTGTGGGGTACTAGGTAGCGTAATAACACTATGGTTTAATACTAACAATGCTACCGTGTTTACTCGCAAACAAAATAACCCGAGCCTTTCCTTTGATAAGCCATGCATACTATATATTTGCATTCTGTATTGGCTTATGAGCACGGTGGTTAGTGTGCTCACACTCGCTCTCACAACAAATCCGTAATCACGAATCGGATCATCGCGCCAAGAACACCATTGTTCATGATGGCGAAGAAGATGAAGATGTCAAGGGCTAGGTCGTGAACCTCCGGTTGGTCGCCTGTGGGCATGTCCCAAGGTCCCACCGTGTGCTTCGTTCTTCCACCGCTGCGATTTGCTGATTTCGGCCTAATCGGCCCATGAGTAAGTTTACTATTTTATTTATGCTTCCGCAAGGTATGTATTTGATATTCATTTTCTGTAACTGTGAGCACTATCTACTGATCCAGGGAATAGTGCATTAAATCACAGAGGATTCCAGATAGAAAAATCTGGGGCCCTACAGACGACGTGTTGTGGCTCTTTACATATCCGCGACCAGTGCCCCCACTTGCCACATTTGTAGCAAGTTTGGTCTTGCTGACCATAAGGCTTGTTGTCCTGTTTTGGTTTGCTGGTCTTATTCTCTTGTAGAGCATTTGACTTGCCTTTCTAGAATGTGGCTTTGCCCTTTCTTTCCTTTTTCTTCATTATAGGCTTTCGCACCTTGTATCTACTAGCGTTGACCTCATGGCCAGCGGAGCTCCTAGGTGGCTGTGCGACAAAGTTTTTACAGAGAACTTCATCCTGAGCCTCTGCAACCTACATAATATCAATCAATTCAACATACTCCTTGTAGCCGTCATGACGATAATTGCGCGTAGACTGTAATGCTTTGGGGTGGAAGTTGGAGAGGGTCTTCTCAATCTTCTGCTCATCGGTGATCTGCCTGCCACAAAGTAGAAGAATGATACAAATTCTGTGCAGAGCAGAGTTGTAGTCTCCAACCGTCTTGAAGTCAACGAACCTTAGTTGGATCTATTCTTATTCTGCCTGAGGAAGAATGGTGTACTTTAACTTCTCGAACTGCTTATTTAGTGAAGTCTAAAATGCTAGCGCACTCTTCTCTGACATGTATTCATTCTTAAAAGTGAGGTAGAGGTGATGCCTGAGGAAGTGAAGTGGCTGATCATTTTCCTTATGTGTGAATTTGGCATCATGTGGTACACCAATCCTATTGGCAACGCGGAGCTTCCTGGCTCCAAGTACGATCTCAACATCAAAAGCCCAAGTCAAGTAGTTTTGGCTATGCTGGGCTAACTCCTCAAACTCTCAGTTCGTGATGCCTATCATCTACATATGTATGAAAGAAATATACAAATTTACTGCAGGTAAATATGCATAAAATAAATTGGACAATGGTACAAAATGTTCTCATAATGTTCCAGAATTTTCTATACATTTTCTATAATTTTACTGTTAATCTCTATGAGTAAAGGCAATTTAAATAATTACAATTAATCAAAATAGTAAATAAATACAGAAAACATAGAAAGTAATAATAACAGTGCTAAACATGCTTCAAATGATAAAACAATCCAAAATTTGAATTTCTGAGGCCCTTTTATGCTGAAATATGAATTTCCACTGAATTCTGCAATTTCCAAGGGCTTATCTGCAAATTTTCAATTCTGAGAAAAAATTTTGCAAATTTTTTCGTTTTTTCAAGGTCTCTTTTGCAAATTTTGACCCCTTTTTTTCTTTCTTCAGGCCCACTGAGCCCACTACCGGATGGCTCAAAGGGGCAAAGGGATGGGGTTTCCCCTGCCCCTGTTTATGCGTGCGGCGGTGGTACATCTCGCGTGGTGGCGCAGGGTCGAGCGGCGCAGCGCATGTCCAAGCAGCATGGGGCAGGGAGGCGGTGTCACATGGCCGAGCGGTGACATGGGGTTGAGCAACGGCGGTGCACGCCATGCAGCAGTGACAGCGCATTTGGGCACGCGCAGTGGTCGGGGCGCATGCAGGCGCTCAAAACGACGGCCGAGACGCGTGCGGATGCTTGGGAGCGGTGGCTGGGGTGCGCGACGATGCACCCGTGCAGGGACAGCGCTGGTGCGGCGGTGACGGCATAGCCGTGGCCATACGGGGCTCTGGCTCATGTGTGGAGCAGCCATGCGGGGACAACGGTGTGGTGGCTCGATGCGGTGCGGCCTTGTAGGGCCGACGATGTGTAGTACGTGCGGCGCATGATGGCAGCACGGCCACGTGCTAGTGGTCGGCAACGAGACCGCATGCGAGCAGTGTGGGCATGTGCAGTAGTTGGCCGAGTTGCGTTTGAATCGGCTGCACGGCTCTAAGCCGATGGCAGCCCGTACAGGGGCTGGTGGCGTCAAGCCGACGGCTATGCCATATGCGGGCGTCGCGAGGCGGTTTGGTCGCGTGTGGGCACCGAGGCGCGGTTACTTGGCAGCGCATGTGGGCGGCAACAGACGGTTGCGCGACCGCGTGCTGGCGGTACGGCCTCGGTGCCGTGCGAGGCTGCTCCACGAGAGGCATTTTTCTTTTCCATGATGCAAACAATAATCCCCCCTTTTTCCAATCATCCGACCGGCATTGTGCCGGCAACTCCAAGTCAGCTCGTGGAGATTAGAGAAAATTTATACCATGAAAACAAAATCAATCTAGAATGCAAAAATTGTACGGGATAAAACCAATCTAGACAGCGATTCAATCAACGAGTGTCATGCTTCGATGATTACCTTTCAATCCACGGAGCATTTTGTGCTGATAATGTATTGTGGGACCGTCGCTAGCGAGTCCAGTCCGATCGATTCCTGCTATGCAAAAGAGGTGAATCAAACACAGAATAATACAATAGAACAATAGATTGAACACAAGATATGAGAGGAGAGCTCTATTCTTTGTTGCTTTCTCTTTTCACAAGGGACACAATGACAATTGAGACTCGCTATTTATAGACTAAGTAGAGGATGCCCACCAATGGGCTAGGCTTGCAGGCCTAGGCCAAGGTTTCCCAACAAGATCCGTATCCCAATAGGATGTTTTGTTTCTTTTTGCACAAATTACGTGCTTTGAGATTCGTACCCCAGGTTTATCCCACGTATACCTCCTGCTGACGGCTGAGTCCCCTGTTCTTAGCAATCTGGTTGTTGCTGGTAAAGGTTGTTACCAAACCTAAAGGCTACGCTGTGGGTAAATACTGAAAATTTTTCTGAGGGGATTTGACTATAAATAGAGAAGCCTATGTATAAGGAGAATCGATCTGAAATTAATAAAGACTTCGTTCCTTGGTGTTCTTCCCCAATTGTTTTGTGGTGATTTTCTGATTGATTGGTTGCATGAATTGCATTGGAGTTCATTGTTTCTCAACACGTTATCAGCACGAATCGCTCTGCAAGGTATAGAGTATGCAAATCACGAACCAATCTATTACACATTGCAATCTCGTAGATCATCTAGATCGAAATTATATTCATTTTGCAATGCCATGATTAGATCAAATGTGTGCTAGTTGATTTTAGTCTCAGATTAATCTGAAATTTGCTAGTATGATTTTTATGCTCTTCTATGAATATGTTAGATGAAACTCCTGGAATTCTGATCAGTCTCAAAGCTAGATTAGAAATTGGGATTGTTGGGATAACACGCACAGATTCGGCATCAGACTACCATCGCCGGCGGCCGGAGGTCGCCGCCATCGTGCCCTCGTGCTCAAGTCGCCACTAGCCGGTCACCGGTCGCCGCCTCCATGCCGAGGCCGCCACTCGGCCTTCCACCACCGAGCCGTCAGCCACCCAAAGCTGACAACACTGCTCGACCCTCGCACCCACAGACACATCATCGATGCTCGGCCCCCTTCCCGCCCGATGTGAGCTGACGCTGCCTAGAATTGCGCCGCTGCCGCTCGGTCTCAGTCAGCCGAAGCCGACGCACCCAAGACCACCGATGCGCCTGAAGCCACCGACGAGCTCACCGACAACCGCTGCACCCAGCCACCTCGAGCTTAGTCGCCTCATGCCTGGCCGCCTTCAAGCCCGGTTGCCCACCACAGCGCCCGAAGTCGAATCTGGCAACCGGCTCGCCCGACCGCCTTGTGCTCGGCTGCCCCGCGCCCGGTTGCCTCCGTGCCCGGTCGCCGACCATCGCCTGAAGCACTCGTGGCCGCACTTCTGGTTGACCGCCACCACCACATGAGGGGAAGCCGGGTGGCTAGGGTTTTAACCCTAGCTACCGGTCGAGAGGGCCGCAAGGCAAACGGGCCGCACGAGCCAAGTTCGGCCCAATAGCGCAAGAAAAGAAGGAAAAAAAACTCCAACGGAAATTTTACAAATTAGCCCCTGAAGTTTTGGTAAAATATAAATATTTGCTGATAATGTGATAATACTATAAAATTTTGACCCTGAAGTTTGTCAAAATAGCGGATAAGCCAGTCGACTTGATTTCTCTCTAAAGAAATTAATTCTTAGATTATATGAGTTTTATTATAATTTTGTTAGCACTTTGGTATTATTATGTTTTTGGATTTGTTTTCTTTAGTATTTTATTTTCTACTTATTAGTAATTCTAAAAATTGCTTATTAATTAGCAGAATTTCATTAAAATTATTGGAAAATTCCCCAAGGTTCCGTTTTGCCGCTCCCCACCTTGCTCCGGCCGTCCCCAGGCTAGCTCCACCGCTGCCAGCCTAGAGTCGCCGCCTCCCCTGTTTTCGGTTGGCTTGGCCTCCTCTGTTCCCTACTCCCTCTCTCTTTGTTTCCTTGCTTCCTCTATGCCAGTGGGGCATACCTAGCTAGCGGTCCCACATGTCAATATCTATTCCCCTTCCACATTAGAGATTAATTCCAAGAAAAATAAAATAATTTAGTTAAAAATAAAAATTTAATTATAAAATTAAATAAAAAGGTATATGCAAATTAAATTGAAAACTTAAAATTTGATTATTTGCATGCCAATAGAGATTGAAAGACTGATTCTCATGTGAGACTAAACAAAGCAAGACCATGCACTAAATAGTCCTCCAATGAAGAAATATTGTTTTAAAATTTAAAGTATTTAACATAAATTCAATAGAAGGGCTAATAAGACAATGTCTAATTGTAAAACTAAATCAAATATTATACAATCAAGAATGCAAGAAATTTAATCTTGATTAACTCATAAGGCAAGAGAATAAGGACATCTAGTGCAGGACTCAAAATCTTACATGTTACCATAAAATTAATCCTAAGCTATTCAAAAATAATTTCTAATATTCTCAAGTTCTGCTCTAAAAACTCGTATATTAATCTTGAGATCATATCATGCCTTTACCTCTAGATCTGAATTTATCAATGCAAAATTTAAGCAAAATCGGTAAGACCAAACTTTGTCACATAAAATAGTATGAAGTAAATCATGAGATCTATCCAAAATCATAAGATCTCTCTTTTAATTAATGCTTAAAATAATTATTGGTGAAGTCTCCAATATCTACCTGTAAAATGATGAGATTTAAATTAACGGTTTCCATGTTTATGATTGAGAATTATTAAACATGAATAAGAAACCATTAATCTTTATCTCACACCCAAATCTCCAATCAAATGGCCCTAAAAATAATATGTAACCATTCGATCCGTATCTCG
The DNA here is from genome assembly GCA_036346245.1 of Bonia amplexicaulis. Taxonomy (NCBI): domain Eukaryota; kingdom Viridiplantae; phylum Streptophyta; class Magnoliopsida; order Poales; family Poaceae; genus Bonia; species Bonia amplexicaulis. Next base: position 15,300,747 of record CM070755.1, on the reverse strand, counting down.
AGATTTTAAATTTACCGATATAGATTGCCTTCGGCTCGGGTATGGCCTGGGTAGATGAAGAAGAAGTCATCATGGTCAATTTGCCGCACTAGCATTGGAAGGGAGGAAAAGAGGAGGATGTGGAGCGGAGGGCTTGAGCTCATTTGAGAAAACCTTATATAGGCATGATGGCAGGGAGCTGTTCTTGGAATCAAAGGCGTGATGCGGACGATAGTCAGCGGAATTGCTACAAAGGGTGGGTGTAGAGGGAAACATGGTGAGCGCTGCAAACAGGGCGAGCCGCATTGTCTTCAACTCTCTTTCACTCCGTGTGCAAGGCTAACCATGGAGAACAAGGGGCACGACGATGGGACATGATGGGCATGGGGCCAAAGCGCCCATGGGGTCAATGATCCTTGGTTACAACGGGCGGATACGGTGTCAGGGCGATGTTAGCTATGGGACAGGATGAAGGCTGATAGCAGAGAGGAAAATGGTGGGCAGTGCTGTTGAAAATAGGGGGCACGCGGTGGCCAGACGAAAGGTGCTCGACAAAGCCTGCAGCTAGACCCCAGCTGTCAGTGATGGAGGGAAGGAGAGAGAGATGGCGCACTTCAGCAAATTTGCTTTCGTGCAAGGGAGGTAAAACAGAGAGAGGAGGCGGCTCAACTGGGGGCAAGTGAGAAAGAGACTCTTAAATTTTCTTGTACAACATATGTGTGTTTTCGTATATTTGAATTTCTGGACAAAAATTTTAGACGCGTTACTTGATTGTGCATAGTTCACTTATATATTGCACAACATATTGTGATTTCTATTGTTTATGTAAAAATTGTGCAGAATTCTTTCATCACCATGCTCAAAATTGAGTATCATATGACAATTCTGCTTCATGGTTGATTTTTCCTTACAATACACGGCCACTCGGCTACGTAAAGTAAAATTGATGGGTCCAGTTTGTAGATCACATTTGATAATATGTATGACCCTCTTTTGGTATTTCTTTGCAGTTTTTTGCAACGCACGAATAATCTACTAGTCACTTTCATATATCTGAATTACATATTTTAGATAACATCAGCCAAAAATAGTACGATCCGACGGGACGTGTTTCAGAGCGACTTCATTGTGACCGGAGGCAGTAATCAATTTCGTCGTGGAGAAGACGTACGTGTCAATTGATGCCAATCTTCAATTAACAGTAGTACTCTGACCGGTGCGAATCTTTTATTCTGAGTGAAAGTCTGGCCGGTGTTATGCCATATATAATAGTATGATTTCAGTTATTTATAAATTTTGCTACGTAGAATATAAGATGATGTAGAGAAGAAAATGAGAGCATAGAAAATTAGATCATCTACTGTTAGAAATTGGCCCATTTAATTATGGCCTATTTCCTTAATTCCAAAGCATGCATGGTTTAGTACTATATTGCTAAGGAAATGTAAGGAAGACCAATTTATAAGGTGGAGTCCTCACCACTCCTTGAATATGGATAGAGATGGTATTTGGAGGGTTCTGTCTAGTCACACACACGCCAGACGACGCTGCCACAGATACGCAGATTTTCGTGTGAAAATCTTGTGACTTGTGATGCGCGACCGTGCCGTGACGTGGTGCGCCACTTGGTAGACCAAGTCCATCTCTATTTTTGCTGAACTCTGCACCACTCTCTCTCTGTTTGAATGAGATTCAAACGTTTGAATTTGAGGCTTTATTGGGGTTTTGATGACAGACAGTTACCAGTGGATAAATGACTAGTTGAATGTGTCGCTACGGTGGGTAAATGGTCGTTTTAATCATGTCGATTATCGCCTGTCTATTTCTATGCCTGGAGACGTCCAGAGTATATGCGAGAAACTCACTGCCTCCATTTCCTTTTTCTCTCGTGTTTCGTTTCGAGCATCTTGTCGCTCGAACTCGTCGACCTTTCTTCCGGCTGCACCGGAAGGAGGGAGAGCGGTTATCTCCGAACCGCTGCCGCAGAGTACCGCACGGGAGGCAATAAGGTTTCGGCAGCGATCGCGCGACCGCCACCGTGACCGCGACATCTACGCTCAGACTGTGTCAAGCTCGCGCGGCTTCGCTCTTCATCAGACTAACTAGTAAGTCGTTTGTGTGCACGTACGACTTTGTTAATATATTTGAGTATATTCTGAAGTATGATGAGTAGCCTGCTGTTAGTTTGTATTTGTCTCTTAGTAAAATTTGAAATTAAAATATTGCCCATATTTTTAACATCTACTAGAATGCTTCCATTTTTCATTCTACTCGCCAAGTGAGAAAGAGACTCTTCAATTTTGTTGCACAATATATGTGTGTTCTCGTATATTTGAATCTCTGGTCAAAGATTTTAGACGCGTTACTTGATTGTGCATAGTTCACTTATATATTGCACAATATATTGTGATTTCTATTGTTTATATAAAAATTGCGCAGAATTCTTTCATCACCTTGCTCAAAATTGAGTATCATATGACAATTCTGCTTCATGGTTGATTTTTCCTTACAATGCACGCCACTCGGCTATGTAAAGTAAAATTGATGGGTCCAGTTTGTATATCACATTTGATAATATATATGACTCTTTTTTGGTATTTCTTTGCAGTTTTTTGCAACGCACGAATAATCTACTAGCCATTTTCATATATCTGAATTACATATTTTAGATAATATCAGCCAAAATTAGTACGATCCGATGGGACGTGTTTCAGAGCGACATCATTGTGACCGGAGGTAGTAATCAATTTCGTCGTGGAGAAGACGTACGTGTCAATTGACTGGAGTGATGATAGTCAACCGCCAATCTTCAATTAACAGTAGTACTCTGACCGGTGCTAATCTTTTATTTTCTGGGTGAAAGCCTGGCCGGTGTTATGCCATGTACAATAGTATAATATCATTTATCTATAAATTTCGTTACATAGAATATGAGATGACGTGGAGAAGAAAGCGAGAGTATAGAAAATTGGATCGTCTACTATACAGTAGTCGACTGTAATATATTAAACAAAACACGTCGTGCCAAAGAAAACCTATCTATAAAAACATATTAAAAATAATTTATTATATAAGTTATTTTTGGCGTTGTCTATGGATAACATGACTTTAATCGCCGAGTCCAAGCTGCGCTTGTCTTTGACCTTTCCCGCTGCAGTATTCAATGTGTAGACCGTGATTATGATACCAGGAAAAAACGGATGCGAGCGCGAGGCAGAGGACGGAAGGAGTACACCGCTAATTAATTAATAGAATAGAGGGTCTGTATTTTTTCTTCGAAGTTAGCGATTTTTAATTTTTGTTACAGTACTTAACTTTCAAACGAAGTATTTTTTTAAAACAGGGTCTGCAAGTTAAACGATCTACACGTTAAAAGCCCAACATCTGTACCAGTTAAAATTGTAAGTCTCTTCGTAATCTGTACCGTAAACAGTCAAAATTTAAAAATTTCAGCCAAAAACCATAAGTCGCAGTCGCGCCAAACAGGCCTAGAGAAGGCTACTTGTGCGAGCTTAATTTCCCTGTATAAATACCAAGAAGCCTCTTCTCGCTGCAGGCTAGCTAACAATACTCTCTCTCTCTACTATACCATCGCCAAGGAGATTAATTAGTGGATGGTGAATAGTATGGCGGGAGAGAAGCAACCTGAGGAGGGAGGAGAGAGCAGGGAGGAGAGGAGCTGGATCAGCAGGAAGCTGTTCCTGTACAACGTCACCATTGGGCTCTACGCCATGGATTGGTGGGAGCGCTACCTCTTCAGTATCCTTCCATTCGCTCCTACCTTCCTACCTCTATGTCAGTCTTCATGATGTGTGTTCTCTTTCTTTCTTTTGGGCTGTGTTTCTCTCTCCTCAACTTTCTTCTCTTGTTCGTTTGTTTTCAGCAAATTTTGTTTGAGCTAGATAGCCAGAGCTTATACCTAGGAAAAAATCTGACCAAATTTGGATTCTCTCCTCAATTTTCATTTGAATTTTGATTTTGACAAATTTTGAACGGTGATAAATTCGATGAAATTTGACACCTTTCATTGGGTAACGAAATTACCGAAATTTCGTCCATTTTCGTCCAAAATGTTTAACCATGCTTATACCTAGCTAGCGACTGATTTCTTTATTTGGAAGTAGATTTTTGCATTTGAAAGACCGGAAGGATCGGTGCTGAAATCGAAGTTGCTCACATGAATTTTCCATTTGAAAGATCAAAGTAATCTTTTGCATCACAATTCACAAGTTCACAAGGGTTTTCATGCATTCATGCATATTTATAGCACTATATTCTGCACGGTATGTTTCCAAATTATTGGAATATTCTTTTCTAGCATTTTCCTCTAGCTAGCTAGGAACCATGGTGCATGGATCAAGACCATATGCCACTAATACAAAAAAAAAAGATCACCATAGACAACTCAAAATTGACATCACATATGGTTTTTAAAACCATCTAAATTTATACGTCCGTGATATTCAAAGGTTATCAGCCGTCTGTGATAAATACATCACTGACGGTTTATAACTAAAATTGTCTGTGAAGAACACTATCATAGACGGTTCTAGCTACCAAGCGTCTGTGATACTCACATATCACAGACGGTTCTAGATACAAACTGTCTGTGATGTGTGAGTATCACAGACGGTTGGTAGCTAGAACCATCTCTGATACTTTCCCATCACAAATGGTTTCTGGTTCGAGCTGTCTGTGATAATTCTTCACATACAGTTTATACCACAAAACCGTCTGTGATAGTTCATTCTATACCTAATTTTTTTCTATTTTTTGGCTAGCCTCCAGAAATGTTAGCTATATCATCTGAAAACAAGCAAATACAGCAACATATTCTATTTCCATTAAGATTAGAATCCACCATTACAACATTACAAGATATCGAGTAGGTTACCCATAGTACTGCATACACAAGAGGACACTTACAATTTTACAAAGATAAGATTCACAGCTACAAATTCAGAAAAATGCTTACACTACAAGAAACTTCAGGCTAATGCAAGCTAGACTTATACATCCTTTATTAATTCAGGCTAATGCAAGCTAGACTTATACATCCTTTATTAATTCAAGCTAATGCAAGCTAGACTTACACATCTCTTATTAAACTACAATCTAAAACAAGTGGTACAGAAAAATTTTCAAGTAGCAGAAACAAAAAGGCAACGAACACCATTTTCAGCTTCTATGACAAAATCAACAGTTTCTATGCTGGCGACTTAGAATAGTGCAGAATTGTCATTGCCTTCTTCCTTTCCGTCTTGCTTCAAGTGAAATTTCAGTCGCCCTTGTCGAACCCCTTTCCACCCTTGCCACACACAAACGAGTTGGAGTAGTACTAGTGGTATTGGTTCTTCGAGTAGAGAGAGGGAGTTAATAAGGGGCGAGAGTAGGGAGGAGAACGGTGCTTGCCGTTCAATGCAGAGAGAATGGACGGGTGAGATCGGGATCCTATGGGATATACCGGGATCAGTGATGTGTTGGGACATCAAAGACGGTTCAGATTACAAACCGTCTATGATAGAGACATCATAGACAGTTCATAACAAAAGCCGTCTATGATAATAGGAGATATCATAAACGGTTCATAACAAAAAAAGTCTGTGATAATGGCGTAACAAAGACAATATATCGGTACAAAATGAATAGCTTTTTGGGAATCTCCTGGTGGTCAGTGAAGGTTTCGACCGCTCGGTGCTCGACTGTCCGATCGATCACTCAATGTTCGACCGCTCGATTGATCGCTCAGCGTTCGACCGCTCGCTCAGCTTTGATCTTTGATCGGTTTATACGTACTCAAAATCTTCAACACTAGAAGCTGAACCTCTCGAATACCTTTGCACGTCGTTGTAAACTTCAATTCACCTGCAATCACCAGTACTCTTCAAGAAAATCACGAGCCAGATTGATAGATGATCTTTATTGCTGGATTTTCATGGATTTACAAAGTGCCCTCACAAGCACCCCTAAAAGCCTAGCCAAAACTAAAGCCTCTTCAATCTTTCTGCTAAAAACGTTCTCAAAAACTTTGCGTTAACCCTTAGCCTCTTTCTACTTTTATAGGCTAACACCCTGAACGTGTCCTCATCAAACACAGACACGAGTACTGACTAGGAACTGTAACAACGACCACCAACTAGTCACTGAACCATCGACCACCGAGTACTGACTAGGAACTGTAACAACGACCACCAATTGATTACTTTAACTACCAACCGGTCCACTCAAGCTCATGGCTAGTTCATTTTAGCTCCAACCATCCAGGTCGAAGCCTGCCGATTATCGACTGTAGTCCATTGTATCTTACGAATAGTTCACTATGTTATACGACCGGTTCATTATTCCATATGACCGATTCCCCGCAGCTTACGATCGATTCATTGTAGCTATGACCATTTACACGGTCACATACAACCGGTTCATCTTAACTTACGACCATCGACCAGTTCACTGTAGCTACGACCGATTTACTGTAGCTACGACCGGTTTATCTGAATCTCTAGCTCTGGGGTTTTCGACCTCTCTGACTGCTCTCCAACTCCAGAGGCTTTGACTCCTCTAAAAACTCCGGACCGAGGTCATTCCGCCGTGGTCAAAATGTCGTGGTCGAAGCCTACATTGGTCGACATGCTATGACCATTCTGTCGTAGTCGATATGCCGTGGTTGATCTGTCATGGTCGACGCCTACCATTCGGACCAGCCGATCGGACCATTCATCACAAAGCCGATTGGACTACCGTCCGTGATCGAAGCCTGCCGATCACCAACCGTGGTCGATCGAAACTTTCACAAACGTAAATTTGAATGCATCCCAAAAGTCAACTATTCATCATTACTGTAATCACAACCTCCTCATGGTCTAACAATACATGCTTGGCATTATATTACAAATTAAATTAGGTTGCGTTTCTTTGCAATAAAGACTAAAGCTATTTTTTCAAGAACTGTTTCGGAATTAGATTTGAATAAATAAATTTTCATGATGCGTTTCGGTCATTTTCCAATTTATTCCATCATTACTGTGTATATTGAACTATTCATCTTGGGTTGTGTTTCGATTGGAACATGGCCTTCCATGTTGGACCCTTTCCAGGTATGGTGATACGATCATTTATGAATTATGTGGGGTGTTTTTTTTTCTTCTGAAAGACTGAAACTATTACGAATCGTGGTGTTTGATTGAGCTGTTGTCCTCACTTGTAGACATCCATGTTTTTTCATGAATTTGTTTGGAGAAATACGATCGGTTTGCCATAACTCACTTGCAGACACAATTGTCCTCATTCTCCTATGGTTCATCTGCTACAATACTACCCGGTCTATATATGTGGCTGGCATTTGACAGCAAGTAAATTTCTTTCTCCTCTCTTCTCCTTGCACTGTCTAATACTACTTGGCAAGTCAATTTATTTGATTGTGTTTCTCTTTGGTGAATTATTAATTGCTTTGCCTAGAGCACAAGTGATCGATATAACATAACACAACATATTCTGTCTTTTCCATGTTTCAGCCATCTCAAGAACATATGAAGAACAAGGATGCATGAGATGTTTGTTTTGCTTGTAAAGTAGTTAGATAACGCAGTCTTATGTGCAAGTTACATAGCGTGTGATCGATCAAAAAGATCTGTAAATTACAGTTTGTACTGTATGAATATATATATATATATATATATATATATATATATATATATATATATAGTGAAAGAGAACTGCATTTTTCTTTTCTTTAATATTTTTAAAGAGCAAAATATATTACTATCACTGGTTGAGGATCCTGTTGCCAATCCAGGTAGTATCATACCTCTATTATAGCCGGGGGGATTCCCGGCCAGCGAGCGTGCCACGTCACTCATTTTGCAAAAAAATCCCTGTAGTTTGCGAAATTACGTCACCCATATGCTCTGATTTTCCTAATTTACTAATTAACATAATGGTAGTATTGTTTAGAGCTGGCAACATCTCTATTTTACACCGTAGACTTTGAGAGAGCATCTAATCTACCGTCTGAACAACACAATTGTCTAAATAGGCCCTAAACTATGCAAAACTGTCGAAATATCATACCTCTATTATAGCCGGGGGATTCCCGGCCAGCGAGCGTGCCACGTCACTCATTTTGCAAAAAAATCCCTGTAGTTTGCGAAATTACGTCACCCATATGCTCTGATTTTCCTAATTTACTAATTAACATAATGGTAGTATTGTTTAGAGCTGGCAACATCTCTATTTTACACCGTAGACTTTGAGAGAGCATCTAATCTACCGTCTGAACAACACAATTGTCTAAATAGGCCCTAAACTATGCAAAACTGTCGAAATAATTCCTGTGTGGGCAAACGTACATCTGTATATATTTCTAAGCCATGAACCCAGATTTTATAGAGAAAAATGGGGAACCACCATTTAGTGAGCTGATGGAGTTATGGGTGTACGACTTCACCTACCAGGAATTTGATGAAGCTGTGAATTTAGGTGGATCAGAAAGAGGTCATGTGTGTTCAACTAAACCCGAATTTTTTTTCAAAACAAGCTAGTATATACATGTATTAATACACAAGCTATATCCTCGCTCGTTTCGGCTTCAGCTTTTAGCTTCTGGCTTATTTTTACTATTCATAAATTTCGTCTTTTTCTGAACTTTTGGCTTTTTTGAGCTTTTTTCCCGTATTTGTTTGTGTTGTCCGTGATGAGCTAGCATATTTTTTTCTATTTTTATTTTTTTAAATTTAATTACGCTAAATAAACCACCTTCAGCTATAGTAAAATTTCAACCGCTACAGTACAATTTTAGCCATAAGTCACGACTTTTCAGCCCAACCGAGTAAGGCTTCTCCATATAGTATGTGCGTTAACGAGTTTTGCGAGTACAACATCAAAAGAGTTCAAAAAAACTAGAAAATATCAAAAAAAAAAGCACTCCGACCGGCCAACATGGCATCGACCAAGGCAACACAGGCCAGCCAACTTGCCCACATTGGCTGGCCAGCAGACCCCACACTGGCCAACAAAATGTACATCGGTCGGCCAATGCACATCAGTGGGCACGACGCGTGGATGATCTACACCGGCCAGTGTACACTTCGGGCTAGCCGAGGGCAGCCATGTACCTAAGATGAGGACACCGTAACATTGGTACTAGCAAGCTGCATTAATTGGTTCATCGTAAACATAACATTTAGTTTGCCACATTTAGGCATTTAGATCATTTTTGTTTACCATGCTCCAAAATATGTAAAAATGAAATGATCCATCTAAAAGTACAAAATTTACACGAAGTTATACCACAGCGTAATTCAATCATTCAATCAATGTAGTTCACGCAGATGAGATATGCACTCCAAATTCTACATGTAAAGGTTAAAAATGGAACACCTTTTTTATAATCAAATTCATATCAATCAAACTATCTGACATGCATAGTTCTTCCTTGCGGTCTGAGTACCACCTGTGACCAAGCCTGGAGGCTGGAGACATAGGTAAAGCATAGCAGGAGAACACGTTGAACAAATCTTCCACACTCGGTCAATCACAAAAGTAAAACAGCTAAGTAAACTAGATTATATGCTTTGATTTACTCATGTGAAAAAAAGATTTACTCGTGTGCAACGTGGATTTCGCTTGATGGCCGGCCTGCATTACCCAGCACCTTCTTTTACTAGGCCAAATGATGATGGACTGATGGGCGATGGCAGTGATGGGCCAGCTGGCTTGCCTATTAGGCTGAAATGTCGGATATCTGGCATTCGTATTATCTGAATAATCTGTATTTATATTTATATTTGACAAATACCAGATCTACAATATTCATATTCGTTTTCAACAAAAAAAAAAGCCATATTCGTTTTAGATCCGAGAATTATCTGATGAAAATCCAATCTGAGATAATCCAAATTTGTTTTCGTACAGATCGTCAGAAACTATCCGATCCATTTTTACCCCTAGTTGTAGAGTGTGTTTGATAGTCTCTTCAATTTCATTGGAGTTCCTTGCACATGTAGCACATGGAAAGGGCATATAAAGGCTATCACTTATGAATTTAGTTCTTGCTATAATCTAAATATAAACTGTGGTCAACTAATTAGAGATTATTGTGTTGATGTAACCTTTTGTGTTATTTGGATACTGGTCCATTCCCTCAAAATCAAATTCCATTGCACTACTGAAAGAACCACCTTTTGTATTTATTGTCGAATGAACATATTATTTCTGTGCGTACGGTGAACACTAACCTACTAGCCCCACTCGGTGGGGCTGAAAAGCTATGGCTTATGGCTGAAATTACACTATAACGGCTGAAATTTTATTGTAGCTGAAGGTGGCTTATTTGGCGTAATTAAATTTAAAAAATTTTAAAAATAGAAAAACATGCTAGCTCATCTCAGACAACGCAAACAAATACGGAAAAAAGAACCGGCAAAAAAACTCAAAAAAAGCTAAAAGTTCAGAAAAAAACAAAATTTATAAATAGTGAAAATAAGCTAGAAACTGAAGCCGAAACAAGTGGGCCTTAAATGATGTAGGACACAGGCTGGGATGACATCTGCTGCAGAAAGTATTCGTCGGTCTCGATAGATGATGGTTCATAGCACACCTGCATGTTTAATTGATTTGTTGTATGCTAATGATTTCTTGCTCTTAAACTTGTGATACATTTTCCTATGTTTAGCCTGTATACAAGAGGCTCGGTTGTAATTTTTATCCTTTTTCTGGAAAGATGTACTTAATGTTTTGGTAATATCTCTTGAACAATATTGCTTCATCTTCTTTTGAATATTCTATCACAAGGGAGAAAATAAAAGACTGTTCATAGATGATTGGGATGGTTGTAGTTAGTTTTGTACATTTATGGTTGGGCTTTCTCACAATATACGCCACTATTTAATTATAGGTTTTCTTTTTTGCTATTATTAAGAAAGTATGTCACAATATTTCGCATCTTGTTGCATATGTCAATCAGAAGAATTTTTTTCTGCTACTATTTGAGACCTAATTTTATCTCCACTATTTTTCCATAAACTATGGTCATTAGAGATGATCAATATGCCATACATGTGCTGTTTGCAAGGGCATTGCTGAAAAATATGGTCATTAGAGATGATCAATATGCCATACATGTGCTGTTTGCAAGGGCATTGCTATCGCCAGTGCCCACCAGAGCCAAGTGTGCTCAAATCCTTCGAGGCTTTGCTGTGATGATGGAGTTGCTCTTGGTTAGGGACATAAGATGTCCTTAGAGGCTTTGATGCGTTGATGGAGTTGCGAGACATAGATGTTAAGAAGACAGTAGCGATGGCACTTGTCAACCTCTGCGAGGTTCGGGAGAACAACTTATTAAGATACTTATTTGTACTAGTATAGTGCCCGTATGTTGCAACGAAAACACTAATTTTATATAAGATAGCACACAAGCACGCCTATCTTGGCCATGCATGTGTGTCACCATGGCCACCAAATATTTGTGCAAAAAAAAAAAAAGAAATCAGAATTATGTTGTTTGTCCGTATTGTTACACCGTTGCTTAAGAAGGCACAAGGGAAAATTTAAGTTAGAGCCTGTGAATTATAAGTCACATTTATGGCTCAATGCTTTATTCTAGCTTCAAACTAATCAAACATAGAAACGAAAAAAATAACAATAGACACATCCTTTTTCATTTCACGACATGAATAATTTACAAAATTCAAATAACACGTGCAACATTATCTGACATTATGTATAACATATTGATCTTGTTAAGATCAAACTTCTTAACATGAGGACCCTGCTTGCTCTCTTTTTCTTTTACATTTTATCTTATCATTGACACATCATAATACAAAACTCCAACCATGAACTAAAAAACCAAGAAACAAAGTAGATACATAAGATAAGATGTAACAGAGTCTAATATTGATTACACACGAAGGGCCAAAGACATAAGCAAGGCAAACTTAAGAGGATTACCTAGTGTGGAGTTGATGGAAATAATGCTTGCGAGAAGACATTTCACCATGGTGTCTGCTCTTTTTTCATTGAGATCATTGCATCCCTTAGTGCATATAGCGCTCTTTTCTCTGCACAAAGAGGAATTAAACAACATGAAAGGGAAAATTTCTCTAAGTTAATTATAAAATGTTACTTCAGTACAGTAGTTTTATGCCTGACATAAAAGAGGGATGGCGGAATGATCACACATTTATAAAATAAACATTATCATTTCTTAATTAGAAAAACGAAATGCCAATGAAAAGTTACTCGATTAAACTTCTTTGGATAATTAGGACACTGCAGGTAAAAAAAGCAAAAGAATAAGTAATGCAAGAATTAACTTTTAGCAGGTGCAGATCATGGACTTTCTCGATCAAACTTTTCCAGTAAAACTAAATGTTTTGTAAGAAATAGAAGTTGAGAACAAAAAAAGATAGAACTAATTTTTACTGACTACGTCAAGCAAAATGAAAATGGATGAAAGGTTTCATACCCTCACCGGATTAACCTCCCCCACTTGCCGAACAATCTAAAACAAGGAATAAAAGGTGCAAAGTAGGCTAATGTTGTTTCAATTGCTTACCTGGAAGTACTCTTACATGCATGAGATGGGGCAGGAGCATCTTGAGGTTGTTTCGACTACACAAAAAGATGCCCCGCAACGTTATGAGATATAAGCAAATGTAGTAAAGAAAGCTACCATACCAAAGCATGACAGTCTAACCATTGCAGTTCAGGCAGTTACCTCCAAGAGAGAGCTATGAGATACACAAAGCACATCCAGCAAACTATTAGGTTCCCCAAGTAAATGTGGTCAGCAGGGTGTTGTTTTCTTGTTTCGAGTTGCTCAGGTAAGATTTCATGCGACCAAATATTAGGCTCGGCATTTTCTTTAGCTCCACAACGGATGATGACAAGAACTCTTTGGTGGTTCCATCAGTCAAGGAATCTAGACTAAAACCAATTGATGCATCCAGATGAGGCGGAGAAAATCTCTCAAGTTTAGTTGTGCCCATGCTTGTCACCATTCTTGGGATCTGAAGGTACAATGAACACAATTCACATTTTAGAAATAGTTTATATGTCCATATAGTTAGTTTGAATATAGCTTTTCATGAAGCATCAGATAGCGGAGGATACAAGAAGCATAACAATTTCTGTAAATTTTCTCAGGGTTGTGGTCATTTTGTCGGGGTTTTTGTTCAGCTGTGCTTACCATTTACTAGGATTTTGTGACATGGGCTTTCTGGTCGTGCTCTGACGTTCTACCGACCCGTTAGCTCTCAACTTCCTGAAAGACATAACAGATGTTGAAGCTTTTGTCGATACAAGAAAATAACTGAAATAAGTTTCAAAGAGTTGCACAGGACCTTTTGTGCTTCTCGTACTTCAACTTCACATCTATTTCTTCACACGGTGGATACCGGGGAAGGCTTGATGGTTCACAGGCATATGGTTCTGACCTGAAGAACTGAATTCATAGTAAATGGTAAGCACAGCTGAACAAAAACCCCTTATTGGCTTCTTATGGGAAATTATATATCCAATATATTACATCGATGCGGACTCAACTTAATCCAATCTATCACGATCAGTTGTAAACTATCCTCTTGCATACTATCTGCTCAGTATTTATTGTACTTATTTGTATTTGTTGCATGTGGCAGTGTTTCCTGACTGAAATAGTCCATTTAATATTTTCTGGAATAGTTCATTTAATAGATTAAATAATTCATCAAGAAGATTCAAAAGCAAGAAGATTCAGGAGCTAAATCAAGTATTTCATCAACCAGTAGCATCAATATAAATATGGAAACACAAACATGAAAAGAAAAAAGGAATCAAAGATAGAATGCTACCGGTGTCTAACAACTAAAAGAAGTAGCAATGTTTTTCTTCAAAATAAAAAACTAAGCAGCAATAAGTTATGCCCATGGTTTGAATACCATATGGTGAGTATATCTGATATGAATTGGAACCATAGACAATTGCTTTGCCTTCCATGTCAACCTGTTGGTTTTGTTTGGATTTCCTTCTGCACAAGAGTTGTAGAAAACAAACAAATAACAACATGTCTGTAATAAGTTCCTGCTCAACTTCAATCATTTCCTAGTATTGAAAATAATGAAACCGTACAGAATTCATTACAAGCAATCATTTTAAAAAAAAATAATGCCATGTCCTCTATTTGTGGATACATATTACAACATGCAAAATATTCTAAACACAAACACATCCTATTAGAATAGGTAGCACAAAATGGGGACAGAAAATTGATCAATACCACCTGTATTGGTCAAATAAAAATCATTTTAATCCACCTAGAGCCCTAGAAAATGGTTCCAATGGCAGCATCAATACCTAATGAGCCAAAGTAAGCCATGCAACAAAAAGCAAAAGGAAGATTTCATAATTGCTACGACCTCTTGCTTTTCCTTCTGATTCTCCTCCTTGGTACCAAATTTTGTCAACATAAATATTGCACCCAAGCTGAGTACAATGACCAGGTACGGAGATAATACCCTCAAGTAGACCACCCCAAAACAAAAAGGCCCATAAATGGACACCTAAATCAACACTCTAAACATGAAATCAGGCGATCCTGAGCCCTGCAGGAACCACAACATTTCAACTCACTGCAAGCCTCAACAAACATAAGACTAGGTGTGACGTGGGATTGGAACCAAAGCAATGGATGACCTTGTCAAAACGAAATAAAAGGAATCAACTTTCATCAATCCATGCAAGCATCTATAACTACCTATGGAAGAGTAATAAGAAGAGATGGGAAACCGAGAAGAACCTAAGAAGGAGAACAAGAGGAATAAATAGGGAAGCATGTTACCTCAATGTAACTGCCAACCAAACACGTCCATGCTTGCAACTGCCGAATCTTGTGCTACGATCGCCCACATAACTCCTCACTTCGTAACTGCCGAGGCTGCAGCTGCTCTGGCTCCACCTTGCTCTTAGCTGATGCACACCACAACCCACGCCGCACTTTTTTTGCCATGGTCGAGTGGGAGGGAGAGACGCGGAGGGAGAGTGGAGGCGCGAGAATGGGGAGAGGACTCGGCGGTGCGGAGGAGGCGGGGAGGCGAGGCGAGGCATCAAGGGGGGGAAGAGGAGGCGGCGGTGCGTGGTGGGGAGGAGGAGGAGGAGGCGTGGGCGGAGGGTGGGGAGGAGGAGGTGGTGGCGGGTTGGGGAGCAGGCGGCGGAGGAGGGCAGGGCGGAGGAGGAGGAGGAGGAGGCGGAGAAATCGAGGAGGAGGCGCATGGGTTCGATGGGGAGGCGGCGGAGGAGGAGGAGGAGGAGGAGGAAGCAGCAGAATCGAGGAGGAGGAGGGGCACAGAATCGAGAGGAGGAGGCGACAGGCTCGGTGGGGAGGCAAAGGAGGAGGAGGAGGAGGAGGAGGCGGAGAAATTAGAGGGAGGAGGCGACGGCTCGGTCGGGAGGCGGTCAGCAGGTTAGGTGGGGAGGCAACGCACGGGTTTTGGGGTGGAAGGGGCCACACGTCAGCTAGCAGTTTTTTTTTGAGAAGGGGTGGAAGAGGACGGACTAACCACCAACTCTTTCTTTTTAAGAAGTAAAAATTATGTGAATTTTTGTTGCAACGTACGAACATAAATCGAATAATATCAAAGAAAAATTTTCAAAAGAGCCATTCATCCTGGTCGCGTACCGATGCTGCACCTTTGGTTCCCAACCATTCCCCGAACCACCACGAATTAAAATCCCTTCCCCACTCACCACTCCCAACCGCACTCGTCCTCTTGGCCTCCCGCGGTGGGATTCTCCAGGTATCTGAGCCCCCGCGATCTTCCGCCTCAGAAACCTCGTATTCCGCACCGCAGCAAGTTGAGACTCCCGAGTTCTTTGATCAGTTTCTTGATTTTTTTTTCATTGGCTTTTCTGCCCGGTTCTGGCGAGCGAAAAGATTCTTTTTTGCACCTCAGTTTTGCTGCTCCTGGAGCGACATCTTTATTCTTCGGAGTTTCTATCCAATCTTGGAGCGATTTCCCGCAGAAACTCTCTGTTAAATCGGCAAAAGTCCAGTTTTTGGGCGAGTTATTCGAGATTACTGCTCTTCTCCTCCAATTTCGAGCTGCGTGGTGAGTAAAAATGGGGGTGCTGCAATCCAAGGAGGAGCTGCTGTACCAGCAGGTGAATTACGGCAACGTCGACGGGATTCGGACCCTCCGGGTGCAGGGCGCAGGCCTTGAGGCAATGATAATACTTTCTCCTCTTTTATCTCTAGCCTGTAGATAGTATAGTTTGCTATATGGTAGTGGATTTGTTGAGTTACTTTCTGTTGTTGGTGTGAATGTTGCTTGCCAGTGGATTGACAAGGAAGGGAAGACGCCCCTAATGGTCGCGAGCATGCGGCCTGATCTGCTGGATGTGGCCGAAGTGCTGATTGAATTGGGCGCAAATATGAATGCTTACCGGCCTGGTATGAATGTCTCTTTCTCATGTTTCCTTGTACTGTCCGAGTTAACCTTAGATTACCACTGTTATTCCTATAATACATAAAAGGGGATTTGCAATTTTGCACAAATGCAGTGGTTAGGAAGTCGTTGTTTTTAGTTTGGTTCTACGAATTCGCTGAAGTCAATTTATTGGGCTTTTTTATGCAAAAGATTTAATTTCGATACTGTAGGAGGTGTAAAAATGTGCATACGTTACAACATGAAGCGGCACCATCGAAGTTGAGTAGGACTAAAAGCGCTCAATCAAATAGGCAAACATGGTAGATTGTGGATAACTAAGAAAATATTTATCTTAGGGTTACGTTTAAATAGGCTGGAGTATTTGTAGGATCGGGTATGGTGAGTCAGAGGGGGTGAATGTTTCCTTAAAATCTCTCCCCTGGTATTAGCAATATAATGCAGTAGAAAACTCAAGCGTACAAGCTATATGAAAGCTAAGAGCTAGAGAACACAAAGTCACTTGAGATGAACTGTCTAACCAGTCTGACCACCAGTTGGACTACTCGACCGGTCAGGCCGCATGTTCACTGGTCAGACCGAGTTGGGCGGTTTGACCGCTCTGGTCACAACGGTCTGACCGCTTGGCGAACAGCGGCAGAAAGTAACACGACGCACGACAAAAAATAGCTAACTCTTAAACCACTGACCAAACATGATGAAACTTGGTACAAATCCTCCCTAGGATGTTAGAAACTTATTCCAATCATGCATCATGAATATTAATGCCAAAGTTCTGACGTTTATCCAAAACAACGAATGTTACACCAAAACCAAGCAAAAGAGACAAACATCGATCTACTCTTGCTCGTGAGTTCTTAATGGTCTAGATGACCTTGGATGGGTTTTCACGTGTTGTTAACTTTGTTCTAAGAGAAAACATACACATCACAAGTAAACTGAGAAGAGCACAGGAGAATTTCTAAATTTCTCTATTCTCTTACTTGCTCCCCCTTAATTTAACTGGTTATAAGTCTTCCCAATATATAGACTAATACTCTTCTACTAGCATACGTTTTCGGATTTCAAGTTGGATACAACTTCAACTTGAGTTACACATGGAGACGTACTACGTCTTGAACTCGATGTCAAGATTATTTCTAATAATCTCTCTCTTAATCTTGACTTGACATACTCTAGTTTTAACATCAATGCATTATGAAGTACCAGCAACGCCTCCACATGAAGCGTTCTACATGCAATCTATATGTAGGGACTCAACTCAACCGGTATGGGTCATCCAGATGCAAAGATTCTAAAACATTGAGGCAGTCGGTCTCAACTACGACTTATTAAACTCATACTTGATACAGAAAGGTGACACATCTTCTCAACGTTTCGATTTCTTTTCACCTTACTTGAGTTTGGACGGCGACACATTTTCTCGATGTCCCTGACTCAACTCTTCATTAGAGCAGTGTTGGTTCATCATCGCTGAGCGCTTTAGCAAGAAACGCTTTCTTCATCGTTTCTGCGTGGTGTTGGGCTGCTGGCTTCAAAAGAAATTTCTCTTTCCTACCTGCTGCTCTAACTTGGAGATTGGAAAAAGCAATACAGCTTGGATTCAATTTTCTTTGCTGAGCACGGACCGAGGACCAATCAATACCTCTAGCTTGCTTCTTACTCTCCTGACGCAAGAAAAAAATCCCTTATGTCTCTTGTCACAAGGCACTGCCCAAAAGTCTTATGCTTCGTTGTCTCTCTGCACTGGAGCTCGTGTTTGGCCTTCTCCACAGCCTGCCTAGCCTCTCTCACGTGCCTCTACCGCTGCTCTCTGCTTGTTAACTTTGTTGGACGGACGAAAAACTGGCACGTTGCTGTTTTGATCTCGGAGACGGACGCCAAAGAAACATGCTGCCTCAGTGCGCTTTCTTGGCGTTGCTTGCGCCACTTTGGCTCGGCCGGTGCGACCGCCTCTAAGTCGGCGCTCTCCTGGCGATGCGTGCTGCTCCTTGCTGGTGCCTCAGACGATGCGCTCAGGAGCGTTGGCGTCGAAACAGAAATCGACGACACGATTTTTTCCAACGATTCGGTTCTCGCCTAGGCTCTGATACGACTTGTTAATCTTGTTCCGGTAGAAAACATACACATTGCAAATAAACTGAGAGAACACAGGAGAATTTATGAATTTCTCTATTCTCTTAGTTGCTCCCCTTAATTTAACTGGTTACAAGTATTCTCAATATATAGACTACTACTCTTCTACTAGCATACGTATTCGGACTTTAAGTTGGACACAACTTCAACTTGAGTTACACACAAAGAACTCTACTATGTCTTGGACTCGAAGTCAAGATTATTTCTAACACATGTCATAACAAGTTAGATCACAGTACGAACCCAAGCCAAAATGTCCTCAAGGTCAAAACCCCAAAATCACCCCTCTTGAGCAAAACCGTGCAATCATAAAAACTCTCAATAGAAAGTGTCTAGTGGATGTGATATGATCTCCAAGAGATATCTCCACCTCGCACATGTCCTTGGCATCAAGAAAGATCACGAGAAGATGAAATCCAAACAAGAAAAACAAGCAAATCAAAAGCACGTTGAATCCATAGCATAACTCACTTGGGCGAAGTTTGGATATTCATTTCACTCTTATAGGAATGTTTTACAACCACTCTCTCATGGAGGATAGAGTTCTAAACCTAGAGCATGCACACACATGGAGCTTCCAACCCATGGAAACCCTAACCTCTCTCCACCACTCTTGAGAGCCCTCTTCTCTGAACATGCACAAGAGCTTATATAGTGGAACCGCCTTACCTCGTACCAAACCATAACAACCAGCAACCCTTGGTGAATACAACTACATACAAATGGGGAACCCGGTAACCCACATACAAACGAGTTTACACTCACAGACACTTGCACGCTTTTCAAAGTGTGACTTTCACATGGCTCCAATAGCCCGATAAGACCCTCCATCCACCTAGATATGACCTAAACCACCGTAGGCTACCGTTATGGTTTTGTGAACCGCCTCTCTACTCGGTATCAGACAATTTTGTCAATTGCCACCCACCGGCCTTCACGGTGCTTCTCCTCGAAGCAACCACCGCAACGAAATCTGTGATACCCAATGACTTGCCGCTGCGATTGTACGCCTACTTCGAGGACTGTATCCACTTGAAACACCCAAATCCAACGGCATACCACATGCATACACTTGCTTCATCACGATCCTTATCTTTCTCTCGTGCTTCTACACTTGAGATGATGCTCCACCCAGACTTACACGACTCTACTTGGCCTCAGGGCATCTCCCCTAGCCTTGGTCTTGTCGTTGACCACAACAATCATCAAACGCCCTGCACATCAAAGAACAAGCAATCGTCTCGAGCACAAGTGACATGCGCTCGACTCATTAACAAAACCGATGCAAACATGCACCACTTGACACCTGCTATGAATATTGTGTGTATATTGAAGAGCCCCAATGGGCAATATATATAGAGAGTACAAGGGGATATTACAGGGGAATATACCATATGCGGATAAGGAAATAGAGGCATATAAAGAAATGAATAATACAATTCCTATTCTATCTCTAATACCCTTAACAACCCCCTCAAATGCAAGGCGTATGCAATAGCATTGCATTTGAAAAAGGAGTTAACACTAAAACAAGAAAAATCCGAAGTCCGAGTCTTGATGATGTCATCGTTGCATGTAGCTTTTAAATAAACTGTCAAATCAAGCCGAAGAGGAATAGATAGAAGTATGGCGGCGCAGATCGAAGCCCAAGACGGCGGCGGCGCGGTGCACAAGGTGCAGAAGACGCGCGGAGGCCTTAGAAGCTCGGGGCGGTGGCTAGAGAAGCGGCGGCATCATAATGAATTCTACGATCTGCATACGGCTCAGAGAGTAGAGCGGTGGCTGCTGCCATGCAAAAGAAAATCTCTATACTTTTATGACTGACAATATATTTGTGGACTCGTATGGTTTGGACGAACGAAAAAAAATTAAAAACTACGGACTTGGATGGACGCAACGGAAGACTCAAAAGAAAAATAACTCGAAGACTGACTCAAAAGAACACAGATACTAGCAGTAGGAAAAAAAATCCCACTCGAGCCGCCATTAAAAGGCCTTGCTTGTCCCTCCTCTCTCTCTCTTCTCAGTCTCACTCCCCATGCTGCGCACGCTCCTCACTCTTTCTCCTCGCGCCCGTCGCGCTCTCTCTCGCACTCCGATCTCCTCACACCCCCGCCCTCCTCCGATCTCCTCACACCCTCCTGTCTCTCTCGCAGGCGCGGAGGCGGCAGCCGAAGGCGGCGGCACGGGCATGGAGGCACGGGCACGGCGGCCTCGGGGTGCCCGGATGGAGTGATGGTATCTAGCGGCGGCGATGGCAGCGGAAAGGGCTGGCGTCGGCGGGATACAGGCTAGATCCGAGCTTGGCGGCGGCGAAGACGGCCGGATCCGGCCTGCAGGCAGTTGGATCCGGACTTGGCGGCGTCAAAGGTGGCGATCCGCGCGGCAACATGGATCCGACCGCCGAAAGCGGGACAACGAGGATCCGCACGATGGCGACCAAGAAAGGCGAAGACGAGCCGGATCTGGAGCGAGGAGCCGCCGGCGACCGCCCGAAGAGGCGCAACGGTCGGGTGGCTAGATCCACGCGGAGGAGGGCGATGGCGGTCGGATCCAACGTGGGCGGGCCGAGCCGGTCGAAGGTGAACCGGATCCGCGAGACCGGGCGCGGCGAGTCGTCGGCGGTGGTGGCGGTGAGGATCAAGGCGGTGGCTGCGGATCCGGGACGAAGGTGGTGGTCGGAGATGGCGCCGAGGTCGACGCGGGCGCCGACGCGACGCGGATCCGTGAATCCGCCGGATCTGGTGGAGGAGGTAGCGGTGTCACAGCACTTAACGAGGTGGCCGCCACAGGAGCGGAGATCGATCCTCCTAGGCGCAACAATGAAGTAGATCGAGGTTAGGGTTTCAACCTAAGCTCTGATATCATATTATGAATATTGTGTGTATATTGAAGAGGCCCAATAGGCAATATATATAGGGAGTATAAGGGGATATTACAGGAGAATATGCCATATGCGGATAAGGAAAGAGAGACATATAAAGAAAGGAATAATGCAATTCCTATTCTACCTCTAATACCCTTAACAACACCCACATCAAGATTCTCGTAATGCATGGACTCCCACTATGACTAAAACTTGCATTGACTCAGGCCATGACTAACACAATACCTACACAACTCACTCAACGCAGTACTGGCCAGTCTAACGGCCAACCAACGGCCGGTCAGACCACCGCGAACCGACTTAACTCCTCCTGGTAACAGGGGACCGGCTGACCGTAGCAACCATGCTGGTTAGACTGCCTAGGACCTTCGGTTGGAGTGCCATTACATGGCCGGTCACACTACTCCCAAAAACTCGTAATGCATCGAGCGCCTTTCTGGAATAAACGTACCGCCAACTAGAAATTGGTCACGCTGCCGAGCTGACAGCAAAACCAGAGAGCAAATAACACAAAATTAAACTAACTTCGACAACGAAGCACAAGCGAAGTCTCACAATATTAGATGTTATGCAATACCGAATCAGGAGAGCTGTAACACCACAGTATCAACGAGATGTAACACCGCAGTATTGACACACATCATGCCAATTCTTCTTGAAAGAAATGTATCGTTTGATGTGAATCTGATCCTTCCTAGTTGCTAACAGAATAATGTATGGTCCTTACGATCATCCCTGGATGCATGCTTAATTGAAGAGGTTATAGTTTTTGTTATCACATTTGTAATGCCTCCTTTTATTTGCAGGATCACATGCTGGGACCGCATTGCACCATGCTGCCAAGAGAGGGCTTGAGCAGACTGTCCATTTACTCCTATCACATGGAGGTATGTGATAGATTATACATGGCACCATTCTTCATTCTTTTTGGCCTCATTGTAGCTCTACATTAAAACATATTTTGTTTCATTCTTGCAGCTAATCCTTTTGTAACAAATGATGATTGCAATACTGCACTTGAATTGGCTAGAGAAAAGGGCCATGTGAACGTTGTCCGGGCCATAGAGGTATGTTTTGTTCTTTAACATCCTATTTTGCATTAGTGTACTCCTGGCAATGTATGTCATTTTCATTGTTTGCCATTTTTTCTGTAATTATTTTTAGGGACGTATTTCTCTTTTTTGTGGATGGATGAGGGAGAACTATGGTCCTGGTTTTTTGGAAGCACTTGCTCCACAACTCATGACTAGAAAGATGTAATATTTTCTTTGACCTTCTTTACATAATTTTCTAGTCTATGCTATTACATCTAGATGAGTACCACAGGGCACATAGATGTGAGAATCATCAGTATATTTTATGAATTCTTAATCCTTACTTGAATCTTCTCCAGTTGGGTGGTAGTTTTACCCCGTGAAGCACGGAATCCAACCAGGCCTCTGAAGCTTGAGTTGGCTATATACCATGTATTGCAGGTACTGATAAAACTAAAATCTGGGTTCAATGTTGCTTTGCTTTGGTCTAATGTAGTATGTAATGGTTATTAAGTCATTAAGTCAAGTCGAGCCGCCAAGGGACCGACTAGTCGACTAGCCAGTCGACTACTTATGACTACTTGTCAACTTGCATTCAGGACATAACTAAAGATACTTGCTACAATTTGTTCCATTAAAAAACAGACCAAGCAACAAGCATCAAAAATGCATTTCATCATTTCATCACAACAAAAGAAACAGTGAAAGACAGGTAATACATACCTCCTTGGCAGTTGGCATTAAGCAGAGGATGCAACAGAATGTTGTACAGATCACTCTTCTAATCAGTACCATTTGTCATAAGATTCTTGTTGAAATTTGAGCATAATATTTAGTCGTTGCTACATACTCATAACATTCTTTTTGGAAAAAATTGCACTGGAATTGTCCACTTTTAATTTAAGAAGTGACAGCTGCTCTCCCTTTCTTTTGATTTATTGCAAATGACTTGAAATTTACCACCTGCTCCTGAAATCACATAGGCGGCAAAATATACTTAGCATGCTAAAGATTCAAAGCAAAGGCAGAAAATTGCCAACTTTTGAATTACACGCGGGAATCTGAAAAATAAATAAATAAAGTACATGTCTTTTCTCCTTGCTGCAGTATAAACATATATGTGCAATTTCAGAAGAATTAATGACATTATGCTGTTGGTTTTCTTAGAGTTGTGCTTTGCATACTTCAGCAGCAGATACTGCGCTTCCTTTCATTTTGTCGTGTTACATTGGCTATTTTTTTGTGCATTTTCTATGGATATATGCTATTACAGTCGTTATTATTTGTAACATTTCATTTTTATGAACAAGCAGGCTTCTAAACCACGTGTTGTAATTAAACTTTGGAAATCTCAAGTTGAAGAACCAAAGTTTAATCAGGCTGATCCTTCGATGACAGTTTTGGACAATGGAACAAGTATGTACAAAGTTTTAATTTCCAGTCTTCTAGTTGTGCAAGTTCTAGAGGCTTGTTTGTGTTGTTGGCTACATGCTTTATCATTCTTTTCCATTTTATTGCAATTTTGCATTATGTTCATCCAGTGTCAGATATAATTTGTTAAAAGAACAGAGAATTTAGCCTTTTGTGTTTCTGAAGGTCTTATGTTGTCGACCAGTCAAATTCATTCTCCCATTTCTCTCTTGGCATGAGGAAAAGAGATGCTTGCTTTGGTACCTTCCAGTTAAGAGTTACGACTTAGGAGACCTATTCTGAGTCATGTGTTAGATGTGTACTACTACTTATGTATTTTCTTTGTAAAAGGGGTTACCAGTATATATGTCATACTTATATGAGTATATATATTAGCTCTTTGGTCTCATGATAATACAAACGCTATTCATAACATGGTATCATCGTCAAGCCACTGCCGCCGCTAGTTCCCCTCTCCAGCCGCTGCTG
Organism: Bonia amplexicaulis; assembly: GCA_036346245.1. Lineage (NCBI taxonomy): Eukaryota > Viridiplantae > Streptophyta > Magnoliopsida > Poales > Poaceae > Bonia > Bonia amplexicaulis. Next base: position 15,276,394 of record CM070755.1, on the reverse strand, counting down.
TCGCCTGATTTTTCCCATGGCCACCGCTGTTCTTCCTCAGCGGCAGCCACTCGTCGCTGTCGTCGTCTGCCCGTGACGTCGCTGCCCATCCGCCGATCTACACCACCGCCGACTGCACGGGGGGATCATGCCACCCGTGACTTCGGCTCCCATCCGCAACCACTGACGACCGCACGGGGGACCACGCTGCTCTCCAGCGCCAAATCTTCGTCATCTTCTGTCGGATCTTCGTCATCCGGCTGCCATCACAAGGGGTTCCGCCGACCACATGGGGGACCACGATGCTCTCCAGCGCCGGATCTTCGTCATACGGCTGTCGTCGTACGGGGGAATTCGCACGGCCATCTGCCGTGTCTCTGGCCGCTCGGTCACGCTCTTCATCGGCCGCAATGCCTTTTCTCGCTGTTGTAAGTGCGTGACTTCCGTTGAAACTGACGAGTATTCTGATCGGTTTCTTTAAGTAAAAAAAAGGAAAAAGGAAAAAAGAGGAAAAAGAAAAAATGTCATTCCTTTTGGGCACCGTTTTCGTTTCTTGCTGTCCAGTGATGTTCGATGGTCTCAATTATCGAGACTGGTTTCAACACATGTGCCTCCACATGTGTGGTCAGCATCTTTGGGAATTTCTCACCGACGAGTTGCCTTATCTGGCTCGCCCTATTCCACCTGTTGAGCCTGTGCTCCTGAAGAATGCTTCCAAAGACATTCATAAGGAGGCATCTGTTACTTTTAAGAATGCATGGAGACTTTTCAGACTTAGCATGCTGTCTACAAAACATAGACTGATGAGAATGCCCATACCTCTACTATTCTAGTTGCCAGTATGAAGGTGCATCTCACTAAGGATGTGGCTGGCTTGGCTTTAGTACAGGCGATATGGGCGCATCTACGCAATGGCTACAAGCCATCTGGTGACTCTTTGTATCTTGTTGTGCATCAGGAGTAGTTGTTGCAGCAGTGAGATGCTACTGTGGATGAATTCTATGCCTAGCTGTCTGCGGTGTGGCGTCAGATTGATTCTTTGGGATCAAATGTTTGCCATACTTGTCAATGCTATCAGCGTCAGCAGTCTCACCTGGAACTTTGTCGCATTTACGACTTCTGGACACGTCTCCGAGCTAAGTATCAGTCGACTCGTGCTCAGTTGCTGGCTTGCCACCCTCGTGACTCTGCTGGAGGCTCTTGCAGCTATTCATACTGAGGAGATTCGACTTCGTGGTGCAGGTCTGCTGTTGTCGCCGTCGTTTCCTTCGTTTTGGCAGCTCCTACACCTGCTACGCCTCCAGCTACTCCTTCACCAGTCGCGCCTTCACCAGTGATAGCTGCTGTTGGTAGGGACTCCACTGCACCTACTGCAGTAAGGATGGACATGAGAGCAGTTCTGCTACATAAAGAAGGATATACGTCGTGGTGGCCGTCCTCCGAAGGGTACTGGAGGTTCCTCATTTCAGAGGAGCTCTGGTGCTTCTGATACTCAAAAGCTTCTCACACTGTTGCGTCGCATGGCTGCTTTTGCACTGTCCGGTTCTGCTGATTCTGTTATAGTCTTCTAGTGAGAGATTACATTCTACTTCTTCTTCCTCAGGTATATCATCTTGGATTCTTGACTCTGGTGTTTCTTTTGATATGACATCTAATTCCACCAGTCTCAGTTCCATCAGCCCATTAGCTGCTCCTATCATTGTTCAAACAGCAGATAGTACATCTCTTTCTGTCATAGGATGAGGCATTCTTTCCAATTCCTCTTTTCATATTTCTGCTGTTTCTCATGTCCCTAAACTAACCATGCAGCTTATATCTGCTAGTTAGCTCACTGATCATAGTTGTCATGTTATTCTTGATACTGATTCTTGTTGTGTTCAGGATCGTCACACGGGGACTTTGGTTAGTACTAGCCCTCACCGCTGTGACTCACGGCGTCTTTGGGAGGTTGACTAGTTTCATCTTCCCCACCACAGCCTTCACATCTGTTGCATTCTCTACCACGTCTTTTGCTTAATGGCATCACCACTTAGGACATCTTCTGGGTCACGTCTGTCTTTTTTAGTTCGTCATGGTCTTTTAGGGTCTGTATTCAGTGATGCTTCTCTCAATTATCAGAGTTGTAAGCTTAGGAAACAGCTTCAACTCTCCTATCCTTCCAGTGAGTCAGCGTCACAACGGCCTTTTGATCTTGTTCATTCTGATGTATGGGATCCGGCTCCTTTCGTTTTATTCATCGATATTATATAATTTTTATTAATGATTTTTCTCGGCACACATGGATATACATTATGTCTCTAGTAGTAAGGTTCTATCCATCTACAAGAATTTTTCCACCATGATCCGTACTCAATTTGACTCTCTCATTCGTGTTTTTCGTGCTGATTCTGCTGGGGAGTACTTGTCGGGAGTTCTCTATGGTTTTCTTGCAGAGCAGAGAACTCTCTCTCAGTTTTCTTGTCCTAATGCTCATGCTTAGAATAGTGTGGCCGAATAAAAGCATCGTCATCTTCTTGAGACAGCCCGTGCTCTTATGCTTGCTTCTGTTTTTCTACCACTCTTCTGGGCTGAGGCTGTTTTTACTACCACTTTCCTGATGAACACCCAACCTTCTTTTGCTCTTCAGGGTGGGATTTCAGTTGAGCATCTCTGTGGCAAGACTCCTGATAATTCTAATCTTCGCCTCTTTGGGTATGTGTGCTATGTTCTTCTTGCACCTCGTGAGCGCACCAAGTTGATCGCTCAGTCTGTGGATTGTGTTTTTCTGGGCTGTAACGCTAAGCATAAGGGATATCATTGTTGGGATCCTATTGGCCGATGGATGCAGATTTCTCAGGTCGTCAATTTTGATGAGTCTTGTCCTCCCACTACTCCAACATCTCTCGTTGAGCCACTTTCTTTCTTGACTTTTCCTGTCGCCCCCATAGTCACCACACCTCCATTATAGCCTCTGGCCTCTCCGGTGCTTTCCTCACCGTCAACATCTCCTTCACCGTTGGTGCCTCTTTCGCCATTGACACACTCCAGAAGTTCCTCTTGGCCTTGTTCCTTATCCTCTCTACTACACTCGTCGTTCATGAGCTGAGAATTCTTCTGATGAGTCATCTTCTTCAGCCTCTTCTCGATATGCTCTTCGTGATCGCTAGTATATTCGGCCTCTTGAGCGTTTTGGTTTTGCTGCCGCTGCTCTTGCTGACCGACTTCTTATCGTGATGATGCTGTTCATCAGGAAGAGCAGCATGCGACGGTAGAGGAGATCGTTGCCCTTGAGTGTAGTGGCATGTGGGATCTTGTTCCTCTATTTGCGCGTGTCACTGCTATTACATGCAAGTGGATCTATAAAGTTAAGACCCACTTTGATGGCTTTTTTGAGCGCTATAAGGCTCGTCTTGTGGCACGAGGTTTTCAGCAGCAGCATGGTCGTGATTATGATGAGACTTTTGCTCCTATCGCTCACATGACCACTGTTCGCACTCTTACTCTTCTTGCTGTGGCATCTGTTCGGGCATAGTCCATCTCTCAGCTTGATGTTAAGAATGTTTTTCTCAATGGTGAGCTGCATGAGAAGGTTTATATGTAGCCACCACCAGGGTATTCTATTCCTGAGGGTATGGTTTGTCGCCTTCGCCAATCTCTTTACGGCCTTAAGTAAGCTCCTCGTGCTAGTTTGATCGTTTATCTTCTTTTATCACTGCAGTTGGTTTCTTTGCCAGTGCTCATGATCCTGCTCTTTTTATTCACACTTTGCCTTGTGGTCAGACGCTTCTTTTATATGTTGATGATATGATCATTACTAGAGATGATTCTCAGTACATCAATTTTGTTAAGGAATGTCTTAGTGAGCAGTTTTTCATGTTTGATCTGGGTCCTCTTTGCTACTTTATTGGGATTAAGGTTATTTCTACACCTGAAGGCTTCTATTTTTCCCAAGAAAAGTATATGTAAGATCTTTTTGATCATGCTTTTCTTACTGATCGGCGCACAGCTGAGACTCCCATGGAGCTTAATGTTCATCTTCGGTCCACTGATGGTGAGCCTTTTACTGATCTTACTCGCTATCGTCACCTTGTTAGGAGTCTTATTTATCTTGGTGTTACTCGTCCTGATATTTCGTACCATGTGCATATCTTGAGTTAGTTTATTTCTGCTCCCACTCAGCTTTACTAGTCATCCTCTTCGTGTTCTACGATATTTTTGTGGAATCATCTCTCGCCGTTTCTTTTTTCCTCGCTCTAGCTCTTTACACCTCCAGGTATATTCTGGTGCCACCTAGGCTGGTGATCACTCTGATCGCCGGTCTCTTTCTGCCTACTGTGTTTTTCTTTATGGTTCTCTCATCGCTTGGAACACTAAGAAGCAGACAACAGTTTCTCATTCGAGTGCTAAGCCTGAGTTGCGAGCTATGGTTTTGTTGACTGTGGAGGTTACTTGGCTACGATGGTTACTTGATGATTTTGGTGTTTTTGTTTTTGCACCGACTTCTCTTTTATCGGCAGTACAGGTGCTATTAGCATTGCTTAAGATCCAGTGAAGCATGAGCTTACAAAGTATATTAGGGTTGATACTTCTTATATGAGGACACAGATGCAGGACCAGATTGTTGCTCCTCAGTATGTGCTTTCAGAGCTTCAGTTGGCCAAGTTCTTCACAAAGACACAGACCAGAACCCAGCATAGCTTCTATCTCACCAAATTTCATGTTGTTGATCTACCATAAGTTTGAGGGGGTATTAGATGTGTATTATTACTTGTGTATTTCCCTTATTTATAAGGGGTTACCTGCATATATGCCATACTTGTACGTGTATATATATTGGCATATTGGCCTCATGATAATACAAGCGCTATTCATAACATCATGAACTCATGATTATGTATAAGTGTTGCCCTATAAAAGAACATAGACTACCACACCAATGCACATATTATTGAGGTACGGGGCCAAGGACCGAGGGTAGGGCGCTTGCCACCGGTAGCTCTTCCATGACATGGTAGAGAGACTCTGAGGCTTGACTTTAGAAGAAGGGTGAGACTAGAGACTTGTTTGTTTATTACTTGATAATATGTACAGTCCTGCCCCTTTTATAGGGATGGCTAAATTTGACCCTTAAGAAATATATCCCTATATTAAGGAAACTAATCCCTAATACATGGAATAAATCTAAAAAGAAATAAGTCCAAATAATAAGAAAACTAATTATTATATTTCTAATCCATGATACGCTGCCAATGCTATCGAACTATCCAAATAGATAGCGTTGCTACAGTGGCGTACTATTCACGCGCCTACTACCGTACTCACTAGGATCATAAACCATAACATTATATCCCTCATGGCAAGGCAGCTGGTCCTCGAGCTGTCAGGTGGCGGACATGGTTGAAGTCCTTCGTAAGCCCATATTGACAAGAGAGCACGATGATGACGTCATGTCGCACGGAAGAAAATCCGTGAAGCCCTAGTGAACAACAACGAGAATAGCAACCCTCTAGCATTAGTTGACGTCGCAGTAGTCGCCGGTGGCAAGGGCAACCGACACGAGGCAGCAGCAGCATCCCTCTTTGGCAACCGACACGGGGCAGCAGCAACATCCTTCTTTCTCCGGGATGCAGCGGTTGTGGGGGTGATGCGACGACGTCGCTAGCCCCAATCTGTCAGCCGTTGTGTTTTGCATTGCTTACGGCACGGTGTCGGTGGATGACATGGCAAGGGTGGCGGCGAAACGGGGCTAGCCTTCTTCCTTGGCGGTGGTACCAATGGTGCAACCAAGGACAGCGAAGTTGTAGAGGAGTTGTCATTGGTGAAGGCCATACTAGGACCAACGCTGGTGATGGCGATGGGGACGGTGATGGCAGCGTCGCCATTGCAGTGGCAAGCATCGCCTCTTGCTGCTCCTCCATCTTGGACATGGTCGCAACCAGTGGCGGAACCAGGTTTGGATCACACCCCGGGCTAAATTTTAATCAAGTAATAATCTAACATACTATAAGTCTAGAACTATATAGCGATATAACAAAAAATACATCACAAATGCATCATTGATGACAATGTCAAACATTAACATATGTTACTTCATCTCATCATTCGTACTAAATTTGAAACATAAAAGATAATTCTTACTAATTGTATTCTCATTGCATCAACTATCAACAAACCAATTTAGAAATTTGAAAGCATAAAAGGTTACTTACTACTTACTAAACTACTACTACTAGAGTACTACTGTACAGTTACTTACCTGCTCCGCTGCTCGGCTGCTCTCAGCTCTGTGCTCGGCGACTCGGCGGTGGGACCGTGGGACTACATTAAGGTTTTCATTGCATAACAACTTGTTCTCAGGATTTAGTGGTTGAAATCACCTACATGCTGGTTGATGAAAATTGGATTCTTGATCTCTGGGTATATTCCAACTACCCTGTCTGCATAAAGTGCAATCAAGATATACTCATCAAATGTAATAATCTGGTATTTGCCTGCAATACAGTAGGAGAATATTATTAGCAATTGCAATGAAATACGGCTTTGTATTTATAATGGAATGTGTATATAATTAATAAAGAGCAAGACATCTCTGCATTACATGCCATAGATTAGATGACAACTAAGTTGAACTAACTGACAGTAACATGAGTAGAGGTTTTTTTTTAGATGACCGTGAGTAGTATTTAAAGCAGTAGCATGCAATAAAAGTAAAAAAAATAAAGAAATAGAGAAGACAAAGTATACCATTATACTGCTGATTCCTGACACTGTAGCGTTGTTTCACCCTCAGTGATTTCAGCTCACTAAGAGTAAAATCCACTGGATGTAAACAAAACTCTAAGTCAGTAGATTCACAGAAACAAATATTAGAAATAGCAACATAAGAAGGTGGTCACAATTTCAGATACCAACAAACCATCCGGTCATATTTGCTCCCTGGACTTCATAGGTTCTCTTCCGTCAACAAACTCATGCGGTTAGCGACATCGGCCGGTGGGAGGCGGCGGATCATGGCCTTGTGTCGCAGCAGTAAGCGAGGGCGGCGGCGGCGGAGCGCAGCAGTGAGGTCGACGGCCGGCGATGGGGCGCCTGGTCGCATCAGAGCGAGTGCGAGGCCACGATGCGCGCGGACCGCGGTGGGGCGCATGCGAGGGCGGCGGCGGCAGGTGGGGCGCGGTTGCGTCGGGAGGCGGGCGAGGCCGTGGCGGACCGCGGACGCGAGGCGCACGCGAGGCGGCGGCTGCGGTGGGAGCTCGTGCAGGCGAGGGCAAGGCGGTAGGGCCTGCTCGCGTCTCGCCTCGCGGATCGGAGCAGTGCCGGTTGGTAGAGCCGCTGTGCGCTAAGGGCTGAGGTTTGATTGTATTTAGGGTTTCTTTTTCTAATTGGGGCTGAGGTCTTGACTAGCTGGATGTCTGGATAGGCTGTGAAAGATGCATGGGCTATAAACACTGCACGCTTGGGCCTGCTAGGCTGCTACCAACGGGCTGCCAGGCTAATTTTTTTGCAGGCCTCGGGCTAGGCTGTTACATCACATATATTTTGAAAAGAGTACTAATAAGAGATAGTACTAGTAATATTACTGGGCCTCGGGCTATAGCCTACCCAGCCCGAGGCCCAGTTCCGCCCCTGGTCGCAACCGATGGCGATGGTGACCTAGAAACCACAGCAACATGCTACACCTTCTCCATCTTGGCTATAAACTCTTTCATCAAGGCCATCAAGTTGGCGCATATCTCGGCGGAGGATAACTCCGCATTAGAAGCCATGGTAGTTGGCTTGGTGGAATGGTGGCAAAACAAAGGTTGACATGTTTAACAAAATTTGGCCATGTCTGCACTCCGAGCGCACACTCCAGCTGCCGGTACCACAGGGTAGCATTCCGTATGAGGTGGTGTAATGCTAACCACACCTTCTCTTCCTCCATCGTCTGCTGTTCCTTGAAGAATTACACAAAGCGATTCAACCAAGATTACAGATCTTCCTTGCCGTCGAAGGTTGAAAGCCCTAGGTAATGGAATTGTGAAGCTTGGGCCTTCATGAGATCGAAACCATTTCTGCTTGCTATGGATGGCGGAGCAGCAGTTGGCTTTGATACCAAATGTTGAGGTACGGGTCCAAGGACCGAGGGTGCTCGCCCTCATCTAGCCACCGGTAGGGCTCTTCTCTAACATGGTAGAGAAGCTTTGAGGCTTGACTTTATAAGAAAAGTGAGACTAGAGACTTGTTTATTCATTGCTTGATGATAATAGGTATAGTCTTGTCTCTTTTATAGGGATGGTTAAACTTAACCCCTAAGAAACATATCACTGTATTAAGGAAACTAATCCCTAATAATAAGAAACTTATCTCTAATACACGGAATAAATCTAAAAGGAAATAAGCTCAAATAATAATGAAACTAATTATTATATTTCTAATCCGTGATACGCTGCCAATGCTATCGAATTCTCCAAATAGACAGCGTTGCTATGGTACTGTTCATGTGCGCATAATTGTTTCTACAATGTGCCTAATTGTTGTTTCTCGGCAAAAGTTCTCTTGTGAATAACGATCTGGGTACTCTACAAATTTTAGTGATGTTTCATTACGTCTTATTGCATGGTGGTCTGCGAGAAAGTAGTTTTGTTATGGAAATACTTTCGCTTCTGTCGGACCTGCACTAAAAATTTCTATTGGAATATTAAACTAGGGACTGTTACTGTGTGGCCATTCCTTTCTAATTTTATTTGAAACATTCTGCACAGAAAGCCGATACAAGCTTTTATCAGCGTATGAAGGTGACAAACAGCAGTTTCAGTGGTTTTATAATGCCTGTTGTGGCATAGCACAGGTGACATAACCTGATCTTTCTGAAATGTTTTCTTTACTCATTGGTCACTCGTAGTATATTCTGAATGATCATTTGAAGAGTAACCTTCAATTTTTTCTAAAAAAAAAAAACTGAATTTACTATAAAGGCCTCTGTGCTTGAACAATATTTGCTTATAATACACACACACACACATATAAATCAGTAAATAGCTACAGTAATTAATGATTGTTATGTAAAGTTGACGTCCCTAGTGTTTTGATGAATGCGTAGTTCAATTTATTTTACTGAGAATCAGCAGCTTATTGTTAACTTTATTACACAAAAACAAATGATCTAATTTTTTCAAATATCCCCTTCTTTTTAGGTCACCAACATGGTTCCTGCACAACCAGCAAATCCCCCAATGCCAAATCCATCATCAGCAAATTCATCTTCTTCACCTTCAGGGCTATCGACACCCAGCAAAGAGGATGTTGAGTTAGCGATGGCTATCAACGGCTCCATCCAATCAGGGGGAGTGCCTACTGTTCAGCCATCGGCATCGACAATCAACAGCAATGGTTGGGGAAGCCCTCCAAGCAACTCCCTCAATGGATGGGGCCCAGCGGATACACCTCCGTCTCTTCCAACACCGACTGCACCACCACTTTCCGAACGAGCCTTCTTCTACGACGGTCCTATCCAGTACCCATCCGTAGATTCCACGCAGGTCGATCTGACCGTGCCGGCTACTGAAGGCGGCGCAGTGGTGAGCTCTGCAAAGCCTGAAGAAAATGGAGCTAATGCAAGCAGCGGTGGGAACACTCCGCCGGGTACTTGTGTTATTTGTCTGGATGCCGCCGTGGAAGGTGCCTGCATTCCATGTGGTCACATGGCTGGTTGCATGTCCTGCTTGAAGGATATAGAATCCAAGAAGTGCGGATGCCCCATTTGCCGTGCCAAGATTAACCAGGTTATCCGCCTCTACGCAGTTTGAGCAGTTGATGCAGCCAACTTGGAGGTTAGCAAGGGATGGATCGCGCTATTTATAAACTATGTAACGCTGTAGCTGCAATTCCTAATGTGCTATAAGTTTTGCCTTTTTGTGTTATGTGAATTAGGTAAGATGCAGCAAGCATCTTCTGTATATAGGTGTAAGATAATTCTGTGGTATATGAAGTGATATTTGATGATTGCCCTGCTCCTGCAAAAATTACTTCACCAGCATAGTTACGAATACCAAATCCCCAGCCTCCCGAATTGGAATTCTCTCGAAACGATCCGTCTATGTTGATCTTGAAGTTTTTTGTCGGGCGATCTCCATCTCTGTTGGCACTCCTTGTCTGCTTGTTCTTGCCAAAGAACTCTCTGAACTCAGTTTGATTTTTCTGACAGAGGAAAGCTGCCGCCGTCCGGTGTTTCCCTTCTCTCACCAGCATTCACTCCATTACGGGTGGTCCAAAGAACCCGCAGTAGTGTGGGATCCTCTAGTTGACTTTGCGCACTGAGTTTCAAAGTTCATTAGCCACTGCGCAGCTGAAGAGCACTGAGCAAACAAACCTCTGAGCTCAGTGGCGGATCAGACTAATATCTTAAAACTAACGCTAATTTATACCATAAATGCATCATTGATATAAAAAATTAGCTCAATGCTTCAACAGAAAACAAAATAAGAAAAACATGGAAAAACATAAACAATGTAGCATGGTAGAGATCGGACCGTTTCTAAAAGAGATTGTTGGAGTTAGATTATGTTCACATTAGAAAATAAGATGACAATGCTTTTCTCCTCTTCATTTTGTATCCCTAATTTCTAAATAGAAAATTCAAAACACACAGCATTCATTTCATTTTGTCAGTCAGATTTCATATCAAAAAGGGAGGAAAGATGAGTAGAGAGTACAGGATCTGCGCGCACTATGGCCGGCTCAGGCTGATCGGTCGCTATCTGTGGTAGCATGACGCTTGTCGCCTGAGGACTATGGAGGCCGGAGGGTGGATCCGCCCCTGTCTGAGCTCCTCCATGTTCAGAAACTGCCATCGGGCATCTTGTATCTAGGTCAACTCCCCTTCTATTAACACACTTGCGCGATGGAAGCCGGCTGTGCAGAAGTCTCCAAATAAACATGTGAACTTTACGAGGACAATTCAATTTCGAGACTCGGTTCCATTCAACTTTCTATTCCTACTAGTTACGTAATCACATGTACGTTGTAACGAAACTTATTGAATGTATAGAGAATCGTGCTATAGAAAAAAAATTGCTCTGATTGGTTGGAAAATAAAGAATGATAAGAAGTTAAGGAAATAGAGCGGTTAGAGGAGAATGGATATACAACCACCAACTTATTCTTTTATAATAGTAATGATAAGACTGCCAGGATATGTTGCTCACTGAGTTGGGACATAACACACATACAAATCCTCCGAGGTTGACATCTATGGGCATCCCATGTGGGCATCACAAAAGTTACCTTTTGATCATTTGCAAATGCATTGGTCAATTCACACCCTCCATGGTAAAACCATGGCATACTTATAATATACGAGGTATATATAGTACACTTTATATATGAATCTGGAAGAGGACAACAGGTTAAAAAAGAGACTGATCAATATTACAAAAAGCAGAGAAAGGAACGGCATTAGGCCGTGCACACACACACTACCGAGAATGCTAAAGCAACGTGTAACCTTGGACGCCTGCATGTGCCATTCGAGTACTGTTATACGTATATCAATCGCCATGCATGCTTGATCCAACTAATTGAAGTACTCTGAAGCGTGAGGAGCCACAAGCTGGTCATGTACGAGGCAGCAGCCGTACGTTTACCACTGGCGATCCTTCTCTTCGACAGCCACCGGAGGTAGCGGCGCCGTCACCTCCTCCGATGTAGCTCCAGCGTCTCTGGCCGTGTCGTCTGCCGGCTTGTCCTTGTCCTTGTTTTTCCGGCGACTGGACTTCTTGGGCACGGCGGGGAGGTCCTGGCAGGTGGTGCCAGCCGTGACGTCGTCGGCCAACTTGTCCTTCTTGCGGTTCTTGCGGGTGCCCTTCTTGCTCTTCTCCTTCTTCTCCGAGGCCTCGTTGCCCGTGCAGTCCATGGAGGAGGAGGCGGTGGAGCCACGGGAGCGGTGCCGCCTCGACCGGCGGGTGCCAGGGGATGGCGGGGAGTCGACGGCGGTGATGTCAGTGCCTCCTGCCTCGCTTCTAGTGTCCCTGAAGGAGGTGTCTCCCAGGCCTCCTCCTCCATCTAGGACTATTTCTGTCAGAGAAAATGAAATTTCAGTTAATTTATGCGCAAACTAACTAAAGCTAGCAGGATATATATTATTTCGATCACGATATCATTTGATAAGCAGATCATGGAAATTAGATAATTACACAAAAGGTTAAGTCCATGTGATTATCTCTACTATTATATAAAAAAGGGTTGGTAGTCGTCGGTGCGTTCTCCTCTCCCCTCTTTACAACCACCGATTTGATCTGAACCATTCGTCTCTCTCCTCCTCTCTCTCTCAGGATACAACTCATCACCCTCTTCACTTTCTCCATCTTCTCACGCATTCTGGCCACCCTTCTCTCTGTCGCTTGTTCTCCAATGTTTAATGTGTGAAGTTGGTCAGGCAGTAAGTTCTATCTTATCATTTTTATGACTCCGTTGTAACGTACGATTCATATGATTATATCAATGAAATGTAGGAGCTAGGCTCGGAAACGATCGAACCTTGAGAAGCCCATGGGTTAGAGGCAACGGAGCCCTCCCTTTCGCTCCTAAACGAGGCTGAGTCCAGTGGCGCCGAGTGGTAGTCCTTCATCTGTCAAGCTCAATGTTTTTCATGACATAACAACTATACTGTTAAGATCAAATATCTTGAAGGCATTTCATTAATTCTCACGTCAAAATGGGAGAGAGATAACGCAGATTAGTCAGGTAGACTTGAGCAATCTTGATTTTTCATATGCATGCATGTAGTTATATACTGAGAAGTGCTATAGAACATTCGACTATTTTTTGAGATAAAAATAGTCAGATGATCTAGAGTTGCCAGTGATGTTGGCTTAGAAAAGATGCATTATTTGCACGTATTACCCAGCTAGGTGCTGCTCCAGCATTGTTGTTGGTGACACTGGGCCCATCCCATCCGATATGCGCCACGTGTTTCACATCCGTAGGTAATCCGATTTGCATCTCAGGTTCCTTACCATCTGGTTGTCACAATTTGGTACGACAGATCGGGGATGTTACGTACGTATTTGCGATGATAAAAAAGTACTATATGTTCGAGATTGTACGTACACAATTTGGTCCTATGTATTATATACGTATATATATACCGAATAATTAACCAGATTGTACGTACGTACCCATTATGTTCGAGATGTAGCGGAAGGGCCTCAGGATACCCTTCTTCATTTTTCGTGCTCGTGCCCTTTCAGCTAGCCTTTATTTCCCTGTGTATTATTATTTGCCCCAAGCTCGATCTCTTCCTGAATTCACAAATTGCTGTGACATAATTAAACACACGACAAGTTAAGTTTTGCAATGAAAAAAAAATACGTACCATTGAATGAATGGCAAATGGTCTAGATTCCTACAATTAAGATGCCCGAAATCAGTGTGAATTTTACAATGCTTACGCTGTTAGGAACCTGAAAACTCAATCGTAACAGGAATGAACATATGCTGCATGCCAAATCTTGTTAACTGGCGCTCCTCCTTCCTCAATGGGCCAACGCCATTTTGCTCTCTCTCTCTCTCTCTCTCTCTCTCTCTCTCTCCAAAAGCTAGCTCAGTATTGTTTGACGACCCTCCGCGTCGCCATGGCCATACGATTCAGAAACCTATGCCGAGCTCCGCGGAGGGCGCGCACCTTGCGGTCGATGGGATCGCGAGGGTGGGAGGAGGAGGAGTATATCCTATGATGGCTAGCTAATTTTTTGTTTCGAGGGCGGTGAACCCTTCGAGCTGTCTCCTAATATTCAGCGACCATGCGTGTTGGAAGAGGACGCTTCTTGTCCTTGTAATGGCTATATAAGGACGATACAGCGATGGAAAACTGGCTGGAGGATGAAGAGGACCTCGCCTAAAGATAGATTTTTGGACGAGGTTGTCACTGCTGGAAATAGAGCTGGGACTTGGGCCATGCCGTGCCGGTACAGTCCAAGCCTATTGTGCTTCGTACCGCTTCATGTCGTGACGGCTCGGCCCAGTCATGTCATCGTGTCGTGCCGTGCTGGCCCGCGTCGTCTCCGGCCAGACCCAAGCACGGCTCAAAGTCCACCGTGCCAGCCCAAGCCCAGCCCGAAATTACTATACGCGAAGGCGGCGACGACAGTCGTCATCTTCCTTTCTCTCGTACTCGCCTCGTTTAAAACTAGTTAAAATAATTGAATTAATTGCATAAAAATATGGGCACGCAATGACATAAATATTTCGGGAAAAGTGGAATTTCTTTGATATTTTAGAAATACAATGTTACTGCCTCGTTAAAAACCTTACGCCCCAGAGTGGGGTTTCCCGAGTAAGGAAAAGAGTACAGTAACAACATATGTATATACTAACTATTACAACATACGTAGATAATATCTACTCGGCAATGTCTAGGTCAGCATATGCCTGTACAATTTCGGGATCCTCCAGTTGATGTTGTTCCCTCTCTTTTGCTAATTCTTAGTCTTTGGCACATGTGATTGCCTCCACCATTCTGGGCGTAAGGGATGATCTTCTCTCTTCTATTATTCTCCCTACCGTACTGAATGTCGCTTCTGAAGAGACGGTGGACACTGGCACCAAGAGAACATCTCGTGCGAAATGTGATAGCACAGGAAAGATCCGCTTGTTGTTCTTCCACCACTCGAGCAAGTCTATTTTGCCTCCATCAGTAAGATCAGGATCAATGTTTGCAAAATCATACTCCAAATAGTGGTTCAACTCCGAGACAGCATTCCATTTGGAGGCCGCCTGAGACTGAGAGGACGAAGAAGTAGACTTGCCCTTTAGCTTCTTCCACAAGTGTGATGCCATGCTTGTCTTTCCATGTTGCGTCTGTTGTGAGGCCTCCGATCTTCTGCTGCTACCAAACTTATCATGATACAAACAGAAAACACGAAAAAGCTCCTCTTTCACATGTGCGAAAGCTTCTAAATAATCTAGGCCAAGACATTCACATATCCCCTCCATACCTATCTGTAAACCTGCCAACTTTTTTGTAGGATAAAAAATAATAGCAAAACAATATAAGTGTGAAAGAGAACCAAAATATTTAATAAATTTTTCTTCCATTGCAACGACGGCATGGCTTAAAAGAGCATCGTCCCTAGATTTATCAATTCTATTTGCAATTAACCAAATAAACTCTATAACTAAGCAAGAGGTAGGATAATAAATACCAGATAAAACTTTTGTTGCTTTATAAAAAGGTTTTAAAAACTCTCGAAAACGACTAGCAATCTGCCAATCTGTATTAGTAACTACAAATTCATTATTTTGAGAGTTGACATTGACAAAAATGGATATGACATTTTCGTAACCTTGTAACTTTTTTAACATAATATATGTTGAGTTCCACCTCACCTTCATGTCAAGACTAAATTTTCTTGGCTCTTTACCATTAACTGCATAGTACTCCAAGAACCTAGCTATCACTTGTGGAGAACTTTTGACGTAACGAATAGCGTCACGGATACTGTGCAGATATGGACCAATTACTTGCATACCATCTTGAACAACAAGATTCAAGATGTGGCATACACATCTCTGGTGGAGGACATAACCACCAATATATGTTTGTAATTGTGGGGTGAGAATATTCATAGCCGTTGTATTTGCCGATGTGTTATCAAGAGTTATAGAAGCAATTTTATTATCTATCTTAAAATAATCAAGTACATGTAGTATACGCTTGGCAATGACCTCTCCCGTGTGTGATTCATTTATTACTTTAAATCCTATGACTCTCTTGTTTAGTTTATAATTATCATCTAAATAATGGGCTACAACACTAAGGTATGTACTTCTTTGGTGGGATGATGTCCAAATATCTGATGTTATGGCAAAAGAATACTGAACTTGTTGGAATAATTCTTTTAACTCTACCAGTTCCTTTTGATACATCCATAAAATATCGGATGTAGTAGTTCTCCTACTAACATGTTGGTACTGTGGGCAAAAGCCGCGTTGGATCATTCTTTCGAACGCGCGACTTTCACCTATCCTAATCGGCTGATCTTCTGAAATAATATATCTAGCAATTTCTTCACGGGCATTAAGCGGGTTGTATACCCAAGTACTTACAGAGCCATCAGCCTCGAAGTTTAGCTGTGTTTGTACTCCTCCTCCCCCTCGGCCTCGGCCCTGTGCCGCTGTAACATCCTGAAAAGTTAAATTTTGGATTATAAAATTTTCTTGCATTAGTTGCTGATATTTTGATTTGAATTTGACTTTTAAAGTATTTCTTAAATAAAGGATGAGGTTCCAGGTGGGCAAAAGAAATGAAACAATAGGGAATAAAAATTTTAAATGGAGAATCTGAAAAGATGATCCAGTGCCAAATGAATATAGTTGGTCTTAAAAATTTTTGAGAATAATAATATGGTTAAGTTTTGATAAAGAAATGAGAGGAGGAAATAAAATATATATACAAATGCAAATATATCAATATGGATTTATGGAAAATAGAAATAACATAAAGGGTTTTTAATGAAGAAATAGACGCAAACAAGCTCCCCATAAAATTAGGATTAAAATATATATATACATATATATGAAAACACATATATATGAAAACACATATACGCCTGCTTCGCCGCTCGCCGAAAAGACTGCACGGGGGAGGCACTCGATGCCGTCTCTCCCCGCGCGCCCTTAAGACCTCCCCCGAGCCCCATTGTCTTCCCCACACCCTCATCTCCCTCCCCTGCCGAGCAATTGCGCTCCAACAGCTCGAACCACCGCCGGCCCGAGCTTCTTCCTAAGCTCCGGCCATCTTCCTCCCCGCCGACTCACGCCCCTAGAACCAAATCCTAAGCTCCTACACCATCTCCAGGACCCCACAAACCCATCCCCGGCCTCCCCCGCACCTCCCATCGGCCGTACCTCACCGGCGCCAGAGACCCTCCCGAGCCACCGCAGTCGTTCGCCGCCGGCTCACTCCGACACTCCCCGGACCCCGCCGACGCCCTCACCGGTTTCCCCTCGGCGCCAAGAACGCATTCAGTGGACTCCCGACCCTCTCCGACCACTCCTCGCCGGCGACACCGCAGCCCCTCACCGGCCTCTGCCACCGCTACCCAGCCGCCTCCCCGAGCTACCTCAAAAGGGTATATTACCCTTAAGGGGTAGGCAAAGCCTCCCCCGACCACTTGGCTAGCGCAGCCAACTCTCTTCCCCTCCCCGGGCTCCCGTGCGTTCGAGCCCGCTCCGCTACTGGGTTGAGCCTTTTTTTTTTTTCCACGACATGTGGGCCCCGGTCCCACCTGTCACGGGCGCAAGAGGGCCCGAGCCACGACAAGAGGACCCCACCGCCGAGGCTCAAAGGGAGTAATAAAAGAAATAAAAAAATGCGAGCGGGTCCCACCTGTCAGAGTTTAATGATTTTAGGAATTTATTTAAACTGAGAATTTTGAAATGTTATAACTTCTTCATTTTAACTCCAAATCGAGTGAGACAAATTTCTAAATTCGTCTAAATTCAAGATCTGTCCAATGGAACTGAGATCATAATTTTTAGAGTTCATTTGAATTTCTGGTGTTATTTGGATTGATTTGTTGCTTTTCTTTTTATGCAAATTTTCGCGCCCGGTTAAAATAGCGTACGAGGCACAAGAAGAGGAAGCAGAGGCAGCAGCAGACCCCAACACCCAACTCCAAGAACCTTGTGACCAAGACGAGTTACCACTTTGACCATCTTGAACCCAGATTTATGCAAATTATTTCCTTTTAAATTATCCATATGCATGCTTTATTTCATGTGTTATATCATGTTCAGATTTTCAGAATGTAGTTATACACCCAATAATATGCTTGCTAGTATTACCCGTTGAGATATTTTGATATATGTGAACCTTGTCGCCGTAGTAAAACTAGTATAAAATAGATTTCTCCAATTAGAGTATAATGTAGCGAATTGCTTAGTCATGCTAGTTAACGGGGACACTTAGTTGTCCCGAAAATTCTCGCATGCAATCTGAAAAAGGATTTGGGCAGTCATGGTGAGAATGACTGATGAAAAGTTTGGAACTGTTATTTTATGTCCCAAAAATCTCCAAACTTGCTTAGTATCTGGGTGGATGATTTGGGGGCAGGAATGTGGTGCGGTGGGAGCACAAAAATTATGGAATGTGGTAGAACCACCCAGATAGCTCTAAGGATGAATCTTGTCATGTTAGCCGTGTAAAAGCAAGACAACCACATGTCTCAGAAATACAACTTGGCTAAGTAGCGGTATCGAAATTCCCCGACTCATCTCACCGGTAGTGGATAGACGTGGTTATGCAAGGGCAGAGGAGGCCTAAAGGGACACCGAGTGGAGGGTGACGTTCACCAGTCGTACTAGCATTGGGGGAAGTGGAGCCCGCATAATGCTAGTAGCCGTGGTGAACATCCCGTGCAACGTATAGGACCCACCGCAAGTGGGAACAGCCCATAGGGTGAGATGACAAGTGGAACTAGATATTCTGAACAGTCATGTGATAATCTATTTGACCACCTGACCAAGGAATCAGATGGGGCAATAGGTGGATTATCGCTTGTGGTGAAAGTGTACACACTCTGCAGAGTCAAAACTATTCGAATAGTCGTGCCCGCGGTCACGGGCAGACATGGGATACTTAACTAGATATAGTTCTATTTCAGAAATAGTTTGTGAAGGTAATGGGAAAATAGAGGGCGATGGACTGCCCTAGTTTGGATTTGGCCTGGGTTTTGTCCCAGTGGTATGTTAAGTGGCTATAACGCTGAAAGTTGTAATATGGTGCAGATGTCATGTAACGTGGATGGTATCTTTATCGCTATTACAAAGGTTGTACTTCACTTTACCTTTTAAAAGCTACTAGATCATAGGGATTTTAATTATGGTATTCACATGCAATTTTTGGCAAACAACCAAACTCCAGCCTTCCCTTGATCTAGCCTAGCATGTAATTTACTGCATTCTGTGTGGTAACTTGCTGAGCACGGTGGATAGTGTGCTCACACTCGCAATATCAAAACAGAGACAGGAACGCAGGGTCATTACGATCATGAAGATGCCCCGGTAAAGGAGGAAGGAAACAACGATGAGAATTAGGGCGTCGCTTGCGTTTTTGGGCCCAGACAAGCTAGACTCTAGGCTGTGTGTGCAAGTATATCATCGAAGTCTAGGTGATATACAATGCACACATATTTCCCCCCAGTTGCTTGCCTGTGGCGTTGGCTTACTTTTGTTCCGCTGTGATACTTTGATGACTGATAACATTTGGCCCTGGGGCCCCTTTTGTAAACTATTGCCCGACGTGGCGTATTTCAAACTTTGTACTGTAATATTTGGTGTATGCGATGTATGTATGAATCAGCAATGTACTGTGTGCACTAACTAATGATCCAGGGATTAGTGCAATAATCATAGAGGATTTCGGATTGAAAAATTCGGGTCCGACAGAGCTGGTATCAGAGCATACGACTGTAGGGTAAAGGCCTTAGTATGGACGTTAGACAAGGGATAGGATTATAGTCTTACAAAATTTATGAAAAGAGTTTCCAAAAATATAGCGTATTATCTCTTCTCATATCCTCCTTAGTTCTGCTCTATTCGATCTTCATTGAATATTTTAAAATGTTACTAACACTAGTAATTCTTTCCACAGATGGCGGGATATGCAGCGGAGGGCAACTGGGACTTCCTGTCTCACGGCCTCCCCACGGGAGTTCGCGACCTCCTCCATGAGCTTTTGCACCACCTGGGCTATAAGGACCAACCCATGTACCGCGGCCGCAAGGCCGTGGCCGGTGGAGTGGAGAGCTGGGTGGTTGAGGTGTTCATCTACGCCAAGAGCGAACAGGATCCCCCTCACGTCTTCCGGACCGAGCACACCAGAGTACCGGGTAGCGGCCATCCAGACGCAAAGACGTCTCGCCATTGCCCGACTCTGCGACGATACAAGACCAACTGCAAAGACACGCCATTCTTCTACTTCCCATCGCGCCAGGAGGTGCGCAGACAACGAGACCTACCTGCCGGTTACTGAGGACAACCCGATGCTTACGCATCAGGTTGATCTCACCCGCGCTATGGGCTCGGCTCACACAGCCGCTCTGGAGGAGATCACCACTCTCCGCGCACACCTCGTCTCCCAGCACACGGAGATGGCGACCCTCCGGGAGCAGCTTGCTCAGTGTGAGCAGGCCTTGGCGGTAGCCAAGGCAGAGGCAGCTGCGGCGCAGGCGCGATCACAGCAGGTCCCAGCTCCTGCTGCCACTCCATACCCCGCGGCCGGCCCGGGCGCGGCGGGCCCCGCACCTGCCACTGCCGCGCAAGCGTGCGACCTCCGGGACCATGGTCGACTCTTAGCCACGGAGGGTCACACCGCAGCCGCAGCCGCTCACGTTTCGAGACCGACCCCTCCGAGTTTAGCGGCAGTCGGTCCCGCTCCCAGTCGCCGACTTACAGCCCCTCCAGCCCAGGCGCCGGATACATGGAGAAGTAGATCGGATGGCGCGGTACTTGCATGGTGTAGCGCAAGTACTAAGGGGTGTATCGTAGCGTGTTGTCCCAGACTCTCTGTATCGTAGTAGCTATTCCGTCGAACTTTAATTAATTATGTTGTAATTGTAAGTCCAGCTTAGAAGCTGGCTATGTGGTGTTTTATCCTATGAAACCGGCCTTGTGTTTAAAATTGTTTTTTTGTCGTTTATCTTGTTGGCTTTTATTTTCTGAGTTGGCAACCTTCCTTTGCATTGCCTAGCATTGGTACTAAGATAATGGTAGGTATAAATATAACTGCAGATGGCCAGCCAGAGGGTAACTAGGGCCCAGACCCATGCCACCCACAACTAGGCGGAGGTCGACTCAACCCCTGGGGCCTCGCCAGCAAGGCGTGGACCAACTCAAGACCAAGGAGCCGACCTCCCACCCCCACCGACAAATCCCACGATGGCACATGTCATGGCGCAGCAAACCCAGTTGCTGCAAGCCATTGTTAACGGGCAGCAAGGTGGCTCCAGCCGGTCCAGGGCTGACCTGGTCGATTTTCAGAGAACCCGGCCCCTCACCTTCTCTTCTGCCGATGAACCACTCGAAGCCAAGGATTGGCTTCGGGATACTGAAAGGAAACTGCGCCTAGCCAAGTGCGCGGAAGAAGACAAAGTGATATTCGCACTCATCGGCTCAAGGAGCGTGCAAGCGGTGGGAAAACTACCTTGCCGCCAGGGGACAAGAAGAGACCTCCACAGACAGCGACATGGAAGCCATACCATGGACAGAATTTAGAACGGCATTCAAGTCCAACTTCATTCCGACCGGAGTAATGCGGATGAAGAAGAATGAGTTTCGTACCCTCAAACAGGGGAACATGTCAGTTAACGAGTACCTTACCAAGTTCCCACAGCTTGCCCGCTACGCCCCGAGGGACGTAGCAGAGGAGGAGGAGAAAATTGACAGATTCTTTGAGGGTATGAATGAAGAGCTACGGGTGCAGCTGATCGTCCAAGACTTCCCCAACTTTCATCAACTGGTGAACAATGCACTGATCCTGGAAAATGAGAAGAAGAACTTGGAGGCCAGCCGTAAGCGCAAGATGGCAATAAAGCGGCCACAAGGAAGGTTTGTCCAAAGGCTCTTCAACAACTCTAACTTCTCGAGGCCGAACCAGTTCAAACCCTCAGCCTCATCGCCTAGTCCCAGTGGCAGTTCAATGCAAGGACGCCAAAATGTTGGCTCAGGTCAGACCACAAGCTATAAGTGCTTCAGCTGCGGTGAAAAGGGGCACTTTGCCAATCGATGCCCACACAAACAGAATGCCCCTGTTCGCAGCCAAGCCTCAGCGCCCGGCAAGGGACCTCAGACATCTCAAGCCAGTAGAAATGCCCCAATGCCCAACCGTGGTAGGGTCAACCATGTCACGGCAGAAGAAGCTAAGGAAGCAGCGGGAGTTCTAATGGGTACGTTCTCTGTCCAGTCAATACCAGCACAAACTCTATTTGATTCAGGAGCTTTACATTCATTTGTATCCAAGGGGTATGCTGACAAACTAGGGTTACCTACCAATCCTCTAAAGAGGCCAGTAGTACTTAAGTCACCAGCTGGTATGATTACCGCTACCTTAGTGTGCCTTGGGGTAACAATTGTCATGGAAAGGTGCGACTTTCCAGCCGACCTGATAGTACTAAGTTCACAGACCCTGGATATTATATTAGGAATGGACTGGTTAGCCAGATATAAAGGGGTTATAGACTGTGCCTCCAGGACAGTGAAACTGACTAAATGTCTTGGAATGACCATAGATGTAAAAGTGGACCGACCATACCGCTGGGGCCGTGCGATATATTATTGTGAAGATGTACCCTTAGAGGGAATGATGGTGGTGCAAGACTACCCGGAAGTATTTCCTGAAGATCTACCCGGCATGCCCCCAGATAGAGACCTGGAGTTTGTTATTAATTTGAGGCCAGGTGCCGCTCCTGTTTCTAAGAGGCCATATAGGATGACGGTGGAAGAACTAGAAGAGCTGAAGATCCAACTCCGGGAACTACAGGAAAAGGGATTTATCAGACCCAGTTCCTCACCTTGGGGATCTCTGGTATTATTTGTAAAGAAGAAGGATGGCACAGCTAGGATGTGTGTGGATTACCGGGCATTAAATGAAGTAACCATCAAGAATAAATACCCCTTCCGGGATCGATGATCTATTTGACCAACTTGGTGGAGCCACCATCTTCTAAAATAGATCGAGATCGAGTTACCACCACTGAAAATTAGGGTGAGGACATACCCAAGACAGCTTTCACCACTAGATATGGATCAGACGAGTTTACTGGTCATGTCCTTGATCCGACAAATGCACCCGCACTTCATGAATCTCATGAACAAGGTGTTCATGGAGTATTTGGATAAGTTTGTAGTGGTGTTCATTGATGACATCCTTATCTACTCCAAGACGGCAGACGAGCATGCGAGCACCTCGCCTAGTGCTAGAGAAGCTAAGAGAACATCGGTTATATGCTAAGCACGACAAGTGTGAATTACGGCTAAGTGACATCGACTTCCTAGGACATATAGTGTCCGCAGAAGGAGTATCAGTTGATCCCGCCAAGATTGCAGCAGTGACCGAATGGAAGCAACCCTCCTCCGTTACTGAAGTGCGAAGTTTTCTGGGATTGGCAGGATACTACAGAAGATTCATAGAGGGATTTTCTAAAGTAGCCAGGCCATTGACCCAGCTACTCAAGAAGGAACAAAAGTTTGAATGGACCAAAACCTGCGAAGGAAGCTTTCAAGAGCTCAAGAAAAGATTGACTACCACCCCGGTGCTAGTCCTACCTGATGTACGCAAAGATTTTGAAGTATACTGTGATGCTTCCCATCAAGGACTGGGGTGCGTACTGATGCAAGGAGGCAAGGTCGTGGCATATGCATCTAGGCAGCTTCGCCCTCATGAGGCTAACTATCCCACCCATGATCTGGAATTAGCATCAGTGATTCATGCCTTAAAAATCTGGAGACATTATCTGATCGGCAACCACTGTGATATATATACAGATCACAAGAGCCTCAAGTATTTCTTCACCCAGTCACATCTTAATCTGAGGCAAAGGAGATGGCTAGAGTTAATTAAAGATTATGACCTGAGTGTCCACTATCACCCAGGCAAGGCCAACGTAGTGGCAGATGCCTTAAGCCGAAAGGCTTATTGCAATACCATTATGGTGCAAGAGCAACAGCCGGAGTTATACAAGGAATTGAGGGCCTTGAATTTGGAAATAGTGGAAGAAGGCACCCTAACAGCAATGGAAATACAGCCAAGTATAGAAGGGAGAATCATCGCTGCACAACAAGAGGACCCGACTGCTTTGAGAATGAGAAGATTAATGGAAGCAGGAAAGGCGCCTAAAATGTCTGTAGATCAACAAGGGGTTTTGAGGTGCGGAACACGTATCTTTGTACCTCACCAGGAAGGCCTTAAGGAGCTGGTACTCAAGGAAGCTCATAGCTCGGCATATTCTCTCCATCCTGGGAGCACAAAGATGTATCAGGACATGAAGCAGTGATACTGGTGGCCACGTATGAAGAGGGACATCGCCGAACATGTAGCCTGCTGTGATGTGTGTCAGAGGGTGAAGGCTGAACATCAGAGACCAGCAGGATTGTTACAGCCATTACAAGTACCCCAGTGGAAGTGGGAAGAAGTAGGGATGGATTTTATCACAGGGTTTCCCCGAACAAGGTCGGGATACGACTCCATTTGGGTCGTGGTGGATAGACTGACCAAGGTGGCTCATTTTATCCCTGTCAAGACAACTTACAAGGGAGACAAATTGGCAGAACTATACATGTCCCGCATCGTGTGCTTACACGGTGTGCCAAAATGGATAGTCTCAGATCGAGGGTCCCAGTTTACCTCGCATTTCTGGGCTAGCCTACATGAAGCCCTTGGCACCCATTTGGATTTTAGCACCGCCTACCACCCCCAGACGGATGGTCAAACGGAAAGAGTAAATCAAGTGTTGGAAGATATACTTCGGGCTTGTGCCCTGGATTTCTCCAAGGACTGGGATAAGTGTCTGCCGTATGCAGAGTTCGCCTACAACAACAGCTACCAAACCAGCCTTCAGATGTCCCCTTTTGAGGCATTGTACGGAAGAAAGTGCCGCACCCCTTTACATTGGTCAGAAGTAGGGGAAGGGTACATATTTGGGCTCGATACTCAAGCAAGCGGAGAGAAAGTTCGCCTGATCAGAGATCGGTTATTGGCTGCCCAGTCTAGACAGAAGAGCTATGCAGATAAAAGGAGAAGGTCATTAAGTTTTGAAATCGGAGACCACGTCTACTTAAAAGTGTCACCCCTACGAGGAATCAGACGATTTAAAGTCAAAGGCAAACTTGCCCCTCGCTATGTTGGACCATTTCCGATCATAGCTAAGAAAGGAGAAGTGGCTTATCAGCTTGAATTGCCTGCAAGTCTAGCAGATGTACACAACGTCTTCCATGTGTCCCAACTCAAGAAATATCTTCGGGTACCAGAGGATCAAACCCCGATGGAAGCAGTGGAGCTCGAGAGCGACCTGACCTACAAGGAGCGTCCAATTAAGATCTTGGACACTGTGGAAAAGAAGACCAGGAATCAAACCATCCGCACCTGCAGAGTGCAATGGAGTCATCACTCAAAGAAGGAGGCCACTTGGGAACGCGAAGACCAGCTAAGGAGAGATTACCCCGAGCTATTCACCAATTAGGCTGAATCTCGGGTTCGAGATTCTTTTAAGGGGGGTAGGTTTGTAACATCCTGAAAAGTTAAATTTTGGATTATAAAATTTTCTTGCATTAGTTGCTGATATTTTGATTTGAATTTGACTTTTAAAGTATTTCTTAAATAAAGGATGAGGTTCCAGGTGGGCAAAAGAAATGAAACAATAGGGAATAAAAATTTTAAATGGAGAATCTGAAAAGATGATCCAGTGCCAAATGAATATAGTTGGTCTTAAAAATTTTTGAGAATAATAATATGGTTAAGTTTTGATAAAGAAATGAGAGGAGGAAATATATATATATATATATATATATATATATATATATATATATATATATATATATATATATATATATATATATATAAATATATCTATATGGATTTATGGAAAATAGAAATAACATAAAGGGTTTTAATGAAGAAATAGACGCAAACAAGCTCCCCATAAAATTAGGATTAAAATATATATATACATATATATATGAAAACACATATAAAGGAAGAAATTAAATAACAGTAAAAGAAAATAAAAATGGGGTCACCACGTGACCCAGCCCACCAACCCCGCCCAACCCGTGCTCGCCTCCCCCAGACTGCTTTTTCTTCCCGCCTCCTCCTCGCCGCCCTTTTCCCAGTCGCACTGAGCCCTCGCGCCGCCGCCGCCCGCCCATGCCCGGCCGCCTCGGCGCCGCTCGGACGGACAAGAAATCTGTCCCCTTCGGACAGTGGATTCCGCCCCGACAGCGGACACCGCCGCGCCCCGTGCCCTTTTCCCCGCGCGCCCGCGCCACTCCTGCCGTGCGCTCAGCGCTTTTCCTCCGCGTGGCATCCATGCGCTGCCGTCGCCCGCGGTTTCTCCCCCAAACCGCCCACGCATGCGCCACCGCCTCACCTCGCCTCGCCTTGCGCCGCCGCTCGCCGAAAGATCGCACGGGAGGCACTCGATGCCGTCTCTCCCCGCGCGCCCTTAAGACCTCCCCCGAGCCCCATTGTCTTCCCGACACCCTCATCTCCCTCCCCTGCCGAGCAATTGCGCTCCAACAGCCCGAACCACCCCGGCCCGAGCTTCTTCCTCAGCTCCGGCCATCTTCCTCCCCGCCGACTCACACCCCTAGAACCAAATCCTAAGCTCCTACACCATCTCCAGGACCCCACAAACACATCCCCGGCCTCCCCCGCACCTCCCATCGGCCGTACCTCGCCGGCGCCAGAGACCCTCCCGAGCCACCGCAGTCGCTCGCCGCCGGCTCACTCCGACACTCCCCGGACCCCGCCGACGCCCTCACCGGTTTCCCCTCGGCGCCAAGAACGCATTTCAGTGGACTCCCGACCCTCTCCGACCACTCCTCGCCGGCGACACCGCTACCCAGCCGCCTCCCCGAGCTACCTCAAAAGGGTATATTACCCTTAAGGGGTAGGCAAAGCCTCCCTCGACCACTTGGCTAGCGCAGCCAACTCTCTTCCCCCTCCCCCCGGGCTCCCCGGCGCGCGTTCGAGCCCCGCTCCGCGCGCTGGGTTGAGCCTTTCTTTTCTTTTTCCGCGCTGACATGTGGGCCCCGGTCCCACCTGTCAGCGGGCGCAGCAGGGGCCCGAGTCACGACAGAGGACCCCACTGCCGAGGCTCAAAGGGAGTAATAAAAGAAATAAAAAAATGCGAGCGGGTCCCACCTGTCAGAGTTTAATGATTTTAGGAATTTATTTAAACTGAGAATTTTGAAATGTTGTAACTTCTTCATTTTAACTCCAAATCGAGTGAGACAAATTTCTAAATTCGTCTAAATTCAAGATCTATCCAATGGAACTGAGATCATAATTTTTAGAGTTCATTTGAATTTCTGGTGTTATTTGGATTGATTTGTTGCTTTTCTTTTTATGCAAATTTTCGCGCCCGGTTAAAATAGCGTACGAGGCACAAGAAGAGGAAGCAGAGGCAGCAGCAGACCCCAACACCCAACTCCAAGAACCTTGTGACCAAGGCGAGTTACCACTTTGACCATCTTGAACCCAGATTTATGCAAATTATTTCCTTTTAAATTATCCATATGCATGCTTTATTTCATGTGTTATATCATGTTCAGATTTTCAGAATGTAGTTATACACCCAATAATATGCTTGCTAGTATTACCCGTTGAGACATTTTGATATATGTGAACGTTGTCGCCGTAGTAAAACTAGTATAAAATAGATTTCTCCAATTAGAGTATAATGTAGCGAATTGCTTAGTCATGCTAGTTAACGGGGACACTTAGTTGTCCCAAAAACTCTCGCATGCAATATGAAAAAGGATTTGGGCAGTCATGGTGAGAATGACTGATGAAAAGTTTGGAACTGTTATTTTATGTCCCAAAAATCTCCAAACTTGCTTAGTATCCGGGTGGATGATTTGGAAATTTGGAATGTGGTACGGTGGGAGCACAAAATTATGGAATGTGGTAGAACCACCCAGATAGCTCTAAGGACTGAATCTTGTCATGTTAGCCCGTGTAAAACAGTACAACCATATATCTGTAAAATACAACTTGGCTAAGTAGCGGTATCGAAATTCCCCGACTCATCTCACTGGTAGTGGATAGACGTGGTTATGCAAGGGCAGAGGAGGCCTAAAGGGACACCGAGTGGAGGATGACGTTCACCAGTCGTACTAGCATTGGGGGAAGTGGAGCCCGCATAATGCTAGTAGCCGTGGTGAACATCCCGTGCAATGTATAGGACCCACCGCAAGTGGGAACAGCCCATAGGGTGAGATGACAAGTGGAACTAGATATTCTGAACAGTCATGTGACAAGTGGCTATAACGCTGAAAGTTGTAATATGGTGCAGATGTCATGTAACGTGGATGGTATCTTTATCGCTATTACAAAGGCTGTACTTCACTTTACCTTTTAAAAGCTACTAGATCATAGGGATTTTAATTATGGTATTCACATGCAATTTTTGGCAAACAACCAAACTCCAGCCTTCCCTTGATCTAGCCTAGCATGTAATTTACTGCATTCTGTGTGGTAACTTGCTGAGCACGGTGGATAGTGTGCTCACACTCGCAATATCAAAACAGAGACAGGAACGCAGGGTCATTACGATCATGAAGATGCCCCGGTAAAGGAGGAAGGAAACAACGATGAGAATTAGGGCGTCGCTTGCGTTTTTGGGCCCAGACAAGCTAGACTCTAGGCTGTGTGTGCAAGTATATCATCGAAGTCTAGGTGATATACAATGCACACATATTTCCCGATCGCTTGCACGTGGCGTTGGCTTACTTTTGTTCCGCTGTGATACTTTGATGACTGATAACATTTGGCCCTAGGGCCCCTTTTGTAAACTATTGCCCGACGTGGCATATTTCAAACTTTGGACTGTAATATTTGGTGTATGCGATGTATGTATGAATCAGCAATGTACTGTGTGCACTAACTAATGATCCAGGGATTAGTGCAATAATCACAGAGGATTTCGGATTGAAAAATCCGGGTCCGACAGCCGCCATCTTGTGTAAGCATACTTTGTAGTGGCGGTTCAAGTGTCATGTCCCTACAACTGTACGAGCACTTAATTTAGCATTACAATAATTACAAGTTACGATATCTACCGTTTCACCATCTCGGATTTCCTGGCTCCAGGTCATGTGCTTCCAGCAATCCGCCCTTCGTGCAGACCCGCCCTGGACTCTGGATTCTGTTGTTCCCATTGATTCTGGACCGCCCTGGTACTCCTCGTAGCCCTCTGTACTGTCCATATGACGGTCATCCATGCGTAATCTCCCATGCTTGGCGAGAGCTGACGAGCATCAATGGGGGCGGAGGAGGACTAGGGGAACGATGGCGAGAGCTTACACTAAGTCGTCCCGCTGTCCTTTTTGAGCTTCGATTCCTCTGCATACTGCTTGAGTGCTCCCTGGTACTGCGACTTCTTGGTAACATGGTGATTACTTAATAAATAAGAATTACAAATACAATAAATATGCTTGTGAAATGAGAAGTAACAAATAACTAAATAAAGAGTATAAATGCAGAAAATATACAAGAAGCTCTATGAAAAAATGTGAAGCGAAGTGAAGAAATGGAGCTCTGCAAATGGTTAAGCGCAGTGAAGAAATGAAGCTCTGTGAATCTGTCTGTGAAGAAACTGCAGAGCGGAGGGAGCGGATTTATAAACATTGAATTCGAACGTTGCCTGTCATACGTTATGTGAATGTTGCTTGCATGGAATCCGAACGTTCAGTTTTTCCGCCTTTTTCCCCATCCAATCCACTCTTTTTTACACATTCGGCCCCCTCCTCCTCCCTTTTTTCCCACCGCCCAACAATCATACGCCGCCACGCCGCCTCGGTCGCGACTCACGCATGCGCGTCGCGTCCGTCATATCGGGAGTGGGTGGGGACAACCCACTCCCACCTCCCTCGATCGGCACCCTCTCCTCCTCGGCCTCGATCGCCTCGCTCCTCCTGCGCCCGCCTCCCTCGCCTCGGTCCCTCAGCTCTGCCGCCTCCTCCCCACCTCCCCGACGCTCGTCTCCTCCCCTACCTCCCCGCCGCCCGCCTCCCCACCTCCCGCGCCGCCGCCTCCCCACCTTCCAGGCGCCTCCTCCCCCCCTCCTCCCCGCTGCCTCCTCCCCCGCCCCGCCGCCTTCTCCCCACCCTCTCGGCCTCCACCGCCGCCTCGCCCCCACCTCCCCAAGACCGCCGCCCACCCCACCTCCCCCGCCGCCGCCTTCTCCCCACCTCCCCCCGCCGCCTCCTCCCCACCTCTCCCGGGCTCCCGTCGCGCCGCCTCGTCCCCCACATCCCGGCCCCCGCCTCCTCCTCCACCTCCCGCGACGAGGTGACGACCTCCAACCGGATCCGGTCGAGGTGACGACAGTATTGCCGGCAGACAGATGCCGAGTTCCGACGGTAGTGTGCTAGTGTGTATGCTTGTATAGTTGTATGTGTGCTTGTGTGATTTTGCTGCCATGTTCTGCGTTCTCTGCCCCTTCATCTTCCCGAGTCCCGACTTCCCCGCCGTGCCGCTCGTGCCGGTAGGCCGCCGTCTTGCGTAGTGCCGACGTGCCCGCCGCCCAAGCACGGCACGATTTGCCGTGCCGCCCACCGTCTTGGATGTTCAGGCCCAGCCCAGCCCACCGTTCGTGCCGGGCCGGCACGGCCCGTCACGTGTCGGGCCGGGCCGTGCTTTGGGCTGGCCCAAAAAAGCACGGCCCAAGTCCCAGCTCTAGCTGAAAATAACCCTTGGTTGCTTCCATTGCCGTTTTGTGTGTGTATATATATAGGTTGTCCAGTTGCGGGAGCAATGCTGCTCCCTCCATTCTCAAATAAATGTTTTGTTGTTAAAACTTTAAAATTTTAATGCTAATATACATAAAAGTATTTAGATTTGTCATATGGAATAATTTTTATCAGAAGTACTTCCATGTCATTACATATTTAATATTTTTTACTGTTCTTTTCTACTTGTCATTATAGACACGGAAACATTCTCCGACCATTACACAAATTTGTCCAGTACCTTTTCTAATTATATGTTAGTAAAAATTAATAAAATGTAATTATGTGGAAGAACTTTTGTTAATAGATCTACTAATAATTCATATGAGAAAACTAAATAGTTTCGTGTATATTAGCATTAAAGTTTTAAAAGTTTGACTACACAGATTCTAAAACCATGTCTATTTGAGAACGGAGGGAATAACATATAAACAGATAAATTAATATTAAAATGTTTGTATTGAAGTCCGCCATTGTCTAAATCGACTGGTAAACGCGAATGGAAAGTGAGTATATATTAATAATCCAAAAATGTGAAACAAACAGTGGTAAGCTAAGTGATAAGTGGCGTAGTATTAAGGGCAATAATCTAATGGGGAAAATTGGATTAGTGGCAAAACATGTTCCGACAATATCCAAAAGATTAAGGGTCCTGTTATCTGCCAGAAATAATTATTGTCTAGAACAATTTATCTACCGGCAATGTTTTAACGTTAGCTACAATATATATGCCCTAGAAAAAGTCAACCAAGTTATTGTATCTGCCGGGGATACTAGCCATCTCTTTGGACGCGCAACCAAAAATAAATATGACTGAGGATACGGATATGAATACAATAGGTATGATATCCGGCGAATACAGATACGAATATGG
This sequence comes from Bonia amplexicaulis, assembly GCA_036346245.1. NCBI lineage: Eukaryota > Viridiplantae > Streptophyta > Magnoliopsida > Poales > Poaceae > Bonia > Bonia amplexicaulis. The sequence continues at coordinate 15,245,073 of CM070755.1, read as the reverse complement.
ATTATCCGGATAATACAAAAACGGATATCCGGGATTTCAGCCCAACATTGCCCAACCCAAGTCAGCCTCTCTCATCTCCCCTACCACCAGCCCACTAGCCTAACCAAGCCATAAGCCTCCATTACCATTAGGCATTAGGTTCCTTAGTCATATTAAATTACAAACACCACTAGCAAATATTTATGTTTATTAAAAAATAAATTTAATATTGTCAATGGATTAAAATTTGTACCGATTAATTGATGTACTCCTGTTTAAATCATTTTGATGCAAATTTAAATACTTAATTAATTTATTAGTCACATGTAAATGGTAGAAATCTATTAAGAATTATTTATGACTTTAGAAAAAATTAACTGCCACTTGAAGATTTAAAATCTGTACAACGTTATGACTATTGTGGATAAAAATACTTATGCTTGTTTAGATTTCATAAATGTTTTGACAAGATAAACTATTTATGTGTTTTCATTGATTTTGGATGTATAGTTTAAGGGGTTTTTCATGCTCCGATAAATATTCGTGACCGTATTCGTTTCAATTCGTATTCGCTCCGTATCTGTATTTGATATTATTTATATTTGTATTCGTATCCGAGATATCCGTATTCGTATCCGCATCCAAGAAAAAATATAAAAACAAATATAGTAGAGATATTATGTATCCGTATTCCATTCGTTTGCATTCCTAGCAGCAGTACTTGGGTTACAAAAGGCACCGCGCGTGCTCCCCTACGCCATTCAGGTCAGCCAGATAGTCGACCACCGCGCATCTCGCACCATTGGCATTCTGGGTCTCGCTGCCTTGCCCTTTTCGACGGAATTCCAAGTAAGAAATAAAAGGAATGGTATTTAACTGAAACTTTTTTGTGCTTCAAAGGGTTGAAGAGTTGTTTTGAATCGATCAAAATGCTTTTGATCATGTTAGAGTGGGATTTTGAGCTAGGGTTACACAAAACCAGTGGCATTTCCGCCAAGTTTGCATAAATCAATGGTATGTTACAATTATACAATTTTCGGTGATATTTCTAGAGGAACGTGAATCCTCCAAAATTCCTGCGAAGCACCTCCATCCCAAACCAGCGCCTAAGGGAGGACTGTAAACACAATTAGCAAATAGACAGATGAATGACAGTTGTGGCGAAGAACGAAATAATGCGAGTTCTGTGCTCTCTGTTATTACATTCGGAAATGGTACAGTAAAAACTGGGAAGATACAACAATGTTCGGCTGTATAGCGCGCACACGCACGTTGGGTAACAAAATCATTTGATTATACTTCACATACTCTACCGTGTGAAGCAAAATGTCCTGATAAAAAATGGCCTGAAAGTTCAGGGAAGTATGTACATACGAAAACAGAGGTAGTATTGCCAGTTGTGGCACCATGTAGTAGTATCCCGAGTAAAGCATTGCTCTATTTGGTTTTCGGTAGTAGAAACTGCTAGATTCTCTCTTTGGAAACAATTTATATACTCCATTTGAAATGGCATACTCCTTATTTGTGTAGGATACTCGCGTCAAGACTGCATTTTTTTGTTGTGTCTTTGTCCGGATTGATTGGCAGAAATAATGCACAAAGCATGTTCATTACACAGCTAGTATCTTGTCGTTGTGCAACTTAAAAAATCACTGCAGTTCAATATGGCTATCTCAAACCTCGTAGCACTTCTTTCCTTTGATTGGGAACCCTTGGCACCTCTGCTCATCTGTTGTTCATTTTTTTTGTGGACCTCGTAGCACCTCTGCAAATTAAAAAATCACTGCAGTTCAATAAGTATTTTCAAGTACATAAATAATTGATTCGCACAACTAACAAGATGTTTTTTCAAGAAGTCAAATGTCAGAACAGAATGCCAGATGAGAGGGCGACTACTGTATGAAACAACAAAAGAGAAATCAGTGAATTCTCCTCATGGATGTCCCAGGAACAGTAAGTATCCTGTAATATACCATTAAAACAAAGTGTAACCATTGAGTAGTACATGCAGGGGAGTATTCTCCTCACGTTTGTTCGGGAACAGTAAGTATGTTATATTATTAAAAAAGCTAGAACTTCAGAACTCTATTGGAAAAGTAAGATTAAAAGCAAGAACTTCTAAACTTCAGTACTTCAGAACAACGATTTACAAAGTAGAAGGACAAACCATGAAACTGCAGTGAACTATTCTCCTCAAAGCTGTAGACCAAATCGGCAAGACGACGGGCTGGCAAGATGACAGCGTCCAGGCCGCCGGCGATCTGGACGCAACGGAAATCTTCAGGGAGAGAGGACGGCGTCCTGGAAGTTACCGACGCATAAGACTGCAGCATCCGAAAATCCTTTTGGTCGGTTACCCAAAATCCCAAATACTTCTAGATTGGAAGCGAAATTCTCGGAACATACTTGTTCCTTCCATCCTATTCGACGGTTGCCAAAACTCCCGGATATTTCCTTCCTGATGATACGTATTGGATCGGGTCTCTCTCAACCGTATCTTCTAGCTCCGTTAATCTCCCAACTGCAGCACAAATCACAAATCATTACCGACAGTGGATGAAGAGGGTGTAATTACACCCGGGTGTAAAAGATATTTTTCCTATATATATATATATATATGGAAAAATACCTTTTACACCCAGATATAATTACACCCACCTCTAATATACCACATAAACAAAAGCATATAGAGTAATCTGATCATCGCACTCATAATTATCTCTTGAAACAACAATCCAATCCATGCTTTAATTTGGAGATCAACCGTACCACTGTTTCCCCTTTAGGCAAAAGGGAGATCGATCAACAGCATCATTGTATTGTTCATCATTAACTCATATTCTCTTTGAGCTAAACAGGGCCTCGTAGGGTCAAGCTAGGTAACACTCATGCATTAGCATGCTCCTACATGGGGACGTGGCAGCCGCTCATTGCACTGTATGAACATGGTGACCGACGATCTCCGAGCACGTTCGTTTCCATGTGCTCCACCAGTTGCACGAGGCGTACACGGTCGTGGCAACGCAGTCGTTGCCAAAACGAGCCAGCCGCCGATCTGGACCACCTAGAAACAGTGGCGGATCCAGATCTAGGGTCTGTCTAAGTTTCAACCCTGAGTTTAAGATTAAAAATCCATTATAAAATCTAAAAATGTATCTCATATATGGTGAATGTTATCTATACTGCACTGTTCAGCTTGGAGCGTTGCTCCCATCTAGCTTTGCCCCTGCCTAGAAACCATGGCAGAGAGGTGCGTTCTCACTTTGTTGATCTAGGACAAGCCGAGAAATGTTCTTACTTTGTTGATATAGGACAAGCCGAGAAATCTGGTGCAATGGTATAATTTCTTTGGCGGGCTAGCGAAGGGGTGCCCTTTTGCTCCATTAGCAAGCATGTTACAGTGCGAAGGTTCTCCTGTAACTATATTGCCAGAAAATGCACACCGCGGATCTAAACCCACCTTGGGCACTAAGCTTTGGCCATGTTCTGAAGTATCGAGGATTTTGATTTTTAGCTAAAATAGTACGGTAACGGTTGTTGGTTTTTTAAGATATTTAATTAAAAAATGAATAAGAAATAGAAAAATAAAAAATACTGTTATATCTTTACGGATAATAAAAAATATGTTAAAAAGCTAACATATTATAAATGGCTTTTTACTTTTGCAAGTTAGAAGACATAAGTCGTCGTGTTTAATTAGAACGGGCCTTAGAGCCATGGTCATTAGTTTTTAAAAGTACGTGTTGCGAGCAATGTGGATTTAATTTGCTTAGAACCATGGTAATTGTTTGGATTTATCCCGTTGTCACTTTGTAATCAAAACGTGAAACAGTGGCCAAAAGTGAGAAATTTCTGGTGGCGTGTGGTGCGTGTTTTTCTTCGGACCAGGCACAACTTTCGTCGTCGGCATATGAAGCTGGATGCTACTTGCGAACAATGTGTGGGGCAGCAGACGAAACAACTCTCCATGCTTTAGAGTCCGCTCTTTCGGGCCAAAAAAAATATAGCTTATGACTAAAATTATATTATAACTGATTAAAATTATATTGTACCTGATGGTGCTTTATTTGATATAATTAATTTTTTTAAAAAAAATAAAAATAAAAAAGAATAGGTTAGTCCATTACGAACAATGCAAACGAATACAGAAAAAGAACCGGTAAAAAAACTCATAAAATAACAAAAAAGATGAAAAAAGATGAAATTTAGGAATAGTGAAAAATAAGCTAGAAACTAGAAGCCCGCTCAGTTGGGCTGAATTTTGGTGGCATATGGCTAAATTTTCACTATAACTGGTTGAAATTGTACTATAACTGATGGTGGTTTATTTGGCATAATTAAATTTTAAAAAATAGAAAAACAAGTTTGCCTATAATGATAGAGAATATGAAAAAAAAGAACCGGTAAAAAAGATGAAAAAAGTCAAAAAAGCTAAAAAAAATAAGATTTAGAAATAGTAAAAAATAAGCAAAAAACTAGAGCACAGATTCAAATGAACAGAGCTCAGAAACTGAAACCGAAATAAGCATAGCCTTCACCGAGTGCGCTCATGCGAGAGGTTGTTTTGGATGGCGGTCAGAGAGGTTGCACGAGATCTACTGACTGAGGCGATTTGTCCTGCTTATGTCGTTGCGATAATCATTTGCGGCATACGTGGAATGTGCTCGGTGTTGCCTTGGCATAATAAATGGAGACATGCTTAGACCTGTTTCAAACAAGAATGACCTCTTGCTTTTGGTTTTCAGAGGCAAAAGTCTTTTTTTTTCTTTATATTATGTATGGAGGTATAACGTGTTTTTACTTTTTCTATTTTTATTTAATTAAACAGTTTAAAAAAAACTAACCGCCGCTATTTTAACCAAAATCTATAGGGTATGGAAAAAAAACAGAACCTTAATGCCGTCGAATTCTCCAAAACGGATATGGCTAGGCCGGTGGAGCGATGGGAGAAGCCGTGGATGGCATAAGGTTAATGTTGATGGTTCTCTCCATGCAACAGAATTGCATTAGAGCAAGTGGAGTTGTTGTGTACGTAAAGAATTGCATACGTGAAGGAGCGAAGAGATGGCAGCGCAGTGGGAGCTAAGGAACATTATTATCGTAGCAACTGGTTGCCAAATGCTGACGAACCAGTGGAGATCAGATCGAAGATTGCTTGCATTCTCAGCTGAAATCCAGGAGATTAGTGATGTGTTTGATAGTTTTGAGTCTTTGGGCCCGTTTATATATACTTTTGGTTTTAGCTTATAAATAGTAACAGCTTGTAGAGAGAAATACTCATGTATGATTTTATCACTTATATACTACAATCGACCAGTAGATCTCATTTTAAAAAGATACTCTGTTTAAAAGTTAGGAACAGTAGACAAGTTATTTACCGTAGAAAAACGACTTTTCAAAGCTAATATGAATAGAGCCAAGTTAAGAGGGAGGCTAATTTTACAGCACACATTTGTGCGGAGCAGGCATCCCTAGATTGTAACCGGTGTACGTGGTTGAATCAAACATCGGACTTTTCGTTATCATGTTTCTACCATGATTACAACCCTTTTGACGAGTAGCTCCACTCGGTTGGGCTGAAAAGCTGTGCCTTATGGCTGAAATTGCACTGTAGTGGCTGAAATTGCACTGTAGCTGAAGGTGGCTTATTTAGCGTAATTAAATTTTAAAAATTTTAAAAATAGAAAAAATATACTAGCTTATCACGGACAACGCAAACGAATACGAAAAAAAGAACCAGCAAAAAAGCTCAAAAAAAAGCTAAAAGTTCAGAAAAAGAAGAAATTTATGAATAGTGAAAAATAAACTAGAAACCAGAAACTGAAGCCGAAATAAGCTGAAGACCTGGTTGAGTCTAAAAAAATCCTACATCTACATATTAAAAATTCAAAACCAGGTCAAGTATATATTTGCTCTATCATCGCATCCCATTTTAAAAATGTGATACCCTACATCTCTACAAATTTTAAGTGATGGCGCTCTCTCTCTCTCTCTCTCTCGATTAATGGACCATCGAAAGATCCAGTCCATCAATTCCAGGTTAAATACGTATCCTCTAACATCAAATCCGATTTGTAGAACGTGACGCATCCTACACCCAACTCATATCAATCGATGATGAGGTTCTTGTTAGAGTGATCTCAGGCATTTGGCCAAATGCCTTTCCCTTTTGTTCGCGTTTTGATCGGGGGCGTCCAGCCCAATTGGCTGGTGGACCCCTGTCGCCAGCGCCATATAAATAGAGGTGGAGGTCGGAGCGGCACGTACCACGAGGTTCACCGTGCCGCCACAAACCCTAGACCAATCGGTAGGGGGCGCTCCAGCGACGGGATTTACCACCACCACCTCTACCCCAGGAAGATCGCCGCCGCCCGGGAGGCGCCGCCGAGGAGCCCTCTCCTTCTCCACCGACCGTCGCTGCCCTAGCGCAGATCTCGCCGACGCACCGCGATGGCCAACCCCTTCTCCTCTACATCGGACAGTTGATACCCTAACCCTAATGCTCTCTCTCTCTCTCGGTTTCTCTCATGAACCCGAAAAGAACACCCCGCAGAAGAACGATCCAACAATGGTATCAGAGCCAAGGAAAAGAAAAGAAAAGAAAAGAAAAAACCCTAACCCTAGATCTGAAAAGGTCGGCATCGTCGCCGGCCGTCGTCGTCGGGCGTGCGGGAGACCAGTAAAGCCGTGCGCTTCGCCGGCGCTCCATGTGCGGACCATGGCCGATCGCGCGGGACCAGATCCGAGATCCGGCGCGTGCAAGGGCCGCCGCCACGGAGCCGCTCGATGGCGGCGCCCTCTCGAGGGAGCGGCCGGCGAGAGGCCAGCAGCGGCGCGGCTTCTTCTCTCCCCGCGATCGCTTCCTCTTCCGCCGCCGCCGCTCGGTGCGAAGAGAGAGGTGGGAGGAGAAATGACTTAGGGTTTGGGCCGCCGCCATGTGTGCAGTTTTGATCGGGCGGGCGGCTTTCCGCCTGAGCCCAGGTTGTGGCTGTGGGCGGGGAGGCGTGGCGGCGTGGCGGCCGTGGGCATCATGCTTGCGCAATTTTAATAAATGGCCGAATGCACAAGAACTGATAAATTGAGTTTTATTCATTTTCAGAAGTCCTTTTGAATGAATTTGATAGAAATTTGAATGAAATCTCTGTAATTTTCTGCACCAACGTGTTATTTTTCCAGAGATTAAATATGTACAGTAATATTGCTTCTGAGAATGAATTATTTTTTTGAATAATTTCATATTTCCGCTGCAAAAGTTAAATGTTGATTACTCTTTTAATTAAATTCGAACCAACGGGAGAATTTAATTGTTGTGAATTATGATATTGTTATTTTCTGACCAACGTTGACGATAACAGTATTATAATTTTAATTGATGATTTTTATGCATTATTTCTATTTCTGCCCAACGGTGATGTAGATTTAATGTATAGATAAAATTGTATGTTTTAATTTTAACCAACGTTGAAACTAAGGCATGCAGTTATTGTTATTTTAAATGTTCTCACTATATATGAATTGTTTTTACAGGAGGATACTCTTTGATGGGCTACATCAGAGATATCCCGGTTCTCAAAGGAGACAATTACGGTGAATGGAAGAAAAAGATTGACCTGGCCTTCATTTTGGCTGAGGTGGACTGGGTAGTCACCACACCGTGTCCCACAGAGCCTGTGGCACCGGTGAGGGAGGAAAATGAGGCTGATGCTGTTTGGCAGACAAAACAGAGAGACTTTGCTCCCATAAAAATGTCATATGATCTTGATCATAAAAAGTGGGTCACTGCCAACAAGAAATGTTTGGTTGTGATAAAGAACACTATTGAGCCTGCAATTGTGGGCTCAATCGCAGAGTGTGACACTGTCACAGAGTATCTTGAGAAAATAAAGAGTCAGTTTACTGGCTCTTCAAAGACTTATGCTACACAGCTGATTAAGCAGCTTGTGACAGAAAGGTACTCTGGTGGTGACAGTGGCATAAGAGAGCACATACTAAGGATGAGCAACTTGGCATCCAAGCTTAAACCAATGGATTTGGCTCTCAAGGATGAGTTCCTCATTCATTTGATTTTTGCTTCCTTGCCGAAAGAGTTTGACACCTTTGTTGTCAACTACAACATGCAGCCCGAGAAATGGGATTTAGAAAAGTGCATAGCTATGTGTGTGCAAGAGGAGGAAAGATTTAAATCCTCACATGGTGGTTCTGTCAACTATGTGAAGGACAACAAGAAAAAGATCTTCAACAGTAATTTCTCCTCAAAGAACAAGGGAAAAGCCCCTATCTATCAGCCTCAACAGAATAAGTTTGCAGTAGACAAAGATCAGTGTCTTCACTGCAAGAAGACGGGACACTACAAGAAGAACTGTCCCGATTACTTAAAGATGATAATGGCAAAGAAAGGTGAGAACATTATTACCTTTATAAATGAATCCATGTATGTGCAATACTCGAAATCTACTTGGTGGATTGATTCAGGAGCAACTGTTCATGTTGCTAATTCTTTACAGGGATTCCGTTCGACGAGTACTACGCAAAGAAAAGAAAGATGCATTAAAGTTGCAAATGGAGTCCAAGCTGAAGTTGAAGCCGTTGGCGATCTTTCATTAGAACTAGCTGATGGTTTCAATCTTTTACTTAGAGATGTTCTTTATGTTCCATCTTTACAGAGGAATTTGATTAGTGTTTCAAATTTGGACAATGATGGTTATGATTGTTATTTTGGAAATGGCAAATGTGAAATAATGTTTAATAAAGAATGTATTGGTCTTGCCAGTAAACAAGATGAGCTTTATTTATTGTCACTTCGTGAAAGTGTGAATTCCGTATGTGATGTGAATGAGCGTATATCCTCGCTTGAGAATACGAACAGAAAACGAAAGAGAACTCATAATGAATCGTCGAAATTATGGCACCGCGTTTAGGCCATATTTCGAGGGGAGAATAGAAAGACTAGTTAAGAATGATATTCTTCCTCCATTAGAGTTCTCGGACTTAGAACAATGCGAGAATGCATTAAAGGAAAATATGTAAAGAAAATTAAGAAAGACGCCAAAAGAAACACGGAGTTCTACAAATTATTCACACAGACATTTGTGGTCCTTTTCCTGTGAAAAGTGTGGATGGTTATGACTCGTTCATAACATTCACGGATGATCACTCCCGTTATGGATATATTTATCCAATCAAAGAAAGAAATGAAGCCTTGGATAAATTCAAGATATTTAAGGCTGAAGTTGAAAACCAACACGATTTAAAGATTAAGATAGTCGATCGATCGTGGTGGGGAGTACTACTGATCGACATACCCCATATGGACAAGTTCACGGACCTTTGCAAGGTTTTACAGAAAATGGCATAGTGGCCCGATATTCTACAGGCGAACCTCGGCAAAATGGAGTAGCCGAAAGACGCAACCGCACTCGATGGATATGGTGCGAAGCATGATGAGCTACTCCACACTGCCGTCGAGTTTATGGATGGAGGCGTTGAAAACCGCCATTCATATTCTCAACAGAGTGCCTAGTAAGTCGGTGCCCAAAACACCGCATGCGAGTTGTGGACGGAAGAGTTCTCTCACTAAACCACTTACGTGTGTGGGGAGTCCACGAGGCTAAAGTATTTAACCCAAATCTTGGGAAGCTTAATTCCAAAACAGTAAGTTGCCATTTCATTGGCTATCCTGAAAAGTCAAAAGGTTTTCGTTTCTCACCGTCGAACAGATATACAAAGTTTGTAGAAACGAGACATCTTTGTCTTCTTAGAGGATGAAATGATGAGGGGAGCATGGTAGCTCGAGATTGACCTTGAAGAGAAGCGGGCGTGTCGCCCACTCCGATGATTCAAGAGCCATTCTTCGCACTACCATTGTCATTTGCAACCGTGCAAGACAACGTGGTGCCAAGACTGTTATTGTTCCTCCTGTGGCAACAATGAATGAGAATGAGGAACATGTTCTTCGAGATTCTATAGAACCTATTGCCACAGCACGAGGGGAGCAACAATGACCTCAAAGCGAAGATGTACCAAATGAGGAGGCCCCAGGAGGTCTCAAAGAGTAAGAAGATCAGCTATTTCTGATGATTATCAGATTTATCATATAGAGTAATTTCAAATGGAGGATGACCCCACCTCATTTGAAGAAGCCATGAAGCGAAAATTCTTCAAAATGGCACGAGGCCATGGAAGAGGAAATGAGGTCCATGAAGGCTAATAAAGTCGGGACTTAAAATTATTCCTAAAGGAGCCAAAACAAGAGGGTCAGTAAATGGGTCTACAAGACAAAGCTTGACTCCCAAGGGAATGTAGAGAGATACAAAGCGCGACTTGTGGCAAAGGGCTTTACGCAAAGAGAGGGATTGATTACAATGAGACTTTTCTCCGGCCTCATGTAAAGATTCTTCGTAATCATAATGGCATTAGTAGCACATTATGATTTAGAGTTACATCAGATGGATGTAAAGACGGCATTTCTTAATGGGGATTTGGAGGAAAATGTTTACATGGCACAACCGAAAGGTTTTGTCATGGAAGGAAATGAAAGAATGGGATGCCGCCTAAAGAAATCGATTTATGGGTTAAAACAAGCTTCAAGACAGTGGTATTTGAAGTTTGATAGTACAATAAGAAAGTTTGGGTTTAAAGAGAATGTAGAGGACAACTGTGTTTATGCAAAGTTTAAAGATGGGAAGTTTATCTTCCTAATCACAGATGTGGATGACATCCTCGGCTAGTAGTGATGTCGGTCTACTCTTGGAGACAAAGAAGTTTTGTCCTCAAACTTTGATATGAAAGATCTTGGTGAAGCTTCGTTCGTTCTAGGAATCGAAATTCACCGGGATAGAAACAAGGGGACATTGGGACTGTCACAAAAGGCATACATAGAGAGAATATTAAAGAAATTTGGTATGCATAAATGTAGTCCTTCACCTGCACCTATAGTCAAGGGTGATAGATATGGGGATTTTCAATGCCGGGAACCGAGATGAGATCGATCAAATGAAAGCGGTTCCATATGCTTCATTGTCGGAAGCTTGCAAGATGCTCAAGTGTGTACGCATACGACTTAGCGTTTGTTACCGGGTTACTTGGCGATTCGAGCAATCACGGAATAGAACATTGAAATTGATAAAGAAAGTCTTGCGTTATTTGCAAGGAACAAAAGGCCTCATGATGACAAATGGAAGATCGATTCACTTCATATAGTGGGGTATCTGATTACGATTTTGCGGAGATGATAGAAAGTCGACATCCGGATATGTGTTCACTCATTTGGAGGAGCTATATCGTGGAAAAGCTCAAAGCAAACCGTCACTACATCGTCCACAATGTATGCCGAGTTTGTAGCATGTTATGAGGCTACGGGGCAGGTGAACTGGCTTAAGAAGTTCATACCGATTTAAAAGTGGTTGACGACATCAATAGACCACTTAAGTTGTACCGCGATAATAAACCCGCAGAACGTATGCCCACAACAATAAGTCAAGTGGTCTTTGCCAAACACATTAACATAAAGTACTATGTTGTGAAAGATAAAGTCCAGGATCAGATCATAAGTCTTGATCATATAAGTACCACAAAGATGTTAGCGGATCCGCTTACAAAAGGCTTACCACCCAACGTGTTCAGAGAACATGTAGCCGGTATGGGTTTAAGGGAAAGCCTATGATTCCTAGACTATAAAGGGCCCAAAGTATTAAAGTAACTATTTCAGAACAAAGAGGTGTATTGTAACTGTTGAATCTATCGGCGATTGATCGTGACGATGAGACATGTTCTATGCACTAATCTGTGATGGAATGAGTAAAGTCAAAATAATTAAAGATAAAGTATAGATTGAGATCAAGGGGGAGAATGTTAGAGTGATCTCAGGCATTTGGCCCAACGGCCAAATGCCCTTCCCCTTTGTTCGCGCCCTGATCGGGGGCGCCCAGCCCAATTGGCTGGTGGGCCCCTGTCGCCAGCGCCATATAAATAGAGGTGGGGGCCGGGGCGGCACGTACCACGAGGTTCACCGTGCCGCCACAAACCCTAGACCGATCGGTAGGGGGCGCTCCAGCGACGGGATTTACCACCGCCACCTCTACCCCAGGAAGATCGCCGCCGCCCGGGAGACGCCGCCGCCAGGGAGCTCCCCCTCTCCTTCTCCACCGACCATCGCTGCCCTAGCGCAGGTCTCGTCGACGCACCGCAATGGCCAACCCCTCCTCCTCTACATCGGACGGTTGATACCCTAACCCTAATGCTCTCTCTCTCTCGGTTTCTCTCATGAACCCGAAAAGAACACCCCGCAGAAGAACGATCCAACAGTTCTGACTCTCTATTGATTAATCAACCATCAAAAAGATACGCTCGCATCGAATAAGCAAAGCAGCCTGTCCTTTATACCCTAAGCACTTGCACTTGACTGTCTGTTATTCTTCTTTTGTTTTCTCCTTTTCTTTTTCCAAATGCCACCTTGGGTGTCTGAATAATACTATACGGCGTCAGTTATTTCAGAATTCAGATACGCTTGGAAAGTGCTAGTGATGAACTGATTTAGATCTCAAGCCGATGCATATATCCATCTGCATGGCACAGGCCACATGAATGAAAGTACTACAGGACCGGAGGAAGGAAAAGTCAACTAAATGCTATTAGAAGCTCAAAGTAAGGTTCAAAGTAAGGCTTGTAAGGAAAATATCGAAAGGTTCAAAGTAAGATTTGTAGCAAAAGGCTTCTCACAAAGAGAGATGATTGACTATAACGACACCTTTTCTCCTGTCTCAACTAAGGATTCATTCAGAATTGTTATGGCATTTGTAACTCATTATGATTTAGAGTTGCATCAGATGGATGTTAAGATGGTACTTCTTAATGGTGACTTGCAAGAGAATGTTTACATGGCTTAACCGGAAGATTTTGTCGTGGAAGGCAAGGAGCATATGAGATGTCGACTTAAGAAATCCATTTATAGCTTAAAACAAGCGTCGAGGCAGTGATACCTCAAATTCGATAAGATCATAAGGAGTTTTGGTTTTAAAGAAAATAAAGTTGATAACTGTATATAACTGTCTTTATGGCCGAATTCTTTTGGGCTTAAATTTGACTTATGCTTGTACTGTCTATAGTAACTAGTTTTTAAACGGTACGTTTTTTCAAGACAGAGTTAATATAAAATTATAGTAAAAAGTGTACTGAATTCAGCTATATCAGCTAAAATCGCATGCAACTATTTTCTTCTGTGTACTACCTATCGCAAACAGACATAATTCAAATATTTAAACCAGTATCTATAAGTCATCAGCCATATCTTTTTTTTCTCAACCTGTACCTTAAGTTAAAGCTTTGTGCAATAAAATCTACTAGCCTCGTAGGCGTGGCGCCACGCCGCGCCAGGCACTGTAAGCGCGAGGAATTATTCTAAAAAATCCAAGGGCATATGCGCTTTTTTGAAAAAGGTAAAGGTTTTTTTTGCAAAAAAACGAGGACCTGTACGTAAATAAAAAACCGCGGGGGACCTGTACGTAAATAAACGAGGACCCGCGCGTAATTTTAAAAACCGCGGGGGGCCATCACGCAAAAGGGAGGTGCTAAAAAAATCCAGGGACCTTTTCGCGAGAACCAGGGACCTATACGTAATTTCGGAAAAACACAGGATTTTGCCACACCCGACCGTACGCGTTTTCTGGTGACACGCGTACGTACGGACGCTGTGAGGCGGCGATGGCGGCTGCTGTGAAGCCCTGGAGTAATAGGCTTAAGATGTGGGGAAGCTCTCCTTCGTGGTACTTAAAAAAAGTACCCTATAGTGAAAAGTCGTGGCTTGGTGAAATTGTATCTTATGTGATGAAATTCCATCTGTGGTGAAGGTAACTTATTTGACGTAATTAAATTTAAAATAGAAAAAATATGCTAGCTTATCATGAGCAACGCAAACATATACGGAAAAAAGAACCGGCAAAAAAGCTAAAAAAAATTAAAAGTTTAGAAAAAAATATTTATAAATAGTAAAAAATAAGCCAGAAGCTGAAATAGAAACGAGCGGGACAAGATTGGGCAACAGTTAGTACCACCCGTAACTGAACTACTAAACAAGCTAACTAAATTATCGCTTGTTGTTTTGTCCTTTTAGTACTACATGTATGAATACGTTGTTGCTACAGCTTGCAGCCGTAGAACCATAGGATGGCACAAAACCACGTGGGACAGCTCGAACAAACTCCGTGCCATGGTGGAAAGAAGTGAAAAAAAAAAACAAAATAAGGTCGCAGCTAGCTGCAAAAAAAAAAAAAACACAATGGTGAGTAGAATCTTAGGGCAAATACCCTCTCCATGAGCTTAGGGTAAGTGATGCAACTATAAAATAGGCCTGTTCTTTTTACCGCTTATAAACTTTTAGTTACTGACTTTGTGACTTTTAAACATTTATACGAGAGATTACAGAGAATGAGAAATTCACGTGCGGTTTTTGCCGATATAAATGAAGTCAGTAAAGTATGTACTACAATTAACTAGTATGCTCTATCTTGAAAAAAATACTCTATTTAAAAGCTAGTTACTGTAGAAAAGCCGAAAAGCAGCTTTTAGAAGCTGAAAAGAACAGGGCCAAATGTGTGCAAAAGAGAAACAATAAAGCTAGCAGTCTTCCTTTCACTTTAGTAACCATTATTCTTAATTATCCTTAGTACACCTTAATCAACACCAATACATGGCAATCACTCATCTAGCCGTATAGTTAAGCGAGCCTAGCTCACTTGTACGCTCGACTTGAGCTTCTCTTTCTTCCAAAACGAACTGTGTGCTCCAAGCTAATTTTATGGTACCTACGCTCACATTTATGAAAATTAGTCTGAATGGTCATAGAAAATTCCAAAAAACTTTTGTAGATAGAGTATGACATAATCAAGCACTCTGCAAAAAAGTCAACAAAAACAGGATGTATACCAAGAGGAAAAAAAGACAAAATTTAGTGAATATAGCTTTACCTTTTTCCTTTTTTTATGTCGAATTTACTTTTGAGCAGTGCTTTCATACTTTTCACTTTAACAAAAATAGTATCAATATCAAAGCACACGAAATAGTAAGTAATCCCTATTCACCATCTAGTTCTGCTTTAAAAGTTATGCAAATCACTTTGAGGAGAACTACTTTTCAGTAGAATTTGTCTTTTTTTTATTTCTCAATGTGTACATCAAATTTTAATTTTGTGACATGGTAGATTTGTTTTGTGTAAATACTGACAATTTTTTTGGATTTTTTCATGACCATGTAGACCCCTTTTCTTATGAGAGCATGGGCATAATAAAACTGGCTTGGAGCACACATATAATATGTTCTCTCTTCACTCTTAGCCTAGCCCTGATCAGCAAAAAGAATCTGTGAACATATCATACAAAATTGTTAATTAGCATCCGCAAGGACCAAGAATTAAAGAATTAAATTGTTATATTAGGGCCAAGAATGTAGATGTCACAACAATAATTAAAGCCCTTCAAACAAGCACCTACCATGAAAGGGCCATGCTTGGAAGGACAAAAAAAAAAAAAAAAGGTTGGGAAGCTTCCAAGGTGTGAGTCGCTCCGTCAAATCCCTTTCTCCTCTGCTTTTCTCTGCCTGTCACATTGTCTTGGTGGTTGAAATGGCGCCCTTTCCGACAGGCACTTGAGTGCAAATTTCTTCAAAGCATGGATTAACGAAGGGTTTTGCCTGCTATGGTAAAAGTGAGGGGCTCACAGGAAAAATGCCATATTCCTTCCTGCCAATTTTTTTTCAACGCACGAATCTCTAATTAGTGGTCGTATGTTCCTTCTCCTCTAACCGTTTTATTTTTAACTTCTCACTGCTCTTTACTTTTTAACTGATCAGAATAGTTTTTTTTCATAGTATAATTTTCTATATATACAATAAATTTCGTTACAAGACATGAACAGATGACTAGTTAATTAATAAAGGGAGTGTCTATATAACATTCGACTATTTTTTAAGTAAAAAATATTTAGATTTTATGACGTTGGATGATGATCTAACGCTCCAGATATTTTTTTAGAGGGGGTGTTTATATAAATAGATCTGTTAGATAAAAATCTAATGCTCCTATATCATTTAATTATTTTTACCTTAAAAATTAGTCTTATTCTATAGCACTTCCCATTAATAAATGCTACTGGCAACACAGCCTCCGCTCCTCTCTCACTCTCTCTCATTCACACACACTGTTCTTCTGCCGTTAGCATTATTTGTTGCCTCCTCAATTCTTAGTACTGCAACTTAATTACTCATTCCCCTCTGCTCCATGCCATGTTCTTGAATTTCTCTGGAATTTTTTCCCACTCCACACGTAAGCCGCATTTGCTCGAGATTTATAGCCTCCCACTTTGCTCTCTTTTCTGCTTGTCCCTTTCCCTCTCAGTGGGGGTTAGCATCTGACCCAAGCAAAGCGCCGCCGGTTCTTGCGATTTCTGCCCTCCCTTTTGGCTAAATCTCTGGGCAAGATCTGGTACAAAGGGGGGACATACCTAGAGAGGAGAGGTTCTTGTGTGCAATTCTTTCGCAATGAGGCCCGACGCGCGGCTGGATTCGGCGGTGTTTCAGCTCACCCCCACCCGGACCAGGTGAGAGCATCCTAGATCTGCTCAGGAAGCAGCGCTGGTTTGGTGAATCTTTTTGTTCTTGGTGTTTTTGGTTTGTGGTATGGTGCAAGAACAGTCTTTGATGCTTTTGGGGGTAAGAAAGCTTGGTCTGTGTGACGGTTCGTGTGCCCTGGTTCTGCAATTTGGTTAGAAAAGCTTTCCATTTGGGGTAGTCTTGGTTGGTTGCATTTTCTTAAGTTAGGGTTTCTGGGTGTCAGGCCAGGGAGACGGTTGTACTTGTGGTGCAATTTGGAGTAGCAAATGCTGTTCGTTGTTCTGTTGGGCTTGGGGTTTTCATTAGTCATTACATGTGTTTAATTGTAGTGCTAGATCTGATAATTCTAGCGCCATAGGTGTGACACAGAACGGACTGATGCTCCAGATTCTTTCTTGATCATGGAAGTTGCTTACTGTTTGGTAATGCTTGTGGCAGTAGTACCAGTGAAGTCACCATCCAAGACGACTGATGGGAGTTGTCCTTTTACTGTTTTCAGGTTTGATTTGGTTCTGATAGTGAACGGCCGCAAGGAGAAGATAGCTTCTGGCTTGCTAAAACCGTTCCTGGCACACCTGAAGGCCGCCCAGGATCAGATTGCAAAGGGAGGGTACTCAATCACGCTTGAACCGAGTTCAGGGGTTCACGCCCCATGGTTTACGAGAGGCACTGTGGAGAGGTTGGTGTCTGGATTTCTACAGTTTCTTGTGGCATTGCCGGTTGGGTCATTTGTATGTTAGTTCTCTGCAGATTTGTGCGCTTTGTGAGTACTCCAGAGGTGCTTGAGCGAGTGACAACAGTAGAGTCTGAGATCTTGCAGCTGGAGGACGCCATCGATGTCCAGAGCAATGATAATCTTGGGTTAAGATCTGTAAGTGGAGAATTGTGGCTTGTGAGTTGTTACTCTTATGGTACTTGCAGAAAGATGACACATTCTGGTTTGCAATTTGGAAGGTAGAAGACCATGGAGGGAAATTGACAGAAAGCAATGAAGGTATAACATTGCAGTTGCACCACCTTAATTTTTTTGATCATGAATTCGTGAAGCATTGAATGGTTCATGCCTGTGGGGAAATGTATACATCTAGAACAACTTTTCCTTGGACCCAAAAAAATGCAAATTGCAATCCAGTCTGATTGTTTTAGAATTTAGAATCTAGACATTATGTAGATTGATGTTACATCAGGGACCCATTGTTGAGTTAGGTACATATATAACTCAACTTTAAAGTTGTTAGGCTGTATGAAGTGCCAATTCATATTGTAGGACCAGTATGGCAACAGGGGCTGAATGATGCATTTAAAATTTCCCCTAAATATTCATTAGTTCTTAACTCCAATGGCTATGAGAAGCAGTGTTCAAGAAGACGGTTTTAGGCAGCCGCCTTGGCGGGCGTAGGCGCTGGGCGGAGCCCCGTCGCCGCGCCTTGGTCAAAATCGGCAGGCTAGGCGGCCAGCCCGCCTAAGCGGCCTGAGGTGGTCAAAGGCGGCCATTGGCGGTCAAAGGCGAAGCCGTTGCCACGCGGAGACGTGTTTGGCTTGGCCACGGTGGCTGTTGGAGCTGGAAAGGAGGTGTTGGAGGAGGGGGAGAGAAGCAATCGAAGGCTAGGGAAGAGGAAAAGGCGAACCGGAGCTCTGGCGACTGCGCTGTGCTGTGGAGGGAGTTGTAGAGGGGGCGGCCGCACGGGATTTGGAGGAGGTGGTGAAGGACGGTGTGGCGCGATGGAGTCATGGTGGCACGCCTCACTGGGGGGAGGCATGGCGGTGAGAGGAGGATGCGGAGGAGGTACTAGCTGGTGAGCTGCGGATGGCGCAGTGGAGAGATGGCCTGGCCTCGTCGTCGGCTGAACTAGAGGGAGGAGAGCCGCCGCCGACCGGAGTAGAGGGAGGAGAGGAGATTCGGCCGGGAGGTGGGGATTTATTGAGGATTGGCAATTTTGCAATTTAGTCCTGTAAATTCTGCGATATTGCAAAATAGTCCTTTCCTATTGATTTTCCTTTGTTTGGACCCTCTGAAAGTCTATTTTCTTCGGAGTTTGATCCTACGTGTCTATGATGACCTGTACATCTGTAGGTTTTACAACTTTACATTAAGCATTTAGCCATTTACATTAACTAAATATATACATGATTGCTCATCTTCAGTATGCTGTTCTTATTTTTAATTCGGCCGCCTAGGCTCTCTAGGCGCTAGGCCTCACCTCGCCGCCTGCCTAGCGCCTACTTGAACACTGATGAGAAGCTATGAAGATTAAGAATAAATTTTTTTGAAAAAGTCGGTGTTACAGTCATTTCAGCCTTATGAACAGTAAATACAACACTATTTCAAAAACGAAAATCTATGAAACTTTTGATCTGTCAATCCAAAAGACTTAAAACTTGAACTAAGGTTAGATCATGACCTTAGGAACCTATCCCAACCAAAGATCTTGAAAGAACTTGAGAGAATTAGGATCTTTTAGTTCGTAAAGCTCTGCTATACCAAAACCGGGTCAAAAATTAAAATTGAGCTAATTCTCAAACCAAACTCTAAATCACTTGAAATTTTTTATACACTTTCTCTAGAATGTCAGGAACGTATTCCAATGATCAATCGAGAAAATCGTTGCTAAAGTTCTGAATTTTTCCATTTGAAGGAAGGTTGCACCAAAAATAGGTTAAAAACCAAAAATGATGAATATGACTTGCTCGTTGGTGAATGATGAACAAGATGGATTTAGATGTATTCCCACATATTACAGCAAACTAGAACATCAAAGAAATTGAGGTAGAAATAGTTGGATCAGGAAATTGCTCGGAGATGCCAAAAAGAGCAAAAAATGGGTTTCTTCAGGAACTTACAATGTAAGTGCCTACATGGGTGGAGATTAATTTTTGGAGGTTATTTCTATATCTCACACGTTCTTGGTATAACAAGATCAAGAAGGGGAGAGATGAGGAAAAACCAACCAAATCAAGAGCAAATCAAGATAGATCCATGGAGATGAACAAAGATTGATATACTGCTACTTGAGAATGAAGGTTTTATAGCCATTTCACTTGGAGGACAAGAGAACACATCATAACACTCAGCTTCTCTGAAATCCTAACCCTAGAATATCTCAAGAGAGGATGGTTAGATAGTTAACTACAAGTCTCCATCCCAACTGTTAAATAGATGGGCTAGCCAGCCTCATCTAACCCTTAGTAAATACTATCCATTTAGCACATATGGGGAAACCCGATAACCCCACACGCGTTTTAACTCACATACATTACACTTATGCACGCTTTTCAAAGCGCATAAGCTCGAATCCGCTAAGTTCTTAACCTTGATCTAACTTGATCTTCTTAGCTTCTTGATCTAAACTGCTTTCCCAAACGCCGCTCAAGCATCGCAGTTTTGCTCTAAGGTAGTTTCCGGTATTTTGGTCAAACTACTAAAATACCCTTTCTTGACGCAGTCATATCCTTTCATTGCAAGCAATCGCCATGCTTGCCACGTGTAGGTGCACCATTGGCTTGCCACGTGTCGGCAAGTCTCTCCTGTTACGGTTCCATCAGACCACGCCTTAATTGGACCGATTAAGCCACATAGTGCAACCCATCGTTTGAACTTTCCTTCAACATTTCCCGTCTTTCTTGTGCTATGCTTGAGCTCATCCATTTCACCCGGCATTCTTGGTCGTTCTGGACCTATCTTGCTGTTGACCATGGTTGACTCCAAGCGGCTCTGCACATCCAAAAACAAAAAAAATCGTTTTCGGGCATAAGTTCTTCACAATTTGACTCACATTAGTAATAACATGTCTTATGCAACCTATAACTGCTGACCTAGGTCATCAAATCATCCCGTGACTCAAATTTTCCAAAATCATCCATTTTTGCAAACTGTCAAGAAGAATTTGCAAATTTGAAATTTCTACTTCTCCAAAATGACAATGGTTTATCACAACAAAACCATGGACCTTCTCACATGGTCCTTCACATATTATCTAATTTAAGGGCAAGCTTTGCTATTATTTTAAAGTTATAAAACCACTTGTTTTAGTTTCCACCTTAGTTATTGTTGAGATTGATTTAAATATGGAGTTATACTATTAACCGTGAATATATTATTAAAATCTTACTCTCAACTGGAGAACTTTTGTAGAAGTTATTAAATTATTATGTTCCGAAATATGTATTGCCTGAATGAGGGATTGAGCTGTTTCATAATTTTAGTTAGCTTATCTGGAGTAGCCTGCTGTATCATTTCATTTATTGCTAGAAAATGCCTGACGTTATGTATCCCCTAATAGGTAGCCGGGCAAATTATGAACCTGATGCAGATAAGGCAATTGTTCTCTACAAGGTGTGATTATATGGATATTCCCTGTTTTCTTCGTGTATATGTATCATGGCGTAACACTATGATTTCACCGAGATTCTTAATTGATGACAGCCTGAATCACGGCCTACACCACAAGTGCAGGATGACACTACAACACAGGAGGAGAATTCAAAGTACTGACACATCTGAGAATATTTTTTTTATATAAGTTGTTCTTTCCAAGCCTTTGCATTTCTGGCAACAAAATTGTATAAAGTCATACTTTAGAAAATAAAACAGGTATTTACAGCATTTAGTGGAGAAATACACACAAACATTAATCTTCATTTACTTTTTTATTGTTTGATCTCTATTACAATCAGCATATATACTTCACATTTAGTTTCTTTTGTTACTTACTATTGCCCTACATTAGGAAGTTGCTAACATAATTTGTTTTATTGTGCGCTACAATTTCGCAGAGCCCAACTGCTCAGAGTTCTTGAAACCCGTAAAAATGTCCTACAGAAAGAGCAGGCTATGGCTTTTGCTCGTGCTGTTGCTGCTGGGTTTGACATTGACAACCTGAGTTACTTGATTGCATTCGCAGAGTGCTTTGGTGCTTCACGTTTGATGTAAGTATAGTCTTATCATTACTTAGTTTTTCATAAGCTGGATTGAATTACTCATCATAATGCCTTGTGTGCTTTTATTATGACTTAAAGGCTGCTAATTTCCCTTGAAGGTTGCATCATTCCTGTCTTCTATTGTATAGGATGCTCTAAAGTTTGTTACATCTAACAAGAACAATGTTGGTATGTCATGTTTCATAGGGTTTATTCAAATGTGAATGTTATCTTTAACTGATACTGGAAGTAGCTAAAACATTATTCCCTGCGGACAACTGTGCTATTAATGGTCCCTGTCTTAGTACTGTTCTTGAACTTGCTGTGATAGTAATTTGTAATAACTTAGTACTGTTCTTGAACTTGCTGTGATAGTAATTTGTAATAACTTAGTACTGTTCTTGAACTTGCTGTGGTAGTAATTTATAGTAACTGTTGTATCCCTGTATTGTATAGCCTGCACGTGTGTTTCTAAAAACATTGAATAGCTTGAAGCCTTGAATAACTAAGGGCCAGTTTGCAGTTGCTGTGTCTCTGCTGTGCTGTGGAATCTAGTTAGTTATAGGAATCTTTACTAATTGTAGTAGGATATTTCTCTTATGGCTCAAAAAAAGATGTCTCAACTAACTGTGATATCCGAAAATAGAATAAGTGCTTTTTAAAAGCCACCACACTCCCAAACGGAGCCTAATTTATACAATTGCATAAATTTAGTTATTTCAGCACGCTAATACTGATTTCACCAGGACATCTTGCATGCTGACTGTTTCAGTGTTACCAATTAAACAGGAGGGCATGTTCGCAGTTCATCGAACTGTGGAAGCGAAAGCACGAAACTGGACAATGGATTGAAGTTGAACCTGAAGCAATGTCTACACGCTCCGAATTTCCTCCTTTTAATCCATCTGGCATTGTGTTTATGGGAGACAACATGAAGCAAAACATGGAAGCATCTGTTCCCAACAGAGAGGAAAATGGCGAGGTTGCAGCTAAAGCTGGTATGCATTCTGCTGCATCTTCCAATAAAAGGCATCTCACTTCAATTTTTAGCATTGACTGAAAGTACGTCTTGAGATGTAAGAAAAGAACATTTTTCTATGCTTCCAGTTTCCTTGTGGGAAGAATAGATTAATATTCAAATATAAGCAACTTACATTGAGGAAGACCTTTTAGGTGGACATGCTATTTTTCTTTCCTTTCGAGGAATAGAATGGATTATAAGTTTCACAATGCTAATCCATCTTGTTCTTAAATCATCACTGTCTGCTAATGGACTCACAAAATTTCCTTTTCAAACAGTAAGCATCTTTGTATTTAGCTAATGACTATTGTGCAAACGCACAATTAGTCCATGCCTTGTCACACTGTACAGCACCTTTGATTTCTGTGTGGCTATTTTTATTATAAGATCATTGGAGCTTATAAAATTATTTCCTTTCTGCTTTGCAGATCAGAAGTCTGGTCAGCAGATAGGGTATCAGACAGCATATCCCCCATGGGCAATGCATCCTACATCTGGTGCAGCTGTTTATCCGCCTTATCCTATGCAAGGCATGCCTTACTATCCTGGGGTGAATCCATACTACCCTCCATACCCTCCAGTGGATGACCCCAGGTATCACTACTCAGGAAGGAAATCGTCGAGGAAGCACTCCTCGGATAGTAAGGACTCAGCAACACTCGATGATGGAAGTGACAATAGCAGTTCGGAAAGAGGTAGTTCTCATGGTCGCAAGTCGCATAAAAAGGGCAAGCGGTCAGGGAAGAAGAAACCTAGTGTAGTTGTTATCCGGAATGTAAATGTAACATCAAAAAAGCATGGTTCATCAGAGAGTGGGTCACAATCAAGTTCTGATGTTGTGTCAGAGGACAGTGATGATTCACACTCTAAAACAAAAGAAGGGAAACATAAGAGCTCAAGTTCAAAGAAAAAGGAGGGTAGGAAAACTACATTTGACTCTGGAGATGAATATAGTAAGGGTGAAACATCTTATGGCCAAGATGCTGACCAAGGAAACTGGAGTGCATTCCAAAATTTCTTGTTAAGAGCAGAAGAGAAAACAAGATCTAATGATGTAGACCTATTTTCTGGCGAAAAGGAGCCCCCATCAAGGAGGAAAAAGAATGTAAACACTAAGAATGTAAACACTGCTGATCCTATTCTTTTAGCTGGGCGAGATTCTTATGATGTCCATGAACGGAAGGCAGGAGGCTTTGATTCAGCCAGTGGGAGGAGTAGAGCTATTCGGGGGATGTCCAATGATGAACTTGTGATGTCTGGGGAAGGAAGAAGCTATATGGATGGTGAAATAAAGGCGATAGAAGCTGGTGGTGGGGGATACAGGAGAGGGACAAGTGATGACTTCATGGTCTATGGTCAGGAAAGGTCGATGGACAGGAGGAGTTCATTGGATCCTCTTGCAGAGGCCCGGTATAGGAGTCCCACTCAGGTGGACAAGAATGGGTATGGTGTGGCTGATGAGTCCTTTATGATTCCTCTTAGATCCAGCTCACTGGATAATCTTGGACCAGAAAGCCGAACTGCGATTGACATAGATGTTGAGCTTTCTACAAGTGTTCAGAGAACATCAGATGGAAAGGCTGGAACTCAACTTTTCTATGAGCCAGATGAATTGATGCTAGAGCGTGGATTGGAAGATGCTTCATTTGGATATGATCCGGCAATGGATTATGATAGTCGCATGCTGGTCCAAACTATTGTCAAGGTTGAAGACACAAATGCAGAGGATGTGTCACATAGTATAGATGGTGACGTAAAGAAGCCAGAGAAAGAGAAGCTAAGAAATGCAAAAGACAGTTTGGATAAAAGAAAGAAAGATGCCTTACTGAGGAGACTCTCAACTCCAAAGACCCCACTAAATGATGCACAGAAACGGGCACAGAACATGCGAGCATATAAAGCTGACCTTCAAAAACTGAAGAATGAGAAGGTACTGGCGCATTTTATTCCCTTTTACTATGCTGTATGGTTCTTCTGTATTGTGTAAATGTAGGGTGTTATCTGTATCTCTGGCTCGTTTACATTTATTTTTCTACTATCTTTACCTTCTTAGTCACTGACATCACTCCTTTCAAAGTGCCAACTGAGTCCGAACCCAATAGAATGAAGACAATTTCCTGTAGTTTTGTAGATAATATAAAGTAGGAAGTACTTCTAAGTTAAATTTCAGTTAGTGGAGAACTATATTGGTTTCCTAGTATGCAGAAATCTTATCAACTTTACCTAACTCCTAACCTACCACCAGTAAAAAGGACATATATACTATGTCCAGAATTACTGTCTGGTTTGACTTTTGTGTAATTTGGCAACCCACTTCCTCGATCTAGTTATATGCTTGTTGAAAGTTCATTCAATCCAGTAGAAAGAATTAATGAAGTTTTCTTGGCATTTCTCAAACTCTGCCTTGTTAGGTGCTGTTCTAACTCAAATTGACATTTTTTTTAGTTGTTCCATTTGTATATTTAACTTCCCAGTGACCTCACACTTTCAGGAAGAAGAACAAATGAAGCGACTGGAGAGGCTTAAATTAGAGAGGCAAAAGAGAATAGCTGCTAGAAGTAACGGAAATAGTCCAGGGAGCGTTCCTCCAAAAGCAAGCAGAGAGCATATCAACGGCCTGAGTAAATCAGTTCCATCATTTACTGGGGTGAAGAAAGAGAAAAGTGGGACAACTGAGTCATTCAGTGAGCGACTGAAGAGGCTTGCTGAACCTAAAGGTGCTGCTGGGTCTACGGACCATTATTCAAATCCCAAGTCAATTAGCACAGATCACCCAAGGAGAAGAAGCATGGCATGAGTTGATGGGAGAGAGACGACAAAGCATTCTGAATCTACCATGCAACTCGGCTACCCAGCAACCTTACGGGAACAGCTTATCAGATCTCCAAAAGCTTCTTGTACAGGAAAAGGCTGGTGTTATATAGTGGTGCCTGCATCCAAGAATACCGTGGAAAGCGAGTTTTCTGACAGTGGCCTCGCATTTTACTTTCAGTTTGACATGATTGTATTCATTCTTTAATTGAAGGTGGCATGCAATAGCTGTGAACCTGTTTTTGTGGATAATATACTATATTGTGCATGTATTTAGTGAAGGAATTGGACATTGTTTGAGATAGATGGTCTGATCTTTACAGGGGAAAAAATCAGACCACTTGACGCCTTGACGGCATAGGAGTATCAAGGTGTCAGAAATAAACCCTAATGGCTGGGGATACGAACAGTGTTCAGAACTTACTGTTTATTTTATCTTACAACTTGCTAGTTGTAGAGTTTGCCTTTAATTAGAAGTTTTATTAATAAGTCTGCATTTTCTTTCCCTAGCTTCTGTGTCTTTACCTTCTTGTTGTCGAGTGCATCAACCAAGGTCATTACATCACCCTTCGACGTGTAAAGGTTAAAGATAGACGTGCCGTTCGTACCTCGTCAGCATCACTGACATTTGTCCACACGATCCCACAGTGTGTTGCACAAAATCGTGTCCCAATCGTGTCAAATTTTTTTTGGAGAATCCCCGCACCGTTCTCTACAATATCTTCTAGTAGATTTTTCTTGAAACCCACTGGAATACCGCTGGCCATACTTCTTCCTCAACTCTAGCGAGAATTTTGTTGAGCCTGATCTCTTCATCTGTTAGGTATCTTCAAAAACCCTTCTGCCCACATGATCCTCTCCTCATTCCACACATTTCTATTCAAATAGATTCTTTATTTCTTCAAGGAATCACCTCTGATGCCCTCATCATGGATGCACAATTCCTTCAGGTTCCTCGCCACCTCAGTGAGTCAATTGCAAAACCATTCATGTCACATCATGTTCCCAAGCCTCATCAACCTCCATGTAAAGTTAATTTAGTTTTTGTGCAAGGAATCACCGTGAATCGGGTTTTTTTTTCCCAAAACTGGCCAAAATCGGTTCCTGTTGTCGATTTGTCATCTCCAGTGGGGTCAAATTCCAATTCCTTACTTCTACACCATCACCACCATATCCCCTACGTATTTCATACTTCAATTTTCCCAATGCTTCACCGTGGAAGCCCACCACTGTCGCCACCACCATGTTGGCCGCTCATCACCGTCGCCAATCCATTCTGACCACTTTTCGACCAAGCCAATCTCACCAACGCATTCCACAGACCCACACCCACGTGTTATCTCCATGTTCTCTACTAGAACGTTGTTTCCCACGTTGACCCACCGCCACCCGATGCCTCATGCACCGTTCTCGCCACCATGCCACGTTCCTAGCCATGCCGCCACCACCTATATGATCCTCAGGTCCTTAGCAACCCATTTTGCCAGTTGGCTTTGCCTCCCACGTAATCGCTTGCCAGCCGACACCACCTATATGATCCTCAGGTCCTTAGCAACCCATTTTGCTAGTTGGCTTCGTCTCCCACGTAATCCCTTGCCAACGCATGCCCACGACCAAAGCCATTGTAGCTGTTGTTCGTCTCTTCTTTGTTTGCTTTGAGTCAATGATAGGAGGGCCCCACACATCATACTCCCATATAAACCAAAATTTCCAGCAGAAAGAAGATTCCAAGGAATATTCCCTCATTTGTGAATTTTCTAGAATTTCCATTCCGTTCAATCTTCCGATTGCTCAGTCTCCGTCGTTTGCCAACGCGTTCTAGAAGATCTTTATACAACTGTTTTTATGAAATGTTGGGCAAAAGGTATTGCCAGTGGTTTGTAAAATAAAATAAAATACCAAAAAATGTTTTAGACTTGGGGTCAATGGTAAGATTGGATTGGTGTAGATAGAGCATGAGATCTTGTATTATGAAGGTGCCGTCTTAGTCAATTGAGGACCGACGCTTGTGATTGTCCAAACTGAGCACTATCATACAACCACAAATCTAAATGGGTATGACCTGGCTAACAAATTTTCACTTACCCAATGTAGGTCATGCTAGCCTTTGACATGTTGGTGCAAGAGGGGGCTACCGGAGTGGGTGGATAGAAACCCACAGCGGTGAAAATCTTGACGTGTGTAGCCTCATTGGGGAGATGTATTGTAAAGGCCTTGTGATAATCACTTAGTTGCACGCCTAAAAAATCATGTATTGGCCAACATAATAAGTTGATTATTTCTTGTAGGTTGTGACATCCCAGAATTTTAATTTTAATTTAATTGGATTTAATTGGTATTTTCTGGAATTTATTTTCTTCCTTTTATATTAGCCTAGAAGGATATCTATGGTACCTTATATTTATTTATGGTCAAATCAAGTTGACTTTATTTTTTTGGGTTCCTTGTGAATTCTAGAATTTTTTAGATTTTTGGGATTTATTTGGAGTTTTTGCTATTTTCTAGGCTTTTATTTAAGTTTTGTGAGTTTATGAAAATCAAAAGGTGTTTTTAGTTTCCCTCCCCTCTCCCAGGACAACACGTGGATAGCTCGGATCTCCCTCTCGCCACGTAGATAGCTCGGATCTCCCTCTCGTCCTCCTTCTTTCTCTCTCTGTGCAACGGCCGAGACCTGCCTAGCCGCCATGCATCGCCATTCCTGCTCGCCTCTCTCTTCTTTTCCCCTCTCTCACCGATGCGTGGGCTTGCTTGTCAGCCCTTCTCCTGCTGCCCTCCTCCCTTCTCTCTCCCCTGCGCGCCGCCATGGCCAAGTTCACCTCCTAGTTTCTCATGCGTGCCATTTTATGCGATGTGTGCAAAATGGATTAGCTTCCCACAGTTGTGAATTACGTGAATCTAGCAACTGCCCTATCTCCATGTTCATCGACTCCCTTCTTATCCTCTCGCCTGACTTTTCGGCCATCGTTCGGCCAACGAGCTATTGGCTCGCCGATGAGCTTCCCCCTAAGGCTATAAATAGCCTCAGAGTTCCTTCACCCCACTCCGCACCAAAGCCCTCAATTCCCCTCTCCTCTCGAGCTTCCAGGAGACTTCACGTCGTGCTTCCTCTTCTTCGGCCACCGGTGAAGTTCCAGCCCCTCTGCTAAGACCAAGTAGCACCGAGGCCGTCCCTCCACCAGAGCCGCACTCGCGCCGTCGCACTCCATCGCTGCCGGCCGCCTTCGTCCCCTTCTAGGCCCGACACCAAGGTAAATCAAGCCCCCCTATGCTCTCACCTTACTTTTGCGCGCCTTGCCACCTACTGTCGCTCACCGGAGCACCAGCGCCATCGGCTTTCGTGCGCTACCCCTCGCTGACGGCGCCACGTCAGCACTTAAGCCGACATGGTGGCCACACGGGTGCCATGCCAGCACATGGGTGACATGCAAGCTGCTCGGTCAGCTTGCACCATCTGCAGTCCATGGATTCGGTCCACAAAAACCAGGCCCACACATCACCCTCATGTTGGAAAATTCAAAATTAGGGCTGACATCAACATGACATCATAAGTCCATTTTCATTTAGGAAAATAATTTAGTCAAAAATGAAAATCCATGGCTAACGTCATAATTCTCTTTATGTTTAGGAATATAATTCCAATTAATCAATTTCTTTAGAATTAAAATTTCCTGGAGTTCGTTCTCCTACATCCTAGTTCTGATTGAACCTATTCAAATTTCTAAATTCAATAAAATTATGATCTATCTAAATCTACCATGTATTTCAATTTTTTGGAGTTTATTTGAATTTTATTTAAATTTGATGGGTTATTTTCACGTGTAGATTGCAACGATTCTGAGGAATTCTTTTGCAACAATTCACACCAATCACCAGAGCAAGGCAAGTTACACCTTGACCATGTTGATCCCATTTTACAAAAAAAGTATATAGCATGTTTAATTCTATTCACTATATTTCAATTTCAGTTTTGACTTAGTTAATGCCCATTTTTTATGACACCTTTGATGTTGTAAATCCTTGTACCTTGTTACACTAGATTAAAACTCTGGTTAATATATTAGTATTAGCTAGAATATTTTTATAGCAAATGCTTAGACCTACTTAGAAATAATTTCCGGTTTGGATAAAATTTTTACATAAAATGATGAGCTTTTAAAATTTATTCTTGACTTCGGCGAGTCAAAAATATCTACGGAATATTTCAAAATAAAATTTAAAACTTGGTTTAGACATAAGTAAATAGTTAGGTGGTGGGTGCTTGCTAGCATACGTTGTTGCTCGGTGGCTCAACGTGGGTGCTAGGCACAAGGGGTATATGGAAAGTGAGTAAGTCAATTAAGGACTGGTCTGTGAGCTACTATGTCAGACCCGGATTTTTCAATCCGAAATCTCCTGTGATTTAATGCACTATTCCACGGATCGATAGATAGCGCTCACGATTCTAAAATGAATATCAAATACATACCATGCGAAGCATAAATAAAATAGTAAACTTACTCATGGGCGATTAGGCGAAATCATTAAATTGCAGCGGCGGAAGAACGAAGCACAGGTGGGACCTTGAGGACATGCCCACAGGCAGCCAACTGGAGGTTCGCGACCTAGCCCTTGATATCTTCATCTTATTTGCCATCAAGACCCAAAAGTATTGCTGATGTGTAGCGATCCGATTTACGCTCGGATTTGTTATGAGAGCGAGTGTGAGCACACTAACCACCGTGCTCCGCGAGCCAATACACAGAATGCAAATATATAGTATGCATGGCTTATCAAGGGGAAGGCTCGGGTTATTTTATTTGCCAGAAATCGCTTTTGGTAGCATTGTTATTATTAAACCATAGTGTTACTACTACTACCTAAAACTTCCCACGGCGATTGCCAAATTGACTCACTCCCCCAAATGCCATAATGGACTTAATTCTCCAAAGACACAATTTTCTTACTAGATGTCGTCTAAGACTCCAATCAATGAGTGGCATCAATTAGCTAATCCACCGTTCAACCCCTTTATATATATATACATTCATTTTGAATCCTCCAATGTCTTCACGTATTCCGAATTCATACTAGTCCAATCTTGTAATCAATATTCACCAACTCCCTACTTCTGAATTCCAATGATTCCCTAATAGGATTACTTTTAATCCACCGACATCATTCATATCAGAACTTTCTAACAAATCAATCCTTTCTGCTAATGATCCAAAACCATAAATTGCTCTTTTCACAATCACCCTTATTTTCATTATTTATCTCTAACTAATTCATCAATACCTCGCACCAAGAATATCATTAATCTAGTTTATGCTTCAATTATCATATCCCTAAATTTCCTCAAATTCAAATCATCTATCTAGATCAATTCCTGTTAATCCCATCAAATCCAACAATTGCCTTTACACTCTTCTAATTCTCTAAAATCACTGATCCAGATTATACTCCGGTAATTATTGTTCCTCCGATGTACCCAAAATTCAATTCATCCTTCCAGTATTTTAATCAAATCCTATCAATCACATTATTACTAACATCTCTCAAGAATTTCTATTAGTGTCGTAATCCAACAATTTCTTTTGCACATTCTAATCTTCCAAAAATCATTTAAATCCTCTTTCTAACCCATCCATTCATATAGACTCCACCGATTTATTTCTCCTAAACCCCTCTCTAATATTCTCTTTTTATAATCGACATGAATCCACCAATCATCGCTATGTATTTACCACAACAGTGATCCTCTTTTCCTACGACTCTATTTATTCTTCCTGTCATTTTACTTTGTAAAAGTAGAAGCTTTATCATCGTTTAGCTTTTGAAATATAATACATAGAAAACCTCCTGAGACTTAGCAGTTTGAATGAAACGTAATATATATGAGAATGCAATAACAGTAGCGATTCAGATTCCATCCACCGTTACATGGCATCTGCACCATATGCTTAATCCTTCAGCGTTATAGCCGCTTAACTTACCACTGGGACGACACCCAGGACAACTCAAACCAGGGCCTTGCACTGCCCTTCACTTTTCCATTCCCACCCACAAATCATTTTGAAACAGAACTATATCCGGTTAAGTTTCCCATGTCCGCCCTTGACCGTGGGCACGGCTATTCGAATAGTTTTGACTCTGCGAGTTTGTACACTTTCACCACAAGAGACAATCACTCGTTGCCCACATGATTCCTTAGTCATGCGGTTGAGCGAGACCATCACGGTGATTGTTCGAGTATCTAGTTCCTTTGTCATCTCACCCTATGGGAAGCGCCCACTTGCGGTGGGTCCCATACGTTGCACGGGATGTTCACCACGGCTACTAGCATTATGCGGGCTCCACTCCCCCCAATGCTAGTACGACTGGTGAACGTCACCCTCCACTCGGTGTCCCTTTAGGCCTCCTTTGCCCTTGCATAACCACTTCTATCCACTACCGGTGAGATGAGTCGGGGAGTTTCGATACCGCTACTTAGCCAAGTTGTAATTTACAGACATGTGGCTGCACTGTTTTACGTGGGAGATCATGACAAGATTCAGTCCTTAGTATTACCTGGGCGGTTCTACCACACTCCAGAATTTGTGCTCCCACCGCACCACATACCAGCCCCCAAATCATCCGCCCAGATATTCAAGCAAGTTGAGGTTTTTGGGAGCATAAAATAATAGTTCTAAACATTTCTCCGATCATTCCCACCATGACCGCCCAACCAAATTTTCTCATGATTAAAAGTGATGCTTGGCGTTTCACGCCCATGAATATCTATGCAACACTAAGCATGGCGTAATAAATTACGGACTTATTTTCAAAAGGTTATTATCATAATTTTGCTAGGGCGACAAGGATCATATATTCAATATTCAACAAGGGGGTGTAATATTAATCAAGGCAAACAATGGGCATATAACTAGAATCTTGAATTAAGCGTGTATTTGTACATAAAATAACAGCATGCAATTTGATAATTTAAACAAAAGTAATTTGCATAAAATGTAGGTTCAACATGATCAAAGCATTGACTACTTTGGCGGTTTACCATGGTCTTGAGCTCACACAATGCTTTCTTGTTTGTTGATTCCGAGTTTTGGCCTTGTTCTTCACTTTGCTCTTGATCACACTTGATCCCTTGATTCTTCAGACTCAATTTCTAATTACGCTAAACGGTGAACACGAATAAAAGCAAATAACTCAAAAGATCCACATATATCCAAATGAAATCAATTTAGTTTTGTTATTTGGATTTATGTTTATTATTAGTAGACCTAACATTAGGATTTATTTAATGGTCTCATTATTATTTTATCTACACCTTAGTTATTATTAGGCTTAACGTTATTTTTTTAATTCTAAATTATTCCTCAGGATTTATTGACAGTGTGTTAAATGTTATATGCATATATTCTATGTTACAATTAAAGGTACCTACACTAAATTTGGACATTTAACCAAAAGTCATTTTTCTTAATCAATGCTTTTAACTAATTTTGATTTAAAACACACACTAAGGGCACATTAATCTTTTATGACAACTACTTCCATTTTAATTACCCCATAATCTATTTTGCATCCAATTTAAATTGTATTAGCTACTCTAAATTATTTTCTAAATTTAGATGAGCTTCAAACATTATAATTTTGGTTCCATTGGACAGATCTTGAATTTAGACGAATTTAGAAATTTGTTTCATTCAATTTGGACTTAAAATGAGTAAGTTATGCCCAATTGAATGCTTTCGGTTCAGTTAATTCTCAAAAATATTAAATCCTGACACGTGGGACCCGGCGATTCAAATAAACGACAACGTGGTCGAGTAGCCGCTGCGTGGTGGTGGCCGACCACATTGTTTATGATCGACCACCGACCACGTTGTGGGTGGTCGATTCCGATCATGAGTGGTCGTAAAGGGCATAGAGTGGTCAGAAAATATTTCGACCACGATGTGAAGGAGTGAACGTGGTCGGAAAGTGCTTCGACCATGTTATGTGTGGTCGCAAGACCGGCAGAGCGGTCGTAACGCAGCGGGAGGTGGTCGTAAATGACTTTGAGTGGTCGTAAGCGCTTCGACCACGCTGTGAAGCGGTGATCATTGTCGGAAGTGCTGTAACCACGTTGTGAATGGTCGGAGGGGGGCTTCGACCATGGTGAATAGTGATCGGTAGTATCACTATGTGGTCGTGGGGAGCTATGACTACGAAAATTAGACGTGATCGTAACAACTACGTGGTCGGCTTCGACCACGTTGTACACAGTCGGCCGGCGACCACGTTGCGGAAAACGGATTCGACCATGCTACGGGTGGTCGGATTCGACCACGCCAGTCTTGTGATCACCGTCGACCACGTTGTGGAAGGTCGGCCCGACCACGGTATCGCGGTCGGTCCTCGACCACGCGTAGGCGGCGGTTTCGACCACATTGTAGGTGGCGGTCTTGACCACCGCCACCGTGGAGGTCTCGATCACGGCAGAAGGCTACGACCGGTCGGCGATCGGGCCGGGAAAACTCGCCGACGTTCCGGTGGTTGACGGCGGAGCTTCGGTGGCCGGCGGCGACCGATGGAAATGAACGAAGGAGAGACGGGGAAGGCGCTGGAGCACGCGGAGTTACCGTGGACGGCCGGAGAACGGCGGTCGGCGAGCGAGGCGGCGGAGTCGTTCGGGTTTCGGTGCGGCACTCCGGCGGGGAAGTCGGCCGAGGTGACGCCGAGGTGCGCGGGTGCGAGAAAGTCGAGGAGTTGATGGCGATGCGCGCGGGTGACCGAGGCGGCGGCGATCTCGCCGGAGTTGGAGACGGCGGAGACGAGGTCGCCTGGCCCGGCGATGTGCGATGGTCGGGAGCTCGGGAGGCGGAAATGAGTGGTGAGGCTCGAGGTGGTGTAGGAGCGGGAATTGAGCTCGGGTGGGCGGGGTCGTGGCGAGGTGTCGCGGAGTTGGGGAAGAAGCACAGCCGGGGTGATTTTTGGGCTTCTAAGGCTCAATTACCTGGCCGGAGAGGAAGAGGAGAGCGTGGGGAGAGCAATGGGAGGCCGAACGGCTTTTATAGGCGGCGGAAGAGGGCTGGCAACGGGAGGGTGGCCGTGTGGTCATTTCGGTGGCAATGTCGGGCGGAGCAGCGGCGGGGCCTTGGGACTCGGCGAGTGCTGCGCGACCGCGGGCGAGCTTCAGACGCGAGGGAGCGCCGAGGCAGCAGCGGCGGTGGAGTGGCGCATGCTTGCCACGGGAGGAGAATCACCGCACGAGGCGAGAAAAGAGAGAGATGGCGCGAGCTCGGGGCTACCTAAAGGCGGAGAGGGAGGCGGATGCACGCTCGGGAAGTGATGGCCGATGCGACGGAGGCACGTGGCATGGCGGAGGCAACGATCGGCGGGATTTGCGGTGGGCATGTGAGCAGCGGCGGCTGTGGTAGGATTCGGGGATTCGAGTGTGACAATCACTGCATGCCCGCCTTGAGGACCGAGCGAGGCAGAGACCAACGAGAGAGAAGAAAGGGGTGACGCGAGTGCCGCGGCCACAAGGAGCAGCAGCGAGGAGAAAGGAGGAAGAGGAAAAGAAAGAGAAATGCTGAGGCAGGAGAGGGCCCAACGGCTAGAGAGATCGGGAGGGAAAAGAAAAGGAGATAGGGAGAAAAGAGGAAAAGGTGGGCCCCACTTGTAGGAGAGGAAGAATGGAAAAGAATGAGAAGCTTTGGAAATTTTGGAATTTGAATTTGAATTTCTATTTCATATTTAGGATTATTGATTTTATTTAACCTTTGTTACAAATTGCATTTTTAAATTCTTTAATGTCCAAATTCTAGTTTATATATATATACATATGCTATTATTTCCAGAATGAGATTTTATATTTTAACTCAGGTTTCTCCCTCCTCATGCTGGATCATCTTTTCAGATTCGCATTTAAAATTTTAGTTTTCTATTATTTGCATATTTTCTTTTATAGCATTACTAATGTTTGTTTTGTTTTTCATAAGTTTTCTTTAATTATTAGAACCTCAACCAAAGTTTTAAGAAACACTATAAAAATCCAAATTCAAATAGAATACACGGCAAAAATAATTCAAAAGTTTAATATTTTCAAATTTAAAATTTTGGGATGTTACATACTAGTATAGGGCCCTATCATACCAGCACAAGACTGGTATGAGATAGTCCTAGCTGACTAATTAGCGGGTCCCAACTTGAGTCCCGCTACAGGTTGAATGTGAGCGTGGCGTTGGCCGTGAGAAGTCTCACACGACACAAGAGGGGGCCCCGGTTTGGTGGATTCATTATTAGGGTGAAATCTTAGTGGAGGCGCGGCCAGGTTGACGGCTTTGCTTTGTAAATGCATTGTTATGATTACTCAGTCGCATGCCTATGGAAGCGTGTAGTGGTCGACAACATGAGTTAAGCATATCTTGTCGGTAAAGTTGTACCACCTCTGCAGAATGTATAAATTACCTTGGATAGCCATGCCCACGGTTATGAGCATGCTAAGTAAATGAGAGACCATGTGGAGGTGGCCCCATGTTTGTGATGAGTAATTGACACATGTTCTGAAAATGTTGAGTTTGATTTGGGTTTTCTTGTTGTCTCGGCGAAAAGATTGCTCTATGTTTGTGCTTTCTTGTTATGAGATCTTTCCCTGTCGTGATTAAGAGTCTCATGATCAATAGACATGAGAATCTCAAGCTGTTCAGCATTTGGTCTCATTTTCTGTTCAAGCATTTCAGTTTTCGGTTTCATTCCCTATCTGTGTTCATTTTCCAGCCGAATTGCTCTTGGTTTGTATTTCCCTGATTTCTGAGGTCGAGCTATTGTTTAGTTTGAAATCCTGATCAATTGACCTGAGAAGAGCAGCATTCGATCGACCACCATTTCTGTTTTCGGTTTTCTTCAGTGATTACTATGCCGACAGATTTCAGCGACCTTCTGTTCTCCTTTTTGTCACTTGAATACTTTTCCTTTTGGTTTGCCTTTCCTCTTTTGTTGTGTCGATTTTATTTTGTAGCCTCTAAACTTTTCTGTTCACTGCAGTTCTTTTGCTTTAGTCTGCTTTTAGACAAAGTTTCATTTCTCTGCTTCCCGGCTCTGTTTTGTAGCTTCCGAATTTCTCTGCCCCGGTCAAACTAAAATCAACTGCGGTACTCCGCTCTTCACGGCGGTACTACCGTTCTTCGGTAAGACCGAATTTTCCCGGTGATACTACCGCTCTTCGGTCAGACTGAATTCTCTCGGTGGTACTACCGTTCTTTTTTTGGTGATCAGACTGGCTTCATTACTTGCTTTCGGCCGCAGCTTTATTTTATTACCTTGTTTGTCCTTTCTGTTAGTAGTTTCTGATAAGCATTGATCTTCTTGCTTCATAGCTATTATAGCTATCAGGGAAGAAGTTTGTGTGAATACTTGGGGAGGTTTGAAGGCACCATTCACCCCCCTCTGTTGCCAGTTCGGTCCTGCAGTAAAGTTTTTTACGGATTAGACTTTATTTTTCATAAAATGGTTTTAGATGGAAATATGAAATCTTTTTAGAGAAAGATGGTCCGGGTGAGATGTCCATTATTAGGTTAGTGTTAGGTCAGAGCCTGCACTAACGGTATTAATTTTAAATTACTGTCTTTACTTATTGTATTGAGTTAGTAATTTTCTGTCTGTTTACTATATTTCTTTAAATGGTGCTTTATGCTTAAATAACTATGTATATGCCTTCACTTGTTAGCCTTGCATTATTATTACATTTTCCATGTAACTTGTGAAGTACAACTTTATACCCACCCTTACTATCTCTAGTCAGAGGAGGACTGCTTCGACTACGGTGAGGACTAGGATGAGTAGGTCGTCTCTTACTGTCATTTGCTTATGGGTAGGCTCTTTGGGCTTCGCTGTTATTTACTTGTTTCCGTTGTTATTTTTTACCAATAAGCATTGATGATGTAAACTTTACCATAATGTTGTACTCTTTATTTAATAAAGGTTTGTCATTACACTCGATATGTATCCCTGTTATCATCGTGTGCACTAGCTGATCCTGGACTAGTGCGATTTACATAAAGGATCTGGAGTCACTGCTCCAGGGTCTGACATGGGTAAAGTAGTATAACCTTTACATAATATAAAACTATTTAAATAGCCATACCTACGATCAAGGGTGGGCAATGTGCACTTTCACATGGTAGATCTTGGTTTTGGTTTCAAAGTAAAAGTTTTGGGAATTCAGGAGTTGTTGGAATTCTTGGGAGAGTGCCTTGGCAGATGGTGCCAGTGCGGGTGGATGGAACCCATAGTCTTGAACCTTGGCGGTTATGTCCTGTCTACTGGTGTAGGTGGTGGGAACCTTCACTACAAAATTTATGTTAATTTCCTTTATTGCAATTAATTTTTTAAAATGATGCTTTGGGAATTTACAATGGTAATCGAACTTAAAAGTGTTGCTTTATGCAAAAGAATCATATTATCCTTCCTTTCTTAAGCCTTGCAAATAATTGTATTTTTTTCCCAAGACTTGTGGAGTACTCTATATACTCACCTTGTAATCTACAAATCATGTCATAGGAGTACGAAGACGTCTAAAGAGATTACGACTACTTCGTGTGTGGATTCAACGAAGACTTTCCAATGGTCCAAGTTGTGCTTCCCTAGTTAATTGCTTGTGGTGTATTGATGGGACATCTTCGGAGTTTATTTCTTTTGCTTCCGCTTTGTGTTTTTGTAAGTTTGAGAGGCCTTGTAACCTCATTCATAATAAGTGGCCATATGTCGGGACCCGGATTTCCAAATCCAGCCCCTCTGTGTATTACAGCACTAGTCCCAGATCAAAGCTAGTGCACACAGTTAAACAGTGATGATTACATTGCCAACAACGAAATTACATTAATAAAGAGAGTACAGGTCGAAAGACCTTTATTACAACGAGGTTACAAGACCTCGCACTCACACAAAAGATAAAGCACAGCGGAAGCAAAAGTAAATCCAGCGGAGAAGACCCATCAATTCGCCACAGGCAATTGACTGGGGAAACGCGACCTAGAACTCCTGAAAGCCCTCGTCGAATCCATAGGCTCCGTAGTCGAACGTTCCATCTTGAGCTTCATACTCTTCTGGGTATTATTTTAAGTGTAGTATGTGAGTACATAAAGTACTCCGCAAGTCTTGGGAAAATGCAATAGATGCAGGGTTTAATCAAAGGAGGGTTATATGGTTCTTTTGCACAAAGCAGCATTTTATTTCAAATACCATTAATTATCTTTAAAGGCATGTATTTAGCAAAGTGTTTGTTTCCACAAAATCTATCAAGATAAAAGTGAAAGTTACAACCACTCACACTTGAAGTCTTGGCTAAGCGCCAAAGTTCAAAACCACGGGTTACACCACCCTGCGGCTACAATGCGCCGGGACAACCCGGAAGTTCCATCCACTTCCGGTTCCCAAATCTTTTATTTTAAAACCAAAACAATGATCTACCATGTGTATGCATTCCTTGCAGCGCCTTGACCGTGGGCACGGCTATTCGAATAGTTTTACACTCTGCAGAGGTTGTACAACTTTACCCACAAGAGATAAGTCATCTTAATAGTCAACATGCTTCCTTTGGCATGAGACCCAGATAAATTATCACAAAGCTTTTACCTTACTCTAGTCTAGCGGTTACCACCATTTGAGGTTTCACCGTGAAGGGTTAAACCACCAGACGAAGCCCCTCTTGCGCCGTATGAGTACAGTAAACCCTGTCCCTCACTGTGAATAACCAGTACACCCTGGCATCCACTTTCCACTGGTGGCACCTAGACTAAACTATCATAAGTTAGTCACTAGGTCGTACCCATATAGACATGTGGTTGTGCGGTAGTGCTCGATCGGACAAACACAAGCGTCGGTCCTTAATTGACTAGGGCGGAACATACACTTTACAAGTTCTCGTGCTAACTGCACCAAACCAAACTTACCATCCGCCCCAGTCTAAACCAATCTCACATTTTATTTTATTTTAAAGATCAGTGGCAACATCAATCGCCACTAAATTTCTAAACAAAAGTCTAAATCAAAGTCATAATATTTTCCCAGTCCAAGGTTACAAAAGTTTATGCTGCAAGACTAAGCTTTCTACTACCGATACAATATTTACCAAAGTTATTTAATAATCTCATTATTGAGACAAAGGAAATCCTAGGGTGTCAAAGGTACACGGCATTCAACGTCAAATGAGGGTATAATCAATAGTTGGATTAACTAGCATTTCTTAAACAAAATTATCATTTTATGTAACATAGCATGCACTAATTTAAAATAATTAAAACATTTCTTAAACATAGGTTCAAGATGTTCAAAGGAGACTTGCCTTCGTGTGTGAGCTCTTGATTATCTTCTTTGCAGGTCGGCAAAGTCTTCGGCGACGTCGGGTTCTACGCGCGGAAAAAGACAAGGCAACAAAGCAAATAAATACACATAAAATCAAATAAAATTCAAAAATTGAAAAAGAATGTATATTTAGATAGATTATGATTTTAGAAAAATTTAGAAATTTGAACGGGTCAAATCGGAGTTAAAACGAAAAAGATATGACCTCGGGAAGATTTAATTGAAAGAAAAAAAAGGGCCGATTTTCCGAATTATTTTTATACTGAAAAATAGCATTTATGACGTCATCATTTTCGAATTTTCTTGGAGGAAAAATTATTTGAATGACGGGTGGGTCCGGTCACCGTGGACCGGATCCACGGACCACGGCCTTGCCGACGTGGCGCACCGCCACATGGCGCCATGCGCGCGAGGTGGCGCCACGTGGACAAAGTCGACCGACGTGGAGGCCACCAGCGCGCGCGGCAGCCCGGCCGGGCGGCGGCGGCGGCGGTCGGCGATGGGCGGGGGGCAAGGGAGGCGGCGGACTCACCGGCGGCGGCGGTGGGGCCGGGGTGGCGGCGGTGAGAGACTCACGGCGGTGGAGCTGGCATGACGGCGAGGAAGAGCCCAAGAGCGGCGTGCGTGTGGGAAAGGTAGGGAAGAGATGCGGTCTTAAAAGAGTGTCGGGGGATTTTATAGGGAGGAAGGAGATGGAAGGCCGTGACAAGGGAGTAAAGAGGAGGCGAAAATTTGGTAGTGAGTGGGGATTAAATTTGGGAAAAGCAGTCGGCATTAGGGAGGGTTGATTGGGGTCTTAATGCACTAATTACCAGGAGTTTAAGCGGCTAAACGGCGCAATCAAAGCTTTTATTTTCGGCAACAATGGAGAGAGAGAGAGGGATGGAGGTAGAAGAAGGTGAGGTTGAAGATGACAAGTGGGGCCCTCTTGTCGGTGAGAGAAGAGATGAAGAGTGCAGGCGTTGGATGGATGCCACGTGGCAAGTGAACATATCGCTACCGTTGGATTTAAATGAAAGGGAATGGCTTGGATTAAATCCAACGAAGGGGTATCGACCGTCGGATGAGCGACACGTGGCGGCCTGAGATTTAATTGATTTTATTTTCGGATTAGAATTTGAAAATACTAGAAACCATATATTTGCTTGGAAAATAATAAATAATATCTAAAATTCCAGAAAAATTATAGAATATTCCTGGAAACATTTTAGACTTATTAAAAATATTTATATTTTCAGATTTGCTTTTAATAATTTTATAAAATTCCTTTTATCTTTTAAAATTAATTTTTAATTCCAGAAAATTCTCAAAATTTATTTAAAAATTCTGGGAAGGTTAGGAAAAATAAAATGAACACTTTTTAGCTTTTATAAAATATTTAAAATATATTTTCTTGATTTAAACTTTGAAATAAACTCCAGAAAAGCCCAGAAAAATCCAAATAAAAGCCAATTACTTTAAAATAATTAATTTGAAATTAAATTTTTCAAAACTCAAAATTTGGGATGTTACAAACCTACCCCCCTTAGAATGAATCTCGACCCCGAGATTCGGACGAACTGGGAAAAAGATCAGGGAACTCTGCTCTTAGATCTTCTTCACGCTCCCAAGTTGCTTCTGACTCTGTATGATTACTCCACTGCACTTTACAGAATTTGATGCTCTTGTTTCTTGTACGGCGCTCTGCTTCATCCAAAATTTTGACTGGATACTCTGGATAAGATAGGTCCTCCTTCAAAGATACTTCTTCTAAAGGCATTTGCTCTTCGGCACTCGAGGCACTTTCTTAAGCGGGACACATGGAAGGCGTTGTGCACACTTGACAAGCGAGGTGGAAGTTCAATTGATAAGCAACTTCTCCTCTTTTGCTACCACAGAAATGGTCCAACGAATCTTGGAGCAAGCTTCCCGAAACGTGGAAACGACGCATCCCTTTGAGAGGTGAAACCTTGGATACACATGATCTCCGGTACAAATTCTAATGCTCTCCCACGATTGTCCGCATAACTTTTATGTCTTGTTTGTCTTGTTTTAATCATCACGAATCAGACGGACTTGTTCTTACGCTTGTCTTAACACATCGGTCCAAAGACTAGTCCTTCCCCGTTTCTTTCCAATACAACGGTGTCTGCATTTTCTACCATACAAAGCTTCAAGCGGAGACATCAAGGTGGATTGATAACTATTATTATAAGAAAATTCGCATAGGGTAAACTTTGATCCCAACTTGATTTATTTGCCAAGGCACGGGCTCTCAACATGTCTTCCAAGATTTGATTCACTCTTTCATTTGACCATACATGCTGGGATGATATGCTGTACTGAAATTTAGATTGGTGCCCAAAATCTCATGAAGTTTCTGCCAAAATCTTGAGGTGAATTGAGATCCTCGATCTGACACAATCTTCTTTGGAACTCCATGCAAGCACACGATTCGTGACATATATAACTCTGCAAGTCTATCTCCAGAATAAGTGGTCTTTACTGGAATGAAATGTGCGACCTTTGTCAGTCGGTCCACAATAACCCAAATTGAGTCATACCCTGATTTAGTTCTTGGAAATCCAGTTATAAAATCCATTCCAATTTCTTCCCATTTCCACTCGGGTATCTGCAATGGTTGCAAGAGTCCAGTAGGTCTCTGATGTTCTGCTTTAACTCGCTGGCATACATCACACAAGGCTACATATTCAGCAATTTCTCTCTTCATACTGGTCCACATATACCTTTCTTTAAGATCTTGATACATCTTTGTACTTCCAGGGTGAATTGAATATCCGGATTCATGAGCTTCCTTCAAAATTAACTCTTTTATTTCCTTCTTCTCGGGTACAAGAATTCTTTTTCCAAACCAAAGGATACCTTCTTCATCTTCTGAAAATCCTGGTGCTCTTCCTTTCTTCATATTTTCTTTGATATCCTTAACATAATTATCCTCTTTTTGAGCTGCCTTGATTTGATCTTGTAAGGTTGGCTGAACCTCCAAAGTAGCTAGGAATCCTTCTTCCACTACTTCTAGATTGAGCCGTTGAAACTCTTCATGAAGTGCGGGCTGCTGAACTTGAATCATCAAGTTATTACAATGACTTTTTCTGCTCAAAGCATCAGCTACAACATTAGCCTTTCCTGGATGATAGTGGATTCCAACATCATAATCCTTTATCAACTCAAGCCATCTGCGCTGTCTTAGATTAAGGTCAGGTTGAGTGAAAATATACTTCAAACTCTTGTGATCCGTGTAAATCTCACAGCGATTACTGATCAAGTAATGCCTCCAAATTTTTAGAGCATGCACTGTGACTAGCTCTAAATCATGAGTCGAATAGTTACGCTCATGCGGTGCAATTGCCTTGAAGCATAGGCTACGACCTTTCCTTCTTGCATTAAAACACAGCCCAATCCTTGTCTTGAAGCATCACAGAATACCTCAAAATCCTTTCTAATATCTGGAAGTGTTAACACCAGTGCGAGATGTTAATCTCTTTCGAGTTCTTGGCTGTCCTCACAAGATTTACTCCATTCGAACTTCTTCTCCTTCTTTAGTGGCGGTGAGAGGTCTTGCGAGTTTGGAAAATCCTTCTATAAAGCAGCGATAATATCTGCTAGACCCGAAAACTTGATCTCTATTCTTGACTTGGGTTGTGTCCAATTGAGTACGTCTGTTACCTTTCTTTGGATCTACGACACTCCTCTGCAGAAATCACATGACCCAAGAAAGCTACTTTCTTCAACCAAAACTCACATTTGCTAAACTTGGCATACAGCTGATGTTCTCTGAGTTTTTCCAAAACTATCCTCAGATGTTCTGCATGTTCTTCCTCATTCGGGAGTAGATCGAATGTCATCAATAAATCGACAACAAACTTATCCAAATACTCCATGAACACTTTATTCATCGATTCATAAAGTATGCGGGAGCATTGGTCAATCAAAAGACATTCTTGTAAACTCATACAATCCATATCGAGTGGAAAATCTTTGTCTTTGGTATATCTTGGTCTAATCTTCATTTGATGATATCGACCGGAGATCAATCTTGGAGAAGACACATGATCCTTTTAACTGATCAAACAGGTCATCTATCCTGGGCAATGGATACTTGTTCTTAACTGTTGCATCATTCAGGGATCTATAATCCACACACATCGAAGACGCCATCCTTCTTCTTCACTAGAATCTTGGTGCACCCAAGGCGAAGAACTTGGTCTTATAAAACCTCTTTCTTGCGGTTCCTCAATCGCTTCTTAACTTCACCAAATCATTTGCGGACATCCAGAAGGTCTCTTGGAA
The DNA here is from genome assembly GCA_036346245.1 of Bonia amplexicaulis. NCBI lineage: Eukaryota > Viridiplantae > Streptophyta > Magnoliopsida > Poales > Poaceae > Bonia > Bonia amplexicaulis. The sequence goes on along the minus strand of CM070755.1, from coordinate 15,201,131 downwards.
ATCGGAGTCGTCCCGGTGCGGATTAATGACAAATTCAACTTCTCTATCTGGTGGCATTCCTGGCAAATCTTCTGGAAACACATCTGGATATTCTCTTACTATATGCACCTTTTCCAGCGTTATTCCCTTCAAACTGTTCAATCCACAATTATTCTGAGAAGAAGGCTTTGACTTGTACCTCACTTGAATTCCTTCAGAATTGGTAAGAGTGATGGCACGATTGGCACAATCTATCGCGCCTTTATACTTGGTTAACCAATCCATACCAAGTATTACATCTAGGCTCTTGGAGTCTATTATAATTAAATTCGCTAGGAATTTTACTCCATTTATATCTATGGTTGCTCTAGGGCAAACCGTACTAGTCTTCATTTCATTTCGGTGTTGGACTAGCATAGGATTCCTTAGCAATCGAACATCCCAATTATATCTTTCCACAAAATCTTTTGACACAAAAGAATCGAAGCTCGAATCAAATAATCTTGATGCAGTCTTGAGTTGACAAGAAACTTACCGAGCGGCGTCGGTGCATCTGGTGCTTCGCGGTGACATGATTAACATGCCCTCTATTCTTTGCTTGGAGTCCTTGAGAGTCGAGGTGCTCCACGGCCTTGTCCTGCAAGTGGGGCTCTGGCTGGTGTAGTCCCAGATTGAAACGAACAGGGGTCACTGCTGGGCGCTTCTGTGGACAATTATTGGCATAATGTCCCATGTTCTTGCAGTTATAACCTTGCACTCCGACCATTGAAGTCTTGTTACCGAGGTGGGCGCATTATTTGGTCGAGGAGCTTGGGGAATCGGGCGAGGTTCACCGAGCGGTGTCCTCGGCACATTTGTGGAGGCTGTTGAAGTGAGGTGGATTAGGGCGGTCTGGGAACCGCTTGCACCTTGCTAAGCTTGAAACTTTCTCTTAGGACTTCATACGGTGACGTTGAGCTTCCTCTTGTATTATGGCCTTGTTTACCATATCTTTGGAAAGTTGGGAAATCATTTGAAACCAGTGCACCTTGAGATTGGGTTCAAGTCCCGCATGAACCTCGGATCTTTCTTTGCATCGGTTGCAACATCTTGAAGCATACGGATAGTTGAGTGAACCTATTCGGATATTACTCAGAACACCGAGGTTTCCTTCTTGCGGTTTATGAAATTCCATTCTTTTCATTTCCATGACTCGGTAGGAACATGTGCAATCTGAAGGCTTCCTCAAATTCAGCCCGGTGATAGTGCGCACATTCGATGAGCGGCGCGATAATTTCCCACCAAGTCATTGCGATTCCTTTTAGCCGATGAGCGACATAAAGTACTTTCTCGTTATCATTGCCTTTGGGCTAAAATCAGCTTCCTCTCCACATCCTTGATCCAATCATACGCTTCCATTGGATCTACCGCACTGTAAAAGGTTGGCGGTGCGGTTCTCATGAACTCTCCCGGCTTGGTGGGGTGCACGAAAGGAAGCTGCATGAGCTTCTTGCACTTGGTTACGGGCGGGGCTTGAAGCAATTGCGGTTGCATGGCCATCATCATTCCATGCTAGGAGCTTGAGCAGGGGGTGGCGGCATATTGTTCTCTGGCTGAGCATTGGCACCACGGCTGTCACCGGCATTGCTCCTTGTGTTCACCATCTGAAGCGGCAACCAGCAAAAGATAAGAGGGAGATAGCACAGGTAAGAAGCAAGGGGCAAACTAAATAACATCCCAAACCAACACACAAGAGAGAACACAACAACAACTTGGAAGAAACTTTATTTTTGAAATTAATATAATTTTGAGAATGGCTGTACCACAAGTGCACAAGGCATTGGTACAGTCCATCTAGCACACCAACATAATATAAAACGTTCTAAGGAAGGTAAACAATTTATTTGGGTACTCTGTCTCGCAACTACTTGTCCTCCTCGAAGACAAGCTCCTCCGGGTCCTCCTCTGGATCCTCTCTGGATCCTCCTCTAAGATACCCACGTGGCGCGACCTACAACCACACTCGGGCGGTTGCAAGAGGCCCGGAGTGAAGATGGTCGCCTCTTCTGGAGGCGGTCGGCGGAGAGCGAGAACGGAGCGAGAGGCTGCGTCTCTTGCTTTGGAATCTCCGATGTCGATGTCGGACAGCGGACTAGGACGCCGCACACTCTTGCGCTTGTGATTATGATACGGGTCACGTGCGTCGGCGGCCTTGTGTTGTCGGGGACGGCACTGATGCAGTGTGGGGGCGTGTAGTCCTCGGAGGCAGTGCGCTCGCTCAAGCGTCTCGGCTCAAACTCGCCTCCCGGCTCGGATAAGCCGAGCACGGAGAGTCTCGAGTCTTGGTAGCTGGAAGTGAGGGCGTCCAAAGTCGTCCAATCTCCTCCAAGGCGCTGGCGTATGTAGCTGACATCGCCCGAGTAAGCTGCACCTGATGTGACAGACGAGGATCATCCATGGTAATCTTGAAAGGTTCTGGATATCTCTGTCCAGCTCTGGTGGTTGGAAAGAAGCAGAAAGGCGTCTGCCGCAGGATATCCTTATGATTCCGGCACAAGTCAGCTAGTGCCAGACGAGCTGCATCCTGGATGGCGCTCGAGCGATCCGTCGAGGATGTTCGATAGGGTATGTGGGAGGTTGAATTCTCCTTCCGTGCATACAGAATACCTCCATCGACCAAGAATCTCGGTCCATGATCTTGACTTTCCGCCCTCACGAAAATAGGCGGTTGGGGATACCGAGATCTTGCATAAGGCGGCGAAGGAGGCCAACAAATGCTCCAATGTTCTCGCCATGAGTGAAGTAGTCCAAAGAGTCATCGGAGGATGAACCGGCCATCTACAATTTTGGAAATAATAGAGAAGATCAGTAAAGACATTTTAAACAAGTGAATATAAGATCAAGAATGGAGCAGAAGTAAAGAGATATAGAAAATTTTCACATATATTTTTAATAAATATAGGTCCTTAAGGTTTTTACCATTCTAATCTAGGTCACGTCCTACAGTCAAATTGGCTCTGATACCATCTCTGTCGGGACCCGGATTTCCAAATCCAGCCCCTCTGTGTATTTCAGCACTAGTCCCGGATCAAAGCTAGTGCACGGTTAAACGATGATGATTACATTGCCAACAACGAAATTACATTAATAAAGAGAGTGCAGTCGAAAGACCTTTATTACAACGAGGTTACAAGACCTCGCACTCACACAAAAGATAAAGCACAGTGAAGCAAAAGTAAATCCAATGAGAAGACCCATCAATTCACCACAGCAATTGGTGGGAAGCGCGACCTAGAACTCCGAAAGCCCTCGTCGAATCCATAAGCTCGTAGTCGAACGTTCCATCTTGAGCTTCATACTCTTACGGGTATTATTTTAAGTGTAGTATGTGAGTACATAAAGTACTCGCAAGTCTTGGGAAAATGCAATAGATGCGGGTTTAATCAAAGGAGGTTATATGGTTCTTTTGCACAAAGCAACATTTTATTTCAAATACCATTAATTATCTTTAAAGGCATGTATTTAGCAAAGTGTTTGTTTCCACAAAATCTATCAAGATAAAAGTGAAAGTTACAACCACTCACACTTGAAGTACTGGCTAACTGCCAAAGTTCAAAACCACGGGTTACACCACCCATACTGGCTACAACTGTCAGGACAACCCCGGAAGTTCCATCCACTTCCGGTTTCCAAATCTTTTATTTTTAAAACCAAAACAATGATCTACCATGTGTATGCATTCCTTGCCCGCCCTTGACCGTGGGCACGGCTATTCGAATAGTTTTACACTCTGCAGAGGTTGTACAACTTTACCCACAAGAGATAAGTCATCTTAATAGTCAACATGCTTCCTTTGGCATGAGACCCAGATAAATTATCACAAAGCTTTTACCTTACTCTAGTCTAGCCAGTTACCACCCGCTGAGGTTTCACCGCTGAAGGGTTAAACCACCCAGACAGAAGCCCCCTCTTGCGCCGTATGAGTACAGTAAACCTCGTCCCTCACTTGTGAATAACCGGTACACCACGGCATCCACTTTCCTTGGTGGCACCTAGACTAAACTATCATAAGTTAGTCAGCTAGGTCGTACCCATATAGACATGTGGTTGTACGGTAGTGCTCAGTCTGGACAAACACAAGCGTCGGTCCTTAATTGACTAGGGCGGAACATACACTTTACAAGTTCTCGTGCTAACTGCACTAAACCAAACTTACCATCCGCCCCAGTCTAAACCAATCTCACATTTTATTTTATTTTAAAGATCAGTGGCAACATCAATCGCCACTAAATTTCTAAACAAAAGTCTAAATCAAAGTCATAATATTTTCCCAGTCCAAGGTTACAAAAGTTTATGCTGCAAGACTAAGCTTTCTACTACCGATACAATATTTACCAAAGTTATTTAATAATCTCATTATTGAGACAAAGGAAATCCTAGGGTGTCAAAGGTACACGGCATTCAACGTCAAATGAGGGTATAATCAATAGTTGGATTAACTAGCATTTCTTAAACAAGAATTATCATTTTATGTAACATAGCATGCACTATTTTAAAATAATTAAAACATTTCTTAAACATAGGTTCAAGATGTTCAAAGGATACTTGCCTTCGTGTGTGAGCTCTTGATTATCTTCTTTGCAGGTCGGCAAAGTCTTGACGACGTCGGGTTCTCTGTGCGGAAAAGACAAGGCAACAAAGCAAATAAATACACATAAAATCAAATAAAATTCAAAAATTGAAAAAGAATGTATATTTAGATAGATTATGATTTTAGAAAAATTTAGAAATTTGAGCGGTCAAATCGGAGTTAAAACGAAAAGATATGACCTCGGGAAGATTTAATTGAAAGAAAAGAAAAGGGCCGATTTTCCGAATTATTTTTATACTGAAAATAGCATTTATGACGTCATCATTTTCGAATTTTCTTGGAGGAAAAATTATTTGAATGACGGGTGGGTCGGTCTCACCGTGGGACCGGATCCACGGACCACGGCCTTGCCGACGTGGCGCACCGGCCACATGGCGCCATGCGCGCGCGCGGTGGCGGCCACGTGGACAAAGTCGGCCGACGTGGAGGCCACGCGGGGCGGGCAGCCCCGGGCGGGCGGCGGCGGCGGCAAGACCGCGGCGGCCGGCGGTCGGCGATGGATGGCGAGGGCAAGGGGGCGGCGGACTCACCGGCGGCGGCGGTGGGGTCGGGGTGGCGGCGGTGAGAGACTCACGGCGGTGGAGCTGGGCTGACGGCGAGGAAGAGCCCAAGGCGGCGTGCGTGGGGAAAGGTAGGGGAAGAGATGCGGTTAGAAAAGAGTGTCGGGGGATTTTATAGGAGGAAGGAGATGGAAGGCCGTGAAGGGAGTAAAGAGGAGGCGAAAATTTGGTAGTGAGTGGGGATTAAATTTGGGAAAGCGATCGGCATTAGGGAGGGGTTGATTGGGGTCTTAATGCACTAATTACAGGGAGTTTAAGCGGCTTAAACAGCGCAATCAAAGCTTTTATTTTCGGCAACAATGGAGAGAGAGAGAGGGATGGAGGTAGAAGAAGGTGAGGTTGAAGATGACAAGTGGGGCCCTCTTGTCGGTGAGAGAGAAGAGATGAAGAGTGCAGGTAGTTGGATGGATGCCACGTGGCAAGTGAACATATCGCTACCGTTGGATTTAAATGAAAGGGAATGGCTTGGATTAAATCCAACGAAGGGGTATCGGCCGTCGGATGAGCGACACGTGGCGGCCTGAGATTTAATTGATTTTATTTTCGGATTAGAATTTCAGAAAATACTAGAAACCATATATTTGCTTGGAAAAATAATAAATAATATCTAAAAATTCCAGAAAAATTATAGAATATTCCTGGAAACATTTTAGACTTATTAAAAATATTTATATTTTCAGATTTGCTTTTAATAATTTTATAAAATTCCTTTTATCTTTTAAAATTAATTTTAATTCGAGAAAATTCTCAAAATTTATTTAAAATTCGGGAAGGTTAGGAAAAATAAAATGAACACTTTTTAGCTTTTATAAAATATTTAAAATATATTTTCTTGATTTAAACTTTGAAATAAACTCCAGAAAAGCCCAGAAAAATCCAAATAAAAGCCAATTACTTTAAAATAATTAATTTGAAATTAAATTTTTCAAAACTCAAAATTTGGGATGTTACACCATAAGACATGTACTCTTTATTATTGAAATTAAGTGTTACTGGTTATGTAATCATCACTATTCGACTGTGTGTACTAGCTTTGATCTGGTATTAGTGCGGTAATATACAAAGGGTTTGGATTCAGGAATCCGGTCCTAACATGTGGCATGTAGGTGAAACAAGAATGGTAGCGCGATGGCCTCAGTGACAATCTGAAGTAGGGCATCTGTGACCAGGGCAACAATGCTCTCCATTGACAGTGGGGAAATCTGAGGGCGCATGAGCATTGTGTCATGGTGGGGAAGTCGACGGTGGCATTGGCTCGACCGGAGGTGGCCTGTGGTGAACTGGCAATGGCACCGCCATGTTGCAGTAGAGGGGAGCACTAGTGATTAGCTCTAGGGTAGTAGAGGTGGAGAAGGAGATGTTGCCCTGGTGCAATGTTAAAGAGATGGTAAGAAGAGGTGGTGTAAAGAGAGAAGATGGCTAAGGGTGCTGCAAAGTACCACTTTGGTAATAAAACATGGTGCAAAGTGATTTTTATTCTTTGATTTGATATTTACTAGATGCCCATGAGATCACTATCTAGCGAACGTGTCTCAGAGCTATTTGATCACCAAGAAACTCAATCCCAACCGCCCGATTCAAAATGTTGTCTCCTATGTATCAATCTTTTTCCCCTATCGCTTCTTCTCTTCTCCAATGCATCCCCATCCATCCCCTTCCTGAGTTTCTCTTCCTCCTCCTAGATCTCCACCTTCCCTTCCCCTTCAAGTTGCCATTGGTGTTCCTTTTTCTTTGTAGCCACCATCACCCCTTCCCCTCCTACAACGCTCCTTCCCATTTTCTTGCGTCTCCTAGCTCTGTTGGTCACTCCCCACACCTCCCTCACCTCAGCAGCTGCCTAGAGCCAAAGCAGCAGCTGCCTAGAGCCAAAGCAGCATCAATCATCGTCTTCGTCATTGGTAATCAAAGACACCTATCTTGCGCTCCATGATGAAATTTGTCTCTAACACTTCACCAATCCCAAATTCCTTCCACTATTAGCTTCTATACCTCCTAGTGAAGCTCCTATACATCCTTGTTTAGCACCTTTGTGATCATGCAAAAATAGCACATCCGCAACTGCACGGGTTGCTACTAAAATAACAACGAGTGTCGTTTTCTCCATAGGGACTACACTAAGGCTACCGGTGCTAAGAAAAAGCTAGGTCAATCTAAATTGGGGAGAAAGTATAAAACTAAACCAAAAATGACTACCGAATTGGCCAAACAAACAAACAAACTAACTAAACTGACCGAACGAACCCCTAACCACATGGACAAACTAACAAATGAACTAAATGAACACACAAATGAAAGATGATGGGGCGAACGACTGTACGAATTGATGTCACATGATCGAACGAATAACACGATGAGAGACTACACGGACGAACACACTCAACTACTGAATGGGACTAACTACTGACCGCGAGGCAGAATGAGGAAGTCAAGAAGCGCTAGGGGAGTTGAGAAAGAAAGAGGGTAAAACAGTTGACAGCCAACTAGACGACAGCAGCACAAGACAACACAAGCAAACAACTACGATGAACGATCACACGACTTAGGCTAGAATTATTAGTGCACTTAGGCAAACTTGTTTGATTTAGGCGCTATTTGTACTAAACCAACTTGAATTTAGTTTCCGCATTGTTTACTTGGTTTGGGCAAATAGAAAAGGTCTTGAATTGATATTAATATATTGAAGAGAATTTTTAGACTACCTATTCACCCCCTCTAGTCGGACTCCTCGATCTTACACCGTTGCCGATATCCCCATAGCCCACCTACCCCTCGGCGACATCCCCCAACCACCACGTTTGCGACCCCATCCCTGAAGGCACTGGCAATCCCTGTAGTGCCAGCCCAGTGATGACTCGTCTGGGCAGGGCCCGGTGCCGCCGGCCGGAGGCGTGGCCTCGATCCCTCAGTCGCAAACTGGGTCGTCGTTAGACACCACCTCGTACACCGGCACCACAGAAGTTGTGCTCACCGAGGTACGAAGGACGGCTCACGCCCTATCGGAAGTGCTTCCTGTCTCCGCTGTCGTCGCCAAAGCCCTCGTACATGTCGTCTCGCTTGGCTTCATTCAAGCACTTCTGTAGTCCATCCCTGGCACCTCCACAACCTACACGAATCCCTTGCTTTGGACATGGCTGACCCAATCCGCCCCACCGCCAACCGATGCCCGGGCAGCTCACCGAAGAAGTTGATGAAAACGCCTGCATCGACCTCGCTCATGTAGAGGTACCTAGAGAGGCCTGCATGAGGATGGTGCCATGTGCGAGGCTACAACCATCACGGACGACAGTGGGCACACAGAGTGTGAGGTCAGCGACAAGGCCGCAGAAGTGTTAGGAACTTCGACCACGGTCGCTACGACAATGGATACTACGACCACGGCCCCTTCAACCACAGCTGTGCTCGTAGTAGCAGTGGTCATAGCGGCCGTGGTCGTAACAGCCATGGTCGAAGTCGTAGTGGCTATGGTCGAAGTTCCTAACACTTCCGCGGACTCGTCACCATGCTTCTTTTCTCCCTTATGTCACACTTGACCATAACTAATAGTTGTCTATTACTTGCACTTCAGATGGATGCAAAGATTTGGGATGAGCAGGCTCACTTGGTGTTCCTTGAGATATGCCGTGAGGAGGTCCTTGCCAAAAACTAACAGACCACGTGCCTGAACCAGCGAAGGAAGCTTAATCTCATGACGAAGTTCAACCAGTGCATAGGAAAGTGCTACACCCAAAGTAGTTCAAGAACCATTGGGATAACCAAAAGGCTCTGTACACAAAGTGGCGCACGCTTAAGCATAACGCCTCAGGTTTGGGCATCAACCCAAAGACCGGTAGCATCGATGCGCATGATAATTGGTGGGCACAATAGGAGCTGGTAAGAATGACGTGGCCTTGTTGCAGTGTCGTCGTGCTCTGCTCGACGTGACCTAACCCCACCTTGCACATCTTTTGCAGGCCCTCGATTCGGTGCGACGGTTCCAGGAAACGCCACTGCCACACGAGGACCTAATGGTGGACGTGTTCGAGGGTACTATCATTACGAATGAGCACATCAATACACCGGTAGGGTCACGAAGGCGTATGCAAGACATCTCGGATGAAGAAGAAGACCTACTAGCAAGCAGCTTCGTCAGGCATAGGGTCGGCAAGTAGCCCGCTTGTTCACACTCCGAGGACACACACTCCAGCAAGCGGTCTAAGGGCGACCACCTCTTAGACTGCATGGAGCATGTGTGCAACTACTACGAGGCTCAGCTGGCGGCCATGGCCATGAAGAAAGATAGCCTGCAAAACAAGTCCGAGGAGCTCCTTTGCATGGTCATCGTGGATGGCTACTCCGTGGGCTTGGAAGTGTGGATCGTGGCCACAATGGTGCTGCAGAGAAAGCACAACCGCGACATGTTTAAGGCGATAACTGACCTGACGCTCTGAGCTGACTAGCTGCTTCTCACTTGGGCGTTCGAGCAGTCCAAGTAATCCATCTCTTGTAGACAATGTTGTTCTCAAGTGAGTGTTTTTGATCTGAGGTTTGTCCTCGATTGCGTCGGCGTGTGTCGTTCCATTTGGACTTTTCGTTATTGTGTTCCTGTTCGTGCCATCGCATTGTTGTTCTGTGCAACTTGAAGAGAATTGTTGGTTGTCTGTACATAATGTGCAATGCTAGTTGTCATGTGCTGGATATCTCAATGTGGGCATCGATAATTGGTGGGAATCTATGCCGGGAAGCTGTGCTAGTTGTGCAGAGAAAGTTGGCTACGCATTTGGTGGGAATCTCTGCCAGGAAGCTAGCTACACATGATACTGCTACGTTGTAGTCCTACACACGAGAGAATCGCCAGGCCGTGCGGCAAAAGTGTCAACAGGTTTGGGCATTGCACTACACCTTTGTGTCAGTGGGATGCTCGCTCCACCCTGACGTGTGACGAGTGGGACTGTGCTACAAATGCCTTGCCTCGCAAAGCCTTGTAGCACTTGTGTTGCTCGTCCTCCGGAGCTCTCATCGCAAGCCTACAGCTGGTGAGTTTACAAGCGCATTCTGATTCTGTACCTGCATTTTTCTGCAAACTAATTATTTTTATCACGCGCAGTAGCCATGTCACACAGCTCGAACTCCACAGTAGCTCTGACTCCGATGACTCCACCGTGCCTCCACCACCAATTGAATTGGTGGTGCTCGAGCACCTGTGGAGGCAAGCACAGAGAGAATCGTGAAGGCCACATAGGGAACCGGTCCAGACTGGTCAGGAGCAGGTGGACGAGCAGCTATCATAGCCAAACCTTTGTTACGAGATGTTCAGGATGGGGCCGGATTGTTTCCACAGCTTGCACGACCAGCTGATAGAGCACCATGGCTTGTAGTCTACTCTACAGGTTTCCTCCTGTAGGACCGAAATGGCAACAGTGGGGTGAATGGTGCCTTCAAAAATCTCCCCGAGTATTTACACAGATTTCTTCTCTGATAGCTATGACAACTATGAAGCAAGAAACTCAATGCTCATCGAAAGCTACAACCAGAAAGGAAAAACGCGGCAAGAAAAGAAGTAGACATCTGAAAGCAAATCTTGAGGGCGGTCTGACCACAAATGAGACAGCGGTCTGACCGCCGATGCACTCTCGGTCTGACCGCCTTAGTGAGGCTGGTCTGACCGCACAGCGGTAGTACCGCCGTGAGGAGCGGTAGTACCGCCGTGCAGAGCGGTAGTACCGGGCAGAGAAATTCAGATGCTACAAAGCAGAGCGAAGAATAGAAATGCAGAGTTACTGCAGGCTGCTGAAAATAGGAAATTCATCGCATTTTGCTGCTCTTCTCAGGTCAATTGAATAGGACATCATCCTAAATAGCACATTGACTTCATTGAGAAGAAAATGCAGACAAGGAACTAAATAAAATAGTGATTCCTGAGTTTTCTGGGAAGAACACAGCAGAAAGTGACAAAATCCAAAATACTCATGATTCTTGGATTCTTGGCTCAAGAAACTTTGAAATTAGCAAGGAGATAATCTTAGAAGAATGAACCACAGTCCAAATTCAAGTTTCCACCTAGAAAATCAGAAGTGCATAAATGCTCTGCCTCCTAACCCTAGACATCCTGAGACAGGGGAAATTTTGGCGCATCACTGAGAGAGAAGAAAAACCCATTTAATCTGCCTTTTGCTCTCGGAAATGGTTTGGCCAAATAGCCTTGGGGTATTTCCTAGTTCAGAGCAATCCATCTTACAACTTCTTGAAGAATGATTCAATTCAATATCAAAAGAAGCAGAAAAGGAACTGAGTGCAAAAAGAGGAGAGAACCGAAGCCAAACACAGAGAAGAAACTGAAAGTCAGAGCAGCTCAGGATATCTCACATAGATTCAGAACCATGAATGATTACATAGTGTTTTCTACATCCAGTTCATACCCATCCTCACATCCTGAGGAAACACACGCCAAGAAAACAAGAACTCCACCAACTCACGCAGTCATGGAGGGAGAAAGCAACAACAACCTCTGCTCTCTCCACCCACTTCTCAACCAAAAGAGAAAGGAGAGCTAAAGCAAAGACCCATTCAAAAACCCTAAAACCCTTTCCAATCACCAGGGAACACCCCTATATTTATAGTCTTCCATTTTGGGTTTACAATTTGCTTTGCCCGCTAATTCTCAGCGCTTTACCCATTAACTCGAACTGAATCAGCTTCCACTTTGCAGCCTTGCACATTTACCAAAATGCCCCTGCTGCACCTTCCGGGAAGCTTCCTCATTTCTTGCCGTCCACGCCTCGCAACCACCTCGAGTCCTCATCGTCTTTGGCATCTCCCGACCGCTTTGACCTCAGCACCGCCTGTGCCTAGTCTGGCCATCTCATGCCTCGCCACGACTCCACCTCAAAGTCCTACAGCCATCACAGACAAAAAAATACATCACATAGCACCGTTCGAGATAATGTAATCATACATTCGCATTAATAGAAAGTAACTCAAGCACGAACCACTCAAATCAAACTCAACATATCCAAGACACGTGTCAATTACTCATCACAAACATGGGAGCACATCCACATGGTCTCTCACCTCCCAAGAGGCTTTGGCGATATTTGTCTGGACAGTGGTGGGACCGCAAAGCAATAGCCAGGCGAGGTATCGGTTCACTAGGTCAAGGTCAACTGTAAGCACCAAGTTTGGCGACGCTCTCGATTGTGTGTACATCTAGGCTGTTACAACATTAGGCCATGTGATCCCTTTTTCACCAATGTACACCCATCTTTGTTCTCATCTCACTTTTTCCCACACTTTGCAAGGTCAATCGGAGCAATAGATGGCACTCACATACCGTAGTTGTGTCGGAGGCTCTACGGGTGCAGTACACAAACTACCATAGGTACACTAGTCAGAATGTGCTAGCCATATGCGATTTCGACATGAGGTTCACTTGGGTCACCACCTGATGGTCAGGCTCAGTGCACGACACGTGCATCCTCATGGACACATTGGCGGGGGTCGGACAAGTGTTCCGAACCCTCCTGCAAATACGTCCACGCAAAACTTTTGTCACTAACCATGCGCAATTGTTGCATCGTCCGCAGTATTTCTGAATCAATGTGTACGTAGGAAAGTACTATCTAGTCGACTCTGGCTACCCAAACCGTACATGCTACCTAGCCCTATATAGGAACATGCGATACCACGTGTCGGGCTTCAGCAATGGTCCAGCGCCTCATGGATGCAAGGAGACATTTAACTACCAGCATTCGTCTCTCCGCAGCATTATCGAACATTGATGCATATCCCGTAGAGCGCCAAAAGAAGATAATTTCCGCAACTATGGCCATACACAATTTCATCATTGACTAGGAGTTGGGTGGTCCGAATTTTGCGGACCCTGTGGTAGGGCCTGGCTACTGCTCAGACGAACCGGACAGTACGACGACGCCAACAGAGGCGATGCTCAATGGGGATACGCAAATAGATTACGTCAGGGACATCATCTCTACAATATTGTTGTAGGGTAATATGGTTCCATTTCGAAGTGCAATAAATGGGTCCTATATGCCTGTCTATCAATATTAACTCGTACGTTACGAAGACATACGAGTTTATGAACCTTTCTTAACACTTTGTTAACTTTGGTCGTACATTACGGGTTTATCATGGTCCTCTGTATATCCCAAAACATACGCTTCACATATCAAAATCAGCAATAAGCCATAACCCATCAGCCTAATAGAACGCAAGAGATTCATCCATAAGACATCAGCCCAAAAGAACACTACGAGCCTATTCTTTTTGGCTGCGGCTTATGGCTTATGGCTTATGGCTGAAATTTTTGAATTTTGGTTGTTTGCCACAGAGATTGCGGAGAAAGAGATACTCGCTTGCGATTTTGGTTGATACAGATGTTAGGCTTTTAACGTGTACTACAATTAACATGTAGATCTCGTCTTGAGAAAATACTCCATTTAAAAATTAGGTATTGTAGCAAAATCCAAAGTTCGCTTTTAGAAGCTGTAAAGAACATGTCCTACAGCTTAAGCCAAAAGCAATAAGCTACAGCTATAATCACAGCCCAAAAGAACCCACTAGTCTTTGTGAGGGGCTCAAAAGAGGCATGATGATATACAGCTCAAGTCAAGGTTCATTCAAACCATGAAAGCTGAAGAGTGAAAAGAAAGTGGGAAAAAAGAAAGTGGAAATTTCATATATTAGAGAGAGGAAAACAAACATAAACAGAAGAATATAATGTTGGGTTTCAAAATTTGTTCAAAGGTAAATGGCAATAAAAGCACAAATTTTATAAAAATGTCATAACAAATGGAGATGCGGGGTATCGATCCCCGTACCTCTCGCATGCTAAGCGAGCGCTCTACCATCTGAGCTACATCCCCTTTGTTGTTTAAGTCTTCTCTGTAATCTATACATTTGATAGGGTTTCACACAGCGCGACAGAATGAGATCGATTTGTTAACTTTAATCCACAAAGTATTTAGCACCACAAACTAAGCTTTTTTAAAAAACCTTGGCAACAAACTAAGTTGATTGTATGAAAGGTCCTGTTGCCAAAATTGTTTAAGGATATTAATATGTTATATTCATCTACGCGATTAGAGATATGATTTGGCTAATGGACGCCCATGAACACGGAACACCTACTAATCCTGCAGGTCTTAACATGGGCTGAAACTTAGCCCAGAAACTACTCACCAGACGACAAGGCCGAACTGAGCCGCAACGAGAAACAACACGGCCGATATGATCAGATCCCTTTCTTACTCTTCTATTATCTCGCAAATATAATCATTTCCGCACCACGACCCTGCCTCTCCCATGGCGACCCCCGCCCGGATCACCTGCGGCCGCAGGCAGAGGCCGCTGCCCCCGGCGAGGGCCCTCCTCTCCGCCGTCACGACAGCGGCGGTGCTCTCCATCCTGTGCCTCCTGTCCTTCACGGACTCGCTGTCGTACCTGGGGTTCCAGCCCAAGAACGTCGACAAGAGGGACAGCAGCCGCAAGTACCTGTACTGGGGTGGCCGCGTCGACTGCCCAGGCAAGCAATGCGGCTCCTGCGCCGGCCTCGGGCACCAGGAGTCCAGCCTCCGCTGCGTCCTCGAGGAGGCCCTGTTCCTTGACAGTTGACAGGTAGTCTCGTCTCGTCCTTGCCGCTTCTCCCGCACATCTTGTGGTGAAAGATTTGTAGATTTTGATTCCAAATTGCACTGATCTTCCAGAGCACATAAATAGTCAACTTAGGAGGCAAATTGTTGTAGGGTAATATGGTTCATTTGGAAGACGCAATAAATGGATTCAGTATATCTGTTTGTCCATGTTAACTCGTACGTTACGAAAACATACGTGTTTACGAATCTTTCTTAACACTTTTGTTACTTTTGATCGTATGTTACAGATTTATCATGGTCCTCTGTATATCTCAAAACATGTGTATCACGTCTCAAAATCAACAGTAAGCCATAAGCCATCAGCCCAATAGAACGCAACAGATTCGACTATAAGCTATCAGTCTAAAAAAACATTACAGCTTAAGCCAAAAGCAATAAGTCATAGCCGTAAATCATAAGTACAATTCAAAAGAACTCACCCATAATCTGAAACCCGTAGAATAACTCTGTGAGCATAGAAAGGGGTCACAACCGTGAATGTACAGAGGCATTGAAGAATAACTTCGTATCTATAACCGTGGATGTTCGATCAAGTTACCGGTAGCGAGTTCAGTAGTTGGGCACGACCTCTGGTCATGTGCGTCAAACGTTCGACGTATGCTCGTTCACGCGGGAACGGTTCCTTCTTTTTCGGTTTCAGTTAGTAGTCATGCGTCATGATTGGTCGTGAGATGGCATGGATCGTGTAGTCGCGGCGTGCGCATGGGGGGCCATATTGGCCATGATCTGTATTCGTTTGATGCTTAAATAGAATTCTCAGAAAAACTACGGAAGTCGAGCGGCACAAATCCTTGCGTTTCCCCTCAGTGTCACGTGTGTATCCCCGAGTGTTTGAGTAGGTCATAAGTCGTAAGTCGGAGGTCAGAGGTTGGAAGTCGTAAGTCAGAAGTTGTAAGTCGTAACCGAGACTTTCAACTATTGACTATCGACTTGCTGCGACGAGGCGTGGTTGTAAACGACTTCGTGGTCATTTGATTGCGTGCGTATCCACTACGACAAGAGGTATCAGAGCCTGTGTTCGCTGATCATCTAGAAGACATGTCTTCGTCATCGGCTCCGCCAACAAGGGAGTCGATGACTCCTCCGCGGCAAGGCCGTCTGCGCTCGCCTTCGCCTCCTCCGTGCCAACCGCGGCACCATGATGATGGTGGTTGTGCGCCCATTGTCTAGCGCATAGTCAGGGAGGCGTCAGGCTCCGTGGTCTACCCCATGCTCTCCGTGGTCTAGACCATGCTCACGCGAACGAACTACAATGATTGAACGTTGGTCATGCGAGTCAACCTCTAGGCGCAAGGTCTTTGGGAGGCCATCAAAACCGACAACACAAACCACCGCAACGACCGGCTTGGGCTGTTAGCAATTCTTCGCGCCGTGCTGACCGAGATGCTATCGACTCTCGCTGTCAAGCACACGGCAAAGGCTACCTGGGAGGCCCAGTGCCGCCGGCTAACTATCAACAGACTGCGTTGTGGGAGTCAAGAAGCACTAGGGGGGTCTAGAAGCAAAGAGAGAGTCAAGACAACGAGGGGAGAGGAACGGTCACCAGCTAGCTAACTCACACAACACAAACAATCACAGAGAACCGAACAAGAACATTTAACATATTGTCACAGTTCACAAATCACAGAACAACAAATTAAAAGGGCAAAATTATTCCTAATCTCAATCACAACACACATCACTGTGCTATTCTAACATGAACAATAAAGGACATTTCAATAGTTTCACATCCACATCCGCGTAGTGCATACCAAACCATAGTTTTACAAGATTATTTCAAAGTAGCACGCAAGAAAATAGAGATGAATAGAGGGAGAGAGATAAAGAGGAAGGGGGAATTAATCAACCATGGGATGGAGAAGTAGCAGTGGAGAGGTCACTGGAGTGAGGAAGAAGGGTGTGTAAGGAATAGTCTCACATGGATTATGGGAAAAGAGAAAGCACAACTTATAAGCGTGAGGGAGCCTCCACCCATTGGACTAGTCTTTTGGGAAGAGAAGGCCCAATATATAAGGAGTAGCCCATGGGCTTAAGTGCGCAGGGTGTGTAGCCTATTTAAGACCTAGGGACTAGGGAGTGAACCTGGTTGGACTTGGCGGGGTGCTAGGGTCCAGATTTCAACAAGTGATATCAGAATCCAGGCGCCTAACATCTCCCAGGAGTGCAGTGTGCACAATCCATGTGTGAGATGGAGATTGTTAGGAATAGTCCTACATGGATTGTGGGAAAAGAGAAAGCACAACTTATAAGTGTGAGGGAGACTCTACCCATTGGACTAGTTTTTTGGGGGAGAATGCCCAATACCACTTATAAGGTTGTTGCTTGAAAGGCTAGCTTGTGGGCAGCCCGTGGGCTCAGGTGCGTGGGGTGCGTAGCCCATTTAAGACCTAGAGACCAGGGAGCAAACCTGGTTGGACCTGGCGGGGTGCTAGGGTCCGGATCCAACAAGGTGGATGGCAGTGTAGATCTTGGTGGCTCGGCCGGAGCTTGCCTGGAGGATGGCGTGGATCTGACGGTGGCACTAAAGAGCAGAGGTGGAGCTCAGGAGGAGATGTGATGGCGTGCGTTGTGTAGTGCTGTCAACACCGTGGTGCGACTATGGTGCTTGGCGGTGGAAGGAGGGCAGAGAAGGAAGGCGACGTAGAGGAGATTGAGGTGGCCTTACACGCCAGAGATGAAGGGAAGGTGGTATTGGCTGGCGAGGAGGTGATGGTGGTGCGGTGGAAGTAGTTTGGGAAGGTGGCAGCAGCAGGGAGCTTCTGGGTGGCGCGCGGTGCGATGGCGCGCCGATGGAGAGAGCAGCAGTGTTGCTACGTCAATTATTTTAAAGCATACTATTCTCTTTTCTATTACCCAGTCATCGTTAACATAATGCACAACTATACTATGATAATCCTCCCAAGACCGACCACTCCATATGTTTGAGTCAAGACCACAAAAAATGTACAGGTCTAAAAGAACTAAAGAGTTCTTTTAGTTTAGCACAACCATTATTATAGTATTTAAATAAATCTTAAGTTGTTGTCTGTCTGGAAATTGAAGAAAATCTAGGATTATGAGTAGTTCTAATGTAGGTTTCGAATGCTTGAGAGACACCAAAGTTTAAAGTTAGATCCTTTGTGGCAACTAAATAGCAACAGATTCTCAAGCTACCCCAGGGTTATAATTCTAGTTACATACCGTACCATCAAGGTTGTACTGTAGCTGTGTCTACCTCATTGTTATGCCTTGTTTTTTTTGCATCTTTGGGCATGTCTGATCAAGCACCCAGCTCCATTTGTAGACTTTTTAGACAAGTCATGACAACAAATTTTACGAATAGTATATCTTACCTGAGCTATGGCCTTGTCTCACTTCATTATTTTGTTGAAATATTGCCACACCTCCGATGTACTGGGTTTGGATCTTTTTGCTCCGAGCATGTAGACACAATGGTACTCGTAGAGCCTGATGATGGTACAGCCAAAGTCTACTCTCCCGTTTGAGGTGGAGACGGAGATGTTTCATTCCCAAAGGATGAGAGATTTTTCGAAGAAAGTTCCTAATCACATACAAGAAAATTCTCAAAATTTTCCATAGAGAAATGTAGAAAACTACAAAATACAAAGAGAAAATTACACTATGACTTTTTTTACATACCAACAAAGAAAAGTAAGAACATCAAAAATATATGAAAATTAGTATTGTTACCTCTTTTCTTGACTGTGGCTGGATTTCAAATTTTGGATTTTGGGCAAAAATATTATGAATGTTGCCATATTATAACAAAGTGTATCAAAATATTCACAAGAGAATTCAGAGAAGTGATTGTAGGTTTGAGTATGGATGAATGAAGTGGGTTTGCTACCTATTTATAAAAAATTTTGAGATTTGTTTTTGAATTTTTCGCATTTTAAACTCCCAAACGTCTATGAACGACTAGAAAATTCAAAAAAGCTAACCATTATCAGGCTAAACTGGCTATGTCTATTGTGCCTAATAGGCTAATCGTGCGTAACGGAAAAAAGGAAAAACCTAATTCCCGGTGGTCACCCATTAGGTAAATACCATCAGGAGTCGCCTGACACGAAAAAAAAAGGAATTGCCCGACGGTTGCCCGACAGGAAAATTATCCACGATGGTAATTTCTGACGGTGACCGTCAGCGAAATGCGTCATTGGTGCTGTCGTGCTTTAGCAGGTGTGCCATGTAATGTTTACGCCGTGAATCGTCTCCCTGCGGTGCGATGGCGCCGAAGCTTGAGCAGGAGGCGCGCCCACCGAGGCGAGCACGGTGGTGGTGCACTGTGCTCTCACCAAAGAACACCGACCTGCCGCTACAACACCGAGGAGTTTTGATCGGAGGGCTACTGCTGATTTGATGGCTACGTAGTATGACCTGGAGCAAGCCTGCTCGTTTCACTCCTTCAGTTCCAAGCTTCCAGGGCAGTTTCTGCCGGTGAGCCATTATCATATCTACGTTAATTTTGTCAGCCCAATTACTCACCCCCTTAGCAGGGGCCGTATCGGCAGCCCACTTTCCAGGCTGCGCCCACATGCATATTCATATTAGCTTCTACTTCAAGTCAGAAGCCAATAACCCTTTTTTTTTGGCTTTTTTATGACTTTTGGCGTCAGTTTCTCCTGAGGGTGAAATAAACGGCCGGCTTTTCCAAATCGCTTCTATAAATGACTTCCCAAGCCTAAAAACAAATACATTATCCGCATCGGTGGTTCCGCTGTCCACCGTTGTCTCAAAAAGTGCAGATAGAAACGATCAGCCGCAGCCCCAAAAACAAGACCAATATGAACAGCTAGCTTCCTGAAGCGGCTTCCCCACTCCCTTTACACTCGTCTCTTTCCAGAGATAACGTAAGAGGTCATAAACGCATCACGTACCCTATTCCTCTTACTTCTATCTCACACACGTATCTCTCTCACATCATACCGCTCGCGTCCTTCTTCTAAAAGCCAGTTGTTTTGATCACTATTATTTATTTTAACCAAATTCATCAGTCAAGTTAAAAACCATCAGCTAAAGCTGATATGAACATGCCCACAGTTTTCTATTGCTCGTTGACGTGGAGCAGCGTCGATCTGCAGCAAAGAACACCTTTTTTCATATTTTTTCTTTCCTGTATACATAGTCTTTTCCTTTTTAGATTTTAAAAGCTGTTTTTTAATTTTTTACTATAACTAACTTTTAAATAGAGTGCCTTTCAAGATGGTGTCTATAAGTTGATTATAATACATACTATAGCAACTTATTTATATTGGTCAAATCCATACATGACTTTCTGTTACTCTATACTCTCTCTTACAAATAGCCTAAAAGCCATAGCCGCAGCTAAAAAGAATAAACTCATATGCTGAGGTCCCATGTATGGCAGATACTCACTCGGATTGTAAATATTAAATACAAACCATCTTATTTATCGATGCTCGTTGAACATTTTTAGATAATCATTTCATTAATGTACTAGAGAGCATCTAAATTGACCGCACATATTTAATACTAGATGAGGAAGCGCGGCATTACGGCGCGCTAGCTACTACGTGGACCAAAGAAAAAACGGACAATTCGTAAGAGGGTTTTCAACAAAAATTAAAGTTTAATTACATAAAACGAGGTGTTTTACGAAAAGCATGGTTTTATTCCGTGATGGATGGTTTTTCTAAAAAATTGAGGATCTATATGTATTTTTGAAGGATTCATATGCAATTTTTAAAAATCAGAGGGTTTAGTCGAAATATCGTGATCAAAACAACGTGGTCGAAACAACGTGATCCGTAGTTGAAGTTGAGGTCGTGGTCAAAGGGTGTTGTAGTCGAAGTGATGTGGTCGAAGTCGAAGCTGTGTTCGAGGTCGAGGCCATGGTTGTGGTCGAAGGGCCGTGATCCGTGGTTGTGGTCGAGGTTGTGGTCTTGGTCGAAGGGCTATGGTCCATGGTCAAAATCGAGGTCACGGTCGAAGGGCGCTATGGTCAAAGTCGAAGTGGGCGATGTCAAAGCTATGGTAGAGGTCGTGGCTGTGGTCATGGTCGAATGGCCGTGGTTGAAGTGCCATGGTTGAAATCGATGTCGTGGTCGAAATCGATATTGTAGTTCAAGGGCCGTGGTCAAAGGACCGGGTTGAAGTCAAAGCCATGGTCAAAGTGGAAGTCGTGGTCGAGGTCGAAGGCACAGTCGAAAAGGGCCGTGATCGTAGTCGCCGTCATGGTCAAAGATGTCGAGGCCGTGGTCGAAGAGGGTCGTGGTTGATGGTCGACACTAAGGCCTTGGTTCGTGGTCGAAGTGGAGGACATGGTCAAAGGGCATTGTGTTCAAAGTCGGCGCCGTGGTCGACATCAACGAGGGCAAGGTTGAGGTCGTGGTCATGGTCGAAGGGCCGTGGTCGACGTCGATTCCGTGGTCAAAATCAATTACGTACTCGAAGGGTCATGGTCGATGGACCGGGTTGAAGTCGAATCCATAGTTAAAGTGGAAGGTATGGTCGAGGTCGAGGGTGAGGTCAAAGGGGGCCATGTTCGTAGTCGACGCCATGGTCGAAGTCGAAGCTGTGGTCGAAGTATAGGTCGTAGTCGAAGTCGACGTGGTTGAAGTCGAGGCCGTGGTCGAAGGGGGCTATGGTCTGTGGTTGAAGTCGAGGCTATGGTCGACGTCGACGTTGGCGTAGTCGAAGCTGTGGTTGAGGTCGATGCCATGGTCGTGGTCGAAGGGTCGTGGTTGACATCGATGCCATGGTCAAAATTGATACCGATGTCGAAGGGTTGTGGTCAAAGGACCGGATCAACGTCGACGTCGTGGTCCAAATGGACGCCATGGTCAAAGTCGAGGCCGTAGTCGAAGAACGTCCTGGTCAATGGTCGACACTAAGGCCGTGGTCGATGTTGTCACCATGGTCGACGTCGACGTGGGCGAAGTCAAGGCCGTGGTTGAAGGACGCCGTGGTCAAAGTCCACGTCATGGTCGACATCGACATGGTCAAAGTCGAGGCCATGGTTGAAGGGTGTTGTGGTCCGTGGTCGAGGTGGAGGTCGTGGTCGAGAGGGCCATGGTCGAGGTGGAGGGCACGATCAAAGGGGACTGTGGTCAAGGTCATGGGCACGGTTGACGGGGGCCGTGGTCGAGAGCGCGGTCGAAGGGGGCCATGTTCATCGATGTTGTGGTCGAAGTCAAGGCTGTGGTCGACGTCCACATGTGGTCAAGGTCAATGTGGTCGAAGTCGAGACCGTGGTCGATGGTCGACGCTGAGGCCGTGGTCGATGGTTGACACCGAGGCCGTGGTCGAAGTCGAGGCCATGGTCAAGTCGAGATCATGGTCGAAGGGCGTCGTGGTTGACGTTGACGTGGTCGAAGTTGATGCTGTGGTCAAAAGGGGCCGTGGTCGATGTCGTTGTTGGCGTAATCTAAGGGCCATGGTTGAGGTCAAGGTCGTGGACATGGTCAAAAGGGCCAATGTTGTGGTTGAGGCCGTGGTCGTGGTCGAAGAGCTGTGGTCAAAGTCGATACTATGGTCAACATCAAAGGGCCGTGGTCGAAGTCAAGGCCGTGGTCGACGTCGATGTTGGCGTAGTTGAAGCCGTGGTCGTGGTCGAAGGGCTGTTATCGAAGTTGATGCCGTGGTTGAAGGACCGGGTCAACGTCGAAGGTGTGGTCCAAGTGGAAGTCATGGTCGAAAGGGCCATGGTCAAAGTCGAGGCTATGGTCAAAGTGTGCCATGGTTGACGTGGTTGATGTCGAGGCCATTGTCGAAGGGCACTGTGGTCCCTGGTCGAAGTCGAGGCCATGGTCGATGTCGACGTCAGCGAAGTTGAAACCGTGGTTGAAATCGATGTTGTAGATGAAGGGTCGTGGTCGAAGGACCATATTGAAGTCGAAGCCGTGGTCCAAGTGGAGGTCATGGTCGAAAGGACTGTGGTCGAGGTGGAGGGCATGGTCGAAGGGGGCCGTGGTCGAGGTTGAGGGCGCTGTCGAAGGGGGCCGTGGTCATAGTCGACGTCGTGGTCGAAGTCGAGGCCGTGGTCGAAGGGGACTGTGGTCGATGGTCATCGCTGAGGTCATGGTTGAAGGGCGTTGTGGTCAAAGTCAACGATGTGGTTATGATCAATGTCGATGTCGTAGTTGAAGGGCCGTGGTCGAAGGACCAGGTCGAAGTTGAAGCCGTGTTCCAATTGGAA
Organism: Bonia amplexicaulis; assembly: GCA_036346245.1. Classification (NCBI taxonomy): domain Eukaryota; kingdom Viridiplantae; phylum Streptophyta; class Magnoliopsida; order Poales; family Poaceae; genus Bonia; species Bonia amplexicaulis. The sequence continues at coordinate 15,178,157 of CM070755.1, read as the reverse complement.
GTCGTGGTTGTAAGGGTCGTAGTTGAGGGCATGGTTTAAGAGGGCCATGGTCGAGGTCGAGCGCGCGGTCAAAGGGGGTCGTGTTCATAGTCAAACGGATGTGATCGAAGCACTTGTAAAACTCGATAAAGGTAGCTTAAAATATGATAAAGATAGCACCTCAGATCTTTAGAGAACAGAGAAAATTCAATAAAGATAGCACAAACTTTGATAAAAATAGCACCTAACACCTCAGATCCATGTGAGGAAAAATCGGTAAATGTATATGTAGTAGGGGTGGCCCCCACCTAAGCCCATCCGGCATGTTTGGGGGATTGTAAGGCCTAGTGTAATATATGTAATGACATATATGCCCTCTAGAGAGATACATGATTGTAAGGGTAGCATTGTAATTCTGCCCTATGGGATATATATATATGTGTGTGTGTGTGTGTGTGTGTGTGTGTATGTGTGTGTGCCCTAAACCTGCAGGGGGGCAAGTGTTGTTCATTCATTTCAACCATTCCACTACTCTCCCACTTTACTATTTGGTCAGTAGCCACAACAGTTGGCGCTGTCCGTGGGGATGACGGAGAGCAAGACACAGATTGTGAGAAGGGATGGCACCCAAGAAAGCTTCAGCGACGCCGAGGAGGAAGCAGAGCACGGCGACAGCGCTCGTAGACGCCAGGATCTCAGTCGGCGGGCCGCCTGCATAAACATCGGGGATCAGTGCTGTAGGCGGCACTGGTGCGGTGGGCATCGACGTCGACACGTGCGTCATAGCAGTCGGCCTCGACGACGGTGCGATGGCTGGTCTCGGCGCCAGCACCCGGGTCAACGGGGGTAGCGACGTCGACACTCGCACCGACAGGCCCAGCGATCCAGCGTCCAACGCAGGAACGGCGCGTGGCCCCGACGGTCACACCGATCTCGTAGCTGGTATTGGGGCCCGTCGCGCTGGTGCGCCGAACATCCCCGCTGAACAAGCCATGGTCGCCAGTGACCTGGCAACCCGCACCGCCGCTCAGGCCGATGCAACTGCCCCGGCGGTGGGGAGCGCCCTGCTAGCGGCCATTAGTGCGCTACAGCGCGAGCTGGCAGATCTCTGAGGCACCGTGCGGGAAATGCAAGAGGCTTAGAGCCAGCAAATGCTGCTGGCGACGGCGACAGAAGCTACACCTGACCGGACGGATAGCCGCGAGGCCCCCACCTCCGGTCGCATTGAGCTTCGTTGTATAGACCCGGAGTCTCCGCTCTCCACAGGCCTGCAGCAGTCGGCATGGCTGGAAGACTTTAAGTTCCCCACCATCGAGCCGTACAAGGGCAAAATGGATCCCATGTAATTCGTTCGCGTGTACGAAACCGCCATCGAGGCCGTCAGCGGCGACAACTCCACTAAAGCGAAGGCACTACCGCTCGCATTGTAGGGAGTAGCGCTCTCCTGGTTCTTCACCATAGAGCCGAACTCCATATACACGTGGGAACAGATCCAAGACCGCCTGTACAACAACTTTCAAGGAAACTATGTCGAGCGGGTCGACGTGGATCAACTCTTCGCCACCAAGCAAAAGCCCTCGGAAGAACTCCAGGAATACTTCAAGCGTTTCGCCAAAGTTCGCTGCCAGGTCAAGGATGTAAATAAGACTAGGATTATCAACGCAGCGATCCAGGGCCTTCGCCCAGGGCCGTTGGCCGAGTATAACGCCGCAAGCTGATAAGGATAGTGGCCAAGCTCTTCGACAAGATGGAAGAGTACGTGAGGGCCGAAGAAGACGAGCAACGGCGTAGAGGTGATACCTCCGACGCCAAGCAGGCGGAGGACTCACCGAAGGACTCCCAGCGCAAGGACTCCTCAAAGGACCCTCCTAGCGTAAGCAAGATTTGTCAAGCGACAACTCCAACCGCAAGCAACGTAAATCCCAGAAAGCCCGGTACGTCTTCGACATCGAAGGCGACTCCGATGACAGTTCCCCCGCTTGCTGTGGACGGGGTCACAAAGGTCGCAGATGCGGATGAGGCTGGGGCCACAACGAGAGGGCGCGTGGCAAGGCAGAGCACCAGCACCAAGGATTATGGTATGAGGTGCATGGCCGCGGCGACCATCTCACACGGACATGTCCCACCATAGCGATGCTTCGCCAAAGCGTCGCCCGGGACAGAGCCATCGAAGCGGGGACCCCGACGATGGCCCACGTGCAGCAACCCCAACAGGGCCTTCTGCAAATACAGGCCCCGGAGGGAGGCTTCTCGCTAGAATTTTCATCTATGTGCCAGCGTATCCTTTCTAGGCATCGTCAACGTAGGTACGACACGACATCACCTTCACCGCCACTGATGCAGACGGAGTTGACTTCCCTCACCAGGATCCCCTGGTGATCCAGGCCGCCATCGTAGGCTGCGACGTCAAGCGCGTCCTGGTCGACGGAGGTAGCTCCACTAACATTTTGTTCGCGGTGGCCTTTGATCAAATGGGGATTCCCCGAAGTCGATTAGGTCCTTCAGGGATCCCCTGCAAGGCTTTGGGGGTCAACCGTTGAAGGCCCTAGGCCAGATACGGTTGCAAGTATCCTTTGGGCCGATGTAAGATCGAGGTGGCCGACTAGAGGGGGGGTGAATAGGCGGTCTTAAAAAATTCTCTACAAATTATTGCTAATCAATTCGAGAGCTTTTCTATTTTCCTAAACCAAGTATATAATGCGGAAGCGTAAATTAATTTGGTTTAGCTCAAATAGCGCCTACAACAAGAATATCGCCTAAATGCACCAAATTCTATCCTAGGTCAAGGTTTGCAATCCTATATATACAAGTAATCAATTTAATTCTATGAATGTAAATTGCTTGAATGTAAATAAGAAACAAGGAAACAAACCACAATTTGACACGGTGTCTTTTTACCGTGGTGTTCGGAGAGTTGCCGCTCTCCCCTAATCCACGTTGAGGTTAGCCCGAACAAATCGGACCGGCTCCACGAATTAAGCCGAAACACCTCAATCTACTAGTGGTAGCTCTTTCCCGCTCCGGGTAGGTGAGCTCCGACCTTCACAACTTCGTCGGGCCTTCTCACAAGCTTCTTGAGAAGATCACCGCGCACGACGCCTCCAACGCCGTCTAGGAGTCGGCAAACTCCAAGAGTAATAAGCCAAGCCCCTCGCTTGACTCTCACCACGTGCAACGGATGCACAAGCTCGTTGGACACAAAGTCCTCACCTAGAGGCAACACATGCACTCTAGTCCTCTTCTCCCTTCTCACAAAGTGCAACACATGCACAATTGAGTGGAGAACCTCAAACTAGCTCAAGGGTTCACAAATGAATACTCCAGCCAGTTCTCCAACCGGCCTCAAGGGGGTATAAATACCCCACACCAAAAAAACTAGCCGTTGGAGCAAAGTCCTGAAAAATTCAGAACGAGCGGTAGTACCGCCGACCAACGGACGGTAGTACCGCTCCGGTTACGAATCTTGTTTAACGGCTATGTCAGAGCCTCTGAACTAGCCGTTACAAGGTCAGAGCGGTAGTACCGCCGTTCATTTTTCGGTACTTCCGCTCGACGGTAGTACCGCAAAGTCGGCGCGGTACTTCCGCTCGAGTCGAGCCCAAACTCGGCGCTCTCTGGAAAAAAGGTTCCGCTCGGGACTCGGAGCTTCCGGGAGCGGTAGTACCGCTCAACACATGCCGGTACTTCCTCTCGCCGGTAGTACCGCTCATCTGAGTCGGTGCCGATTTTCTGGCGGGCAGATATCTCAATGATTTTGCAAAACACATTTGCAAACTACGATATCATGCACACAAGGATCACACATGATTTCCAACAAGTTGCAAAACACATTTGCACACTTTTGAAATCAGGACGCAAAGATTAAATATGAGCTACAACCATTTGCAAAACACATTTGCAAATCTAAGCCTCATATTACAAAGAATAGAAACATGGACTTCAAGAACTTGCAAAACACATTTGCAATGCATAGTCCCATGTTACAAAGATGTTCAACACATGAGCTTCAACTATTTGCAAAACACATTCGCAAATACAAGCCTCATGTCAATTTGAGCTAGCGAGGTGAGGATGAACCATCAACACATGATGAGACTCAAACTACTAGACATGACCCCTCTTAATAATACGGCAACCTATACTAGCAATCAAGTCTTCCAACCAAACACCAAGACCGGTAAAAGACTAGGAACACATCCTTAGCCCTAGCTAGTCATACCTTTGCCTTGGGTCATCATCTTGCCTAGGAACACATAATGCATCTTTCACATCAACTCTATCAACACGTGATGGTTTTTGCTTGATCAACACATGATCACCTTGATGGCCTTCAACACGTGAAGCCTTCATCTTCTTGATAGCATTCAACTCATGAATCTATCTTCTTCTCGCGTCTTGACTTGATGATCTTCAACACATGAAGTCATCCCAAGTCATGCTCATTTGTGGAACCTAACCTATTCATCCAACTCATGGAAACCGTTAGTCCACAAAACAATTGTCATCAATTACCAAACTTCACCATTAACACGCAATGGAGGGACAAGATTCAACAATCTTCCCTTTTTGGTAATTCGTGACAATCTCAACAAATAGTGACAATCTCAACAAATAGTGAGATAATAAATTGAACATAAAAACATTTGAATTCAATGTGCGGTACTACCGCTATCTAAGTTCGGTAGTTCCGCTCTCCGGTAGTTCCGCAGAGTTGACGCGGTACTACCGCTCGAACCTGACCCCAACTTGGCGCTCTCTGGAAAAAAGGCTCCGCTCTACCTCCGGAGCTTCTGGGCGCCGGTAGTACCGTTGCTAGCCGCGGAACTTCCGCTCTGAGGTAGTTCCAACGTTAAAAACTGTGGTACTACCGCTCTTCCAGACAGAGCACTGATTTGGCTTTTAAAGCAGATTTTTAATGAATGTATGATCCTAGTTTGATCCCAATATATATGGAAAAAGAAAACATGGATCAATACTAATGAAACCACAAAACATAGAGTGAACTCCCCCTAAATGTGTGCATGCAAGTGTATATAAAGAACGACATATGCACATATTCATTTTGGATTATTTGAGTTCAATCTATATTTTGGATCTAAGGAATGCATTAGTAGATAAGAAAGTGATTTTGAATGCATACCTCTTTGATTTCACCTTTCCATCCAAATGAGACTAAACATACATATACTTGAACAATAATATTAGTCTCATATATACATTTGTCATTATCACCAAAACATTATAAAATTATTTTTCATTAACATCAAAATCTCATAATGGCATTTGTCATTAACACCAAAACCAACTTAAACGGAGCTTGATCTTTCAGCCGAGCAACAACCTGAGGAATGAGTACGTCACCTTCGACATCGTCGATTTCCCATACCCGTATAACGCCATCCTAGGACGCCCAACCCTCAACGCCTTCGGGGCAGTCCTACACCATAGCTTTCTATGCATGAAACTCATAGGGCCGTAAGGCATCATCACCGTGTTCGAGGACTAAGACCTCACCCAACAGATAGAGCTTGGCACTCAGGGCCCATGCCGGAAGGTACACGTGCTCATGGATACCCCTGGAGCAGGCATGCCCTCTGCCCCGGGTGGACGCCCAAGCCTCGGTCGGACGGCGGAGTCAAGAGAGTCCCCCTGCACACCGCCGAATAGCAGGTGTCCATTGGCGAGGGCCTTTCCCCAGAGGTCGAGCATGATCTACTCTGAGTACTCCGGGACAACACGAACGTCTTCGCGTGGTCGCTGGCCCAAGTTATAGGGTCATCCTCTATCTGCTATGGGACTAAGTTATAGGAGGGCCCTATACAACAACCCATGAATTTCATCTCCGAAGCCCTCTAGGGCGCCAAGACGCGGTATACCGAACTGGAGAAGCTGGCCTACACACTTGTCATGGCCTCGAGAAAACTTTGGCCTTACTTCCTCGCTCACCCCACCACTGTGCCTTTCTCATTTCCCTTGGCGGAGGTGCTACATAACAAGGAGTCCATAGGTCGCATCAGGAAGTAGGCGGCTAAGCTCGCCCCCTTCTCCTTGATGTACGCTCTGTGCACGGCCATAAAGTATCAGGTCCTCGCAGACTTCCTCGTTGAGTGGACCCCGTCAGCTCAGCCACACGTACAGCCGCCAACAGACCCAGGTGGATAATGGATCGCGAGTAGGCTACGAGAGCAGAAAAACAAAATTTTTCTACCGCGCACACAAGAACATCATGCTTAAGGAGGGATCATGGATCGTTACCTACTAGACGCCAGTGTGCAGTGAAGAAGAGTTGGAGAAGCCGATCCAACCACGCAGCGTCAAGTAGTAGTGGAAGTAGTCGATCGCCCGAACCGATCGTCTCCTCCACGCGATCAACCACACCACGAGCGGATCAATCAGAGGTTGTTGATGCCGATCAATGCCGAACGAAAGCGCCGCCTCCACCGTATCCACCGTCCCGGGTTGGGGCGCCGATCGCGAGTGTACCAAAGACTCGCGAGCGGCTAGGGTTTGGCTCGGAGGTGGCGGCTACGGATTAGCTCGGGATTATCAGTGCGTTCCTCACCCCCTCGCCTCCATATATAGACCTCCTCACTTGGGCCTCGTGGACCGAGGCCCAATAGGAGTCTATCAGGATCTCTATCCGAATTGAGCCCATATCCGAATCACATTGAATTAGTGTTCCAACCCGTTAAGTGTGCGACCACAGCAGGTTCACGTATACTTGGTCGCGACCGTAAACACCTTCAGGTCACCACATTAATAGCGGCCTCTAGCAAGACATATTAACCCCAAAGTATACGTAAAGATCATATCGGTGAACACGTAATGTTCTCATATACTAATCCCTTTGCCTCACGATATAGATTAAGCTCAAGGCGAGACTGTGTCATCCTCTTAATAGCTCAATCACTCTCTCGATTCCGTGATGGATTATAAACTCGTGATTGACTCCTCAATCACCTTGGCATGGCCATGCACTTTCATAATCCATTACATCGAGGGGCCGAGATATCTCTCCCATAAGGAGGGCAAATTCTATCTTGATCATTCACATCCCACTACATGTTTCATGGCAAACCCAAAGACTACTTTTATGACTACCCGCCACGGAGTAGTGTTTAGTAGTCCCAAAGTAGCTACTACGCATCTTTGGGAACCATGATGATCTCAAGTCTAAGGATTCCACATAAACACTACTTGAGACCAGCGATGACACATGGAATCTCTGCGGTGTCTCATGGCGGGTCTATCAACATATGTTCACTAACACATGTCCATATTATTGATTTGGTATCTCCATACCATGATCCATGAGACATGATCATCAATCAATACATATCTTGATCTTTGAATCATATTTGTTCCTCATATGAAATATAATCGGGGATCATTTAGAAATAGCAACATTTTGGCATTAAGAGTCTCATGAATAAGTCACATACTCATTGATCAATAATGATAATGTCTATTTCAAGGAACAAAGCAATGTATCATAAACATAGTATGTGATATATTCAACATCTCCATGTTGCCTCTAGGGCATATCACTGTGAGTCTCCCACTTGCACTAGAGTCAACCATGTAGGTATCTAATACCCTTTGCCCTAGTGTGAGCCTCATGCTTTGGGTGGGAAGCGGCTTTGTCAGCGGATCGCAATGTTCAAATCCGTGTGTACTTTGCATATCTTAACATCGCCTCTCCACAATCTCGCGGATGAGATGAAATCGCAGTAGAATGTGCTTGGACTTACAGTGCGATCTAGGCTCCTTGGCTTGCAATGGCTCCACTTGTTGTCACTGATGAGGTCCATTGGGTGGAGGCACTAGCCATCACACCAAGCTCGAAACAAATTTCTTGATCCAACGACCTCTTTAGCGACTTGAAGCCGCTATGTACTAAACACATTGTAGAATCAAGAAGCTGTCTCTGCTTGGAACTCTTCGACTTACCGCACCGCCATTCAAAGAACACAAATCCGATTGCGATCTAAAATCATCTTTGTCGGTTTGGAAGCTAGCATCGGTGTAACCATTTACAACGATCTCTTCCTCACCCCCATAGACGAGGAACACATCTTTAGTTCTTCTCAAGTACTTCAAGATGTTCTTTACGGTAATCGATGACTTTCACGGATCTCGACCGGTATCTACTCGTAGCACTTAAAGCATACGAGACATCCGGGCGTGTACAAAGCATGGCATACATAATGGATCCAATAGTGAAGCATATGGAATCGCATTCATTTTATCCCGCTCATCGGTGTACTAGGACACCGATTCTTGCTAAGATTTATACCATGTGACATAGGCGGGAAGCCTTTCTTGGAATCTGCATGTTGAACCTTTTCAACACCTTGTCAATGTACGTATCTTGGCTTAATCCAATCGACCTTTTGATCTATCTCTATAGATCTTGATGCCCAGAATATATCGCATCTCCTAAGTCTTTCATAGAGAAACTACTTTTCAATGAAGACTTATGATTCGACATAGGAATGTCATTCGATCAATAATATGTCATCCACATATAAGACCGAAACACGAGTGCGCTCCCACTAGCCTTTTGTAAACACAAGGCTCTTCTTCGTTCTTGATGAAACCAAACCCTTTGATTACTTCATCAAAGCGAATGTTCCAACTCGAGATGCTCGCTTTAATCCATAAATGGATCTTTGGAGCTTGCATATCTTTCTAGGCGATTGCGGATCGACAAAACACGTGGGGTGTGTCATGTACACATCCTCACTCGATTTCCATTAAGGAAAGCTGTTTTGACATCCATTGCCATATTTCATAGTCGAAATAGCGACAATCGCTAGAATGATCCGAATAGACTTTAGCATTGCGACGGCGAAAAAGTTTCATCATAATCAACACCTTGAATTTGTTTGAAACCTTTGGCCACCAATCGCGCTTTATAGATGTGAACATTTCCATCTATGTCTATCTTTTCTTGAAAACCCATTTGCACTCAATGGTTTTAACACCATCGGTGGATCAACCAAGTTCCAAACTTGATTACCGTGCATGGATTCAATTTCGGATCTCATGGCTTCAAGCCATTTCTCAGTCTGGTCCCACCATCGCTTCTTCATAGGTCTTAGGTTCATCGTTGTCTAACAACAATATATCCGTTGTTGAGTAGTCAAGAACATGTACCTCTCGGTACACGACGTGACCTCTCGACCTACGTGGTGCGGTGTGTCCTAGCGGGTTCTTCAATAGTTTGTTCATCTGTTGTGGTTCTCAGAGGGTGAAACGTTTTCGGTGTTTCTCGAATTTCTTCAAGTTGCACCATGCTCCCACTATCCCTTCTTGAGAGAAACTCTTTCTCTAAGAAGACACCATCTTGGCGACAAACACTTTGCCTTCTTCTTGATTATAGAAGTAATATCCTTTTGTTTCCTTAGGATACCCGATAAAGAAGCATTTATCGGTTGGGGTGAGCTTATCAGTTGTAAGCGTTTTACATAAGTCTCACATCCCCAAATCTTAAGAAAAGACAAGCTAGGACGTTGTCTGTCCACATCTCATATGGTGTCTTTTCTCTCGATTTTGATGGAACTACATTTAGTGTGGCGGTACATTTCAAGGCGTACCCCAAAAGACAACGGAAGATCACGTGGCTCATCATGGGCGCACCATATCTAATAAGGTGCGATTTCTCCGTTCGAGATACCCCATTCCATTGAGGTGTTAAGGCGGAGTCAATTGTGGAACAATTCCACAATCCTTGAAGATTACCAAACTCATGGCTCAAATACTCGCCTCCACGATCGGATCGTAGAAACTTGATTGTCTTGCCTAAATGATTTTGCACTTCATTTTGGAATTCTTTGAACTTTTCAAAGGATTCGGACTTATCTTCATCGGTAGATATATCCATATCTACTAAAGTCATCGATAAAAGTTATGAAGTACTGAAAACCACCTCTGGCTGTTGAGCTCATTGGTCCACATACATCAGAATGTACGAGTGCCAATAAGTCACTTGCCCGTTCACCTTGACCGGTGAAAGGTGCTTTTGTCATCTTACCAAGTAAACAAGATTCGCATGTCTCAAATGATTCAAAATCAAATGAGTGCAGAATACCATCTCTATGGAGCTTCTCCATGCGTTTCTCATTTATGTGACCTAGCGGCGGTGCCAAATAAGCGTGGGATTCAAATCATTCGATCGTTGCCTCTTTGTATTAATGTTATAGACCGATGACTCTTCAAGAGTAAGAACATATAACCCATTCACCAATGGAGTATGACAATAGAACATATCTTTGAAATAAAGAGAACAACCATTGTTCACAGATCTAAAGTCATAACCTTACGCTTGTAAACATGAAGCGAAATAATGTTCTTGGAAAGAGATGGAACACAATAACAATTATTCAATTCCAAAACTAATCACGAAGGTAAAGACAATGGCATGGTGCCATGCAGACACGCATGACAACTTTTGCTCCATTGCCAGCGAAGATCCACTTCGCTCCTCCTCAAACTTCTACTTCTTCTTAGCCCCGCAGCGATTTGCAAATGTGAGCAACCGATCCGGTATCAAATACCCAAGAATCGATAGATGAAGTAGCAAGATTGATTTCTATAACATTTATACCTAGGCGGAAGTCGTACTTCCTTCTTTTCTCAAGATCCTCCAAGTACTTTGGGCGTTCCTTTTCCAATGTCACGATTGCTTCTGATGAGTAGCAATGCGCATCGAGCGAGGCCCTTCTTGACTTGCTTGGCCTTAGAACCGCTCGCGATCTCATCGAGCTAACTTTCTTTGACCGCGCCTTTCTTTACATAGGGCTTGCCCTTGCCTTTCGCATCATCATCACATGATGGTGCTTTTCTTAATGCTTTCCTCGGTGATTTTAGCATCCCATGCAACTCACCCAAGGTCTTCATCCATGTTGTTCATGTGATAGTTCGAATGAATGGCTCAAAGCTCGAGGGAGCGGATGAAGAATCACATCGATAGCCAACTCTTGGCTAAGGGAAAACCAAGCTTTTCGGACTCTCAATGTAGCCAATCATCTTAATCACATGAGGGTCGACGGATTCCCTACGCAAGCACGCACGCAAACAAGGACTTTGAAGTGTTGAACCTCTCACCCTTGCTTGGTTCTCAAACATACCACGCAACCCCACAATGATATTGTAGGCATCGTGTTCTCATATTGCTTCAAGCTCGAGAGGACATTGTGGCAAGCATGAGACGACTCACATCAAGGTAATCATTCGTTTGCTTCTCATAAGCTTTCCGTGCGACCACGGTAGCATTATCGGGCAAGTCATCGGGATAAGGAGACTCAAGGACATGCTCCTTGCGCTCTTGCTTGAGAACAATTCTCGTGTTGCGATACCAATCCAAAAGTTCGTTCCATTGAGTTTTCTTTCTCAAGAATAGATCGCAAATTAAAAGAAGCTGGATGCGGCATTAGTTGACATGATCTACAACAAAGAATATGCAAAGTTTAGCACTATGTTCATGTTTGATCTTCCATTAAACAATTTAACAAAAGATACTCCCACTATATGTTTTGTAATCGTCTTCCCTCTAACGACATATAGTGTTTAAGATCCATGTTCATCTAAGTTCTAGTGAGCTTTGGCATCTTTGCTAGAAACCTAGTGGCGAGGTAAGCAACACTTGCTAATCACATCTTATGTGACTCTTGTTTGTTGGGTGGCATCAATGCCCGGCTCCCAACACCATGCCCCAAGGCCCAAATCTAATTTGATAGCCTTGTCAAGTAAACCAATACTATGCATGTGGATGTCCGACATCCACCCTATTACCTCAAGATAGTTGATGGTACTCGCTTTGGCGAGACCTACCAAACAATGATCATGATTCTTATAGGCGCGACAATTGGAAGGGCATCAAAACAAATTCTTAATTTTTTCTTGAGAGAAGCTATTCTATCATGAAAAACTAACCCTTAGTTGGTATGGCATGAAAGAATAGTATGACAAGAAATAAACATCACATGCATATAATCACATTATACTGTGAATGGTATGGCATTTTGTATCGTAGTGGTCGCCATCGCCATGGTTCCACGGTGATACTCTTCGCCACACTTCTTGTCCTCTTTGTCATCATGCTTGAAGCCTCCATAGCAAAGAACTAAACTATTACAACTAATAGGTAGCAAATGAATTACATGAGGAGCTCAAGCATCACAAGTCGACACGCAGTCGTTATACAATTAAAGAACGACCTCAACCCGGTGTGATTAATACGACACAGCCGCCAAAACACACATGCATCACATATGCATCTATGCCATACCATTCACATCATTCCTCGCAAAAATAAGTTAGCGTAGAACATATTCTACATACGACATGAATGTGTTTCTATAACAATCTATGCGTGTACGCAACGGCGGTCCCGCGAAGACTAAACATACATTCACGCGAAGACTAAACATACATATACTTGAACAATAATATTAGTCTCATATATACATTTGTCATTATCACCAAAACATTATAAAATTATTTTTCATTAACATCAAAATCTCATAATGGCATTTGTCATTAACACCAAAACCAACTTAAACGGAGCTTGATCTTTCGGTAGAGCAACAACACGAGGAATGAGTCGTCACCTTCGACATCGTCGATTTCCCATACCGTATAACGCCATCCTAGGGCGCCCAACCCTCAACGCCTTGGGCAGTCCTACACCATAGCTTTCTATGCATGAAACTCATAGGGCCGTAAGGCATCATCACCGTGTTCGAGGACTAAGACCTCACCCAACAGATAGAGCTTGGCACTCAGGGCCCATGCCGGAAGGTACACGTGCTCATGGATACCCCTGGAGCAGGCATGCCCTCTGCCCCGGGTGGACGCCCAAGCCTCGGTCGGACGGCGGAGTCAAGAGAGTCCCCCTGCACACCGCCGAATAGCAGGTGTCCATTGGCGAGGGCCTTTCCCCAGAGGTCGAGCATGATCTACTCGAGTACTCGGGACAACACGAGCGTCTTGGCGTGGTCGCCGCCCAAGTTATAGGGTCATCCTCTCTCGCTATGGGACTAAGTTATAGGAGGGCCCTATACAACAACCCATAATTTCATCTCCGAAGCCCTCTAGGGCGCCAAGACGCGGTATACCGAACTGGAGAAGCTGGCCTACACACTTGTCATGGCCTCGAGAAAACTTTGGCCTTACTTCCTCGCTCACCCCACCACTGTGCCTTTCTCATTTCCCTTGGCGGAGGTGCTACATAACAAGGAGTCCATAGGTCGCATCAGGAAGTAGGCGGCTAAGCTCGCCCCCTTCTCCTTGATGTACGCCGTGCACGGCCATAAAGTATCGGGTCTCGCGAGACTTCCTCGTTGAGTGGACCCGTCGGCTCGACCACACGTCTACCGCCAATGAGACCCGGTGGATAATGGATCGCGAGTAGGCTACGAGCGGAAAAACAAAATTTTTCTCCGCGCACACAAGAACATCATGTAAGGAGGATCATGGATGGTTACCTACTAGACGCAGTGCAATGAAGAAGAGTTGGAGAAGCCGATCCAACCACAGCGTCGTCAAGTAGTAGTGGAAGTAGTCGATCGCCCGAACCGATCGTCTCCTCCACGCGATCAACCACACCACGAGCGGATCCAATCAGAGGTTGTTGATGCCGATCAATGCCGAACGGCGGCGCCTCCACGGTATCCACACGTCCGGGTGGAACGCCGATCGCGAGTGTACCAAAGACTCGCGAGCGGCTAGGGTTTGGCTCGGAGGTGGCGGCTACGGATTAGCTCGGGATTATCAGTGCGTTCCCCGGCCCTCGCCTCCATATATAGACCTCCTCACTTGGGCCTCGTGGACCGAGGCCCAATAGGAGTCTATCAGGATCTCTATCCGAATTGAGCCCATATCCGAATCACATTCGAATTAGTGTTCCAACCCGTTAAGTGTGCGACCACAGCAGGTTCACGTATACTTGGTCGCGACCGAAACACCTTCCGGTCACCACATTAATAGCGGCCTCTAGCAAGACATATTAACCCCAAAGTATACGTAAAGATCATATCTATTTGAACACGTAATGTTCTCATATACTAATCCCTTTGCCTCACGATATAGATTAAGCTCAAGGCGAGACACGTGTCATCCTCTTAATAGCTCAATCACTCTCTCGATTCCGTGATGGATTATAAACTCGTGATTGACTCCTCAATCACCTTGGCATGGCCATGCACTTTCATAATCCATTACATCGAGGGGCCCGAGATATCTCTCCCATAAGGAGGGCAAATTCTATCTTGATCATTCACATCCCACTACATGTTTCATGGCAAACCCAAAGACTACTTTTATGACTACCCGGTTATGGAGTAGTGTTTAGTAGTCCCAAAGTAGCTACTACGCATCTTGGGAACCATGATGATCTCAAGTCTAAGGATTCCACATAAACACTACTTGAGACCAGCGATGACACATGGAATCTCTGCGGTGTCTCATGGCGGGTCTATCCAACATATGTTCACTAACACATGTCCATATTATTGATTTGGTATCTCCATACCATGATCCATGAGACATGATCATCAATCAATACATATGCTGATCTTTGAATCATATTTGTTCCTCATATGAAATATAATCAGGGATCATTTAGAAATAGCAACATTTTGGCATTAAGAGTCTCATGAATAAGTCACATACTCATTGATCAATAATGATAATGTCTATTTCAAGGAACAAAGCAATGTATCATAAACATAGTATGTGATATATTCAACATCTCCATGTTGCCTCTAGGGCATATCACCAGCAGTGGACCCTTCATACCGACGGAGCCTACGACACTCCTGGCGCCGAGGTGGGCGCAGTTGTCATTACGCCGGAGGGACATCGCCTGCTGTATTCGGCACGTCTCGGGTTCCCGGCGACAAACAACACGGCTGAGTATGAAGCACTACTCTTCGGCCTTGCCAAGCTCAAAGCCCTGGGCGCGCGAAGGGTCCTTGTCCGCACCGACTCGCGTCTGCTCACGGGCCACGTTGACAAATCCTACCAGGCTAAGGACCCCGATTTGGCCAAGTATATAGCCGCGGTAAGGGCGAAGGAGTGCCATTTCTTGGGCATCACGGTGAAGGCCATTCCGCGAGCGGACAATGAGCAGGCCGATGCCCTCACCAAGGCTGCTAGTCAGCAGATCCCCCTCCCCGCGGAGGCATTCTACAAGGTCTTGCCCACGGCAGCCATCAAGCAAGACAAGCGTGATGCAGCCCTCATCCATCAAATCGCCCAGCAAGGCGACTGGCGAGAGCCTATCTACAGCTTTTTGCAGGGCATAGTTGAGCCAGACGACCCCATCGAGCTGTGATGTTTACAACACCACGCTAGGTCTTTCTAGGTGCTGGACAACATTTTGTACAAACGAGGAGTCTACGCTCCACTCCTACGATGCCTCTCGCGCAATGAGGGAAAGCGCCTCCTCGTCAAAATTCATGCAGGGCTCTGCGGCTCGCATATTGCGCCGAGGTCCCTCATTGGCAAGGCGTTCAGGCAGGGCTTCTATTGGCCAACGGCCCTCGTGGATGCACAAACCTCGTGCGCCGGTGTCAAAGATGCCAGTGGATGGGATGGGTCATCCACAAACCTCTGAGCAACTTGCAGCCTATCCCACCGGTATGGTTGTTGGCGCGCTGGGGCATTGATGTCGTTGGACAACTCCCGCGCGCCCTAGGGGATCTTCGATTTGTCGTAGTCACCCTGGAATATTTCTCCAGGTGGCCTGAGGTGGTGGCGCTGGCTAGAGTAACCTCTGCAGCCATGCAGCGGTTCCTCTAGCAAAACTTCATTTGTCGCTTTGGAGTCCCAAGGGAGATCACCGTCAACAACAGTCTGCAGTTCGATTCTACGCTATTTACGCTCCGATATGCCTCGGTTGGGCACCCGCAATCCAACGGAGCAGTCGAGCGTGCAAATGGCGCCATTTCCGCCGAAGTCAAGAAGTGCCTCGTCGGCCTACCGAAGGGCAAGTGGCCGGACGAACTTCCCAACGTGCTCTGGTCCCTTCGCACGACGGTAATGCGTCCGACGGGGTTCACGCCATTCAAACTCCTCTTCGATGATGAGACGGTCACGCTAGAAGAAATCAAGGTTGGCTTGAGGAAAGTCCTCGCTCAGGCCCCGACAGATGAGCGTTCGTTGTCCCTAGATCTTGTCGATGGTGACCGAGCTTGCGTCACCGAACACGTCGTGAAGTACACCCTCCAGGCAGCCCGTGCCTACGACTGCACCGTGTACTCGTGAGAATTCCAGGTCGGAGACCTCATCCTCAAAATGGCACTGCATGCGGCGATAGTGGGCAAGCTAGAGTACAAGTGGGAGGGACCATACATCGTCGCGGTGGCTTTGCAGCATGGGGCATATCGTCTCGCAACTTTGGAGGTACGAACTCTCCATCACACGTGGAATGCAGACCGCCAGCGATGATATTACGCATGAAGGCAAAGAAACGCTCAGCATGCCTCGGGCACTATACTTCCTGTAATAGCTCACCCGCGCAAACGGACAATCAATAAAAGTGCACCGTTCATAAAAACATTGTCCCATTCCATGCAAGACACATCGAGGCAACCCTCCGCGTGCACTCTTCGGAGTCTAAATTAGACACGCGGAGGTGAACCTCCGCGTGCACTCTATGGAGTATAAAAAAATCACGCGAAGGCCCCGCGCCTCGGCGTACTCTGCGGAGTATAAAGCGCCGGGAACTTAGCCTTCCCAGGTAACTCTACGGAGTATAAAAAAATCGCGAGAAGGCCCCACGCCATGGCGTACTCCGCGGAGTATAAAGCGCTGGAAACTTAGCCGTCCCGGGCAACTCTACGGAGTATAAAAAAGTCGTGCGAAGGCTCCGCACCTCGGCTACTCTGTGGAGTATAAAGCACCAGGAACTTAGCCACCCCGAGCAATTCTGCAGAGTATAAAAAAATCACGCGAAGGCCCCGCGCCTCGACGTACTCTGCAGAGTATAAAGCGCTGGGAACTTAGCCGTCCCAGTCAACTCTATGGAGTATAAAAAAGTTGCGCGAACGCCCCGCGCCTCAGTTTACTTTGCGGAGTATAAAGCGCCGGGAACTTAGCCGTCTCGGGCAACTCTATGGAGTATAAATAATCACGCGATGGTCTTGCGCCTCGGCGTATGGCCTAGAGTATAAATAACACGCGGGGGTGAGCCTCCGCGTGTACCCATCGGAGTAGAACATTGACATGCAAGTACATTTCCCGTTGCACGGTACGAAGTAAGCCTATGATTGTGCGCTCAGCACAAGTCGCCAGCTCCGCTACCACCATTTCGAAGGGTAAAGGACGGAGCGCTCGTGCGTCTACATCTACCCACCAGCTTCGCTGCTGCCACTTCAAAGGGTAAGGGACGGAGTGCTCGCGCGTCTACATTTAGCCGTCAACTCCGCTGTCGGCACTTCGAAGGGTAAGGGACAGAGCGCTCGCGCGTCTACATCTAGCCGCCAGCTCCGCTGCCGCCACTTCGAAGGGTAAGGGACGGGGCGCTCGCACATATACATCTAGACCCTTTGTCCCTACCCTACTTCCTAAATGTTGTGTGTCGCGTGCTGGGGGGTGAAGTTCATGGCATTAGCTTCGCATCCCACCACGACAAGTGCTGTCAAAGCAAAGCGCGATCACAAAAGGGAGACGGCGCACAATGTATTTTCCTTTGGGAATGCTTCCATTAAATGGGCGAAACATGGCGTTTACAAGCACATTCATTCGGACTTGTTCAAAACAACTATTCGTCCGACTCTTCTATCTTAACACATTCCCTCTCGAAGTCTCTCCGGTCAAACGCCGCTTTTCCCAGAAATGAAGGGAATCCTCCGCCTAGCCCTAGTGTCAAAGGTGCCACCGGACCATAAGGTCTGAAACTAGCAAGCAGCCCCTATCAAGCACCTGATTGACACAAACACAAAGTATGAGAACTTCGAAATTTTCATTCCATTGCCAAAAAGGCAGAGGGCATGAAGCGCCATTTTACATAGTATGATATGGGATACACAACGGGCTACATGAGTGGGCATGGGGCTTGGGCGTCACACCTGTGGGTTGACGCCGTGTCCGGACCTGGCAGCACCACCTTCGTCGCATCGCGGGACTTCGTCCAGCCACGCCCCGAGGTCACCTTCACCTTGTAATCTTCACCTCATGGCTACCTTCGCCGCGGCCTCGCCGATGTAGTCCCAGATGTACTGGTGGAAGGCCCGTGTAGAGCGGCAGACCGCATACATCGCTTTAGACATAACCCCACCTCCGGCGGGCAGCTCTAGCAGTGGAGTGGCGAGCTCGCCAACGTGCAATCAGCCCCGATGGTGGAGAAGACCGAGGACGATCCGCATCATGACCAGTGAGCAGTGGTTGCCGAAAGAGCGCGCGACGCTTAGCGTGAGCGCCGACGCCTCTCCGATCCGTCGGAGGGTGTTTGAAAAGTCCTCGGGCCCGAAACTGCGAGGTGGTACCACGACGGCAAGGTCAAAGAGCCCACTCTCCAAAGCCTCCATCGAGCTCTATGTCGCCACCGAGGCGTCGCCCAGAGCTTGGTAATTCTCCACAACAGCCACGATCAACCGGGCCTTCTCCTCTTCCAACGCGGCGATCTGCTGTAGTAGGCCTTCTCACTCTTCGGAGGCAAGACGCTGAGTCTGCTCCATCTTCGCGCCCTCGGTCTCAAGGAAACAAATGTGCTCGTCCTTCGAAACACAAGCTTCTTGGGCATCTTCAGTGGATTGCCGAGCGGTGGCGACCTCTGACCCCGAGGCACGGAGTCGCTCCTCCAGGCCTTCGCGTTCATGAGCCTGGGCCGCCTGCAGAGTGCGGGCAAGGGCGAGAGCCTACAACACGACACTTGGTGAAATCCTTATAAAAGCAAAACGCAATCAAAACAGTCACCGCACATACCTTCATCTCCTCGGCCTCCAGCGTGCTCTCCAAGAGCTTTGCACCGTAGGACGATAGCGTTCGCTGGTCTAACCCAGCGTTTGCACAGTCAGTAGTGCCTTGTAGAGCCCCAGCGCCTCTAGCCGAGGGATGAAGTCGGCCACAGTCAGCCGTGGGCCCTCCACTCCCACGGTCTCCGCATGGGCGGACATCGAGGACACATCCAGCGTAGGAATGCCCGCACCTCCACGGCCGCCTCTATCGCTAGAGCCTTGCCTGTGTCCCGAGGATTGCGTGCCTGCTGATGCCGGTGAGGTGTCAGCGAGCAGATCGGAGAAAGTCTCGCGAAGTGGCGAGGAGAGAAGGATTGGTTTTTACCTACTCCGCCAAGCGGTGAGGATTGTCATGAAGTTACGCCAGCGTCTGTGGGAACAGTGGGAGCATCGCCACCATCTCGTGGGACAGATCCACTTCGGGCCTTGCGACTTCTACCTCGGAGTTCGACCCTGACAACACGGCCACTGCGACTTGGAATTTCCTACTCTTCCCCGCAGGCGAAGCAGTGCGGGCACGCTTCATACTCGGTGCTTTCGAAGGCGCCTCGTTGGCCCCTACGACCGGTGTAGATGAAGATGCCCCGCATTCGGCGATGTCGGCGTCGGGTCTGTGGTGCCCAGCACCCTCGTCGCTCGCATCGCTCACGGGCCCCTTATCACCAGTTGCGTCATGCTTTGCCTCCACTTCTAGGTCAGGGTTCCTGTACTCCGCCAGGTCGGAGCCAGTCACTGTGGTGGCCTCGGCTCCGGTGGGTCCGTCGAGAGGAGCGGCCATCGAGCTTGGTGGGGCGACAGGCGACCGGACCCTTCGGTGGGGGGGAGAAGCCTCCCCCTTGTCGTCGTCACCCCGAGGGCGACCCCAGCTGATAGTCGGCACGGGCGCTCCTGCATAGGGATGCCGAGAGCTTTGCAGACGTGGTTTATCCGCCCCACGTTCGTTGTCACCGACTCCCGAAGACTGTGCTCCTTGGCCACATACGATCCAAGAAACATAGTTGCGGCGCGCTCCACGTCCTCAAGAAGGAGCTCCACGAAAATGAAGGATTAAATCTGCAAACTGATTCATCACTTCGCGCACAATAGGGGTCATCGAATACTCACTCGGATCTGCAGGCCTTGCCAGCGAAGACACTGTCGAAGAAATGCCGTCATCGCGGGCGGGCCCGGGTTGCATGGCCCACTGTCGGGCCAACGGAGCCACCCCAAACATTAGGAATTCCTCCGCGAGGTTTCGCATGTTAAACCGCAGAGCAACCCCTACCAGCCTCTGCGCCCGCTATTTGTCGTCGCGGTCCAGGGTCACTGAAGGTAAAGTGTTGAACTCCATCGGATGGCCCGTCCACTTTGGGCTGCTGCCGCCCTCCGCGCGATGGTAGAACCACCTCCACATCCAGTTCGACTCCCACTTTGCTCAGGTCGCATTCGCCGGGAACAACTTCGTGCACGACGGACGAAGCACGAAGTTAACGCTCCCAAAGTTGGAATACTCCCCCTATCTAGCTTCTTCGGTTGGCAACGCGCGTCGTGGAGGAATGCGAACAGAGCGATGCTAGGCCACATCATCTTCGTCCGCGACACCCAGCAATAGACGGCCAGACGAACAAGCGCGTTGGGAGTGAGGTGCGCCAGCTCCAACCCGTACGCTCGAAGCACGTCGCCGATGAACAACGCAGATGGGAATCGGAGTCCAGCCTCTAGGTAAGCAACGAAGAACACCGCCTCCGATTCTGTGGGGTGTGGCTCTATCTTGGTGGCAGATGGAAGACGAACTACACTGTGGTCCGAGAGCTTTCCCTCGCGCAAAAGAGACCCAATGGTCTCCTCCATCACCAGGCTCTGCTCCAGCACGTTTGAGCAGACGCCATTGAGCTTTCTTGTCGTGCTCCACCGCTTGTTTGCTAGCGATGAGTCGCGGTCGATCAGCTCGTACTCCATCTCTATCGCCGACGAGTCGCGCCGGCTAGAGGGGCTGCCATCACTCGATGATGTGACAACGCTCGTCTGGCGAGAATGGTCGTCACCATGGGCCATCTCAGCTATGGTTCTTTCGACGACAGCGAGCGCTGCACGACAACAGTCACCTGGGACAACGTATCACGGGCACCGGTGGCCAAATGGGAAATGCGAGAGGACGGAGCGCAGTGGTGGGAGTTGGCGAGTGGCGATGTGTACGACAGTAGGGCGTATGGAGCAGTAAGCGCAAAGCACTGTTGACGCGGCAAGTGCAAAGTGGGGGACAACGACACGACAACAACCGCTCTTTTAAAGCCTGTTCGGCTGCCCCATGATCAGGATGCCCAATTGGTGGCAACTAACGCCGCACGACCTCCCTATCGTGCCCACACACATGTCCCATGACGCCTCGGACGCACGCACGACCGCATTCAAGCGCCGACTGACATCGCACGACGCGCCAATACAATTGGGCCACGTGTCCCACCACATCTCGAGGCCGCTTCGACTTTGGCATGCACACACCAGCAAATCGGTCCGCACGACCGCGGCCAAACGCCGACTGATAGCACACGACGCGCTAATGCAATGTTGCCACGTGTCCCACTACGCCCGAAGGCCGCTGCGACTTCGGCGTCCGGAGGGACGTTAGTACTTTAAGCGGGTGGTGAAATTACTTTGGCCCGCACAGCCCATCACAAGGCATCGCAGGTCGCAAGGACGGAGGGGGCCAATGGGCTCGATGGCATGGTTTCGGCCCGTGAGAAGCCCTTTACCATGAGAGGCTTCTGTAGTAGGGTGTCCCCCCACCTAAGCCCATCCGACCTTTTTGGGATTGTAAGGCCCAGTGTAATATATGTAATGACATGTATGCCCCCTAGAGAGATACATGACTGTAAGGGTAGCATTGTAATTTTGCCCTATGGGATATGCATACATATATATATACACACACACACATACATACATATATATGTGTACACACACACACACACACACACACACACACATATATATATATATATATATATATATATATATATATATATATATATATATATATATATATATATATATATATATATATATATATATATATATATACACATATATATATATATATACACACACACTAGTTGAATGCCGTGCGTTGCTACGAATTTTAAAATTTATCATACTACATGTTTTAAAATTTATCGTTCTACGAGGAGAAAAAACTACCTATATGTGGATCCGGACGGTGATCTTTGATCGAGCAGTGAGAAGAGAGGAGAGAGAGGAGAACGGACCGACGACCACCAACTTCAATTTATATAATAGTAAATATATATATATATATATATATATATATATATATATATATATATATATATATATATATATATATATATATATATGTATGTATGTATGTATATGTGCCCTGAACACGCAAGGGGCATGTGTTGTTCATTCATCTCAACCATTTCACTACTCTCTCACTTTATTATTTGGTCAGTAGCCACAATAGTATAAACAGTAAATCCTGCAAAAATTGATAAAGATAGCATAACGTTCGTTAAAGATAGAACATCAGGTCCATGAGAGAAGAGGAGTGGAGATGGGGTCGGCGCGGCCAAAGAGGACGTCGTCGAAGCGCCGCACTCGAAGCGCTATAGCAACCACCCTTGACGACTGCTTTGACCACGGCGCTTCGAGCACGAAGCTGTAATCGAACGGATGTGATCGAAGAGCATGTAAAACTCGATAAAGGTAGCAAAAAATTCGATAAAGATAGCACCTCAGGTCCATGAGAGAACAGAGCAAATTCGGTAAAAGGTAGCATAAAATTCGATAAAAATAGCACCTAACACCTCAGATCCATGAAACAGGTGCGACGATGGGGTTGGTGTGGCCAAAGAGGAGGTGGGCATAGCACCTCATATCCATGAAACAGGAGCGGCAATGGGGTTGGCGTGAACAAAGGTGGTGGGGCCGGCGCGACCAAAGAGGAAGAAGGTGATGCGAGTGAAGAGAAAAAAGAGCGGTGGGCGTGGCCCAAGCAAAGAAGAGAAAGCGAGAGCAAGGAATCATAGAGTAGGTAGAGAATAGCAAGCGAGGGTAATAGAGCGGAGGACGCGGGTGTAGCTACGAAAAAGGCAGCTGCAATGCGCCACGAGGAAAGCGACGTGAACATTCGCGAGAACACACGGAACTCCCCCAAATGTTGTGCATCGTGCGGTCCGCTTGATCGAACGGCCGACGCAGGCGTATGCTAAAGAAGAGTATTCAGCAAAGCAGAGGGCTTTTTCGTAAAGTAAGTCAGTGACATGGCGTGTGGAGGTCAAAAATCCCTGAGATTTAATATAGGGAGTATATGTAGCTTTTGTGATGTGTAATATTATATTATTTTGATGGAACCGAGACCATATCAATATTTGAATGTTTAAAACATGCTATGTTTGCAATCTAAGTATAGCATTCAGTAAAGTGTGACTAAAAAGATGCTCATAAATATCGTCTTAAGGTTCTATTTGGAATGCTGCAGTTTTCGCACATTTTCTCCGGAATTAAACTGTTTTCGATTATATTTTTTTAAATCACTACGTTTCAAACAAGGCCATATTCAGAACATAGAAATTCTTGTATTCTGGCGTAGATTTTCCTGTGATTTCTGTAAAATTTCGACGTTCCCAGGCTCATCAAACTTTCTGCCACTTGTTTCTATTTTTTTCCTCTCTTTCTCTCCTCTTTCTCTCTCTCTCTCTCTCTCTCTCTCTCTCTCCCATTTCCGTGCTTTGGTGCGTGGCGGAGGCGACGGCGGCGCACCACGGCAACGGCGACGGTGGCTCCCCCTGGCCGAGGTAGCGCGTCCCCTTCGCCTCCTAGCGCCCTTCCGTTCTCCTCCCGCGCGGCCATCCCCTTCTCCTTGCCGCCCTCTCGCGCCGTCCCCGTCGAGGAGAGCCGGCCTGCCGGATCGAAACAAAACCGAGTCGACGCTGCCGGCTGCTCTCGGATTCGGAGCCTCGATCAGTCTCATCTTTTCCTAATCCGCGGGTCAATCTTTCTTGATTCCGCCCTCCTGACTGATGCATGCCTCAACGCTTAGATCAGCTGCCAATTTCTTGGTACCACTAATCTCTAGGGCCAGTCCACACTTGTGCAAAAGCTAAACAGTCCAGCGATGGGTTTTGCGTATGCCTCTTGTTGTACCTCTAGTATTGCTCATATTCTAGATTTTGGATTTGGAACCTGTGGTTAGGCTTTCAATTCAATATAGGACGAGCCCACTTTTGGTATTCCGTAGTGGCATGATTCGCAATAGAATCCGATAGCACCACGCCTTGTATCCATGTTCGACGAATGTAGGACTGCATTTTGAGGGTGATATGGGAGTATATGGACTGGAGTTCATTTATCATTTTTTTTCCATTTTGTTTCATTGAGGTCTGAGTACACACATATTTCGATTTTAGTGTGGAAGAGTTAATTTGTCTGTCTGTTTCAGTCATTCCAGCACCAACGAAAGTTGTTCTTGTGTCACTGGAATAGGATGTGATCATGGCATGCTAACACATCACTCTTTCATATGTCTGCAACCCCACCATGCATGCATACCTTCACTAGTTTCTAGAACCAAAGATCAAATCTGGTTTCTTATTGAAACCCAAAGTTCTGTTGCAGAGAATTCAAAAGTATGACAAAACAGTACCAACAAGTCTTCAAAGAAACAAAACTAAGGGGCACTAGAGAAGAACATCATCTTCCAATTTGTCATCTTTAGCTCCCATCAGCTTCTTCCTTCAGCCAGCTGCAGGCAGCACCTTTGAAGTTGGTTGGCTTCATCCAGCCATGTTCCAATCTTCCATCTTTGCTTCTTTCTCCTGCAGTAGGATTTTCCACAACTGTAGTGATGAGGTGCTGTTATGAGCATTACGTGAATGGGATCAACAAATTTGTGGTAAAAAAAAATTATTTATGCTAGTTCACAGAACACAGCAAAGCCAAACATGGCAAACTCCGTTTTCTTTTCCTGATCCTGATATCCATGTTGTTACAGGCTCATCTGTAGAGCCAGGTTTAGACCTCCACTCCAGTGCATCCCTCACTATAACATTCTATACTTTGAGCCATGGCCATGGGACACTGAAACAAAATATGGTCATTGATCTCCTCTTGACGAAGAAATTTGGTTTTTTGGTTTTTGCAGGTTGGAAATAGCTCTTTGCCACAACTTCGTCGAAATTGGCCACCAAATGCCATCCATATATAAGTCAGAAAACCTTTAGTTTTTCCCCCGCAATCCTCCCCTCTCCAACCCGAAGAGGCCACCTCCTCTTTTGCGAGTCACCTAGGGTTTGGGCCTCGCCAGTCTGGTTGCCTCCACGCCAGCGGCGCGCCGGCGGCCATGTGTCCCGGCGCTGCCATCCTCCTCCCATGCGCCTCCGTCCTCCTCGCGATCGACGCGTGGCCATCATCCCCCCACCTGTCGTCTGGCGCCGCTGTCCTACCCCACACCTCCGTCCTCTCCACGCAATAAGCTACTTATTGATAAGCCTAAGCCCAAACAAACAATCCCACAGTGCATGCATAGCTTCATGACATACTACGTTTTCAGAACACTATTTGATGTATTGCTTGATCATCGAAACATGAAAATAAGATCTTGTGGTTGTCAAAAATGTCAAAATGTGATGCTAGCATTGTGCTACCTCAGATTTCTTATTATGTTGCTTGTAAGAGATTATTATTCAATGAATCTCTGAAATGATGTTATTATTTTACAGGAACCGTGATAAGGATACTGCATCCATCATTTTAAGTGAGGAACTGCCAGTCTTGTAGCAATTAATAACTCCTGACCTTCCATGGCGCAACCCTCTGCTGAAAAAACACCATCAGTCTATCTGTACATCCCTAATATCATTGGTAAGCTTCTGGTTGGTTGCTTGTTTACATATCTGCATATCACTATTGCTATTACCAAAATTACTGGGCAGATGCTATTTTACAAGAATTATCATTTGTTCTGCTGATTATATATCTCCACAAGTCTACATTGAACTTTGCTGGATCTGGATGATTCTATTATTGACATGGTGCAACTGGAAACATTATCACTTTTTATCATTGTTTTTTTACTTCTTTAATTCAAGTTCTTACATCTATATCAGATGCATCACTTATTCTTATAGTTTTGTTGCCACTTTGCAGCAAATAGCAATGGTGCGCAAAAAATAGTAACCCAAAAGAAACTAGAAACAAAATAGTAGAAACTAACATGACAGAATGCATGCTATTGAATGTTTACAACGAGGCAATCTTTTTCACTTAGAAAGTGTTGCTAGCAAGTGGATGAAAAGTGGAATTTTCAACATATGAGAATTGTTATTGTGCAGGATATTTCAGGATCATCATAAACTTCATTGCATTTGTTGTTTGCTATTCCAATAGGCCACTGTTTGCTATCCTGTACTTCTTCAGGCGAGTGTCATAAATTTATCTGCAGACCACTTGTGTTCATTATATTATGCAATTGGTTTATCTCTAAGATTCTAACATCCTTGGAAAAATATCAGCTTTTTCTGTGATGGCTTGGATGGTTGGTTTGCACGGAAGTTTAATCAAGGTAACAAGTTGAATCCCTTTTGTGTTCAAGTCATGTAGCTTGCCCTTCTGCAGGAGAAGGGTAATTTCTAGCGTTTTCTAACTTTTCTTCTATGTTGAAACTTATGGCATTTTGTATTAATGAACTTTTGAAAAAGCTAATGTTAATATATT
Source organism: Bonia amplexicaulis (assembly GCA_036346245.1). Lineage (NCBI taxonomy): Eukaryota > Viridiplantae > Streptophyta > Magnoliopsida > Poales > Poaceae > Bonia > Bonia amplexicaulis. The sequence goes on along the minus strand of CM070755.1, from coordinate 15,151,500 downwards.
GGTTACAGCTAAATCTCTTTATGGCCTGTTTGGATGAGGGGAATGTTTTTTGGGATTCTTATTTATTTTCCCCGTATATATGATACTGGGTAAGTTTTTGAAACTATCTCATCAGTTTATCTCATTCTATGAATCAGCATCAACATTTGGAGCTGTTTTGGACATGGTAACAGATAGGTACTCCTTGAATAAATCATTGAACTCTGTATAAGGAGGGTGGATACATTCTGCAGTGTGAAATAATTACATTTCTCTTATTGCTCTTCTTCAGGGTTAGCACTGCTTGTTTATTGGCACTTCTCTCCCAGTTTTACAGGTAAATGAAAGCATAGAGCAGAGCACTTCAATTGTTGTATTTGAATCTCATACTTGCCTTAGTTTTCTTTTTAGGCCACATTGTATCTTGAAAGCACTCCATTTGCAAATTGCTTTGCAGACCTGGCTTAGTTTTCTTGATGTTGCTTGGGTTGGACATTACAAGCCACTGGTTTCAAATGTACAGGTTAGTTTTCTCTACTATTTTTGTTCAACTCATACCAGTTATCACTTTGTTTCTCCTAGTAGGCACTTAATTCTGTTTCAGAAGGTACAAAAGGGAACATAATAAATACAAATATTAACTGTGCAAGTACTGTGTGATGACTTCATGATGCATACGTTGTGTGCTCATTGTTCTAGAGTTTCTTATGTTCTATTTTGTGATGCATCTATATTTACTTTATACATTAGTTGCTAACTATATATATTTTCTGTACTAGTTCTTTCTTATCAGGTAAGACTAGCCACAAGGATGTAAAGGACACAGGCAATTGGCTTCTGAAATTATATTACGGATATCGGCCATTCATGGCCTTTTGTTGTGTTGCTTCTGAGGTATGTGATTGTCCACAAACAGTATCGTCACGGATGTTTGGCTGCTGTCATGAGGAACACATGAATAAGTAGATACAACACGAGTGCTGTTTGGGATGGCATTTGGTTGGGTGAGCTGGAGGATGGGACATAGGATGAGTATATGTGTTTTTTGAGGGCTAGATACAGGATGTGTAGTGACCAAAACCAACCCATTCAATGAGCCCATCGTGTATCTGCTGTTTCTGCACATGAAACCAATATAGAGAACTCAACTTTAGCCAGCCATTCAAACCATCTCCGCACATCCAACACCCTTTTGTACATTATCATCTATATATTCCACCTTCTAACCTAGAAAGTTTCCAAATTACAGGTTCTATACATTATCCTTTTTCTCTTTGCTGATGAAAAATCGACAAGCTTACTTAATGTAAGATGACATCATTTCTATAGTTGCCATCTCTAATTAACAAGTGAGTTGCTTAGCATCTGGTATTCCTGTGTGCAACAGGTGTGCAGAGGTATTCTGAAGCAAAGTCCCCTCATTGCCATTGTGTTTATTTCAACTCTTCTTGGCTGGGCATTGAAACAAGTGATCAATGTCATCCAGGTATTCAAAAACATCCTTAAAGTTTTGTGTAGCTAATTGCTATTTGCACATCTGCATCTATTGAGGTTTAGCTGGAACCATGGCATTACTAGATTATTAGATGTAGAGCAAAACAAAACAAAAAAAAGCTGTTGATGCAGTAATTGACCTAGGCTTTTTCTAATTCGGCCACCATAACTAGTCTTCGTTTGGATTGTCGTCATGTTCAAGCTTGTTGCACATGATTCTGACAGTACTAATTTATATACTTCAATATGAAGCTCAAAGTTTTGACATTCATGCACCTTTCCTGAGTGCAGATGAAAACGGCTACAGATGCTTGCGTTGTGTTTGATTTGAAGAGAGCCAAGTGAGCAGAAAGGCACCGAGATTTCGTTTAGATTGTGTTGGCATATCCGAGAAAACTTATCATGAGGCTTGGTTGTACCAAGGCACAAATAGAAGCTCCTTGATGTATCTTTAACACGCCTCTGATGTGAGGAGGGCCGGCATGTTATGAAAAAAGCAGCCTGAAAAGAAAAGGACAATGATCTGAGGAAAAAAAAACACAGATTGTCAAGTTCAGTATCTGTATGTCTTTCTACAATGATGATGATTCGATCTTTGTTTATGTACCTTACCAACCAGTAAATATGATCGTGGCTACCTCCCGTTACACTAGTTTACATGTTCAATATTTACTTGTTTTGGTTCAGGTTTCGTATTTGCTCCGCTTAGTTAGGCTGTCTGGGCATATGTTTCCCAGTTTCATAAAAGTTTTGGAGCACTAATTTAGTGATCCTCCTATAGCATTTTTACATAAAGTTGTGCATTAATCTGGTATTCTCCAGACCAGGCTCTTCATTTTTCCACCGCTGGTCTGATCCATTTATTTATAATATTTCTAGCAAGCATGGCAAAGTATTATTTATAGTGTTTACTGTGTTAGGCATAAATTTTATAACTTTCATTATATGCAAGGTTAATAATTTTACTACAGGTGATAACTTTGAGAGGAATTGAATCTAAACTAATGATGCGCCTTGTGTAGGAAAATGCCATGCAAACATAGCTGAAGTGTAACTAGAAGAATGATTCTTGATTTTCAATTCGTCTACATAGGCAAATTCTTACCTTTCCATTTTGCCCGTGGCCTCTTGAACGGGGCCTGCGAAGCTTTCCCATTCTTCTGGCTGTTGGCACCGCACTTCGTTTCGAAACGCCCGCAATCAAACAAACCGCCTTCACCGCGCGCATTCAAGCTCTCTCCGTTCCTGCGGTTTCCAGAACACGAACCGAAATTGACGCTTCATCAATGCCGGCCGCGCCCGCTCTGCTCCCCTCTTTGCCTCATAGATAGAGTCACCAGTCCCGCCGCCTCCTACTCGAGCTACCCCAAACTTTCCCCACCTCAAGAGCTTCGACGCCGCCGGAATGAGGCCATCTTCCCGAAAGCCGACCACCGCTCCGCCACCCCGTTCCACTGTCTCTGTGAGTCTCCATTGAAATCAATCGCGTCATCCTGTGTTCCACCATCAAATTAATCTTTGTGAACTTGGTGGCACAAGTAGCCCCTCTCTGAGCTTGGTGGCACAAGTAGCCTCTCTCTAGACGTCTGTTTTTTTTTTTTTTGCAAAAGTAGCCTCTCTCTGAGCTTGTGGCACGGCGGTCGACACATGACACCTACCGCGCCCCCGTGTTCGGTAGGAGTTGGTAGGCGCGGAAGGGCGCTTAGGCGCTACAGGTGCACAAGCGGTGCAGCAGGGCGGATGAGCCAACTCGGCAGGCATAGCTATTGAGCTGCCCTAGCAGGTTTGTGTGTTTGCAACTTAGATAAAAAATCTAGAGTAAAAATATGATTTACTTAAGTTCAACAAGTAAGCATGGAGAGGAAACTAGTTGTATAGGAAAAATTGTCCAAATACATTACTGAAAAAATTATAGGAGTGATCATTTGTAGGTGTGAAATATAACAATACTAGGGCAAAAATGTGAAACCGTACCGCTCTCATATGGCATGACGGTCATCCGGGCGACATGGACATGGTTAGTTGTTACGGTAGTGGTAGGCGCAATTGCAACCTGGGCTAGTGTAGTAGCAATACGGGTGGTAGTCGTTACTGAGGTGCACGATCTCCTCGTTGTTCCTCTCCCTGATCCTCTACCTACGGAGCTCGTCGTTATTGGTCTTCTCGGTTTGGAGTTGCTCCCGCAACCCACTCAGTGAACTTGCAATCCGCTGTCTCTATGCCAGACAAGGTTAGCACAAACGTTCAATGCATGGAAGTATACGTAGGTAACGAATTAACCACTTACCATGAATAGAGAGCAGCGAAAGAATCGACGTTTTAGGTGCATGTGTCGTCACAAACCTACAACACCGAGGCAAGGTTGTGCTTGCATTGCGGCCAAGGCTCGGGGATGTGTGGGTAGTTGCGGAGGAGATTTCTAGGGGTATAGAACTCCTTGGTTTTGGACGGTACATCAGGGCTTGAGGGTCAGGGTCCAAAGGTCCATAGATGCTTGTGTCTTTGAGGTCAGGGTCACAGCCTCGAAACTCAGCCTGTGCCCACCGTCCCCTCCCATGCCTTGAGCTTCCAGCCCTATCAAATATGTTTCTGGGTATAGTATGATTCCCTGCAAGATAGAAAAATGATGCTTAAGTGTTCGTAATATCAATGTTCGTATAAAATTCGCACTAAAAGTTACGGAAAGGAACGTGGAAACATTAGGACTGAACTTAATTTAAAATGTACATACTTTGCATTTCTAAACATTAATTCATTACGAGTTACATTCCAAAAAAATGCAGGTGTTATAAAGAATAAACAAGTACATAGGTTATATAAATCAATAGGTCGATGGGGCGGCCATCGAAGTGGGCCTAGTCAGTAGTTCCACATGGAGTGGCCTGCTGTCTTGTATAGTCTGCACTTGCGTAGCCTTTGTCATTGGCCACATTGACTATCATCTATGTCGTTGTAGATGCGGTGGGACTAATGTCTTCTGTGCTCAGGCTGCTTTAGTACATCATTCGATACCCACTTCACTTACCCCAGCCAATGGACCTTGTAATGCATGTCAACCCCATAGGAGTTGAACCTAATGCTTTAAGTCCCGCACAAATGGTGGATGTCATAGCACTCCAAAATGTATTGCGTGGAGGACTACCGCCACGCAGCGCATGCGATGTACACTTGGGAGTAAGGCTTCTGAAGGACCATAAACTTGTTGCACGTCTAGATCGCGACTTCGTTGATTGTGTATGCATGTTTGTGACCGCATATTGCATGGCCCATGACGTACTTCTCCATCAAATGAATTTCAAACTTCTTTCTCATGCCATTCATGGTCCGAGCGACGTGCGAACGAGCCTTCACCATTTTCTGCTCCATGTACACCTGCATGACTTCTGAGAGTTGCCTCCCTTCATCTAGGTGCTTCTTCGTGATCATAGCTCTGTTAACGAAGTAGCTGATGTTGCAGTTCCAACTCTCATCCATAATTACGGTGATTGGGAGGGAGCGCACACTCTTTAGCACAACATTGTACACCTCTGATACGTTGGTCATCATAATCCTGTACCTCACATTATCCGTATCATAAAGCAGGGACCATTTCTCCACGTCTGAGGCATGCAAGTTGATCCATTGGGTGAACTCACCTATAATGGAGGGATTAGATTATGCAATCTTTGTTTTTAGTTATTCATGACAATCTCAACAAATAATGAGATAGAAATTAAACTGCGTGTATACAATATGTACGCAACAATTGTAATACTCTAAGATAAGCTTCTTTAGAAAAGATTATTCATCCAATTGTCATTAACCGTCTAACTATTAACACATAATGGAAGAATTAGATGACAACCCGATTATGAGTATATATGAACTATACAAACTATATATACTCAAGGATATTTTTCAAAGTAAATATTCTTAATATGTGGAAAGCGAACATGGATCAATATTAATTAAACTTCAAAATATAGAGTGAACTCTTCTAAATGTGTATATACAAGAATGTATAATGAAAACATATACACATATTCAAGTTAGACTATATGGTGAAGTTCAATTTATATTTTAGATCCGAGGAATGCAATAAGACATAAGAATGTGATATTGAATGCATATCTCTTACGATTTTCACCTTTTTATTCAAATGAGACTAATCAATATCATAATTAATAAATAAGTTAGTCCTATAATTAGATTTGTCATTTTCACTAAAACCAACTTGACGGAGCTTGAACTTACAATCGCGTCATAAAATTGTGTACTTCATTTTACTCCTTGTGATAGCAGTGCATTTGTGCCTACCGACGAATCAAAATCTAATCTTGAGTAGGGAATCTTGCGGTTTGTGATGGCAAAATTTTAACAAATCCTGTTCATGAGGATATAAAGCCCAGGTTTCTTTATGTTACCGAGTCTCCCTTGGTTTAAGGGCATCTGTGGTAATGTGATTTATAACAGGACAAAATGCTCTTGATGAAAAACATGATATTGATAAACCCACCTGGGTTACTAAATGTGCTAGCACATGCAACAAAGGCTTCTTATGACCATCATCTACTTATATTGTTGGTTGCATCTTCTCGTATCTTTCAGTTTGTTTATCTTCATCTATTTATATGTGGTTCCATTCTTTGTAGAAAGATTATTCAGGCTTCCTTGATACAATCTCCATCCGGTAATCATAGGTTCCTCTATTCCGCACTTCTTTTTACACTTTCTAAAATTCTACTACACTTTCTTCTCTCTCCTAACATGATATCAATATCTGTGTTGCAGCTCTTGATGAGGACTCCAAGCGCATCTTAGGTTAGTTCTTGTGCTGCACTTTCAGTATTTGGAGAAATATTTTAGAGACCATTTCTCAATAATTTCGCATGCATACTTTTGTCGCAAATATATATTAGTATAGATATAGATGCAGATGTTGGACTTCTTGTTCTTGCTAGCTAACTTTCACATCGTAATTAGGACTCACAATTTCTTTATTTAGGACCTCACTATTTATTTTTTTGTTGTGCTTCATGCCTACAAAATCTACAATTGGGACATCATAATTGACTTAGTACCATACAATTTCTTCATGGTTTGTGTGAATCGATATGCATATATAAGTGATGTTCTAAGGTCCAAGAGGTTCAGCGATTGGGAGCATGGAGCCCTGCAAAGATCTTCTTCCATGATTAAGTAGTACTAAATGATTTCTAGATTTGTACAATATTTCCTTTCTTTTACACTCATTAACTGTATTATGGTACTTTCAAGTTCATTTTCCATTTTCTTCGGAATAAGAGTATTTTCTTCAGATAATTTGTCATGGATCAGGTTGAGTTACCATCGATCAACAATTCTGCATTCCATTTGTTCTTTCAAATATGGACGAATGCAGCGAGAAGCTTGCGTGCATTTGCCTAGCTAGGTTCCCACTGTAAGACCACTTTGGGAAAATACTACATGGATGGGATGTCGGGACGTGGTCGGGGCGGTGGAGCTTCGTCGGAGCGGTCGGGGCGGCGTGGAGGCGCGGCGGTTGTCGTTTTCGGGGAAGAAGGGGGAAAAGGTGGGGAGGAAGAGGAAATGGCGCGGGGCCAAAAAGGGCGAGCTGGCGGCTTCTTATAGCTGCAGAGGGCGAGGAAGCGCAGTTGGCGGAGGACCGCCGGGCAAAGACAGGCGCGGGGCTCAGCGCGCGGCACATGACAGAAGCGGTGCGTGACAGGGAGGCAGCAATGGGACGAGGCAAGCATGCGCACTGTGCAGTCAGAGGAGAGAAGAGGAAAGCTGGGCACACGTAGAGAAAAGGAACGGGAAGAGAAGAAGAAGGCAGCGTGGACGGAAGCGCGGCCACAGAAAAGAAGGGAGGCGGGGCGCGTTCGGGGGAAGAAGAAAAAAGAAAGAAAGAAGGGAGGAGGGCCCGCGGCCAGAGGAACCGGGAGGGAAGAAAGAGAAAGGAAGGGGAGAAAAAGGAAAGGAGTGGGGCCCACCTGTAATAGAGGGAAGGAAGGGAATAAAGGAAAAGAAAAGAGAGAAGGCTTGAGCAAAATTTTAGAATTTTGGATTTTTAATTTAAATTTTAGTTCTCATTAGGATTTGTTAATTTTAAGTTTTGCATGATTTTCAAAATTTGAATTTTAGCTCTAGTGTCAAGACTAATCTTGAATTTAATTGTATAGTTTATGTATGTATATATTAGAGTGGAGTGGTCGCATTGTCTATTGGGCATATGATAGGTATAGAATTTGTACTGATGGGTGGGTAACATTGGCCTATGCCCTAGGGAGTAGACGGCCTGAGGGATGTCGATACGAGGATGGATACATTTATATGGTGGTCTTTTGTGCTTATCACTATAAGACTTCTGGTCCTGCAAATCTTCTTGTATTGGTTTGATTAGCTCTGAGTCCAGGTTGTCGCACCTCCAAAATATACGTTGCAGTAGCTCTTCGACATTTTTGTCCCTTAGTGCTACCCCCTTAAAATAAATATCACTAGTAATTATTCATCTGTTCTAGCTCCATGCATGATGGGTCCTGTGGAGATTTGGAGACTCTTCCGTTGTACTGCGGCTGCCTTGGTCAGCAACCAGCTAAGGGGGCAATCCTTGGGGCAGTGGTCTTGTCCTTCGCAGAGAAAACAAGTGACATTGCTCGTTGGACACTCTCCTGGCGGGTGGTCTTCTTCGGAGTGATGTTGTTTTTCTTAAATATTAGAAGGTTGCGAAGTCTTTACTTCTTCTTGATTGCCTTGGTTTCGGCTATCTATCACTTTGCTTCGGTAGATCTGATTGGGTTTGCAGCAACCGGATGAGACAGAATAGCATGAGGTGAGGATTGGGTCGTAGGGATAAGGTGATTTAACCCATACAAAATTTTAAAAGAGCGCTCCCATGGAGCTGGGGTGGTACAAAATCACACAAACTTTCAAAATCAGACTTTTCCCATGACTGCAAAATAGGATGCCCGAGGGCAAGAAGGCAGTGCACAGGGTCCAAGTAGAATCTTGCAACAATACATCGTCTACTCGAGGAGCACACATAAGAGGGCACATGGTTCATACATACAGTTCATCTAAAACGAGACCCCTTTATCTTCATGACCATCTTCAACGTTTCTAACCTTAAATTTTTGGAGTAAGGGTACGAGAAGAGGATCAAAATTTTCCTTTTGAATCAATAGTCAGAAGAGGGAAGTATTTGGGGGTAATTTGATATTAGCACTCTCTTTTGTGTTATTGTTTTGAATTCGGGGTAAGAGAGCTCTAGAAGTAAAAATGGCTAAAGCAGCATATAGATGAGAGGGAATCGCCTACGAGAGATGAGAATGAGCAGTACTACTTATATTTCTGGAAATTAAATTTTTAAGAAATAATTCTAGTCATGAAACTATCGGCCAGGCTAACTAGGTCACGACATGCAGTCGATATGCTCTGATACCATCCCTGTCAGACCCAGATTTTGAAATCCGGAATCCTCTGTGATTCCACCGCACTATTCCCTGGATCAGTAGATAGTGCTTATAGATACAGAAATGAACATCAAAATACATATCATGCGGAAGCATAAATATAATAATAGACTTACTCATGGGCCGATTAGGCCGAAATCATTAAATTGCAGCAGCGAAAGAACGTAGCACACAGGGGGGACCCTCAGGACGTGCCCACAGGAAGCCAACTGGAGGTTCGCGACCTAGCCCTCGACATCTTCATCTTCTTTGCCATCATGACCAAGAGTATTGCTGAAGCGTAGTGATCTGATTCCTGATTCTGGATTTATTGTGAGAGCGAGTGTGAGCACACTAACCACCGTGCTCTGCGAGCCATACACAGGATGTAAATAAATAATATGCATGGCTAATCAAATGAGAGGCTCGGGTTATTTCATTTGCCAGAAATTGCCTTTAGCATTATTATTATTTAATCATAGCGTTATCATGACTACCTAAAACTCCAACAGTGAGTGTCATCATTTATCTAATCCACCGATCATACACTCTCTATATTGATTGCTGTCTAAGACTCCAAATAGCTAGTGTCATCATTTATTTAATCAACCGATTATACACTTTCTATTTTATCACCCACCATTTCATTAATCCAACCATATGGGTCTAATTCTCACATAATCCTAACTTCCCCCACAAATTTGTACCTCAAATCTCAAATTTCACTATAACTGTATAATCCCGATCTCAGATCCACTATTTGCCAACTTGTTAACTATACAATCTAATGAAAATCCAATACTTTTACTTTCACTATAACCGTATAATCCCGATCTCAGATCCACTATTTGCCAACTTGTTAACTATACAATCCACTGAATCATCCAAAATTTTTATTAATCAAATCAGAATTACTAAATTCCTATATGAGTCTGAATTCCCACCACTAACCTATAAATCCAATCTTAGCCTCATTATTCGGCAACTTAATTAGCGCTTCGTTCTAATGAAAATCTGGTGTCCTTTATTTTATATCCACCGATATCTATTGTGTCATGAATTTCTAATAATCCAATCTTGTAATTGCTATTCATCAACTCTTCACTTCGGAATTCTAATGATTCCCTAACATAATTACTTTTTAATCCACCGAAATCATTCGTATCAGGACTCTCTAACAATCCAATCCTTTCTGTTATTGATCAAAAACCATAATTTGCTATTCCAATAATCCAGCTTATTTTTCATTATCTTGCTTATTTTTCATTATCTATCTCTAACTAATTCATTAGTACACCTCCACCAAGAATACTATTGATCAAGTTTATACTCCAATTATCATATCTCCAAATTTCCAAAAATTCAATCCATCCATCTAGTATTTGATCAAATCTTATTAAACCCATTATTGCCAACATCTCCCAAGAATTCATACTAGTTATCAGTGTCGTGATCCCGCAATTACCTTTGCACTCCCTAATTCTCCCAAAATTATTCAAATCATCTATCTAGCCTTTATATTCATTTAGGCTCCATATATTTTACTTCTCCCGGAATCCACACTATCATTTCCTTTTTATGATCGACATAAATCCACAAATATCTTTATGTGCTTACCACAAACAACCATCTTCTTCTCTTATGACTCTATTTATTCTCCCTGACATTTTATTTTGTGAGAAGCATTATCATTATTTAAAAATAAAATACATAGAAATTTCCTGAGACCTAGCAGTTTTGAACAAAAACATAATGTGTAAAAGAATGCAATAATAACAGCGATCCAGATTTCATCCACCGTTACATGACTTCTGCACCATATGCTAACCCTTCAGCGTTATAACCGCTTACCTTATCACTGGGCGACACCCAGAGCAACACAATTAGGGCCTTTCTCTGCCCTCCACTTTACCACTTTCACCCACAAAGTGTTTGAAATAGAACTATATCTGGTTAAGTTCCTATGTCCGCCCTTGACCGTGGGCACGACTATTCGAATAGTTTTGACTCTGCAGAGTTTGTACACTTTACCTACAAGAGATAGATCTTCTCGTTGCCCCACATGATTCCTTAGCCATACGGTTGAATAGATTATCACAAGACTGTTATAATGCATAATCCTACTTGTGGTTATGCCCGCTAAGGTCTATCTTCTATAGGATGCGTACATCCCTCGAGAAGGGTCCCTCGTGAGCCATCACGGGCAAAGCGCGGGGATGAGACCATCCATCCCTTTGCTCGTGTTCACACCTTAACGTAACCATACTAGAGCTATGCAAATTAGTTAGCCCCGCCTACAATTTGCCAGCTTGTGGTTATACTGTTGTACCTTGGGAGGTCATCACAAGATTCGGTCCTTAGGGTTATCTGGCGGAGCTACCACTAACCACTTTGTGCTTCTACTGCACCACTCACACACCCTTAAACCATCCGTCCAGATATTTAAACAAGTTGGAGTTTTTGATAAAATAAAATAATCATTCCAACATATACCAGTCATTACAACCATGACTGCCCAAACAAGTTTCTCATGAATAAAGTGATGCTTGGGGCACTTTTGTAACATCCTGAAAATTTTAAGTTTGAAAATACAAAGCTCTAGGTTATTTTGCAATATATTTTATTAGAATTTGGATTTCGATGGTATTTCTTTGAATTTTGGTTTAGATTCAATAATGGGACATCTATGAAAATAAAAACAACACTAATAAGCCATACAAGGAAATATGCAAATAATAGAGAATTTAAATTTGAAACTCGAATCTGAAAAGATGATCCATCATAAGGATGGAGAAATTGAATTAAAATATAAGATCTCATTTTGAACTCAAATTCAAGATTAATAAAATAAAACCAAAAAGAATAATAAAACATCTCTCCAGATGGTTGAGCCAAAAATCCCCTCTTTTAAATTAATTAGTATACAAGACCCAAGTTTGGACATTCAAAAATTTATATATACAATTTATAGCAAGAATTAAATAAAATAAAAAATAAAGGACTATTATATATTGTATCAAGATAATTGAACCAAGACTTGAATTAAAAAAATCCAAAGTTAAATACAAAGCTCAAATAAAAATAAAAATTTTGGATAGCATGCAAAACTCCAAAAAAAATCAGAAAATCCTAACACCTCTCTTCCTTTTTCTTTCCCTTTTCCCTATTTTTCTCTCTCACTTACATGTGGGCCCCATATCCTTTTCTCTCTCCCTCTCTTTCTCCCTTTTCTCCCCTGCCGTTGGACCCCGGTTCCCCCGCGCCCTCCTCTTTTTCTTCTCCTTTCTTCCTCCTTCCTCGCGCGCGCCCGGTCCCCCCTGCCTCCTCCGCTTGTTCTCTCCTCTCCTGACAAGCGCCACTGCTCTTGCCGCCCGGCCGGCTCCGGTGCCCGTCGGCCCGCCTTCTCTGGCGCCGCAGCCCCGCCCGCGCCCCGCCGCCACCGCGCCGCCCACGCCCCCGCCGTCGCCCATGCCACAGTGGCCATTATCAGCTATAAATAGCCCCAGTCTTTGTTCGGTCGAGCTCCATTCATGGCCGCCGACGCCTCCACAATGCTCCGGCCACCGCGACGGCTATTTCCCCAAATTGAGTGCGTCGTGGCGTGCCTCCACTCCCCACCAGACTTTCCTCCATGTTAATTGGGTTTTCGCAAGCCGACGCCGCCGCACCGTCCATCTTCCCAACACACCGCCGCCGCCATTCCCGCCACCGCCTCCTCGGACAACCTCCTTCAATTCCTCACGCTGGGGGCATCCACTCGGTGCCCCGAGCCCCCTCCAACCGTTGGCCGAGCTTGCCATCGCCGGAGCTTCTCTCTCCACGGCGACCTCCCCGCGCCGCCCATGGCCATCACCGCCGGCCCTCTCCGGCACCCCTCCAACTCCAAGGGCTGCTCGGTAAGCATCCATCGGCCTCTCTCCCGCTCATGCGCGCGCTATTTCCCCCTTCTCCTTCCCGGCCGCCGGCGCCTCCTCTTCACCTTACTGGCCGCCGCCATGCAGTGCCGCCCCCCCGCCCCGCCTCCGCCAATTCACCACCACCCAGACTCCCTTACCCTCGGGCAACCCATTTCGTGATCGTCACCGCCTCCCCGGCCGCTCTCCGCCGGCGATGCCACCGCCCTCCCTCGGCCTGGAAACTCCTCTACTCGGCCCTCTCCAGCAGCTACCTTAAGAGGAATATATGCCCTATATAGGGTAAGCAACACTTGACCGCTCACTTGGCTAGCACCTCTCTCTCTTTCCCCCCGGCTCCCTCGGCTCGCGTTCGAGCCCCCGCTCACGCAGCGCCTGAGGTTGAGCCATTTCTTCTAAAAACGCCGACTGACATGTGGGTCCCTTTGTCGCCGACTGCACGCACGCGTCGTCCGTGACAGTGGGCCCCCTTTGTCGAGGCGATAAGGCGGAAGAGAGAGCAAGCCGCTCGCCGGGCCCGCGTGTCGGCGCCCGCGTGGTGTGATCAGCGACGATGGGCCCCACTGTCGAGTTTTATTAATTTCGGTATTTAACCAGACCGAAAGTCTTAAAATGGGCATAACTTATTCATTTTAACTCTAAATTAAATGAAACCAATTTCTAAATTCATGTAAATTCAAGATCTGTCCAATGGAACCAAAATTATGATTTTTGAAGCTCATTTGAATTTAGAAAATAATTTAGAGAAGCTAATAAAATTTAACCAAGATATAAATGGGGATATCTAAGATTTAAATTTTGATTAGATCATATATGGTTAATTAATATGGTTTGAATAACTATCCAAAAGACTAAAATATTAATTCGGTAAACTAAAAGTTGTATAAATTGCGTAAATATAACATATGTCCTGAATGTAACGCTCAACGAAATAATGCTCCCCAACCTCGTACACCAAATCACAAGTCCAACCTAACTCATGGAACTTCCTAAATAAATACAAGAATAATAAAAGAGATTATTAATAAAAACACTGAGTCGTCATATTCTACCACCAACCTTGTTTCCAACCACCCGAATCACCCATTAACTCATAATAAAACTAAATTGAGTTTATTTGGATTTATTTTGGATCTTTTGAGTTACTTGCTTTTATTTGGATTCAGTCGTTTATTACGTAATTAGAAACGGGAGCTCTAAAGAATCAATGGGACAAACGAGGCCAGGATCGAGGTGAAGATAAAGACCAGAAGTTCAAGACTTTCGAATGAGAAAGCGTTGAGTGAGCTCAAGACCATGGTAAACCGCGCAAGGCGAGTCAATACTTTGATCATGTTGAACCTACATTTTCTGCAAATTACTTTTGTTTAAATTATCAAATTGCATGCTATTATTTTGTATACAAATTACATGTTTAATTTAAGATCCTAGTTATATGCCCATGTTTACCTTGATTAATATTACACCCCCCTTTTGAATACTTGATTATGTGAACATTGTCACCCTAGCAAAATTATGATAGTAACCTTTCGAAAATAAGTCCGTAACTATATGCCATGCTTAGTATTGCTTAGATATTCATGGGTGTGGAAACGCCCAAGCATCACTTTTAAACATGAGAGAATTTGGTTGGGTAGTCATTGTGATGATGACTGGTATATGTTGGTATGATTATTTTACGTTCCCAAAAACCCTATTGCTTAAATATCTGGGCGGATGGTTCGAGGGTGTGAGTGTGTGAGTGGTGCAGTGGAAGCACAAAGGGGGTTAGTGACAGAACCGCCCAGATAACCCTAAGAACCGAATCTTGTGATGGCCTCCTAAGGTACAATAGTACAACCACATGCTGGCAAAATATAGGCGGGGCTAACTAATTTGCATAGCTCTAGTGTGGTTACGTGAAGGTGTGAACACGAGCAAAGAGATGGATGGTCTCATCCCCGCCTTTGCCCGTGATGGCTCACGAGGGACCCTTCTCGAGGGATGGTCACATCCTACAGAAGATAGACCTTAGCGGGCGTAACCACAAGTAGCGTTATGCATTGTAACAGTCTTGTGATAGTCTACTCAACTGCATGGCTAAGGAATCATGTGGGGGCAACGAGCAGATTTATCTCTTGTGGGTAAGTGTACAAACTCTGCAGAGTGAAAACTATTCGAATAGCCATGCCCACGGTCAAGGGCAGACATGGGAATTTAACCAGATATAGTTCTATTTCAAAAACTTTGTGGGTGGAAATGGAAAAGTGAAGGGCAAAGAAATGCCCTTATTTGTGTTGACCTGGGTGTCGTCCAGTGATAAGGTAAGCAGTTATAACGCTGAAAGGTTCAGCATGTGGTGCAGAGACTATGAAATGGTAGATGGAATCTAGATCGCTAATACTATTGCATGCTTTCACACATCATATTTTTGGTTCAAATGTCTAAGTCTCAGGAAGTTTCTACGTATTATATTTCAAAAGCAAATAATGACAATACTTCTCCTAAAACTAAAATTACAGGAAGAATAAATAGAGTCGTAAGAAAAGGAGATGACTGTTGTGGTAAATACATAATAATGCTTGGTGGATTCATATTGATTATAAATAAGGAAATGATAGAGAGGAGTCTAGTAGAAATAAATTGGTGAAGTCTAAATGAATAGATAGGCTAGATAGATGATTTAAATAATTTTGGAGAATTAGAAGAGTGTAAAGGCAATTGCTGGAATTAATGGGATTAATAGGAATTTGATCTAGATGGATGAATTGAATTTGTGGAAATTTGGAGATATGATAATTGGGGTATAAACTTGATTAACGATATTCTTGGTGGAGAAATACCGATGAATTAGTTAGGGATAGATGATGGAAAGTAAGGATTAAATTATGGGAAGAATAAATTACGGATTTGGATCATTAACATAAAGGATTGAATTGTTAGAATATTCTGATACAAATAATTTTGGTGGCTTAAAAAGTAATCATGTTAGATAATCATTATAATTCAGAAGTGAAGAGTTGGTGAGTAGTAATTACAAGATGGGATTATTAGGAATTCGAAATACAAAAGGTATCGGTGGATTAATTAAATGTTGTCACCCGCTGTTTGGAGTCTTAGACAGCAATCAGTAAAGAAAAAATGTCTATGGTGGACTAAGTCAATTATGGCAATCGCCGTGTGGAGTCCTAGGTAGCAACTATAACACTATGATACAGTAATGATAATGTTACTAAAAGAAATTTCTGGCAAATAAAGCAACCCGAGCTTTTCCTTGATAAGCTATGCATATTATTTATTGCATTCTGTGTATTGGCTCGCGGAGCACGGTGGTTAGTGTGCTCACACTCGCTCTCACAACAAATCCAGAATCAAGAATCAGATCACTGCGTCTCAGTAACACTATGGGTCATGATGACAAAGAAGATGAAGGTGTCAAGGGCTAGGTCGCGAACCTCCAGTCGGCTGCCTGTGGGCACGTCCTGAGGGTTCCCCTGTATGCTTCGTTCTTCCGCTGCTGCAATTTACTGGTTTCGGCCTAATCGGCCCATGTGTAAGTTTACTATTTTATTTATGCTTCCGCATGGTATGTATTTGATATTCATTTTCTATATCCGTGAGCATCATCTACTGATCCAGGGAATAGTGTAATAAATCACAGAGGATTCCGGATGTAAAATCTGGGGTCCTACAACTTTTGGTACCCCCGAATATCTAAGCAATACTAAGCATGGCGTATAATTACAGACTTATTTTCGAAAGGTTACTATCATAATTTTGCTAGGGCGACAAGGTTCACATATTCAAGTATTCCAAAGGAGGTGTAATATTAATCAAGGTATACAATGGGCATATAACTAGAATCTTAAATTAAACATTTATTTGCATATAAAATAACAGCATGCAATTTGATAATTTAAGCAAAAGTAATTTGCAGAAAATGTAGGTTCAACATGATCAAAGTATTGACTCGTCTGGCGCGGTTTACCGCGGTCTTGAGCTCACTCAAGGCTTTCTCGTTTGAGGGTCTTGAGCTTTTGGTCTTTTTCTTCACCTCGATCTTGGTCTCGCTTGATCCATTGAATCTTCACGACTCCCAATTTCTAATTACGTGCTAACAAACTGAATCCAAATAAATGCAAGTAACTCAAAAAGTCCAAATAAATCCAAATAAACTTAATTTAGCTTTATTATGGGTTAATGGGTATTTTGAGGCAGAGTCGATGAGGTGCGGAGTATTGATGGAGTCAAAAAGTGTGAGACCATGTGCAGGTCACCCCATGGTTGTGATGAGTAATTGACTCTTGATCTAGGAAGATTGAGTTTGGTTTTTGAGGTTTGAGTTGGCTCTGCAAAGTCGTAAGTCTTAAGAATGGTCGTGACCGCTTACGACACGTTGCCCAAGGTCGGGCGTTCACGACCACTCGCCATGCTCGAAGGCCACCGGAAAGTTTACGACCACACTGTCAGTGGTCGGAAGCCAACCGAAGCCGTACAATCATTTTGGATCTGGTCGGAAGCCAGAAAACGTGCGTACGACCATTATGGGCGTGGTCGGAAGTCTTTCGGGTTGTTTACGACCACGCTGCGGCTCTCTCGGCAGATTTGACCGTGATCAGAAGCTTATCGAGAGGTATACGACCACGTTACGGCAACATCGGTGAATTTGGCCGTAGTCGGGAGTCAGCTGGACGACGCTCGACCACTTTGGCCGTGGTCGGAAGGCGCTTCGACCACGTTGAGCGAAATCGAGAACCAGCCGGTAGCGTACGACCACGTTGTGTAGTCTACGGCTACGTTGGCCGTGGTCGGAGGCCACGGTGCCATTTACGACCACGTTGGCACGCTGCGACCACATTGGTCGTAGTCGGTGTCGACTACTTTGGCGTGGTCGGAGGCCTCCGAGGCCATTTACGACCACGACGTGGCGTCTTCGACCACGTTGTGCACTCGAGCCACGACCACGTTGGGGCTCGGTGGTTCGATCACGTTGGCGCTTGAGACATCGACCACGTTAGCGACGAAGAGCCGTGGTCGTTTGGCGATCGAGCTGGTCGACGACCACCGTAAGCGGTCGTTTTGGCTGGGAATCGGTCGTAACGACTTGGGATGAGGTCGTAGGCTTTGAGCAGGCTCTGGTGAGCTCAAGTGTATCTGTGTGCAATAGAGTGCTCGGATGAGGTACTAGACTTTGAGCGATAAAGTCGTATCGGTGTTGTATGTGGTCGTAGCAAGCTAGCGTTGGTCGTAGCTTGTGTGCGCATGGTCGTAACGAGCTTTGTGATGGTCGTGACGACATCTTTGTGTGGTCGAAGGAAGCAGGAAGTCTTCGGGTTTTGACCACTTCTTGTCTTGTGCTTCGGGTGGTCGTGGGGATTTACGACCGGTGTTGTCTTTGTGATACTTGTGCCGAGTGATGGTCGTGTGTATTGTGCGGTGCTATGTGATGGTTTGCTTGTCCGTGTGGCTGCAGGACTTCGGAGCTATTTCATGGTGAGGCGTGGGAGGACCGGGACTAGGCACGGGAGGTGTTGAGGTCCAGACGGTCGGAGACGCCAAGATGATCGAGGTGGTGAGGTGGTTGCGGCCGGAGGCGAGGAACCGGGCTGGGCTGCCAGAGCTGAGCACGACGGGCAACAACGAGGAGGACCGGGACTAGGCTCGGGAGGAGCCGAGGTCAGGCAGTCGAGGAGGTTGGGTGCGGTCGTGGCGGCGGAATAGACCGAGACTAGACTCGGAAGAGTCGGAGGTCCGATCGGTCGGTTGCAGTCTTGGGAGACATGTCTTGGTGAGGCTTAGGAGGTCGGGACTAGACAAGGGAGTTGTTGAGGTCCGAGCAGCGTGGAAAAGCCGAAGAGGACGTGTCGTGCCGGTGGGGTGACAAACATGGACGACAAAGCGGTGGAGGAAGCTTCACGGAAGGCGCGGAGGGCATTTTGGAGAAATGTCAAAGCTGCGGGGAAGCTGTCCCTCCGTAAAGCACACGAGAAAAGAAGTGGATTCATTGGCGCTA
The DNA here is from genome assembly GCA_036346245.1 of Bonia amplexicaulis. Lineage (NCBI taxonomy): Eukaryota > Viridiplantae > Streptophyta > Magnoliopsida > Poales > Poaceae > Bonia > Bonia amplexicaulis. The sequence continues at coordinate 15,132,691 of CM070755.1, read as the reverse complement.
ACGGGCAAAGTGCGGGTCTGTTGGGATAGCAGGCAAAGCATTTGAGTTAGCGGGCAAAGTGAGTGTTAAAACCGGTGTTAGATGGGGTTTTCGGGTTATCCCAGTATGGACTAATGGATGGATCCATTAGGGTTAGTCTCGGTGTGAGGCTATAAAAGGAGAGGGAGGCAAGTGTTACGAGTGAGTTGGTCGGCTAGGCCGTGGAGGCAGCCGCCTCTCCCTCCCTTGGGAGTGTATCTGTGTGTGTGTAGCTCTAGGGCTAGAGCTTGTCCTCCCATGGGGAGTGGTTGCAAAACCTCCGTGTTATGATTTGAGAGGACTCATCTCTACGTACTTGTTAGAGTTTATCTATGAGATGGGTGCGTGTTTGTGATCCGGGTTGAGAGGTCGTTCTTGAGATGTTTTCATTGATTTATTTGCCATCTCTTCATTTTAGTTCCTACGTATTTCCTTTGAGAGTTGGCTTATATTTGATTTGCTCGAGCAGAGAATCGGCTCAAGGCAATTTGGCGATTCATTCCGAGAGCAAGGTCGAATCGGAGAAATTTCGTGTCTCGGTCATGCGCCTCCGGTTCTCGCTTTCGGTTTTGCCGTATTTAGACTTTGCGTCTTCTTTAGCTTCGACCGCCTTGAGGAGATCGGTCGAAGGAAGTCGACTTGAGAATACAAGTTTCGGTTTGTTTATCTCAAGTTTCTCAACCGGTCTCGAACACTTCCTTAGTGGTCGAAATCAGTTTCGTTGTTATTTGCTCCGTGGTCGTCGCTCGAGCAAAAGTAGTACTTCTTGTTTGCTCGTCATTTTCCGATCAAGTATCGACCACGTTCTATTTGCTTCAAGCATCGCTTTCGCCATTGGTCCAATCACGACGTTCGACTTATTGTCATTGTCGGTTGGTTCGACCGATCAAGATATAGATCATCGCTTTCTTTTGCCTTTGGTTTCCGAGTGCTTGATGGTCGTAGATCTCGTAGTCGTGTGCCCCACGGTCACATGAGGTGTCTGCGACCGCAATCGGCTATAGGTGCGAGTCAGTCTTCAACCACGTTGATCGTACGACCATCCCCATTGGCTTACGACCACGACGGTTCCAACCAGACTCATCTTTCGATCATTGCCGCTTCACTTTGTTGGTCATACTTTGTTGGTCGCGTTGTCATCCTTTGTCGAGCGGGTCGACAAGCGCAATCTCGATATCGATCACGCGGTACATTCGATCGGTGGTTTCAACCATGGGCGATTACTCTCGGTCTTCACGACCACTACGGAGAGACTCTGCCGATACTCTCTGCCGATAGCTTTAGACCACGGTTTGATTTCCCAATGTTGTTCATTTCTCTCCTAGATTTCGACCACAGTCTTTTGACTCTTTTCCTCTCGGTCTTAAACTAAAGATTCCTCTGTTCTCTCTGAGTTTTCCAGTGAACAACCAATCTTCTTCTTCACAGCTCTTTAGCTACTGGAGAAAGATAGGGTTGAATTTTTGGGAGAAATTTTAAGGCACCATTCACCCCCCCTCTGTTGCCATTTCGGTCCTACAATTGGTATCAGAGCAAGGTTGGCTCTGTATTTGATCTTAACCGATCTGGAGCTTGGCAACTAGTAGGGAATCTTGTGAACTTTTCTTTGAATCTTATTGGGGTGGTTTTGCCAATGATGTCCTTTGAGACAAGAGGCTTGATTTCGGCTAGAGGATGATTTTATTTGCAAGAAACCACAAGTGTGAGCTTTGTGGTACATTCTTGTCCTTTGGTTGATCAAGTGCCAGGAAGGAGAAAGCCTTGGAGAACACACGGATGATAATGATAAGGACGGCGTCGACTTATCATGAGCAAGGTAAAACTTATTATGACCTTGGCCTTGTCCAAGATGAATATACTTGCTCTTCGGGATATTGTGAGGTGCCTAGATTATAAATTGCTAGATTGTTCCTGCTAGGTTGAAATCTCATTTCTCTTGTGTAGGTTGTGAGTCTTTCTCTGTAGACGGTGAAAATTTAATTTCTCTACTTGAATGTTAAAATCTGCAAATGAGAAATTAAAACTTTGACTCACTACACATGTGTAGAGGAGCTTGAGCTTGCTAGAGTTGGGTTTAGTAAAACCGAGTTCCTCTGCTGTGTCGTTGTTGTAGTCGTAATGCCTTACGACCACAGCTTCGGCTTCTCGACATAGTCGTAGCTGCATACGACCATGCCTGCTGGCGGACACTTCCGCTTGTTACCGTGGTCGGAAGTCCCTACGATCACGATCGCTGGCTGGGTGCGGCCTTGCGCTTTCGATTGCCGTGGTCATAACTGACTTACGTCCACACCTGCAATTCCCAGTCGTGGTTGTAATGACCAACGATCACATCTCTCGGCTGTAGTCGTTCAAGACTATGCCTCTCGTGCTACGACCACGCTCATTTCTTCTCGACCGTAGTCGTAGTACGTAACGACCACTCTTTTTCTGCTGAGTGGCCGTGTGTCAGGTCTTGGGGTCTCAAGCATTTGCTTACTAACCCTTTGGGATCCAAGACTTGGGCACTTTGTTCTTGTCTGTTGTAGGTGTCTAGACGTTGCATGGAGAACATGGGATCGATTGGGTTTTAGTCTTCTGCTTCATCACGTGACTAGAACATTTGTTGGTTCTCCACTTCATGGCCTCCAAGAGGCATGTACCTTCACGTTTGGCGTCTCCACCTACTTTGTGAGCTACTCTATACATTCATGCCCTTATACTCATGTTTGACCATATTGGCATGTTGTTCTTGTTCATGTGCTCACTTGTACCATACTGGCATGTTTTTCTCTCAATGCTTTCATGTCATGCCTTTATGTGTATGCTGCTTAAGTATCCATGTACCTTGTTGTATTTGTTACATGCTTAAGCTTTGACTTGACTTCATGAGCTAAGTAGAATGTGTGCATTAGAAGTCAAGTATCATCATGACCTTGTGCTTTGTAGTATCTATCATGGTTCACATCTTGCTCCTTATGTTCATTCATCATTATTTATACATGTTAGCATACTTTTCATGATGTTGATTTGCCATGTTGTATGTCTACATGATGTATGCATATGTATGGACAGTATGAGCTTGAGTATATCTTGGATAGTTTCTTTGTGTCATAATGGTGCGTTTATTCATGCCTTTGTATCTTTTCTAGTATACATGCTTTTATCCATGCTAGCATATGTACGTGTTGTTCTGTCATCGCTATGTGTATGGTTGTGATTCATGGTGATGCTTGTATACTTTGATCTTATTCTTGTTATGGCATGAAATAAATTGTATGACATCTTGGTAGCATTAGTCGTGCTTATGCTTAGATATCATGAGATTTGTGGTTAGGTCACAAGCTTCTTCTAGTATTGGGTGGCTCTAGGCTTGCTTTGTTCTAGATGCTTTTGATGAGGGCTAGATTGAGCTTGTGGCGGTGCGTGTTCTCATACATTTGTAATGCTACCGATTGTGGTCATTTGTCTCAGTACTGGATCCATGCCTGTGTATTATTTACCCCAGTACTAGGACACCAGCTGTTCCCCTATGTTTAATCCGCAGGTTATGAATGAGGGGAGAGTGGTACAGCTGTTTACGACCGCTCACTGGTCTTTACGACCACGTCGTAGTGTCTACAACCACAGTATGGACTCTCGGCTGAACCCATACACGACCGTGAGCCGGATTCGACCACGACTACGATCCGGACTCAACTTCGGCCATGACTCGGACTCAACTACGACCGATCCTCGACGCGACTTGATCACTCAAGCGAGACCCGATCGGTCTCACGGCGCTCTCGCTCTTGAGCAAGCTGCTACAAGGTTGGTTCTCCCTTATGATTTTCGATTGCTCGCTTCCGCCACTTGGCTTTGCATAGTATATGTCTTCTAGTGGTAGGAAGGGTCTTTTGGACGAGAGGAGCCAACTCTAGGTGATGTTGTCTCATTCACACCTCTCATCCAAATGGTTCTCTAGGATTATTTACTACCTAGTTTGGGCTTTGGTTCTCTAGGATTCTCTTCTACCTAGGTTGAACTTTTCTTGGCCACTAGAGTCTTTTGCATTGACATAGTGTGCTTTTGCCCGTGGTATGAGGTTATAGACTAGAGACCATGAGGATAGGATGTGTTTGAGAATCACCTCTTTGAGCTAGAACCTTCTCTTCTCGGATTTTGTGCCAAATTTCTTGGTTCTTCTCTTTTGCCTTCTCTAGGGAGTTGGATCCTTCTGTCTATTCGGGCTATGTTTGGGGGAGTTCATCTCATGTGCATTCTTTTGTTCAATAGTGCGTCACATTCACATGAATGCTGTATGAGTCTTGGAGCCACGAATATTATCTTTATGTGACATGATATCATGATTTATATCTTGCCATGTCTTGTGATAGCTTGATTTATCATGCCCTTCTATGTGTTGCTTAGCTCTTGCCATACTAGCTTAATTAAATGTGAACAACTTGAATCAAATCATGTCTTGTTCAATCTTGTGAATAGTCGGCTTTAGTGATCCTCTTTGATTCGAGCCATGTCGAATAGGCTAAGTTGAGCCTTGAATCTGTTTTTGAGATTTAGATTGAGCTAAGTTAGTTCATTAGTGATGCATGAGTTAAGTCTTAACTCTTTGTTCATGAACTAATTCAAGTAAATGCAAAAGATCTCTTTTGTGCGAAAAAACTGATCTCACCAATTCTTTCTCATGAGACGGCTTGCCATTGCACTCGGCATGAACTCATGGGGAGTTTTGGATGACCAAGATCACCTCTTTAAGCTTATTGCTTGGAGTGATCGCATAAGGCTTGAGATCTAGCACATGGCTATGAAAACAAAAATTCTTGTGAAAATGGTTGAAACCAACCATGAATTTCGATAAAAGCCAATTGTGCTAATTTTGCTCACTACAAGTATTCTACAAGTGGTATCCAAAGTACTACAAGTAGTGAATTACTTGTGATATCTAGTGCTTGAACAAAGTGTCTCATTTTGAACTTATAGCACTCTAAAATTGACTCAACTATAGCTTCGTGGTTCCACTTAGAATATTGACATGGCTTGACTCACGTTTGGATACCTTCTTCTAGACTATAATCTTGGTGACTCGACATGCTAATCAAACCATTTAATTTAAAGATCATAACTTATTTGGCTTGAGCTTGGCAATACATAGTTTGTTATGATCTAGATAGCATTGTCACCTTTATGGCTTGATATAATTTTACGTGAAGTCACTTTCGATAATTTCATGGCTCCCTTTGCTTAAAATGAATTAATTGTAGTCACCCCATTTCATTCATGCTCTATGTTTCTTCCTTGCATCTTGATGACTTTATTGCCAAAAGGGGGAGAAGGATAGAGAAAAAGGCATTAAGGGGTGCAAAAGGCATTAAAATGGGAGAATGCATCAAGGGATGGGAGAAGGATAAAAGGCATTAAGGGGGAGAATGCTTGGTCATCTTGCTATGACAATGGTCATGTGAGCATCGCTTCTTGGACCATGAGCAAGATTGGACTTTCGTGTGATTTGGAGTTTCGTAGAAATTTTGATCTTTCTCTGTCGCTCCATTTCATTACGTGTCAACATGGTCTTGAGTCACTTCTTCATTCTTCTAGACCATGTGTGGCTTTTGCATCTCCATCCTTTCTTACGTTCAAAACTAACTCTTCCTCATGCTTTTACGTGTTTGTCAATATACTCATCAAGGGGAGATTGTGAGACCATGTGCGGTCACCCCATGGTTGTGATGAGTAATTGACTCTTGATCTAGGAAGATTGAGTTTGGTTTTTGAGGTTTGAGTTGGCTCTGCAAAGTCGTAAGTCTTAAGAATGGTCAGCAGACTGCTTACGACTACGTTGCCCAAGGTCGGAAGGCGTTTACGACCACTCTGGCCATGCTCGAAGGCCACCGGGAAAGTTTACGACCACACTGTCAGTGGTCGGAAGCCAACCGAAGCCGTACAATCATTTTGGATCTGGTCGGAAGCCAGAAAACGTGCGTACGACCATTATGGGCGTGGTCGGAAGTCTTTCGGGTTGTTTACGACCACGCTGCGGCTCTCTCGGCAGATTTGACCGTGATCAGAAGCTTATCGAGAGGTATACGACCACGTTACGGCAACATCGGTGAATTTGGCGTGGTCGGAGTCGGTGGACGACGCCGACCACTTTGGCCGTGGTGGGAAGGCGCTCGACCATGTTGAGCGAAATCGAGAACCGGTAGGTGGCGTGCGACCACGTTGTGTAGTCTACGGCTCGTTGGCGTGGTCGAGGCCACGGGGCCATTTACGACCACGTTGGCGCTGCGACCACATTGGTCGTAGTCAGTGTACGACTACTTTGGCCGTGGTCGGAGGCCTCCAGGGCCATTTACGACCACGACGTGGCGTCTTCGACCACGTTGTGCACTCAGAGCCACGACCACGTTGGGGGCTCGGTGGTTCGATCACGTTGGCGCTTGAGACATCGACCACGTTAGCGACGAAGAGCCGTGGTCGTTTGGCGATCGAGCTGGTCGTCGACCACCGAAGCGGTCGCTTTGGTGGGAATCGGTCGTAACGACTTGGGATGAGGTCGAGGCTTTGAGCGAGCTCGGTGAGCTCAAGTGTATCGTGTGCAATAGAGTGCTCGGATGAGGTACTAGACTTTGAGCGATAAAGCTGTATCGGTGTTGTATGTGGTCGTAGCAAGCTAGCGTTGGTCGTAGCTTGTGTCTGCATGGTCGTAACGAGCTTTGTGATGGTCGTGACGACATGCTGTGTGGTCGAAGGAAGCAGGGAAGTCTTCCAGGGTTTTGACCACTTCTTGTCTTGTGCTTTCGGGTGGTCGTAGGGGATTTACGACCGGTGTTGTCTTGTGATACTTGTGCCGAGTGATGGTGCGTGTGTATTGTGCGGTGCTATGTGATGGTTTGCTTGCGTGTGGCTGCAGGACTTGAGCTATTTCATGGTGGCGTGGGAGGACCGGGACTAGGCACGAGGAGGTGTTGAGGTCCAGACGGTCGGAGGCGCCAAGATGATCGAGGTGGTGAGGTGGTTGCGAGCCGGGAGACGAGGAACCGGAGCTGGAACTGCCAGAGCTGAGCACGACGGGCAACAACGAGGAGGACCGGGACTAGGCTCAGGGAGGAGCTGAGGTCCGCAGTCGAGGAGGTTGGGTGCGGTCGTGTGCGGCGGAATAGACCGAGACTAGACTCTGGAAGAGTCGGAGGTCTGATCGGTCGGTTGCAGGTACTGGGAGACATGTCTTGGTGAGGCTTAGGAGGTCGGGACTAGACAAGGGAGTTGTTGAGGTCGAGCGGCGTGGAAAAGCCGAAGAGGACGTGTCGTGCGGCGGGTGACGGCATGGACGAGAAAGCGGTGGAGGAAGCTTCGGAAGGCGCGGAGGGGCATTTTGGAGAAATGTCAAAGCTGGGGAAGCTGTCCCTCCGTAAAGCACCGAGAAAAGAAGTGGATTCATTGGCGCTAACGGGCAAAGTGCGGGTCTGTTGGGATAGCAGGCAAAGCATTTGAGTTAGCGGGCAAAGTGAGTGTTAAAACCCGGTGTTAGATGGGGTTTTCGGGTTATCCCCAGTATGGACTAATGGATGGATCCATTAGGGTTAGTCTCAGGTGTGAGGCTATAAAAGGGAGAGGGGAGGCAAGTGTTCTGAGTGAGTTGGTCGGCTAGGCCGTGGAGGCAGCCGCCTCTCCCTCCCTTGGGAGTGTATCTGTGTGTGTAGCTCTAGGGCTAGAGCTTGTCCTCCTGTGGGGAGTGGTTGCAAAACCTCCGTGTTATGATTTGAGAGGACTCATCTCTCGTACTTGTTAGAGTTTATCTATGAGATGGGTGCGTGTTTGTGATCCGGGTTGAGAGGTCGTTCTTGAGATGTTTTCATTGATTTATTTGCCATCTCTTCATTTTAGTTCCTTACGTATTTCCTTTCAGAGTTGGCTTATATTTGATTTGCTCAGAACAGAGAATCTGGCTCAAGGCAATTTGGCCAGTTCATTCCCAAGAGCAAGGTCGAATCGGAGAAATTTCTGTGTCTCTCGGTCATGCGCCTCGGTTCTCGCTTTCGGTTTTGCCGTATTTAGACTTTCGTCTTCTTTAGCTTCGACCGCCTTGAGGAGATCGGTCGAAAGGAAGTCGACTTGAGAATACAAGTTTCGGTTTGTTTATCTCAAGTTTCTCAACCGGTCCGAACACTTCCTTAGTGGTCGAAATCGTTCGTTGTTATTTGCTCCGTGGTCGTCGCCCGACAAAAGTAGTACTTATCGTTTGCTCGTCATTTTCCGATCAAGTATCGACCACGTTCTATTTGCTTCCAAGCACCGCTCGCCGATGGTCCAATCACGACGTTCGACTTATTGTCATTGTCGGTTGGTTCGACCGATCAAGATATAGATCATCGCTTTCTTTTGCTTTGGTTTCCGAGTGCTTGATGGTCGAGATCTCGTAGTCGTGTGCCCCACGGTCACATGAGGTGTCTGCGACCGCAATCGGCTATAGGTGCGAGTGGGTCTTCAACCACGTTGATCGTCGACCATCCCCATTGGCTTACGACCACGACGGTTCCAACCAGACTCATCTTTCGATCATCGCCGCTTCACCGTTGGTCATACTTTGTTGGTCGCGCTGTCATCCTTTGTCGAGCGGGTCGACAAGCGCAATCTCGATATCGATCACAGCGTCTGTTCGATCAGCTGGTTTCAACCATGGGCGATTACTCTCTGGTCTTCACGACCACTACGGAGAGACTCTGCCGATACTCTCTGCCGATAGCTTTAGACCACGGTTTGATTTCCCAATGATCGCTCGTTTCTCTCCTAGATTTCGACCACGGTCTTTTGACTCTTTTCCTCTCGGTCTTAAACTAAAGATTCCTCTGTTCTCTCGAGTTTTCGGTGAACAACCAATCTTCTTCTTCACGACTCTTTAGCTCTTGGAGAAAGATAGGGTTGAATTTTTGGGAGAAATTTTAAGGCACCATTCACCCCCCCTCTGTTGCCATTTCGGTCCTACAAAAAGGGTTAGAACGAAGTGATGAATGGCTAAGAGAAATCCGTCGAGACAGATGTCAAGGAAGGTTTATAGTGAAGGAATATTCACGGAAGTATTTCTCTTTCGGTTCAAGGATGGCTGGGTATAACCAATAGTAGAATATCATGGATCGATCTTTCAATTAATAACTTATTTTTATTATTTTAATATTTATTAGGGAAGTTCCATAAGTCAGGTTAGACCTATGAACAGATATATGAATCTAGCTAGGGTTTAATTTAGTGGTCGAGTGTTACCATTCATGAACTAGGGTAGGGGTTCCATAAGCGGTGTATACGACTTTTAGCTTATCGAATTAATTTATACTGCTAGTACTTTGAGATGTATTATTTTATGTGGTTGTAGTATCACCATGTTCATTAAAATGCAATTTAGCTTCTAATTTAATTTGAGCATTATGGTCGAACAAGGATTTTCATCGTTGCTAGGGCATAGGGGTAATATTTATGGTTTAAACCATGTAGTGGCTAGTTCTACAATCTTACTGATATGCAAGGATTATGATTTATTCTTTAGAAAATTTCACTGGCTAAATCATCATTCCATGGGAGCTTAAACCTAAACAACATCCTTTCTACATTTCTTACTATGCCTTTGATTAATAATTAAGCTTTTAAAATAAAGATCAAAGGCACATTAGTTACTAGACATAATGGTTAATCCATGTTTAAATATTTAATAAGCTCATTTATATCCTAATTAATTTTAGTATCTTTTATGGGATTAGCTTCTAATTTTTTCTTGATTTTTCTTAATTGAAATGGATTAAAGAAAATAAAAAGAAAAAGAAAATAACACGGTGCAGCCGACGGGATCGAACTGGCGACCTGGGTTTAAACGCTCTCTCAGTCGGCCAACGCGACTAGAAGAGAAGAACTATTTAGAAGAGACGATGCATGAGCTAGGTGAAAACAGAGGAAATGCCAGCGCTCGGCGTCAGGCTCGCCGACGGCAGGCGGCGCCCGGGGAGGCGGCAGGGACCGGCAAAATGGGTCCCCAGGGGGACGAGGAAGCCAACGGAGGAGGTGGCATGGCCCGAGATGGCATAGGTTGGCTTGGGCGACTGCCTGAGCGACCGGCGGCGAGGTGGAAAGGGGACGGCGGCGCCAGAGGGTGAGGAGAAGGGGGTTCGGGCAAGCCTGAGCTGGAGGGGGCCATGAGGGACTCACCGGAAGCAGTGGCAGGGCCAGAGAGGGGTCGAGCTGGGCTGGCATCGGAAGTCGGCGGTGGCGCGGAGGAGCTCGCGTCGCCAGCGGGCTACAGCGGGGGAAGAAGCGAGGCGGTGCTCGGGGAAGCTCGGAGGCGATTTGGTGATGCTCCCGGCGAAAGGAATTGAGCCGAGGTGCTGCGAGCAGGAAACGGAAGCGGTGGCGGCGGTTTTGGCCGGCGGTGAGGAAAACTGACCGTGCGGCGAGCCGGGGGCACCGCAGTCCAATTAACTTGGATGGGATGTACACGGGGAGCGGAGGGACGTCGGGACGTGGTCGGAGCGGTGGAGCTTCGCCGGAGCGGCCGGGGCGGTGTGGAGGCGCGGCGGCGGTCGTTTTCAGGGAAGAAGGGGGAAAAGGTGGGGAGGAAGAGGAAATGGCGTGGGGCCAAAAAGAGGGAGCCGGCAGCTTCTTATAGCTGTAGAGGGCGAGGAGGCGCAGCTGGCGGAGGACCGCCGGGCAAAGACCGGCACGAGGCTCGGCGCGCGGCGCATGACAGGAGCGGCGCGTGGTAGGGAGGCGGCGACGGGACGAGGCAAGCACGCGTGCTGTGCAGTCAGAGGAGAGAAGAGGAAAGTTGGGCATGCGCAGAGAAAAGGAACGGGGAGAGAAGAAGAAGGCGTCATGGACGGAAGCGCGGCCACAGAAAAGAAGGAGGGAGAAGAAAAATTATTTTCAGATATTATTTGCTCAACACAAAACTCAGGAAAACCCAAATAAGATGTTGAACCAAAATTCAAATGCTAGTAAGATGCAAATAAAAGCTTTAAATTTATCAACATTTCAAACACCCAAAATTTAGGATGTTACACAAATGCAATGGCAATCAAGCTACATATGAGGAGTGGACACATGCACATGTAAGAAATAAGATACATACACTGTAGTATAAAACCATGTTCGGTCATTGTTCTTGATTGGCTCTGTGACGTAGGTAACATGTCAAAGTACAGGTGATCCATTGTCATCTTGGTTTTGTCATGCGTCGTGGGTATGGATGTTGCTGGCTACATGTTCTACATTGATTTTGGGTAGAGTTTGTCTCAGAACTATAGTTTTCACTAGAAATGACTCAAGTATGGGAGCAAGGTTGTTATGGCGTCGAGATATCGGCGATATCTCGTCGCCATCTCGTCGTGGCGGCCGGTCGCTCCATGCCGTCCGGACGACACGGGTGCGTCGTGTCGCCGTCGCCGCCGGCGGATCCGCCGCCTCCGCCGCCGGATCTCGCCTCCGCCGTCGCCGTAGCAGATCCGCCGTCGCCGCAGCCGGATCCGCCGCCGCCGCCGCAGATCCGCCGCCTCCGCCCGCCGCGGCCGGATCCGCCGTCGCCACGGCCGGATCCGCGGTCGCGCCACCTCTGCCGCCGCCTCCCGCGGCTGCCGCTTGGGGCGGTGGAGTGGCGGCGAAGAGGGAGCGGCCGTGGCGGTGGCTCGGCCTCGCCGGCGCCGGAGGCGGAGGAGATGGGGGAAGGAGAGAGGGAGAGAGGAGGGAGGCGGCGGGCGAGCGGGCGAGAGGCGGCCGAGCGGGCGAGACTGAGCGTGCAGCCGCCGCCACGCACGCCAGTGGATTTAGGGTTTGATATTTTGCAATTTAGTCCTCCTGTTTTCTAAAATTACAATAAAATCCTTCTTACTTTATATTTCTTCTGTTTAAACCCTCCTAAAGTCCAATATTTTTGTGGCTACTTATGTGTATGGCGTCGCCACGCCGCGCGCCATAAGCGCTATTGTTGTGTGAAGGTGGTGAGGCGCCGCGCCTCGCCGCACCGCCGTAATAACCATGTATGGGAGGGAGAATGATTTATTCAAATGAAAACTATCCAACATGTTTCATAGCTGTATATGGACATAGAGAACATGGCCATCATGTCCCAGTAATTGCCACTGACAACCAGCATAATGAGATTCTAAATAAATTGAATCCTCCCCCTTAAAATAAAATTGAAACCCCTCACGAAGAGCTTCCTGTTTTGTTGCAAATTACTCTTCAACTAGCGGTCTGTACTTTGGCAGCTTCTCTTCTAGTGTGTTGGATGCATATATTATTGATGTTCTAAGGTCCAAGAAGTTCAACGATTGGGATCATGGTGCCCTGCAAAAGATATTCTTTCATGATTAAGTAGTACTAAAGGATTTCTGGATATGTGCAATATTTCCTTTCTCTTACACTCTTTGTCTGTATTCTGGTACTTTCAAATTCATTTTTCGTTTTCTTTGGAATAAGAGTATTTTCTTCAGTTTATTTGTCATGGAACAGGTTCGTTGCGTAGCTGCTACATTTATCTTTTTTAAGAAAGAAAACTAGGTCACTTTTTCCATCAAGATTTGGGGTTTGTCATCCTACTTGAATAAACGGGGAAGTGCTAATGATATTATAAATTGTATGATTTCTGCAGGCATCAGCTGCAATTCGTGGAGATATTTGGTGCATCTTCACTTCTTCAGGTGACACATGTGCATCATACTTTAATTTTCCTTTGCTTTTATGATGTACTAACAATCTTTAAAGTCATTTTCTACTAAAAGCTAATGCTTATCAACAGGCTACATGTGCCTTTATGTGACCATATGAATCATTAATTTATGGATAACCTCATTACTGAGCTTTCTCTAGCTTGTGCATAGATGTACATATTCAGGTTCTTAAGTGATCACTTTCTAATTGCAGAGTGAAAAGTTGGGGATAGTCCTATAAGTATAACTAGGTCATGGTTATATTAAATCTTTAATTTGCCAAGAGTTGGTTTTATTTGTCATGCCAATTTGGAAATTGGAAGTCATCTAATCACCTTTTCTGTTCAGTTCATTACCTTTTTCTGGTTTTTATGTGTTGTTTTGTTAGTGATGGTAAGAGCAAGAACCGGAGAAATTGGTGGCGGCAGAGACTTAGATGGAGGTGGCAGAGCTCCATCTTTAGGGTCCCTTGGCGGCTGCCTTGCCCTGCTGCACCATCTGAGCTTGCGGTGGTTCTCTATTGTTGATGCAGAATAGAGGTTATGTACATTGCACATATTATTCATAAATTAATGTTGGTTCCTTGTTCTTCCTCAGATCTTACTAGCAAGATGTTGGCATTGCTATGCTGCAATCATAAGGCTGCCCATGAGTGGATCATCGACGATGAGAACTGTAGCAGCAACATGGCTAGTGGGCAAGGAAAATAAATATATGCAAGCATGAACCGTAGGATTTACCTGGTAAGTTGAACAATAACAAAGAAGGTACTGTTGCATTTTGTTTGTTTAGTATAGAGCGGGCTTCACTTGATCACTTCTGTAGCATTTTGTTTTCTTAGTGTTGCCACAAGCCCGTGGTACACTTGGGGTTCTCATTTCTTAAAGCTGCACACGTGCCAGGTTTCGGAAACGCATCACTGAGACAAGGCATCAACCCAACTAGTTCCAAAATGGTCCAGTAATTCTAGTGTGAAACCTCAAAAGATAAAACTACAAAGAACACAACAACAATTCCATTGAAGACATCAACTATTAGTCTACTACAGTACAATTACCAGGTTAGACAAAAAAAACATAATATAAAATGGGCAATTCGATTTTCACATGGATTGCCACATCAAAATAATATTGATAATATTGTAACGCGCGAGCGCCCACACACACTATGAAACATTGGGCAGATATACACATGACACGAGGAAAAGAAGAAACTCGTGCTGATTAATGAAAATTAAGCTCTTAATCTACAAAAATAAAATAGAAAGACATCATAGTTCTCAAATGACAAGCATATTTGATGTTTTTTTCACACATAGGCGTTGCTACCCACATTTCACAGGAATAGCATTTTGAGACATACAGGCAGCATCACATACAAGACAGACATAATGCTCCACCTTACCTGATGCAAATAGTATATCCCGAGGGATGTAAAACACCCTCAACCTTCTCACGTAACTGAAGCATCTTCAGTCAGCACACTTGACATCTGAAAGATACACCCGAGACTGTATGACACTAGTTCCAATCAAGAAACCAGGCATCACCATCAGGCCAACTTTAGGTCTCTCTTCACTGTCATCTAAGACGATGTTCTTGACAACACTTTCCATGTGAATCTCCGAGAACTCACTACCCTTTTTCACTTGAAAGACCCTGACTTTCGGATCGAACGAGTACGCCAGCCTGTGCAACAACCATATGGACTTCGCTAAACTGAGAAATGCCTGATAGAAAGGTGTCCTTGGATGGCCACCACTCATGACATAGTTTCTCTGATCCATGTTACCAAAGAAAGAACCTTCCATTTTTGGGTGCACAAGTAATAGGTAATTGCTTCTGCAGAACTTCCCAAAAATCGAATCAGGATTTTGGCTCAGGACATCCAAAGGATCCATGGCTCGTACTGCAAGGAACTGATGGAAGAAAGCCTCATTGGGAACACTAACATTAGAAGCCTTGACAGAAAAGCTCTCTTCTTGGAACCCACTGAACATTCTTTGGCAAATATAGGACTCGAACGCATACTTCTTGTGAGCCCTCCTTGTGTAAACAACATCAGGTTCAATTGCGTTAGCAGCGGCATCAAGATCCCACCCTGCAGCTTTCATCATGTTAATCAAGGGCTTTGAAAAGTCATGTATCGATTGGTAAGCATTATCAACAGCAGATATAAATAAACTTGGTGTCAACTCAATGGAAAAGTAGTTCTCTTCTTCATCAGATTCCTTGTTAAGTAAGCCCCTTTGTTTCAGTTTCTTCTCCAGCTTTGATTTGCGATGTTTAGCCTCACAGATCTGCTGCTGTAAATGGGTAATCTCAGTATCTCTGTTCTGGATCTGGGACTGGAACTTTTTACCATGACCTCATATGTCTTTAACAAGTTCTGCTGCTCTTGTATTTCAGAAAGCAAGCGTGAATCTTGGGGTGATGCTGCTACAGGCTTAGGATATTTCTCTCTGTAAGTATGCTTGAGTTCTGAAAGCTTCGTGAGCTCCTCTATGACAAGCTTATCAGCAGCTTGGATCTTGTCTGGCTCATATGGGGTGTGGGCTTCCTGCAGCTCAATGTATGCAGCCTTTAAAGATGATATGTTGTTGAATATTCTTCTGATCATGGTGTCCATCGAGTCCATGTTCTGATTCATATTTTCATCAATTGGTTGAGGATAAACTTTCTGGCTATTGTTATCATAATTTTGCGACTCCTTGGAGCCTGGCCGGATCATTACTTCTTGCCGTCAGGATCAACCAAGTTAAGTTGTCTTCAAGCAACCAACCAATTGACATCCACCTGCAAAGCAATTCGGAACACGGCAATTACAATTACTGAGTTCAGGTCATAATTTTACAACAACGGATACAAATTGCATAGAACACAGTTGTAACCAGGCCAGAATAGGAATGGTTCAAAGACGACTTTATTTGAAAGTACTTCGCATGCTAGCATAAGGAAAAAGATTCAAACAAAGTAAACTATGACAAGCTTTCGATTTCTGAGGATAACCACACCCACATATTTTCAACATTCACAGCAGATTTTCCACAACATGACCTCCACCCCATCCCAAAAGAGAACAGGACAAGAAAATTATTGAGTTGGATAGCTAACAGCAATCCAATGATCAATCAAGACTCCCAAGATGAACCAGATGAACCGCATTTTACTCACTAGGGCCATTATCTTACAAAGATAGTGACCTTTCCAAAGCGAAGAGAAAATTCATTTCAAGTCATATGGTCTGTGGAACTACAAGTACAAGAAACTCCAATGCAAGTAGCCTATAGGGGAAAACCAATGGCAACATAAGACGCCAATCATAATCTCACCACACCTATCTTTTCCATCCCTCTTTACATTTTGCTGACCCAGATTAACAAGCTTCACCATCACATATCCTACATGGATGGTGTTGGTTGCCTTAAGCAAGAACAATGTGAACCCTAATCATACCTTCCTTTCCTCCCAAGTCTTTGTATATAGCATGATAATTTGCAGGCCTAATCTTAGCAATCTTAAGATAAATGCATATAGCGAGTAAGCCTCAGATTCGTCTCCTCCGGCCTTGACGACGTCCTCCTGCGGCGACGTCGGCTCAACGCACGTGTCGACTTTTCCTCTCCCCGGCCCCTCGGCGACCTCCTCCCTCGGCCGCCTCCTCCCACGGCAATTTCCTCCCGTCGGCGACCTCATCCCGCAGCAACCTCGTCCTCTCTTGAGACTGGGGCTTGAAGGTTAGTGCCCATGGAGATTTGCCTCTGCCCCCTTTTTTGGTAGTGTGATGATGGATGTGTCCTTGAGATTTGTTTATCTGTGTTGTTGGAGGTACAAATTGGTGGTAGAAAATTCTTGGAATGTTCATAGAAGTGAAAATTGGATCAATGTTTGTAGGTCTGTGTGATGTCAATTCTCCCCCAAGTAGCATTGGAAGTTGATGCAATAGAAGTGAAAACTGGATGTTGATTCATATGAACCATATGCTTGCAGTGCATCCTTCATCTGTTGGATCGGGCGCTTTGTGTAATTCTGCAATCTTTTTACTTGTGGACAAGAATGCTAGCTATTGCAGGCTCTGGCTACTATAGAATTGAGAAAATGTTACCTGATGAGTAGATGTCAGTAGCTTCTGTGTACATTGATTTTCTTGTTTGTCCAAGACTGATCTGTTTGTACATTTGATTGTGTGCTGTCAATTTTTCTGTGAATTATGACACTATCATGTCTACTTGTGTTCTGTTCATATGGGGCTGTTAGTTCATATTGATGCATGTAGGACTGTCAAAACATGCAGATGGCAGGTGCTTCCGATTGGAATGATGAGAACACTATGATAGTTTGTGAGTTGTTTGCGGAACAAGTTAAGATTTGGAATTGGCCACATACCCACTTGAGCAATTATGCTGAAGTAGAAAAGAGGCAATTTAAGAATACTAGTAAGATTCTCGTGCGTTGCAATAGTTACAAAAGAAGATGATACATATCATCAAATGTGACCCAAATCATACAATAAACATTAAAAAGAGGGAGGCATCTTATTATCAAGAGTGAGGTCAGCACAACTAGATCCGCAATTGCCGAAATCGCCGCTCCGGATCTGCCCCCACCAGCTTCATAGTTCTTCCTCACCTCCAGTGGTGTGTACCTTGGCTGAGCTGATGTACTCCGTCTCCCTGTTCGTCGTCCATGCTGGTTCCGTTCCAACGTCATTCTCGGTGGTGTACACCAAAGCCCTGTCATCCACACCGGTGTGCTCCTCTTCTTCACCACCGAGTACCGCTCCGTCTCTCCCCTCTTCATCGTCCAAGCGCAGCAGCAGCATGGCGATGCACAAGAGGAAGGAGTAGCGGAGGCTTTGGGGAGCTGGGCTGAGGGGCCAAAGGGGTTGGCTGACGACACATGCCCACATGTCGGTGTATGCCAAGAGGAGATGCGGGAGTGCGCTGCGACGGTGAAAAGAAAGGAGGATGTGGTGAATGGACAAACTCCTCTTTTATATTAGTAGAGAAATGGGATAAATTAAAGACCCAAAAATGGCCTTATTGATGCCGGCTATCCTGACTGGTAATAGGGGGAAAGCCAATGGCAACATAAGATGCCAATCATAATCTCACCACACCTATTCGTATTCATTCTTCAATTTATCCCATTTGTTCTTAAATTGTATCTTTCTGTACTGCAGGACAGTCTTCTCAAATTTTGCCATTACGGCAGCATATCCAACCTGGTTCAAATGGGTGTTTGGGCAATTTCCAGCTCTTACTTGTTGTGGTGAACAGCCCACAAACTATCCTAAGATTCACATAACTCCACTCAGCGTTTGATATCTGAAAATTTTCTTTCTATTAATTCATATCGCAGTGCTAGGTAATTTTGGCATGTCCATTGACATGCACAACCAAAGACCTTGTATACACTACTGGTACAACAAAATGCCAGTAGTATGACAATCCATAAGACATACAGCAAAAAGCATTCATTCATCGGTTCTTGGGAAAAATTGCAGTTCATTCAAGACGTAGGCAATTAGTGGCATTCTCATCAATCAAAAAGGGCAAGCAATGAAAAAAATTGTTCATGAACCAACTGCCATTAATCATAATCACACATAGTCATGCAGGCATCATGAAATTTCAGCAAATAATTGATCTAATTGCTCAAACAATACTAGCTAATGTCTAATTCCTCAGTACAACATCATATTAGCATTCATTCAATATTCACATGAAAAAGAACCAGATCAGATGACAAGTGATACTTGTGTAGATCCAACAATTTGGGGGAGGATCAGATCTGTGCAAATCCAAATTAGGGCCGAATCCTAACAAATCACAACCAAAATAGCTCATAATACCCTACACATTTTCCTCTAATTAGCAAATCCAACACAAATCTACAGCACACAAACCAAAGAGGAGAGGAGGAGGCAGCGGCGAGATCTTACCACCACGGGTCCGAGGGAAGAAGCAGCGAGGGGAAGCCGGCCACCAGCGGGGAACCCCTGCGACGAGGCAGCGTGGGACCGGCGAGGGGGAGCGAGATCGAGTACGCCGGCTAGGAGGAGTGGGACCGAGTGCGCCGGCGAGAGGGACTGGTGGGGACCGACTGCGGTGTGGAGGGGACCGGTGTCGAAGGGCTCCCGTCCGCCGGCGCTGCCCTCCCGAAGCGGCGGCGGTGGCTAGGGCATGGACACCAGCATGCGGGCGAGAGAGAGAGAGAGAGAGGAGAGACGGGCGACGCGCGTGAGAAACGAGGGCGGAGCCGGGAGAGGTGAGGGGCGATGAGAATCCCTCCGAGAAAGTGAGCTCTGAGCTACTCCATTCCTCGAGTACCTACAAAACACGTGGAGCTGAGTTGTTTGCTTGGACTCGGCTGCTACGGTTAGAGTCGGAAACGGATGCCTCACTGTTGAATCAAATAGTCTCAAATATAAATGTAAATTTATATTTTTAAATAAATTTAAATTTAAATATTTTTAAATACAAATACGAATTAAATGTCGTAACGAATATAAATTTGAATCGAATATATATTAAATTTGGTCGAATACGAATATCCTCATACAACTCCTGTAACAATTTAATTCGATCGAATACGAATATAAATACCGCTGGGTTTAGTTGCTGGGCCGATCGGCCTCATATGAAACGGACCAAATATGAATTGAATAGTCTCAAATACGAATACGAATATTTTTAAATACGGATACGAATATTATCGAATATGAATACGAACATATTTTAATACGGATTTTGCTTACTATATTTGTGTTTTCTCGGATACAAATATCGGATAAAATGAATTATCCGTTACCGTTTCCCACCCCTAGCTACGGTTAAGAATTTGAGAGCACAAGTTCTATTTAAATAGACTTTAGCTGACTGTCACTATTTATTTATAGCGAGTTAGTTTCTCTGTTTAATTTTCACAACTGTAGTGGACTTAAAAGCTCATTTGTTTTAGGCATAGGACGGGCCTCGACCTTCTCCATGGCACCATCACCTCCTCCTCCCCGCGTAGCGGCCTCGACAAATTACAGTGTTGCATTAAGATAGAACATAAGTTCGCGCTTTGTGTTGGAAAAATATGAACTCCAGCTTCAGGCTTCCCTGTATATGTGGATTAAAACAAATAATAGAAATAACATAGAAACTAAATTGTTTTGCATGGCACTACATAACAAGAAATAAAAGAATAACTATGAATATTGTTTATGGCCTCATTCCTATCAAACTATTGGCAAGTATAACTACAACTGTAAAATGTCTACTCTGTTTCATCACCGCCTGTTTGTTTGTTGGACGTTGGGCTTCCGGTACTCTTTTTCAGCTCAAAGTCCACAAAGATTACTACTAGTTTGTGTCCAAAAATGTTTATATCATCCTGCTTGGTAGGAAGTATGAATAAGTGAAGTAGGTTGGTGCATTTGTAAATCCAAAGGATATGATAATGAACTCGTACTGATCGTAATGAGTTGAGAAGGCAGTCTTGGGTATATCCTCGTGTCATATCTTCAACTAGTGATACCCTAACCTTAGATCTATCTTAGAGAAGACACTTGCTCCTTTCAACTGGTCGAAGAGATCATCGATCCTAGGCAAAGGATACTTGTCCTTGATAGTGACATCATTAAGTGCTCTATAATCTACACATATTCTCATACTTCTATCCTTCTTATTGACAAAAAGAACGGGGGCTCCTCAGAGTGATGCGCTTGGTTGGACATAACCTTTTGTCCTCAAGTTCTTGAATCTATTTCTTTAACTCAGCTAACTCATTAGCTGGGATGTGGTATGGCCTCTTTAAGATTGGGGTAGTACCAGAGACTAAGTCAATCATAAACTCGATATCTTTATCTGGTGAAACTTTGGGTAAATCTTCTGGAAATATATCTGGGTATTCTCAAATGACTAGTACTCCTTCCAGACTATGGAAATGGTTAAGGATACACTCTTCCTCTACAGGGCTTTTTGGTGTGAAGTTCACTTCCACTCCTTGACCATTGGTGAGGGTGATGGATCGGGTGGCACAATTTATTTGTCCCCTATTCTTGGCTAACCAGTTCTTGCCAAGCATAATATCCAATCCCTGGGAGTCCAAAACTATTAGACCGGCTAGAAATGACACTCCTTCTATGAGAAAATCCACTTTTAGAAACAAGGTCCATGTTCTCATCTCTACCCATGTTGAATGAACTACCGTGGGGCTACTAAGAGGAATCATGTTCAATCCATTCTTAATCACAAAAGCTTTTGAAATGAATGAATGCGAAGCTCTGAAATCAAATAGAACTGATGCTGGTACTAGATTTACTAGAAACATACCCAGCACAATGTCTGGTGCAGCCTAAGCTTACTTAGCAGTGACATGGTTCTTTCATCCCTTGATGAAGTTCTAGGGCTTCTTTGATCTATCATTAGTTGCAGCTAGAGCTTCTTCGGGTAGGAATAGCATAGTATCCTATCTCCTTGCCGTAGAAGTAAGCCACACCATCAGACGAAGTGTAACATCCTAGAAATTTGAATCCTGAGGAATGTGTAGCCCTTGGAATATTTTGAAATGTATCTTCTCGACATTTGGATTTTAATGGACTTCCTTGGGATTTTGGTTGAGGTTCCAACAACTAAAGAAAATCCTGAAAAATAAAACTAATAGAAAATCATGAAGGAAATGTGAAAATAATAGAAATTTATAACTTGAAATCAAATCTGAAAAGATGATCCATCAATTAGGGTAGGATAATAGGAAAAGAGGAATGTTGAAAAGATAAATCAAAAATAAAAATTTAATTGAACCAAAGATTTAAAAATTTTGCTAAATTAAGAGGGGAAGGGTACAATTTGAATTAAAACTTGAATTTTTGCTTTGGGCCTAATAATCATAAATAAATAAATACAATGATAATGCTAGTAATAAAGAAATAGATATAAATAAATAAGTAAATAAATAAATAAATATAGAAATGTAAATAGATATGTATATATATAAAAAAAAGAAAAAAAAACTTTTTGGCCTAGCCCGAGCCGGCCCAGGCCAGCCCACCTTCTTTCTTCCTCCCCTTCGCAAAAATCGTCCAAGGTCATGTCTCTCTCGCCGCCACCGCTTGCACTGTCTCTCCACGGCGCCTCCTTTGGACCAATGGTCGCCATTGTGCCTCCGCGCTCGCTTCACCGGGACCCACCACCTGTTCCGTCGTGGTCCTGCTCCCTCTCTACCGCGTGCGTCACTGCCAACCGCCCGATAGCTCCTCCCTGTCGTGTCGTCTTGACCACCGCAACCCGACCGCCACGCTAGGCATGCCTAGGTCAGCCACAGTGCAGGCTCTGCTGACCCCCCTGACCGCCCCGTCGTGTCGCTCCTTTTTGCGTCACCACGGGTGTCGCTCTGCCGTCGTGAGCAGTCCTGCTGCCCCGTCTCGTCGCCGTCCTCCCGTCGCGCTCACCTCGGCTCTCATGTGCCCAACCGCTCCCTTGCTCTGGCATCAGCACGCGCCCTATGCCTTGCGCCGGCATCTCGTCACCTCTTTAGCCATACCAACGCCACGCCTCCTCCCACCGGCCAACCACTCGCATGTCGCCAGTGCCCTTCCTGTCGCCTATAAAACCTAGCTCACCCCTAGGCACCATCGCCATTCACCCCTCGTCCTCCCACCAAAGGAATTGACCTCCCAACGCCTCTAGCTCACCAGTGAACTCCATCTCCTCCAATGCCGGCCGAAGTTGTAGTCGCTGATTGGAGCCACACCAAGCCAATTCCCTCCTACCTGAGCACCCTTGGAGCACCGCGATGCCATCCCCACCGTCGGCCGAGCCTCTCGCCGCTCGAGTTGAACTCGCAACGTGCGCCTCCTTTGCTCGCTGTCGCCTCACGCCGCCGGACCACACCGCCTCTCCCGAGCCGTGCCGACCCCCGAGGTAGCCTCCTGTCTATGCCCCGGTGCTCCTCTAGCATTTAATCGAACTCCGGTGTCGTGCGCCGCCATAGTCGTTCTCCCCTGTTCCGCCGCCGCCCACGGTCACTGCCGACCGCTACCACCACCAAATTGGCTAGTGGGACCGAGCCTAGATGAGCACGTGGGCATGAGCATTCCATTTTTGGAATGGTCATGGCCGGCCGCCGTCTCCTCCGCCGGCGACGAGCTCATCGTTCTTCGACCGGAGGAAGGAGCCACTGTAGCAGGAGAGAGAGAGTAATTAATTAAGTTAAGACAGTCATTAATTAACGGTTAAGACATCAGCTAAGGCTAATGATTTCTAATTAGTGTAATGGCTCGCTGATATGTGGGCCATGTCCTTCAATTAAATAGTAACCGGACCCACTTGTCATAGGTACAGAGAAAAGAAAATAAAAAGAAAAATTAAAAATCTGTTGTGGGCCCCACCTGTGAGATTTTATTTATTTTTTGGATTTATTTAAACTGAGAATTTTAAAAAGGCATAACTTATTCATCTTAACTCCAAATTGAGTGAAACAAATTTTTAAATTCATCTAAATTCAATATCTATCCAATGGAACCAAAACCATAATTTTTGAAGCTCATTTGAATTTTTTGTGAGAATTTGTTTGGTGTACTAATTTTTATCTAAATTTTCGTGCAACGTAAAAATAGCTTACGAGGCCCAAGAGGAAGAGGCTGAGGCTGAAGCAACTCCCGATAACTAAGACCAAGTCAACTATGACCAAGGCAAGTCAATACTTTGATCATGTTGAACCTACATTTTCTGCAAATTACTTTTGTTTGAATTATCAAATTGCATGCTATTATTTCATATGCAAATATATGTTTGTTTTAAGATTATAGTTATATGCCAATTATGTGACTTGTTTGTATTAAATCCCCTTTGGAACATTCGAATATTTGGGCCTTGTCACCCTAGCAAAATTGTAATGGTAACCTTTCAAAAATAAGTCTACAATTATACGCCATGTTTAGTTCTGCTTAGATGCCTGGGGGCACCAAAATGCCCCAATCATCATTTTTAATCATGAGAAACTGATTTGGGAAGTCATGAGTGGAAATGACTAGTATATTTTGACATGATTATTTTATGCTCCCAGAAACCCCAACTTGCCTAAATATCTGGGCGGATGGTATGGGGGCTGGTATGTGGTGGAGTGGAAGCGCGGTGTGTGGATTGTGGTAGAACCGCCTAAATAACTCTAAGGACTGAATCTTATCATGATCTCCTGTGTAAAACAGTACAACCACAAGTCTGCAAATTGTAACTTGGCTAAGTAAAACTATCGAACCCCCGAACTCATCTCACCGGTAGTGGAAAGGAGTGGGATAATGCAAAGGCATGGGGGAGGCCTAAAGGGACACCGATAGGAGGGTGAAGTTTTCCAACCGTACTAACGTTGTGGAGAGTGGAGTCCGAATGCTCTAGTAGCCATGGTTAACATCATGCACAATGTATGGGACCCACCGCAAGTGGGAGCAGCCCATAGGGTGAGATGATAAAAGGGGTAAGATATTTTAAAAAGTTACGGTGATGGTCTACTCAACCACATGACTAAGGAATTGTGTTGAGCAACGAGCGGATTGTCTCTTGTGGGTAAAGTGTACATACTCTACAGAGTCAAAACTATTCGAATAGCCGGGCCCACGGTCAAGGGCGGACATGGGAACTTAACTAGATATAGTTCTATTTCAAAAACTTTGTGGGGGGATTGGAAAAGTGCTGGGCAGTGGAAAGCCCTGATTTGTGTTGCCCTGGGTGTCGCTCGAGTGATATGGTAAGTGGTTATAACGTTGAAAGTATATGGTGCAGAAACCATGTAACAGTGGATGAAATCTGGATCACTATTATTATTGCACTCTTTCAACGTTATAACCGCTTAGCTTATCACTAGGACGACACCCAGGGCAACACAAATAAGGGTTTTCCACTGCCCTCCACTTTTTTAATTCCATCCACAAAGTTTTTGAAATAGAACTATATCTAGTTAAATTCCCATGTCTGCCCTTAACCGTTGACACAGCTATTCGAATAGTTTTGACTCTGCAGAGTTTGCACACTTTACCCACAAGAACCAGTCTGCTCGTTGCCCCACATGATTCCTTAGTCGTGCGGTTGAGTAAACCATCACAGTAACCGCTCAAAATACCTCGCCCCTTCCATCATCTCACCTATATGGGCTTAGCCTGCTTGCGGCAGGTCCGATAAGTTGTGCGGGATGTTCTCCTCCTATGCGGCTAGCAGCTGGCTACCCACACTGCTAGCGCACCGTAGAAGAACTTAACCCTCTGCGGGTGTCCCATTCAAGCCGTCACAAAGACCACCACTTGCACTACCTCACCTCCTCCACCGATGATAATGACTTTCAAGGTCCAGTAGATCTACTAAGCCAAGTTGTAATTTACAAACTTGTGGTTGTACTTATTTTACATAGGAGGTCATGACAAGATTCAGTCCTTAGGTTTATTCGGGCGGTTCTACTGCTAACCACACTCTCATGCACCACTGCACCATACCCCCGAACCATCTGCCCAGATAGATATGCAATTTTTGAGGGTTTTGGGTGTATAAAATAATCATATCAACATATACCAGTCATTACCACCATGACTTCCCAAATTAATTTCTCATGATTAAAAGTGATGCTTGGTGCATTTTGATGCCCCCGGTTACCAAAGCAATACTAAGCAGTAGCGCATAATTACAGACTTATTATTGAAAGATTACCATTTAGTTTTGCTAGGGTGACAAGGCTCAGATAATCAAGTGTTCCAAATGAGAGTAATACTAACAAGTTAAATAATGGGCATATAACTAGAATCTTAAAAATGAACATAAATTTGCATATGAAATAACACATGCAATTTGAATATTTAAATAAAAGTAATTTGCAGAAATGTAGGTTCAACATGATCAAAGTATTGACTCGCCTTGCACTGTTTATCGCGGTCTTGAGCTCACTCAAAGCTTTCTCATTTGAAGGTCCTAAGCTTATGGTCTTTATCTTCATCTCGATCTTGGCCTCGCTTGATCCATTGATTCTTTAGGACTCCAATTTCTAGCTACGCGTTAAACAACTAAATCCAAATAAATGCAAATAACTCAAAAGGTCCAAATAAATCGAATTGAACTTGATTAATTTTTATTATGATTGAACGGATGATTTAAGATCAGGTTGATTGGGCACGGAGTATTGACGGAGTTAGAGGGGTTGGAGCGAAGTGATAAATGGCTAAGCGAAGTCCGTTGAGGTGGGTGCAAGGGAAGGTTTATGGTGAAGGAATATTCATGGAAATATTCCTCTTTCGGTTCAAGGATGGCTGGGTATAGCTGACGGCATATTATCATGACTCAGCCTTTAGTTTAATAATTTCTTTTATTATTATTATTTTATATTTATTAAGGAAGTTCCATGAGTTAGGTTAGACTTGCAGACAGGCGTATGTGTTTAGTTTATTAAATTAATATTTAGAGTCCGTATCCCTAGTAATTTAAGCAGTGGTACTTTATGGGGTTCTATTTACCAATTTATTCAAATTATTCACCAAATGATTAGTTCAATAATTCATGAAAGTACGGGGATATGTAATTATCTAATTGATGTTTTAGTAGTAAAGTTTTGTATATTCTTATTTATTACTCATCTGCAGCTATTTGGTCATAATACTACATTTGTCCTTTAGATTATTTATTGGTGAGATTAATCCAATGTCCAATGTTCCAAAGCCATTATATTTTAATACAATTATGATCTTTTAATCGAAGGCATTCTGAAAATCAACTGACATTGATATTTTATCATTTTTCTTAGCATCGGGCAAAATTTTGTATTAATTAAATTCTATTTAGATAGGATCGAGCTTGCTATACATAACTTTATTTCACTACCATTATTAACTAAATTTATCATTGAGATTTATTAATCGGCAATGTGCTAATGGCGTGGAGTATGTTTTAAATCATGACATTCCAAATTAAATATGTATTTCATTTTAAATGGTTACGACATATCGTTTAATTAATTTTATGAAGCGACTTGATTTTGTCATTTAATTAAATCTACCACTGAGATTTATTTAATGGCGGCATGTTAAATGTTGAGGCATATACTTTAATTATAATTAGGGGTAATTTTTAATTTAAAGTCTTGCTTTTATAGTTAAACATAATATCCAATTTCTTTATTAAATTTGGATACTTAACCAAAGCCATCTTTTATTAATGCCTTTAATTAATAGATAATTATTCAAACCACATTTGTTACTCATATATGACAACTAATCAAATTTAAATATTGAACAATCTTGTTTTATATCCTAATCAAATTTATTAGCTTCCCTAGATTATTTCCTAATTTTCCCTTAATTTTTCTTAATTGAAATAAATTAAAAGAATAAAACAAAAAGAGAAAGAAAAGGTGTGGAGAATGGGAATCGAACGCACGACCTGCTGTCTAGGGAGCGGCTGTGCAGGCCATCTGGGCGGCTGCCCATTTGCGAAGGTGATGGGGTATCAAATTAGAAGGGGTATGCAAAGTGCGGGCTCAAAACAGAACAAAAACAGAGGAGGCTCAGGCGGCGCATGGTCGACGGCGTCGCCGGCGAGGGACGACCGGGGAGGCACCGGAGATGGCCAAAACAGAACCCCGGCTGTAGGTAGAGGCCGAGGGGGGCGCTGGCACGTGCCGAGGAGCTCCCAGGTAGGCCAGCGGCGAGGCTTGGTGGCCGGAGGCAGGGGTGGAATGGGGCGCCGGTGCTGTGGTGGGAGAGGAAGGAATTGGAGAGAAGTGTGAGCAAGAGAGTTGTGGGAAGGTCATCGGGTGGTTTGCCGAGCTGAAGAAGGTCCAGGGCCAGCTGGCGGCATGTGACGGAGATGAGCAGAGGAGGTGCGTGGCGCCGACGAGGTACAGGCGGTGGGAGGTCCGGCCGACGGCAGGGATGAGTTCATGATGCCACGGTGAAGCTTCGGTGCAGCGGAATTGGACGGGGACAGCTTCAATCGGCCAATACTTCTTTGGCCGGCGTTGGAGGGGATGGAGTCACCGACGAGGTAGGGGCGCGGGGAGCTCGATTCCATGGGGCGAGAGAATGGGTGGTGTATGGAGACGCTACCTGGGGGGTGAGCCGGGTTTTATAGGCAGTGGAATGGGCTGGCGACATGGGGGGTGGTTGGCCGGTCATGGCGAGGGCGTGGCTACAGGGCGCGGGCGATGGAACGTAGCGGCGTGGGCGCGGGTCAGCTCGGGCGTGCGCATGACGTGGGCGTTGTGGTTGACGGGAGCGGCGTGGGAGGCGCACGGTCCGCGAAGCAGAAGAAGGAGAAGGAGGGCGGAAGAGGGAAAGATAGGGGAGGTGCATGGCCGGTGCGGGACTCGACGGAGGAGACGTGCGACACGATGGGACTTGGGGTGGGTGGCGACATGAAGGAGGCGATGCGGCTGATGTGCACAGGAGACGTACGATTGACTTGGTCGGATCGACTTGGTCGGGATGATGAGCACGCAACGAAGTTAGAAAAGAAAGAAAGAGCAGAGCAAGGGGAGGAAAAGAGAGGAGGCAGGGAAGAAGGCAGGAAAAGAGAGGGAGGAGGAGGACCCATGCGGCAGAGGGAGGGAACGGGGGAAGAGGGCCCACATGTAGAGAGGAGGAGAAAGGAGGGAGAGAGAGAATAGAGAAAGGGAGAGAGAAAAAGGGGCTAGGCCCACATGGAAGGGAGAGAAAAATAAGGGGAGAGAAAAGGGAAAAGGGAGAGAAAGAGAAGTGAACAAAAGTTTAAATTCTTCTTCTTCTGATTATTATTTTAGTTTTTCATATATTGGACTTATTATTTTAAATTATTTTGTATATGATTTGTATATATAAGCTTTTGAATATCCAACCTTGGGTAGCCATATTCATAAGCAGAGCCACAAAGAGCATGGAGGAAACCATATTAACTTTCAATTCTATATTCTACATGAAAACCTTTATCATTGCAGCTTGGCATATTTTAGAAACAATGGAATGGCAATGTGTTTGGGAATATCATGTTGAATATTGCTAGCAAGAAAAGTCTTTTCAGGAGTGAACTTGCACTGCATGTGCATCAAGTTAAGGAAGATAATACACAATTTATACTAGATTGAATAGAAGCAATTAATTGATTTAATTTACCCCTTGATGGTTGTAACATATTTTTTATTTTATTTTTCTTTGTTGTTGTACATAGAACTTTTTTCCTTTTATATATATTATTATATATAGTAGGTGCCTATAACATCATGGTTTTCAGAGTCTTTTTGAAGCTTTTAAAGTAAAATTAACCATTTGGGTTTTTCTTGAATTAATTAAAGATTAATTTATTTTTTCGGAATTAAAAATATTTAATATGACTAAATTAAACTTAAATTAATTTAACTATATTTTATTTGAGTTCCTTATGTTGTAGGGAATTGTTCTGTATTTTCTTGGATTTTTTATAGTTTATGTGCTATTTGTTTGAGCTCAATTTGAATTATTCCAATTTCCAAAATTCAGAAAATCTTTGAAATTCCAGATTTTGGAAATGGGCCTAATCTCAGCCAGCCCACACACTCTCTCTCCAGCCCAGTCCACTCATTCCTGCTGGCCCATCTCCCGCGCGCCTCCTCGGCCCAGCCCACCTCGCCGCATGAGCCACACATCGGCCATCCGCCAGCCGTGTCGCGTATCCAGCCGGGCCCCGCTTGTCAACTCCTATGCCTTCCTCCCAAACTCCTCTTTTTCAAGTTCATTCCACCTCCGCACCATAGCCATCCCAGTTTCCACACCGTCTCCGCCTCGGACTTCTCCCCTTGGGGTATAAATTTGCACGCCGAGCCCCATAGATCGCATCTAGAGTCGTCTCGCCTTTCCTAGCCATCGGGATTCATGAATTTGATGTCATCGCTGATGAGCCAAGCCCCTCTAAACTTCGTCGGCCACTATATGAGCATCACCAAGCCACCGCCATCCTTTCCTACCCCTTCGTTGTCGAAGAGGATGACCGGAAAACCTCATCGCCGTTTACCGGGCCAGCGCCACCACTTCCTCTCGCCGCCGGCCGTCTCCGCTTGTCCCCGAGCTTCATGCCAAGGTGAAGCAAGTTCCCTATCTTCTTCTCTATCTTATGAGCATCTCGTTATCCACTAGAACACCGGCAACCATTGAGTCCAATGCACTTCACCGTCGAGCCGGCATGGTAAGCCACATCAGCACTCAATGCTGATGTGTCAACCACATTAGTGCCACACGTAAGCCATGCTAGCAAAAGCTGCCACCCCAGTGCAACGCTTCACATTGCCACATTACCGTCCAAGTCAGCAACCATGTCACCACCATATCAGCACTTTTGCACACGTGTTTGCCCAGTCAGCCAGCCACGTAGTCAAACCCTAGATTAAAAGAACTATGGACATGGTTCACGGTGAACCATGTCTATGACACATGGGCCCTACATGCCAGAATCCGATTCCATAGGCCTAGCTCACCGTAGATCCATGAACCCTAGCCGTAGACTTAGTTTATAGACCAAGGGCCCACTTGTTAGCCTAATATCCTATTTGACTTAGTTTATAGACCAAGAGCCCACTTGTTAGCCAAATATCCTATTTTTTCAGAATTATTTTTATTTTGGAAAATGCAAAAACCCATAGGGCCCACCTGTCAACCAACTTTTATTAAATTAATTACAAAGGGTATATTTCAGAAAATATTCTTCTTTCTCTCTTAATTTCCAGGAGTTTATTTTCCCAGTAAATCTTCTGAGAGTCCATTCTCTTTCGTATGAACTCTGATTGAGCCGATTCTTCTTTCTAAATTTGTCTAAAATTGAGCTCTACCTTTTGGTTCTAGTTGTATTTTTTTTGGATTTTATTTAGATTTTATTTTATTTCATTTGTGTTTTGTTCACTTTCTCTCCCGTTAGGTAATATCTTCGAAGGACCTTTGAAAGTCATGACCTTTGATCATGTTGAACTTATTATTTAAAATATATTATTTATTATTTTATTTTAAATTGTCATGCATTGCTAATTTATTTCAAACCTTCGTAACTAGTTGTTATCGACCAATTTGATTAATTCCTCGATTGATAATTTAAATGCTAAGATTCCATTGTCACCATAGGATGAGTAATTATGTAGTGATACAATACTAGTACCCGCTTGGGTTGTGCATTTAATATGGTTAGCTATGCTTATAGTACATTGGGCTCATCATCACATGTTGATTAATTAATTAATTTTGACTTAACAAGATATTGAATCATGGTGGTCTGCCATAGTTACAAAATTTGTGTGCTATGATATGGGTAGTGTTATTAATGTTGGTTATACAAAATGGTTTTTACTTAGATGAGTGATCATCTAGTAAAGGGAGAAGTGTGGTTAGTATTTTAGAATGTGGATGCCTTGCCTGGGTAGCAATTAAGGACTTAACTTTATGCACCATTGATCTAAGTTTTATCATGGAACACATGTCTTGTATGAGATGGACCTGGCCTTGGTTCACAATTTCATTTGAAACGGGGCGAAATTTCAAAAATTCACCCCTTTCGTTATCCTCTGAAACAAGAATGATTCAGTCAAAGGTTGGCCGAATTTTGTGGGGACACCAGGCGCGTGAGCGCCCGTTGTCAGTGCATGTGTTCTGTACTAGTTCCATGATCAGTAGCTAGTACATACATTCACATCATTTTGATAACATCCATATACATCGCAAATAAATAGCTTACATAAAAGGGATAATATTATTTATGCGAGGCATAAAAGAGTACATACACAAAAGGCCGACCGGCCAAAAGACCCATAGAGTCTCAAACAAAAGCAGCGAAAGTCTAATAAACAAAAGTATCCAGTGATGTGCCATTATAACCCACAGGCAACCGACTGGAGTCAAACCCTAGAAGGATCCCTCGTCAAATTCCCCGGTGCCAGGGGCGAAATATGCATCATCGGGCAAGAGATCTTCATTCTCTGATCAACAACAATTTAAGCAAGGTTGAGTACATTGCGTACTCAGCAAGACTTGTAGTGTATCGCAAAATTTACCTATATGCAAGGTTGTCAATGGATGAGGCTCTGCACTAAGTTACTTTCAGCATGAGGTAGGGTTCATTTTGCAATAACACTAAATAATAATTTGCAAGCAGAGTTCTAAAGAGCATTTGACATGTAATGAAATAACGTTTGCATAAATTCCATAACAGTAGATCAAAACCATTCGCAACCCTCCTCGGCTGTGAACATCGCACAACTCCCTCCTATGGGCATGGCACACGATTGGATGTTCATACCATCCCATATGTTCAGTGAAGCAGTTTTGAAAAGGAAAACCATACCCTTTGTAGCTACATCAAGCTTGCTCATGATCGCGAGCATAGCTATTTAAATAGTTTTTAACTCTCTACAGAGGTTGTACAGCTTTACCCACACAACATAATCAATTTTTATTGTCGGCAACTTCACGCTTCCTTTGGTGTGTGATGAAAGTTGATTATCTTAAAGCCTTTAGGTTATCTCGTCCTAACTTTGCACCAGCCCAAATGAACATCGGACCTCTCTTAGGTTCACCCCTAAGAAAGCATTCAAATCCTCCTTAGGTACACCCCTAAGTGAAGACCATCACTTAGGTCCGTCCCCTAAGTGGGCATTCATCGTTGCTTAAAGCCTTGGCCCGAGCACCTTGGTGTCAGGGGCCCCTACGAGCAAACCTAACCAGAGTGCCCTTACTACTTCTGTACCTACCACAATGCAAGGCTAGACCTAGACAACTTAATGAGCTAAATGTCAGAGCCCATATAACACATGTGGTCGTACGATGTGAATTAGATGTGCAGCAATAGCATTCGGTCCTTAATTGATCCGGGCGAGAATCTCCCCATATATACATGCGAGATTCCCTCTCACATTTGATAGATTATCATATGGCTCACCCGTGTCCAAACTAGGTTTTTCATTTTATTTGATACCAAAGTAATAGAGGTTCCCCCTTTGATGCAACATTTCTGAAACCATCATTCCCACGTAAAGATTTTGTTCGAAATTCAAACTTAGCAGAAACCAGTGCTTGTCTAAGCATCTAGAGCATATATCCAAGTAGTATTCCCAATTGACAGTATACATTGTCTAAACCATATCCTAGAGGTTACAACAGTGTGGGTATCAAGTTTTCAAGTAGATTCAATGCATACGAGTGGTCGTAATTACCATTACCCACAGTATAGCAGTTTAACAGAATATACATGCATGCATAGTAGATTTTGCAAACAATATACAATAATGGAAATACTGGGATCAGTATGGTCAAAGGGGGTGCTTGCCTTGTTCCTGTTGCTCAGAGAATGTTTCAGATGCGTTCTCGGTGTCATCTGGCGTGGAGTCGTCTAACCGGTAAATAAATCCATTTAAAAGCAAATAAGTGCCAAATAAATAGAGACAAGACTCAAATATTTTTGTAAATTCAGAAAGATCTTGTTTTTATAAAAATTTAGAAAGAAAGATAACTAAATATGGAGTTCGTATGCAAAAGTTATAAGCGTTTGAGTTTTGGCTTGTTTGAGTTATTCCTTCTCGGTGAGTACGGAGCAATTTACGACTACAAACTCTAGACACTTGGAGAGCAATTTACGACTACAAACTCTAGACACTTGGAGTACCGTTCCACCAACCACAACATTTTGACTACAAGGGTCTTTGTCCTATCGCAACTTCGGTCATACTGATCACACAGAGTTAGGGCTTCCGGTCTTTGACCACGAAGGTTTCCCGAGCATCGAGCGGGTACTGCGACTTATGACTACCAATTAACGACTAGGTTCTATAAATTTCCAATTATCGACTAGGTACTGTACTTATGATTACTATCATGACTATGACTATCGTCCATGGCCTTCTACTATCAACCATGGCTTGCGACTATCGATCATGTCTTACGACTATCGACTATTGATCACGTCTTACGACTATCGCCCATGTTGACTATTGACTATGGCTTACGACTATCGATCACATCTTACCACTATCTACTATCGATCGATCCTTATGACTATCGACTATCGATAATGTCTTACGACTATCGACTATCGACCGGTACCATAACTTATGACTTACGAGTCTATCGACTATTGTTAGCAATCGAGGTTACGACTACGGTCAGAGGTCGAAGATTATGACTTCTGCAGTTGGCGGTTTCGACTACGCATGCAGTTGAATAAGTCGACTAGGCTGCGGTCAAATATCACGACCACACGAGCGTTCGAAGTTCTCGACTATGCTAGCGGTCGGAGATCTCGACTACGCATGTGGTCGAGGATCTTGACTACACGAGCGGTCAAAGATCTTGGCGACACGAGCGGTCGAATATTTCGATAACATCCGCGGTCGAAGATTACAACGCAGAAGTGGTCAAAGATTTTATCCTCGACTACTATGGTTTTGTCCTCATGATCGACTACTACGGTTCCCTTTTAGAGTTCGACTACTTTAGTTCTTTCCTCGACTACGGTCAGTTTAGTTCTCCTGTAAATATGATTACCGTAGTTATCTTCTCGACTATGACTACTCCTTTTCAACCACGAGGGAGGAGGAGCTCACCGAAGGCAATGATGGTTCACGAGAGGAAGAATGGTTCATGAGAAGTCGAAGAAGCTAGCGTCGGATATCTCGTCGGAGGTGAAGGGGTCCACAGCGACGGCGATTTATCCGGCAGCGGTGAAGCTACAAAAAGAGATGTGCATGAGTTTGTATGCATGCATGTGGAACAGCAGAAGTACGAGTGATAGGAATAGAGGTATGGCTCATTGGAAAGAGAAAGTCTTACGGTCGGCGTCTGGTCGAAGATGAAGACAAAGGTCTGGCTCGAGTGATCCTCTGCATGAAGGGTCAAACAAATGAGTAGGGTGCTCAAAGGAGAGGTAGGCCGCATTGAGGTGGGGTCGAGGAGAGAAGCTCGCTGGAGCTGCTAGAGCATGTTGCATGCACACCGGAGTCGCGTACGACTTTGATTTCTCGACGTTCCAGAGAGTGCAATGCTCAAGGAATGCGCGCAAGAGACCGAGGGGGTAAGCTAAGGGGAAAATGGTACGATCAGTGGGGTTTTATAGGCACGATCTTGGGCTCTCGCTATGGAGTGTGATGTGAAGTCGACAACAACTGGGAAGATATCTGTCTCGTCAGAGCGACGGGTGATGAGGACATCACTTCTTCGGATACACACAACACTCCTCCACTTGATATTCAAGGACCAATCACTAGAGCTCATACCGACAATTGAATTTAGAGGTGAGCTCGTTCCTAAGTACTTCTTTTGGTTCATTTGAGAATCGATTGCTACCTAATGATTTAATTATGATTAGGAACCATGGAGAGGATCAAGAAGTACTTGGAGAAGGGCTACGAGGCGCACAAGTCCAGCAAGGAAGGACGAATCATGTTGGATGTCCAACTCAAACCGACTTCGAATCCAATTCGGAGTCCAGGACCAGGCTGCACTAAAACGGACGCCCAGATCGCATCCGGACTCCGTTTTGGACGTTCCACATATGTATGGAAAGCTGAGAAGATAACCTTTCCAATGGCTCTAGTCTCATATCAAAATTCCTTCTGAGTCAACGGGAATTGTCGAAACAAGTGGACGTCCAGAATCTGTCAGGGTGCTGCGACACCGTCTTTTGGGCCGTTCGCTTTGTATCGTGTTGGAGTCCATTAAGGACGCGTCCAGGGTTTTGCACGCCCTTACTCCTTTATATACAGCCGCCACCCCCACCATTAGGGTTGGGTTTTGCTTAGATTAATTCTGTCTTTGAACAGTTTCGCCGTCATCGGTTTGTGAAACCCCAATTTTCGAGTGCTTCATCAATATATCTGCAATTTGGTTGTGTTCTTCCTTGTTCTTGCTTGTGTTCTTCGATTCGCAGCGGGATTAGCCTTCTTGGCAAGGTCAACCGGGCAGCGCACGGTTGATAACCTGAGGAGACGTGGTGCTGCGATTGCGGGGTTCGGAACGTGTCGTTCGGAAGCCGGATCGATTTGTGTCGCGCCTCCACCAAATCAAACATATCCAGAACCTGTTGGAAGATCGGGACCCCGTTCCTCCAGGTTCGAGTTTACCCATCTTGTTGTTTTCGATTTCATCCTAGAGTCCAAGAAAAGCCCTAAAAATTGTAGTCATAGGTTGTTTCTGTCCTAGATCGTGTTTAGCCTTTTGCACAATTTGATTCCAGTGCGTAGTGTTGAGTTTGTGTCCTTAGTCGAGTTGTGTTGCTGGTTTAGATCGTGTTTTGTTTCGGGTTGTTTTGCTTCCGCTACCTTTCATACAAACCCTAGCCGTCAATTTTTGTTTTCCCACCCATATCCCACCCTCTGTTTGAGTCACCCATCGCATCTCGTGATCTCCCAGAGCCATCACCCACCTTTCCCTGAGCTTCCGCCCCCAATTCCACCAATTTACTCCGCCCGATTTTCGTTTCGGCCTCCACACAAACCATAACTCGAAGACCTTACATCAAACGGCCATAACTTTCTCATACGGACTCGAAATCAGGCGATTCCTGTGCTCCTATTCCTGTAGGCCACACCTTATATCAGATTGACGTGAAACTTTGTGTGGTTCCTATTCGTGCTCGCTGCGAAAAAATACAAAAAATAAAAAAAAAAAAATTTTGGCACCTACGATAGTCTTTGCGAGTGCCATCCGTGGCCAAAAAGAAGAGAAAAACGTGTGAGCACGTTTTAGGTGTGAGCCTCATTTGTCTTTGTGTTTGTCTTGAATTAAGTTTCTCGGTGCTCGCCATCTTTGTTGTTGTCTTTGCTTCATTATTACATTCTTGACTCCTTGTTCTTCATATCATACCTGTTATAGGACACATTTAGACCAGCAACTAGGACCAGTGCTTTGGACATTTATTCAGCATTACTATCTATTATTAATTTATGTTCCACTCACATAATTGGCGCCAAGCTCCATATACCTACTTAGGATAGCACAGTTCGACCCTTGCAATCGCCGGATCACACTCTCCAGGTATCCTTTGCCTTGCTTTGGTAAGAACACTTGTAAGAGCTTGGTAAGTCACTTCCTTTGCGGGTTCCACTGCCCTTCCTTTGTAGTTGATAGGGATAATCCTTTTGTTTTCCCTGTATTTCCACTAACCATGGCAGGAAACGAAGAGGACGGGACACCGGTCGATTTCAACGAGTGTGTTAGTCGCGGCCAGCTACAAGCTGCGCTCGACAAACAAAACGCTTCACTCACTGATCTCGGCGCGAGATTGGACACCATCGTCGCCGCCATTACCCGCTTGAACACCACGGAAGGCATTGAGCGGGTGGAGCGGCGGATGGTCGACCTCACCGGTCGGATAGACACATTGAGGCACGCGCCACTGTCAATGACGGCCATCATCATGATGATGACACACCGCATGATCTGAGATGGCAACATTGATCGTGGGCGACACAAGATGCACGACTACGTCGGCGTCTTGACAAAACCGACATGGTATGGGAGGTAATAACCGAACCGTCATGGTAACGACGATCCTTTTGCTAAAGTCAAGTTTACCATTCCATCTTTTTCTGGTCTTTATGATGCTGAAATATATCTAGATTGGGAGATGACGGTGAAGCGAAGTTTAACTCTCACTTAGTTCCCGAGCAACATAGAGTTAGACAAGCTACTAGTGAGTTTAAGGACTTTGCTATTATCCGGTGGAATGAACTAAGTACCATGCGCTACAACCCGATACATGGGAGCGCTTAAAAGAAGCTATGCGTGTCGTTTTGTTCCTCCCTCATATAAACTTGAATTGAGAAAAAAATTGCAGCGCTTAGAACAAGGTGATAGTTCTGTTCAAGACTATTATGCTGAGCTTCAAAAGGGTATGGTGCGTTGTGGGGTTGTTGAGGACACGAGAGGACAAGATTTGTCGTTTCTACGGGGTTCTGGCGTGAAATTCAGGACATTGTTGATTATAAAGAATTTACATCATCAACCGCTTGTTCCACCTTGCTATGCTTGCGAAAAAGAATTGCGAGGGACGCACGAGAATCAACTAAGGCACGCACCGGACGACCCTTCTACACCCCGCGACGACTACATCAACGGATCGCCCAATTCTTCTTGAGTTTCGTTCTCCTCCACCACCGTGAACAAGATGGCAGCAGCGCCACGAAGCCACCTTCCACGACACGCCTTGCAGATTCTTCAAAAAATTCTTTGCAGGGTCCAGCCAAGAGTTCTTCTTCCGTGGCTTCAACGGGCGCTCCTCGGCATTCGATGCCACCGCGCCATGGGCTTGGTCATGTGCAGAAGAATTGCCCTAGCCAACGGGCATACATCGCCACAGAAGATGGAGGCTACATCAGCACTTCGGATGTCGAGGAGGATGATGATGTTGCTATTGCCTCAAACGACAATGGCGGTGGTGATGACGACCTCATCCTTGGTGGGGCGTCCACAGCGACGCTACGGAGCATCATTGTGCAGCGAGTCCTCAGCACGCAGGTACAACAACCCGATAAACTTCAACGTCATAATTTGTTTCAGACCTTCTTTGCGATCAAGAACCGGCGTGCACGTGTCATCATTGATGGAGGAAGTTGCAACAACTTGGTGAGTTCTGACTTGGTCAAGAAGCTTGGCTTGACCACGCGACCGCATCCACATCCATACCATATTCAATGGTTAAATGACTCTGGAAAAGCTAAGGTAACGCAAACATGCCGAGTCTATTTTTCCATTGGTGCTTATGTTGATCATGTTGATTGTGATGTGGTTCCCATGCAAGCATGCTCTCTTTTATTGGGTCGACCTTGGGAATTTGATAATGATGCTTTACACCATGGTAGTAGTAACACATACACTTTTATGCATAAGAAAAAGAAAGTTACTTAACGCCTTTGACCCCAGCTGAAATTATAGAGGCCGATAGGGCGAGAGCTGCTGCTAATGATCCAAATGAACATGATAAAACTGAAAAACAGCAAGTACTCCATTTGAAAAATTCTGTTATGCTTGCCACAAAATCAGACCTTGCTGCAATTGATGATGTTAATGATACATGCTATGCTTTTGTGTGCAAAGATGCTTTATTTTCTCTTGATAATATGCCTTGCACTTTGCCCGCTCCCGTCACTAACCTTTACGGGAGTTTAGAGATGTTTTCCCTGATGAGATACCTCCAGGACTTCCACCCATTCGAGGGATTGAGCACCAGATTGATTTGATCCCTAGAGCGAGCTTGCCAAACCGTGCGGCGTACAGGACCAATCCCGAAGAGACTAAGGAGATTCAGCCAAGTCCAAGACCTTTTGGACCGTGGGTACGTACGTGAGAGCCTTAGTCCTTGTGCTGTTCCTGTTCTTTTGGTTCCCAAAAAAGATGGTTCTTGGCGTATGTGTGTAGATTGTAGAGCCATTAACAACATTACTATACGGTATCGTCATCCTATTCCTAGGCTAGACGACATGCTTGATGAGTTGTGTGGTGCTATAATTTTCACAAAGATTGACTTGCGTAGTGGATACCACCAAATAAGAATGAAACTTGGCGATGAATGGAAAAGCGCTTTTAAAACTAAGTTCGGCTTGTATGAGTGGTTAGTCATGCCTTTTGGTTTAACTAATGCACCTAGCACTTTCATGAGATTAATGAACGAGGTTTTACGTCCTTTCATTGGCACATTTGTGGTCGCTACTTTGATGATATCTTTATTTATAGCAAGTCCATGGATGAACATTCGACTCACTTACGTGCTGTTTTTAATGCTTTGAGAGATGCACGTTTGTTTGGTAACCTTGAGAAGTGCACCTTTTGCACGGATCGAGTCTCTTTTCTTGGCTATGTTGTGACTCCACAGGAATTGAGGTTGATAGAGCCAAGGTGGAGGCGATATGGAGTTGGCCCACGCCCACGACAGTCTCCCAAGTGCGGAGTTTTCTTGGCCTTGCAGGATTTTATCGCCGCTTTGTCAAAGAATTCAGCACCATTGCGACACCGTTGATTGAGTTGACAAAGAAGGGTGTCGTGTTCCATTGGGGGCCATCACAAGAGGAGTCCTTTAATCTTTTGAAGGACAAGCTTACGCACGCACCATTGCTCCAACTTCCGGATTTTGGTAAGACTTTTGAACTCGAATGTGATGCTAGCGGAATTGGTATTGGTGGTGTGTTGATGCAAGAAGGTAAACCTGTTGCCTACTTTAGCGAAAAATTGAATGGTCCTGTTCTTAATTATTCCACGTATGATAAAGAATTGTATGCTCTTGTTCGTTCTTTAGAGACGTGGCAACACTATTTATGGCCTAAAGAATTTGTCATTCATTCCGATCATGAATCACTTAAGCATATTCGTAGTCAAACCAATTTGAATCGTAGACATGCTAAGTGGGTTGAATTTATTGAATCTTTCCTTATGTCATTAAACACAAGAAAGGGAAGGATAATGTGATTCTTGATGCTTTGTCTCGACGCTATACCATGTTGTCTCAACTTGATTGTCGCATTTTGGTCTTGAAACTATTAAAGAACAATATGCTTTTGATGCTGATTTTAAGGATGTGTTGTTGCATTGTAAAGAGGGTCAAGCATGGAATAAATTCGTGATCAATGATGGGTTTTGTTTAGAGCTAACCGCCTATGCATTCCAGTTGGATCCGTTCGTCTTTTGTTGTTGCAGGAGGCTCATGGAGGCGGTTTGATGGGTCATTTTGGTGCTAAGAAGACGGAGGACGTTCTGACAACACATTTCTTTTGGCCAAAGATGAGGCGAGATGTTGAGCGGTTTGTGGCTCGCTGCACTACATGTCAAAAAGCTAAGTCTCGCTTGAATCCACATGGTTTATATATGCCACTCCCTGTTCCTTCTATTCCGTGGGCAGATATTTCTATGGACTTTGTTTTAGGGTTGCCCAGGACTAAGAGGGGGAGAGATAGCATTTTTGTTGTTGTGGATCGTTTTTCTAAGATGGCTCACTTTATCCCATGTCATAAAACCGATGATGCCGTTCATATTGTCGACCTCTTTTCAAAGAGATAGTTCGTTTGCATGGTATGCCTTCTACTATTGTTTCAGATCGTGATGCCAAGTTCTTGAGTCACTTTTGGCGTACTCTATGGAACAAGTTGGGTACAAAGTTGTTGTTCTCTACCACATGTCACTCACAAACTGATGGCCAAATCGAGGTGGTGAACCGCACATTGTCTACCATGTTGAGAGCTATTTTGAAGAACAATTTGAAGCTATGGGAAGAGTGCTTGCCGCATGTTGAGTTCGCATATAATCGAGCGGAACATTCCACCACCAAGGTAAGTCCTTTTCGGTAGTGTATGGATTCAATCCCGTGCCCTATTGATATTTTACCTTTGCCTACTAGTGAGAGAGTTCATAATGATGCTAAGGAGCGTGCTGATTTTATTATCAAAATACATGAGACTACTAAGGCAAACATTGAAAAGATGAATGAAAATATAGGATTCTTGGTAGTAAAGGTAGAAAGGAAATTAAACTTGAACCGGTGATTTTGTTTGGTTGCACTTGCGAAAGGATAGATTTCCTGAATTAAGAAAGTCAAAATTGATGCCTAGAGCTGCTGGTCCTTTTAAGATAGTTGAGAAGATAAATGATAATGCATATAAACTTGAGTTGCCTCCCGAGTTTGGGGTTAGTCCCACCTTTAACATTTCAGATTTGAAGCCATACTTGGGAGAAGAAGATGAGGCTGAGTTGAGGGCAACTCCGCTTCAAGAGGGGGAGGATGATGAGGACATCACTTCTTCGGATACACACAACACTCCTCCACTTGATATTCAAGGACCAATCACTAGAGCTCATACCGACAATTGAATTTAGAGGTGAGCTCGTTCCTAAGTACTTCTTTTGGTTCATTTGAGAATCGATTGCTACCTAATGATTTAATTATGATTAGGAACCATGGAGAGGATCAAGAAGTACTTGGAGAAGGGCTACGAGGCGCACAAGTCCAGCAAGGAAGGACGAATCATGTTGGATGTCCAACTCAAACCGACTTCGAATCCAATTCGGAGTCCAGGACCAAGCTGCACTAAAACGGACGCCCAGATCGCATCCGGACTCCGTTTTGGACGTTCCACATATGTATGGAAAGCTGAGAAGATAACCTTTCCAATGGCTCTGGTCTCATATCAAAATTCCTTCTGAGTCAACAGGAATCGTCGAAACAAGTGGAAGTCCAGAATCTGTCAGGGTGCTGCGACACCGTCTTTTGGGCCGTTCGGCTTTGTATCGTGTTGGAGTCCATTAAGGACGCGTCCAGGGGTTTTGCACGCCCCTTACTCCTTTATATACAGCCGCCACCCCCACCATTAGGGTTGGGTTTTGCTTAGATTAATTCTGTCTTTGAACAGTTTCGCCGTCATCGGTTTGTGAAACCCCAATTTTCGAGTGCTTCATCAATATATCTGCAATTTGGTTGTGTTCTTCCTTGTTCTTGCTTGTGTTCTTCGATTCGCAGGCGGGGATTAGCCTTCTTGGCAAGGTCAACCGGGCAGCGCACGGTTGATAACCTGAGGAGACGTGGTGCTGCGATTGCGGGGTTCGGAACGTGTCGTTCGGAAGCCGGATCGATTTGTGTCGCGCCTCCACCAAATCGAACATATCCAGAACCTGTTGGAAGATCGGGACCCCGTTCCCATCAACGGGTTATGCAGGAGTAGGCAGCAATAGAGGAGAAACTGCAGGCACGTCGTCTAAAATCGAGGGCAGCTCGGGCCACCACCACAGCGGAGCTGGCGCATGCCCGCGAGGTGGAAGACGATTGCTACCAGTAGGCCCGGCGCGTCAACAAGTGAAGAGAGATGGCCTGATGGGATTGTTTGGGTATACATTCGACATGCAAAGTGTTTAGGAACTATGCTCGAGTTGCTATGGAGATCAGACGATGTACGACCATAACTGAGAATCGAATGGTGTTCAAGTGGCTACAGAGATCGGGTCGATTAATCGAAGTTGTCTACGAGCAAGTGGTCAAAGCCGACATCCAAAGAACCCCATGTGGTCGTAAACGACTACTCAATGTGGTCATAGTCGAAATCAAACCCAATGTGGTCGTAAATGACTACAAGTGG
This sequence comes from Bonia amplexicaulis, assembly GCA_036346245.1. Taxonomy (NCBI): domain Eukaryota; kingdom Viridiplantae; phylum Streptophyta; class Magnoliopsida; order Poales; family Poaceae; genus Bonia; species Bonia amplexicaulis. Next base: position 15,089,952 of record CM070755.1, on the reverse strand, counting down.
TTATAATCAAGGGAGAGGGAAAGAGGTGAGGTAAGCTGAGAGGTTCGGACACTTTAGCCACTCGCCAGTGCACTCGAAAGATTTAGGGAAAATCGTTTCGGATGGTGTGGTTGATTAGGTAGATTTTAGAGTTTTATTTCTCTTGATTTTTCAAAAAAATTCTGAGAAGATTTTTCCCTGAGTTTAAGTATACTTATTTGATTCGGATTCGATCTGATTTATATTTTATGCACTTTTGATTTTCAAAAATGAAAATTTTCCAAAGAAACTCCAATGAAAACCAAGGAAGAACAAATGCATGTAGGAATTTTTAAGTTACCCTCATTTTTATATTCCTTAAGATTTTCAGGATGTTAGAAATTTGGCCCTATTTGAAATTTATCCAAATTTTGGTTAAATTTCATCAAAATACAAATGTTGTTTGAAAATTTCATTTGAAATTTTGGATGAAATTTCATTGATTTTGTGCCTTTTGCTGCCTGGTGAAATTGTTTCCAATCCGAGATATTTTTCCCTGGACCTGGCTAATTAATTTGATGGACTTTGCTAATTAATTTGTGATGTTTCAGCCGGAATTTCGTCATTGAAATGTGTGGATGGTTAATTTATTTTTGGGTAATTTTTCACGTGGCGCAAGAGGGGGCTTTTCCTACTAGGTGGTTAGTCTACCGACAACAAAACCTTAGAGGGCAAGATTAGTTTGAGATTGAGCATTGTAAAGGTCTGCTGATAATTACTTAGTCGCATACCCAAGGGAGCGTGTATTGGCCAACATGTTGAGTTGATTACCTTTTATGGGTAAAATTATGCATCCTCTACAAAAGTGTAAAACTATTCAAATAGTCGTGTCCCCGGTTATGGACAGTGCTTGGTGATTTCACATGAATGGTAGATATTTCATAAAACTTGGATTTGGTTGGTTTGAGAAGTGAATGGTCATTTCATTTGTGGTTTACTTGATTTCCTTTGACATAATTGTTTATTACTTGTTTCTAAATAATGCATTGCAATCTATTTACTATATCTACCTTAAATCATTGCTTTCTGCAAAATAATCATTCAGCCATCACTTAATAAGCATTGCATCATTATATATTGTATCTTATTACAAATGGCTTGCTGAGTACTTTATGTGCTCACCTCAATCCTTTGCTGCTCAGTTATTGAAGGAGAGCTTTATCAGCCAGAGATACTTGAAGCAGATTTCTTCGACGACTTCACGGATTAGGCCTACGCTCCTCAATCAATTACCTGTGGGCATGTCGAATGGCCACCTTGTTTCTCGTTATTTTTCGCTGCTAGTTATTGTTAGGCCTTTTCGACTATAATTTGTATATTTGGCTATAAGGTCGCAACTATATATGATAAGTAATAATATTTGAGTCTTTCTTAGTTAATCGTATTTATAATTGATATTTTATCTATATTTTTACTATATGCATTAGTATAATTCTGAACTAGTGCAGAATACACAGAGAGATCTGAATTTACATACTGAGGTCTCCACAGTGTCTCCCTGGTTTGCCTCGTAAAAAAAAAGAACAGGGACGGCACGGCAACAAACCAGAATCGTCAGGTGGCCAGTTGTACCCTGCATGCAGTAGTGTTCGTGTACCTTTTGTACATAGTTAAGACTTAAGATCGCCAGGTGGGAATCGAAAACGTTACGGATGAAATATTTGGCAAGTTTGATAAACGGAACAAAATTAGGAAGGGAACTTATTGCCCTTGAGATTTAGAACGACAACGCTAATTCGGTATGTGTCAGAACTGTAACGTGATAGAAAATTAGAGTAGACACAATACATTTGACAAAATAATCTCGAGGAACAGTGGATATAGAAAATAAATAACAGTTATAAATAGGAGATACAAAACTACAAAAGAGGTTATACTGAATGACTACATCACAGACGGTTCCTATGAACCGTCCGTGCTGCAACTATCACAGACAGTTCATATTAACAACTATCTGTGATATTTTCATAGACGGTTATTTACACAAACCGTCTGTGATAAATCAAGACATCACAAACGGTTCTTATTAATAACCGTCTATGAAAATATCACTGTGATAATGCAAGATATCACAGACGATTTGTATGAATAACTGTCTGTGATATGTACATTATCACAGACGGTTCGTATAGCAAACTGTCTCTGATAATGCCACGACACCGATCTATGGCATCTCCCCCAGGATTCTGATCTCACCCGTCCATTCTCTCCGCATCGAATGGTAGGCTCCGGTTGCTCCCACCTCTCGCCCCTTATTAATTACTCCCCCTCTCTTTTTACTCCGAGATGCGTGAGTTCTACCGGCCGCTACTAGCTAGTTAATTCATCCACTCCTAGTTTATTCCTCGACGACACCAACTACCGCCGTGAGCTAGCGTTTTCGTTGTGATTGTTGGACTTAATTCTAATTGTGAGCTTCTAGAGTTAAGTCTGAAGGAGGTTTACCTGAAGAGGCGTCAGTAGTTTGTTTTGAGTTTTGAGTTAGCATACAGGGAGTGCCGCAGCAAGCGGACAGGGCATGTGAGTCAATAACGTGCAGTTTGCATGAAGTCAGTTTTATCCATTAAATATGGATCTGTGATCCGATTTAGGTGCCAGAAGAAATAGCATTCAGTTGTAGTCTTTGAAGTATTCGGATATGATTCAGGAGAGCGTATTGAGACTTAACTTGTAATTCATTCAGAGAGTTCTGCTCTAATCCTGAATAGACTTTACCATTACCTTGTCGTATGTACAACAGTACTTTGCTCTGTTGGTAATCTGGGTGTGTGATCCTGGTGTTCTAGACTTACATTTGGTATCAAAGCATCATGTTAGTGAGCCCAACCACCATATTCGATCCGGATGTTGATCGTCGCAGCAGAGGCTATGCGGGATAGCGGCGGAGGTTCATTCGTGTACCCGCAGCTGACGGCGACGAATTATACCAGCTGGGTGATCTGGGTATAGGCGATGATGGAGGACCAAGCTGTGTGGGGGGGGTGATCGAGCCGGCGGTCGGGGTGGCCGTTGACTCGAGGAAAAATAAAAAGGTGCGATCGCACCTTCTTCAGGCTCTCCCAGAGGATTTCCTCATGCAGGTGGCAAAGAAGAAGACGGCGAAGGAGGTATGGGAATGTCTCAAGACGAGGTTCGTCGACGCAGAACGCGTCAGGGAGGCGCGGCTGAAACGTTGAAAGGAGATTTCGACGCGCTGCGCATGAAGGAGGATGAGACGCTGGATCAGTACGCCGGGAAGCTCGCGGCCATGTCCGTCAAGTACGACAATCTGGGTAGCACACTCGACGAAGCCGCTCTGGTGAAGAAGCTCTTCGACACTGTGCCGGATCGTTTCATCAACGTCATTGCAGGAATTGAGCAATTCTACGACCTCCGCACATTGGCGTTCGAAGAGACAGTGGGTCGGCTGAAGGCCTACGAGGAGCGCACGCGACGTGCGTCCGGTGGCACGAGAGCCAACGGGCAACTGCTTCTCACTCAGGCGGAGTGGGAGGCACGTCAGAAGAAGGCAGCGGGTGAGTCCTCGGCGAGAGGCAAATCACCTGACACCGGCGGCCGCAGCAGAGGACGTGGTCGTGACAAATGGTGGGGTCGTGGCGGACGTGGGATAGCATCAGGTAAGGAGGCCGCTGTTTATGCGCACAGACGTGATAAAAGCCACGTTAAGTGCTTTGCCTGTGGCACAATGGGCCATTATGCCAGCCAGTGTAGAGAACCCAAGAGGGAGGAGGAAGCACATCACGCCCGGGCCGACGACATCGAACCGGCTTTGCTGCTCGCGGTGTCAGAGGAGCCGGCGCAGGAGAAACACCAGGGGGCAGTCATCCTCAATGAACCGCTCGTGCAAACGCAGAAGGGATGATGTGAAGCCGTCTTCCTCAATGAGGTGAATGTGAGACCGGAACTGCACCTGGCCGGAGAAGAGGCTGATGCGGGTGATGTCTGGTACCTCGACAACGGCGCCAGCAATCACATGTCCGGAGACCAAGGGAAGTTTCAGGAGCTGGATGAATCCATCACCGAAAAGGCAAGATTTGGGGATGATTCCACTGTGAAGATCATGGGCAAGGGCTCTATTCTTTTTTATTGCAAGAATGGGGATCAGTGGTTGCTCCAGGAAGTTTATTTCATTCCAAGACTCCGTAGCAATCTTGTGAGCTTGGGACAACTCACTGAGATCGGCTATAGGGTGGTGATGGAAGGTAGTGAGCTCAAGGTGATTGATCAAAGTCCTCCAAGGCTGATCATGAAAGTGAAGCGTTCGCAGAACCAGCTTTACCGCATCATGCTGCAGGTGGCAAAACCAGTATGTCTCTTAGCAAGTTTGGAAGATCCGGCATGGCTCTGTCATGCGCGTTTGGGACATGCAAATTTCCAGGCGATGAAGATGTTAGCCGAGAAGAACATGGCGGCAGGAGTGCCATTGATCACGCACCCAAATCAGCTGTGCCATGGGTGCCTGGTGGCGAAGCAAGTTCGAAGCCCGTTCCAACATATGGCGCATTTTCGGGCCGAGGAGCCGCTTGAGTTGCTGCACATCGACCTCTATGGCCCGATCACACCGCTGACAATTGCTGGTAACAAGTTTTTCATGTTGGTTGTTGATGATGCATCAAGATGGATGTGGGTGTTCATGCTAAGAACCAAGGATCAAACCTGTACCGAGTTTGTCAAGTTCAAGAATCAGGCTGAAAACACCAGTGGACGCCACATCAAGACGCTGTGATCTGACCGTGGTGGCGAGTTCTTGTCCGTGGTGTTCACCAAGGTCTGTGAAGAGGCCGGCATCTAGAGGCACTTCACTGTGCCTTACACACCGCAGCAGAATGGCGTTGTGGAGCGCAGGAATAGAACAGTCATGGCGATGGCACGGTCTTTACTCAAGTGTATGAGTGTTCCGGGGAGATTCTGGGGCGAGGTTGTGCGACACGTAGTATATCTGTTGAATAGGCTGCCGACTAAAGCAATGGGAGAGCGTACCCCATTTGAGGCTTGGAACGGGAGAAAGCCGCACTTAGCACACCTACGGGTGTTTGGGTGCACTGCGCACGTCAAGACAACGACACCACATATGAAGAAGCTCGACGACAGAAGCCAACAAATGGTGTATTTCGGCGTCGAGGATAGGTGTAAAGCACATCGTTTGTTCGACCCATGTCGCGGCAAGATAGTTGTAAGTCGTGATGTAGTTTTTGAAGAGAACCTGGAATGGAAGTGGTCTGCAGGTGTGGGCATAGGAGAATCTGCAGAGTTTCAAGTTGAAGAAGACTCTCACACAAACCCCTCTGTGTGGATTTCAGCTGAGGGATGGGCAGTTGTGATAGCATCGTCTGCTATGGTTCAGCCCAGCAGCGAACCAGCAAGGCCAGAGTCCAGAGGCGCGTCCATCGCAGTGTCACCACCAGGCGTAGTGACGTGGGTGCAGGCTGCTGTGCGCATGGGACGAGCGGCAGGGACATCATCGATACTGCTAGTCGTTCCCATGTACATGACACCAACTGAGACAGAGCCGGCTGTGGAGCAGGTGACTCCTAGGTCGACAGAAATCATCAGCTCGGATGAAGGTCCACTCCGATATCGTAGTCTGCATGATGTTTATCAAAATACATCTGAGGTTGCACTAAACTTTGACTCCGATGGTGAGGTACTGCTTGCCGAAATAGAAGAACCATCTTGTTACAGTGAAGCAGCAGGGAACCCAGAATGGGAGGAGGCCATGGTTAGAGAAATGGAGTCAATTGAGAAGAATGCAACATGGACACTGACCACACTGCCGGCTAGACAAAAACCCATAGGGCTTAAGTGGGTTTATAAATTGAAGAAGAGCTCGGAAGGAGAAGTAATCAAGCACAAGGCTAGATTGGTGGCAAAAAGGTATGTGCAGCGGCCGGGAATAGACTTTGAAGAAGTATTTGCTTCGGTTTCTCGCTTGGATACTGTTCGAATGATTCTTGCAATTGCTGCAAATCGTGGCTGGAAGGTTCATCACCTAGATGTCAAGACCGCTTTTCTGAATGGTGAGCTTGAAGAGGAGGTGTATGTGTCTCAGCCGGAGGGATTTGTTGTGAAGAAAAAAGAGCATCTTGTGCTTAGGTTGAGTAAAGCTCTTTATGGTCTACGGCAGGCTCCGTGGGCGTGGAATATCAAGCTGGACAGAAGCCTAAAGAAGATTGGGTTCAGGAGGTGTGCACAAGATCAAGCGGTGTACACAGGAGGGGAAGGAATAGCTGCGGTTGTAATTGGGGTATATGTTGATGACCTTATTGTCACAGGAAGGGATCCGAAGGAGATTGAGGTCTTCAAGAAGCAAATGACAGCCTAGTTTGAGATGAGCGATTTGGGGCTGCTGTCATACTACCTTGGCATTGAAGTGTCACAGCAAGAAAGTTGTCTCACGCTCAAACAAGCTAGCTATGCAAGGAAAGTGTTGATGCAGTTCGGCATGATGGATTGTAATGCCACAAAATATCCCATGGAGTAGAGAGCAAAGCTGCACAAAGATATTGATGGTCAACTGATGGATGCAACTGAGTACAGGCGGATGATCGATTGCCTCGGGTACTTGCTACATACTCATCCTGATCTTTCATTTGCTGTTGGAGTAGCCAACAGGTATATGGACAAGCCAACAATGATGCACTATAAAGTTGTGAAGCAGATTTTTCGGTATCTAAAAGGTACCACAAACTTTGGCCTAGTGTATAACCGAGGAGGAGCAAAGGAGGTGCTCACAGGTTACACTGATAGTGATTTAGCAGGGGATCTTGATGATAGAAAAAGCACGGGTGGAATGGCTTTCTACATCAATGATAGCTTGGTGTCTTGGTGCTCACAAAAACAAAAAACTGTGGCACTTTCATCATGCAAAGCTGAATTTATGGCGACAACGGCAGCAGCTGCGCAAGCACTTTGGCTGAGAAGTCTGCTTGGAGAAATCACTGGAGAAGAGTCAAGAACAGTGAGGATATTTGTTGATAACAATTCAGCAATCGCGCTAATGAAAAATCTGGTTTTCCATGGGCGAAGTAAACATATTGACACCAAGTATCACTTTATTAGAGAGTGTATTGAAGGAGGACAGATTGAAGTCCAGCGAGTTTGCACTGAAGAACAGAGAGCTGACGCTTTGACAAAATCACTGACGGTAGTAAAGTTGGCGACAATGCGACATTTGCTTGGTGTCCGTGATCTTGGCCCACACCAGAATTAGGGAGGAGTATGTTGGACTTAATTCTGATTATGAGCTTCTGGAGTTAAGTCTGAAGGAGGTTTACCTGAAGAGGCGTCAGTAGTTTGTTTTGAGTTTTGAGTTAGCATGCAAGGAGTGCCGCAGCAAGCGGACAGGGCATGTGAGTCAATAATGTGCAGTTTGCATGAAGTCAGTTTTATCCGTTTAATATGGACCTGTGATCCGATTTAGGTGCTAGAAGAAATAGCATTCAGTTGTAGTCTTTGAAGTATTCGGATGTGATTCATGAGAGGGTGTTGAGACTTAACTTGTAATTCATTCAGAGAGTTCTGCTCTGAACCTGAATAGACTTTACCATTACTTTGTCGTATGTACAATAGTACTTTGCTCTGTTGGTAATCTGGGCATGTGATCCTGGTGTTCTAAGCTTACAGTGACACCACGGTCGATTGCACAATACACTCTTGTCATAGGTGTTATAAAAGTGTCTTGTGCAGTCTCACCGTCGTGGCACAAAGGTAATGCTACCGTCGACTCTCCTTCACTGTAAGGCACCGCAGAAGTAGATAGCTACCAAGACGGTGCTCAAGTTGGCGTCAAGGACATCTAACTCGCGCGCTGTAATAGTATAAACTGTCTATGAAGGACTATCGCAGATGGTTCTATATTACAATCATCTGTAATACTCGCCCATCATAGATGGTTGGTAGGTAGAACCATTTATGATGTTAGAGTATCACAGACGGTTTTTACTTTGAGCCATCTGTGATGTTAGAGTATTATAGACAGTTCTAGTTACAAACCGTCTATGTTGTATTTATCACAGATAATTCGCAAACCGTCTATGTTAACCTCCGATTATCACTGACCTATAAATTCATATAGTTCAGAAAACCATCTGTGATGATAGTTCCGAATCGTCTGTGTGATGACCCTTTTTGCAGTAGTGCTAGCGTATGTAACAAATCACAGTACAGCTCACACGATGTATACGGTATACCTGACACATGTAGCCGTATATACGCGTGAAGTACATACACCTATCTGCCTGGCTTGTGCTACACAAGTATACAGATGGACCTCTCCCGCGTCCGAGTGAAGAAACACCGGCCAGCGCGCGGTCGCAACCAATTAAAGTGTACAAATACGCACGCAACAAATACAGGACCGTATTTAATTAGCATGGTGCGCACGTAGCATCATGTCATGCATGGATCATCGACGTGAAGTAATTCAGGCGCCGAAGCTGATGGGGTAGACCCTGTCGGTGCTGGGGTAGAAGAGCCCCCAGTTCTGCTCCACGCCGGAATCCTTGAGGTTCTCGTTGAACATGGCGAACACGTACGTCTCGATCGTCCCCGGCCGCCGCGGCGTGCCCTTCGACGCGTGGTTCACCAGGTTTTGGTTGAAGGTCCTGGCGTTCTCCACCGACGCCGCCGCGCCGCCTGCCGACGGCCACCCGGTCTCCGACACCACGACCGCCACGTTCCACCCCCCGAGCCTCTCCACCGCCGTGTACAGCGCGTCCACCGTCACATCGAACATGTTCTGGTACCCGTATTGCCCGTCCTGCACCACGATCCCCGACGCCGTGAACAGCGCGAAGCTGATGTCCATGGATCCGGTGTTGAAGGTGTAGACGAAGTACGGGTACAGGTTGGCGAGGAGAGGGGCGCCGGTCCGTTCCAGGAACGGCACCACGAACCGCATGAACGACTTCGCCTCGTCCGTGAACTCGCCTGCTGACGGCGGGATGTGGACGCCGATGGTGCCTTGCGATATGGACGTCGTCACCTTGACGTGGCCCAGGCCGGCCGCGGCGAGGGCGCTGTGGACGTTCTCCATGGCGGGGACGAGGACCTGCGTCTCGTTGCCGGCGACCTCGTTGCCAACGACGAGGTACCGGAAGGCGACGGTCGGGTGGGCCTGGATGTTCTCGCGGACCCACGCGGCCGCGGCGGACTCGCTGGTGGCCAGGGTGGGGAGGACGTCGTTGGGCGCGCCAACGACGACGCTGATGCCGCTGCCCGCGAGGGCAGCGAGCGCGGCGCTGTCCGGCGAGTAGAGGCGCACCGAGGTGAAGCCGTTGGCGCGGAGCATGCCGACGACGGTGCTCGGGGACGGCAGGTTGTCGCCGCTCATGCCATAGCAAACGCCGACCGACGCCGCTCCTGCAGTGAATCCCATCGACCCAGACATGCAAAAGCTATGTATAAATTAATCGTACTGATTATAATACGTGTCGAATTAAAAATTGAGATCAATATGCACGTGTGGTTTTCTGCAGCGAGCATATAGGTTAATCGTTCCTCCATTTATACTAACCCAAACCGCCTGCATGTACGTACGTAGCTTGCAGAGATGGAACAACAAATAGAATCAATAAAGAGACAATTAATCATATGTACTCAGTACGTACATCAGCATGCGTGGAAGGATCAATCGATTTTGATTGTTAGTTACCATTTTGCTGTCAACAATTAATCATTTTACTAGCTATAATTTGTCCAGGAACAAATATATTAGCCCTATATTGATTTAAATATATATGTACATATATATATATATAAACTATATTTAGCTAGGTATATATATAGTACAAAGAAATTAAAGGATCACTACAATAAAATTAATGAATTAAAAGGGTGTTGCTAGAATAAAATGAATTAAAGCTTCTTTTCCACGTCTGCACCTGTCCGTTAGATAGTCCCCTTCCTTCACAAGCAAATATTTATCGGTTTTGCTATTGCCAAGGCGACTGAAATTTTTTTATCTCTCAGTCACTTGAAGTTGCACTCTCAATCAACTAAAATTACACCCCCTCCAAAAAAACAGCCCTCTCCAAAAAAACAGCCCCCCTCCAAGTGCAACTTCAAGTGACTGAGAGACAAAAAAATTTCAGTCGCCTTGGCGATAGACACTCCCAATATTTATCGATCAGTGCCAACAAAAGCTAAATTAAGATACCTTGCAAGCAAACAAACCTCTAATTTTTGTCTCATCAGCATATTAATCAATCATTTAACTAGTTAATTATACTATATAGGTCACCAAAGTTGGGACACCACAGTCAGGCCGCTATGAATATGCGAACTAAATTCTGATATATTTTTTGATAATTTTAGTTTTATAGTATATATATCCATCTATAATATTGCAAATAAAACACATATATTTGAAAAAATATACTCGAATTCAAATGTTTTGAACTAATTTAGATCATATGATTTGCTGATTTTTATATAAAATCATAACACACCTACAATCAAACTATCATAAAAAGAGAAATGCAGTTCAAATATCAGAAGTTAATAAACTAGTTAAACTCGATAGCAAAAAATTTCCAAATTTTTCCAAAACATAGAGAGTATCTTATGTAACGGAGGGTATATATACGTATAGTATACGAGTATATAAGACCATCTAGGTGGTATGTATATTTTCTCGGAAATGGCATGTACATGTGTTTAGACATACTCCTTTTTACGTGCATACATGAAGTTATTTGTAAAATATGCTAAAAATTATAGACTCCTTTTGTAATTTTTTTATGTAGTTCACATTGAAGTCTCTTATAGTCAGTGGCGGACCCAGAAAAAAACTCTAGGTAGGGCGAAGTCCAATGGCAGATCCAGGAGGTGGGAGCGGACTCAGCGGAGCACGACGGGGCGCCTCGGGTGCGGGTACCGGCTCGCGTGGCTTTTCGACTTTTCATTTTCTTCGTGTATATTTATGCTATAATTTACTCACATTGATTTGTGGGGTCAATGACGGGAAATTGAAATTTTTCGTATGGTGGGTCTGGATGTCAGTTCGTAGACTTGTGCTTTGGTAGTGTGGTTCGTCAAGAGGGGCATACTTTTTTCGTGCTGACGTGTATGTGGGTCCATACGTATGTGATACAAAGCACAAGCCTTCTTGTGTTGGCTCGCGTGGTAGAGGCGTCCATGCAGTGGCGGACTAGAAAGAAACATAGCTAGGCCAAAGTCGAACATGAGTGAAACCATAATTATAATTCATATAAAACAATAGAAGCAACAATTTAATTATATTCTATTTATATTAATTTCTAAAAATTACTTTTCTATGATAAATAGATTTTCTACAATATCTACCTTTTAAACGAAGTGTCTTTTCAAAGCAGCGTCTACCAGTCGATTATAATACACACTGTTTATATCGGTCAAAATCATATGCGAATTTCTTTCTCCATACGACTTTCTATAAACTGTTACTATTTCTAAACTAAAACCATAAATTATTAGTAAAAACCGATATAAATAGACATTGAAGCACGCAACATGTTTATATATTTATATACGTAATTAGCAAGCTTGTGCCACCGTAAAAATAATTAATTGAAGCACGCTGGAATGGATTGGTGGCTACATAGGAGAGCTAGCTAGCTGGAATGGATTGGTTAGGTTGAGTGGACGACGGTGGTAATTGATCATTGAGCACAGGCAACTCAAATTGAATTGGAGTGGCATTCACTCATTCGTGGCCAACACATTTCACTTGCTTGCCTGCATCACTACCACACGCATTGAACTGAACTGACGCCGGCCGGAGCTCAGGTGGTCGCCCGAGCATACCCGAAGGGTGGGTCCGCCCCTGCTTATAGTTAATATATGAGTATACTTAAAGTGATAAAAGAGTATGTCAAATTTATTTAAGTGGTACATCAGAGGTGAGAGTAACTACACCCGAGAGTAGAATGTGTTTATATATGTATAGGTTCTTATATTATATCTCACAATATAGACAGTATCTATAGACAGTATCTCGCGCAATGGAGTGTATGTACGTGGTGATCAAGTCACCCCCTTCCTGAAGTTACCTGAAATGTGAGGATGCCCTCATGCAGGTACATTTGGATCACGCATCATGCAACAAATTAGTTAATGACGCTACCGCAATTAATTGATTCTAACAGAAACTAGCAAGTGGTACGTACAAGCTTGCTTTGAACGCAATAAGATCGACGGTGGTTTAGGCCGTAAGACTGACGTTGTCAACCAAATGACGAACCAATGGAAAGAACAGAAAATCAACCAAAGCAAGGAATGTAAACTGAGGGAAACACTTAAGAATCGCTTCCAAGAACGGGTAAAAAATCGCTTCCTTGTATTGTATATCTGTATTAATTTTCATGATGTTTATGGGATTAGATATCGACTTGATTCTTGTGTCTTTAAATAAGCTTCTCGCGTAACGCGTGCTATATACAAACCAGTACTTCTAATCAACAAAATTAATTCGTAGGCGCTGCCACACCATTTTCTAGGCAACACCTGGCCTTCATTTATACATATAGGCGAACTACGCTACGATTGCCATCTCATCAGAGGTTCTTCCGAAACACAATTCATACCGTAACAGAAGAAAGCAGGGTAGCAAAGCGTTCATGCGTCTCATGAGAGAGAGAGAGAGAGAGAGAGAGAGAGAGAGAGAGTACTTGCAAGGATGGAGGCAAAGACTCCGAGGAGCAACGCCATGTCGAGCATGGGCGGTGCTGCAGCTGGGCCTTGCGTCGCCATTGATCTCTAGCTAACTGATCTCCCAAATCGATCACTGCCGAAAGCTGTAGCTAGACTGATGATCTCTAAGCCGTTGCTTCTTCAGGCTAACAGCAACAACCTGAAGTACTCCCGCTTATATAGAAGAGATACAGAAGTAACAGAACACACACACAAAGAGAGAGAGAGAGAGAGAGAGAGAGAGAGAGAGAGAGAGAGAGAGAGAGAGAGAGAGAGAGAGGGGTTTGGGCCAGACCAACATATGGTCTTTCCTGGTCAGAGTTTGCCCGTGTCAATCAATGTATGGTACTCATGTAGGTGACAGCAGTATGGTACTAACTGGTAGGAGTTCCACCTGCATACTCTCGCGGCCGACCGGCACGTCGTTGTAAAGAGCGGAAAGGGAAAGGCTTCACGTACGAAAGGGCACCATTTTTTTCACGGAACTGGCTCATGCACGTCTGTAATGTAGTTAAGGAAATGTTACGGATCGAGTATGAAATTTCATGAAAAATATCTGCTCTTTGGATTTGGTACATTACTGCTACTAACTAGCTAGTGCTAAGTGGCATCCTAAAATAATGGGGGGGTGAAATTTTAGATAATTTCACACCTTTCGTTACCCTCCGAAATAAGATTGATTCGGCCAAATTTTGGTTGAATTTGGCCCTACTTGAAATTTATTCAAATTTCATCTAAAATTTAGTTAAATGTGGACAAAATTCAAATGCTATTTGAAAATTTCTTATGTAATTTTCGACGAAAGGAACGAAATTTCGGTATTTCTGCTTTCCCCGTCTTCCGAATTGTTTTTGCAAAACGAATGATTTTTCCCTACTTCCAAGTACAAATTAATTAATCAATTTGTTTGGAGTTGGGACAACGGGACATGCATATAAATCAATACATCGGTTGACTATTTCACTTATCTTGCTTAACCATCTATCAGTGGTTGCTGAAGGAAAAAAGGGCTATCTTGGCGTTTTATGCAAAAGCTCTTTTGTGCAACGTACAATCTCCCTTTGTTATAAACACATTTTTTTTGAACCAGAGATTAGAACAACTTAAAAACTTTCTCAAGCAAATCGATCTCTAAGCCCATGTGATCCACTGAATATATATGCACTCTCTCAAATAATACTAACAAGTATTGATCACCAAATTACGTACTAATACATACTAATTCCATTTTGATATGACTTCCCTTGAATAGATGATCTACTCCCTCGGCCAAAATGAAGTGTTAATATCCTTGAATACATGCAATCATACTAATTTAACTTTGAATAACATCTTCATGAATGTTTAGATAGATCATATAAAAATGATATGGGTATATTTGTCCCTAAAAGTACTTTCATAATATTATAATTATATTAGATTTTACAAATACATTACAATAGAAATTGGTAGTCCACGTTATATTTTATAGACTATGTAACGACGCTTACTTATGACTAGAGGCTTTACTACCTTGCTTTCACATTGTCCTCCATACATAGATGGAAAGTAGGGTTCCCTATCTTACCTGTCCCTTGTACGAATTTTTGGAGGCAGATTTATTTCATCCAATAGGCTTGAAATTGGCTAAATTACTACTCTTTTCGCGAAGAATTGATTTCATTTGAAGTATTAGAAAGATTTTGTTTTCTCTATTTATCTGTTATTCCATCCCTTTCAGAATATATGGCGTATTTTGATCCAGCACTGGGATTGAGGTGCTTTAAACAGTCGAATAAAAGACCATACTACCCTTAACCATAAGAAAAAAAATGCAGCTGTATTCTAAGAGTATATTTAGTGTATTAAACCGATGTTGATTTAAAATCATACTACGTAAGTATTATAGGAACTAAGCTTATTTTTCTTCAATGCATTGAACCGATTCCTACTAATAACTGGGATCCACGTTACATTAAAAAGCCATAAAATAATAATATCCTCACTCAACCACACTCTATTCTATGTAGTTGTTTAATACTTATATGAATTATTTAATGCTTTGAATTGACTCCTAAGTAGAGTCCAGTTCCATATATTTTTTTTGTTAGAATTGACCCCTCTAATATATTGAGTTAATTTAATATTTTATCTCTTCTAATTTAAACCGACTAAAATATAACATTGGAGATGGTGTCTCGCCACATAGCAGCCAATTACTATGCCTTGTTTTCAATTCGTCTCATAGCCTACAAAGTAGCATTTATATCCTGCAGCCTTCTGTCTTACACCCAATTAATATTTTTACGATTTTGCTATTGCACAGGTGACTGAAATTTTTTTATCTCTCAGTCATATGAAATTGCACTCTCAATCAACTGAAGTTGCAACCCCCCTAAAAAAATCACCTGTAATTTCAAGTGACTGAGAGTGCAACTTTAGGTGACTGAGAGACAATAGTCACTTCCATATTTTTACTCCTCGGAAGATGAAGTGGAGAAAGATATGGACTTTTGTATGGTGGAAAGAAGTTCCACAGATTTATTTCTTGCTCTACGCAGATGTGCAGAAAGAGCAACCGTGGGGTAAAACTTGGAGTTCGGTACAAAAGAGTGCATTGGTACCGTGTGCGCCTTATAATACGACCTGACCTAACTTTCTTTATGCATCATTAATTTATTATTTATTTACAAAATTTGTGTTTTCTAGCTTCTTGGTTCGGATGAGAAGTTGTAGTTGATGCCATTTTTATCTCCATCAATCCTTTAATTATGTGGTCTCAGAGAAGCATCTTATCATGTCACTATGTTTTACTCGTTGTGTTTGATTAATAAAGCCTAGCTAGCTGCTTGCTGGAATCTGCTTTCTTCTCGGCTATAAATTTGAGACGATTTCACCTGGCCATCATTTTGTAGCATGATCTTTAGCAGAGACGATATGGCATGTATTTGTACCGGCTGATGGGGAATATTTCTAGCATGTGAAAGGAAAATAGACGTTCATCTGAATGATAAAGCATTTGTTTTTGCGAACTTTATGATTCCAGAACAATTCAACGAACAAGAATGTGAACACGTACGTAAGATCAAAAGATACGTATCATAAAATTCGAGAAAATTTAATAAGAATCCTATATATTTTGATACCCGTAGCGTAAAACCACAAGTTTCGAAAATACAATCGCGTTACACTAGCTATTCGTGCCATTTGTTTCGCTAAACTCATTTCCGCTAGATGGTTACAGGCTTGCCTAGTTGATGACACTGATATGCCATCCATGGCGGGAACATGAACCTTCTTCCTTACTGTGACGACCTATTTTCGAAGCCATCCAATTTGCTTGTAACTTCCCAAGAATTTCAGTTGCGGAATGAAGA
This sequence comes from Bonia amplexicaulis, assembly GCA_036346245.1. Classification (NCBI taxonomy): domain Eukaryota; kingdom Viridiplantae; phylum Streptophyta; class Magnoliopsida; order Poales; family Poaceae; genus Bonia; species Bonia amplexicaulis. The sequence continues at coordinate 15,073,909 of CM070755.1, read as the reverse complement.
AGAGAGTACATCAATTCTACTCAAACTTTAATAGTAAAAACCAAACTTTGATTACAAAAGAGCACAACTTTGCAGCCGAGCTTTACATTATTTAGAACGTCTATGCCCAAAGTTTATGATACAAGATAAAAGATCTTGCTAAACCATAGGCTCCCATGGTGGCCAAGACAGGGGAGGCGGCGGAGGTGCCAATTCTGGCAAAGGTGATAACAAATGGCAGCCAACGACGCTATGGCAGAAAGGTGCGAGCAACCCATTTTGGGCACACATGTGGGCGGTGGCAGCGTGGAGCGGGCGGATGACGGTAGAGTTTGGCCAAAAATAGGGAAACTGAGCGGTTGTGCTACAGTGGTGATATGGCCAAATTGGTGACGACTTAAGCATCTATGGAGTGTGATGGGGGTGCGGTGGTGGCATCAGCTTGGCTTGGGATGGTCTGAGGAGGGCTGGTGATAGTGGCCGTGGGCTACAAAGCGATGGCACCTAGCGGTTGCAAGCTAGAGGCGGTGCAGCAAAGCAAGAAGCTATGTGTCAGCTTCGTAGTGGTGAGACGAAGCTATGGATGCGAGCAATTAGACTTGAATGGAGGCAAAGGCGAGGAATCGAGGTTAGGTTCCTCAACCGTCTGTGTTTATATGTCAGTGATAATAGGTGGTTATCATAGACGGCTCACACACCGTCTGTGATAACTTACAATACACACGATTAATATCACAAACCGTCTGTGATAGTCGAGTTTCACAGACGATTTTTATAAAAAACCGTCTATGATAGTCGAGTATCATGGACTGTTTTTTGTACAAACCGTCTGTGATACTCGACTATCACAGATGGTTCAGTGTTTCAAACCGTCTGGGATATATATCACACACGGTTTAGAACACTGAACTGTCTGTGATAGCTATTTCAAAAACGATTTTATTTGATCTTTGTTGGCTAGCCTCAGGATATGCTAGCCATGCCCTCTGAAAACAAGCAAGATCACGTATATAGCACAGGCCAATCATTACATAAATCACACAGATGAATGAAATATATATATATATATATATATATATATATATCATGACAATCGTTACACAATTATCACAAATGAATTAAATTGAATGAATTGTTTGATTAAGCGCAATTGAGTGATTTGCACAATTGAAACGAATGTTTCAATATCTAATTATCACCATTGCCGGGTGGAACTCTCCATTCTTCTTTATGACCTTTGCTAGCAAGAATTGTGAGATGTTTTCACGAATTTCGACGAGATTGTCAAGATCATATATACTTTCGTCGAAGTCCACCCGCTGTCGCTAGGAGCAATGTTAAGTCATTAATTAGTATGTGTGGTCCGAGGAGTTGTTGTTTTCTGGTTTTTGTCAAATTCAATGGTGTTCTACACTCTCTCCATATAAAGCTTCAAATGGTAACTATTATTGTAGGAGAACTATGCAAACAACAAACATATATTCTATGCAGCTCCGATCCATAGATGAGTGCGCATGCTCTTAACACATCTTCTAAGATCTAGTTGATCCTCTCGGTTTGTCTTCCGGTTTGTGGATGGTATACTATGCAAAAAGCCAAATGTGTTCCCATTGCGTCAAGTAATTTCTCCCAAAACTTTGATGTGCATTGTGCCCCTCTATATGAGACTATCCTCATAGGAATTTCATATAGTACCATAATATTTATCAAATATACCTTTGCTAACTTATTCTTCCTATAGGTTTGCTTGATTGGTAAGAAGTGTGCTACCTTAGTTAATCGATCCTCTTAAAAATTTCATGTAGTACCACAATCTTTATCAAATATACCTCTGCTAACTTATTATTCCCATAGGTTTGCTTGATTGGTAGGAAGTGTGCTACCTTAGTTAATCGATTCCTCTTAGAAATTTCATGTAGTACCACAATCTTTATCAAATATACCTCTGCTAACTTATTCTTCCTATAGGTTTGTTTGATTGGTAGGAAGTGTGCTACCTTAGTTAATCGATCTACAATCACCCATATAGCATCATATCTAGCTTGTGTCTTTGGTAGTTCGGTAATGAAGTCAATACTAATCTCCTCCCACTTTCATTATGGATTTGGCAGTGATTGTAATAATCCTACTGGTCTCTGATGGTCTACTTTAGTCTTCTGACATGCACCGCAAAGTGCTATGTATTTAGCTATTTCCCTTTTCATGTTGCTCCACCAAAACCTCTTTTTAAGTCTTGATATATCTTTGTTCCTCTAGGGTGTATAGAAAATAGTGATGAATGTGCTTGCTCTAGGGTTAACTCTTCCAACTCCTTATTTGGAACACATAAGTGGCCATGGAATTTCATTATACCTTGTTCATATTTAGTAAATTTTGATGGATTTTCCTTTTGAATGGTCTTTTTAAGTTGTTGGATATCTTCATCCTCTCCCTGAGCAAGCTTAATTTGTTCTGTTAAGGTTTCTTGCATTTCCAATACTACTATCAATCCTTGCTCAGCTATCTTTAGGTTCAGTTGTTGCATCTCCTTCTGTAGTTGAGGTTGGCACTCTGGTATTGTGGCCATTCCATGATACATTTTTCTGCTCAATGCCTCAGCCATAATATTTGCTTTTCTGGGGTGATATTGAATATTCAAGTCATAGTCCTTGATTAATTCTAACCATCTTCGTTAACTCAAATTCAAATCAGGTGGAGTAAAAATATACTTCAAACTCTTGTGATCGGAAAATACTTCACAATGGTTTTTCAATAGGTAAAGTCTCCATATCTTCAAAGCATGTATTGCGGCGATGGGACAGGGCAACAACTTACCAGGCGTCCAAAATCGTGACACGGTTGGAAATCGATGACCGATGGTGGCTCCTCGTGGCGAATAGTGAACAAGCGTGGGTGGTCGAGCAACGGGCAGTGAAGTGGAAGATGGGGCCTGCGGCGTGGGCCTTGACCCCATTGGTCAGTAGAAGAGAGAGGGAGCAAGCCAACGTTGAGCTCTCTCCTCGTGTGCATGACCACGATGGCTAGCTAGCACGAGTCAACTAGAGTGAGAGAAGAGAGAGGAGAAGGCCGGTCGGGCGAAGGCATCCTCGTGTCGGAGAGACGAAAAGAGGAAGGCGGCCAGGCTGAGGACAGCACACGGGGCAAGATTGGGCCAAAATAGGGGTGGACTAGGCCGAAGGCAGGGAAAATGGCATGATAACAAGAAATCATATTTTAACTATTTGTTGATTTAATTTAACTACATAAAGTAAATTTCAATTTTGAATTAGCAAACCAACTCTAGAAATTATGAAAATTTTTGAGAGGGCTCATTAGATTATTTAGAACTCCTAAGCTCTAGTTAAGTTTTAATTAATTACAAAAATATTTTTAGCTACTAGAAATTATGGAAACCTTTCTGTTAAAGCATAAAGTTTTCAAAATACATGAAAATGCAAAAATGCCGGTTTTGAAATTAATTAAATAGATTTTAAAATTTTGGGATGTTGCACAACTCATATAATTTCATTTATGTTAATGGTGAAAGTTTCAAAACCTTGACCGCTTTTAATCGCTACGTAAGAGGGTATATCGGCGGGTACATCACGGCGGTTTCCGGCAACCGTCGTGATATTTTCATAGACGGTTATTAACATGAACCGTGCGTGATAATTGAGACATCACAGACGGTTTTATTAATAACCGTCTGTGAACTTTCACAGACGGTTCTTAATACGAACCGTCTATACCAATCGAGATAACACAGACGGGTCCTGTTAAGAACCGTCTGTGAAAGTTCACAGACGGTTATTAACACGAACGGTCTGTGAAAAGCCAGATAACACAGACGGTTCCTGTTAAGAACCGTCTGTGATAATCCCATGTCACTTATAATTGGTGTGTAATAGTCACATGTCACCAATAATTGGCGTATACACAGGATTTCGATCTCACCCGTCTATTCTCTCCACATCGAATGGCCGGCACCGGTTCCTCCCACGGCGGGCCCTTATTAATAACTCCCCATCAACCTTTCCATCGGTACTAGTCACGCGTGAGTTCATCCACTAGCTAGCTTATAAGCTTCCTGTATGCATCTCCCCTCCGCTGTGAGCTAGCACCTCCATCGCGGCACGACCGGTTCATACTAAAGAACACACTCTTGCCGTAAGTGTCGTAAGTGTGTCTTGTTTAGTGTGGACCGTCGTGCCACGAAGGGTTTGTTAGCTTGTCATCCCGTAATAGATCGATCCGATCAATGTGTTGTTGAGTTTTGTGCTTGCCTCTGATTTGCATGTTCCTCGACGATGCCGACTCACCGTCGAGATGTGATGTCCACTCCGACAATCCTTCTTTTCCTGCAAAATTCAAGGCAATTTTATTACAAAGTTCAAAAAAGACATTTCAGTTCTTGGTGAGCGGCCGACGACATACCGACAACCGGTGATCGACTATTCATCGCATCTTCCCACTTCTTTTCTTGTGGGAGAAGTGGGAAGAAGCGATGGATAGTCGATCACCAAGAAGTCGGTATGTCGGTCTACCGCTCACCGAAGAATCTGGAAATGTCGTTTTGGGGCTCGAACGCGCGCCGAGGGAGCCAGAGATCGCTACCGATAGCCGGTGGTTCACTCGGTGTTGCTTAATTACTCTATAAGGGTAATAATCCCTTTGAGATATCTCGAAGGCGGGGTTGAACTATCACGACGGTTGTTACTTATGAACCGTCGTGATACTTAGTATCACGAGCGGTATGTGTTAATAACCGTCGTGATAGTATGCATCCTGAGCGGTTCGTGTTAAGAACCGCTGCGCGATAGTATGCATCACGAGCGGTTCGTGTTAAGAACCGCTGCGTGATATGTAGACTATCGCGAGCGGTTATTTATGTGAACCGTCTATGATAGGCAACAATCACCGACGGTTATTAAGTTGAACCGTCTGTGATATTGCTTGTATCACAAACGGTTCATATTAATAACCGTCACGAGCGGTTATTAATACGAACCGTCGTGATATGTCATTTTCACGCACCGTTTGTGGTTGGAACCGTCGTGATATTCTCGCTAGTATTAATTGCTTGGCGACTTGCTTGAAGGATGTCGACACCGGTCTGCATCTTCATTGCTTGTTGCATCGGTGGAGCAAGGCGGCCGCTTTAGGGAGTTGAGGCGAAAAATATCACCGTCTTCTTAGTGATCGATCGGAGGTTAGTATACTTAATTACTTAACATTCTTAGTGATCGATCGAGATTAGTACTCAATTGCTTAACATTCTTAGTGATCGATCGAGGTTAGTAGTAGGGGTAATAATCATTTTGACACCTATTTGTCACTTGTGTAGCTTAGATGGACCAAGTCGGATGTATGTTGAGAACCGTGTGAGTGAAGAGTACATTCTTGGCGTGTCGCTTTTAGAAGGGCTACCGAAATGGATATGTTGAAGAAGGGATGAAATATATGTATTGCCCATGTATTGATTGTGATAATCTCAAGATGTTTAGCAACTCGGTAGCAGATTGAAGCTCACTTGATTGAAGGGTTGAGAAAAGGGTACAAATGTTGGACCGATCACGGTGAAGAGAAGAGTACACAAGAAGGTAGTTATGACATAGTCGAGGAGACAACGATATGCCGGTTGTGGACCGTTCTTTCGATCATGAGGAAAGGTCGCAGGATGACAACTGGATCATGAGGATAGGTCGCAGGATGACAACTGGATCCCGAGGATAGGTCGCAGGATGACAATCTGGATCGATGTTACGTGATGCGAAGGAACTATAGTGAGAGAGTTTGGTAAATTCGAGGGCTTGATGGAGGACTCGGAGAAACCTTTGTTCCCGGCTGCAAGCCGCAATACACGAGGTTGTCATCGGTTCTAGAACTGCTAAAATTGAAGGCAAGCAATGGTTGGTCCGACAAGAGTTTCACGGCATTATTAGGTCTCCTAGTGGACATGCTTCCAACGGAAATGTGTTGCCGAGAACCACCTACCAAGCCAAGAAGATTCTTTGTCCATTAGGAATGGAAGTAGAAAGAATACATGCATGTCGGAATGATTGTATCCTGCACTAGTAAAGAGTATGGTAGCTTACATGTTTGTCCGGTGTGCAAAGCATCCCGATACAAGCGTAAAATGACTCGATGATGGGAAGGGCATCGAGGTGAAGCAAGGACCTCTGCTAAGGTCATGTGGTATCTTCTGTAATCCCCGTTTGAGCGTTATTTGCAAACCGCAAGGATGCAAGATTGATGCGTTAACCGCGAGCGGCGTAAGAAAGACGGAATGATAAGACATGTTGCTGATTACGCCGGTGGAGGAACATCGATAGGATGTTTGTAGATTTCGTGTGGAACCGAGAAATATAAGGTTTGGGTTGAGTCTGGATGGAATGAATCCTTTTGGTAACATGAGCACCGACATAGCACCGCCCGTGACTCGTGCATGTACAACCTTCCTCCTTGGTCGTGTATGAAGCGGAAATATATTTTGATGTCACTACTTATCCAAGGGTCAAGCAACCGGCAACGATATTGATGTGTTCCTAGCCCCATTGGTGGAAGATCTTGCAATCTTGTGGAATGAAGGGGTACATGTATGGGATGCGGACAAACGAGAGAACTTCACTCTACACGCCATGTTGTTACGAACCATTAATGATTTTCCTGCCTTGGTAACCTCTCGGGGTTGAGTATAAAGGAGCCAAAGCGTGTCCACCGCTTAGATTATACCGAGAGTGTGTGGTTGAACAACTCGCGAAAATCGTGTACATGCGTCACCGTAGGTTCCTTCCAAAGTATCACCCATACCGCAAGAGGAAGAAACAATTTGACGGAAAAAGAGGATGACTCGGTACCAAGACCTTTTAGCGGAAAGAGGTGTTTGATATGGTCAAGGATATAAATGTTGTGTTTGGCAAGGGACGTAAATTGAGGAAGAACATGTGGAAAAAGAGGTCAATATTTTGGGACTTGCCTTATTGGGAGCACTTAGAAGTTCGCAATTGCATCGATGTCATGCACGAGAGAAGAATGTATGTGACAGTTTGATTGGTCTCTTCGAACATTCCGATAAAACAAAGGATGGTGTTAACGCAAGGCGTGACTTGGTCGCTATGAACATCGGGACCGAGTTAGCACCGATAGAGACCGATAAAGGCGGACGTACCTTCCCCAAAGATGTTACACTGTCTAAGTCCGAGAGAACTGAATTGTGCGGTCCTTAAATGGTGTGAAAGTTCCATCCGGTCACTCCACAAGCATGAAGAAACTTGTTTCCATGGAACATTTGAAATTAATTGGCATGAAGTCTCACGATTGTCATGTGCTAATGACTCAAATGCTACTGTTGCAATTAGAAGTATTTTGTCGAACAAGGTTCGAGTGACAATCATAAGGCTATGTTATTTCTTCAACGCAATTGCTCGAAGGTCATTGATCCGGATGGACTAGATGCTCGCAAACCGAGGTGGTGACAACTCTATGTCATCTAGAGATGTATTTCCTCCATCATTTTTGATATCATGGTCCATCTCATTGTCCACCTTGTGAAAGAGATAAAAATATGTGGCCCCGTATTTCTCGTCATATGTACCCTTCGAGAGGTACATGGGAATTCGAAGTCCTATGTACGCAATCGATCTCGACCGGAGGTAGCATCATCGAAGGTTATACAACGAAGAGGTCATTGAATTACGCATCGGCTACATGGCTCGGTAGAGCCGATAGGTGTACCTCTATCTCGTCACGAGGGAGGTTAGGCGGTATAGGGACTATCGGGAGGAAAGCAATAACTCCGGATCAAAATACGTATGATCAAGCCCATTTCATGGTTTTACAACACATGGTGAAGTGACCCCATATATTGAAGAGCACAAGGACATGCTACGTCGAGAGAATGCGGGCGGTCGAAGTTTGGATCACGAGACAACACAACCGTCGGTTCAACGAATGGTTGAAGGCGCAATTGACTAGGAGGTCGTCAAATGAAACAATACAATGGTTGGCAAAGGGCCAAAATTTACAATTGTGACATGGCAAGGATACGACATTAATGGCTACACATTTTATACAATGATCAAGATAGAAAGAGCACGTCGAGAACTCGGTGTCCGCATAGATGCCTATGATTCGCACGGCAAGATCACCGCCCAAGCTCGTACTACGGGCTTGTAGAGGAGATTTGGGAGCTTGACTACGTAATTTTCAAAATTCCTCTATTTCGTGTCGTTGGGTCCAACTCCCACGGGTGTAAGGTTGACAAGCACGGCGTCACTACCGTGGACCTCGAATGTGTAGGATACAAAGGCGAACCATTCGTATCATGAGGCAAGTTGTTCAAGTATTTTATGTAACCGACCGGCAAATAAGAAGCGTCATGTAGTTCTTGAGGAAAAAGAAGGATTGTCGGGGTTGAGAATGTTGTGGATGAGGAAGAGTACAATCAATTTGATGATTTGCCTCCATTCGGAGGCGGCATCGAGCTCGATGAAGAACAAGGCGATGAAGCAAGCTATATGCGATCGATCATCGTGAAGGGCTTTATTTAAAATGATATAGCCAAAGTGTAATAAATGATATAGGTTATGCTTGTGTTTTTCATAAATGTATGTATGTTCCATTGTAATTGTAAAATGACTAAGGAACTATGAAATAGTTATATTTATGGTTATGCTTGCGTTTTCATAAATGTATCTATGTTCCATATTGTAATTGTGAAATGACATAGGAACCTAGCTAGCTGCGGTATTTATAGTGAACTATCACAGCGCGGTTTATAAAAGAAACCGTGCGTGATAATTATCCTGACGGTTCTATATATATAACCGTGCGTGATAGATATCACGACGGTTCTATATAGAACCGTGCGTGATATATATCACGACGGTTATATATATAGAACCGCTCGTGATATATATATCACGACGGTTATATATAGAACCGTGCGTGATATGTATATCGCGAGCGGTTATATATATAGAACCGTCTGTGATAATGCATCTATAAATACCCGCAACTAGGTCTGCGGAGTCCGCTCATCTGCCGCAGTCTCTTGTCTCCACTCTGCAGCGGCGCCCCTGCTAGCTAGGTTTTGCTCCCTCCCACCGCCGGTCCCTCCCTCCGGACGCCGCCGCTCCCGACGCCGGTCCCTCCCACCGCCGCTCCCTCCCGACGCCGCCGTTCCCTCCCGACGCCGCTCCCGACGCCGGTCCCTCCCGACGCCGCCGGTCCCTCCCGACGCCGCCGGTCCCTCCCGACGCGCGGTCCCTCCCGACTCCGCTACCTCCCGACGCCGCGGTCCTCCCGACGCCGCGGTCCCTCCCGACGCCGCGGTCCCTCCCGACGCCGCGGTCCCTCCCGACTCCGCTACCTCCCGACGCCCGGTCCCTCCCGACTCACTACCTCCAGCCGCCTCCTCCCGACGCCTTGGGTCCCTCCTCGTGCTTCACATGTATTTTATGTTATATGCTTCACATGTATTTTATGTTATATGCTTCACATGTATTTTATGTTATATATGCTTCACATGTATTTTATGTTATATGCTTCACATGTATTTTATGTTATATGCTTCACATGTATTTTATGTTATATGCTTCACATGTTAGCTTTATGATATATGCTTCACATGTTAGCTTTATGATATATGCTTCACATGTTAGCTTTATGATATATGCTTCACATGTATTTTATGTAGCATATAATATATGCTGCACTTGTTAGCTGCAAGGTCTATTTGGAAGGCCCATAGCTCACTGCAATTAGTTTTTCTTAGAAGAGATGGTGTCCACACGGTCTTCGTCGTCGTCATCCGGGTCTCACGCTCCCAAGGCTGCGAAATCTAAGCGTGGCCGAGGAGTATCGAAATGGCCACAGTTCGAATGACCATCACGGTGGTCTCTCGGATGGGGTCCCTCTCGAACCGTCGAAAGCAGCGTCATCATTTCGGACTACCTGCGGTATAATTGGAAGGCAACGGGTCCCCATCACCATAGCAAGCTGGAAAGATTTGACAAAGGATCACAAAAATCAGCTATGGGAGGAACTTACAAATTCGTTCGAGTTCCCAGCAGAAGCACAGGGACTCGTGCAGCAACGGCAGGCGCTCCTCGCGATGGGAAAAGCATGGAAAATTTTAAGAGCACTCTTGTGACAAAGTACGTGGCCGAGGATGTCACGCCCTTCACGAAGTATCCTTTCGTGTCGCCGGAAACATGGGAGGCCTTTGTGCAGATGAAGACGACGACCGAATTTGAACAACAAAGTGCGGCGCACAAGGACCTTCGGTCAAAAACACGCACCCTCACGGACTCGGCGCTGCTGGTGCGCGGGTAAAATCCGCAATGGAGGATGCGGGATGAGGTCGCAATCCGATCGGAGGCCTCTCCGCCATTTGCCGGATCGCAAACGAGCGCGCTCGAAACTGGTTAAGAGCGCGGTCATCAACCACATCTTCGGGTGTCTCTTTCAAAAACCCCGCAGATGAGGAAGTGTCCCAACGCTGGTAAAATATGTTCAACAAAGATAGTTGTTAACACCTCTTCAACTTCATGGGTTGAAAAATAACATGATTAATTGCCTCTTGCAGCAATCATTGACTACCGAATCTTCTTGTGGCTCCTTTGAAGAATATAGGAGATAGATTTACTATCACGGGCCTTGGGAAACAAGGAGCACCAGTCGCACACGAGGCATGGGGTTTATGTACCTTGGAGGCACGGATTTCAGTTACTCCGAGACATATAGGAGTAGGAAGAGATCCAAGGCGTCTGCATGAACAAATAAAGCAGAGCTTCATGCTCAACTTGAGGAACAACTATCGCCTCACTTCAAGAGCGACGGCCTCACTTCGAGGAGAGATAGATTCGTTGCGGGAAGAAGCGAGACAAGTCCGCAACCAATCGCAACCCACTCCTAGTATTGCGGTACCCGGTCCCACTCAACGTCGCAAGATGGCTGGCCCACACCAATTTCGAACATAGCGACGACCGCCACGTATTGATGACATTCGGGTAATGTACCTCTTTAGAATGGTACATAGATCTCTCCGTAGACGCCTTATGCGATCTCTTGTATCGTTATGTAGGAGCCCATGCCTTGCGACCTCAAAGTCGCTTGTTGGCTCTATTCCGCTGACGCTGGAGAGGCATGGTGTATCCATTCTTTGCCGGGGACTGGTGCACGGTGTACAAGTAGACACCGGTTTCATAAAGGTCCGTGGACACGATTAATGATATTTTAATTCCGTCCCTCTTGAGAAGCCCCCAAACGAAGAGATTAAGACATTAGGGGATGCCGTCCACACATTCATTCAGTGGCCCAAGAGGGACATCGTCCTCGACATGTCCGTGCCACAATCTTCACATCCAAATGGCCCAAGAGGGACGCGCGCTCGACACGGCACATCGGCTCGGTGGCTCCACCTCCACCTCCAAATCAAGAAAGTCATTGCATCGGCTCCGCCGAGACGCCACCGAGAACATATCACAAGCGAGGCTCCAAGGCCTCCAAGGCTCATGCGAAGAAAATTAAGCCGCCCCGTGCCATGGACGTTTACTCTAGGAGTGTCGTTGGTGCCCGACTCACAATTCGCCGACTTGGTATGATTTGCAATAGATTGCATGCCTGGTACATGGAGAAGTCCAACATGAAGCCAAACCGACAGAGTGCATTCACTCTGAAATATAACGAGACACATTTCCTCCACGACCCGGGCTACATCGTCGTGACATTCAAGATTTATTCTTACTATTCAATCTCGACGAACTCGACGCCTCACTTCTACGATCTTGGACATTGTAAGTGTACTGTATAATGAAGTTCTACATTCACGTTATACGATAAATGTCATTACTCTTTCTTTATGTATAGATACATGATCCAACAAGTCCGCAATCGCGACGACCGGTGGGTTTCTCGACCCTCGGTTGGTCTCCGAGCAATCTATCAACACGATGCATCCTTCGTGCAAGGTTACATAACGAGGGATTAATTGCTCACACCGACAAGGAGTACATCATGGTACCCTTCAACCAAGGGTAAGTGCTTCACTAGTTGCCACACATATGTTTCATTTGAACTTTACATGCAGCATGAACTTAGGATTAATCACTATGGCGACACACATAACTAGGCATCCTTGGATTTTGCTTGTGATTGTACCAAAGTGGAGCAAGGTAATATACCTTGATTCCTCCTTAGAGCAACCACGACTTGATCGTGTGCAAGAAGTATAACAGTAAACTCATTTCCTCCATACATAACTCTATTGTAATATTTCTTTTGTTTGCCACGGCCGAGGCTAAGTTTTTGAATCACGTGGGCGTTTGCCGATTATGTTGCCCAAGGAGGAACACACGACAAAAATCAAAGGACACACTACGACACAACACGCGATTTCCGGTACCCGCTACAACACAACAATCCTATATCATACTTTGTTATAATGCCTCTAGAATTGACAATACCGATGTATGTAATTCTATTTTGCGATGCCACCAGAGCTACTGTGGCAACGTATGTGGATTCTCGTTTGCCGCCATATGAAGGAAATCATGGGTACTAAGATCAATGATCCGAGGTTTGTCGTCCTTCCAATAATTATTATTTTCTGATTATATATATGTATTTATGTTACACACATGCTAATTAATGACTTAACATTGCTCCTAGCGACGGTGGTGAACTTCGACGAAAGTGCATACGATCTTGACAATCTCGTCGATATTCGTGGAACCATCTCCCAATTCTTGCTAGCAGAGGTCATAAATAAGAATGGAGAGTTCCACGTCGGCAATGGTGATAATTAGATGTTGAAACATTGGATTCAACTGCACAATCAAACAATTCTCCTTCAATTGAATTCATTTGTCGATGTTGTGTAACGATTTTCATTCTATATATATATGTATGTGATCTCCGCCGCTTGTTACATTCATCGTGTATCGAATTTTGTTGTAATTTACTATGAGTTGCAATTAACTTATATCATCATTTATCGTAATCGCACGCTTGTCGCTTTCAGAGGGCATGGCTAGCATATCCTGAGGCTAGCCAAAAAGCAGCAAATAAAATGGATGATGCATATGGTATCACAGGCGGTTCGTTGTTACAAACCGTCGTGGTGTGAATGATATCACGACGGCCTTTGGCGATCGTCAGGATATATAATATCACGCGACGGTTAGTAACACAAACCGTGCGTGATATTAGGTATATCACAGACGGTCTTGACTACTAACCGTCTGTGATAGTGCGGTATCACGCACGGTTGTTTAAACAAAACCGCTCGTGATAGTCTCAGATTATGACGGTCTTGAATACTAACCGTGCGTGATAGTGAGGTATCACAGACGGTTGTTTATAAAAAACCGTCTGTGATACCGAACTATCACAGACGGTTAGTAGTCAAGACCGTCTGTAATGTATGTTATCACAGACGGCTCAGGAACCGTCTGTGATAACCACCAACTATCACTGACACCTAAACACCGACGGTTCGAAACCGCTCGTGATGACGATTCGAACCGCTCGTGATAGGGCTGTCTGTAGCAGTGACATATCCCACCCTGACCTACATTTTTGGACGGGGAGTGTCTAGGAGGTGTAGAATGTGCATCGGAAAGTTACCGTCGTGCGTGAGTGAAGTTACTGCCAAACACATGTATAATTAATGTCAGTTGTAACACAGCATAACTGACAGTAACTTTACATGTATTTGATATTAACTTTACTCATACACGACAGTCACTTTCTAGCACACACAATGTATATATGCAGGCACAGAATACGTAGCTGTATATATGTGTATATATATATATATATATATATATATATATATATATATATGTGTGTGTGTGTGTGTATGTATATATATGTTTGTATATATATATATATATATATATATATATATATATATATATATATATATATATATATATATATATATATATATATATATATTTCAAGCTAAAAGGATTGCTATCCTGCTAGTTAACTACTACCTCCGTTATTTTTTTCTTGTGTTTGGGACATCCATTTTTTTTTCTAATTACATGGTGAAAAATTATTTAAAATATAGTGATATGGAAACACTTTTGATGATCTACTAATATAATTTTCATATGACAAATCAAAATACTTTTATGTACGTATATTTGTGGCCAAAAGTTTAAAAGGCTGACTGCACGTATTTAAAACAACAAGTAGAAAAAAAGGACGGAGTAGTTAGCTAGCTAGCCTGCAACCACTTACGTTGCACTTCACAAGTAATTAAGCTTAAAATGGATCTAGGTTTGCAGCCACACCAGACAAAGTTTACAAACAAGGGAGATCAGAAAAAAGCACGCTCTTCTACATTCTTTACCGATCAAAATGGTGAGGATCGGAGGTGGATGTGACAACAGTTTCACCTCACCATGCTTGCATATGTAGTTCGACATGCTGCTCAACGGATACGTTATTGCATGTACAGATAGCCAGCATTCAAGTGCATGCGCGGCCGGCTAAAGCAGCTAGTGGTGGCCGGTGGCAACGCAGATCACGAGCACAGGTAGCTGGCCGGTGGCGCGTACACCTGCAAAATCATGCAACTTGACTGGCGTTTGGTGGATATCAGGCGGCACAATTTGGTGTTTGATCTTTCGGCTTTGCGTGAATGCTGTCGATCTGGTCTGATCATGCATGGACGGCGGCGTAGGTTGTCGTTGGCATGACCATTAATCGCTCATGGCCTGTCCTGTCCTCGACGAGGGTGGGTCCAGGGCTGCGTCGATCCAGAGCCTTCGTCGCCCGACGTACCTCCGCACCACCGCCACCTCCCGCGGTGCACCGCCGTCACTTCCCGCCTGTCGCCTCCGCAGGCCCCGCCCACCCTAACTCATCGCCATCGCCTTCGTGCCGTCCACTGCCCTCCTCCAAACCCGCGGTCGATGGCGCCACCGCCTTCTCGCCGTACCACCACAGCCACTGAGCAGCCGCGTCCCTCCCTTCCTCTACAGCCGGGCCACAGTGAACCCTGAGAAACCTTCGCTCTAACCTCGCCACCGTTAGTCGGTGAAGGAGGAGGCTAATTCCCAGGCGACTGAAATTTCGTGACTTCTCAGTCAACTTTTTCGGCCGTTGGATCTTGATCCTGTCCACATGTCATGTGTTGTTTTCGTTGCAGCTAATAGGCCCGCCGATTTGCAAATTTGACCCTTTAATATGGTTTGGGATGTGCTGTGGTGTCTTCGTGTGGCATTTTGGGTTTTGTTGTGGGGTGTGTCTAGGTATGTCTGAATATTTTCTTTCTAACAATCATTCAGATTTGATATCGTTAGATTAGAGATCTAATGTCCCTTTTTTTTTGGAGGAGGAGGAGATTTTTTTTGAGAGGATGTAGGAGAATTCATGACCGTTAGATCTCTAATCTAATGATTATAAATCTAAATAATAGTTAAAAAAAATATCCAGATGATAGTCATAAATCAACACCCTTTAGAAATAAGCCATTAGACTACGTATTTTATATGTATTGGACAAAAGTGTCCTTGTCCTTTACCTTTTCACCACCGTTATAACTTAGTAACTTCTCACTGCCAGCAAGCCCTCCCCGGCGACCACTTGTCACTTCTGCTCTGTCCCCTATTGGAAATTAATCTAGATTTGTCAAGTAACACGATGTTCAAATTTTGATGCAATCATCATTAGATCAAAATTGATTAGTTTATTTTCTTTGCTGGTTTTCCTTATTAAAGTTATTTCATAGATAGATCTATGTATAACTATAAACACTAACCTTAAGATTAAGATGAATAAAAGAACAGAGAAAAAAGAAAAGCTCTGACTAGGCAATTGCAACCGAGCATCAAAAGTTCATGTGTGCACCATGTCTTGTGCGTATTATTTATTCTTCTTCTTCCAGGTGTTCTAGCGTATGGTATGTAACAACCCAAATCTGGGTCTAATTTCAAATTTCATGTATTTCAAAAACTTTTTTTGCAATTAGAGATTTCTGAAAGCTTCGCCTTGGAGTTAAAATTTGAAATAAAAATTTCCTGGCCTGAGAACTAATTTTTAGAATCTTCTAAAATCCTTATGTGGAAATCCTTCCCGGATTTCAAAATTTAAATTGAAAACCAAATTGAAAATTTCAAGAAAAAAATTTAACTTCAAAAATTCTTAATTTTAAATTCAAATCAAATTTGGAATTGCAAAATTCCAAAATTCAATTGAGGTCAAGTAAGAATATTATGAGAATCCCAGGCGTTGAATACCCGTTATGATCGTATGTGTACACACAAGCACAACATTTAAATCACATCTATATACATCGTATATATTTAATTTGCAACAAAAGGGTCAAATACATAAGCGACACATAACAAGTTTACAACATAAAAGTCGACCGGCTAGATAAATATAAGTATCAAGATTGTAGCGAAAGACCAGTAAATACACCAAAGGCATCTGGCACTACTACAAAACAAGCTATACTGGACGCTTCATCATAGACAGTTCATGAGAATCCGTTTGTGCTGTAATTATCATAGACAGTTTTACAAGCATGGCCTTGTACCGTTTGTGATATGCAACTATCACAGACGATTCTTACTAATAACCGTCTGTGATAGTTCATAAATGATTATTAATACGAACCGTCTGTGATAATTTTAGATGTCACAGACAGTTTTAATTAGAACCGTATGTGATAGTTTACAGACAATTATTAATACAAACCATCTGTGATAGTTGCGTATCACAGACGGCTTGTGATTGGAACCGTCTATGATATGTATTTGTACACATGAATGGCGCTTCATCTTCCTGATGCGCGCCTCTTCGATTGTTTCGGCTCTTCGATGTGTCTCTTTGTTCATGCGTTGAATGTATTCCTTGTTGTATATAAAAGTCGTAGCCAAAGATTAATCCCCACATCACTGATCATGTACGAGCACAACCGGCTATCTTTCTCGTTTCTCAAGCACAAATAAATGGCTCCCTACTCTACCTTGTTGCTAGCATGAATGGCCAACATGGCCATCCTGGATAAGCACCTCACTGGCCGTACACCGGCGGATGTTGCGGAAGGACACTGTGCCAACAATGTCCTCCCTCTTATGTCCAAGGAAATGCAAAAGTAGTTGAAGGCTACCTTCCACCGTCTTGGCATTCTTGTCCGCCGCGTCTTTCGGTTGGTCTTCCACTTCTGGCGGGCTAACCTCACCATTGACGTGGTCCTCAACAACAACGTTGCATGTCTCCAGGAGTGCTTAGTCAAGGCGGCAGGTGACCGAGTCAACCTTGCTGAGACCCCTCAAGAAACGGAAGAGAGTGTGGGACCCAAATTTTATAATCCAGAATCCTCTGTGATTCTACCAAACTATTCCCTGGATCAGTAGATAGTGCTCACAGATACATTACTGAACATCAAACTACATATCATGCGGAAGCATAAAAATAATAGTAGACTTACTTAGGGGCCGATCAAGCCAAAATCAATAAGATGCAGCAGCGAAAACGGAACACACAGATAGGACCCTCAGGATGTGCCTGTATGCAGCCAACTGGGACTCGTGACCTAGTTCTTGGCGTCTTCATCTTCTTTAACATCACGACCAGGTGTACTGCTGATGCGTAGCAATCTGACTCCTAATTCTAGATTAATTAAGTAAGCGAGGGTGAGCACAAACACCGTGCTCCGTGAGTCAACACACAATATGCAATTAAGTAGATGCACGGCTTGTCAAAGGCGGGCTCAGGCTATTTTATTTGCTATAAATTGCTTTTAAAAATATGGTACGTAGAAATTTCCTGAGATCTAGCAGTTTGAACTAAAACATGGTATTTGGGTAAAAAGAATGCAATAATAATAGCGATCCAGATTCCATCCACCAATATATGGTTTGTGCACCTCATGCTAGTTTTTCTGGCATATATCCGCTTAATACCATCACTAGGATAGACGTCCCAGGGTAACACAATCAGGGCTTTCACTGCCCGCCATTTTCCAATCCCACCCACAAAGTTTTTGAAATAGAACTATATCCATCTTAAGTTCTCTTGTCTGCTCTTGATCATGGGCACGACTATTCAAATAATTTTTACTCTACAGAGTTTGTACACTTTATCCATAAGATACGATTAGCTCGTTGCTCCACATGATTCCTTGGTCATGCAGATGAGTAGACCGCCACAGTAAATTTTCAAAATACCTCGTCCCTTCCGTCATCTCACCCATATGGGATTCTCCCACTTGTGGTGGGTCCCATTAGTTATGCAGGATGTTCTACCCCAAGCGACTAGCTCAGCTGGACTAACCACACTGACTAGCTCACCATGGCAAACTTCACCCTCAACGAGTGTTCCATTCAAGTCGTCACAGAGTCAGCACTTGCACTACACCGTTCCCCTATCGATGAGATGACTTTCAGGGTCCGTTAAATCTACTAAGCCAAGTTGTAATTTACAGACTTGTGGTTGTACTTATTTTACATAGGAGGTCACGACAAGATTCAGTCCTTATGATTATCTGGGTGGTTCTAACACTAACCACACTCTCATGCACCACTGCACCAGCCTTCCTGTACCATCCGCCCAGATATTTAAGTAAGTTGGGGATTTTTGGAAGCATAAAATAACCGTGTTAAAATATACCAGCCATTTTTCACCCATGACTTCCCAACTTAGTTTGTCATGATTGAAAGTGATGCTTGGGGCATTTCGGTGCCCCCTAGTATCTAGCAATACTAAGCATGGCATGTAAATATTGACTTATTTTTACAAGGTTACTATTATAATTTCCCTAGGGTGACAAGGCTCAAATGCTTAAATATTCCAAGGGAATGTAATAATAACAATTAAATAATGGGCAGATAACTAGAATTTTAAAACAATCATAGATTTTCGTATGAAATAGCGGCATGCAATTTGATAATTTAGACATAACTAATTTGCGTAAAATGTAGATTCAATATAATCAAAGTATTGACTCACCTTGCGCGGTTTACCGCAGTCTTGAGCTCACTCAATATTTTTTCATTCGATGGTCTTGAGCTTCTGGTCTTCATCTTCATCTTCATCTGGATCTTGGTCTTGCTTGATCCATTGATTCTTTAGGACTCCAATTTCTAATCATGCCCTAAATAACTGAATCCAAATAACTGCAAATAACTCAAAAGGCCCAAATAAATCCAAATGAATTCAATTTAGTTTTATTATGATTACAGGGTGATCTGAGACAAAGTTTATTAGGCGCAGGTTATTTCTGGAGTCAAATGAGGTTTGAGCGAAGTGAGGAATGACAAAGGGAAATCCGCCAAGGCGTATGTCAAGGAAGATGCATGATGAGAGGAATATTCATGGGGATATTCTGCTTGGGGTTGAAGGATGGCTAGGCATAGCCAACTGTAGAATACCATGGCTCGATCTTTTTATTAATAACTTCTTTTATTATTTTATATTTATTAAGAAAGTTTCATGAGTCAGGTTAGACCTATGGACAGGTGCATGAGATTAGCTGTGTATTAAGTATTTATCTGGCGAATGTTACCTTTTGAAAGTTAGGGAAGGAGTTCCACTTGTGATGAGTATGACTTTAGCTTATGTAGTTATCCTTCGAGTTTGTATTTGTGGTATTTCATGATGTGGTCTTCTATGAGGTTTTTAATTGTCAATTAGTTGAATGATTAGCTCAGTAATCATTTAGGCACATAATTATTTAATTATATAGCTGACATTTAGCTTGGCATACTTCAAGCCAATAACCGGTGTTGTAGGGGTGGCCCCCACACAAGCCCAGCCGGCCTGTTAGGAGGTTACAAAGCCCAAGATTGGACATGTACAAGGACATAAATGCCCTTAGGAGGGATACTTTAGTGTAAGGGCATAATTATAAAATACTCCCCATGTGAATATATATACATGCCATTCAGGCCACGGGGGAGACCCAAGGGCATTGCTCACCTAATTCTTCACTACCATACTCTCTCTCTGTTTGGTCTGTAACCACAACAGTTGGCGCCATCCATGGGGAAGACAAGAGCAAGCCTCAAGATCTGAAGAAGGATGACACCAAAGAAAACTTCATCATCGGCGGTGGAGAAGAAGAAGAGGGCTACAACAGAGACGCGCGTCAACACCAGGGCTTCGGCGTCGACGATCGCGAGCGCAGGCGCCGACACCGACGTCGCAGCTACGAACGACGACACTCATGGCGTGGTGATCGCCCCCACCGCTGGTGCAACGGTCAACACCGGCAGCACTGACCGGGTTGTCGGGAGCAGTAACACCGATGCCCATGTTGGCACGGCCACCGTCCCTACGTCCGGTGCGGGAGCAGCGAGCAGCTCCGGCGGCAACATCGGCCTCGTCACTGACTCCGAAGTCCACCGCGCCGACGCGCCGGGCAGCTCAGGAGTGCAGGACATGGTTGTTGTGGCCCCGACGGTGCAACCAGGCGCGCCGATGGCCCCAGCCACGGCGACGGTGGAGCGCACTCTACTGACGGCCGTCGTCACCCTCCAACGGGAGCTAGCGGACCTCCGTTGAGCTGTGCGGAGTATGCAAGAGGCTTGGAGCTAGTAGATCCCGCCGATGGCCGCGCCGGAGCCCATGCCGGAGCGGACGGACAGCCGCAAGGCCCCTACATCAAGTCGCATCCCACTGCGACGCGTGGATCCAGAGTCCCCCCTCTCTGCGGGCCTACAAAAATCGGCATGGCGGGAGGATGTCGAGTTCCCCAGCGCCATCGAAGCGTACAATGGCGACTCAGACCCTCGGGAATTCATGCGCGTGTACGAGATCGCCGTCGAAGCTGCAGGCGGAGACGACTCCACCAAAGTGAAGAGGCTCCCCCTCGCGCTACAGGGGGTGGCGCTCTCTTGGTTTTTTACCACAGAGCCGAACTCCATTTACGCATGGGGGCAGATCCACAACCGCCTTTACAACAATTTCCAAGGGAACTACGTCGCGCGCGTCGACGCGGACCAGCTCTTCGCTGTCAAACAAAAACCCTCAGAGAAGCTCCGGGAGTACATCAAGCGCTTCGCGAAGGTCTACTACCAAGTCAAGGATGTCAACGAGACAACCATCATCAACGCAGTGATACAAGGCCTCTGCCTGGGGCCACTGGCCTAGTACAACGCTCGAAAGCCAATCAAGATAGTGGCGAAGCTCTTTGACAAAATAGAAGAGTATGCCAGGGCAGAGGAAGATGTGTGACGGCGCCAAGGCGACGACCCCGATACCAATCAGGCAGACGTTTTGATGAAGAATGGAAACTCGCCGAAGGAAGGCTCCTCGAAGGGCAAGCGCAAGCGCAAGCAAAAGTCTGCGAGGGGCGCCCCTGAGCGCAGCGACGCCGAGCACAACCAGAGCTCATCGAGTGGCAAGCCCAAGCCCAAAGCGCAGCCAGCATAGACCCAAAAAGGCCCCTCATGTCTTTGACAAAGAGGGCACCTCCCAGGACGCCGTCACCGCCTCTCGTGGGCGAAGCCACGGAGGCTAGGGACGGGAACGCGGCCGGGGCCGCGAGCCAGGTGCATGGCCGTGGTGACCACTTTACGTGAACATGCAATACGGCAGGCCACCGCTATGGCCCAAGCCCTGGAAGCGGCACCCCCCGTTGTGGCCCACGTGTCGCAGCCATAGGAGAGCCCACCACGAGCTCAGGCCCCAGAGGGGACCCAGCGCCAGATCATCAACATCATCTCCGGAGGCTCCTCGCTGGAGGCCCCCTCGGCGCAAGCACCTTCGGGGGTGTCGGATTGCGAAATCACTTTCACGCCCGCCGACGCCCACGGCGTGGAATTTCCCCACCAGGATCCCTTGGTCATCCAAGCCGCCATCGTGGGCTGCGATGTCAGGCGTGTTCTAGTCGATGGGGGCAGCTCCACGAATGTACTATTTGCGACGGCCTTCAACCAAATGGGGATCCGTCGGAGTCACTTGGGTCCATCGCAAATACCGCTTGAGAGACCATGTGGTGGTCATCCCGTGTGTATGATGAGTAATTGACATCGGTTTAGGAAAGTCGAGTTTGAGTTGGTTGGTTCGGACCATGTCGTTGTGGGGTGCAACGGGCTCGGTCGGACTTGGTCAAACCTGGTCAATAGGATTAGGATGATTATTCTGATGATTTGACAGGTTTGGGCTTAATATTGTGTCATTAATGTATTTATGCTTTCATGTATCGAGCGGTGCTATTTGATGTGTTTCTTGTCTGTGTTGGATGCAGGACGTCGAGGCAGAGTCGTGGCGAGACACGAGGTGACCGGACTAGGCGCAGGTGGCGCTGAGGTCAGAACGGTCGTGATGTGTCGAAGACGACGTGGACTCGAAGTGGTTGCGAGGCGTGCGAGATAAGGAGCGCGGAAGCTTCCCGGAAGGTGCAGGAGGGGCGAATCGGTAATTTCGCAAGGCCGCACAAGCGGAGATGGCTCCGTTAGGTTTAGCCGGCGAACGGGTTGGGACCCGTTAGCCGTGGGCTATAAATAGAGGTGAGGGCTGCATACCCTTAGGACACAATTGAGAGAGTTAGGGTTTTAAGAGTTCATTCCTTGTGTGTTGTGTTCCTCCCAAGAAGCTTGTGAGGCTCTTGGTGTTTTTGAGGATTGAGAGATGGAGAGGATGAGAGTTGTTTGATCCTTCATGTAATTTCTTTTCGTGTTCAAATATACAGGCGTATGGGGACGTATCTCTTTGTATTTCGCTCTTGATTCAATGAATGGAAATCTGAAGTTTTCTTATGACTTGTTGATTTCACTCTTGTTTAGTTCTCAGTTCTTGAGTTGATCTTTGTGAAAGTTGGCATGAACTAGATATGATCCTTTGCTCTTACAGTTTCTTCCATATCTCTGTAGTACTTTCAAGTATTCATGTGTTGATTCTTTGTGTTTCTTGTCTGTTCGCAGCATACTCAGTTTTTAGTTGCTCTCTGTGCCCACTTTGTTTTCTGAAATCAGAGTAGCGATCTGTGCTTCTTTTGATCAAACTAGTTGCTGCAGTGTTCGGTTTCTTCAGTATTCCTTTCTTGCCGACAAGCAAGTACATGCATTCTGTTTTTACTTACTATGCCGAACTGCACTAGTATCTGAATGCTGTTTTTTGCTAAACTACTAGTAGCTTGGTGCTATTTCTCCTCCTGTGCCGAACTATTTACCACTGTGCCGAACAGTTTTCACTTGCTGTTGCTTTGTCCAGTTGGCAGCCCTGCTTGATCTTTTTCTTTTCTCCTGCTGCCGATTGTTGATGTGCTGCACAGTCTCACCAACTGCCGAATGCTGTTTTGGCTGCTCAGTTCTTTTACGATTTGCAGCTCCTGTATGATTCGGTCGGCTGTATCCTTTGCAGCAGTAGCAGCGTAGGGCCCTTTCGGTTGTGTTGTCTGGTGTAGCTGCTTTAACAGTCCTTCCTCTCAGTTTGCTTTGCCGGTTCTTCCTTCTTTTACTTTTATTTGTTCAGTTAGCAGAATGGTTGCCAGCATACGGTTTTGATTTACTGAACTGCCGTCTTGCTCCTGATCTCTACATCTTCTTTAGTCTCTCGTCTCCCATGCTCTTGGTAGCAAAAGTGCTTTTCTTTTATTTCTTTTCTTGATCTTTGGTGATTTTGCATGCAGATCAAACGACAATATTTTCAGCTGAAATTTTTACTGACTACTCTCTGATTTATGCTGAATTTTTCAGTATCGCATGCGTTCCAAATTTCAGCAAGATTAATTTTAATTTTCTGTGAGTTGCCTTGTACTGCATTTGTCTGAAATATCTGTGTACGAATTCTCGGGGGCGATTTTAAAAGAGAACGTCATTCACCCCCCCTCTGTCGCCATTTCGGTCCTACAATTGGTATCAGAGCCGGTTAGCTCTAATCCATAGATCTTAACCGGTCTCAAGAGCTATGGCGACGGACAAGTACTCAACCAAGCCGCCTGCTGATGGCATCGATTACCCATTCGGAAGAGCCGAATGGAGACATACATCCGTGCCTGTGGGTATGCCATCTGGCGCAAGGTCAAGGTCCGGTTTGTTGTTCCTGTCGATGAGAACATCAATGCCGGGAACATGGCTGATGTTGAGGTGAATGCTAAGGCAAGGAACATCATTATTCAGGGCCTGAGTCGTAGTGAGTTTGACCATATCTCTTATCTTCCGTCCGATTTCGATATCTGGGAGACTCTCGATGCATACCATGAGGGCACCACCCAGATTAAGATAGTGAGACAGGACCAGTTCAAGCGAGATTACAACAAGTTTGAAATGCTCGCTGGCGAGCCTCTTGATGAGTGCTGGCGTTTCCACAAAATTTTGAGCAATCTCCGAGCCGTCGGTCTCACATACTCCGACTCGGACAACGCCGTCAAATGCTTCGCACTCGACCTTCGTGTTCGGGAGATGAAGGTGACTACCATCAAGGACACCACCGACCTCTCGACTTTGACGCTGACGCACTGTACTCGCGCCTCAAGACGCACGAGATCGACATTGTCTCGTAAGTCGAAGTCACGATCGATGGCTCTAGTCACCGATCCCGGTTAAACCGGTTTTCCGCCGATTCACTTGGTGGGTTCTCCTAGCTGCTCTCGTGACGAATCGATGATCGTTAGAGCAGCTAGAGGATGAGCGGTAGCCCTCCTAGCTCGGAAGTTCTCCCATGCTTACAAGAGGAGGAGGGATGAAGAGAGGCGGACCGGTCATCTGCTTTGAGTGTGGTGGCCCTAACCACATTGAAGCAAACCGCCCAAACCGAAAAGGGAAAGCGACTTGGCGGTTCGAGCAAGAACGACTACACCGACAAGAACCGCAACAAGAAGACTCCAGTACACCCACAAGGCAAGAAGAAGTTCCGCGACATCGGGAAGGCCAAGAAGTTGTTCCATCGCGTCCTCACCGCTTTCGACGACCTCGATCTCAGTGAGGTGGAGGGTAATGGATCGCGAAGGCTACGATAGCGAAAACAAAACTTTTCTACCGCGCACACAAGAACATCATGCTTAAGGAGGGATCATGGATCGTTACCACTAGACGCGCAGCAGCAATGAAGAAGAGTTGGAGAAGCCGATCCAACCACGCGCCGAGGTAGTAGTGGAAGTAGTCGATCGTCCCGAACCGATCGTCTCCTCCACGCGATCAACCGCACCACCAGCGATCCGATCGTAGGTTGTTGATGCCGATCAACGCCGCAACCAGCAGCGTCTCCACCGGTATCCACACGCCCGGGTGGAACGCCGATCGCGAGTGTACCAAAGACTCGCGAGCGGCTAGGGTTTGGCTCGAGGTGGCGGCTACGGATTAGCTCGGGATTATCGGATCGTTCCTCGGCCCTCGCCTCCATATATAGACCTCCTCACTTGGGCCTCATGGACCGAGGCCCAATAGGAGTCTATCAGGATCTCTATCCGAATTGAGCCCATATCCGAATCACATTCAATTAGTGTTCCAACCCGTTAAGTGTGCGACCAGCAGGTTCACGATACTTGGTCGCGACCCGAAACACCTTTCCGGTCACCGTGTTAATAGCGGCCTCTAGTAAGACATATTAACCCCAAAGTATACGTAAAGATCATATCAATTTGAACTCGTAATGTTCTCATGTACTAATCCCTTTGCCTCACGATATAGATTAAGCTCAAGGCGAGACTGTGTCATCCTCTTAATAGCTCAATCACTCTCTCGATTCCGTGATGGATTATAAACTCGTGATTGACTCCTCAATCATCTTGGCATGGCCATGCACTTTCATAATCCATTACATCGAGGGGCCCGTAGATATCTCTCCCACAAGGAGGGCAAATTCTATCTTGATCATTCACATCCCACTACATGTTTCATGGCAAACCCAAAGACTACTTTTATGACTACCCGATTCACGGAGTAGTGTTTAATAGTCCCAAAGTAAGCTACTACGCATCTTGGGAACCATGATGATCTCAAGTCTAAGGATTCCACATAAACACTACTTGAGACCAACTAATGACACATGGAATCTCTGCGGTGTCTCATGGCGGGTCTATCCAACATATGTTCACTAACACATGTCCATATTATTGATTTGGTATCTCCATACCATGATCCATGAGACATGATCATCAATCAATACATATCTTGATCTTTGAATCATATTTGTTCCTCATATGAAATATAATCGGGGATCATTTAGAAATAGCAACATTTTGGCATTAAGAGTCTCATGAATAAGTCACATACTCATTGATCAATAATGATAATGTCTATTTCAAGGAACAAAGCAATGTATCATAAACATAGTATGTGATATATTCAACATCTCCATGTTGCCTCTAGGGCATATCTGTGATCTCCCACTTGCACTAGAGTCAACCATGTAGGTATCTAATACCCATTGCCCTAGTGTGAGCCTCATGCTTTGGTGGAAAGCGGCTTTGTCAACGGATCCGCAATGTTCAAATCCGTGTGTACTTTGCATATCTTAACATCGCCTCTCCACAATCTCGCGGATGAGATGAAATCGCAGTAGAATGTGCTTGGACTTACAGTGCGATCTAGGCTTTTTGGCTTATGCAATGGCTCCCTTGTTGTCACAAGAGAGGTCCATTGGGTGGAGGCACTAGCCATCACACCAAGCTCGAAACAAATTTCTTGATCCAAACGACCTCTTTTTAGCTTCTTGAGCCGCTATGTACTCGGCTTCGTTGTAGAATCAAGAACCGTCTCTTGCTTGGAACTCTTCCACCACCGCACCGCCATTCAGTGCGAACACAAATCCAGATTGCGATCTAAAATCATCTTTGTCGGTTTGGAAGCTAGCATCGGTGTAACCATTTACAACGAGCTCTTCCTCACCTCCATAGACGAGGAACACATCTTTAGTTCTTCTCAAGTACTTCAAGATGTTCTTTACGGTAATCCAAAGTGACTTTCACCGGATCCGACCGGTATCTACTTGTAGCACTTAAAGCATCTGAGACATCCGGACGTGTACAAAGCATGGCATACATAATGGATCCAATAGCTGAAGCATATGGAATCACATTCATTTTATCCCGCTCATCAGGTGTACTAGGACACTGATTCTTGCTAAGATTTATACCATGTGACATAGGTAGGAAGCCTTTCTTGGAATCCTGCATGTTGAACATTTTCAACACCTTGTCAATGTACGTATCTTGGCTTAATCCAATCAGCCTTTTTGATCTATCTCTATAGATCTTGATGCCCAGAATATATGCCGCCTCCTAAGTCTTTCATAGAGAAACTATTTTTCAATGAAGACTTAATGATTCGAGCATAGGAATGTCATTTCCGATCAATAATATGTCATCCACATATAAGACCGTAAACACGAGTGCGCCCCACTAGTCTTTTGTAAACACAAGGCTCTTCTTCATTCTTGATGAAACCAAACTCTTTGATTACTTCATCAAAGCGAATGTTCCAACTCCGAGATGCTCGCTTTAATCCATAAATGGATCTTTGCGACTTGCATATCTTTCTAGGCGATTGCGGATCGACAAAACACGTGGGTCGTGTCATGTACACATCCTCACTCGATTTCCATTAAGGAAAGCTGTTTTGACATCCATTTGCCATATTTCATAGTCGAAATAGCAAAGAATCGCTAGAATGATCCGAATAGACTTTAGCATTGCGACGGCTAAAAGTTTCATCATAATCAACACCTTGAATTTGTTTGAAACCTTTGGCCACCAATCGCGCTTTATAGATGTGAACATTTCCATCTATGTCTATCTTTTCTTGAAAACCCATTTGCACTCAATGGTTTTAACACCATCGGTGGATCAACCAAGTTCCAAACTTGATTACCGTGCATGGATTCAATTTCGGATCTCATGGCTTCAAGCCATTTCTCGTAGTCTGGTCCCATCATCGCTTCTTCATAGGTCTTAGGCTCATCGTTGTCTAACAACAATATGTCCCGTTGTTGAGTAGTCAAGAACATGTACCTCTCGGTGCACGACGTGACCTCTCGACCACGTGGTGCGGTGTGTCCACAACGGGTTCTTCAACAGTTTGTTCATCTGTTGTGGTTCTCAGAGGAGCTGAAACGTTTTGGTGTTTCTCGAATTTCTTCAAGTTGCACCATGCTCCCACTATCCCTTCTTGAGAGAAACTCTTTCTAAGAAGACACCATGCCAAGCGACAAACACTTTGCCTTCTTCTTGATTATAGAAGTAATATCCTTTCGCTTCCTTAGGATACCCGATAAAGAAGCATTTATCGATTTAGGACCGAGCTTATCGATTGTAAACGTTTTACATAAGTCTCACATCCCCAAATCTTAAGAAAAGACAAGCTAGGACGTTGTCCCGTCCACATCTCATATGGTGTCTTTCTCATCGATTTTGATGGAACTCGCTTAGTGTGAAAGCGGTCTGCTTCAAGAGCGCACCCCAAAAAGACAACGGAAGATCACGTGGCTCATCATGGAGCGCACCATATCTAATAAGGTGCGATTTCTCGTTCGATACCCCATTCCATTGAGGTGTTCCAAGGAGTCAATTGTGGAACAATTCCACAATCCTTGAGATAATTACCAAACTCATGGCTCAAATACTCGCCTCCACGATCGGATCGTAGAAACTTGATTGTCTTGCCTAAATGATTTTTGCACTTCATTTTGGAATTCTTTGAACTTTTCAAAGGATTGGACTTATCTTCATCGGTAGATATATCCATATCTACTAAAGTCATCGATAAAAGTTATGAAGCATCGAAAACCACCTCGGTCGTTGAGCTCATTGGTCCACATACATCGAATGTACGAGTGCCAATAAGTCACTTGCCGCTCACCTTGACCGGTGAAAGGTGCTTTTGTCATCTTGCCAAGTAAACAAGATTCGCATGTCTCAAATGATTCAAAATCAAATGAGTGCGAATACCATCTCTATGGAGCTTCTCCATGCGTTTCTCATTTATGTGACCCAAGCGGCATTGCCAAATAAAAGTGGGATTCAAATCATTTGATCGTTGCCTCTTTGTATTAATGTTATAGACCGATGACTCTTCAAGAGTAAGAACATATAACCCATTCATCAATGGAGTATGACAATAGAACATATCTTTGAAATAAAGAGAACAACCATTGTTCACGGATCTAAAGTCATAACCTTCGCTTGTAAACATGAAGCGAAATAATGTTCTTGGAAAGAGATGGAACACAATAACAATTATTCAATTCCAAAACTAATCCGAAGGTAAAGACAATGGCATGGTGCCAACACCACCGCAACAACTTTTGCTCCATTGCCAACGCGAAGATCCACTTCGCTCCTCCTCAAACTTCTACTTCTTCTTAGCCCCGCAGCGATTTGCAAATGTGAGCAACCGATCCGTATCAAATACCCAAGAATCGATAGATGAAGTAGCAAGATTGATTTCTATAACATTTATACCGGAGCGAAGTCGTACTTCCTTCTTTTCTCAAGATCCTCCAAGTACTTTGGGGTTCCTTTTCCAATGTCCCGATTGCTTACTGAGTAGCAATCGCATCGAGCAGGCCCTTCTTGACTTGCTTGGCCTTAGAACCGCCGCGATCTCATCGGAGCTAACTTTCTTTGACCGTGCCTTTCTTTACATAGGGCTTGCCCTTGCCTTTCGCATCATCATCACATGATGGTGCTTTTCTTATTGCTTTCCTCTACTGATTTTAGCATCCCATGCAACTTTCCAAGGTCTTGTCCATGTTGTTCATGTGATAGTTCGAATGAATGGCTCAAAGCTCGGGGAGCGATCAAGAATCACATCGGTAGCCAACTCTTGGCTAAGGGGAAAACCAAGCTTTTCGGACTCTCAATGTAGCCAATCATCTTAATCACATGAGGGTCGACGGATTCCTTCGCAAGTTCGCACGCAAACAAGGACTTTGAAGTGTTGAACCTCTCACCCTTGCTTGGTTCTCAAACATACCACGCAACCCCACAATGATATTGTAGGCATCTGTGTTCTCATATTGCTTCTGAAGCTCAGAGGACATTGTGGCAAGCATGAGACACTCACATCAAGGTAATCATTCGCTTGCTTCTCATAAGCTTTCCGTGCAGCCACGGTAGCATTATCGGGCAAGTCATCGGGATAAGGAGACTCAAGGACATGCTCCTTGCGCCTTGCTTGAGAACAATTCTCAAGTTGCGATACCAATCCAAAAATTCGCTCCATTGAGTTTTCTTTCTCAAGAATAGATCGCAAATTAAAAGAACTGGATGCGGCATTAGTTGACATGATCTACAACAAAGAATACGCAAAGTTTAGCACTATGTTTATGTTCATCTTTTATTAAACTATTTAACAAAAGACTCCCACTATGTGTTTTGCAACAAAACTCCCTCTAAGTTACATAGTGGGTCAAGATCCTCATTTCATTAGTTCCTAGTGAGCTTTGGCATCACGGCTAGAAGACTAGTGACATGGGTAAGCAACACCTTGCTAATCACATCCCTATGTGACTCTTGCTTGTTGGGTGACATCAATATGTCCCGGCCCCAACCTATGCCCCAAGGTCCAAAACTGTTTTGATAACCTTGTTAAGTAAACCAATACTATGCATGTGGATGTCCGACATCCACCCTATTAGATCAAGATAGTTGATGGTACCGCTTTGGCGAGACCTACCAAACAATGATCATGATTCTTATAGGCGCGAGAATTGGAAGGACATCAAAACAAATTCTTAATTTTTCTTGAGAGAAGCTATTCTATCATGAAAACTAACCCTTAGTTGGTATGACATGAAAGAATAGTATGACAAGAAATAAACATCACATGCATATAATCACATTATACTGTGAATGGTATGGCATTTTGTATCGTAGTGGTCGCCATCGCCATGGTTCCATGGTGATATTCTTCGCCACACTTCTTGTCCTCTTTTGTCATCATGCTTGAAGCCTCCATAGCAAAGAACAAAACTATTACAACTAATAGGTAGCAAATGAATTACATGAGGAGCTCAAGCATCACAAGTCGACACACAGGTCGTTATACAATTAAAGAACGACCTCAACCCTACTGTGATTAATACGACACAAAGTCGCCAAAACACACATGCATCACATATGCATCTATGCCATACCATTCACATCATTCCGCAAAAATAAGTTAAGCGTAGAACATATTCTACCGCCCTGACATGAATGTGTTTCTATAACCTCACGGAATTACATAGATCGCATCTATGAAATCGCTATGAAAATCTCATCGGGCCGATCAAATCAACCCAAATCCGAGCCATTCAAAATGTCTCAATTTTCATTAGATCAATCACATCAATCATCGCGATCGGTATGCTTGAGGAGACCGCAACACAAGACCTCGATCTGTTGTCTCAATCATCTTGTTGGCTTGCAGATTAGCCCCGATGGTGTTACCGGTAGGTAGGGGCAAGTCGCGTACATCAAAGAAGGAGCACGAACTAATCTTTTTGGCCACATGATGCTATCAACTCATACATATTCCAACCCCTTATGACCGATTGATCTAGTCCGTAATAGATCCAATCTATTACAACCGCATATCAACATATGCACTGATCCAGATCGCAAACTAAGCAAGATGGCTCTGATACCACTAATGGATCGCGCGAAGGCTACGATAGCAGAAAACAAAACTTTTCTACCGCGCACACAAGAACATCATGCTTAAGGAGGATCATGGATCGTTACCACTAGACGCAGCAGCAATGAAGAAGAGTTGGAGAAGCCGATCCAACCACGCGCGCCGAGGTAGTAGTGGAAGTAGTCGATCATCCCGAACCGATCGTCTCCTCCACGCGATCAACCGCACCACCAGCGATCCGATCCGTAGGTTGTTGATGCCGATCAACGCCGCAACCGCCAGCGTCTCCACCGGTATCCACACGCCCGGGCCGGAACGCCGATCGCGAGTGTACCAAAGACTCGCGAGCGGCTAGGGTTTGGCTCGAGGTGGCGGCTACGGATTAGCTCGGGATTATCGATCGTTCCTCTCCCTCGCCTCCATATATAGACCTCCTCACTTGGGCCTCGTGGACCGAGGCCCAATAGGAGTCTATCCGGATCTCTATCCGATTGAGCCCATATCCCAATCACATTCGAATTAGTGTTCCAACCCGTTAAGTGTGCGACAGCAGGTTCACGTATACTTGGTCGCGACCGTAAACACCTTCCGGTCACCGTGTTAATAGCGGCCTCTAGTAAGACATATTAACCCCAAAGTATACGTAAAGATCATATCGGTGAACTCGTAATGTTCTCATGTACTAATCCCTTTGCCTCACGATATAGATTAAGCTCAAGGCGAGACTGTGTCATCCTCTTAATAGCTCAATCACTCTCTCGATTCCGTGATGGATTATAAACTCGTGATTGACTCCTCAATCATCTTGGCATGGCCATGCACTTTCATAATCCATTACATCGAGGGGTCCGAGATATCTCTCCCATAAGGAGGGCAAATTCTATCTTGATCATTCACATCCCACTACATGTTTCATGGCAAACCCAAAGACTACTTTTATGACTACCCGCCACGGAGTAGTGTTTAATAGTCCCAAAGTAAGCTACTACGCATGCTGGGAACCATGATGATCTCAAGTCTAAGGATTCCACATAAACACTACTTGAGACCAACCGATGACACATGGAATCTCTGCGGTGTCTCATGGCGGGTCTATCCAACATATGTTCACTAACACATGTCCATATTATTGATTTGGTATCTCCATACCATGATCCATGAGACATGATCATCAATCAATACATATGTCGATCTTTGAATCATATTTGTTCCTCATATGAAATATAATCAGGGATCATTTAGAAATAGCAACATTTTGGCATTAAGAGTCTCATGAATAAGTCACATACTCATTGATCAATAATGATAATGTCTATTTCAAGGAACAAAGCAATGTATCATAAACATAGTATGTGATATATTCAACATCTCCATGTTGCCTCTAGGGCATATCACCAACAGAGGGGTGGAGCGACGATGATGGGAAGGACGAGTAAGATCCCAAGGATGGCGAGGACTTCTCCGGCATGTGCTTCATGGCCCTCGAGGGCTTAATCGAGCGACAATGAGCTGCATCTCGACTCGGACGAGGTATGCCCCACCTACGACCAGCTCAATCATGCTTTTCTTAAGCTAGGTGGATTTCATGCTAGAGCTAAGGCTAGGTGTACTGAGTTAGAGAAGGAAGTAGATAGATTGTCACTAGTGATTATTGCTCTTACATCTGCTCCTTCTAGTGATGATTGTGATACATGCTGTGCTCTGTTGGGTGATATGGAGAAATTAAGGACCTCTCATGCTAGTCTGTCTTCTGAGCTTGATTTGATTAAGGTGGAGAATATTAGTCTTCTTGCTGAGCTTGAGATGAGTAGGGTAGTTCCTGTATCATCTTCTACTGTTAAGACTATTTCTTGCACCTCATGTGAGGATAAGGATAATGCTTTTAGAGGTCTTTATACATTGCTTCTCGATCTACCCGAGACTTGTGAAAGTTGTAACAATTTGAAGATGAATCTAAAACGGGCAGATCATAAAATTGCAGAATTACAAGCTTTTCTTCTTGAGCCTATTGCTTCATGTGTGAACTGTCCTAAGTTAATTACGAACTTGAGTCTGTTTCAAAACAGTTTCAAGAAATGATTGACACTAATAAGAAAATGGCTTAGTTTGCGACAAAGGACCCTGTTAGCTCACCATGCATTAGTTGTGATAAACTAAAACTTGAACTCGTTGCTTTGAATGAAAAATGTGTGAAGCTAACTAAGGACCAACTAGTGAAGCCATCAACTGCTTGTGATGTGATTGCTGGTGTGGGGGAGAAGCCCAAGGGTAAGGTTGAGACGCTTAGGAGCGTGAACCAAACTGCTAGTAGTAGGACTGTCCCATCAGAGTCGGCTGTGCGTGCACAAGCTATTCTTTCCTCTACTGTTGGTTCTTCTTCTGCTCCCTTACCTTCTGCTGTCTCTTCTCCTCCCTGCTCTTCTTCTGCTCCCTTACCTTCCGCAGGTGTGATTGAGGTCAAGCCCAAGAACAAGAAAGTTCAATTTAAATCAGCGGGCTTTGTTCAAGGGATTTCTGACAGCAAGGTGATTCCACCTATAGCTTCGGCCTCTCGTAAGGCGAAGCCATCTCGTTACCGCCTCTCGGCTAAGTATCATTGCACCTTCTGTCAAAAGGATGGACATTTGATTGACCATTGCTTCAAGCGCGCCAAGATCGCGCGAAGAGATCGTGTTGAGTCTCTTAGGCGTATTCAGAGTCAGCCCCAGACCTTGAGTGCACCTAAGACCAACACGAGGTCTAGGCTTGCTACTGTTGGTAGCTTTGGGCAACGAGGACTTGGTTCTTCCGGAGCTTTCGCTTTTCATCCTCATGCTCCTCTCGGTCGTGACTTCCGCCGTCCCGAGGGTAGATCTCGCTTTCCCATCGAGATGCCTACCGCGGCGTGATCGCCTGCTGTTGGGTGCACCGACTCGCTCGTCCGTAGCGGTCGGACCCAAAGAACGACTGTGTCCGCACACGCACCTTCTGCTTCTTTGGGTGACAGAGAGCGTAGGGTAGATAGAGGTCAGTCGTGCTTGACTACTTCATCTGCTCGACGTGTTACTCAGTATTGGGTGCCAAAATCACTCTTGATTTATCCCAGTACTGAGACTTTACTCTCTTGTTGACTCAGGTTCGCCGGGCAGGGAAGGGAAAGGTTTGGCTTGTAGACTCCGGGTGTTCACGACACATGACCGGAGATTCTCGTTGGTTTTCTTCCCTTGCCGTGCTCCGAGCGATGAGACGATCACCTTTGGAGATGCTTCATCCGGGCGTCATCGCTAAAGGTGCGGTCTTGGCGTTAATGATTCTTTCATTTTGAAAGATGTTGCCTTGGTTAGTAAGTCTGCAGATAATTTGCTTTCCGTTTCTCAGCTTACCGATGACGGCTTTGAGGTGAGTTTTAAGAAAAACAATTGCAAAATTCTTGATTCTTCGGGTAGTCTGGTTTGCGGGATTTCTCGTTTTGGGAGGATCTTTCGTGCTGATTTTTCTGGGTCTTCTGGTGATCCTCTCAGGTGTTTAGTTGCTTCTGAGTCCCGTGACCTTTACTTCTGGCATAGGAGACTTGGTCACATTGGATTTGACCATTTGACCCGGGTTAGCGGCCACGATCTCATTCGTGGTCTGCCAAAACTCAAGATGGTCAAAGATCTTGTTTGTGCTCCATGCCGGCACGGCAAGATGGTTGCTGCTTCTCATCCTCCGGTCACAGTGACAATAGCACGGAGTTCAAAAACTCCTACTTTGAGAGGTTCTGTAATGAGACAGGTGTAGAGCACCAGTTCTCTTCTCCTCACGTCCCACAACAGAATGGCGTCGTGGAAAGGAAGAACCGTACCTTGGTCGAGATGGCCAGGACGATGCTTGATGAATACTCTACACCGCGAAAGTTTTGGGCTGAGGCTATAGCCACCGCGTGCCATGTTTCGAACATAGTTTTTCTCAGGGCACACTTGCACCGCACTTCTTATGAGTTGAGATATGGGCGTAAACCCAGTGTTTCTCATTTTCATGTGTTTGGTTGCAAGTGCTTTATTCTGAAGTCCGAAAATCTAGATAAGTTCGAATCACGTTCTTGTGATGGGATCTTTCTAGGCTACTTGACTTCTTCGCGGGCTTATAGGGTCTGGAACTGCGAGTCTAGCAAAATGGTAGAAACCTGTGAGGTGACTTTCGATGAGGCGGTCCGGGATTAGGCCCGATATCTCGTGTTCTCTAGAGCGCCCGAGACCATCTTTGTGGATGATGAGGATGATGGAGACGAGGGTTGTCTACCCGATCCGGTCCCTCATCCACCCCTTGAGGTGCCTTCTTCACCGCACCTCAAGGTGATCGACCATGCCTCTGACTTCCTCTGGAGCTAGTGGCTCTGTTCCTACCCGTCAGTCACGAGGTAGAGGCCACTTCTTCATCTCATCCACGGACCTCCAAGACATATCCAAAAATCTCATCCTTCAGAGCAGATGATTGGAGACCTCTTTGAATGAGTCACACGCTCCAAGTCTGGCGTGTCACTTTTCAGTCTCCACTCTGCCTTCATAGCTTCCTTTGAGCCTAAAGACGTTTGTCATTCTTTATCTGACGAGTCTTGGGTCAATGCCATGCATGAGGAGCTCGAGAGTTTCGAAAGAAACAAGGTCTGGACGCTTGTTGAGCCCCCTCGAGGTCACAATACCATTGGGACCAAATGGGTGTTCAAGAATAAGCAGAGTGAGGATGGGGTAATCATTCGAAACAAGGCTAGACTGGTTGCTCGTGGGTACTCCCTGTGTTGAGGGTCTAGACTTGAGGAGACCTTGCCCTCAGAAGGCCTTGAGGCCATTAGAATTCTGCTTGCCTTTGCAGCATCTAAGGGCTTCAAGTTTTACCAGATGGATGTCAAGAGTGCATTTCTCAATGGCTTCATTGAGGAAGAAGTCTATGTCAGACAGCCTCCAGGTTTCGAGAACCCCAAATACCCTAGTCATGTCTTCAAGCTTTCCAAAGCGTTGTATGGACTTAAGCAAACCCCTAGAGCTTGGTATGAGAGGCTTAAGTCCTATCTATTGAGACATGATTTCGAGATGGGTAAAGTCGACAAGACCTTGTTCACTCGGCTCGGCAGTGACCTTCGTCGTCAATTTATGTCGATGACATCATCTTTGGCGGCTCTTCCCATGCTCTCGTTTCACGTTCTCGGATGTCATGAGCACCGAGTTTGAGATGAGCATGATGGGTGAGTTGACTTTCTTCCTTGGCTTCCAAATCAAGCAGACTCGGGAGGGTACCTTCTTGCATCAAGGTAAGTACACTCGAGACCTCCCGAGACGCCGACATGAGTGACGGTAAGCGGTGTCAACTCCTATGGCTTCTACAAACCGTACTAGACCCGAGATGAGGACGGCGAGCCATCGATCAAAAGGAATTACAAGCATGATTAGCTCTCTTGTACCTCACCGCCTCGAGACCGGACATACACTTCTTCGTGTGTCTTTGTGCTCGGTTTGAGCTTCTCCTCGCAGATCTCACCGCACGGTGAAGCGCATCTTCGGTACCTTCGAGCTACCATTGACTATGGTATCGGTACTCTTCCTCCTCCCTGCTCATCCCTTAGAGCCTATTCGGATGCGACTTTGCCGGTGTAGGATAGATAGGAAGAGCACTCGGCACCGCCAATTCATTGGCACTTCTCTCGCTTCTGGTCTTCGAGGAAGCATCCGGTGTTGCATGATCCACCGCAGAGGCCGAGTATGTTGTTGCAGCCCGATTCAGAGTGCAGTGCTGGATGGTCTCGACTCTCGGATTTTGGTTAGCTATCGACCGTGTTCCGCTCTTTTGCGATAACACGTCGCAATTAGCATTGCCAAGAACCCAAGCAAGATTCTCGGACCAAGCATATTGATATCGATATCATTTTCTTCGAGACCATGTAGAGAAGGGTGACATCGTGCTTCGGTTTGAGAGTAACCACCGGTTGGTGATATCTTCACCAAGCCTTTGGATAGCACGAGGTTTCGACTCTTCGGGAGAGCTTGGGGTGGTCTCGTCTTATGGACTCTTGTGAGGGGGAGCTTTGGGCTTTACTGCTTTATAATTCTAATTATGCTTCGTCCCTCATGTTGTAATCGCATGTGTGGGTGCATTGGGTTTAGTCCTTCCAAAGATAGGTTAGAGTGTGTCTCTTCTCGAGTTGCTTAGACTTCTTACTCTTATCTTGTGCTTTCGGGATAGCTATTTCTTATCTCATTAGGTTGAGCTCACTCACTTCTTGTAGGCTCTAGCGAGGTTGGGCCACCCTGCAGAGCAGGTACATGTTTGCTCTCTAGTGTGTGTTTTCCCGTCAGCTGATAGTCCTGGAGTCATATGGGGTAGATGAGAGTCAGTCTGAGCTATAGTATCCTCTATATCTTATCTATGTTTTAAGGACTGCCTTTCTTGTTTTCTTTGCCAGCTTCTCGATTTTATTGCTATGGTTCAGGGGGAGTTCATTTGGGAGCTTCTGGAGCTTAATATTGATATAACTCAACTTGAACTAAAAGTCGCATCTCATGTTGAGGGGGAGCTGAATTTTCTTGCATTTACATGTCATTCTGCATTGTAATATAACTGCATTGAGCCTTGATTATTATCCTGTTATGACATGCTTAAAACGCTTTACACCTTGCCATGACTTGTGCTTATTTGCTATATTTATCATGACTTCGTATGTATAAACTAGCTTGTGCCATGATAAGTTAATTAAGCTTGCTCAATTTGAACTAAAACTTGTCATGTTAGCACTTGAGATCAGTCTTTCTTGAGCTATCCTTTTATGATCCATGCCATGTCAACTAGGCTGAGTTGAGCGTTGAATCTCTATTGAGTCATAGATTGGGCTGTTTTAGTCTCTTGATGAGGCATAAGTTTAGTACAATCTGTTAAAAGCAAAAAGATCTCTTTTGTGCGAAAAAACTGATCTCACCAATTCTTTCTCATGAGACGGCTTGCCATTGCACTAGGCATGAACTCAGGGGGAGTTTTGGATGACCAAGATCATTTCCTTAAGCTTCTTGCTTGGTATGATCGCATAAGGCTTGAGATCTAGCACATGATAAAAATATTGGTTGGAAACGACCATAAGTTTCAAAAGAAAATATGTCATTTGTACTCAATTTGCTTAAATCTACTAAAAGAACCAAGTACTTGAACCAATGTTTCACTCTTGAGCATATAACACTCTATTTGACTCAATATTAGCTTCTTGGTTCCGCTTAGCTTAATTGACATGGCCTGCATCATTCTTGGATGTCTCTAGCTAGACCTTGCTTATTGATGACTTGACTTGCTCACAAATTGCACTACATTTCAGATTGTCATCTCTTTGGTTTAGCTGGCATATACATATCTTGTCATGATCTAGATAGCATATTTATGTGTTATGGCTTGATGCAATTCTTATGGTCATTTTGGATAATTCTCATGGCTCTAAATGCTTAGATTAATCAAACTTCAGCCATTTCATCCATCATCATGACTTTTTCTCCTTCTTGCATTCTTGATGTGTTTATTGCCAAAAGGGGGAGAATAGTGGTAGAAAAAGCCACTTTGGGAGCTTTGAGGAAAACTTGTTCTTTCGTTTGCTCCTTCTGTCGACATGGTCATTAGCTTCATTCTTTTTCTTTTGGACCATGTTGGATTCTTCAAACTCAACTTCATGCTTTTTCTGGGTTTGTCAATATACTCATCAAGGGGGAGATTGAGAGACCATGTGGTGGTCATCCCGTGTGTATGATGAGTAATTGACATCGGTTTAGGAAAGTCGAGTTTGAGTTGGTTGGTTCGACCATGTCGCTATGGGTGCAACGGCTCGGTCGGACTTGGTCAAACCTGGTCAATAGGATTAGGATGATTATTTTGATGATTTGACAGGTTGGGCTTAATATTGTGTCATTAATGTATTTATGCTTTCATGTATCGAGCGGTGCTATTTGATGTGTTTCTTGTCTGTGTTGGATGCATGACGTCGAGGCGGAGTCGTGGCGAGACACGAGGTGACCGGACTAGGCGCAGGTGGCGCTGAGGTCAGAACGGTCGGGATGTGTCGAAGACGACGTGGACTCGAAGTGGTTGCGAGGCGTGCGAGACAAGGAGCGTGGAAGCTTCCCGGAAGGTGCAGGAGGGGCGAATCGGTAATTTCGCAAGGCTGCACAAGCGGGAGACGGCTCCGTTAGGGTTTAGCCGGCGTAACGGGTTGGGACCCGTTAGCCAAGGGCTATAAATAGAGGTGAGGGGCTGCATACCCCTTAGGACACAATTGAGAGAGTTAGGGTTTTAAGAGTTCATTCCTTGTGTGTTGTGTTCCTCCCAAGAAGCTTGTGAGGCTCTTGGTGTTTTTGAGGATTGAGAGATGGAGAGGATGAGAGTTGTTTGATCCTTCATGTAATTTCTTTTCGTGTTCAAATGTACAGGTGTATGGGGACGTATCTCTTTGTATTTCGCTCTTGATTCAATGAATGGAAATCTGAAGTTTTCTTATGACTTGTTCTTAGTTCTTTCTTGAACTTGATTTCACTCTTGTTTAGTTCTCAGTTCTTGAGTTGATCTTTGTGAAAGTTGGCATGAACTAGATATGATCCTTTGCTCTTACAGTTTCTTCCATATCTCTGTAGTACTTTCAAGTATTCATGTGTTGATTCTTTGTGTTTCTTGTCTGTTCGCAGCATACTCAGTTTTTGGTTGCTCTCTGTGCCCACTTTGTTTTCTGAAATCAGAGCAGCGATCTGTGCTTCTTTTGATCAAACTAGTTGCTGCAGTGTTCGGTTTCTTCAGTATTCCTTTTTTGCCGACAAGCAAGTACATGCATTCTGTTTTTACATACTATGCCGAACTGCACTAGTATCAGAATGCTGTTTTCTGGATGCTGTTTTGTGCTAAACTACTAGTAGCTTGGTGCTATTTCTCCTCCTGTGCCGAACTATTTCCACCGTGTCGTAACAGCCACTTGTCGTTGCTTTGTCGATTGCACCGCTTGATCTTTTCTTTTCTCTGCCGCCGATTGTTGATATGTCGCAGCCTCACCAATCGCCGAATGTTGTTTTGGTCGCTCATTATTTTACGATTTTGCATGCGATCAAACGGCAATATTTTCATTGAAATTTTACCGACTACTCTCGATTTATGCTGAATTTTTCAGTGTCGCATGCGTTCCAAATTTCGGCAAGATTAATTTTAATTTTCTGTGAGATGCCTCGTACTGCATTTGTCTGAAATATCTGTGTACGAATTCTCGGGGGCGATTTTAAAAGAGAACATCATTCACCCCCCTCTGTCGCCATTTCGGTCCTACACCGCTCCAGGGTGTTGGAGGTTAGTCGCTGAAGGCGCTGGGCCTGGTACGCCTCCAAGTCTCCTTTCGCCAGGACGACAATGCCAGGAGTGAAGACATCACCTTCGACGTCGTCAACATTCCGCACCCGTAAAATGCCATATTGGGGCATCCAACCCTCAATTCCTTCGGAGCGGTCCCACACCACGGTTTCTTATGTATGAAGCTCCCAGGCCCGCGAGGTGTCATCACCATCTTCGGTGACCAGGACCTCGCCCGGCGTGTGGAGTCTGGCGCTGGGAGCCCGCACCGCAAGGTGCACGTCTTCACCGACGGGTTAAAGGCGGACACGCCGTCTACCCTGGGTTGGACGCCTAAACCTCAGCCGGAGGGTGGGGTCAAGAGGGTGCCTCTCCAAGCCAAAGGTCAGTTCGTGTCT
This sequence comes from Bonia amplexicaulis, assembly GCA_036346245.1. Taxonomy (NCBI): domain Eukaryota; kingdom Viridiplantae; phylum Streptophyta; class Magnoliopsida; order Poales; family Poaceae; genus Bonia; species Bonia amplexicaulis. The sequence continues at coordinate 15,032,718 of CM070755.1, read as the reverse complement.
ATCGGCCAGGGCCTTCCCCCAGAGGTCGAGCAAGACTTGCTCTGGGTTCTTCGGACCAACGCAGATGTCTTCGCGTGGTCCCCGGAGGACATTAAAGGTGTGGACCACGCCCTCATCGAGCACAACCTAGCGGTCCGCCCCGACGCCAAACCGGTCAAGCAGAGGCTTCGGCGCATGTTCATCGACCGGCAGTAAGCGGCTAAGGTGGAGATAGCGAAGCTTCTCTAGGCCGGAGTCATCCGCGAGGTCCAACACCCGGATTGGCTCAAAAAAATTTCAGCTGGCACACAAGTCATGAGGTCCAAAAGATCGCACACGCAAATCTGAAAACTTCATCATATCCTTATATCCCTTGATAAACTTTTCCAAAAGGAACACAATAAATCACTTTATCATGTTTCTATTATCTAAATAAGATTGCAACTACTTGATCTAGGAAAAGCCTAGTGCACAAGCCACAATATTGAAACAAAACTCTTTTAACAAGCTGGTACTAGAACATGGCAATCTCAAAAACCGTTATGAGCATAGATTCAACATTTCACCTTATGTTCAGCAATTAGAATGGAATATCTTCAAACTTCAATAATATAAACTCTATAAGACAAGATTTTAAAAGTCAATACATCAACCTTCCTCTATTTCTTTATACATAATTCAACAATTTAGCATGGTAAAAGATAGATGAACCTAGCAGTTGTACATGCTCATAAAGTATCTAAATAAAGGACAGATTAAAGGTTAATATTACTAAAACAATATCCAACACCTCCTTACTTAATCATCTCAAACAATCAGATTAATTATCGAAGACAAAAATAATTCAATTTATCCAACAAGATAGAAATTTAAACAATCATAATAATCATACCAATTGTTTTCGCATACTCCTCAATAACTCCATGAGTTCCAATCATGTATAGACAAATTCTTAATCACAATTCTTCAAGACACTATTACAAGGTGACATCAAATTAATCAACTACACTTGCAAGGATGCTAGTTGAAATTAATTATGCACCACACTAACATCTCAACTTGATAATTCATACCTTATGAATAATTTATATGATTACCACCTCCCATTTAAGTATAGCAAAATACCACAAAGGGTTTCAACACTCTCTTTCAGAACGGAGAGGAATTAAACTTCAACACTCAAAATAATCCAAAAGAAATATATGGATCCAAGGCTTTCACATGTTAATGAATTTGAAACATAAAACTTTTATTAATAAAAATACCAAGTGAACAAATGAGACATGTTTCACAACAAAACTCCCACGAAAGGACCAACCTTGCAAATCAACAATGTTCACAAGTAGCAAAAGTGTCTCAATAGCCGAAAAACAATAATTGCTTCAGAGAACAGGTAGAGATCAATTGAAAACCCTCAACTGCAATGAACCACGAACCAAAGATAAATTTATCCACCACCACATGATAAGAATTGACCAAATTCAACTTAAGGAAGAGAGAAACTTTTCTAAAGAACTCATTCATAACCTCTCAAACTAAGTTGCCCAAGGAAAAATCCTTCACCATTTCAATACCATGAATAGTGATATAATCTGGCCATGCCCATAGCCGCACCACGGTCTCTATCTCTCAACATCAACTATCACCACACATAACAATCATATAATCGAATCATAGACACAAAAGATCATCTCATAACATAAATGATCAATACAATATATTAGAAGTATAAATGCAATGCTTGACCCATCCCATCCTACTGTGCACCAGTGTGCTAATTTAATAATTCAATTACAATGTACCTAACACCTGCTCTAATACCAACTGTAACACCCCAGCCAGACCACGGCCTAGAATGCTACCTAACTAAGTAATGAAACAAAGATAAACTACATTTACCTCACCAAAATTTCGGCATAACCATCTTTGTGTAGTTACCTAGGTCGGAATTTTCAACAAATAGTTCTATTAAATAAAGATAAACCAAATGGTAACGTAATCAAGACCTTATCAAAACTGACTATTCATTGCTACGACAATCATAGCAATTAACATCTAAGATATAAATCATGAGCATCCTGAATCTTCTAATCCTTTATTACAGTTTACTTCTAGCAAGCTATAACCATAAAAGTACTAAAAGTAATTCATTCATCTACTAATTAATTTTTCCTTTCTTTCCATTGTGGGTAGATCGTGCAAAAGTGCAACAAGACTAATCCTTCTTTTTCCTCATGCATGTCGATCTCATAAAGGTACCTAAAACACAATAAACAATAAGGGTGAGTCCAAAGACTCAGCAAATCTAATACACGGTAACAATAGCATACATGTACACAACTCATAAGAAACACCCAACAGTTGCTTTACAAACACATTCTATGCAATATGTTCAACAAGATCTTTATCTTTTCTCTTTTGCATTTTACCGGTAATGCAAAGTGTGCGTCTGTCAATGCACATCCATGTCTGTACCATCCGGTATAGGGACCAATGCCCATACTCTGCAAGTATGGGGACCTAAGTCCATGCTCCTCAAGCATGGGGACCTTTAGCCCGTCATCGACATGACGGGACCTCATAGTTGCTCGGTCATCACTTGACCAAGACTTCAATAAGCTAACATGATGCATATGTATGAAAGCCTTAGTTTAATAGAATTTTGCATCAGCAACAACCTTGCACATGAATGACCTATACATACTACACTGTTCACAATCATGGACTTCATAACTTTCAAACAACCTTGAATACACATAACTCGTACCACTAGTAACCCTGAATATTACCAATTATGCCATCATCATAATCATGAACACACAATTGCCCATAATATATAACAAACATTGACATTCTATAGTATCTATTAAATCCATCATTATACTTGCCTCTACCTAAGGAGCGAAGGGATCAAGCACGGTCAGGAGCGAAGCCACCTATTCACAAGGCACAACTCAGCACATAACCATAATACAATATTCACAACTGAGAAGTAAATGCCTCTACGCCCAAAACCCACAACTCCATCTCAAACAGCTGTTCCCACAATCTGTTCTCTGCAGCAGCGCTACTTGTCTTTTCCATATCTTTTAATCTACTAAACTAACATATTTAAAATCTTCAGAACAAAAGCTACAAATTTCATGAAGACACCATAATTTTATTATATAGTTTTAAGGACGTAATTCTCACTAGAAAACAGAGAACAGACTCTCCTTCGAGTTCTGTCTAGTAACTTCCACAGACCACCACCGACAGCCCACTGCTCCAAAAATTATAAAATTATACCAAAAGCTAGTTCTAGATGTTATCTACCACTTTCGTTATTATGAGTTAATTCATTAGGACCTCTTAATCAGTCCACGATCAAAAACTGGATTCTGAATCCAGCTCTGCTACGTAGTTGACTTCAATCCCCTATTGCGCCCAAACCCTGCGTCCACAAATTCTAAAAAAATTACAAAAACTAGATCTCTGTATCCTCTACAACTTTTGTGTTCAAGGGTTCCTTGGAAAAAATCATTTTGACCTCCTAAACCACCCGAATAGACACGCTACCCGATCTAACTGCACACAGAACACTGATTAATCGCTAATCGACGGTTTACCCTAGATCATCCACCTCTAACGACGAACCAAAAGCCTACGATCACCCTAAAACAGAGGGAAAAAGACATAAATTTCTTACCTAGGTTGCCCACGCAGGTTTTCTTCTCCTCCTTCCTCTCCTCCCTTCTTATTCTTCTTCCTTTCCCTACCTCCTTCTTTCTTCCCTGTTATCTCTGTCACGGCAGCACAAACCTTGCTGCGGTAGCCAATTTTCTTACCGTGGCAGCCGAAATCCTTGCCATGGCAGCAATTCTAGAGGTGGCGGCTGTGGGGGGGAGGGGTGCGGCCACAAGGGGAAAAAGGGTGGCCTAGGGTTAGGGAAAAAGGGGATGGGGTGGCTTGGGCCAAGGGGGGCAGCTGGGCCTAGGGGGCGACTTGGGCCCACAGTGGGAGGGAGAAAGGCCTGGCCTCCCTCTTTGGACAACCCACCGAATCTTTTTTTTCTTTTTAAATAAATCCATAGCCCAAACCTGCCTTCCCGATTCGACAGAAGAAAAAGAAATCTCCACGAATCCGCTAAATGCTTCCGAAAACGCCGAATCGACGTCTAAGGCATTGCATCATGTTCATTTGGATCTCGGTTTCACTTGATTCGTTGAATCTTTAGGACTCCAATTTCTATTTATGCGCTAAACAACTGAATCCAAATAAATGCAAATAACTCAAAAAGGCCCAAATAAATCCAAATGAATTTAATTTAGCTTTATTTTGAATTAATGGGTGATTTGAGGTAAGGTTGATTGGGCACAGAGTCTTGACAGAGTCAAACGGGGTTGGGGCGAAGCGACGAATGGTAGGAGAAAATTCGTTGAGATGGATGCTAAGGATGGTTCATGATAAAGGAATATTTATGAAAATATTTCCGCTTAGAACTTGGAGATGGAAAGGTATAGTTGATGGCAGGATATCACGACTCATCCTTTAGTATAATAACTTCTTCTATTATTATTTTCTATTTATCAATGAAGTTCTATGAATTAGGTTAGACTTATGAGTTTAATTTATTAAATTAATCTTTAGAGTATGTATTCCTGGCAACTTAAGCTGTGGTATTTTATGGGATTCTATTTAACAATTATTCGAATAATTCACTGAATGATTAGTCAATAATTCATGGAAGCATGGGAATATTTAATTATCTCATTGATGTTTAATAGTTAATTTTAGTATAATTATTTACTACTCATCTGCGACTATTGGTTATAATATTACATTGTTCTTCATATTATTCATTGGCGAGATTATTCCAATGTCCGATGATCTAAGACCATTATATTTTAATACCTAATAATGATATTTTAATTGAAAACGTTTTTGGAATTAAATGACATTGATATTTTATGTACTCTTAGTTATCACTTGGCATAGTTTAATTTGGATTAGGATCTATTTATGCGGGTCCTAGCTTGTTATATACAATCATATCTCAACATTATTATTTATTAAATCTACTGTTAAGATTTAATTAATGGCATCTTGTTTATGACAATTTATATTTTAATCATGACTTTCTAATTTAGATGCGTATTTCATTTTAAGTGATCATGACGCATTGGATAATTAATTTAATGAAAAAGCTTAATTTGTCATCCACCTTACTACCTTCGAGTTAGGATTTTTATTAAATTTAGACATTGCACCAAAGCCATCTTTTATTAATGCCCTTTATTAACAATTTAGATTTTAAATAAATAATCAAGCCACATTAGTTACTCATGTATGATCATTAATCCAATATTAAATCTTTAATAATCTTACTTTGCACAATACTTTATTCCATCTCTATAATTAAATTCTTATCTCTATTTTAAACTAAATTTATGCTAATTACTTAAATATCACATAATTATTTCCAAGTAAAAGAATTGATAGATATAAACTTGTTCTTACATGGGTTATCATTTGAATGGTCACTAATTAATTGAATTAGATCTTACTTGGAAGAGGGCCCACATGTCATTGAGAGGAGAGAGAGATAGATAGGGGGTGCTCGCTTTTACCAATGCAGGGAGGAGGTGGCGAAAGCAGGAGGCGGTGCAGCGTTTACGGGTGCGGCTGGCTAGGCAAGACCGGGGACTCGGTCGCGATAGGTGAAATGGAGCGCTGGGGCTAGGGAAGCTAGGGGTGGCCGCACTTTGACTCAGGCAACGACGCAGCGCGGACCGAGATGGCTCACGGCGACCGGCCATGGAGGGGAAAGGGGAAGCACTGGCGTCGGTGTGGAAGGGAAAGAACTGAGGTGAGCACAAGCTACAAGGGGTCAAGAGAAAGCTTACCATGGGGTTAGATAAGCGGGAGAGGGGTCGTGGCAGACTAGCGGTGTCGGTCGGAGGCGGCATGGGTGGACCACCGTGGGCCATGAACTGGGGTGGGAGGTAGCTCTGGCCGGTGGTGGGGTGAGTTTGCGATGCCATGGTGAAGCTTTGATGCAGCAGAATTGGCCGGGGACAGCTTCAGTCGGCTGGTCTCCAGATAGCCGGAGACAAAGAAGAAGGGGGCCACCGGCACGCTACAAGGAAGGGGAGGCCAATTTGCTGTAGTGGGAGGGAGACGAAGGTGTGGTGTGGCCTTTGGGAGGATGCATGTATACTTATAGGGGGCGAGCCGACTGGGCGACCTGAGAGCTTCCGACGGGGCATGGCGACAGTTGCCTTGGGCGCTGCAGGTAGGCACACGGCTGAGGTGCTGCTACATGGGCACAGTGCGGGCTTGGGCGTGACGAGGCCGTCGACAAGGCATGGCGCGCCAGGGAGGGGTGATGGCGATGGCGAGGGGACGGCCGCAGCACCACGAGAAAGGAAGAGAGAGGGAGAATAAAGGAGGGATGAGGAAGAAGACAAGGGAGGGAGGAAGGTCCGGTGCAAGAGCCCAGGAGGGGATGCGATGGAGGCGACGGAGCAGATGGTGCAACGACATGCGGCGCAGGAGCGCAGAGGGCGCAGAGGCGTGGGGGTGATGGATGAATAGGGGAAAAAGAGCAGGAGGGAGGAAAAAAAGGAAAGACAAAGGAGGGGGCTGGCTACAGAGAAAGGGGGAAAAGGAGGAGAAGAAGTAGGGCCCACATGGAAGAAGGAGAAAGAAAAGAAGAAAGAATTGGTTAGCAAAATTTGGAATTTTAATTCTTACTTTGAAGTTTCATTTTTTTTGAAATTTTAAACTTGCATTTGAATCCGAATTGGAATCCACGACTCAATTATTTGGATGTAAAATTTAATATTTATTTGCATTAGTTTCTTGAATTTAATTTAACAATTCCCTTGCTTTGTATTTTTATTATTACGATTGTCGGTGGTATGTGGGAATTATTCCCCGTTGCATAACACAAAAATTTGAGGACTCCAAATAAAATTATAGACGAAAATTCGAACGGCAATGGAATGCAAGAAAAAGTTTTAATTGTTTTTCAAATTTTGACATCTGAATTTTCATGATGTTACACTTGAATTATGGGTATGTTGGATTAGACAGTGATCATAAAGCAATATGATAAGGGCAGATAAAGTTAGCGTAGAGATTATAGGCGACTAAAGATGTACTATCTGGATTTATTGTTGTCTTCCATGTATCTCAGTTAAAGTAATATTTCAGAATATCAAAAAACAAGTCAGAATCATGGAGGAAGCTAACCGTTGCACAAGAAACAAGGGCAACAAATTCTACAAGGTGCAGTGGAGCAACCATTCTGGGATCGAAGCAACTTGGGAGTGCGATTAGGATCTAGGAGCCGAGTTTTCCTTTACATCCGTCCGAATCTCAGGGACGAGATTCTTTCTAAAGGATAGGTTTGTAATATTCTAAAATTTGGCTTTCTTAAAAAAATTAATTATTTAAAAGTGTCCAAATTTTATTTTGATTATTTGTAGTGCTGGAAAAAAATATCAAAATTCTGATTCCAATCCAAATTCCTAGAATTTAAAATTTCAATTTCCAATTCCCTACTCAAATTCTAAAATCCAAATTCCTAAATTCAAATTCAAATCTTAAAACTTCAAAATCTCCAGTAAAATGTCAAATACATTTTTCTGGGTTAAACCCATTTTTCTTGGCCAATTTTTTTTATTTTTCCTTTTTCCTCTCCTTCCTTTCCTTTCTTTCTTCTCTTTCTTTTCCCTTCCTGTTCGCTGGTTGCTTCATGGCCAAGCACTGTGCACCTGCTACGCTCTTTCTTCTTTTCTTCTGGCCAAACCGAACAAAAACATTGCTCTTCAATCGAACTCCTCCAAAACCATTACCGTGCAGCCAAAATCAATTTCCCACCCACTGAAGAAAATTAAAGGCATCAAGAAACGTCCTTATTCACTGCCAAACATCAATTCCTTTTTCAGTTCTTAGCTAGTTTCATCCCCATCAAGCCATGTTCATGCGTGCACTCGCGAAATTCCACGCTCGAGGTTGCCTCCCTGCCCCCCTCCTTCTCTCCCCTACTTAAGACACTCTCCAGACCCCTCTTCCCCCCTTGCCTCCCACAACACCCCAAGCCTTCCCTAGCTCCTCAAGCTCGAATCATGCTCGGGGACGCATCATGCCTGCACCGGAAGCCACCTGCAGCCCACGTTCTGGCCACCCTGGTGAGCCCCTTTTATTCAATTTGCATCACCTCGTGTTCCCAAGCATGTTCTTCTCGCCCTCCTGGTTAATCGAAAGGATTTGTCCTGTAGCTCATAGACGGTGCCATCTTCTCTGGGACTAGCCAAAACCACCTCCATTGATGCCATTTCCCCTTCGAAGCATCGGTCCAATTCCTCACCCTCAGAGTATCGCTGGACTCCCTCGAGCTGTCCCTAACATCGCTTCCTCCTCTTCTCCCCTACGCCGTCTCAGGCTCACGTTGCCAGCCCTCTTCGGCTTGCCTTTGTCTCCATTTTAAGCACTGGTAACCTCTCCTTACTCATCTAAAGCTCATGCACACCCCATGTCCTTCCCCTCCCTCCCTCCAAAGACTACTACCCCATTTCCTCCCCATGCTTGGCTGTCATGCGGCGTTGACAACTCGCCCCTGCTATGCCTCAGTCCATGTCATCGCTTCCCTTAGCATCTACACCCTCCAAGCAACCCATTTTGCCCTCGCCACTACCCCTCGCTGTCGCCGCTGTCACTAGAACCGGTGCACTTCCCTCCCCTGTTTCAGCTCACTCTCTATTATGTCGAAATTAATTAACTGTATAATATGTGCATAATATGTGATGATGAGCCCAACGTACAATAAGCATGGCTAAGCATACAAACATACAACCCAAGTGGATACTAATATTATATCACTAGATAATTACACATCCTATGGTGGTAATAGAATCATGACATTCAAATTATCAATTGAGGAATTAATCAAATTGGTCGATAAATATCAGTTATGAAAGTTTGTAATAAATTAGCAATACATGATAATTTAAAAAATAATAAATAATAGATTTGAAATAGTAGGTTTAACAAAACAAAACAAAAAACCAGAACCAGAATCGGCCCAATCGAAGTTCGTATGAAGGAGTACAAACTCTCAAAAAATTTATTGGAAAAATAAATTCCTAGAAATTGAGAGATAGGAGAATATTCTTTGGAATATTCCAATTAGAGTTAATTAATAAAAATCTAGGGGCTGACAAGTGGGCCCTATAGATTTTTGGATTTTCCAAAATAAAAATAATTTTGGGAAAAATAGGTGTTCAGCTGGCAAGTGGACCAATCCACGGTTAGGGTTTATGGTCTACAGTGAACTGCGCCTACGGAATAGTGTTCTGACATGTGGGGTCCACATGCTAGTGGCTCGGTCCACGGTAGACTAGGTCTACTGAACCGGTTCATGGGTTGGCTGACATGGCAGGCTAACTAGCAAAACACGTGTGCAAAGGTGCTGATGTGGCTCTGACATGGCAGTGACGTGCTTGCTGACTAGGTTAATGATGTGGAGGTGCGTGCGATGCGCTGAGCTAGCAACTAAGGATGACATGGCTCTAGTGTGGCAAACTCATGGGATCTAAGCACTAATATGGCATGACACCTCACGGGCCACGCGGAATAGATCGACGGTCGATGGGCTCAACGCCGTTGATGAAGACTTGTGTTGAATTGGATGATGACAAGGCCACTATGAGCATCACCGTAGCATGGTGATCTCATCCATCAGTTTTGATTGACCAGGTAAGCATGGCATGGTGGTCGACGGCGAGAGGGACAAAGGCGAGGTGCGGCCGACAATGAAATTCCAGCGAGAAGACTCGGCATGGGTTGGTGATGCACACAATGGGTTTCTGACAGCAGTACGACGCTAAAGATCTTGGTTCAGAACCCTAGGGTCATTAGCGCATCCCGACGGTGGGCTCCGGCTAGGCATTAGCTTTGGTGAGGTGTGGAAGGGGTAGAGGGGAACACAATGGATTTAAGGGAGAAGACGATGGGGTTAGAGACTCACCAGAGGCGGTGAAATATCTCATCAGAGATGATGAATGCGATGGTGACTCTGCTTTGAATTCTACGCAAAGACGGTGAGGCAAGGTGAGGTGGCTCGAGGGTGCGTTCTAGTAGAGATGGTGCGGAGTCCACGATGACTACAATGGAGGAACAATGTCTAGCTCGATCACAGCGTAAGGAAGATGAAGCTGACTGCAGAACCAGTTGGTCAGCGATGCGAAGAGGAAGACAACGAGCGGTGTGCGTGCACATGGGCGAAGCGAGGATGCGTGACGTGTGGCAGCGAGGTGAGTTGGGTTGAGTGGGCATGCGTGGGAATAGGCCTGCGTGAGGCGGCTGGGCCAAAAGAAAAGAATTGGATCGGGCCGGAGAGAGAAATATGGAATTTTAAGTGACTTCCAAATTATAGAAATTAGGATAATTCAAATTAAGCTAAAAAAACTAGCAAATAAACTCTAAAAAATCAATAAAATAAAGAAAAATTCCTTACAACACAGTGTACTAAAATAAAAATGATTTTGAATTAATTGATGTCTAGTTTATTCACATTAAATCTTTTTATTTTCTAAAAATTCAAATTAAGCATTAATTAATTCAAAAAAATTCAAATTAAGCATTAATTAATTCAAAAAAATTCAAATGGTTATTTTTATTTTTAAAGCTCCAAAAATACATTGAAAACTAGGATGTTGCAAGTTCCTTCCCAGTTCAATCGCAGTGCCTTCGCCAGTGATTTCACCTATTGCGTCGCTAGCACATTTGGATCTTCTGTATCATGGCTTGTCTGTAGACGCAACACCAGCCAAGCACCGATGTTGCATTCTTCACAACATTGCACACAAGAGGGTGCCACACCATCAAGATTCCTTCATGTCTGCCCAGGAGTACCATTCTGTGTTTTCTGCTCGAGGAGCAGGAACGTCTAATGCTTCAAGCAGTGGAGGACGACTCAGTGAGGATGACTCTAAGGAGAGGAGGACCTTGAGGAGGATCTAGAGGAGCATATCATCCTTGAGGATGAGCAGTAGCTGCTGAGTTAGTAGTATTCAAATAAAGTCTTACGTTCTTAGAACGCTTATATATTATTAGTTGGTGTGTTAGGTGGACTGTACCAAGCCTTCGTGCACTTGAGGTACATCCATCCTCAAAACTATTTTATTTTTCAAGCTATGTTTTTCCTAGTTGGTGTTTACTTCTCCCTTGAGTGTTTGTTTGGGATGTTGTTTAGTTGTTCCCCGATCTATTATCTGTGCTTCTCCCCCTTATCTTGTGCTAAACTTAGTTGCCGCTACAGATGGTCAACATGTAACATCCTATAAATTAGGATGTCAAAAATCTATAATTTTTAAAACGTTTTGGAATGCGTCTTATTTGCATTTGATTTTTGTTGGAGTTTCTCTGGTTTTGATTAAGGTTCCAATAAATCAAGAAATCCCCATAAATAAAATTATAAATAATAGGTGTAAATAATAATAATTTAATTTAAATTATAATAAGAATATAAAAAGATGATCCAGTAATTAGGGTAGGAGGATTAGCAATAAATCCCTATTAAATATAATGCAAGGTGTAAAAAAGAAAATATAAATGCAAGCAATAGTTTGCTAAAATTAAATCATAAACATGACCATACAATAAGTAAATAAATGGGATTAAAATCAGAAAAGAAAAATTGAGACTAGTTATTAGTTCCAATATGCCAAAAGAGGTAAGGGTTATTCTCAATTATGCTGCAAATTATCATTTGAAAGAAATGCTCAATCTAAAACTAGTAACATCATAAAGGTGGTGGGCATTTTAAAACCCTAGTAATAAAAGAGGGGAACACATAGTTGGAAATCTTATAAATCTAAAAGATAGGAAGTTTGAAAATTTGGATTTAAACCAAAAACTAGAATAAAGATGCAATTCAAAATCTATAGATTCCAAAAAAGGAAATGAAAATTAAGAACTTTAATGAGCATTTAGAAAAGTCTATGAAAATAGGATGAAGCAAAGGCATGTGTGAATTTAACACTAAAAATGAAATTCGCATTAGCTTGAGTTAATAATTTGAATTGAAATTCAAACTAAAATTTATGTAAAAATCAGAAAAGATAATAGTAAGCACGTGTTGGGCTTGGCCCTCAAAACTCATTTCGCCCGCTGGCCCACTAGGCCTAGCCCATTCTTCCTCCCCCTACCCCTGGCCTAGCCCGGGCGCGCCAGTGCATGCACAGCGGCCCCCATGGCACAGCACCATCACAGCAGCACCTGAACCTTCCTAGCGTGAGCACGGGCTCCGCCTCCTCCTCCTCACTGACCCCTCCCTTTCTCGTGTTGTGCGCCGTGCATCACCACGCCGGCCACGTCGTGCTAGGGAGCACCGCAACAATGGACTGGGACTCCACCGCCCTTTTCGCCCCTAGGTTCACACCACCGTACGCCGAGTTATCGAGCCGCCTTAACTCGTCCCCTGACCACCCCATCACACCGGCTCCACTCAGCCATATCATCCTTTGACCGGCCGTGAGAGGAGCCCCGCCAACTGCATTACCTTGCCTCGATAGGCCATCGTGTTGCCTGCACGAAGTCACCTCTCGGCTCCTGTAAACCTCCCCATGTGATGTCCGTCGTCGCCCCTGCGCCTCCCATGACTCGCCGTCTCATCGGCTGACTATAGCCATCCCCACGCTGACGCCGATGAACTACAGCACCGAGATAGCTCACGGTCATCGCCAGAACCAGCCCAAGCCACCAAGCCTCCTCACCGCCTATAAAAGCCCAAGCAAGCTCCTGCTAGCATCGCCACATCCCACTGCTGCTCCCACCGCAAGGAATTGCTCTCTAAGTGGTTGTAGCTCGCTGAAGCCAGTCTTCGTTCCTAGCACCGATTGCTACCACCCACACCACTCCGGTAAGCCGAAGTTCGATTCCGCTAGCGAAAAGTTTCATGGGCCCCCCTTAAAGCCATCCCTGCCCTTGAATTAAAGCCAGGAACCCTGCAGACCGCAGGTGCTATGCCCTACCCTCCTCTGCCACTAGTCAACAATGCCAGGTCAGCTTCGTCATCCGTGAGCCTCGCCACCACCCCAGGTAGCATCGGGATAGTCTGTAGTTGCTCTCTGCTTCTTGAATTGGCTTGCAATGTCGTGTGTCGCCCGATTGCCATGGCCCCTATTCCTCCGCCGCTTCTGCTCACAACCGGTTGTTCCGTCGGCCAAATCGATCCATGCAAGCTGGCCCATAGATGCGTGCAGTGGTATACAACCCATTTTGGGAATGATCACGTTCGGTCGATCACCTCCTCGCTGGTGACAAGCCTCTGTTCCTTCGACGGGAGGAAGAAGCAAACTCTTCATGTGTCATTAAGTCCAAGTCCGTGATTACTTAATGATAATGACATCGTTTAAAGGCTAATCCTTCACTACCAAGTGGACCCATGCTTAATTAGTCCAGAGTCAATGATAGGTAGGCCATCCCATTTAAAAATTTGTTACGGTGCATGGGTCCCACCTGTTAGTCACATTAAATGTTTCTAATTTGGAAATAAACTGAAAAGAAATTAAAAGCCTGTGGGCTCCACATGTCATACGCAGTAGTAATTACAGAAAAGAAAATGAAAAAGAAATTAAAAACCTTGTGGGTCCCACCCGTTAGTGAGAGAATTTATCTCTCCCATTTTATTTTTTGGATTTAATTCAACATTTAAACTTTGAAATAGCATAACTTCTTCATTTTAAGTCCAAATTTGATAAAACAAACTTCTACATTCATATAAAATCAAGATATATCCAATGGAAACAAAATCATGAATTTTTAAGTTCATTTAAATTTTCATTTGAATTTAGTTTCAACTTGCTAATTTTTATCCAAATTTTCGTGCAAACATCTGAATAGCATACGACGCACAAGAAGAGGAAGCCGAAGCGAATCAAGATTCTAGACAATATGTGAATAAGGTAAATCAATACTTTAATCATATTAAACCTATATTTATGCAATCTATTTCAGTTTAAATTAACAAATTGTGTGTTGTTACTTATTATCAAATTTATGTTCATTATAAGGTTTTAGTTACATATCCATACATTGTTGTATTACATTTCATGCCTTAAAATAATTGAATACTCAAACCTTGTCACCATAGAAATTATAATGTTAGCAAATTAGTACTAAGTCCATACATAAACGCCATGCTTAGTACTGTTTAGATACTCGGGGCACTAGTTTGCCCGGATAATATTTCCACATCAACAATGTTTTTGGGAAGTCATTGATGGATAATGGCTAGTATGTTTTCACATGATATTTTATGCTTCCCGAAAACCCCAACATGCTTAATTATCTGTGCAGATGGTAAGAAGGGTTGGTGCAGTGCATGCACGAAAATGTGTGGTTGGAGGTGAACCACCAAAATAACACTAAGGACCGAATTTGACTCTGACCTCCCATGTAAGACAGTACAACCGTAGGGCTGCAAAGTGTAATGAGGCTAAGTAAAAATTATCGAACCCTGAAACTCATCTCGCTGGTGGGGGAGTGGAGTAGTGCAAAAGGGGTTTTGTGGATAGTCTTGAATAGGACACCAAGTGGAGGGTGAAATCTGCTAGTTGCACTAGTCATTGTGGAAAGTAGTTGTCCAACAGCACTAGTCGTTGTGGTGGGCGTCCCGCACAACTTATGGGACCCACTATGTGTGGGACCAACCCATATGGGTGCGATGACGGAAGGGGCAAGATACGGCACAAAACCTGCAACATGATCTCCTCGTTCTATATCACCAAGGAATCATGGGGGTAAAAAGGGGTGATTATCTCTTGTGAGTAAAATGTACAACCTCTACAGGTAAAAAATATTGGAATAACCATGTCCACAGTCAAGGGCAGACTTGGAAACTTATTGGATATAGTTCTATTTTGTGAGACCATGTGGAGGTCACCAATGGTTGTGATGAGTAATTGACTCTTGGTTTAGAGAGATTGAGTTTGGTTTTTGAGGTTTGAGCTGACTCTGCATAGTCGTAAGTCTTGAGAATGGTTGGCAGACCTCTTACGACCTCATTGTCGGCAGCACAAAGTCAGAAGGAGGTCTTACGACCACATTGGACGTGGTCGGCAGCCGACAGTGGCGTTTCTCGAGCGATCGAAAGTCGCTCTCCCCATGTTGCCCATGGTAGGATGTCAGCAGATTGGTTCACGACCACTGCAGAGGAATTTGAACGTGGTCAGAAGGTTGTACGACCACATTATCTCTGGACGGAAGCGATAGGCACATTTACGAGTGGTCGGAAGACGGACGGCGTTCTCAATCGGTGGTCGAAGTCGGGTTGTCGACCACGTTGAGTAGTCGGCGGTCTTCGACAACGTTGTAGTGCGCTGCGGTCGGTAGTCGGTGGTAGGCTGACGACCACGTTGAGTGTAGTCGGAAATCAGCCGGGCGGCGTTCGAGTACTTTGACCGTGGTCAGAAGGCTATACGACCACGTTGAGCGAAATCGAGTACCAGCCAAGTAGCGTATGACCACGCCAGGAGTCTACGACACGTTGGCGTGGTCTGAGGCCTCGGGGCCATTTACGACCACGTTGTGGCGCTCGAGCGACGACCACGTTGGGCGATCGGTGCTTCGACCACATTAGCGCGAGTGAGCGTGGTGCGAAGCGGAGTTCGACCACGTTAGCGAGGAAATGACCGTGGTCGATTGGAGCCACTGGAACCGGTCGTATGACCTCTATATTCGGTCGTTTTGGCTGGGAATCGGTCGTAACGACTTAGGTTGAGGTCGTAGACTTTGAGCGTTGCATATCTTGTGAGTTCGACTAGTCGTAAGTCATTGAGACTTGGTTGGGTAAGTTGGAGCTGATTCTTGCGGTGGTCGGAGCAGAGCTGTATGTGGTTGTAGCCACTGGAAAGCGATAGTCGTAGCTTGTGTCTGCATGGTCGTAATGAGCTTTGAGGTGCTCGTGACGACATGCTGTGTGGTCGAGGGAAGCAGGGAAGTCTTCCAGGGCTTCGACCACTTCCTGTGTTGTGCTTTCGAGTGGTTGTAAGGAATTTTACGACCAGGTCTTGTGCTGTGATACTTGTGCTGATTGATTGTTTGGTTGTTTCGTGCGGTGCTATGTAATGGTTTGCTTGTCTGTGTGGCTGCAGGACTTCGGAGCTATTTCATGGTGAGACGTGGGAGGACCGGACTAGGCATGGAGGTGTTGAGGTCAGACGGTCGGAGACGCCAAGATGATCGAGGCTGGTGAGGTGGTTGCGAGCCGGGAGATGAGGAACCAGAGCTGTAGCTACCCGTGATGGACACGACAGGCAACGACGAGGAGGATCAGGACTAGGCTCAGGGAGGAGCTAAGGTCCAGATGATCAGGAGGTCGGGTGCAGTCGTGTGTGACGAGATGGACCGAGACTAGTCGTGGAGAGGCATGGATGGTCGAGACTAGGCACGGGTGGTGCTGAGGTCGTGAGCGGCCGGGAGTTGCCAATGACGACGAGGTCTTGTGAGGTGGTTGCAAGCGTGGACAGGAAGGCAGTGTGAGGGCATTTTGGAGAAATGCCAAAGCTACAAAGGAAGCTGCTCCTCTGGTAAAGCACCTGAGAAAAGAAGTGGATTCAGTTGGCGCTAACGGGCAAAGTGCGGGTCTGTTGGGATGGCAGGCAAAGCACTTTGGTTAGCGGGTAAAGTGAGTGATAAAACCCGGTGTTAGGTGGGGTTTACGGGTTATCCCCAGTGTGGACTAATGGATGGATCCATTAGGGTTAGTCTCGGGTGTGAGGCTATAAAAGTGAGAAGGGAGGCAAGTGTTGGACTTGAGTTGGTCGGCTGGGCCTTGGAGGCAGCCGCCTCTCCCTCCCGTGAGAGTTTCTCTTCGTGTGTGTTCCTCCTAAGAACTAGAGAGGGTTCTTGGTGTTCTTGAGGATTGAGAGAGAGGAGTTGTATTGAGAAATCTTGTAATCATCCTCTGCACTAATGTCCATGCGTATGGGGACGTAGTTCTTTATATCTATTGCTTTTCTTGAATGGAAATCTGAGGTTTTCTTCTCTCTGTTCTTCGTTCCCTTTTTGATGATTTCGTGTTTCCCTTTGAGAGATGGCATGAAACTTGATTTTCAGAGTCATGTGGCCATATCTAACATACCCTCAAAGTTTCATTGCCACAGGATCAATGAATTGGGAGTAATTTGTTGTTTGGGGTGTTCTGTTAGTTTTCGGTTTTACGCCCAAATCTGAGCTTCTTGATCTTCTGTTGAGACTTCTTGATTTCTATAGTCCTAGTACTATTTAGATCAAAGTCCCACTTCTTAGACTCGAATAGATCTCAAATTTTCTCTCAATTTCTGTGCTTTCCGATCGGCAACAGTAATTACCTGTTTTCGGCCGCCAGTATTTTTGCTGTGGGATGTTCGACCGCTTCGTTCTCTTTACTCGCAGCAAAGACTTCTGTTTTTCTTTGAGGAATACCTTTTAGATATCTTGCTCTTGCTAGGATTCAAGTTTTATAAGCTTTGGATCTTTGGAGCAAAAGTTATCTAAAATCTCCTTCGACGGTCGTGCGCTCTCCTCTGTTTCTCGCTTTTGATTTTGCCGCTCTCGGTGTGCCTTCGTACGACCACGGTGGTCGATCGCTACTCTGTTCTGTTTTGCGCGTAGTCATCTCGACCACGGTCCAGTGTCGCTGCTGTTCGTCTTCGCTGTTGTGTTTTTGATCTTCGACCGCAACGTTTCTCCGACTGGTTCGACCACGGCCGTTGTGTCACCATGTCGAGGTGGTCGTAAGTGCGCTGGTCTGCGGTCGTGTGCTGCAGGCCTGTACTCAGTTTTTCGATCACGGCAGAAAATCTTGCTCAGCGACTTTCGGAGTTTCCACCATGTCTTCCCGGTTTCGATCACCTTGCCGACTCTGTTCGACCATAGCGTTTTTGGTTACAACCACAGCTGTTTCGGTCTGACGACCACGGTATTCTGTTGTCGAACGCGACAGGCCTTCTCGTGCTGTCGATCGGTTCTCTTGGCTGAGATCATTTTGGTCGGGTGACTCGATCACCTTCTGGTGTGTTCGACCACAGGTCTGACTCTCTCGGTTAGTCTGGTGCTCTCTCTTCTGTTGTTTCAACCGCCTCTCTGCTTTCTCTGGTGTTTCATTCTCTCAGCGACTTTCTCTGTTCTGCTCGATCCTTGGTTTAGTTCTTCCTGTTCTTTCTCTTTGCAGTAAGAAACCAATCTTCTTCTTTATAGCTATTTAGCTATTGGAGAAAAGATCAGGTTGAATTTTTGAGGAGGATATTTTTAAGGCACCATTCACCCCCCCTCTGTTGCCATTTCGGTCCTTCATATTTCTAAAAACTTTACGAGTGAAATGAAAAGTGTTGGGCAGTGAATGCCCTTATTTGTGTTGCCCTAGTGATAAATATGAGTGTATGTAATGCTAGAAAAATAGCATATTGTAATTGTCGTGGTTACAGATCAAACAGAAAGAGAGATATATCGTAGTGGAGAGTTAGGTGAACAATGCTTAGGGTTTCTCCCATGTCATTGTACATGTCCTATTTTGGGCCTTGCAACCTCCTAACAGGCCGGCTGGGCATAGGTGGGGGCCACTCCTACAACAGGAGTCTCTCATGGTGAAGGGCTTCACAGGCCGAAGCCATGTTGCCGAGCCATTTGGCCCCCTCCGTCCCCACGGCTTGTGAACTTCTATGTTATCGGACGGAGTCTCATTGGCTCGTCAGATTTCGCCGCTATGTTGTGGATATAGCATTCAGCGGGTTGTCAAAGCCGTCCTGGACCATGGGGCCCTTCGGTGGCAGAGTCGAGGTCGAAGTGGATGCTGGCTCATGCTACGGACACGCCGGGGCGCGGGGCAGGTCGAACCCCGCGCCTAGTGGGGGTCTTCGCGCGGAGACGGGTCCGGAGGTAGCTCGTCGCGGAGGTACCTTCCAGGGTCACGCTAAAGAGGTGTAGCCGATGCGTGACCCGACAACTTCGCGGTCCGGAGGTGACGTCTTAATAGCAGCGAGAATCGCATGGCTTGATTGGGGCGTCGTGCGCTGTTAGGGGGCTGCCTTGGGGGTGTGTGTGTGCATGCGCACGCGGCTAGGCGACGCATGCATCATGCATCGTCCCAAGGACGGGACAGGTGCGTCGCATGCGCTTTTTACACCGTCACCTGCCACCGGTTGAGCTTCTGCCGGTTTAACTTCCACCGGTTTGGACGGTTTTAGATGGGGGAGGTGGGTATATAAGTGCCGCCATCGCAGCTTCGCTTTTTCGCACCGCTGGCTGGCCGTGTTCCCGCATGAGACAAGGTTTGCCCTGTTCTCATGAGTAGGCCGTCTTGGGTTTATCCGCGTTCTTTGATTGCGCTTGACAGCGCTAATATCAAAGAATGTTGATGGACAGAAGGTGGCCTATTTTTGAGATCAAGCCAAGGTCTGTCTTAGATCATCATTCTTGCTCCGCCCCTACCACAGCTGTCGGGGGCGCAGACAGTTGGAGCCCCACGGCGGGTCGCGTTCATGTATGAAACAAGGTTTGCCCTGTTCTCATAAGTAGGCCTTCTTCGGTTCATCCGTATTCTGTGGTCACGTCGATAGGCGCTAATACCAAAGAATGTTGATGGGGTGAAGGTGGCCTATTTATAAGAACAAGCCAAAACTTGTCGCAGGTCAGAATTCGCTCTCGCCGCTGTGGGGCCGTCGATCCTTGAAGTGAAGGTGGCCTCTGGCATTGCTGCATTGGTTCGGTCGAAGCGGGCTCTGGAGGTCAGATGACGACATTGTGTCACGCGGCTCGAGTGGGAGGGGCTCACGTAGGCATGTATAAGCGCCGCGAGGTGGGGCTTGGTGGTGTCGAAGCCGCAATCGGAGCCGTAGTCTCTCTGCGGACTCGGAGTCCACGCCGAAGTTGAAGTCGGAGTGACTAGTTAGTGACTCGTTGTCATCGCATTGATGGCCCCGAGAACCATGCTGGCTACCGTTGCGGAGCGTGGGTGGAAGGTGAGTTACATCATGTGGCCTACGTTCATTCCCGAGGTGGTGGACGCGTGGCAGAGCGCGTTTGGCGCGTCATGCGCGCTGTTGTGCCGCCCCGACCGTGGTCGCGCGACACGTTCGACAAGGCACGATGCGCGTGGGCGACTATGCCATGCGGCTCCTATTGACTGCACTTGCCCAACATGGGGGAGGCGAGCGGTTCGTCTTTCGCCGGTTAGACTTACCAGAGGTGTGGGGTTTAAATGTCCCCTCTGGCACCACGTCGATGCTCTCCCCCCACCGCCTAGTTCCTTGTTTTTTTCCACCCCTCCTCTCGCCTTGTCTATCATTGCGCTGCTCCCAGCATCGTTTAGCTCTCGGAAAGCAATGGCTCACGACGGGGAACACGCTGAACAAGCTGGCGGCAGCACCTCGTCCCGGTGGTCGCCGCCGGTTGAGGTGGAGTACACGCTTGAGGGCGCGAGCCGTTGCTGGTGGACAGATGGTGGGCGGCGATGAAGAAAATGGAAGGTTCGTGCTCTCGCGTCTTGGGCCCGACTCTCGCGACGGAGGGGACGATCCACACCCTGCTGCGTGAAGGGAAGCCGTCGGACCGCCGTGAGGTGCGATTGCCTGCCAGCGTCTAGACGGAGCCGCAACCGGAGGAGTCAGAGGCGATCGTCTTCGTCGCGTACTTTGAAGCTAGGCTTCGTATCCCAGCCGCCATGATTGTTGGTTGTCCTGCGAACATTCAGGCTAGAGCTTGCACGGTTGACTCCGAACGCGATAGCCCGTCTTGCCGTCTACAGCTAGGCTCTGCGTATGGAGGCGTGTTGGCCTAGTGCCTCGCTGTTCGTGTTTCTCCACGACGCACGGTGTCTGCCGAAGAGGCTGAGAGGGGGAACATTTTTCAATTTTGGCAGCATCAACTTCATGCTGCGGTCGATGTGCGGGAAGGTCTTCCCTGCTAACTCTACTCGGGCAAAGTGGGAACCAAATTGGATAAAACGATGGTTTTACCACAGTGTGGCGAGCGGTAGTGGCATCGAGTGCACGGGCCGTCCGATGTCGTTTAACACCACGCCCGACGCGCCAATCAATGAGGAGCACAGGCGGAGGGAGTGGAAGCTTGTGGGGATCACCGTCTGTCTCAACATGCGTGACCTCGCCGAGGAGTTCGTCATGTATGGGGTGACCCCGCTTGCGGATGGTTGGCATATCACCCCTGGGGGTCGTCGGCGCGACAATGTCCGTCCGTTCGTATCCTTGCTGCTGAGACCTTCGAACCCTCGTAAGTTTTTGTGGGGCCTCGTGTTTTTCCCCTTTTTCCCTATTGGGCTCCACCTTTTTAACTTCGCTTCTTGTCACTGGTAGAGGTTCTCCTGGGGGACGCAGAGCGTGCGGTAGGCGTGTTCTACGGACAATCGTATATTGCCAAGGAGCATAGCCTGCGCATAGCTGCAACCGCGGAGGCGAAGATAGGGCGAGTAAATCGTGTGTGCAAAGCCCTAAGCATTCGCGTGCCGGAGCATGCCACTCCGGCCCCGAGCCAACCCCGCTGCCGAGATGACGATGTCAAGGGAAAAGGACTGTCATCTTGTCGGAGGGCCCTGTCTCCTGCGACCCTGGCTGGTGCGTCGGCTACCGCTTCTGTCGGCCTTGCTGGGGCCGATGGTACGGCTGACGCCGACTCGGACTCCGCAATGTACGCCGATTCAGAGCTGGAAGCGGGTGCGGCGGATGAGGGCGAGGGGTCCTTGGGCGGTGTTGTAGGATCGGAAATGGCAACAGAGGGGGGGTGAATGGTGCCCTTTAAAAACTACCCCGAGAATCCACTCGATTTTCCTATCATGTTTCACAGGTCAGTGAAAAAAAAATTTTAAACCAAGAACCAGACCTTGCAGAGAAATGAAGTTCAGATCGGCAAGCAGAAAGATGGTGGTAGCTCAACTTGACTGATGGGAGAACAAAGGCATTCGGCAAAACCGAGCCAAGCAACCCATAGAGATAGCAGCCGAAACTGAAAAGTACACAACCGAAAACAGCAAGCATCTGTAATATGTAATGCAGTCTAGCAGCAGCTAACAAATTCATTTAGCAGACAAAACAAGCTGAAGATACAAACTGCAGCTGCTAGCCGAAAACAAGAGTTCTGTAGTCAAGAAGGAATTAACACAGATCTAGCACCCAGACCAAAAACTGAGCAGACACATTGATTTAAATCAGAGCCTGAAACAGAGCTAAATGCAATGACACAACCGATTATGACTGCATGCATTCACAGCTGAGATTGGAAGCACAAAAATTACAAATCACAACCGAAAGGACCTGCAGCCTGCTGACCGCTGTTACTGAAATGCAGAGCTGGTTTTTGCTGCCGAAAGCTCAAAACCCCAGAAAAGGAGAAGGAAGAACAGAGATGATCAGAAGGGTAAAATCGAAATTAAACTTGATTTTCTCATGGAACTAAATGATTAGAGGATGTAGAAATGCAATTCCATCATAGAGCAACTCATTTTGCTACTCCTCAGCAAGAATCGAGCCAAAACACAAAATCTCAAAAATCACACCTAGCAACCATCGAAGGGAAAAGCTAACAGAGAACCAGAGACTTGAACAATTTCAACCAATCCATCTCATACTGATATTGAGGATCATAGAGACATCCCCATACGCATGTACATTCAAAAGATGGATTACAAAGTCCTTAACTCATCTTCTCCCTCTCCCTACACTCAAGAACCCAAGAACAGGGAGAGGAGACACACCCTGAGTTACCCAGGAGAGACCATCGAGAAGGCACACACCCCTGACTCCTACCCACTCCTAACAACTAAAGCCTAAAGCCAAAACAACCTCACAAAGCCTCTTTTGACTCTAGCTAACCCTAATCCTCTCTCAACTGGTCTACCTACCAAGGAGACATCCCCTCCTTATATAGGCACCGGCTAACGGGCCGCAAACCCGTTACGCCCGGTAAAATCCGAACGGAGCCCGCTCCCGCTTGTGCAGCCTTGCGAAATTACCCTTTCGCCCCTCGTGCACCTTCCGGGAAGCTTCCGCGCTCCTTGCTGTCCACGACTCGCAACCACCTCGAGTTCACGCCGTCTTCGACACACCTCGACCGTTCTGACCTCAACGCCACCTGCGTCTAGTCCGGTCGCCACGACTCCGCCTCGACGTCCTGCACCGGTAGCTCAGCTCCGGTTCCTCGTCTCCCGACTCGCAACCACCTCAGCAGCCTCGATCATCCTCGACGTCTCCGACCGTCTGGACCTCAACACCTCCTGTGCCTAGTCCCGGTCCTCCCACGCCTCACTACGACCTAGCTCCGAAGTCCTGCAGTCACACAGACAAGTAAACCGTCACATAGCACCGCACGAAACAGCATAATCATAAGAGAGTCCAAACATGTCGAATCATCAGAATACGCATCCTAATCCCATACGACAAGTTCGACCAAAGTCCGACCGAGCCCATTACACCACGCAACGTCAAGGTCCGAACCAACCAACTTAAACTCGACTTTCCTAAAACGCTGTCAATTACTCATCATACACAACGGGATGACCTCCACATGGTCTCTCAGGTGTCGAGGGCCAAGAGTACGGTGCGGACCATCGGGAGGGGAAGCTTCCTCACCGACGTCGGTCATCGAGGCGGAGCCGTCACCTACAGTAGCCGCCGGGGCAGGGTCCGTACCTACGGCGGTTACCGAGGCGGCGTGCGGTCGCCTCCCCGCCCAAAGAGGAAGTTTGCTGTGGCGACCAAGGTCAGGGGCCTGTGGGATTCTGACTCTGACACGGAGGCCCCTTTGTCTAGCGTCCCTGTAGTTCCCCTGAAGCCGTGGCAGGGTTGTTGGGGTCAGACTTCCACCTGCAGGCCCCTCGTCTGGGAAGCCGGCTTGTTCGGGGGGCGTTGGTACCCCTACAATTCCCTCTGAGGCTGGAGTGGTGCCCAAGCAAAGCCCGCCAGCTGGTGCCAGAGGTAAGGCCGTCCACCTTCGCACGATCCTACAATGCGCCCGCGTGGTTCTAACTATTGCGTTTCTTCGCAATGGCATGATCTTCTGAGCTCGGACGATCTTCGGGGGGAGGGGACGTCCCTTCGGTATCGAGACCGGGAACCTTCGGGACTGTCGTCGCGGAGGTCATGCGTCCGGCCTAGCAGACTTCATCGCTCGGGTGGAGTTGCGGAAATCGTGGCGGGGGGCTCCGGACAGTGTGGACGCGAACTTGGACCGGCAGGCTCTGCTAGCTTGTGGATCGAAGCTGCTGGGAGATAAGGGTAAGTATCCTACCATGGGCGATCCATGGCCATTTAGAATTTTGCTGACCACTGCGCCATGCAGACCCTCGCCCTCGGTAAGGCGTTGCGGTGCTCATGCCCGCGGCGAGGGACGCTAGCGCATCACCAGCGTCGCCAAAGAGGCCCTTCGCACGGCCAAGGAGGCGCATGTTGCCAAGGACGACCGCATCCAACGTTTGGAGATGGAGCACACGAATACGATTTCATATGCCAAAGCGCTCGTGGCGACGGCACGGCGAGCGGCGACGGTGGAGCGGGACGGCCTGCTCCAGCAAATTGCTGCGTTGGAAGAGGAAAAAGGCGTCTTTTGGGGAACGGGACCAAACTCTGGGTGATGCCTCGGTCGCTGCATGGGATGCCATGCTCGCTCTAGAGGGCGCCCTCGAAGACCTTGTCGCCGAAGTACGCCCTCGCTCCTTCGGCCCCGAAGAGTCGTCTCGGACGCTTCGGCGAATTGCGGAGGCCTCCAACCTCGCTCTCGGCGTCTCCAAGTCCTTCGGTAATCTCGGCTCCTTCGTGACCTCGCGGCTGGCCTTCGCCCTGCTTTATCACCGGGGCTGCCGGCATGTCGACCAGCTGGCTGACCCCGAACTGGAGATGCCTACCGGAGATGGGGTGATGTCCGACGCCGCGTGTTCCATTCGTCCGGCCACCCGGATCTTCCATGAGCGGATCTGGGAGTACATCGGGGAGGCCGTGGCGAAGCTAGAGCTGCGACGGACCCTGCACGATGAAGGGAACTTCGGCCAATGGCCCGATGAAGTTCCTCAGCTCGGTGGAGACGGCGCCGCTATTGCGGGGCGTGGGGCGAATCCACAGGTGTGATGCTGGTGTTCTGATGTGTAGGCGTGCGTTCCCATGTATGCCCCTCTCTTTTTGTTTGAATAAAGTGGGAGCTGTCCCGGTGTTCTGACCATGCGTACCGCTACCCTCTGGGAAGCTGCTTAATAGGGACGGGCCGCTTGTCTCTGACCTCGTGACCCGACGACGCCTTCGGCACTGAATATGGACCGAAGAATCGCTGAATTTCTGGGCGGCCCGGGCTACCTCGGGCCAAGCTTCAGCACGACCACGTGTTAAGAAGGAGCAGGCCGAGTAGCGGCTCTGGGTCTCTGAGGATGCTTGTGCGTTTGGTCCTTGCCGACACTCCTTGTAGACCTTCTTGGAAGAGTGTCAAGAGGGCCTTGATTAAGGTACGTCTCCCTGTCACTTTTGACGATCACACTTATCTCTGGTAGACTCGTAGGGCTTGTGCTTCAGAAACGCCTACACGCTAGGTAGACCTTGGTGCCTAGGCGAAGTAGATGCGTGCGCGCGCAATCTGCTACCCAGCGAGGAGGTGGCCGCGGAGTTGGCGCCTAGCCGAAGTAGGCGCACGAGCGCCCCGTCCCCTTACCTTCAAGGAGGTGGCAGCGGGGCCAGTGCCTAGTCGAGGTAGATGCGCGAGCGCTCTGTCCCCTACCCTTCGAGAAGGTGGCGGCGGAGCTGGCGCCTAGCCGAAGTAGGTGCGCGGGCGCTCCGTCCCTTACCCGTCGAAGTGGTGGCGATGGGGTGGGCGCCTAGCCCAAAGTAGGCGCGCGCCACTTTGCGTGCGGTATGTATAGCCCGTAGAGTGCGTGGGATCGTCGTCCACGTCCCGTTCACACTTCGTGGAGTGCGTTGGATCATCGTCCACGCCTTGTTTATACTTCGGGGAGTACACGTAGGGACAACACCCGCGTCTTATTTGTACTCCGGAGAGTGCGTGGGATCATCGTCCACATCTTATTTATACTCCAGAGAGTACGCGTAGGGACAACATCCACGCATGCACGGGAACACCCGCGTCTTGTTTATACTCTGTAGAGTGCGCAGAGAGAACATCTGCGTCTTGTTTATACTCCGTAGAGTGCGTGGGATCATCGTCCACATCTTATTTATACTCCGGGGAGTACGCGTAGGGACAACATCCACGCATGCGCGGGAACACCCGCGTCTTGTTTATACTCCATAGAGTGTGTAGGGAGAACATCCGCTTCCTATTTATACTCCGCGGAGTGCACGCGGAGGTGAACCTCGACGCTGCGTCTTTTTTAGAGTCCATAGACTTGTGCGCGCAGAGGCGAACCTCGACGCTGCGTCTTATTTAGAGTCCGTAAACTGTGCGCGGAGGCTTCCCCCCACGCGTTGCGGGCGGTGAGTGCGCGTGGAGGCGTGCCTCCGCGCGTCTTATTTATACTCCGGGGAGTACGCGTAGGGACAACATTCACGCGTGCGCGGGAACAACATCCACGTCTACTCCATAGAGTGTGCGCGTCCCGTGGGCTACCGTGCGTCTTTATTTATACTCCGTAGAGTGCGCGCGTCCTGTGGGCTACCGCGCGTCTTTGTTTATACTCCGTAAAGTGCGCGCGTCCCATGGGCTACTGCGTGTCTTTGTTTATACTTCGTAGAATGCGCGCGGAGGTAAGCCTCCATGTGTCTTTGTTTATACTCCGTAGAGTGCACGCGGAGGCAAGCCTCCATGCGTCTTTGTTTATACTCCATAGAGTGCGCTTGGAGGCAAGCCCCCATGCGTCTTTGCACAACATACAACAAGTTACGCAAACAGCGGACTTTATTAATCTCCCGTTTGCGCGGGTGAGCAATTACAAAAGGTAGGGTACTGTCCACAAGTCGCTCGAGGATGTGCTCGCGGTCTGTCCTCGACCCTTCGAGGTGGCGACGGAGAATCCGGCGCTGGCCGAAGTAGGGGCGCGAGTGCTCCATCCCCTACCCTTCGAAGAGATGGCAGTAGAGCTAGCGCCTGGTCGAGGAAGATGCGCGAGCGCTCCGTCCCCTACCCTTCGAAGAGGTGGCAGCGGAGCTGGCGCCTGGTCGAGGTAGACGCGCGAGCGCTCTGTCCCCTACCCTTCGAAGAGGTGGCAGCGGAGCTGCCGCCTGGTTGAGGTAGTGAGGTAGGGCCCACGGGGAACCTCTCGTGTCGGGGTGCCCCAAGCAGAGTTCCGGCGGGGTGCTCCTTGGAGCCTCAGGAATCCCAGCGGACCTCACGGTGTAGGCCTCGGGCACCAAGCTCTATACGCAGGGCTATATCTTGGTCGACGTTGGTGGTGATGATCCCACGTGTGCCCGGAAGTTTCATGCATAGAAAGCCATGATGCGGGACGGCCCCGAAAGAATTGAGGGATGGCCGCCCCAATATAGCGTTGTATGAGTATGGAATATCGATGACGTCAAAGGTGATGTCTTCGCTCCTCACGTTGTCATCCCGCCCGAGGGAGAGCTGCAAGCATATCTGACCCAGCACCCCCAACGGCTGACCTCCGAAGCCCTGTAATGAGATTTCCGAAGGGCCTAAGCGGCTTCGAGGGATCCCCATTTGGTCGAAGGCCGCTACGAACAGGATGTTTGCGGAGCTCCCTCCATCGACTAGGACGCGCTGGACATCGCATCCTGCAATGGCGACCTGGATCACTAGGTGGTCTTGATGGGGGAACTCCACGCCCTCATCGTCCGCGGGTGTGAAGGTAATGTTGTGCTGTGCCCAGTCCGACGGCACCTGCGCCGGGTATGCTGCCACGTGGTGCAGCCTCCGTGCATAGGCCTTCTGCTGCCGCGCCGATGCGAACTGCAACGAGGAGCCCCCAGAGATGACGTTGATAACCCGGCGCTGGGTTCCCTCTGGGGCTTAGATCCGTAGGGGGCCGTCCTGCGGTTGCTGCACGTGGGCTTGAATCCGCATCGGTCCCCCTGAGGCTGTAATGCATGATCCTATATTCGCATGAAGCTCTCTGGGGGTTGCGGAATGTGGGCTATGGCGGGTGGCCGTGCCTCGAAGGTTCTATCCCTAGCAACGCTCTGTCGAAGCGCCGCGATGGTGGTGCACCCACGCGTATTGTGGCCACCTCAGCCATGCACCTCGCACCACAGACCGTAGGGCTGGTCGCCATCTTCCGCGCGGACCTTGTCATCGCGCGCGCCCCGCCCCCGCCCGCCCCGCAGCCCGATTGCGGCCGGTGGCGTTGTCCTCAGAGCCGCCCTCAATGTCGAAGACGTAACGGGCTCTCCGTGACTTGTGTTGGCCGTGTTTGGGCTTGTCACCTGAGTCCTGGTGCTGGGCGTCCTTGCACTCAGGGGCACCCCTCGATGGCTCTTGCTAGTGCTTGCCTTTCGAAGAACCTTCCTTCGGCGGGGCTTCACTCTTCGCCCCGCCCTGCGCCTGATTAGTGTCAGCGTCTTCACCTTGTGCAACATCCCAAAATATTGAGTTTTAAAAAATTTAAATTCAAATTAATTATTTTAAAGCAACTGGCTTTTATTTGGATTTTCCTATGTTTTTCTGATTTTATTTCAATTTTAAAACAAGAAAATGTATTTTAAATATTTTATTAAAGCCAAAAAGAGTTCATTTTATTTTTCTTAACCTTCCCAGAATTTTTAAATAATTTTTGAGAATTTCTGAAATTAATAATCAATTTTAAAAGATAAAAGGAATTTTATAAAATTATTACAAGCAAATCCGAAATTAAAAATATTTTTAATAAGTCTAAAATATCTCCAGAAATATTCTATGAATTTTCTGGAATTTTTAAATATTATTTATTATTTTTCCAAGCAATTATATTGTTTCTAGCATTTTCTGAAAACTTAATCCAAAAATTAAATCCGAATTAATCTCGGGCCGCCACGTGTCGCGCCCAGATTGAATCCATCTCTCTCCACGATCTAATCCTGGTCCTCCATCACAACTTACCCCTTTATTTAAATCCAACGCGCGAGATCAATCCACTTGCCACGTGTTGCGCATCTGGCCGCCCCATACCCCTTCACTCTCTTTCTCTCACCGACAGGTGGGCTCCACATGTCATATCCTTCTCCTACCTTCCTTTCTTCTTCCTCCCTTCATTCTCTCTCTCTCCTCCATTAGAGCCGAACCCGAAGCTTGAAATCCGGTCGTTTCCTCCGCTCTAACTCCCGATTAATTGCGCAATAAGAGTCCCTAATCACTCCTCCACTAATTGCCGACCATTTCCCCTCTTAATTTCCCCCATTCACGGCCGAAACTTTCGCCTCTTCCCTCTCCGACCGCCGGCCTCTCTCCCCTCCTCTTTCCCCTATAAAAACCCCCCGGGAAGCTCCTTCGGCATCCCCACTCCCTCCCCTTCCTCCTCCACCTTTCGGCCGCCGCCCCTGACCGCCTCCGCCTTCTTCCTCCTCGCCGACCGCCTCCGGTGGTCTTCAAGCCCAGCTGCCGGTGAGCGCCCACCGCCGCCGCTTCCTCCTCCATGCCGCCGCCCTCCACTGCCGGGCGCGGGCGGCGTCTTTGGCGAGCACGTCATCGGTCGGCCTGCCTCGCGTCGGTAGCGTCCACAGCTGCGCCGTGTGGTGCCGGCGTCTTGCGCAGCGATGGCGCCACGTCGCCCCGCGTGCCACCTCGGCCCGGCTCGTCGGTCCTTGGACTCGACCACGGTGGGTGGGCCTACATGTCCGAATTTTCAAAATTCAAATTTTACGACGTCAACATTCGTCATAAATTCCTTTTCTTTAGAAAATATTTGACCGAATTTAAAAATAGTGCTGACGTCATAATTATGATTTTTCAGTACAAAAATAAAACGAAAGATCTTACTTTTCCTTTTCTTTCAATTAAAACTTCCAGAGGCCATAACTTTCTCATTTTAACTCCGATTTGACCCATTCAAATTTCTAAATTTTTCTAAAATCATGAACTACCCAAATATACACTCTTTTTCAATTTTTGAATTTTATTTGAATTTATGTGTATTTATTTGCTTTTGTTGCTTTGTCTTTTTCGCGTGTAGAATCCGACGTCGCCGAAGAATTTGTCTTTGCCTTTTGTTGCTTAAAATTAGAACGGTAGTAAAATGCTTAGTCGTGTTAAATAACTTTTGTAAACTTGGAATGGGAAATTATATTTCATTGATCTAGACTTTTGTTCAGAAATTAGTGGCTATTGTTGTTGCCACTGTTCCTTCAAAAATAAATAAAATGTGACAATTGTTTTAGACCAGGGTGGATGGTTGGTTTGGATTGGTGCGGTTAGCACGAGAACTTGTAAAGAGTATGTTCCGCCCTAGTCAATAAGGACCGACGCTTGTGTTTGTCCAGACTTTGTGATAAATTATCTGGGTCTCATGCCTAAGGAAGCATGTTGGCTATTAAGATGACTTATCTCTTGTGGGTAAAGCTGTACAACTTCTGCAGAGTGTAAAACTATTCAAATAGCCGTGCCCACGGTCAAGGGCGGGCAAGGAATGCATTCACATGGTAGATCATTGGTTTTGGTTTTTAAAGTAAAAGTTTTGGGAGCCGAGAGTAGTTGGAACTCTCGGAGTTGTCCTGGCGGATGTAACCAGTGTGGGTGGATGTAACCCGTTGATTTGAATCTTGGTGGTTAGATCCAGTGATCTAGTGTTGGTGGTTGTAACCTTCACTATTTAACTTGATAAATTCTGTTAAAACAATGACCTTATTTAAATTGATGCCTTCCAAAAATATCTAATGGTATTTGAAATAAAACATTGCTTTGTGCAAAAGAACCATATAACCCTCCTTTGTTAAACCTTGCATCTATTGCATTTTTCCAAGACTTGCGGAGTACTTTATGTACTCACATGCTACACTCAAATAATAATAACCAGAGGAATATGAAGCTCAAGAAGGAAACTTCGACTACGGCGCATATGGATTCGACGAAGGATTTCTGGAGTACTAGGTTGCGCTTCCCCAGTCAATTACCTGTGGCGAATTGATGGGTCTCTGCTGGATTTATCTTTTGCTTCCGTTGTGCTTTATGTTTTGTGTGTGTGTGAGGTCTTGAAACCTCATTTGTAATAAAGAGGTCTTTTGGTCAGTGCTCTCTATTATTGTAATAAAACGTTGTTGGTTATGTATTCATCACTGTTTGACTGTGTGCACTAGCTTTGATCTGGGATTAGTGCTGTAATACACAGAGGGTCCGGATTCGGAAATTCGGGGTCCCGACAGAGATGGTATCAAAGCCAACTTGACTGTAGGACGTGACCTAGTTTAGAATAGAAAAACATTAAGGATCTATATTTATTAAAAATATTTTTAAAATTTTCCATATCTCCTTACTTCTGTTCCATTCTTAACTTTATATTCACTTGTTAAAATCATCTTTACTAATCTTTTCTATTATTTCAACTTGTAGATGGCCGGTTCATCCTCCGTTGACTCGTGGGATTACTTTTCTCACGGAGAGAATATTGGAGCATTTGTTGACCTTCTTCGTCAGCTTATGCAGTACCTAAAGTACCACCAACCGCCGATTTTCAGAGGGCAGAAAGTCAGGATCATGGACCGAGATTCTTGGTCGATGGAGGTATTCCTGTATGCACGGGAAAGGGAATTCAACTCCCAAAGATACCCTATTGATCATCCTCGGACTGATCGCTCGGACGCTATCCAGGATGCAGCTCGCTTGGCTATAGATGACTTGTGCCAGAAGCATAAGGATATCCTGCGACAGACGCCTTTCTGCTTCTTTCCATCCACCCGAGCTGGACAAAGCTACCCAGAGCCTTTCGAGATCGCAGTGGTTGACCCTCGATTGACGCACCAGGTGCAGCTTACTCAGGCGATGGCAGCTACCTACGCCAGTGCCTTGGATGAGATTGGACAGCTTCGGATGCTTCTTACGTCCAGCTATCAGCACTCCGACACCCTCCGTGCTCAGCTCATCTAGTGTCAGGTAGCAGAGTTCGAGCTGGGGTGTCTCAGAGCCGGACAGTAGTCTCCCGTTGACTACACGCCATCTTCACCTGTATCAGCTGTCGTCCCCAACAACCAGGCACCGACTCGCCGCACAGGACCCCGCACCTTGCTCACAGCGCGCAAGAGTGTGCGGCGCCCGAGTCCACTACTTGACATCAGCATTGGACATTCCAGCAGAAGACGTAGTCTTTCCCGTTCTTGCTCCTGCTCGCGGTCGATTACTTCCAGTCATAGTCATCCTCATTCTCGTGCATCTTGCAACCGCCCCATGTGTAGTTGTAGGCAGCTCCATGTGGGAGATCCAGAGGAGGACCCAGAGGAGGATCCTGAGGAGTGTGTCTTCGAGGAAGACGAGTAGTTTGTTGAGTCAGTAGTATCCAAATAAATGTTTATTCCCTTAGAACGTTTTGTATTATGTTGGTGTGCTAGATGGACTGTACCAAGCATTAGCGCACTTGTGGTACAGCCATTCTTAAAAATATTTTAATTTCAAAGATAAGTTTCTTCCAAGTTGTTGTTTGTGTTCTCTCTTGTGTGTTGGTTTGGGATGTTGTTTAGTTTCCCCTGACCCCTTATCTATGCTAATACCCTCTTACATTTTGCTAATCCCGGTTACCGCTTCAGATGGTGAACACAAGGAACAACGCAGGCAACAGCCGTGGTGCCAATGCTCAACCCGAAAACAACATTCCACCACCTCCTACTCAAGCCCCTAGCATGGAGCAGATGATGGCCATGCAACTGCAATTGCTTCAAGCCCTTGCCCAGAATCAAGTTCAACAAGATCCGCATGCGCCTTTTCAGGCACCGCAGTCGAAGTTAGGAGAATTTATGAGAACCAGACCGCCAACCTTTTCCGGTGCAGTAGATCCAATGGAAGCTGATGACTAGATTAAGGATGTGGAGAGGAAGCTAATTTTGGCTCAGTGCAATGATAATGAGAAAGTGTTATACGCTGCCCATCAGCTAAAAAGAATTGCAGCTAACTGGTGGGAGAATTTTTGCGCTGCACATCAAAATGCGCAAACCATCACTTGGGCTGAATTTGAGGAAGCTTTCCGCACTACACATATTCCTACGGGAATAATGGAAATGAAGAAGATGGAGTTTCACAAGCTGCAGCAAGGAAACCTCAGTGTCACTGAGTACCTGAATAGGTTCACCCAACTATCCAGGTATGCTCCCGAAGATGTTGCAACAGATGCAACAAAGAGTTGGCGATTCATGCAAGGACTTGACCCCATCTCAAGGTGCAACTGGTGTCAAATGATTATCCAACATTTCAGCATATGATGAATAAGGCCATTATTCAAGAAGATGCTCAACGTCAGTTGTATGAGGATCGGAAGAGGAAGTTCCAAGCTCAGCAAGGTGCAAGCAGTTCCCGGCATCGTCCTAATCCACCTCACTTCAACAGGCCCTCAGTGCCAAATGTACCAAGGACGCCGTTCAGTCGACCCCACCCGATTCCTCAAGCTCCTCAAATAAGCAATACAGTTCAGCCTCAGCAGAACAAGACTTCAACTGCAGGGGTGCAATGCTTCAATTGCAAGAACATGGGATATTATACCAATAATTGTCCGCAGAAGCGCCCAGCTGTGACCCCTGTTCGTTTCAACCTGGGGACTACACCAGCACGAGCCCCACCTGCAGGACAAGGTCGTGGAGCACCTCAAACTCCAAGGACTCCGCAAGCAATGAACAGAGGGCATGTTAATCATGTCACTGCAGAAGCAGCTCAGGATGCACCAGACGTAGTTCTAGGTAAGTTTCTTGTCAACTCAGTACCTGCATCAGCATTATTTAATTCTGGAGCTTCGCATTCTTTTGTGTCAAAAGATTTTGTTGAAAGATATAATTGGGATGTGCGGTTGCTAAAGAACCATATGCTAGTCCAATCACCTAGAAATGAAATGAGGACTAACACGGTTTGCCCTAGAGCAACCGTAGATATAAACGGAGTAAAATTCCTAGCGAGTCTTATTATAATAGACTCCAAGAGCCTAGATGTAATACTTGGTATGGATTGGTTAACCAAGTATAAAGGGCAGGTAGATTGTGCAAATCGTGCTATTACCCTTACCAACTCTGAAGGAATTCAAGTAAAGTACAAGTCAAAATCATCTTCTTAGAATGGATGTGGGTTGAATAGCTTAAAGGGAATAACTCTGGAAAAGGTGTCCATAGTAAGAGAATATCTAGATGTGTTTCCTGAGGATTTGCTCGGAATGCCACCGGACAGAGAAATTGAATTTGTTATAAATCTATTCCAGAGCATTGCATTCTTTCGTATCATAGGTTTTTGCTGAAAGATGTAATTGGGATTCATTTTTGGTAAAGAACCCTATGCTAGTCCAATAACCTGGAAAAGAAATGAGGACTAATATAGTTTGCCCAAGAGCAACTATAGATATAAACGAAGTTAAGTTCCTAGTTAACCTTATTATAACAGACTCTAAGGGCATAGACGTAATACTTGGTATAGATTTGTTAACCAAGTATAAGGGGCAAATAGATTGTGCCAATCGTTTTATTACTCTTACCAGTGTTGAGGGAATTCAAGTAGAGTATATTCCTAATACACCTTCAAAGAGTGGATGTGTATTATACAGCTTGAAGGTGATAACTTTGGAAGATGTGCCTATAGTGACGGAATACCCAGGTGTATTTCTTGAGGATTTACTAGGAATGCCTCTAGATAGAGAAATTGAGTTGCTTATTGATTTGCTAAGTGGTACAACTCCGATTTTCAAGAGACCCTACTGCATGCCACCAAACGATCTAGCTGAAGTCAAGAAGTAGATTCAAGGGCTACAAGAGAGATTTTGTTGGACCAAGTTCATCATCTTGGGAGCACCAATACTTC
The DNA here is from genome assembly GCA_036346245.1 of Bonia amplexicaulis. Lineage (NCBI taxonomy): Eukaryota > Viridiplantae > Streptophyta > Magnoliopsida > Poales > Poaceae > Bonia > Bonia amplexicaulis. Next base: position 14,997,861 of record CM070755.1, on the reverse strand, counting down.
TAGTAAAGAAGAAAGATGATAGTCTTCAAATGTGTGTGGATTACAGATCTCTAAATTATCTGACCATCAATAACAAATATCCTTTGCCCCGGATTGATGATTTATTTGATTAGCTAAAAGGTTCTTGTGTTTTCTCCAAGATTGATCTTCATTCAAGTTACCATCAAGTGAACATTAGAATGGACGACATGTTGAAAACAACATTCTCTACCCAGCATAGATTGTATGAGTATACAGTGGTATTGTTTGTCTTAACAAATGTACTAGATTGTGGGGACCCCCGAGCGCGGCAGCACCCGCGGTCGGCGTATGTGTGTTATGTACTAGTTCCGTGATCAGTAGCTAGTACACACATTCACAACATTGAGAACACATCCATACACATTGTATATATTTAATTTGTGACAAAGGGGTGAATACATAAGCTATGCATAAAGTTTACAATATATGGCCGACAGGCCAAGTAAATACCAAAGTCAAGAGTAAATAGCAGTGATAAGTAGAAGTATCCAGTGGTATGCCACCATAGCCCACAAGCAACTGAATGGGGATTATGCCCTAGAAAAACCCATCGTTGAACTCCCCAATGCCGGGGGCAAAGTACACATCATCTGGCACGTATCCTTCTCCATTCTCTAATCAACAATAATTTAAGCATGGTTGAGTGCATGCTCAGCAAGACTTGTAGTGTATGCAAGGCTATCAAAGGATGAGGCTCTATGTTAAGTTATTTTCAACATGAAGCAAATTTTATTTGTAATATCCATAAGTAGTAATTTGCAAATGGAATTGTAAAGTGCATTGACATGTAATGAAGTAACATTTATATAACTTTGATAATAGTGGCTCAAATCCATTCACAGCCTTCCCTGGCTGAGAACATCACATAAATCCCACCCATGGGCATGGCACACGGAAGACGCATACATGTCATCCCATATGTTCAGTGAAATAGTTTTGAAAAGGAAAGCTATACCCTTTGTGGATACATCCAAGCTTACTCATGACCAAGAACACGGCTATTTAAGTAGTTTTTAACACTCTGTATAGGTTGTGTAGCTTTACCCATATGAGATAATCAATTATACTATCGGCAACTTCATGCTTCTTTTGACGTGTGATGAAAATTGATTATTATATATCATTTAGATAATCTAGTCCTAACCTTGCACCAGCCCAATGAATGCTAAACCTCTCTTAGGTACACCCCTAAGAGAGCATTTAAATCCTCATTTAGGTACACCCCTAAGTGAACACCCTCACTTAGATCCTTCCCCCAAGTGGGCATTCAATGTTGTATTAGCAAGCTTTGGTCCCAACACCTTGGTGAAGGGTGCCCCTATGAGCAAACCTTATCGGAATGCCCTTACTACATATGTGTCTACCACAATGCAAGGTTAAACCTAGGTAACTTAATCGGCTAAATGTGAGATCTCTCTCGTGTGAGATCACCTCTCACATTTGATAGATTATCATATAACTCACCCGTGTCCAAAAACTAGGTTTTCATTTTGTTTTACACCAAACGAATAGAGGTTCCTCCTCTAGTCCAACATTTTGAAACCATCGTGCCCACGTGTAAACTTGTTTGAAAGATCAAACTTAGCAGCAACTATTGCTTGGCTAAGCCTCTAGAACATGTGCTCAAGGTAATATACCCAAAATTTGACATTAGCTATGTCTAACCATGTCCTAAGGGTTAAAACAGTGAGGATATCAAATTTGCAAGGAATGTTCAATGCATTCAAGAGGTCGTAACTACCAATACCCACAGGATAGCAATTTTTCTGAAACTTACACACATGCATTATAGATTTTTGCAAACAATGTACAATAATTGAAATACTAGAATCAATATGGTCAAAGGGGTTGCTTGGCTTGCTTAAATTACCATGGTCGTGACCTTACTCAAAACCTCAAAATCTTCAAGCTATATATTGGTCTTCGTCTTTGTCTCGATTCTGCTCGAGTTGGTGCTCCTTTAGGACTTTGACTTCTAATTAAGCGATAAGCGATCGAAAGACCAAATAAATCCAAAGGACTGCAAAAGATCCAAATAAATCCAAAGAGAACTTTATTAAGTTTTATTAGAATTGAGTTCAGTGATGTAAGTTTAGAGGGTGAGGGATGTTTGACATAGTCGAATGGAGTTTGAGTGAACAAGGGGATGGCAGGGAAGCTTTGCTGGGAAGGAAAACAAGGAATAGCCGATCAAAGGTGAAGGAATATTCACAGGAACATTCCTCTTCTTAACTCAAGAGGGCTAAGAATAGCTGATTGCAGAGTACTTTGGCTTGGTTTGAGATATCTCTTCTCAGCTAGGACAGTACTCTTTATGACTACCAACGTTCTTCGGCCGCTACAGAGTTCTACCAACTTCTAACACTTCGGCTGCTACTCAATTCTATTTACAACTACTCAAGCATACGATGCTACAGCCTACGACCACTGTAGCTTATGGCCTTACAATCATTATGGATACCGACCATACGAGTCCACTTACGACTTATTTGATACTCAGATGTTCCAACCGTTATGGTACTCGGTAACTCTGACTACCGATCACCGCACTTTGACCACATAGGTCTTTGACTATGTCAATCCTACAGCAACTCTGGTCGTACCGCTCACATAGAACCGATACTATTGATCTTCATCTACGCGGGTCTTCTGAGCATCGACTGAGTACTGTAACTTACGTCTATCGACCAAGTACTATACCGACGACCTGTTTACTATACCTCACGACCGATCTACTGCACTTATGACTGATCTACTTGCACTTATGACCGATCTACTATACTTACGACCGATCTAATGTATTTCACGACCGATCCACTATAGGTTTCAACTGTCAACTATTGACCATGGCACTTTGACCACACAGGTTTTTGACCACTTCGGTCCTACTGCAACATTGGTCGTACCGCTCACACAAAGCCAGTATTGTGGTTAACGACTATGGTTTGAGGTCGAAGATTATGACTACTACAGTGGTCGAAGATTTCAACAATGGCTACGAACGAAGATTTTGACAACGTCAATAGTTGAAGATTTTGACAACGGCAGCGATCGAAGATTTCAACAACATCAACGGTCGAAGACTTCGACAATAACTACAGTCGATGATTTTGACAATGTCAGTGGTCAAAGAGTACGACAACGACTGTAATCGAAGACTTCGATAATTGTAGCAGTCAAAGATTTTGACAATGTCAAAGGTCGAAGACTTCAACACGGCATCAGCTGAAGAGTTCAACATGGCAGCGATCGAAGATCTCGACTCCGGCTGCGGTAGAAGATTCCAATAGCGCTGCTAACTTTTAACTTTGACTGCTATGGTTCTGTTCTCGTGTTCGACTACTACGGTGTTCTTTTCGAGTACATTTACTTTAGTTCTATTTTTGACTTTAATTGCTTTCAATTCTTTTATTCATTCTGACCACTACGGGGCGTGAGCTAAAACGGAGCCGGGTCCTTGGTTCCGCATGCGTAGGTGAAGAATTGAGGCCCGACCTGGAGGATAGGGCTATCGGCAGTAAGGCAAGGGAAGGCTCTACAGGGCTATGAGCTACTGGGGCTCGATTGGGTGCTAGGGGAGCTTCCAAGGGGAGGAGAAACTCACCGAAGACGATGACGGCACTCGAGAGGGAGCGGAGGAGGCTGGCATTGGAGACCTTACTGGCAGTGAAGGGGACTGTGTCGACAGTGAATCCTAGCAAAAGAGAAGCTACAAAAAAAAGGGTGTGCATGAGCTTGCTTGCATGCATGCGGAGGTATGGGTGAAAGGAATTGAGGTATGACACACCAGAGGAGCTCACCAACATCACGTACGACTTAAATTTCTCGATGTTCCAAAGAGCAGAGTGCTCAAGGATCATGCGCAAGAGACCGAAAGGGTGAGCTGATGAGAAAATGGTATGGTCAGAGGGGTTTTATAGGCATGGTTGAAAACTCACCGTGGAACGTGAGGCGCCGACAGTGACAAGGGGGAAGATATGTGTCATGTTTGAGGCGACGGTTAGGCAGGGTTGGCAGCAATAGAGAAAAACTGTGGGTGCGGCATCTAAAATTGAGGGCAGCTCAAGCCATGACCTTGGTTGAGCTGGTGCATGCGCATGAGGTGGAAGATGATTATTGCCAGTGGGCCCAACGCATTTGCAAGCGATGAGAGACGGCCTAACGAGATTCTTGGTTATAAACACGACATGCAAAAGGGTTTTCGAGTTGTGTGTTTGAGTACTTGTGTTTTCGAGTACTCGTGACAGAGCTTGCTAGTTGGTCTAGCTACATGAACAGGAGCAAACAGTCAAAGCTCTCGAGGGCCAACTTAGTAGTCATGAGGCTCAAGGCTGGGATGCACGGAGGAAAGGTGTGGCGTAAAGCATGGCCATGTTGTCATGGTGTTGTGGTGGGATGGGTGACACGACATGGTGCATTGTGCATGGGTTATCAGCAGAGATGAGAAACAACGGGCGTGGTATTTAAAATGATGAGCATGGCATCAAAACTAGTGGCCTGTGCTCATGCAGGCTGGAGGTCGAGAAGGGTACTGCAAGTGCACCACACTCGGCAGTGAGAGAGAGAAAAATGGTGAGGAGAGCTGAGAGGTTTGGGCATTTATAATACTCATTAGATAGGCACAAAAGATTTATGAAAACCTTTGTGAATGCTCTTGATATAGAGTGGATGATTGTGTAAATTTTCAGAGTTTCATATTCTCTTGATTTTCTAGAAAAAAACTAAGAAGACTTGTTGCTTAATTTAGATATATTTATTTGATTTAGATAGCTTCCGAACTTGCTTTGTGCCAAAATTATACTCGTGGCTTTTTAGGATGGTTTCCACCATGCCACTCTTAACTGTATTTTCTAACATTTGATTTCGATTCAATCTAATTTGTATTTTGTGCACTTTTGATTTTGAAATTCAAATGTTCCAAAGAAAGTCCAATAAAGAGCCAAGGAAACAAAATGCATTCAAAAAGTTTAAAATTTTCTCATTTTTTTCATGCCCTGGAATTTGGGATGTTACATAGATTATTTCATTAATTTGATGAATAAGGTGTTCGTGGAATATCTAGATAAGTTTGTGTTGGTATTCATCGATAACATTCTTATCTACTCCAAGAATGATAAAGAACATGAAGGACATATGAGGATAGTATTGGAGAAACTTATAGAGCACCAGATGTTTCCTAGGTTTGGCAAGTGAATTAGCCTTCCTTGACTTACCGAAGTCAAGAGTATATTTGAAAAACTTATCATTTCATGTGAAAAAGTTATCCCAAAACAAAAATTATGTTTAAGCAGGTCTAAGAATTCAATACAAAATTCTCTAGTCCATACTAGTGTATTAACTAGAGTTTTATTCTAGGGTGACAAGGTGTAAGGATTTGCAATGTCAAAGGAGGTAAAAACAAATAGGCATTAACTAAATTTAAAACTGGAATTGAAATACATTGAATAAAATATGCATGCAGAATAATTTAAAACAACATAATTTTATTTTGCAAACTAGGATCAACATAATCAAGGTGTGTGACTTGCCTTGCTCCTCAAATGGGTGTGAATCGTCATCGTAGAATTCTCCAGAGTCGTTGCAGTCTACACATGAAAATAACCCACCAAACTCAAATAAATTCAAAATAAATTCAAATAACCACAAATATTTAAAATAAGGATAGAAATGGATAGATTGGAATTTTATAATGAATTTAGAAATTTGAATGGGCTCAATCAGAGCTAGGGCGAAGGAGAACGGGCTTTCAGAGGTTTAAAATCAGAGAAAAAGAATAAATCAGATTTTCTGGAATTATTTTTCTCAAGTAAATTGGAATTATGATGTCATCCCTGGAAATTTATTTTTGGACGAATTATTTTTCTACTAAAAAATATGGGTGAGATGTTGACAGTGGGCCTGGGTCTATGGACCGAGTCCACGGACGAAGGAGATGGCTGAGGTGGCAAGGAGAATGATCAGTGCTTGCATGGCGCTGATGGGGCGGGAAGGCACCGAGGTGGCCAGAACGTGGCGCCACCTCACCTGCCCATCAGCTTGACGGCCGACGTGGCCTGGCCGGCCAGGGTAGCGCTCGGGACCCGAGGGTCACCGGCGCTCCAGTGAGCGACGACGGTCGGGGAACGACGGCACGGTCACGTTCGGTGAGGAGGAGAGAGGTGCGTGTGGGGGAACTCGGGGGTGGGCGCGGGTTATACCGAAAACGATCGGAAGTGGGCCAGTGGCACGGCGGAGATGGCTCGGGCCTCGGTGCGGTGGAGATGGCTCGGGCTCCGGTGTGGCGGTGCTCCAGCGGTGACTTGGCTCGGTGGAGGAGCGGAGGAGGTGTGCATGGCGGTGAGGAAGGTGAGGGTGCCGACGGGGAGGCTCGGGGAGGTCCGACGCGGTGGCTATTGCTCACGGAGTTGGCGGCGGCCGAGAAAGGAAGCACAGTCGGGGCGATGGGGATCCCGAGAGAGGTAGTGGAGGAGGGGCGGGTGGAGTGAGGGTGGCGGTGCTCGGGGAGTGGGTTTATAAAGGGTCGGGGAGGGGCCGGCACAGCGGAATTTCTCATCGGAGAAATCTGGGAGGTGGCGGCGATTTCGGGTGGATGATGCCGAGTGGGGAGTGGCGAAGGTGGGCGATGAGCGCGGGAAGTGCGGCGCACGAAGGGTGAAGTGGGGCGACACTCGCGCGAAAAGGGGATGGGTCCGGGAAGGGCGGAGTGGCGCAACGGCCGCAGCGGCGCTTGCGTGGGGGAAGAAGAGAGCGTGGGAACGAAGGGCCTGACAGGCGGGGCCCAAGGGCGTGAGAGGAAGTGAGCAGACAAAGCGGACGACAGAGATCTCGCCACGAGCAAGGGGAGATAATCGGGCGGCCGGGAGAGTTAAGTGGGAGTGAACGAGGGAGATGGGCCGGGTGGCGGCGTGGCTAAATCTGTCCCGAACACGCGTCGCACAGGGAGGTAGGGAAGGTGGGTTGAGTCAGGACAGCTGGATGGGGTCGGGCGGTGACGTGGATGGATCCAGACCGTCCACGCGTCGGCTGGAGGGAAGGCGGGGAATTTAAAATTTGATTTTTATTTTTGATTTTTCAGAAATCCCAAGAAAGGAAAATAATGCTCAGAAATATACCAAATAACTTCCAACAATTCCAGAAAACTTTACATCCTGGAACCATTTTGGGCTTAAATAAAATATTTCCAAGTTAATTTGATATTATATTTTTATACTTGAAATACTTTTTAGTTTTAAAATTAGATTTTAAACTCTAGAAAATCCAGATAAATGCCAAATAAATCCAAATAATTAATTTTGAATTAGGATTTTTATATGAAATCAAAATATCATTTATGTAATAATATTTTTAGGTTTTAATTAAATCACTTTTCAAAATCAAGCCTTTTAAAAGCAGAAAATCAGAGCAAAACAAAAATAAAACTTAGGCAACAAAAATACTTATTTGTAATTCAAATTTTATTTTAATATTATTTATTTATTTTTAATTTAATAAAACCTCGGCTGTTACAATCTACCCCCTTAAAAAGAATCTCATCCCCGAGATTCGAACGGGCTAGCAAAGAAATGGGTTTGGATCTTACTCTGCATGGCTTGAGCTGATATCTGATTCAGGCGTCCTTTCATCCACTTCTGTGGCCTTCTGTTTGCTGTTTGGAGGTTGTTGGCAGTTGGTGCTCTAGGTGTTCCATTCTCACTACCTGTTGCTTCTTGGGGCAGTTATTTGCATAGTGTCCCGTATCATGGCAGTTGAAACAAGTAACTCCTACTGCAGGGTTTGAGTCCTTTGGGAAGTCAATTGTCAACACTTTGTTGTCCTCGGTGTCGGGGAGAGTGTTGGTCAGGACTTGATCTCCAGCTAAAGACGAAGGCTGGAATCTGTTGGCATGCGGTGGAGCTCTTCTAGCTTTGGAAAAGCTTCCTGTGTTCATGTGCTAGGCATACATCCGTCTCTTTCGATCCTCCATCTCTTAAGTGCTTGGACTTTTGGCGGATTGCCTTGCTGACAAGCTGGTAGAAATCAGCATAATCGTTGGACAGAAGATGAACCGACAAGTCATCATTGAGTCCTTCCAGGAATCTTTCCTGCTTGGCTTCATCTATGGCAACGTCTTCTGGTGCGTAGCATGCCAATCGGTTAAACTTCTGTAGATATTCATTCACAATACAACTTCTTTGGCGTATAGCTCGAAATTCTCTCTTCTTGAGAGTGACGATGCCAGCGGGGACATGAGCTTTACGAAAGTTCTACACAAACTCATTCCATGTGATAGTCTGAACATTGGCATGCGCAACGGTATAAGTGTCCCACCATTCTGATGCTAGTCCATTCAGCTGATGAGAAATAAATAAAACTATTTCCCGATCACTACATTGGATAATGTCCAGTTTCTTTCCCATGACTCTGAGCCAATCGTCTGCGTCCATAGGGTTAGTGCTGCTGGAGAAGGTCGGGGGACACAACCTCATAAATTTCGATAGTTTGACTGTGGAGCTTGAGCTGGTACTAGCGGAGTAAGTTGTGCAGGGTTGTTGATGGTCTGCACTAGTAGTTGAATGAGCTGATTCTGGTTTGCCATCATTTGAGCCCAATCAGGTTCATTTGCTGGTAGAGGAGTGGGAACGGGCTGACTTCCTTGTGTTCCATTAAGGTTGTTGTTGCTGTTGTTCCTTGTGTTCACCATCTGCTCATTGCTTTTAAGAATTAGGAGAGAGGGGACTCAAGGCAAATGGGGAATAGGGGATATTTTGCGCAACCCAAAACAAAATACCAACTTAGCAAAACTTTATTAATTAAAAGTTTTAGCTACCGACAAGAGAGAAAATTGGCAGCTCATAACAACGTTTATTAGCTAACTTAACAATTTAACCTAGAGGGGTAAGGGTCATCTTGGTGTGATCCTTCATGGCTCTCGTGGTACGAAGCGCGATCCTTCAATGCGAAGATTGAAATGGTGGCAGAGACGAAGAACTGCTTTATGAGTGGCTTCTTGTCTGGGTTTCTCAAATGAGTAATGGTTTCCTTTGAAGTAGTAACAAAGACTTCCATGTCCAGTTCGCTTGGTGATGAGCAGAGTGAAGCGATGTCCCATTGTCTGATCTGCATGGCTATCTTCTTGGTGCATGTACATAGCTCGACATCGAAATCCCAAATGGCGAAGGAGTCGATGAAGGCCTATACTCCATCAATCATTTGGTGCATCTTGATAAGTGTTCATCTATAATTGTTTGAAAAGAGGGAAGTTAGAAATAAGTTTTTGAATGATGACATAAAGGTGAGGAAGGATTTAGAGATAAGGGTAAGCAAAGAAAGAGAGGTAAGATTAAGCATAACTTTTGAAATTACTGGTTATTAAAAATAAGTCCTTAGTGTTTAACCAATCTATTCTACCTACGGTCACGTTTAGAGTCGTCATGGCTCTGATACCACCTCTGTCGGATCCCGGAGCAACGACTCCTGGATCCTCTATGTAAATCGCTCTAGTCCAGGATCAGCTAGTGCACACAGTGGAACAAAGATAGATATGAAGCACAAATGACCAACTATATTAAATAAAAGAGTACGGCCTCATGGCCAAGTCTTACATCAATGCTCATTGGAAACAATAATAAGGCAAACAACTGTGGAAGCAAACTGATAAAAGCGAAGCCCATGCCTGCCCACAGGCAAACGACAGTAAGACACACCCTACTCGTCCAAGTCTTCACCGTAGTTGAAGTCATCTTACTCTGTGTGGAGATAGCAAGGTGAGTACAAACTTGTACTCCGCAAGTCACACGGAGATATGCAAATATAATGATAAAGGCAACAAAGGAAGGCTTATAGGGTTAGCTTGAGTATAAAACAGCATTTAAAGAAATACAATAAATATATTGAAATTACTGAATTTAATACAGTAAGTAAAAACAATAATTGTAGATGAAATTAATACCGTTAGTGCAGGCTCCGACCAAACACTAACCTATCCACGAGCATCCCACCCGGACCATCTTTGCCAAAAATATCTCGTATGGATTCCATCCATCCACATGTTTCCAAACACTCATGGATTCCATCCATCCACAAGCTTTTCAGTCACTCATGGATTCCATCCATCCACAAGTTTTCAATATCTCATGGATTCTATCCATCCACAAGGTTTTCATAAATCATTTTGAAAAAAATCTAATTCGTAAAAAACTTTTACTCACCATGCCCATGACCATGGGCACGGCTATTCAGGATAGATTATACACTCTGCAGAGGTTGTACAGCTTTACCCACAAGACATGATCATCTCATATTGCCATGCGATTAACACATTTCCTTAGGTGTGCGGCGAAGAGATCATGACAAGGCTTTTACAATGCAAAGCCTTCAACCTGGCCAAGCCAACTCTAAGGTTTCACCCTAGTAAGGAATCCACCAGACCGGAACCCCCTCTTGAGCCGAGTGAGACTTCTCATGGCCACGCCACACTCACTTTCAACCTACGATGAGACTCAGGTTATGACCCGCAAATTAGTTAGTCAGAACTGTCCCATACCAGCCTTGTGGTAGTACGATAGGGCTTTGCAACAGTGGCTCGCAGACCGGTCCTTAATTGACATAGGCTCAACCACATACCCCTATGCCAAACAATCAACACTGTGTCTCCAAACAAAATTTATACTTACAATTGCTTGTTGAACACTACCAGAGCAAGAAGAGGTGATCACTCGGCCGATTACCTTTGCGCTACGGGTTTTGGCCATGATGATGCCGTTCTTTTAAGGTTTAATCCTTGTTAGTAGCATGTGGTTGGACTGAGCCATACTTGCTGCAATTTATGCCTCTTTTATCGTTTGTTCTGTTGTAAACTTTATATCATGTAAACTATTTGGCCGGCCAATCAGCCCCTTTTGTTATGAAACCAGTCATGTATGACCTAATTTCAATTGTTTGTTATATCTTGCTATTTTGTTTTATTTATTCGTGTATGGATGTGATATGAATGTTGCTGTATATTTATGGTAGCCACTGATCATAGGACTAGCACGATAAATAAACATGGATTCGGAATAAATTTTCTGGTCCGACACTACGCATACGTACAAATTCACATTTCCTGACAAAATCACCATGAACGTACTCTCACTACCAAGTAGGCCCTGTTCAATTGCATTTGGAACCGTCCAGCGGATAGGGCAGCATGCATGCGAGTGCAGTTTGCAGCGACTTCACGTACAAGGATTGATTCATGCGTGCCTGTAGCAGTGCTCTTTCTCCAACCATCCAACGGCGTGCTCTTTTATTGCGCCGCCTCCATGGCTATCTCCCCCACCACCCCTTCCCACATGGCGAGTCTAGTGCACAGGTGACCATCACTTAATGCTCCACTGCGGCTTTACAACACTGCGGTCATGTCTATATAAGGCACTGCACTGCGAAGCGGTTGAGACCCAAGCCGAAAGCTCCTTCTTCACGAGTAGCCCGTAGCCAGCCAGCCATGGTGAGGGGAGGTGGAGCAATGGGTGGCAAGGCAGTGGCGCTCGCTGTGCTGCTCTGCCTGAGCAGCGCGGCGGTGGGCGCGTGGGCTCGGCCGGTCGCCGCAGCCGAGGGAAAGCACGTCGGCGATGAGAAGTTCTTCTGGCTGAAGTACTTCTGCAAGGGACTTGGAAGTGGATTCGGCTTCGGCAACGGTGGCGGAATTGGCGGTGGGTATGGGAAAGGTGGAGGGTTCAGCGGAGGCAGCAGCGGAGACGGCAGCGGTGGACTCGGTGGTGGAGGTGGAGGAGATCTCGGTGGCAGCGGTGGCTATGGTGGAGGTGGTGGTGGAGGACAAGGAGGCGGTGTTAGTCATGATATCGGCGGTGGATACAGCAAGGGTGGCGGACTTGGCGGAGGTTATGGTAATGGTGGCGGAATCGACCATGGCTTTGGTGGTGGTTTTGTTAAAGGTGGAGGTCTTGGTGGCGGCATTGGCCATGGCACCGGTGGTGGATACGGCGAGGGCAGCGGTCTTGGCGGCGGCATTGGCAAGGGCACCGGTGGTGAGTATGGCAGTGGTGGTGGTCTCGGTGGTATTGTGGGACATGGCATCGGCGGTGCCGGTGGCTACGGAAAAGGCGGTGGTCTTGCAGGCGGCGTTGGTCAAGCACTCAGCGGCGCTGGCCTTGGTGGAGGCTTCGGCAAGGCAGGCGTGTTAGGCGAAGGAGGTGGATCCGGTGGTGGCGGCGGCGGTGGACTTGGTGGAGGCTTCGGCAAGGCAGGCGGGTTTGATTTCGGGCTTGGCAAGGGCAACTGTCACGGCGGCGGTGGTGGCGGCGGCCACTGATACGTCTGCCCGTGCGCCGTCGGCTCTGTGTTCGTGAGCTCTATTTGCCATCGTACGTAATACTTGTGGAAGCTGTTGCTTGCTAGTACTCGTCGTGTTCAGCTTGTTGGGTTTTCTCGTTGGGAGAGATTATCCTGTACCTGTATGTACGTACTACTTAGCTAGTTTGGTGATGGTGATATATATGATCACACTGTGTACGTACTTCATGACATGTCATGTCCGTTCAAATTATTAGAAATATAATAAATTAAGTAATTAAGCAGGTTTAATGACGCGTGCGTTAATGATCCTGGCATTTAATTGATCCGGGCAAATATCTGCTTCTTAATCCATGAATTCGCCGGTTCTTATTCGGTAACGGTTTTGCTATTGTCAAGGCGACCGAAATTTTTTTATCTCTCAGTCACTTGAAGTTGCACTCTCAATCAACTAAAATTGCAGCCCCTCTCTAACAAAAACAACTGCAATTTTAGTTGATTGAGAGTGCAACTTCAATTACACTTAGTTGCACTCTCAATCAATTAAAATTGCAGCTCCCTCCAAAAAAACAACTGCAATTTTAGTTGATTGAGAGATCAACTTCAAGTGACTGAGAGGTAAAAAAATTTCAGTCACTTTGACAATAGTCACTCCCATTCGGTAATGGCATGAGTCCTCCAAGATATAATAGCAGCACACGCAGTTTGATTTAACATAACTGGGAGATTAATTTACCACTTCTCAGAAAGTCAGAATGGCCAAAAAGGTCAGGTAGTTGTGCACCCAACTCGATCACGCGCAAAACATCGATCGCCGGAGTTAGATATGAGTCAGAAATTACACGGTTGGATGGCCATGCAGGCAGGCCGTGAACTCACTAACCCGTGCATTCGCACGGACTATTGATAGTATGGACATTTGCATAATTTTAAATAGATATATTAATCGTATGAAGGATTGAAAACTAAGGTTAAGATCTTATTGGGTTAAAATTTGAAGTGGTAAGAATGTAAATGGAGTGACAAAGGATAAAACTATGAGCTAGCCATGAGAATTAAACTAATTAAATCTGATTACTGAAAAATAAATCATTGATCCATCGATGCGAATCCTAAACTAAAAATCTTAAGTATAGATATACAAATACATATTCATATAAAATTCAACTTGCAGTTTTCTGGAATTTTTAATTCCAAATTTATATATGTGGACATACATATTCGTCTAATATTTGGAATTATGCCTTATTTGTGTATTTGGAAATTCATATTCATATACAAAGCCATTTGCAATTTTCTATAATTATTAATTCCGAATTGTTATGCATGGAAATACATATTCATATACAAATTAATTTCCAAATTTCAATTCTTAAATCCGAATTTATATATATGGAAATACATATCTGCACACAAATCTATTTGCTATTTTTGGGATTATTAATTCATAATTTGTACATATGGAAATACATATTCACAAGCAAATCAATTTGCTAACAAGGAAAATCAGATTCACATGCAAACCAATTTTCTATTTTCTGGGTTTAATTATTCCCAATTTCAGAATTAGTACTTCACAATTTGTATTAGGCATCTTTGTTTTGATCTGAACCGTTATAACTTGGTCCCACAGCAAATAGATAGCTAGATATTTTTCTTTTTCTCTTATTAACATAGGAATTTAGTCAGAGTGGCTAATTAGTATGGGTATATATTTTTTAGGATTAATAATTCCGAATTTCAGAATTAATAATTCACAATTTGTATTTGGAATCCTTGTTTTGATATGAACCATTATAACTTGTTCCTACAGCAAATAGATGGTCAAATATTTTTCTTTTTCTCTTATTAACGTGGGAATTTTATCAAAATGCCTAATTATTAGTATAGGTATTTCCTCGGAGAGCCTAATTAGTATAGGTATATTTTCTAGGATTAATAATTCTCAATTTCAAAATTAATAATTCACAATTTGTATTTTTCATTTTTATTTTTGGAATTATTAATTCCAAATTTGTATATGCGGAAATACATATTCACATGCAAATCTATTTGCTATTTTTTGGGATTAATAATTCCGAATTTGAGAATTAATAATTCACAATTTGCATTTGGCATCTTTGTTTTGACATGAACACGTTATAACTTGGTCACACAGCAGATAGATTGCCAGATATTTTTCTTTTTCCCTTATTAATATAGGAATTTCCTTAGAGTGCCTAAGTAGTATAGTATATATTTTTTGGGATTAACAATTCCGAATTTTAGAATTAATAATTCACAAATTGTAGTTAGCCTTTTTTTTGAGAAAAGTAAATTGTGAGTCCCTGAACTTGTTAGTGGGGTTCACATAGGTCCCTAATCTATGAAACTATCCAATCCGGTACCTAAACTTACTTAACTGGATCATCGGAGGTCCAAAAGAGACTGGGCTGGCCTTGACTATTGACGTGGACGGTTGACCGTGACGTGGACTCGCCAGCGTAGCTCATGTGTGGTGGTCGACGAGGCATTTTCCTAATCCCTAATTCCCCACTCCGCGTCCACCTCTGCTAACGAAGGTGATCCATGGTCGAGCGTCGACCCGTCCCCACTACCTCGATGCCACCGAGCCGCTTGCCGTGTCCCCGTGTCACCCACTCTCTCTTTCCTCCTCACTACACGCTGCCCCTGCCACCCTTGGCCTTCGTGTCGCCCCTGCTCCTCCAAAGCTTCCAACGGTTGAATCCCTTCTTCCTGCTATTTAAGCCTTAGCCATGCCTTTCCTGATCACTCCACATTGCCTCCCCTCCCACTGCCCCGGCCGTTCCTCGCTCCTCTGAGCTCGCTACCGCACCGATGAAGCCTCTTTCAGCCATCGTCGCTGCCAACTCTGCTCGGTGAACTCCGAACACCTCTAGGTGTTTCCTTGTGTTCTTCGTGCCCGACTCTCACTCTCACTACACCTAATTGGATCCTCATCCCTCGCAAACCACTGGCGGCCTTCATCTTCTTCGACTCTGGTGCCCCCTACCCCGTCGCTCTACTACCTCCCCGTTCAATCATCCGCTCGTAGAGCTTCACTCGGACCTCTTGAAGCCACCCCAACCCTAGCTTGGATACCTCTTCCCCTTCGACAAGCCCACACCATCGCCTACCACATCGCTGACCAGCTCTTCATCAAAAGCCCCTCTAGGTGAGCTCCCGTCCCCCTATAGATGATCTCCCCAGCCGGAATTGGCCTCGGGTGCTTCACCCCACCGTGGTGCCATGGTCACCGCTGCCACCACTGCATAAGCCCACCGTCGGTTGCTGCCAAGGTCGAGTTGGGCCACACCACCTAGCCTGTATGTGCTCACGGGCCTAAAGTGATGGGAACGGGGTCCCGATCTTCCAACAGGTTCTGGATAAATTCGATTTGGTGGAGTCGCGACACAAATCGATCCGGCTTCCGAACAACACGTCCCGAACCCCGCAATCGCAGCACCACGTCTCCTCAGGTTATCAACCGTGCGCTGCCCGGTTGACCTTGCCAAGAAGGCTAATCCTCGCCTGCGAATCGAAGAACACAAGCAAGAACAAGGAAGAACACAACCAAATTGCAGATATATTGATGAAGCACTCGAAAATTGGGGTCTCACAAACCGATGACGGCGAAACTGTTCAAAGACAGAATTAATCTAAGCAAAAACCCAACCCTAATGGTGGGGGTGGCGGCTGTATATAAAGGAGTAAGGGGCGTGCAAAACCCTGGACGCGTCCTTAATGGACTCCAACACGATACAAAGCGAACGGCCCAAAAGACGGTGTCACAGCACCCTGACAGATTCTGGACGTCCACTTGTTTCGACGATTCCCGTTGACTCAGAAGGAATTTTGATATGAGACCAGAGCCATTGGAAAGCTTATCTTCTCAGCTTTCCATACATATGTGGAACGTCCAAAACGGAGTCCGGATGCGATCTGGGCGTCCGTTTTAGTGCGGCCTGGTCCTGGACTCCGAATTGGATTCGAAGTGGGCTTGAGTTGGACATCCAACATGATTCGACCACCCTTGCTGGACTCGTGCGCCTCGTAGCCCTTCTCCAAGTACTTCTTGATCCTCTCCATGGTTCCTAATCATAATTAAATCATTAGGTAGTAATCGATTCTCAAATGAACAAAAGAAGTACTTAGGAACGAGCTCACATGTAAATTCAATTGTCGGCGCGAGCTCTAGTGATTGGTCCTTGAATATCAAGTGGAGGAGTGTTGTGTATATCCGAAGAAGTGATGTCCTCATCATAAAGGACCCATTTCAGCCATTGCCGCCGGCCGCCACCGCTTCCTTCGCTGCTGGCAAGCCTCGCCCCTTGTCAACAGCGGAGTTGCCCTCAACTCAGCCTCATCTTCTTCTCCCAAGCATGGCTTCAAATCTGAAATGTTAAAGGTGGGACTAACCCCAAACTCGGGAGGCAACTCAAGTTTATATGCATTATCATTTATCTTCTCAACTATCTTAAAAGGACCAGCAGCTCTAGGCATCAATTTTGACTTTCTTAACTCAGAAATCTATCCTTTCGCAAGTGCAACCAAACAAAATCACCGGTTCAAGTTTAACTTCCTTTCTACCTTTACTACCAGTAATCCTATATTTTTCATTCATCTTTTCA
Organism: Bonia amplexicaulis; assembly: GCA_036346245.1. Lineage (NCBI taxonomy): Eukaryota > Viridiplantae > Streptophyta > Magnoliopsida > Poales > Poaceae > Bonia > Bonia amplexicaulis. The sequence goes on along the minus strand of CM070755.1, from coordinate 14,980,936 downwards.
ATGTTTGCCTTAGTAGTCTCATGCATTTTGAGAATAAAATCAGCACGCTCCTTAGCATCATTATGAACTCTCTCACTAGTAGGCAAAGGTAAAATATCAATAGGGCACGGGATTGAATCCATACACTACACGAAAAGGACTTACCTTGGTGGTGGAGTGTTCCGCTCGATTATATGCGAACTCAACATGCGGCAAACACTCTTCCCATAGTTTTAAATTGTTCTTCAAAATAGCTCTCAACATGGTAGACAATGTGCGGTTCACCACCTCGGTTTGGCCATCAGTTTGTGGGTGACATGTCGTGAGAACAACAACTTTGTACCCAACTTGTTCCATAGAGTACGCCAAAAGTGACTCAAGAACTTGGCATCACGATCGAAACAATAGTAGAAGGCATACCATGCAAACGAACTATCTCTTTGAAAAGAGGTCGCAATATGAACGGCATCATCGGTTTTATGACATGGGATAAAGTGAGCCATCTTAGAAAAACGATCCACAACAACAAAAATGCTATCTCTCCCCCTCTTAGTCTGGGCAACCCTAAAACAAAGTCCATAGAAATATCTGCCCACGGAATAGAAGGAACAGGAAGTGGCATATATAAACCATGTGGATTCAAGCGAGACTTAGCTTTTTGACATGTAGTGCAGCGAGCCACAAACCGCTCAACATCTCGCCTCATCTTTGGCCAAAAGAAGTGTGTGGTCAGAACGTCCTCCGTCTTCTTAGCACCAAAATGTCCCATCAATCCGCCTCCATGCGCCTCCCGCAACAACAAAAGACGAACGGATCCAACGGAATGCATAGGCGGTTAGCTCTAAACAAAAAACCATCATTGATCACGAATTTATTCCATGTTTGACCCTCTTTACAATGCAACAACACATCCTTAAAATCATCATCAAAAGCATATTGTTCTTTAATAGTTTCAAGACCAAAAATGCGACAATCAAGTTGAGACAACATGGTATAGCGTCGAGACAAAGCATCAGCAATCACATTATCCTTCCCTTTCTTGTGTTTAATGACATAAGGAAAAGATTCAATAAATTCAACCCACTTAGCATGTCTACGATTCAAATTGGTTTGACTACGAATATGCTTAAGTGATTCATGATCGGAATGAATGACAAATTCTTTAGGCCATAAATAGTGTTGCCACGTCTCTAAAGAACGAACAAGAGCATACAATTCTTTATCATACGTGGAATAATTAAGAACAGGACCATTCAATTTTTCGCTAAAGTAGGCAACAGGTTTGCCTTCTTGCATCAAAACACCACCAATACCAATTCCGCTAGCATCACATTCGAGTTCAAAAGTCTTACCAAAATTCGGAAGTTGGAGCAATGGTGCGTGCGTAAGCTTGTCCTTCAAAAGAATAAAGGACTCCTCTTGTGATGGCCCCAATGGAACACAACTCCTTCTTTGTCAACTCAATCAACGGTGTCGCAATGGTGCTGAATTCTTTGACAAAGCGGCGATAAAATCCTGCAAGGCCAAGAAAACTCCGCGACTTGGGAGGCGTGCTGGTGGGCGTGGGCCAACTCCATATCGCCTCCACCTTGGCTCTATCAACCTCAATTCCTGTGGAGTCACAACATAGCCAAGAAAGAGACTCGATCCGTGCAAAGGTGCACTTCTCAAGGTTACCAAACAAGCGTGCATCTCTCAAAGCATTAAAACAGCACGTAAGTGAGTCGAATGTTCATCCATGGACTTGCTATAAATCAAGATATCATCAAAGTAAACGACCACAAATTTGCCAATGAAAGGACGTAAAACCTCGTTCATTAATCTCATGAAAGTGCTAGGTGCATTAGTTAAACCAAAAGGCATGACTAACCACTCATACAAGCCGAACTTAGTTTTAAAAGCGTTTCCATTCATCGCCAAGTTTCATTCTTATTTGGTGGTATCCACTACGCAAGTCAATCTTTGTGAAAATTATAGCACCACACAACTCATCAAGCATGTCGTCTAGCCTAGGAATAGGATGACGATACCGTATAGTAATGTTGTTAATGGCTCTACAATCTACACACATACGCCAAGAACCATCTTTTTGGGAACCAAAAGAACAGAACAACACAAGGACTAAGGCTCTCACGACGTACCCACGGTCCAAAAGGTCTTGGACTTGGCGCTGAATCTCCTTAGTCTCTTGGGATTGGTCTGTCTGCTGACGGTTTGGCAAGCTCGCTCCAGAATCAAATCAATCTGGTGCTCAATCCCTCGAATGGGTGGAAGTCACGGAGGTATCTCATCGGGAAAACATCTCTAAACTCCCGCAAAAGGTTAGTGACAGGAGCAGGCAAAGTGCAAGGCATATTATCAAGAGAAAATAAAGCATCTTTGCACACAAAAGCATAGCATGTATCATTAACATCATCAATTTCAGCAAGGTCTGATTTTGTGGCAAGCATAACAGAATTTTTCAAATGGGTTACTTGCTGTTTTCAGATTTATCATGTTCCTTTGGATCATTAGTAGCACTCTCGCCCTATCGGCCTCTATAATTTCAGCCGGGGTCAAAGGCGTAAAGTAACTTTCTTTTCTTATGCATAAACGTGTATGTGTTACTACTACCATGGTGTAAAGCATCATTATCAAATTCCCAAGGTCGACCCAATAAAAGAGAGCATGCTTGCATGGGAACCACATCACAATCAACATGATCAACATAAGCACCAATGGAAAATGGACTCGGCATGTTTGTGTTACCTTAGCTTTTCGAGTCATTTAACCATTGAATATGGTATGGATGTGGATGCGGTCGCGTGGTCAAGCCAAGCTTCTTGACCAAATCGAACTCACCAAGTTGTTGCAACTTCCTCCATCAATGATGACACGTGCGCGGTTCTTGATTGCAAAGAAGGTCTGAAACAAATTATGGCGTTGAAGTTTATCGGGTTGTTGTACCTGCGTCGAGGACTCATTGCACAATGATGCTCCGTAGCGTCGCTGTGGACGCCCCACCAAGGACGAGGTCGTCATCACCACCGCCATTGTCGTCCGTGGCAGCAGCAACATCATCATCCTCCTCGATATCCGGCGTCTGATGTAGCCTCCATCTTTCGTGGCGATGTATGCCCGTTGGCTAGGGCAATTCTTACGCACATGACCAAGTCCATGACAGCGGTGGCATCGAATGCCGAGGAGCGGCCCGTTGAAGCCACGGAAGAAGAACTCTTGTCCGGACCCCGCAAAGAATTTTTGAAGAATCTACAAGGCGTGTCGTGGAAAGTGGCTTGGTGGCGCTGCTGCTATCTTGTTCACGGTGGTGGAGGAGAACGAAACTCAAGAAGACTTGGGCGGTCCGTCGATGTAGTCGTCGCGGGGTATAAAAGGGTCGTCCGTGCGTGCCTTAGTTGATTACGTGCGCCCCTCGCAATTCTTTCTCTGCAAGCATAGCAAGGTGGAACAAGCGGTTGTGATAGTAAATTCTTTATAATCAACAATGTCACGAATTTCACGCCAGTAACCCCGTAGAAACGACAAATCTTATCCTCCGTGTCCTCAACAACCCCACAACGCACCATACCCTTTTGAAGCTCAAGATAATAGTCTTGACAGAACTATCACCTTGTTCTAAGCGCTGCAATTTTTTCTCAATTCAAGTTTATATGAGGGAGGAACAAAACGATTACGCATAGCTTCTTTTAAGCGCTCCCATGTATCGGGTTGTAGCGCATGGTACTTAGTTCATTCCACCGATAATAGCAAAGTCCTTAAACTCACTAGTAGCTTGTCTAACTCTATGTTGCTCGGGAACTAAGTGAGAGTTAAACTTCGCTCTCACCGTCATCTCCCAATCAAGATATATTTCAGCATCATAAAGACCGAGAAAAAGATGGAATGGTAAACTTCACTTTAGCAAAGGGTCGTCGTTACCATGACGGTTCGGTTATTACCTCCCATACCATGTCGGTTTTTTGAAGACGACGACGTAGTCGTGCATCTTGTGTCGCCCACGATCAATGTTGCCATCTGCATCATACTCTGTGGCGTCATCATGATGATGGCCATCATTGACAGGTGGTAGACGTGCCTCCAATGTGTCCATCCGACCGGTGAGGTCACCATCCGCCGCTCCACCCGCTCAATGCCTTCCGTGGTGTTCAAGCGGGTAATGGCGGCGACGATGGTGTCCAATCTCGCCGAGATCGATGAGTGAAGCATTTTGTTTGTCGGCGCAGCTTGTAGGTGGCCGCGACTAACACACTCGTTGAAATCGACCGGTGTCCCGTCCTCTTCGTTTCGCCATGGTTAGGGGAAATACAGGAAAACAAAAGGATGATCCTATCAACTACAAAGGAAGGAAGTGGAAACCCAAAGGAAGTGGCTTACCAAGCTCTTACAAGTGTGCTTACGAAAGCAGCGGATGGTACAACCGGTGGCTGGTTCGTGATACCTTGTCGAGCGTGGGTACGATTGCAAGGTCAAAGCGTGCTATCCAGTAGATATATGGAGTTTGGAAGGCCAAATATGTCATGGAACACAAATCAATAACAGATAGTAATGCTGAATAAATGTCCAAAGTATGGTCCTAGTTGCTGGCCTAAATGTGTCCTATATCAAGTATGAGATGATGAACAAGGAGTCACGAATGAATATGAAAGCAACGACAAGAACAAAGATGTCCGAACCGAGAAGCTCAATTCAGCATAAGCACAAAACAAATAAATTGTTGGCACCTAAAGCGTACTCGCTTTTCTCTTTTTCTTCTTCTTTTTTTTTTTGTTTGCGGCTATGGATAGCACTCTCTCCTCTCTACTATAGCCGAAATTTTTCTTTTTTGTATTTTTTATATTTTTTCACAGAGCGAGCACGAAATAGGAACCACACAAAGTTGCAACTCAATCGGATGTAAGGAGTGGCCTATGAAATTAATGAATGTGCTGCAAATTCGGTGATTCGGTTTGGGAGCGAGTACTACACTTTCAGGCCGAATTGGGAAAATAAATTCGTCGAACCCGACAAAGTTGGGGAGATTCGGATGTAAATTTAATTTCACCCAATTCAAAAAAAAAGCAACCGATTTCGAGTCCGTATGCAAAAGTTATGGCCGTTTGAAGATGGACCTCCAAGTTATGGTTGTGGGGTGAAAACGAAGATCGGGTGGAGGAATTTGTGGAATCGGTGGCGGAAGCTCGGGAAAAGGTGGGGGATGATTCGGTGTGATCACGAGACGTGATGGATGACGAAAACAGAGGGTTAACAGAGGGTGGGATATGGGTGGGAAAAACAAAAACAGAGGGTGGAAAACGCGATGGGTGACGGCTAGGGTTTGAAGGGTGGTAGCGGAAGGAATACAACTCGAACAAAACACGATCTAAACCAGCAACACAACTCGACTAAGGACACAAACTCAACACTACGGACTGGAATCAACTTGTGCAAAGGCTAAACGAGATCTAGGACAGAAACAACCTATGACTACAATTTTTGTAGGGCTTTTCATGGACTCTAGGACTAAACCGAAAATAACAAAGGAGGGTAACTCAACCGGAGGAACACCTGAAGCTCTGATTACCACTTGATGGGAACGGGGTCCCGATCTTCCAACAGGTTCTGGATAAATTCGATTTGGTGGAGTCGCGACACAAATCGATCCGGCTTCCGAACAACACGTTCCGAACCCCGCAATCGCAGCACCACGTCTCCTCAGGTTATCAACCGTGCGCTGCCCGGTTGACCTTGCCAAGAAGGCTAATCCTCGCCTGCGAATCGAAGAACACAAGCAAGAACAAGGAAGAACACAACCAAATTGCAGATATATTGATGAAGCACTCAAAATTGGGGTCTCACAAACCGATGACGGCGAAACTGTTCAAAGACAGAATTAATCTAAGCAAAACCCAACCCTAATGGTGGGGTGGCGGCTGTATATAAAGGAGTAAGGGCGTGCAAAACCCCTGGACGCGTCCTTAATGGACTCCAACACGATACAAAGCCGAACGGCCCAAAAGACGGTGTCACAGCACCCTGACAGATTCTGGACGTCCACTTGTTTCGACGATTCCCGTTGACTCAGAAGGAATTTTGATATGAGACCAGAGCCATTGGAAAGCTTATCTTCTCAGCTTTCCATACATATGTGGAACGTCCAAAACGGAGTCCGGATGCGATCTGGGCGTCCGTTTTAGTGCGGCCTGGTCCTGGACTCCGAATTGGATTCGAAGTGGGCTTGAGTTGGACATCCAACATGATTCGACCACCCTTGCTGGACTCGTGCGCCTCGTAGCCCTTCTCCAAGTACTTCTTGATCCTCTCCATGGTTCCTAATCATAATTAAATCATTAGGTAGTAATCGATTCTCAAATGAACAAAAAGAAGTACTTAGGAACGAGCTCACATGTAAATTCAATTGTCGGGCGCGAGCTCTAGTGATTGGTCCTTGAATATCAAGTGGAGGAGTGTTGTGTATATCCGAAGAAGTGATGTCCTCATCATAAAGGACCCATTTCAGCCATTGCCGCCGGCCGCCACCGCTTCCTTCGCTGCTGGCAAGCCTCGCCCCTTGTCAACAGGGGAAGACCCCTGTAGCGCCATCATTAGCGCTTAAACACTTTCATTAGTGGCTAATGATGTTGTTAAAAAGGGTTAAACCCGCTGACATGTGAGCCCCTCCCCGTTTAAAATAATTATTAGATTAACAAGTGGGCTCGTCGTTTTAAAATTATTTTAAAACCCATTTTTAAATCTTGAGCCACTTCATGTGGACCCCATCTACTGTTTGCACAGTAACATGGCCCCACATGTTAGTCTCTGGCCCTTTTCTTTAAAGGAAATAATTAAAATCTAATTAAAAAGCCATAGGCCTTACTTGTCAGCCTCATCGATCGCCACACGTGAGCCACGCTGGCAAGTCCACGTCACGGTCAACCGTCTACGTCAGCGATCAAGGCTAACACAGCCTCTTTTGGACCTCTGATGACCCATTTACATAAGTTTAGATACTGGATTAGCTAGTTTCATACATTAGGGACCCATGTGAACACCACTGACAAGTTTAGAGACCCACAATGTACTTTACTCTTTTCTTTATCTGAACGGTTATAACTTGGTCCCACATCAAATAGATGACTAGATATTTTTCTTTTTCCCTTATTAATGTGGGAATTTCCTCAAAGTGCCTAATTAGTATATGTATTTCCTCAGTGTGCCTAATTAGTATATGTATGTTTTCTAGGATTAATAATTTCGAATTTTAGAATTAATATTTTACAATTTGTATTTGGCATCTTTGTTTTGATCTGAACCATTATAACTTGGTCCCACAACATGTAGATGGCCAGATATTTTTTCTTTTTCCCTTATTAAAGTGGGAATTTTTTCAAAGTGCCTAATTAGTATATGTATTTCCATGAAGTGCCTAATTAGTATAGGTATAATTTCTAGGATTAATAATTTTGAATTTCAGAATTAATAATTTATTATTTGTATTTGTCATCTTTGTTTTGATCTGAACCATTATAACTTGGTCCCATAGCAGATAAATGGTAAGATATTTTCTTTTTCTCTTATTAACGTGGTAATTTTCTCAGAGTGCCTAATTAGTATACGTATTTCCTTATAATGCCAAATTGGTATAAGTATATTTTCTGGGATTAATAATTCTGAATTTTAGAGTTAATAATTCACAATTTGTATTTGGCATCTTTGTTATGATCTTGAACCGTTATAACTTGGTCCCACGATCAGATATTTTTCCTTTCCTCTTATTAATGACGGAATTTCCTTATAGTGCCTAAGTAGTATAAGTATGGACTCACAATTTGTAGTTGGATTCTTTGTTTTGATCTGAACTGTTATAATTTGGTCCCACAGCGGAAAGAAGGCCAGATATTTTCTTTTTCTCTTATTGATGTAGGAATTTCCTCAGAGTACCTAATTAATATAAGTATTTTTCTCAGGGTGCCTTATAGCTATATTTTCTCGGATTAATAATTCTGAATTTCAAAAGTACTAATTCATAATTTGTATTTGGCATCTTTGTTATGATATGAACCGTTATAACTTGGTCCCACAATAGATAGATGGCCAGATATTTTTCTTTTTCTCTTATTAACATGGGAATTTTCTCAAAGTACCTAGTTAGTATAGGTATAGATTTGTTATGATCTGAACAGTTATAACTTGGTCCCACAACAAATAGATGGCCGGATATTTTTCTTTTTCTCTTATTAACATGGAAATTTTCTCAGAGTAACTAATTAGTATATACACATAGGGCTGACCGGCCAAAATAAACTTCAAAGTTTTGAACGAAATGAAGTGGAAGTCTAATAACAAAAGTATGCAGTGATTTGCCACCATAACACAGGCAACAGACTGGAGTCAAACCCTAGAAAGATCCCTCATCAAATTCCCCGATGCCAGGGGCAAAACACGTTTCGTCGGGCATGTAATCTTCATTCTCTGATCAACAATAATTTAAGCAAGGTTGAGTATATTGTGCACTCATCGAGACTTGTAGTGTATCACAAAATTTTACATATATATGAGACTGTCAACGAATGAGGCTCTATACTAAGTTATTTTCAGCATAAAACAGATTTCATTTTGTAATATCGATAAGTAATAATTTGCAAACGGAATTGTCAAGAGCATTTGACATGTAATGAAATAACATTTTATAACCTTTTATAACAGTAGATCAAAACTATTCATAGCCTTCCTCGGTTGTGAACACATCCATTCGCAACCCTCCTTGGCTGTGATCATCGCACAAATCCCACCTATGGGCATGGCACACGGAAGACGCGTACATGTCATCCCATATGTTCACTAAAACAGCTTTGAAAATGAAAACTATACCCTTTGTAGCTACATCCAAGCTTGCTCATGACCGCGAGCATGGCTATTTAAAAGTTTTTAGCACTCTGCAGAGGTTGTACAGCTTTACTCATATGAGATAATCAATTATACTGTCAGCAACTGCATGCTTCCTTTGACGTACGATGAAAGTTGATTATCTTCTAGCCTTTAGGTTACCTAATCCTAACCTTGCACCAGCCTAATGAATGGACAATGCCTCACTTAGCGTGTCCTTTCCCCAAGTGAGCTGACTAACAAACTCTCACTTAGGCATGTCCTTCCCCTAAGTGAGCATTCATCATTGTATTAGTAAGGTTTGGTCCCATCATCATGGTGTGGGAGCCCCTACAAGCCAGGCCTTCACTCGGAATGTCATTACTATTTCTACACCTATCACAATGCAAGGCTAGACCTAGATAACTTAACCAGCTAGATACCAGAGCCCATATAGCACATGTGATTGTATGGTGTGACTTAGATGTACGACAATAGCGTTCGGTCCTTAATTAACCTGGGCGAGAATCTCCCCCTATCTACATGCGAGGTTACTCCTCACATTTGACAGATTATCATATGACTCGCTCACATCCAAGAACTAGGTTTTTCATTTTGTTTTATATCAAACTAACAGAGGTTCCTCCTCTGGTCCATCATTTTGAAACCATCATGCCCATGTGTAAACTTGTTTGAAAATTCAAACTTATCCAAAAACTAGTTCTTTACTAAGCATCTAGACCATATATCAATGTATAACTTGTCTAAGCCATGTCCTAAAGGTTTCAACAGTGAGGGTATCAAATTTGCAAGGAAGATTTAATGCATTCGAGTGATCATAACTACCTTTTTCCGTAGTATAGCAATTTTTACCAAAACATACAAGCATGCATAATAGATTTTTCAAACAATGTACGTAATTGAAATACTAGGATCAACATGGTCAAAGGGGTGCTTGCCTTGCTCTTGTTGGTCAGAGAATATTTTTGAGGTGTTCTCAGCGTTGTCTAGCGCGAAGTCATCTATCCGATAAAATCCAGATAACAGCAAATAAGAGACAAATAAATAGAGACAAGACTACAATATTTTTGTTCAATCAAGAAGATCATGATTTTAGAAGAATTTGAAACCAATATTACAAAATTCGTAGTTCGACTACAAAAGTTATATGTATTCGAGTTTTAGCTTGGTTTGAATTATTCTTTCTCGGTGAGTATAGAACTCTTTACGACTACCAACATTCTTCGGCTGCTATGGTGCTCAGATGCCTCGAGTACCATCCACCAACCATGGCGCTTCGATACATAGGTCTTCAACCTACCGCAACTTCAGTCGTACCACTCACATAGAGCCAGTATTACCGGTCCTTAACCACAAAGGTCCTCTGAGCATCGAATGGTTACTGCAGCTCATGATTACCGACCACACTCTAATGTTTACGGCTACCGACTATGTCCTGTAACTTACGACATATCCAAAGTATCTACTATACTTATAACCGATCTAATGTACTTATGACTGATCCACTATACTTACGATCGACCTACTAAGCTTACGATCGATCTACTCTATTTACAACTGGTCTACTTCAATTTATGACTGGTCTACTCTATTTAAGACCGGTCTACTCTACTTACAACTGATCTACTCTACTTAAGACTGATCTACTCTACTTACGACTAATCTACTTCTACTTACGATCGATCTACTCTACTTAAGACCGATCTACTCTACTTACGATCGATCTACTTCTATTTATGACCAATCTACTCTACATACAACTAATCTACTCTATTTACAACCGATCTACTCCTATTTACGATCGGTCTACTCTAATTACGACCGATCTACCATAGGTTTTGACTACCATCTACCATCTATGACTACCCTGCAGATTACAACTACCGTTAGAGGTCGAAGATTACGACTACTGCAACAGTCAAAGGTTTCGACTATGGTAGTGGTCGAAGATTTTGACTGCGGCTACAATCAAATATTCCAACTATGGTTGCGGTCGAAGGTTTCGACATGGTAGCAGTCGAAGGTTTTGACTACGGTTGCGGTTGAAGATTTTGACTGCAGATGCGGTCAGAGATTTTGACAATGGTTGCGGTCGAAGATTTTGACTATGGCTGTGGTTGAAGATGTCGACAACGCCAGTGATCGAAGGTTCAGCAACGTCAGTCGTCGAAGACCTCAACATAGCATCGATCGAAGAGTTCGACACAACATCGGTCAAAGATCTTGACTACAGGTGCAGTCGAAGATTTTGACACTAACAGTGGTCGAAGATCTCGACTATGGCTGTGTTTGAATATTTCGACACCGACAGCGGTTGAAGATCTTAACTACGGCTGCGGTCGAAGATTTTGATAGAGCGGCGGTCGAAGATCTCAACGCCCGATTGTAGTCGGAAATCTTAAGATGGCAGCGGTCGAAGATTTTAACATGGCAGCGGTTGAAAGTTTCGACCTCGACTACTATGGTTCTATTCTCATGTTCAACTACTACGTTTCCCTTTACAAGTTCAACTACTTTAGTTCTCTTTTTGACTTCGATTACTTTTAGTTTTCTTTCAACTTCGATTACTTCAGTTCTCTTTTGATTTCGATTACTTTATTTCTCCTGTCAACTTCGATTACTCTACGGGGAAAGGGGGTGCTCACCGAAGGCGACGATGGTTCACGAGAAGTGGAAGAAGCTAGCGTTGGAGACCTCGTCAGCAGTGAAGGGGTCCGCAGCGACAATGATGTCCAGCAGCAGAGAGGATATATACAAAATGGGTGCGCATACAAAATGGGTGCGCATGAGCTTGCATGCACACATGCGGAGGTACGGATGAAAGAAAATCAAGTATGGCTCACCAGAGAGAGAAAGATCTTACGATGGCGACAAGGGGGAGGATGTACGTCGTGTTTGAGGCGACGGGTAGGCGGAGTTGGCTGCAGCAGAGGAGAAACCATGGGCTCGGTGTCTAAAATCGGGGGCAGCTTGCCCACGACCATGGCAGAGCTGGCGCATGCACGCGAGGTGGACGGCAATCTCTACGATCGGGTCCCACACGGTAGCAAGAGAGAAAGAGGTGAGATGAGCTGAGAGTTTCGGGCATTCATCAGATGTACTCGAAAGTTTTAGGAAAAACTTTACGAATGCTCCTGACGTAGAGTAATTAATGATTGTGTATGCTTCTGAAAGTTTTGTCCTCTCTTGATTTTTCTAGAAAAATTTTTTGGGAAGACTTCTTGTTGAATTTAATTATTCTTATTTGATTTGGTTTCAATTTAATTTATATTTCATGCACTTATGGTTTTTGAAAATCAAATTGTTCGAAGAAACTCCAGTAAAAGTCAAGGATACAAAATACATTCAAAAAGTTCAAAATTTTCGTCATTTTTACATACGCTAGAATCTGGAATGTTACACTGCCATTCCTAACGAGCAGTGTGCACCCATCCAGATCGCTGGATGGAGTCACTCCCTACAAACTGTGGTCGGGAAGAAAGCTGAACGTTGAGCATGTAAGAGTTTTCGGCTGCTTGACACATGTGAAACCAACCTCTTATCTGAAGAAATTGGATGACCGGAGAAGGAGGATGATCTACCTCGGGTCAGAGCCAGGCACTAAAGCATATAGGTGCTACGATCCGATCGAAAAGAAGATTCACGTAAGCAGGGATGTTATCTTTCAAGAAGACAAGTACTGGGAGTGGGAAGAACATCAAGGTATGGAGAAAGATGTGCAGAACGGGGTGACGTTCGACGTTTTCGGTGCCAACAACGAAAATTGGGAAGCGAAAGTACCGTACACACACGAAAATTGGGAGGCGAAAGTACCGCACACACGAAAATTGGGAAGCGGAAGTACCGACCACACCTGAGAGCTCGAATCCAATAGGTGCCGAGACTCATGGGACTTCACCCGAAACAAAAGACTCTGAAACAGAAGATTCGAGTGGTAAAATACCGAAGATGAGGATCATTAGCGAAATTTACGCACAAACTAAGCCAGTACAATCCGAGGAGTTGTTGCTTTACAATACGGCCGAAGAGCCTGAGAACTACGAAGAAGCAAAGGAGGACGAACACTGGAGAGCTACTGTGTAGGAAGAACTAAAGTCAATTGAAGACAATAATACATGGAAACTCACCGACCTACCGAAGGGTCACCGAGCCATCGGTCTGAAGTATGCTTCTGAGGGTTTTGTCCTCTCTTGATTTTTCTAGAAAAAAAATTTAGGAAGACTTCTTGTTGAATTTAATTATTCTTATTTGATTTGGTTTCAATTTGATTTATATTTCATGCACTTATGATTTTTAAAAATCAAATTGTTCAAAGAAACTCCAATAAAAGCCAAGGATACAAAATAAATTCAAAAAGTTCAAAATTTTTGTCATTTTTACATCCGCTAGAATCTGAAATGTTACACTGCCATTCCTGATGGGCAGCGTGCACCCATCCAGATCGCCGGCAATGCGCCAGCCGAGGGTCTCTGGGTCATGCACCAAGACGGCCATCCCGTACTCCCTGCAATCAAAGGAACACTTGTCAATGTTGAGAACCGGAGCACCAGGTGCAGCCTGTCGTTCGTGAACATAAGGCGATTGTGGATCACGTCGATCGATGAAAGCAGTGATGGCCTCACGACGTCCTTTGCACCCAGTTCGACGTCGGAGAACATGTTTACTACAGGAGCAGCGCCGCTGCTCAGGTAGAACACCTGGACGCTGTACTTGTTCGTCAGCCCGAAGAACCGGTCGCCATGGTGGTGCGCCATGTCGATGACAGCGGACGGCCGAAACCACAGGACGTGATCGAGCGGTTCCAGCGGGCGCCACTCCACTAAGCCGCCCTTGGACATCAGCCCGTCGCAGAACATGCGGGCCACAACCTACTTCTGACTAGGTACTTCTATTTTAGTTCCATTGTATTATCAACTACCTACTACACTTTCACATGAAGTGTTCTATATACGAACTATATATAGGAACTCAACTTAACTTATACATATCCATTCAGATATAAAGACTCTAACTCATTGAAGTAGTTAGTCTCATCTACGACTTACCCAACTCATACTTAACATAGAGTGGTAATATATCTCCTCAATATTCCAAACTCAACTCTATGTATCAAGTTAGAACAGTGAACATATTTCTTCAACGCTCTCAGACTCAACTTAGCATCACCATTGGTTTCGTACATGTTCCCACGATGAAGCGCTGGATACTATCTTTGACACCTCTCACATATTTTTTATTGTCTCCTTTTCAGTTTTGGGATAAACACCTACTGAGCACTGAGCTTTATTTTTTCTCTTGAACTGAGAGACTAAAATAAAATGCTGCTTTTCGCTATCACCCACTGAATAATTAAGTTTCTGCCTTTAGCAGAAGAATCGAACCGGAGAAAACTGCTTCCTTTATTTGCTGCGCTGGGACTTTACCTCGCATTTGTGTTGTCCAAGTGGGTCGAGCTCAACTGTATCGGCCCACGGCCTGGTAGTGTTGGCCTAACCCGAGCACGGCACGGCCCGGTCCATCGGGCTGTGCCTGGACCGAGACCGCGGCACGCTAGGCCGGCACTGCACGGCCCGACTAATATAGCCGTTTTTTGACCGTTGGGATGTAAAAAAATAGTAAAAAATAGCAAAAATTCAAAACAATTATAAATTTTTTTATATAAATAGGGGGCATCCGGCCTCCATTTTCTACACCTCAAACCTCACCCTCATCTCTCTGTTTAGCTGTGAAAAACCCGGTAGTGTTTGCGCAAATTTGTTAAAATTAGTGAGAAATTCGTGCGAAAATCAGAAAATTCAAAAATCTTCAAAGAATTTTCTGTGAGCGGCAAAGAGGTAATAATGTTGTCTTATTTTAAAGTTTTTTACTATCATTTTTGATTCAATAGTAAGTTAATTATTCTTTACTATTTCAATTTGTAGTTTATTCAATGAAGAACTATCATTTTTAACTCTCCGAATTTGGCCTCTCGGCGGAGGATATTCAATCCTTTCAAGAAGGATATCCATCCGCGGAAGATTCACATCCACAACAAACTAGAGAGCCAGAAGAAGCGACGGCCCGGTGGCGTAGGGTCCAATCGATCCATCTTCTGCTGGCTCAACAAGTACATCCACAACCCATAGCACGGGTACAAAAAGAACAAGAGCTACTACATCAGGAGTCTAGAACGATTTCAACAAGAAGTTCAAGACCGACGATGATAGGAATTCGGTGAGGTATGCTGTTTGTAAAATTTATGGGAATGAATTGTATGCAAAATCTTCAGATGGGACGGGTCACCTACAACGACATGCTGCAAGCTGCAAAAGAAGGTAAGGAATACAAATGCGCCAAACACAGCTGCAATATAATCCCGATGGCTCGGTACGTACTTGGGAGTACAACCCAGAGATAGCCTGGGAATCTCTTTGTAGATTAATTGCTTCTCAAGATTTGCCTTTAAATTTTGGTGAGTCTGATGCTTTTCAAAAATATATTAGGACCGCTCACAACCCTCGATTTAGTATTGTATCTAAGCAAACCATAACTAGAGATTTAATCAAATATTATAACAATTATCGTGAAAAATTAAAAGAAATGTTTCATACATGTACATTCTCTATTACTTTGACATCAGACATATGGAGTGGTAGGGCTAGAGAGGATTATATTAGTGTTGTTGCTCATTATGTTAATGATTACTGTGTAATGGAAAAAAGAATTATAGGATTTAAATTAATTAATATTTCACATACTGCTGAAAAGATTGCAGAATGTATTATTAAAGTTGTAGAAGATTTTGGCTTCACGGATAAGATTTTTTCTATAACTTTAGATAATGCAGTTGCGAACACTAAGGCTATGAAAATTCTTACTCTTTTGTTTAATACTTATGCACAATCTTTCTTACTGAATCAACGTTGTGTTTGTCATATTATTAATCTTATTGTTAAATCTGGTTTAAAAAGATTAAATGCTTGTATTAATTATTTTAGGGATGCAATTTCATATATTAATTATTCTAACCAACGAATAGTCGCATATAAGAGCTTTTGCATAGCAATGAACGTCCGTCCTAGAAAATTTGGCTTAGACACGCCTGTTAGATGGAACTCTACTTACCTTATGCTTAAGCATATATTGCCATATAAGAGCACCTTATGTGTTTTCCTTCACATACAAGGTCATCAATCTCGTAGCTCCTCCAATAGAACCCAAGTTAGATACCTAAACTTATTGAAGACGATTGGGTTGTTGGTGAAAAAATATTTTCTTTTTTAGAACTTTTTCATAAAGTTACGCTTTGTCTTTCTGGAGTATATTATCCAACCTCTCCTCTAATTATTCATAACATTCTTGAAATTGCCACTAACCTAAAGGCTTTTGAAAATGATCATATACTACGAGATGCTATAGTTGCCATGAAAACTAAGTTTCTAAAATATTAGAGGGAAATTCCTATTTTATATGCATTCGCCTTTATTTTGGATCCTAGGGCTAAAATCTAAGGATTTATAAATATATTACAACTTTTAAGTGATGCTACCAATTTAGACTATTGTACATACTATAGAGTAGTTAATGATAAATTATATGAGATATATGAGAAATATGAGAATAAGTTTGGATCCGTGCGTTTGAAAAGTCCCCCGGTAGCCCCTAGCACCTCTAGGGGACTATGCAATGGGGCAAGATTTTTTATTCTTCCTCTAGAGATTCTCATGCAGGTGCAGGTACACATCAGTCAGGAGGAGGAAGGCGACAAAGCACTGGAGACCTATCAAGCTATCTCAACAGTGATAGCGTCAGCTTCGAGCAAGAGTTGAACATCCTCTCATGGTGGCAAACCTAGAAAGTAACATATTCAGTGCTATCCATATTAGCATAGGATATGTTGACTGTTCCTGTCTCTACAGTCTCCTCGGAGTTAGCCTTCAGTCTATTTGGAAGAATAATCAAGAAGCGGCGAACAAGTCTCTCGAACGACACGGATAGTGCTAGATATGAATACGAATGCGGATATTCTCAGTCACGAATACGGAGCAAATACATGCCGCTCCGAATACGGTTAGTTTCAGTCATGAATATTTGATCGGATAATGCGCGAAAGTAAATTTCACATGGTGACAGAGACAAGTTAAACAACTAGTAAATTCTAGCAAGCAAAGTAGCAAGTAAATGATAGAGACTAGTTAAACAAGTAGTAGCTAATTAGCTACATGTCACATGGTTCAAAAGTACGAATTGCCAACAGTCAAGTAATCAAGTACATCACTAGTTCATTTAACTTCATTACATTTAGCAAATAATTCCACAGGTCCTTCGTGCCCCTTAAGGTCTCACATTGAGCTTTGTGAGGATATTTATTGCACTGTACCTAAAGTTGTTTCTCCTTTCCACTATTTTTTTGTGTCAACAGTCACCGTGTATTTTATATAGTGGTCCCAAATCTTCGAGGTACACTTGTTCTGCTTCTTCTCAGCAGGCTCAACTTCTCAGGTGCAAGTCACAGTCCCAGTAATAACCATATGCTTAACATAGATTTTCAATCAGAAAGCATTCTATTTCTTACTAACAAGCGTAGAGTGTAAAGGAGAAACTATCCAGTAACTATCCATTTTCGTATTCGGTAACTATCCAGTAACTATCCGAAAAAATACCCGGATAGTTCTGTATCCGTCGGATAATGCTTTTCCGAATCCGTTTCCGTATCCGACAAAAAGTATCTGACTCCGTTTCTGTATCCGACAAAATCTTCGAATATCCAAAAATTTGCTCCAAATTGTATCCGAATTAAAACGGACGGACGGACGGCTGGGAAATATCCGCTCCATTTGCACCCCTATACTGCAGAGAATAGAGATTTAGAAGAATTTTTTGAGAATTTATATCTAGATATCAATGAATAGGATTTTCAATATTTTTCTTTATATGTAGTCACTAATGAGCTCTATAGGCTGTACTCTTTTTTCTTTGCCAAGGTTTTCTCAAATTGAGTTTTTACTTGGTAAAGTTTTTAATGAGGCAGTCATCCTATGTAATTTAACAAGTTAATAAAGCTCATTATGTCATTGAAAAAATTATCTTGATGATTAACAATATCTACAATTTGCAATAATTTTTCTAAATTTTTTTGAACTTTCTACATTTTTTTACAATTTTTCTTAATTTTCTACAATTTTCTAATTTTTTTTATTTTTCCCTGCTTAACGGGTCGATCGGGCCTTAACGACCCGTTAAGCCGTAACCGTGCCCGTGCCACGGGTCGTGTCTGGGCTCGGACCGCGGCCCGTGGGCTAGCATGGCACGACCCATTTATTTAGCGGGTTGTGTCTAAACAGACCGTACCACCGTCGAACCCGAACCGTGTCGGCCTCAACCCATTGGTCACCACAAGGGGTGAAAACGGATCGGATAGTTTCTGACTGATCCGGACAAAAACGGATACGGATTGTGTCGGATCGGATTTTCTTCGGATAATTCTCGGATCAGATATGGATACGAATATTTTTTATTGGATATGAATATGAGTACAGTAAGCCTAGTATCCGTCGAATACGAATACGAATTATCCGGATAATATGAAAACGGATATATGAGATTTTAGCCCAATAACCATTATCCAACTCATAATGCCATAAGCCCAGCCCAATAGGCGAAACACGCGGTGGATGGTGCTGCGAAGTGCAGGAGGAGCTGCCAGCCCAGTAATGTGCGTGAGTTGGCACCAGAGGGGGAGACAGGGCTATGTAGCAAGCAGCACTTGATGGAAAAGAGAGGGCACAACGACGCCATGGGCTCACGTAGTACAGCGAGATATTCTGGATGCAACGGTCCTTTCTCGCTGGATTTCGATTCTTTGATTTTCAAAGGGTGTGCGTTTTGTAGGCAAATGACAGTAGAGAAGAAAAAAACTACTTTCATCGGGAAAAAATTACTTGAATTTTCAAATGGTGATCAGGTATGGATGATCAAGAAGTTGGTTCTGTTCTGATTTCTGACAAGAAATCTATAACTATTTTTCAAAGTGAAGTTTTACGCTTGTGCTTTATTGGTTTCTGTGTAGTATGTGATGAAAACTTTGATCATTATTTAATTTGTTTTTGATAAAATACGCAGGTGGTCGAAACATTGGTGGATCTATTATAACTGAGATTGCAATAGAGGACATTGAACGCCGTTTTGCATACTTGACAACAACGGTTTACTACATAGTTGTTTGGTTTTATTTTATACCGTTTTGAGTATTTATTGAAATAAAACTTGTAGAAACAAGAAGTGTTAGAGATGTTGAGATGGATGATTTGGTGGATAAAATGGAGGAATGAAATGTTCTTATGCTTGTTCAAATTGCTATCATGTCATCATATGTATTCCATGAATTGCACGTTGTTACTACTTATGTAGTTATGCTATGTACTGATCGACTATCGAGTATATTTTTATTGTGGATGAAAATACTATGCTTGTTTAGATTTCATGAATTTTTGACAAGATAAACTATTTATGTATTTTCGTTAATTTTGGGTGTATAGTTTAACAGGTTTTCATGTTCCGATAAACATCTGTAACCGTATTCGTTTCGATTCGTATTCGCTCCGTATCTGTATTCGATATTATTCGTATTTATATTCGTATTCAAGTTATTCATATTCGTATCCGTATCCGAAAAAAATATGAAAACAAATATAGTAGAGACATTATATATCCGTATTCGATCCGTTTGTATTCCTAGTTGTAGGAGCTCACGAGGTGCATGCAACCGTTCAGGATTGTTGTGTTGCTTCTGTAGTTCCCACCGGAAGCAGTTTTCTCCATTTTTTTTTACTTACTAGTTGAATACGGTTGTGTTGCTACGGATTAAAGAAAAAGATTATCACATTACACCAACATATTGAGTCTCTATTGCCAAGTTAGGCCTGCACGCGCTTGCTCCGCTGCAGCATTGGATCGAGCTTCGCCGCTAGCTCAAGTTACCTTTTGTCCCCGACTCGTGCGCTGTGTTGCACTCTTAGTCCCCTCTCGTCTAAGGATGGCAGTTCTTCCGTGAGGACGGACCTCGCGGGAAATCCTTAACCCCTGATAACTGGGGGACTCCCCGCGCGGGTGCGAGGCCACGTCGCCCCGCCCGCGCGAGCGGCCAGCGCCTCGCCAACGCGTGGAGGAGGAATCTCGGTACGGTCTGGGGTCGCATTTTGCGAAAAGGCCCCCGTATTTTCCCGAAATTACGTACAGGTCCTTGGTTCTCGCGAAAAGATCCTCACAAATTTTTTTTGCCCCCTCCATTTTGCTGGTTAGCCCCGCTGCTGGAAATCGCTGGTCCCCGGTTTTACGTTCGGGTCCTCGGTTTTTCAAAACCCTCCGCCTTTTAGAAAATACGTTTTGCCCCGGTTTTCCGGAAAAGCCCTTTACCTTCCTCGAATATACGTTTCGCCCGATTTTTTTAAAAGCTCCTCACAATTATCGCCTCTTTTTTTTTTTTGCGTCGGTGGTGGTGGCGGCGTGGCGCCGCGCCTACGTGGCTAGTATCTCTATGGGGCGAGGGTGGGGATGATCCTGGCGGGGGGTAACGGGGCTGGACCCTGCTATGCTAGCGACGGGGTCATCCTCCCCCGCGGAGTCTTATGGAGACCCGATAAAAATAAAAATAAATATTATGATAATAGATTATGATATTTTAAATATGAGAGATTTTATTCTTTTTTATATATTTAGACTAAAATTTGAATTTATATATTAGAATATATATTTTTTAAGCTATATTTTTTAAACAAATATGCTTAAGTAATTATAAATTAATAAATAAAGTCAAACTATTTTTTTTTTAAAAATAAAATTTAGTTTTTTAATCCTGCAAGACGCTACTGTGGGCCCTAAACTATTATTTTTAAAAAAATGAAATTTAATTTTTTAATCCCCGCGCACGGTTACCAAGGCGAAGGGCCATCCCCCGTGGAAGCTTAGCGGGGCGGGGCAAGGGCCGGCTCGCAGGGGATGGGGCGGGGCTACGGAGGCTTCTCCCATGATCCCCCGTCCCATTGCCATCCCTCCTCCGCCCACCATGTCTGGCTTGCATTGTTGTCCTATGTCGTGTAGCTCATGGCCAAATTATCAATGGATGATTTTTTGAGGACTATATCAATGGATAATTCATTCAAGTAATGCAAATTTTCACATCAATTTATTGATAGTCTTAATGTTCAAAGTTGACAATTACTTTCATTGAGTCGACATGTCTCGAGGAGTAGATATATGATGACACTTTAGTAATGCGTCACCGAAAGTCACAAAACGCTGACCTAAAAAATCTGAGTGGCTGTTTAGTGATGTGCCACCGTGAAAGGGTCACTAGACAATATTTTTCTTGTAGTGACATATACATACATGTAATTGGATGGAAGGTAATCACTATTAGGCTCGACATGTCTACCAATTATCCCAAAGCGGCGTGCCTAACTCAACCACTATCTATAATTGCAAACTTGCAAATAGTTATGTATTTTTAGGCAAAATTTCATTGGCCACCAGGAGCGGAGCCACACCCCAGACAAAGTAGGTTTAAGTTCAGAATATGAAAAAATATCTAGTGTACAGCCCAAATAAATTCAGTTCAGTCTGTATAATATTTTTATGGTCCAATCTAGATAGTTTAGATCATTTCATCACTAAGCCCAAAGCGTAATTAAATTCTAACTTCGCCACTGTTGGCCACGGATGAAATGATAAGATGCTACAACTTACTAATACATCATCCACTTAGGGTAGATAGATCATGAAAGAAATTCATACTATACCATTCTAAGGATTAGCGGCTAACCCAAAACTATTAAAGGCGGTTTTTGGATTTATCCCTGGAACGAGGCTCAGCGCTGGACCGAATACCACGAGTCCAACTGTCGTCGAGGTGCAGGAATAAATAAAGGGAATGTTTTTTTTCTTCGAAACTGGTGGCTTTTAACTTTTACTACAGTATCTATCTTTCAAACCGAGTATTTTCTCAAGACGAGATCTACAAGTTAAACGATGTACATATTAAAAATCCATCATCTGTACCATCTAAAATCGTAAATAAGTATTTCTCCGTAATTTATATCATAGACAGTCAAAATTCAAAAAATTTTAACTAAAAACTATAAGCCGCAGACGTTACGAATCAGACCCACCTGCGAAATCCCCAGGATACCCATCAAAACCCGCACCCAAAACGGCAAAAACCCACCTGCTCGCTCTGCTCCCCCTTCCCCCGCGACCACCACCACCGATCAAAAATGGCCGGGCCGAAACCCCACTTCTCGCCGCACGCCGCCTTCGCCTCCGCCTCCACCGCCCCCGACCTCACCGCGGGCCCCGACTCCGACGCCGACGCCGAAGTCGTCATCTTCCGCCTACTCCTGCCCCGGGCCTTCTCTGACGCCGACGCCATCCGCCTCTACGCCGCCATCGCCCCGCTCCGTCGCCGCACCGCCGCGATGCAGGTCCGCGTCGAGGCCCACGACGCCTCCGACGGCGCCGGAGGCCGCGTCGCCGTCGTGCTCGGCCCCACCTCGCCCACCCGCCGCGTCGAGGCCTCCTCCTCCTCCGGCGAGCCCCTTGAGCTCTCGCCCGCGCAGGAGGCCCTCATCGCCGTGCTCGACAGCGGCGGGGTCCTCCACCGCGACGAGCGGCGGGGCCCCGAGGTCGTGACGTGCCTGGTCCTGGTCGAGGCCGCGCAGCTCGAGGCGGCCTTCGGGAGGGGGATCCTGGGCGCGATCGCTAGGGAGGCCGGCGCCGAGGTGTGTGTCGCGCCGCCGCCCGAGGAGACCATCGAGGTATAACAACTCTCTGCTATCTGGTAGTCGTACGTAGCAGCCTTGATGCTTGGCTGGCAACATGGACATGCGTTGGTGCGTGCGGTCAGTAGCCAAAGGAAATTAAATTATGATTGGGCGTGTTTTTTTACGTCAGGAGAGCCTCAGGGGAGGCATAATTATAAAATAGTGAGTGCAACTTGTTCTACAGGTGTAGTTCTTGCTTCCGTATGGGGGGAAAGTGTGGGTCGCAACGCCGAAATAATGGCATTTTATTAAGGGTGTTGCAAATAATGCACAGAAAAATATAGGTAAGAGATACAAATTTTACGTGAAAAACTTTTACGGGAAAAACCACGGGCATTTGATGCAAATCACTATAATGAGGAGAAATTACAATAGAGCGTTTTCTCTTAAGCACACCTCTTTCTATGAACTGCTGAGGTATATATATAGGGTGAACGAAAAAAGTCCACACGGAGATGAAACTGAATCAGAATCGGTTGCTACAAATTGACACCATGTCTGATACAACCTGTGCATACACCTGTCATACCACGTCTAGCATGAAGCGATGAAGTATCCTACATAGACACAGTATGAATTCGGATTAAATTTAACAATCTCCACTTTAAGTCGAATTTCCTTCAGTAGGCGATGTATGTGATAAACTCCTCCAATGAAAATTAGCATGAACAACTTGTACGCCGAAAGTCTATCGGACTAACTTTAAGCAAAAATACTGGAATAGTCTTGTCGAAATGCTTCTTGCTAAACAAAATTGAGCAAACTAACTGCAGGTCTGAACACACACCTATTAACAAAGCAGACGAACAAATCTGGGTCTTCAACAATTCATAACCCCAGCAAAATCTGAGTCTGTGCAACTGACCTCCTAAAACAAATGCTCAATCATCAAACGGCATAAGCCAAAATATTACCTATGTCGCTGGATAGATAGCGAAGAACTTATATAATGGAATCTAATACGCTCCACCTGGAACACAAAACTCGGCAAATAACACTCATCGAAGAGCAATTCTTCAATAATAAAGACTGGAACAGTCTTATCGCACGTGTAGCAATCACGTACGCCCAACTGCTGACTTCAAAAGTAATTGAATTCCATGACATGGTTGAAACTGTTCCTGTAAAACTGTTTGGATGAAAGGAACTCTTGTGTCGTCAATGGAGAATAAACTACAGTAGACCCCTTATATCGAACTGCAACAACTGGAAAATGTTGTCGTATCCACGCAAAAGTAAAACTCCTTGCATTTAAATCTTTCATTTCAAACTGAAATTGGAGTAAAATCTTTACTTTCAAACAACAAAACTCCAGAGAGTATCATGCTAGCTGCCATCAGGGTGTTATCAACCGGTGAATAAAATACCAAATTCAGTTGTTCCCACAACTGACATTGTTTTTTTAATCACCTCCGTCAAGAGTAGTCCAAATTAACTCATTGTGTTGAAAAACCTGTAACTCCACCTTAGACTCCTCATATGTGGATCTTGCCGCATTAACTCGTAGAAGACGATGGATTGTCGATGAAATCATCATTAATTAATCCGCATGAATGCCGCAAATAATAGGCACAATAGCTTGAATTTCAATGAACTCCATCTCCAACAAAAACATATAGAGTTGACGACACAACTTTGATGGAGATGGTGTAGTACGACGCTATAGCATAGCACCTGGCAGCATGGGCGATGATGTTGGTGAAACCTGGCACTGGAACAGTTGTCGCGGATGGCGTGGGTTAGCGCCAAATTAAAGTCAAGACTTGGAACGGAGTCGAGGCGAGTAGAATCGCTGAGTTGACGCATGCTGAAAAAAAAACTCCTGGTATGCTCTCAGGTGCACCTAGCAAATTTCACCAAAACTGAATATAAGATCTGGAGGACCTTACTTTGTTGTCAACTTTGACCATGTTCAAATTGGTTTTACTGAAATTTTATCATGTGAAGTCATCTAAAAATTCTATTAGTTTCCCAATAGTAAGACGACCTGGACATGCTCATGAGGAAATGAAAAACTTAAGTGGGTATTAAGCGTCTCGTTTTTTGTCCTGTGCATTTTTTACAAAATCAGATGATTTTTAAAAAATAGTTCATGTCTTCTTTTTTAAATTTCCAGATAACTGGAGATAGAACCGCAGTAAGGAAAGCCATCGTTGCTGTGTCTAGCCGTCTTCAAGGTGATTTACCAGCTGGCAGCTCAACAACTTCTGTTAAGACAGCAAGCCCAATGCTCCCGTGGACATCTTCAGAAGTGCCTGAGCCTAATTTTGGAAGTTTGTACTCAGAGGTGTCAACTGAGTGTGCAAACAGCAATATCCCTCAGATTGATTGTCCACAAGGTGTTACAGGAGATGTTCAAACTGAAGAACTCCAGCAGATCTCATTTAGACTACTCTGTCATGTCAATCTTGCTGGAGGTTTGATCGGCAAGAAGGGGTCAGTTATCAAAGGGTTTGAAGATGAAACTGGTGCTTCTATTGACGTCAGTGCTCCTTTAAGTGGGTGCATGGAGCGTGTGATAACAATTTCAGCCTTAGAGGTTTGAACATTAAAAGTACCACTTTCCCATTCCTGTATATATGCACCATGTTTTAACTGCTTGCTACATAATATAAAATCTTAGTTTTTGCAATAATGTGATGGCTGTTCTATATCTCTCCATGAACCTAGGAACTTTTGCTTGTAGTTTGGTTCTGGTGAATGATATTGTGCAGTTCATTCATTATATTTTTGGTTTCTGTTCCCTCATGTAGTGTCCAGAACAGCAGTACTCCAAAGTGCAGAGTGCACTCCTTCGTATCTTTGACAGAATGGAGGAGGTGGCAAGCAATGGGCGGTTGATGTTCAACAAGCCATCTCAATACTTAGCTAGGGTACTTGTGCTCAAAAGCCAATCTTGTTGTTTAGTTGGTTTAGGTGGTGCTATAATCAAGGAAATGGTGAACTCAACAGGAGCAAGAATTCAGATTTTGGATGAGACAAACATTCCAGCTTGTGCCTCACACTATGAACAAGTTCTACAGGCAAGTATTTTTCTGGAACAAAAGCATTACAAACTATACAATCTGGTGGTACTTGTTTCTGCTTTAATGCATAGTTCACTGAGCCAGTGTTAACCTGATCCGTGTGAATTTATCCTTTTGATTCTCTGATGTGCTTTTTTGTTATTTTCTGCTACATTGCTTGCATACCCAAAGCTAGTGGCAAGTTTAGAATTGCACTAAAGCTTCTTCCCCCTTCATTTACTATTCACCTCATAGTGTGTTATGACCGAGGTGAGAATGACGGAGATTATACAAATGCGTAATCGGAGGTCGGGGTTTGAAGAGCCGCCGGTGGTATGGTGGCGCCAACCAGAAGCTCACTGTGCACCTGAAGACGCACGGTAAGAGAACAAGGAGAAGGAAATCCTTTTTTCTTAATTTTTCTCAAAGATGCGGTAGCCCCATATATGGGACAACCCCTAACAATCAAACTCTAATAGCACATCTCAACTGAATAGGAAACAAACGCTATATCATATCTAATACTAACTAACTAGGAAAGAAATATGTTTAATTGGAAGACCAATAACTACTCCAATCCGCCGCTAGTCTCTAGCTGTAGTGCATCCGGCACATCTGCTGTTGCAGCACTCACGCCTGGCTGGAGTCCATCCGCTGCGGTTGTCTAGTCTTGGCATCGTCGCACATAGTGACGCCTGACCATGACATCTCTCCCGTCCTCTGGAAACAACTCGTCCGCGTCTCCGCGAGCTGAAATCTGGATACAGCTACTGAAAATTGGTAATATTTTCCCATGTAGCATCCACCGAAGTGTCGTGCCATTTGATGAGAACCTACCACTTGCCTCACGCCAAACATCGCTTGGGTGCTCTAGCCAGAGAAGGAACAACATGATCATTTACCATGGGAGGTAATGGAGGCATGCTAATTGGCGGCACTCCATAGAATTTCTTTAAAACACCGACATGAAAGAGTCATGAATGCGAGCACCTGGAGGCAAATGAAGACGATAGGCCACGGAACCAATATGCTGCAGAATCTGATAAGGACCATAGTAACACGGATTGAGCTTGCTGGATGGCGTCGCTGATATGGACATAGCGAACCTATGGAGGAGGTGTAGCCATACCCAATCAACATCAAAGACCACATTGCAGTGCAGCTTGTCATAATTTTGTTTAGCAATCTGCTGGGCTTGAAGGAGCTGTTCGTGTACTTAGGCCAGAAAGTTGTCACGCTTAAGCATCATGTGATCAATGGCCGGCACACGGGAATCACCCTTTGTAGGATCGTATACTGCAATCAGAGGAGTGTGAATGATTGCCTCCGCTTTTTGATACCTGAAAACAAATCTTAAATTAGAAGAAAAGCAACCTAACTTACCAGATGTAGATTTCGACCGTAAGGCGCTCGACCTCTTTGCACGTGTTCGATGAAGGTTTCGACCGCTCGGCGTTCGACCGCTTGCTTGACCCCTTTGCATGTAGTCGTAATCTGTTAGAACCTGAGCTCCGGAGCTGGTAATGGTGGGAAATGGGTGGCCTGGGCCGGTAACTCCGGTGACTAGGAGCCGTGGTGGCTGCCCGACGCTCGGTCAAGACTTTAGGAAGAGAGGAAGAGGTAAGGTTGTAGATTAATTCTTGGCTTAGCCTTTATTCCTTCCGAATACTACTCTGATATAACGAGTAGATCCTTCCAAACCGATTACAACTGAAAATAGGAATCTTATCTAAATATAATTCTTTCCTAACCAACTCTTACTATATCTAAAACAAAACTAGAAGACTTATCTTATTCGGACTCTGCAAGGATTGGCGCAAGCGCAGGCTGATCTGTGGCCGCTGTTGCCTAACGCTTGTGCCTCCTCTGGTACTGAAGTGACCACATGTCATCTCTTTCATCCCTATACTGAAAATCAGGGAATGCTGCCTTGAATTCTGGAACCGGCTCCCAAGTAGCGTATGCCTTCGAGGTGCCCAACCACTGAACCAGCACATGCCAGACATCCCTTCGCATGCTTGCTGTCAATACTTTAGCAGGTTGCGGCACGACGCACCCCTCCTGGATGACGGGTCGGGCCGGTGGTGCACTTGGTGTTTCGCCATGACACTTTTTAAGCAATCCAACATGAAAGACATCATGAAGACACGTTCCTGGAGGCAATTCCAACCTGTAAGCAATTGTCCCAATCTTCTCCAAGACGCGGTATGGCTCATAATATTTCAGAGCTAATTTTCCAAAGGTGCGTCTTGGGAGTGAAACTGCCTGACGATGCATTAAACGAAGCCACGCCCAATCGCCAGTCTCAAAGGACACATCTCGAGGTTGGCTGTCATAGTACCCCTTGGCGTATTGTTGGGCTTGTAGAAGACTTTCGTGAATATCTGCAAGAAATTTGTCACGCTCTTGGAGGGTGGACTCCACGGCTACCACCTGGGCCACACCCCCGAGTATTGAAGCAAGGGCGGAGGGTCACGACCATAAACCACCTTGAAGGGAGTATCCTTAAGAGCCGAGTGATAAGGGGTATTGTAGCAGTATTCAGCCCATGGAAGCCACTCAACCCAGCGCTGAGGTGTGTCGCTTGTCATACAACGAAGATACATGGCAATCACCTTATTGACAGCTTCCATCTGACCATTAGATTGCGGGTGAAATGTGGAACTCATATGGAGACGAATCCCGGCCAGACGGAATAGGTCCTTCCAAATGTTGCTGGTAAAGACAGGATCACGGTCACTGACAGTGGACTGTGGAAACCCATGGAGGCGAACTATGTCTGTGAAGAATGCCCGGGCCACGGATGATGTTGTGTAGGGGTAGCTCAAAGGAATGAAGTGCGCAAATTTGGAGAAGCGATCAATGATAGAAGGGATGACTGATTTGCCATGAACTCGTGGCAATCCTTTGACAAAATCCATGGAGATATCCACCCAAACAATCGAAGGGATAGGCAGCGGTTGGAGGAGGCCTGCCGGATGTAAGTGCTCCATCTTATTGCGTTGACACGTGACACAAGCCCGCACAAAGTCTTGAACAAGCTGCCAGTCTCTAGGCACATGAAAATCAGCACGTAAGCGGTGAAGAGTCTTAGCAATCCCCTCATGTTGAGCGTGTAGAGCAGTCAATATATTGTGGAGGGATGGAGAGGATGCTGGAATGTGAACCAGCTTGTTGTGTAGCAGCAAACCATCCTGCATACTCCACGGGTGACCCAAATCGCCGGCGAGGACCTGGGCATACATGCCCGACAGTTCTTCGAATGCTGTTATCTCTGCCCGGATGTCCTCAAACAAGGAAAATGAGGGTACAGACAATGCCAAGGACACCGGAACATGCTCTGCATCACGCCGGGACAGCGCATCAGCCACCATGTTGAGTTTACCTGGTCGATAGTCAACAGAGAAATCATAGCCAATCAACTTGCTCATTCATCGATATTGCGGAATAGTGGAGAGGCGCTGATCCAATAGAAACTTCAAACTGTAGTGATCGGTGTGGACGGTGAAGGGACATCCCCAAAGATAGGGTCGCCAATGGCGAACTGCGTGGACTAGGCCGATTAGTTCCCGCTCATAGGCGGCCAGTTTATTATGGTGGGCTGCAACGGGGTGGCTGTGGAAAGCCAGGGGCCCACCACCCTGATGAAGGATTGCGCCAAATCCTTTTCCTGATGCATCGCACTCGACCACGAAGTGGGCTATGAAGTCGTGTACGACCGATGTTGTTGAGAGAGCCTTTTTAAGAGCCGTGAAAGTCGTGGTTGTGTCCTCGGTCCACGCGAACCCATCCTTCTTGAGTAGTGTTGTAAGTGGTGCCTCAATTACCACGAAATTTTGAATGAACTTTCAGTAATAACCTGCTAACCCCAGAAAGCCACGGAGACCCCACAGGGAGCATGGCACCGGCCAATCCACGACTACTTGTACCTTGTCCCTATCCATGGCCACGCCCTCAGTGGAGATAATATGACCCAGATAAGTGACAGACGGAGCGCCAAAAGAACACTTGGATCTCTTAAGGTAGAATTGATGGTGTTGCAAGACCTGAAGAACCATGCGAAGGTGCTGGAGATGTATGGACCAAGAGGAACTGTATATGAGAATGTCATCAAAGAAAACGAACACAAAGCGGCGGAGAAACGGGCATAGAATGTCGTTCATCAAGGCTTGGAATGTGGCAGGCGCATTTGTAAGACCGAATGGCATGACAAGAAATTCAAAATGGCCATGGTGCGTTCGAAAAGCTGTCAACTTGATATCATCGGGATGCATGTGCACATGATGGTATCCAGAACGCAAATCCAATTTGGTGAAAAAGCGTGGACCTCGAAGTTCATCGAGGAGCTCATCGACCACTGGAATCAGGAGTTGTCTTTCACCGTTTGCGTATTAAGCACACAGTAATTGACACAACCGCCAGGAGTTATCCGCCTTCTTCACGAGAAGTACTGGTGAGGAGAATTCAGACGTGCTACCCCGAAAGAGCCCCTGCTGTAACATTTCCGAACATTGCTTCTCTAGTTCATCCTTCTGTAGCTGGGGATAGCGATATGGGTGGACCACCGCAGGAGCTGTGCCCGAAAGCAAGTGAATCCTATGTTCATGTCGGCGAGGCAGAGGAAGTCCCGTGGGAGGCAAGAAAATGCTCTCGTACTCCATCAGCAAAGCCTCCATGAGAGAATGTTCCGTGTGATGCTGTGCGGGTCTGATATTTGGTGCAGTGATACCCTACCAAGTAACATGCTGATTGCCCACCTGGAAGGAGACAGAGATTGTCAAAATCCCAAATGATTGGTCCCAAGGTCTGAAGCCACTAAACTACTAGCACAATGTCAAACCACCCAATGGAATCACCAAAAAGTCAATGAAAAACAGTTATCCCCAATGCGGATGGGCAGATCCCTAGAAATGCCTAGACTGGCCACCTTGTCTCCATTTGCGACCATCACCAGGAGGCCTGGTTGGAAGGTAACGCGAGCACCTGCACAGGCTGTAGCTTCTTCACTGATGAAGTTATGAGTGGAGCTTGTATCCAGCACGGCAATGAACTTCGGGCCATAGTGCATGCGCAGCTGCATGGTGTCATTTGGGCGGATTCTCTAGAGACCTGTGATGACATGCAAGTAGCTCACCGCTCCAGTGCTCTATTCGACAATGTCCAGATCAGGCCCCTCGTCGAGAAAATCCTCCACTTCAAGATAAAATAGAAGCTGACATCAATGGCCACAGACAAACTGCTCGTCACAGTTGTAGCATAGCCCCAGCTTGCGATGTTCTGCCATCTCGGTTGGGGATAGACGGCGAAGCTGACGTATTAGAGGCGTCGCCGCAGGTGCCAGTGGGGGTGGCGCCGAATAAACGGATGGTGCCGACGTGGCTATAGGCGGTGCAGTTCGGTTCAAAGTCGGAGGGAAGGACTGGTGACCACTGGCTTGGTGTCCTCTCAGAGGAGCCTGATCAGAAACGGCTTGGGCAGGCCAGCCGTGAAAAAGTTGAGTTTGCTGCTGGCGAGAAAGTTACAGCTGAGCGGTGGTCCAAAGCATTGGTGATAGAGTTGCTTGAAGAGTTCCCATGATGGCTCCCCTGAGTCTCACTCCAATTGGCCATACCACAACTGAGCAATGCCTGTAAGACGGTACGAGGCCAACCAGACCCTGTCAGCTACCCCTGTGTGTTGGCCGCGAAAAATTGATTGCATCTATTGAGCCAGGTGAGTGGATCGTCCATGCAGTTGTATTTTGGAAAATCCAGTTTGTGGTAGCGGGGTGGGATATTCGGCACCGGAGGGTGGGTGGCTGCGTAAGCGTGCAATGAAGGTGATGGCATGCCGATAGGGCTGGGGTGTGCGATGGGTAAGGATGCGGATAGTGTGGCAGCAAGCGTAAGAGTGGCGATGGGAAGCGATGATGAAGTAGCGGAGGGTGGTAGGTGTGTGGTCGGAGGCGGGGCGGAAGCACCCTGAAACGCCATCAAGGCTGTTGGATGCGGAAGGAAGCCCGCTTGGACATCAACTGACTGTTTCTCCAAGGCCAACACTCGGGTGGTAAGATCGCCCAAGTGTTGGTGATATGCCCTAGAGGCAACATGGAGATGTTGAATATATCACATACTATGTTTATGATACATTGCTTTGTTCCTTGAAATAGACATTATCATTATTGATCAATGAGTATGTGACTTATTCATGAGACTCTTAATGCCAAAATGTTGCTATTTCTAAATGATCCCTGATTATATTTCATATGAGGAACAAATATGATTCAAAGATTAGCATATGTATTGATTGATGATCATGTCTCATGGATCATGGTATGGAGATACCAAATCAATAATATGGACATGTGTTAGTGAACATATGTTGGATAGACCCGCCATGAGACACCGCAGAGATTCCAAGTGTCATCGGTTGGTCTCAAGTAGTGTTTATGTGGAATCCTTAGACTTGAGATCATCATGGTTCCCAAGATGCGTAGTAGCTTACTTTGGGACTACTAAACACTACTCCGTGAATCGGGTAGTCATAAAAGTAGTCTTTGGGTTTGCCATGAAACATGTAGTGGGATGTGAATGATCAAGATAGAATTTGCCCTCCTTATGGGAGAGATATCTCGGGCCCCTCGATGTAATGGATTATGAAAGTGCATGGCCATGCCAAGGTGATTAAGGAGTCAATCACGAGTTTATAATCCATCACGGAATCGAGAGAGTGATTGAGCTATTAAGAGGATGACACAGTCTCGCCTTGAGCTTAATCTATATCGTGAGGCAAAGAGATTAGTACATGAGAACATTACAGTTCACCGATATGATCTTTACGTATACTTTGGGGTTAATATGTCTTGCTAGAGGCCGCTATTAATGTGGTGACCGGAAAGGTGTTTCGGTCGCGACCAAGTATACGTGAACCTCTGGTCGCACACTTAACGGGTTGGAACACTAATTCAATGTGATTCGGATATGGGCTCAATTCGGATAGAGATCCGGATAGACTCCTATTGGGCCTCGGTCCACGAGGCCCAAGTGAGGAGGTCTATATATATGGAGGCGAGGGGCTGAGGGAATACACCTGATAATCCCGAGCTAATCCGTAGCCGCCACCTCCAGAGCCAAACCCTAGCCGCTCGCGAGTGCTGGTACACTCGCGATCGGCGTTCCGGCCCGGACGTGTGGATACCGGTGAGGCGCCGCTCGCTGCGGCGTTGATCGGCATCAACAACCCTGATTGGATCCGCTCGTGGTGTGGTTGATCGCGTGGAGGAGACGATCGGTTCGGACGATCGACTACTTCCACTACTACTTCGACGCGTGGTTGGTTGGCTTCTCCAACTCTTCTTCATTTGCTGCTGGCGCCTAGTGGTAACGATCCATGATCCCTCCTTAAGCATGATGTTCTTGTGTGCGCGGTAGAAAATTTTTGTTTTCTGCTCTCGTAGCCTACTCGCGATCCTTTACCAAGTTCTAGTGGACTCCATCCACACAATCGTTTAAGCTGTTGTGTTGTTCTCAATGCGGATCGTCAATTCCTTGATGGCCTCCAGGACCGTGGATAGGGCGGACGCCTCATTGCTCCCTTCAGACCTTGGCATAGAGATCTCCGGGAATGGCTATGATACCAAATTGTTAGAACCTAAGCTTCGGAGCTGGTAATGGTGGGAAATGAGTGGCCTGGGCCAGTAAATCTGGTGACCAAGAGCCGTGGTGGCTGCCCGGCGCTCGGTCAAGACTTAAGGAAGAGAGGAAGAGGTAAGGTTGTAGATTAATTCTTAGCTTAGCCTTTATTCCTTCTGAATACTGCTCTTATATAACGAGCAGATCCTTCCAAACCGATTACAACTGAAAATAGGAATCTTATCTAAATATAATTCTTTCCAAACAAACACGTACTATATCTAAAACAAAACCAGAAGACTTATGTTATTCCGATTCTGCAAGGATCGGCTCAGATGTAGGTTGATTTGTGGCCACTGTTGCCTAACACTTTGCCTCGTCTGGTGCTGAAGCCCCCACATAACATAATCTTTCTCCGCTTGAATGCTTCGTCACCAATGCTGTTGGCAACGATCTAGTGGTCGTACCAACATGCTATCAAGGAAAGTGAAGTTGACGGAGGGACGCTATCTCGCCAAGCACTACTCGGAACGAGAACAAATCGAAGACGATGCTCAGAAAACATGCCGCCGACTAACTTTTCTTGGAATAGATCTGATCTTTTATATCTGAATCATGTTCTGTGGCTACAAAGTGCTCTCACGGCACCCCTCATACCCTAGCACAAAAAACTCTTAAGAGCTTTCTCTCGAAATGCTTCCTCAAAGCTTCAAAGCCACAGGCTAAACACTTAACCTCTCCCTGCTTTAATATGCTAGAGCTGCAACTCGTGTCCTCATCAACATAGACACGAAATCCTAACCAATTCCAAAAATCAAGGGACCCGAAACCCTTCCAAACACGGGTTTTTGATAATCTCTAAACCTTCCAAGTTATGGACACCTTCCATAACTCTTTTCATCTCATCACGTGTCAAAGCCTCTGGGTCCGCACCTTCGGTAGCTTCACGCATTAACCACCTTGATCTCCACGTGCTCCAGCATGAGCCCGACCACCTCATGACATTCTCGACCGCCTCGACCTCAGATTTCACCCTCCTAGTCCCGGCCCTCATCACCAACCATGATCATCTCCAAACCCATCCTGCATATGCAAAGACCAAAGAACTTTTTCCCCGACACAAGTTCTTCCCAACTTGACCATCATCAGTCCACACGCAAAACACACACATAACCATCAATAAACACAAATCAAATCATGCATGATCTAAATTTCCACGCTTTCCAAAAACCAACTTCAGACCACTCAAAAAGACCAGTCTGACCGCCACACATAGGTCGGTCAGACCGCTAGCCCATCAAACACGAGTACTCAAGTCACTCGAAAATTACAAGAATTGAAGCACTCGAAGATTACAAGAGTTGAAGCACTCAAAGCTTACGAGTACCAACCGTGAAGCCTACGGCAACTGATCATAAAGCCTACGACTACCGATCGTAAAGGCTACGACTACCGATCACAAAATCTATGACAATAGATCGCGAATCCTATGATTACGATAATAGATTGTGACGTCTACGATTACCGATCACCAGCCAGGCACTGTAGTTCTGAGTATCAACTGCGAAGCTACGACCACCGACTACCGAGTATCGACCAGGTACTATAGCTATGACCATCGGCAAGATACTGTAGCTACAACCACTGACCAGGTACTGTAGCTACGACCATCAACAAAACACTAGCTACGACCATCGAAATGTACTACGGCCATTGACTAGTTACTATAGTAGACGAGTTTACGACCTCCGACTTGTTCACTGTATCTACCGACCAGTTCACTGTTGATTATGACCGGTTAACTGTTGTTTATGATCGGTTCTCTATATCTTACCAACATCTACCAGGCATGGTTGTTCTGCTATGGTCAATCAGCCATGGTCGTTCAGCCGTGCTCGACCTACTGTACTCGATCTGCCGTGGTCGATCTGTTGTGGTCGTAAATTCTTGACACAAGGTTGTTCGAACCACCGACTACCGATCGTGGGCAAAGATAGCCTGTCAGATCGCCTTATATAAGGCGGTCAAACCGCTTGACCTAAATATTCCAGTAATTCTAGTTTTCGAAAATCGTATCGACCGAAACTTTCACAAATGCAAATTTCAATGCTACCCAAATGTTAATTATTCATCACTAAATTCACAACCTATCCACATGGTCTAATACCCTTTTCATAGGTGCGTGGGTAGGATCACACTCGTAGACCACCCTAAATGGCGTAGTCTGAAGCGCGGAGTGGTATGAAGTATTGTAACAGTACTTTGCCTAGGGAAGCCATCATAGCCACTGTTTCGGCCAATCACCAGTGAAACAACGCAAATACATCGTGATGTCCTTGTTAGCTGCCCCTTATTGGCCATCAAATTGAGGATGATAAGCGGAGCTCATGTGCAAAAGCACTCCCGCCAAACGAAAAGTTCTTGCCAGAATAAACTAGTGAAAACCACATCTCTATCACTAACACTGGAAGTTTGCATGCCGTGTAGTCATATGATATTCTCAAATAATGCTCTGCTAACTGTAGCTGTCGTATAGGAGTGGTCGAGTGGAAAAGCGATCAATAACATCAGGATGACTGTTTTGCCACCCGCCCCTGGCAATCCTTTAATGATATCCATGGCCACATCGGACCAGTTTTGAGATGGCTGCACCAACTAACGAGCATGAGGAATATGGAAGTTAGTGCAAAGACGTTGCAATGTTTTCTAAACACCTTCATGCCCTGTAGTATGCGCCCAGCCAAGATCGACTGCAGGAGATGCGACAATGGCGAAACATATACCCGACCATTGAACATTATCAGCCCATCTCTGATTTCCCACAGCGCGGTATGCTGGCTGGACACAATTTTGTCACGAAGAGCGACCATACTTGGTTCGGCTAGTGCTGCCTGGC
Source organism: Bonia amplexicaulis (assembly GCA_036346245.1). Taxonomy (NCBI): domain Eukaryota; kingdom Viridiplantae; phylum Streptophyta; class Magnoliopsida; order Poales; family Poaceae; genus Bonia; species Bonia amplexicaulis. The sequence goes on along the minus strand of CM070755.1, from coordinate 14,944,788 downwards.
GCAACTCAATAAAGATGGGAGTGTAGGCATGGATAGCGCATGGAGACCCGCTGATGCAGGTGGCGATGGCGTATCCCCATCACATCGGGACAAGGCATCAACGACTATGTTGAGACGGCCTGGGCGATACTCCACCGTGAAATCATATCCCGCTAACTTGCTTGCCCATTGATGCTGTGGAATTGTAGATAACCGTTGATCCAATAAAAACATAAGACTGTAATGATCGGTGCAAACCAGAAATGAACGCCTCCATAAATATGGGCACCAATGGTGTATGGCTTGGACCACTTCGATCAACTCCCACTCATAAACTGCTAGTTTGGAGTGACGCACAGCAATTGGGCGACTGAAGAACGCGATTGGACAGGTTTCTTGGTGGAGCACCACCCCAAAGCCAGAGCCAGAAGCATCACACTCAACGATGAAGGGCCGAGTGAAGTCTGGTAGTTGCAGAACTGGGGCGGAAGACAGCGTGTTTTAGTGCTGTGAACGCCGTAGTTGCCTTCTCCGACCAGCGCCTCCTTGCGGAGAAGGCGCATCAGAGGGGCGACGATGGAGCTGTATTCCCGGATAAACCGGTGGTAGTAGACGACCAGGCCAAGGAAGGCACACTACACACACGGACGTGGGCGTCGACCACTGCTCAATGGCCACAACCTTCTGATGATCCATAGCCATGCAGCCGTGATTATGTGCCCTAAATAGGACAGAGGTGGCGCCAAAGAGACATTTGGATTGCTTGAGGACGTGGTGATGACGACGCAACTCCTGAAACACCATGTGAATATGGCAAAGGAGTTTGGCCCATGAAGCACCGTAAATCAAAATATCATCAAAAAATACAAGGACGAAACAAGCCAAGAATGTCGCTCATGAGCGCCTGAAAGATGGCCGGTGCGTTCGTTAGTCCAAAAGGCATCACGAGACATTCATAATGGCCTTGATTTGTGCGAAACGCCATCTTTTTTATGTCGTCAGGGTGCATACGGACTTGATGGTACCCAGAACGAAGATCCAACTTGGTGAAAAATCGAGCGCCACATAGTTCATCCAAGAGTTCCTCCACCACTAGGATGGGAAACTTATCTTTGATGGTCTTTTCATTGAGGGCACAGTAGTCGACACAGAAACACCATGAGTCGTCCTTCTTGCGCACGAGAAGAACCGGCGAGGAGAAAGCTGACGTACTGATGCGAATAATGCCTTGGCGTAGCATGTCCTAACACTGGCGTTCGAGTTCATCCTTTTGCAACTGGGGCTAGCGATACAGTCGAACGACCACGCGTCCTTGTAAACAAGGTGGATATGATGGTCATAAGGCCGTTCGGGCAGCAGTCTGCTAGGCATGGTGAACAAATCAGTGAATTCTGCGAGGATGGCTTCTAGGAGTGCACCATCGCCCATTGTCATACTTCGGATAGTAGGGCCATGCACAGTACTGCCATGTAGAAGAACGTGTCAGTCTTGGTGCCAAAAAGACATGGAGAAGCTGATGAAATCTCACGTGATCAGTCTGAGTTGCAAGCCAGTGGATGCCCAAGATGACGTCAAATCCTGCCAATGGTATGGAGTAACAATCCATGGTGAATGCTTCAGGCCCGATATGGATGGATAACTGCTGACATGTGCCTCCACTAATAAGATGGTCACCGTTCGCCATGGCGACTCGCATGTCATGAAGCGCTGGTTGCATGGGTGGCTCCAAACGTGCACGGACCGCTTCGTTAATGGAGTTGTGTGTTGATCCCGAGTCCACCAAAGTGACAAGACGCTGACCGGCCACCATGACGTCTAGCCGCATGGTCTGGCCAATGCTGACTTTGGTAAGGGCATGAAATGAGATTTCCGGTTCTGTCACGACCGGCTCTGCGCCCTCAGACCCGAACTCCGATGGGTCCGGTGCCAATTTTATGGAGAAGAGCTGCTTGCAAACATGTTGTGCTGTATATTTCTCTTCGTAACTGTAGTAGATTCCCAGGCGCTTGTGTTCCTCCATCTGTCCACATGTTAATTTGTGAATATAATGCTGCGGCGGACCGCTCAGCATTCCTCCTACCGGCGCATCCTGTTTTCCACCGAGATTGGCGGTGGTTTGGACTGGCACCGTTGCCGATGTGACTGACTGCGCTGGCAGTCCTCCCTTGCCGGCCGGTTTGAACAGCAGGCTTGTCCTAGTTGCGTCAATGACGAATTGTGCCCGGCGCTCGTATGCACGCTCATGGCAACTTCAAGCTGTGAGGTGCCTCGAGCTCCACGTCCATGGGTAATAGCTCGAAAAGGCCCGCCGTGAACATGTTCATTTGTTGTTTCGGACTTAGGTTCGCCTGAGTTAACAAAGCCAAAAAATTTGTTTGATATTCGACCATGGTGCCCGTTTGACGAAGATGCATGAGTTTATCGAGAGGATTGTGGTGTAGAAGTGGCCCGAAGCGCTTGTGCACCATCTTGGAGAAACGGATCCAGCTAGGTGTATCATCATCGCGTTTGACGGAAAAATACCACTGTTGCATGGCATCGGTCATCTGATATGATGCGAGCCACACCTTTTCTTTTAGCATGTGTTGCCCCCAAAAAAATTGCTTGCAGCAATTGAGCCATGGCAATGGGTCTTCTTCGCCATTAAACACCGGAAACTCCAGGCGATGAAACCGCGGGGGCTTGGTGTTAGCTGCCGTTGCCATCCTCAGAGCCAAGGGGGCTCCTTTAGCTGCTTAGCCGCCTCCTTGCTGCTACTGCTGCTCGCCCCCTCTAAAGCTGTAAGTCTTATATCATGTCGATCGAGCCGGCTCGTCAGGGTAGCCAACTGCGCAATGATCTGATCGAGCTTCTTATGGGTCGAACTGATCTCGTCACCGCCATCGGACATGGTGCCTAGGGCAGCGGCTGGCTCTGATACCAAGTTGTTATGACCGAGGTGAGAATGATGGAGATTATAAGAATGTGTAATCGGTGGTCGAGGTTTGAAGAGCCTCCGGTGGCATGGTGGCACCAGCCAGAAGCTCACTGTGCGCCTGAAGACGCATGGTAAGAGAAGAAAGAGAAGGGAATCCTTTTTCTTAATTTCTCTCGAAGATGCGGCAGCCCCATACATGGGACAACCCCTAACAATCAAACTCTAATAGCATATCTCAACTGAATAGGAAACAAACTCTATATCATATCTAATACTAACTAAATAGGAAAGCAATCTATTTAATTGGAAGACTAATGACTACTCCAATCCGCCGCTAGTCTCCAGCTGTAGCGCGTCCGGCACATTTGCCATTGCCACACTCACGCCTGGCTGGAGTCCGTCCGCTGTGGTTGTCTGGTCGTGGCGTCGTCGCACATATTGACGCCCGGCCATGACATAGTGGTTACTCTGTTGCTAAGAAATGTTGCTTAGAAGCCATTTCTTATGTTTTGCATTCCATTAGCTACCAAATACTTTGCAGCTCATGTACTAATTCTCCTTCTCACGATGACAATGGAATCTTCTTTTAGACTTCAAGAACAATATTAGTGCAGTGGTTCTGGACTAGTATTTCTGTTTGATTTGTAGAAGATCTAAGTTTCCAAGAGTACTTGATGCATACTTTGCTCCATTTTTTCACTTCTAGTTCTCTTGACTCGTGATCTTAGTTGATTTCTTATCCTGCCATTATCCTGCTATGTGTTGGACAGCTCCGTACTAATTTAGATTAATCTTTTTTTCTCTACAGATCACCGGGGAGCTAGCGAATGTCAGAGATGCTTTATGTCTTGTTAGCAAGAAACTTCGTAATCACACTTTCTCTTCTAAGAGAACCAAGTACAATGATGGTTACGTTCCCTATTCAGATATTGCTCAATCAACTGCAAGCAGCCAAATCAACATTTCTTCAACAGGCTACTATTCAACTGACAATGTCCCAAGGGTTGATCATGGGCCCTCTCTTAAAGAAATGGACTCAGTGGAGAATTCCTTCCGTGCCCTCCACTTGGTATCCCCTGGTTCTTCAGAACTTGAGGTTATGTATTAGTAAAAATTTTATATTATGCTTGTGTGTTTATCTTATGCTTTACTTTTGCACCATATCCAGACTTTTCTTCCTTTCTGAATTTGTTGGAGACAATATATGTATATTGATATTCCTATTGAAGAAAATAGCCTTCACTTGGTACTTAATACTGAAATACTTAAGGCATTTTCTTTAGTTCGTTCTTGCTTATGAATCTAGAGGGGTTGTTTGAAATTTCAGTTTTACTCAATTCTAATCAGATGAGATTGCACTTTTATGTAAATTCATACGAAGTAATTACTGTTTATTGCTGAGTAAGAAGCGTCGAAATTTCTGCCCAATTATGTACCAAGTACAAACCATCTGTTTCGTTAATCCTTTTGGAGCTCACATAATCAATTTGCAGCCTTATGTTCTGATGCACTGTTTAGTTTTTGTGGAACTACTAAACTAGTATATGGATGCAGAAACCTGCTAATGGGAATGACGTTGGAATCAACAATGCAAATCATGAGATGCAGAAACCTGCTACTGGGAATGGCAATGAAATGAACAATTCAAATCATGGAATTACATCTCCGGAGGAAAACAAACTTCCGAGGTGATAGTCTTATCTGTTTGTCACTACCCAGTAGCGTACTTTTTCCTTTATAATTTGGTCTCTGTAAGGACGGTATGATTATTTTATGACAGATGCTATATATGGTACTTCAATTTTGCTTTTAAATCAAGAGTGTCTTGGATTGCATCAATTGTGTTACTTGTTAGTAACTGTTATCTGCAACATCCAGCTGCCTCCCGACACACTCCAGCATATTAAAACCTAGAGCAGTATCAAATCGGTCTTTTCAAATAATTCATAGTTCTCTTATCTGTGTTATATTAGTAATCCGTGCTATTTCATTGCTCCTTGGTTTGTGCACAATTAATCTTGTTTGCGTTCTGGTAACCTCATGGTTGTGATCCAACTTTAGCATTTGAACGTGTTATCTATGTGTGAAGCAAGTGTTCTTGTGTAATTCTACCAGTAAGATGTGTAATGTTGTACATTTCTGTACAATTGTGTTCTCGATGCAGTGAATCATGAGCAGCTTTACTTAGCCTGGATCCTTTTCAACTGTAGCATGCATACTTTAGTTAATAATCAGAAGTGATTAACGAACTACTAATTGCATCAACTTTCAAACATATCTCCATCATTTGGTTCGTTTTGCAGTGCGCTTTGTGCAATTCATCAACATGCACGAATTAACTATTTGACTACTAGTTAAATTGCCGTAACTTCTGCTTCTAGTTGCAGGGGAATCAATACTGCCACCATAGTTAGAAGCACATATGAGATTGCTGCTTGTGGGAGCAATTTATATCTTGTCTATGGGGATAATGGAAACAACCTGGCCCAGCTTAGAGAGGTCTTGCTGCTGAACTGTGTAACCTTGTATGTTATTATGATTGCATTAGATTCAATTCATCAATTTACTTTTAAATCCTCATTCGTGTTCATGAAGTGTTTCTTGAATTAACAACTGAATGTTTTCCAGGATTACGGAAAAGACAGTTCAAAATTCATGTTTGAAATTCAAAATTGACTGCTGATCATGGTTATTTTTCAAAAACTGTTCTGGTCTGCTTTGGCAATAACTACCAGTTCTTCATTTCAACTGGTTGAACCATATGATGCTTTGGGTTTTCCTTGATTTGCTAAATCTTATCCAGAATAGATAGGAAATAAACTTAGTATAACTGTTGTTAGAAGTTTAGGACTACTGCTGTCACAAATATTAAGTATATTCTATTAGGAAAATGATAGGAATACTGCAGTTAGCCTTTCGTATTATTAAATATTTTTTGGGTGTTGAAAAACATCACCTGGATGTTTTCTTCCTAATTATCATCTAGATTTATGGCTATTGGATTAGAGATCCAACGATCATGAATTCTTTCCCTTCCAAAAAAAATCTCTTTAAAAAAATATCCCCCCTCCAAAAAAAAGAGACCATTGGATCTCTAATTCAATGGTTCTAAATTTGGATGATTGTTAGAAGAAAACATCTAGGTGATGCCTAAACACACTCATATTTTTTTCTTGTGTTTCTATCCCACCTATTAATTTTGCGGTTTCTTCATGTTGTATTGTAAGTTACAAAACTACTGGATTGTATAAGTTTATAATAGACACGAAACTTTACAGACATACAACCATGCAAAAATATTAGTTTTTGGATCTCATAACATTTTATTTCTGTGAATATTCAGATCTCCGGCGCAGACATTACCATTTACGATCCGCCTCCAGAGACCAGTGACTGTACGATCGTGATATCCGGAACGCCTGATCAGGCGCAATCAGCTCTGGCCATGCTCATTAACTTGATCCAAGCGTGAGCTTCCTGACGAATCCAAAAATTTGAGGAACGAATCCGCTAACTTTGTGTTGACACCAGTAGATGTTCCGGACATGAACTTCCTACATTTGATGTGTAACTATGTCTGATGGCGAGGGGGGATATCCAGAATGATCACGAGAAATAGTGGGCTCTTGTCCGCATGTGTAACTGAATATTATTCAAGGAATGCTTGTTTTACTCGGCGTATTTTACTTTCTTTACCGTTACATGGAGAGAGCTTGCATCTTTGTAATGGACTATGGGTGTCTATTCGGAGAAGCAGTCGTGTGAACGTTCCTTTTTCGCTTTGGACGGTAAATTAAGTTGCCCGAAGTAGCCGCTGGCGGCGCGGAAAGCCGTTTTTCGCGCCATCGGGTGGCGCGGCAAGGGTACCGCGCGAGACGGGCTGGCGCGGCCGCGTGGCGCGCGGGTGGGTTGGCGCGCCCGGGCGCCGCGGGAGGAGAGCCCGGGTGTCGCGCGAGGTCCTCTGCAAATTTTTTATTTCAGAAAAGAAATGACACTAATTTTGCAAGAAAATAATTCCAAAAAATTATTTTTAGAAATTCTTAGGTACAGAAAATGAGCTGCAAAAAATAAAATTTTATTTGTGGAGCGCCGTAACATGATTTTTTTAAATAATATTATTTTTGTTCAAAATTACAGTAATATACTTTCGTTCAACCGGTGGGAGACACGTCAATAAGTCGCGCACCGGTTCACCAATTTAAAATAATAATAATATTTTTTGATTGATCTGATGGAAATAATTATGGGGGATAAAGTGCAATTTTGTATGTAATACATGTAGTAAAAATTGTTCGCAGGTTATTTTTTAAAATAAAACTGCAGATAAGGTAGGTTGGTCCTTTGTGATTTTCGTAGATTCTCAAGAGTACGAAATCTGTTAGACTCGTAATAACATTTTGTTATCGTCTATGTTATTGTAGTGTGATAAATTTTTGAAGAATTTTGTAGAGACGTTTGAGGTGGCAGTGATTTGTAAGTACGAAGGTAAGTGATATTGCGATGCAATAGGGAATTCATACATAGAGAAGAATTTTGGATAAATGGCGTAATGATAACAACATGATAGCTGATCCGACAAGAGGGTTACATGGCATGCAGGCTAAGGAACCAAGTATGGTACATATATGCCTTTAGGGAATTAGAAATACATGGGACATATGGACAAAGAAGGTCGAACTACTGCGTTGACCGCGACCATTTTGCCTTTCCTCGTGAGGTCGGTGTTGTAGTCCTCACCGGCCGCCTTGGCCTTGGTTGCCAGTTCGTGTTTTCTCTCACGTTCCTCCTCACGAGCCTTGCTCTCCCTACGCCTGCACGCCTTCAGGTGAGCTTCTGTCTCCTACCGGATACGTTCGCTTCGATCTTCGGCGCGCTGCCGGTCCTCCATCCTCTCGCGTGTCGTCTGTGCATCCTACTCCTCGTAGTCCAGCTATCACTGGTCATGCAGGTATGTAATATTCATGCCCTGCGTGTCATGCTTACTGCAGCTCAAGGCTGTCTATATTTGTATATCGACCAGTATGTCGAATTGTGATGTTTCTTCACTCCTGGTAACCTTTACTAGTATGTGCTATGGAGTAATGGCTTAGTGGAAGTACTTGGAGGATTTGGCCACTTGGAGACATGGCGAACAGGAAGTGCAGCGATAGAGATCACCATGTGGAAGGGCTATACTATATCATGATGCAATGTGACTGTCTGTGAATGTCTTTATATTTATGTTCATCTATTTCTATGCATGTTATTTAATTTCTCCAAATGCTTTTAACACGGTAGAACTAAAATTCCCTCACATAATATTAAGTTGGATTAATGTTCTCCCAATTAGCTACACCATCCAAAGCTATGTATGTTAATGGTAGGTCTTGCTAAAGCAGAGTGCCATTAAGTTTCCTTGACTAGATGGGTTTGTGTCGGACACTTGCACGCAAAGCATTGGTTTAACTTGACAAGGTTATCATAACGGCTATAAACCTTGGGGCATAGTGTTGGGTGCCAGAGCATAGAGATGCTGCCCAACAAATAAGAGTTATATAGATATATAATTACTAAATGGTTGCTTACCAAATTCACTAATCTTCTAGCAATGATGACAAAACTCATTAGTAGATAAGTTGATTGTGGGTCTTGAATCACTAAATTTCATAAGAGGATATGGTATTTAGTGGGAGTACCTTTATTAAATTGTTTAATAGAAGTTACTTTTTTTTGAACATATGTCTTAGTTTTGCATATTTTATATTGTAGATCATGGCATCAACTACTGTATCGACTTCAAGTTTTCCTTTACGTTCGATATTTGATAAAGAAAAACTGAATGGAACAAATTTTACGAATTGGTACCATAATCTAAGAATTGTTCTTAGGCAAGATAAAAAGGAATATGTTCTAGAGAAATCAATTCCAGAAGTGCTTGTTGAAAATGCTACCGCTACTCTTAAAAACGCCTATAAAAAGGCATGTGATGAGTCCCTTAATGTTAGTTATCTAATGCTTGCTGCCATGGACTCAGACTTTTAGAAGCAGTTTGAGAATATAGAGGCCTATGATATGATCGTGATGCCCAAAGGCATGTTTAAAACACAAGCAAGAATTGAGCGATATGAGATCTTGAAGAAATTATTGGGTGTAAGCTAGCTGAGAGCAGTCCAGTGAGCCCTCATGTGATCAAGATGGTTGGTTACACATAGCTTAGAAAAACTTAGTTTTCCCCTTAGCCAAGAGTTGGCTACTGATTTGATTCTTGCTTCGCTTCCTGCAAGTTATGAGCAATTCATTCTGAATTTCCATATGAATGGCTTAGACAAGAATCTCACCGAGCTGCATATGATGCTCAAGAATGCAGAGAATAGCATTAAGAAAAGTAACAGCCATGTGATGATGGTGCAAAAGACTACCAACTTTAAAAAGAAGTCTAATACTTTAGGCAAAAGAAAGGGCACGAGCAAAACTCAAGATGAGATCTTGAGTATCAAATCTAAGCTTCAGAAGCTTAGGATGGCACTGCACCTGATACTATTTGCTACCACTACCAAGGCACTAGATATTGGAAGAGGAACTGCAAGAAGTACTTGGTAGAACTGAAAGAGGAAGGGAACTAAGACTTCTACTTCAGGTATAAATATTATAGAAATAAATCGTGCTACTTCTCATATTGGTTCTTGGGTTTTTGATACCGGATCGATTGCTCATATTTGCAATTCGTTGCAGGAGCTAATAAGGAGTAGGAGCTTAGCAAGAGGTGAGGTTGATCTTCGTGTGGGCAATGGAGCAAGAGTTGTTGTGCTGGCTGTTGGTACTTTACCATTATCTTTACCCTTAAGATTATTTTCAAAATTAAATAATTATTATGTTCCTTTCTTAAGCAAAAAAACATTATTTCTGCTTCATGTTTGGAAGCAGAAGGTTATGAGCTCAAAATAAAGAACAATAATTGTTCAATTTATTTAAATGATATGCTTTATAGTTATGCTCCATTGATGAATGGATTATACATTTTGAATTTTGAGGATGTGCATGTCTATAACATTAATGCTAAGAGACTTTGGCCTAATGATTTGAATTACACTAATATTTGGCATTGTGGTTTGGGTCACATAAATGAGAAGCGTATGGTGACGCTCCATAAAGATGGTCTTCTAAACTCATTTGATTTTGAATTATTTGAAACATGTGAGTCCTATTTATTTGGCAAAATGTCTAAAGGCATCTTTCACTAGTCTTTGGTTTTTAGTATTTCATAACTTTTACCAATGACTTTAGTAGATATGGTTGCATCTACCTAATGAGGCATAAGTCTGAATCTTTTGAAAAGTTTAAGGAATTTCATAATGAGGTACAAAATCAACTTAGTAAGATAATTAAAGCCCTACGATCAGAATGTGGAGGTGAATATTTGAGCCATAAGTTTGGTGATCATCTAAAGCGATGTGGAATTGTTCTACAGCTAACATCGCTGTGAACACCTCAATGGAATGGGGTATCTGAACAAAGAAATCGAGCCTTGTTAGACATGGTTTTGTCTATGATGAGCCAATCTGATCTGCTAATGTCGTTTTGGTGTTACACTCTAAAAACTGCCACTTTCACTTTAAATAGAGTACCATTTAAATCAGTAGATAAGACACTATATGATGTGTGGACTGGTTAAAGTCCTAATTTGTCTTTTCTTAAAATATAGGGATTTGAAGTACATGTAAAATGTTTGATGTCTGATAAGCTCACACCTAAATATGATAAATGTTTCTTCATGGGGTATCTTAAGAAAACTAAAGGATGTTACTTTTATAAAAGGGATGAGAACAAAGTGTTTGTTGCCCAAAATAGTTTCTTTTTGGAGAAAGAGTTTCTTTTAAAAGAAGTTAGTGGGAGCACAGTGAGACTCAAAGAAATTTGAGAGCCATCAGAAAATATTTCAACTCCTACTGAACCTTTATAAAGTGTACAAGATGTTGTAGAACCTGTGGAAGAGGTACCAGCCCCATATAAGTCTGAAAGGCCATATCAATTGTCGATAAGGTATCGATATGATATTTTATTGTTAGACAATGATGAATTTAAGACTTATGAGGAAGAGATGATGGGCCCGGACTCTGAGAAATGGCTTGGAGCTATGAGATCCAAAATTTAATCCATGTATGATAACCAAGTTTGGAACTTGGTTGATCCACTAGATGGTGTAAAATCTATTGAGTACAAGTGGATTTTTAAGAAAAAGATAGACATAGATGAAATGTGTATATCCATAAGGCACGGTTGGTGGTGAAGGGTTTCAAACAAATTCAAGGTGTTGACTATGAATTAAATTTTGTCGATCATTAGTTATCCTCCATAAATCATTAGTTATCCCTCACCAAAAGATCAGGACAATCCTACATCACATTGCATTTATGAAAACAAAATTAAGATATTAAGACTTGATAAATGGCAATCAATGAGAATAGATATGTGAAATTGAGCCAATGGTCGCTAGATATGAAAAGTTAATTATTGTTGTGACCTCGTTTATTATTCTATTATGTATCATTTGCAGGTTATCGCTCAAATCAATCATCTGTAGGTTCGGGAGTTTTTGCAATAGGATTAGTCAGACCGAGGTTTTCAACATGGTCAGATCAGCCTCAGGTATCACAAGTGGTCGTGTAGCAGTCAGACCACCCCGTGGATAGACGCCCCGTGGTCGGACATCCCATGGTCGAACGCCCCGTGTCGAACTAGTGTTTCAACCAGTGCCTTCTGCTCGCTTAGACTGGTCAGAGGTCAGACCAGGTTGTCACTGGAGGTCTGATTATTTTCGACTAGCATTTTTCACTCGGCTAGACCGCTTAGGGGTTAGACCAGCTTTACTGAGGAGGTCAGACCGCCCCGTAGTCGAATGAGCTTCTCAACGACCATCTGGTAAAAAATTATTAGATGCTAACGCTTCACTTAAATCTTTATCAGTGTCTTCTCTTGCTCCTATTCATCATGTGTCACAGTACTATATTCCTAAAGCTTATCTCACTAACCCCAGTGCTGTAAGACCGATGTTTTCTGTGATATAAGACCAGATAACGCAGGATGAAGAACATGCGCTTGATTGGGTTTCAGTCTTTTTCATCATTGCTTGGCTGGAATACTTGCTGGTTCTTCACTCCCTTTGATGCCATCCAAGAGTTTCATTTTCTAGTTAGACCATGTGGAAAAGGTAATATTATTTTACTAGTGGTCTTTTACAAGTTGTCCTTTTCAAGTGGTCTTTGAGTTCCTTCTCAACTTGCTCGTTCTTATTCTTTACTGTCTGATTCTTTTCTTTATACTCGATTGAGTTGTGAATTGGGTTGTTGCCTTCTTTTGGGATTATTCTAAGGGGATGCTTGTTGTTTGAAGTGGTGTCAGAAGTTCTGTTTGTTATACTTGTGAAATATTTCATCAAGTCCAAGCCTTGAAATTAAATAAGTAGAAGAGTTTTCTTTATCATATTTACATATATGTTGTGTAGATGTGATCATGACTGGTGATAATTAGCCTGCTACACTTGAACTAAAGCATGATATGGCAGAAAATGTTGACTAGATTGATTATAAATAGTACTTTGTGATCTTCATCTAAAAAGATTAGCTTGATTGTGAGTCTTTTTTAATTCTTGGCTATGAGGCTCTCATGTTTCATATTGCAATCTTTTTATGATCACTCAATTGGCATGTTACATATAAAAAATTGAGTTCGTACATGTGGTATCAAATGAAGATTGAAAAGGATTGAAAAGATGTATGCTTCAATCATGCCACGGTTAAACAAAAAGAAAAAGGTACAAAATTGTGGAAGTGAAAAGAAGTATGCTTTAAGCATGCCACCATAAAAAATGCTTCAAGCATGTTATCATGAAAAGAAGTATGCTTCAAGCATGCCACATGTCTAAGAATTGAGTATAGAGTAATAGGTTGCTACATGAGATTGCTAGCTTGTCTAGACTTAAAGTTTACTTCACTTTTGAGATTTTACTTTTGAAGTGATATCTCATTGTGCTCTTTTTAATCGGTATGGTCATGGTCGTGATGCCCGTCATTAATCTAACTGGCTTAATCATGCTAAAAGGCATGTTTTGACCTTGTTATATGATATATAACTTTATATGATCTAGAAAGCTCTACTAAAAAAGATGGCTTGATTAAATTCTTAAATTAATGCAAAGCGACTTGGATAATCTACAAAACTTTTGGATGATTACTCTCATTGCTCCTACTTAGAATAATTATCTCTCTCAATTTCTTGATGATTACATTGCCAAAGGGGAGAAATTAGAAGAAAGGAGAAGAATATAAATTTCAATTACTTAAGAAAGGGAAATTTTCAACTGCTTAAGAAAGGGGAGTTTTCGAGTGGTTTGCTGCTGTTGTGGTTTGCTTTGAAACTTTATTTTCGCAAATTCTCTTAGATGCATTTGCGGTGTTGTCAATGTATTCATCAAGGGGGAGATTGTTAGACCATGTGGTAGTCGTGATTAAAAGTGATAATGAATAATTGGCATTTGAATTGCTTTGAAATTTATGTTTGTAAAAGTTTCGGTCGATCACAGTCAAAGGTTTTGAATCCAAGTGATCTCGTTCAGTTCTGAGTTGCTCTGAGTGGTTTCGAGTGGTTTTCATTGGCTCCTAGTAGCTGAGGTTACTCCAAGTGGTTTTGGCCTATTTTGAATGGTTTTGATTTGGTCCGAGCGGTTTTGGTCTGCTTCAAGTAATTTCAGACTAAGTCTGATCAGTGTCTGATTAGCATTGGTGCATCGGACGGCTTTCGAGTGCCATCGGAACATCAGACGGCAGTCGATTGGCATCGGAGGATTGCACGACTGGCTGTGACCTCCAAAAGTGACGGCCCAGATGATGTTTACAAACACTCGGAGTTGTTTACGACCACTCGGAGTCGTTTATGACCATGTCCAACTTCGACGATGATGGACTTCGACCACTGCGGCTTTCGACCACAGCAGTATGAGCACTACAGCACGACTACGGAAGAAAGACCACGTCTGTTTTCGACCATGACTGACTTCGACCACGTTTGGCTTCGACCACGTTCGACTTCGACCTCGATAGAATGACCACTAAAGGTAATCGTAGCTACAATACTTTTTCATGGTCATAGATTTTACTGGTCGATAGTCGAAGAGTTTGTACATGATAGTTGTAGACTTTTCGGTCGATGGTCGTAGACTTCGCTGACCGCTGTTATAGTCATAGACTTCGCAGTCTTGTTTTCATAGTCATAGACTTTGCAGTCTATTATCGTTGTCTTCAATAGTTGAAGGGTTTACGATCGGTCACCATAGGCTTTGCAGTCAGTACACTTAGACTTCACTATCGGTTCGAGTGCTTCACTTCTTGTGATCTTTGAGTACTTCGAGTACTCATGTTAGACCAGTGGGATGACTGGCCGATGATTGGAGGTCGTTGCAACAGTACCAAGAAGGTACTCGGTGATCGGTGAACTATGATCAGAGGAACAATACTCGTAGGTTTTGGCACTTGGAAGATGGGAGTACTCGGTAGTCGGAAGGACTCAGTGCTCGATGGTCGTGGTTTTCGTCATCATGATTAGCAGAGGTGTTGTGATCGGTAGTCGTAGACATAGCAATTCGTACTCGGTACTCAGTGGCTCTGTAGTCGGTAGCGATGCGGATGTTATTCCTGAGTGTTTTGGTGGAACGATAGTATTTCCCGAGTACTTGTGGTTTTCGAGTATTCAGTCGTATTGAATTGTTTGGAGCTACTTTGCGGTAAGCGATGGAATTTGTGATTGTGGACAACCTGGTTGATGGTCGTGGATGATTTGGTTCTTGTCTATGGATAGACAAGGGCGTGATGCATGTTTGTGTGTGCTGATGTCGGTCAAGTTGTAGAGAACTTATGCCGGGATAAAGTTTCTTTGGTCTTTGCACGTGCAGGTGAGCGTGGAGATGATCATGGTCGGTGACGAGGAGGACCGGGACTAGGAGGGGGTAGTCTGAGGTCTCGGCGGTCGGGATGTCACGCGAGGTGGTTGGGCTTATGCTGGAGCACATGGATATCAAAGGTGGATAATGCGTGGAGGCATGGAGACAGTTACTGTCGGTGACGAGGAGGACCGGGATAGGAGTGGGTAATCTGGGGTCCAGGCAGTCGAGAAGTCACGCGACGTGGTCGGGCTCATGCTAGAGCATGTGATGATGCGTGGAGAAGCTACAGGAGGTGCGATTCTAGAGGCTTCAATACGGAGTTGGTGATGTGTGATGGAGATACAGGAAGTGTGTCCTGGAGGCTTCGTCACATGGTGATATTAGAGATGTTACGGAAGGATTCCGTAACAGGAAGGTATAGAGATATGCAAAACCTGTGTTAGGAATGGTTCCGGGTCCTTTGATTTGAGGAAAAGATAGAGTTGTGTGTTCGTGTTTGAGAGGAATACGGCCTGGACGTTAACATGTAAAAGCAGGGAGAGGCTAAGGGCCAACGTGTGGTGTGATTTTTAGAGGGCTTTTGGGGAGAAAGCTTGTGTGGGTTTTTAGAGGGCTTTCGTCGAGAGCTTTTAGGGGTGTCGTGAGGGCACTTTGTAACCACATCCATGATACAGAAATAATAGATCAGATATATTCCAAGAAAAGTTAGTTCGCATTGGCGACATGTTTTTTTAGCATAGTTTTTCTTGTGTCTCCGACATGTACTCGTTCAAACAGCTGAAGTCTTTGAGCGGAGGGAGATTACGACTACGTGCATCAGCAGTCGTAGTGAGCGGTCTTGCCAAGCGATTGAAGGAAACGGTCAGACGATCAAAACGTCCATCGAGTACGTGTGAGCGAACCAATATCTTGCGGTCGTAATCTATATCCGGTAATTTAGATTTTTTTTCTTCTCTGATTGTGTCATACGATCCTACACATATTTCCTCTGTGACGGCCAAAACCACTGCCACGAAGATTGCTCCATGAGAATATTATTGACCAAGGCAGCCGAACTACAATGTACATGTTTCCATGTCACCATAAGACTCGCCACTGCACGAGCTCACAAAGCAACTTTAGGCCACTCCATGACTTTTGTACCTCAACTCTCCCATGTCTCCACCATCCCTCTTTCTAGTGTACCGGAATCTTAAGGATGAGATTCTTTTAAGGGGAGTAGGTTTTGTAATAGCCCAAATTTTGGTCAGGTTTAAAATATCATGAATTTGAAAAACTTTTTGTCGCATTTTAAAATTTTCCAAATGCCTTGCCTTGAATTTAAAATTTTAAAATAAATTCCACGACCAAAAAAATCAAATTTGCAAAATATTAAAATCAATTGTGTGCTACTCAAAAATAGTTTAAATATTTTTTATATTGCAACCCATTTCCAAAATTTAATTTCAAGCTCAAATCAAATTTGACTTCCAAATTAAATGCCAAATCCTTTTCTTTCCCTCTCCCTCTTTCGGGCCTAGTCCGGTCGGTAGCCAAACCGACCCGCCCCCTCCTTTCTTTCTCTTCCACTGTAGCCCAGCCAAGGATGGACCACACCACCCCTCTCCTTCCCTCCTCCTCTCGAGGGCCATTGTGTGCGCCGGCTGAGCCTAGCACGTGCAGCGGCCCGCCATCCCCTCCTTTCTCTATTGTTCAAACTGCCGCATAGGCCCCGCTTGTCAGCTCACCTGCACAGTTCTCCTCCTCCAACAAACCATCTCTCTCACACGTGAGTAGAGCAATAGAAGGAACATGGCTTGTAGCTACCTCGCATCGTTTCCCCCTCAATCAATTCACCTTTCCCTCACAGGAATGCGTGGACACCACCGTCTTCCCCAAGATCAACCGAACAGTCGCCACTGCCGCCATTCCCAGCTCATTGTGGCTCCCTCAATCAATTCCTCTCTCCCGAAGCTTCCCCATGGCCCTCACTTCCTCCCTAAAGTTTTGATTTGGGCCATCTTTCACCATATTGCCATCACCACGGTGAGCCCTCCGCACCGCCCCGAGTCGCCATCACAAGCCCACGTCGGCTCCCCTCCGCCTCCACCGTCTGCTCCAGTGAGTTCCCCACCACCTGCAGATGCTTGTGCTGCTCTCCAATTTCTAAGGTAGTCACAGTTTGGTCACTGCCTAGTTGTCATACTGTCTACGCCGCCATTCACAGTCGCGTCACCACTGTAGTGCGCCTCCTGCCACGCCATTGCCGCCCTCAGGATCGCACCGGTCTCTGCGACCCATTTTTGCGTACACTCGCAGTTGCCCCCGCCTACTGTAGCCAGCACTGAGCTCACTAGGGTAGTCACCATAGCCTCCTCTGTTTTTCCCCTGCTCTGTCCATCCCTTTCGTCTCTCCCTTTGCTTGTGGCCTGTAGGAATTAGTCTAGTGAGAAGATTAGATAAGTAATTAGATTACAAAATGGGATTAGGTGCACTACATGAAACTAGGTCCTCTCATCGATAGATCTTAATGGGTCTAATTAGCTAACGAGTGTTAGTTAGGATAATTACTGTAGTTGAAAGCCGTCGACCAGTAGACCCCAGGCCATTAGCAACCAACTAAGTGGAAAGATAAATGATGATAGTATGACTTGTGGCCTTGACTCTAAGTTAGGGTTTAATAAGAAAATCAGCAATAGTGTTACCTACATGGCCCATTTTAATAAGATGTTGATTAAATAAATTAAGATAATTAGTGATCGATTATAACTAACTAGAAATTGAAATAAAGTTAATATTTCCTTGACATACGGGTCCTACGCCATTAAGTTAAGACTTAAAACACATGTGTAGAATCATGTATATAACATGTAGGACACAAGAGCTTAGTCAATAGGTAGATATAAAATTAATTATTATTTTGACCACAAGATTGATTAGGTAAAATAATCAATTTGGTCGATGTCCCCTTTCTGCTATAAACCCTGAACCGTTAATAATTTTCTTGTATATATAGAATCAAACCATGGTCACACAGTGCAATATCAGGATCTTCAACAACCTTGTTTTTAAGTTCAAATATTCCCAGTGGTGACTTAGTACAAGGGTTCATACCATGACAATAGCAAGTCTTATAAAATCTTCTATGCCAAATTTTAGGTTGTGACAAGGATATTTACAAAAATTCTCTAGAACAAGTAGTCCTGAACTCATCAAGGTAGGTGCAATGGTGAACTAAACTTGTTCAAGCTCAAGTTTTGCGTGTGTGTGTGTATTATTTATTTTTATTTGCTAGGGTAACACAGCTACTTCTCTGGGGCAGATTAACTTCTTCTCGAAATGACAAGAGCATGATACGAAAAATAATACTAGCTCATCACAATTATGCAAAACTTATTAAAACCAGTGCCATTTAATTTCCTACTGTAAAACGTAAGGAATTATCACATGAAGTATTTTTTTTGTCATAACTAATAATTTTTACCGTACATCCATGCCATGTTTCGTACGATTATAATGTCATCACAAATTCAATGATCATGGAAGTGTAAACTTGCACTGTATGTCTTCAAACTTGTATCGTTGGCACACGTAGGTTTCTAAACTTGAGTATCTTCCTGGCAAGTCCATAAACATGCAACGCTACTAACAAAAATTCATTCACTAGTACAGTTATTTATCAAGCATACTGGATTGACAGTCACAAAGAGACGAGTCATCCTTCTATATATGTCTTCACATTTCGATAATTGAACTACCATATGAACCCATACGGCGTTTTTAAAAGTTTAGGAACTGTCAGGAAGACTTTACAAGTTTAGGAACCTACCTGGAGGATTTAGAAGCCTTAGGGTCTGTTCTTTTCCTTCGAAGCTGGCGGCTTTCAGCTTTTGCTACTATACTTAACTTTTAAACAGGGTATTTTCTCAAGACGGGATCTACAAGTTAAACGATATACACGTTAAAAGCCCAACACTGTATCAACCAAAATCGCAAATAAGTAACTCTCTCTTCGTAATCTGTACCGTAAACAGCCAAATTTTAAAAATTTCAACCGAAAACCATAAGCCGCAGCCGTTGTCAAACAGACCCTTAGTTGAGGCAACGCTGCTCTAGGGACCTATGGGGTAATTTACATTTCACCAAACAATAAAAGGCATACATACCAAACTGCATCTCGCTGGGGCAAATTCCCTGCCAATCGACCGCCTCCAGCATTGGGGCACTACGGAGAGTGACACCTCGTCGCCACCCTTACCTAGGAAGCAACAGGTCACTACGGAGCTTTGAGGCCACCACATCATTCAGCAATGAAGGACAAACGCAGAAGCAGGATATAGGACGCTATTTCGGGGCAGGGGGTTTGATCATTCGTCATTGTTAGAGATGTAACATTTTAGGATTTTTTTTATTTGTCTCACTGACATATGATCATATGAAATTTTGAAATGCATATTTTTACGGTAGTAAATGCTGAAATTTTCTTATTTTGAAAACGAGCTTGCATTGCATTGTAGCATATAGCAGCTAGCCTAGGGATTGATCCGTATGTACTACAGGCAATTAAGGGAAATGTGGGAGCTTTTCGATTACATGAAGATTCGATTACATGAAGATACGTACACACTAGATTACATGAATCAAGCTAAAATTCAAAAATTTCAGCTAAAAGCTATAAACCGCTGTCTTGCCAAACAGGCCCTAAGACCATTACGGGGTGGGCCCCCGTCATGGCGGCTTGTGTCAAACCGAAGAGACACAAGTACAAGACTTGCTTCTTTGCAGATACTCTTCAGCAAAGTAGTAAATAAAGGTAATGGGCCCTTGAATCTTGATCATGCTTGGTCCCATAGCATATTCAAAACACACGATGTGCCAAAGATTATAGTACATCCTTGAATTAGTTCGTAATCAAATGCCTAACAGATGCTATTGAGTTCCTAGCAAGGAAGAAAGCAAGAAGTAAACACCCTGAAGTCATCAGTGCCAATTTGCTTGTGCTGCCTTCTGAAAACCTAGATCATCTACATAGCACGCAATCATCGCTACCGTGATTGTGGGTACTGTACAACTAACGTCTAGTTACATGCGCTGGAACAGGCTTTGCTAAGCTGTTCATAGTAATGCTCGTCTGCTCCCTCTGAAAGGACAAAAACGACTTGATTTTAGTTGTCAACAACCAGCCATATCGTCCAGCCCATTTCATGCCAGTCCGGTTTGCATCTTGAGACCGTCGTTACATCTCCATTAGCTGTCACCTGATTCTGAAACGAAAAGTCAGAACCATCAGTAATCTCTAACTCATCACCGTAAGACTGATCACCAACATGCGCAAGCCCTTCATTGATGTTCATACCTGCTTGCTTGGTTATTCCATTTTGAGTGTTCTCTGGAACATCCTTCACAGTAGAAGATTCTGGAGGATCAGAAGATAACTTTGATCCCTCTGCTGAGGTCGAAGCATCCAGCACCTTGTCTGTCCCAGGTATGCACTGCTGCTCGATCATCATCTGAAGGCATTTCCCTTGCTCCTCAATTCTCAGCTGCAAACTTCTTTGAATCTGCAGTGCAAACAAGGATGGACCAAAGTAAGGGTAAAAGCGAGGAAAGATTAACGCATTGTAGTCAAGGTCACAAGAATCAGTTTTGGGGAAAATACAAGGATGGTAGACCGGTAAGCAGGTTCCTGACTGGGATAGAATCAGATTGTTTAGTAGCTCAAATTTGATTTCAGAAGTTGTTTATCAGTGGGTTACCACCAGGAACCAAATTTAAATGAGACATTCTTTTAGGAAGAACTTCAGATTAAATAGAAATCTGGACGGTTTTGTAAATCCCGGTACCCACCGGATCATCCAGGAACCATGGGTTCCAAGTGGAATTTGAAATAATGTATTATGCTGAACACAATGCAATGCAAGAATGGGAGTGGCCACAAGTTGTCAAAATCGTGAATAGCATAGGCACCACCACAGAAGACAAGTTCGAAAAATAAAGCCTTATATCAACACCCCCAACACACAAAAAAATATCTACACTAGGACACAAACAAAAACAACACTACCTTTTTCCTAAGAAAATCTTAAAACTTGTTCAGCTCCACCACAGGTCATCTAACAGATTGAAATGGATTGGCACATACATAACCCTCTCTATCTCCCTCCATTCACCATATTGCCAGCCACATTCTCAAAAAAAACAAATACCACACCACTGTGGTTGCGAACTCGTGTTGCATGAAGCCCCCAACCCAATCCACTTCTGTCTGTGCATGCGCACACTTTACAAGACTTTGGTTCTTAAAATACTGAGAAATCACCATTTTTTATGCATCTCATGTAACCTGACCTATTTCTGTCTTAAGAGACATTTCCTAATAATGTAAGGAAGCTGAGACAAAGTTCCAAGGCAAGGGAAGCTGGCTGATGAAATTGAATAAATAAAACCAGATGAAAATTTTACAAAAGATGGGAATCTATGGAGAAAATTACTAATAAACAGCAAAACCCAAACAAGCTTACAAATGAGGAAAAATGTGATATAGTCTCAGCCAACAAAGTATTTTTTCCTAAGAGGTACACTTCCTTATTTCATGTATCTGCGGAGCACCTTGCATTATGTGATCAAAATAGCAATAGCAAAAGCAAAACCATTCATAAATTGTCCAGTAACCATGGTTGTCACGGCGGAGTCAGCGACCAAGGCGAGTGGGGGGGCGCTTGGACGCCATGGCGACGCCACGGCGAGTCGCCGCGCTGTGCATGTCTACGTGCATGTGTATGTATCCAACATGTATACATAGATACTCTGCATCAGCGACTCCTCTGTCCTCTCCCCACACTCTCCTCTCTCTCTCTCTCTCCCGCACTCACTCCCGCTGCCTCACCTCCTCACCTGTCCCCTGTGCCTCCTACCCCACCGCCTCGCCTCCACTGGTCCTCCCCGCCACCTCACCTTCTCTCCTCGGTGCCTCCTGCCCTCCTCCCTCGCCGCCTCCTCCCTTCCCGGTGCCTCCTCACCCACCCCCCTGCCCCGTCGCAGCGAATGTCCATGGCATACACCCAGCTCTGCCGTAACAACCATGCCAGTAACTAAGAAATTGTGGATCGCCCCATACAAAAAATTGGGGATCGGGATCAATTTAGCAACTTACTCAAAACTAAAAATGTAACAAGCTGCTAGCATCTTGTGCTTAAGCTCTTTCACCCAGTGAACCAACTATATTATCTTGGTAAATTCTTATAGCAAATCTGCCCAGGAAAAAGCCCTCTATTTATAAAAAAAACGTCGTTAAATTTTGTTGCCACTATAGCATGTTAGTATAAATATGTACTCCAAAGAATCGGCTAAGTTGCAGTTTACTGCAGTAATATTTAGCTAAACAGAAAGTTATCGTTTTTTTAGGATTATATTACTATTAGTTCAAAACTAAAGGAAATTAAAATTGTAAACAGACTAACAGGGGAATAGTTTTGAACATTAAAAAAAGGAAGTCCAGAGTTAGGCATTTCTGATTTCTAAATATAGACAAGATCAAGTTGCAAAGCGAAAGAAAAAAATTAACAATGATAAAACAAAGTAATAACTGCATTTAGCACCACCTCATAATTATACCACTTCTGGTCCAAAATATACGCTATTTCAGAAAGTTGGTTTTGGCTCGCAAATACTTGTCATTTTGGTTTTTTCAAGGCACCCTTTTCCACCAAATGGGCCCATTAATGGATTATTAAAAGTGATATTAAAGAGATGGGTATACAACTAATAGTATGTCAAAGGCCAAAAGAATTAAGCCATTAATTCATCCCTTGTTCCATCTGCATGGACATCAAATGACAACTAGTACAACTGGAAGTAGTACTATATGATTGTGTGCTTATTTTATCTTATGCCAAAGTGGAACTAACTACAAACACATCAGATATCAAAGAATTACAAAAGCATCTGCACCCACCCTCCCTCCCTAGCATGAAATAGCAATTGGTTACAATGTTACATACTTCAAGCTGTTCATGAAGCCGCTTTTGAAGTTCCAACTGGAGACGCAATGCTTCAGTGAGATCAAAATTCCTGCAATAGAATACAGAAACTAATGCTCAGAACCCTATAACTAAGTAATTTTGTGGATGCCCATACAACTTGGCTAAAACGGTAGGCCATTCCATATTTGCAATCAGAACAGTAGCAAAAATTTAAACAAGAAAGGAGACTAGCAATTGGAACAAAGGTCAAGTAAATGTTATTGTGGAAGATGCTGCACTGTTCACAGATGCAGTTGCATGTCACAGGAAGAAACAACAGACATAAAACAGAGAGAAAAGCCCACCCAAGGAGAAACTTGTGAAATTAAATAAAAAACATATACCGACAAAGGATGGGGAATCTGAAATGAGTTTCATGAATATCTATTGGCAATAATGAATCGCTTCTAAGCCACTTTCAGCAAGAACATAGTGTTATACTGAATAGCAGTGGCCTATCACCTATAAACAGATTGCTGCTCAACAAAATATCTTTCGTGTTTGATCTACAAACTATTTGTGCTTTCGCTCTTGCAAGCAACACTGTTTTTCATTTGTCCTCATTCATTGAACTACTTTTGCTGACAATATGGTCATATACATGTTTCCAGATCAGACATTTTAAATAAAATAAAATACAAGAGTGCATTCAGTTTTCTCGTGACCTGTAACATCGGTATCATCAAGACAAGTTAAATGAGTTTCATGTAGGTTGCAAACTTACCCTTTCAGGTCTATAGATAGTATACCCTCTTTTGAGGCCACCTTCTTTTCTGAAGAACCTGAAAATATCAAATTAATGAACAAGGCACAGTATTAAAGGAAAGTGTGGCAAGAAATATACAGAAAATAAAATACATGGGAAGTGGAACACGGCAGACCTTCAGATAATTCTGGTCTGTATCGAGCTGTTCTGTATTTCTGCACAACAAGTTAACTCAAAAATCAAATAGAAGAATAAACTTTCTTTCATTTCAATAATATCCAGCAATACAGCCAACTGACAGACCTGAAGATGACTTTTTACATGATAAATGGTCAAATTATCTGTCTTCATTAGCTTCAGCACACCCTTAGGAGTAGCTTCTGCAGGAATTTAAAATAAATGTCAAAATTCATAAGTTCAATCATGGGAAGAAACAAATGTATTCAAACTGTACACACTTTCACTGCCACCAAGTAGATTGACAGCATCCACAAAGCGCTCATGAAGTTCAGGAGTCCATCTCATGCGTGTCTTCGATGTATTGGAGCCGGCACTAGGTGAGGGTGCAGCAGCTGCAGAAGGTTCTCCAGATTGAGACGAAACTGTTTGTTGGGTAGCTGATTGGTGAACTGCGATGGATGATTGCGCAGGTGGTCCAACCTATGTTGAAGCACATATAAAGCACCAGTCAATCCCATGCTTAAAACATCTAGAAAGCTAGAATTGAACTAATTTGCAGAAATTATCAAAAAATAAATAAATAGCATGGGGCAGTTAGGGATAGCGACTAAAATGTAACCCAGCCAAGATAAGCATGAATTCTAGCTCAGCTGGAAGTTGACTGTGCCAGAAATGAGTTAAGCTTGTCCCTTATATCAACTCGAGATTACCGTAGGCTTAACCAAGTTTAAAGCTGAAGACTTTAATGCAACTTGAACAAATTCAGGCCTGGCTGGGCTCATTCCATATGAGTTCGCTTACAACTCTAGATGCAGCTTAGTCATCATACTTGTTACATGGTTATACGCATCCAAGAAAAATATCAGGTAGCATCTAGTGCATCATTTTGTCTTGCAATGCATAATGTAGCACTGTCTAAATGTCAAACAACACCATGACTATAAGGATGCCCAGTTCAAAACTTTGATTTTGTCAAACTTTATACTGTAGTAGGGACTGGTTAAACCAGGAAAAGCAGCAGTTATAAGCTGAAAGATTTGAAGACCTTAAGCTATACTAATTCGAGACAGCGGAGACGCCGACGCGGATGACGCACACGATTTTAAGCTCGGAAAGCCACTTGGTGAAGCAGCTTCGAGAAGCTGCCCCGTTTGTTTTGGCTTCCGGAGAAGCCAAAGCCAAAAGCCACAAAAAAAAGTCAAAAAGAACAGGGCCAATAATAGGCTTGTTGCTTCATCAGCAACTAGCTGACAAAGAACACAACACTAATTCATTAAATGAACCAACAGTGAAGTTAGGAAATAGTTAACACAAATAAGAGGGAAATAGTTCAGTAGTTAAAGAAGTGCAGTTGTTACTTCTCAAATCCACCCACCAAAGTGGCAGAACCAAGTGGCATACCTGTGATTGAGTTTCGGTACCAGCTGTGTTATCAACATCGTCCTTCCAATCATAATTCATAAAATCAGTCCACCACTCAGTTTGCTTAGCAAGCTCATCCGTAGCTGCAATAGAACTTCTTTCAGTCAAATTGTTCCCACCAGGGACATCATCTGGGTATCCAAGCATGCTCTCAACTGGATCAGGGCACCACGTTGGTCCAACGTCTCTTGGAAAATTGGTTAAGGAAGGTTCCAAACCTCCATACTGTGATCCATAATTCATCGTTGCAGAACTTCCAGTACTTGGCGCTTGAGAATTATAAGGACTGGCACTGGTATATTTCTCTGGGTTTGAAACCGAAGAGAACCTTATGGCCGGGGGCGAACTCAAAGGCCCAACAGACCCAGTACTGGAGTGAAACTGCCCATGAAGAGGAGCAAAAGTAGTCTGATTGTGCGCATCCGTAAGCCTCGGGAAGCTTTCGTCCAGAGCAGCTGGTATAGCGGGTAGAGGTGATGGCACAGTTACTGGAGCTCCAGAACTGTAGTGCTGGTCGGTGGTCATTTTCTCCATCTACCAACGCGCACAAAGCTCTGCTCCCACCGACGAAATGATCCTCCACTTGACTCTGGTACTCGCAAGACCCTTATTGACTTGACTTCTGAAATTTCCTCCTATCCTACGGCCGACGCATCTGCAATAAAAAAAACGTTCACGCTCATCGCAACAAAGAAACCTTTGACCACAAAAATGCAACGAAATTCACAAATTTTCAGCAGGAAGCAAATGAAATGAGATTCTCATGTCAAGATATCAGGCCCTTCATCAAAATTAAAACTGGCTTCGTGCAAATCCTCCTACATAACCAACGAATCGGTCACTAATCGAGAAGACGGCGAATTCCAAGGCCCATGAGCCAATCTAAACCTAAGCTAAGCTCTGCTCCCGCAACAGCGAAATTGTGCCGCCGCCCTAACCACAGCACGAAATTCGACACTGCAGAAATCAGACCAGATGGAAACCAAGCCCAACCGAACGGAATCCTAATCCTAATCCTAGACGAGAGAAGTGGAGACGGAGAGCTCGAATTGGGGCGGATTGAATCGAGCGCAGAGAGAGAGAGAGAGATAGGGATAGGCCTCACCTCCACGCGGCGGCGCCTCGCGAGATCGGTGGGTGTCGAGGCGGAGGAGGAGCTCCTGGTGAATCGAATCCTTCGGCACCCAGAGGAGAGAGAGAGAGAGATGGGATGGGGGGAATGGAGGCGGCCTTCCGCCTGGTGGACCGCCGCGCGAACCAGGGCTCCAAGCGGCACGCGAGCGTCACGTGTCCCTGACAGGTAGGACCCATCCAGGTGGGGAGGGGCTGCAGTGGCGAGAGGGTGAGAAATCGCGCGTAGGCGAGGGGATCTCCTTCGATGACGGGGAAAGCTAATGAATATCTGTTAGCATTTAAATAGGCCTTAAGTTAGCGTATCATCTCTCTCTAAGATATTATAAGCTATTTTTGCTTTAACTCTTAACATCATCTACAGATATTAAAGGTTCAACTTTTTTAATATAGTACCATGTGCCAAGATTTGCTTCGGTGCTGTAACATCCTGTTTTTTAAGTTTTCCTGAATTTTTTTAAAATAAAATTTATCATTTGGATTTTTCTGAAAGTAAGTAAAGCTTAATTTAAATTTTGTAAATTAAAAAGATTTAATGCGACTAACTTAAACTTGAATTATTGTTGAAAATATTTTAGTTTGATTCCTTGTGCTTCAAGGAATTTTCTAGGAATTTTTCTGGGATTTTTTTGAATTTATTTACTATTTCCTATAGCTCAATTGAATTTTCCTTGCTTTCTGATATTAGAAAACCATTATAAAATTCCCTAAGGTCTAATAGGCCGAAGCCCATCTTCCCGGCCCACTCTTCTTCGAACTGTTTAGCGCCAGTTGTCGTATCTTCGCTCGTCCATGTGTCGCTTATCCGGCCCATGTCCCTCATCGGCCATCAGATTTCCCCCCTTTTGCCACATGTCACGCGTCGAACGACGCGAGCACTGTGCATCTCTCCATCCACTGTGTTCAGGCCGAATTCATCTCAGTGTTCGCGTTGTTGCCAATCCGGACTCTCGCCCGTGTCCGTCCTGGCCACCTCAACATCCGCGCGTAAATAGCCTACCAAGCCCTCGTTTTCTCCGCACCCGAGCCGTCATCCGTTGCCTCACTGAGCTGGTGTGTCATCGCTGGAGTTCATTTGTGTCGCCGCCTTCGACTTCTTCCCTGACGTCATCTTCCTCGTCTTCGTTGTTCGTCGTCGACCTCGCCGAGGGAGAATCGCTAACCTACCATTCATTCTCCCCATCAGTCGCTAACAGTCGCCTCACCATTCATCGCTGCCTCGGTCCACGTGCGTCACCGCCCCATTCACCGCCTCGCCCAATGCGTTGTCACATTTGTTTAGCGACTGAAGGGTCACCTCGGTCCGCGCGTCGACTGATGTCAGCACGCACCCACGCTCGACGGTCGTTTCGTCTTCTCCGTGAACCCAATCCACCATGCGTTGTGTCTCTGACATGCGAGACCCACCCATCATGTGTACTGTTCTGTAGACCTGTGCACCGAGCCTCGTCAGCACAGCCATGTCGGATGACACGTCAGCTCTAATCCGCCGTGTCAATCCATGTCATTGCCATCAGGGGCGGAGCCAGGAATTAGATATGGGGGGGACAACATGGACAACAAGTAGAGTATAACCAATGAACCATGCCGGATTTACCGATCCAATAGTCACATATCAAACTATCAAAGTAATATGTTTTGCAAATTATAATGCAAAGAAAATTACATCTCTATTAACTTAAACTTAGCTCTACGACTACCAGCAAGATCATAGGCCTTAATAATATCATCATTACTAATCTTTGCGGCCAATTCCTTTTCAATATAAATTACCAAACAATCTCGTAGAAATCCATCTCCCATTGTACTTCGAAGTCGCGTCTTCGCAAGTTTCATAGCTGAAAAATATCTCTCGGTGGTTGCAGTTGAAACCGAAAGAGTTAAGACTAATCTTAACAACATGTCCACCATAGGATAAGATGAATCTTTATGAGTCTTAACTAGTCCACTTGTTAGATCAGCAAGTGATGGTAATACACTTAGGTCTGGATGGTTGCATACATCAAGTTGAAAATGTGGCAATTGGCACTCTAATTGAGCTCTTTCTTGACATGAAAAATCAGCATGATAATTTTTTCCACTAGAGTGCATATATTTGCTATATCGAAGGTGTCCAACCTTGGATCCAAAGAGGCACAAAGGGACAAAAGCTCTGTCGCTTGAGAACTGAATCGATCTTCTAGCTCAATCAATTGTTGATCAATTGCAACATTAAACACATCTACTTTGTAATGGTGAAAGGCTGTGGTGTTATCATTCTTGTTTCGGGATTTAGTCACATCAACGTACCTGCAAATTAGAAGAAATGATGTAACATTCATACTGAAAATCTGAAATAATTTGGGCAAAAGAACATACTTCTTACTCAGATCTGGGATATCAATCTCGTGCTTCTCGCAAAACAATTTGACCTCCTCAAGAAGAGGTTCCTAGCCATTATTTCGCAACTCACCAAGCAACACTTTTGTTATAGAAACAGAATCCATCGCATTTAAGATATCAATGCTTTTCTTTTGGAGTGTTTGGCACAAGACATCAGTGATCTTCATAATCTTTTCCATCAGGTGCAGAATAAACACAAAATCAAATGTGACAATGATTCGCAAGGCACCACTAGCATCTCCCTGAGAATACTTCGAAACTGAACGATCATTAGCAATGCTGCGTAGGACTGAAACTGTCGCACCAAACATCTTCTTTAAGCTCTGGATTGACTTGTAATGGGAACTCCATCTTGTGTCCCCTGGCCTCTGTAGAGAGGACATCTGATTTGCCCCTCGCCCTGTGTCAAGCTCTCCCAATTCAATTTCACGAGCAATTTCCTCTGCTTGATTCGCTAGCAACTCATCATTGCGCTTAGGAGAAGCACTAACAACATTTATGATGAAATTTGCGTTCTGGAAAAAGTTGTGTACCTCATGTACCTCCCTCGATGCTGCTACAAGGGCCAATTGAAGTTGATGAGCCATGCAATGAATATAATATGCATAAGGGCACTCATTGAGAATTAGAGCTTTCAATCCATTCCACTCCCCTCGCATGTTACTAGCCTCATCATAACCTTGACCTCTTATATCTTGTATACTCAAGTCATTACCTGCGAGGACAGCACAAATTGACTCTTTAAGTGTCAAAGCAGCAGTATCATGAACATGGATTAGGTCAAGGAAACGCTCCTGTATGAGTCCTTCCTTGCTAACAAATCGGAGGACTATCGCCATTTGCTCTTTTTTAGACTCATCTCGAGCTTCATCAACCATTATGCAAAACTTGCTACTACCAATTTCTTCTCCAATTGATTTTTGCACTTTTCGAGCAACTACACTTAGAATTTCCTTTTGAACATCAGGTGAAGTGTACTTTGCATTTTTTGGAGCATTTTCTAACACCTCTTTAACCTCCTTGTTATACGAAGCCAAAAGCTTGAGCATTTCAATAAAATTACCCCTGTTTAAGGAACCAGGAGATTCATCATGGCCTCTAAAGGGACAACCTTGGAATGTCAACCACCTAAATATAGAAATAAAACAAGTTTAAATTAGATAGTGCATCACATATAACTATGGTTGCAAAAACAAAAAAGATTGTGAGAAGTCCTTATTATTACCTAATACAATCAATTGTAGTCGCAAGCCTTAGTCTTCCTGCTGCAACCATTATCTCTTTTTGTTTAACCATCACAGTGTCAATTTGAGCCATTGTGTTCTTAAGATTATTAAAACACCGAACTAAATAATTGTGAGCTGAGGTAGCATCCCCCATGTGTTTTAGAAGAGAACATTCATTTCCATCATTAACTTTCTTCCAGTTCTGAAACCCCTTGACTGTGAATGCATCTGATCCAGATTTTCCAATTGGCTTCTTGGAAAAAATAAAACATGGTAGACAATAAGCACGATTTGTGTGAGGTGAATATTCTAGCCAAGTAAATTGCTTGAACCAACTGCTTTGAAATCGGCGACGATGAGATAATTCACTGAGTGGGTACTCTGCTAACATAGGTTGATATGGGCCCTCTGAAATATAAAATCTTCGAGCTTCATCTTGTTGATCAACTAGCAATTCTAAGATTTGAACACGTTTACCAGGGTCTCTCTCAAATCTAGTAGCTACAATTGGTTGATGCTCGTGACCTCGGCTTCTAATGGTGCAAAGACAACACTACTCGATTATTAGGATTTTCCACATCATGTTCATTAGGAGTTTCCCCTTCTACGTTAGGAGTTTCCACTTCCATGTTAGCACTTGAACCAACAGGCTTAAAAAAACTATGAATTGTCTTTCTCTTCTTCATATCATCTAAAATTGTATAGGTAAAGATACTGTGAGTCAGGAGAGGATCGGACTACTGAGATAAAAAAAATTGTAAAACTTGTATGCATTTCATATAAAAATTGTACATATAATAAAAATAGTAGAACTAGTATGCATTTCATATAAAAATTGTAAAAGGTGATTATGCAAAACATAACAGATTTGGCGGTACAATAAAAGTGCAAAATAAACAAACAGAAAGGATAACATAGTGGCCTGAGTATGATTGAGATCTGTTATAACGCACAAAGGCGAGCGCGGTGGGATACTGAATGTCTGAATAGGTTGCAACTTGCAAGCAGGAAATGTACACCTTGCTGGCTTGCTCTACAATCAAGTATTCAAGTAAGACTTCACTTCACTGACTCCTTGTTTGCACATTGCTCTACAAACTGTAGTCAGATTACCTGACGGGGACAGCCGGACGGGGGACGGCCGGACGGGCGAACGGCGTCGGCGGAGCCACGGAGGCGTGGAGTATAGTTTGCGCACTTGCCGTGCGGGCGGACGCGGACGGCGGACTCGTCGCTTCGCCTCCTCCTGGAATATGAAGCGTTGCTGCCGTCACTAATTGCTGTCTGCTGGACTAATTAGGCATTTATTTGGGCTGCATCCAGTAGGGGGGCTGGGCTGCATTGTTGGATCGTTGGGGGGGTGCCAGGCCCCCCAGCCCCCCCTCTCTCCGCCGCTGATTGCCATGTTAGCACAACCATGCCATGTCACCATGTTAGCCCTAGCGCACACATGTCATGCCATGTGTCGTGTCACATCAACAATAGGTGCCATGTCAATAAGCCTCGCCGCATGTGCACTATTTCATAAGCCGAGTTCACCGTAGGCACATCCTATTCTATGCACCCGATCCATAGTACAGTAATCTTTTTCAATTTCCAGTATTTTCTTAGCCGATTAATTTTCTAAGAGCTCGTTCTTCGCCATCCTAACTTCGATTGACCCGATTCTTTTTCCTAAATTTATCTAAAATTGAGCGCTATCTTTTGATTCTAATTTTAAAGTTTTTAGATTTTATTGAAATTTTATTTGATTTTATTTGTGCTTCATTTGTTTTCTCTCCCATTAGATAACCTCTTCGAAGGAGCTGAAGCAGAATCTAAAGACCACCCACCTACCAGCGCCACCCCTCCTCCCTGGCTGGCCCTTCCTCCCAGCGCTGCCCCTCCTCCCCTGGCAGGAAAACCTAGTTGATAGCTCTTCAAGCAATGGTGATGCTGCTGTTAAGAAAGTAAGTTCTTTTCCATTATCATATACATATTTTCCATAGTCCTTAAATGCATAGCTCCTACTATGTGCAATGTTAGGAGACAACTTTATGTCTAATGCAGTTTGATCTTACAAGAATTGCTTGGTGATGTTTTGATTCAGGAGGCTGAAAAGAGCAATTTTCATCCATTGCCCAAGAAGAGTTCATCACTCGAGGACTCAAAGCATGCTATTTGTTTGTTCTCACCTTCTCGGTGTATGTATTGTTGCTTAGCTGTACCTGTTTTCATTTCTCCTGCAGTCTGCTTGATTGCCTGCTACATGAATGGAGTCGTAACTATTGTTTGTTTCTGCCTGTTTACTACCACATTTATATTGTTATGCAACATTTTATCACGTAGAACAACCCCAAAAAACAGTTAATGAAATTGTTCCTCTATTTGTGCATAGTGCTTCTAAGGAAGTAGAGGTGTTGGATGCTTACGTAGGTACATTGGAAGATGATTATCCTCCAGACAGTGAGAGATATGAACACAATGAGATGCTTCTGTATAAGGTCAATATTTTTTTCCTCATAAAAGATTTTCCCAGTTTCCATGCTCTACTGCTAATTTCTTAAGATGAAAAAATAGCCTATATTATGTGACTATGACTCTTATTTCTCTTATATATTGATAACATTGCATTGCAGATATCATTGCTTGAGGAATGTGGTATGTTGGATAGAGCCCTTCAAGAAATGCACAAAAAGGAGGGCAAAATTGTAAGTCACATCTTTTAATGCAGAAAAAAAAAACTAGGTTGACATTTAGGTTGTATTTCTTGGAGCAACATTTGAGTATCATATTAGTTTTCTGTGCTAGGTGGAGAAGTTATCACAGGAACAGATGGCATCGATTTTGTTGAAACATGGCCTTTTTGAGGAAGCTGAGAAAATATACAGATCCCTGCTCTTAATGACTTCCTAACTTCCCATTCATTTAATCCATTGATCATTGTAAATCCAATTTAAACTTATTTGGGATTCTTGTTTAGGTATCCATACTGATTATGACGAAGGATGCCAAGTTCATAGTCATGAATTGTGCCTACTATTCCAACACTTCAAAATAGTTTTTGTAGTGTAGAAATAAGCTAAACATGGTCCTGAATTTGGCATACTACCATGGCTGCAAATTTGTTAAGTGGATGAGTCAAAGAATATTTATTCTACTGCATGTTCCAATAGAAAGAGCTTTCACACCATTTCCTGGTTCTATCAGTTGTCATATTTGTTACCTGTTAGTTCTAGTCTGTGTTCACACCTAGTATGGATAATGGAGATGTCTTATACTACAATTATGCCTATCCAGTCTACTCTAAAAAAAACCTCTACAATTCCATTTGCCAGTATATGCAAAACTTTTGTTCTATGTTATCTTGAGACCTTTTGTTTCTGGGAGCCTTGGAGTGATCAATTACTGCTCATGGCTTTCTATTTCTCTAGAATGATATGTAGCCAGGATGTTGAAGTGGTTCCTTCAACAATATGTGCTGTATGTTTGTGGTAGCAAAATGGACAATAATTGTTTGCTTACCTATTATGACACTGATCAACTGACATGGAAATCATACTCTATGATAGTTGAGGAATTAATTTTCATTGCTTTTACTTAGGTACTTCATAGCTCTGCAAAAATGCCTTGGCCTGTATGTCATCATATTCTGAATCTTTTCTTCTAGGCAAACATATTGGAACAATTGTTTCTTAAGCTTGAAGATTCAGTTAGGACTTCAGGATGCTTTTCGGGAAGGTAATCCTTAGCATGTGACCATTACTGTAATTGTTGTATACCATGCGTCCTGTCCTTTTACCATGTATCGCACTCCTCGTGTTACCATCATACTGAGCGCTCTGCCTTTTACCACGATGATTTCATTATGCCGAGGGAAACCAACTTATCTAGGACACTTAACTGCCGAGAAAACAGACAATCGAGGGTAGTTAACTACTAACAATACATCTAATTGCTGAGGAAACTCTAACTACCGGGAAGCATCTAACTGTTGGGGAAAACTTAACTGTCGGAGAAAACCTATCTGTTGGAGAAAACAACTTATCTGGGGCAGTTAATGTTAGAATGTGGCCCATTTTTATGGCCCATTTCCTTAATTTCAAAGCATCCTTTGTTTAGTACTACATTGCTAATGAAAGGAGAGGAAAACCAATTTATAAGGTGGAGTCCTCTCCACTCCTTGAATATGGATAGAGATGGTATGTGGAGGGTTCTGTGTAGTCACACACGCGCACGCACACGCACGCGTATACGCGTATTTTCGCGTGAAAATCGCGTGACTTGTGACTTGCCGTGCTTAATCATGAATCGTGCCGTGACGTGGCGCGCCACTTGGCAGACCAAGTCCATCTCTATTTTTGTTGAACCATGCATTACTCTCTGTTTGAATGAGATTCAAACGTTTGAATGAGGCAGTTACAAGGGAATTTACAATGCTTAATTGCCGTTACGGTGCATAATTCTGTTTAAAACGCAGCAGTTACTAGTGAATAACTGCAGCGCCCTTAAAAGGGCCTGGAGACGTCCAGGAGAAGATATAGAATTCTGCACCTCCTTTTCTTCCTCCCCGCAATTTTGTCTTTGGTATGCGTGTCGCCCGAACCACGTCGACCTTTCTTCCCGTGCACCGGAAGGAGGGCGGTTATCTCCGAACCATTGTCGCGAGAGTACCGCACGGGAGGCAATAAGGTTTGGCGGCGCATCTCGCGACCGCCGCTCCTGCCTGCGTCATCTACGTTCAGATCTTGCGCCAAGCCTGCGCGGCTTCCTGTTTTACTTCAGGCTAACAAGTAAGTCGTTCGTGCGCATGTTCGATTTAGTTACTGTGTTTTATTGAGTATAATCAAGTAAGTTGAGTAGCTCTTTGTTAGTTGTGAGTTTTGCATCACTAGTGTATTGTATTTGTCTCCTACTAAAACTTGGAATTAAAATATTGCCCACATTTACAACAGTTAAGGGCACGGGCTGGCCATCGACTTGGGCTAGGCTACGAAAGGAGGAGGGGAGAGGGAAAGGGCGAGTTTCAGCCCAGGAGAAGAGGGAAAATAAAATAGGTTTAAAATTTTATTTCGGATTGGGATTTTGATTTGAATTTGATTTGAACTTTTGAGTAGTTTTTGCACAGAGAGACTTTAGGAAAATATTTTTATTTGCACTTAATTAAATTTTAGAATTTTCAAACCCCAATTTGGTTTGAATTTATATTTTTATCTTGAGATTTCAATTCGATTTTGACTTTAAATTTTGAATTCCGGGAAGAATTTCCACACAAGGATTTTAGGAGATTTTGAAAAGCACACAAAAATGATTTTATTTGAAATTTGGTTTTTGAACCAAGGGATTTATTTAAATTTTAACTTCAAGGCGAAGCTTTCGAAAATTCTCAAAATGCAACAAAGTTTTTTGAAATTCACAAAATTCATGCAATTTTAAATTGGACCCAAAATTTGGGCTATTACAATTAAGTACTCTTTTATTATTACGGATGTATGGATGTGATATTTACTAATATTATATTATGTGAGGTAACTACCGAATCAGGGGCTAGCTCAGAATACACAGAAGATCTGAATTATCAAATTTGGGTTGTTGCACAAAATAAATATATCCCTCTAAAGAGAAAAAATGTATGGGTAAGGCCAGATTATACACGTGAGCAAAACTGTTCGGTGAATGACGTGTGATACTTCAAAGAACTTCTATTATGGTTCCCATCACATATGGCCACATTGGGCTGTTGTTCCCTTTGCCTAATTTCAGGCCCTGTTCGTGACCCTCCGGTAAGTAGGCTTTTCATGACCGCTTCTGAAGACCTAACTTTTAAACGGAGTATTTTCTTAAGACGGGGTCTACAAGTTAAACGTAGTACACGTTAAAAGCTTAACATCTGTACCAGCCAAAATCGCAAATAAGTATCGATCTTTCCGTAATCTGTACCGTAAACAGCCAAAACTCAAAAATTTCAGCTAAAAGCTATAAGCCGCAGCCAAAAAGAACAGGCCCTTAGTTAAACCAAGATTCATACGAACAACCGGAGTTTCCACCATTTCTAGGTGCATAAATTGCAGCCCTAGGAGCCCTCTTTTGCATGGCCAACCCTCCAAGATTAGTTCACACACATGCACCTTGCCGTTGGTCGGCAAGCATGAGCCCAATGACTAATTTGCCTATTACGTGATCCATGTTGCATGAAAAAGAGGATTTCGTAGGGTTAGCTGCTTACCATTTTTTCTGTGAAAGCTCAAGACAAGATGAACCTGTCGTCTAAATTGCAGCACATGTTCTTCTGTACTTAATGTCTAAAACAAGATTAATACTTCTTTGTTCTTTTTATATGATGTTGTTGATTTTTTACTGTATCTGATATGCGACTTTGATCATTATTTTTTATAACTTTATATTAAGATTTATTAATAAATTTATAAATATTATAAAAATATTTTTAACACCAAATTTAATGCTATAGTTTGGTATAGTCAACCTATATAGATTTAAACAGAAAATTTGATGGTACAAATTATAGGGTGTTAAATAAAAAAAGAACGTAGGGAGTAATTTATTAGTCGCCTCGGTTTTTGAACAGTACTGCTCAATTCCTTCGAAAAAATACAGTACTTGTCAACTTTGACTTTTTGCAGCCTCCAAATATAATATTTCTGGGAAAACTCCACCATTGCACTAATTTTAATCACAAGAAGTCTAGCTATTGCATCGTTAGTCGCAAACTAATGACGATGGTCAGTTTGATTCTTATTTATTTTGTGCGTCAAATACAGCGGGTGAAGTGCAATATGTGTAATTCTCAACCGAAAAGCTTATAAAAAAATGGCAATTTGCCCTGCTCATTTGGATTGTTTTTTTATGACTTATAGCATATTTTTCACTGTTTGATATTGTATCTAGTTTATTTTATACTGTAACTGCTAGTAGCTTTTTGACGTAATTAAATTAAAATTTTTTAAAAAATAGATTAGCCTATCACGAACAATACAAAGAAATACGAAAAAAGCAAAAAAAAGCTAAAAAAGCTAAAAAATCATAAAAAGATAAAATTAAAAAACTAAAATCTAGAAGACAAAAACCCAATAGAGAAGCCGAAATGAGCATAGCAAGGTATCCAGCAAATAGCAAATGGCGCAAAAACCACCTGAAAAGTTCACACGAACAGAAACGTGTTTTGCATTCATCTTAAAAGGAAACATAGAATAACAAAGCTTAAAAAGGTATAGTATGGTATTTCTTATTCACAGTCAGTACATTGCAACACTGTTCTGTTTATGAGCGAGGAGTTTTCAATTTCTCCAAAGTCCAAATAAAGCTTTATACATCATACAGCCCCCAAATAGAATCCGGTATATAATTGGATACAGCCCTTGCCCATGCGATGGTATAAATCGAAGCACTAATTTTTACACACACCTCTATAACATACATGTCTGTATTACTTTCCAACAAACTACGAAGTGGAGAGACTAAAAGAAGCGCTCCACCTGCACCCTTTATTTGGAGGTCGCCTTCGCCTGATTTGCCGCGACCCACATGGAACGAAGCCGTCCAGCTATCTCTGTGAACGCTGGGCGTTGTGCCGGGTCTGGGGACCAGCACTGCTCCATTAGCCTTCTCCACTCCGGATCACATGATGCTGGCACAGGCGGCCTCAATGTGTTGTTTACAATTCCCCCTGCAACAGGAGTTTCAAGAAATCCATATCACATGCTAATGGACGAAGAGAAAAACTATAAAAAGGAAAAAAAATTGGTCTTGGAAAAGAACTGAATTCACATATGACATATGTAATATGAAAGTTCAGCACAAGATTCATATGGTGTATCAGAGCACAAAGCTGAATACTTGGAATATCAGATAGCCATGGTGCAGGACTGCAGGAAACAAGAAAAGGAGGCGTACAATACTTACTGTTTTACAGTCTCAAAACATCATTTTTTGACCACCTAGCATTTCCAATCAGTAAATGGGGAAATTTGTTTCCTTACAAGTGTTTGTGCAAAATTCACCACCATCACTTAATACAGAGTTCGAAAGATCCCCAATAGAGGA
Organism: Bonia amplexicaulis; assembly: GCA_036346245.1. Lineage (NCBI taxonomy): Eukaryota > Viridiplantae > Streptophyta > Magnoliopsida > Poales > Poaceae > Bonia > Bonia amplexicaulis. Next base: position 14,906,891 of record CM070755.1, on the reverse strand, counting down.
AACCAAAATCATAAAAACTCTCAAATTTATGAAGATAACTAATGTGACCAGGGATAAAAAAAAGCGGCAATTACCGACCGGTTACTGGGAATCCCGGTGGGTACCGCGAGAGAAACAAGTGGAAACCCTGGTGGATACAAATGCACTTCCTAAGTTAATTTAGACTTTTTTAATGTTAGATTACCTATTGTATGAACTAAATATGCATAAATATGCTAATCCCAATATTTTGTGCTAGGTTTTCTCTGATTTTTCTCGGTTTTTTACGAGGTTTTTCCGGTAACCTGAACTGTTACCGGTTTTCAAACCGCCCAAATTAAAAATTTGAAACGTGAATTTTATCCATTTTTCCGGATTTTCTAGTAACCAGCCAGTCCGGCCGGGTTTTGCACCCGTTCCGGGATTTCTATCCCTAAATGTGACCACCTTGCTATAAATGATCTCATTGCATGCCTCCACGAACCATATGTTTGCAGATATGCTGACAAGTTACCACATATCATTAACCAGAAATCTCAACATCACCATAAAGGTTATCAATAAATAGTAGCCCAGGTAAAATTGAACCTCACCGGAAGAACAGAAATTTGAACAAACATGGGGCAGGGTCAATGACTCACGGGAAGAAGATAATTTTCTCAAAAAGGAAAAGGAAAACATATACACCATTCTCAAGTTCGAAAAAACAATTCCTGGAACATGCTGTAGGGGATTTACATACCTATAATTGCGCCATAATGCATATTAGCATAAGGTTCTTCTCCAGTGAGGATTTCCCACAAGACAATGCCGAAGGAAAATACATCAACCTGTACCCATGGTAATGATACGATGACTCAGTACCCTAATTGTAACTTTTTTATTTAAAAAACTAAAGCAACTATGGATATTACTACCACTAAATTAAATGAATATAAATCTCCAACCTGGAAGTTAATATAAGCAGTAGCCACATCTTAAGAATTCATGAACCAGTGTGGAACAGTAACACTATGGCTGAAAAAAAAATCCAAGAATATTATTTTTACCTTCTCAGACACCTTATTGCTGCTTCCACTGAGTAATTCTGGGGCCATCCATGGTAGAGTTCCCCTCACACCACCTGAAACCAGGGTATTTCTTTTTATTTTGGATAAACCAAAGTCACCAACCTGAACAGAAATGGCAAATTCACTGAATGAGTGGAACACAAAGCAATTATTTTAAAAGAAAAACATGTACAAAACAGTGATATAACACTACAAATGGAAGTGCAGCTCACTTTACATATAGGACGCGATTGATCTTTAAGATTCACAAGCAAATTATCACACTTCAAATCAAAGTGAACAATATTTTTTGAGTGCAAATACTCTAAGCCAAATGCTGCATCCATTGCAATGATGAGCCGCTTACGACGATCAAGGATTCTGTCCAGTAAGAAAAATACTTCGTTATTCAAAACAACAGAACAAGTCAAACACAAAGAAGCACAAAAAGCAATTACCTATCCTTGCGCTGCAAGACATGCCGAAGTGAACCATTAACCATGAACTCAGTTACAGTCGCCAAGGTACCACCTGGCCCATCTTTCACAACACCGTAAAAAGCCACAACATTTGGATGGTGAAGTTTTGAGAGAATTTCAGCTTCCCGCCAGAATTCATTTGCCTGAAAAACAAGCAAATACAGAAAGTAAATTGAGATACTCAAGATGTGTGCTAAATGTTATTTGAGCAATGATGGAAGTGAGGACATATTAATCAACATCAGGCATAGCAGTACCCTGTCTGGTCTACTGCATGTAGTGATTATCAATACATGATATCACTGCACAATAGTAACCCTAAGTCCATAATAAGGTGAAGCGTTGGTACACTACAATAGTGCTGCAGTCTTTGATCCTCATGGCCTACTGCCAAATTTCATACGATGCAAATATAATGGCAATGATACCAGAAATTCTTATCACAGATGTACAACAAAGCTGGAATGAAGCTTACTAGTCTTTCTAGCTCTGAAGATTGTCCTGCAAAACAACTTTTCTTTATTCTCTTAATAGCCACATCACTTCCCCTCCATTTTCCATGGTATACAGTTCCAAATGTGCCAGAACCAAGTTCCCTAAGTTCTTCAAGGTCTTCATTCTTGATTATCTGTGGGACAATTTTTTTTTAAGTTCACAATCCCAGTAAGGTAATTCAGAAAGAAATTAATCAAATGTATAAGAGGTTTCAATGTAAGATTTCTAGGCATAACCATTGGACATTGCAAAGACAAGGGATGCCACTCTTTCTGGCCTAATTTAACAAATAGAAATTCACAAAAACTAACATAAGATACATTATCAATCATGGACGAAGAATCCCTGGGTCAGTAACAACTGGGGATCATATCTCATGGAGATTACCACATGATCCAATGCGTACTCTAGTTCAATGTGAATCTAACAAGGAGCAGAAAGCAAAATGCAGGAGAGGATGATTGCATCTGATCTAATTTAGTGTGGAAAAAAATATTTCAACAAGACTATTTTTCTGAATTAGATTACAGAAGTGATATCAAATTACAGAAAACATTAATTCAAACTGCAGACATGTTTAATAGCAATTATCCAAGTAGTCAAAATCAAAGCTCTAGATAGAATTGATTTTGCCTCAGCAGAATCAAATCGTTGAACTGAGTTGTAGAATTGATTTAGCTGGTTTTCCCAGGATATGCACTCGTAGTTAAACTATTACTTGATGTATCTTATAATGTTTATGCCTTTACTTCCAAAGATCGAGTGAATATTAAAGATAACATATTCTCTACATAAGTATATAAAAAGATAAAAGGGATAAAAAACTCAATGCAAAAGGTACAAAGGTTGAAACTTTACACCCAGTAGATTTTATCCAGTAACAACTGATACATTTTACATTGCATAAATCATCTTGGTACATACGAAGCGCAAGAGATGCTATCATGCGAACTAAGCACTAGACACATGTGCTGCTGTAGACACTGTTGTTGAATGTGACATCTACATTGTCCTCAAACTCCAGTTGTCAACAATTTTTAGTGTTTGTGTGCTTAGCTTGTTGCTTGTAAATTGGAATGTAGTTTTTTTTTTATGATAATACAGTATTGCTGTAAACTTGTAATTCTACTTTTAGAAGATATTAGTATATAACATAGTTAAACATCTAAATAAGCGCTTAAACACCCCATCCCACCACGGCACCGCTGCACTCACACATAACAAAATCCGAACAAACTCTTATCTCAAAATTAAACTCCCAATAGAACTTCATATCTCACGCGAATGCTCCCATGCCGTCATGTGATCCACAAATTCCTCATCTTGCGCTCTCACTCTGTGAGATTCCTTCACTCTCGCATCCATTGCCCCTTCACCTTCCTCTCACAGATCTCGACGCCGCTGGTATACGTGCCGATGGTATCAAGACTATGCATCTCAGGCCACATTGTCTCGGGTTCTACCATATATCAAGGAGAGGCCTTTTGTCATCTTGACCAGGCCACCACAGAGGCTGTCACAGTGTCGATGCATCTGCACCAACACCGCAGCACATCACCAAGTGAAGAGCTCCTTAGCTCCTTGGCTGCTTTATATTACTTCTCTCCACTGCCAACGATCTGCACGACATCAAGCCACATCAAGAAATCCTTTTTGCAGTCATTTGACCACTAAGGGCTCCAATCATGGCCGCCACCGCACAGCCCGAGGACGAGCTATCTTTCAAGGAGGGGAGAAAGTCATGTGCGCCAAGGATGGCAGCAACAGCAAGTGCATGGCAGTAGTAATCCTAGGATTGCGGGATTATGATAACTTTTCCATTAGTTTATTCCCATCTTATCAATTGGTTTGTTTCCGTCTTATCTACAGCCAAATTTGTAAGGTCCACCTCTATTTAAGATGGAGAGAATGCTTTCAGATTAAGCAAAGAAGAATAAGCCAAGTCCCTTTAGCCTCTTAAGTAATCTCCTTGGCCGGCTGTTCTAAGTCTTTCCCTCCCCCCAAACAGCGCTCTCCTTCATCTAGCGACGTTCTACTTCAAGCCACCGCCGTTCGACCTCCCTTTGCCAGATGTTTACCCCTGTTAACATTGATATCCACTCTTTCAGTCTTTTGACAACCATTTTTCTCTATCTCTATACGAATCCTAGAAATGAGCAGATGTAGATTGCCACACCATAACTACCATTTGGATCTAAGATGAAGAATTAAGTGGTATAGAAGAATATAAAATGAAGGATTTAATATAATGCAATAGAATGATTGAAATGCATTTATCATGATGCTTTGATGTATTTGCAATCTGCTAACGGTTTTATCAAAATGCAACATAATGAAATGGTTTCGTATGGTATTTCGTAAAACGCACTTGGTTAGTTTCATATTAAGACCACAATGTGCAATAGCTTCCACAAAAGCTCTTTATGCGAAGTATCATCGCAACATGATAATCACAACTACAACATTTTTTTGTTTTGAGATTGCAACAATTTTTCCCAGATTGGTGCCCATTTATTACTTTCCCATTTTAAATGGAATGACATAGTAAAAAAAGAGAAAATTATTGCATAACAAAATAAGTTGAACTTAAACTTTTGATTGTGTTGTACTCTAGTAAGACATGCAATTATGCCAACACAAAATTTACCTTGTGTTTTTGTTTGCACTGAAAGTAAGAGCATCAGAGCATATGAGAAATAATTAATCTATAGTAACAGGATTGGTAGAATAGCATAGCATCATACATAATATTAACACTATTTATCTTACATGATATGTTGTTGAGTTATGACCATATTAAGACACTTCCAGGTTAAAAATCTATTTACAAGATAAGACATGAGCTGTTTCATGCAACTGGAGTCATAGAATCAAAATTTCTAAGGCTTGGTTCAAGGTTCTGACTGCCTTGGTTTTGGACATGAGTTCCAAAAAAAGCAATAACCAGAAAAGGCAAATAGCTGGTTTGACCAGGGCTAAGAACCATCGGCCAAGTTATGGGCAAGAAATGACATGTTTGAATGATTTTACATGGCTTTGGACAAGTTTATATGGAGTCACATGTTTAATAAAATTTATCAAACAAGTAAACATTTTTAAAAAATCTAAAAAAGACCATTGAACAAACAAGTTGGGACTCAGCTAGTTACATGGCCATGGTGGATCCAAATTTGATTTTTTACAGTTGGATTTAGACAATTTCAGACCAATTAGTGGCAGGTAACTAGTACCCAGTCTCAAAACTGGTCAGTAACTTGTTTCAGATCACTGGTTTTAGCTGCTTATTTCATATCTTTCAACTGTCTTCCTTGCTATTCTTCCACTTGTTGCAGTGTTCACTCAAGTCAGCACCATGAAAAGAACATGCTGGTTTGTCTACATATAGATACATAGCCAGTATGCACAGACACAAGCATGAATCAACTCAGGGTGATTGTACTTATAGAATACAAGGAAGTTTCTTAATATGTAGAGAGACATCGCTATTAGGACACAGCATAAACTTCCCTGCAACCAAAAGTCATTTATACCTGCAAGTATTCAAAATCGTTATCTTTAAAAGAAGCATCCATGACTGGTCCAACAGCTCTGCCCTCTTCAAACTTTGGCTCCTGAAACCAAGTAAACAAGCTCAAATTTATGCACCATAAATGTCACAAACTGAAAAGAATTTTCAGACTTCCTTTTCAACATGTATACCTCAAACTCCGGAACAGATGGCATCATCTCACGCATATTTGTAAAAGGATTGTCAACCTGAAACCCTTCAACACTCTTCATCATCGGTGGGTTGTCGTTCTGTGATAAGATAAAACTTGGAGGCAAAATACTAGAATCGACATTGGTGCTGGAAGGCACTGGATGTGTTTCCACATGAATATCATTCTGAGGGGGCAAATTCTTCACATTAATTGTATCATGCTCTAAGCGTGCCAAAGGATACACTCCCTCCTCAATCTTTGCCAGGTCTTTGTCCTTTTCTTTATGTTGAAACTCGTTTTGTGCAAGATTTCTGAAAAATGACCACCGCTGGGGTTCATAATTAGGCATGTTCAAGCTAAGGACAGGATCATTGAAAGGACTTGATGATTGTGCTGCAGTGTTAGCCTTGGCAAAGAAATCAGAAAGAATGTCAGGGGAGGTCTTCTCATCAGTACCACCAGCGATATCTCTATTCTCTGTTTCAGGGATAATAGGTTGCTTGCAAGAATCATCTACAGAGCTGCTGGAACAAGGCACAACTGGATCACATTCAACATCAGTTGGGAGTGCAGGCTTGGGAGAATCCCAACTAACACGATGTGGCACAGCAGCATAAGCTTCCCGCTGATTAGCTGTTTCTACACCATCAGCAGTTGCCTCATTCAGTTTACCTTTAGCTACAACCTTTTCAGCTGCATCGATACTTTTCTCTGCATTTCTTGTACTTATGTCATTTGAGGACCTCTTTTCACCAAGCAGTTCACTAAATGGAGAAGTCTGTTGAACAGTATTGACATTTTCTTTCTCAAACTGTATGAGATTATCATCAGTAGCTGGATCATTCAAATTTAGTGCCCGGGTGGCTAAATTTGATTTTTCAGTCCCCTCAAATGTAGGATCAATGGCTTCTGCAATGGATTCATTTGCCACACCAGACTGTGATTGAAGAATTAGAAATTGAGAATTAAGTGAATCATCAGATTTAGATAACCGATTCAGAAACCCTGCCTGCTCCCTTGGAATCCGCTCAGAATGAAAAACTCGTCCAGGATGAGGTGGTGGATTCTTATTATTGTGATCCATCATGTCAACTTGAAAGTCAGAACAGCCAGATGCAAAAGCTTCACTGGATTGGCAATCATCTTCATTACACTCTGAACCATGAGTAGCAGACATAGCTTTTGACACTGTATAAGTCTCTAGGCTCTTCGCACTATCACTTTGTTGAAGAGAAGATGTTAGGCCTTCTTGAACAGAAGCTGTAGGGGGGACTTCTGAATGCATATAATTTGAAATAGAAGAGTCATGATGCATAGGAGCACTCAAATTCTCAAGGGATTGAAAATAATCCAATTCATTCTTTTTAAGTGGCATTTTAACAGAAGCCTGTTTTTCCTCCATTGATTTTTCTGCCATACCATCCTGATAAGACTGTTGATCAAAAGATTGCAGTGAAGCTGTTCCGGAGTAAGGTGTGTACTGGGAAGTATATCTATAATCAGAAGGTGCCGATAGAGGAATAGATGTCTGGCTCTCAGTGTCATAAAATCTTTCACCGGAAGTTGGATAAGAGTAATCAGAAACATGCGCATGCTGCATCCCATGGCTATGGTAAGATTGCAAATTTGCAGTATTATCACCGGATAGACCTGCTAGTATTGGCCTTGACATCATAGCAGGAGGCACGAAAGTTGATGCATTCACACTATGCAAATTTGAACCATCTCTGCTTAAATTTGCCTGATCACTGTCAATATTGAGATTAATGAACTGATCCAACTCACTCATGGACGTGTTTACTAAACCATGCCCACCCGAAGGCTTTGCAGCTCCCACATCCATCCCGTTGATGGCAACAACATACTGGATCCCAGAATCACTATCCATACTACCCAGGCTGAAACTCATGTCATCAAAATCAATGGAGGAAATGAGGAAGATCCTAAGCTTCTGGGACCCCACTCCACTATCAAGGAAGCCGCATTCCTCCATCATGTTTCTCAAATCTTCATCATTTGAAACTGAGATCAAGGCATCAAGATCTTCACCTGGTAGCTGATACTTGATATCATGAGGTTGATTATAGATGGCTGTCGTCTTCTGTTTGAGCTCCTGCCAGGAAATGCTCCTACTGATTCGAATTACATGTGTTTCACCACCAACATACCTAAGCTTTCCATCACTTGGTCGTGGTAATATTTTTCCCCCAAAGCTGCAGAGAATTTTTATACTTCTGGAGGTGTCTGGAGCCTCAGAAGAAGCATAACCATGGGTCAGTCCCTGGCGACTTCCACCACTGGATGGAGCTTGTGGAACTGAAGTAGTTGAGACGTGCCTGCTTCTGTTCTCATTTTCAGCAAAAGATTTTCTTTCAATCTCCTCTGTTTGCTTATTATCTGTAGTCAAAAAGATCGATGCATCGAACCTACTTTCTGCTCCTGTACGGTGAGCACCAAGGATTCCTGCAGAATCTTTGAGACCAGCACCAGATGCAACATTTTGATCATGAGACATACCCGGAACCAGATGCTTTTTGGATATAGCTCGATCTCTCATGAATTCAAAAGCAAACTCCTCCCCGGTCTGGATTGAATAATTAAGAACAGGCTTAACGGTGCCTGAAGTAGGGTACTCTGGAACTGAAAAACTGGTGGATACTGAGCTTGAGGATCCATGTACAGTACTTTGAGCTGCAGAGCGAGCATCATCTTTTCTAGGATCCATCAGGCTGTCCTCTATCCTTTTTATGTGACAAGCAATGTGTCACTAGTTGGAGAACACCTAGTAAAATGTAGCTCAACCTAAGCAAATAAGCACAATGATCATGCTTAAGAAGTAACATGCAACATTAGTGTGTGTAAACACTAAAAATCTAAGTACCTAGGTCAAAATTAAGGAAACAAGCATCGGGTTGTGTTTGGTAGCACATAAAGTGATGGTACAACACTGTTGTAGAGCGAGAATTGCATTCAAAATAATGCCAGAAGCAAGAAGCAGGTACAAGCTAATAGTCTAGACAAGATTCTAGTGATATTCCAGAATAAGCCCAACATACATACAAAAAAAAGCAGCAAGTACATAAGCAGCAGTAGCAAACTAGCAACAGCAGCTCAAACTCCACAAATGATGTTATAAGAGGATCTAGCCAAAGAACTATACTTCTATCATATGCTTCAGCCTTCAGTATCAACACTTAATAATAACACAAAACATTATCCTAGGCAAGTCCATTTAGTATGTAGAAAATTAGCCAGCACATGCTCCAACAGCTGACACTATAACCTTGATTCCTTTATTAAATTAGCTTAATGTTGGGATGTAGGCCACCATTTAAAGGAACAGTGTTGGGTGACTTCTACCTTTTTTCTAGAATATCTATATGATAAATTTTAGAAGCTTTGAAGCTAGCCACCGATTGAAGCATGAACAAATGTTCTCTGATGAAAATAAACTGATCATGAGCAGCACTCAGATTACTTGAGGATTTTGTTAAAATTATGATATACAAAGATTAGCTAATGTTAGGACGGTGTTATAGCAACATTGCAATAGTCCCCATGATATATTTCAATATTGATGTACAATCATATGATAAATTGACTAAAACCAGTTATGCTCTTGAGTCCAAATGTGAGATTAAAACTAAAATGGGTTTTGCAATTTTGAGCAAACAAATGTAACTTCATGTCAATCTTTATTGTCAAACTTCCTATAAGTGTATTTTTTGTATCAATTTTTCCTTGACATATCTTATTTTTATGTGCATCATTTTTCTACATCCACAAATAAGTACATTTTCCCAACCCACTGAAGATGCCATTCAATTCCATTGCGGGGTGCTGACTGTATAGGACCGATACCAAACAAACGGGGCTTAACGCTATTTGAACCCTACTAACAAAACGCGCCCTCTTTCGTGAAGAAACCACACAAACACACAAAAATACCCACCTGTCGCCCAAACGAAGGAATTCTCCAGATGTTTTATCCAATACACACAAAACAGGAACTCTAAAGCGAATAATCAGACATGTTTCATCTAATAAACACTGCACTTACAGAACTGATTCGATCCCAATTTACGCCATGACAACAAACAGATGAGCAACTCGTCCAGTACTGTATGCACGCGAGAGCTGCACGGAAACGCACGTAAAGACCTAGATTACTCGCAGCAAAAAAAAAAAAGGCAAAAGATGAAGCCAACCAAAGCTAGGGCTTACCACGAAAAGAAGGTCGTAACCTGGATACGTCTCCGGTAGGAGGGAGCTCTGAGCAGATGACCACCGCCGTGAGGGGCGGATCCGGGAGGAGCAGCAGCTAGGGCTGGATTGGAGCAGCGAAACCTAGGCGGCGACGGGTCGGGAGGAAGCCAAGACTCGAGAGAGAGGGGAGGAGAAAGAAAGGAAAGAATACGATGGTGACATCACGCTGAGATTGTTTGGAGGACGGGCAGGCAACTAGGCGAGAGGCAGGACGAGACTGACGCATCAAGCAAAGCAAAGCAAAGCACAGTGTTTTTTTTGTGATTATTGTGTGGGTGCTTATCTGCGGCCACTGACTAGCCTTTGCTGGTGTCATGTCATCAAGTGCGGCCGTTGTAGGCGTCCCTCTCCTCCGTCGAAAAACTCTACTGTGTCACGGAGGCACCGATGGGTTTTATGTAACAAACAAATGAGGTACCGAGAACGCACGTAGAAACGCAGTCCAAATCATCCAAAGAAAATGTTTTGCTACGGTATTTTTTCCCGTACTACAGTGATTGCTACAGCGTTTTGACACGCGTCGATGTCCGGTTGGCTCGTTACACAGATGATTTTGTGTGTCCGGGTAATACTTATAGCCAAAAACTCGAAGATGAGGGTCGGAGGAGGAAACACCAAAGAGCGTAAAAAAAGGTGTGGAAAAATTGAGAGTTTTTGTGGGCTAGCGATTGAGAAGGTAGGTATTGACTTAGGAAATCTTGCTGTGAAGATGGTTCAGACTGATAGACACACAGTTTTTCCATTGGTATATCGTCTTATTGAATTGGCTTTGATTTTACCGGTGGCAACAGCAACCGTAGAAAGAGCCTTTTTGGCTATGAAGATTATTAAGACTGATTTACGGAATAAGATGAATGATGAGTGGATGAATCATACTATGATATGCTATATTGAACGAGATATATTTGCAAATATTAATGATGATAAGATTTTAGAGCGTTTTCAAGGGATGAGGTCACGTAAGAGACAATTATCTCGTGCTAGTGGTAAGTTAGTTTCTTATAAATGTAAACTTCATGTTATTCGTATTTATTTATACACATGTTTGATTTACTCTTATATGTTGCCTTTACAGGTTCTGGTTCATGTCCAACTATCAATGAAGAAATGACAGGATAGGATAGAGAGCAAATCTTCGTAATTTAGGTGCTCAAATTGTATCTCTGTCATGTTACATTTTTTATATTTTAATATTATGCCATGTTTTTCTTATTATACTTTATATTTACTTGTTCAGTATTAAACTCAAGTTTCATATCAGTAATGCAATTAGCTAATTATTATATACTGTTGTTATATCGTGGTATGGGTACAAATTGGCGTTAGTTTTAGGTTGTTAGAGTTCAGCCCGGGGCGTAGCTAAATCCTAGTTCCGCCACTGCACAGATGGTTTTGTGTGTCCGGGTAATACTTATAGCTAAAAACTCGAAGATGAGGGTAGGGGGAGGAAACACCAAAGAGCGTAAAAAAAGGTGCGGATAAATTGAGAGTTTTTGTGGGCTGGCGATTGAGAAGGTAGGTAGCGGCGTGAAAAGCCTCAACCTAGTAAGAAGATGGGAGGCTAGTCTGAAACATAAGAGACCAGACAATGTTATTAGTAGAATGAATAATGTGTTCAGCTTTGTCATTCTGCTGAGAGGTGTATGGACGTGACATGCGGAGTGCAACACCATGTGTGAGGAAAAAGGTGCGAGTGGGGGAGTTGTCAAACTCATAGCCATTATCGCACTGAATGCTCTTGATCTTAGCGTCGAACTGAGTAGCAACATAAGAGAAAAAGTGTGAGATAGTCGCAAAAGTATCAGATTTCAGTCATAGAGGAAACGTCCAAAGATAATGCGACCAATCATCAAGAATAATCAAGTAGTATTTGCAAAAGGATACTAATGACAGGCGAGATCCAAAGGTTACAATGAACTAAATCAAAATTCTTAAGAGCACGAGACTGTGAAGTAGCACAAGGTAGACACATGTGGTAACCAAGCTGACACGTATGACACATGTGGTAACCAAGCTGACACGTATGACACACATCAATATCCAGTTGACTTATTACACAGATGATTTGTGTCACCGTTACACAGTAGAATTTCTCTCCCTCCATCTATCCTCTTGGCTTTTGTCATTGTTTTTCTCTGACCTGAGTTGTTTAAATAAAGATGCTTTGCTGATTGTTTTTGTTAGAGAAGAAGTGATGAGTTGGTTGTTGGACCTTTTTATGGCTCTGTTTGCTTTGCGCAGCTTTTTCAGATGTGGCGTTTTGGTCTCTTCATTTTGGAATTTAGGGGAGAAGAGTGTTTTGGTAAGTTATGTTTTCATTGGTGACTAGTTCGACATGAGCATCTGACTTACGATAAGATTTTTTGAAAATTCGTGTCTCGCAAATAAACCCTAATACTCCTTGTTAGTAAAATATAAAAAAGGAAAAGATCAATTTTGTAGTGTCAATCCGATTTTCGACCTGTAACTCTAAAAAAATAGTTTAGAACGCAATCCTCGACTAATAAAACCAGATCAATTAACATCCTACCCATTCCAGTCGTTGTTTTCCCCTGACGTGGCCACCAAGTGGATCGGAGATGCTAAGTTGGCTGAAGTGGTTGTCACTTAGATGCCATGGTTTTGACAAGTCAACAAATAAATAAAAAATAGTACACCACCCGTCAGCCATATGCTCTCGTTTAGTGGTGGGAACGGATCGAGTGGCATCGAATAGTCTTAAATAGGGATACAAATCCATATTTTAAAAATAAATATAAATACGAATTCGAATATTCTTAAATACGGATATGAATATTCTCGAATACGAATACGTATATTTTCGAATACGGATTTTCTCGGATACGAATATCGGATAAAATGGATTCCTAGCGGTTTTGACGATTTTTCACCGGTTTTTGACCGGTTACCGACTTTAAACCACATAAATTCAAATTTTGAGTCACAAAATTCGTACGGATTTTTCATGGGTTCTAGAAACGGATCGAATACAAATCGAATAGTCTCGAATACGAATATGGATACGAATATTCTCAAATACGAATACGAATACAAATATTCTCAAATACGGATACAATTATTCTCGAATACGAATACGAACATTTTCGAATACGGATTTTGCTTACCATATTCGTGTTTTCTCGGATACGAATATCGAATAAAATGAATTATCTATTACCGTTTTCCACCCCTACTCTCATTCTCTTCCTCTTCTTCCTCCGCTTTTCTCTCCGATCTGCCCTGGCTCCCTCTCTCCTCAAACTCTCTATCTACCATCGCCGAGCCAGGATGAGATTCAGCCGTCGGCCACTGAGCTCACTATTGGCAACCATCACAGGCACGCAGCCACACACGCAAAGCAATTATTGGACATGTTCTTTACCTCCGAAGCTGACGGCTTTTGGCTTTTACTACAGACCTAACTTTCAAACGGAATATTTTCTCAAGACGGGGTCTACAAGTTAAACGATATACACGTTAAAAGCTCAACATCTGTACCATCCAAAATCGCAAGTGAGTATCTCTCTCTCCGTAATCTGTACCGTAAACAGCTAAAATTCAAAAAATTCAGCCAAAAGCCATAAACCGCAGTTGTTACCAAACAGGCCCATTAGAGCATAGCGGGGTCATTTCTTCTCATTGATTTCTCAATTTTATCACCTCCTTAACCTTTCTGCTTGTCAAAATATGCCCTACATTAATCAAGAGAACGGGTAGCTTCAAAATTTAAATTCTAAGTACAGATACAAGTTTTACTCCAATCACATTAAAAAAGAATAGATACTTTCATATTAAAATTATAATATATAAATAATAAATTTTAAATGTTTACTGGTACCTGTGGGCTCATTTACCATGATAACACGACTCACCAACGTCACCCCATGGGTAGTTTGACCGTCCCTACGTGGAAATTGCCATAGCCAGCTCTCCGCAGCCATCTTGCACCTTGTTTCTGTCTTGTCTGTCACCCATACCATGGTTAGAGATGCAAACAAAGCGGATAATTTTTATCCGACTAACCAATCGAAGGCTCACGAGCACTATCTGTGTTCAACTCCGACTCCGAGTAAAAAATATAAAATAGGATATTAGATTAGTGATATCCGTCCGTATATATCCGTATGTAAAGCGATATGAGGAAATCTGTTGTGACTTCACTTAGGAACAAGATAACATACATACAAATTATCACATCTAAACAGGTAGAGAATACCGAATGCTCTTCCTTCGATATCTCGGCGATTTAATCTCTCCGTGTTTGCTCTGATTGTACTCTTTGTCTAATGTCCTATGTAAAGAAGCGAATAATTTCCGTTCGACCGACCGTCCGAAGACTCATTGAACGATTACATAATGAAAAAAATGAGTATTCGATATTATCCATATCCAACTCTAACTTCGAGAAAAAATACGAAATAGAATACAGGATAAAAATATATCTATTCGTATTCGGTCCAATTGCACTCTAAACCACGGTGTTAACATTGGCATTGGTATCGCCAATTATAGCGATGAGACAATCTAGTCGCGCATCCGTGGGGGCCTTACGATGGTGGCGTTTTGGTCTGTTCATTTTGGAATTTAGGGGAAGAAAAGTGTTTTGGTAAGTTATGTTTTCATTGGTGACTAGTTCGACATAATCATCTGTCTAAGGCCTATTTAGGATACAGGTATATGATCAGATTTTTTGAAAATTCGTGGCTCGCAAATAAACCCTAATACTCTTTTTAAGTAAAATATAAAAGGAAAAGATCAATTTTGTAGTGTCAATCCGATTTTCGACCTACAACTCAAAAAAAAAGTTTAGAACACAATCCTCAACTAATAAAACGAGATCAATTTGATAGGAAACCTAGGTCAGGGCCGGAAGCCTTGGCCCATGGTGGACACCTCACCAATAGACTATAAATAGGGAGCCGTAACCCGTACCGGTAATTTTGGATACGCAATCAGAAAGAAAAGCAATAAAGAAAGACAAGGAGTTCTCTCTACCTCTCTGTGTTTTAATCTACAATTATGTCTTCTGTGATTGATCTTGTTTTGCATTGAGCAGAGGAATCGATCGGACTGGTCGCCAGTGACGGTTCCTCAACACGTTATCAGCACGACTCGCTCCGGTGAATCGAAGGTAATCATCAAAGCACTAGTAGATTGAATTGTCTAGATCGCTTTAAATTCGGAGTTTTTGCTTTCTAGATTAATTTTCTACGGTGCAAATCCGCTCTAACTACTGCGAGCAGACTTGAAGTCGCCGTCACAATGTCGATCGGTAGATTACATCACAGAGTAGATGTTTATTGCACTGTAGATTTGAAAAGAAAAAGAAAAAGAAAAATATGTGCACGGGCGGCCCCTGCACGCCGCCGCAGACGCGAAAACGACATCGTGCGCGTCGACTCGCCGCCCTATGCGGGCGTCGTTCGCCGACCGCCGCGCGAAGGCGACGCCGCCCAAAGCCAAAGCGCCGCCGCCGCCGCCGCCGCCTCGCCACACGCGTCCGGCGCCGCGCCGGTTGTACGTGCACGGCGCGCCGCGCCCTCTTTGGCCACCGGCCGGCCGGCCCTCTCGCCGGCCGCCGCGGCCTCATGCCGCGTCCTCATCGCCTCGGTAGCCGGCCGCCCGCGCTCCTCCGCCGGCCGCCACGCCACCACCTCGCCATCGGCCGTAGTCGCCCTACGCCGCCACCGCACGCCGCCGCTCCTCGGCCAAGGCACCGCCGCCACCGTGTGAACGTGGTGGGGAAACCCTACCCCGCCTCTTGTTGCCGAGCCGGGAGGGCCGAATGGGCTGGAATAGCAGATCGGACGGAGGCGCTGGACATTTTGTAGAAAAGGCTCCCCAACTCTAAAAATTACCGAAGTGCCCTCAGATTTTGCATATGAGTCCCGAATCTTGTAGAAAGGCCCTCGTAATTCCGAAAATTATGAATAGGTCCTCATATTTTCATATAGTTCCCGAATCTTGCAGTAAACCCCCCAAAAAATCAGGAAATTACGCGAAAATTTTCTCTGAACTGAAACATTGCGTATAGACACTCGGAAATTACAGAATTCGCTGAAAATTCATATTTTGGCATAAAAGGGCCTCATGAATCTGAATTTTGAATCATTTTTAGCATTTAAAGCATGTTTATTTCCGTCATTATTATTTTCTTTGTTTTTCTGTATTTATTTACTGTTTTGATTAATCGTAATTATTTAAATTGCCTTTAATCACCGAAATTAACAGTAAAGTTTATAGAAAATTCATAGAAAATTCTGGAACATTACGGGAATCTTTTGTGCCACTATGAAATTTATTTACCTGAAGTAAATATTATTCTATGCATATTTATCAGCAGTAAACTTATTTATTCCTTTCATGAACATGTAGATGACTAGCATCACGAACCGGGAGTTCGAAGAGCTGGCCCAGTATGACCAAAACTATCTTACTTGGGCTTCCGATGTCGAGATAGAACTTGGAGCCAAGAAGCTACGCGAAGTTATTGGGATTGGCGCACCGCATGACGTCCAACCCACCCCTGAGAAAAATGATCAGGCACTTCATTTTCGCAAGCACCACCTCTGTCTCACTCTCAAGAATGAGTACATGATAGAGAAGAGCGCGTTAGCACTTTGGACTGCACTCAAGAAGTGCTTCGAGAGGCTAAAGTACACTATTCTTCCTCAGACAGAGCAAGAATGGATCAGACTAAGGTTTGCCGACTTCAAGATGGTCGGGGAGTACAATTCTGCCTTGCACAAGATTTATACCAATCTTCAACTTTGTGGCAAACATATCACAGATGAGCAGAAGATTGAGAAAACCATATCCACCTTTCACCCCAATACAGTACAATCCGCACACAACTATCGTCAAGCCGGCATAACACCATGACATAATTTCCTCACATAACACAAGGTTCAAACCTGACATAACACCATGACATAGTACTAAGTTCAGTTTGACAAATAACTACAAAATAAGCTTCCTTCTAACATAACGTCGGTTACATTGCAAAGCTTATTTTGTTGAGAAACATCTCAACAAGATAGCACAACAGTTACAAACCAAAGCAGTATAATAGAAACATATCAAGTCTTCTTTCTTTCAGGGTCCTCTTCTTGCTGGGTCTAGCTGTAAATGGTGCAGTAGATGGTCCTTCTCCTAAGCACATGGCAGTTGCCTACAAGATGATGGCTAGTTCACCTCGGGGAGCTACGCCACCGCGGCTGCTGCCGGAGTTGGGGGTGAACACGGACCCGATCGAACGAGTCCTGCAGCAAGCTGCAGGAGCAAAAGGCGACAATTCAGGTGGGCCAAAATAGGGGAAAAGCTAGGAAATGCTGGGAAAAATAAAAAATGGCAAAGTCTGAACTGGATCTTATATAGAGTGACAAATTCTGAATTGCAATCTAGATAGTGGCAAATAATAAAACTCCATTCTATGGAGTCGCAAATCCCGAATTATTCCATAAAAAAATATGGTGGGACCCATATGTCATGCTCTAGGCTCTAGCCCGACCAGTAAAATCAACCAAACAGGGATGCATGGCTCGGTTCTAGGCAAGCTCATCACCGACGATGGGGCAATGATGGCGGTGGCAAAAACAGAACGCTAGGGGCATGGCGAGCCCAAGGGAGGCCATGGGACGTAGGGAGGTGGCCCAGGGCGACCCATGTGGTCACGCACAATGGCGGTGGCGACAACGAATGAAGGGACCTCTAGCGACGGGAAGGCAAGCATCGGGTAGAACGCAATGTGGCAAACTCGAAATTGAGGTCAAGGACGACAAAATTTCACCGAAGGCGACAAATCTTGGCAGTGAAGACGCTTGGCCAGTGTTGTGGAGGACACGCTCGATCTCCTCAACCACAACGCCTCAACTTGATTCCTTGAGGTTTCTTGGCGCTCTTACTCGGGAACACATTGTGACACAGTTGGAATCGATGAAAATGTGAAGACGTGAAGGGGGGCAAGCTCCTTTCGTTGGATCCAATGGCGGTGAGGGTAGGGCACGAAGAAGACGACGGGAAACCAGATCCAGCCTATAGCAACCAGGACAACTCCGACCACCTCTGCCTGAGGGGTCACCACAGTCGGCCTCGCCTCTCCCGAGAACATGCCTTGCACGTGCCCTTCTGACCATAGCTTCGTCAGATCACCGTCGGCAACTTCAAGCCACCGCCCTTGCAGCCATCATGGAGGAGGAGGGAGAGGGGAAGAAGGTAGGAGTTGACATGTTTGTGCGCGCTGTGGTCATCTGCCATTCATGGTTGTTTGTCAAAGTCACCGCCATCCATGGCCGCTGCATGGGCTGGGGAGAGAAAGGAGGAAGAAGAAGACCATCTAAGTATGACATGTGGGCCAAGGACATTACAACGCCAGCTCAGATCTACGTGGATACCAAGTTGGCGCAAAACCGGGTTGGACTGGCCTCGAAGGGGTAAGTTGTCTAGTTTTGACAATTTAGCGGATGTTGGTTACTTGGTATTATAGTTGATGGTTGAATTTGACCACCGTAAGATTCAAGGAGGAAGTAGCAAGCATTACCTAACACAACACTAAAATAAGAACAACTATTGACCGGAACTGCTATTAAGCCAAGATTAATCAAAATACATACTCAACAGAATGATAAGAAACGGAAGTACAGAATCTTATATTTCTAACTTCATCGATGTCCCTACAGTATTGGGAGCAATGTATATACTATTTGGTATAACAAGTTAACAACATCACAAGAAACAAGATGCAACATACCAACAACTAAGCATGTGGAGCTCTTTTTCGTAACAACTAATCATGATTAGTTCTCTTCTTTTTGTATTTTAAGCATTCCAAGTGCGTTAAGACTCCTTAATTGAAATGCCATTAATTCAAATATTAAATAATATGTGCACCACATCCAATGGCAATGGTTGTTGGCACTGTCAACAATTTAGCCCGGTTCGGTTGGGCTGAAAAATAGTGGCTTATGGCTGAAATTGCACTGTAGCTGATTGAAATTACACTATAGCTGAAAGTGGCTTATTTGACGTAATTAAATTTAAAAAGTTTAAAAATAGAAAAAAATATGTTAGCTCATCACGGACAATGCAAATGAATACGGGGAAAAAAGAATAGGGAAAAAAGCTAAAAAAAGAAAAGTTTAGAAAAAAACGAAATTTATGAATAATAAAAAATAAGCTAGAAGCTGAAACTCAAGGTCTACTGAGATTTCATCCATTTTGTAGTACCCAGTATCTTATCTTCATAATCTAGCATATAGCATCGCTCTAAACGGCCAGTCCTGTTCGGTGCAGAAAGCCGGTGGCTTTTGCACCGCCACAAGATCTAACTTTTAAACGGAGTATTTTTTCAAAACGGGGTCAACAAGTTAAACGTAGTACACGTTAAAAGCTTAACATCTGTGACGCCTAAAATTGCAAATACGATCTGCTTTTTCTTTAATCAGACTGTAAATGTACCAAAATTCAAAATTTCACCAAAAGCATGACCAAAAGAACAGACCCTCAGTTACTAGCTTTTTTGATTTCCGGCTTATTTAAATTAGAAATCACTTAGAATACATTAGTTTCTAATTTTAACTTATTTTGGATCAACAAGACAGTCTTGATATGCACCAAAATAAATGTCGCCAACCAGCTTGGCAGTCTACGGACCTGGTAGGTGAACCGTCCCTTTTCCTTGTATGCTGCATAATGTTTCATTTTTTTGGTTAACAGTTACCTATCAGATATACATGCAAGCATTGCCAGTATATTGTGCAACAAACAAGTTTTCCAAAACTTAAAAGATAAAGTTGGAGTAATTTTGATAGGCTAATAAGAAGCAAACAACTGGCATTTACAAATGGAATAAGTTAATCATAATAGACCTGCATGGGATATCAAACTTGTACATTATTGAAAAAAAATTAAGACATACACAAAACAAGTGAAGGTTTTCTTTTACTAATTTTGTTACTACGTAATCATCAGCACTACGTAGAGCACTATCTTTATACAGTATGTAGTTATGCACTGTTCTATCTAGCACAAACCAGTCCACGTACCTATTTGACCATCTAGCACAACCTGTATCATTACTATTATAGAAAAATGAGTTGGTGGTTGTACGTTCATTCTCCTTTAACCGCTTTATTCTCTCAACTTGTCAATGGCACACACACAAAGAAGCAGGAGGAAATCGGTATCACCATTCTTAACTTTCTAACCGATCAGATCAACTCTTTTTTATAATATGATTCACTATACATTCAATGAGTTTCGTTGCAACGCACGGGTATATAACTAGTATGATGTATAAAGAACACTTTCATTATACACTGCTCTATCCAGCACAAATGATTTGCTAACCACAGTGGCAAAGCACTTTATTGAAAAAGAACCAACAGTAGCAATAAAAGAGGGGTAAAACTGTTATTTCGTTTCACACAAGAAGCTTTTGGTTTGGCTAACCGCAGAGGCTTAGCCTGTTAGTTTACTTGATTATCAAGTTAGCTCTTAGAGATATAGTATGTTAAGATTTGATATCCCTTCAGGTATGTATGGTAGGTTAGGATTTGATATGCCATCAGGATTATTAGGGCACGGTAGGTTAGGATTTGATATGCCTTCAGGATTATTAGGGTATGGTAAGTTAGGATTTGATATATCTTTAGGATTATTAGCTAAAGATTGTTAGGCTATTTCTTTATAAAAGGACTTAAATACCATAAGAATGATTGTTTTAAATAGCAGCAGATATTTGTCGTTGAGCAGTACGGTCTAGACCAGATTTCTCTGTAGGTAAGGAATGTAGGTGGCATTTCAACTCAAATGTTCCAGATTCCTGAAAAAAAGAACGCAATTCACATTCAGTCCCATATTCCAAGATTGCTAAGTAGAGCAGTAAAACTGACTATCAAGGATAATATAGTGTGCGCTATGATCAGGTCTTTAAACTTGTTTTCAGAGCAATTTCTGTCAGGCCAAATAATAACAATCTCCAGCCTCACGGTGAACTATATCCTCCCCTCAAACCCACATGAAAATACGGTCTAGAAACTGACCAAAAATCAGCCTGAAACATCATTAAACGTATGAACCTCTTTGTTTTTCTTTGTTTCCAGTAAAATCAGGGGAAATACCCAATTAGTAATCATTTTTTTTCTGTTAAAACACAACTCATTTGGAATCAGAATGAATTGTCAAAACTTGGGGTCTCAGACTAACTCGGCAGCTCTACTTCCATCTATAACCATTTGATAAAACAAATCTTAAATACAGCGAAAAATCAATTTAACTGATGCTAACTAGCAGGTAACTTTGGTTTTCAGCACCCAAGCTATGACTGGTTATCCCAAACAAACAAAAAAATTGGAGGCATCGTACTGTAATGTGGAGTTGTGGACAAAATTAAATTTTATAATCTAGATAACCTACTTCCTTTGCTATTTTTATCATATCTTTTACAGTTTACTCCATTCCAACACCTAATTCACTGTTGAGTGTTGACAATTCATGGTCTCCAATGCACATTTTTGAGTGTTGATTCTTAGCAATATATATAATAAATAAAACTGCAAATGTAAAACATTCTGAAAGTATATTTTTTGGCAATTCTACTAATGATATTTTTCATTTGGCCTATGTAGATAATGTTGTAAATAGTGCGGTATAAGCATATATTTGTATTTAATTCCAACAAAGTAAAGCATAATTAAAGAACACTTCCAGCAAAATATAAATGACATAAATTGCATAAAATCATGTAATTCTACCATATCATTTATACAAGAACATATATTCATCATATAACCAAAATCACAGCTGGAATGACCATGTAGAACATTCTCTTGAACATTGAAACAGCTAGCATATAGCAAAAAATTTAATTGTTGATTAGTGCTTTCAGATGTAGGGTTACATAAGATATAATCTTGGCCGTCCCGCTACTGTGGTCTATACTCTTCACGAATTGAATATGACAAGTGGGATTCAAACTTGAACTCTTAAGAACATTTTGACTATCTTAATTTCAAACTATCAACAGCATATACTTTCGGCCAGCAAACAAGACAGATCCAATGTAATCACCAAACAACACCTAAATTAGACAAATAACTTGATATACTATTAGAGAGAGGATCACCAATTTAACAAGTTATGCAACAAGCCGAATTGGCTACTAGAGGTGTATGAATCAATATTACAATATATATAAATTCTAAAAGAATCTAACTACAGGACAGAGAGCCAATTAACAATAACAACAAAGATCTAGAGCTCAAGTTTGGACATTCAATCTCAGTATTAGACCACATTTATCCTCATCGAGCTTAACAGCCGAACTCACAAGCATCTCTTTGCAATAATCAACTAATGACAAATTACAAATGTATGAAACAGATCACAGATTGCAAAGAGCGGACAACCGATATACTCACAGAGTCGGTGATACTCGAAACCACCAAGAAGAAGCCGAACAAGGCAAGGTACACACACTGCACTGTCCCAGGAAACCAAGCACCCTGCTGCGCCGAGCAAGTAGATGATGGCAATCGGAGATACAATGCCACACTTCCACCTAGCTAGAACCGAGGTAGAAGCCGAGGGTCGGGTGGACGCCGCACAATACCAACGAGAGCTCCGACCAAGAACGCTCGTGAACACCAAGAACAAGTCACAAATCTCTCAAATACTCAGCACAAGTACGAGCCGAATCAACCTCTAGAGGTAAACCCCAAACCTTTCCTCTCAGCTAGATCCAAGGAAGAGGCACAAGGAAACCGCATGGGGAAAAACTCTAGAACTGCGATTCAAGCTCCTCAGCCGACGGCGATAGGAAGGAACCCGGCCGGCGGCTCTCAAAACTCAAGATCAAAGAACTACTGAGGGAGATTTGAGATCAGAGAGGGGAAATGAACTCACTGCTTTTCCAGGGCTTTCAAAGGAGAAGAGGAAGTCGCCATTTATAGAGGAGCGGGGCGGAAGCCGACGGGCTGCAGTCACGGCTGGCGCCGAAGCGCCCGCGCTAGTGATGCCTCCATCGCCGCTGTCGCTGCTTGACTCGGCCGCCCCCAGGCGAAGCAGTCGAAGCCGCCCCGCGCCGCACGCGAGCACACACGCACCCTTATCTCTTGCAACCGGCCCACTGACAGGTGGGCCCTACCTTCCTCTTTCTTTTTTTCTTTTTCAATTGGAAAATTACCAAAATACCCTTGAAAATACAACAGTCCCCACCAATTTATCAATTGATAAAAGATGCTCAAAGTCTTGTTTAATATACAGCTGTTCGACGATGGGTACCTTGCGGGTTTAAACCCAAAGCCTAGCAACAAGGACTACGACTCTGCACTGACAAAGGAGGACTTCGTCTTGATCCAATGCCTTGGTGTGAGAATTTTCACAAGTCACATTCTGTATTGGGTGGCTTGCCCTTTTCCTCTCGGGTTGGGACGTTACAGTCATGTCCCCGTATCTAGCTCATGAGTACTTAAGAAAGTATACCCTTATCTTTCTTTGATTGCGACATCACAATTATACTCACGTAGGTGAATTCTTCTAGGAATCCTGTAGGACAATTCCCGAAGTCATATAGATATCGAATTCATTAAGAGCTAATGCTCAACCTTCCATACAGAAAGAGCATTGCAGTTAATAGGACCCATTTGGTGTGCTCTCTAATCCCACACAGTTTGTTATCCTAGAGTCTAGTTCACGGGATTTTCGATCTTCTAGGATATGTTACCACCAATTTGAGTCTTTACACAGGTATGAACCCCATTCCCTTAGACGTTGCAAGGATGGCCTTCCGCGCTAATCCTTTAGTGAAAATATTTGCCTAGTTCCTTTCAGACTGGATGTATTCTACAGAAATAACACCTGTCTCTCTGCCATGCCTTATTGACTTAATTCGCCTCTTTATGTGTTTTGATGACTTCATATTGTCATTCCTACTCTTCGCCTTAACCAGAATGGTTTGGTTATCGTAGTAGGTCAATATAGCTGGAATAGGCTTTTCCAGCACAGGCAAGTCAGAAAGGAGTTCTCTAATCTATTCCGCCTCTACAGCCGCTGAATCAAGTGTTACTAACTCAACCTCCATGGTGGACTGTGAAAGGATAGTCTGTTTTCAAGACTTCCACCACGAAACGGCCCCACCTGCTAGAGTGAATACATAGCAACTCATAGCCTTCATGTCATTCGTGTCACTGATCCAGTTAGAATCACTGAATCCTTCCAAGACTGTCGGATGGCCTAAATAATATATTCCCAAATTTGAAGTCCCCTTCAAGTATCTGAGTACTCTTTCTAGTGCTATCCAATGATCATCTCCTGGATTGGACGTATAACGACTCAATCTGCTTACAACATATGAGATGTCTGGCCTCGTTGCACTAGTTAGGTACATCAAGGATCCTATTATTTGAGAATATTTAAGCTGATTCTTCCCATGCCCAGTGTTCTTATGTAGCTTTGCATTTGGATCTTAGGGTGTGGCTACTTGCTTACAGTCCATAAATTCAAATCTGGTTAGGACCTTGTCCACATAATGGGATTGTTAAAGAGTAATCCTATTCTCACCCTTTATAAGCTTGATGTTTAAGATAACATCAGCCTCACCCAGATCTTTCATATTAAAATTATGGGAAAGGAACGACTTTGTTCTATTGATTACATCTATGTTGGTCCTAAAAAGTAATATGTCATCTATATAAAGGCATAGAATGACACCTTTGCCCCCGCTAAACCAATAGTAGACACATTTATCGGCTTCGTTCACACAAAAGTCGACCGAGGTCATCATACTATCGAATTTCTCATGCCATTGCTTAGGAGCTTACTTTAGACCATATAAGGATTTAATCAATCGACATGCTTTCTTTTCTTGCCCTTCAACCACAAACCCTTCAGGCTATTGCATATAAATCTCCTCATCCAGCTCTCTAATTAGGAAAGCGGTCTTCACATTCATTTGATATACTTGGAGTTTGTATGCAGCAGCTAGTGCTAAAAGCACTTGAATTGTGGGTAAACGAGCTATAGAAGAGTATGTATAAAAGTGGTCTTCTTTCTGCGTGAAACCTTTAGCCACTAAACGGACCTTGTACTTTTCTACAGTACCATCAGGTCTATGTTTTCTTTTAAAGATCTATTTGCAGCCTACTGACTTACAACGAGGTGGAAGATCAGTAATCTCCCAAGTTTCGTTAGCTATGATGGAGTCCATCTCGCTACGGACTACCTCCCTCTAGTAATTCACATCCGGGGATGCGTATGCCTCTGAAAAAGCTCGTGGTTCATCATCCACGACATAGGTGACATAGTCATCGCCAAGTGACTTTCCAGTCCTCTACCTCTTACTCCTCAACTCCAACTCTGAAGCGGTGTTATTCACACTAGGAAGAATAGAGTGTTCATATGAACCAGAATGGTCAATGACTTCATTAGGTCTCATAGGAAACATATGCTCAAAGAATGTCGCATCACGAGACTCCATCACTATATTTGTAGCGATGTCACTCACTTTGGATTTGACCACTAGGAATCTATAAGCCATGTTATTTATAGCATATCCTAGAAACACACAGTCAACGTCTTAGGACCAAGCTTCTTTTTCTTCGGTAATGACACATGCACTTTTGTAAGACATCCCCACGTACGAAGAAATGATAAGTTGGGTTTTCTCACCTTCCATCCTTCACAGGGTGTTTCCTCCTAATTTCGAGGTGGAATCCTATTCAGGATATAATTAGCTGTGAGAACTGCTTCACTCCACCAACTCCGGCATACGTAAACTCTGAAGCATGGCGTTAACCAAGTCACAAAGAGTTCGGTTCTTTCTTTTGGCTATTCCATTAGACTGGGGTGAGTATGGTGGAGTAATTTCATGAATTATTCCACTTTATTCACAGAATTGAGAGAATTCATGTGAGACGTATTCACCGCCTTGGTCCGATCTTAACCGTTTGATTTTCTTTTCTAGTTGATTTTCAACTTCGGCTTTATAGACTTTAAAGTGTTCAAGTGCTTCATCTTTCGACTTAAGTAAATAAATGTAGCAATACTTAGTCGCATCATCTATGAGAGTTAAAAAGTATCGTTTGCCACCTTTAGTTAATATTCCATTCATTCCACAAAGATCAGAATGAATTAATTCAAGTGGAGAGGTACTTCGCCTTACAACGCTATGAAAAGATTTTCAGGGCTGCTTTGCTTGCACACACATTTCGCACTTTGAACCCTTCTCATAATTATAGGTTAGAATTAAACTCATTTTGCTCAACCGCACAATGGCCTCAAAATTAACACGACACAATCATGAATGCCAAATATCATGAATTTTATTGCAATGAAAAATATTATAAATGTTTACATTATTGAGATCAAGAACGGATAAGCGGAACATGCCTCTGCTACCATAGCCTTTACCCATAAAACTACCAAATTTGGTCAATACAACTTTATTGGACTCAAATACAAGCTTTATTCCCTGCCTACACAGCATCAACCCGTTCAGGAGATTGCAAGTCATAGCAGGCACATACAACACGTCTTTGAGAATGAGTGCTTTGCTCGAGGTAAGCTTCAGGCAAATATGTCCAATCCCACATACTGTCGCAGCGGCTCCGTTACCCATTAGGACGGATCCACCACCTTCACCTTGAAATGAAGAGAAACAAGATCGATTAGCACATATATGTCTAGTAGCACCTGTATCAATCCACCAATCAATTGATGGACTTGCCATAAAGGCCTGAGGTACATACTCTTCTGAACTGGAGCTAGCTAGTGCGACATTCACTTCAGCCTTACGGCCTTTATGCTGACCAGAGGAAGGACCCCTACCCTTGCGATTGCGGCAGTGATTGGCCTTATGGCCAGCCTCCCCGCAAACAAAACAGATGATATCCTCCTTTTTCTTCTTTATTTTCTTTGGTTGGAGCTTGACTTAAGACTGATTCTTGAATTTTGGTTTCCCAGAGCCTCCAATTCTCTTGACCTCCACTTGGTGAGCTTGGACTTGAGCCTTTCCTGTGCCACCACCGGCTCTGGCACATTCTTTAACATTGATAGCTGCTGACAACTTATTGAGTGCCAAACGCTCCTTTATATGTCTACGAGCGGTCACAAAGTCACGTCACGAAAGCAATAACTTAGCCAGGATGACATTTACTTGGAACTTCTTTGACAGGATCCAGTCGTACTGACTTAAGTCACGTACATGGAGTTGTAGCTCGTGGAGCTGTTCCATCACCGACTGCTCCTCAACCATCTTATAGTTCAAGTAATTGGCAGTTACGAATGACTCATTCTCGTTATCCCCTTCAGAATACTTCTCATCAAGTTCGTCCCAGAGTTGTTTGGCATCTTTAAAGTTCACATACACGTCGAACAGCCGGTTGAATAAGATAGCTAACAAACGAGCTAAGACTGAGTTGTTCGTATCCTCCCATCGCATCATTTCAGGAATTTTCAATGGGAACATTGGAGGATTTGAAATGACCTAAAAGAGTTTGAGATCAGTCAGCCATAACTTCGTTTTAGCCTGCCAACGCTTAAAGCTGACACCGTCAAACACTTCCGGCTTAACGATATCAGACGATGAAGCCATTTCTTTAATACTTGGTTTCCTGTATTGTTGTAAATAGTACAATATAAGCATATATTTGTATTTAATTCCAACAAAGTAAAGCATAATTAAATAACACTTCCAGCAGAATATAAATGACATAAATTGCATAAAATCATGTAATTCTACCATGCCATTTATATAAGAACATATATTCATCATATGAACCAAAATCACAGCTGGAATGACCATGTAGAACATTGTCTTGAACATTGAAACACCTAGCATATAGCAAAAAATTTAATTGTTGATTAGTGCTCTCAGATGTAGGCTTACACAAGATATAATCTTGGCCGTCCGCTAATGTAGTCTATACTCTTCACTAATTGAATATGATAAGTGGGATTCAAACTTGAGCTCTTAAGAACACTTTTGACTATCTTAATTTCAAATTATCTACAACATATACTTTCGAACAGCAAACAGGACAGAGTCAATGTAATCACCAAACAACACCTAAATTAGCCAAATAACTTAATATACTATCAGAGAGAGGATCACGAATTTAACAAGTTATACAACAAGCCGAATTGGCTAACAGAGGTGTATGAATCAAGATTACAATATATATAAATTCCAAAAGTATCTAACTGCAGGATAGAGAGCCAATTAACAATAGCAACAACGATCTAGAGCTTGAGTTTGGACATTCAATCTCAGTATTAGACCACATTTATCCTCATCGAGCTTAACAGCTGAACCCACAAGCATCTCTTTGCAATAATCAACTAGTGACAAATCACAAATGTATAAAACAGATCACAGATTGCAAAGAGCGGATAGCCGATATACTCACAAAGCCAGTGATACTCGAAACCACCGAGAAGAAGCCGAACAATGCAAGGCACGCACATTGTGTTGTCCCAAAAAACCAAGCACCCCACTGCGCCGAGCAAGGAGATGATGGCAATCGGAGATACAATGCCACACTTCCACTTGGCTAGAACCGAGGTATAAGCCGAGGGTCGGGTGGACACCGCACAAGACCAACAAGAGCTCCGATCGAGAACGCTCGTGAGCACCAAGAACAAGTCACAAATCTCAATCAAATACTCAGCACAAATCCGAACCGAATCAACCTCTAGAGTTAAACCCCAAACCTTTCCTCTCGGCCAAATCCAAGGAAGAGGCACAGGGAAACCGTACAAGGAAAAACCCTAGAACAGTGATTCGAGTTCCTCAGCCGACAGCGACAGGAAGGAACCTAGCCGGCGGCTCTCAAGACTCAAGATCGAAGAAGTATTGAGGTGATGCATCATTGCATGGGGGTTGCTTGCGAGTTGGGAGTCAAGCCTTGCAAGTTGCCTCCAACGAAGAGTCAGCCTTAAGCGCGCCAAATGAAAATCGGTGGTATTGGCGATCAAACAGTAGTACTGCAGGTCTAAAACTCATGAAACTGACACCAAAACTTAAGAAATAACTCATGATCAGGCAAGCGAAAACGAATTAGGAAAATAGGGACACACCGAAACTGACATTATTTGGATCTACAGCAAGTTCAGTTGCACATAATTTCCAAAGTGTTGCTGACAACGCATCAAACTCTTGCGCAGATACTACATGCACAACGACAATGTCAAGCAGTAGATACATTTGCATGCCATTCTCACACAAGAATTACAGTCGACTCTGGCCATGCCTGGAATCATCGATCAACAGACAAGGCTACAAACACACGTCTGGAATCATCGATCAAAGTTATAGCCAATGTTAACATGAAGCATCTCAGCAATTTCTTTCCAGACAACTTTAGCAATAACACATTAAAAAAGTGATTAATGGTCTCATTCTCACCACAGAAAGCACATTCCAAAGGTTTAACAATATTTCTCCAAGCCAGGTTATCTTGTGAAAACAGGTTTAAAGATCAAAGTGCAGGAATGTAAACAGGTTTAATCCTTCTAAAGTTGATAATACCATATAAAGATTTAGAGCAAAACAACCTATTATTTCAAGTAGCATCTGAGATCATCAAGGTTTTTGTCAGACCCGGATTTGTCAATCCGGAATCTCCTGTGATTACTGCATTATTCCCTGGATCAGTAGATAATGCGCACAGGTACATTGTTGTATCATTTCATACATCGCATAAACAGTAATATTACAGACCATGGTTCCAAATTACACCACGTCGGGCGATAGTATACAAAAGGGCACTTAGACCGAAAGTCATCATTACAAACAAACGGCGGAAGAGAAAGCAAAAGTAGGACCATAATCCTCAGGCAAGCGACTGGGGGGTAATGTGTGCAGTATATATTACCTAGATATAGATAATATATGTGCACACAATGCCTTAGGTCTAACTTGTCTAAGTTCGGTAAATACGAACGGCGACCTAATTCACATAGTCCTTCCTTCCTTCTGTGGCCGGGGCATCTTCATATTTATAATGATCCTGCGTCCCTGTCTCTGTTTTTGGTAATGCGAGTGTGAGCACACTAACCACCGTGCTCAGCGAGCCATCACACAGAATGCAGTAATAACATGCTGGGCTAATCAAGGGAAGGCTTAGGTTTATTTTATTTTGCCAGAAATTGCCTTTTCAATACAATACTTAGAAATCCCTATGACCTAGCAGTTTTTGAAGGACACAAGTTTAATGGAAATTAACTGTCTTAATAGTGTATAGAGCCCATCCACCATTACATGGCCTCTGCACCTTACAGCATCTTTCAGCATTATAGTTGCCTATCTTACCACTGGGACGACACCCAGGACAATTTCAAACTAGGGTCTTTCACTGCCCTATATTTTTCCATTTCACCCACAAATTATTTTTGAAACAGAACTATATCTAGTTAAGTTCCCATGTCTGTCCATGACCGCGGGCACGACTATTCGAATAGTTTTGACTCTGCAGAGTTCGTACATATTCCCACAAGAGACTGCCAACTCATTGCCCCACATGATTCCTTAGTCACATGGTTGAGCAGACCGTCACAGTGACTTTTCGAAATATCTAGCCTCTTTTGTCATCTCACCCTATGGGCTTATCCCACTTGCGGTGGGTCACATACGTTGCACGGGATGTTTTCCACAGTCACCAACGAGCCGAGCTCCACTTCCGCATGCTAGGACGGTGAAAACTTCACCCTCCCCTTGGTGTCCCTTTAGGCCTTCCCTTGCCCTTGCAGATCCACTCCTATCCACTACCAGTGAGATGAGTCCGGGGGTTTCGATACATTTATTTAGCGAGGTTGTAATTTACAGACTTGTGATTGTACTGTCTTACACGGGCTAACATGATAAGATTCGGTCCTTAGGGTTATCTGGGTGGTTCTACCACATCCCACAACTTTTGTGCTTCCACTGCACCACATACCAGCCCCCAAATCAGCCACCCAGATACTGAGCGAGTTTGAGGATTTTTGGGACATAAAATAATAGTTCCAAATATTCCACCAGTCATTCCCACCATGACTGACCCAAATCATTTGGGAAGCAATACATTATATTATATTCTATTTGGGAAAAACTATGTTACACTAGTTTTACTATCGAAACAAGGTTCACATATCCCAAGATGTGTCAACGGGTAATACTAACAAGCAATAATAATGGGTGTATATCTACATTCTGTAAAACTGAACATAATCTACCACATAAAATAATAGCATGCACATGGATAATTTAAAAGAAATTAATTGCATAAATCTGGATCCAATATGGTCAAAGTAATAACTCGCCTTGGTCACAAAGTTCTGGGGGTTGGGAGCTGGGGTCTGCTGCTGCCTCTGCTTCTTCTTCTTGTGCCTCGTACGCTATTTTAATCGTGCGCGAAACTTTGCATAAAAAGGAAAGCAACAAATCAATCCAAATAACACCAGAAATTCAAATGAACTTTAAAAATTATGATTTCAGTTCCATTAGATAGATCTTGAATTTAGACGAATTTAGAAATTTGTCTCACTCAATTTGGAGTTAAAATGAAGAAGTTATGACATTTCAAAGTTCTCAGTTTAAATAAATCCCTAAAATCATTAAACTCTGACAGGTGGGGCCCACACGTTTTATTTTATTTTTTTCTTTTTCCCTTTATTGTTTTCTCCTCATGTGCCGCTGACCGGTGGGGTCCACTGGTCAGTGGCTCAGGCCTCTGCTACCTGGCGACAAGTGGGGCCCGCGGTCAAGAGTACTGCCCGGGTGGTCATCGACAAAGTGACCCACCGGCAAGGACCCCTGTCATGGGCAACCACGACAGTGGGGTCCACTTGTCACAAAAATAAGAGAATGGCTCAACCCAACACATGGAATGAGGCTCGAACGCCACGGGAGCTGTGGGAAGAGGAAGAGTGCAGAACCAAGTGGGCGGGAGGCTTTGCCTACCCCTTATGCGCGCTAATACCTCTTAAGGTATGCGGCCGGTCTAACCCCCAGCTTTTATTCTTCTTTTAAAATTTTCTTTTTCTTTTCTATTTCTTTATTTTATTTATACTCAAATATATATATATATATATATATACATTTATATTCCTTATGTGGGTATGGATAATTATATATTCTTCCAAATTTTAAGAGGAGTTTGTCTACACATAATTCTTCATTAAAACCCCCTTTTTGTTATTTCCATTTTTCATATATAAATATTTATATTTATGTGTATTTATTTCTATTTTATTCCCTCCCCTCATCTCTTTGTCCAAACTAACCATATATTATTCTCCAATGTTTAGGACCAACTATATCCCTTTTGCACTGGATCATCTTTTCATATTCTCATTTTAAAATTTTTGTTTCTTAGGGTTTACATTTTATCTTTTGGAACCTTAATCAAAATTTAAGAAATGCCTTAAAAATCAATTTCAAACCAAACTGTCAGCAATTAATGCAAAAAATTTTATAATTCAAATTTCAACTTTTCAGGATGTTACAAACCTACCCCCTTAAAAAGAATCTCGACCCCGAGATTCAGCCTAACTGGTGAACAACTCTGGGTAATCTCTTCTTAGCTGGTCTTCGCGTTCCCAGGTAGCCTCTTTCTTTGAGTGGTGACTCCATTGCACTCTGCAGGTGCGGATGGTTTGATTTCTGGTCTTCATTTCCACAGTGTCCAAGATCTTAATTGGACGTTCCTTGTAATGGATTGCGCGAAGGCTACGATAGCAGAAAACAAAACTTTTCTACCGCGCACACAAGAACATCATGCTTAAGGAGGGATCATGGATCGTTACCACTAGACGCGCAGCAATGGAAGAAGAGTTGGAGAAGCCGATCCAACCACGCGCGTCGAGGTAGTAGTGGAAGTAGTCGATCGTCCCGAACCGATCGCTCCTCCACGCGATCAACCACACCACGAGCGGATCCAATCAGAGGTTGTTGATGCCGATCAACGCCGCAACGAGCGCGCCCACCGATATCCACACGTCCGGATGGAACGACGATCGCGAGTGTACCAAAGACTCGCGAGCGCCTAGGGTTTGGCTCAGAGGTGGCGGCTGTGGTTTAGCTCGGGATTATCGGATCGTTCCTCACCGCCTCCATATATATACCTCCTCACTTGGGCCTCGTGGACCGAGGCCCAATAGGAGTCTATCCGGATCTCTATCCGATTGAGCCCATATCCCAATCACATTCGAATTAGTGTTCCAACCCGCTAAGTGTGCGACCAGAGGTTCACGATACTTGGTCGCGACCCGTAAACACCTTTCCGGTCACCGTGTTAATAGCGGCCTCTAGTAAGACATATTAACCCCAAAGTATACGTGAAGATCATATCTACCGAACTCGTAATGTTCTCATGTTCTAATCCTTTGCCTCACGATATAGATTAAGCTCAAGGCGAGACCGTGTCATCCTCTTAATAGCTCAATCACTCTCTCGATTCCGTGATGGATTATAAACTCGTGATTGACTCCTCAATCATCTTGGCATGGCCATGCACTTTCATAATCCATTACATCGAGGGGCCCGAGATATCTCTCCCATAAGGAGGGGCAAATTCTATCTTGATCATTCACATCCCACTACATGTTTCATGGCAAACCCAAAGACTACTTTTATGACTACCCGCCACGGAGTAGTGTTTAGTAGTCCCAAAGTAAGCTACTACGCATGCCGGGAACCATGATGATCTCAAGTCTAAGGATTCCACATAAACACTACTTGAGACCAACCGATGACACATGGAATCTGCAGTGTCTCATGGCGGGTCTATCCAACATATGTTCACTAACACATGTCCATATTATTGATTTGGTATCTCCATACCATGATCCATGAGACATGATCATCAATCAATACATATGCTGATCTTTGAATCATATTTGTTCCTCATATGAAATATAATCAGGGATCATTTAGAAATAGCAACATTTTGGCATTAAGAGTCTCATGAATAAGTCACATACTCATTAATCAATAATGATAATGTCTATTTCAAGGAACAAAGCAATGTATCATAAACATAGTATGTGATATATTCAACATCTCCATGTTGCCTCTAGGGCATATCACCAACACCTTGTAGGTCAGATCGCTCTCGAGCTCCACTGCCTCCATCGGAGTTTGATCCTCTGGTACTCGAAGACATTTCTTGAGCTGAGACACATGGAAGACGTTGTGTACATCTGCTAGACTTGCAGGCAATTCAAGCTGATAAGCCACTTCCCCCTTTTTAGCTATAATTGGGAATGGTCCGACATAGCGAGGGGCAAGTTTGCCTTTGACTTTAAATCGTTTGACTCCTCGTAGAGGTGACACCTTTAAGTAGACATGGTCTCGGACCTCGAAACTTAATGGCCTTCTTCTCTTATCCGCATAGCTCTTTTGTCTGGACTGGGCGG
This sequence comes from Bonia amplexicaulis, assembly GCA_036346245.1. Lineage (NCBI taxonomy): Eukaryota > Viridiplantae > Streptophyta > Magnoliopsida > Poales > Poaceae > Bonia > Bonia amplexicaulis. Next base: position 14,872,529 of record CM070755.1, on the reverse strand, counting down.
CCAATAGTCGATCTCTGATCAGGCGAACTTTTTCTTCTGCCTGCTTTAGAGTATCTGGCCCAAATATGTAGCCTTCTCCTACTTCTGACCAGTGTAAAGGAGTTCGACACTTTCTCCCGTACATGGCTTCAAATGGGGACACCTGTAGGCTGGCTTGGTAGCTGTTGTTGTAGGCGAACTCTGCATATGGCAGACATCGGTCCCAGTCTTTAGAGAAATCCAGGGTACAAGCCCGAAGCATGTCCTCTAGTATTTGGTTCACTCTTTTCGCTTGGCCATCCGTCTGGGATGGTAGGCGGTGCTGAAATCCAGATGGGTACCAAGGGCCTCGTGTAGGCTAGCCCAGAAATGCGAGGTGAACTGGGAACCTCGATCTGAGACTATCCATTTTGGCACACCGTGCAAACACACGATGCGTGCCATATACAGTTCTGCCAGCTTATCTCCCTTGTAAGTTGTCTTGACAGGGATGAAATATGCGACCTTGGTCAGCCTATCTATTACGACCTAGATGGAGTCGTATCCTGACCTGGTTCGGGGAAGTCCAGTGATAAAGTCCATTCCTACCTCTTCCCACTTCCATTGGGGCACTTGTAATGGTTGTAGCAACCTAGCTGGTCTCTGATGTTCAGCTTTCACTCTCTGACACACATCACAGCAGGCTACATGTTCGGCGATGTCTCTCTTCATACGTGGCCACCAGTACCACTGCTTCATATCCTGATACATCTTTGTATTTCCAGGGTGAAGGGAATATGCTGAGCTATGAGCCTCTCTGAGTATTAGGTTCTTAAGGTCCTTCTGGTGGGGTACAAAGATACGTGTCCCGTACCTCAAAACCCCTTGTTGATCCACAGATATCTTAGGTGCCTTTTCGGCTTCCATTGAGCTCTTTAACCTCAAAGTGGTTGGGTCTTCTTGTTGGGCAGCGATAATCCTTTCTCCTATGCTCGGTTGCAATTCCATTGCTGCTAAGGTGCCTTCTTCCACTATTTCCAAATTCAAAACCATTAATTCTTTGTATAGCTCAGGCTGGTATTCTTGAACCATAAGGTTATTACAATAGGCCTTACGACTGAGAGCATCTGCTACTACATTGGCTTTCCCTGGGTGGTAGTGGACACTCAGGTCATAATCCTTGATCAACTCTAACCATCTCCTTTGCCTCAGATTAAGGTGTGACTAGGTGAAGAAATACTTGAGGCTCTTGTGGTCCGTGTATATATCACAGTGGTTGCCAATCAGATAATGCCTCCAAATTTTTAGAGCATATACTACTGAAGCTAATTCTAGGTCATGGGTGGGATAGTTAGCTTCATGGGAGCGAAATTGCCTAGATGCATATGCCACTACCTTGCCTCCTTGCATCAGTACGCATCTCAGTCATTGATGGGAAGCATCACAGTATACTTCAAAATCCTTGCGTACATCAGGTAAAACTAGCACCGGGGTGGTGGTCAATCTTTTCTTAAGCTCTTGAAAGCTTCCTTCGCAGGTTTTGGTCCATTCAAACTTCTGTTCCTTCTTGAGTAGCTGGGTCAATGGTCTGGCTACTCTAGAGAATCCCTCTATGAATCTTCTATAATATCCTGCCAATCCAAGAAAACTTCGCACTTCAGTGACGGAGGAGGGTTGCTTCCATTCTGTCACTGCTGCAATCTTGGCGGGATCGACTGATACTCCTTCTGCGGACACTATATGCCCCAAAAAGCTGATGTCACTTAGCCAGAATTCACACTTGCTATACTTAGCATATAACTGATGTTCTCTTAGCTTCTCTAGCACTAGGCGTAGATGCTCTGCATGCTCGTCTGCAGTCTTGGAGTAGATAAGGATGTCATCAATGAACACTACACAAACTTGTCCAAATACTCCATGAATACCTTGTTCATGAGATTCATGAAGTAGGCCGATGCATTTGTCAGACCGAAAGACATGACCGTAAACTCGTACAGTCCATATCTAGTGGTAAAAGCTGTCTTGGGTATATCCTCAGCCCTAATTTTTAGCTGGTGGTAACCCGATCTCAGATCTATTTTAGAGAAGATGGTGGCTCCACCAAGTTGGTCAAATAGATCATCGATCCTGGGAAGGGGGTATTTATTCTTGATGGTTACTTCATTTAACGCCCTGTAATCCACGCACATCCTAGCTGTACCATCCTTCTTCTTTACGAATAATATCGGAGATCCCCAGGGCGAGGAACTGGGTCTAATAAATCCCTTTTCCTACAGTTCATGGAGTTGGGTCTTTAGCTCTTCCAGCTCTTCCACCGTCATCCTATATGGTCTCTTGGAAATGGGAGTCACTCCTGGCTTCAAGTTAACGACAAACTCCAGGTCTCTATCTGCGGGCATGCCGGGTAGGTCTTCGGGAAACACTTCCTGATAATCTTGCACCACTATCATTCCCTCTAAGGGTACATCTTCGCAATAATATATCGCGCGGCCCCATCGGTAGGGTCGGTCTACTTTCACATCTATGATCATTCCAGGGCACTTGGTCAGCTTCACTGTCCTGGTGGCACAGTCTATAACTCCTCGATATCTGGCTAACCAGTCCATTCCTAATATAATATCCAGGGTTTGTGAGCTTAGTACTATCAAGTCTACTAGGAAGTCGCACCTTTCCATGGTAACCGTTACCCCTGGACATACTAAGGTAGCGGTAATCATGCCAGCTGGCGACTTAAGTACTACTGGCCTCTTTAGAGGATAAATAGGTAACCCCAGTTTATCGGCATACCCCTTGGATATAAATGAATGTGAAGCTCCCGAGTCAAGTAAAGTTTGCGCTGGTATTGACTTGACAGAGAACGTACCGATAAGAACTCCTGCAGCTTCCTCAGCTTCCTCCACCGTGATATGGTTGACTCTACCACGGTTGTGAGTTGAGGTACTCCTGCTAGCTTGAGGGTCTGAGGCCCCTTGCTGGGCACTAAAGCTTGGCTACGGACAGGGGCATTTTGCTTGTGTGGGCACTGGTTGGCGAAGTGCCCCTTCTCTCCACAGCTGTAGCAGTTAAGGTTGGCTGCGGGGTTTATACCGATGTACTGACTCCCTGTGCGCGGAGTTTGGAAGGAACCCCACTTGATCGGGGTGTTGAAGTTGGGGCCCTAGGTTGATTGGGTCTTGAGAATGAGGGGTTGTTGAAGAACTTCTGAACAAATCTCCTTGCGTCACCGAGTGGTTAGCTTATGCTACTACCGGCCTCCATTCTTCTTTTATTTTCTAGAATTAGAGCCTTGTTCACTAGCTGGTGAAAGCTGGTGAAGTCCTGCACAATCAGCTGCACCCTTAACTCCTCATTCATGCCTTCAAGAAATCTATCGATCTTTTCTTCTTCATTGGCCACGTCCGTTGAAGCGTAGCGAGCAAGCTGAGTAAACTTTGTGAGGTATTCATTAATGGTCATGCCTCTTTGCTTGAGATTGCGAAATTCGTTCTTCTTCATCCTCATGACTCCCGCTGGGACGAAGTTGGCCTTAAAAGCCGTTCTAAACTCGGACCATGGTATGACCTCCATGTCGCTGTCCGCGGAGGTTTCTTCCTGGCCTCTGGCGGCAAGGTAGTTCTCCCACCAATTTGCAGCTGCTCCCTGGAGCTGATGAGCTACAAATATCACTTTATCTTCCTCTGCGCACTTAGCGAGACGCAGCTTCCTTTCCATATCCCGAAGCCAATCTTCGGCTTCGAGAGGCTCGTCGGCCGAGGAGAAAGTGAGGGGCCGAGTCCTCTGAAAGTCAGCCAGGTCAGCTCTAGACCTGCTGGAGCTTCCTTGTTGCCCGGCAATAATAGCCTGCAGCAATTGGGTCTGCTGCGCCATGACTTGCGCGATGGTGGGATTGGTTGGAGGGGGTGGAAGGTTGGCTTCCTGATCATGGGCCTGCTCACACCTCGCTGGCTCGACACCGGGTGTAGAGTCCACCACCCCTGGGTTGAGGGTGGCATTAGCCTGGGCCCTGGTCACCCTTTGGCTGGCCATCTACAGTCATAGTTTTATGTCTTAATACTATTATTAGGCAATTAAAAGAATAAAAGAAGGTTGCCACCACAGAGAATAAAAGCCAACAAGATAAACAACAAAAACAACTTTAAACACAAGGTCGGTTTCTTTAAGCATAAACTGAAACATCACATAGCCAGCTTCTAGGCTGGACTTACAATTACGACATAATTAATTAAAGTTCGACGGAATAGCCACTACGATACAGAGAGCCTGCAACAACATGCTACGATACACCCCTTAGTACTTGCGCTACATCTTGCAAGTACCCCACCATCCGATCTACTCCTCCATGTATCCGCGCTGTGGTGGAGGGGTCAGAAGTCGGTGATCGAACGGACCTACTACCGAACTCGGAGGGTCGGTCTCGAAAAGCGGCGGCTGCGGTGCGGTGCGACCCTCCCTGGCGAAGAGTCGACCGTGGTCCCGGAGGTCGCACGCTCTTGCGTGCAGTGAGCAAGGTGCGGGCTCGCCGCGCCCAGCCGGCCGGGCGCAGAGGTGCCGGAGGGGCGCAGGAGCTGGGACCGCTGTGGTCGGGCTCGTGCTGCTTGCCGCTGCCGCTTTGGCCGCAGCCCAAGGCTCGCCAAGATCGCGCGAGCCGCTCCCAAGGGTCGCTATCTCCGTGTCTTTGGGAGACGAGTGCGCGCGAGAGTGGTGATCTCCTCGAGCGGCCAGGTGAGCCGAGCCCATAGCGCGGTGAGATCAACTCGATGCGTAAGCATCGGGTTGTCCTCGATGAATCGCGTGTAGGTCTCGTTGTACCGCGCACCCTCCTGGCGCGACGGAAAGTAGAAGAATGGCGTGTCTTGTAGGTTGGTCTTGTATACGCCGCGAGTCGGGCGTGGCGAGACGGCGACATCTCGGATGGCCGCCACCGAGTACTCCCGGTCCGCCGGTCCGGAAGACGTGAGGGGATCCTGCTCGCTCTTGGCGAGATGAACACCTCAACCACCCAGCTCTCCACTCCACGGCCATGGCCTTGCGGCCATGGTACATGGGCCGGTCCTTATAGCCTGTGGTGCAAAAGCTCAGCAGAGGCTAGCGAACTCCCGTGGGGGAGGCCGTGAGACAGGAAGTCCCAGTTGCCCTCCGCTGCATATCCCGCCGTCTGTAGAAGGAATTACTAGTGTTAGTAGCATTTTAAAATATTTAATGAAGATAGAATAGAACAGAACTAAGGAGGATAGGAAAAGAAATAATACGCTATATTTTTGGAAGCTCTTTTTATAAGTTTTGTAAGATTGTAATCCTATATTCTCCCTACTAAGGCTTTTACCCTACAGTCGTATGCTCTGATACCAGCTCTGTCAGACCCGGATTTGTCAATCCGAATCTCCGTGATTCTCGCATTATTCCACGGATCAAGAGATAATGCGCATGTGCAGTGCGAGGTCGTATCATTTCATACATCGATAAACAATAATATTACAGACCATGGTTCCAAATTACACCACGTCGGGTGATAGTATACAAAAGGGGCACTTAGGCCGAAAGTCATCATTACATACAAACAGCGGAAGAGAAAGCAAAAGTAGGACCATAATCCTCAGGCAAGCGACTGGGGGGTAATGTGTGCAGTATATATTACCTAGATATAGATAATATATGTGCACACAATGCCTTAGGTCTAACTTGTCACATTCCCCACAAGAGACTGCCAACTCATTGCCCCACATGATTCCTTAGTCACATGGTTGAGCAGACCGTCACAGTGACTTTTCAAAATATCTAGCCTCTTTTGTCATCTCACCCTATGGGCTTATCCCACTTGCGGTGGGTCCTATACGTTGCACGGGATGTTTTCCACAGTCACTAACGTAGCCGGGCTCCACTTCCGCAGCCGCTAGGACAATGGAAAACTTCACCTCCCTTGGTGTCCCTTTAGGCCTTCCCTTGCCCTTGCAGATCCACTCCTATCCACTACCAGTGAGATGAGTCCGGGAGTTTCAATACATTTACTTAGCTAGGTTGTAATTTACAGACTTGTGGTTGTACTGTCTTACATGGGCTAACATGAGAAGATTCGGTCCTTAGGGTTATCTGGGTGGTTCTACCACATCCCACAACTTTTGTGCTTCCACTGCACCACATACCAGCCCCCAAATCAGCCACCCAGATACTGAGCGAGTTTGAGGATTTTTGGGACATAAAATAATAGTTCCAAACATTCCACCAGTCATTCCCACCATGACTGACCCAAATCATTTGTCATATTGCATGTGAGAGTTTTTGGGACATCTAAGTGTCCCTGTCTAACTAGCATTGCTAAGCAATACGTTATATTATATTCTATTTGGGAAAAACTACGTTACACTAGTTTTACTATGGCGACAAGGTTCACATATCCCAAGATGTGTCAACGGGTAATACTAACAAGCAATAATAATTGGTGTATATCTACATTCTGTAAAACTGAATATAATCTACCACATAAAATAATAGCATGCACATGGATAATTTAAAAGAAATTAATTGCTTAAATCTGGGTCCAATATGGTCAAAGTAATAACTCGCCTTGGTCACAAAGTTCTGGGGGTTGGGAGCTGGGGTCTGCTGCTGCCTCTGCTTCTTCTTCTTGTGCCTCGTACGCTATTTTAATCGTGCGCGAAATTTTGCATAAAAAGGAAAGCAACAAATCAATCGAAATAACACCAGAAATTCAAATGAACTCTAAAAATTATGATTTCAGTTCCATTAGATAGATCCTGAATTTAGACGAATTTAGAAATTTGTCTCACTCAATTTGGAGTTAAAATGAAGAAGTTATGACATTTCAAAGTTCTCAGTTTAAATAAATCCCTAAAATCATTAAACTCTGACAGGTGGGGCCCACATGTTTTATTTTATTTTTTTCTTTTTCCCTTTATCGTTTTCTCCTCCGTGTCACGTGGGGTGGGGTCCACTGGTCGCTGGTTTCAGCCCCGCTGCGCTGGCCGCGGGTGGGGCCCGCAGTCGAGAGTACCGCCCCGGGTGGTCACTGACAGGTGGGACCCAGCTGGTAGTGGCCCCTGTCTGCGCGTACCACGACGGTGGGGCCCACTTGTCGTATGAAAATAAGAGAATGGCTCAACCCGGTACATGGAGCGGGGCTCGAACGCACGGGAGCCAGTGGGAGGAAGAGTGCAGAACAAGCTGGCGGGAGGCTTTGCCTACCCCTTATGCGCGCTAATACCTCTTAAGGTATGCGGTGGGGCGATGGCTGAAACGCGTTCACGGCGCCAAGGGGAAGCTGATGACAGCGGCGGCGGAGACCGAGAGACGCCGGTGATGGGTCGGCTGCGGGGCACGGCGGTGGTCCAAGGGAGTCTCCGGTGCCGGTGAGGTACGGCCGGTGAGGAACTCCGGGGACACCGGGGATGGGTTTGTGGGGGTTCTGGGGATGGTATAGAAGCTTAGAATTTGGTTGTAGGGGCGTGAGTTGGCGGGGAGGAAGATGGCCGGAGTTGGGGAAGAAGCTCGGGCCGGCGGTGGTTCGGGCTTTTGAAGCTCAATTATCTGGCCGGAGAGGGAGAGGAGAGCGTGGGGAAGACATTGGGAGGTCGTACGGCTTTTATAGGCGGCGGGAGTGGGCTGGCAACGAGAGTGAGCTCGTCTTGCGTGCGTCGGGGCAGGCGGTGGCGTCAGGCGGCGGGGCTGCAGCGGAATCACCGGCTCGCGCGTGCGTGACCATTGTGGTCGGCTCGCAGCTTTGCGCCGCGCACGTGGGACGGCGGGAAGTTCGCGCCACGTGGCGTAGCGATGCGACCGGGCGAGAGAAACCATGGGCGGTGGCGCCAACCGGGGCGAATAGGGCATGATAGCACCGCCACCGCATGCGTGAGGGCGGCGAGCGCAGCTGTGCAGAGGGTGAGAAAAAGAGGCGTCGGCAGAGGTCGGCGCAGACTCGGACAAGCGGCGGTGTCTTGTTGTCGGGCGGAGATCCGCCGTCCGAAGGGGCGAGATCCGCCGTCCGAACACGGGCGCCGAGGCTGCTAGGCCTCTGAGATGGGCGAGCGGCGGGCGGGGGCGCCCGTGAAGGAGGCGCGAGGAGGGGTGTCTGGGAGGAAGAAGAACAGGGGGGGGTGTGTGCGGGCGGGGTTGGCCGGTTCTACTGGGCCTACGGTCTAACCCCGCCTTTTATTCTTCTTTAAATTTTCTTTTCTTTTCTATTTCTTTATTTTATTTATACTCAAATATATATATATACATTTATATTCCTTATGTGGGTATGGATAATTATATATTCTTCCAAATTTTAAGAGGAGTTTGTCTACACATAATTCTTCATTAAAACCCCCTTTTTGTTATTTCCATTTTTCATATATAAATATTTATATTTATGTGTATTTATTTCTATTTTATTCCCTCCCCTCATCTCTTTGTCCAAACTTTAACCATATATTATTCTCCAATGTTTAGGACCAACTATATCCCTTTTTCATTGGATCATCTTTTCAGATTCTCATTTTAAAATTTTTGTTTCTTAGGGTTTACATTTTATCTTTTGGAACCTTAATCAAAATTTAAGAAATACCTTAAAAATCAAATTCAAACCAAAATGTCAGCAATTAATGCAAAAAATTTTATAATTCAAATTTCAACTTTTCAGGATGTTACAGTTTTTAATCATTGCTCAATGCTCTCTTTCACCTGGCCTGCACAGCTCCCACATAGGAACAGCAGGAGACCACCACCAGAAAGTTTTCAGAAGAACATTGCCACTAAATGATATAACCACCACACAATGCTTTGCACAGAATTTGCAATGGAAAAAAATGGATCATCTTGGATAACAAACAGTCATGCAGACCATGCGATCGGAAAATCATTTGACCTAGATTTAGTTTGCTACGTGCCATCTCCACATTCACTTTTCCCAATTGGACAAAAGAGACCCTTTTGAAATGCGCAGCTGGGTCTTATCTGATGAAAAGAATGGCTGGCATGTACCACCAGCCATAGGTTGTCGCCACCATCAGATCATTCTGAAATTTAGCTTGAGATAAGGCGGATTTTCCCGTTGGCCGGCGCCAATCCATTCATTCAGGCCACATCTTGCCTGAATCTGAATCATTCCCTGCAACCCTTTCTACAAGAAAAATGAAAGTTTTTGAGTTTTACAGAAACAATACTAGTAGTAGTACAAACAAAGAGGAGTTCATAAGAAGGGCCAGAAATTGTACTGAAAACAATTGATCAGCATCTTGCAGCTCGGATTGTATTACGCAGAAACAGATGGATTACACAGAACACTACAAGATAAAGAGTTGCACACTGCAACTCAACTGTGCACCTGGTATGAACTCACATCACCCTAATGACAAGAAACATACCGAGGAAGAATCTTATCCCTATGAATAGCTATACTTACAGGAAGGAGATACTGTCTTCTCAGCAGGTCTTTATAATCTCAGGTCTCCAGCCCCGCCATACAATCTGCCGACAACCAAATTTATATTCATGGAACCTTCTCTTCAGTGATCCTTTCTTTGTCCGCTTAGAGCCCGGTTCAGAAACCGAGCCATGGTAGTGCAGAGGAGGCTGTGGTGTGCAGGCCTCAATGTTGTCGACAATTTTCTGTACCATCTCATACACCTCACTCATCTTTGGGCGTGACTTCGATAGCCGGACGACGCAGCGGAGATGTATGGTTTCACGCACTCCAAGAGTTTCTGCACGCCCTTTGGGCGGTTCCTGTTGATGGGACGGCAGCCAGTGACGAGCTCGTAGAGGAGGACGTCGTAGCTCCATATGTCACTCTTCGTGGTGAGGCGTCCAGTCTGCATGTACTCGGTGCGGCGCGGGGCCGGGGACAGCAGGGGCTGGGAGGGCTGCACCGGGGAGGCCGGCGCTGTGGAGGAGGGAGGCGAGAGGCCGGGGGGAGCGGATCTGAGAAGAAATGGATTAAGTGAGGGGCATATTATTGAAAAAATAACGTATGCGAGGGGTTTTGTGAAAGATTGATTAAGTGAGGTGGGAGGATTCCGCCCTCCTCGATCCGAGACGTTCAAGCTGGATCGGATGGCTCTGGAGAAGTTTTAGCATTTTAACACCGAATAGGCCTTTAGCACTAGATATACTCTCTCTCTCTCTCTCTCTCTATATATATATATATATATATATATATATATATATATATATATATATATATGTATGTATGTATGTATGTATGTATATAATTACTATTCTGCGCGCAGGTGTAAAATGCGGGTCGAAAAGTTACTGTCATGTGTGAGTGAAGTTACTGTCAAACACATGTAAAGTTATTGTCAGTTGTAACACTACGCAACTGGCAGTAACTACAGGTATTTGACAGTAACTTTACTCACGCACAACAGTAACTTTCCGTTGCGCAGGCGCAGAATAGCATAGCCGTGCGTGCGTACGTGCGTGTAGTCCTTTGGGCTGAGATCAATATAACCAACGTCCATTCATTCCTCCTCTCCATCTAACATGTTCTACAATAGAAGGTAACTGCAAACAGAAGTTCAATGCTAAGTTTTCTTATTATAGTATACATAATAATATAGCTTCCTTTATTCTAAGTATACATGTATAATATAGTTCCATGGATGGAACAAAACCACAAGAGAACACTAATGCTGAATTTCTGGAACCTATATCTATGTGATTATGCAGTTGTTTTCTTACATTATAGTCTATAACAATTGCAATACTGTGATATAAGTTTGGTTAACATGCTACCAATAGGTTGTGAGTCCGTACAGAAGTGGTTTCTTCACTTGTGTCTGAACTAGTTGTGGGGCTAAATATTTCCATGATGGAATAAAACAATGAAGATAACCTCACCATTTTAATTAAACTTATTTTGGTATGCCAAAAAATACTCATAAAAAATTTCAGAGTTGGACCTACACAAAGCAGCAGGTTGTCTTAATTTGTTAAGTGCAATATTCATCAAGCAACACACAGCCTCAAGCCATCAACTCATCATTTATCTAGGAACTCATTTACTTAATGTGATAAGAAATAAAGAACGCCGAATTCTGAAGTGATCAAACCATTTTAGATAAAACAACAAACCAATAAGAAGCAACATTTACCTGATGTAAGAGGACATGGGAAGAGTGGGTATGGCAAACAACTTCAATACTACGGAAGGTGCTTTGTTGCTTTAGAAACCAGCCTCCAAAAGTAGAGATACAAACATAAAAGAACTACAGCAGCTCTGCTATTGTAATTGCCAATACAGCCTATTCCAGTAACTGTACAATGTGTGTTCACGTGACCATGTAAAATGTCCAAGGTTCCAGAGCACAGCCAGCTTAAATGTACTGCTAGGGTTCAGAACTGCTGAAAGGACAATGAACAATTCATTCCAAGAATTATTGTTTCACACTTTCACTATGTTGTTGGATTTACCCAACTACAACCAGGTGTTTTCTTCAATGATACATGTTTAATCTTTGTCCTCACTTGTTCGACAATATTCCACCTTCCAGAAGAGGCGTGTAGGTTAGATACTGAGACAAGATTTGATGGGTTCCCTTCTTCCAATCTAAGAAGAGAGCTGCAGGCCAAATCTTGAATTTCTTTGTTACTGTGAATAACAGAGGCATCCAGAAGTGCTCCCCAGACACTAGGGCCTGGCTCTACACTCATTGACTTTATGAAGTCCAAGGCATGGTCTATCAGCCCCGATCGACCAAGTAAATCGACTATGCAGGCAGACATCTCCTCGGATGGATGAACTCCATGATCCTTCACCAGGGAGTTGTATATCTCAAGTCCCTTCAACACCAAGCCCACCCTGCAACAAGCTGAAAGCACACCCAGACCAACTATGCTGTCTGGCTTAACCCCAGAAGCATGCATATGGTCGAACAAGGCAACTGCTTCTGCACCCATACCATGAAGGCTGTAACCCAGAATCATCGAACCCCATGAGATCACATCCTTGCACCAATTACCATCATCAAAAAGCCTCCTTGCGTAATGCAAGGCCCCGCACTTTGCATACATATCGATCAATGCATTGTTGAGGGGCACCTCCCCAGACAGCCACATCCTGACCGCGAAACCATGCACCTGCTTCCCCTCTGCCAAGCCCGTGAGGGCCTCAACAGCCGAGAGCACACTAATCAACGCAATCCTATTCGGCATAACACCACCGACCACCCACATTGCCCGGAAAGCCTCCACCGCGTCCTCAAACATGTCATTCTCAGCATACCCTCCCACCATCGCGGTCCAGGAAACGACGTTCCTCCGCTCCATCCAATCGAAAACCCGCCGCGCAAGGCCTGGCCGGCCGACCCTGCAGTACATGGACACGAGCCCGCTCCCGACATGGAAATCATCCGCCCCGCACATCCCGCTTTTCATGGCGAAGCAATGCAGCTCCCTGCCCCGGCGCGCGGACGAGCACGCGGGCAGGACGGCCGAGACCGTGAACCGGTCCGGGGCGTGCCCGTCCGCGACCATGCGCCGCACGAAGGGCCAGACGTCGGCGCCCAGTGGGGAGTGGGAGATGAGCGTATTGTAGGTGGAGGCGGTGCGGTCGGGCATTTCATCGAACAGGTGGCGCGCGAGGCGTTGGGAGGGCGGGTCGGGCGAGCGGAGGTAGAGGAGGAGGAGGGAGTTGGCGAGGATGGGGTCGGCGTGGAGAAGGCCGAGGCGGAGGGAGAAGGCGTGGAGGGTGGAGGAAACCGCGGCGGCGTGGGAGTTGGAGGAGGCGGGGGCGAGGAGGGAGGAGGCGAGGGAGGAGAGGGTGAAGGCGTCGGGGCGGCGGCGGGGGAGGAGGAGGCGGCGGAAGAGGTGGAGCGAGAGGTGGGAGTGGGAGGAGGCGAGGGCGGAGAGGAGGGAGTTGAAGACGGGGAGCGGGACGCCGCAGGGGTCGACGCGGACGGCGGCCAGGCGGGCGGCGATGCCCAGCGAGAGCGGCCGCATGCCACAGTCTCAAAGCTCAAGCAGGCGGGCGAGCGTCGAGAGTCAAGACGTGCAGTCTAGAGAGTTGAGGTGTCCAATGGACCGGGTTTTGGTGTGCCGCCCGTGATCTATGACTGGTCCAGACATGGTATAATTCATCTAACTCGTGGGCAATGCCCACATGGTCCAGTGGACCGTACCGTACCTGCATTGGGGGCGATACGGCGGGTGGGCACCGCACGGCACGGCCCTGCCCGGCCGGTCTCTAATGGGCATAAACGGACTGTGTTGGCATGGCGTGGCCTAGCCCGATGAAAATAGCCGTTATTTGATCGTTAGGTTATAAAAAATTTTAAAAAATAGTAAAAAATTCAAATAAATAGAATTTTTTCTATAAATAGGGGCATTCGGTCTCCATTCTCCACATCTCAAACCTAACTGTCATCTTTCTATTTAATTGTGAAAACTCCGATAGTGTTTACACAAATTTGGTAAAATTAGTGAGAAATTCGTGCGAAATTCAGAAAATTCAAAAAACTTCAAAGAATTTTCTAAGAGCTGCAGAAGAGGTAATAGTGCTGCCTTATTTCAATTTTTTTGTTATTATTTATTGATTCAATAGCAAGTTAATTATACTTTACTATTTCAATTTGAAGTTGATTCAATGGAGAACTATGATTCTCAACACTCTCAATTCGGCCTCACGGCGGAGCATATGCAATCCTTTCAAGAAGGATATCCATCTGCAGAAGGTCCACATCCACAACAAACTGTAGAGCCAGAAGAAGCAACGGCCCCAGCGACACAGGGTCCAATCTATCCATCTTCTACTGGCTCAACGAATGCATCCACAACCCATAGCACGCGTACAAAAAGAACAAGAGCTACTACATCAGGAGTCTGGTGGGAAATTCCTATTTTATATGCATTCGCCTTTATTTTGGATCTTAGGACCAAACTCCAAGGATTTATAAATGTATTATAACTTTTAAGTGATGCTACCGGTTTAGATTATTATACATATTATAGAGTAGTTAAAAATAAATTATATGAGGTATATGAGAAATACGAAAATAAGTTTGGCTCCGTTCGTTTGAAAAGACCCCCTAGCACCTCTATGAGGACTATGCAATGGGGCAAGATTTTTGGTTCTTCTTCTAGAGATTCTCGTGTAGGTACACATCAGTCAAGAGGAGGAAGGCGGCAAAACACCGGAGACCTATCAAGCTATCTCAACAATGATAGCGTCAACTTCGAGTAAGAGTTGAACATCCTCTCGTGGTGGCAAACCTAGAAAGTAACATATCCAGTGCTATCTATATTTGCACGGGATGTATTGACTATTCATGTCTCTACGGTCTCCTCAGAGTCAGTCTTCAGTCTATCTGAAAGAATAAACGAGGAGCGACGAACAAGTCTCTCAAACGAGATTATCTAAATCCTTCTGACCATCAAAGACTGGGAACAAGCTGAATCAAGACTGCGACAAACTGTAGAGAATAGAGACTTGGAAGAATCTTTTAAGAATTTGTATCTAGATAGCAATGAATAGAATTTTCAATATTTTTCTTCAGATGTAATCACTAGCACACTTTATAGGATGTACTCTTTTTTCTTTACCAAGGTTTTCTCATGTTGAGTTTTTACTTGGTAAAGTTTTTAACAAGGTAGCTATCCCATGTAATCTAACAAGTTAATAAAGCTCATTATATTATTGAAAATAATTATCTTGATGATTAATAATATCTACAATTTTCTATATTTTTTTGTAATTTTTCACAATTTTCTACAATTTATTCTTAATTTTATACAATTTTCTGAATTTTTCTCTTTTTCTCGGCTTAACGGGTCATCCGTGCCAGCACGTCCCATTAAACCCTAACCGTTTACGGGCCATCCGTGCCAGCACGTCCTGGTATAGTCGTGGTCCGTGCATGGGCTCACACCTCGGCATGTGGGCTGGCATGGTACGGCTCGTTTCTTTGTTGTGCCTAAACGGGTCGTGTCCGATCGGACTGTCGTGCGTGCTTACCAAGATAGTTCATTGGACAGGTCTACTAGAGAGGGAAAATCTGTGTTTTCTAAGTTTCACCTTTGGGCCTAAGATGGTTTTCGTATAGCTGACAATGTTACTGGGCTGAGCGTGGGCCTACGATGACGGGCTCACATGGAGCGAATCTTAGGACGTGTGTTCCATTCAGTGGATAAACTTGTACTTGGATCGGATTGTCTCGAATATGACTAGGCCCAATAGTTGGTTGAAGGGATAGAACCAATCTGTCTCGGATGCGATGATTTTATTTATATGGTTCAGTAAAGAATATTGTATCTAGATGTTATATCAGCTCGTTCGATTAAATCGGATGAACCACATTATCTCAAACTGGATCATCCCAACCATTTTTGTATCATAAACCAAACACATCCTTATTCACCAGGGTGCCGAAGAATCCCGATAAATTGCTCCGGTTCTTCGGATTCATGGGATTGTGATAAGGGGTTCGTTTGGACTGTGAAATAAATCTAACGAATAGTAATTGGTGAAAGAAGCTAAAACTAAAAATCGATTAAAAAATAAAAAAAAAGCCACGATCAAACCTGTCATTGCAGTTTGGAAATGTTACTCCGTTTCCACTGTATTGACATTTTCATCTACGAATGAGTATCACAGCCTAGCGACCTGTCAATTCCAAGCCTAATCTAGCGACTTGTCGATAAGCATGTTCCCCAGAGCACTGTACTGCCGGGGGGAGAAATGGAGGCACAAGCTGTACTCGCTCCAGCTCACTCCGGCATCACAGTAGTACGTAGTGCTGCTAGTGACAAAAATTACGACGCCAATCCCGTCACATCCTCAAAGGTAGGAAAGCTATAAGTACAATCGCAACCATGAGTTAAGGGCTATTCAATCTTGCTTCGGTTATTATTTTTAGTTGAAATTATACTATAATAATTACTAGTTATTTCTAAATTATTTAATTAAAAAATTAAAAATTAATATTTTATCTCGACGAACAATGCAAAGAAAACAGAAAAATAAAAGCAAAAAAACCAAAAAAATAAAAAAAAACCAAAATTAAGAAGTCGACACGTCTATTCTGGTATCTAAAACCCGAAAGTCAGAAGCCCAAGCTAGATTGAACAGGGGCGTAAGCCTTGAAGACAGCAAGAGATTTTCATCTTTTTTTACTTGATTAGAAGGAGAAAGAGATAATCACTTATCGGGTGGGTTTTTTTTCGTCTGCGGCTTATGATTTTTGGCTCTAGCGCAACAGTCTATGTTATGAACCAAATACTGATAAGTCGTTTCAAAAAGGCTGTTCCAATAAGCCGTATTGAAATAGTGACGGAGAAACTATCATGTTTATTTGTTTGAAAAAAATCATAAGATAAAAAGAACTCGATCATTATGTTGCCATGCATGCATAGAGAATGCAAGGAAGTCCCCGCAGGGCGAATCGAGAACACATGAAATGAGCCTCACGAGCTCACAGTGAGGCGACCTTCATGTGTTCTCAGGTCGCCCCTGTCACAAGCTCACAGCCTCCTTACCACGAACGAATTTGGACACATGTACCACTGTGCAGTTCTAAAATTCCAAATCTAGCTCCCTCCGCGCAAAAATTCCAAAAGTAGATTCTCAGGTTGCTTTGACTCTTGGATAAGTATCGACAGCAAAATATGCTTTCGCTTCATACACAACCAAGGAGGAAGGTTATAGATGCAGAGAGT
Organism: Bonia amplexicaulis; assembly: GCA_036346245.1. Taxonomy (NCBI): domain Eukaryota; kingdom Viridiplantae; phylum Streptophyta; class Magnoliopsida; order Poales; family Poaceae; genus Bonia; species Bonia amplexicaulis. Next base: position 14,855,924 of record CM070755.1, on the reverse strand, counting down.
CACGGGCCATGTGCTATGCTCACGCTCATGCTCCGAAAGGATTCATTCCATCTGTACTCAGTCCAAACCTTATATTCGTTGGTTTTACACCGAAGTCTGTAAAATTCCCATCGATGTTTCTCCACTAGATGGAATCAGCAAGGTGTCTTAGCATTCCATCCTTCTTATGCTCCTCCGAGTGCCAACGCAACAGTTTTGCATCCTTTGGATTTGCAAAAAACCTTTTCAAACGGGGAATTATAGGAAAATACCATGACACCTTAGCAGGAGGTCCTTTCTTCACCTCTGTTCCCTCGCCGTCATCTAATTGATTGTTACGTTTGTATGGGATGCATTGCACATCGGACATACATACATGTTTGCATACTCTTTACGGTAATGGATATAGTCGTTCGGACATGCATGTATTCTTTCTACATCTATTCCCAATGGATAATTACCTTTTTGGCTTTATACGTGGTTTTAGACAACTCATTTCCCTCCAGAAGCATGTCTGCTAAAAGACCTAGCATCGCCGTGAAACTCTTGTCGGACCAACCGTTGTTTGCCTTCAATTTCAACAGTTCAAGCACGGCCGGCAACCTCGTGTACTTTGACCTGCAGCACGTGAACAAAGGTTTCTCTGAGTCTTCTATCAAGCCCCGGAATTTAACATACTCTCTCTCATCATAGTTCTCTTCTACATCGCGAAGCATCTGATCCAGATTGTCATCGTGCAACCTATCCAAATCCGAACAACAATCAACATCATCCAGTGGCATGTCATTCACTTCACCAGCGATGTCATCCGGCGGCATATCATTCACTTCACCAGCGATGTCATTCGGTGGCATATGATCATTGACTTCGCCATGACTGGTCTAACACGTATAACCCTTTTTGAAATCCCTCCGAATCAAGTGCGCTTCAATTTGCCTTCGGTTCTTAAACATCTTTAAATTCTCGCAGTTAGTGCATGGACAATACATATATTCCACCCCCTTATTCAATATATCCTCATCGGCAGCTCTTGTAAAAGCAGACACGCCATTAATGTACTTTTCACTCACACGATTCGTGGCATACATCCAGCTTCGGTCTTACGTTATGTATATATATAACAACTTAGTATTAAAAATTAAATTAATTAATTATTACTACATATATACCACATGCATTGAGGCTTTGCTAGCTTAATTCATATTATAAACACAACAATTTTGACAAATTTCCCCAGCGATCGCTGAAGGTATATAACCAACAATTTTGATAAATTTGGCCTCACACATGACGGGAACTGATCATGTATAGTCAAGTAGATGCAAACCATCTTCAATAACACTCACCAAAACATAGATCTAAATTGTAATGCAAATAAAAATAAATTTCATTACTAACCATATCTAGAGCAACCAGGAACGTATGAATCTTCAAAGCTCAATCTCTACCTCCTCCCACCAAATTAATTGGCCTAAAATCGCCTAGCTTGCCTCCTGAGCGAAAGAGTGCAGCACCGGCCAGATCTGGATCGAAATGAAGACAGATGCAGTTCTGAGCGGCGCAATAAATGTCTAGCGCCATTATCACAGATGATTTTTTTATTAAAAACCATCTATGATAATTCTGAGATCATCACAGACGATTTTTAATACAAACCGTCTGTGATAATCAGCTTGTGATAATTGCAGATTAAAAATCGTCTGTGATAATAAAATATCACAGACGGTTCATCGGTAAGAACGGTCTGTGATACTAGTTTTCTCCGATGCCATCAACACAGACGATGTGCAAATTAAAACCGTCTGTGTTAGTGTCAGTCACAGACGGTTTTGTCAAATCATCTGTGATTTAACGTCTAGTTTAGGCTTTCTATAGTAGTGCATAGTCCTCCTATTCCGATTTTCTTATTCTCAAACCGTGAGCATATATGGTTATTATACGATAACACTACATATGATAGTGTTATTACTACTCATGGAACTTGTTTTGCAAGGTTGGCCAGTGTTGCATGATAGCACCACCGTGTGAGCTGCATTATGATTTTCTGGTTTCATGCCTAAGCCGTTAGTTGTTCAGTTATTTATGTACTTTATGTTAGTTCTTCAATTATAGTTAAGTACTCGTCTTACTGATATGATTATTGCACCGCCCAACCTTTGTCGGTTGGGTATCAATCGTTGCATGATAGCACCAGTGCACACCACCGTGTGAGTTGCATTACGATTATCTGGTTTCATGTCTAAGCTGCTAGTTGTTCAGTTATTTATGCGCTTTATGTTAGTTCTTCAATTGTTTAAGTACTCGCCTTGCTGATATGATTATTCACTACTACAGAAAGGGTAATACTAGACGGTGACAGATACTAATATAGACGGTTTTAATTTGAACACCGCCTGTGTTGGTGGCGTCGGCGAAAAAAAGTATCACAGACGGACGGTCCGTATTAAGAACCGTCTGTGATAATCCCAAATTATCACAGACGGTTTTTTACTAAAACCGCTCAGGATATTGGTTATCACGACGGTTTTAGTAAAACCGTCGTGATAATCCCCACTACGCATTTATTGCTCCACTCGCACCGCATCTGCCTTCATTTCGATCCGATCTAGCCACCGCGCACTCTTTCGCTCAGAGACAAGTTAGGCGATTTCAGGCCAGTTATTTTGGTGGGAAGAGGCAGAGATTGAGCTTTGAAGATTTATTCATACTTTCCTGCTGGTGGCAAGCTCTAGATATGGTTAGTAAGAAAATTTATTTTTTCTTTAATTGCATTACAATTTAGATTTAAGTAATTGGTGAGTGTTATTGAAGATGGTTAATTTGTACAATTGTTGGTTATATAATAGTTTGTTGTGTTTATAATATGAATTGAGCTAGCAAATTAAACCTCAATATAATACATGTGGTCAGATATATGTAGTAGTAATTAGTTAAGCTAATTTTTAATATTGAGTTGTTATGTATGTACGTAACGAGGACCAAGTCGGATGTATGCCGCGAGCCGTGTGAGTGAAGAGTATATTAATGGCGGTCCGCTTACAAGAGCCGAGGAGGATATGTTGAATAAGGGGTGGAATATATGTATCGTCCATACCGATCGCGAGAATTTAAAGATGTTTAAGAACCAAGGGCAAATTGAAGCGCACTTGATTCGGAGGGGTTTCAAAAAGGGTTATACGTGTTGGACCACCATGGCGAAGTGAATGATCATATGTCACGGATGACATCACCGGTGAAGTGAATGATATGTCACCGGATGACATCACGGTGAAGTGAATGACATGGCGCCGGATGATGTCGATTGTGGTTCGGATACGGATAGGTTGCACGATGACAACTGATCGATGCTTCGCGATGTAGAAGAGAACTATGATGAGAGAGTATGTTAAATTCGTGGCTTGATGGAGGACCTGAGAAACCTTTGTTCACGTGTTGCGTGTCTAAGTACACGAGGTTGTCACCGTGCTTGAACTGTTGAAATTAAAGGCAAGCAACAGTTGGACCGACAAAGTTTCACTACTTTGGGTCTTTTTAGCGACATGCTTCCTGAGGGAAATGAGTTGCCTAAAACCACGATAAAGCCAAGAAGGTCCTTTGTCCCTTGGGAATTGAAGTATAAAGAATACATGCATGTCCGAACGATCGTATCCTCGCACTGTAAAGAGTATGAAAACATGCATGTATGTCCGTGTGCAACGATCCCGATACAAACGTAACAATCAATCGATGACGGCGAGGGAACAGAGGTGAAGAAAGGACCTCCGGTAAGGTGGCATGGTATTTTCCTATAATTCCCGCTTGAAAAGGTTTTTGCAAATCCAAAGGAGGCAAATTGTGCGTTGGCACTCTGAGGAGCGCAAGAAAGATGGAATGCTAAGACACCTTGTCGATTCCGCCCAATGGAGAAACATCGATAGGAGTTTTGCAGACTTGATGCAGTAACCAAGGAATATAAGGTTCTGATCGAGTACGATGGAATGAATCCTTTCAAGAGCATGAGCACCGACATAGCACATGGCCCGTGACTCTCTCTGATCTATAACCTTCCTCCTTGGTTGTGTATGAAGTAAAGTATATTTTGTCGTCGATACTTATCCAAGGGCCAAAGCAACTGGAATGATATTGATGTGTACCTAGCATCATTGGTGGAAGATCTAAAAGTACTATGGAACTAAGGGGCATGTATGGGATGCGATAAACGAGAGAACTTCACTTTGCGCCTTTATTGTTCTCGCACCATAAATGATTATCCCGCCTTGCTAAGCTATTGGGCCAAAGTACGAAGGTGCCAAAGCTTGTACTCACTGTTTAGATGGTACCGAGAGTGTGTGGCTGAAATACTCACGTAAAATCGTCTACATGTGTCACCGCCGGTTCCTTCGGAGGGCTCACCCATACCGCAAGATGAAGAACCAATTTGACGGAGAGAAGTAAGACGGTTCAGCTCCAAGACATTTAAAGGAAAAGAGGTTTATAATATGGTTAAGGATTTAGATGTTGTCCCTGAAAGGGACGCAAATTGAGGGCTCGTGAGAAGAACACCGGAAGAAGAGATCAATATTTTGGGACTTACCTTATTGGGAGTACCTAGATGTTCGACATCGCATCGACGCCATGCACGTGAAAAAATGTATGTGACAACTTGATTGGTCTCTCATCGAACATTCGTGATAAAACAAAGGACGGCCAATGCACCGCTTGACTTGGCCGAAATGGACATTAGGCCCGAGTTAGCACCGACATGCAATGACAATGGACGAACATACCTTCCCCTGCGTGTTACTGATGTCCAAGGTGGAGAAAATGTAGCATGCGCTGCTTGCATGGTGTCAAAGTTCCGTCTCGTTACTCGCAACGCCAAGAAACTTGTTTCGATGCAAGAATTGAAGTTAAATGGCATGAAGTCTCACGATTATCATGTGCCGATGGCACGATGCTCCCTATTGCAATTAGAAATATTTTACCAATCGTAGTCCGAGAGACAATTATGAGGCTATGTTATTTTTTAACACAATTGCTCGAAGGTCATCGATCCCGAAGGACTAGATGCTCGCAATACGATGTGGTGATGACTCTATGTCATCTTGAAATGTATTTCCTCCTTCGCTTTTCGATATCATGGTCCATCTCATTGTTCACCTTGTGTGGGAGATAAAATGTGTGAGCCCGTATTCCCACGTAGCATGTACCCATTTGAGAGGTTCATGGAATTCTCAAGTCCCACGACGGAATCGTTCTCACCAAAGGGCAAGATCGTCAAGGTTATGCAAGCGAAGAGGTCATTGAGTATTGTGTCGATTATATGGCTCGATTCAACCGATAGGTGTGCCTCAATCTCGCCATGAGGGAGGTTGAAGGGTATCGAACTATCGGAAGGAAATCAATCACCCGGATATGGACGCCAGATACTCAAGTCCATTTCACGCCTTGCAACACATGATCAAGTGGCGCTTATGTTGACCAAAGACAAGGATGTGCTTCGCAATGTAATCCGGAACGCCGATGTTTGGATCATGAGGCAACACAACACTCGGTTCAACCAATGGTTGAAGGACCAAATCGCTAGGAGCTCGCAAAGTGAGTTGTTGACATGGTTGGCAAAAGGACCAACATTTACAGCCAGACATGGCAAGAGTATGATATAAATGGGTACACATTCTATACACAGGATCAGGATGTAAAGAGCACTAACCAGAACAGCGGTGTCCGCATAGATGCGTTCAAGATCGATGGGTTGAGAAGCTCGTACTATGGATTCATAGAAGAGATTTGGGAGCTCGACCACGTGCTTTTCAAGATCCCCTTATGTCGCCGCCGTTGGGTGCATCTCCCACAGTGAAGGTTGACAAGCACGGTGTCACTACCGTGGACCTCCAACGTGTCGGGTACAAAGACGAACCATTCGTACTCGCTAATCAAGTTGTTCAAGTTTTCTATGTAACCGACCCGGCAAATAAGAAACGACATGTAGTTCTTCATGGAAAAAGGAGAATTGTCGGAGTAGAGAATGTAGTGGATGAGGAAGAATACAATCAATTTGACGAGTTACCTCCTTTTGGAAATGGCATAAGGGTGATTAACAACGTGACGAAACTAGTTACGTACGCACTGATCATCATGAAGGGCTAATTTTTAAAGGAACTAAGCAAGTGGATTGAGTCTGAAGGACCGGATATGGCAACAGAGGGGGGGGGGGTGAATGGTGCCTTTTTTAAAATTTGCCCCCAAGTATTCAAACTTACTTCTTCTCCGATAGCTATAGAAGCTACAAAGAAGATATTGAGAGCTCACAAGTAAAAGCCAATAGACATGAAAAGGAAATAGACCTGGGCAAAAGAGAACTGAAAAGAAAACTGAGAAGCCAAATATCACTTCACTTTTCTGTTTATGAGCAAGTCTGATCACAGGGATGAATATTTATCCAACATGTAATCCAGGGGATGCTTTTGAGTAGCAGCTGAAAACAGAGAATCTGAAATATGCAAAACTGCAGATTTGAAGTGCTGGAATGTAGCAGTGACTGCATTCACTGGTTGCTGAAAACTTTACCTCAAAAATAGTTCAAACGGTGAAAACAGATAATGCCTTGGATGCTGAAATTTTAATGAAAAATGACAAGAAAGTGTTACTAAAGGATTCTAGTAGCAAACAAAACAGGAGTTATTCTTCAGAGAAAGAGACTGCCGACAGGAAGCAATGAAAAATAGTAAACATCAGAGTGTTTCTTCGTCGCACCTTTGAATGTAAAACTGCAATGAGAGGAGATTATAAACCGCAAGTCGCCCAACGCTTTTGTCAATACAACCGAAAATACGTAAGAGTGGGCAAGAAGAAAATGCGATCTCATAGCCACCGAATGCTGCTCCTAGCCAGCTGAAAACATTGCACAGAAACCAGCAAGAAAGCTCCAGCCGAAGACTGAAGAGAAGCCAAAACACAGAGACTGGACATAGCACCAATTTCCTGTAGCACTGCCGAAAAACAAAGAAGTTCTGATGACTGCAGATTTTCGGCTAAAACAGCTGCAACCCAAATGCACAGATAGCAGTACCCTTTGCCGAAAAAGATGAGAAATAGGAACTGCAACGGCTGAAATTGACAAGAAGAAGTAGCAGCAGAAAATGCAAAAATCACCTTGGCTGAACAAGTTGATAGATCGCAATGAATCAAGAATGTAAGAATTGTCACAGAAGTTCGGATAATGCTCAAAGCAGAATAGTGAGGAATTTCTGCTATTCAATTCATACCACAAGATCAAACTTCGATGAAAATAGCAGATAGACTTTAGAAAGCAGAAGAACTCAGCAGAAGATCAAGAATTTCAGTTTTGAGCAGAAAATTGAAAAGCAACAGAGCAGTTCTCAAAATCCAAATTTCTTCTCATTCCTTGATCCTTTGGCTACGAAATTTTGAGGATATGATAGCAATAGCCACAGGGCTCTAGATTTCAAATTTCATGCCATCTCACAAACAGGGAATCAAAAGAACCACAAAATCCTAGTTTCTTAGAATATGAACAGTGAAAAACAGAGCAATCCCCAAAAATTCAATTTCCATTCAGGTTTTTGATCCTTTGTTTATGAAACTTTGAGGATATCTTCTCAAGAGTCTAAGAACTCTATGTATCAAGTTTCATGCATTCTTACAAAAGGAAATCAAAAGAAAACCAAAACCCTAGAAAAGTCAAAACAGGAACAGAGAGACATCACAAGAGAAACTTTCAGAGATTTCATTCTTAATCAAAGCAAAGATCATAGATGAGTCCCCATATGCCTGAACAATTTAGCAAGAAAGGAAATTACATAGGCATCAACTCAAACCCTCTCCATCTCTTTCAAGAACACATGAAGCTCAAGAACAAAGAGGGGGGAACACAACTCAGAGCACATCTCTGGACAATCACGCAGGAGACAAGACTCACAACCCCATTGTGAGCACCTGCACCTTCCAACCACTCTCACCCACTAAAGAGCAAAAGAGAAAACAACCTCCCAAAGACTCTTTTGACTCAATTGAAACCCAAATTCCTCTAAAGCCTTTTTGAGGCATGCAGCCCTTTCCTCTATTTATAGTTTTGGCTAACGGGTCTCCGCCGCCACGCCCGCTAAACCAACGCGCCCGCCCCCTTTTGCAGATTTGCGAAATTCTGCCGCCTCCCCGCACCTTCCGGAAGCTTCGCTCCTTGTCTCGCACGCCCGCAACCACGCCGAGTCCACGCCGCCTTCGACACATCACGACCGTTCGACCTCGCCGCCCGCGCCTAGTCCGGCCACCGTGTCTCGCCACGACTCCGCCTCGACGCCCCGCAGCCCACACAAACAAGAAACACGTCAAAATAGCACCGCTCGATACATGAAAGCGTAAATAGAGATCAAACCTGTCGAGTCATCAGAATATGCAACCTCAACCCAAACGACTAGGTTCGACCAAGTCCGACCGAGCCCGTTACGCCGCGTAACGTCTAGGTCCGAACCAATCGACTCAAACTCGACTTTCCGTAAAACGATGTCAATTACTCATCATACACAACGGGATGACCTCCACATGGTCTCTCAATCTCCCCCTTGATGAGTATATGACAAACCCAGAAAAAGCATGAAGTGGAGTTTGAAGAGTCCAACATGGTCCAAAGAAAGAAATGAAATTCATGACCATGTCGACAGAAGGAATCATTAGAGCAACTCAAAAAAGAGTAAATTGTTCTACAAGCTCTAGATTCCCAAAAGACTTTTTCTCCAATATATTCTCCCCCTTTTGGCAATAAACGCATCAAGAATGCAAAAGAGAGAATAAGTCATTATGATGGATGAAATGGCTGAAGTTTGTTTATTCTTAGCATTTAGAGCCATGAGAATTATCCATAATGACCATAATGTATTACACCAAGCCATAACTTAATGAACTGCTATCTAGATCATGACAAGATATGTATAAGCCAGCTAGAAGCAATTAGATGACAATATAAATTTTAGTGCATTTCATGAACATGTCAAGTCATCAATAAGCAAAGTCCAGCTAGAGATATCCAAGGATGATGCAAGCCATGTCAATCAAGCTAAGCGGAACCAAGAATCTAATTTCGAGTCCAAATACAGTGAAAAATAACATTTTGAACCTCCTCATGAGGAAGGCAACGCCGAATAACCCCATCTGCACAATGTCTATACAGATATGGGTCATCCCAAAAGAATTTCCGTGCCTCATGAGTAAACTTCCTACGCTGCTGGTAAGAGAGACCAGAAGGAGTTGCGTTGCATACCAAATAGTTCACTATGTCTGCATACCAAGGGTTTTTAGACTGAACAAGAGAAACTTCTGAAAGTTGATCTCCAGGAAGAGAATCTTCAATTGGAAGAGTGGAGGCTGGACCAGAATGGGGCAATCTAGAAAGATGGTCAGCTACCAAGTTCTCATTTCCCTTTTTATCCCTAACTTCCACATCAAACTCTTGCAGCAAAAGAATCCAACGAATGAGGCGAGGTTTAGCATCCTTTTTACTCAAAAGATACCTAATGGCTACATGATCTGTGTACACTATGCATTTTGAGCCAACTAGGTAAGATATGAATTTGTCAAAGGCAAATACTACACTAGCGCTTCTTTTTCGGTGGTTGTGTAATTGATCCGGTGTCATCTAGAGTCCCGCTAGCATAGTAAATGACATGCAAAGCCTTGTCATGCCGCGCCCCAAAACAACCCCTACAAAGAGAGTCACTAGCATCACACATAAGCTCAAAAGGAAGATCCCAATCGTGAGATTGCACAATGGGTGCGTAAATTAGGCGACCTTGAGCTTGTTAAATGCATCCATGCAATTCTCATCAAAAACAAAAGAGACATCGCAGCCCAAAAGATGAGTGAGAGGACGAGCAATTTTAGAAAAGTCCTTAATGAACTGCGATAAAACCAAGATGCCCCAAAAACCGCGAACTCCTTCACATTAACAGGAGGGGCAAAGCGCCAATTACCTCTACTTTAGCTCTATCCACCTCAATGCCTCTAGAAGAAACTAATGACCCAGACTATCCCTCTCTTACTAGAAAATGACATTTCTCCCAATTCAGACCAAATTGGCCTCAAGACAACAGAAGACAGCTTTCAAGGTTGGTCAAGCAGCTCTCAAAGGTCTGTCCATAAACAGTGAAATCGTCCATGAAAACCTCCATGATTTTCTCAATAAGATCAGTGAAAATGGACATGACGCAGCGCTGGAAGGTCCCTGGGGCATTACAAAGTCCAAATGGCAGCCTACGGTAAGCAAAAGTCCCATAGGGACAAGTGAAAGTGGTCTTTTCCTGATCTGATGGATGTATAGGAATCTGCAAGAAACCTGAATATCCATCAAGATAGCAGAAATAGGAATGGCGGGCAAGTCTTTCAAGCATTTGGTCAATGAAAGGCAGAGGGAAATGGTCTTTGCGAGTGGCTTTGTTGAGTTTTCTATAGTCAGTACACATGCGCCAACCCGTGGTTGTCCTTGTGGGAATTAGATCACCTTTTTCATTTGCAACCACTGTTATGCCCCCTTTCTTAGGCACAACATGAATGAGGCTGACCCATTGACTATCTGAAATCGGGAAGATGATGTTAGCACCTAGAAGCTTAAGAATTTCTTTCTTGACAACCTCCTGTAGATGAGGATTAAGCCTACGCTGGTGTTCACGTGTTGGCTTAGCATCATCCTCAAGGTGAATGCGATGCATGCAGATGGCTGGATCAATGCCTTTCATATCATCAATTGAATATCCAATGACAGCTTGATATCTACGAAGGATCACAAGGAGTTGTTCAGCCTCTAAAGTAGTCAAATGGTCACTAACAATAACAGGGAAAGTCTGATCTGGTCCAAGAAACTCATATCTAAGGTGTTTTGGAAGTGGTTTTAGCTCTATCTTTGGGGATATGGGTGTCCTAAGGCCTGGGATTTGAGAAAGCTCTACTGGAGCATCAATGAGTGCCACATGATAAGAATCTGCAACAGTACACTCATTATGCATAGTAGGCTTCTCATCCTCACTCGATGCTGCATTCTCAGCTTCATATGTCTCAATGACACATTTGTCAACCAAATCAAGTGAGAAACACTGTTCTGGACAGTGAGGAAGGTGAGTGGGGTGCCTCATGTCGAATGCTAGCTTCTCTTGACCAAATTGGAGAGTAAGCTTGGCATTCTTCACATCTATAACAGCACCTGCAGTAGCAAGGAATGGTCTCCCAAGAATGACAGGTTCACTTCTATCCTCCATTTCTAGGACAACAAAGTCTACAGGGAAGGCAAAAGTGCCAATAACCACCGGGACATCCACTAAAATTCCAGCTGGGTGACGATATGTGCGATCTGCCAACTGCAGTGTCATTGCTGTTGGTTGCAGATCTCCCAAAGGAAGCGCACCACACACAGATAGAGGGAGGACACTGACACTAGGGCCTAAGTCACAAAGAGCTCTAAAGTTTTTGGGGCCTAAAATGCAAGGGATGCAGAAGCTACCAGGATCATCTAACTTAGGAGGTAGCTTATTCTGAATGATTGCACTACACTCCTTAGTTAGAGTGACCACATCAAGTTCATCCATACTCCGCTTCTTGGTAAGCGCCCTTAAAGAATTTGGCATACATTGGAACATGAAGGACAAAGATCTAATATAGGAATGGTGATCTTAACATCCTTCATCATCTCTAGGAACTTAGCAAACTGCTTGTCCTCATTTGACTTTTCTAATCGCTCAGGGAATGGCAGTTTGGGTTTTGTGAAAGGGACCGCTGCTGTAGTGGATGATGAGGGAATATCATGTGTTTTGGCTGGTGTTATGGAACTGGGTTGGTGCAATTGTCATTGCTAGAATCGTGATTTACTTGTCGGATGATCTAAAGACAGGGGGCACATACAAGGATGGTGTAGGAAGAAGTGGGTCCGATGTCGTTTTCCACTCCTAGTAGTGATTGCTCCACAATGGCCACGAGGATTGACCTCAGTCGCGGCAGAAGCCTCCTGTGTGCCGGATGAAGCTCGTGATGCTTGCAAACTCTCCACACGACTAGCCAAATCAGTTAATTGAGTCTTTGCATCATTGTATTGAGCTTCCATCTTAGCTACATGTGATGCAAGGAGCTGTTCAATTCTGGTCAACTGATCTGATTGAGAAGTAGTGGGTGGAGGGTTAGGAACATGCATCATAGGTTTTGAAATGAGGCATGTGAAGGGCTTGTCACGCCTAAACCCTTGAGTCAAGTACCCATCGGAAATGAGGAAACACTTGGATTAGTGTTCTTGTAAGATGACGGATGACGCCACCGGGTTGTAGGTTTGAGAATACGCCCATGTGATTGAGCATAGTTCACTTGGATGATTCATTTGTGGAAGTTAAGGGCACTCAACCGAGTATGCCCTTGAGATCCACAACTGCATCCAAAGGGCTATATGGGTGAAGATGAGGGCATGAGCTGAGCCATTTGACGAGTGAGAGCCTGGATTTGGGCTGATAATGCATCTTGAGAGCTAACCTCATAGATTCCAGGGCGTGGAGGTGCAGAAACTCGCTCACTAGACCACTGAAAATGGTGGGAGGACATACTTTCAATTAATGTGAAGGCTTCATCTAAAGTTTTGTTCATTATGCCTCCACCGCCGCAGAATCTACAAAGGCTCTCGTGTGGTGAGTAAGGCCTTTGTAAAAATCTGCAAAGACCAACCACCTTCCGCACCATGATGGGGCACATCCTAAGCAAGGTTTGATACCTTGCCGTGCATCATACAAACTCTCACCCTCAAACCGAGAAAACCTAGTGATCTGGTCACGCACTTCTGCTGCCTTGGAAGGAGGGAAATACCTCTCAAGAAAGGCCTACAGTAGGTGTTCCCATGTGTCCTTAAGATGCAGGGGCAGAGAATGCAACCAAGTCTTAACACCATCTCTAAGAGAGAAAGGAAACAATGAGAGCCTAATGGCATCAGTCGTGACTCCATTGCACTTCAAAGTGTTGCAATATTCTAAGAAAGTGCGAATGTGTTCATTGGGATCCTCAGTGGGAGAACCTCCAAATCTGGTCTGCTGAACCATGGTGATTAGTGCAGGTTTGAGCTCAAAATTATTTGCCTGAATGGCAGGTTGGACAATTCCAGGGGCTATACCTTGGTCTCTAGGAATCCAAAGGTCACGAAGAAGAGGCTGGGGGTTCTGATCACCCATTTTCTCTTGATGGGGAAGTTGATTCTCTCTCTTAAGCTTATGAAATGTTCGCTCAATCTCAGGGTCAAAAGGAGCTAACGAATGGTCTCCACTCCTACGCATAAGCTGAGAAGTCGGGCCAAAAAGGGAGGAAGGTAACTAAAGAAATGACTTAGTCTATGGTCTAGCGCGATCACCAATATCTAGTCCCCGGCAACGGCGCCAATTTCTTGATCGTGCAAAACTGCACACCCGCAAGTGAACGGGTTGTCGCTAAGATAGCAACGAGATGTCGTGTTCTCCGCAGGGACTAGAGTACCGGTGACCAAACACTTGACCAAAGCTAAATCGCTCGAACTGGAATTTGAAGGCTAACTACATAATCTAAACAACCTAGAAGTAAGTGAAGAAATCAGCAGAAGAGAAATAGGAGAAAAGAAGAACAGAAGGCGCAGAGAAGAAGAGAATCGGACTATAGAGAAGGAAGGAGGAGAGAATCAGAGAAAATGCTACTGCTAAGAGAAAGAAAATAGGAAGAACTAGTAGAAATAAAAGATAGTTATCTAAGGGAAAGAGAGAATCAGAAAAGAGAAGAAAACTAGTAGAGGAGAAGTAAAACAGATAACCTAAAGGAGATCGATAGAATCCAAAACCAGAGAAGAGAGGAATAACAGAGAAGGGAAAGAAAGCTAAGAGCTGGAAAGGAAGAGGGAAAGAGAGAAGGGACTGCTAAATTAACCAAGGGAAGAGAAGACAAGGAGAGATTACAGAAGAGGTGTTTACTAGAAAGAAAAGAGAGACTAACGAGAGGAGAGAGATCTAGAGTAAAAGAAAGAAGGCTGAGGTAAGAAGATAGGACTGGACAAGATCTGGCTAGCAAAGGTGATAGCACCGACAGAAGAAAACTGGAGAAGAAAAGAAAAAAAGACTGAATTAGAGAGAAAGAGAAGAAGTAAAGAAGGGACTGAGAAAGAAAGAAAACTAAGAACTAGACAGGGTAAGAGATGGGGAAACTGAAAAACTCACTCTGCAGAAAGAGAGACAGAAGGGGATAAGGAAGAAATACTACCGAGAATGGAGGAAAGAGCTTTTGAGGAAAAAGAAGGATCAGAGGTAAGAAGAAGGTTTTGGGAGCAGAAAGGAAGTAGGCTAGCGCCAGGACTTCAACAGAACTGGAGAGCTCTCCCACCACAACAAACAGAAGACAAACAACCACAAGAAAAGACTAACGACAAGCTACCAAATGTAAACTACGCCATGCAAAGATGTAATCAAGTATCCCGCCCAAGAAAAACATGAAAATAGCAGGACCTGAACCAAATATATTTTTTTACTTTTTACCAAAAGAACTAAATCAGAACTGCATACATAAAATTAAATCTAGCAGGAAGATCTACTCTAACACTAAAGATTGTATCAACATCACAATAAGAAAGAAAACATCCTACCAGCAGAAGTATCAAGCTTATAAACATCTAATGACTATCATGCAAGAACCATGAATCTAAACAGAAACATATGATCTGAATAATCATCTCCCAAACGCTATAACAACTAAAAGGCACCTTAGAATCCTGGATCCGAAAGACATATATCTAACACATGCACATTAATGATCTATCCCATAAACATCTCAAAAAGAAACAAGCACAAGACAAGTACTTCTTAGTAACAAAAATCCATGCGCATCACAGATCTAACATACGAGCATCCCAAACTAACATCGCAAAGACGAAATCGAGATCTGGAATGAAACAACCCATAAGAAACGAAGATCACCCTGAAGATCGCCTCAGAGGATGCGAGCAAGTGGGGAAGCAGATCCGCGCAATCGCAGACGATGAAGCAGATCTGAGCGCAGGGGAAGTAGAGGAAGCAGATCCGTGCGCAGCCACCGTAGAAGAAGCAGATCTGGTGAAGGGGATGCAGAAGTAGCAGATCCGGATCTGGGGTACCTTCTCCTTCTTTCTTCCCAAGATTCAGTGGGGGTGGGTATCTTGTCGCCGGCCACGGCCAGTCTCCGATGACGGCAGTGAGAGGGGGGATCGCGATTTGGTCTGGAGGTAGCTCTCTCGGAGAAGCCGTGGGCGAGAAAGGTCAGTGGGAAAAGAAAAAATGAGTCCGTCTGGTTGGATCCCCCCAGGAGGCGATGAGCTGCCCCCCCTTTTACTGCGATTGTGCTGGCGGCTATGGTTTTTTTTCGGCATTTGCATTTTGCCCCTTCACGTTTGGACAATTTGCAACCCTAACTCCTCTCAGTTCTGGTATTTCTGTATATTTTGCGCCTAGTTCACCGACCGCAAAGCAATTGCAAAACATCAGTAAATTGTCCAAAAGGAGGGCAAAATGTGTATAATTAATGAATTTATGGCCAATTTGAGCAATTAGCAACATGATAATGTCATAAAATATACTGCAAATATGATGCACATCACCTGTCTACCCGAAGGTGGCCCGACCCTCGCTAGATCGCAAGAAGTGAGTGAGCTCTACCTAGTGAGATAAGAAACAGCTAATAGAACAACCTGAAGGCATAAGATAAGAGTAAGAAGTCTAAGCAACTAGACAAGAGAAACACTCTATTCTATGCTAAGAGGACTAACCCAATGCACCCGTATGCAATGCAAGCAGAAATGAGACAGAAGCATAATCAATATAGTAAAGCAGTAAAGCATAAGCTCCCCTCACAACAATCCATAAGGACAAACCACCCCAAGCTCTCCCGCAGAGTGAAAACCTCGAGCCATCCAAAGGCTTGGTGAAGATGTCAGCCAACTAGTGGTCACCCTCCACAAACTGGAGCACGATGTCACCCTTCTCCACATGGTCTCTAAGGAAGTGAAAGCGAATATCGATATGCTTGGTCCGAGAATGCTACACTGGGTTCTTAGCAATGTTAATTGCAGAAGTGTTATCACAAAGGAGTGGAACACTGTCGATAACATCCAAAGCACTTGGCTACAAAGAATCGGCTGCGCAGAACGCACTCGGCCTCGCGGTGGATTGTGCAACACCGGACCGCTTCCTCGAGGACCGTGAATGAGAGAAGTGCCAATGAATTGGCAGTTCGAAGTGCTCTTCCGCTCATCCTACACCAAGAAAGTCTCGCATCCGAGTAGGCTCTGGAAAGACAGATGAGGAAGAGTACCGATACCATAGTCAATGGTAGCTCAAGGTACCGGCGATGCGCTTCACCTTTGGCGGTGAGATACGAGGTGAAGCTCAAACCGAGCACAAAGACACACGGAGAAGTGTATGTCCGGTCTCGAGGCGTTGAGGTATAAGAGGGAGCCGATCATACTGACACTCCTTCGATCGACCGCTCGCCGCCTTCATCTCGGGTCGAGTGGAATTGATGTAGCCATAGGAGTGGACAATGGCTTCCCATCACTCATATCGAAGCGCTTCAGGAGGTCTCGAGTGTACTTGCCCTGATGCAAGAAGATACCCTCCCGAGTCTGCTTAATTTGGAAGCCAAGGACGAAACTCAACTCGCCCATCATGCTCATCTCAAATTCGAGCTCATGACATCGGAAAACTGGAAACGAGAGCATGCGAGGAGTCGCTAAAGATGATGTCATCCACATAACCGACGAGCAGAAAGTCGGTGCCTACCCATGGATGAACAAGGTCTTGTCGACTTTACCCATTTCAAACCATGACTCAACAGATAGGACTTAAGCCTCTCATACCAAGCCCTGGGGCTGCTAAGTCCATACAAAGCTTTGGAAAGCTCAGAGACATGGTTTGGGTATTTGGGGTTTTCAAAACCAGAGGTCGTCTCACATAGACTTCTTCCTCAATAAGGCCATTGAGGAAGGCACTCTTGACGTCCATCCGTAAAGCTTGAAACCCTTAGAAGTCGCGAAGGCAAGGTGATTCTAATGGCCTCAAGTCTAGCTACTGTGGGCAAAGGTCTCCTCGAAATCTAGACCTCAACCCAGGAGTACCCCTGCAACCGCCTAGCCTTGTTTCAAATGACTACCACATCCTCACTTTGCTTGTTCTTGAACACCCATTTGGTTCCAATGATATTGTGATCTCGAGGGAGCTCAACAAGCGCCCGACCTTGTTTCTTCGAAACTTTCAGTTCCTCATGCATTGCATTGATCCAAGACTCGCCGATAAAGCATGACAAACGCCTTTGGGCTCAAGGAGGCAACAAAGGCGTAATGGAGACAGAAAAGTGATGTACCAGATTTGAACGAGTGACTCGCTCAAAGAGATCTCCAATAATCTGCTCAAGGATGAGATTTTGTATATGTCTAGGAGGTCCGGGATGAGAAGAAGAAATGGCCTCACCTCATGAACCGACGGGTAGGAACAGAGCCACTAGCTCCAGAGGAAGCGAAGGCATGGTCGATCACCTCGGTGCGGTGGGAAAAGGCACCTCAAGGGGTGGATGAGGGATCGATCGTAGACAACCTCGCTCCATCCTCATCATCCACGAAGATGGTCTCGGATCGCTTAAAGAACTCGAGATATCGGGCCTAGTCCCTGACCGCCTCGCCGAATGTCACCTCACGTGTTTCGCCATTTTACTAGACTCGCAGCCTGCACTTATAAGCCCGCCAAGAAGTCGAGTAGCCTAGAAAGATCCCATCATAAGAACGTGACTCGAACTTATCTAGGTTCCCTGACTTCAAGATAAAGCACTTGCAACCAAACACACGAAAATGAGAGACGCTGGCTTTCGCCCATATCTCACCATAAGAAGTGCGGTGCAAGTGTGCCCGAGAAAACTCGATTTGAGACATGGCACGCGGTAGCTATAGCCTCACCTAAAACTTCCGCGGTGTAGAGTATTCATCGAGCATCGCCCCGCCATCTCGACTAAGGTACGGTTCTTCCTCTCCACGACGCCATTCTCGCTGGGGACGTGCGGAGAAGAGAGCGGTGCTCTATACTGCCTCAACACGTAACCTCTCAAGTAGGAATTTTGAACTCCGTGCCATTGTCATCATGCGGATTGCTCAGAAGACACATGGAAGCTCAGCGAAAGCCCACCGAAAAGACCTCGAAAATGTGTAAACGCCTCATCCTTCGAGGCCAAAAACACCCAAGAATACCGAGAAGTCATCGACACGACAAGAACATACCACTTCCTCCGCCGATCGCACCCGAGCCGGTCCAACCGTATCCATATGGAGCGGTGTCCCTGCATCGGTCATAGTAACTGGATCGAGGATGAGAAGCGGCAACCATCTTGCCGTGTCTCAAGCATGGAGCGCAAACAAGATCTTTGACCATCTTGAGTTTGGCAGCCACGAATGAGATCGTGGTCGCTAACTCGAGTCAAATGGTCAAATCCAATATGACCAAGTCTCCTATGCCGAAGGAAAGGTCGCGGGACTCGAAGCAACCAAACACCGGAGAGGATCACGAGAAGACTCAATAAAATCAGCACGAAGATCCTCCCATAACGAGAAATCCATAAACCGGACTACAGAATAATCAACAATTTTGCGGGTATTTTCTTAAAGCTTACCTCGAAACCGTCATCGGTAAGTCGAGAAACCAAAGCAAATTGTAATGCGTTTACTCACCAAGGCAACATCTTTTAAAACAAATGAGTCATTAACGCGACAAGTACCTTTGGCGATGATGCGTCCTGCATTTAAGAGTCTCCAAAGGTGATAGTCTCATCACCGAGCACGGCAGGGAAGAAAACCAACGGAATCTCCGGTCATGTGTCGTGAACACCGAGTCTACAAGCCAAACCTTTCCTTCCCCGCCCGCGAACCCGAGTCAACAAGAGAGCAAAGTCTCGATGGGATAAATCAACATAGATTTTGGCACCCAATACCGAGTCACACGTCGAGCGTAAGAAGTAGTCACACACGATCGACCTCTAACTACCCCACGCCTCCGTCGCTCAAAGAAGCGGAAGGTCTATGTGCGAGACAGGAAGGCATTGTGTCCGATCGCCACGGAGAGCGAGTCGGAGCACCTAAGAAGACGCCGATCACGCCATGGTAGCTATCTCGATGGAAACGAGATCTACCCTCGTATGGTGAAGTCACAACCAGAGGGAGCATGAGGACGAAAAAGCAAAACTCGGAAGAACCAAGTCCTCGATGTCGCCCAAAGCTACCAACAAGAGCAAGCCTAGACTCATGTTGGTCTTAGGTGCACTCAAGGTCCGGGCTGACCTCAATACGCCTAAGAGCGCAACACGGTCTCACGCGATCTTGGCGCTTGAAGCAATGGTCAAATAAATGTCCATCCTTCCGATGAAGTGCAATGATACCGCCTCGAGGGGCCGAAGCTGCAGTGAAATCACCTTCGCCGAAATCCTTGGACAAAACCCGCTGATTTAAATTGAACTTTCTTGTTCTTGGGCTTGACCTCAATCACACACTGCTGCCACGGTCCGAGCACGACGGTGGATGTTTCCTCACATCCTCACGGAGATCATATCCTAGACCCTGTTTGAACTTGCAAATCTTTGATTGGTCTAAAATAAGATTGAGTTTCTTCTTGCCTCCTACAAATTTCTCGAGAGTGTTCATAAGGTACTGACACTCCCGAAAGAGAGAGGTGCAAGAGGAGCAAGGAGAAGAAGAAGAGACAGCAGGAGGAGAAGAAGGAGAAGAACCAATAGCAGAAGAGCGAATAGCACATGCATATTTCTCCTTATGCACGGCCACCTCAACCTTGAGGGCTTCGCAGACACTGTGGGGCAGCCCTAATCCTAGCCATTTGGTTCTCGTAACTCTTCCTAAACGTCTCTACCATGTCCTAGTCCTTTTCCAATACTTCAGCACAGAAAGCACAAGAAGGATATGATTTTTCTAGAAGGTCCTTAGTTAGCTTCACACAATTTTCATCCAAAGCAATCAAGTTAGATTTTAGTTTATCACAATTTTTGCATGGTGAGCTAACAGGGTCCTTAGAAGCATACTGAGCCATTTTCTTGTTATAGTCAATCATTTCTTGAAACTGTTTTGAGACAGATTCAAGTTCAGCAGTTAACTTAGGGCAATTTACACATGAAGCAATAGGCTCAAGTAGAAAAGCTTGTAACTCAGCAATTTTATGATCTGCCCGTTTTAGGTTCATCTTCAGATTATTGCAAGTTCCACAAGATTCGGGCAGATCAAGTAGCATGGCATAAGGTCCTCTAGCAGCAGTGTCCTTATCCTCACATGAGGTGGGAGAAATAGTCTCATCAAGAGTAAGTAGGGTATGATCATCCTACTCAATTCTAATTCAAGAAGCGACTAAGATTCTCCACCTTAACAATATCAAGCTCTGAGGACACACTATCATGCGAGATCCTTAGTTTCTCCATGTCACCCAAGACAAAGACAAACAAGTATCACAATCATCATTTGTGGGAGCAGATGTAAGAGAAATAATCTCTAGAGATAATCTATCTACTTCCTTCTCCAACTCGCTACACCTAGTTTTAGCTCTAGCATGAAATCCTCCTAGTTTAAGAAAAGCTTCATTGTTGGTCGAGGAAGGAAATACCTCGTCGAGTCGAGTATAGCTCATGTCGCTCGCCGCCGCCTCAAGGGCCATGAAGCACATGCCGAGAAGTCGCCGCCGCCTTTGGGTTCTTGATCACCCGTCTGTCGTCGTCGCCCATCCCTCCACCTCGCCGAGGTCGAGGTCGCCGAAAGCGTGAGGACGCGGTGGAAGAGCTTCTTCGCCTTCCCAAAGTTGGGGAACTTCCTCTTGCCTTGGACCGTGCCGAGGGCTTCGAGTTGCGGTTCTTGTCGGTGTAGTCGTTTTGCCCGAACCGAAGTCACCTTTACCCTTCCCAAGCTTGGGACGGTTTGCTCGGATGTGGTTGGGGCCACCACACTCAAACAAATCACGGGTCCTCCTCTTTTCCATCCCTCCTCTTGTAAGTATGAGAAAATCTCCGTGCTAGGAGGGCTAGTCGTTCATCCGCAAGTCGCTCTAATTGATCATCGCTATGTCACGAGAGCAGGCGAGAGGAGAATCCGCACAAAGGCTCGCAGAAGAAGATCCGAGCGGGATCGGTGACTAGCGCCATCGATCGTGACTTCGACCGA
This sequence comes from Bonia amplexicaulis, assembly GCA_036346245.1. Taxonomy (NCBI): domain Eukaryota; kingdom Viridiplantae; phylum Streptophyta; class Magnoliopsida; order Poales; family Poaceae; genus Bonia; species Bonia amplexicaulis. The sequence continues at coordinate 14,834,752 of CM070755.1, read as the reverse complement.
CGAGACTATGTCAATCTCGTGAGTCTTGAGGCGCGAGTAAAGCGCCAAGAGTCGTGGTCGAGAGGTCCGTGGTGTCATTGATGGTAGTCACCTTCATCTCCCAAACCCGAGATCAAGTGCGAAAGGATTTGTCGAGCGTTATCCGAGTCTGAGTATGTGAGACCGACGGCTCGGAGGTTGCTCAAAATTTTGTGAAAACGCCGAAAAGCACTCGTCAAGGGACTCTCCAGAAGCATCTCGAATTTCATCAGATTCACACTTGAACCGGTCCTGTCGAGCCGTCTTGATCTGGGTGGTGCCCTCATGGTATGCATTGAGGGTCACCCAGATGTCGTAGGCGGACGACGGTGAGAGATGCGATCGAACTCGCTCGCTCAAACCTCGAATGATGATGTTCCTTGCCTTTGCATTCGCCTCAACATCGACCATATTCCCGACATTGATGTTCTCATCGGCAGAACAACAAAGCGAATCTTCACCTTCCGCCGGATGGCATACCCCCGAGCACGGATGTAAGTTTCCATTCGGCTTTTCCGAAGGGTAATCCAGCCATCAAGATGGGCGGCTTGGTGGAATACTTGTCATCGCCATGGCTCGCAGATCGTTAAGATCTATAGAAAAGAGCTAACCGGCTCTGATACCAATTGAAGGACCGGATATAGCAACAGAGGGGGGTGAATGGTGCCTTTTTTAAAATTTGCCCCCAAGTATTCAAACTTACTTCTTCTCCGATAGCTATAGAAGCTACAAAGAAGATATTGAGAGCTCACAAGTAAAAGCCAATAGACATGAAAAGGAAATAGACCGGGCAAAAGAGAACTGAAAAGAAAACTGAGAAGCCAAATATCACTTCACTTTTCTGTTTATGAGCAAGTCTGATCACAGGGATGAATATTTATCCAACATGTAATCCAGGGGATGCTTTTGAGTAGCAGCTGAAAACAGAGAATCTGAAATATGCAAAACTGCAGATTTGAAGTGTCGAATGTAGCAAAGGATCGCATTCACTGGTTGCTGAAAACTTTACCTCAAAAATAGTTCAAACGGTGAAAACAGATAATGCCTTGGATGCTGAAATTTTAGCTGAGCAGCCGACAAGAAAGTGTTACTACAGTGATTCTAGTAGCGGTAAAAGCAGGAGTTATTCTTCGAGAAAGAGGCCGACGACAGAAGCAATGAAAATAGTAAACATCAGTAGTGTTTGTCGTCGCACCTTTGAATGTAAAACGCAATGAGAGGAGATTATAAATCTGCAAGCTGTCCACTGCTTTTGTCAATACAACCGAAAATACGTAAGAGTGGGCAAGAAGAAAATGCGTCATAGACTACCGAATGCTGCTCCTAGCCGGTGAAAACATTGCACGTAAACCAAGAAGAAAGCTCCACCAAGACCAAGAGAAGCCAAAACACGTAGATGGACATAGCACCATTTCGTAGCATCGCCGAAAACAAAGAAGTTCGATGATCGCAGATTTTCGGCTAAAACAACACAACCCAAATGCACGATAGCGGTACCCTTTGCCGAAAAAGATGAGAAATAGGAACCGAACGGCTGAAATTGACAAGAAGAAGTAGCAGAGAAATGCAAAATCACCTTGGTGAACAAGTTGATAGATCGCAATGAATCAAGAATGTAAGAATTGTCACAGAAGTTCGAGAATGCTCAAAGCAGAATAGTGAGGAATTTCGCTATTCAATTCATACCACAAGATCAAGACTTCATGAAAATAGCAGATAGACTTTAGAAAGCGTAAGAACTCGTAGAAGATCAAGAATTTCAGTTTTGAGCGTAAAACCGAAAAGCAACAGAAAGCGATTCTCAAAATCCAAATTTCTTCTCATTCCTTGATCCTTTGGCTACGAAATTTTGAGGATATGATAGCAATAGCCACAGGGCTCTAGATTTCAAATTTCATGCCATCTCACAACAGGGAATCAAAAGAACCACAAAATCCTAGTTTCTCAGAATATGAACAGTGAAAAACAGAGCAATCCCCAAAAATTCAATTTCCATTCAGGTTTTTGATCCTTTGTTTATGAAACTTTGAGGATATCTTCTCAAGAGTCTAAGAACTCTATGTATCAAGTTTCATGCATTCTTACAAAAGGAAATCAAAAGAAAACCAAAACCCTAGAAAAGTCAAAACAGGAACAGAGAGACATCACAAGAGAAACTTTCAGAGATTTCATTCTTAATCAAAGCAAAGATCATAGATGTGTCCCCATACGCCTGAACAATTTAGCAAGAAAGGAAATTACATATGCATCAACTCAAACCCTCTCCATCTCTTTCAAGAACACATGAAGCTCAAGAACAAAGAGGAGGGGAACACAACTCAGAGCACATCTCTGGACAATCACGCAGGAGACAAGACTCACAACCCCATTGTGAGCACCTGCACCTTCCAACCACTCTCACCCACTAAAGAGCAAAAGAGAAAACAACCTCCCAAAGCCTCTTTTGACTCAATTGAAACCCTAATTCCCTCTAAAGCCTTTTTGGAGGCATGCAGCCCCTCTCCTCTATTTATAGCCTTGGCTAACGGGTCTCGCCTGCTACGCCCGCTAAACCAACGCGCCCGCCCGCTTTTGCAGATTTGCGAAATTCCTGCCGCCTCCCGCACCTTCCGGAAGCTTCCGCTCCTTGTCTCGCACGCCCGCAACCACGCCGAGTCCACGCCGCCTTCGACACATCACGACCGCTTCGACCTCAAGACCACCGCGCCTAGTCCGGCCACCTCGTGTCTCGCCACGACTCCACCTCGACGTCCTGCAGCCACACAAACAAGAAACACGTCAAATAGCACCGCTCGATACATGAAAGCGTAAATAGAGATCAAACCTGTCGAGTCATCAGAATATGCAACCTCAACCCAAACGACTAGGTTCGACCAAGTCCGACCGAGCCTGTTACGGCGCGCAACGTCTAGGTCCGAACCAATCGACTCAAACTCGACTTTCCGTAAAACGATGTCAATTACTCATCATACACAACGGGATGACCTCCATATGGTCTCTCAGAGTCATACACCCAATTGTTGAAAATGTGTGATATTTAGGTGAATGTTGAAAATGACAATTCATGTATGTGATGTATATGTGAATTTGCATTTATGTATATAACAATGCATGTATGTGATGTATATGTGAATTGATGTTTATATGAGAAAATGTGTATGAATGCTGGTAGGTGATGTATATGAATGCTGGTAGGTGATGTTTATGAATGCTGGTAGGTGATGTATATGAATGCTGGTAGGTGATGTATATGAATGCTGGTTGGTAACTAACTACAGCGGGTTATCACAGACGGTTCTAAATTAATAACCATCTGTGATAATAGATATCACAGACGATTATCAATTTAGAACCGTCTGTGATAATATGCCGACCTACTTCAAAGAGTATACTTACCCTTATAGTGTAAGAAACAACTGAGCGGCTACTTGGCTAGCAGCGGTCTCTCCCGGCTCCCCGGCGCTGCTCGAGCCTCCGCCACGCAGTACCGAGGTTGAGCCTTTCTTTTATGCCGTATGTATATGAATCTTTGGTGGTCGCTTGTATTGTGATGTATATGAATGCCGGTGGTTGTTTGTATTAATGTCATACAACGGAGAAAGGTTATCACGACGGTTCTCGTGTTATAACCGCTCGTGATAGTTATTATCATGACGGTTATTAACATAGAATCATCTCGTGATATTTAGTAATACGTACGGTTCTAAACCGAGAACCGCTCGTGATATTAGTATCACGCACGGTTCTAAATCGAGAACCGCCTCGTGATAATCCTTATTATATATCCCCGCTAGGGTTTTGCGTATCGCGCAATTATTGGCAAACCAACACTTAGTCACTCTAGCTGCCGCCGTCCTCCTCCCCGAGCTCGCCGCCCTCCCGACCGAGCCTCGCCCGCTGCCCTCCCCGAGGCCGCCGCCGCCCTCCCGACCGAGCCCTCGCTCGCCGCCATCCTCCCGACCGAGCCCTCGCCGCCGCCGCCCTCCCGACCTTGCAGTAGTATGCCGTAGTTTCGGCCTATTCGCTCATATCGATTCTTATTCATAGTGATATCCTGCTCGTTTGATTCAATTTATCTTTGTTATATATCATCGCTTGTTGTGGATGATCGAAATAAACTGATTTCTGTGAATGATCATAAATAAACTGATATCTTCTGAGCTATATTCGTCTTTAAGAAAAGTTTTAGAGATCAAGTCTTGATTTTAACTATTAGATCATTTGGGAAGTGAAGGACCGAAATGGCAACAGAGGGGGGGGGGTGAATGGTGCCTTAAAAACTTCCTCCCCAAGTTCTCCTTCTCCTTTAGCTAGAGAGCTAAGAAGTCGAAAACAAAGCTCAACCGAACACAAAGAACAATAAAACAAGAAGTCGAATCAAGACAACCGTAGTCGTAATCGTGAAAGCGTGTCGGGTTTTGACCGTGGTCGTATGGGGTGAGAACAGACCAAGACACGCAAGACCACCGCTATACGATGAGGTCGAACCACCGTAAATGTAAGATAACATGGCGAAAACCGAACCGTAAAACTTATGTCAGAGTCGATCAACCGACAACAGAGATACTACTTGTGTGGTCGAAAGCTAGAATAGATCGCCCTCGAAATCAGGCGTGGTCGAAAAGACCAAAGACTGCGTGGTCAAATAGGTCCGATCCGACAATGTAACGATACAGAAATACTACGTTGTCGCGCACGACCGAGGAGCAAGAATTTAGAGATCTTTTGCACGAAGATCCAAAATGAATGAAACTTGAAACTTAGTTCGCATAAGATCTCGGAAGTAAAAATACCAAGAACCTCCAAAGTCTTTACAATGTAAGAGGAGAAACCAAAGTTGAAAACTCGAAAAAGAGAGCTCCAGAGGCGTAACCACGTAACTCGGTTTTCTGATTTCGCTTTTGTTCTCGGGAATGATCTTATAGCGGTACCAAAACAACTTCCCGCCCCGAGCAAGTGAAGCACAAGCCAACTCTCGATAAAACACATATGATCAAAAGAACACGAGAGGGCAAACAGATCAAAGAAATCATCTCAAGAACAAAAACTGAGAAGGATACAAAGAGATGAATCCAATCTTTTCTATTTCACATGGAGGTTTCTACAGCCACTCCATCGGAGGTACACGAGCATCCATGCTCTACCCAGAGACAACTCACACAATAGAACAATAAGGCTCAGAGCACTCGGGGACGACCTCCCTTCGCTCCTGAGACCTAACCTCTCTATTTATAGTCTCACACGCTAACGGGTCTCAACAGACCACCGTTCTGAGAGAGTCCAGTGCTGCGGTGCCTCCAAGTGCTTTGCCCATTACCCAAAGGGCAACGGCCCACCGCTTGCCCAATAGCACCACCAACTCCAGTGCTTTCCCTGAGGACACGGCTTCCTTTGCGTGCTTTGGCATTTCTCCAAATGCCCTTCAGCCTCCCAAGCTTCCTCCTCATGCCTTTCTTTGCTCGTTACACCACTCGGGCAAGACCACGTCCTCTTCGGCTTCCACGTCGCTCGGACCTCAACATCTCCTATGTCTAGTCCCGACCTCTCTAAGCCTCACCAAGACATGTCTCCCAAGACTGCAACCATCCGATCGGACCTCCGACTCTTCCGTAGTCTAGTCTTGGTCTATTCCGCACACGACCGCACCCAACCTCCTCGACTGCCGGACCTCGGCTCCTCCCCGAGCCTAGTCCCGGTCCTCCTCGTTGTTGCCCGTCATGCTCGGCTCTGCGCCCAGCTCCGGTTCCTCGCCTCCCGGCCGCAACCACCTCACCACTCGATCATCTTGGCGCCTCCGACCGCCCGGACCTCAACACCTCCCGTGCCTAGTCCGGTCCTCCCACGCTCACCATGAAATAGCTCAAGTCCCGCACCACACGACAAGCAAACCATCACATAGCACCGCACAATACACATGCACCATCAATCGGCACAAGTATCACAAAGACAACACCGGTCAGAAATTCCCTACGACCACTCAAAAGCACAACTCAAGAGGTGGTCAAGCCCGAAGACTTCCCCTTCCTTTGATCACACAAAGACGTCGTCACGACCACCTCAAAGCTCGTTATGACCATGCGACACAAGCTATGACTATCGCTAGCTACGACCACACACGTGTCTCGCTACGATCACCGCCAAACAGAGAAACTAAACTCGCACCGCTCAATGAGCTCACACCTTTTCCTCGTAAAATAGACATTGACAAACCCGTCTACAAGGTCCACAACAAGACAAGGAACCCAACCGACCAAACCTCACCGTAATCGGATATGAATTGCACCTCACGACCAATTTTAGTGATCCCGCACGACCACGGTCATCCAACCGATAACGTGGTCGAACGCGTTTCACCACGCTCAATTCTCGCGCTAACGTGGTCGTAGCTCCGAGCGCATAACGTGGTCGCACCACCGAAAGTGCCACAACGTAGTCGTGGCTCCTTTCCCACAACGTGGTCGAGGCCTCGAGCTCCCACAACGTGGTCGTGACGCCCACCGACCACGGCCAGTGGTCGAACGCCCGACCGCCCAACGTGGTCGAGGCTCCGATCCCACAACGTGGTCGTAAACCCTAGCGCCGAAAGTGCCACCACGGTCAAATCTTCCGAGGGCTCCGAACGTGGTCGTAGCCCGAGCGCCACAACGTGATCGAACGCTCCCAATTGCCAACGTGGTCGTAAACCCTTCCGACCACGCCAAAGTACTCGTCGACGCTTCTACCGAGATCCGATTACCACCAACGTGGTCGACGCTACGGCAGACTTCCGATCACGCTCAAATTCGCCGGACGCCACAACGTGGTCGAGACCACCCGATTGAGTTCAACGTGGTCGATAACCTTCCGACCACGACCACCATGGTCGACAAAGACTCGGAAGAGTTTCACCACGACCAAACGTGGTCGTGCGAACGTGGACAAGTCGTACCGACTTCATTTCGCCCGAGTTAAGACTTTGCAATAAAAGCCCAAAACAAACTCAATTTACCTTCAACCAAGGGTCAATTACTCATCATAAAGATGGGATCATCTCCACATGATCTCTCAATCTCCCCCTTGATGAGTATATTGACAAACACCGAAAAATATGAAGTTGAGTTTGTAGAAGTTTACATGGTCCAAGGAAGGAAAATGAAATTATGACCATGTCGATGTATGAATACTAGAGCAATACATAAAGAGCAAATTGATCTCCAAAGCTCTAGCAAGTTCCCAGAAGTTGAGAAATTTTCTTTTTCTCCAATCTATTCTCCCCCTTTTGGCAATAAACACATCAAGTATGCAAGAGAGAATAAGTCAAAATGATGGATGGAATGGCTGATTTGATTACTCAAAGTATGCAGAGCCATGAGAATTATCCAAATGACCAAAATGTATTACACCAAGCCATAACATATAAGTATGCTTCAAAGATCATGACTATGTATGTAAAGTGAAGCTAAGCAACAGAAGGTATAATCTGATTTTTTAGTTTGAAGTGCTTAGCAAGTCAAGTCAAACAAGATTTTAGTCTAGCTAATGATATCCACAAAAGATGCAAACCATGTCAATGAGCTAAATGGAATCGAGAAGCTAGTGTTGAGCCAACTAGAGTGCTATTTATTCAAGAATGGTACATTTGTTTAAGTACACTTGAAATTTTAGCAATTGAGCACAAATGACATTTTTCTTTAGAGATCACATGGTTGTTTTCAACCATCCTTTTATTCAGTCATGTGCTAGACCTCAAGCCTTATGCGACCACTTCAAGCAATGAGCTTAAGAAGATGATCTTGGTCATCCAAATCTCCCCGAGTTCATGCCTTGTGCAATGGCAAGCGCCTCATGAGAAGGAATTGGTGAGATCGGTTTTTCGCACAAAAGAGATCTTTTGCTTTTAATAGATTGTACTAACTTATGTGTCATCAAGAAACCAGATAGCTCAATCTATTGCTCAACTAAGATTCAAGACTCAACTCAGCCTATTTGACATGGCGAGAATCATAAAAGGATAACACAAGGCTGACTAGTCTCAAATATGAACAAGACATGAATTAGGTCAAATTTGGCATTTTTAATTAACCTATCATGGCAAAGACTTGACTACACATATAGAGTCATGATCAGATTAGCAATGGAGCACAAATCATGGCAATGTGTAAAGCATTGAAAGCATGTCATAACCGGATAATAATCAAGGCTCAATGTGGTTATATTACAATGCGAGAATGCAATGCGTAAGATCCACTCCCCTCAACATGTGATGCGACTTTTAGTTCAAGTTGAGTTTAAGTCAAAATTAAAATCTAGAAGTTCCCAAATGAACTCCCCGAACCAAAGCAATAAAAATCAAGAGTCGGCAAATAAATCAGAAAACAAAGTCCTTAAAGCATAGATAAGATATAGAGGATACTATGGTTCGATCGACTCATCTACCCTATATGTCTCCGTGACAACAAATTGCCGAGAAAAACGCACACCAGAGAGCAAACACGCACTGCTCACCCGAGGGTGGCCCAACCTCGCTAGAACCTAAAAGAAGTGAGTGAGCTCAACCTAGTGAGATAAGAAACAACTATCCCGAAGCACAAGATAAGAGCAAGAAGTCTAAGCAACTCAAAGAAGAGACACACTCTAACCTATGCTAGAAGGACTAAACCCAATGCACCAAAATGCGATGCAACAAGAAGGATCTGAAGCACAATTAATATGATAAAGCAGTAAAGCCCAAAGCTCCCCCTCACAATAGTCCGTAAGGGCAAACCACCCCAAGCTCTCCCCGCAGAGCTGAAAACCTCGTGCTATCCAAAGGCTTGGTGAAGATATCACCAACCGGTGGTCACTCACAAACCGGAGCACGATGTCACCCTTCTCTACATGGTCTCAAGAAAATGATATCTCGATATCGATGTGCTTGGTCCGAGAGTGTCGCATCGGGTTCTTAGCAATGCTAATCGCAGACGTGTTATCGCAAAAGAGCGGAACACGATCGATAGCAACCCAAAGTCCCGCAGAGTCGAGACCATCCAGCACTTGGCTACAAAGAATCGGTCGCAGCTACGCACTCGCCTCTGCGGTGGATCAGGTAACACCGGATTGCTTCCTCAAGACCAAGAAACGAGAGAAGTGCCAATGGTGGGGTGTTCGGTGCTCTTCCTATCTATCCTACAACCGCAAAGTCTCGCATCCGAATAGGCTCTAAGGGATAGACAGATGAGGAAGAGTACCGATACCATAGTCAATGGTAGCTCAAGGTACCGAAGATGCGCTTCACCGCTTTGGCGGTGAGATACGCGAGAGAAGCTCAAACCGCACAAAGACACACGAAAAGTGTATGTCCGGTCTCGAGGCGTTGAGGTACAAGAGAGAGCCAATCATACTTCGAACTCTTTTGATCAACGGCTCGCCGTCCTCATACGGGTCAAGTGTGGCCGTAGAAGCCATCGGAGTCGACAGCCGCTTTCCATCACTCATGTCGAAACGTCTCAGAGATCACGGTGTACTTGCCTTGATGCAAGAAGGTACCTCCCGAGTCTCGCTTGATTTGGAAGCCGAGGAAGAAAGTCAACTCACCCATCATGCTCATCTCAAACTCGGTGCTCATGACATCCGAGAGGCGTGAAACTAGAGCATGAGAAGAGCCGCCAAAGATAATGTCATCGACATAAATTTGGGCGAGCAAAAGGTCATTGCCAAGCCGGCGAATGAACAAGGTCTTGTCATCTTTACCCATCTCGAAATCATGTCTCAATAGGTAGGACTTAAGCCTCTCATACCAAGCTCTAGGGGCCTGCTTAAGTCCATACAATGCTTTGGAAAGCTTGTAGACATGACTAGGGTATTTGGGGTTCTCGAAACACGGAGGTCGTCGACATAGACTTCTTCCTCAATGAAGCCATTGAGAAAGGCACTCTTGACGTCCATCGGTAAAGCTTGAAACCTTTAGAAGTCGCAAAGGCAAGCGAATTCTAATGGCCTCAAGACGAGCTACTGAGGGCAAAGGTCTCCTCGAAATCCGCACCCTCAACCCGGGAGTACCCCTGCAACCAGCCTAGCCTTGTTTCGAATGACTACCCCATCCTCACTTTGCTTGTTCTTGAACACCCATTTGGTTCCAATGATATTGTGATCTCGAGGGGGCTTAACAAGCGCCCGCACCTTGTTTCTTTCGAAACTCTCGACTCCTCATGCATAGCATTGACCCAAGACTCATCGATAAAGCATGACAAACGCCCTTGGGCTCAAAAGAAGCTACGAAGGCGAGTGGAGATGTAAAAGCGACACGCCGGACTTGGAACGTGTGACTCGCTCAAATAGATCTCCAATCATCCGCTCGGAAGGATGAGATTTTGGATATGTCTTGGAGGTCTGGATGAGATGAAGAAGTGGCCTCTACCTCGTTACCGACGGGTAGGAACAGAGCCACTAGCTCCGAAGAAAGCGTAGGTAGGGGCGATCGCCTCGAGGTGCGGTGGAAGAGGGCACCTCAAGGGGTGGAGAAGGGACCGGATCGGGTAGACAACCCTCATCTCCATCATCCTCATCATCCACAAAGATGGTCTCGGATCGCTCTAGTGAACTCGAGATATCGGGCCTAGTCCCTGACCGCCTCATCGAAAGTTACCTCACGTGTTTCTATCATTTTGCTAGACTCAGCCTGCACCCTATAGGCCCATGAAGAGGTCGAGTAGCCTAGAAAGAGCCCATCACAAGATCGTGACTCGAACTTATCTAGGTTCCGGACTTTAGAATAAAACACTTGCAACCAAACACACGAAAATGAGAAACACTAGGCTTTCGCCCGTATCTCAACTCATAAGAAGTGCGGTGCAAGTGTGCCCAAGAAAACTCGATTAGAAACATGGCGCGGTGGCTATAGCCTCACCCAAAACTTCCGCGGTGTAGAGTACTCATCAAGCATCGCCCGGCCATCTCGACTGTGGTACGGTTCTTCCTCTCCACAACGCCATTCTCGCCGAGGGACGATGGGAAGAGGCGGTGCTCTACACGGTCTCATCACGAAACTCTCAAAGTAGGAATTTTGAACTCCGTGCCATTGTCATCGCGGATCGCTCGTAAGGCACCGGAAGCTCAGCGAAAGCCCACCGAAAAGACCTCGAAATGTGAAAACGTCTCATCCTTCGAGGCTAAGAAAACACCCAAGAGTACCTCGAGAAGTCATCGACCACGACAAGAACATACCACTTCCTCCTGCAGATTGCACTCGAGCCGGTCCGACCGTGTCCATGTGGAGCAATGTCCGGTGCATCGGTCATAGTCATTGTGTGGGAGGGTGAGAAGCGGCAACCATCTTGCCGCGTCTTGGGCATGGAGCGCAAACAAGATCTTTGACCATCTTGAGTTTCGCGAGACCACGAATGAGATCGTGGTCGCTAACTCGGGTCAAATGGTCAAATCCAATATGACCAAGTCTCCTATGCCGAAGGAAAGGTCGGGACTCGTAAGCAAGCAAACAACGGAGAGGATCACCAAAAGACTCGGAAAAATCAGCACGAAAGATCCTCCCAAAACGAGAGATCCCGCAAACCGGATCACCAAGAATCAAGAATTTTGCAATTGTTTTCTTAAAGCTCACCTCGAAATTGTCATCGGTGGTCGAGAGACCGAGAGCGATTGTCCGCAGACTTGCTAACTAAAGCAACATCTTTCAAAATAAATGAATCATTAATGCGACAGTACCTTTGGCGATGACGCCCAGATGAAGCATCTCCAAGGTGATCGTCTCATCACCGGAGCTCGGGCAAGGAAGAAAACCAACGGAATCTCCGGTCACGTGTCGTGAACACCCGAGTCTACAAGCCAAACCTTTCCTTCCCTCGCCCGTGAACCCGAGTCAACAAGAGAGCAAAGTCTCGATCTTGGGATAAATCAACATAGATTTTGGCACCCAACACCGAGTCACACGTCGAGCGTAAGAAGTAGTCACACACGACCGACCTCTAACTACCCCACGCCTCGTCGCTCAGAAGCGGAAGGTCTATGTGCGCACTGAAGTCATTCTCGGGTCCGACTACTACGGAGAGCGAGTCTGAGCACCCAAGACCTGGCGATCACGCCGCGGGTAGCTATCTCGATGGAAACGAGATCTACCCTCAGGACGGCGGAAGTCACGACCAGAGGGAGCACGAGGACGAAAAACAGAAAACTCAGAAAAACCAAGTCCTCGGTGCTGCCCAAAGCTACCAACAGTAGCAAACCTAGACCTCGTGTTGGTCTTAGGTGCACTCAAGGTCTGGGGCTGACCCTGAATACGCCTAAGAGACTCAGCACGGTCTCTTTGCGCGATCTTGGCGCGCTTGAAGCATTGGTCAATCAGATGCCCATCCTTACGGCGGAAGGTGCAATGATACCGCCATCCGAGGGGTCAAGTAGCATGAGATGGCTTCGCCGAGAGGTCAAGCTGCGGTGAAATCACCTTGTCGTCGAAATCCCTTGGACAAAGCCCACGATCTAAATTGAACTTTCTTGTTCTTGGCTTGACCTCGATCACACTGCGGCTATGGGTCCGAGCACCACGGTGGATGTTTTCTCACATCCTCACGGAAATTATATCCTAGACCCTGTTTGAACTTGCAAATTTTTGATTGGTCTAGAATAAGATTGAGATCCTTCTTGCCTCCTACAAATTTCTCAAGAGTGTTCATAAGGTACTGACACTCCCGAAAGAGAGAGGTGCAAGAAGAGCAAGGAGGAGGAGAAAGAACAACAGGAGGAGAGGAAGAAGAACCAACAGAAGGAGAGCGAATAGCACGTGCGTATTTTTCCTTATGCACGGCCACCTCAAGCTTGAGGGCTTCGCAGAGGACACAGGGGCAGCCCTAATCCTAGCCATTTGGTTCTCGTACCTCTTCCTAAGCGCCTCTACCATGTCCTTATCCTTTTCCAACATTTCAAAGACGAAAGCATGGGAAGGATGTGGTTTTCTAGAAGGTCCTTAGTTAGCTTCACACACTTTTCATCTAAGGCAATCAAATCAGATTTTAGTTTATTACAACTTTTGCATGGTGAGCTAACAGGATCCTTAGAAGCATACTGAGCCATTTTCTTATTATTATCAACAAATTCTTGAAACTGTTTGGAGACAGATTCAAGTTCAGCAGTTAGTTTAGGACAATTCACACAAGAAGCAATAGGCTCAAGTAGAAAAGCTTGTAATTCAGCAATTTTATGATCTGCCCGTTTTAGGTTCATCTTCAAATTGTTACAACTTTCACAAGTCTCGGGCGGATCGAGAAGCAATGTATAAAGACCTCTAAAAGCATTATCCTTATCCTCACATGAGGTGCAAGAAGTAGTCTCAACGGTAGATGAAGGAAAACAATCCTAGACATCTCTAGTTCAATGAGCGCACTAACATTCTCCACCTTAACAATGTCTAGTTCAGAGGACAAACTATCATGCGAGGTCCTTAGTTTCTCCATGTCTCCAAGCAAAGCACGGTAGTATCACATCGTCACGGGAGGGAGCAGATATAAGTGAAGTAAGCTCCCGTGACAATCTATCTACTTCCTTCTCTAACTCGGTACACCTAGACTTAGCTCTAGCATGAAAACCACCTAGCTTAAGAAAAGCATGATTGAGCCGATCGTAGGTGGGACATACTCGTCCGAGTCGGAGTAGAGCTCATTGTCACGATCTCGCCTCAAGGGCCATGAAGCACATGCCGAGAAGTCGTCGCCGCTCTTGGGTTCTTGATCACCCGTCCGTCGTCGTCGCTCCATCCCTCCACTTCGCCGAGGTCGAGGTCGCCGAAGCGGCGAGGACGCGGTGGAAGAGCTTCTTGGCCTTCCCAAAGTTGCGGAACGGCTTCTTGCCTTGCGTCGGAGTTGGGGCCTTCTTGTTGCGGTTCTTGTCGGAGTAGTCGTTCTTGCCGGAACCGCCAACGTCAGTTTTGCCTTTCCCCACTTTGGGACAGTTTGCTCGAATGTGGTTGGGGCCACCACACTCGAAACAAATCACGGGTCCTCTTTTCCTTCCGTCCCTCCTCCTTTGTAAGCATGGGAGAATCTCCGTGCGAGGAGGGCTAGTCGCTCATCCGCAAGTCGCTCTATCGATCATCGGTTATGTCACGTAGAGCAGCAAGGGAGAAACCGCAAATCGAATCAGAAGAGAGGCCCGAAGAAGAAACGGGATCGGTGACCAAGGCCATCGACTGTGACTTCGACCTCACGAGACAACGTCAATCTCGTGAGTCTTGGCGAGTACAGTAGCGTCAAGAGTCGTGGTCGAGAGGTCCGTCGTGTCTTTGATGGTGGTCACTTTCATCTCCCAAACACGCAGATCGAGTGCGGTGAGCATCGACGAGCGTTGTCCGAGTCGGGCACGTGAGACCGACCGCTCGGAGGTTGCTCAAGATCTTGTGAAACGCGCAAAACACTCATCAAGGGACTCGCCGGTGAGCATTTCAAACTTGTTGTAATCTCGCTTGGCGGTCTGTCGCACTGCCTTTATTTGGGTGGTGCCCTCATGGTAAGCATTGAGGGTCGCCCAAATATCGAAAGCAGACGGAAGATGAGATATGCGGTCAAACTCACTACGACTCGAGCCCCAGGTTATGATGTTCCTTGCCTTAGCGTTTGCCTCAACGTCGACCATGTTTCCGACATTGACGCCCTCATCGCCAGGAACGACAAGAACCGAACCTTCACCTTCCTCCGGATGGTATACCCCCGAGCACGGATGTATGTTTCCATTCGGCTCTTCCAGAAGGGGTAATCCAGGCCATCAAAGACCGGAGGCTTAGTGGAATACTTGTCCGTCGCCATGGCTCTTGAGACCGGTTAAAGATCTATCGAGAAGAGCTAACCGGCTCTGATACCAATTGAAGGACCGAAATGGCAACAGAGGGGGGGTGAATGGTGCCTTAAAACTTCCTCCCAAGTTCTCCTTCTCCTTTAGCTAGAGAGCTAAGAAGTCGAAAACAAAGCTCAACCGAACACAAAGAACAATAAAACAAGAAGTCGAATCAAGACAACCGTAGTCGTAATCGTGAAAGCGTGTCGGGTTTTGACCGTGGTCGTATGGGGTGAGAACAGACCAGCACACGCAAGACCACCGCTACACAGATGAGGTCGAACGACCAGAAACAGAAGATAACACTGGCGAAAACCGAACCAGAAAACTTATGCCGTAGTCGATCAACCGACAACAGAGATACTACTTGGTGGTCGAAAGCTAGAATAGATCGGCCACGAAATCAGCGTGGTCGAAAAGACCAAAGACTGCGTGGTCAAATATTTGCCGATCCGACAATGTAACGATACAGAAATACTCGTTGTCGCGCACGACGCGAGGAGCAAGAATTTAGAGATCTTTTGCACGAGATCCAAAATGAATGAAACTTGAAACTTAGTTCGTACAAGATCTCTGGAAGTAAAAATACCAAGAACCTCCAAAGTCTTTACAACAGAAGAGGAGAAAACCAAAGTTGAAAACTGAAACAGAGAGCTCCAGGAGGCAGAACCACAGAACTCGGTTTTCTACAGATTTCGCTTTTGTTCTCGGGAATGATCTTAGCAAGCAGCCGTAAAACAACTTCCCAGTCCTGAGCAAGTGAAGCACAAGCCAACTCTCAGATAAAACACATATGATCAAAAGAACACAGAGAGGGCAAACAGATCAAAGAAATCATCTCAAGAACAAAAACTGAGAAGGATACAAAGAGATGAATCCAATCTTTTCTATTTCACATGGAGGTTTCTACAGCCACTCCATCGGAGGTACACGAGCATCCATGCTCTACCCAGAGACAACTCACACAATAGAACAATAAGGCTCAGAGCACTCGGGGGACGACCTCCCTTCGCTCCTGAGACCTAACCTCTCTATTTATAGTCTCACACGCTAACGGGTCTCAACAGACCACCGATTCTGAGAGAGTCCAATGCTTTGCGTGCCTCCGTGCTTTGCCCATTACCAGGGCAACGGCTCCACCGCTTGCCCAATAGCACCACCAACTCCAGTGCTTTCCCGGAGGACACAGCTTCCTTTATGTGCTTTGGCATTTCTCCAAAATGCCCTTGCCAGCCTCCCAAGCTTCCTCCTCATGCCTTTGTTTTCTCGTTACACCACTCGGGCAAGACCACGTCCTCTTGGCTTCCACGTCGCTCGGACCTCAACATCTCCTATGTCTAGTCCCGACCTCTCTAAGCCTCACCAAGACATGTCTCCCAGTACCTGCAACCATCCGATCAGACCTCCGACTCTTCCAGAGTCTAGTCTTGGTCTATTCCGCCGCACACGACCGCACCCAACCTCCCCGACTGCGGACCTCGGCTCCTCCCCGAGCCTAGTCCGGTCCTCCTCGTTGTTGCCCGTCATGCTCGGCTCTGGCGGTTCAGCCCGGTTCCTCGTCTCGGCCGCAACCACCTCACCACTCGATCATCTTGGCGTCTCCGACCGTCGGACCTCAACACCTCCCGTGCCTAGTCCCGGTCCTCCCGCCTCACCATGAAATAGCTCAAGTCCTGCTGACCACACGGACAAGCAAACCATCACATAGCACCGCACAATACACACAGACCATCAATCGGCACAAGTATCACAGCACAACACCTGGTCGTAAATTCCCTACGACCACTCAAAAGCACAACTCAAGAGGTGGTCGAAGCCCTGGAAGACTTCCCTGCTTCCTTTGATCACACAGCACGTCGTCACGACCACCTCAAAGCTCGTTATGACCATGCAGACACAAGCTATGACTATCGCTAGCTACGACCACACACAGGTCTGCTACGATCACCGCTCAAACAGAGAAACCAAACTCTGCACCGCTCAACAGAGCTCACACCTTTTCCTCAGAAAATAGACATTGACAAACCCGTCTACAAGGTCCACAACAGCACAAGGAACCCAACCGACCAAACCTCACCGTAATCGGATATGAATTGCACCCTCACGACCAATTTTAGTGATCCCGCACGACCACGGTCATCCAACCGATAACGTGGTCGAACGCGGTTTCGACCACGTTCAATTCTCGCGCTAACGTGGTCGTAGCTCTCCGAGCGCATAACGTGGTCGCACCACCGAGTGCCACAACGTAGTCGTGGCTCCTTTCCCACAACGTGGTCGAGGCCTCGAGCTCCCACAACGTGGTCGTGACGCCCACCGACCACGGCCAAAGTGGTCGAACGCCCGACCGCCCAACGTGGTCGAGGCTCCGATCCCACAACGTGGTCGTAAACCCTAGCGCCGAGTGCCGACCACGGTCAAATCTTCTGAGGGCTCCGTAACGTGGTCGTAGCCTGAGCGCTACAACGTGATCGAACGCTCCCAATTGCCAACGTGGTCGTAAACCCTTCCGACCACGGCCAAAGTACTCGTCTGTTGCTCTACCGAGATCCGATTACCACCAACGTGGTCGTACGCTACCGGTAGACTTCCGATCACGTTCAAATTCGCCGGGGACGCCACAACGTGGTCGTAGACCACCCGATTGAGTTCAACGTGGTCGATAACCTTCCGACCACGACCACCATGGTCGTCAAAGACTCGGAAGAGTTTCGACCACGACCAAACGTGGTCGCACGAACCGAGGACAAGTCGTACGACTTCATTTCGCCCGAGTTAAGACTTTGCAATAAAAGCCCAAAACAAACTCAATTTACCTTCAACCAAGGGTCAATTACTCATCATAAAGATGGGATCATCTCCACATGATCTCTCAGGAAGAGTATAGACATTGCATGAGAAGGCCAAGATTTTAAGATCTTGAAGGAACTCTGTTCTGAGAGCAATCCTAAAACAATTAAATTGTTATTTGTTAGATTTAATTGTTCTTTTAAGAGGTCGATGGTTATGTTATTTTCAGATATCTATATTCTTTGAATATTTATATGAGTATGAATGGCGTTTGAGTTATATAGTTTTATGCTAGATGACCGCATCATTGTGCTCTATAATGTAGTAACTATTATCACTTTAAAATTTAGAGGAATTATAATTATATAATTATAGAGGAATTATATTTATGCTTATATCGCAATTTTTTTATCCTAATAGACCCACAAATTGTCGAATACCAACATGTCATCGGCGCATTCTTCAACATCATCGCCGGAGGCGTCCGCTCCAAAATCAAGACGCCAAGGAAGAGGGCTATCAAAGAAGCACGAGGGCCGATTTACCATCACACAAGTCGATGTATCGGGGTCCCTCTTTCCTCCCAAAGCGAAGCGCATGGAGAAGAACGATCGAATAGTTGCACGACAACAATTGAAATCACATTCGATTCGTGGAAGAGCGTGCCTGCGACTCGGAAACGTGAGCTGGTGACAGAAATTTTGGCATCGTTCGAGATCCCAGAAGAACACCAAGACACCGTGCAACGACAAGCCTTGCTAGGGCATGCAAAGCATGGAAGAACTTCAAGAGCACGCTTGTCAAGGACTACGTGGAGAAGGACGAAACGCCCTTTCAACAATACCCATTCCTGGAACCACAATGGGAAGAGTTCAAGGCGATGAAGACAACCGAAGAGTTCAAAAGTACAAGTGCGGCGCACAAGGCCCTCCGGGCAAAAACACACACCCCACGACTTGGCACGGTGGGTATGCGGGTAAAATCCATGATGGAGGAGGGAGGACGAGCAGCGACCACGGCGGACATCGCCCGCCATTTGCCAATATCCCGGATGACCGCGCTGGAAATTGGATTAGAGCAAGGTCATCTACAATGACATCGGGGGATGTCTCCTTTCGAAACCCTCCAGACCAGCAAGTGTCTCAACGCTTGGTAAGATATCGATCGAACTACGTAGCTTGTAATTACTCCACAACTTCGTACGAAGTGAAATGACATATCGTGCTCTTGCAGGAAGCGCTGATTGTTGAATCTTCCCAGGGGTCATTCCATGGAACAAGGGAGAAAGATATACTCTCCGCGGCCCTGAGAAACAAGGAGCACCCGGGTCGTACGAGAGGCCTTGGGCTTTACGTTCCATGGAAACATGATTTCGAAGATGACTCCGAAATGTATCGGCGTCGTAAGAGAAACAAAGCCGAGCGTGACGCACGGCTTCGAGAAGAGCTCAAGGCTACTCTTAGAGAGGAGATAATGGGTGATCTGGCTGTTGCAATCAGAGATGAGGTGTGAAAACAGACGGAAAATCAGCAGCCGCCCGCCCTATGCTAGCTAGCCCGCACAACCATCCGAGTAGTTGTGCGTCCAATCCGACGCAAACCGAGGCCAGATTTTCTGTGGACGACATCCTGGTAATAATTATTATCTCTCGAATGCTTGCTCCATTGATAGGCCTATTTGATGAGCTAATTCTGTATCGTTATGTAGGAGCCAAGTGAGATATGCCTCCGTTCCCTTGTACGCTGCTTGGGGCCAGGCATATCGCCCAGTATCGGGGCGGTGGTGCACGGTCAAGCTTTAGCGCCAGCTTCATAAAAGTTCATGTGGATGGTGTGCATGTTAATTTTGAGGTCGTCCCGCCATCAAGCCGCCCACCGACGAGATCGTGGCTCTAGGGCGTGCCATTGGAACATTCATCCGGTGGCCTAAAAGCGACATCTCCTCGGAGGCTTCTTCACCGGTGGCGGACCGGATCTACGCACACGGTGCCATCTCCACCGCAAGACTTGTCTCCACCACCGCTAGCTGCACCGGTGCTATCTCCACAGTGCTCTTCTCGCCAGAGCAACTTGCCCGTTGCTACCTTTAAAGTCGACTCACCAGTAAAGTCGACCCACACCGAGGCGAGAAGGGCGCAAGGGCAAAGCACGAAGACCAATGATGATATTGGCCCGCACACGCCATTGGCCCGTAAATTCGTGCTTGGCAGCCGTTGCTCGAGAAAAGGGCCTCCAACCCCTACCAATTAGTTGCCGCAATTGCACAAGTGGTACATGGAGCAGTCCAATAAGCCGAGGGCTTAACGGAGATCGGTATCATGTCAAATTCGCGTTGGAGCATTTCCATCACGATTTTCAAGGCGTGTCTTCGTGGTCACCTTCGAGGACTTATTCGATCTTTTCACGCTCAACGCCTCGACGCCTCACTCATTCGATGTTGGGCCGTAAGTGTGCACAATCACGCCTCCGTTCATGTCATACCGATAAATGCCATATATAATTTGTTGCTTTCGTGTATATATGTAGACACGTGCGGACTAAAGCTAGAACATCCCGTCATCATCGGTTGGTTTCTTGGACCCACACTTGGTCGCCAGTATACCATCGACGAGGATATGTCCGTCGTCGAGAGGTACATTGCATCAGGGCTGCGGGCTCAACACAATAAGGATTATATACTTATGCCCTACAATCAAAACTTTCATTGGATTTTAATAGTCATTATACCAAAATGGAACAAGGTATATTACCTTGATTCCTTAAGTAAGAATAAAATGGACTTCACAGTTGTCGTCCAAGTAATCGATAGGCAAGTTTATTTTCTCCATACATACCTATATTGTACTCTTTCTTTCATTCAATGACTAAGGTTAACTTTTTGAATCACGAGGGGCGTTCGCGATGTACGTTGAAATGGGAGGTGTCTCAAGCAAGGGCCAAAGGCACGAGATATACTCGAGATTTTAAGGTATTCGCTATTACACATTAATTAATCCTATGCAGCATTCAGATTAATGCCTCTTGAATTATTGCTCATTCTATTTTTGCGGTGCCACCGCGTCACGGGCAACACATGTGGATTCTATGTTTGCCACCATATGGACCTACTCCTCGATTCCTCGAGGATCACCAATTCCAAGGTTTATCAATCTTTCCATATTTACTTCATACTTATCACGTTACATATATACGTACATTGATATCCCTATCGACAGGCTGCGTACATCCCGTCAACCGCATTGGAACGACCGATATTTCACGAATTCGAGGAGAGTTGGCATACTTTTGGTGGCTCAAGTCATAAAGTCGGAAGGACAGTTCCACTTGTGCACCATGAATATTTATTGCATTGTAATGCAAATGTAATGGATATTTTATTTCAATTCAATTGATTCATTTTGAAGTGGATACTTTATGTTTGTGAATGAAATGTGATGTGTATTGGATGTTTATGGATGCCTTATATACTTGTTCATCCGCTTGTTTCAGAGGGCATGGCTAGCATTTCCTGAGGCTAGCCAATAAATAGGAATAGATTTAGGGTAGAAGGAATATCACAGACGGTTTTAGTTAAAACCGTCAGGATACTGATAATCCCGCACGGTTTTAATTAAAACCGCGGGATTATCAGTATCCTGCACGGTTTTAACTAAAACCGCTCGTGATTATCAGCTATCATAGACGGTTGAAATACCGTCTGTGATGACCTCGTATTATCACTGACCCATAAATTCAGACGGTTCGCAAAACCGTCTGTGATGATGTTTTCAAACCGTCTGTGATGACATTTCCTGTAGTAGTGATTGCACTGCCCAACCTTTGTCGGTTGGGTTTCATTATTGGTAATATGGTTTTCATGGCTTCTAAATATAGGCTCTATTCTTTCCGGTTTCTAAAAGTGGTTTTTGGTTTTTGCTACAGTGCCTAACTTTTAAAAGGGATATTTTTTCAAGATGAGGTTTCCAAGTTAATTATATTATATGTTAAAGGCCCAATATCTGTATCAACCAAAATCGCAAGCGAGTATCTCTCTCTATAATCTCTATCACAAACAGCTAAAATTTAAAAATTTCAGCCAAAAATCATAAACCGCCGCGGTATCATATATTACCGCAAGTTAGTCTAGTTTACATTTAACTCATTTGTTGATCAAATGATCATGCAACATATTATGAGCAACGAACATGTCTTGGAAGCGCAAAATGTCGCTCGGCTCGCAAGCCGGCTAGAGCTTTTGAACAACACGGGCCGAGCGCCCCCTTTAACTGGTTAACTTTATGAGCCGAGCCACTTTGACTACCAAGCCCTGGCGGCCCAACCGAGCCCGGCTTGATCTGTGCGTGGCATCTATAAACGTGGTTTGTGAATATTTCAAATGCTACAGCATCCAAACAGTTTTCCTTTATTTTATTTTATGATTTGTCACATCTCAAGCGCATCTAGAACAGTTGGCAGTTTTCCTTTATTTTATTTTATTTTATGATTTGTCACATTTCTTCCAACTTATGCGTAGTGCTACCTCTAATTGCAAACATAAGTCGTTTGGTATCGACGCAGTCTCTAAAACATAATTTGACCATCGATTTTTAGAAAAATTTATTGCTTCCAATAAAAACAACTATATATTATGAAAGTACATTTCACACTAGATCTAGTAGTACCAATTTTATGTTGTCAATTGTGGTATTTTTTTATGTATGATGATCAAATCTAAAACATACTTTGACCATCGTTTTTTATAAAAATTTATTGCCTCCAATAAAAATAACTATATATAATGAAAGTACATTTCACACTACATCTAGTAGTACCAATTTTATGTTGTCAAATGTGGTGATTTTTTTTATATATGATGATCAAATCTAAAAAAGATTAACGGGCACAAGTTCTAAAACACTTAAATTGGAATCGGAGGTAGTATTACCCACTCCACTTGAATTCTGAATTCTGGTCAACATACTAGAGTTGGTAACCAGCAAACAAACCTGCAGGCACAAGAAAATTTCTGGTCTGCAGACTGGTCAATACTAAGCATAACATAAAGTAGTCTTACCTCATAAATAAACTAGCACATCATTAGCTTAAAGTTGATGTGTTCGTTTTGTACAAGAAAAACAAAGGTTGGTGCAGTAAACCAAAACAGATACCTCCCCAATTCCAGCATCCTGCTCTTCAGATCTCTGAACAAATCCATGACTGGTCCCATTGTATGGCACAACAAATTAATATATATATATATATATATATATATATATATATATATATATATATATATAAGTTGATATCTTCCCCAAAACTAACTTAAGAAAATAACAACACGTTGTTCGTCCAAGCTTGCTCACATGCATGGCTAAGTAGAAGCTATATACACACATATTTAAAAACGTCTATGATAATCTGAAATATCACAGATGATTTTTATTATAAAATCGCCTGTGATATTCCATTATCACAAACGGTTCAGCGGTAAGAATCGTTTGTGATACTCCTTTTTCCTACCACAAACACCACAAACTACCTTCAAATTAAAATCGTCTGTGATAGTATATATCACAGACGGTTTCACAAAACCATCTGTGATTTGATGTTTAGTATTAGACTTTTTATAGCAGTGATAGCCCCACAAAGAAAGAGCCCCATTATCCCCGCTCCAGGATCGTGGACAATAATTTTTGTTGTAGCATTGAGTAAACTATGATTGGGCACATCATAGTTTACTCATACAATATTTTTTGCTGTAGCATTGAGTAAACTATGCATTCATTCATGCCTTTGCCAGCCTACAAGCCCTAGGGCTGTTCATATCCTCGATCCAGCACTGATGAAGACAAAGGAGGGTTCAAATCCTCGGAGAAAGATAAGATGTAAATAAAACAATGGTATCTTTGACTTAACAAAGAGAGAGGATGAGAGATGATAGGAGTCTCACCTGGAGTCCAGTGCAAATGTCTTGGGCAATCCAGATTATATGTTTCTTTCTACTCTATGTCGCATGTCATGCATGTATCGAGCAGGGCTAATTAGGCTTAAGTTCGATTCGACATATAATACAGGTATTGCCAAAATATAATACCTAGGTTTTGACTTCTCAGGCCTAAACAAAAACCTAATGTTGTGAGAGTATGTTTTGAAAGATATAGGCCACAAAACACTAGAGTCTGTGGTTTAAATGGAACAGACTTCTGTTGTTGTATTTGTATGGTGCTTGATTCAAAAGTTAATTAGCTGTCCATAAGAAGGTAGGAATACTAGTTTATCGACCTTTCAGCATAGCATGTGAAAGACAAAAAAGGCAAAATATGGGTTGTTCATATGAGGTGCGGTTCATGATTTTTGGCTGAAAATATGAAAAAAAGTGTCTTTAGAATGAGCAGACGAGCAGTAGGAAAAGTGGGTGAGAGATACGTACACGAGATAGGAGCGAGAAGAGTGTAGTGCGTGATACGCTTGTGACCACCTGTTTTATACCTAGAGCGAGACGGAAGCGAGAGAAATATGGAAGTTGTTTCGGAAAGCCGGGTTTTTATATTGAATTCTGATTTCTCCACGTAGAAGCTAGAAATAGAGGCCAATAGCTTATACATGCACGCATTATCTCAGGACACACATTGTCATAGGATGTATCAGAAGTTTTTACTTCCATAATATATATTTTTTGGGAGGTGATTTCATGTTCTTTCAAATAGTGAATTACACAAATATTAAAGCGCCCTTAAGAGCATCCACAGCGTGACTATTTTGTGGCCTCTAATAAGAGAGAGAATGCCTTGTAAGCTACCTCTAAACACTGCGCATAATAGCCTCCAAGCAAATTTACATAGCATTGCCTCTAGGGCTAGAGACTGCCTCCAATGAATAAAAAAATTCTATAGCCCCACCTGTCAGTTGGGTTGGATGGGATGTGGAGTAGGGATTGGGATGGATGGAAATTGAGTAGGCAATTTTTTTTTTGCTTTTTTATTACAGTTGTGAGCTCCATCTTAAAAGCAGTAGTAGTTTTCATAGATTGTACAAAATTGTACAAAATTATACTAAGCTTAGAGGCTGTCTGTGGGTCCCAGATTAGAGGCTATATATGTAGCCTCTAAACATTGTGGATGCCCTAAGTATGGATTAAAACTATTTACCCCTTGGTTGATGTTTTAATATTTGTGCATGTTTATGTGAGTGAAAAGCATATAATCATTATTTTTATACATCCAGTCTAAATATTCGCAACAACGGTATTGGTCAACGCACAAATTTAGTTTGACAGCACACTTCCGTCAGTGACACTTTTGTTGACTATGAGTAAAGTAAAATTCTTAATTTAGAAAGTTTTCTCTCAGTTAATTCCATTCCTTCTACACTTTACTGTTGCTATCCCTCTCTGTCCCCGCATGCATTCATTTTGTTCAAATTTGCTCACCAGAGTAGGATTCTAGTGGGAATTCTTCATGAAACCTCCTGGTATGATATTCCTGACTACAAAATTCCTTCATTCCAAACTAGGCCACGGCATACATAGTTTCCCTATAAAATCTGTATAATAATCTTTCATACAAAATGTACCAAATATGTGTGATGATGAAAAATGTACTTGTTGTGGCTACAGGCCAAACAGTAAAGAAGGAGACTAGTAGAAGGAGAAGAGGAGAGACAGATCTGTGGAAGAGTTGGTAAGAATGAGAGGATACTCCTCCTCCTGCCCCTCCTGGGGGTTTATATACATGCGTGGGGTAGAATGGGAAATCTTCATTCTACCCCTTAATACTTACAAAGGCTTAGGGTACATTGGTATATTTATATTGGTATATTTCTCTACACTATCGGGCCTATTACATATTAGGCCAGTTACAAGACCCAGTCACGGGGGGTTGGGCCACCCCCACAATAGTACCAAATATGTTGATGATGAAACAACTACTACCTTGGGGCTGGTCAGGGTGTGGGTGCCCGAGCTGCTGCTGTTCGTGGCCGTGGAGTGGCTGCACAAGCATTGCAGCAAGGAGGAGGTCCTTACGGACGAGGCTATAGCCCCCGTGCGCACAACAATGACCACAATTTACAAGCTACTTATGAATATTAAGATGCTTATGTTGACAATGAAGGTTATAGACAGCCACCACCACTCCGTCATAATGCTGCCCATGGCAATGATGGTCACCATCATGGTCGCTGTGATCGAGATGATCCAGATAGTGTTACTCAAATCAAGTTGAGTGTTCCAAAATTTATAGAAAAAGAAGACCATGATACATATTTTGTTTGGGAAGAACAATGTGATCAGATTTAATGTGTGCACAATCTCTCTTATGCAAAGTAGGTACATGTAGTTTGTGTGGAATTCTCTGGTTATGCATTGACTTGGTGGAACCAATTATAGGAAAACCATCTTCAATTGGGTCGAGATCATATCAACACATGGGAAGAAATGAAGCACATGGGACGTTGTTTTGTTCCGGAATAGGCTGCAACGTCTTACTCAAGGATCATGTACAGTGGATGAATACTATAAGGAGATAGAAACACTTCTGATTCGCGCTAGAATTCAAGAAGATGAAGAGTCTAAGATGGTGAGATTTTTTATGGTCTTAATGAAGAAATTTTAGATACTGTTGAGATGTTTCCTTATAACACTCTACAGGACCTAGTGGACCAGGCAAAGCGTGCTGAGAGAAAAGTTCAATGCCATGGTCATGCTCATCCTTCTTCGAGCCGTCCCTCTGTAGCACCTTGGCATTATTCGCATCAGGGTCAATCTAATGTTGGCTCCTGATCTCAGAGCACACCGCACAGTATGTCATTTCCTGCTGCTAGTGGAAGGCAATTAGCTTATTCAGCATCATCACATACACCTTGCAATGGTGATAGACGTCTAGCTGCATCCATAGGGGCATCTTCAACCACTCCGGCTATGGCACCTTCTAGACACAGCCGAGAAATTAAGTGTTTCAAGTGCAAGGGTGAGGGCACATTTCTTCTGAGTGCCCTAGCAAGAGGGTCTTGATCGTTAATGAACAAGGAGAGTGGGAATCTGAGAGTGACCCTAAGGAAGATGAAATACATGATGCAGAGGTTGACATGGGTGACAAGGCTGATTATGATATTCAAGCTGATGAGGGAGATAATAATTGTTTTATTTCTCGCCGAGTGCTTAGCGTCAATGCAGTGAAAGAGAAGAAGGGACAGCGGCACTATTAAAGGAAAGATATGTCTGATCATTGTTGACAATGGAAGTTGTAATAATATTGCTACTTCAGATTTGGTGGAAAGATTGAGCCTAAAATAGCGATACCATCCTAGCCCGTACAAGATGCAATGGCTCAATGATTATTGTTTGCTACAGTTAACAACATTATGTCAATCTAGTTCTCTATTGGGAAGTTCCATGATCTGGTAGAGTGTAATGTTGTTCCAATACAAGCATGCTAATTGTTGTTGGGACATCCTTGGTTGTTTGATCATGATGTTCAAATTAGTAGCCGAGGTAACTGACTTTCTTTCATATATAAAGGGGAGCACATCTCTTTGCTTCCTTTGACATCGGAGGAAATTTTGATGGATGATCTGAAAAGAAAAGAGAGAGAGAGAGAGAGAGAGAGCAAGAAACACTTGAGTGAGAACCACCAACATAGTAAGCGAGTGAATCCAAAGCCGAATAAAACCCCACAGCTAAAAGTAACCAAGCCACAGGAAAAAGATGGTTTAGTCATATAGCTAGGAAGGGGATACAAGAGAATTGAGATAACCCAATTCTACGTTCTTTGTAATCTTGTACAGAAAAAACTTTTATCCACTAATGAGTTACCCTCTGAAAGCATCTAGGCCCTTAAAAATGATTTTGGTAATTAATGAGTTTATATGAATATGTGACTAACTATTTAATGAGTGTTTAAAGGTTAAGTCCAGATTATGATTGACAAATGCAAGCCAAAGGACAAGGTTGAAGATCAAACATGGCTCAAGATAAAGGTATATGTAGAATATGATCCCTTTTTCCATTTTACCGGTCTTAGGAGAATGGTGGAAGACCGGATTATAGGTTAAATAATCGTACCATAAAGAGGGATCATGGCAAGTAGCTTGATAGCATTTTTTAAGTGTCCATGGATCAACTAGGATCATGCATTCCTGAAAAATCTGTTTTAAAAGCCAAAAGCGTGCTTTCGTCGGACGTGCGGTAGTTCCATAGATTTTAACGTCGGTACTACCGTCGAGCGGTAGTACCGCTGGAAAAATCGGAACTACCAGCGATCGGAAGTTCCGAACCTCAAGCGGACCCATTTTTCCAGAGAGCACCCTCCGGACGCATTTCCAAAATCTGAGGAAGCGGTAGTTCCATTGTCGAGCGGTACTACCGCCACGGGTAGTTCGGGAGGATCGGACCCTTTCTCCGAGAGAACACCTCCGGATGCCCTTTGAGTTTTAAGAGAGCGGTAGTTCCACTGCCGAGCGGTACTACCGGCTACTGTGTAGTTTCGGGGGAACCGAGCTTTTTCCAGAGTGACTTTTGGAGCTCGGCTCAGCGGTAGTCTGCGCCGACTTTCTTGTACTACCGGTGAACGGTAGTACCGGACTTTACAACGTCGGTAGTACCGTGCCGACGGTCCAACGGTCACTGCAGAGGCTCTGACATAGCCGTTCTGCTGCGTCAGATAGGGGAGCGGTACTACCGGCCTCGGACCGGTGAGTTCCGCTCATACGATTTTTCCGGAATTTGTTCCAAACGGCTAGTTTTGGTAGGTGGAAGGTATAAATACCCGTACCACTGCTCATAGACAGGGGCTAGAGACTCTATTGACCATCCTTGAGCATTGGTGTCGGGATCCCGGATTACCAAATCCGGACCCTCTGTGTATTACAGCACTAGTCCCAGATCAAAGCTAGTGCATACAGTTAAACAGTGATGATTACATTGCCAAAGACGAATATTACAATATTATAAAGAGTACTGACCAAAGGTCTTACAACACAAACGAGGTTTCTAGACCTCACAAATAAACACAAACACAGCGGAAGCAAATTAAACATGATAAAGTCCCATCAATACACCACAGGCAATTGACTGGGGGAACGCGACCTAAACGTCTGGAC
Source organism: Bonia amplexicaulis (assembly GCA_036346245.1). NCBI lineage: Eukaryota > Viridiplantae > Streptophyta > Magnoliopsida > Poales > Poaceae > Bonia > Bonia amplexicaulis. Next base: position 14,806,076 of record CM070755.1, on the reverse strand, counting down.
ATCCTTCATCAAATCCACCCGCGAAGTAGTTGTAGTCTCCTTCTTGAGTTTCATACTCCTCTGAGATATATTTTAGGTGTAGCATGTGAGTACATAAAGTACTCCGCAAGTCTTGGGAAAATGCAATAGATGCAAGGTTTAACAAAGAGGGCTATATGGCTCTTTTGCACAAAGCGACATTTTATTTCCAATACCAATAACTATTTTTGAAAGCGACAGTTTAACTGAAGTATTCACTCTAACTAAAATCATTAAGCATTTTTAATCGTAAAGATTCTACTACCAAGTTTGATACTACGGGTTCCAACCACCCACACTGGTTCCAGCCACCAGGACATAATCCCCGAGAGTTCCATCCACTCTCGGGTTCCCAAACTTTGTTTTAAACCAAAATAAAGATCTACCATGTGAAAGCATTCCTTGCGCCTTGACCGTGGGCACGGCTATTCGAATAGTTTTACACTGCAGAGGTTGTACACTTTACCCACAAGAGATAAGTTATCTTAATAGTCACCACGCTACCTTTGGCATGAGACCCAGATAATTCATCACAAAGCCTTTACCTTACTCTAGTCTAGCTAGACACCACCCGCTGAGGTTTCACCGCTGAAGGGTTAACCACCCGCATGAAGCCCCTCTTGCCGTATGAGTACAAGAACCTCGTCCCTCATCGTGAATAACCAAGAACCACGGTATCCACTTTCCATCGGTGGTACCTAAACTAGTCTATTATAAGTTAATCGCCTAGGTCGCACCCATATAGACATGTGGTTGTACCGGTAGTGCTCGGATCGACAAACACAAGAGTCGGTCCTTAATTGACTAGGCGGAACATACACTTTTCAAGATCTCGTGCTAACCGCACCAATCCAAACCAACCATCCGCCCGGTCTAAACAAATTTCACAATTGCTTTATTTCACAAGAACCGTGGCAACACCAATTGCCACTCACATCTGAACAAAACAATAGATCACTGAAATGTAATTACCATTCCAAGGTTACTAAAGTTATAAAGCATGTCTAAGCATCTTACTACCGATACAACAATTATCAAAGAATTTGTAATAATCTCAATAATGAGACAAAGGAAATCCTAGGGTGTCAAAGGTACATGGTTGTCAATGTCAAATGAGGGCATAACAATCATCGGTTTAACTATTACTTCTACAACAGAAATTATCATTTTATGTAACATAGCAATGCATTAACTTTTAAAATAATTTAAAAACATTTCTCAAACATAGGTTCAAGATGATCAAAGGAGACTTGCCTTCGTGGGTGAATTCCTGATTCTCTTGTTGCGGTTCTGCGAACTCTTCGATCAGATCGGATTCTACGTGCAAAACGAGAACACAAAGGACAAATAAATACAAATAAAAGTACAGATATTATAATAATATTACTGGAATGAAGTTTATAAATTTAGATGAATTTAGGGGGAAGTTTCAATGGAATCGGAGTTCAAACGAGGGAGAAAGGGTATTTGAAATTTGAAATTTAAATTTCAAAATATCAAGTAAATTTCAAAAATTTGAAATTATGGCAGAAATGTAAATATTGGAATTTTTGATGAATTTAGAAATTTGAATGGACTCAAACGGAGTTAGGATGAAAAAGTTATGGCCTTGGGAAGTTTGAAATCAGAGAAAATGAATAAACTGAATTTTTAGAATTATTTTTCTGAAGAAAAATGAATTATTGCGTCATGCTGACGTCAGCCCTAGGGAGGACCGACTGACAGGTGGGTCTCGGTCCATGGAGCGGCTTCACGGCGACGCGGGGAAGCCAAGAGTGGTGACGAGGTGGCGCGGCGCGGCTCGAGGCGGCGGCGATTTCTCGCCGGAGGTCGAGGCGGCGGCGGCGACAATGGTGCAGTGCCGGGCGCTAGGGCGGCCGTGAGAGAAAGGGAGTGGGGAAAGGAGGAGGAGGAATGGGGTGCTGGGAGGGTTTAAATAGGAGAATGGAGGGAGGCGGACGATTTTTGTAGTCGTGGAGGAGTGGCGGCGGTTGGCGGCGGTTGGAGGAGTGGGGTGGGGAGAGAGGGGAAGTGGGGGCGTGGGGAGAGGGGCGGTTAGGAAGAAGTGAGGATGGGGGAGGGAGAGGCCGAGAGGCGGAGGCGGTTGGGCGGGCGAGGAAGGAGGAGGCGGAGGTCGGGATGACAAAGTGCCGGGTGGCGGGGTGAGGGCCGCCGACAGGTGGGCTGGGCGGCAGTGAGAGAGGGTGTGGCGGGCGAGATCGGTCGGTGGCGGCGTGTAGAAGGATCGCCGTCCACGTGGCGGGCGAGAGGAGGAGAAGGCGGGATGGCGGGGCGACGTGGACGGTGATCCGGCCGTCCACATGGCGGCCGGAGGAGGAGGAGTTTTAATTTTTTTTTCCGAAAATGGTTTTTGTTATTCCGAAAATTGTAGATTCTTCATTAAGTCTTAGAAAAATATGAAATTACTTCCAAAAATTCTAGAAAAATTCACAGAAGTTTCTAGATATGTTTTGGACTTAATAAAATTATTTCCAACTAATGTTAGCTATATAATTTTACATTAAAATACTTTTAATTTTTTTAAATACAATTTTCAAACTCCGAAAACTCATAAAACCAAATAAATCCAAATAATTAATTTAACATAGGATTTTTACAGAAAATCAAAATATTATTTTATTTAATAATATTTTTAAGTTTTTACTTTAAATTACTTTTCAAATCCAGTTTTCTAAAAGCAGAAAATCAGGGCAAATCAAAATTCAATTTCACACAAACAAAACTTTTATTTTTATTTTAAACCAACTGAATTTAATTTTCAAATTTAAATAATTTTTTTTACTCCAAAAAAAAAATTGAAATAAACAGCTGGGCTGTTACAATTGGGCATTCACTCCACACCTACTTTCACTCTTGAGCATTCATTTGAGGTGTTTGAGCAAAAAGTGCATAGCATTTACTAGTTTGATCCTTGGCACTAGTTTGCAATCAAGCGAAGCTCGTGATTTGTTACTCTTGGTGCTTGCCGGCACCTGGACGATTGGGAGAAGCTTGATCGGTGATCTTCTCAAAGGAGCTTGTGAGAAGACCCCGTTTTCTTGTGAAGGTTGGAGCTCGCCACCGGAGCGGGAAGAGCTACCTCTAGTGATCGAGGTGTTTCGGCTTAATTTGTGGAGCCGGTTCGATTCGTTCGAGCTAACCTTAACGTGGATTAGTGGGAACCGGCAAGTTTCCGATACCACGGTAAAAACATTGAAGTGTGCACATCTCTATTTTGCTTTCTAATAGCTCTAAGTTTACTTGCTTAGTACTTTGTTTTACCCTTGTTAGAACTAGTATTGTTATTTGCTTGACTAGTATTGTGTAGGCTTAAATTATCTTTCATTCTTGTTCTTAGAATTAAAGAAATTTAATCTAGTAGAAAAGAAAATTTAAAAACCGCCTATTCACCCCCCTCTAGTCGGTATCCTTGATCCTACAAGTGGTATCAGAGCTTGGTCTCTCATTTTTAGACTTAACTGTCTAAAGAGAAAAGGATGGCTAGCGAGGGATTTGCTATAGACAAGGCACCTTTCTTTGATGTATCAAATTATGCTTATTGGAAAATTAGAATGTCAATTTATTTAAAGGCCATGAGTCCAAGCATTTGGAAAATTGTAAATGAGGGTTACGTCATGGCGCTTGATCCATTGAATCCAACGGATCAAGACGGGCAAAATGCTCATTTAGATGCCCAAGCAATGAATGTTATTTTTGGAGCTTTAAACGCGGATGAGTTCAATAGGGTGAGTAATCTTGAAACGGCTCACACTATTTGGACAACCCTTTCCGAAATCCATGAAAGGACATCCACGGTTAAAGAAGCAAAATTGCATCGGCTTAGGATTAAATATGAGACATTCACAATGTTGTCTCATGAGGACATCAATGAGATGTACACACGACTCAACAACATTGTGAATGAGCTCAAAGGCCTTGGTACTAACCTTTCCGATCTTGATATTGTGAGAAAGATGCTTAGGGCTTTTGGGAGAATACGAGATGTTGGTGACACTCTTCCTCAACTCACCGGAGTTAGCAAGAATGACTCCAACACAACTATTGGGCAACCTCATCACAAATGAGCTATACAAGAAGGATAAGGAGGAGCTCTTGGAGCAATCCTCTTCAAAAGGCAAAAAGATCACCGCCTTCAAAGCCAAAGCGGTGGTAAGTGAAGAATCCGAAGATGATGAGGAAAATTCCGAAGAAGAACTTGCTCTTCTAGTAAGAAGGATGAACAAGTTCATGAGAAGGCGTTCAAACCGAAGCGCAAACTATGACAAGGCAAAGAAGGGGCACTCCTACTCCAACAAGCGATATAGCAACATCCGTTGCTATGAATGTGATGAGAAAGGGCACATTGCTTCAAATTGCCCCAACAAGAAAGATGACAAAGAAAAGTCATCAAACAAGAAGAGCTACAACGGCAAGAAGAAGCTTTTCAAGAAGCTTCACAAAGATGGCAAAAATGAAGCCCACATTGGAGAGTGGGATTCCGAAGAGGAGTATTCCTACTGCGACACAAGTGAGGATGAGTCCTCCAAGAAGAAGGGGCTTGTCGGAATTGCAATCAAGGAGGCTCCATCACTATTCTCTACTCCAACTTGCCTCATGGCAAAAGGAGATAAGGTAAAATTCTTTGATGATGATGAGCCTTCATATGATGATCTTATGGATATGCTTGTTGAACTAAATGAATTTCTTGGAAAAGAGAAATCAAAATTTAAGATCTTGAAGAGGGAACATACATCTCTACAAGAATCTTATAAGGAGCTAAAGGAAGCTCATGATTTGGTTATCCATAAAAAATCTTGCACTAGCATTGGAATAACTTGTGATATTACAAATGAAATGCCAAGTGTAAAAGTATCTAAATCTAGCATATCTACATCATGTGATGAACTTCTTTCCATGCCATGCTCTTCTAATATTGATTCTAGAAATGCTCTATCTTTTGTCCATGATGATTTACTTGTTCATGAAAACAAAGATTTAAAAGAACAAGTGTTAAAATTGAACAAAAGCTTGGAGAGAGCATACAAAGGAAAAGCTACCCTTGATAAACTATTAAGCCATCAAAGATGCTCATTCAACAAAGAAGGACTTGGGTACATTCCCAAGAAAGGTAAGAAACCGGCATACAAGCCCTCAAGGTTTGTAAAAGAAAATGGTAAGTATTGTACAAAATGCCGGGATTTGGGACATGAGTCTCATAATTGTTCTAAGGGTAAGACTCAATCCATTGGTTTATATGACTCATGTTATATGCTTAGAAAAACTGAAAATAGAAATATTATTACTCATTTTATTGGCACCTCGATTTTGGGTGCTAAAAGGAAATCCATTTGGGTGCCTAAAACTTGGTTACTAACCTCCAAGGACCCAAACAAATTTGGGTACCTAAAAGAACTTGATTCTCTTTTGTAGGTGAACTACAAAACCGGTGGAAGGCATTGGGTGTTAGATAGTGGATGCACCCAACACATGACCGGAGACCGGAAAATGTTCACCACCTTTGAAAGCGGGAGCAATGAGAAAATCACCTTTGGGGATAATAGCAAAGGAAAGGTACTTGGTTTGGGTAAAATTGCTATCTCCAATGACCTTTCCATTTCCAATGTATCTTTAGTAGAAACATTAAATTTTAATTTGCTATCTGTTGCTCAATTATGTGATTTAGGCTTAACTTGTTCCTTCTCTAAAGAAAATGTCATTATTTCAAAAGAAAATGAAAAGGAGATTGTTTTCAAAGGTTTTAGATTTGGAAATCTTTATTTAGTGGATTTCACTTCAAATGAGTCTTGCTTAAAAACTTGTTTAATTGCAAAAACATCTTTGGGTTGGTTATGGCACAGAAGGTTAGGTCATGTGGGTATGGTTCAACTTAAAAAGCTTTTCAAACATGACTTAGTTGTTGGCTTGAAAGATGTGAAGTTTGAGAAAAATAGACTTTGTAGTGCTTGCCAAGCCGGGAAGCAAGTTGCAAACTCTCATCCTTCCAAAAGTATCATGTCAACATCTAGGCCATTGGAACTCTTACATATGGATTTGTTTGGGCCAACAACCTATAAGAGTATCGGACGAAATAGTTATTGTTTAGTCATTGTAGATGACCACTCTAGATATACATGGGTGTTCTTCTTAAATGACAAAGGCGAAACCTCCGGAATTTTCAAAAGTTTCTCAAAAAGAGCCCAAAATGAATTTGATTTTAAAATAAAGAAAATTAGAAGTGACAACGGTTCCGAGTTCAAAACACTAAAATTGAAGATTTTGTGATGAACTTGAATAAAGCATGAACTTTCCACAACCTACACTCCGGAACAAAATGGAGTTGTAGAAAGGAAAATCGAACATTAATTGAAATGGCTAGGACAATGCTTGATGAATATAATACTTAGATAGATTTTGGCGGAAGCTATTAACACCGCTTGTCATGCCATAAATCGCTTTTATTTGCATCGTCTTTTGAAAAAGACTTCCTATGAACTTCTCATTGGGAGAAAACCGAACATTTCCTACTTTAGAGTATTTGGGTGCAAATGCTACATCTTGAGAAAGGGTGTTCGGCTCTCTAAATTTCAAAGTCGATGTGTTGAAGGATTTTTATTAGGATACTCTTCAAATAGCAAAGCTTATAGAGTTTTCAATAAAAATTCGGGTTTAGTTGAAGAATCTTGTGATGTGCAATTTGATGAAACTAATGGCTCTCAAGAAGAGCAAGATAATTTAGATGATGTAGGAGAAGAAGGATTAAGCAAAGCCATGAAAAACATGCAAATTGGCGACATCAAGCCAAAGGAAGATACTACATCACCCACCTCATCAAGACAAGTTGAATCTCCTACCTCTTCAACTTCAAACGATATACAAGTAATAGATGATGAAGCAAAAGATCAACAACAACCATTCAAAATCCATAATGCAATTGCAAAAGATCATCCAATAGATAAAATATTGGGTGATGTGAGTAAGGGTGTTCAAACTCGCTCTAGAGTAGCTTCATTTTGTGAACATTACTCGTTTGTATCTTCTCTTGAGCCAAAGTTTGTAGAAGAAGCTCTAGATGATCCGGATTGGATAAATGCCATGCATGAAGAGCTAAACAACTTCTCCAAAAATGATGTATGGACATTGGTGGAAAGGCCCAATGAGCAAAATATGATTGGTACAAAATGGGTCTTTCGAAACAAACAAGACGAGAACGGACTTGTGGTAAGAAATAAAGCAAGGTTAGTTGCTCAAGGCTACACTCAAGTTGAGGGCTTAGATTATGATGAAACCTTTGCTCCCGTAGCTAGACTTGAGTCAATTAGAATTTTATTAGCCTTTGCATCTAGCTTTGATATTAAATTATTTCAAATGGATGTTAAAAGTACCTTTTTAAATGGAACTATCTCCGAACTTGTCTATGTTGAACAACCTCCGGGGTTCGAAGATTTAAAATATCCTAATCATGTATACAAGCTCTCTAAGGCGTTATATGGTTTAAAACAAGCTCCTAGAGCATGGTATTAGCGCCTTCGAGATTTTCTTGTTTCAAAAGGATTTAAAATTGGAAAAGTAGATACCACTCTATTCACAAAAATTATCAATGATGATTTCTTTGTTTGTCAAATATATGTTGATGATATTATATTTGGTTCTACTAATCAAGACTTTTGCAAAGAATTTGGTGATATGATGTCTAGGGAATTTGAAATGTCAATGATTGGTGAACTAAGCTTTTTCCTTGGACTACAAATCAAGCAATTCAAGGATGGGACTTTCATAAGCCAAATAAAGTATGTAAAAGACTTATTCAAGAAGTTTGGGATGGAAGATGCGAAACCTATCAAAACACCAATGGCAACAAATGAGCATTTAGACCTCGACGAAGGAGGTAAGTCGGTAGATACTACGCTTTATAGATCTATGATTGGTAGTTTGCTCTATCTTACCGCATCTAGGCCCGATATCATGTTTAGTGTTTGTATGTGTGCTAGGTTTCAAGCTTCTCCAAAAGAATGTCATTTAAAGGCCGTAAAAAAGATTTTGAGATATTTAAAATATTCCTATAAAAAAGGGCTTTGGTATCCTAAATGTGCTAAATTTGAATTAATTGGATATTCGGATTCCGATTATGCGGGTTGCAAAGTGGATAGAAAAAGCACTTCGGGATGTTGTCAATTCTTAGGAAGATCCTTAGTTTCTTGGTCCTCAAAGAAACAAAACTCCGTAGCACTTTCAACCGAAGCGAATATGTTTCACGGAAGTTGTTGTGCTCAATTATTATGGATGAGGCAAACCTTGATGGACTATGGAATCAATTTTGATAAAGTGCCTCTATTGTGTGATAATGATAGTGCTGTAAAAATCTCAAATAATCCAGTCCAACACTCAAGAACCAAGCATATAGATATCTGCTACCATTTCTTTAGAGATCATGTTGGCAAGGGAGATATTTGCATTAGCCACATCCGGACTGAAAACCAATTAGCGGACATTTTCACCAAGCCTTTAGATGAAAGCCATTTTTGCAAATTAAGGAGTGAATTAAATGTCTTAGATTATTCCAACATTGCATAATTTTATGGCACACTTAAATGAATACTTCTTTGGAGTGGTTTGGACAATTTTGTGCAAAAGGTCTTGTGAAAAAGGTTCTAAATTTGATTAAATGCAAAAATTATTTAAAACTATTATTTTTATATATTTAATGCATAATGATCCTTAAAGATGTTAGTTGAGTGCAAAAATTAGGGATCATTTGCATCCTATACCTTTCTTCTCAAATTCTGCAAGTCCCAGAAAAATCGGAACTACCGGCCGTACCTGCGGAACTTCCGCTGAGCGGAACTACCGCCCGCACGACGGAACTACCGGTTTTGACTTAAAATTTTTTTTTAAAAAAAAGGGGGAACCGCCCGACCCTATCCTTTTTCCTGCGGGTCCCTCCTTCTCTCCCCACTGTTCATCCGCCCGTACGCCGCCCGTTCCTCCTCTCTCTCTCCCTCTCCAAAAACTCCTCAAAAACCACTCTCGGATCTCCAAATCCGTTTGGTTTTTCTTCGGATTTTTGGGTCCCGTGCCTTCCCATGGGTTCACCTCCTCCATCCCTCAAGGTATTTTGGATCTTTCCCGTCTTTTATTGCACATTTGAAACCCTAGATTGATTTTTAGGGTTATTCAAATGTAGATGATTTCTTGCGGTTAAAACTAGGGAAAATGTGGTATTTTGGTGTCTAGAGGTGTTTGCACCCATTCCATGGATTCAATCCAAGAAAACACCAAAATCTTAAACCCATTGCTTAACCCTAGATTCGGCCAGAGCGAGCGGAACTACCGCCCGAGAGGAGCGGTACTACCTCCGAGCGGTACTACCGGCTCCGAACGGCGGTTCTTCCGATTGCCCTGACAGAAACTGCATCTTCGTCCTTTCTTTTTCAATCTGAATTGATCCCTTCTAGTAAGGCTCTAATACTGCTTTTTCTTGCTATTAGATGCCTAATACTAGGAGAGCAAGCCGAAGACTCTACTCCTCTGCCGGTCAGTCAGGAGAGTCTTCTGCCGCCCCAGTCCCTTCTGAGGCTTCACAGAAGGCTGCTCAGGACCGAGGCAAGGGTCCAGCTGAGCCTTCAGATTCAGAGAGAGAGCCAGAGCAGCAGTATAGCTCTCCCATGGAAGAATCTGAGGAGGATCTGACTGAGAGGGAAGATCCTCAGATTGACTTGAGGAAGATTTCTGTTGAAGATTATATCAGGCTGCGTCGCAGAAATCAATACGAGCTACCCTCCAACTCCATCAACCCCAAGTTTCATACAAAATTTCAAGAACAAATCTTTGATCAGTTGTATGGAGAGAACAGACAGTTCGCTGATCACAAGTGGATTGATTGGGACCACTTAGCCTCTATTGACAAGTATGATGGAACCTTCAGGCTTTTTCAGAGGAGTGGGCTGCATCAGTTAGTCACTTTACAGGCGGACTACAATGAGGAGATTATCCGTCAGTTTTATGCCACTGTCCATATATCCTCTGACTTTCAGCATCTTACTTGGATGACAGTATGCACACAGCTAGAGGCGACCAAGCATGAGTTCGAGCTTGCTTTGAGAGCTGAGCTGAGCGCATATGAGAAGGTCTATGACAAGCCAGCTCTCGAGATCTCCGCCTTCTCTTCATTCTACAACCTCAATGAGAGATCTGTCCCCGACACCTTGGTTGGTCTTCTTCCTATTCCCAGCATCATAAATAGGATTATCAACCATACTATTCTTCCCAAGAGTGGGAATTTTGATGCCATAAGAGGACATGCTTGGAATCTCATAGACTACATCATGAGGGGACAGAAGTTTGATGTAGTAGACTTGATCATTAGGGAGATTGCCTCCTCCAAAAATGACAGGATCAAGCGCATCAATTATAGACCCTATATTTTTGCCTTGATTGAGACCAAGTTCAGATTCAGAGGCAGCTACAACAAGAGACATAAGGCATATAAGCCTAGGCCTGAGCCTCCCATTCCCACCTCCTCTCGAGCTCGCCAGATCGATCAGCGGCGGGAGTATCTTCTGCAGAAGCACCACAAAGACACCAGCTAGAGCAGCAGAGCCAGCAGCTTCTCAGGCTGACATGGCCACACTTTCTCAGATCTACTCCACTCTACTTCAGATGAGAGAGTCTCAGACTGAGGGGTTCGCCTCAGTATCTTCTCAGTTGGCTGCTCTGGATGGACGTGTTGCAGCTATCGAGCAGACTCTTTCTCAGCCTCCATCGCCCATGCGCTATGTTCGTTGCCGCCGTCGCGACCCTTCTCCTCCCGGTCCCCAGGAGTAGCTTCTTTTGGTACTTGATGCCAAAGGGGGAGAAGATTGGAAAATAGGGCCATTAGGGCTATCTATCTCTATTTATATGTTTTATGGATGATTGTAATGAACTTGGATTATCTATGCTTTTGGATGTAATGACAATTGTTTACTTCTCTTGATAATGTTTTTATCACTCGTTTCATGTTATGATCTCTATTGTGCATCTTGTCAAAATTGTGATAAAAATGTGATTTTATACTCTTGTAAAATTTCATGCACAAATTTAGGGGGGATATTCTCTCTTTGGCTTTAAAAAGGAAAATAATTCATTAACTGCCAAAATAAGAATTTCCTTCCTTCAAAAAGTCACAAAAGAATATACAACTATTTGTCAAAATAAGTGGTATATTCAAACATTAAATCTCCATATAAAATGTGTTGTCATCAATTACCAAAAAGGGGGAGATTGAAAGCATCTAGGACCTTAAAAATGATTTTGGTAATTAATGAGTTTATATGAATATGGGACTAACTATTTAATGAGTGTTTAAAGGTTAAGTCCAGATTATGATTGACAAATGCAAGCCAAAGGACAAGGTTGAAGATCAAACATGGCTCAAGATAAAGGTATATGTAGAATAGGATCCCTTTTTCCATTTTACCGGTCTTAGGAGAATGGTGGAAGACCGGATTATAGGTTAAATAATCGTACCATAAAGGGGGATCATGGCAAGTAGCTTGATAGCATTTTTTAAGTGTCCATGGATCAACTAGGATCATGCATTCTGAAAATCTGTTTTAAAAGCCAAAGCGTGCTCGTTCGGACGTGCGGTAGTTCCGCAGTTTTCAACGTTGGTACTACCGTCGAGCGGTAGTACCGCTGGAAAAATCGGAACTACCGGCGATCGGAAGTTCCGAACCTCAAGCGGACCCATTTTTCCAGAGCACCCTCCGGACGCATTTCCAAAATCGAGGAAGCGGTAGTTCATTGTCGAGCGGTACTACCGGCCACGGTGTAGTTCGGAGGATCGGACCCTTTCTCCGAGAACACCTCCGGATGCCCTTTGAGTTTTTAGAGAGCGGTAGTTCACTGTCGAGCGGTACTACCGGCTACGTGTAGTTCGGAGGGAACCGAGCTTTTTCCGAGAGTGACTTTTGGAGCTCGGCTCAGCGGTAGTAGTGCGCCGACTTTCTGGTACTACCGATGAACGGTAGTACGGACTTTACAACGTCGGTAGTACCGCACCGACGGTCCAACGGTCATTGCAGAGGCTCGACATAGCCGCTCGCTGCGTCCGATAGGGGAGCAGATTACTCTGGCCTCGGGCCGTGGTAGTTCCGCCGCCCGATTTTTCCGGAATTTGATCCAAACGGCTAGTTTTGGTAGGTGAAAGGTATAAATACCCGTACCACTGCTCATAGACAGGGGCTAGAGACTCTATTGACCATCCTTGAGCATTGGGCATTCACTCCACACCTACTTTCACTCTTGAACATTCATTTGAGGTGTTTGAGCAAAAAGTGCATAGCATTTACTAGTTTGATCCTTGGGACTAGTTTGCAATCAAGCGAAGCTCGTGATTTGTTACTCTTGGTGCTTGCCGGCACCTGGACGATTGGGAGAAGCTTGATCGGTGATCTTCTCAAAGGAGCTTGTGAGAAGATCCGGTTTTCTTGTGAGGGTTGGAGCTCGCCTACCCGGAGCGGGGAAGAGCTACCTCTAGTGATCGAGGTGTTTCGGCTTAATTTGTGGAGCCGGTTCGATTCGTTCGAGCTAACCTCAACGTGGACTAGTGGGAACCGGCAAGTTTTCAATACCACGGTAAAAACATCGAAGTGTGCACATCTCTCTTTTGCTTTCTAATAGCTCTAAGTTTACTTGCTTAGTACTTTGTTTTGCCCTCGTTAGAACTAGTATTGTTATTTGCTTGACTAGTATTGTGTAGGCTTAAATTGTCTTTCATTCTTGTTCTTAGAATTAAAGAAATTTAATCTAGTAGAAAAGAAAATTTAAAAACCGCCTATTCACCCCCCTCTAGTTGGTATCCTTGATCCTACACCCTCTACTTTGCCTAGTTCTATTCTTCATCTTTTGCAGAGCTACGAGGATGTCTTTCCTGATGAAGTACCACCCGAGCTGCCACCCAAGCGAGGCATTGAACATGAGATTGACTGTACTTCACCGCCCAACCGACCACCATATTGCACCAATCCAAAGGAGACAAAGGAAATACAACACCAAGTTCAAGACCTCCTCGAAAGAAGTTATGTAAAGGAAAGTCTTTTTCCTTGTGTTGTACATGTTCTTTTAGTTCCAAAGAAAGATGGATCTTGAAGAATATGTGTAGATTGTAGAGCCATTAGCAACATAACTATGAGGTATAGGCATCCCATACCTAGGCTCGATGACATGCTTGATGATCTTAGTAGTTCTATTATTTTCTCCAAAAGTGATTTGTGAAGTGGTTATCACCAAATTAGGATGAAAGAGGGTGGTGAATGGAAAATAGTATTCAAAACAAAATTTGGTTTGTACGAGTGACTAGTTATGCCTTTTGGGCAAACGCACCTAGCACTTTCATGAGATTGATGAACCATGTACTTAGAGCCTTTATTGGAAAGTTGTGGTAATTTAATTTGATGATATACTAATTTATAGTAAGACTTTGGATGAACATATTGAACATATACAGTGCGTGCTTGCTATCCTGAGAGAGGAAAAGTTATATGCTAACCTTGGCAAGTGCAACTTTTGCACCAACAAGGCTGTGTTTCTTGGTTTTGTTGTTTCAAGTCAAAGAGTGGAGGTAGATGAGGAGAAAATCAAAGCTGTCCATGAATGGTTACCCCACAAAATGTTATCCAAGTGAGAGGTTTCTTAGGCCTTGCAGGTTTCTACCGCCAGTTTGTCAAAGACTTTAGCACCATCGATGCCCCAATGAACGAGCTAATGAAGAAAGAAGTTCCATTCCATTGGGAAGAAGCATAAGACAAGGCATTCCAATAGTTGAAAGCTAAGTTGACATCTGCCCCATTGCTAGCACTTCTAGATTTTGGTAAGACCTTTGAAATTGAATGTGATGCAAGTGGTATTGGAATTGGAGGAGTGCTCATGCAAGAAGGTAGACCTATTGCATATTTTAATGAGAAATTAAGTGGGCCAATTCTAAATTATTCTATTTATGATAAGGAGTTATATGCACTTGTGAGAGCTCTAGAAACATGGCAGCACTATTTGTGGCCTAAAGAATTTGTGATCCATTTAGACCATGAATCTTTGAAACATCTTATGGGCCAACTGAAACTAAATCGTAGACATACAAAATGGAGTGAATTCATAGTCTTTTCCTAATGTTGTCAAATACAAGAAAGGAAAGGATAATATTGTTATTGATGCTTTGTCTAGACGCCATGCTTTACTTGTTCGACTAGATGCTAAAATTCTCGGTTTGGAGAACATCAAAGAATTGTATGCTAAAGATTCATATTTTGTTGAACCACATTCCAAGTGTGGTGGAGGAAAAGGTTGGAAAAGGTTTATTTGCATGATGGGTTCCTATTTTGAGCTAACAAATTATGTATTCCTTGGCCACCACCGATGCTGCACTTGTCCACTGCCGCCATCGCAGTTGCCTGCCTCAGACCGTCGGACACCATCATTGCTACACTTGTCTACCGTCGTTGCGCTCTTGCCTGCCTTGACTATCATCGTGCCCTTGCTCGCCTCGATTGCTGTCACCATGGCTCCCTAGCTCTAGCCACCACTGCGTGCTTGCCTGCCTCCGCCCAGATTAGCCACCACCATTTACATGGCCATCGTTGCCGAGGTGTGGAGCTGGAGAGAGAAGTCAACTTAAGCGAGGAAGGTGGGGAAGGAGACGGCTTCACCAATGGCAAAATTGAGGAGCTCGGGGTGGGAGGGGAGCGGGGAGGTGGAATGAAAGAGTGCGGCTACACGGGGTGGATTGGTGGGCGTAGAAGCCGAAAAGAAGAGAGGTAGGGAAAAGATAAAAGAAAAAGAAACATTGCGGGAGAGAGAAGTGATGATACGAACCAACTAAGGATTAGTTAATGCGTAGGGATGGTCCGATCTTTCCTGGTATGTTCAGCGAGGTTCCTTCTCCTTGTCTTGACGCAGCCAACAATCTTGATAAGGGCAATTTGCACTAGTATGCAAGGTGCATACTAGAAGTAATCCACCGAACTCCCCAAACCGTGAATTCAGCAAGAAGACACGAATTGGAAAAGATGAACCTTATAGATTCGATGGGCAATCTCAATAATCTCCCTATTCTTGCCTTGCACCAACTCAGCAAACTCCAACGAGAAAACCTTGCAATCACGCAATCTGGCCGCCAACAACCATCATGGCAATTTTCTCCTTTATTTCACAAGTATAAAAACTTATCATATCATAGCCTAAGTTAGAATGGGGCTAAAGCCCTGACCTTATATTGGTGCACAATGCACAACCTTGACTAAAACTCACGCACAATCTGGCCTAAGGCTAAAACAAACTCCAAACGAACTAAAAAGGAAATATCTAAACCTCTAATTCCATGCATTGTTGGCTTATTTGCATTACGCAAAGGAGGAATCACATAAACATCCGCACAAACTAGGATATTCTTCTTTCTCACATAACTGATTGCTTCTTTCTCCTTGCGCAATTCAGAGCTACTAAGCCTTGTAAATTCAGATTGCATGGGTGAAGCACAAATCAATGTAGCATTCACACTCTTGGCCACATCATCCCCTCCCTCTTCAAGAGAAACTGTCCTCGGTTTCGTGGTAATCTTCACAAGCTCCTTGGCCTTGATGGCAATGTCAGAAATAATCTCTTCATCTCTCTTAGGTAGCAAAGATTGAAATACACCTTTATACATAAAAGTGAAGCGATTGGCTCTCTCTTGATGTGTAACATTGCGATCAAACTCCACGGACGCCCCAACATGATGTGACACATGTGCATAGTCATGACGTCACACTCCACCTTGTCTTCATAACCATGAATTGAAAATGGCACGCGAACTTTATGAGTAACTTTCAGCTTACCAACATTGTGAAGCCATTGCATATAGTATGTCTTAGGATGACGCCATGTGGTTAATGGGAGTGCATCAACCACGTCGTTGCTGATCACATTGTTGTAGCTTCCACCATCGATTATAAGCTTGCACCATTTGCCTTTGATCATGCATTGGGTTTGAAAAACACCACGTCGCTGCCCCTTCTCAACAATCAACTTATTGTCTCCATCCACTTTATGAGTCATCAAAGTTGGACCAACCTCAGGATGGCAATACACAACTTCTCGCGGAGAATCACTGAATTTCTCATCGTCATGTTCAGATTCCTCGCTTTCCCCCTCCGTGACATATCCCTCTTGTGTGAGTAACACCTTCCTTGCATTTTGGCAATCCCTCATCATGTGACCCCTTCCCTTACACTTGAAACACTCAATTTGACTTGTTCTAGCGGTGGAAAAGGTGATAGAATCAGATTTGGATGCCTCCTTGCTCGCTGAACTTGTCACCTTTGAATGTTCTTTAAATGGAGCTGCAACCGATTTAGTTGATGCAACCGGCTTAGAACTTATGCCTCCTTTGCCCTCTTGCTGATTTGGGCGCCTCCAAGTTGATGTATGAGTTCGGGCAACCTTGGGATGGTTGTCTTTTACCCATTGTTCAGCACGCTCCGCTTGGTGAAGTAGTTCTTGTACGATGTTGTATTGCATCAAATCAACACGATTCCATATGTCGTTATTCAGCCCTTCAAAAAATCTTGTCATAGTAGCCTCCGTGGACTCACGAACTCCGGTATGAATTATGAGCACTTGCACTCCTGATAGTATTCATCCACGGACTTGGAGCCTTGATTCAACCGTCGTAGCTTTATATGCAGCGTGCGTGTGCAGTATGCTTGTACAAAACGGTCCCTCATGACTCGCTTCATCGCCTCCCAAGTGTGTTCACCTGCACGATTCAATTAATCCCACCAAATAATAGCATATTTGGTGAACTCAATCGAAGCAACACGAAGCTTCTTTTCTTCGGAGTAGTTGTGGTTGTCAAAAATCTGATTTACACGCATTCCCACTCTAAACCTCCGCATCAGCTTTGCCCTTGAACTCTGGTATAGTTATTTTGATGCGACCAATACCGTCGTCCTCATGTTCCACACCTCCTCCGCGGTGTCCTCCATGTGCAGCAGCCCGGTGATAAAAAAAATCACGCCGTGGTGGTCGTGGATAGCCTCCACGGCCATTAGACATGTCCTCATCATCTTCATAGTAGTGTGCGTCATCATGTGACCGCGCACGTCGCACAAAATTGGGTTGTTGGTGTTGTGCTTCGGCCCCTCCCGGCGGCGGTAGCCGTCCCTCCAAGCGACGGAGTGTCATTTCCAGATTGTTAAAGCCCTCCATGAGGCGAGCATTCACTGTATCTTGCACCTCGGTGATTCTTGTATGCACGCCATTGATGCTTTGGTCGAAATCAGCACGCATGACGTCCTCCCGGCGTTTGATGTCGCCGGTAAGCGCCATGACTCGGGTCCGTACAGCGGGTGGTAAATCATAACCGAGTGGTTCACCCAATTCATCGCTGTGGTAGCCGCTCGAACCTCTTCTACTCGCTCCGGACATCCTGAAATCAGCAAGAAACACAAGCACGTATCGTGATCAACCACGCTCTAATAACACGATGATACGGACCAACTAAGGATTAGTTGATGCGTAGGGATGGCCCGATCTTTTCCGGTACGTTCAGCGAGGTTTCTTCTCCTTGTCTTGACGCAGCCAACAATCTTGATAAGGGCAATTTGCACTAGTATATAAGGTGCACACTAGAAGCAATCCACCAAACTCCCTAAACCATGAATTCAGCAAAAAGACATGAATTGGAAGAGATGAACCTTGTAGATTCAATGGGCAATCTCAAGAACCTCCCTATTCTTGCATTGCACCAACTCAGCAAACTCCAAACGAGAAAACCTTGCAATCACGCAATCTGGCCGCCAACAACCATCATGGCGATTTTCTCCTTTATTTCACAAGTATAAAAACTTATCATATCATAGCCTAAGTTACAATGGGGCTAAAGCCTTGGCCTTATATTGGTTCACAATGGACGGCCTTGACTAAAACTCACGCACAACCTGATCTAAGGTCGAAACAAACTCCAATACGAACTAAAAAGGAAATATCTAAACTGCTACCACTTGATTCTCTCCCAATTCATGATGTGACCATGTGGATTCCATGACTGGCACCTTATCTATTGTGTGGGGCATCGAAATAGCTTTCCAACGAGTCCAAAATGCCCAAATCGGACTATGTTTGTGAAAGTTATGGATGTTTTAGTATCGGTCTGTCCAGCTATCCCAATCCGAGTCCGAACCGGCTTCAAATCTTTATATGTTTTGTTTTCTTGTTCAAGAGGCTTCCAAATCCATTTGGAACTTGAAAAGGAATCCTTATCAACCTTTAGAAAGTCATGGTGTGGTCGGATTTTACCCTTACTTGCATTGCAATACTTGGACTCTTTATGTTTGGCAAGTCTGGCGCGTCTCTCCGGACAGCTCGTGCAGCATCTAATAAAATTGCCATAACTTTGTGTAGGAAGCTCCAATCAAGTGTCGTTTGATTCGTTGGAAAGTAGACTTTATTAGCTTTCCAAATATGTATTTTGTGTGCATTATAAACCTCAAAATTGGTGTTCAAAGCTTCTTGAACATTGTGGATAGAACTGCAATCACGAGAACTTGATTGATCTTGTGTCTTCCTCTTTACCCAAACTAGCTTTCTTTCTTTACCATCCACACCTCTAATTCCATGCATTGTTGGCTTGTTTGCATTACGCAAAGGAGGAATCACATAAGCATCCGCACAAACTAGGATATTCTTCTTTCTCACATTACCGATTGCTTCTTTCTCCTTGCGCAATTTAGAGCTACTAAGCCTTGTAACTTCAGATTGCATGGGTGAAGCACAAATCAATGTAGCATTCACACTCTTGGCCACATCAAGTGGGAAAAACAAAAGTAGTGGAGGGAGAAAACAAGGAAAATGGTGAAATTTAAGTAACTGCGTAAAATTCTAGACATGTAAATATTTGGGGAAAGTAAAATTTTATTAATATTTAATAGATACATTGTTGCTGCCTTGTTAAAAACCTTATACTCCAGTAACCTAGTAAGGAAAAGAGTATAGTAACTACATACATGCATACATATTGGCTACTCCTATTGAGATCGGCTAACGCTTGTGTGATCCGAGATCCTCCAGTTGGTGGTACTGTCACTCATCTACGTTCTGCTAGTCCTTGAGGTAGGTTGGGGCCTCCACTGTCTTCAATTATTCTCCCTACCATGTCGAATGTCACCTCAGAAGAGATAGTTGACACAAGAATGAGTAGAACATCCCATGCAAAATGGCATAGAATGGGAAATATGCGATGGTTGTATCTCTACCATTCAAGGAGCTTGACCTTCCCAAATGAAAGTATAGGATTAGTGGTTGCAAAGTTGTGGATGAAGTAGTGATTGAGCTTTGCAGTAGGATTCCACCTTGGACGACTTAGATGAAGAACTAGATTCCTTACCCTTCATCCTCTTTCATGAATGGGCCATCATGCTTCCCTTTGATGGTCATGCCGCTTGCTCTAAGGCATACGGCCCCTTCTCATTGGCAATATACTTGTCGTAGTACAAGCAAATACTCTCGAAAGAGCTCAACTTTCACATGGTTGAATTATCTCAAGTGCCTCACCTATTCCATCCATAGCAGTTTTCAAACCGTCCAAGTTCTTGTGTGGATAAAAATAGTAGCAAAATAATAGATATGTGATATAGAACTGAAATAATTGAGAAATTTTTGCCTATATTGGTGTAACAATAGAGCCTAAAAGTGCATCATATCTATATTTAGTAAATGACTCTACAATTAGCCAAATATAATCAATCACTAAGTATGAGGTAGGGTAGTAAACACCTGATAACTTCTTAGTTGCTTTGTACAAAGAGCATAAAAATATCGAAAATGAGTAATAACAATCCAATCCGAATCAGTAAGTATGAAATCATTATGTTGAGCATTAGCATTTATAAAGACAGTTATCATCTTTTTCATATCCCTATAACTCTTTATCATGATGTACATTGAGTTCCACCTCAGCTTCATATCAAGATCAAATTTCCTTAGGGTAATATCATTGGCCCTGTAATACTCCGCGAACCTAGCAGCTACTTGTGCATTACATTAGAGAAAATGAACAGTATGGATATTGTTCAAATATCCACCAATTACCTTCATACCATATTGGACAACAAGGTTGATGATGTGATATATGCACCTCTGGTTGAGAACATATCCATGTATATACCACTGTGGCCGGGGTTGAGGCCTCCATGGCCGTCGTAGTCATGGAAGCATTAGCAAGAGTGATACAAAGAGTCCAATTATGTATCTAAAAATCACGAATTATCTCAAGTATGCGGTCGGTAATTGCCTCTCTGGTGTGTGCCTCATCGATTAACCAAAACCATATGACTCTCTTGTTTAGGTTGTACCCGTCATCTAAGTAATGAACAACAACACTAAGGTAGCAAGTTCTCTGGTGAGAGGAAGTCCAAATATCATAAGTTAAAGCAAAAGAAAGCTAACTTTTAGAAAATTTTCTTTCAGTGCAGCTAGCTCCCTATTGTAGAGCACTATAATATTAGATTAGGTTGTTCTTCTACTCACATGTTTATACTACAGGCAGAAGTCACGTTGGATCATGTTTTCAAAATTATGCCTCTCGCCCATCCTAATAGGTAAATTTTCCAAAACTATAAAGCATGCTATTTCATCATGAGCTACTTGGGATGTTGTACATCTACGTACTTATAGTGCTGTCGGCCAAAAAGTTCAGCTGCGTTTGCACACCTCCTCCTTAGGTTTGCCCCATCTTTTGTAGGCACACTTTGTAGTGCTGGTGCAGATGTCCTATCCCTCCTCCCGAACTGTCGTCAACTCATTTTTGCAATAATTACATACTGCAATTACCTACCTTTGGTCATCTATAATTTTGATCCTCTTTGTCATGTACTTCTAGCACTCCGCCTTTCCACTATTGGATGGGGGGTTTATGATGATCCTCCGATCCTACCATGTCACGATGGTGGCAAGAGGTTCTTGAAGTAGACATCCTCGTAGCCCTCCGTACCATCTATATGGCAGTCATCTATGACGTAGTCTCCCATGTCCGGGGAGAGTTAGTGAGCATCAATGTAAGCATTGTCCTGCCAGGGTGAAGGACTAGGGAGAGTGTGAGGGCATGCTTGCTTTCACCTCGGCCCCACTGTTATCTTCTTCTTCTTCTTGCTAAACATATCAAAAGAAGAAGAGAATGGAGAGGGTAGAGAACAAAGAGCTTGGTGAGTTGCTAGTGTTGAGTTGTGCAAATATGAGATGAGGGGTATGTTTTATAGGCATGGATGAAGAGGACTGTTTCTCCTTGGTTCCTTACTTGCTCTCTACATCCTCCATGACTATTACCTCATGAGCTCTCAAGCTCTTTTGTCTGTTTCTCATAGCACTCTCAGTCTCACTATCTCGCTCTCAATCTCTCGATCTCCCTCTCACTCTCTCTAGTTCTCTTCTCTCCCTCTTTGGCTCTCGCTCTCACCCTCTTCGATTCTCCTCGATGCGGTGACACCTAAGTAGGCTCGGATTTGCATCTCCCTCATCCCTCGCCAATGGCGGCCTAGGCCCAGATTTGAGCTAGTGATGACCATGATGATGGGGCCGGCATGTTTTCCCTCCCTTTCCTTGACGGTGACGTCAGGGGTGGTACAGCGTGGCGACAGCATCCATGGCCTCTATCTACCTCACCTCTCCTTGATGGTGACAAAGGTGGCGACACGGTGAGGATGTCCATGGTGAGGTGCCTATGTCTCCCTCCCCTACTCCGCCCTCTCCTTGTCCCCTGCTAGTGGTGGCCTTGGGCCAGATCTGAGCCAACGACGATCATGACGACGGGAGTGGCACAATTTCCCTTCCCTCTTTTCAAAGGCGACGAAGGTGGTGACACGGTAACGATGACCACGACGAGGTGCCTCTGTCTCCCTCCCCTACACCCCTCCACTGTCGCGGCCGTTGACACTGAGTCATCGACACTGCTGCATGCCGCCGTCGTGCCTGCATGCCACCATGCCGCATCAGGCTTTTTGTGCCATGCTGGCCCAAGCATGGCCCAATGCAGTGCGTCGTGTCGCCCAACGTGCCCGATTCCCAGGCCTGGCCTGAGCATTAGTGACATGTTGCCCGGCCTGTACTGTTTCATGTTGTGCTGGCCCGAGCACGACCCAATACAGCGTGTTGTGCCACCCAATGTGCCCGATTCCTAGGCCCAGCCTAGGCATTAGTGCCATGGCGGCCCGGCCCATACTGTTTCGTGTGTTGCCATGATATGGGCCAAGCCATGTTGGCTAGGCCTCGTGCCGACCAGGAATAACCCGGCCCAACTTCTAAGACTAGGAACGAAGGAAATTAATTGTTGTCGAGGGAGAATAGGGATGGGCCGTGGTGGTGTGAGCGGCGCCCACGTGTCCTCACGAGACGTGACCTCCCATTCACACGCCTCGCATCTGAGGGTGGTCTGTGAGATAGATTCCATGAGGGCATCCGTAAAATAAAGATTTCCATAATTGACCACTCTATCCGTTCTTTTTACGTGATGTTTTTGGCTTTTCACGATACGATTTTGATCGTTACTTTTATAACTTTAAACTAAAATATATTAATAAAATTATAATATTATGAAAGTATTTTTAGTGATAAATATAATGATATAACTTTTGTATAGCCAATTTAGATATAGTTTTGAGTCTACACTGATGGTCAAACTTACAAAAAAATTATCGGCACAGATTCTACAAGTCAAGTAAAAGGAATAAAAATGTATTTTATTTTGTCGTCGTCGCCGTCTGGCATGCAGAGTAGTTTTTTTAATCCTAGTCATATTGCTGACCGTATTCGCATTCGATAATCTTAAAGCACCCTCGACACTAATCCCGGGCTTCGCCTTGGCAACCGGATAAGGAGCAGCCGACGCGGGGAGTGCTTCGCAAACCACGCTCCCCTAATCCTCCACTAATCCGGATTATCGGCGGTCTAATGTACGCGGGGCCCACCAGAGGAGGAAGCCGCGACCCCTAATCCCCGCAGAATTCCACGGGGGGCGCGTGGTGTGGAGCCGTCACGCCGAACCCAAGACGCCGACCACGGCTTCATGCATGCCGCGTGCTGCACTTACGGTCTGAGCAGCGTAGAGCGGACATAGCGGATTGGTCTCGGTGTAGCAGTTGTCAGATGGCGGACATAATATAAATATTTATCGTGTATTCTAAATAATAATGGTAATTTTAAGCTTTATGTGCATATTTAAATTATATCTTGCATCAAGCTAACATGAAATATATACCATGTACCAAATAATAAGTATAAAGAGCATATATATTGCAATAATTTTGCATATATAATTTGAAACAATGCTAAAGCCGTTATATCGTCCGCCATCATTGCAGTAGCGCCGCTATATTTCAATCCGCTATTTTGAACCACTACGCCGTTGCAGTAGCTGCTAGACCCGCTATCATAATGACGGCCGGCACACTGGCTGCACTGGACATAGCTTTCTTTCTTTCTTTGATAAGGTAAACTTACACAAATATCCCCTATTTCTATTTGATTATTGTGTCTTATTTTCTCTTCCCCTGAAATCGATATTTCATTCTTATTATGTGTCAACTTTTTTCTTATTTTAACCTGATAAGGAAGACATAATACCTAATTGCTACCCACAATCGAAATTGTTGTTGTAGTGTCGATTGATGACAAAGAAATGGAATTAGCGTCATCCTCCTATGCAAGAACAGAAAGTAAACAAGGATTAGAGCAAGACTTCATCCATTTGGTTAAAAAATAGAAACATCCATAAACTTACCAAGTCCGCTGGTTTGTGGTGGCCTCCCCTAATCCAACTAGATGCACACACCAAAACCTGCACTGTTGATAGGAGTAAAGGGCTATGGGGTAATCATCACTCGACCTCCAGTGCTAAAAGCTGACTCTGATGAGACCTAGGTAATGGGAATAGTGAGAACATCTTTGGCCATCTTAGCCACAACTGGGTATTCAATTCATCCTCCACCACTGAAGTTTGTCAAAACTTTTCACAGGAATAACTACAACTGGATCATCCAAATACTTCTTTAAATCTGATTTTGAAGGATGAATAGCATGTTAGACTTTTCATGAACTCTTGAAATTGGCTAGCAGTTAAGAAAGCACCAGTAGAAGTATCAACAGATAAACTAGTGCATTCAGAAGAAGAATCATTGCTCTTCAATGTTGACATGCTTTTGTTGTAATCACTTTCATATGAACCATACAACTCATCTAGTGTAGATTGAACATATGCAAGTTTTTTAGGGAGATCAATTTCTGAATACAAAGAAGGAAATGCGAACTGAATCATGCCCATCTTAAATCTTGGGTCTAGAATTGCAGCAATTGCAAACAAAGTATTGCATTCTAGACCCCAATACTTATCAAACCTGTCTAACATTGCATCAATCATTTTTGTAAGAGATACATCACTAGACAATAACAATTGACCTAGTGCCTTCTTGATATCAACAATATGGGGATAAAATAAATTGGATGTAGGGTAGGCTAAACGTGAGAACTCAGACAACATGTCTTTGACTTGTTCATACAACTTCCAATCCACCTCTGTTGGCTGTTACCTATAGTTAGCATCTCTAGCACAAACATATCAATGGTAGCTCTATAATGAAAAGCAGAATCTAGCATTTTGTATGTGGAACCCCACCTAGTCCACACATCAAGAGTCAATCCCTTTTTGCACTGAAGGTTAAAAGAATCAACGTCAGCATTGAACTTATACGTCCGACTATTAGATTTCTTGATGTATTTGATAGTCTCCCTAACTTTGTCAATTAAAGGTTGAATAACCTTCAAACCATCTTGGACAACCAAGTATAGACTGTGAGCACAACAACGGATATGAGAGAACTTTCCTTTAAACCAAAGTGCACCTCGGTTTGTAAACATGTCAAGCAGCAATTTAACAGCAAGATCATTACTCGAGGCATTATCAACTGTCATGCTAGCTATCTTATCCTCAATTTTCCATGCAGCCAAATAATCGAAAATGGCATTACATATGACTACACCAGTGTGGGGAGGCTCCAATTCTAAGAAGTTAATGATACAATAATGCATTGACCAATCCGCGTCTATGTAGTGAGCAACTAAACTCATATAACATAGTGTTTAGTTAGACATCCCAAGATTGCATGTAAGGCTAATCTTATTAATATCATTAAAACCCTTCTTCAATAGTTCCTTTTTAGATTCATAGATCTTCATGCAATCATTTTCTAATAGTAACTCTAGACACATTTTTGTACGCAGGATTTAGTGACTTCAGCAAAATATTAAACCATGTGTACTCCACAATACTGGATGGTAACTCATGAACAATGATCATCTTGCAAAGAAGTTCACAAATTCTTACAGGATCATTAATAACCAGGGCGGCAACATAAGGAGTTTCAGTATCAACATCACCTTCATCAGTGCTACGAAAATTGATGATCTGTTGCTGCTTCGATTTCTGCTGAAGCTTGTAATAATCACATTGCTCAACATGCTTCTTAAAATAGAGTGTAGTACCACTATTGTTCTTTGTTAGCAAAGCTCCACATGCCTTGCACTTCATCTTGCTTTCCATCTCTCCTCTTTTTTTCTTCGATGGAACTTCACATTCGTCAAATAAATCCCATATTAGGGACTTCCTCTCCCTACTAGGTTTCGTTGGTCCATCCTCTTAAACCTTTGCTTGCTGCTCTTCCAGTGGTGCAATTCTTGTCATGCCATCCTTCTCCTTTGCCGGTGAATCAATAGATACTGGTGTTATTTGTTGATTTTTAGACATCTACAACAATTCATATTGTGCCATAAGATAGTTGTGCATTTGTGCGAGTGTAAGAATAAAATATGAACTTCAGTAATATCTAAATCAAGAGAAGCAACCTTGGCAGTTGGCACCGGAGAAGGCATAGGGTTAGGCCATGAGGGGGATGACAGATTAATAGTGCAGCAGAAGTTGAATCCAAGTTGATATCTGCAAAAGAATTAAAGCGATGAATTTACAAAGAGCTATACCTTAGAAACTCAAAAGCTAAAGGAAATGAAATAGGGTAGTTCAACTCAATGCATTATGCATTGCAAGCATCATATAACAATCACTTAAGTTAGATGTGTTTCTACAACATTACAAGCTTGGTGCATTTGGCAAGCTACTACTACTTCAATTCAGACAATTAAATTAGAAGTGTTTCTGCAGTGTTGCTGTGCCATGGCAATTCATCTCCCATCAACACCTTCAACAGCTTCAGAGAACCATCTTACAAATCCGTTGCAAGTCTCCCAATCACCATAGCTTCAGACAATCAAAGGGGTGCTAAAAAAATTTACACCAGATCGGCGAAACATCTGGCCAAAAAATACACTACACTAAGCTCCAATTCGCAACACATAAATCTAGAAGGACATGAGTACTTGCTGACCTAAGTCACCGATGTGAGACGCCGATTTATCCTTTGTTGGTCGAGCGGCCTTCGCCAGGTCTCTCTCTTCTCGTGACTTCGTGAGGGGAAGAGAGAGTGTGGGATCTACAGATGGTAAGCCATCACTGGCTCGCCGCTTGGAGGCAGAGCAGGAGAAGCCTCAAGGTTAGGCCACGAGGTGGAGGATGGTGCCCATGGTTGATTGGTTGGTGCCTTGGTGCCTTGGTAGGCATCCATCGGTCGGTTGGAGCTGGGAGCCAAGAGAGACGGTGAGGTCGGTGGAAAGTGGAGTCAGAAAGGAAGGGGATTTAGGGTTCGGAAGTTCGGACTTGGGGTGGGGAACTAGGGACTACGGCAGGACTGGGGATGATTGTGATGAGGATCTAGGGTTGGCCTTGCCCGATTAGGGATTAGGGTCATGGGGTGGAGTTGGGGACTTGGCCTTGGGCCTTGGGGTCTCTAGAGTGCAATCGACGTGCTGTGTGCCTTGGGGATTCTATGCGTGAACAACAGAGTGAGCTCTGCTGAACTATTCGAGCTCGATTTGAATAGGCTTACGAGTTTCAGATCAAGCTCGAGTTCGACTCGTTTGGGGCACGAGCTGAGCTCGAATCGAGCCTGCGCTGGAGATCGAGTAGCTCGCGAGCCTCGAGCTATTCTGATGAGGACATCACTTCCTTGGATACACATAACACTCATCCACAAGATGATAGGCAAGGAATATGACAAGGGCGCACGCATGCTAGTTGAATTATCAGATGATTTTAGGGTTTAAGCTTGTTTAGATTGATTTTCGTTCAGAAAACATCAGTTGTGTACTTGTGTCGACTAGACCAACTACGATGATTTTAGGCCTCTTCATTGTTTAATAAAATTTCGTATTTCATTCACAAATTCAAATCGCACTTATTTCTTTCTTACTTGATTCTCGATTGCTTGCAGAAAAGATCATCTGTGTTAGACACGATTAGTAACGATAAGGGTGTGGTGTAGCGATTGCAGGACGGATTTGATTGTTTCGATCAAGTAGCCTTGTCGTCAATATCATATCAAATAATCGAAGTTATTATTCTCATCGAATGATCGGACCAAATTCTCTTATCATATTCTTATAGCCTTACGTACAACAGCAACATCTAGCTTTGGGTATAATCTCAACGCAACATGATGGCACAAGTACAGAAAAAGCCTAGCAGGAACGGATGTGATAACAGTCACGTGACAAAAATGCTACTTTGTCATCAATTATCTCACTGGTAGTACTTGTGAGCAAAGTTGGCAGTTCATTCCATCCGTGTCCTCTTAGAGCTACATAATCGCAAAAGTATCCCTACTAAAAAATGAAATTTTAAATATGTCCTTGCAAGACCTAATGACTCAGTCAAATGTAGTTCGTCATTTGAGTGTCAACTGGCTAGCTAGATTAGCTAGAGGTTAGCTGCTAAACCCTGAAGTCAATAAAGCATTGGTGGAAAATCCGAAATATCGCTGTCAAGTGAGGATGTTTATATGCCAAGATAATCTTATTATCGCTAAAAAATTCCATTCTTTTGCAACTGTATCTTTCCTTATGGTTGTTTATACGCAGTTGCGTGTGATCTATGAGTGGCTTCTTTTCTACTTATAGTTTGTGACTTATAAATTATGCTATAGTAACTAACTTTTAAACGGTGTGTTTTATTAAGCCAGGGTCAACAGAAAAATTGCAATAAAATATGTACCGAGTTTAGTTGTACCATCCAAATTCGCATACGGTTATTTTCCTCTATGTACTGTCTCTCACGAACAGCAAAATTTAAAAATTTAAACCATAAGACACAACCCAAAAGAACTCACCGGTGGTGGAGGGTGATACTACTACAAGTCCGAGTTTTGCATTTTTCTAAGATTTTGAAGGACACAGATGCATTTGCACCACCTCGGCTGCTCAAAATAATTCTTTGGGCAGGAATACACATCATATCATGCATATCATGAGAGAACATCACTGCATCATCAGACAGATTTTAATTAAGCAAGGTTTGAGAAATGTAATGAGGGGCTGACTCTTGGGGACCACTCTGAATCAAGCCCATGTGACACCTCGAGGGATTGATCTCTCAACACATGGTGCCCCAGATCTAAACCATTAATCATACATCTCCTCCAACTCTTTTTTTTTCAGGAAAAAAAGAAGAGGAAAAAGGTAACACTTCTTTTATTTTATCCTTTCTGAAGAAGAGGAAAATTTCTGCATAAGTTGAGCAGTTGGGCAACTGCAAGAGGGTTGAAATGATAAAAGCCAGAACTCCGGCCACCGGTTCAGTGTCCCCTTCCTGGGAGTTGATCAAATTTTTTGAATGTAGTATAATTTTGTGGTCCAAAGTGACTTCATACTTTGTGGGGTCTTGAATCATGCCGGTCTTGAATCATGCTGGTATGATCCAGATCATAATATTTACTTTCTGTTTCAGACTTGTATTTCCCCTTCTTTACTTGAAGGCACTAGATTGGGCATCTCCTTTAACCGGAATTACAGGCACTTAATTAGAGTACATTATCAATTTGTTCGCTAAATAAAAAGAGAAAATTGGCTACAAGAGACTGCAAATTATCACCATTTGTCAACGAACATCCAAAAACATGGTTACGCCAGAACACACTGTAAAAAGATATAATTTTGCTATAGAACACCAAGGGTATTATTATATCATTTTTAGGCCAGAGGGGAGAGAGAAAGCACGTGAATGGTTAATTTTGCTCCAAGAGAGATGATGGTTATGAGTTACGGCCATACTGCACGAGTTACGACCACACTGCGTACTTGTAACAACCATGCGTGCAGACCGAGCAGTGGCGCAAGGCGGCCGAGGCAACCGCCGCGATGATCGGTGGTGATACCCATCTCGTCAGTCATCACGGTCTTACCGGCAATGGCAACGGATGGGGGGTCCCCTGCAACGATGCTCGAATATCCACCTAAGGGAGATGTTGCACCAACCCGGGTCGCCCTTGTCCCGAATCTTCATTGGCACCATTGATACGGGCGTGGCAATGCCTCATAGCGCGACAGTGCCATGCCTCTCCTCCACCTCTATAAAGCCACTCCTCTGCCTCCTAGCCTCCTCACCAGCGCCCGTCGCAACCAATTGAGCCCTATCCTCCCGATCTCCTACTTCTCCTTCGTCTCCGGCGAACTACCGCCTGGAGCAATTCCGGCTGCTCATCATCCCGTTCGCCGATTGCTTGCAGTAGGAGCATGACCAGGAGACCACAAGGGCACGTCGACCACCGCCAGGCTCACCCATCCCCTTCGGCGAGCTTCCCCGATGTGCACTTCACCGTCGCTCGGACCTGTCATCGCCAAAACAACTGAGACATCCCAAGCTTCGTCGCCCCTGTCGGTATGTTCATAGCCACCCGTAGGTGCTCCCTTTAAAAGGAATTGAGTTCTAGTGCCTCGAGTCGCCGGTTTGCTTCATCCTCTGTTCCTGCCACCGCTCGGGTTGCCGCTGGCAAACCTCGGGACCAACTTAGCTCGGCCAACTCAAGGAAGGATGCGTGCATGGTCGAGGAGACCGTTTTGCTAATACTACCGAGCCGTCGAGGTCCTCACTACTGATACCATGAGGCAACAGGAGGCGCCATGAGGGAGCTTCGGTAGGGAGCAACAACATCAAGAGAAATAGGGAGAGAAGAAGAACCAGGAAGTTTTGCTTTATCTCTCCTAAGGCCAAATTGATAATTCGCGTGTTTTCTCTCTCCCCTCTGATCCAAAAATGATATAATAGTGCACTCGGTGTTCTATAGCAAAATTACATTTTTTATGGTGTGTTCTAGCGTAACTATTTTTTTTGATGTCCGTGGCAAATGGTGACAATTTACAGTGTCTTGTAGCCAATTTCTCCAAATAAAAATATCAAATTTGACGTTTAATTGTTTTTTAATATTTACGCACTAATTCTCTCTGGCATTTCAAGTGATATAACTCTATGTCAAAATCAATGACTATTATTATGCTACAAAAATAATTCACTGTTTTTTTTGCAAAGTAGAGAGGGATAGATTTGGACAGTTTTGAACCAAAAGTCGTGCGTGCCTTCTTTTGTCGCGTCCAGAAGGTACAGCTTCGAAATTTCGCAAATGACAAAAGCCAGCAATGGCGAGTCCAACATGTTGCATTTGCGAATTACAACTCTCTTCTTTTCTGTGGCACAAATTGCCATCGGTATAGAAATACATACGCACAAAAGCTGCTTCTCAAAATTGCCGCGGGTTTCGAGAAAACCAAGGGGATCATGTTCGCATGTTCGGTATGGTTAGAAGATTTCACATGTTCTCTTTTTTACTTTTTTTTTATTTTAACATATGTATTCTACTCCATAAAGATATATAATTACTTGCTTCAAAATTTTAAACTTCAATAAAATAACCTATTCGAAGTGAACTTAAAGGGCATGTTCTTTTCCTCTAAAGCTAGCGGCTTTTAGCTTTTACTACGGTACCTAATTTTCAAGCGGAGTATTTTCTCAATTCGGGGTCTACAAGTTAAACGATGTACACGTTAAAAGCCCAACATCTGTACCATCCAAAATCGTAAGTGAGTATCTCTCTACGTAATCAGATCGTAAATGTACCAAAATTCAAAAATTTCATTTAAAATCATGTAAGCATGCCGCCGAAAGACCCAAAACCTGCTCTAGTCCAAAGCGTCATGCATCATGCAAACCCAAAGAAACAAATCCAATTCATCATTCAACGAGTCCTAAACATTTCGACTAGACGTAAACGGCTAACTAATGAAAAATTAATCAGCAGCATAAAAAAAAACACAACACTGCTGCAGCGTGCATGCAATCCAAAATTGCAAACGAAACAGTTTTTCTTTAGAGAGACGGAAACCAAAAGTTCTTCCCCCCTTCCCTCTTCCTCACTTTTCAATATCTCACCTCCCCTGCAAGGCCAAGGCTGCTTCTGCTGTCCCTTTCTCTCTCTTCCCCATCCTCTCCTCTTTGTAGATTCCAATACTTTCCCCCTATTCCTGGGCAAAGGCCATCATGAGAGGAGGCTCTACTCTAGCCTGGGTCTAGAGAGAGAAGACAGAGGGAGTAATACAACAGAGCCAAGACAGGAGACTAGGAGAGAGAACCGGGAGGCAAGGCAAGAAGAAATCCCAAGATTGAGGGGCAATTGGTGAGCAAGAAAGGAAGCCCTTCTTCTCCCTGGATTCTTGCTTCCCCGCTTCCATTACGCTCAATTCTTTGCTTGTGCTGCTGCTGCTGCTGTTACAGATCAGGGCGAGAAGGCGAGGCGTTTCTTGGGCTCGGGCCGTTTCTTGGATTCGCCGGAGAAGTGCCGGCGGTGGAGGCGGATGGCCGGCGTTGAGGCGGCCAGGTACGCGCACAGCCCGGCGCACCAAGCCGTGGCGACGCGGGACCACGCTGCCCTGCGCCGCGTGCTGGGCGCGCTCCCGCGGGCGCGGAAGCCTGAGGAGATCCGGACGGAGGTGGATTCCGTCGCCGAGGAGGCGCGCGCGGACGCTGTCTCGGCCGTCATCGACCGCCGCGACGTCCCCGGGCGCGAGACTCCGCTCCACCTCGCCGTCCGCCTCGGCGACGCCGCGGCGGTCGAGATGCTCATGGCGGCGGGGGCCGACTGGAGCCTGCAGAACGAGCAGGGCTGGAGCGCGCTCCAGGAGGCCATCTGCGCGCGCGAGGAGGCGCTGGCCCGCGTCATCGTGCGCCACTACCAGCCCCTCGCCTGGGCCAAGTGGTGCCGCCGCCTGCCCCGCGTCGTCGCCGCCATGCGCCGGATGCGGGACTTCTACATGGAGATCACATTCCACTTCGAGAGCTCCGTCATACCCTTCATCTCCCGCATCGCGCCCTCTGACACCTACAGGGTGTGGAAGCGCGGCGCCAACCTCCGCGCTGACATGACGCTCGCCGGCTTCGATGGGTTCAAGATCCAGCGCTCTGACCAGACCATACTGTTTCTTGGGGAGGGGTCGGAGGACGGCAAGGTGCCACCAGGGTCGCTATGCATGATTAACCACAAGGATAAGGAGGTGATGAACGCTCTGGAGGGGGCTGGTGCGCCGGCCTCAGAAGCAGAGGTCCAGCAGGAGGTCACTGCGATGTCACAGACGAATATCTTCCGTCCGGGGATAGATGTCACACAAGCTGTACTGCTTCCGCAGCTCACATGGCGGCGGCAGGAGAAGACTGAGGCGGTTGGCCCATGGAAGGCCAAGGTGTATGATATGCACCATGTGATGGTGAGTGTGAAGTCAAGGAGGGTCCCCGGTGCGATGACGGATGAGGAATTCTTTTCATCTTGCAATGAGAATGATACTGAAAATGAGGGGTTCGATGATGTTCTGACTGAGGAGGAGAAGAAGCAGTTGGAAGCCGCGCTTAAGATGGATTCTCCAGATGGCAGTGGTGAAGGCCAGTCTGATGCGTTTGTAGGTCCTAGACATAGTTGCTTTGAGCCAAGGGAGAGGGAGATACCAATTGAGGATTTGAACATTTCTGGAACCGGGGAGGGTAAGCATGACAGGAAAGGTTGGTTTAGTAATTGGGGAAAGAGGGGGCAGAGTAGCAAGCAGGAGGGGACGAAGAAGATGGCACCTCCAAGGAGTTCGCTCTGTGTAGAGGAGAAGGTGAGCGACCTCATTGAATCTCCATCAAGTGTACAGACAAGACCAGGAAGGCATTCTGTAGATGCAGTAAGAGGGGATGAGAACAGAAGGGGCAAGGAAAGGGATTATTGGAAACCTGCTGCTTCTTCAGAGAGTGGGCATAGGCGCAAAGAAAGTAGCAAAGAAAGCGAGTATAAGAAAGGTCTGAGGCCTGTTCTTTGGCTTTCGCCTAACTTCCCTCTTCGGACCGAGGAGCTCTTGCCTCTTCTTGATATTCTTGCAAACAAGGTTAAGGCAATTCGTCGTTTGAGGGATCTTCTTACAACAAAACTGCCTCCAGGAACTTTTCCAGTCAAGGTTTGGGCCCAACGTAATTGTTTTGTGATGCAATATCTTTGCTACAGTTCCTTTTAATTTGTGTCTCTTTTGCTAGTTGCTTGCCATTCCTGACATCAATGAATCTATATCTTATATCATATTTTATCAACCCCTTTTCGTTTGTTTTACTGATGACATACGTAGCAACTACCAGTTTGTCACTTGGAAGTCTTAAGTATCAGATTGTTGGATGTTTGTTTCCGTTTTTCTGATAGCTTCACTGTAGTTACCCACAATATGGCTAGTTAAGATGGTGCTCTACACTGTGGTAGTCAGGTTGTTAGTACATGCAAGCAAAGCACTCCCTCTAAGAACTGCAGAAAGACCCTGTGCTCGATAATAAAGTTAGCTGGATACTTTTGCGCTAAGCACCCTATAACTGGACACGTACTTATCACTGTCATCTGATCAATGCATAGCATTTGGTTTACATTTTTCAGTTAAAAAAGGATTTTTTAATAGAAAAAAAACTATGCAACTTAATTTTCTTAGTTCTATTTGGATTTGTTGACCAAAGAACCGAGGACATTTCCTGCCATTCACCAATAATGATTCAACTTGATTATTGTTACCATGGTTGTCACAGTGCTTCGGCAAGTCACGACGAGCCCAGAGCGACTGGGCGTCTAGTCGACTAGGCGCCAGCTATGGCGATAGTTAGACGATAGTAGTTAGACTGTAGTAATAAATATAAGTAATATCTTATATGACCGAAAATTAAATAACTATTATTGTACAAATTATTCAAATAACAAGATTTATAATAGCAAATAGCATTAATATAACAAAACTTATGGCCCCGCGGCCCATTTACCTCTCCCCCTTGTCTATTCTCTCTCTCCGTTCTTACTGCCCCCTACTTCTTCTCCTTCCCTCCGTTCTCCCGCACACATGCCTCGCCTTCTCCCCTCCCCTCACCATCTCCGTTGGCCTCCTCTCGCCAGTTGCCCTCCTCTCCCGCTGGCTTCCCCTCGCCGGTCGCCATCCTCTCCCGCTCGCCTCCCCTCACCAGCTCGCTCGCCTCTCGTGTAGATTCGTGGTATGGAGGGGAGGTGAGGCCGACGGAGGGGAGACGCCAGATCTGGTGGGGAAGAGGCCGGCAGCGGGAGGACGCTGTAGGTCGGCGGCGGGAAAGGCTGCAGATCGCCGGTTCGTCCTCCTATCCCGCTCGCCTCTCCTCGCCGGTTTGCCCTCCTCTCCCGCTCGCCTCCCCTCGTCGGCTAGCCCACAGATCCGTGGCGTGGAGGGGAGGTGAGGCCGATGGAGGGGAGACGCCAGATCCGGTGGTGAAGAGGCCAGCGGCGGGAGGAGGCTGCAGATCGGCGTCGGCGGCGGGAGGTCTCCCCGTGACCGTGAGAGGTGAAACCCTCCAAGGGAGGCGACTGGACTAAGGAGTGTTCGGGTGACTCGGGTCAAGTACTTACCCCCCATCCCCCCGGTGGTCGCCACAAAGAGCTAGGCGTCGCCGTGGACGCCTGGGCGTCACCCAACACCGCCTAACTCGTTGCGCGCTAGGTGATTGTCCACGGCGTCCCCCGCCGGCCGCCAGGACGACTTGGCGTCGCCCTGGCGATGCTTTGATAACCATGATTGTTATTATTATTGTTGGAACTAATCTTGTTATTAGTCGTACTCGTGTGTTCGAGTACTGTGTATTGTGTGTAAAGCACTTGGTGTGCTCGAGTACTACAGTCGTGTCGAGTACTCGTGTATAGAGTACTGTGTAGTCGTGTCGAGTACTCGTGTGTTGGGTACTGTGTGATCGGTACTCGTATCCTACAGTATCCCGGTTGTGCTTGAAGACTGGTAGTACTGTCTGTGTGAGCGGTACTACCGGAGATGCTGGTTGACAAACCGTGGTCGGCGAAGCGGTCGAAGGCATCGTGGTTGAAGGCACTGTGGTCGTGAAGCATGGTTGAGGCACCGTGGTCGACAAGACATGGTCGAATGACTCGATACAGGACTCGAAGGAGAACCGGAAGAAAGTCTAGTTTGTGGGCGATCGTAGACTTGGTCTGGTAGCAGTATGTCTGCACGAACCGGTCGTATCCACTAAGCTGTGTGAGGTGGTTGGTGGAACGAGTTGTTGGCCTGTGTACCTTTAACCTATGTCTATAAATATGATGAGAATATGGAAAAGTGGTGGCGGATTGACGCAACGCAAATCTCTAGTGTGTCTTGAGTTGAGCACAGGTGTTCGTGTGAGTTTTGACCACCGTGTGTGCGCGTCTGGTTCCGTTCCTAAGCCAACAATTGGTATCAGAGCTTGGTGTTCTTTCCGTGAGTCGAAGAAGAAGCCGAGGCGAAAGTCTTCCGCAGCTGACCGTGCGTTGGTCGGATGCGAGGGGCCACGGCGAAAGGCTTCCGCAGTTGATCGTGCGTTGGTTGGATGCTAGGGGTTGAGGCGAGAGGCAGTTGCAGCTGACCGTGTGGCGGTCAAATGGCGACGTGCGTTCGGGTCGGCATGATGGCTCATGCAGCGGCATGTGTTGGGCGAAGGTGCACAGGGCGCTAGCGACGAGCCAGCTGCAGCACTGAACACCCAGGAACACGATAATCGAGGTTTGTGCAGCCACGACGAGACCGGTTGTGTACCGGTGTCACACGTGACGTGCGTAGTGGCGATGCCAGCGGCGAAGGGCAACAAATGGCGCTGGTGCGGACAAGCCACAAGGAGAGTTGGCATGAAGCCAATGATGGTGGTCGTAGGCATCATCACTAGGAGCGTGAGTCGCACAAGAATGCTGCTGCGTGCAGCAAGAGCAAGAAGGCTGTTGCGTGCGGCAAGAAGACGATGTGTGTCATCAGCGTTGTGAGTCGACATGTCAGATGATGACAACAAGATTAGGGGGTTGATTGTTGGAACTAATCTTGTTGTTGGTCGTACTTGTATGTTCTAGTACTGTGTATTGTGTGTAAAGTACTCGGTGTGTTCGAGTACTGTAGTCGTGTCGAGTATTCATGTGTTGAGTACTGTGTGGTCGGTACTCGTATGCTATAATATCCCGGTTGTGCTTGAAGACGAGCCGTGGTCGAAAATGTGGTCGATAAGCCTTGGTCGTTGAAGCGGACGAAGGCACCGTGGTCGAAGCAGCCGTGGTTGTGAGGCATAGTCGAGGTACCGTGGTTGACAAGACATGGTCGAAAGACTCGATACAGGACTCGAAGGAGAACCCGAAGAAAGTCAAGTCTGTGTGTGGTCGTAGACTTGGTCCGGTAGCAGTATGTCTACACGAACCGGTTGCATCCACTAAGCTGTGTGAGGTGGTTAGTGGAACGAGTTGTTTGGGTAATGTGAGTCGTGGAGATCATGCTGGAAGAGCCGGGCACTTTGTTAGCCCGTATACATGTAACTGTGTCTATAAATACGATGAGAAAATAGAAAAGTGGTGGCGGATTGACGTAGCGCAAATCTCTAGTGTGTCTTGAGTTGAGCAGAGGTGTTCATATGAGTTTCGACCACCGTGTGTGTGCGTCTGGTTCTGTCCTTGGGCCAACAGTTATTATATTATGAATTTTCATAGTTGGGTGATTTGACAGTCTGGGTGGGCAGCATTCTGTGCAGG
This sequence comes from Bonia amplexicaulis, assembly GCA_036346245.1. Classification (NCBI taxonomy): domain Eukaryota; kingdom Viridiplantae; phylum Streptophyta; class Magnoliopsida; order Poales; family Poaceae; genus Bonia; species Bonia amplexicaulis. The sequence goes on along the minus strand of CM070755.1, from coordinate 14,769,057 downwards.
TTGTCATCATTCTTAGGACTAAAAGAGCTAAAGGACACTGTAGTATTCTAATTTTATGCTGTCATTTGATGTTATCCATAAAAAATGCCCTCGTAATACACATATGTAGTTTAATTTCTCCCTGATGTTTCTTATATTTTTTTTGTATGGCTGTGATTCTCTTAGTGCTTTAGTGTGTATTTGATCAAATAGGTGGTGCCTCTTAACTCGAGCTTTGTGTTCATCACTCTGTAACTGATCCTTTGTTGTGCACATACCTGGTTGTTTATGTCCTACTCCTATCTACCTGTTTGTTTGCGGCTCAAAAGTATGCTAAATTCACGTAACAAAAGAGAAGCATACTGGCGACAGTTTGGTACCTATATCCAGTTGTACAAATATACAGGCCTTTGCAGCGTGCTAGCAACAACTTGATCTATTTATCCAGTTGTACAAGTGTACTATAATAACTTGAGAAAGCATAAGCATATGTGCGAAATGTTTTTTTATCTAATTTGGCACAAACACAAGGGCATACAGCATGCTAGGAAAAACATGTTCTATTTATCCAACTGTACAAGTGTATGAAGTATACTACTGAAGCAAGTAATAATGTGGGTGTGACTGATACAGGGCCTGTTCTTTTTGGCTACGGCTTATGGTTTTTGGCTGAAATTTTTGAATTTTGGCTGTTTGCGACAGAGATTGCGGAGAGAGAGATACTCGCTTGCAATTTTGGTTGATACAGATGTTAGGCTTTTAACGTGTACTACAATTAACTTGTAGATCCCATCTTGAGAAAATACTCTATTTAAAAGTTAGGTACTGTAGCAAAAGTCAAAAGCCGCTTTTGGAAGCCAAAAAGAACACCCCCACATTTATTCCTACCATCATAAGCGTGTAAGGATCAGTGAATTAGAACATACATTTATTCCTACCATTGAGCCAATAAAGATAGGTGGGCTGGGAGGAAGATGGCTCGTCCATTCCACTGCAGGTTTTGCAGCAAGCAAAGGAAAGTTCTGTAGTTATAGATTGAAAGTTTTGAGTGTAAGAATACAATCTGTTTGGAATCTAAATGGTTTCTGAAAGTATTACCTAGTATCTGTAGCCAAATACTTCCAACAAGTTGGGTGATCACAAGACAAACTTTATATTGGGTGGGTTCTTTTGGGCTGATGGCTTAAATATTTGAATTTTGGCTGTGCGCGAGAGGTAGTACACACAGGAAAATAGTCGCATGTGATTTTGGTTGATACAGCTGAACTCAGTATACTTTTTACTATAATCTTTCTGTTAACCATGCTTTTAAAAAACGCACTATTTAAAAACTAATTACTGTAGACAGTACAAGCATAAGCCTGCTGTAAGTCGAAAAGAACTCAGCGAAATATTATTCAAGTAGGCTTCAGCACATTTCAAATCATATGCATAATCTGGTACTTTCTGGTCATTGTAGGTTTTTTGTGTGATTCAACCTATATAACGTTCTGAATCAATTAACTCATTGTTTGCTTGAAAGCTATCTTAATACTCTTACTCTAATGAGCGACTGCAAAACCTTACAAAAAAAATACCATGCTGCATCTACATATCATTATCTATTAACTTACATCTCCTTTTGACAGCCTAGTCTGTTTAGGTTTGCTCTATCTGCATCTATGTTTTTTCTTTTGGGTTGTTAAACCATCTGACATGCTCTTCAAGAGAACATTAGTGGAGAATATAAGCCAGCCTGTATGTTTTATACCACTCATGATATTGTTTTTAACCGCTAAATATGGGTGTGCACTTCAGGCTGGTAGTTGTAACTATTCTAAGTCATCTTGACTAGATCAGATCTCATAGAAGCAACTGATGCCTCACCAAATGGAGTTTTGTCCCCTTTTGATCCATTTTTATTGTATAAGATTGACAGAACTAACTATTGTATATTTTTCTTTGAATTTATATCTGTATGGCTGATTTTGTTAGTGTGATGAGTTGGAAATTCATTAACAAGTTATTGTTTTCAGGTTGCCATTCCAGTTGTTCCTACAATCAGGGTGCTTGTGACATTCACAAAGTTTGAAGAGCTGCAGCCATTAGAGGAGTTCACCACGCCTCCTTCCAGCCCTGACAATAGCACGAGCCCAGCAGCACAGTCGTCTTCAAGTTCCTGGATTCAGTGGATCAAGGCTCCTTACCGCCAGAACTTCTCGACAGTGCCAGGCCCTAGCAGCCGTGTGGAGGACATCCAGGATCCATTTGCCATCCCTGCTGATTACGTGTGGACGACACCTGAAGAGAAGAAAAAGAAGACACAAGAAAACAAGAACAAGTCGAAGAAAGGTAGAAACGCTACATAGACAGATAGCATTGGTGGTTTGAGATATGTTGTGGGCGACCCAGAAATGATTAAAAGGAGCAATACTCGGTGATATCCTCTGATCTAACAGGAAGGATGAGGTGGAGATTTGAAGATTTCGGCGGGCTTCAGGTGACCGATGTCGAATGTCAAGAAACAAACGCTTGTCTAGTTTGGATGTGATAAAACAAATTTGTTCGTAACATTCTTTCGTTTTAACCCAAATCATTTCAATCCCAATTACTATTGCTGCAGCCTTTACTGGTAGATTTTGACCGAGGTGGTTTCCGATATCGCTGATGTCGTGTTGTTTCAAGTTGATGCCATGCCGTCATCTTGCATCTTCACCGTCTTGCCATGTTTCTGCATGTTGGGATGGTACGAATTTTGCGATGGGGAAAGTGTACAGTTCATTCTAAGCACATTAATGCCATGTTTCTGTATGTTTTGCTGTTTTTTCTGGTCGCCGGAATTCATTCATGTGGATCTGGTGAATTCATTTATTTTAATTTTTTTAGAAATATATATTTATTAGACTAATAAACTACAGCTAAAAACTATAAACCGTAGCCTAAAAAAGCACACCGTTAATTAATCAATGCGGATTTGGTCACTCATCTTTGTGCCAAACAAGTATCCATGTCTAGTCCTTTTTATACCCGGCTGAATGATTTCTGTCTTCTTATTGTCCTGTTTACAGCATGATTGCACTCCTGATTGATTAATTGAAGTTTTTGCTCTTAGTCTAAAAAATTGTCTTGTGGCTTGTCGAGTGTCATGGACAATAAACAAGTATTGTTCAGATAACCAATGAAGAACGTAAGCAAGAAGGTCCACATGGAAGTCATGCATGGGAAGGCGTAACTTGCAACTAATGCACGTATGGGAATGTTGCGAAGTGGAGACTTGCGAGTTAGATAGTCGTGTTGCCGACCTAAAGATCAACCACTGCAATCGTAGAAGATTAATCACAAAATAGATGCAAAACAGCTGACACAAGCGAGAGATAGACCGATTTATTCTTGTAGCCTCCACTATATTAATTAGTGTTGGGATACGAGTAGACTACACATTAAAATTTTTCTACCACGTAAATAAGAAAGCCACGCGAGTAAGACATCATAGATCATTACCACTAGATGTGCAGTACAGCGAAAGTAGGGTTGAAGCAGCCGATTCAACGAAGAGCACGTCGGTGTTGCGGTAGTAGTCGAACGTCCTCCGTCCAACGGTCTCCTCCTCGTGATCATCCCAATCAGCGTTGCAGCCGTAGCAGCACCTCTACCGAAGTCCACACATCTAGAGATGGAGCACCGTACGTCGATGTGCTAGCACCAGTGCGCACGGCAGGGGATACGTGAGAGACCATATGGAGGTCATCCCATGTGTATGATGAGTAATTGACATCGATTTAGGAAAGTCGAGTTTGGTTTGTGTGGTCGGACCATGTCGTTGCGTGGTGCAACGGGTTCGGTCGGATTTGGTCAAACTTGGTCGTATGGGATTAGGATGCATATTCCGATGATTCGACAGGTTTGGACTTCATCATGGGTAAGTATGATGTTTTATGCTTTCATGTATCGAGCGGTGCTATTTGATATGTTTCTTGTCTGTGTTGGCTGCAGGACGTCGAGGCGGAGTCGTGGCGAGACACGGGGTGACCGGACTAGACACGGGCGGTGTCGAGGTCAGAACGGTCGAGATGTGTCGAAGACGGCGTGAACTCGAGGTGGTTGCGAGTCGTGGACGACAATGAGCGCGGAAGCTTCCCGGAAGATGCAGGAGGGGCGAAATGATAATTTCGCGAGGCTGTACAAGTGGGAGCGGGCTCCGTTCGGGTTTAGCGGGAGTAACAGGGTGGAGACCCGTTAGCCAAGGGCTATAAATAGGAGGGAGTGGCTGCATGCCCCCTCATAGCTTTGGGAGAGAGTTATGGTTTCTTGAGTCAAAAGAGGCTTTGGGAGGTTGTTTTCCCTTTGCTCTTTAGTGGTTGAGGGTAGTAGGAAGTGTCTCCCACGTTCATCCCCTCTCCCTGTGTTGTGTCTCTCCAAGAAGCATGTAGAGGGTGTGTGTTCTTGTTTTTGGAGAGGATGAGAAGAGGGATTGAGTAGAGATTCCATGTAACCATTCCTCTAATTCTAATGTCCATGTGTATGGGGACTCAGTTGTAATCTTTGTTCATTGGAATGAAGAATCTGAAGTTTTTATCCCGTGCTCTCTGTTTCCCTTCGATGCTCCTCTCTGTTGATTTTTGAGTTTTTTTTGTTTTCTTGTTGTTTCTTGCCCAGGGGTGTAAAATGGATTGCTCTATGTTGGGATAGTGCCTCAAGGTCATTTGATCGAGTTTTTCCAAGAGTAAATCAAGTTTAACCTCAGTTTTGGATTTTGGGCTTCCTCTGTTCTTCATTTCCTCTTCTAGGGTTTTGATGAGTTTCTTGATTCCCTTGAGGAAATGGCCTAAGGTTCTTGCTGGCAAGTCCTTAGATTATTGCTAACTTGATTGCAAAATCTCATGTGCAAAGAACCTGTGAATCTTGAGCAGTTTGGGTTTTTGGGTCCCTTGTTCTTGTCACTAATTACTGCTCACTTTGATTTCAGCCGAAAATTTACCCCTCAGTCTTTCGGTTCAGAATTCAGGGCCAGTGGCTTTCTCTTTTCTTTCTGCTGTCTGATCTCCTTTCTCTTTTCAGTTTTTGGTTTCCTTTTCTGAGTTTAGCTTTTCTTTTTCAGCTTCAGTTTTCAGCAGCGAAGAATCCGTTTCCTTGGTTGGTTAGTGAAGTCTATTCTCTAAAATTTGAGCCGGTCTAAGCCTTGCATCTTTCGCAAGTAACTTTGGTCATCGGCAAAATTATTTTCAGCTTCCAACAAGCGAATGTCTTCTATGTTCATAGCTATCGGAGAAGAAAGAGGTGCGAATACTCAGGGCAATTTTTAAAAGCAACATTCACCCCCCTCTTTGCCAATTCCGATCCTACAATACGAGAGGTGGCGGCTAGGGTTCCGACGGGTGTGTTTTTAGGATACCTCCCTTGGACCCCGCACCTCTCCTTATATAGTCTCCAATCAGATCCATATCCGATACGAGTAGAGATCGAATCCTACTCGGAAACTATCATCCGATCCCTTATCGTTCCAGCCCATTAAGTGTGTGACCCTGTAGGTTCATGTGTATTTGGCCATGGGCCTAAAACTCTTTTCTGACCCATAAGTCAGTAGCGGTCCCTAGCAGGACATAATGACTCCTAAACACATATATAGTGCTTATGTACGATCCCTTTGCCCCGTGATTCCAGATTGAACTCAAGGCGAGAAACGTGTCATCCTATGATAGCTCGATTCTTCACTCGAATCTGTAGTAGATTACTCAGTTGTGATTGACTCCTCAACCACATTTGGTATGGCCATGCACTTTCTTAATCCAACCACATCGATGGGCCCATAGATATCTCTCTTGGTATATAGAAGGGGCAAATTCTATCTTGATCGCTCATTTTGCTCCGCATGTTTCATAGCAAACCCGAAAACTACCTTTATTACCACCCAGTTATGGAGTAGTGTTTGGTAACTCCTAAGCAAACTATTACACATGTAGGAAACAATGACGACCTCAGGTCTAAGGATCCTATATACACTATGTATGAGACCAACTGATGACACTTAAGAATATAACAATTCTCGCGGTGTCTCATGATAGGTCAATCCAACATCATGTTCTCTAATATGAGTCCACATTATTGATTTGATATCTCATATCCATGATCCGTGAAACATGATCATCAATCATACATGTGTTGATCTATAAATCATAATCGTCACACATAATGATATAAGATCAAGGATAATTTAGAATAACATCGAAACATAAATAAAGAGTTTCACGAACAAGTCACATACTTGTTGATCAATAGAAAAAATATTTATTCAAGGGACAAAATAACATTTTATTCAAACATTCATAAATATAGAAGTGATACAATCGTCTCTATGATTGCCTCTAGGGCATATCACTAACAATTAGCACTTTTTAAGTTACAAGAATATGATGTATATAATATAAGAGATGTCCTACTCGCTCCGTTTTTTTACTTATCTTTTTTGACATCAACTTTAATAATTACTTTTTCTAAGTATACGTTATAAAAATCTAATGACGGTGGAAGTACCTTTGACGATGAAACTAAATATTTTCTTATGTCTTAATGGTTAGAGTTTTAAATGTTGACAGCACGTATTCTAAAACTAAGTCTATATGAGAACTGAGAGATCTACTAAAAACCTCACCCATATGCCACCTTGGTATACTGGCAATGTTGGACTAAATGCCCACGGGGGCATCTTGTAAGTAGGGTTGGAAAAAAGCTCGTTAGTGAGACTCGTTGATTCGATCGGTTCAAAATTACTTCAATTACACTCATTAATTGGTTAAACATTGAATGAGTCAATTTTTGATGAAATTAAATTTTGCTTTGGCTTGGCTCGGCTCGTTAGCTTGATTCTAAAATTAATTTCAAGCTATCAATAAAATAATATTATATCAAACTATGTCAATTTCTGAAAAAACTTAATGACATAGCTCTTTATCCACCCCTACTTGTAAGTGTCCACAAATAGATTCATTTCACGTCACTACTCCAAAAAACCAGTGGGGGCGAAGAGTATACAGCTCAAATTGATCTTTTGTATTGCACATGTCGCCTAATTAAAACCTTCGATTAAGAAAACCCGGTAGGAAAAAAATAATTAAAGACAACAACGTTTTGTATTGCACATGTATACTCTTTAAGCATAAACCTTAAATCGCTCCCCTCGAAGACAACAACGTTTTGAGTCTTCCCGTTCCAATGCCATAACCCTCTTTGTAGGCAATGACTTAGTGAACAAATTTGCTAGGTTTTAACTAGTCTAAATCTTTCTGTCTCACCGCCATTCTCCCAGAGTTTCTAAGGATGGGAGCAATATCCTTAATGAGCTTTCACATAGCTATTCTTCGTCTGTGAAATAGCTGCATCATTCTCACATATTATAGTATGGGATTCTTCTTCTTCTTTTTACACTTCATGCTTCCAAGTTCCAAGATGTGATGGATAAGTCTCTTAAGCCTGGGCCTGTTCTTCAGGCCACAAGCCGATCGACTTTTGAAAGCCGCTATAGTACCTAACTTTTAAACAGAGTATTTTTTCAAGATGGAGTCTACAAGTTAAACGTAGTACACATTAAAAGCTTAACATCTGTACTAGTCAAAATCGCAAATGAGTATCTATCTCTCCGTAATCAGACTCAGTAAATGTACCAAAATTCAAAAATTTCACCAAAAGCCATAAGTCATGACCAAAAGAACACCCCCATATTCAAGTGAGGCCTTACATAGCGCTATTATCTCTTATTAGATGTAGTTACGAAGGTCTACTTAAACAGACCACCATGAAAGGGTTATACCATCATAGAGAAACACATATATATCCAATCTTGGATCATGTATCATGGATTAGAAAGATAGCCAGCGCCTGAATATCTTGGTTCTTCTGGAAATATAAACCAAGATCTTGTGTATCTTAGAGGTACCTGAGACTGTGCTTGGTACTATCCAATGTCTTCTGGTTGGTTTGGCGCTTTAATTTATCTTACCAAATAATTTACTACAAATGTATTATCAAGTCTGGTATAATTGTTTTTAGCGAATAATCCAGCTTGATATAATTGACAACGTATAATAGAGCCCTGATTGCACTTAGGTATGGGTTTCGGGCCCCAATGCCTTCTCCAACATAGGGGTACTTCTTGGATGAGATTTTTCAAAGTTTGTTCTGTCCAATATCTTCTTAGTATATGTGGATTGGTGTAAAAATATTCCTCCGAAGAGGTGCTCGGTTTGTAGTCAGACAAAATTTGGTTTTATATGTATAAGTTTTTAAATATGTAAATTCATATACTTACATTTTTCCTCAAATTTAATATTTCATATTACATTTTTTTCCTCAAATTTAATATTTCATATTCACAACTTTCTGCGTTTTAAAGACTTCCTATGGTTCTTTCAGGTAATCTCTTACTTCTATTCCACTTTTCTGTTGGGTTTCTGTAAAATCCCAAAATTTCAAAATTATTATATATTTCAAATTCTCATCTATGAATTTTTGTGCTCTTTTCAATTTTTTTTGCAATAAGTAAAGATTGTTCCTAATTTTCAGCTGTTGAAAATTTTATTTCAGAAATTAAATTAAGTTTATAAAAACTTGGAAATAAATTATTATGGTTTGAAATAATCTAAGGTCCCTCCCCAAAAATTTTAAAAAATTTGAGAAAATTTTGATAATTTTCTAAGCTTAAAACTGATTTCTCGAATTAAATTAACAAAAAACATTTTAAAAATTAAAAACCATTCGCAGGCTGATTTCCCCGGGCTTAGGCCGACCCATTACTGTTTCAGTCTAGCTACGGCCTGCGCACCATCCTCTAGCTTGAGCCGCCTCTCCCATCTCCATTTTCAAAATTTTTTATGAATAATATATTTTTTATTTGAAATAATAGAAATATACCCGCAGCAATATTTTTTTATAGAAATAGGCTTCAGTCACCTAACCATCGGGCAACTGGAGCCTATCACCCAATGAAAACGCGACAACAAAGTTGTCTGCAAGCCGTTGGGTGACTAAAACCTATCGCCCAGCCACAGGGTGACAGCATCTAGAGTCGTCCATCCATAGGGCGACTGCAAACAAGATGCTACTCCTCTCCGTGATTTTTGTATATTTTGTGAATTTTGCAGATTATAACTGGAAGATAATATGTTGGATTTGTAGTAAAAGTTTATGATCGTTGTATGTTGTTGGAGCGTAAAAAAAATTGTGAATGTTTTTTTAAGAACGATTGAACTTAGAACGATCGATACGTACGGTGGTAAGTGATATTGTGATCTTACCGGGAATTTGTACACAGAGAAAAATTGGTATGTTAATATTATTGGATGACTTGCTATGGGAATAATTGAATGCAAAAAAGACGAGAAAATAAGCTTGTCTAAATTTAAATAGACTTCATAATACAGATGGGAGTAATATGCCACATACGTTTTGATTACATGCATAACAAAAAGCATCATGTGCGACTGACCAACCGAAATGCTCGTACGACCTACTGTGTGGACCGGGGCTATTTTTCCTTCCTTGCGAGCTCGGCGTTGAACTCCTCGGTAACCTCTTTTGCCTTGGTTGCCATTTCCCTCTTTTTCTCGTGCTCTCTCTCGCGAGCCTCTCGTTCCCTACGCGTGCACGCCTCGAGATGAGCTTTCGTCTCGTGTTGTATACACGGAGTTTGCTCGTCCTTGCGGCGCTCCTCCTCCCGGATCTCGGAGGACCTTGTGACATTTCACTCCTCGAAGTCAAGGGCCCACTGGTCCTTTGGGTCGATCTCAAGATCGATCCATTTGCGGTAACCACATAGGGGTTCTAGGGACTGTGAATACAGGGGAGAGGTTGTTAGTGCGTACTTTCAAGAAGAAAAAGTTGGGGAAAAATAGTGCACTTGGTCCTTACCGGCTGTCGATAGGTCGCAGTGTCTAGACGGCTGTCGGGATAGTTACTGGAGTAGTTTGCGCAACCCCAGTAATGCATACCTAGGCTGAGGCAGTGCTTAGACTTGAATAACTTGCATGCATCTCCCCCTCAAGTGGGTGTTGCGGCGAACGCTCGGTAGGAACGTTCGGGATGGGGTTGTTTCTACGGGTCTCGTCATTGCGGGGAGCTGACATCGTAGCACGCTGGGCTTGTTCTGCCCGGGCCGCAGTACCCCTTGCTTTCTCATCACGAGCGGCAGCTGACCGTCCTAGGTCACGGGTCTCCTCTTATTGTTTCATCATCTTGTCTCATTGCATCTTCTGCCTCTTGTTCATCCCGGTGTGGTGAAGCAAGCGCCGGTGCAGTGTGGGGTTTGCTTGTGTAGTGTTCTCTCAGAAATCTCTTCGACCTCCTTTTATAGGCCCCCTTGTGGCCTTCTCGGTACATGAAGATGCCCGTGTGGTCGTGTCACTGCGCAAAGCTACCAAGTGTAGTATTGTGTGCACGAGAAACTGCCCAGCCAGGTCTTCGGACTGTGAAAAGCTGCTCCCTTTAGTCTTTTCGCTACGCAAAGCTAGACCATGTGGTCTTGTCGCTGCGCAAAGGTGTCTCGTCTGATCTTCTCACTGCGCAAAGCTGGCCCGTGCAGTCATGTCTCTACGCAAAGCTGGCGCGTCTGGTCTTCTCACTGCTCAAAGCTGGAGCGTGCGGTCTTCTCACTGTTTTAGCTAGCCCGTGCCGTCATGTCACTGCGAAACTGTCCAGTTAGGTCTTCAGACAGTGAAAAGCTGCACCCATTAGTCTTGTCGCTGCGCAAAGCTGGACCGTGCGGTCTTGTCGCTACGTAAAGGTGTCTTGTCTGGTCTTCTCACTGCACAAAGCTGACCCGTGCGGTCATATCGCTGCGCAAAGCTGGCGCGTGTCCAGTGCTACTACTCCACCTCGGCAACAACTCCCTCTACTTCCACAACTCCCCTCGGTCTAGCTCTAATTCTTCTCCCTTCCTCTCTTTGTTGTTCTTCATTTATTGCTCAAATTAACTGCAAATTGATTACTGTTATTTGGAGTAATTTGTGATATATGTGGATGTGGAATTGTGGATGATAATCTGTTATCTTTTAATGTGTTGATTTGTGTTGTTCAAATTTAATAGTACTTGTGTTATGTTCTTAGTTTTTGTGGTCATCTGTTAACTCATTGTTTGTTAGATGCCATTTTTTATTTCCAGTAGCATGAATTCGATAATCTGGGTTAATTGTTAACTCTGATCAGTAGTATAGTTAGTAATAGTAATAGTATAGTTAGATGTCACTGTGATTTGTTCTTGTGGATGAGTGTATGTGGGGTTGTTATTGTCAGTAGTGGAATTGTGTTTGTGCCCTGCTGTCGTCAGTAGTAACTGTAGTTCTTTTCGTGCATGTATGTGTGTTCTTGCGCGAGTTAGCTATTCGGTGACCTTTTCCTTTCCTAGCTATCTCGACTCCTCCCCATGCTTCTAGACCCCAAGTGCTTCACAACTCCCCCTTTTCTTCTTTTTGCGGTTAGTCAATAGTTAAGTCGTGCAATCATTCATCGTAGTTTTGTGTTGTGTTGTCCCGTGTCGTCATCGTGTAGTTAGTCGTCAGCTGTCTTCCCCCTCTTTTCTTTCGACTCCCTCCGTGCTTCTAGACTCCCTTTGTGCTTGTCGACTTCCTCGTTCTATCTGGCGATCGGTAGTTAGTTAGTTCGTCAGTCGATAGTTGGGCATGTTTGTTCACGTAGTCATCGTCATTGTTCGTGTGTGTAGTCTCTTGTTGTGTTGTTCGTTCAGTCGTGGGACTTCAATTCTCATGGTCGTTCGTCCCGACGTTTTTGTTTATGCTTTTGTTTAGCTTGTTCATTGTTTCGTCCGTGCGAATTAGGGTTTGTTCGATCATATTCGATACTTCATTCGTTTGGCCGATTCGATAGTCATTTTTGGTTGAGTTTTCTGTTTTATCCCATGTTTCATTGACCTAGCTTTAGCTGAGTACATTTAGCCTTAGTCTAGTTCCTGTGGAGAACACGATACTCACTGCTATTTCAGTGGCAACCCATGCATTTGTAGGTGTGTTATTTTTGTACAATCAATTATTTTTGACTCCATCTGCTAAGATTTCACCGCTGAAGGGTTCTAGCTACCTAGTCAGAAGCCATCTCTTGCGCCATATGGGAATGTCTCTATCTGACGCCACATTCCTCCAACTTGAAAAATCAAATGTTGGCTATTTCAAACTAATCAACTAGGTTGTACCCACTTAGACTTATGATTGTATAGTAGTGCTTAGTTTGGATAGTTACAAGTGTTAGTCCTTAATTGACTTGGGTGGAACAATACAAGGTCTCGTGCTCAATCTGCACGCATTTGAACTTGCCATCTGCCCTAGTTTAAAACAAATTTTCACCATTTTATTTTTATTTTGTAAACCAATGGCAATACCTATTGCCATACATTTGGTAAAAAGGGTTGTATAAAGATTTGATAATAGTATTCCTACCTATAGGATGATACTGACCAACTAGTTTGTCTAAGCAAATCTACCATTCTAAACTATCCAAAATAATGTATTCATTATAAGTGGTAATCTATACTAAGGTGACAAAGGTACATGGATTTCAAATATCAATGAAAGTCATTTCAAGTAGGATTTAACTAACTCCTAATTATTGAATTCTGATTTTATGAATTAGCCATGCATAATAGTTTTTACACAATATAAGAAATAACTTTGCAAAACATAGGATCAACATGATCAAGGAAGACTTGCCTTCGTTGATGACAACTGGTGCTTCTTCTTGCTGGTCAGGATATTTTCAACTGCGTCGGATTTAATGCGCAAAATGAGAACAAAACAAATAAATAAATAAATTTAAATAAATTCATATCAAAATAAAAATAGGTAATGGGAGTTAGATTGTGAATTTAGGTGAATTTGTAATTTTGAATCATTCGAATTGGAGTTCGGATGGCAGAGAACAGGCTCTCAGAACAATTGCTAGAAAGAGAAAATACCAAAAATAAGAAGGAAAGAGGAATATTCTATAGAATATTCCTTGGCTGAAATTATAAACAAAACTGATGAGTGGGCCTGGCTTGTCATTGCCTCACAAAGAGTGATAGAGAGGCAAAACAGGGGAGGGTGGTAGTGGCTCTTAACAGCGGTGGCGAGGGTGAACAACGACGCTGGGAGCATGGGTTATGGCCAAAATGGGTGTTGTGGTGATAGGGAGGCAGAAGGTGGTGGCGTTGTGGGCGGCAGGTGAGGCGCCAGCTAGGGCTCGGGTGGACGGTGGTGGTGGCACTCCGACGACACCCTTCGGAAATTAGCGTGAGCATGAGCACGCCGTATCCTAGGGGAGCCCTCTAGTGTCGTTGGCACATCTAGAGGGAGCCGGAGGTGGCAGGGTGATGGCGGCCTGTGCTGGGAATGAAGGCGGCACGGTGGTGGTGCAACGGCCCAATTTGTTAGAGGAGAGGGTATTGGGGATGATGAGGATGCCGTGGATGCAAGGAATTGCAAAGGGGCTCACCGTGGATGACGAACTAACGGTGAGAGGTGGTACGGCCGGCGACAGACAAGAAGCTTGGTTTCTAGTGATTAGCTACGAAGTAATCCAATTAAATTGTGAATGAGACTCTAGGGGATAGAGAACACAATGTGATATGAGAGGTTTAATGAAAACTTCACTGGTGAAGGAGATCGGGATGGAGGATCAACAACCGCAATTTGGAGAAGAAGATGACAGTGCAGCGCGTTCCAACAAGAAGAGTGGGAGATGGGGGTTGTTTCTGACTTCCCGACTATCCTGGACTGGTTGCAACAGGCACAACGTCTGACCTCCAAGGAGCAACGGTGGACTGAACTTCAATGGGATGGCTATCTACATAACATGGAATAGTTGGAAAGAACAGAACCGCAGGATTCTCCAAAAATGTGTCATCGTCGTCACAGGACTTAGTCGCTCACGTCAAAGACTACGTTCTGAACCATAGGCTAGCTAGGGGTTAAAACAGACCAGATACTTTCCGACCGATCGACTACCCATCGAATCTGAGTCGGACCAGATTCGGACAGACATGTCAGATAATTATCGAATTCAAATAGTTACTTTCGGATTCGAAAAATAACTGTCCGACGAATTCGAAATATACCCAAGATTTCATCGGATAATACCCGAGTATGTTCATCGGATATCCGGCCTATGAGCCGATTCAGGTTTAGCATTTCAGCAGTTCAACACTCAGCACATTTGAGTCTTGACGCCTGGTCCCTTGAGCTGCCGTTGGCTCGCCGTCCGCCGCTCGTCGGTCCATCGTCGCCAACAGCCACCGCTCGCTGGTCCGCCGTCGCCAACAGCCGCCGCTTATCCTCCTAGCGCCAGCGCTCGCCGGTCTGTGTTCCAAACATGCCTTTTAAGCTATTTAAAGTTCCTCACCATTGCTAAATTGCTGTCTTTGTTTTCAATTTCTGCTGCATTGTTACTTTTGTTACTGTCGTTGTTTCACTATTTTGTGGATCGAGATTTCTGGTGGTGTCACATGAACTGTCACATGATAGACCTACAGGCTAGTTGTTAGTATACTGAGGTAATGCGATGTTAATTTTATTGCTGTTTTCGTTGTAGGGTGAACAGAGTAGATTTTGTTTTGGCAGATTTGGTGGGCTCTGTTTTTCACTGGTTTTGTGACAGGGGTAGTTTGTTCTCATTTGGACAAGCAATATATTCCTATTTGGTTTATTTTCACTATTTATTTTGTGTCCAGTTTTCTGATGGCCATGTAATTATGAACGTATAAAGAATACAGAGGTGTACAGCAAATTATATTATGTTATTTTTAACTTCGTTTCTATCTCAATCAAAGCTTCCTTGTAGTCAGTTCAGCAGAGTAGATTGTGATATACAAATACCCATGTTAATTAAATTTAACAGGTCACAATTATGCACATACATTCTGACACTAACAATGCATGAATGTGTTGTAGCCCTGCATATTGAAGTTGTTACATCTAAGGGTTTTACAAACTGTGAATATACAAATGCAAATGTAGTCTGCAGTACGGATATGTAGTCTGCAAACTGTGAATATTTGCTTGTTTGGACTGTTTAATATATGCTCCAGAACTTAATATATGTGCCCTGGACTGTTCAGCAGCATCTAGACCTTCTCCAATTACCCACAGCTGCAAAAATTGAGGGCAACCAGTCATGACATTTGCTGATTGGGCATGATGTTCTCTTATATGATGTCTCCTCTTCATTTGTTAAGAGAATGGAAGAAATGCATAAGCCCCTACTTACCTTTGCTGTGCCGGCTTTTTAAAATAAGAGGTTGTCAGCCAGTAGTACTGTTTATCTTTGAGATAATTAAGCTTGGTCTGCTTTGTGCGAATCACATCTACTTGCTGTACTAGGTAGTACTTTGTAATGGAACTGCTTCCAGTCGAAGCAAAAGGATGTGCTGATTCTGGGTACTCAAGTTTGTGCGGCACATCTGATTCTGAATTTCTGAATTGTCAGCTCCATCTTCTGGTATGTTGGACTTAAAAAAATGATAACCTTGCTTGTTTGTCATTATGACCTGCACAAGATGAGTTGCTTGTTAGGTTTTAGTACAAAGATATCATTTCTGGATGTGATTATAATGAAGCACATGTGAGTATTTGGATCTTACTTGCATATTTTTCTTGCACAATGCTGCGGCAGTAACACGAGCCACCTTTGAAATATTTCCTGCAAGTACCACTTGATCTATGCCTTGGCCCTTGGGGGATACTATTGACAACCACTGCAGCAGGCCAGCATCTAAGCCAGCGCCATCCACAAATCTTAACCCCAGTTTCGGATACTTTTGCATATAGTTTTGGCTGCTCGAGTGACTGCTGCTTATTGCTTAATATATGCTCCAGAACCTTGCCAAAAAATTACTCCAAAAATACAGGGTGGATGTCATGTGCGCGCTATATATGCCCTTTGTACTCCTGCTAATATCCGACTAGATATTCGGTAGTACTGTTTAACTCCCTCGTGATTGATTGGCAGAGCTCCTGTCCTTTCCGTTTTAAAAAAACCGGCATCGCCGATGGATCATCATACATCACCAAGACAAAATCCATCACTTACCTCGATAGTTGTCAGTATGACACCAGCAGCTTGACACGTTCTGTTCATCAAGCCAGACACCGATGGCTAGTCGATGCAATCCTCACATCATCGCCGTTTTGCTCCTCAGGCCAAGCACCGATGTCTCGTTCATGCAAATATGCAATGTCTCTACAGTATTTCAAAGCAATGTCCAGGACATGGCCTGGTAATGCAGCATTGTGCATGACAATGAAAATGCACAGGATCCCTGCAAATAGCCTCCTCATACAAGCACCAGCAAGCATTTACCAACAGAAGAGGGCGCATTTCGAAGTTAGATAATGTACAGATATATGTACATATGGAGTTCGCTATAGCGATAGCGGTACATTTGAAACTGAGCGCCTGCTGCGCAAAACTAGCTTCCTACAGCAGGCAAACATCAAGCTTCAAGGGTGAGTGTGCTTGAAATTGGCCACAGCCACTATGGTTAACATGCAAAATATACGATGAACGGCTGATGTCCAGTCGATGACAACGAGCTGTGGCTTTGCCTTCCTCATGGGCGGCCTTGTCAACATCCTAGAAACATCGTCCCATATGGAATCCTCCATTGTTGGACTGAAACAAGAAGGATGCTGTCAAGCTTATTCAGATTTGTTAAATGAAAAGGCATACCAGGGAGGCAATAATGAGGAAACGGTATGTAAAGAAAAGCTTAGCTAAAATTTCAAGGAAATAAAGGGAACGTACCACAAACTATTATTCAAGCTAATTGTGCAAGGTGCGGGCACAACATGCATCCCATGTTGCACATCATCCCATTCTAACAATGTAAAACATCACAGGAGGCATCCAGTTCTACTAACACTTGAAATTATGTGCAACAACATTTTTCAGATAAACATGAGTTGAGGTCAAATTAAATATGCATATACAAAATACCATAACCACTACAAATATGCTGTAGGCCAAATGACTTGGCAAAAACAAACAGGACAGTAACGTGCATAAAAGAACAAGTGCAAAACTACAGTTTCAAACACAAATCACACTTACTAATAAATTCACAGCGTAAGTATAGTGCTAGCTCATGTTAGATGCTACCAATCATTGAATGGTACACAAGGTTTAAGAAATATCAAAGCAGTTACAAACTCTTTGTAAAATCCAAGCAACTCTCTTGTACCCTTAAACAAGATATCAATTTTACATACATGGCTGTCCAAGCTACTCGTCTTCCCTATCCAAGTACAAAAAGTAGTGTACCAGCTATTGGCCAAACCCGACAACAAATCTTGGTTGCTTGGATGGTTAAATATGTATTATCCATCCAGAAATATTAGATGGTTTAGGAATGTAGCACTGAGATTAGTTATGTCTGCCAAATAATAAAAAGGAAAGTTATTAAAAGTCATACTTTGTGTCTGTTTTATGAATAACAAAACAGCACTCTGGTGTATAGTCAATTAATCATGCCAAATGTGTGTGAACCTCTGGCTAACCAATTAACAACACCTTTTTTGTACTACTGTGGAAAGTACAAGTCAATGGAGTAAAAAAAATACAACAATTCAAAATAGACAAAAAATCAAGTAGCACCCTTAATAATACTTTGGCTCATAAGATTTGACCATGGTTGGATAATATCTACTTGGGACCTAAGTTCACTAATTTAACATTGTAGTTTCCTTTGACTTGTTAACGTGACTTGGGAATACCCTGCAATCTTCTTATGCATATAACAAGGACTGAGTTTGATTATTATAGGAAAGAAAGCAAAGAAATGCATCGCAGATGTAAACTGTTGTATTACTCAAGATTTATACAAGTACATGAGACATGAGTTTGTTCAACAGACTGCATCAAAGTGGCACAAACATAGACCACAACGGGCATGTTTGGTACATGATATTTCGTAGCCACGGGATTTTCTCAATCACGCATGGTGCCATGCAGATACGTGCAAAGGCCCCTGCACACCCAGAAAGTTATACTCGCTAACAATTATAATAGTTCTGACATCCATCAGTTATTACACTGTTATGAACCGAACTCTTCTTACTATACAAGTAACTGAACCTTTGTCAATGCATGACATGGTTTCTTTGGCTGCTGGGCATAGATAGTAAAAGCATTTCACTCATGAAGCCTATTGACCATTGCAGTGGCGGAGCTAGAAAACTTTCATTGGGTGTGCACACTGCACGTGCTGCACCTCCTTGGATGCACCCCCAACTGCCGTGCTACGCTTCCTTGGATACACATCCTCACTGCGGTCGCTGCGCACCTCCCGGTGCATGCCCTTGCAACCGTCTACTCGCTGTGCCCACATAAATTTTTTTAACTGACGTCCTATAATCTATAGGTGAGTTCTTTTGGGCGGTACAACTGAAGTTGATACAGTGTCTACTACAATCGACTTATAGACCCCGCCTTGAAAAAACGCACCATTTGAAATCTAGTTACTGTAGCAAAGTACAAAAGCAAAAAGTTGAAAGCCCTGCCGAACCCAACATATGCCGTCAAACTTGCTAAAGTTTTGACTGTTAATAATTTAAAACTATCTAGATTTGTCGCTAAAGATACTTTTATAATATTATAATTTTATTAGTATATAATAAGATAAAGTTACAAATAGTAATGGGTCAAAGTCACATCTTGTAGACCGTAAAAAAATTGTCACTTAAAAAACGAACGGATGGAGTAGTAAAATGTTAGCACTAGGTAAACCATGTATTATGAACATTGTATTCACATGGTACTTTAACGTTACTATATAATTAGTTGAGCTTTCATCCTAATTACTTGGCTACTTTACATATTTAGTTGTAAAAACAATTTAATTTTATGGCATCATAATAATAACAAATACTAACATTGATAAATAAATTCCATAGATTTTTATTCGTACATTACATAATCCGTATGACAGTTCATATACTCTACCACCCGTAAAGCACATAGTGTTTTTAGTATATCTATACTTAGTACCACAATATTGATGTGACCTATTGATATCACATATGGCTTCAAAATTTTGAAGTACAATATCTTGTATAAGACACTCCATATTAGTTTCGAATCATTGCACTTAGAGTAATGGTCACGATGCCTGAAACAAATAGAGAATCAGACACTTGATTTTTTTAGTTAAAAACTAAAAAGGTTCCTAATAGCTAAAGCACGGGTGGCATGATAGAGTTGTGGATGTAGACTCAAACCTATTAGAGTTCAAATCCTGACGTTTCAGTAGGAATTTTCTAAGGCCACAGATTTATCCATGCCTCCGTCTTTCTAGGCTTGTACTAAGAGGGTGGACTCGCGTTGTGTGCGCAGTGGTGTGTGTGCGTGTGTGTCTTTCTTGTAATCAGAAAAACAAAATAAAGCACTTTCATACTATTCGCATGATGCCACATAGGCAGAGAAAAATAGGTGTTAGGTTGTCTACAAAACCTGAAAGAGGGAATAGGATACAATTTGCATCTAATCCTTCAAGCAATATAAAATTGCAATGAAGTCTAACTCTAATTAGAACATATAACCAAAAATGGTATATGCATAATTTTCAAAAATTTTGGGGGTGCCTATGCATACCGGGCACCCCCCTTGGCTCCGCCCATGGACCATTGTTTGGATGATATCCAGAATCTGACTAGCCAAAGTAATTTGGACATACTTTTTTTAGCCAATGATGACTCTGGTTTTTCGCCTAAAAATTGGCCTGGACAATCCCCCTCCCTCACCTTATGGCTTGCCAGATTTGGCAGCTGATGCCATTGACATCCATATGGTAAATGACCAAAACTTTTGGTCATGCAACAAATTTGTTTGCGACCAAATTCTGGCTTCGCTGTCTACAGATGGAAACCAAACATATTCAATGCTTTGTCTATAGTCCAATCTTATTTTAAAAATTGTCTCCATGTGTTCATCTAGGCATTCACAAAAGTATCATAGGAACAGCCTGCTTAGGCTAGTTCAAAGAAGCAAGTGCATAATACATATTAGGAAGGTTCTTTTATAAAGCGTGGCATTGGGGGTATTAAATGAATGATTGCCCGATCAGTATTAAACATGGGTCAGAGGCCCAGAGCATTCCCTCCATAGGAGGGAAGTACAGGACATATCAATCAATTTATATAAACCCATGGTGTAGCTGGGTAATAGCCTGGTCACCGAAAAGGGCAGCACAGTCGCATTTTACTATTTTAGGCATGCAGGCAAGCAAGCAATGTAGAGCAAGCTAGGTAATGTGCATTGGCAAACGAGTATTGCACAAGAAAACCTCCTGCCTAAACTTCCTTTAAGGTTTCAAATAGCATCTCTACTAACAAAGTGTCATTGTGTTTGTAATTGATGTGAAAACAATCTTGTACGATACAATACATAACATATAACTGAGATCTTTGATACCTAGTAGTATTAAAGGTGGCTTGCAAAACCTAACGCATGAAAAGAAAAAGAAAACATATCATTATAATTTTCTACAAAGTTCTGCTCTTGAAAATAGCAGTCCTTCCCTCAGAAAAAAAAAAGAAAAGAAAATAGCAGTGCTATCAAACTCCTGCAGAACAAAAACAGATGGTCTACTCCATCCACAATTTCTTTCAATAATCTGCACCAAGCATCGTATAAAGTCCAATATTTCTGAGTGATATATTCATATCTTATCTAACCCATGAAGCCATGACATTTTCAGAGTTCCAGTATTTTATCGTGGCACCTAATTCTGTATGTCCTAACAAGAATGCATTCTACAATCAATTAGTATTATGTTTTGTATATCCCACATCCATCACCTAAATAGATCAATATATTGTTAATTTTAGGTTTCCTGACAAATTACTTGAAAGTATGTCAAATAATCCATCTGAATGTAAATCTTGCTCAAGAAACCATGGCAACTGAGTGTCTTAATGTACAAGCGCTCGTAATAGCATTCTAATTGCATAAATTTGCTCTACCACATGTTCAGTGATTTAACTCTACTATTTATCATCAGTCATCAATCCCTGGTATAATGTCTTGTTTATGGAAGCTTGTTGGGCCAGTATCAGGAATACAATTAAATAGCTATGTGCATGTTTGATTATATACAGGCCTGATTTACACCTCCAGATTCCAGAAACAATGCAAGTAACAGCAACATAATATGAGGTCGATATGTGTAATAATATATAACAGTGGTTCTAAATATAGACCAGGCTGAAGAGTGAATTTTTCCAGAAACCAGCATGACATTGACAACTGATAGAAAATATTTAATCCCAAATCAAATTTTGTATCCAGTGAATTTTCATTTGGCCATGCACATACCTGGAGCTGCCACCTATTACTACAATAAAATCAATATCTTTCTAATTGAGACAAAAAAACAATTGGAAAAAATCATTTAAAGATAACATTTTGCTATGATATTACGTACAAACATAATTATTGCCTATTTGAAGGGCAAGGGATGCACATGCAGGTGCACTCAGGGACAACTACTTTCTTAAATTAGAAAGTTTCGCGAATGCATCATGTCATCTAATCTTTTCAACAATCATGCATGGGTTTATGAACCTTAGTAGACACTGAATATGCAATGAGGTGGAGAAAGCAAGAGTAAAACAAAATGCAAACAAATTAAAAAATAATACAGATCTATCATAAGGAGACAAAGAACAAATGTAAAATTAAGCAATTCACGTGGGAATAGCCATGAACTTGTTATGAAGGCAACTATAAGTACTGATTTCAAAATACAATCATATAAAGTTCACAGCAAACAAATCACAGGAAGGATTGGGAGTATTACCAGCAGAGGAACTTCTAGTCAGCAATCGGCTCAATGATTCCCAAGAGAAGCATTATGAAAACTTCAACAAAAAGGAAACTAAAGAGGGTATTGCCTTCTAATAGATACTCCAACTACATGGTTAA
This sequence comes from Bonia amplexicaulis, assembly GCA_036346245.1. NCBI lineage: Eukaryota > Viridiplantae > Streptophyta > Magnoliopsida > Poales > Poaceae > Bonia > Bonia amplexicaulis. Next base: position 14,747,148 of record CM070755.1, on the reverse strand, counting down.
CTTTCCGACCCATTCATCAATCATTCCATAGTCAATGCTTAGCTCCCTCAAAGGCGGAATATTCTCCATGGCAAAGATCATGAGGTGGGGATACGACACGTTGTAATGGTCAAACAGCACAAACTGGACAAATACATTTGGACTGCAACTATGACTGAAATAACAAGCCACATTCCTTGCCCTTGACACATCAATTGAAAATTTCAAGTGAGAAACAGCAGGATGGTTCGGAGCCACATACTCAGGATACACATCAGAGATATCACCCCAATCTAACCACCTTGGAGGGAACCTGTTTGGATGCACCAAGCAATCACCATTTGCAGATACAATCTCTGACTGCTGATGAGTAAGCACAATCCCACTAAACTCACAAATGAACGTGCCGGCCTTAATGAGATCCAAAGACCGAACCCCCCACCCAGTCTCCCTTGACCGGAAGACCTCAAGCCTATTCTTAAGCCCCTTCTGACTAACCCTGTTGGGGCAACTAGGTGGGCACTGGCAGTACGGCCCACACTCATACACAAGTGGTTTTCCCCGTAGCAGAACACCAGCCTTATCATATGCAAACTCACCCCCATTCCGCTCTGCACAATAACATCTGACTGAACAATTCTCGGTGCACTCACATCCACCACCACCATTAGCGAACTTCCCTTGGACCGCAGAGGACGGGAATATTGGCCGTGCCAGGTACTCAAATAAGAGTGGGTCCCGACCATCATCAACATCGTTATATAGTGCAACTGGCATGCTCTCTCGACCCATGGAAATTTCAAAGCTCAAGTACCCTGTTGGTCGCAATGTTAGTGCATCCACCTTAAGCTGTTCAGCTACCCGATAATTCACAGAACCCATGGCATCCTGCCCCTCAGTACGCAGCATTTTAAACTTGTAAACACCAAAGCCAGCCTTCCCACGATCGAGCCAGAAGTCAACAACCTTGTAGAGGCCATCATAGAAGTAGACCTTGCCAATGGGGCTGCGCTTGGACTTAACAGCACGGATTACACGGATCTCAATGCCATAGGTCATGCTGCGCTCAAGGGCAAGGTTGCCGCCCTCAAGCTTCTGGTCGACACAATGCTTGTGGAGGTTGGGGTCGCGGCCACCATGGCCAGTGTACACAAGTATATCACCACGATCATCATCATCTTCATACCCACCAGACACGATGATAGATGTGGCTATAGGCTCCCCTGAGGCAGACAGCCCCGCTGGGACGTAGTCGATCCCGGCCTGCACCTGGCCATGGAGGCCTAGCACGCAAAGCTCAATGCGGAAGAAGAAAGCGTCCCCAACCGAGATCCCCGGGATCGGCCCCACGATGCGGCGGTCGCGGTTGAGCCACAGGTCTCGGTCGGCCATGAGCGCCGCAGCCCGCAGGTCCGCGCGGACGCGGCGCCGGTCGCCTCCGCCGACGCCCGCGAGGCCAAACGCCTCCGAGCGCTCGTCGCCCCTCAGCAGCATCCCGCGGAGCGACTCGAAGGTGATGCGCGCCCGGCGCACCAGGTCGCGGAAGTAGATCTGGTCCCGCACGCTCAGCGAGGATACCCGCACCAACTCCGACGACCGCGGCCGGCGCTTCTTCGCCGCGGACCCCGACCCGGGCTGCACCACCGCCGGCGCCGCGGCCTCCGGGGCTAGAGCCGGCACGATTGCCTCGGCGCCCGCCGACGACAGGTAGAGGCTCCCGAGCCGGCAGAACTCCGCGAAGAGCGCGTCCTCGTCGAGGTTTGGCGGCAGCGACTGCAGCGGCGTCATCACCGCCGCCGAAGACAGGCCAGGCGTCGCCGGCGGAGGGGCAACTGCCGCCCCCGCAGCCAGCGTCAACGGAGGCTGCGGCAGCGGCAAAGGGTCGTGTTCCGGGGAAGCCGGCTCCGACTTGGGCTCCCTCTTCACGAACGGCAGGAAGTTGAGGTCGATGGAGTCGGACGACGGCGAGGACTCCTCCATCTCCATTGCCCCAAAAAAGGAACCCCGGCCTCCGCGTCCTCCTCCGCAACAACCAACTCCCCCAGGGGCCTCCACACAATTCCCAAATTCCTCCGGGAGCGCGGCGGAGACGGCGAGGAGCAGGAGAGTGGGGTGCGGCGGTGGAACGGTGAATTGGTGGGGGCTGGCGAAGTGCGAAATCTCCGAAACGGTGCGCCCTTTCCCTGGGCTTTAACGCAAAGTAAAATAAAATAAAAATCAAGACGGAGGTGTCAAAGGATGCCAGGAATTAATGCATGGTTCCGAACAATTTTTGCCTCCTCCCTTAGAATAAAGTAGTTTAGAACGTATTGATTTTTTAATGTGATTTTTTTCTTTATACTGTTTATTAAATATAATAATGTTTTTATTTTTTAATTAAATAACACAAAAAAACCTAATAAAGTGATATTTTAGTTACAAATCATCAGAAAAAACCAAATTGGATGATGCATAAGTCCCATGGCATGCACCTCCTCGAGCTCTCTACTGTCGCTAACAAATAGGCCCAATAGATAAGCTGGTGGGTTTTCAAGAAAAAGGGGATGAAATGCTAGACTGTACCTCGTGTGAGAGATGCAGTGGTCAATTTTAGTATATCATATTTTAGTGATATATAATTGTTTTTTGTTTTCTCTCTTTTTTAAGGCTGTGGGCTTTTGATTTACGCTTTTCGACAAATTTCGGTTTCGCAATAATGCACTACAATAAATCTTAATGTTATATAAATACGTTCTATTAATGAGAAATGGTAAATTGCTATTGAATGGAGATGCATGGAATCAAAGCTAGTTTGTGGCCGTTTGTGCTGTGTTGTGCTTATTTTCCTATTTTGCTTTGAAAATTAAGAGTGGATAAATGAGTACCATGTTTGGCAAATGAGATTAAAGTTTGACAAATTTTATTTTCCAACGGTTTTATTATCCAGTAAACTATGATACGTTTGTATTGTGAATTTGGAAAAGCAGCTGGCCGACGCTAAACTCTTTACTAATATAGAAGAAGTCGGTGATGGCGACTCTTCCCCTCACATCTGTCAAAGGAAGTCACACACAATTTTATCTTATCTTTATTAGCTTCCTTAACAGCAAATTTGTCGCCTCCTTGTCAGCTCCTCACAAATTTGCAGCAAATTATGGTCTTAACTTGTGGAATGATACTACCTCTTCCCGGTCTCGGTGGAGCAACGCGACGCAATGACCGTGTTGCAAGATTCGCGGGCGGTGGGACCTAGTATTAAAAAGATCCACCAAACGAGATGAACATAAACAGTTGCAATGCCAAAGGGATCCATTACCTGAATTTTTTAAATAATCATTTTTTCAAAAATACAACATTATATCTGCGATTTTATGTATTGCAAAAATTAGCCTCCAGTTGTCGAACCCTTGGGCGACTGACCACTGTCGCTCAATGGCCGAGCAACAGGCGGGCAATAGATAAACTGTTGGGCGACAGAGATGCAGTCGCCCAACGGTCGGACGACAGGTGTTGTCGCCCAACCGCTAGGCGACAGCACCTCTTGTCGCCTACCGGTTGGGCTATTGGAGCCTGCTTTTTTTATTTTTATTATTTAATCTTTTTCTAAAAATTATTTTAAAATTAATCTCTCGCAAACTTTATGTCCAATTTTGACCACTTTGGCGACCCGCACATATCCATCAAAAACACTTGCATAATATTTTCAGGTCTTGTCTCAGAAGTGATACATACTGTATCCTGGAAAAAATGACTAATATGTTGATTGTGTGGTACAACATGAGGTGGACATAAAGTACAATACCATTGATGAAAGATGTGTAGACATTTTGTGCCTACTTTTAGAACTCGTTTTTTCATGTTGTTGGCTGCCTTGCTACACGAAGAATTGCATGCGAAAAGACGACGAGATTTGATACTGCGAATTAAAATAGACTTTATAATAAAGCTGGAAATAACACGACACACAGGATTTAGTTACATACATAAGAAACATCATCATGCACGATATAACAAACCAAAGTACTCCTACGATACGTATGCACCTTTTTGAAATGAAAATAATTTCGACCTTCGTCGGACTAGTTCGGAATGGCCCGACCTACTACGTGGACCGGGGTCATTTTCCCTTCCTTGCGAGCTTTGCGTTGAACTCTTCGGCGGCTTATTTGGCCTTGGCCGCCATTTTTCTCTTTTTCTCGTGCACCCTCTCACGAGCCTAGCGCTCCCTCTCGCGAGCCTCGTGCTTCCTGCGGGTGAACATCTCGAGATGAGTTTTTGTCTCCTAACGTATACTCTCGGTTTGGTCATTGTTGCAGCGCTTCTCCTCTTAGATCTTGTAGGCCCTTTTGACATCACACTCCTCTAGTCGAGAGTCCACTAGTTATGTAGGTGGATCTCTAGGTCAATCCATTTGCGGTGGCCACATAGCGGTTTCGGGGACTACGGGTAGACGGGAGAGGTTGTTAATACATACTTTCAAAGAGAAATAGTAGGGGAACACGCTGTAACTGGCCATTACCAAGTGCCAATAGTTGCTCGTGTCCCAACGACGGTCGGGATAGTCATAGGAGTAGTTTGTGCAACTCCAGTAACGCATGCCCATGTTGAGCCACTACTTAGACTTGAAGAACTTGCATGGATCCCTACACCAACACAGGGGCAGTGTCTCCCCATCGGGCGGGTGTTGCAATGAACGCTTGGTTGGAATGTTTAGGACGGGATTTCTGCTATGGGGGGCGTCATTGCGGGGAGGTGACCTCCTGGCATGGTCGCGGGCCGCAGTATCCCTTGCTTGTTCGTCGTGGGCTGCAGCAGACCTTGCTATTACGCGAGTCTCCTCCCATTGCTTCATCATCTTGTCCCATTGCTTTTTCTGCCTCTTATCCATCCGAAGTGGTGAAGCAACCTTAGCTGTAGTGTTGGATTTGGTTGTGTAGTATTCTCTCCTAGATCTCTATCACCTTATTTTATAAGCCAAAGGGTTGGCATGGTGTGGTTATTTCATATGAGTAGCCTACGAGGTAGAGTGTTGCGTTGTCTTTCTGAAAAGTTTCTAGCGAGGTAGAGTGTTGTCACGACATGTCCTGCTTTGCAGAATCCTATCTTTTTGGTCTAAAAAGCTGAGGAGGTATAGTGTTGTCATGTCGGCTTGAAAAGCTGACGAGGCAGAGTGTTGTCACTTCTTACTTTGTAGAGTGTTGTCATGTCCTACTTTACAGAGTCGTTTCTTTTTTTCTAAAAAGCCGAGGAGGTCAGTGTTGTCAAGTTGATCTGAAAAGTTGACGAGATAGAGTGTTGTCACGCATGCTTTGCATAGTCCTATCTTTTTGGTCTAAAAAGCTAAGGATGTATAGTGAACACCGTAAACCGTAACGTAAACCTGAGGATGCTCCTTGGACTTGAAGAACTTGCATCTGTCCCTGCACCAACAGAGGGGCGGCACATGACCCGCTGTCTCAGAAAGAACGATGCATCCCCCGCGACCTATAAAATGCCCACCCAAGCCTCTAGAATTAAGACCACACGACCCTCCCAACTATAGGAAGAAGAACCTTCTCTGTCGTAGAGTCACATACCATGGCAGACGCCGAGGGGCCAGTCCAACCAAGGTCTCTTACGCAATTCCTTCCCCTCGAGTGGAGGGAGGACTTTGGCCCTAACTACCACTTGATACCAAACAAACGCGGTAAATCGGTATGGTGTAAGATCGAGGTGGCCGACTAGAGGGGGGTGAATAGGCGGTTTTAAAAATTCTCTACAAATTATTGCTAATTAATTCGAGAGCTTTTCTATTTGCCTAAACCAAGTATCTAAGCGGAAGGGAAAAACAATATGGTTTAGCTCAAATATCCCCTACAACAAGAATATCGCCTAAGAATACAAATTCTATTCTAGGTCAAGGTTTGCAATCCTAGAAATACAAGCAATCAATTCAATTCTATGAATGTAAATTACTTGAATGTAAATAAGAAACAAAGAAACAAACCACAATTTGACACGGTCTCTTTTTACCGTGGTGTTCGGAGAGTTACCGCTCTCCCCTAATCCACGTTGAGGTTAGCCCGAACAAATCGGACCGGCTCCACAAATTAAGCCGAAACACATCAATTCACTAGTGGTAGCTCTTTCCCGCTCCGGGTAGGTGAGCTCCAACCTTCACAACTTTGCCGGGCCTTCTCACAACCTTCGTTGAGAAGATCACCGCGCACGACGCCTCCAACGCCGTCTAGGAGTCGGTAAACTCCAAGAGTAATAAGCCAAGTCCTTCGCTTGACTCTCACCACGTGCAACGGATGCACAAGCTCGCTGGACACAAAGTCCTCACCTAGAGGCAACACATGCACTCTAGTCCTCTTCTCCCTTTTCACAAAGTGCAACACATGCACAATTGAGTGGAGAACCTCAAACTAGCTCAAGGGTCAACAAATGAATACACCAGCAACATCTCCAACCGGCTTCAACGGGGTATAAATACCTCACACCAAAAAACTAGCTATGTCGACGCTACAGAACGGCTATGTCGAGCTTCGAACTAGTCGTTACACGGTCGGTAGCAGTAGTACCGCCATTCAATTTTGGTAGTACCGCTCACGGTAGTCCATAAAGTCGGTGCAGTACTTCCGCTCGAGTCGAGCCCAAACTTGGCGCTCTCTGGAAAAAAGGCTCCTCTCGGGGTTCGGAGCTTCCGGGAGCCGGTAGTACCGCGCAACCATGCTTAAGATTTCCGCTCACCGAGTACCGCCCATAAAGCCCAGATTCGATTTTTCGAGCAAAGGCAGATATCTCAACAGATTTTGCAAAACACATTCGCAAACTACGATATCATGCACACAAGGATCACACATGATTTCCAACAAGTTGCAAAACACATTTGCACACTTTCGAAATCATGACGCAAAGATTAAATATGAGCTACAACCATTTGCAAAACACATTTGCAAATATAAGCATCATATTACAAAGAATAGAAACATGGACTTCAAGCACTTGCAAAACACATTCGCAATGCATAGTCCCATGTTGCAAAGATGTTTAACACATGAGCTTCAACTATTTGCAAAACACATTCACAAATATAAGTCTCATGTTTATTTGAGCTAGCGAGGTGAGGATGAGCCATCAACACATGAGAGACTCAAACTACTAGACATGACCCCTCTTAATAGTACGGCAACATATACTAGCAATCCGGTCTTTCAACCAAACACCAAGACCGGTAAAAGACTAGGAACACATCCTTAGCCCTAGCTACTCATACCTTTGCCTTGGGTCATCATCTCGATATGCATCAACTCATGATGCATCCTTCTCATCAACTCCATCAACACATGATGGTCTTTACTTGATCAACACATGATTTCCTTGATGGCCTTCAACACATGAAGTCTTCATCTTCTTGATAGCATTCAACTCATGAATCTATCTTTTTCTCGCATTTTGACTTGTTGATCTTCAACACATGAAGTCATCCCAAGTCATCCTCATTTGTGGAACCTAACTTATTCATCCAACTCATGAAAATTGTTAGTCCACAAAATAATTGTCATCAATTACCAATCTTCACCATTAACACATAATGGAGGGACAGGATTTAACAACCTTCCCTTTTTGGTAATTCGTGACAATCTCCATAAATCATTAGATATTAAAATTGATTTGCGAGTATACAACTTGTTCACAACAATTTGTATACTCTTTAGATAAGCACAAAGCTTACTTATCCGGTTGTCGAGGGCAAGGCGAGCCGACTGGGAGCAAGGGGACGCGGCGGCAGAGGACCAGGCTGCAAGCCCCACCTCCATCAACCCTAGGAGGTCGCCATCGGGCGACACCCGCGCAACCAAGAAGGCAACAGCCGCAAGCCAACCCTGATTCCACTCAAAGTAACCAACCAAGGAAGGTAATCCCACATCACACTTAGCGGTAACAAGGTAGCATCAGGGTAACATACACACCTTACCATGTTCATGCGGGTATAGAATAAGGGGTAGAAGAGAAGGGGGGACTCACCATGGACGAAGAGAGGCGGCGGCGCTCTGCCGTCGGTTTGGTAAGCGCGCCCGACGGCCGCCACCCACTTCCCCGGCGCGAGCCCCGTCATACCAAACCACGACAGCCACCTCCATGCCTCTGTCCTAGTGAACCAAACAAATTCAAAATAACGAATGAAGCAAGCACAAACCAAAGAAATCCGCAAGTAGAAGCGCCAGATCTGGGCCGTAGGCCATGGATCTAGCAATAGCCACCGTGCGCCACCCGAGTGGCAAGGTGAGGATGGTCGGGCGGCATGGCACGGCGCCGCTGGGGCTGACAGCGCGAGAGCAGGAGAGACTGAGGAGGTGCAGCGAGCGGAGGAGAGTGGAGGAGAGACCGGGGCGGCGCGGCGAGTGGAGGAGAGCGGGGGAAGAAATCGTGAGCAGAGGAGGCGGCGCATCCGAGCGGAGGGAGAGAGAAAGAGCCGAGAAAAAAGAAGAGGAAGAGGCGGCGGCGCGAAGGCTCCGTGAAGGGGAACAAAGTGGAAAGAAAGAGGAAGGAAAAGAAAAAAGAGAGAAGGAGAAAAGAAAAGAAAAGAGGAGAAAAATAAAGAGAAAAAAATGGTAGACGTGTAAGTAAATTTTATCTGCGATTATAGACGACGATCATTATATTACGATCGTTTGAGCACCGGGGCATCAGAAAGGTGTCCGGTGAGAGAGAGGTTGTTGGCATCGGGCTTACACGTAGAAACGCTGTCGATTGTCTGTATACATAGAATCGATGTTGTTTGCATGCTTGCACGAATTACATTATTGAATTGAGTGTTTAGGTGATGCTTCCAGGTGGAGGTTTTGGTTTGACGCTCCTCCACGCATCGTCCACCGGGATAACCAGGCAAGTGTATGGTAGAATGGTGGATTATGGGGAATGCCTGGTATTTGTTTTATGCCATGTTTGTGTCATATTATGAAATGATATCCCGACATATTTGTGGATTTTATTGTGATGAGTGATGCTTATGGTTATCAATATTTGAAGAATATTGCATTTGCATTGCACCATGAGTATCGTGAAAGCCCTACGATGGTAGGCGTCCCACGCGGTGGGAATGACAGGACCTACTTCGGTAGGCACCTCCAGGGATGGAGGCAGAGGGGGTTTCATTGACGGATGAAACCACTCCACTATACCGGTATAAGCAGCATACAGTGGCGCGTTATGCATTGCATTCATGGACCTACGACGGTAGGCCTCCCACGACGGTGGGGAAATCGAAACCTACTTCGGTAGGAACCTCCAGGGATGGAGGCAGAGGGGGTTCATTGACGGGTGAAACCACTCCACTATACCGGTATAAGTTGCATATAGAGCTGCATTGCATTGCATCGCATTGCATTTGCAGGGAATGAACAGGTGACAGGAGGGAAATCCAGGGATTCTGGGTTACCGTTCATAAATGTCATTTGGTGGTTACTGTATCAATGATTTAGAATTGATTTACGATTACGATTCTGATTGAGTTACGGCCCACGTTACGGATGCATTACAGATGCATTGCATAGCATTGCATTGCATGAAAGTGACAGAGAAAGTGATACAGATTACAATACAGAATTTAGTTACAGAGTCGATTTACAGTTTACAGTTATAGAGTTGATTTACAGCTTACGGTTCATGAAATAGATTGAGTGCTAAAGTGATGCCATTGTTTTATCATGTGCTTGCTGAGTCTTTGGACTCACCCTTGCTTTATCGTTGTTTTTTTTAGGTATCTGTGGAAGGCGACATGCATGGGCGGGAGTAGCACAATCGTTCACGTGCCACAGTGATTCACAAATCATCTACAGTTGACATATTTAGTCTTGGATAGTCTGAGTACCTTTTTGGTAATTAGCAAATTTATATCTCTGCTGCGCTTAGTGTCAATTACTTCTACTTTTGTCGTTTGGTTGGTATATAAATAAAAGAATTGCTTCCTAGTACCAACGGCGAAAGTTGAAGTTGGTAACATTATAGAGTAGGCGATAACACTTTGGGCTCAGGGAGGGGCCGGGGTGTTACAACAAGATTCGACGATGCGTACCCACAGTTGGCGCCATCGCGCTGGGATGAGGGGCATACGGCTCAGAGTACACCCCTTGCGTGTGGAAGCCGGGATATGCGGAGGAGACATGAAGAGCTGCTGAGGTAGTGTAGGAGGCTGTCCCTAGGTAGAGCCCCCTGGATGCTCCGGGTGAGGTGGTGTAGGACGTATCCACGTACTACCTCCGGAGTAGTGCCACGCTGGTCGGGGTGGCACTGCTGGACGATCCGCCTGTGCGCTGGGCGTGGGTGTGGAGATCGCCGATAGCCTCATGCAAGACAGCATGCCTACGATACGTCTACACCCGGCCTCCACCCGACGCAAAAAGCTGACGTTCTCCTTGTGGGTCAACTCCGCACCTGTGGCGATCCTGTCCAGTGTAGTGACGGACTCGATCCACAGCGAGCTACCGACGTCAGCCTAGAGAAAAAGACATAAAATGGTTAATCATCGAAACGACATTGCCATTTGGGAATCTTTGAAATTACATGTAATGTACCGCGATGTGAGCGTCGCGCGCGAGGTGCACGGGGTATGTGTCTGTCGGAGCGCGCGAGGTCCTCGAACACGTATCGCACCGGCTGCGGTACGTCGCGGCAAGTGCGGCTGATCCCCAGCTGACCTAGGGGGCTGTAGGATCAAGGATACCGACTAGAGGGGGGGTGAATAGGCGGTTTTTAAATTTTCCTTTTAACTTGATTAAATTTCTTTAATTCTAAGAACAAGAATGAAAGACAATTTAACCCTACACAATACTAGTCAAGCAAATAGCAATACTAGTACTAACAAAGGCTAAACAAGGTACTAAGCAAGTAAACTTAGAGCTATTTGAAAGTAAAAGAGAGATGTGCACACTTCGATGTTTTTACCGTGGTATCGGAAACTTGCCGGTTCCCACTAGTCCACATTGAGGTTAGCTCGAACGAATCGAACCGGCTCCACGAATTAAGCCGAAGCACCTCGATCACTAGAGGTAGCTCTTCCCTGCTCCGGGTAGGCGAGCTCCAACCTTCACAAGAAAACCGGGTCTTCTCACAAGCTCCTTTGAGAAGATCACCGATCAAGCTTCTCCCAATCGTCCAGGTGCCGGCAAGCACCAAGAGTAACAAATCACGAGCTTCGCTTGATTGCAAACTAGTGCCAAGGATCAAACTAGTGAATGCTATGCACTTTTTGCTCAAACACCTCAAATGAATGCTCAAGAGTGAAAGTAGGTGTGGAGTGAATGCCCAATGCTCAAGAATGATCAATAGAGTCTCTAACATCGTCTATGAGCAAGGGTGCAGTATTTATACCTTCCACCTACCAAAACTAGCCGTTTGGAACAAATTCGGAAAAATCGGGCGAGCGGAACTATCACGGCCCGAGGCAGTAGTACCGCTCCCCTATCTCGACGATCGAACGGCTATGTCGAGCTCTGCGGGGAACTACCACGGCCCGAGGCCGGTAGTACCGCCCCTATCTCGACGATCGTAACGGCTATGTCGAGCTTCTGCGGTGATCGTTGGTCCGTCGGCGGTACTACCGACGTAAAGTACGGTACTACCGCTCACCGGTAGTACTATAAAGTCGGCGCAGACTACCGCTGAGCCGAGCTCCAAAAGTCACTCTCGGAAAAAGGCTCGATTCCTTCCGAACTACGTGGCCGGTAGTACCGCTCGACAATGAACTACCGCCTCCTAAAACTCGGGGTATCCGGAGGGTGCTCTCGGAGAAAGGGTCCGATCCACCTCGGGAACTACACGTGGCGGTAGTACCGCTCGAGAGTGGAACTACCGCTTCCTCGATTTTGGAAATGAGTCCGAGGGTGCTCTCGGAAAATGGGTCCGCTTGAGGTTGGAACTTCCGATCATTGGTAGTTCGATTTTCCAGCAGTACTACCACTGGAGACGGTAGTACCGACGTTGAAAATCGGAACTACCGCACGCCCGATGAGCACGCTTTTGGTTTTAAAACAGATTTTTCAAGAATGCATGATCCTAGTTGATCCATGGACACTTAAGAATTGCTATCAAGCTACTTGCCATGATCCCTCTTTATGGTACGATTATTTATCCTATAATCCGGTCTTTCACCATTCTCCTAAGACCGGTAAAATTGAAAAAGGGGATCCTATTCTACAAATACATCTATCTTGAACCATGTTTGATCTTCATCCTTATCCTTTGGCTTGCATTTGTCAACCACAATCTGGACTTAACCTTTAAGCACTCATTAAACAGTTAGTCCCATATTCATATAAACTCATTAATTATCAAAATCATTTTTAGGGGCCTAGATGCTTTCAGGGGCCTCACTGTCCGCGATCGCCCTCGCATGAGCGATCAAGCGCGCATCCACGGTGTTGCCGTGGCTGGTGGTGAAGAGCACCCAGCCAAATAGCCACAAGACGTATGCCTCCGAGTGGCGTGAGACCTAGTAATCGTCCGCCTCTGCAGCCATGCGCTCCACCTGAATGCAAACAAGATGTTATTAGTATGTAATAGCGCAAATAAGAGCTTTGCAGACACGATCGATTGTAAATACCACGCACCAGGTACTGTGTGAGCCACCTCAGCGACGACACATGGGTCTGACTCACCACGAAGATGTGGTGGTCATCGGCGGCACCCGGTGGAAGGACCCCCTCGAATCTGCCGAGCAGGTCGCGTGCCACTCGGCCGGGGCCTCCGGTAGGAAGGCAGCGCCTCCCGCGATCGGAAGGCCAAGAAGCAGGGACACATCATGTAGGGTCGGCGTCATCTCCCCGAATGGGAGGTGGAAAGTGTGCGTCTCGGGCTGCCAACGGTCCATCAAAGCCGTCAGCACGGAACGGTCGAACAGGAAGCGCCGTGATCGCTCCACGGCCTCGTCCCCGCCCCACGGCCAAGGCGGGTCTATCCTCCTTCGTGGCCTGCACCATCCGGGCAAGAGAGAGTAGCCCCGCATCCCGCAGCCTGCAAACAAAGTGAAGGTCAACACGAAACGTTCTTACGGCAGCATTGAAACGCTGGTGGAGTGCAAACCTGACTGTCCAACGGGGGTCGAGTCTCCAGGGCATGCGAGGTGTGCATGTCCGGACCACTCCCAGCTCAGCCGGCTCATCCATGCTCCCCGGTGGTGGCACACGACGGGAAGCGCGGTGCACCCGGTCCACATGCTTGTCCAACAGCGGGTACCGCCAGTCAGAATCATGACCATCACGAGCCATACCTGCAAAAAAGTTCAAGTTAGCACTTATAAGGAACCAAAATAAACGCGTCGTAACCCACTACAAAAAACGTGCACGATTAATTTTTATTCTCAATATTTATTGATTTTTCTAATACGTATAAATATCACCGCACAATTAATTTGTACATTACGGTCACAAAATATCTATACTAAATTTTTCTACACTAAAATGTCTATACTAAATTTTTCTACACTAAAATATCTATACTAAAGTTTTATATACTAAAATGTCTATCCTAATTTTTTTGTACACTAAAATGGCTATACTAATTTGTTGTACACTAAAATGGCTATACTAAATTTTTGTACACTAAAATATCTATATTAAATTTTTCTACACTAAAATGTCTATACTAATTGTTTTCTACACTAAAATAGCTATACTAAATTTTTCTATACTAAAATGTCTATACTAATTTTTCTACCCTAAAATGTCTATACTAAATTTTTGTACACTAAAATGTCTATACTAAATTTCTCTATACTAAAATGTCTATACTAATTTTTTCTATACTAAAATGTCTATACTAAAATATCTATACTAAATTTTTCTACAATAAAATGTCTATACTAAAATGTCTATACTAAATTTTCTATACAAAATGTCTATACCAAAAATACTATATAAAATTTCTACATTTTCTACAGTTTTTACTAACACTAACAAAAGTAGTATACAAAAATTACCTGGATCTATATCTTCCCTCTCCTCTTTTCTCCTCTCCCTCTCCTCTTCTCCCCCTCCTCTTCTCCTCTCCTTTCTCTTCTCTTCTCTCGCGCTTGCTCGGTCGAATGGAAGCAGTGCCTCGGCGGCGGCCGAGCGCGCCGTGCTTTTAACCCACCCCTAGTCGCCACACGGTTGGGCGACTGGACTCACGTCGCTCAACGGTGGGACGACTGCAATAATCGCCCAACGGTTATCAGATCCGCCAGATGTCGTCGCTGAGTTGGGCGAAAGGGTCCAGTCGCCCAATGGGCGTTGACTGGAGCCTATTTTTGTAAAAAAATTTTCTGCAGGTATTTTTCTGTAATTTCAATTAAAAAATAGATTATTTGTACAAAAAAATCCTATGCATGCCACGCAACATGAATCGGAAACAGGAAGACGCGTCCGTTTTATGTGCTTAGGTCACCAAGCTAACGGCCCAACTACCAGCAAGCTGGGCCCATTATTTACTGGGTCGGATCAAACGAACATAGGAGCCCAAACCCGATAGTTTTCTCCGAAGCATATAGGCCTTCTTGCCTTCCTCTTACCCTAAAGGCTAAAACCGTAGCCCGCCTCCGCCCCCCGCCCCGCCCCGCCTCTCCTCCGCGGCCGGAGCACGCAGAGCTTCGCCGGAAATGGGGCACAGAGACGGAGACCGCGACCATGACCACGACCACGACGACCTGTCCGCCCACGATTCCCCGTGGAGCGACAACGTCTGGTCCGAGGACGACGAGGTCCAGCGCTGCTTGCCTTCTCGACGGATTTCGATTTTTTTTCGAATTTTGTGAGGTTTTTTGGATAATTGTTTGAGGGTTTCGCTTGGATTGTTGGAGCTGCATTGTTCTCTGTCGTTCGGGGACAGCGGCGATGGCTCCGACGCCGAGTCCGACTAGCCGGAGGCGGCGGAAGAGAACGACTCTTCCGAGGATGAGGTGAAGCTTCTTCTTCTTATTGCTCCTTCAATTGTTTGAGTTGCTAATTCATAGACTAGTCTGTGGCTTTGTGTTCTCTTATTTGCGTACCTGGGGACTTAAAAAGTGATTGTCACTATTCTCCGCAGGTGGCGCCGCGGAATACGGTGGGGGAAGTGCCGCTGGAGTGGTACAAGAACGAGGAGCATGTCGGCTACGATATCTCCGGGAGGAAGATCAAGAAGCAGGATAGGGAGGCCGGAATCGAGGCATACCTCAGGAATGCTGATAATGTTAAGAATTGGTAAGGGACTAAAACATTGATTGGTGTAGTATCAGTAGCTGAAGCAGAAAGTATACAACCTTGCACCCAATGAACTTAGGATTTGAGTAATGACCCATATGTCGTAACTTTCATTTTACATCTTAGGATTTACTGAAACAGGGGCTTTACAAGTAAATGTTGTTGCTTGTAGGATCTTTTTCTATTTATTGATTTTTCTTGATGTGCACTAGGATTTTTTTTTCTTCTCTGTCTGGTCATACCCCAAAACTTACAGTGCTACTATTAAGAAGGCCTAAAATCTTCTTACAAAACATGGTGTAAAAATGCTGTTGATAGCCATTATGGTTAAATGCTCTATATTGTTGTCTTCTTGCAGAACATGGATGAAGAGAGGTTCTTGAAAACCATTATGATTAAATTGTCCATATTTTGGGTCTCTCTGTACCACTCAGCAGATGCATTTTTCTGTTTACTTTCTGTCTTTGCTTTATCCTTACACTGTACAATGCTAGCCTGGTTGGCTATGATTTTTCTTATTAATTTAATTTCCCCTCCTTGCTTTCTTTTGCTGCCAAGAATAGGAGGAAGATCTATGATGAGTATAATGATGAGGAGGTGCAGATTACCAAGGAAGAGGCTAAGATAATTAGTAGATTGTTGAAGGGAAAAACTCCACACACCAATGTTGATCCATATCCAGTATGTGTAACAATCAATATCTTTTATGTACTTATGTATATTTATCTGAAATGCTTAGTTTGGTAAAAGATTACACCTTGGTGCAATGTCAGCTTTTTGGAGGTGTATATTTTTATGATAAACTCTTTGAAGAGAATTCAGGCTGTCATTTATTAAGTACCATGCATAATGCTTACTTTTTCTTTGCTGGCATATAGTTTATTTATAACCTATTTTCACTGATGTGCAGCCAGTATACAAACATTAATTTAGATTCAGTATGCAATATGTCAGTGGTTGTTATCTACATGCTTGCAAATGGAGATTATTCGTTTAGAATTCAATGGTTTCCTTTTTTCCTCTATATATACTTATAATGCATCTGGCTCGAAGTAGGCTAACTTAACTTTTCTTCTAGGATTATGCGGATTGGTTTGAATATGATGATAAAGGGCATCCACTTTCTAGTGCTCCTGAGCCAAAGAGGCGATTTGTTCCCTCAAAGTGGGAGCAGAAGAAGGTATATCCTCTATTCCGTCCCTTTCTGTTATGTTGGAGCATTTTCATTAACTATTTTGTTCGATTTCTTTTCAAGATATAACTGACTGCATGGTTGTATTCTTACTGAGTTCTTTCTAGTTTTTAAGCATCTTTCTTCATAAAAAAAATAAGATCCCTTTGAAATGTATTATATGGGGTATGATCTAATAAATTTGTTTCACAGTGAACCCGTGACATGTTGGCAGGTCACATGTGCCTGCTTAGTAAATCAAATACATGATCATGAAGTGTTTCTAGTTTTCATTTGTTATTGTTGGCTACATTGGACTGTTTAGTCTTTCAGATTTCAGTGTACTAATTTATTACACATTGCAATTAGGGAATAATAATGTTAACCAAACTTCCACTGTTGTTCCAGTGCATTTTTTTGGGTAAGAACTGAATAAGATCATGTGCTGTACTGCTGTTAATACTGGTCAAATAGTCTCAATAGCCATAAGACTCATTTGTTAACTTCTCTTTGGAACTGCTTTGGAATTTACTGCATGTTATCACGTTTCTGACCTGCTATTTAACTGTTATGTAATTGGCATTGCCATTCAGTTTACCTTGTATCTAATGTATTCTTTGGGCAGGTTGTTAAACTTGTCAGAGCCATTCGTAAAGGATGGCTAAAGTTTGACAAGCCAAAGGAGGAGCCTAACTTTTATCTTTTGTGGGGAGATGAAACTGATACAGCAGACAATAAGCGGCAAGGCTTGAGCTACATTCCTGCGCCTAAACCAAATTTACCAGGTAGTGTGCCATCCTTTTGCATAATCTGTCACTTCTGTTAAAATCTTTTCGATAATTGATTTGACATCATTGTTTTTCATTCCATTAAAATTATTTGATACAAACATTGAAGTTATATTCATTCTTTATGATGCCATTAATTTTACATATTCAGGTCATGAAGAGTCGTATAACCCTTCTGTCGAATATATTCCTACACAAGAGGAGATAGATTTGTACCAGCTTATGTACGAGGAGGACAGGCTGAAGTTTATTCCACGACGGTATTGTACCATTCTACATTTTCATTATGAACTCTCTTATGTATCGTCTGGGATATATAATTTTTGAGTTGTGGATTTGCCAGATTTGATTCTCTTCGAAGTGTACCTGCTTATGAGAAGGCTCTTAGGGAAGGATTTGATTGGTGCCTAAATCTTTATCTATGCCCTAGAACTTGCAAAAAGCGTGTAAGTGGAGGCTCTATGTTCTTCTTGTTAAGGGTATAAGTGTCATTTCCTATATGTCTAGGGTTTGTCTTTGTAGTCCTTGTATTATTTATATGCGTCATGGGCTATTACAATACAATCAAGCTTCTTTCATATTTACATGTTATCAGAGCTTAGGTTTAGAACCTAGCTCCTTGACCACAGCTGCTGCCGCCCCCACGCCCATCCCCGGGAGGAGTGTGCTCCACTCCTGGGGGTGGCCACCTCCTTCCGCTCCCCGCCGTCACCGCCAGGCGCCCGTGCCGTGGCCCAACCGCCGCACTCGCACCCACGTCGCGCCGCCGTCGTCTCCGGATCTTCGCCGGCCGCCGTGCACGCTCGCCAAGCACCACCACCAGCTCGCTCACCATCGCCAGGCCGCCAGTCGCTAGCTCTCGCGTCTACGCTGCGCCGGATCCGACCTCCTCTCGTGCGGATCCACTGCCTCCGACCTCCTTCAAGGCCCATGTCTTCCGGGTCACGCCAGATATGTCTAGGGTTTGGGTCCTTGTAGTCCATGTACTATTTATATGCCCCATAGGCTATTTCAATACAAGCAAGCTTCTTTCATATTTACACTTCTCATGAGTATATGTGGTTATTTATTACTTGGGTTCCAATTTATCATTCTGGACCATTCATTATTTTGAAACAAAATATTGTTTTTCCAACGTGCGGTGATTAATTGATAATCTCACAGATAAACATTGATCCGGGGTCACTCAAGCCGAAGCTACCTAGTAAAAAAGATTTGAGGCCATACCCAAGAACTTGTTACCTTGAGTTCAAGGGCCATAATGGTGAAATGGTCCAGTGAAGTCTCTTTCAGTTGAAGCAACAGGGCAGTGGATAGCATCAGGTATATACTGTTGATATTCATTCTTTATGTTCTGCCTGATATATATGTGAATGTTCTGATTGTTCAGATATTATATTAATTGATAACTGATGCACAAAGAGCTCTGCTGTTGTGTTCTCAGTTTCTCACCATTTCAAAATAAGGTCCTTTATGCA
This sequence comes from Bonia amplexicaulis, assembly GCA_036346245.1. Taxonomy (NCBI): domain Eukaryota; kingdom Viridiplantae; phylum Streptophyta; class Magnoliopsida; order Poales; family Poaceae; genus Bonia; species Bonia amplexicaulis. The sequence continues at coordinate 14,728,553 of CM070755.1, read as the reverse complement.
CATCCATGGTTATTATCAGTTAGTGTCATTAATTAATATACTAGGTTGATACCTGCACGTTGCTGTGTGGATTCCTAGGAATCCCATACTATTTGAGCAAGGAGTAGAAAAACTGTCTTCACATGGGAAGGGAGGGAAATAGTCATATCATAATTGCAACTGTTAAGCAAAACATGTGTCCATGATTCATTCTTAATTCAGTTGAAGGGTTATGATTATTTTGATGATATGGCCTAATGCCATTTTTGTTTCTGGGATCATCTTTATTAGTATCTGTGATATCCAAAGTGGTAAGCCAAAAGTAGTAAAACGTAAGTGCTGTTAAAAAACCACTGCAATGCCAAGCTGCAGCATATACTCAGCTAATGCAATGAAGAGGCTTCTCTGCAGAAAATTTCTCTTCATCTTGAGCGTGACTATGTTTTAATTGTTACTCGCTGGACTCTTGCTGTTGGTGATAGCAAGATCCTTACTCTCATGGAGAGGAAGACACTTGGAGATGGGGCAATTTTTTTCTATTTCTCACACAATGCCTTACCAACCTGAGGGGTTGGGGATACATATTTATAGGTCGCCAACCCACCAAGCATATGCTAAGATCTTGTCCTAGATGCTAAAGCGATGTTGTCCTAGATGTCGCCCTAGATGCTAGTCAAGGATGCTAAAGCGATCTTCGTCCTTGATGCCGCCCTAGATGCTAGTCAAGGATGCTAAAGCGATGTCGTCCTTGATGCCGCCCTAGATGCTAGTCAAGGATGCTAAAGCAGATCTTGTCTAAAGCAGATGTCGCCCTAGATGCTAAAGCAAAGATGTCCTAGATGCTAAAGCAGATGTGTACAAAGACCGCAAAGACAAAGACTTATTCATCATTCTCCCCTAAGTCTTGTACGCCGCCTTGTGGGGACGTTGAACCATCCCGATCCTAGAGCGAGCTCGAGGAATTTGATCCTCCCAAGAGGCTTGGTGAGCGGTCCGCAAGTCGATATGTGGTGTTGATGTAGCTCGCCTTGACACCGCCTTCATCCAAGCGACCTCGGATGAAGTGGTACTTCACCGGATGTGCTTGCTCGTTCGTGGAAAACGGGTTCTTCGCCAGAGCAGGAGCGACTTGTTGTCCACCCCGAGTGCCACCGCCCGGTGTCTCTACCGAGGAGATCACCAGCGGTCGAGCGAGCCAGCGCTGAGTCGAAGCGGTGGAAGCCGCTATGTACTCGGCCTCACGGTGATGTGGCCACCACCGCCGCTTGATCGATCGCCGCCTAACGAGGCACTTGCCGAGGAAGAAGAGAATCCGCTTGTGCTCTTTGCCGGTGTCGATGTCGCTGCGCGGTCGCCGTCATTGCCATTCGATGAAGCGCGCCACGGACACCTCGGGTAGTGCAAGCCGTAGTCGGAGGTGCCCGCAACGTAGCGGAGGATCCTCTTCACGGCTCGCCGATGCTCCGCCGTCGGCCGCCGCATGAACCGATCGACGAGCCAACGGCGAACGCCAACACGGACGCGTGTGGACGAGGTAGCGAAGGCTACCCACGATGCGCCGCAGATCTTGCGTCAAGGCCCACCTCCTCCGCCGTGCTCTCACGACTCGACTTGACCTCTCCTCCATGGGGTGTGGGGTGGGTTGCGATCGGTGAGCCCGCCCCACCGACAGTGCGCTTGGCATAGGCGGTCCGACGAAGGGAGATACCGGAGCTGTCCTGGTGGACCTCGATCCCTAGGTAGAAAGAGAGGAGCCCCAAGTCGCTCATCTGGAAGGCGGTCTTCATCTCCGCCTTGAACGCCTCGACATCGGCCTCCTTGGAGCCGGTGATTATCAGGTCGTCGACGTAGACGCCCACCAGCAGGGCGTTGCCGCCTTTGCCCCGCCGGTAGACCGCAGCCTCGTGTGCGCTCTGCTGGAACCCCATTTGCTTGAGGGTGGAGTCCAGCTTAGCGTTCCAGGCTCGTGGTGCCTGCCGCAAGCCGTAGAGGGCCTTGCGCAGGCGGAGAACCTTGCCCTCCTTGCCGGGGATGACGAATCCCGGCGGCTGACGGACGTAGGCCTCCTCCTTCAAGTCGCCGTTGAGGAAGGTGGACTTGACGTCCATGTGATGGACGCGCCAATCCTCCTGGGCTGCAAGTGCGAGGAGAAGACGAACGGACTCCATGCGCGCGACGGGTGCGAAGGCGTCATCGAAGTCGATCCCCTCCTGCTGCATGAAACCTCGTGCCACCAAGCGAGCCTTGTGCTTGACGATGGCGCCGGCTTCATCCCGCTTCAGCTTGAACACCCACTTAAGGGTGATCGCGCGGTGACCGGCAGAAGATCCGCTAGCTCCCACGCCTTGTTTCGCCGACGGCGTCCATCTCCTCTCGCATCGCGGCACACCATGCCGCGTCTCTCTCGCCTCGGCGAAGGAACGAGGCTCGCCGCCGTCTGCGGCGAGGTGCAGCCCGCTCGAAGTCGCGTTGCGCCGGCCTGTGGACCGCCGCCGCCGAGGAGGTCGCCCACAGATGCAGAAGGCAGAGGCTCGCCGCCATGGTAGGCGTCGATGCGGTCCTCGTCGTGAGACAGCGGAGTAGCGAACTCCACCATGCGCTGCTCGTCATGGACCGAAGCTGTTGGGGCCGATCCCGGTGGTGTGGCCGCCGGTGCAGGAGAGTGGTGAGCCGGTGCGGGAGAGCGTGGAGTGGCCGGTGCCGAAAGTGGTGGAGCACTCGACGGAGCTGGTGGCGAGCAAGGTGTCGAGGTGGACGAGCTCGGTGAAGACGAGCCGCTAGCTCCCGGCGCTCTCGAAGTGGACGAGTCGACAACAAAGTCCTCGAGTCAAGTCGAACCGCCGCCCACCGCCTTGTCCCACGTCCAACTCGCCGCCGTCGAACACAACGCCACGCGAGATGCGACGCCTGGTGATGTGGTCGAGGATGCGGTGAGCCTCGAGCCTCCGCGAACCGGCGAACACTCCCGAGTGCTCCCGCCGCCGAGCTACCGATGTGGCCAAGCTCCTTGGCGAACGCGAGGGAGCCAAGACCCGCAAGTGGAGACCGCCGGCTTGCGCCATGCCAAGCCTCGACGCGCCCCGCCGTCTAGCGCCTTGGTAGGCGGCGGTTGAGGATGTAGACGGCCGCCACCACCGCCCGCTAAGAAGCAGTGGCATCCCCTCGCTGAGGAGGGCCCGACCCATCCCCACAACCGCCTCGTTGCGCTGCCGACGACGCTGCTCGCCGCGGGTCAGACGGCGAGGAGTAGTGGCGCTGAATGCCCTCATCGCAGAAGACGACGCGACCACCGCCGTGAATTCGCCCTGTTGTTCAGGCGCAAAGACGCGCAGCTTGCGACCGCGACGCCTCCGCAGCAGGCGACTGCGGCGCTCGATGGCGCCCGCAGCCTCTCCTTGCCGCCGAGGACCATCACCCACATGTAGCGGGAGAGGTCGCCGACGAGCAGCAGGAAGTAGCGTCGTCCTCCCGGTGTGGCGGTGTCACCGCCACAAGTCCCCGCACGAGCTCGAGCTCTCCTTGGCTCTAAACTCGCCACTGGGAAAGGGAGTCGCCTGCGCCGTCAACACGCAGACGCCGCAGAATCGCCCACATGGTCAAGGCACGGCAGCCTCGCACCATTTCGTGGCACCGAGCCGCCTGTGGCCTCGGGTGAAGGTGCCCAAAGCGCTGTGCCATCGCCACGCCTCGTCGTCCCGACGAGCGGCGAGACAGAGGGGTTGTGCCACCGCACGTGAAGAATGTAGAGTCGATTTTCGCCTCCGTTACCTTGGCAAGAAGGCGGCGAAGATCCCAAATCCGCAACACCCCGTGCTCGATCTCGACCCGCGAGCCGTTCTCATCCAGCTGTCCCAAGCTGATGATGGAGTTCCGCAGATCGGGGATGTAGTAGACGCCGGTGAGCAGCCTGTGCTCACCAGACACGGCGGTGAGGATGACGGAGCCGACGCCCTTGATTTCCACGCCGGAGGCGTCCCCAAACTTGACGGAGCCTCGGACGCTAGAGTCAAACTCGGCGAAGAACTCCCGTCGACCGGTCATGTGATGGGTGGCGCCGGTGTCGAGGCACCACCCGTCAGTCTTGTTGTTGCCGAGCCGAGCCGAGGCGTGTGCTTTTGGCTCGTCAAGGTGGAGGAGAGCCACTGCGCGCGGCGCCGCCGGAGGTAGTTCGTTGCTCGCATGAGCAATGAATGAGGCGGCCGCTCCTCCTCCGCCGCTGACGTGGGCTGGCCGCGTCGTGGTCGCCGACACCCTTGGCCCAATGACCAAGCTTGCCGCAGCTTGTGGCAAGAGTCGTCTTGCGCTTTTGCTTGCCGGTGCCGCGCCGCCTGGCGCCCACGGTCATCACCCTCAAGACGCCCTCGCGCCCGCTGGCGTCTTTGCTGCTTGTCACAAGATGCCACGCTTATGTCACTGTCGTGGAAGAAGGCTCCCCTTCTTCCCGTCACCTTGGCCGGCAGCCCCACCGCTCCCGAGTGAGGAGGAGCTTCCCGCCAATGGTGACGGGTCCCGAGAGGTGTTGTGGCTCATCGCTGTCAACGACCTTGAGGCGACCCAACGCCTCGATCGTCATCGTGGAGAGGTCCAGCAGAGACTCGATCGAGCGAGCCATCCGCTTGTACTTCTGGGACGCAGCGGAAGAGCTTTTCCACGCTCTCTCCTCGCCGTAGGTGTCGCCGCCGAACGCACCAACTTCGCAGAGTGTTGAGACGGAGAGCAAAGTCATCAACGCCCTCACGGCTTGAAGGCCGTTCTCCCACTCCTGCGTAGTGCCCGCAATGTAGACTTGCGGGCGCGGTCGCCGCCGTGCGTCTTTGCGGCGATGGCGTCCCAAGCCTCTTTGGCGATCCGCTTGTTGGTAAGCGAGCGCATCTCGGGCGGGGCTGCGGCGATGAGAGCATCCGGCGCCGCCGATCCCGGTCGTAGTCGACGCCGCCGTCGGACCGCATCCCACATATGCCGCACTGAGCCTCACCTCATCACCGCAGCCCCACTCGACGTAGTTGGTCTTGGTGAGGTAGGCCACCGCCGCCGGGCCGACGCCCTCGACGACGACTGGTACTCGTGGTGACCACGATGCATCAACCGAGAGGAGAGCCGCGTCGCTGTGAAGGCGCGCTCTCCGCCGACCCGTCGCCGCCGGCGCGCTTCCTCGAGAGCGCCGCCGCGCGTCCGCGCTGTCTGGGCCGCCGCCGCTCGTGGGCGGCGGCGCGCCGCCTATTGCGCCTTCGCCCTCATGCGCGCCTCCTCCTCCGCAGCTCAAGATCTGCGTCGGCATTGTCATCGGCAGAGATGGGCTGCTGAGGCGCATGTGAACCTTGACCTCGCCGCCGCCGCTTCCACCTCTCGGCTGCCGCCGCTCCGCCGCCGCCGCCTTGACGCTTTTTTCCGCCGCAGCTCTCGCCGCCGCCGCTGCCGCTCGCCGCTGCTGGCGAGCTCGGCCGTCACGACGCCGCGATGCTTGAGGCGGCCGAAGGCCGAGACCGCCCTGCGGACATGGCGCGCTCGGGGCTGTTGCGTGAGAGGGGTCGCTTCGACGAGCCGCCGCCTCCGAGAGGAGAGTGGCGGGGACGGTAGTCGCTGCTTCACGTACTGGGCCGCCATGAGGCGGAGAAGGAGATGAGCAGGAGATGCTCAGCTATGAGGATAGTATGGCTCTGATACCACTTGTTACTCGCTGGACTCTTGCTGTTGGTGATAGCAAGATCCTTACTCTCATGGAGAGGAAGACACTTGGAGATGGGGCAATTTTTTCTATTTCTCACACAATGCCTTACCAACCTGAGGGGTTGGGGATACATATTTATAGGCTGCCAACCAGCCAAGCATATGCTAAGATGCTGTCCTAGATGCTAAAGCAGATGCTGTCCTAGATCTTTGTCCTAGATGCTAGTCAAGGATGCTAAAGCGATCTTGTCCTTGATGTTGTCCTAGATGCTAGTCAAGGATGCTAAAGCGAGATCTTGTCCTAGATGCTAAAGCAAAGATGTCCTAGATGCTAAAGCAGATCTTTGTACAAAGACCATGAGACAAAGACTTATTCATCATTAATTACAGTCACTTCTTTTTTGAAGGCTCATCTGATGGAACAATTCGTGTTTGGGAGGTTGAAACTGGTCGCTGTCTTAAGGATTGGAATGTTGGTGGTGATGTCCATCATATTGCCTGGAATCCTTCACCTGACAGGCCAATTCTTGCTGCTATTGTGTAAGCCTTTGCTATTCCCATGTGTGCTTTTCCTTTGTGAGCTTTACATATTTTTATCATTCATCTTAGGCTGAGTTCTTTTCGACTTTCAGTCGGTTTATACTTATACTGTCTACAGTAACTAACTTTTAAAAGGTGCATTTTTTCAAAGCGGGGTCAACAGGAAGATTATAGTAAAAAGTGTATTGAGTTCTGCTGTATTTGCCAAAAACACATGCGACTATTTTTCTGTGCGTACTACCTCTCGCAAACAACCAGAATTCAAATATTTAAACCATAAGGCATAAGCCATTTGCCCAAAAGAAACCACCCTTATTTGATGCAGGGACCATGATCTGCTTCTTAATGCTGAGGTGGGGGATGATGAAGTTCAAATGAGGACAAAAAAGCTCCTCTGTGTTGAGGAACTGACACCTCAAGAAGATGCTGGTAGGATGAGTTGTCACCCAGAGACCAAGAAATTCTGCTGATGTATTACTACCTTGTGCACCATGTTCTCAAAAACTAATGCTATATTGCAGGTGATAAGAAACCAGCTGTGAGGTGGGCGAAGCATGACCAACTCGATGGAATCACGTTGATCCATCACAAGGTATAGTACTGAGATTTGGCTTAAATTTCATTTTCCTTTGAAATTAGGAACTTTTTGTTTGCTTGCTTACCATCTATGTTGTTGTTCAGGCTGTGTCAACTGTGGAGTGGCATTTTAAGGGAGATTATTATTTTACCACAGTTGTACCAAGTGATATCCTTCATGAAGCATGTCTTGTTCACTTTGTTCATTTCCAATTGCTGTATCAGCAGAATAACCAAAAATGATAAAAGATGGATTTTCTCTGGTTCAATCTTGCCAGTGCCATCCTGCAGTCTAATAAAAATTAGATAATCATTTACCACAGTTCTACCGTGAGTCCTATTAAAATTAGCTATTTTCCTTGGCAACGTATCAGGTGCAATCCACTCTTTAGGCTTGTTTGGGTAGGAAGGGATTAGACCCAATCCCTTTGGATTGGTAGGGAAATTGTACTACAATCCCTGCCAATCCGAATGGATTGGATCTAATCGCCACCCACCCAAACAAGCCTAGGGTGTAATTGTGCAATCTAGCTCGGTTGGGGCACAGATCAACATGAAACATTCCGAAAAAATTCTACATGTATTTATCGATTTGCCCTATCTGTGTTTAAAATTTTAAGTTGAAACTCATTCTATGTTAAGACTTAAAGAGTAACAGAAAATAGAAAATTCTGACAAATCATAAATCAAAATATAAAGGAAATAAGGAAAAGACATGTTACTATTCACAGCAAACTTATCTTTTTTGTTTCTTCTAACCCACTTTCCACACGATTAAATATCAAGTGGAACCACCCTCTACATCTAAATTCCATGGAAATCATATGTAAAAGTTTTTAAAAATTCTCAAAAATTACCATACGTAGGGGAGATGATCTTCTATTATCATGTGAAATTGGAAGATCAAACTCAATGTCTCAATCGCATTTGAAAGATACGAAATTATCAAGCAGCGAAATAATAGTGATGAACAGTGAAAATTGCTATTCAGGCTGAATTTGTCTTTTTCATATCTTTCAAATGTGATTGATTTTGGTCTTCAAATTTTACATTGTTGTAGAATATCACTTATCCTACATACAATAATTGTTTTGAGAATTTTTGAATACTTTTACATATGATTTCTTCGGAGTTTACACGTAGAGGGTGGTTTCCACCTGATAATTGCCCCCACACACTTTGAGTTTGAAGTTGAAAGTTCAAAGAGTGCTACAAACACTCCATAGACTACATCATCAGTTTTTTCCCCTGAATTTTTCATATTGATTTGGTCCCCAACCTAAGCTGGATTGCACGTCACCCTTAGAGTTGGATTGCACCTGATAGGCTGCCATTTTCCTTGTTCAAGGAGTGAGTGATTTTTTTCCCTTTTTGGGGGTGGGCTCTTTTAATTCATTGTTGTGTATACATGCATGCACACATAGTGCGTATTGCATGCAGATATTTACAATTTTGTAATACTCTCTTCCAATCGTATACCTTAATTCATTTGTACGTGATTCAAGAGCTGTACTGTTGCATCAGCTCTCCAAGAAGCACTCACACCATCCTTTCTGTAAACTGCCAGGCCCCCCTGTTGCAGCAGCATTCCATCCAGGTCAAAAAATGTTCTTTGTTGCCACTAAGAAATTTGTTCAGGTTTATGATCTCCAAAAGGCGCAGTTAGTCAAGAAGCTGGAGTCAGGTGTCCGTGAGATTTCCTCTATTTCAATCCATCCTGGTGGTAGTTACAAGTCAGCTGTATACCAATTTACCAATTGCTAGATCTTCGGTTACAGAGTTGCTTCACATTGCATTTATTATCCTAAGAAGTAAATCATTTGTTAGAGATTAGAATCAATGCTAGTGCATCACTATAAGTGGATTTGTGTAGTGATGACTTTGCAATTCTTTCATGTAGGTGATAATGTTATTGTGGGCAGCAAAGAGGGTAAATTGTGTTGGTTTGATACTGATCTATCCACTCGGCCATACAAGACATTAAAGTAAGATTCTTCTCTTATCTTCATGAATCTATTTTTGTTAAAAAGATGTGTATCAATGCATCGCCAAGGTTAGTATCGTAGGCACTGTTATTTGCTTTATGTGGTAAATGCTCCAGGTGAATGATTGAAAAAGGAACTTGAGATGCATCCAAGAGTTGAATTTCAACACTTTTTCTTTTTCTTTTTGTGAACAAAACTTCTGTTATTGATCAATAATGCTTCTATCTGTGATCATCATTTACTCCCTCCATTGTTTTTTACTTGTCATTTTGGACATAGACACTGTCTTCAATAAACATTTTGTTGTAAATATTTCGGTTTTAGCATGAATTTAGATTTAATTTCAGCAAAACATAATTGATACAAAGCATAATTCTAGCACCATTTAAATGACAAAATCAACATATGAATATGTAACTCCATCAAGCCATTTAAACAGTATAATATGCTATATGCTTAATACATAGAACATGTGGGCTATTAAAATCAGCATAAAGCTCAGATTTGTGTTTTGATTATTGCTCTCGCATATAGGGTTACTCAAGACTTAATCTTGGCCTTCCCGCTACTATGGTCTATATTCTGCACTAATAAAATATGACAAAAAGATTCAAAACCTTGAGCTCTAAATATCAGTTTATAGATCTGCCAAACTTATTTTAGTCTAATGACAACCATGCAAACTTTCGGCCATCAGTAAAGTGATCAGAAGACAACACTTCAATTAACCAATTACACTTGATAAACTCCCAGTGCAAGTAATCACAGTTTCAACAAGTTCAGCAACAAACCGAAATGGCTAACAAAGGAGCATATATGAGATCACAAAACAATATATCTAAACAGTCCGAAAGTAAATGACTGCAGGACTGAGAATCAAATGACAGCAATAGAAATACTTTAGAGCTCAAATTTGAATGATTCAATTTCAGTATAAGACCATTATCATCATCGAGCTATCAAATCGAACCAACATAATTTCTTTGCAATTTCCAATCAATGATAAATCACATATATCTGATGTAGAACAAGCAGTGCAAAGAGTAAACAACTGAAATACACACAACATCGGTGATATTCGAAATCACCGAGAAGAAACCAAACAGGGCAAGCCCGTGCTCGACGTTGTCCAAGAAAACCAAACGCTTCACTATGCCGCGCAAAGAAACGAGGTAGACAGAGATACAATGTCGCACTTCAAACCTCGGGTCGTAGGAAGTCGAGGGTCAGGGTAGATGCTGCACAAGACTGACGAGCGCTTTGGCCATGAGCACCCGTGAACACAAGGAACAAGCCTCGGATTCTCCTTCACAAAACCCAACCGAATCAACCTTCTAGAGGTAAATCTCCAAAAACTCCCTCACTTCCAGATCTAAAAGAAAAGGCACAAGGAAACCGCATAAGGAAATCCAAAGAACGGCGATTCGGGCTGCACAGTCGCCGGCGCCAAGGATGAGCTTGGCCAGCTGCCCTCAAAGCTCAAAATCGAGACACAGCCCAGAGGTATAGGATATCGGAGGAGAAAGAGGACTTACTGCATTCGGTGCTGAAAAGAGGAGATGGAGGCCGCCTTTTATAGAGAGAAGAGGTGGCCGACGTGCTGCTGCCAACGACCGGCGCCGGGGTGCTTGGGCCGGTGGAGCCTCTGGCGCCACCGCCATCTCCACGTGACTTGGTCGCCCAATGAAAGGTCAAGTTGAGCTCCCTTGTGATGCACGCGAGAGAGACGGCTGAAGGCCTTATCTCCTATGTCCCACCTACAGGTGGGACCACTCCTCCCTCTTTGTTTTCTTTCATCAAATGGGAAATTACCCAATTGCCCTCAAGAGTCTAACAATTCCAACCAATTCATCAATTTGATAAAAGATGTTCATAAGTCTTGTTTAATATACAGCTGTTCGACGGTAGGTACCTTGCAAGTTTGAACACAACGCCTAGCAACGAAGACTACGACTCTGCACAGACAAAGGAGGACTTCGCTTGATCCAATGCCTTGGTGTGAGAATTTTTGTCCAAGCCACATTTTGTACTGGGTGGCTTGTCCTTTCCCTCTCGGGTTGGGACGTTACAGTCATATCCCCGTATCTATCTCATGAGTATTTTAAAAAGTATACCCTTATCTTTCTTTGATCACGACCTCACGATCATACTCAGGTAGGTGAATTCTTTAGGGAATCCTGTGGGACGATTCGTGATCCCATATAGGTATTGAATTCATTAAGAGTTGTCGCTCAACCTTCCATACAGAGAGAGCACTGCAGCTAAAGGGACCCGTTAGATGTACTCTCTAATCCCACATAGTTTGTTCTACTAAAGCCTAGTTCACGGGATATCCGATCTTCAAGGATAGGTTACCACCAATGTGAGCCTTTACACGGGTATGAACCTCATTCTCTTAGACGCTACAAGGATGGCCTTCCATGCCAATCCTTTGGTGAAAGGATCTGTCAAGTACGGGGGAGGAGGATGCGGCGGACGGGGGAGGCGGCGGCGAGGAGGCGGCATGGGAGAGATAGGAGAGAGAGGAGACCGGGAGAGACCGGAGAGAAAGGAGGTTGGGAGAGAGAGGAGTATGAGGGGGTATGAGAGGAGTATGAGAGACGGCCAATGAAGTATCCAGCTGAGAGGAGTATGAGAGGGAGAGCCGTATGCATGTTGATCGAGATATCTAATAGAACCTCGCTGGATATGGCGCTCGCCATGGCGTCGCCGCGGCGTCGCTTAGGCGTCCAGGCGCCCCTCACTCGCCGTGGTCGCTGACTCCGCCATGACAACCATGGAGTTCTCTAATCCATTCTGCCTCTGCAGCCGCTAAATCAAGTGCTACTAACTCAGCCTCTATGGTGGACCGTGTAAGGATAATCTGTTTAGAAGATTTCCATAAAACAACCCACCTGCTAGAGTGAATATATAGCCACTCATAGCCTTCATGTCATCCGAGTCATTGATCCAGTTAGAATCATTGAATCCTTCCAAGACTGCCGGATGGCCAGAATAGTGTATTCCCAAATTTGTGGACCCGTTTAGGTACCTAAGTACCCTTTCCAGTGCTATCCAATGATCATCTCCTGGATTAGATGTATAACGACTCAATCTATTTACAGCATATGAGATGTCAGGTTTCGTTGCACTAGTTAGATACATTAGGGCTCCAATTATTTGAGAATATTTAAGCTGGTCTTTTCCATGTCCAGTGTTTTATGCAGCTTAACATTTGGATCATAGGGTGTGGCTACTGGCTTACAGTCCATGAATCCAAATCTGGCTAGAACCTTGTCCACATAATGGTTTTGAGAAAGAATAATTCTGTTCTCACCCTTTTATCAGCTTGGTGTTTAAAATAACATCAGCTTCACTCAGATCTTTCATATCAAAGTTCTGGGAGGGGAAGACTTTATTATATTGATTACATCTATGTTAGTCCCAAAAAGCAATATGCCATCCACGTAAAGACACAGAATGACACCTTCACCCCTACTAAACCGATAGTAGATATATTTATCGTCTTTGTTCACACAAAAGCCGACCGATGTCATTGTACTATCGAATTTATTGTGCCATTGCTTGGGAGCTTGCTTTAGGCCATACAAGGATTTAATCAACCAACATACTTTCTTTCTTGCCCTTCAACCACAAAGCCATTGGACTGTTGCATATAAATCTCCACATCCAACTCCATTTAGGAATGTGATCTTTACATCCATTCGATGTACTTGGAGTTTGTATGCAGTAGCTAGTGCTAAAGCACCTGAATTGTGGGTAACCAAGCCGCAGGAGAGTATGTATCAAAATAGTCTTCTTCTTTTTGCGTGAAACCTTTAGCCACTAAGTGGGCATTGTACTTTTTTATAATACCATCAGGTCTACGCTTTCTTTTAAAGATCCATTTGTAGTCCACTGGCTTACATCTAGGTGGGAGATATGTAATCTCCCATATTTCGTTAGCTATGATGGAATTCATCTCGTTATGGACTGCCTCCTTCCAGTAATCCACACTCGGGGATACGCATGTCTCTAAAAAAGTTCATGATTCATCATCCACGACATAGGTGATAGTCATCGCCAAGTGACTTTTCAGTCCTCTGCCTCTTACTCAACTCCAACTATGGAGCGGTATTATCAACACTAGGAAGAATAGAGTGTTTATTTGAACCAGTATGGTCAATAACTTCATTTGGTCTCATAGGAAACACATGTTCAAAGAATGTCGCATCAAAAGATTCCATCACTATATTTGTATTGATGTCACTCACCTCGGATTTTACCACTAGAAATCTATAAGCCGTGCTATTTATAGCATACCCTAGAAAAACACAATCAATGGTCTTAGGACCACTGTTGTCACGGCGTCGCCTTGACGTCCAGGCGCCGGGGAGGATCGCCTTGCCTTGGCAGTCGCCAGACGCCCTCTCCTCTCGGCCGTGCGCCTCCCTCCCATGTTGTCTCCCTCCTCCTCCCGCCGGCTTCCTCTCCGCTTGCTCCCCACCGAGGGAGGGAGGCGAGGCGGGCAGGGGAGGCATCGGGAGGAGGCGCGGGGAGAAGGTGGCGCACGGGAGGACGTGGTCGGGGAGGAGAGGGGGAGGAGGGAGGCGTCGGGAGAGGCGGAGGCGACGATGGCTAGGGTTAGAAGATCGGGCGGGAGCCGGAGGCGATGGGGCGGAGACGAGGGGAGAAGGCGCCGGGGAGAGGATGCGGTGGACGGGGAAGGCGGCAGCGGGGAGAGGATGCAGCGGACGGGGAAAGCGGCGGCGGAGAGAGGAGGCGGAGAGGTCGGGAGAGGCGGAGAGACGGGAGAGAGGAGATCGGGAGAGGCGAGAGGCTGGGAGAGGAGATCGGGAGAGGCGGAGAGACGGGGGAGGCGGAGAGACGGAGAGGTCGGGACTCGGGAGAGATGTATGTGAGTATGTGACGACTGACCGTATGTATGTGACGGGAGTTATGGCGCTCTCCATGGTGTCGCCGCGGCGTCGCCTAGGCGTCCAGGTGCCCCTTCCATCCTTCATAGGGTGTTTCCTCCTGATTGCGAGGCGGAACATTATTTAGGACATAATTAGCTGTGAGAACTTCTTCAACCCACCAATAGTCTGGCATACCTAAACTTTGTAAGATGGCGTTAACCAAGTCACAGAGAGTTTGGTTATTTTTTTGGCTATTCCATTCGATTGGGGTGAATATAGTGGAGTAATTTCATGAATTATTCTATTTTCTTCACAGAATTGAGAGAATTCATTTGGGACGTATTCACAGCCTTAATCCGACCTTAATCGTTTGATTTTCTTTTCTAACTGATTTTCAACTTTGGCTTTATAAACTTTAAAGTGTTCTAGTGCTTTATCTTTCGACTTAAGTAAATTAATGTAGCAATAGTTAGTCGCATCGTCTATGAGAGTCAGAAAGTAACATTTGCCACCTTTAGTTAACATTCCATTCATTTCACACAGATAAGAATGAATTAGTTCAAGTGGAGAAGTGCTTCGCTCTTCAACGCTATGAAAAGGTTTTTGATGTTGCTTTGCTTGCACACACACTTCACATTTTGAACCCTTCTCATAATTATAACTTGGAATTAAACGCGAATGCCAAATATCATGAATTTTATTGCAATGGGAAACATTATAAATGTTTACATTATTGAAATAAAAAATAGATAAGCGGAACATACCCCGCTATTATAGCCTTTGCCCACAAAATTATCAAATTTGGTCAACACGACCTTATTGGACTCAAACACAATCTTTATTTCTTGCCTACATAACATCGACCTGCTCAGAAGATTACGAGTCATAGCAGACACATACAGTACATCTCTGAGGATGAGTGTTTTGCCTGAGGTAAGCTTCAGGTACATCTGTCCAATCCTACGTACTGCAGCAGTGGCTTCGTCCCCCATTAGGGCGGATCCACCACCTTCACTCTGAAATGAAGAGAAACAAGATCGATCAGCACATATATGTATAGTAGCACCTGTATCAATCCATCAATTAATTGATGGATTTGCCATAAAGACATGAGGTACATACCCTTCTGTACTGGGACTAGCCAGTGCGACATTCACTTTAGCCTTGTCGGGACCCGGAGCAACAACTCCGAAACCCTCTGTGTTAATCGCACTATCCCAGGAAAGCTTAGTGCACACAGTTGAAACCAAGACAATTATCATGCATAATGATAAATTTTATTTAACTAAATATGAGCCTGATGGCCAAAGTTTACAATAGCAGCGGAAGATAACAGCAGAAGAAAATAAATAGCAGCAGCCCATCCAGCCTTCCCACAAGGCGAATGACTGTAAGACGTGGCCTAGTCGTATTCCTCACCGAAGTCGTCGAAGGCTTCCTCTGAAAGAGTTAGATAGAGCAACATGAGTACAAACGTACTCCACAAGTTACACCAGGAGTTTTAACAGAGTTGATGCATGCATATGAATATCAAAGGGAGGCATAATATGGTTAGTTTGCATAAAAGGCAACATTGAAGTAAATATCATAAAATAAGTGCGAAAGCTGAATTTGTTACAATAATTAAAACAACATTGTAATCAACATAAGTAACGTTAGTGCAGGCTCCAACCAAACACTAACCTATTCACGGGCATCCCACCCGGACCAATTTTTCCAAAACCAACTCGTACAGATTCCATCCATCCATACGTGTTTTTCAAAATTCTCTCATGGATTCCATCCATCCACAAGGTTTTCCAAAATCTCTTATGGATTCTATCCATCCACAAGGTTTCATAAAGCGTTTTCAAAATCAAAATCTAATTCGTGAAAAACTTTACTCAGCTTGCCCATGACCGTGGGCACGGCTATCCAGGATAGGTTATACACTCTGCAGAGGTTGTACAGCTTTACCCACAAGATATGATAGTCTCATATTGTCGGCCACTACACGCTTCCTTAGGCGTGCGACTGAGAAAATCATAACAAAGCCTTTACAATGATCCATTGCCAACATAATCACGCCGCCACTAAGGTTTCACCACAGCATGAATCCACATCTTGGAGCCCCTCTTGTGCCATGTGAGACTTCTCACGGACTACACCGCCCACATTCAAACCTATAGCGAGATCATGTTGGAATTTCACAAATTATTCGGCCAGGTCTGTCCCATACCAGACTTGTGGTAGTACTAAAGGGCTTTGCAACAGTAGCTCACAGACCGGTCCTTTACTGACCTAGGTACTAACCACATACCCCTTGTGCCTGGCAATCAACATTGCGTCACCAACCGACAATGCATGCCAGCAAGCACCCACCACTCTAACCATTTGCCTAAGTCTAAACCAAGTTTTCATATTTTGTTTGGAAATAATTTTATAAACATTTCTGACTCACCAAAGTCAAGAATACCAGATAAAAGGTTATCATTTTATGTGAAAGATTGTCCCAAATCGTAATATTCTCAGCATGGCTAAGCCTTTTTACCAAATGTCTAGTTAATACTAATGTACTAACTAGGTTTTATCTAGGGTTGACAAGGTATTTTGAGATGAAATATCAAATTTGGCTATACAAAGGAATTAGGCATAACTATGATTCAAATTGAATTTAAACTAGAATTGAATAAAATTACGCATGCATAATAATTTAAAAATAATATAAATACTGTTAAAATACTGGGATCAATATGATCAATGGTGTAACTTGCCTGGTTGCTCTGCGTTGAAAGCGTCGTCGAAATCGTCCTCGACGAAATCCTCGTATTCTACGTGAAGAACCAAAAGAATTCAAATAAAATTCAAAATTTGAAAAGACTCGAAATGGATAGTTCAGATTTTAGAAAAATTTAGAAATTTGAATGGTTAAATTTGGAGCTAAAACGAGCAAATACGAGCCTTCGGAAGTTCAAAAATGAATGACAAAGAAAAGGATCCATTTTCCCGAATTATTTTTGTAAAAGAAAATCGGATTATGACGTCATGATGGCGTCAGCAGAAATTGAAATTTTTGGGTGGGAAAAACTTTGGCTGACGGGTGGGCCTTGGTCCACCGTGGACCGGGTCCACGGACGGCGGGCCGGGGTGACGTGGCACGCGTGGCCACGTGGCGCCACGCGGCACCACGGCGGCCACGCGGGCAAGGAGCGGTGACGTGGCGGTCGGCGTATACAAGACGGGCGCAGTTCCCACGGGCGGGCTTGCCGGAGCTCGGGAGTCACCGGCGGCCGGCGACGGCGGCACGGAGAGTGGAGGCGACGGGAGCTCGGGGTGCCGGCGGCGGGACACCATGAGGCCGGAAACGGCGGCGGAGAGAAGCGAGAGAGCGGCGGCGCTTCGGTGGCGGCGGGGTTCCACGGCGGGGTTGGGAGGAGGAGGAGAGGAGAGGCGGGTGGTGCGGTGCGATGGAGGCTTTGAGGGTGGTTTATAGGGAAGGGCGGCGGTCGGGCTCACTGGAGTTCACGGGATGGACCGGTTTTTCGTGAGAACATAGCGGTGGGCGAGGAGCCGAGGCACCAATTTTCGGAGAAGGCGACGACGACGCGGAGCTCGGGAGGCAATAAATGCTGCGCGAGACCGCTCGGTTTAGGCGTGGGCGCGATGCGATGGCGGTTCGAGGCGGCGGTGGTGGCGGGCATGGTGGTGGTCGGCGGCGGTGCTCGGGGGGGGATGGCCGGGCGGGCGGCCATGGCGGCGGAAGAGAAGAAAGAGAGAGAGAGAGAGTGGGAGGTAGAAGATGAAGTGAGGAAGAAGAGAGATGACAGGCGGGGCCCGCATGCAAGTGAGAGAGAGAGAGAGAGAAAAAGAAATGAATGGCTCAGATGTTGACACGTGGCACAATCTCGGCCATCCATTTTAAGTGAAGATGAGAGGCTAGGATTAAATCAGGAAAAAGGTAAGATTTAATCTCGGTGCGACACGTGTCACCATCGGATTAATTCAGATTTTAATTCGGATTTTATTTTCAGAAAATAGGAGGAGTATTTATAAATACTTAGAAAATAGCCAATAATGCTTAAAAATTCTAGAAAAATTACAGAAAATCCCTGGAGATGTTTTATACTTAGGAAATATATTTTAATTCATTTTGACCTTTTTAATACTTTATAAAAATATCTTTTGGCTTCAAAAATTGATTTAAATTCCAGAAAATCCTCAAAAATTCTATAGAATTTAGGGATGCTTGGAAAATCAAAATAAATACTTTTTAGCTTTAAGAAAATATTTAAAATATAGTTTCTTGCTTTTAGGCTTTGAAAATAAAATCCAGATAACTCCAGATAAATCCTGAAAATCACAGAAAATCCAAATAAAAACCATATGTTTTTAAATACTTAATTTGAAATAGTTTCTTTTATGAAACTTACCAATACCTTTTTATTTGACAATAGTTTTTATGTTTTTAGTCAAATTGCTTTTAAGAAAGTTTTTTTTGAAAAAGGCTAAAAACAGGCAAACACAATCTCTCAAATTCAAGCAACTAAAGGACACTTATTTTTATTTTAAATTAAATTAATTTTAATTAATTAATTATTTATATATATATATATATATTTTATTATCGAAAATTTGAAAATAACAATTGGTCATTATAAGCCTTACTGACTCTTATCTCGTGGGATAAGGACTTACGCTTTACGATTGCAAAGAATGGTTAGCCTTATGGCCAGCCGCACCACAAACAAAGCAGACAATCTCATCCTTTTTCTTCATCTTCTTGCCTTTGAGCTTGTTCTGGGGCTGGTTCTTGAACCTTTGTTTCCTACTACCTAGAGCACTCTTGACCTCCACTTGATGAGTCTGGACTTGAGTCTTTCCTACACCGTCACTGGCTCTTGTACGCTCTTCGACATTAATAGCTGCTGACAACTCATTGAGAGTTAACGTACACATCCCAAAGTTAACATACATGTCGAACAACTGGTTGGATATGATGGCTAACAAACGATCTAAGACTAAGTTGTTTGCATCCTCCTATCGCATTATTTCAAGAATTTCCAATAGGAACATAGGAGGATTCGAAATGACCCAAAAGAGTTTGAGATCAGTCAGCCATAACTTCGTTTTAGCCTGCCAACGCTTAAAGTTGACACCATCAGATACTTTCGGCTTAACGACATCAGATGAGGAAGCCATTTCTTTAATATTTGGTTTTCTAGATTGTTGTAAATAATGCGGTTATAGCATGAATTCAGATTTAATTCCAGCAAAACATAATTGATACAAAGCATAATTCTATCACCATTTAAATGACAAAATCAACATATGAATATGTAACTCCATCAAGCCATTTAAACAGTATAATATGCTTAAAACATAGAACATGTGGGCTATTAAAAGCAGCATAAAGCTCAAATTTGTGTTTTGATTATTGCTCTCAGTTATAGGGTTACTCAAGACTTAATCTTGGCCTTCTCGCAACTATGGTCTATACTCTTCACTAATTGAATATGACAAAACGATTCAAAACCTTGAGCTCTAAATATCAGTTTATAGATCTACCAAACTTATTTTATGCTAATGACAACCATGTAAACTTTCGGCCATTAGTAAAGTGATCACAAGACAACACTTCAATTAACCAATTACACTTGATAAACTCCCATTGCAAGTAATCAAAGTTTTAACAAGTTCAGCAACAAGCTGAAATGGCTAACAAAGGAGCTTATATTAGATCACAGAACAATATATCTAAACAGCCCGAAAGTAAATGACTGCAGGAATGAGAATCAAATGATGGCAATAGAAATACTTTAGAGCTCAAGTTTGAATGATTTAATTTCAGTATATGGCCATTATCATCATCGAGCTATCAAACCGAACCCACATAATATCTTTGCAATTTCCAATCAATGATAAATCATAGATATCTGATGTACAACAAGCAAAGTGCAAAGAGTAAATAGTTGAAATACTCACAACACTGGTGATATTCAAAATCACCGAGAAGAAACTAGACAGGGCAAGGCACGCGCTCGGCGCTGCCCTAGAAAACCAAACGCTTCGCTATGCCGCGCAAAGAGACGAAGTAGACGGAGATACAATGCCGCACTTCAAACCTCGGGTCACCGAAGTAGGAAGTCGAGGGTTGGGGTAGATACTGCACAAGACCGACGAGCGCTTCGGCCAAGAGCACCCGTGAACACAAGGAACAAACCTCGGATTCTCCTTCAATCACTCGGCACAAAACTCAGCCGAATCAACCTTCTAGAGGTAAATCTTCAAAAATTCTCTCACTGCCAGATCTAAAAGAAAAGGCATAAGGAAGCCACACAAGGAAACCCAAAGAACGGCGATTTGGGTTGCACAGCCACTGGCGCCGGGGAGGAGCTCGGCCAGCTGCCCTTAAAGCTCAAAATCGAGACACAACCAAGAGGTATAGGAGATCAGAGGAGGATTCACTGCATTCGGTGCCGAAAAGAGATGGAGGCCGCCTTTTATGGAGAGAGGAGGCGGCCGGTGGGCTGCTGCCAACAGCCAGCGCCGTGGCGCTTGGGCCGGTGGCACCTCCGGCGTCGCCACCATCTCCACGCGACTCGGTCGCCCAACGAAAGGTCAAGCCGAGCTCCCCTGTGGCGCACGCGAGAGAGACGGTCGAAGGCCTTATCTCCTCTGTCCCACTGACAGGTGGGACCACTCCTCCCTCTTCTCTCTTTTTTCTTTTTCATCAAATTGAGAAATTACCCAATTGCCCTCAAAGTCCTACACATTTTTACCATTACTTTTCTTAATTATATGTTTAAAAAATTGTAAAAAAAATAATCATGTCAAAGTATTTTCGATGACAAATATACTGATCATTTTCTTGGGATGAATCTAATTACTTTCTGTGTATTAATGATCAAGCTTTAAAATGTTGACCACATGGCATGTATTCTAAAACGACATCTTTTTGAGAACAGAGGGAGTATTATTTTATCTTTGTATTGACAAGTTTTTGTTCAGCCAACTTAATATTTCATTATCTGTATTGCAAAGTGTTTCTATGTACTAAAATACTTGAATAACACTATGGACAATATGGGCCACATGTTTTGCTGCCTGGTGTGGTCACTGCTTACTCCTTTACACTTGCCATCAAAGTTGTGCTGTCTCTTTTTTTTAAAAAAGCACCATGAAGGCCAGAAGTAATCTCTATTCAAGGTCAAGAATTTCCACAGTTTGGTCAAATGATTGTCTATTGTTTCTAGTGCAACTAGAAATTTTCTTTTGTGGTTCTGATTATATTGTTCTATTTTATTTTCTTTTGAACTCCCATTAGTTCACTTCTTTTTTTAGAATACCCATTAGTTACAGGTGTGGATGATATTCTTTCTCAAGTATAACTCATTTGCTTAATTTCAGGACCCACTCGAAGGATATCACTAGTGTTTCTTTTCACCGTAGATACCCTCTTTTTGCCTCATCGTCCGAGGATTGTACAGCCTATGTATTTCATGGAATGGTCTATTCCGATCTTAACCAGAACCCACTTATTGTACCATTGGAAATTCTTCGTGGTCATTTGAGTTCAGATGGAAGAGGTATACATATATATCCAGTTGTTTCTATAATTCGCATACTCTTATGTGTCCTTCCACTTGTAGATTCTTGTTCACTTTCATAATAATTTTGCCTTTATGGAAGCAGTTACATGATACTTATTTTCAACTCAGATAAGGGGTTACAGCATTATGTTTTGTTTTACTAGAGGGTTAGGACCTTGGATCATTGCCACACATGTCTGCATTAAACCAGAAATCTGCTTGTTCTGCAGTCCTCTATCCATACAATGAGCTAAAAAATTTATGTGATGCCATTTCAGACTGAAGCATATGCATGTTTGTGTGGATGTGTTTGTGCTGCACCTTTATTTGTTGCAACATACAAGAAAATGCTTGGATGGCATATTTGTTGCTTGGAAAATTCTGAGAATTAGGCACTGAATCGTGTTGAATCCATAATTTGTATTAGTTAAATGTTTCTTGTTAAATGAAAGTAATTACATATATTCCTAAAGAAGAAAGTTAGATTCTGTTGATTGGATCAAGTAGTTTTATTATTTGGATCCATGGGTATGCATTGCTACAAATTCAAGATAATGATTCACGGCAGGATAGAAACCTTGTATTTGTAGAAACAATTATTTTGTTAGGTTATCGTTTTTTCTTCTTCTGAAAAAAGTTATTTCGTTCTGTTTTATTTATAACTTGCTGACCTTTGCATTACTTCACACTGTTGCTCTCTAGATGTCGTGGTGCAAATGTCTGACCGTTAGTTGTGCTATTGTTGGTGTGCAGGAGTTTTGGATCATGGTTGTCACGACAGAATCGGCGACTATGACGAGTGAGGTGCGTCTGGACGCCTAGGCGACGCCATGGCGAGCGCCATATCCTATAGTATCTCCCGTCACATACATACGGTCACATACATCTTCGTCTCTCCTGTCTAAAATCCTCCTGACCTCTCCGCCTCTCCCGTCTCTCTCTCCCATCTCTCGCCTCCTCGACCTCTCCGCCTCTCCCGCTCTCCCGACCTCTCCGCCACCTCTCCCCACCGTCGTCTCCCGTCGCCTCCTCCCCGCCGCCCTCTCCTCGCCCGCCCCCATCGCCTCCAACTCCCGCGCCCGATCTCCTAACCCTAGCCGCCCCCAGCCAGTCCGCTCGACTGCTCTTCGGCTCCCGCTCTTCCCCCATCTCTCTCTCCCCACCGCCTCCCTTCCCCGCACCCGATTTCTCCCCGCCGCCCTCGGCCTCCCCTCCATGCGCCCGATCTCTCCCCGCCGCCTCCCTTTCCCGCGCCGCTAGAGATCGACGCCGGTGCCGGAAGCAGGTTGGAGGTCTACGCCGATGGTAGGAGCAGGCCAAAGACCGGCGTCAACGGCGGGAGCAGGCAAGGTGACTAGCCTCGGCGTCCCCCTTCGGCCGCCAGGACGCCTAGGCGACGTTGTGACAACCATGTTTTGGATTGCAAATTCCACCAAGACAGCCTTGGTTGTTCACTGCTGGTGCTGACACTGTGATAAGGCTTTGGGCCTGTTCTTTTCCTCCGGCCGTGGCTTTTGGCTTTTACTACTGATACCTAACTTTTAAACGGAGTATTTTCTCAAGATGGGGTCTCTGTGTTAAACGATCTACGCGTTAAAAGCCCAACATTTGTACATGCCAAAATCGCAAGTGAGTATCTGTCTCTTCGTAATCAGACTCAGTAAATGTACCAAAATTCAAAAATTTCAGCCAAAAGCCATAAGCCGCAGCCGAAAAGAACAGGCCCTTTATTGTTACTAAAGCTGCTTGCGAGAATGAGACATGATTTTACTAGGCAACAACATTCCTGGGCTTTCGAGTTTCGACGGGTCATTATTGTTAGAATAACACTTGTATTCATCATGAGGCCAATGGACTAATATATATACATGTACATGTCTGGCATATATGCAGGAAACTCCTCATACAATAGGGTAAATACACAGCTATGTAATACATATCTAACACCCCTCAAACTTATGGTGGATCAACAACATGAAGTTTGGGGAGATGAAAACTATGTTGGGCCCTGGTTTGTGCCTTTGTGAAAAAGCCTGCCAACTGAAGCTCGGAAGACACATACTGAAGAGTAACAACCTGATCCTGCACCTCTATCCGCATGTAGGAAGCATCAACACCAATATGCTTTGTAAGCTCATGCTTCACCGGATCTTTAGCAATGCTAATAGCACCTATACTGTCAGACAAAAGAGGAGTCGGTGCAGAAACAGAAACACCAAAGTCCTGAAGTAACCACCGTAGCCAAGTAACCTCCGCAGTCAACAAAGCCATAGCTCGCAACTAAGCTCAGCACTCGAATGAGAAACTGTTGTCTGCTTCTTAGTCTTCCAAGCAATAAGAGAACCACCAAGAAAAACGCAATAAGCAGAGAGAGACCGACGATCAGAGGGATCACTAGCCTAGGTGGCATCAGAATATGCTTGGAGCTGTAAAGAGCTGGAGCGATGAAAAAAGAGAGGACAAGAGATAGTTTCACAAGATATCATAGAACACGAAGAAGATGACTATAGTGGAGCTGAGTGGGAGCAGAGACAAACTGACTCAAGATATGCATAGGGTACGAAATGTCAGGACGAGTGACACCAAGATAAACAAGGCTTTCAACAAGATGGCGATAGCGAGTAGAATCAGCAAGAGGCTCACCATCAGTGGGACAAAGATGAACATTAAGCTACATGGGAGTCTTAGCTGTGCGCTGATCAGTAAGAGGGGCACGATCAAGAAGATCCTGGTTATACTTTTCTTGGGACAGATAGAAACCCTTAGGAGTAGAAATAACCTCAATCCCAAGAAAGTAGCAAAGAGGACCTAAATCAGATATAAGAAACTGCTCATGAAGACGCTCCTTGACAAAAGTGATATACTGAGAATCATCTCCAGTAATGATCATATCATCAACATACAAAAGGAGAAGCGTCCAACCACGAGATGAAGTGTGGATAAAAAGAGTAGGATCATGAACACTGGCCGAGAAACCAGCTGCAGTGACAACAGAGGAGAAACGATCAAACCAAGCACGAGAAGCTTGCTTGGGGCCATAGAGATCGGCGAAGACGACAAACCATACTCTCAGGAACAGAATACCCAGGGGGTGGCTGCATGTAGACCTCCTCACGCAACTCGCCATTGAGAAAGGCATTCTTGATATCTAACTGAGAGATAGACCACTGTCGAACAGAGGTCACAGCAAGAAGAGTGCGAACAGTGGTCATGTGAGCGACATGAGCAAAAGTCTCATAATAGTCACGACCATGCTCCTGCTGAAAACCACGCGCTACAAGACGAGCCTTGTAACGCTCAAGAGAACCATCAGAGTGAGTCTTACCTTTATAGACCCACTTGCACGTGATAGGAGTAACACGCGCAGGAAGAGGAACAAGATCCCACGTGTCAGTACGCTCAAGGGCAGTGATCTCCTCCGCCATCGCATGCTGCCACTCCTAATGAACAACAGCATCGCAATAAGAAGTCGGTTCGATAAGAGCAGCGACAGCAAAACCAAAATGCTCAGGAGGCCGAATCGACTAGCGATCGCGAAGAGTATAATGAGGAGTGGCCAAAGGGGATGACCCGTCAGCAGGGGAGGGCATATCAGAAGGATCCTCAACTCGCGGGCGACGAGTATAGTAGAGAGGATAAGAAGGAACAAGATCAGAAGCAACCTCGGGAGAGGATGTCGGTGGTGAAGGTGCTGACTAAGGAGGCACCGGAGAGACCAAAGGCTGTGGTGGAGTGGTGACTATAGGACTGGAAGGAAAAGTCAGAAATGAATGCAGCTCAACAACAGAAGCTGAAGTGGAGGAAGGAGAAGGACGAGGATAGAAAGGATGAGACTCATCAAAAGTAACATCCCGAGAAATCCGCATCCGTCGGCCAATAGGATCCCAACAACGATATCCCTTGTGCTCAGCACTGTAGCCCAGAAAAACACACTCAACTGACTGAGCGGTCAGTTTGGTGCGCTCACGAGGTGCAAGAAGAACATAGCACACACACCCAAAGAGGCGAAGACTGGAATAATCAAGAGTCTGGCCACAGAGACGCTCAACTGGGATCCCACCCTGAAGAGCAGAGGAGGGCTGAATGCTGATCAAAAAAGTGGCGGTAGAAACAGCCTCAGCCCAGAAATATGGTGGAACAACAGAAGCAATCATGAGCAAAACGATGAACCTCTAGTGCCCCTCAGAGGATAAGCACCACGACGAAGATCCTTCTTCTTGTAGCAAAACTGTTCCACATATCCATCCTTGTTGCAATAAGTATAGTGGAGTCCCTTACCAACCGCAGTTGTCACTGGTGGAGGCCCAACTGGGAAGGAGTAACCAAAGGCACAGCGGGTGTAGAAGCTGGAGAAGCCACCAAAACCGAAGGAAGTGATGATGATGATGAAAGATCAAGTTTCGATTAAATTGATTAAGAGCGAAACTGAATAATCAAGCTCAGCTTAAGTTGGTCTTGGTGTTAATGATAAATACCATAATGAGATTTTAATGATAATATCAAATACCATTATGTTGTTTTGGTGATAATGACAAATGCATATATGAGACTAATATGCTTGTTTAAGCTTATTTATGCTTAGTCTCACTTTGATGGAAAGATAAAATCAAAAGAGGTATGCATTCGAAATCACTCTCTTATATATTAATGCATTTCTTAGATCCAAAATATAGATTGAATTCCACCAATTGTTCAAAATGAATATGTGCATATGTCTTTACTATATACACTTGTATGTATACATTTAGGGGAAGCTCTCTATATGTTTTGGAGTTTCATGAGTATTGATCAATGCTTCTTTTAATATGTATATTTGGGATCTTTACATTGAAATATATTGTTGAGTATATATAACTTGTGTACATATATACTCATGTGCAATCGGGTTGTCATCTAACTTCTCCATTATGTGTTAATGGTTGAATGATTAATGACAACAGGATAAGTAAGCTTTGCATTAAAGCTTATCTTAAAGTATACAAATTGTTGTGTACAAGTTGTATATTCGTAAATCAATTTTATATCTCATTATTTGTTGATATTGTCATGAATTACCAAAAATGGAAGATTGTTAAATCTTGTCCCTCCATTATGTGTTAGTGGTGAAGTTTGGTAATTGATGACAATTATTTTGTGGACTAACGGTTTCCATGAGTTGGATGAATAGGTTAGGTTCCACAAAAGAGGATGACTTGAGATGACTTCATATGTTGAACATCATTAGTCAAGATACGAGTAGAAGATGGATTCATGTGTTGAAGGCCATCAAGATGATCTTGTGTTGATCAAGAAAAGACCATCATGTGTTGATGGAGTTGATGAGAAAAATGCATTATGTGTTAATGAATATCAAGACGATGACCCAATGCAAATGTATGAACTAGCAAGGGCTAAGGATGTGTTCATAGTCTTTTACCGGTCTTGGTGTTTGGTTGGAAGACCGGGTTGCTAATATAGGTGCTGTACTATTAAAATGGGTCATATCTAGTAATTTGAGTCTCATCATGTGTTGATGGCTCATCCTCACCTCGTCTAGCTCATATTGACATGAGGCTTAGATTTGCAAATGTGTTTTGCAAATAGTTGAAGCTCATGTGTTGAACCTTATAACATGGGACTATGTATTGCGAATGTATTTTGCAAGTGCTTGAAGTCCATGTTTTCATTCTTTGTGATATGAGGTTTATATTTGCAAATGTGTTTTGTAAATGGTTGAACCTCATATATAATCTTTGTGGTATGTGATTTAGGTTTGCAAATGTGTTTTGCAAATGTGAGAAGTCCATGTGGTATTCCTTGTGTTATGATTTCAAAAGTGTGCGACTGTGTTTTGCAACTTGTTGGAAATCATGTTTTATCCTTGTGTGCATGTATCGTAGTTTGCAAATGTGTTTTGCAAAATCTATTGAGATATCTGCACTTCTTAGGAAATCGGAACTACCGGCTCTGTGTGCGCTACTACCTTAAGGCGGAAGTACCAGTATGTGTTGCGGTACTACTGGACATAAGAAGTTCGAGCACCTCTGTGTGAGCAGATGGTCCGGCCTGCGGTACTACCGAGGAGCGGAAGTACCGGCTCTGTGTGAGCGGTACTACCGAGGAGCGGAGGTACCGACATGTGTTGTGCGGTACTACTGGACGTCAGAAGCTCCGGACCCTCCTGTGGAACTTTTTTTCCAAAGAGCACCAAGTTTTTGCTCGGCTCGAGCAGAAGTACCACGCCGATTTTGCGGTATTACCGTTGAGCGGAAGTATCGGCAAAATAAACGGCGGTACTACCGCGCCGACTGTGTAACGGCTAGTTCAGAGCCCTGACATAGCTGTTACAATGGCGTTAGAGCTGGAGCGGAACTACTGGCTGTTGGCCGTTGGTAGTTCCACCCGTCCTAATTTTTCAGGACTTTGGCTACAACGACTAATTTTTTGCTGTGGGGTATAAATACCTCCTTGTGGCCGGTTGAAGATGTTGCTGGTGGACTTGTTAGTGCATGTGTTGCACTCCTTGAGCTAGAGTGAGGTTCTCCACTTAATTGTGCATGTGTTTCGCTTTGTGAGATGTGAGAAGAGGACTAGAGTGCATGTGTTACCTCTAGAGGTGGACTTTATGTCCAGCGAGCTTGTGCATCCGTTGCACGTGGTGAGAGTCAAGTGAAGGACTTGACTTGTTACTCTTGGAGTTTGCCGATTCCTAGACGGCGTTGGAGGCGTTGTGCGCGGTGATCTTCTCAACAGAGGTTGTGAGAAGACCCGGCGAAGTTGTGAAGGTCGAAGCTCACCTACCTGGAGCTGGAAAGTGCTACCACTAGTGGATTGAGGTGTTTCGGCTTAATTCGTGGAGCCGGTCCGATTTGTTCGGGCTAACCTCAACATGGATTAGGGGAGAGCGGTAACTCTCCGAGCACCACGGTAAAACATCGTTGTGTTAATTGTGGTTTGTTTCCGATTTGTTTCCTTGTGTCATAGAATTAAATTGATTGCTTGTATACCTAGGATTGCAAACCTTGACATAGAATAGAATTTGGTGCATTTAGGCGAAATTATTTGTTGTATGCACTATTTGAGCTAAACCAAATTGATTTACGTTTCCGTATTATATACTTGGTTTAGGCAAATAGAAAATGTCTTAAATTGTTATCATAAATTTGTAGAGAATTTTTATATCGCTAATTCACCCTCTTCTAGTCGGCCTCCTCGAACTTACAGATGATAGCAGATCCGTTCCACAAAGTCGAATCTCCTCAGGACGAACAGCTGCAAGGGCCTGCAACAAAGTCACACGAGGGTGAGTCAGCAACTGAGCACGAGTCTGCTCAAACTCAGACCGGAGACGTGTCAAAAAATCGTAGATGCGGCGAAGCTCCATGTGAGACTGCTGACGCTGACAAAACTAATAGGTGCGGCAAACATCTGGCCCCAAAGAGTCGATCTGACGTCATATCGCAGACAACTGAGCATAAACCTCATCCACAGTGGCATCTTCCTGTTGTAGCGACTACTTCTGTCGCACAACAGCAAAGTATAAGGAATCACCACCAGATGGGTCGTAGTGGCTGCGCAGATGCATCCACATCGCCTGTGCAGAACCCAATCCAACAACATCACTAGTGAGATGCACCTCCATGCTAGCAACCAAAATAGCAGAGGCACGGGCATCTTCATCAATCCATGTCTTGTAAGCAGCATACTGAGTCTGAAAAAACTCCATAGCATCCTCAAAAGTCTCAGAAGCCTTTGTATGAGCGTCTTCGGAAGCATCCTTCGGGAGTATAGGCTTAGCAGGTGGAGTAGGATAAGACGGGCAAAGCAACTCGCCAGTAAGAAATCCCAAAGGCGCTGACCATGCATGTGGAGGCGCATGTGCTGAAACCAGTCCCGATAATTGAGACCATCGAAGATCACCAGGCAACGAGAAACAGAAAAGGTGCCTGCAAAAGAAGACGTTTTTTTGCTCTTTTTTTCTTGGATTCAGTCGGTTTACAAACCGACCGACCGAGAGAGGAGATACGCGGTCGGTCACCACTCTCCGAAGCAGAGAGGCGAAGTCGGCGGAACGACGACATTGGGCGGGGTCAGCGACGGCGGTCTTGAGCAGGGTCGGTGGCGGCGGTCTCGGGCGGAGTCGACGGGAGCCGACTGGAAGGAGATCGACCTCACCGACAGCGGTGATCTCGAGCGGGGTCAGCGACGGCGGTCTCGAACAGGGGTCGGCGACGGCGGTCCCGAGCGGCGTCCCGTGACACTGAGAGAGAATGACGACGCCGGCGGTGATTGGATCTAGACGGCGGCGTCTGACCTCACCGTCAGCAACAGGCCTCACCGACGGCGGCTCTGACAAGATCTCGGCGGCGACCCCTCTCAGCGGTGTCGCCTAGGAGGCGGTGTGCGGTGGATGATCCGCCCAGAAATTAGAAAGAGGTGGCGGTTGTGGGGATGAGCGGCGGTAGAAAAGAGGTAACAAGCGGCAAGCCAGGCAAAACCCTAGGTATAACGAAACCCTAGGTATGATGAAACCCTAGGTTCTGATACCATATCAGAATAACGCTTGTATTCATCATGAGGCCAATGGGCAAATATATACATGTATAGGTCTGACATATATGCAGGAAACCCCTCATACAATAGGGTAAATACACAGCTATGTAATACATATCTAACATTTATATGATGATGAATGCTCTGTTATGCCATGTCCCTAACAGGGCCTGCATCATCTGCCTTATGGCATAGGTATGCAATCACAGTTTTGTTTCAAGTGATTGATGTATCTTATTCTTATGATCTCTTTTGAAAAAAAAAACATTGAGATGAGAGGCAGAGTTTTTCAGTCGGCAATTGTAGCTGTCTAACAGGAATAGAAAAGGAGCTTTTGGTGCTGTCAATGGACTAGACGAAGAACATCGGGATTCCAAAAGTAATTCTGGAGCTGTCACAAGTTTGTGGGTAGGGTGCTATATTACGTTCTGTGAAATTGAACGAACAAAGAAAAATCGGAGCTCGAGTTTGATACGGTGTAATTTAGCGAAGTTGTAGCGTTCTTTATTTTGTATTATGAACTTGTTTTATTGAACACTCGGTAGCCTCTAACCTAGGGCTGAGAGATGTCTTATTGATTGCCTAGGTTCACAATTACGGCGAGAACTGGATCCCCACTTGCCCGGTGTGTACCAGGATGTGGAATTCTGGCCGAATTTTTTATTTAAAAATTGAATTTTGAATGTTGGAAGTGATTAATTTAACTGTGTATAATATGGGTGTAAGTTAACATGAAATGTTACATATCTTAGATATGCTTACGCTCTGCGCTTGACACTCCGCAGCTATATAGTGGTTATACCACATTGGTACGCGGCACGCTAACACTGGCTATGTTTTTTTAGTTTATGGCTTCTCTTACACAATAATCAGTATGACGTCGTTTCGAAGCAGCTTATCAGGATGATTTTTTTTTGAAACAGTTTATCGATATTCGGTTCATTTGTATAAGCATTCGTATTACGATTAAAAGATGTAAACCGCATCCATAAGTTGTAGCAAAAAAGAAAGCACCCACTAGCTAGATTTAAATAAAATTCGGTTCTATTTTCCCTACTACGTAGCTAAAAGTGGAGTAAAGTTGGGACTTGATGCAAACATGCGCACGTACGTGCTTTAAAATAGCATGTGTCCATGTTTTTTTTTTTTTACCGCAGTTCCACCATTGTCCGGGCGGAATTTCTGGAATTTAAGTTTTGAGTCATCACATTTGAATTTGGAACACAAACATCATCCGGGCGGAATTTCTGGAATTTAAGTTTTGAGTCATGACATTTGAATTTTGAACACAAACATTATCCGAGTGGAATTTCCGGAATTTAATTTTGAGTCATGACATTTGAATTTTGAACACAAACCAGCCTGAACAAGACCCGATCCCGCCGGCAACCGGAAATGCGAACCCTGGTGTACTTCACAGTACCTCGTTCTAGACTAAGCCTCTAGCTAATTAACATGAAGGATATTTTCGAGCAACACAAATTTATGTGCATGTACAAAAGCAGAACAAAGAATACAATTATTTTTAAGTATGGGATTATCAGGTCCATGAGGAAGCAGGGCAAATACATATGATTGTAGGGAATAATACACTACTACACACAAAGATTTTTGGGGGCTAACACACACAGCTTTCACGTCGTCCTCACAAGCTAGCCACAGAGCAGCGCGCTGGTTTGGCGGCCTCTCATTTGACCTCCTGGATCTCGTCCAAGGCGTAGTTGTTGGTCGACACGCCGGCGTAGTTCACCTTGCTGAACCGCACCACCACCGGGTAACGGGTGTTGGGGTCCTGCATGCACATGTAAACGATTGAGTGGATTTTTTTTCCAATATTGTTTGGGCTAAATGGTATCCAATTGATAGCTAAAATTATATACTATGTGTCTATTTATGTTGGCTACGGCCGATATCTTTTAGCTGTGACCGATGATTTTCGACTGAAAATGAGTAGAGCTTTTAGAAGGGGGAGACGAGCGGTAGGAAAAGTGACGGATAGATATGTTCGCGAGACAAAAGTTAGAGAAGTAGAATACGTGATACACCTACGATTCCCTGTCTTATCCGAAATGAGTAAGAAAATCGCCTCAAAAATCCAAAGAGTGAGAAAATCGCCTCAAAATTCCAAATATTTACATTGCCTTATGTCTTCTCTAAGCAGAAGTGTGGCTAAATGTTACCATTCCGTTTAGAAGGGGGAGGGGAGCGGTGGAAAAAGTGACAGAGAGATGTGTATACGAAACGAGAGCTAGAGAAGTAGAATATGTGATACACCTATGATTTTCCGTTTTATTCTCAAAGCGACATGAGTGAGAAAATCATCTTAAAATTCAAATATTTATATTGCCTTCTGACTTCTTCGAACAGAAGTCGGGCTAAATGTACCGTTCCGTTTCTAGATTTTCTTTTTACTCTTTTGGAACTAGGGATAGCAGTCAGTCAGGAGTCGCTATTAGACCCAATCTATTGGGATGAGCAGAGCACTCATCCAGAGGGACTGACTGGGTGGTCATCGATCCGGGTCATACAATAGCAGGCGTTAGCTCTCGGGATGAGCTAGAATAGAAGCATGAGAAGGCCAGTGAGTGTACCTGATCAACTGTGACGACGGATCCAATTCCATTGTACCAGTAGGACTCCCTTCTCAGGATCTTCACCTGATCATCGATCACACAAGAAGCAGCATCATCACCTGATCAACTGTTGTGTAAGCTCACAAAGAACCTGTCCAAGTACATGCTAACGTCGCACGTACCTTTGCTCCCCTCTTGGGCCCAATCGGCGGCGGCTTCGCGGCGGCGGGCTCCTTGGTGACCACGGCGCCCTCGCCTTCCGCCTTCTCCGGCGGCGGCGGCGCGGCTGCCTCCTCCTCGGCGCGGGCCACGAGCCTCCTGCCGAACCTGTTGAACGCGACGAAGCTGACACGGTTGGGGCCGTTGCTCACGCCGCTGCCGCTGCCGCTGCCACTGGGCACGCCCGCGGCCAGCAAGAATCTCGAGGCGGCCGACGCCATGTTGGTGCTTGCCATCGCGACGGCGAGCTCAGGATGGGAGAATCCTCTCTGCTGCGGCCTGCTAAGTCGGTGTTCTCTGGAGTAGCTGTGGTCGTGTGGCTCCGGCCAGCCAAAGTAAGTAGATAGCGAGTGAGAAGTAGGAAAATGGGAGGTGGCCTGCGCGGATTATCTCCACTCCAGCCAGGTGCTCCCTACGCTGCGCTGGTGGTGATTGATCTCCCCCACCACTTGTGTGACGCCACCTGCCATATCTTATCCACACAGATTGCAATGCGCTATACTTTTTTTAGGGTACAACAGCCCACGCATACCGTATGCACATATGTGTATGTGTTTTTTGCACACGGTAAGAACTTAAACGGAAGCTCAAATTCCTCCGGACCGTGTAATAGGTATGTAAACAAATCGAATATGGATAGATAATATTTCTATCATATTTATTTTTATATTTTTTCTTAGATACGAATATGAATACGGATACCTCGGATACGAATAATATCGAATACAGGTACTGAGCGAATACGAATCGAAACGAATACGGTCACCAATATTTATCGGAACATGAAAACCCCTTAAACTATATATCTAAAATCAATAAAAACACATAAATAGTTTATCTTGTCAAAACATTAATGAAATTTAAACAAGTATAAGTATTTTTATCCACAATAGTCATACCATTGTATAGATTTTAAATTTTACAAATGGCAGTTAATTTTTTCTTAAGTCCTAAATAATTCTTAATAGATTTCTACCATTTACATGTGACTGATAAATTAATTAAGAATTTTAAATTGCATCAGAATGATTTAAATGGCAGTACATCAATTTAACCGGTACAAGTTTTAATCTATCGACAATACTAAATTTATTTTTAATAAACATAGATATTTGCTAGTAGTATTTGTAATTTAATACGACTAGGGGACCTAATGCCTAATGGTAATGGAGACTTATGGCTTGGTTGGGCAAGTAAGCTGGTGGCAGGGGAGATGAGAGAGGCCGGTTTGGGCTGGGAATGTTGGGCTGAAATCTCGGATATCCGACTCCATATTATCCGGATAATCCGTATTCGTATTCGTCGGATATCAGGCCTACTGTATTTGTATTCGTCTCCGACAAAAAAAAACCGTATTTGTTTCCGATCTGAAAATTATCCAAAGAAAATTCAATCCAACACAATATGTATTCATTTTCATCCGAATCGATCGGAAACTATCCGATCCGTTTTCAAAGAATTAAATTGATTGTTTGTCTTTCTAGTATTGCAAACATTTGTCATAGATTTAAGTTATTTGTGCACTTAAGTGAACCTAGTTGATTTAGACTTTATTTGTGCTAAACCAAATTGATTTTAGCTTTCGTATTATATACATGGTTTAAGCCAAATAGTTTAAATAGAATTTAATTGAAATATTTAGAAACGACTATTCACCCCCTTCAGGTCGGCCTCCTCGATCTTACATCGGGGAAACACCAAATCTACGAAGGTTAAACAGGACACGCAAAGTACCTGCTCGGTATTCGCACGATATATTGTTGTTGGATAGCGATGAGCCTGTGACTTATAAGAAAGCGATGATGGGCCCAGACAATGAGAAATGGCTTGGAGCCATGAAATCCAAGATAGACTCCATGAGAGACAATTAGGTTTGGAACCTAGTCAATCCACCTAATGGTTTTAAAACTACTAAGTGCAAATGGGTCTATTAGAAAAAGATTAACATGGATAGATATGTTCACATTCATAAAGCTCGACTAGTCGCAAAAGGGTTTCGATAAGTTAAAGGTGTTGACTATGATGAGACTTTCTCGCTGGTAGCGATGCTTAAATCTGTACGGATTATCCTAGCTATTGCTACATATTTCGATTATGAGATATGGTAAATGCATGTCAAAATGATTTTTCTTAATGAAAATCTAAGTGAGGATGCGTACATGACACAACCTGAAGGTTTTGTTGATCCAATGAATGCTAGTAAAGTGTGCAAACTTTAGAAATCCTTTTATGTGTTGAAGCAAGCATCTCGGAGTTAGAATATACATTTTGATGAGGAGGTCAAAAGGTTTGGTTTCGTCAAGAACAAAGAATAACCTTGTGTTTACATGAAGGTTAGTGGGAGCGCACTTGTAATCCTATTCTTATATGTAGATGATATATTATTGATTGAGAATGACATTCCAATGCTGGATCCGTTAAGACCTCATTGCAAAATAGTTTTTCTATGAAGGACCTAGAAGAGGCTGCATATATCTTAGGGATAGAGATCTATAGAGACAGACCAAGAAGACTAACTGGATTAAGCCAAAGTACTTATATTGACAAGGTGTTGAAATGATTTAACATGCAGGATGCCAAGAAGGGGTTCTTGCCTATGTCACATGGCATAAGTCATATGAAGAGTCAGTGTCCTTCGACGACTGAAGAGCGATACTATATGAATGGTATTCCATATGCTTCAGCTATTGGATCTATCATGTACGCCATGATATGTACTCGATCAGATGTATCATATGCTCTAAGTGTTACAAGCAAAAACCAAGTTGATCCCGGTGAAGAGCTCGTTGTAAATGGTTACACCGATGCAAGCTTCCAAACCGACAAAGATGATTATCGTTCGTAATTTGGTTTTGTATTCATTTTGAATAGGGGAGCAGTGAGCTAGAAAAGTTTCAAGGAAAAGACGATTGCTGATTCTACAATGGAGGCCGAGTACATTACGGATTTTGAAGCTGTGAAGGAAGGTGTTTGGATAAGAAATTTTATTACTGAGTTGGGAATGGTCCCTAGTTCCTCGAGTCTAATGGATCTCTATTGTGATAATAATAAAGCCACTGCGTAGGCTAAGGAGCCTAGATCCCATCAGAAGGCTAAGCATATATTTAGGCACTATCATCTTATTTGCGGTATTGTGGATAGAGAAGATGTAAAGATATAAAAGTACACATAAATTTAAATGTTGTTTATCCATTGACAAAACCTCTCACATAGCCAAAGCATGAGGCACATACAAGAGCTATTAGTATTAGATACTTAAATGATTGACTCTAGTGCAAGTGGGAGACTGTTGAAGATATGCCCTACAGGCAATCATATAGATGATTATATTTCGTTATGTTCATAATTTATTGGATAATATGTTATCTTGTTTCTTGAATAATATCATCAATATTTATTAGCAAGTATGTGACTTTATTGTGAAACTCTATATTTCTGCGATGATTATTCTTAAACAATTCCTAGTCGGAAACATATGTGGATACATACGAATAGACTAGCATATGTATTGGCTGATAACCATGTTTCACGGGTCATAGATATGGAGATATCAAACCAATAATATGGACACATGTTAGCTATCATGGGGTTGGGGCGACCCCACCATGAGACACTATGAGAACGTTGCATTCTTACATGTCATCAGTTGGTCTTATTTACAATGTATATGCTATGTCCTTAGACTTGAGGTCATCGCACATACTCAAGATGCATAATGGCCGACTTAGGGGTTGCTAAACGCTACTCTATAACTGGATAGTTATAAATGTAGCCTTCAAGTTTTGTCATGATGCATGTATCGAGGTATAGTCGACCAAGATAGGATTTGCCCCTCCATACAACGGGAGAAATATCTCCAGATCTCTTGAGTGATTGGATTCTAGAATGCATGGCCATGCTACTCGCGGTTAAACAGTTAACCGTAGTTGGAGAATTCGAGTCACGTGATTGAGAAAGGGTTGTCAAGCTAACCAACAAGGATGGCACGTACTCACCTTGAGCTTGATCGATATCGTGAGGCAAAGGAAAATGCATATAACTTTTATTGAGGTTCATCTGATGTGATCTTTACACATACTTAGGAGTCGACATGTTTTGCTAGGGGTCACTACCGATTAGTGGACGAGTAGAAATCTTGGGTCATATCCAAGTATACGTGAACCTATAGGGTATCACACTTAAAGGGCTAAGATACAATTCGGATGTTGATCTAAATTCATATGGGCCTATACGTGAAAATGCATATAACTTTTATTGAGGCTCACGTATACTTGGCCATCCTAATGAGCCTCAAGTTCAAGGCCCATCATGGATGCTTATACATAGAGAGGCGGTGGCATAGGGTTTGACAGAATTTGGAATTCTCGAAACCCTAGTCGCCTCACCTTTCTCAAGCAATTCCACACAGCCGGTGCTAGCACTCCAGTGCATGGTGTTCCTGCCCCGTATGTATGGATACCATAGAGGTGTTGATGCGAAGTTTCAGCACTAGACGATCCGCAACTTGTGACGATCACAAGGAGCTGGAGGAGGAGACGTGCGACTAGTACAACTACCATCTAACCAACACACTACATCGACTCTATTTCCGCTACGAGTCTGCGTATCTAGTGATAATCCTGTGATCTATTACTAGCAGAGATTCCTTGTTTATGCGGTACATTTTTGAAATTATGCTAGTATAGCCTATCCGTGGTGCAAATAATGTTATCCCAAGAGAAATATATCATCATCATCAATTTCCTTTTCAAGGAAATTGAATTTAGGTGTAATATCTACTCTATTTGCAACACACCTCAGGCCACACCGACATAACCCACTGTCCATCATAGCTAAGTCCTAGTACAAAGATTTTGACATAGGACAAGTAATAAATAAAGATATTAAGGGCATTCTCATGGTGGCACCACATAACATTGTCCATACAT
Source organism: Bonia amplexicaulis (assembly GCA_036346245.1). Taxonomy (NCBI): domain Eukaryota; kingdom Viridiplantae; phylum Streptophyta; class Magnoliopsida; order Poales; family Poaceae; genus Bonia; species Bonia amplexicaulis. The sequence goes on along the minus strand of CM070755.1, from coordinate 14,691,088 downwards.
TGCCATCTCATATAGACATCAAACTATATATCATCCTCCCAATGCACTATGTCTATCATCTGGCCTACCTAATCAATACTGTAATTTAATATTTATTTTCAATTTCCTCCCCAATACACCGTTTAATGCAGTGGGCATGAGAAAATTTACGAGCAAGAAGAGCCAACTAATCATCCGCGAGCTGCTCTAACTGATCATCAGTTACGTCACAGAGAGCAGCAAGGGAGAAATCGGAAATCGAATCAGAAGAAGGACCAGAAGAAGAAACGGGATCGGTGACCAAAGCCATCGACTGTGACTTCGACCTACGAGAGACAACGTCAATCTCGTGAGTCTTGGTAGCGAGTACAGTAGCGTCAAGAGTCAAGGTCGAGAGGTCTGTCGTGTCTTTGATGGTGGTCACTTTCATTTTCCAAACACGCAGATCGAGTGCAGTGAGCATCTGACGAGCATTATCCGAGTCGGAGTACGTGAGACCGACCGCTCGGAGGTTGCTCAAGATCTTGTGAAAATCATAAAACACTCATCAAGGGACTCGCCGTGAGCATTTCAAACTTGTTGTAATCTCGCTTGAACTGGTCCTGTCGCACCGTCTTTATTTGGGTGGTGCCCTCATGGTAAGCATCGAGGGTCGCCCAAATATCGAAGACGGATGAAAGATAAGATATGAGGTCGAACTCACTACGACTCAGGCCCTGGATTATGATGTTCCTTGCCTTAGCGTTCGCCTCAACATCAGGCATGTTTCCAGCGTTGATGTTTTCATCGGCAGGAACAACAAACCGGACCTTGACCTTTCGCCAGATGGCGTAGCCCTGAGTCTGGATGTATGTCTCCATCCGACTCTTCCAGAAGGGATAGTCCATCCCATCGAAGATCGGGGGCTTGGTCGAGTATTTGTCCGTCGCCATGGCTCTAGAGACCGGTTAAGATCTATGAGGAAGAGCTAACCGGCTCTGATACCAATTGTAGGACTGGATATGGCAACAGGGGGTGTGAATGGTGTCTTAAAAAATTGCCCCTCTTGGTGTTGGTGATATGCCCTAGAGGCAACATGGAGATGTTGAATATATCACATACTATGTTTATGATACATTGTTTTGTTCCTTGAAATAGACATTATCATTATTGATCAATGAGTATGTGACTTATTCATGAGACTCTTAATGCCAAAATGTTGCTATTTCTAAATGATCCCTGATTATATTTCATATGAGGAACAAATATGATTCAAAGATCAGCATATGTATTGATTGATGATCATGTCTCATGGATCATGGTATGGAGATACCAAATCAATAATATGGACATGTATTAGTGAACATATGTTGGATAGACCCGCCATGAGACACTGCAGAGATTCCAAGTGTCATCAGTTGGTCTCAAGTAGTGTTTATGTGGAATCCTTAGACTTGAGATTATCATGGTTCCCAGCATGCGTAGTAGCTTACTTTGGGACTACTAAACACTACTCCGTAATGGCGGGTAGTCATAAAAGTAGTCTTTGGGTTTGCCATGAAACATGTAGTGGGATGTGAATGATCAAGATAGAATTTACCCTCCTTATGGGAGAGATATCTCTGGGCCCCTCGATGTAATGGATTATGAAAGTGCATGGCCATGCCAAGGTGATTGAGGAGTCAATCACGAGTTTATAATCCATCACGGAATCGAGAGAGTGATTGAGCTATTAAGAGGATGACACAGGTCTCGCCTTGAGCTTAATCTATATCGTGAGGCAAAGGATTAGTACATGAGAACATTACTGAGTTCACCGATATGATCTTTACGTATACTTTGGGGTTAATATGTCTTGCTAGAGGCCGCTATTAATGGGGTGACCGGAAAGGTGTTTCGGTCGCGACCAAGTATACGTGAACCTCTGGTCGCACACTTAACGGGTTGGAACACTAATTCGAATGTGATTCGGATATGGGCTCAATTCGGATAGAGATCCGGATAGACTCCTATTGGGCCTCGGTCCACGAGGCCCAAGTGAGGTCTATATATATGGAGGCGAGGGTGAGGAACGCACCGATAATCTGAGCTAATCCGTAGCCGCCACCTCGAGCCAAACCCTAGCCGCTCGCGAGTCTTTGGTACACTCGCGATCGGCGTTCCACCCGGACGTGTGGATACCGGTGGAGGCGCCGCTCGTTGCGGCGTTGATCGGCATCAACAACCTCTGATTGGATCTCGCTCGTGGTGTGGTTGATCGCGTGGAGGAGACGATCGGTTCGGGACGATCGACTACTTCCACTACTACTCGACGGCGTGGTTGGATCGGCTTCTCCAACTCTTCTTCACTTGCACTGGCGTCTAGTGGTAACGATCCATGATCCCTCCTTAAGCATGATGTTCTTGTGTGCGCGGTAGAAAAATTTTGTTTTCTGCTCTCGTAGCCTACTCGCGATCCATTACTTGGTATTCAAGAAAATCACTAGAGATCAGAAGAACCGCAGCGGAAGACCTCCAACAGATTAATACCACTAAAAGCCCACCACAGATTGATTGGCGAGGAAACTGGAGTCAATAAAGTCACAGCAAAGAAGCAACTCAAAACAATGTTATGGCAAGAAAATAGCATCAAAATGCTGCCATGACAGTGCAATTTCAGAGCTCGGCTGTCATGACAGAGAAAGACTAAAGAGAGCTGACAGCAAAGCTAATCTGTAGGAAATGCAGTCTGCAGCCCCACAATTTTTGCTGGGTGAAAACAGCAAGAAAAGCTACAGCCGACTGCAGTTTTTGAAGCCGGTCAGACTGCACTCAAGACAGCAAGCTGAAGACAATTCGGCTGAAGAAAATAAAACCAGTTTAACCACAAAAGAATACTGAAATCCTGACTTGAATCTAGCACAGCTGACAATAGGTGACAAGCTACAGGCTGCAGCCGAATGCAAAGAAATGAAGCTACAGCAGCTGTCCTTCTGTGGTCATTTGATCGGTTCTTCAATCAAAGCATCAAGCAGACCAAACTGAAAAAGAAGTTCAGCTGCAAAGGCCTGAGACTCTGAGAAAGATAACTAAAGACTGAAGACCCAGCTGCCGTTGTCAGAAAGCAGAAATGAAGCAGCCGAGAAACACCAACAGAAAAGCAAACCGAAAGCAGGAAAGTGCAGATGCTGCAGAGAAAAGAAAACTGAAATTGTCAAGCTACTTTGCCGAAAAATTGAGTTAAGCCAAATTGATTTGAAGTATCAAGGATTGTATTGGACGAAGATACTGCTAACAAAAACAAACTAAAACTCTTGACTTCAAACAACAGAGCTTCGGCTGAAACGGCAAAAGGATATGCAGACTGAAATCTGTAAATCAGCCGAGAGACATGAAGAAAGATAGGTAGTAGCGAGCAGACTGAAATTTGATGTCTCAGTAAAAACTGAGAACAAATAGTGAGTACATTCGGCTACCACAAATCTTGAGATGCTGCCAACTGAAAGCTGAAACTACTGCCGAAATTGAGAGAAGAAGAAAACAAGGAAATTTTGGACTGCATGCAACAGTGCTAAAATCACCCTAGATCAGCAAGTAGATAGTTCCAATTTCAGCCAAAATCGAGATCATTTGAACTACATGCAGCAGGGAGGGAAATCAACAAAAAAACTAACATGGCAAGAACGAGTGACTTTTAGTACAGAGAGACTTCAAATGCCTTGCAAAACACAAGTCGACACAGTGAATACTAAGCAGAAATTACTTCACTGCTCAATCATATGACTTTGAGACGCAGAAGAGATGATATAGACCAAAACAAACATACAAACACATCCAAACTGAAGAGACACAAAACAAAAACAAATGAAATGACCACAAATCAGATCATAAACCACATCTCAGATAAATTTCATTCCAATCAAAAAGATACAAAGGAGTCCCGATACGCATGGACATTAGAACATGAAAGATTACAAGACTCTCAATCCATCCTCTCCCTCTCAATCCTCAAGATCACCAAGAGTCTCACATGCTTCTTGGGAGGAACACACACACTAAGTGATGAATGAACACTAAAATCCTTGAAGGGGTATGCAGCCCCCAACACCTATTTATAGCCCTTGGCTAACGGGTCTCCAACCCGTTACGCCGGCTAAACCCTAACGGAGCCGTCTCCCGCTTGTGCAGCCTTGCGAATTCACCGATTCGTCCCTCCTGCACCTTCCGGAAGCTTCCGCGCTCCTTGCCGTCCACGACTCGCAACCACCTCGAGTTCACGCCGTCTTCGACACATCTTGACCGTTCTAACCTCAACGCCACCTGCGTCTAATCCGGTCACCCCGTGTCTCGCCACGACTTCGCCTCGACGTCCTGCAGTCAACACAACAAGAAACAGTTCAAATAGCACCGCTCGATACACATAAGCATAATTAGCATCATACTTTACTCATGATGAAGTCCAAACCTGTCGAATCATCAGACTATGCATCTTAAGTCCATACGATCAAGTTTGACCAAGTTCGACCGAGCCCGTTACACCGCGCAACGCCAAGGTCCGAACCAACTACCTCAAACTCGACTTTCCTAACCCGATGTCAATTACTCATCATACATACGAGATGACCTCCATATGGTCTCTCAAGAGCCAATTACCCCACACGACCAACTACAAATATTTGCATTTAATTGCAAAGTTGATTCTGTAGTCAATGTAGATCATGTACCCGTTGCCTGGTTAAATTAAAAGGAAACATGATGACCACCAGTAATGTTACTTCATGTACTTCAGGATCTGTTCTTTTTGGCTACGACTTGTAATTTTTAGACTGTTCTTGCGAGAGATTACAGAGTAACAGAAACTCACGTGTGGTTTTTGCCAGTATAAATGAAGTCAGTATAGTACGTACTATAATTAATTAGTAGGCTCTATCCTAAAAAGATATTCTGTTTAAAAGTTTCTCAACATGAATATACTTTACTCTCTTAATATCTCTCGCAATCAGTAAAAAAAAAATAGTTAAAAACCACAACACATTGGAAAAGGCTCTAGTAAACACCACACTCCACCAGTTCTGGGATGCTTTCATGATATACTGGTCGGCCCAATAGCTAAGGGCCACACGGTCAACTTCACCTGAGCCCAAGGCCATTTTCAGCAACCGATGTCATACCAAATCCTTATCCAGGCAATCACTGGGGTAGTTCCACTGAAGCCGTAGCTGCCATGAGAGACCAGCTTTTTAGCGTCTAGTTTTTTAAATTTTTTTTAAATTTTTAGATTTTTAGATTTTTTGTCTTTCTTTTTTCTCTTATTCCTTTGTATTATCTGTAAAGACGTAACTTTTTTCTTTTTTCTTTTTAAAAATTTACTTACGTTGAAAAAGCTCACAGAGCTACAGTTCCAAAAGAAGCCATAGCTGCCATGAGAGACCAGGCTTTTTAGTATCTAGTTTTTTAATTTCGTCTTTTTTTAGTTTTTTAGTTTTTACATTTTTTGTCTTTCTTTTTTCTTTTATTTCTTTGTATTATCCGTAATGATATAATCTTTTTTTATTTTTAAAAATTTATTTACGCTGAAAAAGCTCACAGATCTACAAGTTCCAAAAGAAGTCCGGAACGGAACTGTCAAATAATCCAGACCAGTTCATTTGCTGGTTTTGCTTTTATTTCTCACTGCACTATAGTATTTCATTGGTTTGTCAGTTGAGCCCAAAATGTTCAGAGTCTGGGCGCGTCGGAGAACTTGATTCGTTCATGTGTAACTGCCCACGAAATGGTCGTTAGTCTTCCGTCCGAGATGCGTGGCACGTTGGCTCTACCTGCGGCATTGCGTGGTGTTCGGAACGGTTGTTACTGTTAGGAAATTAGGTCCATGGTCAAGAGTCCTGACAGATTTGAATACTCTACCATAGTCTATAAATAGAGAGCTATACCCCCTCATTATGTACACCTAACACATGAATGAAAGCAATAAAGAAAGACCAGGAGTTCTCTCTACCTCTCTGTGTTCAATCTATTCTTCTGTGATTCTGTGATTGATTCGTTCTTGTTCTAAACAGAGAACCCGATCGGACTGGTCGCCAGCGTCGGTTTCTCAACACGTTATCAGCACGACTTCGCTCTGGTGAACGAAGGTAATCATCGAAGCACAGATTGAATTTTCTAGATCGCTTTGAATCTGTATTTTCTTTTCGCGTTCTAGATTGATTTTCTATGGTGCAAATCCGCCCCAATCTACCGCGAGCAGACTTGAAGTCGCCGGCACAATGCCGATCGGTAGATTACGAAACGGGGTAGATGTTGATTGCACTAGAGAAAAAAAAGAGGAAACTTCGCATGTTTCTTTCTCTGTTCGGTCATTGCACAAACTTAAAAAGGGATCGAGCGCCGCCGCCAAAGATGCACGCCACCGCCGCCGATCGTGATCGGTGTGGACCAAGTCCGGTCGCCGTAGTCTGCACCGCGACCGCATGAGCACTACTCGCCGTGGACACGAAGTCCGCCGCCGTAACCCATGCATCTTTGTGGCTCAAGACCGCCCGTCGTCGGTTTCTCGGCACCACTCGAACGTCGCCGATCCGCCTCCTCACGGCGCGCTGAAGCCGCCGTGTATAACCCGGGAAGCGCGCCTAAAGCCGTGCATAACACTGCACCGCGATCGCCGGCTGCTGGCTGGCGCCGCCCGCATGGCTGCCGCCACGGCCGCTTGGCGCCACCGATCGCGCCCGCATGGCGCCGCCGCCGGACTCGGCCCAAAGCCGACACGCCGCCGCCCGCGCGGCGGCGCCACTGCGCTAACCGTCCTCGGCCCCCGGCACGCCGCGCCACCGGTCACCCGTATGGCGCCGCTCTGGGTGCCTCGGCCTCACCGCCCACGCGCCGCCCGACCACCTCGGACTCGCGCGTCGTGCGCCCGCCAGGCCACGGTCGACCCGCTGGCGCCTCGGCCCCGAGCGCCGCCCGCACTGGCCGACCGCCGCTCGTGCCGCCGCCACCTCCCCACGCGCGCCGTCTCGGCCCGGCCTGCGGCCGCCGCTCGGTCACCGACCCACCGCTGACCGCCTCGCTGCCGAGCCAAAGCCGGACCGCCGCCGCCACCGAATGAAGGGTGGGAAACCCTACCCGCCTGGTGATGTCATTCGACGCGTGGGGTGTCCGGGAAGGAAAACGGGCCGAAAATCGGCTGGCGGGGGAGGACTGTGAAATTCTGAAAACCCCAGAAGATTGACAATTACCGACCAGATCTCGGATTTTGCATATTGGTCCCTAATTTTGCAATAAGGCCTCGGTAATTCCAAAAATTACGAATAAACCCTCAAATTTACGAGCGGGTCCAGAATTTTACAGAAAACCCCTCGGTAAATCAGGAAGTCGCGAGGATTTTCTCTGAACTGAAAATTTACGCAGAAACCCTCTGGAAATGCAGAATTTGCTGAAAATTTATATTCTAGCATAAAAGGGCCTCGGTAATCCGATTTTTGAATTATTTTTAGCACTTGAAGCATATTTATTTCTGCCATTATTGTTTGTCTGTATTTTCTGTATTTATTTACTATTTTTGGTTAATTGTAATTGTTTAAATTGCTTTTAATCACTGAAATTAGAAGTAAAATTATAGAAAATTTACAGAAAATTCTGGAATATTACGAGAATCTTTTGTACCATTTATTTACTCGTAGTAAATTATTTCCGTGCATGTTTATCAGCAGTAAACTTATATACACATTTAGATGACTGGCATCACGAACCGAAAGTTCGAGGAGCTGGCCCAGCACGGCCAAAACTATTTGATATGGGCTTCCAATTTCAAGATAGTACCTGGAGCCAAGAAGCTCCGCGCAGCTATTGATTGGCGGACCGCATGACGCCCACCTCTGTCTTACTCTCAAGAATGAGTACATGGCAGAGAAGAGTGCGCTAGCACTCTGGATCGCACCCAAGAAGCGGTTTGAGAGGCTAACGTACACCATTCTTCCTCAAGCAGAGCAAGAGTGGATCAGACTGAGGTTTGCCAACTTCAAGACGGTCGGGGAGTACAATTCTGCCTTGCATAGGATTTGTACTAATCTTCAAACTCTGTGACAAGTAGATCACAAACGAGCAGAAGATTGAGAAAACCCTATCCAGCTTCCACCCCAATGCAGTACAATTCGCACGCAAGTATCGTCAAGATGGCTATATGGTGTATGCCGAATTGATTGATATGATGCAGGTTGCGGAGGCTTAGGACAAAGTTCTCCACAAGAACTACGTCACTTTGTCACCTGGGAGCTCCGCTGGCCATGAAGCCAACGCTGGGAGCCATAAAGTGCGAAATCCCTTAATGAAGAGAAGGGGAAGGAAGGGTAAGACCGCTGCCCAGAAAGGCAAATCAGACGCTCCACATGGGATTAAGGCTAACAAGCCAAAACGAGATGGCAAAGGGCAGCATGAAGCCCACTTTGCATCGGCTGAGGGGGAGAATTTTGAGCAGCTGTCTGCGCTGATGGAGGTTGAAACCATCACGACAGCAGCAACCCCTTTAAACCTAGAAGCAGTCAATGCCATAATTTGCATGGATGGTACTTTAGCATTTATTTTCTCGTGATGGTTGGATGATATTTGAAGAATTCATTCATTTATTCAGTTTATAATGGCATGATATGTTCTGATATTAAAGTATTTTATTTAGGTGTTAATTGCCTTCTTATGCATATGAATAAAATACCTTATATTAGAACACGTGTAGCGCCCTATGAAGGAAGTGTGCTTAGCTAGCAGCAGCACAACGAATACCATCTTAAGAGAGACTAAGTTTTCAGTCGATTCGTAAGAGCATTGGCAGCCTTACATCAATCGTCGGAAGCGATGCTTGTATAATTGGTTCAGGAAGAACCACAATTATACTCCCCATGGGCACAATTTTGGTCATTAAAGAAGCCTTATTGTACCCAGAATCGACTAGAACTCTCCTAAGTTTTAAGGATATTCGCGCAAATGGTTTCCATGATGAGACTGAAGAAGAGTACGGTAAGGAATACCTGCTCATTACGAAGCGCGAAGAGAATGGAAAAAGGCTATTAGAAAAACTTCCTTTACTAGAAAATGAGCTATATTATACCGACATCAAGACACCTGCAGCCTGCACTGTCCTGAAGACAATATTTAGAAGCTGTGAACTCTTTTGTCTCTGGCATGACAGATTAGGCCACCCAGGTCGTAGAATGATGAGAAATATAATCAACAATTCCCAAGGGCATAATATTAATGTAAAGTATTTCCCGAATCATGAAGATTTTGTGTGCCCTGCATGTGCTACCGGAAAATTAATTACTAGACCTTCCACTTTGAAAGTGAAGGATGAAGTACCTGCATTCCTGGAACGCATCCAGGAAGACATTTGCGGTCCCATTCAGCCCATCTCAGGGCCATTTAAGTATTTCATAGTGCTCATTGACGCTTCCTCGAAGTGGTCATATGTGGGTTTGTTGTCCACAAGAAACCACACATTTGCAAAATTGATCTCGCAAATCATTCGCATCAGAAATGTATTCCCTAATCATCACATCAAGTCCATCTGAATGGACAATGCCAGAGAATTTACTTCTGAGGCATTTGATGATTCTTGCATGGTGATTGAAGATGAGCACTCGGTACCGCATGTCCATACCCAGAATGGTTTGGCAGAGGATTTAATTAAGAGAATTAAATTTATTGCCCTACCCCTTTGTAGAATTGGAATTTGCCAGCTACATGTTGGGGACACGCAGTCCTACATGCAGCGAATCTCATCAATTCTAGACCATTGGCCTACAACATCCATCCATCTATGCAACTAGCGCAAGGGTCAGCACCGAAAATTTCCCAACATTAGGGGGAGGAAATCAACCCCTTGATAAAAATATCAGGAAATACATGCACATGACCCGTGCACTAGTGAAGCAAATAGAAGTCCAGAAGACAAGAGAAGTCCAGAAGACAATAGAAGTCCAGAAGACAAAAGAAGTCCAGAAGACAATTGATTTGCAAGCACTAGCAAATCAGCTGCCTGATCACTTTAGTGATTTGAAAGCGTGACTAAGTCGCATGTGCTGCACGCCTCGCACTGCAGAGGGTTGAAATACCAAGAAAGCGTAGGTATCCCTAATCTCGCCCGAGGCCTCGGAAAAATAAAAAAGTGGACGAGAACTCCGGCTCCTCGAATCCTAAGTAACCGGGGACGCCTGGTGACAAAGGATAAGAGAGACTTATCACAGCCGATCATTAAAGTCCCCTAGAATGAGAAGGGGAGCCAGTTGAGATCTGGCACAAGTATGACACCTTCAGAAAAGGGCATATCGGATCTGAATATCCCCATCGGCATGGATGTGTGTGCGAACATCGGAGCCGAAAAACTAAAGGGACTTGCCACCGCAATTGGAAGAAGCGATATGTAAGGAGAAGCTCCAGAAGAAGCAAACGCTCCAGAAGAAGCGACTCATGAAGAAATAGCTATAAACTATGTGCACACGGGAGAGTCCATGAACAGGACAACAACCAATATCGATATATACTTCGCAAAGAAAATTGCCAAAATCATCGATCTTGATCCCGAGCCTGCATCGCTCGTTGAATGTAAGAAGAGATCAGATTGGGAAGATTGGAAGAAGGCAATAGCAACTGAATTGCTATCTCTGAACAAAAGAGAGGTTTTGGGCCCGTATGCCGCATGCCTCCCCATGTGCACCCCGTAGGGCACAAGTGGGTATTTGTTCAAAAGAGAAATGAAAGAAACGAAGTAATAAGATACAAAGCAAGGCTAGTAGCACACGGTTTCACTCAACATCCTAAACTTGATTATGAAGAAATCTACTCCCCAGTCATGAGTAGAATTACCTTTAGATATTTGATCTCAATGGCAGTAAACTTGAACTTAGAAATAAAATTAATAGATGTTGTGACTGCATACCTTTACGGTAACTTGGATTCAGAGATTTATATGAAATTCCCTGAAGGAATACCTCTTCCGAACCAAGACAGAGCAAATAGAAATCTGTACAGTGTGAAACTCAGAAAGTCACTGTATGGACTAAAGCAATCTGGAAGAATGTGGTATAATCGCTTGAGCAACTTTATCTGCAAGAAAGGTGATGAGGACATCACTTCTTCGGATATACACAACACTCCTCCACTTGATATTCAAGGACCAATCACTAGAGCTCGCACCGACAATTGAATTTCTGGTGAGCTCGTTCCTAAGTACATCTTTTTGTTCATTTGAGAATCGATTACTACCTAATGATTTAATTATGATTAGGAACCATGGAGAGGATCAGGAAGTACTTGGGGAAGGGCTACGAGGCGCACAAGTCCAGCAAGGATGGTCGAATCATGTTGGATGTCCAACTCAAGCCGACTTCGAATCCAATTCGGAGTCCAGGACCAGGCCGCACTAAAACGGACACCTAGATCGCATCCGGACTCCGTTTTGGACGTTCCACATATGTATGGAAAGCTGAGAATATAACCTTTCTAATGGCTCTGATCTCATATCAAAATTCCTTTTGAGTCAACGGGAATCGTCGAAACAAGTGGACATCCAGAATCTGTCAGGGTGCTGCGACACCGTCTTTTGGGCCGTTCGGCTTTGTATCGTGTTGGACGTGTCCAGGGGTTTTGCACGCCCCTTACTCCTTTATATACAGCCGCCACCCCCACCATTAGGGTGGGGGTTTTGCTTAGATTAAATCTGTCTTTGAACAGTTTCGCCGTTCATCGGTTTGTGAGACCCCAACTTTCGAGTGCTAAATCAATACATCTTCAATTCAGTTGTGCTCTTCCTTGTTCTTACTTGTGTTCTTCGATTCGCAGGCGAGGATTAGCCTTGTTGGCGAGGTCAACCGGGCTGCGCACGGTTGATAACCTAAGGAGACGTGGTGCTGCGATTGCGGGGTTCGGGACGTGTTGTTCGGAAGCCGGATCGATTTGTGTCGCGCCTCCACCAAATCGAACATATCTAGAACTGTTGGAAGATGGGACCCGTTCCCATCAAGTGGTAATCGAGCTTGGTGTTCCTCCGTGTTCGAGTTTACCCCATCTTGTTGTTTTCGATTTCATCCTAGAGTCCAAGAAAAAGCCCTAAAAAAAATTATAGTCATAGGTTGTTTCCTGTCCTAGATCTCGTTTAGCCTTTTGCACAATTTGATTCCAGAGTCCGTAGTGTTGAGTTTGTGTCCTTAGTCGAGTTGTATTGCTGGTTTAGATCGTGTTTTGTTTCGGGTGTCTTGCTTCCGCTACCTTTCATACAAACCCTAGTCGGATTGTCTTGCTTCCGCTACCTTTCATACAAACCCTAGCCGTCATTTTTTGTTTTCCCACCCATATCCCACCCTCTGTTTGAGTCATCCATCGTGTCTCGTGATCGCCCAGCACCATCCCCCACGTTTCCCCGAGCTTCCGGCCCTAATTTTCACCAATTGCTTCTACCCGATCGTAGTTTCGGCCACCACAAAAACCATAACTTGGAGGCTCTACTTCAAACAGCCATAACTTTTGCATACAGACTCGAAATCAGGCGATTTTTTTTGCAGTTGGGTGAAATTAAATTTTACATCCGAATCAAACGACAACGTCAATTTCGGCGAATTTATTTTGCCCAAATTTGGCCTGGAAAGTGTAGTACTCGAGCTCCGAAATTTCATCACCGACTTTTTAGCACATTCATCATTTTTTGTAGGCCACACCTTATATCAGATTGACGTGAAACTTTGTGTGGTTCCTATTCCTGTGCTCTGCTTTGCGAAAAAAATAAAAAAATATAAAAAAGAACAAAAAAAATTCGGCACCTACGATAGTGTTGCGAGTGCCATCCGTGGCCAAAAAAAAAACCGTGACAGAGCACAGTTTTAGGTATTCAATTGTTTTGTGCTTATGCTGAGTTAAGTTCTCATTGCACGCCATCTTTGTTCTTTGTCTTTGCCTTACTATTACATTCTTGACTCCTTGTTCCTCATATCATACCTGTTATAGGACACATTTAGACCAGCAACTAGGACCAGTACTTTGGATATTTATTCAGCATTACTATCTGTTATTGATTTGTGTTCCACTAATATAATTGGCCTACCAAGCTCCATATACCTACTTCCGGATAGCACAGTTCTGACCCTTGCAATCGCCGGATCACACTCTCTAGGTATCCTTTGCCTTGCTTTGGTAAGAACACTTGTAAGAGCTTGGTAAGTCACTTCCTTTGCGGGTTCCCACTGCCCTTCCTTTGTAGTTGATAGGGATAATCCTTTTGTTTTCCCTGTATTTTCAGTAACCATGGCAGGAAACGAAGAGGACGGGACACCGGTCGATTTCAACGAGTGTGTTAGTCGCGGCCAGCTACAAGCTACGCTCGACAAACAAAACACGTCACTCACTGATCTCGGCGCGAGATTGGACACCATCGTCGCCGCCATTACCCAGTTGAACACCACGGAAGGCATTGAGCGGGTGGAGCGGCGGATGGCTGACCTCACTGGTCGGATGGACACATTGGAGGCACGAGTGTGTTAGTCGCGGCCAGCTACAAGCTGCGCTCGACAAACAAAACGCTTCACTCACTGATCTCGGCGCGAGATTGGACACCATCGTCGCCGCCATTACCCAGTTGAACACCACGGAAGGCATTGAGCGGGTGGAGCGGCGGATGGTGACCTCACCGGTCGGATGGACACATTGGAGCACGCCTACCACCGTCAATGACGGCCATCATCATGATGAAGCCACGTAGTATGATGCGAGATGGCAACATTGATCACGGGCGACACAAGATGCACGACTACGTCGTCGTCTTCACGCAGAACCGACATGGTATGGGAGGTAATAACCGAACCGTCATGGTAACGACGACCCTTTTGCTAAAGTCAAGTTTACCATTCCATCTTTTCGGTCTTTATGATGCTGAAATATATCTTGATTGGGAGATGACGGTGAAGCGTAAGTTTAACTCTCACTTAGTTCCCGAGCAACATAGAGTTAGACAAGCTACTAGTGAGTTTAAGGACTTTGCTATTATCCGGTGGAATGAACTAAGTACCATGCGCTACAACCCGATACATGGGAGCGGTTAAAAGAAGCTATGCGTAATCGTTTTGTTCCTCCCTCATATAAACTTGAATTGAGAAAAAATTGCAGCGCTTAGAACAAGGTGATAGTTACATTCAAGACTATTATCTTTGAGCTTCAAAAGGGTATGGTGCGTTGTGGGGTTGTTGAGGACACGGAGGATAAGATTTGTCGTTTCTACGGGGTTACGACGTGAAATTCGGATATTGTTGATTATAAAGAATTTACTACATCAACCGCTTGTTCCACCTTGCTATGCTTGCGTAAAAGAATTGCGAGGGACGCGAGAATCGGCTAAGGCACGCACCGGACAACCCTTCTACACGCCGTGAACGACTACATCGACGGACCGCCCAAGTCTTCTTGAGTTTTCGTTCGCTCCAACACTGTGAACAAGATGGCGCGGCGCCACCAAGTCACCTGTTGGTGATATGCCCTAGAGGCAACATGGAGATGTTGAATATATCACATACTATGTTTATGATACATTGCTTTGTTCCTTGAAATAGACATTATCATTATTGATCAATGAGTATGTGACTTATTCATGAGACTCTTAATGCCAAAATATTGCTATTTCTAAATGATCCACGATTATATTTCATATGAGGAACAAATATGATTCAAAGATCGACATATGTATTGATTGATGATCATGTCTCATGGATCATGGTATGGAGATACCAAATCAATAATATGGACATGTGTTAGTGAACATATGTTGGATAGACCGCCATGAGACACCGCAGAGATTCCATGTGTCATCGGTTGGTCTCAAGTAGTGTTTATGTGGAATCCTTAGACTTGAGATCATCATGGTTCCCAACATGCGTAGTAGCTTACTTTGGGACTACTAAACACTACTCCGTGGCGGGTAGTCATAAAAGTAGTCTTTGGGTTTGCCATGAAACATGTAGTGGGATGTGAATGATCAAGATAGAATTTGCCCCTCCTTATGGGAGAGATATCTACGGGCCCCTCGATGTAATGGATTATGAAAGTGCATGGCCATGCCAAGATGATTGAGGAGTCAATCACGAGTTTATAATCCATCACGGAATCGAGAGAGTGATTGAGCTATTAAGAGGATGACACAGGTCTCGCCTTGAGCTTAATCTATATCGTGAGGCAAAGGGATTAGTACATGAGAACATTACGAGTTCGGTAGATATGATCTTTACGTATACTTTGGGGTTAATATGTCTTACTAGAGGCCGCTATTAACACGGTGACCGGAAGGTGTTTCGGTCGCGACCAAGTATCGTGAACCTCTGTGGTCGCACACTTAACGGGTTGGAACACTAATTGAATGTGATTCGGATATGGGCTCAATTCGGATAGAGATCCGGATAGACTCCTATTGGGCCTCGGTCCACGAGGCCCAAGTGAGGAGGTCTATATATGGAGGCGAGGGTGAGGAACGATCCGATAATCTCGAGCTAATCCGTAGCCGCCACCTCGAGCCAAACCCTAGCCGCTCGCGAGTCTTTGGTACACTCGCGATCGGCGTTCCGACCGGACGTGTGGATACCGGTGGAGACGCCGCGGTTGCGGCGTTGATCGGCATCAACAACCTACGGATCGGATCCGCTGCGTGGTGCGGTTGATCGCGTGGAGGAGACGATCGATTCGGGACGATCGACTACTTCCACTACTACCTCGACGCCGCGTGGTTGGATCGGCTTCTCCAACTCTTCTTCATTGCACTGGCGTCTAGTGGTAACGATCCATGATCCCTCCTTAAGCATGATGTTCTTGTGTGCGCGGTAGAAAAATTTTGTTTTTTGCTCTCGTAGCCTTCGCGCGATCCTTTTCATAGAAAAATTGAGACATTTTGAATGGCTCGGATTTGGGTTGATTTGATCGGCCCGATGAGATTTTCATAGCGATTTCATAGATGCGATCTATGTAATTCCGTGAGGTTTGCGATCTGGATCAGCGCATATGTTGATATGCGGTTGTAATAGATTGGATCTATTACGGACTAGATCAATCGGTCATAAGGGGTTGGAATATGTATGAGTTGATAGCATCATGTGGCCAAAAGATTAGTTCATGCTCCTTCTTTGATGTATCGCGACTTGCCCCTACCTTTGGTAACACCATCGGGGCTAGCTGGCGCATAGTCGATAGATTGAGCCAGCGGATCGAGGTCTTGTGTTGCGGTCTCCTCAAGCATACCGATCGCGATGATTGATGTGATTGATCTAATGAAAATTGAGACATTTTGAATGGCTCGATTTGGGTTGATTTGATCGGCCCGATGAGATTTTCATAGCGATTTCATAGATGCGATCTATGTAATTCCGTGAGATTTTCATAGCGGGACCGCCGTTGCGTACACGCATAGATTGTTATAGAAACACATTCATGTCAGGGCGGTAGAATATGTTCTACGCTTAACTTGTTTTTGCAGGAAATGATGTGAATGGTATGGCATAGATGCATATGTGATGCATGTGTGTTTTGGCGGCCTGTGTGTCGTATTAATCACAGCTGGGTTGAGGCTATTCTTTAATTGTATAACGACCTGCGTGTCGACTTGTGATGCTTGAGCTCCTCATGTAATTCATTTGCTACCTATTAGTTGTAATAGTTTAGTTCTTTGCTATGGAGGCTTCAAGCATGATGACAAAGAGGACAAGAAGTGTGGCGAAGAATATCACCGTGGAACCATGGCGATGGCGACCACTACGATACAAAATGCCATACCATTCACAGTATAATATGATTATATGCATGTGATGTTTATTTCTTGTCATACTATTCTTTCATGCCATACCAACTAAGGGTTAGTTTTCATGATAGAATAGCTTCTCTCAAGAAAAATTAAGAATTTGTTTTGATGCCCTTCCAATTGTCGCGCCTATAAGAATCATGATCATTGTTTGGTAGGTGCGCAAAGCGAGTACCATCAACTATCTTGATCTAATAGGGTGGATGTCGGACATCCACATGCATAGTATTGGTTTACTTGACAAGGCTATCAAATTAGATTTGGGCCTTGGGGCATGGTGTTGGGAGCCGGGCATTGGATGCCACCCAACAAACAAGAGTCACATAAGATGTGATTAGCAAGTGTTGCTTACCTCGTCACTAGGTTTCTAGCGGTGATGCCAAAGCTCACTAGAACTTAGATGAACATGGATCTTGACCACTATATGTCGTTAGAGGAAGGCGATTACAAAACATATAGTGGGAGTATCTTTGTTAAATTGTTTAATGGAAGATCAAACATGAACATAGTGCTAAACTTTGCATATTCTTTGTTGTAGATCATGTCAACTAATGCCGCATCCAGTTCTTTTAATTTGCGATCTATTCTTGAGAAAGAAAAACTCAATGGAGCGAACTTTTGGATTGGTATCGCAACTTGAGAATTGTTCTCAAGCAAGAGCGCAAGGAGCATGTCCTTGAGTCTCCTTATCCCGATGACTTGCACGATAATGCTACCGTGGCTGCACGGAAAGCTTATGAGAAGCAAGCGAATGATTATCTTGATGTGAGTGTCTCATGCTTGCCACAATGTCCTCTGAGCTTGAAGCAATATGAGAACACAGATGCCTACAATATCATTGTGGGGTTGCGTGGTATGTTTGAGAACCAAGCAGGGTGAGAGGTTCAACACTTCAAAGTCCTTGTTTGCGTGCGAGAGCTTGCGAAGGGAATCCGTCGACCCTCATGTGATTAAGATGATTGGCTACATTGAGAGTCGGAAAAGCTTGGTTTTCCCTTAGCCAGAGTTGGCTCTCGATGTGATTTTTCGATCGCTCCCTCGAGCTTTGAGCCATTCATTACGAACTATCACATGAACAACATGGACAAGACCTTGGCCGAGTTGCATGGGATGCTAAAATCAGCCGAGGAAAGCATTAAGAAAAGCAGCCATCATGTGATGATGATGCGAAAGGCAAGGGCAAGCCCTATGTAAAGAAAGCGCGGTCAAAGAAAGTTAGCTCGATGAGATCGCGGCGGTTCTAAGGCCAAGCAAGTCAAGAAGGGCCTGCTCACGATGCGATTGCTACTCAGAAGCAATCGGGACATTGGAAAAGGCGCCCAAAGTACTTGGAGGATCTTGAGAAAAGAAGGGAATCGACTTCGCTCGGTATAAATGTTATAGAAATCAATCTTGCTACTTCATCTCTTGATTCTTGGGTATTTGATACCGGATCGGTTGCTCACATTTGCAAATCGTTGCGGGGCTAAGAAGAAGTAGAAGTTTGAGGAGGAGCGAAGTGGATCTTGGCGTTGGCAATGGAGCAAAAGTTGTTGCGGTGGTGTTGGCACCATGCCATTGTCTTTACCTTGAGGATTAGTTTTGGAATTGAATAATTGTTATTGTGTTCCATCTCTTTCCAAGAACATTATTTACGCTTCATGTTTACAAGCGAAGGTTATGACTTTAGATCCGTGAACAATGGTTGTTCTCTTTATTTCAAAGATATGTTCTATTGTCATACTCCATTGGTGAATGGGTTATATGTTCTTACTCTTGAAGAGTCATCGGTCTATAACATTAATACAAAGAGGCAACGATCGAATGATTTGAATCACGTTTATTTGGCTTTGTCGCTTAGGTCACATAAATGAGAAACGCATGGAGAAGCTCCATAGAGATGGTATTCGCACTCATTTGATTTTGAATCATTTGAGACATGCGAATCTTGTTTACTTGGCAAGATGACAAAAGCACCTTTCATAGGTCAAGGTGAGCGGGCAAGTGACTTATTGGCACTCGTACATTCGATGTATGTGGACCAATGAGCTCAACGATGTGAGGTGGTTTCGATGCTTCATAACTTTTATCGATGACTTTAGTAGATATGGATATATCTATCGATGAAGCATAAGTCGAATCCTTTGAAAAGTTCAAAGAATTCCAAAATGAAGTGCAAAATCATTTAGGCAAGACAATCAAGTTTCTACGATCCGATCGTGGAGGCGAGTATTTGAGCCATGAGTTTGGTAATCATCGAAGGATTGTGGAATTGTTCCACAATTGACTCCTTGGAACACCTCAATGGAATGGGGTATCGAGCGAGAAATCGCACCTTATTAGATATGGTGCGCTCCATGATGAGCCACGGTGATCTTCCGTTGTCTTTTGAAGTGCGCTCTTGAAATGTAGCTTTCACACTAAGCGAGTTCCATCAAAATCGATGAAAAGACACCATATGAGATGTGGACGGGACAACGTCCTAGCTTGTCTTTTCTTAAGATTTGGGGATGTGAGACTTATGTAAAACGTTTACAATCGATAAGCTCGGTCCTAAATCGATAAATGCTTCTTTATCGGGTATCCTAAGGAAACAAAAGGATATTACTTCTATAATCAAGAAGAAGGCAAAGTGTTTGTCGCTTGGCATGGTGTCTTCTTAGAGAAAGAGTTTCTCTCAAGAAGGGATAGTGGGAGCATGGTGCAACTTGAAGAAATTCGAGAAACACACGAAAATGTTTGACTCTCTGAGAACCACAACAGGATGAACAAGCTGTTGAAGAACTGCTGTGGACACACCGGCACCACGTAGGTCGAGAGGTCACGTCGTGTACCGAGAGGTACATGTTCCCGACTACTCGACAACGGATATATTGTTGTTAGACAACGATGAACCTAAGACCTATGAAGAAGCGATGGTGGGACGAGACTCGAGAAATGGCTTGAAGCCATGAGATCGAAATTGAATCCATGCACAGTAATCAAGTTTGGAACTTGGTTGATCCACCGATGGTGTTAAAACCATTGAGTGCAAATGGGTTTCAAGAAAAGATAGACATAGATGGAAATGTTCACATCTATAAAGCGCGATTGGTGGCCAAAGGTTTCAAACAAATTCAAGGTGTTGATTATGATGAAACTTTTTCACCGTCGCAATGCTAAAGTCTATTCGGATCATTCTAGCGATTCTTGCTTATTTCGACTATGAAATATGGCAAATGGATGTCAAAACAGCTTTCCTTAATGGAAATCGAGTGAGGATGTGTACATGACACGACCCACGGGTTTTGTCGATCCGCAATCGACTAGAAAGATATGCAAGTCGCAAAGATCCATTTATGGATTAAAGCGAGCATCTCGGAGTTGGAACATTCGTTTTGATGAAGTAATCAAAGGGTTTGGTTTCATCAAGAACGAAGAAGAGCCTTATGTTTACAAAAGGCTAGTGGGAGCGCTTTTCGTGTTTACGGTCTTATATGTGGATGACATATTATTGATCGGAAATGACATTCCTATGCTCGAATCATTAAGTCTTCATTGAAAAGTAGTTTCTCTATGAAAGACTTAGGGAGGCGACATATATTCTGGGCATCAAGATCTATAGAGATAGATCAAAAGGTGATTGGATTAAGCCAAGATACGTTACATTGACAAGGTGTTGAAAAGGTTCAACATGCGGATTCAAGAAAGGCTTCCTACCTATGTCACATGGTATAAATCTTAGCAAGAATCGGTGTCCTAGTACACCGATGAGCGGGATAAAATGAATGCGATTCCATATGCTTGACTATTGGATCCATTATGTATGCCATGCTTTGTACACGTCCGGATGTCTCGTATGCTTTAAGTGCTACGAGTAGATACCAGTCGATCCGGTGAAAGTCTTTGGATTACCGTAAAGAACATCTTGAAGTACTTGAGAAGAACTAAAGATGTGTTCCTCGTCTATGGGGGTGAGGAAGAGCTCGTTGTAAATGGTTACACCGATGCTAGCTTCAAACCGACAAAGATGATTTTAGATCGCAATCGGGATTTGTGTTACGCACGAATGGCGGTGCGGTGGTGGAAGAGTTCAAGCGAGGCAGATTCTTGATTCTACAATGAGCCAGAGTACATAGCGGCTTCAAGTCGCTAAAGAAATTTGGATCAAGAAATTTATTTCGAGCTTGGTGTGATGGCTAGTGCCTCCACCCAATGGACCTCTCTTGTGACAACGGTGGAGCCATTCATAAACCAAGGAGCCTAGATCGCACTGTAAGTCCAAGCACATTCTCTGGCGATTTCATCTCATCCGCGAGATTGTGGAGAGGCGATGTTAAGATATGCAAAGTACACACAGTTTGAACATTGCAGATCCGTTGACAAAGCCGCTTCCCGACCAAAGCATGAGGCTCACACTAGGGCAATGGGTATTAGATACCTACATGGTTGACTCTAGTGCAAGTGGGAGGCTGTTGGTGATATGCCCTAGAGGCAACATGGAGATGTTGAATATATCACATACTATGTTTATGATACATTGCTTTGTTCCTTGAAATAGACATTATCATTATTGATCAATGAGTATGTGACTTATTCATGAGACTCTTAATGCCAAAATGTTGCTATTTCTAAATGATCCCGATTATATTTCATATGAGGAACAAATATGATTCAAAGATCAACATATGTATTGATTGATGATCATGTCTCATGGATCATGGTATGGAGATACCAAATCAATAATATGGACATGTGTTAGTGAACATATGTTGGATAGACCCGCCATGAGACACCGCAGAGATTCCATGTGTCATCGGTTGGTCTCAAGTAGTGTTTATGTGGAATCCTTAGACTTGAGATCATCATGGTTCCCGGCATGCGTAGTAGCTTACTTTGGGACTACTAAACACTACTCCGTGGCGGGTAGTCATAAAAGTAGTCTTTGGGTTTGCCATGAAACATGTAGTGGGATGTGAATGATCAAGATAGAATTTGCCCCTCCTTATGGGAGAGATATCTGGGCCCCTCGATGTAATTGATTATGAAAGTGCATGGCCATGCCAAGATGATTGAGGAGTCAATCACGAGTTTATAATCCATCACGGAATCGAGAGAGTGATTGAGCTATTAAGAGGATGACACAGTCTCGCCTTGAGCTTAATCTATATCGTGAGGCAAAGGATTAGTACATGAGAACATTACGTGTTCACCGATATGATCTTCACGTATACTTTGGGGTTAATATGTCTTACTAGAGGCCGCTATTAACACGGTGACCGGAAAGGTGTTTACGGGTCGCGACCAAGTATCGTGAACCTCTGGTCGCACACTTAACGGGTTGGAACACTAATTGAATGTGATTCGAATATGGGCTCAATTCGGATAGAGATCCGGATAGACTCCTATTGGGCCTCGGTCCACGAGGCCCAAGTGAGGAGGTCTATATATATGGAGGCGAGGGGGTGAGGGAACGATCGATAATCCCGAGCTAATCCGTAGCCGCCACCTCGAGCCAAACCCTAGCCGCTCGCGAGTCTTTGGTACACTCGCGATCGGCGTTCCACCCGGACGTGTGGATACCGGTGGAGACGCTGGCGGTTGCGGCGTTGATCGGCATCAACAACCTACGGATCGGATGCGCTCGTGGTGCGGTTGATCGCGTGGAGGAGGCGATCGGTTCGGGACGATCGACTACTTCCACTACTACCTCGACGCGTGGTTGGATCGGCTTCTCCAACTCTTCTTCATTGCACTGGCGTCTAGTGGTAACGATCCATGATCCTCCTTAAGCATGATGTTCTTGTGTGCGCGGTAGAAAAATTTTGTTTTCTGCTCTCGTAGCCTTCGCGCGATCCTTTATCACCTTCCACGACACGCCTTGCAGATTCTACAAAACATTCTTTGCAGGGTCCAGCTAAGAGTTCTTCTTCCGTGGCTTCAACGGGCCTCCTCCGGCATTGATGCCACCATTGTCATGGACTTGGTCATGTGCGGAAGAATTGCCCTAGCCAGCGGGCATACATCGCCACGGAGGACGGGCATGCCGGATGTCGAGGAGGATGATGATGTTCTTGCTGCCTCGGACGACAATGGCGGTGGTGATGGCGACCTCGTCCTTGGTTGGGCGTCCACAGCGACGCCACTGAGCATCATTGTGCAGTGGCGTCCTCAAGACGCAGTACAACAACCCGATAAACTTCAACGCCATAATTTGTTTCAGACCTTCTTTGCAATCAAGAACCGCGTGCACGTGTCATCATTGATGGAGGAAGTTGCAACAACTTGGTGAGTTCGATTTGGTCAAGAAGCTTGGCTTGACCACCCGACCGCATCCACATCCATACCATATTCAATGGTTAAATGACTGGAAAAGCTAAGGTAGCGCAAACATGCCGAGTCCATTTTCCATTGGTGCTTATATTGATCATGTTGATTGTGATGTGGTTCCCATGCAAGTATGCTCTCTTTTATTGGGTCGACCTTGGGAATTTGATAATGATGCTTTACACCATGGTAGTAGTAACACATACACTTTTATGCATAAGGAAAGAAAGTTACTTTTCGCCTTTGACCCCGGTGAGATTATAGAGGCAGATAGAGGCGAGAGCTGCTGCTGCTAATGATCCAAAGAAACATGATAAAACTGCAAAACAGCAAGTAACCCATTTGAAAAATTACATTATGATGCCACAAAATCAGACCTTCTTTGCAATTGATGATGTTAATGATACATGCTATGTTTTGTGTGCAAAGATGCTTTATTTTCTCTTGATAATATGCCTTGCACTTTGCCTGCTCCTGTCACTAACCTTTTGCAAGAGTTTAGAGATGTTTTCCCTGATGAGATACCTCCAGGACTCCACCCATTCGAGGGATTGAGCACCAGTTGATTTGATCCTGGGCGAGCTTGCCAAACCGTGCGGCGTCTGGGACCAATCCAGAAGAGACTAAGGAGATTCAGCGCCAAGTCCAAGACCTTTTGGACCGTGGGTACGTCACGTGAGAGTCTTAGTCCTTGTGTTGTTCTGTTCTTTTGGTTCCCAAAAAGATGGTTCTTGGCGTATGTGTGTAGATTGTAGAGCCATTAACAACATTACTATACGGTATCGTCATCCTATTCCTAGGCTAGACGACATGCTTGATGAGTTGTGTGGTGCTATAATTTTCACAAAGATTGACTTGCGTAGTGGATACCACCAAATAAGAATGAAACTTGGCGATGAATGGAAAAGCGCTTTTAAAACTAAGTTCGCTTGTATGAGTGGTTAGTCTTGCCTTTTGGTTTAACTAATGCACCTAGCACTTTCATGAGATTAATGAACGAGGTTTTACGTCCTTTCATTGGCAAATTTGTGGTCGTTTACTTTGATGATATCTTGATTTATAGCAAGTCCATGGATGAACATTCGACTCACTTACGTGCTGTTTTAATGCTTTGAGAGATGCACGTTTGTTTGGTAACCTTGAGAAGTGCACCTTTGCACGGATCGAGTCTCTTTCTTGGCTATGTTGTGACTCCACAGGAATTGAGGTTGATAGAGCCAAGGTGGAGGCGATATGGAGTTGGCCCACGCTCACGACAGTCTCCCAAGTGCGGAGTTTTCTTGGCCTTGCAGGATTTTATCGTCGCTTTGTCAAAGAATTCAGCACCATTGTGACACCGTTGATTGAGTTGACAAAGAAGGGAGTTATGTTCCATTAGGGGCCATCACAAGTGGAGTCCTTTAATCTTTTGAAGGACAAGCTTACGCACGCACCATTGCTCCAACTTCCGGATTTTGGTAAGACTTTTGAACTCGAATGTGATGCTAGCGGAATTGGTATTGGTGGTGTTTTGATGCAAGAAGGCAAACACATTGCCTACTTTAGCGAAAAATTGAATGGTCCTGTTCTTAATTATTCCACGTATGATAAAGAATTGTATGCTCTTGTTCGTTCTTTAGAGGCGTGGCAACACTATTTATGGCCTAAAGAATTTGTCATTCATTCCGATCATGAATCACTTAAGCATATTCGTAGTCAAACCAATTTGAATCGTAGACATGCTAAGTGGGTTGAATTTATTGAATCTTTTCCTTATGTCATTAAACACAAGAAAGGGAAGGATAATGTGATTGCTGATGCTTTGTCTCGACGCTATACCATGTTGTCTCAACTTGATTGTTGCATTTTTGGTCTTGAAACTATTAAAGAACAATATGCTTTTGATGCTGATTTTAAGGATGTGTTGTTGCATTGTAAAGAGGGTCAAGCATGGAATAAATTCGTGATCAATGATGGGTTTTTGTTTAGAGCTAACCGCCTATGCATTCCAGTTGGGTCCGTTCGTCTTTTGTTGTTGCGGGAGGCGCATGGAGGCGGTTTGATGGGACATTTTGGTGCTAAGAAGGCGGAGGGCGTTCGACCACACACTTCTTTTGGCCAAAGATGAGGTGAGATGTTGAGCGGTTTGTGGCTCGCTGCACTACATGTCAAAAAGCTAAGTCTCGCTTGAATCCACATGGTTTATATATGCCACTTCTGTTCCTTCTATTACGTAGGCGGATATTTCTATGGACTTTGTTTTAGGGTTGCCCGGGACTAAGAGGGGGAGGGATAGCATTTTTGTTGTTGTGGATCGTTTTTCTAAGATGGCTCACTTTATCCCATGTCATAAAACCGATGATGCCGTTCATATTGTCTGACCTCTTTTCAAAGAGATAGTTCGTTTGCATGGTATGCCTTCTACTATTGTTTCAGATCGTGATGCCAAGTTCTTGAGTCACTTTTGGCGTACTCTATGGAACAAGTTGGGTACAAAGTTGTTATTCTCACCACATGTCACCCACAAACCGATGGCCAAACCGAGGTGGTGAGCGGCACATTGTCTACCATGTTGAGAGCTATTTTGAAGAACAATTTGAAGCTATGGGAAGAGTGTTTGCCGCATGTTGAGTTCGCATATAATCGGCGGAACACTCCACCACCAAGGTAAGTCCTTTTCAGGTAGTGTATGGATTCAATCCCCGTGCCCCTATTGATATTTTACCTTTGCCTACTAGTGAGAGAGTTTATAATGATGCTAAGGAGCGTGCTGATTTTATTATCAAAATGCATGAAACTACTAAGGCAAACATTGAAAAGATGAATGAAAAATATAGGATTACTGGTAGTAAAAGTAGAAAAGAAGTTAAACTTGAACCGGGTGATTTTGTTTGGTTGCACTTGCGAAAGGATAGATTTCCTGGGTTAAGAAAGTCAAAATTGATGCCTAGAGCTGCTGGTCCTTTTAAGATAGTTGAGAAGATAAATGATAATGCATATAAACTTGAGTTGCCTCCCGAGTTTGGGGTTAGTCCCAGCTTTAACATTTCAGATTTGAAGCCATACTTGGGAGAAGAAGATGAGGCTGAGTTGAGGACAACTCCGCTTCAAGAGGGGGAGGCTGATGAGGACATCACTTCTTCGGATATACACAACACTCCTCCACTTGATATTCAAGGACCAATCACTAGAGCTCATACCGACAATTGAATTCTGGTGAGCTCGTTCCTAAGTACTTCTTTTGTTCATTTGAGAATCGATTACTACCTAATGATTTAATTATGATTAGGAACCATGGAGAGGATCGGGAAGTACTTGGGGAAGGGCTACGAGGCGCACAAGTCCAGCAAGGGTGGTCGAATCATGTTGGATGTCCAACTCAAGCCGACTTGAATCAATTCGAGTCCAGGACCAGCCGCACTAAAACGGACACCCAGATCGTATCCAGACTCCGTTTTGGACGTTCCACATATGTATGGAAAGCTGAGAAGATAACATTTCCAATGACTCTGGTCCCATATCAAAATTCCATCTGAGTCAACAGGAATCGTTGAAACAAGTGGACATCCGAATCTGTCGGTCTTTGCGACACCGTCTTTTGGGCCGTTCGGCTTTGTATCGTGTTGGAGTCCATTAAGGGCGTCCAGGGTTTTGCACGCCTTACTCCTTTATATACAGCCGCCACCCCCACCATTAGGGTGAGGGTTTTGCTTAGATTAAATCTGTCTTTGAACAGTTTCATTGTTCATCGGTTTGTGAGACCCCAACTTTGAAAGTGCTAAATCAATACATCCGCAATTCAGTTGTGCTCTTCCTTGTTCTTGCTTGTGTTCTTGATTCGCAGCGGGATTAGCCTTCTTGGCGAGGTCAACCGGCCGCGCACGGTTGATAACCCGAGGAGGCGTGGTGCTGCGATTGCGGGGTTCGGGACGTGTTGTTCGGAAGCCGGATCGATTTGTGTCGCGCCTCCACCAAATCGAACATATCCAGAACCTGTTGGAAGATCGGGACCCCGTTCCCATCAAAAGGCTACACGAACAATAAAGATTGTCTTTGTGTATTTATACGGCGATCCTAGAATGGATTCTGTATAATGTCTGTGTATATAGATGATCTGAATATCATCGGGACAGTGGAAGATATGAAAGAAGCAAGCTCCTATTTGGGGTCAGAATTTGAAATGAAAGATTTGGGCAAGACCAAGTTTTGATTAGGCCTGCAGCTTAAACATGTTCTTGAAGGAATCTTGGTACATTAGTCAATATACACCCAGAAGGTGCTTGAAAGGTTTGGCTTTGAGAAGGCATTCCCACCAAAAGTACCGATGATCGGGAGGTCTTTACAGCAAGAAAAAGATCCTTTCCGACCTAGGGAAGAGGGGGAGGAAGTCCTGGGACCGGAATTCCCATACTTGAGTGCAGTGGTAGCACTCATGTACTTAGCAAACTACACTAGATCGGACATTGCATTTGCCGTGAACTTGTTAGCAAGGTACAATGCAGAGCCCACCAAAAGGCATTGGTAGGGTATGAAGAACACCTTCCGATCCCTCCAAGGAAGTAAGGACCTTGAATTGTTCTACAGAAAGAACCAAGATCTGAACTGTAATGGCTATGCAGATGCTGGGTACCTGTCTGACCCACATACCGCAAAATCACAAACAAGCTATGTATTCCTGTGTGGTGGAACTGCAATTTCCTAGAAATCGTCTAAACAAAGTCTCGTAACGACTTTGACGAACTACTCAGAAATTATAGCATTGTATGAAGCCGCACGACAGTGCGCTTGGCTCTGCCGAATGGTTCACCACATCCAGCAGTCATGTGGAGTGAACATTGTGCAAACCCCCACAATTATCCATGAAGATAATGCAGCTTGCGTTGCACAAGTGCAGACGGGCTATGTGAAGAGTCATCTCACAAAACATATCAACCCCAAGTTCTTCTTTGCTCATGAATTGCAAAAGATGGACGAGATTAAAGTACTGCATACTAAGTCTTGTGAAAAATCTAGCAGATTTGTTCACTAAGTCACTCCCCGCATCTAGTTTTGAAAGGTGCGTGCGAGGGATTGAAATAATGAGACTTAGAGAAGTGCAGAATTCAGGGGGAGAATTCTCTCAAGCCCATTAGTAAATCTTGATCATGAAGATCAAGTACCCAAAGGAATAAGGTCCTGAAGACTAAATGTATTTGGGTGAATTATACTCTTTTTTCCCTTAACGAGTTTTCCTGAAGTTTCTCGACCAAGGTTTTTAATGAGGCAATTCATGCATCGCAGCAGCACATGTATCATGTACTCTTTCTCCAAATTTTTCCCACTAGGTTTTTATGGAGTTTTGACGAGGCATGAGCATGTTGGGTGAGTGCGCAAGGGGGAGTGTTAGGAAACTAGGCCCATGGCCAAGAGTCCTGACAGATTTGGGCACCCCACCATAGTATATAAATAAAGAGCCATACCCCTCATTATGTACACCTGACACATGAATGAAAGCAATAAAGAAAGACCAGGAGTTCTCTACCTCTCTGTGTTCAATCTATTCTTCTGTGATTCTGTGATTAATTCGTTCTTGTTCTAAGCAGAGAACCCGATCGGATGATCGCATGGCGTCGGTTTCTCAATGATTCTGACGATTGGCCATGCATTGTGTTTGCATCTCTTTTAAGTTGAATGAAAAACCATAAACAGCTGAGACTTCCAGTTGACAAATATATCTCTCCTTTAGTATAAACTCTGAACTTGTGCGTGTGCAGGTTTCTGTGTGATCGGATTCACTAGGAATCAGAACATTTGGTATCAGAGCCTTCCGCACCTGGGATGTGCTTCTGGGATCGAATTGATCGGCATGACGCGTCGTCAGTCATCCTCGCCGCCGCAGAGGTTTCGGGGGGAAACCACACCGCTATCCGGGAGCAGTAGCGGTAGAGGCAGCACTGATCGCGGCCTGGTGATTCACCGGGTTACCAAGGAGATTAGCAGCAGCGGCTCATTCCCAATCCTGTCGAAGACGGATTATTTTGACTGGGCGGTGCTCATGCGAGTCATGCTGCAGGAAAGGGGCCTGTGGGTGGCAGTGAGCGTCGGGACCACCGACTTCGTCGAAGACAGGATCGCGAAGGTTGTCCCAATGGAGATGATAGGGACCGTCGCAAATAAGGCGACTGCCAAGGCTGCGTGGGATTCAATCGTGACGATGCATGTCGACGTGGAACGCGTGCGCAAGGCCAGGGCAAATACTCTTCGTCGGGAATTTGACGCACTCAAATTTCGCGACGGGGAAACCGTGGAAGACTTTGGCGTCCGCATCAACGGAATCGTGCATCAACTCGCAGTTCTAGGTGAGGACCGATCGGAGGAAGAGGTGGTCCGGAAATTTCTCTAGGCGCTCCCACCGAAGTTCGAGCAGATCGCTGTCAATCGAGACACTGCTTGATCTCAGTGAGCTCTCCGTGGAGGAGCTCATTGGAAGGCTCAAGGAAGCGGAGGAGCGTCACAATCTCGGTGGCGGCAGCAGCACATCCCTGGCGAGACTGAATCTCACAGAGGAGGAGTTGATAATACGAGTGACATCGCAACTGCAGTTCACCGGAGAAGGCTTCAATGAGCGTGGGAAGGGAGCCGCGTCTAGTCAGACGAGAAGCCGCGGACGTGGGCGAGGCAGAGACACCGGAGGGAGAACCGGTTTCAGGTTACCAAGGTCTGGCGGTGCTAGCAGCGCCAGCGGAAGTTTCGTCGCCGGTGATCAATGCCGGTATTGCGGGAAGACGGGCCATTGGGCTTGTGAGTGCCGCAAGAAACGGAGGGACGAGCAGGCCCACATAGCCCAGGTAAACGAGGATAAGGAGACATCGTTATTGCTGGCCGAGGCAACAGTAAATGTCACTTTCCCCATTCCGATAGATTTGTCCGAAGATCCAAAGCCGCCGGCGATTCGCTCGGTGCCACCACCCATAAATCATAATCCATCGGCGGATCTCACGCCACCACCCACAGATCTGACGCCGCCGGCAGGTCTCTCGCCTTTCCATCTGAAGGAAGATAGGCTCTTCGTCCAGCTCGGCGATACCAAGGATGGCGATCGTGCGCGCTGGATACTTGACACGGGCGCCACCAACCATATAACCGGCGAGCGCACGACCTTCACCAAGCTCGACACCAGCGACCGAGGGTCTGTCCGCTTCGGGGACGGATCGGTGGCTGAAATAGAGGGCTGCGACAAGGTGCTCTTCACATGCAAGAATGGGGAGCACTGGGCCCTCACCGGGGTGTACCACATCCCAAGACTCACCACAAACATAGTGATTTTGGGTCAACTCGATGAAGATGGCTTCAAGATCTCGATTGAGAAAGGTGTGTTTAGAATTTGGGACCCGGACGGTCACCTGTTAGCCAAGGTGCGATGTTCGGCAAATTGTCTCTTTGTCCTGACGCTGAACATCGGGAAACCAGTGTGCTTGGCAGCGCAGGGCACGGACGTGGAATGGCGCTGGCACGCGAGGTATGGCCACCTCAACTTCAAAGGACTTCGGAGGCTGGCACAGGGACAAATGGTGCGAGGACTGCCAACAATCGGGCACGTCGACCAAGTCTGTGACAGTTGCCTTGCCGGGAAATAGCGGCGCCTGGCATTCCCGAGCAAAGCAAAATACCGAGCGAAGCACAAGTTGGAGCTTGTGCACGGTGACATCTGCGGCCCTGTGACTCCATCGACACCGAGTGGCAACGAGTTGTTCCTTCTACTTGTCGACGACCTGAGCCGGTTCATGTGGCTCATCCTATTGAGCTCCAAGGATCAAGCAGCTGCAGCAATCAAGCGGTTTCAGTGGGGAGCTGAGGCATAGGCGCAACGGAAGCTTGGAACACTGCGTATTGATCGCGGTGGAGAGTTAACAGCACTGGAATTTAGCGACTACTGCGCCAAACAAGGTATCCAGAGGCATCTCACGGCACCCTATACGCCTCAACAGAATGGTGTGGTGGAAAGGCGAAATCAAACCGTGATGGTGATGGCCAGGAGCATGATGAAGGCAATGTTGCTACCAGGCTGGTTCTGGGGGGAGGCAGTGACGACCGCTGTGTTCATTTTGAACCGCGCTCCCACTCAGAGTGTTGAAGGGAAGACGCCATATGAGGTATGGTATGGTCACAAACCTCCTGTACATTTCTTCCGTACATTTGGTTGTGTGGCGCACGTGAAGACAACCGGCAAGTACCTTACCAAGCTTGATGACCGGAGTACGCCCATGGTGTTTGTGGGTTACGAACAAGGATCGAAGGCCTACCGGTTCTACAATCCACTCACGAAGCGGGTTCATGTCTCACGGGATGCTGTGTTCGAAGAGGACCGTCCCTGGGACTGGGGCATTGACAAGGGAGCTGGGCCAGACGGTGACATCGAGCCATTTTGCGTCATGTTTTCCAGGGGCTTGGCAGTATCAACATCCCAGCAACGACAGTTTCATCAGCTTCACCAACGTCACCTCCAGCAACACCAGTTGGCGCGACGATGCCCACGTGCGGGTCTGAGTCCCGCACACCGCCAACACCAGTCAAGACATCATCTGAGTTCGCATCCCCACCTATGGAAGAACCCGACCTGGACATCGACCACGATGATGCGCCACTCCGGTTTCGCACTGTAGACAATGTCCTAGGCACGGTGCCGTCTCCGGGTCTAGCTGTACGGGAGCTGGTAGAGGAACTTCTGGTGGCGATTGGGGATGAACCAGCTACTATTGAGGAAGCAAAACAGACCAAGGAGTGGCAGATGGCAATGTTAGAAGAAATGGCGTCTATTGAAGAGAACAAGACATGGTCCTTGGTGAATCTTCCACCAGCACATCGCGCCATCGGCTTGAAGTGGGTCTTCAAACTCAAGCGAGATGAGCATGGCGTTGTCGTGAAGCACAAGGCTAGACTCGTCGCCAAGGGTTATGTACAACGGCCAGGAATTGACTACGAAGAAGTATTTGCACCAGTTGCAAGGATGGAGTCAGTGCGTATGGTACTGGCAGTAGCAGCAAGTTGTGGCTGGTCTGTACATCACATGGACGTCAAGACCGCTTTTGTCAATGGCGAACTAGAAGAGGAGGTCTACGTCGCGCAACCTCTGGGTTTCATAGCTGCCGGCCATGAGCAGAAGGTACTCAAGTTACACAAGGCACTCTATGGGCTGTGGCAGGCCCCGCGGGCATGGAATGCCAAACTTGATGCAACCTTAGGTGGACTCGGTTTCATCAGGAGAGAGCACGGCTTGTACACTCGGGGACTTAATTCCTCACGGCTGGTAGTAGGAGTCTACGTTGATGATCTTGTTATCACAGGGGAGTCTGCCGAAGAAATCGGTGGTTTCAAGTTAGAGATGAAGACGCTCTTCCGGATGAGCGATCTGGGAGCTTTGTCCTACTACCTTGGTATCGAGGTAAGACAAGGGAGACGGGGCATCGAACTGTGCCAAAGCGCCTATGCCTTGAAGCTGCTCGACAAAGTTGGCATGGGGAGCTGCAATGCCTGCACGACACCGATGGAGACACGGTTGAGGTTGTCGAAGCAAAGCTTTTCACCTGGAGTTGATGCAACGGAGTACCGCAGTCTCATTGGCAGCTTGCGGTATCTATTGCACACCCGGCCAGACCTCACCTTTGCCGTGGGATACCTGAGCCGTTTCATGGAAGAACCGAAGCAGGAGCACCTGACAGCAATGAAGCACCTGCTCCGGTATGTTGCAGGCATGCTTAACTATGGGCTGGCATACTCCAGGAGCAGCGCAGAACTCAGGTTAATCGGATATAGCGACAATGATATGGCGAGTGATGTGGACGATCGTAAGAGTATGTCATGTATTATTTTCTTTCTTGGTGAAAATCCTGTGACATGGCAGTCACATAAACAGCGAGTGGTCGCATTATCGTCATGTGAAGCGGAGTATATCGCGGGAGCTGTAGCAGCATGTCAGGGAGTGTGGCTCCGGCGACTACTCAGCGACATTCTTGGAGTTGAGGCGCTTCCACCACAACTGAAGATGGACAATATGTCCGCTATTGCCCTCAGCAAAAACCCAATGCTGCATGAGAGGAGTAATCACATCGACACTAAATTTCATTACATCAGAGAATGTGTCGATAGCGGGGACATCAGTCTGGAATTTGTCAGCACTCATAAGCAGCTAGCAGATATTTTAACAAAGCCGCTTGGAAGAAATAAGTTCCAGGAACTGCGGGATCAAGTCGGCGTCATCAAGCTCAAATGATCTATGACAGAATTAGGGGGAGATTGTCAAATAATCCAGACCAGTTCATTTGCTGGTTTTGCTTTTATTTCTCACTGCACTGTAGTATTTCATTGGTTTGTCAGTTGAGCCCAAAATGTTCAGAGTCTGGGCGCGTCGGAGAACTTGATTCGTTTATGTGTAACTGCCCACGAAATGGTCATTAGTCTTCCGTGCGAGATGCGTGCACTACTACAGAAAGGCTAATACTAGACGGCAAATCACAGACGGTTTTATAAAACCGTCTGCGACAGATAGTAATATAGGCGGTTTAATTTGAACACCTTTGTGTTGGTGGCGTCGGCGAAAAAAGTATCACGGCGGTCCGATTAAGAACCGCTCGTGATAATCTAAATTATCCGAGACGGTTTGTTACTAAACACCGTGCGTGATAAGATAATTCATGAGCGGTTTTAGTAAAACCCGCTCGTGATAATCCCATCTCACCGATAATTGGTGTGTAATAGTCACATGTCACCAATAATTGGCGTATACGTGATTTCGATCTCACCGTCTATTCTCTCCACATCGAATGGTGGCACCGGTTCCTCCACGGCGGGCCCTTATTAATAACTCCCCATCAACCTTTCCACGGTACTAGTCACGCGTGAGTTCATCCACTAGCTAGCTTATGCGCATATCTCCCCTCCGTGAGCTAGCACCTCCATCGTGCACGTCCGGTTCATACTAAAGAACACACTCTTGCCGTAAGTGTCATAAGTGTGTCTTGTTTAGTGTGGACCGTCGTGCCACGAAGGGTTTGTTAGCTTGTCATCTGTAATAGATCGATCGAATGTGTTGTTGAGTTTTGTGCTTGCCTCTGTATTTGCATGTTCCTCGGCGATGCCGACTCTTCGTCGAGATGTGATGTCCTCCGACAATCCTTCTTTTTGCAAAATTCAAGGCAATTTTATTACAAAGTTCAAAAAAGATATTTTCAGATTCTTGGTGAGCCGTAGATCGACATGCCGACTTCTCGGTGGCGACTATCCATCCGCCTCTTCCCACTTCTTTTCTTGTGGGAGAATCCCACTTCAATTCCCACAAGAAAAGAAGTGGGAAGAGGCGATGGATAGTCGCCACCGGAGAAGTCGGCATGTCGATCTACCGCTCACCAAGAATCTGAAATGTCTTTTTGAACTTTGTAGGTGGGACCCACATGTCGTGACGGATTTAATAGAAATAGCTCGACCTCGGTGCGCTGCGTGAGCGAGGGCTCGAGCAGCCGAGGGAGCAGGGGAGAGATGGCGATAGCGTGTGGTTCACTCGGTGTTGCTTACTCTATAAGGGTAATAATCCCTTTGAGATATCTCGATGGGCGGGGAACTATCACGAGACGGTTGTTACTTATGAACCGTCAGTGATACTAATATCCGAGCGGTTTTTATTACAAACCGTGCTCAGTGATAATCTCGAATATCACGACGGTTTGTAATAAAAACCGTCATCATAATTCAAATTTGTAAAGACACAGGGGATCGAAATAAAGACAATTTTATTAATATCAAGTGGAGGAGATTTATTACAAATGTCGCGAGAGATAAAGCATTTCGATTCTAATCTTACGGGCTTCAGACGCTTCTTCGCCTTTGGGAGTTGGAGGAGGGCCCCCGAGTTCTCGAACGCCGCTAACATTGACGTTGTCCTCGGCACCTCCTCCTCCGGTACCGCAAGCGCTCGGCGTCGTCATTATCTCGTAGAGGATAGCATGGTATGATTCCTCGAATCGCACGATCTAATTGATCGGCAATGCTATCCATCGGCCTATCTTGATCGACAACCGCTTCTTGACTGCGCACGTTGTATAGTAGAACGAGGGTAATGGTTGTTTCCCTATCTTGAGCAGCAGCGAGACGCCTCGCCGACGGCGGATGGTCGGCGGTGACGGATGGAAGACGATTGGGGAAGGAGAGGAGGGCGTGACCGCGAGAAGGCTCGATCGTGAATTGCTGGCCGCTTGTGTAAGATTGCGGCCGAACAATTCACGATGAAGAGAAGAGAGGAAGGAGATTATCGGAAGCTGAAAGAGACATTTTAATGAAATAGCGACGCGACGCATGATGAAGAGAGGTAGTAAGAATGATGAGAGGACACGATGCGTATGTAGAAGAAGCGGCGAGCATATATAACCTTGAAAGACAGAGCGGTTCGTATATTAAAGAGGCGCTTCGTATAACGAAGGAGATACGTTACGAAACACAAGAGATACGTTCGACTTTTCATTATCATAGCTTGTTATCGCGACGGTTTTAATAAACAACCGTACGTGTTGTCAACGCCGCATGACGATTTTGAATAAACAACCGTGCGTGAAAGTCGGTTATCACGAGCGGTTTTAATAAACAACAAATGCGTGAAAAGCGGTTATCACAGGCGGTTGTTTATTAAGAACCGTCTGTGATAACGACTTTTCACGACGGGTTTTAATATAAAACCGTCGTGAATGATCACTGACGGTTTGCAATAAAACCGTCGGTGATAATGCCACGAAGCATTTAATGCGCCTCGCCAGCCGCCTCGTCTTCATTTCGATCCGGATCTGTAGCCGCTGCTGCGCACTCGAGCCTAAGCGATTTGAGGCCGATTATTTTGGTGGGAAGAGGAGATTGAGCTTTGAAGATTCATTCAATTCATACTTTCTGCGGTGGCTAGCTCTAGATCGATATGGTTAGTAAGATAATTTATTTTTCTTTAATTGCATTACAATTTAGATTTAAGTAATTGGTGAGTGTTATTGAAGATGGTTAATTTGTAAAATTGTTGGTTATATAATAGTTGTTGTGTTTATAATATGATTTGAGCTAGCAAATTAAACCTCAATATAATACATGTGGCGGTATATATGTAGTAGTAATTAGTTAAGCTAATTTTAATCTTGAGTTGTTATGTATGTACGTAACGTAGGACCAAGTCGGATGTATCATGAGCCGTGTGAGTGAAGAGTATATTAATGGCGTGTCTACTTTTACAAGAGCGCCGAGGAGGATATATTGAATAAGGGGTGGAATATATGTATCGTCCATCTGATTGCGAGAATTTAAAGATGTTTAAGCAGGGCAAATTGAGCGCACTTGATTCGGAGGGTTTCAAAAGGGTTATACGTGTTGGACGGTCATGGCGAAGTGAATGATCATATGCCGCGGATGACATCGCCGGTGAAGTGAATGATATGCCGCGGATGACATCGCGGTGAAGTGAATGACATGGCGCGGATGATGTCGATTGTGGTTCGGATACGGATAGGTTGCACGATGACATTCGGATCGGATGCTTAGCGATGTAGAAGAGAATTATGATGAGAGAGTATGTTAAATTCGTGGCTTGATGGAGGACTCGGAGAAACCTTTGTTCACGTGTTGCGGTCAAAGTACACGAGGTTGTCGGCCGTGCTTGAGCTGTTGAAATTAAAGGCAAGCAGCAGTTGGACCGACAAAAGTTTCCGCTACTCTTGGGTCTTTTAGCGGACATGCTTCCTGGAGAAATGAGTTGCCTAAAACCACGTATAAAGCCAAGAAGGTCCTTTGTCCATTGGGAATTGAAGTAGAAAGAATACATGCATGTCCGAACGATCGTATCTGTCAGTAAAGAGTATGAAAACATGCATGTATGTCCGTGTGCAACGCATCCCGATACAAACGTAACAATCAATCGGATGATGGCGAGGGAGCAGAGGTGAAGAAAGGACCTCTGGTAAGGTGGCATGGTATTTTCCTATAATTCCCGTTTGAAAAGGTTTTTGCAAATCCAAAGGAGGCAAAATTGCTGCGTTGGCACTTGAGGAGCGCAAGAAAGATGGAATGCTAAGACACCTTCTTGATTCCGCCCAATGGAGAAACATCGATAGGAGTTTTGCGAGACTTGATGCGAGAACCAAGGAATATAAGGTTCGGATGAGTACGATGGAATGAATCCTTTCGGTAGCATGAGCGTGAGACATAGCACATGACCCGTGACTCTGCATCTATAACCTTCCTCCTTGGTTGTGTATGAAGCGAAAGTATATTTTCTTGTCGATACTTATCCAAGGGCCAAAGCAACACAGGAATGATATTGATGTGTACCTAGCACCATTGGTGGAAGATCTAAAAGTACTATGGAGCGAAGGGTGCGGTATGGGATGCGTACAAGCGAGAGAACTTCACTTTGCGCTCTTTATTGTTTCGCACCATAAATGATTATCCTGCCCTTGCTAACCTATCGGGCCAAAGTACGAAAGGTGCCAAAGCTTGTACTCACTATTTAGATGGTACCGAGAGTGTGTGGTGAAACACTCACATAAAACCGTCTACATGTGTCACCGTCGGTTCCTTGGAGGGCTCACCCATACCGCAAGATGAAGAAACAATTTGACGGAGAGAAGGAAGGCGGTTCAGCTCAAGACATTTAAAGGAAAAGAGGTTTATAATATGGTTAAGGATTTAGATGTTGTCCTCGGAAAGGGGCGCAAATTGAGGGCTCGTGAGAAAAACACACGGAAGAAGAGATCAATATTTTGGGACTTACCTTATTGGGAGTACCTAGATGTTCGACATCTTGCATCGACGTCATGCACGTAGAAAAAATGTATGTGACGACTTGATTGGTCTCTTCTTGAACATTCGTGATAAAACAAAGGGCGGCGTCAAATGCGGCTTGACTTGGTGAAATGGACATCGGGCCCGAGTTAGCACCGACATGCAATGACAATGGGCGAACATACCTTCCCCTGCGTGTTACTGATCGTCCAAGGTGGAGAAAACAGAAGCGTGCGATTGCTTGCATGGTGTCAAAGTTAAAATCGGTTACTACGCAGCGTCAAGAAACTTGTTTCGATGCAAGAATTGAAGTTAAATGGCATGAAGTCTCACGATTGTCATGTCTTGATGACACGATACTCCTATTGCAATTAGAAATATTTTACCGATTAGAGTCAGAGACAATTATGAGGCTATGTTATTTTTTTAACACAATTGCTCAGAAGGTCATCGATCCCGAAGGACTAGATGCTCTGCAATACGATGTGGTGATGACTCTATGTCATCTTGAAATGTATTCCCTCCTTCGTTTTCGATATCATGGTCCATCTCATTGTTCACCTTGTGTGGGAGATAAAAATGTGTGGGCTGTATTCCTCGTAGCATGTACCCATTTGAGAGGTTCATGGAATTCTCAAGTCCTACGACGGAATCGTTCTCGACCAGAGGGCAGCATCGTCGAAGGTTATGCAAGCGAAGAGGTCATTGAGTTTTGTGTCGATTATATGGCTCAGATTCAACCGATAGGTGTGCTTCAATCTCGTCATGAGGGGAGGCTAAAGGGTATCGGAACTATCGGAAGGAAATCAATCACTCCAGATATGGACGCGTATACTCAAGCCCATTTCACAGTCTTGCAACACATGGTGAAGTGGCGCTTATGTTGACCAAAGACAAGGATGTGCTTGACATGTAATCCGGAGCGGCGAGATGTTTGGATCATGAGGCAACACAACACTCGGTTCAACCAATGCTTGAAGGACCAAATCGCTAGGAGCTCATAAAGTGAGTTGTTGACATGGTTGGCAAAAGGACCAACATTCTGATTGTGACATGGCAAGGGTATGATATAAATGGGTATACATTCTATACAGGATCGGGATGTAAAGAGCACTAACCAGAACAGCGGTGTCCGCATAGATGCGTTTAGTACCGATGGGTTGAGAAGCTCGTACTATGGATTCATAGAAGAGATTTGGGAGCTCGACTACGTGCTTTTCAAGATCCCTTATTTATTGCCGTTGGGTGCATACGCCACGGTGAAGGTTGACAAATGCGGTGTCACTACCGTGGACCTCCAACGTGTCGGTACAAAGGCGAACCATTCGTACTCGCCAATCAAGTTGTTCAAGTTTTCTATGTAACCGGCCGGCAAATAAGAAAGCGACATGTAGTTCTTCATGGAAAAAGGAGAATTGTCGGAGTAGAGAATGTAGTGGATGAGGAAGAATACAATCAATTTGACGAGTTACCTCCTTTTGGAAATAGCATAAGGGTCGATGATGAACAACGTGTGAAACTAATTCGTCGATCGATCATCATGAAGGGCTAATTTTAAAGGAACTAAGCAAGTGGATTGAGTCATACACCCAATTGTTCAAAATGTGTGATATTTAGGTGAATGTTGAAAATGACAATTCATGTATGTGATGTATATGTGAATTTGCATTTATGTATATAACAATGCATGTATGTGATGTATATGTGAATTGATGTTTATACGAGAAAATGTGTATGAATCTTTGGTAGGTGATGTTGATGAATCTTTGGTAGGTGATGTTGATGAATCTTTGGTAGGTGATGTTGATGAATCTTTGGTTGGTAACTACTGCGGGTTATCACTGAGCGGTTCTAAATTAATAACCGTGCGTGATAATATATCCTGACGGTTAACAATTGAGAACCGCTCATTATCAATTGAGAACCGCGCAACCCCTCAAAAGAAAAAATCACACTATAGGGTGAGATAAAACCGAGCGGCGGGTTGGCTACGGTCGCTCACTCCTTTCCCCGGCTCCCTCGGTCGCGTTCGAGCCCCGCTCACGCGGCGCTGAGGTTGAGCCTTTCTTTTATTTTTCGAGGACCGACCGGTGGCCCCACTGTCGAGCGACATATCCTGAGCGGTTCTCAATTAATAACCGTCGTGATATATATCTGAGCGGTTATTAGTTTATAACCGTCGTGATCTTATCTTATATAACCCCACGCGCACCCCACTAGGGTTAGTCGCTCTAGCGGATCCCGATCGAGCCCATCGGCCCCGCCGCCGCCGCCGTGCCTCCGACCCGTCGCCGCCGGAACCCCGCCGCCGCCGTCCTTTCGCTGCCGTCGCCGTCCTCCTCCCTCGGCCCGTCGGCGCCGCCGTCCTTTTTTGCCGTCGCCGTCCTCCTGCCTCGGCCCCGTCGCCGCCGGAACCCCGTCGCCGTCCTCCTCCCTCGGCCCGTCGCCGCCGCGGAACCCCGTCGCCGATC
The DNA here is from genome assembly GCA_036346245.1 of Bonia amplexicaulis. Taxonomy (NCBI): domain Eukaryota; kingdom Viridiplantae; phylum Streptophyta; class Magnoliopsida; order Poales; family Poaceae; genus Bonia; species Bonia amplexicaulis. The sequence goes on along the minus strand of CM070755.1, from coordinate 14,650,825 downwards.
CTCCTCCCTCGGCCCGTCGCCGCCTTGGAACCCCGTCGCCGATCCACCTCCTCGGTGCCCTCTGCTACTTCTACTCCCTTGGTTGAATCCATTCCCCATCTCCGTTCTTGTTCACTTCTTTGTTGTCTTGAAGGACATAGATTGCTTGTGGGATCGGTTGTTGCTCTATGATGATTAAAATCTTATCTTTGAGATTGGAGGATTTAATCTTTGAGCTCTAATTCTTGTCACTTGTTGTCTTTTGATTCATGCTCATATCATGCAACTATTATTAATCGTGAGCTTTGAAGAATATATTATCATCACTTGTTGTCTTTTAATTATCGTCACTTGTTGTCTTTTAATTATGTCACTTGTTGTCTTTTAATTCTTGTCACTTGTTGTCTTTAAATTATCATCACTTGTTGTCTTTTAATTATTGTCACTTGTGTCTTTTGATTAAATACATTGGCGAATATGTGCTATATCTTGAATGATTTGTTCGGTTCATATGATTACATTTTCATTATGATTTGTATATATGGATTGATGTCATTGGTGTGCTTATATAATTATAGATGAATTATATTTATGCTTATATCGCAAATTTTTTATCCTAATAGACCCACAAATTGTCGAATAGCAACATGTCATCCGCGCATTCTTCAACATCATCGCCGGGGCGTCCGCTCCAAAATCAAGGCGCCAAGGAAGAGGGCTATCAAAGAAGCACGAGGACGATTTACCATCACACAAGTCGATGTATCGGGGTCCTCTCTTTCCTCCCAAAGCGATGGCGCATGGAGAAGAACGATCGGAATAGTTGCGACAACGAATTGAAATCACATTCGATTCGTGGAAGGCGTGCTGCGACTCGGAAGCGTGGTGGTGATAGAAATTTTGGCATCGTTCGAGATCCCGGAAGAACACCAAGGCGCCGTGCAGCGACAAGCCTTGCTAGGGGCATGCAAAGCATGGAAGAACTTCAAAACACGCTTGTCAAGGACTACGTGGAGAAGGACGAAACACCCTTTCAAAAATACCCATTCACGGAACCACAATGGGAAGAGTTCAAGGCGATGAAGACAACCGAAGAGTTCAAAAGTACAAGTGCGGCACAAGGCCCTCCAGAAAAAACACACACCCCACGACTTGGCACGGTGGGTATGCGGGTAAAATCCATGATGGAGGAGGGGAGGACGAGCAGCGCCACAGCGGACATCGCCCGCCATTTGCCAATATCCGGATGACCGCTCGAAATTGGATTAGAGCAAGGTCATCTACAACGTCATCGGGATGTCTCCTTTCGAAACCCTGCGAGACCAGCAAGTGTCTCGGTAGCTTGGTAAGATATCGATCGAACTCGTGGCTTGTAATTACTCCACAACCGTGCAGTGAAATGACATGTCGTGCTCTTGCGAGGCGTTGATTGTTGAATCTTCCAGCGGTCATTCCATGGAACAAGGAGAAAGATATACTCTCCGCGCCACAGGAAACAAGGAGCACCGGGTCGTCTGAGAGGCCTTGGGCTTCGTTCCATGGAAACATGGTTTGAAGATGACTCAAATGTATCGGCGTCGAAGAGAAACAAAGCCAAGCGTGACATACGACCGAGAAGAGCTCAAGGCTACTCTAAGAGAGGAGATAATGGGTGATCTGGTGATAAAATCGAGATGAGGTGCGAAGCAGACGGAAAATCAGCAGCCACCCCGCTCCTATGCTAGCTAGCCCGCACAACCATCCGAGTAGTTGCGCGTCCAATCCGACGCAAACCGAGGCCAGATTTTCTGTGGACGACATCCTGGTAATAATTATTATCTCTCGAATGCTTGCTCCATTGATAGGCCTATTCGATGAGCTAATTACATATCGTTATGTAGGAGCCACGGCGCAGGGCTCAAGTGAGATATGCCTCCGTTCCTTGTCTGTTGCTTGGGGCCGGGCATATCGATGCAGTATCGGGGCGGGGTGCACGGTCAAGCTTTAGCGCCGAGCTTCATAAAGTTCATGTGGATGGTGTGCATGTTAATTTTGAGGTCGTCCGCTCTCAAGCCGCCCAACGACGAGATCGTGGCTCTAGGGCAGGCCATTGGAACATTCATCCAGTGGCCTAAAAGCGACATCTCCCTGGAGGCTTCTTCACCGGTGGCAGGACCAGATCTCGAACCTTGGTGCCATCTCCACCGCAAGACTTGTCTCCACCACCGCTCATTGCACCGGTGCTATCTCCACAGTGCTCTTCTCGCCTGAGCAACTTGCCCATTGCTACCTTTAAAGTCGACTACCGTAAAGTGGACCCACACCGAGGCGCAAAGGCGACAAGGGCAAAGCACGAAGACCAATGATGATATTGGCCGTACCGCCATTGGCCCGTAAATTCGTGCTTGGCGGCCGTTGCTCGAGAAAAAGGGCCTCCAACACCTACCAATTAGTTGCCAGCAATTGCACAAGTGGTACATGGAACAGTCTAATAAGCCAGAGGGCGAACGGAGATCGGTATCCTTTGTCAAATTCGCGTTGGAGCATTTCCATCACAATTTTCAAGGCGGTGTCTTCGTGGTCGCCGAGGACTTATTCGATCTTTTCACGCTCAACGCTCTCGACGTCTCACTCATTCGATCTTTGCCGCCGTAAGTGTGCACAATCACGATCTCCGTTCATGTCATACCGATAAATGCCATATATAATTTGTTGCTTTCGTGTGTGTATATGTAGACATGTGCGGACTAAAGCTAGAACATCCAGTCATCATCGGTTGGTTTCTTGGACCCACATGGTCGCCAGTATACCATCGGCGAGGATATGTCCGTCGTCGAGAGGTACATTGCATCGTGGTGCGGGCTCAACACAATAAGGATTATATACTTATGCCCTATAATCAAAACTTTCATTGGATTTTAATAGTCATTGTACCAAAATGGAACAAGGTATATTACCTTGATTCCTTAAGTAAGAATAAAATGGACTTCACGGTTGTCGCCCAAGTAATCGATAGGTAAGTTTATTTTCTCCATACATACCTATATTGTACTCTTTCTTTCATTCCGATTGACTAAGGTTAACTTTTTGAATCACGTGGGGCGTTCGCGATGTGCGTTGAAATGGGGTGTCTCGAAGCAAGGGCCAAGGCACGAGACATACTTGAGATTTTAAGGTATTCGCTATTACACATTAATTAATCCTATCGTGATTCGTATTAATGCCTCTTGAATTATTGCTCATTCTATTTTGCGGTGCCACCGGCGACCACGGGCAACACATGTGGATTCTATGTTTGCCACCATATGGACCTACTCCTCGATTCCTCGAGGATCACCAATTCAAGGTTTATCAATCTTTCCATATTTACTTCATACTTATCACGTTACATATATACGTACATTCATATCCCTATCCACAGGCTGCGTACATCCCGTCAACTGCATTGGAACAGCCCGATATTTCACGAATTCGAGGAGAGTTGGCGTACTTTTTGGTGGCTCAAGTCATAAAGTCAGAAGGACAGTTCCACATGCACCATGAATTTTATTGCATTGTAATGCGATGTAATGGATATTTTATTTCAATTCAATTGATTCATTTGCGAAGTGGATACTTTATGTTTGTGAATGAAATGTGATGTGTATTAGATGTTTATGGATGCCTTATATACTTGTTCATCTGCTTGTTTCAGAGGGCATGGCTAGCATTTCCTGAGGCTAGCCAATAAATAGGAATAGATTTAGGGGTAGAAGGAATATCACAGACGGTTTTTAACTAAAAAACGTCTGTGATATCTGATAATCCCAGACGGTTTTTAATTAAAAATCGTCTGTGATTATCATGTACCACAGACGGTTTTTAACTAAACTTGTGCGTGTGCAGGTTTCTGTGTGATCGGATTCACTGGGAATCGGAACAGGAACAATGCAAATAAGCCCGGAACAGTATGGAATAGTAAAAAAGTTCACAGCAGAAGGTGAGTTGAGCGGGGCTCCGTCGCCTCTCCTCCTACCTCGCCGGCTACCGCGGTAGATGGCTCCACTGATGCCTCCTTCCCTTCCGCCGAGGGCACGCTCGCCTTGACGCCCCATTCTCCTCCGCCGATGATAGTCTCGTCCCAACACCGCCACCTACCCCACCGGTGGCTCCTCAGCTGACAGTGGCTACCGGCGTCATCGCCACCATGGAAATCCACAAAAGAAGGGGAATAGGAGGTGAGGCGATTCACAAATGTCCATACTCTCGTGAAGAATCCGCATCTGAGAGTAATATTGTTTGGATATGAGACAAATTTCCTTCATATTTTTCCTGTTGGTTTGGAACTTCAGATTATTATGTTGCAGCTTTCCTTTCCAACTTCTTGGACAAACTTTTCAGATTTGATAGTTAGATGTATGAACTGTGTTGTTTATCATATTTCTCTTCATGTGTTCGAGCCTGTTCGAGTGGAGCTCAAGCTTTTTCGAGCCTAGCTCGAGCTCAACACTAACCTGATCCAAGCTCGCTTGAGCTTGACTCGATTTGGCTTCGAGCTCGAGCCTAGGAGCTCGGCCTGTGGAAGAGCAATTTGAACTACTAAATAATGATGGTAGAGCTATTCTTGTTGCAAGCACGCAGATCGGTGAACTTTTAAATATTCTATTGTTTTGGACTATCGTTTATAAGTTTTATGTATGTTTTTTAAGATTACATCAGACTGTGGAGACCGACGAGGACGACGCATACTGTTTTGCGTTCGGAAACATGTTTAGAGAATCTAATGCCACGCTCATTTCGGTTTAAACTTCTGGCTTATTTTTTACTATTTATAATTTCGTTTTTTTTTTAACTTTGGTTTTTTTGAGCTTTTTTACCGGTTCTTTTTTTTTTGCCGTATTCGTTTGCGTTGTTTGTGATGGGCTAATATATTTTTTATATTTTTTATATTTTTAAATTTAATTATGTTAAATAAGCCTCATCATTCTGATGTTCTTTCAACCACTCTGACTTTTCAGTCATAAGCTATCAAAAATAAGTCAAAATGATCACCACCTAATTCACGAAGCCGCCCATTTATTTTGACTTTTGAGAAGTAAAAAAAACAAAGCTAAAGTGGGGAAGCTCGCCAGAGATGCCGCTGTTGGAGCACGAATCTTGAAGAGCATCTGCCACAACGAAAATGTATTTGGCAGATGAGGAAAAAGGGTACACGATTATCCACACTTCCATTAAGAAAACAATTGTGTCATAGTGGGACAAAATATTCTGCAGTTGTCTATGGTTTATTGAAGGAAGGAGGGCGGTTTTGGAACACTAGCCAAGGGGAATGTGTGATGGAATGAGGAAGAGCATGTAGTCCCTTCGATTTAACTGATCCCTCATCCAAATTCATCTACAATACCTATGTAAACGATTATGATTTGTTCAGTACATGAATCGATAAAATGCGATATATATGTACAAATTCAAAATGAACTAGATTTGGATATGAAGTTTCAAACATTTGCCGCACTTTGTGGCCATTCATATTTCGTTGAATACTTCAATAAAGTCAAACATACTATAATAATGAGAAAAACTTTTTGCCACTCATTGCAACCATAATATCCCTTCTGCCTAGGGGTGGAAAACGGTAACGAATCGTTTTATTCGATATTCATATCCGAGAAAACGTGAATATGATACGCAAAATCCATATTATAAAACGTTCGTATTCGTATTTGAGAATATTCGTATCCGTATTTGAGAATAGTCGTATTCGCATTCATATTCGAGAATATTCGTATCTATATTCGCATTCGAGACTATTCGATTCGTATTCGATCCATTTCTAGAACCCACGAAAAATCCGTACGAATTTTGTGATTTCAAAATTTGAATTTAGGTGGTTTAAAACCGGTGACCGGTCAAAAACCGGTGAAAAATTGGCAAAACCGCTAGGAATCCGTTTTATCCGATATTTATATTTGAGAAAATCCGTATTCGAAAATATCCATATTCGTTGTCAAGAATATTCGTATCCATATTTAAGAATATTCGAATTCGTATTCATATTCGTTTTAAAAATATGAATTCATATTCGTATTTGAGACTATCCGATCGCCTCCACCCCTACTTCTGCCTTCCAAAAACCACACTTCTTTCCTTCGCACTTTCGCCATCGCCGTTTCTGTCAACGTTGGTGGACCGACATATTTGCAGCCACCACCCCACACACACGCACACACATAAAATCATTGCCCTTATGGACTTTATCTAAAAAAATTGAGAAAGAGTCGAGAAGAGTACTGAAATATTCAGGGCTCACATTTTAACAAAATGTTTAAAACTGGCAACATGGTCATGGTGGCATGAGTTGTAGAGAGCCACATTTAAAAAAAATTCGGGGATGATATTTTAACAAACAGAGTTAGTAGAAACGTCTGGCTGGAGTTGAAGGTGTTGATACATAAGTGATGTATGTCAAATTGGATAACTTCCACTTTGCACTACATATAGTTTTAAAACTGAAAAAGAGATGCTCTATAGTAGGGTTGTTCATGCATAACAGTCAAGATCGATGATCATGGTGGCCTGCACAAGAAAGTCAGTATAATTATAAACGTCTGGATGGCAGGATATGGGGCTGAAGGTGCTGGCATGGAAAAATTGGAACTCCCATATTTGAAATGTATTTTCTTGCTGAATGATGGGTTCCGTATATCATGCATAATGTGCACTGCAAATGGGAGGGCTTTTTTTGTCCCTGCGTGCCACTCTTGCGGAGGGTATGGTTGTAGAGTGCTAGCTGTTTTGATACTAATTCTTTTCTTATATATAATATCAAATATACTAGTATGCTAAAATTGGTGAAAACTGTAAATGCCCGTGTTTTTATAATAAGGGCATGTTCTTTACCTCACAAGCCAGCGGTTTTTAGCTTTTGCTACAGTACCTAACTTTCAAACGGAGTATTTTTTTAAGACGTGGTCTACAAGTTAAACGATCTACACGTTAAAAGCCCAACATTTGTACCAACCAAAATCGCAAGTGAGTATCTGTCTCTCCGTAATCTGTACCGTAAACAGAAAAAATTCAAAAATTTCAGCCAAAAGCCAAAAGTCACAGCCGAAAAGAACATACCCTAAAACAGATGGCTAGGAGCAACATCCTTCTGTTCCCCCTGTCACTGAACTACATACTTGGTTACTTCTGGGTCTGTATTTACAGTAGAATAAGTGCAACACAAAGGTGCCATAAATATTATATGGCCATCATTAACAGACGAAAAAAAGTTCATTTGACCTCCTGAACTCTTTCAAAGGTCTACAAATCAACCATGTACTATAAAATTAGACACTCGACATCCTTAAACTTTTAAAATTGTTCACTTCACCCCTAAGACCAAAATTACATTAGCATCCATGTCACCAGTTTTTTGCATCCCTTCTTCACTCTCTCCCTCACCCCCCAATTTACTGCACAGTGGTCGCCATCTCGCTCTCTCAAAATAGATAGAAAGAATGGGGTGATCGTGGAAGTAGCTCGACTGAGCTCGGTGTCAGTGGCACCCGGGGAGCACTAAAATGGATGTGGTGGTGAGCACAGAGAACTCCTGGCGATGCCGGTGCAAGAAGAAGCAGCCTACAGCGGCTGCGCACCTCATTGTGGTCTCCTAGATCTGGCAATATAAGGATGCCGCCACGCGGAGTTTGGCATCAACCTCCTCACGAAGCAAGAGGAGAATGACACCTGGTGACTAGAGTAGGTGACAAGCGGCGGTTGCCAATGACTAGAGTGGGCAAAGGAGGCGTCTCGATGACTAGGGCGTTGGATCAGTGGATCTAGAGCTCGTCCTCTTCTGTCAGTGAGGGGCTCGGTGGAGATGCACCGCTGCTAAGTCTCCTCCATGCCCCTCTCCTCGCCGTTGGTTTCCTAGATCTCATTGACCTCATCATCATCGGAGATCTAGGAGGCGAGGGAGAAGCGAGGACGGGAAGGTGAAGGGGATGGGGATGGGAAGGAGAGGACGGAGTCGGAGGTGGTGATGTGAAGTCGATGGGGTCCTCTCGACGCTAGGGAGGCAGTGATGAGAGATTTTGGCCCGATCTTCCGATGAGAATGATAACTATAATTGTTTGATATGACGTTGACAACGAGGCTACTTGACCGAAATGACCAAGTCTGTCCTGCAATCGCTACACCACACCTTGATCGTTACCAACCGTGTCCAACACGATTGAACTTTCCTGCAAGCAATCGAGAATAAAGCAAGAAAGAAATAAGCGCAAAGGGCTATACCATCTGGAGAAAGGTCAAAACGCGCTATGTTGTTCCTGCCGATGAGAACATCAATGTGGCAAACATGCCGGATGTTGAGGCGAATGCTAAGGTGAGGAACATCATAATTCAAGGTCTGAGCCGAAGCGAATTCGATCGCATCTCTCATCTCACGTCGGCCTTCGATATTTGGGTGACCCTCGATGCTTACCATGAGGGAACCACTCAAATTAAGACGGTACGACAGGACAAGTACAAGCGAGATTACAACAAGTTTGAAATACTCGCTGGAGAGTCCCTTGATGAGTGTTTTGTGAGGTTTCACAAAATTTTGAGCAATCTCCGAGCGATCGGTGTCACATACCCCAACTCGGACAACGCTTGACAGATGCTTTCGGCCTTGGATTTGCGGGTTTAGGAGATGAATGTGACCACCATCAAGGACACGACCGATCTTTCGACCTTGAGTCTTGACGTGTTGTACTCACGCCTCAAGACTCACGAGATTGACATAGTCTCTCGCAAGTCAAAGTCTCAGTCGATGGCCTTAGTCACCGATCCCAGTCCTCCCACTGGATCTTCTTCTAATATGGTTTCTGGATTCTCTCTTGCTGCTCTTTGTGAGCTAAATGATGATTAACTAGAGCAACTCCTAGAAAACCAACTAGCTCTCTTAGCCAGAAAGTTCTCCCATGCATACAAGAGAGTGAGAGACAAGAAGAGAGGAGGGCCAGTGATTTGCTTCGAGTGTGGTGGCCCCAACCACATTCGAGCAAATTGCCCAAAGCTGGAGAAGGGCAAGAATGACTACAGCGGTGCGAGCAAGGATGACTACACCAACAAGAACCGCAACAAGAAGCCCTCAGCTCGCGGTCAAGGCAAAGGGAAGAAGTACCGCGACCTTGGCAAAGCCAAGAAGTTGTTTCACCGCGTCCACACCGCCTTCAACGACATCAACTTTAGCGACATGGAAGGGTGGAGTGACGACGACGGCAAGGATGATCAAGACCCCAAGGACGGCGACGACTTCATCGGCATGTGCTTCATGGCCAACGAGGCCGACGTCAGCGACAGCGAGCTCTACAGCGACTCCGATGAGGTATGTCCCTCCTATGACCAGCTCAATGATGCCTTTCTCAAACTAGGAAAATTTCATGCTAGATCTAGAGCTAGGTGTAGTGAGTTGGGGGAAGTAGAAAGCTTGTCACGGGAGCTTACTTCACTTAGATCTACTCCCTCCCGTAACGAATGTGATGTATGTTCTTCCTTGTTGGAGATATGGAGAAGCTAAGGACCTCTCATGATAGTGTGACTTCTGAGCTAGATTTGCTTAAGGTGGAGAATATTAATCTGTTAGCTGAATTAGAGATGACTAGGATTGCTACTCTTTCATCTACTACTGTTGAGACTACTTCTTGCACCTCATGTGAGGTTAAGGACAATGTTTTTAGAGATCTTTACACTATGCTTCTTGATCTGCCTGAAAATTGTGAAAGCTGTAATAACTTAAAGATTAACCTAAAGAAGGCAGATAATAAAATTGCTGAATTGCATGCTTCCTTGCTTGAGCCCATTGTGTCTTGCACCAACTGTCCCAAATTGATTACTGAACTTGAATCTGTCTCAAAACAGTTTCAAGAAATGATTGACCACAACAACAAAATGGCTCATTATGCGTCTAAGGACCCTGTTAGCTCACCATACAATAATTGTGAAAAATCAAAATTTGAACTCGTTGCTTTGAATGATATATGTGTGAAGCTAACTAAGGACCTACTAGAGAAGCCACAATCTTGTTGTGATGCGTGTGCTGTGGTGGGGGAGAAGCCTAAGGATATGGTAGAGATGCTTAGCCGTGAGGACCAAATGGGTAGAAGTAGGACTGTCCCTTCCATGTCCTGCAAAGCTCTCAAAGTTGAGGCGGTTGTGCACAAGGAGAGTCATGCACATAAAGGATCGCGAGTAGGCTACGAGAGCAGAAAACAAAATTTTTCTACCGCGCACACAAGAACATCATGCTTAAGGAGGATCATGGATCGTTACCACTAGGCCTTGCAGCAGTGAAGAAGAGTTGGAGAAGCCGATCCAACCACGCGTCAGTAGTAGTGGAAGTAGTCGATCGTCCCGAACCGATCGTCTCCTCCACGCGATCAACCACACCACGAGCGGATCCAATCAGAGGTTGTTGATGCCGATCAACGCCGCGCGAGCAGCGCCTCCACGGTATCCACACGTCCGGGGTGGGCGCCGATCGCGAGTGTACCAAAGACTCGCGAGCGGCTAGGGTTTGGCTCGGAGGTGGCGGCTACGGATTAGCTCGGGATTATCGGTGCGTTCCCTCGGCCCTCGCCTCCATATATAGACCTCCTCACTTGGGCCTCGTGGACCGAGGCCCAATAGGAGTCTATCCGGATCTCTATCCGAATTGAGCCCATATCCGAATCACATTCGAATTAGTGTTCCAACCCGTTAAGTGTGCGACCACAGCAGGTTCACGTATACTTGGTCGCGACCGAAACACCTTCCGGTCACCTGTTAATAGCGGCCTCTAGCAAGACATATTAACCCCAAAGTATACGTAAAGATCATATCGGTGAACTCGTAATGTTCTCATGTACTAATCCCTTTGCCTCACGATATAGATTAAGCTCAAGGCGAGACTGTGTCATCCTCTTAATAGCTCAATCACTCTCTCGATTCCGTGATGGATTATAAACTCGTGATTGACTCCTCAATCACCTTGGCATGGCCATGCACTTTCATAATCCATTACATCGAGGGCCCGAGATATCTCTCCCATAAGGAGGGGCAAATTCTATCTTGATCATTCACATCCCACTACATGTTTCATGGCAAACCCAAAGACTACTTTTATGACTACCCGATTCACGGAGTAGTGTTTAGTAGTCCCAAAGTAGCTACTACGCATCTTTGGGAACCATGATGATCTCAAGTCTAAGGATTCCACATAAACACTACTTGAGACCAGCGATGACACTTGGAATCTCTGCGGTGTCTCATGGCGGGTCTATCCAACATATGTTCACTAACACATGTCCATATTATTGATTTGGTATCTCCATACCATGATCCATGAGACATGATCATCAATCAATACATATGCTGATCTTTGAATCATATTTGTTCCTCATATGAAATATAATCAGGGATCATTTAGAAATAGCAACATTTTGGCATTAAGAGTCTCATGAATAAGTCACATACTCATTGATCAATAATGATAATGTCTATTTCAAGGAACAAAGCAATGTATCATAAACATAGTATGTGATATATTCAACATCTCCATGTTGCCTCTAGGGCATATCACCAACAGCACATGCTATTCATTCTTCTGCTGTTGATTCTTCGTTTCCTCCTGTTGTCTCCTCTTCCCTCTGCTCTTCTTGCACCTCTCTATTTCAGGAGTGTTAGTATCTTATGAACACTCTTAAGAGATTTGTTGGAGGCAAGAAGAAGCTAAATCTTATTCTAGACAAGTCCAAAATTTGCAAGTTCAATCAAGGTCTAGGATACGACTTTCTTGAGGATGCTAGGAAGCATCCACCTGCTGTTCTCAGACACATAGCAGCAGGTGTGATTGAGGTCCAACCCAGAACCAAAAAGGTTGCGATCAAATCTGTGGGCTTTGTCCAAGGGATCTCTGACAGTAAGGTGGTAACACCTGGTGCTTCGACCTCCAGAAGGCGAAGTTTCATTGTACCTTTTGTCAGAAGGATGGACACAGGATCGAGAGATGCTTCAAGTGCACCAAGATCATGTGGAGAGATCACGTTCTTGCTCTTAGGCGTATTCAGGGTCAGCCCCAGATTTTGAGTGCACCTAAGACCAACACGAGGTCTAGGGTTGATCAGTTTGAGGTGTTTAGGCAGAGTCAAGGACTTGGTTTTTCTGGTTTCTCTAATTTTCGTCCTTGATTTGCCTCTGGTCGTGATATCCGTCGTCCTGAGGGTAGATCTCATTTTTCTGTCGAGATAGCTACCCGTGGAGAGATCAACATGTTGCTGGTGCTCCGACTCACTCTTCCATAGCAGTCAAGCCCAAGAATGACTTGTGTCTACTCATAGACCTTCCGACTTCTCGGCGATGGAGGCGTGGGGTAGTTAGAGGTCAGTCGTGTGTGACTACTTCTTACGCTCGTCGACTCTCGATTGGGTTCCAAAATCTCTTTGATTTATCGATCTTGAGCCATCCCTCTCTTGTTGACTCAGGTTCACCGGGTAGGGAAGGTAGAAGTTTGGCACTGAAGGACCGAAATGGCAACAGAGGGGGGGTGAATGGTGCCTTAAAAATTTTCTCCCCAAGTTCTTCTTCTCCTTTAGCTAGAGAGCTAAGAAGTCGAAAACAAAGATCAACCGAACAACAACAATAAAACAAGAAGTCGAGCCGAGGACAACCGTAGTCGTAAATGTGAAATCAGATCGGGTTTTGACCGTGGTCGTATGGGGTGAAACAGACCAAGATACGCAAGACCACCGCTACAGACGAGGTTGAATGACCGAAAGCAGAGGATATCGCTGGTGAAAACCGAACCGAGAAAACTTATGCAGTAGTTGATCATCCGACAACAGAATGTATACAGGAAATACTCTGTTGTCAGGCGCACGACCGAGGAGCAAGAAATTAGAGATCTTTTTGCACAGAGATCCAAAATGAATGAAACTTGAAACTTAGTTCGTACAAGATCTCTGGAAGTAAAAATACCAAGAACCTCCAAAGTCTTCACAACAGAAGAGGAGAAAACCAAAGTCGAAAACTGAAACAGAGAGCTCCAGGCGGCAGAACCACAGAGCTCGGTTTTCTACAGATTTTGCTTTTGCTCTCGGGAATGATCTTAGCAAGCAGTCATAAAACAATTTCCCAGTCCTGAGCAAGTGAAGCACAAGCCAACTCTCAGACAAAACACATATGATCGAAAGAACACAGAGAGGGCAAACAGATCAAACAAATCATCTCAAGAACAAAAACTGAGAAAGATACAGAGAGATGAATCCAATCTTTTCTATTGCACATGGAGGTTTCTCTGACCACTCCATCGGAGGTACACGAGCATCCATGCTCTTACCCAGAGACAACTCACACAAGATAGAGAGGAACACTCAGAGCACTCAGGGGACAACCTCGCTTTGCTCACGAGACCTAACCTCTATTTATAGTCTCACACGCTAACGGGTCTCAACAGACCACCGTTACAGAGAGTCCAAGTGCTTTGCGGGCCTCCAGTGCTTTGCCCATTACCCAAAGTGGCAGCTCCTCCACCGCTTGCCCAATAGCACCACCAACTCAAGTACTTTCCCAGAGGACACAACTTCCTTTGCAGGCTTTGGCATTTCTCCAAAATGCCCTTCAGCAGCCTCCCGAAGCTTCCTCCTCATGCCTTGCTGTTTTCTGGTTACACCACTCGGACAAGACCACGTCCTCTTCGGCTTCCACGTCGTTCTGGACCTCAACATCTCCTATGTCTAGTCCCGACCTCTCTAAGCCTCACCAAGACATGTCTCCCAGTACCTGCAACCATCACAGACAACAAAACCATCACATAGCACTGATCCATACTCTGCACAGCTCACACCGAGCTCAAGTCTTTTCCACAGAAATTAGACTTTACTAAACCTTGTCAAAATGTAGAACAAACCAGTCTACAAGGTCCACAACAACACAAGGAACCCAACCGACCAAACCTCACCGTAATCGGACATGAAATGCACCCTCACGACCAATTTTAGTGATCCCGCACGACCACGGTCATCCAACCGATAACGTGGTCGAACGCGGTTTCGACCACGTTCAATTCTCGCGCTAACGTGGTCGTAGCTCTCGAGCGCACAACGGTCGCACCACCGAGTGCCACAACGTAGTCGTGGCTCCTTTCCCACAACGTGGTCGAGGCCTCGAGCTCCCACAACGTGGTCGTGACGCCCACCGACCACGGCCAAAGTGGTCGAACGCCCGACCGCCCAACGTGGTCGAGGCTCCGATCCCTGGCGTGGTCGTAAGCCCTAGCGCCGAGTGCCGACCACGGTCAAATCTTCCGAGGGCTCCGCAACGTGGTGAGCTTTGGCGCCACTGGCGTGATCGAACGCTCCCAATTGCCAGCGTGGTCGTAAACCCTTCCGACCACGGCCAAAGTACTCGTCTGTTGCTCGGTGAAATCCGATTACCACCAACGTGGTAAACGCTACCGGTGAGACTTCCGATCACGTTCAAATTCGCGGGACGCCACAACGTGGTCGCACGCTACCGATTGAGTTCAGCGTGGTCGTATAACCTTCCGACCACGACCACCATGGTCGACAAACACTCGGAAGAGTTTCGACCACGACCAAACGTGGTTAAATGCGAACCGAGGACAAGTCGCATACGACTTCATTTCGATCGAGTTAAGACTTTGCAATAAAAGCCCAAAACAAACTCAATTTACCTTCAACCAAGGGTCAATTACTCATCATAAAGATGGGATCATCTCCACATGATCTCTCAATCTCCCCTTGATGAGTATATTGACAAATACCCAAAAATATGAAGTTGAGTTTGTAGAAGCCGACATGGTCCAAGGAAAGAAAATGAAATTATGACCATGTCGATGGAAGGAATACTAGAGCAATACATAAAGAGCAAATTGATCTCCAAAGCTCTAGCAAGTTCCCGAAGTTGAGAAATTTTCTTTTCTCCAATCTATTCTCCCCTTTTGGCAATAAACACATCAAGTATGCAAGAGAGAATAAGTCAAAATGATGGATGGAATGGTCGATTTGATTATTCAAAGTATGCGAGCCATGAGAATTATCCAAAATGACCAAATGTATTACACCAAGCCATAACATACAAGTATGCTACAAAGATCATGACTATGTATGTAAAGAGAAGCTAAGCTAACAGATGGTATAATCTGCTTTTTTTTAATTTGAAGTGCTTAGCAAGTCAAGTCAAACAAGATTTTAGTCTAGCTAATGATATCCACAAATGATGCAAGCCATGTCAATGAGCTAAATGGAATCGAGAAGCTAGTGTTGAGCCAACTAGAGTGCTATTTATTCAAGAATGATACATTTGTTTAAGTACACTTGAAATTTTAGCAATTGAGCATAACCGACATTTTTCTTTTAGAGATCTCATGATTGTTTTCAATCATACTTTTGTCATGTGCTAGACCTCAAGCCTTATGCGATCATTCCAAGCGAGAAGCTTAAGGAAATGATCTTGGTCATCCAAATCTCCCCTGAGTTCATGCCTTGTGCAATGGCAAGCCGTCTCGGGAGAAGGAATTGGTGAGATCGGTTTTTTCACGTAAGAGATCCTTTTTTGATAGATTGTACTAACTTATGTGTCATCAAGAAACCGTATAGCTCAATCTATTGCTCAACTAAGATTCAAGACTCAACTCACCTATTTGACATGACGAGAATCATAAAAGATAACACAAGGTGACTAGTCTCAAATATGAACAAGACATGAATTAGGTCAAATTTGGCATTTTAATTAACCTATCATGGCAAAGACTTGACTACACATATAAAGTCATGATCGATTAGCAATGGAGCACAAATCATGGCAATGTGTAAAGCATTGAAAGCATGTCATAACCGGATAATAATCAAGGCTCAATGTGGTTATATTACAATGCGAATGCAATGCGTAAAATCCACTCCCCTCAACATGTGATGCGACTTTTAGTTCAAGTTGAGTTTAAGTCAAAATTAAAATCTAGAAGTTCCCAAATGAACTCCCCACAACCAAAGCAATAAAAAAAACAAGAGTCGGCAAATAAATCAAGAAAAGCAGGATCCTTAAAGCATAGATAAGATATAGAGGATACTATGGCTCAAACCGACTCTCATCTACCCTATATGTCTCCGGGACAACAAATTGTCGAGAAAAACGCACACTAGAGAGCAAACACGAACCTGCTGTCTGCAGGGTGGCCCAACCTCGCTAGAACCTAAAAGAAGTGAGTGAGCTCAACCTAGTGAGATAAAAAAAACTATCCCGAAAGCACAAGATAAGAGCAAGAAGTCTAAGCAACTCAAAGAAGAGACACACTCTAACCTATGCTAGAAGGACTAAACCCAATGCACCAAAATGCGATGCAACAAGAAGGATCTGAAGCACAATTAATAAGATAAAGCAGTAAAGCCCAAAGCTCCCCCTCACAATAGTCCGTAAGGACAAACCACCCCAAGCTCTCCCCGCAGAGCTGAAAACCTCGTGCTATCCAAAGGCTTGGTGAAGATATCAGCCAACTGGTGGTCACTCTCCACAAACTGGAGCACGATGTTGTTGGTGATATGCCCTAGAGGCAACATGGAGATGTTGAATATATCACATACTATGTTTATGATACATTGCTTTGTTCCTTGAAATAGACATTATCATTATTGATCAATGAGTATGTGACTTATTCATGAGACTCTTAATGCCAAAATGTTGCTATTTCTAAATGATCCACGATTATATTTCATATGAGGAACAAATATGATTCAAAGATCAACATATGTATTGATTGATGATCATGTCTCATGGATCATGGTATGGAGATACCAAATCAATAATATGGACATGTGTTAGTGAACATATGTTGGATAGACCCGCCATGAGACACTGCAGAGATTCCATGTGTCATCAGTTGGTCTCAAGTAGTGTTTATGTGGAATCCTTAGACTTGAGATCATCATGGTTCCCAAAGCATGCGTAGTAGCTACTTTGGGACTACTAAACACTACTCCGTGAATCGGGTAGTCATAAAAGTAGTCTTTGGGTTTGCCATGAAACATGTAGTGGGATGTGAATGATCAAGATAGAATTTGCCCCTCCTTATGGGAGAGATATCTGGGCCCCTCGATGTAATGGATTATGAAAGTGCATGGCCATGCCAAGGTGATTGAGGAGTCAATTACGAGTTTATAATCCATCACGGAATCGAGAGAGTGATTGAGCTATTAAGAGGATGACACGGGTCTCGCCTTGAGCTTAATCTATATCGTGAGGCAAAGGATTAGTACATGAGAACATTACGAGTTCACCGATATGATCTTTACGTATACTTTGGGGTTAATATGTCTTGCTAGAGGCCGCTATTAATGTGGTGACCGGAAAGGTGTTTCGGGTCACGACCAAGTATACGTGAACCTCTGTGGTCGCACACTTAACGGGTTGGAACACTAATTCGAATGTGATTGGGATATGGGCTCAATTCGGATAGAGATCCGGATAGACTCCTATTGGGCCTCGGTCCACGAGGCCCAAGTGAGGAGGTCTATATATATGGAGGCGAGGGTGAGGGAATGCACCGATAATCCCGAGCTAATCCGTAGCCGCCACCTCCGAGCCAAACCCTCGCCGCCGCAGTCTTTGGTACACTCGCGATCGGCGTTCCGGCCGGACGTGTGGATACGGTGGAGGCGCTGCTCGTTGCGGCGTTGATCGGCATCAACAACCTCTGATTGGATCCGCTCGTGGTGTGGTTGATCGCGTGGAGGAGGCGATCGGTTCGGGACGATCGACTACTTCCACTACTACTCGACGCGCGTGGTTGGATCGGCTTCTCCAACTCTTCTTCATTGCTGCTGGCGTCTAGTGGTAACGATCTATGATCCTTCCTTAAGCATGATGTTCTTGTGTGCGCGGTAGAAAATTTTGTTTTCGCTATCGTAGCCTACTCGCGATCCATTAGTGGTATCAGAGCCATCTTGCTTAGTTTGCGATCTGGATCAGTGCATATGTTGATATGCGGTTGTAATAGATTGGATCTATTACGGACTAGATCAATCGGTCATAAGGGGTTGGAATATGTATGAGTTGATAGCATCATGTGGCCAAAAGATTAGTTCGTGCTCCTTCTTTGATGTGTATCGCGACTTGCCCCTACCGGCTGGTAACACCATCGGGGCTAACTGCGCGCACAATCAGTAGATTGAGACAACAGATCGAGGTCTTGTGTTGCGGTCTCCTCAAGCATACCGATCGCGATGATTGATGTGATTGATCTAATAAAAATTGAGACATTTTGAATGGCTCGGATTTGGGTTGATTTGATCGACCCGATGAGATTTTCATAGCGATTTCATAGATGCGATCTATGTAATTCCGTGAGGTATAGATTGTTATAGAAACACATTCATGTCAGGGCGGTAGAATATGTTCTACGCTTAACTTGGTTTTGCAGGGAATGATGTGAATGGTATGGCATAGTTGCATATGTGATGCATGTGTGTTTTGGCTACTGTGTGTCGTATTAATCACAGTAGGGTTGAGGTTGTTCTTTAATTGTATAACGACCTGCGTGTCGACTTGTGATGCTTGAGCTCCCCATGTAATTCATTTGCTACCTATTAGTTGTAATAGTTTAGTTCTTTGCTATGGAGGCTTCAAGCATGATGACAAAGAGGACAAGAAGTGTGGCGAAGAGTATCACCGTGGAACCATGGCGATGGCAACCACTACGATACAAAATGCCATACCATTCACAGTATAATGTGATTATATGCATGTGATGTTTATTTCTTGTCATACTATTATTTCATGCCATACCAACTAAGGGTTAGTTTTTCATGATAGAATAGCTTCTCTCAAGAAAAATTAAGAATTTGTTTTGATGCCCTTCCAATTGTCGCGCCTATAAGAATCATGATCATTGTTTGGTAGGTGCCAAAGCGAGTACCATCAACTATCTTGATCTAATAGGGTGGATGTCGGACATCCACATGCATAGTATTGGTTTACTTGACAAGGCTATCAAATTAGATTTGGGTCTTGGGGCATGGTGTTGGGAGCCGGGGCATTGGATGCCACCCAACAAACAAGAGTCACATAAGATGTGATTAGCAAGTGTTGCTTACCACGTCACTAGGTTTCTAGCGGTGATGCCAAAGCTCACTAGAACTTAGATGAACATGGATCTTGACCACTATATGTCGTTAGAGAGAAGACGATTACAAAACATATAGTGGGAGTATCTTTGTTAAATTGTTTAATGGAAGATCAAACATGAACATAGTGCTAAACTTTGCATATTCTTTGTTGTAGATCATGTCAACTAATGCCGCATCCAGTTCTTTTAATTTGCGATCTATTCTTGAGAAAGAAAAACTCAATGGAACGAACTTTTGGATTGGTATCGCAACCCGAGAATTGTTCTCAAGCAAGAGCGCAAGGAGCATGTCCTTGAGTCTCCTTATCCCGATGACTTGCACGATAATGCTACCGTGGTCGACGGAAAGCTTATGAGAAGCAAACGAATGATTACCTTGATGTGAGTGTCTCATGCTTGCCACAATATCCTCCGAGCTTGAAGCAATATGAGAACACGATGCCTACAATATCATTGTGGGGTTGCGTGGTATGTTTGAGAACCAAGCAAGGGTGAGAGGTTCAACACTTCAAAGTCCTTGTTTGCGTGCGAGCTTGCGAAGGGAATCCGTCGACCCTCATGTGATTAAGATGATTGGCTACATTGAGAGTCCGAAAAGCTTGGTTTTCCCTTAGCCAAGAGTTGGCTACCGATGTGATTCTTGATCGCTCCCTCGAGCTTTGAGCCATTCATTACGAACTATCACATGAACAACATGGACAAGACCTTGGGTGAGTTGCATGGGATGCTAAAATCACCGAGGAAAGCATTAAGAAAAGCACCATCATGTGATGATGATGCAGAAAGGCAAGGGCAAGCCCTATGTAAAGAAAGGCGCGGTCAAAGAAAGTTAGCTCCCGATGAGATCGCGGCGGTTCTAAGGCCAAGCAAGTCAAGAAGGGTCTCGCTCGATGCGATTGCTACATCAGAAGCAATCGGGACATTGGAAAAGGAACCGCCCAAAGTACTTGGAGGATCTTGAGAAAAGAAGGAAATACGACTTCCGCTCCGGTATAAATGTTATAGAAATCAATCTTGCTACTTCATCTCTCGATTCTTGGGTATTTGATACGGATCGGTTGCTCACATTTGCAAATCGTTGCGGGGCTAAGAAGAAGTAGAAGTTTGAGGAGGAGCGAAGTGGATCTTCGCGTTGGCAATGGAGCAAAAGTTCTTTGCGGTGGTTGTTGGCACCATGCCATTGTCTTTACCTTCGTGATTAGTTTTGGAATTGAATAATTGTTATTGTGTTCCATCTCTTTCCAAGAACATTATTTCGCTTCATGTTTACAAGCGAAGGTTATGACTTTAGATCCGTGAACAATGGTTGTTCTCTTTATTTCAAAGATATGTTCTATTGTCATACTCCATTGGTGAATGGGTTATATGTTCTTACTCTTGAAGAGTCATTGGTCTATAACATTAATACAAAGAGGCAACGATCGAATGATTTGAATCCCACGCTTATTTGGCTTGCCGCTAGGTCACATAAATGAGAAACGCATGGAGAAGCTCCATAGAGATGGTATTCTGCACTCATTTGATTTTGAATCATTTGAGACATGCGAATCTTGTTTACTTGGCAAGATGACAAAAGCACCTTTCACCGGTCAAGGTGAACGGGCAAGTGACTTATTGGCACTCGTACATTCGATGTATGTGGACCAATGAGCTCAACGACCAGAGGTGGTTTTCGAGACTTCATAACTTTTATCGATGACTTTAGTAGATATGGATATATCTACCGATGAAGATAAGTCCGAATCCTTTGAAAAGTTCAAAGAATTCCAAAATGAAGTGCAAAATCATTTAGGCAAGACAATCAAGTTTCTACGATCCGATCGTGGAGGCGAGTATTTGAGCCATGAGTTTGGTAATCATCTCAAGGATTGTGGAATTGTTCCACAATTGACTCGCTTGGAACACCTCAATGGAATGGGGTATCTCGAACGGAGAAATCGCACCTTATTAGATATGGTGCGCCCATGATGAGCCACAGTCATCTTCCGTTGTCTTTTGGGGTACGCTCTTGAAATGTACCGCCACACTAAGCGAGTTCCATCAAAATCAGAGAAAAGACACCATATGAGATGTGGACGGGACAACGTCCTAGCTTGTCTTTTCTTAAGATTTGGGATGTGAGACTTATGTAAAACGTTTACAATCGATAAGCTCGGTCCTAAATCGATAAATACTTCTTTATCGGGTATCCTAAGGAAACAAAAGGATATTACTTCTATAATCAAGAAGAAGGCAAAGTGTTTGTCGCTTGGCATGGTGTCTTCTTAGAGAAAGAGTTTCTCTCAAGAAGGGATAGTGGGAGCATGGTGCAACTTGAAGAAATTCGAGAAACACACGAAAATGTTTCGACTCTACGAGAACCACAACAGATGAACAAACTGTTGAAGAACCTGTTGTGGACACACCGCACCACGAGGTCGAGAGGTCACGTCGTGCACCGAGAGGTACATGTTCTTGACTACTCAACAACGGGACATATTGTTGTTAGACAACGATGAGCCTAAGACCTATGAAGAAGCGATGATGGGACCAGACTCGAGAAATGGCTTGAAGCCATGAGATCCGAAATTGAATCCATGCACAAGTAATCAAGTTTGGAACTTGGTTGATCCACCGATGGTGTTAAAACCATTGAGTGCAAATGGGTTTTCAAGAAAAGATAGACATAGATGGAAATGTTCACATCTATAAAGCGCGATTGGTGGCCAAAGGTTTCAAACAAATTCAAGGTGTTGATTATGATGAAACTTTTTCACCGTCGCAATGCTAAAGTCTATTCGGATCATTCTAGCGATTGTCGCTTATTTCGACTATGAAATATGGCAATGGATGTCAAAACAGCTTTCCTTAATGGAAATCGAGTGAGGATGTGTACATGACACGACCCACGTGTTTTGTCGATCCGCAATCGACTAGAAAGATATGCAAGTCGCAAAGATCCATTTATGGATTAAAGCAGCATCTCGGAGTTGGAACATTCGCTTTGATGAAGTAATCAAAGGGTTTGGTTTCATCAAGAATGAAGAAGAGCCTTGTGTTTACAAAAGGCTAGTGGGAGCGCACTCGTGTTTACGGTCTTATATGTGGATGACATATTATTGATCGGAAATGACATTCCTATGTCGAATCATAAGTCTTCATTGAAAAGTAGTTTCTCTATGAAAGACTTAGGAGGCGGCATATATTCTGAGCATCAAGATCTATAGAGATAGATCAAAAGGTGATTGATTAAGCCAAGATACGTTACATTGACAAGGTGTTGAAAAGGTTCAACATGCGAGATTCCAAGAAAGGCTTCCTACCTATGTCACATGGTATAAATCTTAGCAAGAATCGGTGTCCTAGTACACCGATGAGCGGATAAAATGAATGCGATTCCATATGCTTGACTATTGGATCCATTATGTATGCCATGCTTTGTACACGTCCAGATGTCTCGTATGCTTTAAGTGCTACGAGTAGATACCAGTCAGATCCAGGTGAAAGTCACTGGATTACCGTAAAGAACATCTTGAAGTACTTGAGAAGAACTAAAGATGTGTTCCTCGTCTATGGGGGTGAGGAAGAGCTCGTTGTAAATGGTTACACCGATGCTAGCTTCCAAACTGACAAAGATGATTTTAGATCGCAATCTGGATTTGTGTTCTCGCTCGAATGGCGGTGCGGGAGTGGAAGAGTTCCAAGCAAGAGACGGTTGTTGATTCTACAATGAAGCCGAGTACATAGCGGCTTCAAGTCGCTAAAGAGGTCGTTTGGATCAAGAAATTTGTTTCGAGCTTGGTGTGATGGCTAGTGCCTCCACCCAATGGACCTCATTGTGACAACGGTGGAGCCATTGCGCAAGCCAAGGAGCCTAGATCGCACTGTAAGTCCAAGCACATTCTCTGGCGATTTCATCTCATCCGCGAGATTGTGAGAGAGGCGATGTTAAGATATGCAAAGTACACACGGATTTGAACATTGCAGATCCGCTGACAAAGCCGCTTCCCGACCAAAGCATGAGGCTCACACTAGGGCAATGGGTATTAGATACCTACATGGTTGACTCTAGTACAAGTGGGAGGATTGGTGATATGCCCTAGAGGCAACATGGAGATGTTGAATATATCACATACTATGTTTATGATACATTGCTTTGTTCCTTGAAATAGACATTATCATTATTGATCAATGAGTATGTGACTTATTCATGAGACTCTTAATGCCAAAATGTTGCTATTTCTAAATGATCCACGATTATATTTCATATGAGGAACAAATATGATTCAAAGATCAAGATATGTATTGATTGATGATCATGTCTCATGGATCATGGTATGGAGATACCAAATCAATAATATGGACATGTGTTAGTGAACATATGTTGATAGACCCGCCATGAGACACCGCAGAGATTCCATGTGTCATCGCTGGTCTCAAGTAGTGTTTATGTGGAATCCTTAGACTTGAGATCATCATGGTTCCCAAGATGCGTAGTAGCTACTTTGGGACTACTAAACACTACTCCGTGAATCGGGTAGTCATAAAAGTAGTCTTTGGGTTTGCCATGAAACATGTAGTGGGATGTGAATGATCAAGATAGAATTTGCCCTCCTTATGGGAGAGATATCTCGGGCCCCTCGATGTAATGGATTATGAAAGTGCATGGCCATGCCAAGGTGATTGAGGAGTCAATCACGAGTTTATAATCCATCACGGAATCGAGAGAGTGATTGAGCTATTAAGAGGATGACACGAGTCTCGCCTTGAGCTTAATCTATATCGTGAGGCAAAGGGATTAGTACATGAGAACATTACGAGTTCACCGATATGATCTTTACGTATACTTTGGGGTTAATATGTCTTGCTAGAGGCCGCTATTAATGTGGTGACCGGAAAGGTGTTTCGGGTCACGACCAAGTATACGTGAACCCTGTGGTCGCACACTTAACGGGTTGGAACACTAATTCAATGTGATTCGGATATGGGCTCAATTCGGATAGAGATCCGGATAGACTCCTATTGGGCCTCGGTCCACGAGGCCCAAGTGAGGAGGTCTATATATATGGAGGCGAGGGGCTGAGGGAATGCACCGATAATCCCGAGCTAATCCGTAGCCGCCACCTCGAGCCAAACCCTAGCCGCTCGCGAGTCTTTGGTACACTCGCGATCGGCGTTCACTCCCGGACGTGTGGATACGGTGGAGGCGCCGCTCGTTGCGGCGTTGATCGGCATCAACAACCTACTGATTGGATCCGCTCGTGGTGTGGTTGATCGCGTGGAGGAGACGATCGGTTCGGGACGATCGACTACTTCCACTACTACTCGACGGCGTGGTTGGATCGGCTCCTCCAACTCTTCTTCATTGCTATTTGGCGTCTAGTGGTAACGATCTATGATCCTTCTTTAAGCATGATGTTCTTGTGTGCGCGGTAGAAAAATTTTGTTTTCTGCTATCGTAGCCTACTCGCGATCCATTAGATGTCACCCTTCTCTACATGGTCTCGAAGAAAATGATATCTGATATCGATGTGCTTGGTCCGAGAGTGCTGCACTGGGTTCTTAGCAATGCTAATCGCAGACGTGTTATCACAAAAGAGCGGAACACGATCGATAGCTAACCCAAAGTCCCGCAGAGTCGAGACCATCCAGCACTTGGCTACAAAGAATCGGCTGCAGAACGCACTCGGCCTCTGCGGTGGATGTGCAACACCGGATCGCCTCAAGACCAAGAAACGAGATAAGTGCCAATGTCTTGGCGGTGCCGAAGTGCTCTTCCTATCTATCCTGTACCGCAAAGTCGCGTGATCCGAATAGGCTCTAAGGGATAGACAGGATGAGGAAGAGTACCGATACCATAGTCAATGGTAGCTCAAGGTAGAAAAATGCGCTTCACCGCTGGCGGTGAGATACGCGAGGAGAAGCTCAAACCGCACAAAGACACACGTAAAAGTGTATGTCCGGTCTCGAGGCGGTGAGGTACAAGAGAGCCAATCATACTTCGAACTCTTTTGATCAACTGCTCGCCGTCCTCATCTCGGGTCAAGTGTGGCCGTAGAAGCCATCGGAGTCGACACCGCTTTCCATCACTCATGTCGGTTGCCTCAGAGATCACGGTGTACTTGCCTTGATGCAAGAAGGTACCTCCCGAGTCTCGCTTGATTTGGAAGCCAAGGAAGAAAGTCAACTCACCCATCATGCTCATCTCAAACTCGGTGCTCATGACATCCGAGAACTGTGAAACTAGAGCATGAGAAGAGCCGCCAAAGATGATGTCATCGACATAAATTTGACGAGCAGGAGATCATTGCCAAGTCGGCGAATGAACAAGGTCTTGTCAACTTTACCCATCTCAAAATCATGTCTCAATAGATAGGACTTAAGCCTCTCATACCAAGCTCTAGGGGCTTGCTTAAGTCCATACAACGCTTTGGAAAGCTTGAAGACATGACTAGGGTATTTGGGGTTCTCGAAACACGGAGGTCGTTCGACATAGACTTCTTCCTCAATGAAGCCATTGAGAAAGGCACTCTTGACGTCCATCCGTAGAGCTTAAAACCCTTAGAAGCTGCAAAGGCAAGCGAATTCTAATGGCCTCAAGACGAGCTACAGGGCAAAGGTCTCCTCAAATCCGCACCTCAACCCAGGAGTACCCCTGCAACCAGCCTAGCCTTGTTTCAATGACTACCCCATCCTCACTTTGCTTGTTCTTGAACACCCATTTGGTTCCAATGATATTTTGATCTCGAGGGGCTCAACAAGCGCCCGCACCTTGTTTCTCTCGAAACTCTCTAGCTCCTCATGCATGGCGTTGACCCAAGACTCGTCCGATAAAGCATGGCAAACGTCCTTGGGCTCAAAGGAAGCTACGAAGGCGAGTGGAGATGTAAAAGTGACACGCCGGACTTGGAACGTGTGACTCGCTCAAATAGATCTCCAATCATCCGCTTTCGGAAGGATGAGATTTTGGATATGTCTTGGAGGTCTGGATGAGATGAAGAAGTGGCCTCACCTCGTTACTCGACGGGTAGGAACAGAGCCACTAGCTCCGTAAGAGATAGAAG
Source organism: Bonia amplexicaulis (assembly GCA_036346245.1). Lineage (NCBI taxonomy): Eukaryota > Viridiplantae > Streptophyta > Magnoliopsida > Poales > Poaceae > Bonia > Bonia amplexicaulis. The sequence goes on along the minus strand of CM070755.1, from coordinate 14,624,695 downwards.
GTAGGGCGATCGCCTCGAGGTGCGGTGGAAGAAGGCACCTCAAGGGGTGGAGAAGGACTGGATCGGGTAGACAACCCTCATCTCCATCATCCTCATCATCCACAAAGATGGTCTCGGATCGCTCTAGTGAACTCGAGATATCGGGCCTAGTCCCTGACCGCCTCATCGAAAGTTACCTCACGTGTTTCTATCATTTTGCTAGACTCAGCCTGCACTCTATAGGCCCGCCAAGAAGTCGAGTAGCCAGGAAAAAGTCCATCACTAGAACGTGACTCGAACTTATCTAGGTTCCTGACTTCAAAATAAAACACTTGCAACCAAACACACGAAAATGAGAAACACCGGGCCGCCCGTATCTCAACTCATAAGAAGTCGGTGCAAGTGTGCCCAAAAAAACTCGATTGGAAACATGGCACGCGGTGGCTATAGCCTCACCCAAAACTTCCGGTGTAGAGTACTCATCAAGCATCGCCCCAGCTATCTCGACCAAGGTACGGTTCTTCCTCTCCACAACGCCATTCTGCTGGGGACGATGGAGAAGAGGCGGTGCTCTACACTGCCTCACCACGAAACTCTCAAAGTAGGAATTTTGAACTCCGTGCCATTGTCATCGCGGATCGCTCGAAGGCACCGGAAGCTCAGCAGTAAAGCCCTCAAAAGACCTCGAAAATATGTAAACGCCTCATCCTTCGAGGCTAAGAAAACACCCAAGAGTACCTCGAATAGTCATCGACCACAACAAGAACGCACCACTTCCCTCCCGCCGACCGCACTCGATTTGGTCCAACTGTATCCATATAGAGCAAGCGTCGGTGCATCGGTCATAGTAGCTGTGACCGAGGATGAGAAGCGGCAACCATCTTGCCGTCTTGGCATGGAGCGCAAACAAGATCTTTGACCATCTTGAGTTTCGCAGACCACGAATGAGATCGTGGTCGCTAACTCGGGTCAAATGGTCAAATCCAATATGACCAAGTCTCCTATGCCGAAGGAAAGATCGCGGGACTCGTAAGCAAGCGAGAAACGGAGAGGATCACGGAAGACTCGGAAAAATCAGCACGAAAGATCCTCCCAAAACGAGAAATCCGCAAATCGGACTACCAAGAATCAAGAATTTTGCAATTGTTTTCTTAAAGCTCACCTCGAAATTGTCATCGGTGTCGAGAGGCGAGAGCAAATTGTACCGCAGCTTGCTAACTAAAGCAACATCTTTCAAAATAAATGAATCATTAATGCGACAAGACCTTTGGCGATGACGCGCCCAGATGAAGCATCTCCAAGGTGATCGTCTCATCACCGGAGCTCGGGCAAGGAAGAAAACCAACGGAATCTCCGGTCATGTGTCGTGAACACCCGAGTCTACAAGCCAAACCTTTCCTTCCTCGCCCGCGAACCGAGTCAACAAGAGAGCAAAGTCGAAGATGGGATAAATCAACATAGATTTTGGCACCCAACACCGAGTCACACGTCGAGCGTAAGAAGTAGTCACACACGATCGACCTCTAACTACCCACGCCTCAAGTCGCTCAAAGAAGCGTAAGGTCTATGTGCGACAAGTCATTGCCGGGTCCGACTACTACGGAGAGCGAGTGAGCACCGGAAGACGCCGATCACGCCGCTGGTAGCTATCTCGATGGAAACGAGATCTACCCTCGTGACGGCGGAAGTCACGACCGAGAGAGCACGAGGACGAAAAGCAGAAAACGGAAAAACCAAGTCCCGGTGTCGCCCAAAGCTACCAACAAGAGCAAGCCTAGACCTCGTGTTGGTCTTAGGTGCACTCAAGGTCCGGGGCGACCACGAATACGCCTAAGAGACTCAAGACGGTCTCTTCGCGCGATCTTGCGCGCTTGAAGCATTGGTCAATCAGATGCCCATCCTTCCGATGAAGGTGCAATGATACCGCCTTCGCCGAGGGGTGAAGTAGCATGAGATGGCTTCGCCGAGAGGTCAAGCTGCAGTGAAATCACCTTCTCGTCGAAATCCCTTGGACAAAGCCCACGATCTAAATTGAACTTTCTTGTTCTTGGGCTTGACCTCGATCACACCTGCGGCTATGGGTCCGAGCACCATGTGGATGTTTTCTCACATCCTCACGGAAATTATATCCTAGACCTGCTTGAACTTGCAAATCTTTGATTGGTCTAGAATAAGATTGAGATCCTTCTTGCCTCCTACAAATTTCTCGAGAGTGTTCATAAGGCACCGACACTCCCGAAAGAGAGAGGTGCAAGAGGAGCAAGGAGGAGGAGAAAACAGAAGGTAAGGGAGCAGGAGAACGACCAATGCAGAGGGAAGAGGCGGCTTGTGCACGCACACCGACGAGAAGGGACGCCCCATCGCTAGCGATTGGTTCGCATCGCTAGGCGTCTCTACCTTACCCGGGCTTCTCCCCTTCTTCACAATCACATTACAAGCACAAGGTGGCTTTCTAGTAGGTCCTTAGTTAGCTTCACACATTTCTCATCCAATGCAATCAAGTTAGATTTTAGTTTGTTACAACTAATGCATGGTGAGCTAACAGGGTCCTTAGAAGCAAACCGAGCCAACTTCTTATCATGATCAATCATTTCTTGAAACCTGCTTGGAAACAGATTCAAGCTCGCAGCTAGTTTAGGACAATTCACACAAGAAGCAATAGGCTCAAGTAGAAAAGCTTGTAATTCAAACAATTTTATGATCTCGCCTGCTTTAGGTTCATCTTCAAATTGTTACAACTTTCACAAGTCTCGCAGATCGAGAAGCAATGTATAAAGACCTCTAAAAGCATTATCCTTATCCTCACATGAGGTGCAAGAAGTAGTCTCAACGGTAGATGAAGGAAAACAATCCTAGACATCTCTAGTTCAGCGAGCAGACTAACATTCTCCACCTTAACAATGTCTAGTTCAGAGGACAAACTATCATGCGAGGTCCTTAGTTTCTCCATGTCTCCAAGCAAAGCACAGCAGGTATCACAGTCGTCACGGGAGGGAGCAGATATAAGTGAAGTAAGCTCCCGTGACAATCTATCTACTTCCTTCTCTAACTCGGTACACCTAGACTTAGCTCTAGCATGAAAACCACCTAGCTTAAGAAAAGCATGATTGAGCTGATCGTAGGTGGGACATACCGTCCGAGTCGGAGTAGAGCTCATTGTCACGATCTCGCCTCAAGGGCCATGAAGCACATGCCGGAGAAGTCGTCGCCGCTCTTGGGTTCTTGATCACCCGTCCGTCGTCGTCGCTCCATCCCTCCACTTCGCCGAGGTCGAGGTCGCCGAAGCGGCGAGGACGCGGTGGAAGAGCTTCTTGGCCTTCCCAAAGTTGCGAACGGCTTCTTGCCTTGCGTCGGAGTTGGGGCCTTCTTGTTGCGGTTCTTGTCGGAGTAGTCGTTTTGCCGAACCGCCAACGCCGCTTTTGCCTTTCCCACTTTGGGACGGTTTGCTCGAATGTGGTTGGGGCCACCACACTCAAACAAATCACGGGTCCTCTTTTCCTTCCGTCCCTCCTCCTTTGTAAGCATGGGAGAATCTCCGTGCGAGGAGGGCTAGTCGCTCATCCGCAAGTCGCTCTATGTCGATCATCGGTTATGTCACGAGAGCAGCGCGAGGAGAATCCGCAAAGAGAATCGGCAGAAGAACCGAGTCGAAGTGGGATCCGTGACTAGAGCCATCGACAGACTTCGACCGAGAGACTATGTCAATCTCGTGAGTCTTGAGGCGAGTAAAGCGCATCAAGAGTCAAGGTCGAGAGGTCCGTGGTGTCCTTGATGGTAGTCACCTTCATCTCCCAAACCCAAGATCGAGTGAGAAAGCATCCGTCGAGCGTTATCCGAGTCGGAGTATGTGAGACCGACCGCCGGAGATTGCTCAAAATCTTGTGAAAGCGTGAAAAGCACTCGTCAAGGGACTCTCCGGAAGCATCTCGAATTTGTCAGATTCGCTGAACCGATCTGTCGAACCGTCTTGATCCGGGAGGTGCCTCATGGTATGCATCGAGGGTCACCCGGATGTCGTGAGCGGACGATGATGAGAGATGCGATCAAATTCGCTTCGCTCAATCCTCGTATGATGATGTTCCTTGCCTTTGCATTTGCCTCAACATCGACCATATTCCGGCATTGATGTTCTCATCGGCAGAACAACAAATTGTATTTTCACCTTCCGCCAAATAGCATACCCCCGAGCGGATATATGTTTCCATTCGGCTCTTCCGAAGGGGTAATCAGGCCATCGAAAATAGGCGGCTTGGTGGAATACTTGTCATTGCCATGGCTCTTTGAGACCGGTTAAGATCTATGAAGAAGAGCTAACCGCTCTCGATACCAATTGAAGGACCGAAATGGCAACAGAGGGGGTGAATGGTGCCTTAAAATTTTCTCCCAAGTTCTTCTTCTCCTTTAGCTAGAGAGCTAAGAAGTCGAAAACAAAGATCAACCGAACACAACAATAAAACAAGAAGTCGAGCCGAGGACAACCGTAGTCGTAAATGTGAAATCAGATCGGGTTTTGACCGTGGTCGTATGGGGTGAGAACAGACCAGCATACGCAAGACCACCGCCACACGACGAGGTTGAATGACCGTAAGCAGAGGATATCATTGGTGAAAACCGAACCGAAAACTTATGTCGTAGTCGATCATCCGACAATGTAATGTATACAGAAATACTACATTGTCGCGCACGACCGAGGAGCAAGAAATTAGAGATCTTTTTGCACAGAGATCCAAAATGAATGAAACTTGAAACTTAGTTCGTACAAGATCTCGGAAGTAAAAATACCAAGAACCTCCAAAGTCTTCACAATGTAAGAGGAGAAACCAAAGTCGAAAATCAAACAGAGAGCTCGGTGCAGAACCACGAGCTCGGTTTTCTCTGATTTTGCTTTTGCTCTCGGGAATGATCTTAGCAAGTCATAAAACAATTTCCCATCCCGAGCAAGTGAAGCACAAGCCAACTCTCAGACAAAACACATATGATCGAAAGAACACAGAGAGGGCAAACAGATCAAACAAATCATCTCAAGAACAAAAACTGAGAAAGATACAGAGAGATGAATCCAATCTTTTCTATTGCACATGGAGGTTTCTACAGCCACTCCATCGGAGGTACACGAGCATCCATGCTCTTACCCAGAGACAACTCACACAAGATAGAGAGGAACACTCAGAGCACTCGGGGGACAACCTCGCTTTGCTCCTGAGACCTAACCTCTCTATTTATAGTCTCACACGCTAACGGGTCTCAACAGACCACCCGTTACAGAGAGTCCAAGTGCTGCAGGCCTCCAATGCTTTGCCCATTACCCGCTGGCAACGGCTCCACCGCTTTGCCCAATAGCACCACCAACTCCAGAGCTTTCCCAGAGGACACACTTCCTTTTGTGCTTTGGCATTTCTCCAAAATGCCCTTCGCCAGCCTCCCAAGCTTCCTCCTCATGCCTTCTTGTTTTCGGTTACACCACTCGGACAAGACCACGTCCTCTTCGGCTTCCACGCCGCTCGGACCTCAACATCTCCTATGTCTAGTCCCGACCTCTCTAAGCCTCACCAAGACATGTCTCCCAGTACCTGCAACCATCACAGACAACAAAACCATCACATAGCACTGATCCATACTCTGCACAGCTCACACCGAGCTCAAGTCTTTCCACAGAAATTAGACTTTACTAAACCTTGTCAAAATGTAGAACAAACCAGTCTACAAGGTCCACAACAACACAAGGAACCCAACCGACCAAACCTCACCGTAATCGGACATGAAATGCACCTCACGACCAATTTTAGTGATCCCGCACGACCACGGTCATCCAACCGATAACGTGGTCGAACGCGTTTCGACCACGCTCAATTCTCGCTAACGTGGTCGTAGCTCTCCGAGCGCACAACGCGGTCGCACCACCGAAAGTGCCACAACGTAGTCGTGGCTCCTTTCCCACAACGTGGTCGAGGCCTCGAGCTCCCACAACGTGGTCGTGACGCCCACCGACCACGGCCAAAGTGGTCGAACGCCCGACCGCCCAACGTGGTCGAGGCTCCGATCCCACAACGTGGTCGTAAGCCCTAGCGCCGAGTGCCGACCACGGTCAAATCTTCTGAGGGCTCCGCAACGTGGTCGAAGCCCGAGCGCACAACGTGATCGAACGCCCCAATTGCCAACGTGGTCGTAAACCCTTCCGACCACGGCCAAAGTACTCGACGTTGCTCGGCTGAAACCGATTACCACCAACGTGGTCGCACGCTACCGTGAGACTTCGATCACGCTCAAATTCGCGGGACGCCACAACGTGGTCGACGCTACCCGATTGAGTTCAACGTGGTCGATAACCTTCCGACCACGACCACCATGGTCGTACAGCACTCGGAAGAGTTTCGACCACGACCAAACGTGGTCGTACGAACCAGGGACAAGTCGTACACGACTTCATTTCGTCCAGAGTTAAGACTTTGCAATAAAAGCCCAAAACAAACTCAATTTACCTTCAACCAAGGGTCAATTACTCATCATAAAGATGGGATCATCTCCACATGATCTCTCAGGCACGTAGACTCCGGCTATTCTCGACACATGACCGAAGACTCTCGTTGGTTCTCTTCCCTTTTCCGAGCTCCTGGTGATGAGACTATCACCTTCGAAGACGTCTTGTCTGGGCATGTCATCGCTAAAGGTACTGTGCGCATTAATGATTCTTTTATTTTAAAAGATGTTGCCTTAGTGAGTAAGCTGCAATACAATTTGCTTTATGTTTCTCAGCTTATCGATGACAATTTCGAGGTAAGTTTCAAGAAAAATGCATGCAAAATTCTTGATTCTTCGGGGAGTCTGGTTTGCTGGATTTCTAGATATGGGAGGATCTTTCGTGCTGATTTTGTTGAGTCTTCTAGTGATCCTCTCAGGTATTTAGTTGCTTCTAAGTCTCGTTACCTCACTTTCTAGCAAAGGAGACTTGGTCATATTGGATTTGACCATTTGACCCGAGTTAGCGGCCACGACCTTATTCGTGGTCTGCCTAAACTGAAGATGGTCAAAGATCTAGTTTGCGCTCCTTGATGGCACGGCAAGATGGTTACCGCTTCTCATCCTCCAGTCACAGTGACTATGACCGATGCACCAGGACAGCTGCTCCACGTGGACACAGTTGGTCCAGCTAGAGTGTAGTCGACAGGAGAAAAGTGGTACGTTCTTGTTGTGGTCGATGACTTCTCGAGGTACTCTTGGGTGTTTTTCTTAGCCTTGAAGGATGAAACATTTACCCATTTTTGGGTCTTTTTAGTAGGCTTTCTGTTGAGCTTCCGGGTGCCCTACGAGCGATCCATAGTGACAATAGCACGGAGTTCAAAAATTCCTACTTTGAGAGGTTTTACGATGAGATAGGTGTAGAGCATCAGTTCTCTTCTCCGCACGTCCCTCAGCAAAATGGCATCGTGGAAAAGAAGAACCGTACCTTGGTCGAGATGGCCAGGACGATGCTTGATGAGTACTCTACACCTAGGAAGTTTTGGGCCAAAGCTATAGCCACCGCGTGCCATGTTTCAAACAGAGTTTTTCTGAGCGCACAGTTGCATCACACTTCTTATGAGTTGAGATACGGACGAAAGCCCAGCATCTCTCATTTTCGCGTGTTTGGTTGCAAGTATTTTATTTTGAAGTCTGAAAATCTAGATAAGTTCGAGTCACGATCTTGTGATGGGATTTTTTAGGTTACTCGACTTCTTCGCGGACGTATAGGATCTGGAACTACGAGTCTAGCAAAATGGTAGAGACCTGTGAGGTGATATTCGATGAGGCCAGTCCGGGGACTAGGCCCGATATCTCAGGTTCAGTAGAGCAGTCCGAGACCATCTTTGTGGATGATGAGAAGGATGGAGATGAGGGTTGTCTACCTGATCCAGTTCTTCCTCGCCCTGAGGAGCCTCCTTCCACTGGGCCTCAGGGAGATCAGCCCGTTCCTTCCTCATCTTTTGGAGCTAGTGGCTCTGTTTCTACCTCGTCAGCTCATGAGGTAGAGGCCACTTCTTCGTCTCATCCAGGACCTCCCCGTTATATCCTAAATCATCATCCTTCAGAGCAGATGATAGGAGATCTCTTTGAGTGCGTCGCACGTTCAAAGTCTGGCTTGTCTCACTTCTGTCTCCACTCTGCCTTCGTTGCCTCTTTCGAGCCCAAGGATGTTAGCCATGCTCTTTCTGATGAGTCTTGGGTCAATGCCATGCATGAGGAGTTAGAAAACTTTGAGAGAAACAAGGTCTGGTCGCTTGTTGAGCCCCTTAGAGGTCATAATATCATAGGTACCAAGTGGGTGTTCAAATTCAAGAAGAGTGAGGATGGGGTAGTCATTCGAAACAAGGCTAGGTTGGTAGCTCAGGGTTTCTTCCAGGTTGAGGGTTTAGATTTTAAGAAGACCTTTGCCCTTGTAGCTAGGTTAGAGGCCATTAGGATCTTGCTTGCATTCGCAGCGTCTAAGGGCTTCAAGCTGTACCATATGGATGTCAAGAGTGCATTCCTCAATGGGTATATTGAGGAAGAGATCCATGTTAGGCAGCCTCCAGGTTTCGAGAACCCCAAATACCCAAACCATGTCTTCAAACTTTCCAAAGCCCTGTATGGACTTAAGCAAACCCCTAGAGCTTGGTATGAGAGGCTTAAGTCCTATCTGTTGAGTGATAGGTTTGAGATGGGTAAGGTAGACAAGACCTTGTTCATTCGCAGACATGGCAATGACCTTATACTCATCCAGATTTATGTGGATGACATCATATTTGGCGGATACTCTCATGCTCTTGTTTTCTAGTTCTCTGATGTCATGAGCACAGAGTTTGAGATGAGCATGATGGATGAGTTGAGCTTCTTCCTTGGATTCCAGATCAAGCAGACTCGGGAGGGTACTTTCTTGCATCAGGCAAGTACACACAAGACCTCTTGAGACGCTTTGATATGAGTGATGGTAAGCCAGTGTCAACACCGATGGCATCATCAGCTACACTTGATCCATATGAGGATGGCGAGTGTCGGACCTAGATTTTAACATCAGAAATCCTCTGTGATTCCACCGCACTATTCCTTGAATCAGTAGATAGTGCTCACATATACAGAAATGAACATCAAAATACATATCATGCGCAAGCATAAATATAATAATAGACTTACTCATGGGCCGATCAGGCCGAAATCATTAAATTGCAGCAGCGGAAGAACGAAGCACAAAGGTGAAACCCGCAGGACGTGCCCACAAGCAGCCAACTAGGGGTGCGTGACCTAGTCCTTGACTTCTTCATCTTCTTTGCCATCATGACCAAGAGTATTGCTGAAGCGTAGTAATCTGCTTCCTGATTCTGGATTTGTTGTGAGAGCGACTGTGAGCACACTAACCACTGTGCTCCGCGAGCCAATACACAGGATGCAAATAAATAATATGCAGAGCTAATCAAAGGAGAGGCTCGGGTTGTTTTATTTGCCAGAAATTGCTTTTAGCATTATTCTTATTATTTAATCATGGTGTTTCGTCGGGCCACTTACTCGGGCCCCGGGGGACCTCTGGTTCGCTGTAGTCGCATTGGAGTATTTCTCTAGGTGGCCACAGGCTGTCACTCTGGCTAAGATAACCTTCGCTGCCATGCATCGCTTTCTTCGGCAAAACATAATATGCCACTTTGGAGTACCCAGGGAGCGCACCGTAGACAACTGTCTGCAATTCAACTCTGCCCCATTCAAGGAGTTCTGCGACAGTATGGGCATCACGCTCAGATTCGCTTCGGTCGGGCACCCATAGTCTAACAGAGTGATCGAGCGGGTGAATAGCGCCATCTCCACTGGAGTCAATAAGCGCCTCGTCGGATTACCTAAGGGCATGTGGCCAAACGAGCTCCATAGCGTCCTATGGTCCCTCCGCACAACGGTGACACGCCCAACGGGATTTACGCCATTCAAACTCCTCTTCGGCGATGAGGCAGTGACACCCAAAGAAATTAAGGCAGGCTCAAGGAGAGTCCTCGTCCAGGCGCCGGCGGAAGAGCGCCATTTGTCCCTGGATCTTCTCGATGGAGATCGAGTAAGCGCCACCCAGCATGTTGCGAAGTACGCGCGTCAGATGACGCACGCACGCGACATCACCGTATGTTCACAGGAGTTCCATCCAGGAGACCTCGTCCTCAAAATGGCGCTCCATGCGGAGACCATCGGCAAGCTAGAGTCCAAGTGGGAGGGCCCGCAGCGTGGAGCTTATCACCTCGCAGTGCTGGAAAGGCAGACACTCCGCCACACATGGAATGCAAACAGGCTGCGGCGATACTATGTCTAGATACGAAGGGAAGCCTGTAGCAAGGCCAGCACCCTACCTGTTGTAACATGCTCGCCCGCGCCAATGGGAGATTAATAAAACCAACCGTTTGCAGACCCCTCTTCATTCTATAAAAAAGACGCGGATGTTGTTCCCGCGCACGCGTAGATGTTGTCCCTATGCGTACTCTCCGAAGTACAAAAAAGACGTGTAGATGTTGTTCCTATGCGCACTATCCGGTGTATAAAAAAAGATGTCGATGTTGTTCCTGTGCACGCGTGGATGTTGTACATACGCGACTCTCTGGAGAATAAAAAAAACGCATAGATGTTGTCCCTACGCGCACTCTTCGGAGTATAAAAAAGACACGGATGTTGTTCCTGCGCACGCCTGGATGTTGTCCCTGCGCGTACTCTCCGGAGTATAAAAAAGATGCGTAGATGTTGTCCCTATGCGCACTCTCTGGAGTATAAAAAAGACACGTAGATGTTGTGTCGGGACCCCAGATTTCTAAATCCGGACCCTCTGTGTATTACAGCACTAGTCCCAGATCAAAGCTAGTGCACACAGTTAAACAGTGATGATTACATTGCCAACAACGAATATTACAATAATAAAGAGTACGGACCAAAAGGTCTTTTCATTACATCTAAGGTTTCAAGACCTCGCAAATAAACAAAACACAGCGGAAGCAAAAATAAACTTGATAAAGACCCATCAATACGCCACAGGCAATTGACTGGGGAAACGCAACCTAGAACTCCGGAAATCCTTCGTCGAATCCACACGCAAAGTAGTCGTAGTCTCCTTCCTGAGCTTCGTATTCCTCTAAGATTTTATTTTTAAGTGTAGTATGTGAGTACATAAAGTACTCTGCAAGTCTTGGGAAAATGCAGTAGATGTAAGGCTTTAACAAAGGGGAGTCATATGGTTATTTTGCACAAAGCAATATTTTATTTCCAATACCACTAAATATTTTCGAAGGCAATAATTTAAATAGTAATTATCATGACTAAAACTATAAGCATTTTTATAGTGAAGGTTCTATCCACTAAGGTTCAAATCTACGGGTTCCAACCACCCACACTGGCTTCATCTGCCAGAACAACCCCGAGAGTTCCATTTACTCTCGGATTCCCAAAACTTTATTTTAAAACCAGAAATCTACCATGTGAATGCATTCCTTGCCCGCCCTTGATCGTGGGCACGGCTATTCGAATAGTTTTAACACTCTGCAGAGGTTATACAACTTTACCCACAAGAGACAAGTTATCTTAATAGCCAACATGCTTCCTTAGGCATGAGACCCAGATAATTCATCACAAAGCCTTTACCTTACTCTAGTCTAGCTAGTTACCACCCGCTGAGGTTTCACCGCTGAAGGGTTAAATCCACCACATTCAGAAGCCCCCTCTTGCGCCATATGAGTACAGTAAACCCTGTCCCTCACTATGAATAGCCAGTACACCCTGGCATCCACTTTCCACTGGTGGTACCTAAACTAGTCTATTGTAAGTTAATCAGCTAGTTCATACCCATTTAGACATGTGGTTGTACGGTAGTGCTCAGTTTGGACAAACACAAGCGTCGGTCCTTAATTGACTTGGGTGGAACATACACTTTTCAAGTTCTCGTGCTAAACAGCACCAACCCAATCTTACCATCCACCCAAGTCTAAAATAGCTTTCACCAACTTAACAACAACAATATTGATTGCTACTAGATGAAATCATTCATTTCCATTTTTCACCCGAGGGTCATACTGATCGACTAGTTTGTCTAAGCATTTACTACCATTCTAAAATTATCAAATTCATAATTATCTTAATACTGAGACAAAAGAGATCTATGGTGACAAAGGTACATGGTTGTCAATGTCAAATGAGAGCATAACAATTATCGGTTTAACTATTATCCTTACAACATGAATTATCATTTTATGTAACATAGCAATGCATTAAATTTAAAATAATCGAAAACATTGCACAAACATAGGTTCAAAATGTTCAAAGGAGACTTGCCTTCGTGTGCGATATCTTGACTTTCTTGCTGCGGGTCTGCGAATTCTTCAACAACGTCGGATTCTACACGCAAAATGATAAAACAAATGAATAAATAAATACAAATAACATTACAAAGATATAATATATTTACTGGAAGAAAGTTTAAATTTTATATGAATTTAGAAGAAAGTTTCAACAGATTTGGAGTTCAAACGAGGAAGAAAGGATTTCTGAAGATTAAATGAAAAAGATTTACTGAAAATAAAGTATTTGAGGTCAGAAAGATTAAATAAACTTTATGAGGAGTTTACAAAGTTTAAATTTGAATTTTGGAAATGCATGGAAAATTTAAAAGGGAACTGAGATTTTGAAAGTGAACTTGGTATTTGAAATTTGAAATTTAAATTTAAAAGTATCAAATAAATTTAAAAATTTCAAAATGATTGCAGAAATGGATAGTTTGGAATTTTTGATGAATTTAGAAATTTGAATGGGCTTAATCGGTGTTAGGATGAAAAAGTACAGGCCTCGGGAAGTTTGAAATCAGAGAAAAAGAAAAAGAAGATTTTCTGGAATTATTTTTCTAAAGGAAATTCGGAATTATGACGTCAGCACCGAATTTCTTTTCGGCCGAATTATTTTTCTACTGAAAAATCGAGATTATGACGCCAGCATGACGTCAGCCCTATGGTGGGCCGGCTGACAGTGGGCCTTGGTCCATAGACCGAGTCCACGGAGGGGGAAACAGCTGAGGTGGCACGGGTGGGAGGGCTGGCGCTGACGCGGCCGAGGGGACGCCGAGGTGGCCGAGGCGTGGCGCCGCATGGCTACCACGTGGGCACGGGTGGCGGGCCGACCGGGCGGGCCGGCCCGAGGCTCACGGTGCTCGGCGGGCGATGGCCGGCATGAGTGCGGAAATGGAAAGTGGGGCCGAGGAGAACCCTGAGGTGGCTCGGGCTTCTGGGAGGCTACCGAGGCGATCGACGACGAGGAGGGCGGTGGTGCGGCTCGGTCGACGACGGCGAGGGGCTCCGGTGGCGGAGAGGTGCGAGGGAGACCGAGGTGCACACGGGAGTGGCGGCGGAGTGGGGATGGCGAGGCGAGGCCGTGCCAGCGGCAATTGCTCGCCGGTGTTGATGGCGGCGCTCGGAGAGGGTGACACGGTGCGGGGGCGGTGGAGCGGCCGGGAGGGAAAAGGAAGTGGGGAAAAAGGTGGAGGGGAGAGCGGAGGTGCTCGGGACGGGTTTTTATAGGGGCGAGGGAGGAACCGTGGCATTCGTCATTGGAGTGGGGAGGTGACGGTGGCGCTTGCGGGCGGTTGGGAAAGTGGGGAGAGGAAGAGGGAAGTGGGCTGCATGGGCGGGCAGCACGAAGGGGAGAGGGTGGGGAAAGTGGGGAGAGGAAGGCGGGGACCGGAAAGACCAGGCGGTTGCGGGCGGCGGTGTCACGGGAAAAAGGAAGGGCGGGAAGACGGGTCCGACAGGTGGGGCCGGGCGGTCAGAGAGAGAGAGAGAGAGAGGCAAGGCGTCGGGTGGCGATCAGGCGAGGGAGAGAAGAGGCGCGGCGGCGCGGATCGGGCCGGATGGAGCGGCGACGTAGAATGATCCGGCCATTCATGTGGCGGCGGAGAGAGGGAGGAGTTGTTTTATAAATTTTCTTTTCTGATTTTTAATTTTCAGAAAAGCCTAGAAAGTTCATTAAGCCTCAGAAAAATATGAAATAAACTCCAAAAATTCTAGAACAATTCATATAAGTTTCTGAAGGTATTTTGGGCTTAGATAAAATATTTTCAAGTTATTTTGGTATTAAATTTTCAAACTAAGATTTCTTTTTAATTCTAGAAATTGATTTTAAATTCCGAAAAAAAACTTAGAAAAATTCAAATAAGATACAAATACTTTAAAATATTTATTTTGAATTTAAATTTTCGAAAATCATAAATTTTGGCAAGTTACAAGTTGTCCCTATGCGCACTCTCCGGAGTATAAAAAAACGCAGATGTTGTTCCCGTGCACGCGAGGATGTTGTCCCTACGCGTACTCTCCGGAGTATAAATAAGGCGCGTGGGGGGACGCCCCTGCACGCACTCTCCGGAGTATAAAAAAGACGCGTAGATGTTGTCCCTATGCGCACTCTCCGGTGTATAAAAAACGCGTAGATGTTGTCCCTATGCGCACTCACCGGAGTATAAAAAAGACGCATGGATGTTGTCCCTAAGCGCACTCTACGGAGTATAAAAACGGACGCGTGGATGCTATCCATACGCGCGCTCTCCGGATGTCGTCCCCGCGCGCACTCTGTGAGTATAAACAGTATGGAGCGCGAGCGCGTCTGCTTCGCCTAGGAGCTAGCTCCGCTGCCACCACCTCGAAGGGTAGTGGATGGAGCGCTCGCACGTCTACTTCACCTAGGCGCCAGCTTCGCTGCCACTATCTCAAAGGGTAGGGAACGGAGCACTCGCGTGTCTACTTCGCCTAGGCGCCAGCCTCGCTGCCACACCTCGAAGGGTAGGGGACGGAGCGCTCGCGCGTCTACTTCGCCTAGGCGCCAGCCCCGCTACCACCACCTCCAAGGGTAGGGGACGGAGCGCTCGCGCATCTACTTCGCCTACGCGCCAGCTCCGCTGCCACCATCTCAAAGGGTAAGGGACGGAGCGCTCGCACGTCTACTTCGCCTAGACACCAGCTCCGCTGCCACCCCTTTGAAGGGTACGGGATGGAGCGCTCGTGCGTCCACTTCGCCTAGGCGCTAGCTCCGCTGCCACTGCTGCGGAGAATAAGGGACGGAGCACTCGAGCATCTACTTTGGCCAGGCGCAAAAGGCGACGGAGGCATGTACCCCAACCAACCTTTATTACATTCATAAGAGAATGAGTACAAGGGTTCGACTACTACATTTGCGGAGGGCCCAGGTTTACAAGTGCCCTCGCACGCCTAGGGTCGCTACTCGTCCGGCTCCACCTTAACATGCTCCCGCGTCGAAGCACCGCCCACCGAAGTCCCATGCTCAACGCCGAAGATGTCGTTGAATCATGTGGTCCGAAAGTACTAATCGGCCTCCATCAAGCATCTGCCTGGAGCAAAAGTAGCGTGCATTGTCAGAATATTTTGGGCATAAGCACTTCATTCATGCAAAGGGGAGTCGGCCACAGGGTGCCAACTTACAAAAACGAGTACTTAGCAACACACGCCTACACACCAAACCCCGCCATCACACCTGCGGATCCATGCCGTGCCCAGGGACGACAGCACCATCTTCGTTGTGTCGAGGAACTTCGTCGAGCCACTGGCCGAAATTCCCCTCCCTACGCAGTGTCTGCCGCAGCGCTACCTTGGCTGCGCCCTCCCCGATGTAGCCCCAAATCCGGTCGTAGAAGGCCTGGACGGTGGGCCGGACGGCACTAACGGCACGCGACATCGTCTGGGCTCTGGCTGCAGCTCCAGCTGGGGGTCAGCCAGCTCGCCGATGTGCTGGCACCTTCGGTTGTGGAGCATGACGAAGGCGACGCAAGCACTGGCGAAGCTGTAGTGGTCGCTGAAAACCTTGGCTCCACGGAGAGCGAGGGATGAACCCTTCTCGATTCGTCGAAGCATTAGCACCAGGTCCTCAGGGCCGAACGTTACCTCTAGCACGTTGACGGAAAGGTCCGTCAGGGCACCCTCCAGAGACTCCATCGCCTCCCACGCCGCCACCGATGCATCTCCTAGAGTCCGGTTCCTCTCTTCAAGCATCGCTGCGAGCTGCGCCTTCTTCTCCTCCAGTGATGCAATCTGCTGGAGCAGGCCATCGCACTCCTCAGCCGCCGCACGCTGGGCCCCCGCCGCGGCACGTTGCGCCTCCGCCGCTGCGCGATGCGCCTCTGCAGCATGTACCTCCAGCAGGCGGATGCGCTCGTCCTTGGCGGCGTGAGCCTCCTCGGCAGCTCGGAGCTGTCCTCCGCTCGCTGAGAGCAAGGGTCTGCAGAAGTGCGGGTATTAGTGACGCCCTCGATATCGGCTTAGGTCGTGAACCTAAGCACCTACCCTCACCTCCGAAGACTCCATCGCGCCTGCCAGGAACTCGCCCCGCACCTCAACAGCGCCCGTCGATCTAGGCGGGAGTCGGCGCACTCTGCGACCTTGTGAAAGACCGGAAGCATCTCCGGCCGTCGAGACTCTGCGCCACCGACTACGACACCACCAGGTGTGAATGTCACGTCCTGGGCAGGGAGACTGGAGACTTCGCGGCCGTCTCCGTTGCTCGATCCTTGGCCACGTCCAGGAGACCTAGTCTCGCCTGATGTCGACGACGGAATGATGTTGAAGTCACGGGGGGAGAAAGAATTGTGCCTACCTTCGACACCCTCAACCGACACACGTTGTACCTGGGGCGCTTCGCCCTCAGAGACTTCGGCGATGCTTCCTCGATAGCAATGGTCGACAGGGGCACTAAGCCCTCGGCGGCTGTAACATCCTGAAAACTTAGAAGGATTATGTAATAGAAATGTTGTTGGTTGTTTTGTAACGCATCATGTTTGGTTGGATTCTAAAAATACTTTTCTAAAAATACTGAGGAAAAGCCCACCTGTTTACTTATATGGGGAGTTCTAAAATTTAATTCGAATCTGAAAAGATGATCCAGGAGGAAAAGTTTACAAAAGTAACATAAATAAGTTGGCAAAAGTGCCAAAGAAATATTTGTGCACAAAATAGTAAAATCACAGAGTTTATAAAAGAAAAGAGGAGAAAAATAAAAGAAAAGAAAAGGATCCAGTTGGGGCCCAAAGATGGTAAATGTAATGGTCACCTCATTGGGAAAATAATTTTCTTAAACCCAAGAATACCTCAGGAATTCTCAGAATTTTCTAGAATTTTTGGTGGTAATTTCATATTTTTCCGGACTATATTAAGTCCTCCCGCATTTCTGGAAAAATCAAAAATCAAAAATAAAAACCCCGCGAACCCCGGCCGACGCGTGGACGGGCTGGATCCGCCCACGTCGCCCCCGGATCCGCCCTCCCCCTCTCTCTGGTCGACGCGCGTCCGGTCCGGATGGCGCCACGTTCCACCCGGGCGCCATCTCGGCCACCCGCGCGGTCGCCTCTCCCGCGCCCCCTCTCTCTCTGGCAAGCGGGCCCCGCCTGTCAGGGCCCGTTTTCCCCTTTCTTCCTCCTCCTCCCGCGCCTCCGGACCCCCTCTCGGCCGTGCGGCCTCTGCTGCGGAAACCCCACTGGGGGAGCGTTATGGGGAAAAGACCCCACGCCGCCTCAACCCCGCCGCCTTCCGCCGCCGTGTTCGCTGCCGCCCATTGCCATGTGACGACCGCCCCTCGCCCCATGGCGGGTTCACCGTGGCTGACCTTCCTCGGCCGGCTATAAAGCCGTGAATCGCGCCAAACGAGTCGCCGTGACACCTCGACGTTTTCCGGCCAATTGCCCTAAGATCCACCCTATCGCCGGCGATGACCCTTCTTCCTCAACTCCGCCGACTACCCTCGCCGCATTCGGCCGATCCTCACTGTGGGAGCTCGATCCTTGCTCCCACACCATCTCAGCACCATCGCCGAGCTGTTGCCGGCCTCCCGAGCTCGCCGACGGCCGTAGCTCGCCGGCACTGTGAGCCCTCCAGGTAGCGGCCGCCGCCGTCGCCGACCCACCTCCGGTGACTCCGGCCCTCCCCGTCACCACCACCAGCATCGCCGCGAGCCCAGCTCTGCATTTCACGAAGCTCCCGAGCCTCGGTGAGCTTCCCTCGCCGGCGACGGCCACCGTCTTCCCCGGCCTCGGGCCGCCTCATCCACCCCTCGCACCCCTTAAGGGGAAAATCATCCCTTAAGGGTGAGATAAACGAGCGGCGGGTTGGTCACCACCGCCACCCTCTTTCCCCCCGGCTCCCCTCTGCTCGAGCCCCGCCACGCAGCGCTCGAGGTTGAGCCATTCTTTTAAAACATCGACAGTGGGTCCCACCGCCACGATCAAGGCCACCGCCGCGCCTCCCGGGCCCCTTTGTCGGTTGTGGTAAAGTGGTGCCGTGATAGCACAAGGGATTGTGGTAGAACCGCCCAGATAACACTTAAGGACCGAATCGGTGACAATCTCCCACGATATAACCAAGACAACCACATCTTCGGCAAAGTGTAGGCGGGGCCAACTAAATTGCATGGACTTAGTATGAGTTGCGTCGGTGTGAACACGGGCGGATAGAGGATGGCCACATCCTCCGACGTGATGGCGCAAGAGGGGCTTCGGAAGGGTGGTCGTGCTGAGGAAGTGGAAACCTTAGCGGTCGCAACTCGCTAGGAAAATGCCTTGTAAAAGCCTTGTGGTAGTCTCCTCAACCGCATGACTAAGGAATCATGTGGGGCAATGAGCGATCTATCTCGTGTGGGTAAAGTGTACACACTCTGCAGAGTCATGAACTATTCGAATAGCCGTGCCACGGTTATGGGCGCACATGTGAACTTAACTAGATATAGCTCTGCTTCAAAACTGCATAAAAGGGCGTAGAAAGGCCTTTATGGGAAGGCGAGTAAGGCCCTCATTTGAGTTGTCCCGGTGTCATCCCAGTGGTAATGTAAGCGATTATACGCTGAAGGCATGGTATAATGAGCAGAGATCATGTAATTGTGGATGGTCTCTGATTCGATAAAGAAAATGTAGATGTCAGTGAGTATCATGTTTAAACTTTCAAAATGGCTAGGTCCTAGAGAATTTTAAGTATTATAGTTCAAAAGGCATATTTCCGCAAATAAAATAACTTGAGCCATTCCTTGTTAAAAGCCTTGCATACTATCTATCGCATTTGGTGTGTTGACTCACGAGCACGGTGGTTAGTGTGCTCACTCGCAATACCAAAACCCAGATTCCGGAGCTCAAGACCCTTATGCCTATGAGGAAGCACCTGCTGCAGATGGAGAAGACCGCGCCGGGAATTAGGACGCTTATTGCGCGCTTAGAACCTTAGGCATTTAGACTAAGGTGTGGTTTCATCCAGATGTTCTAGAGCCCTAGAATGTTTGTATGACCACTTTTGCCCTCAGTCTCTGCTTGTGGTTTAAAGGCCTATTTTGTATCTCTTCCGCTGCTAGACTTTTTGAATTGTAAATATTTGGCCTGCTTGGCCCTATTGTACCTCTGCGCCTTTGTGAAGGCCTAACTACACTATTGCAATGTAATATTATTATGGCTTGTTGTAATTTCCGCGTGCATGAAATGATTCGGCAATGTATCTGTGTGCATTATCTACTGATCCAGGGAATAATGCGGTAAGGCACAGCAGGGTCTGGATTGCAAAATTCGGGTCCGACAGCGGCCGATACAGGCGAGGAGGCCTCGCCCTCCTAGGTGTCGACGCCATGGTCTGTTCCCC
Source organism: Bonia amplexicaulis (assembly GCA_036346245.1). Classification (NCBI taxonomy): domain Eukaryota; kingdom Viridiplantae; phylum Streptophyta; class Magnoliopsida; order Poales; family Poaceae; genus Bonia; species Bonia amplexicaulis. The sequence continues at coordinate 14,605,091 of CM070755.1, read as the reverse complement.
CAGCATCGCTCGGAGCCCTCTCCAAGGGGGCGATGTGCCCCCCTCCGAGTCGACGGGTTCGGACCCAGCTTCGATTGTACCTTTGATCTTGGCGGCATCCACCGCAGATACAGCCGATGAGCTGGAAACGGCGGCCTCAGATCGGGCTCTGCGCTGGGAAGGAGACGCCCCCACCGTATCGTCGCCATCGCGGCGACGAGTCCAGGCTAATGTCGGCGCCGCACGCTCTAGCACGGGGATGTCCAGGGCTTTGCATACTCGATTTATCTGCCCTAGCTTCACCGAGGCAGTTGCGGCTTCGCGCAACTCGTGTTCCTTGGCCGTGTACGGCCCAAGGAATGCAACCACCGTGCGCTCCACATCCTCCAGCCGTAGCCCTACGCGTAGAGTGAGGCATCATCCATAAAAGGTTACATGCGTATATGTATGTACACGCAGCCAATGACCGAAGGACTTACAAGGAGCGGAGGACTTCGGAAGACAAGACACTATCGGATGAACGCCATCCTGCCAGGTGGGCCCTCGTTGAGGCTTCCAATGGCTCAAAAGCAGTGACACTCCGCACATAGTGAACTCCTCGGCGAGGTTGCGCACGTTGAATCGGAGGGCGACAACGGCAAGCCTCCGCACTTTCTGTTCGTCGTCGCTTTTCAGCCTCACATTTGGTGAGCTATTAAAGGATATCGGCAGTCCTCGGCAGCGAAGGCCGCTGGTGCTTATCACGCGATGGTAGAACCACCGTCGCATCCAGCCAGACTCCCACTTCCCTCGGGTCGCCAATGCGGGGAAAGCTTCGTGCAGGGCGATCTCAGCACGAAGTTGACACTGCTGAAGTTCGACACCGACCCTCCTTTAACCCTCTTCGGCTAGTAGCACGTGTCACGAAGAAGTGTGGTGCCGCTCTACCATTCCCATGCATGCTCAAAGTCCACCTGTAGAGAGGGGGAAACAAGGGTGAGATAAAATCTCAGCAAGCAAACTGTTTAACAGGCTAATTAAACTACAATAGTTTAATCATCAACATTTAATCTTTCACAATTAACAATGTTTATATCCTCAACCTCAAATCACATCAACGATGGTAAAGCATTAGCAAATAAATCTTATTTGACTACTTTAAAACCTCAACCACTACCAAATACAATAAAACATATGTATATTTTACTTCAATACTTTATTATTTCTCACATCCACAATTGCTAACAACAATTACTACAAGACAAAGGAATCTCATGCCACAATCACAACCCTTAACCTACACACAGGACGAACCCTATTCCATGACCACATCCACATTCCTCATACCACAAGTAGCTCACATGAGCCAATTCTACATTACAACTATGAATTTGTATATTCCACATTACAACTTTGAAGTTGAATATTCCGCAAAAATAACTTCACCATAATACAATGCATAGGTATGCCAATGATCTTTCCACAATGCAATGCATATGAATGCTTTCATTCTATGCTCCACATCACTCTTTCCCAGCGGGAAAAGAGGTGCATTGTATTACGGCAATATACGATGCTGTACCGGTACAATCGCGGCTAGGTGCGGCGACATCCATATATGCAAATGACATGATATGGCATGAATGATATGACAATTCATAAATCTCATTAATTCATCCACAAGGAGCATTATCATGCTCTCAACATATCCACATCCACCACATGTTTCATCACTTGAATGACTACATTTTTCATGTAGATCACAAATTTTTATTTTGATCATAGCTAGGTGTAACTTAATGCACAAAACAGAGGAAGTTCTCTGTTCTGTTAGATTGGACGGCAAGATTAAATCGCGTCCCAACAACAGTACAGGGGTCTAAAAAATATAATTTTTATACAGAAGCTAGACTTCTGAATTCCCTACAACTTTCCCAATTGCGACCATAATCAAAAAAATCATTTACTACCCCTAAATCACAGTTGAACAGCAATCTGTCCCAATCAGCTCCTCTGACAGACAGCGGTATTCCCGACCTACCACGCCCAGATCCCACGGCAAAAAATTCTGAAAAAATACAAAAGATGGGTTTCGAAGTCCTATACAATTTTCCTTTTGGGAAGATTCACAGGAAAAATTGTTTCATGGGTTTAAATCATGCAAACAGACGCGCTACACGAATCAATCTACAGGCAGACAACAGGTAATCTCTAATCGGACAATCAATCTATTAATTCTCTTCAAATTCCGTGCCAATAACCCTAATTATTCCATAAAACAGAGGGTTTGGGATGGGTAAAAATTACCTAAATGTTCCCTTGGGATCATCCCTCTTCTTCCCTCCTCTTCTTCTCCTCCTCTTCTTCTTCCTTCTCTTCCCTTTCTTCTCTTCCCTTTCCTTTTCTCCTTGGCTCCAATGGCAGCAGCAGTTTTGGGGAGGGGGAGGCACCAATCTGCAGGAGGGTGGCAGCCAAAGGGTGGAGGGAGAGGGGGGTGGAAGTGGCTAGGGTTAGAAAAGAGGGGGAGGGGGTGCGGCCAAGCAAGGGGGGTGCGGCCACCCCTTTGGGCCTTGGTCCAGAGCGGTTGGGACACTCCCCAGTCAGCCCACTCTGGATTTTTAATTTAATTTTTAATGTATTTTATTCATTTTACACTGTTCCACAATTTATATTTTTCCCTTCCCGCGATTTATCGAAAAAACGGCGGCTCCACGATTATTTTAAAGTCGACGCCGAAACGACGTTCAGGGTATTACATTCTCCCCACCTAAAAAGGATTCGTTCTCGAATCTAACCCCTCAACCCACGAGACAAAAGAACAATCAAGGAGATATCATGAGAGACCATGTGGAGGTCATCCCGTGTGTATGATGAGTAATTGACATCGGTTTAGGAAAGTCGAGTTTGAGTTGGTTGGTTCGGACCAAGACGTTGCGTGGTGTAACGGGCTCGGTCGGACTTGGTCAAACTTGGTCGTATAGGATTAAGATGCATATTCTGATGATTCGACAGGTTTGGACTCTATTATGCTTACATGTATCGAGTGGTGCTATTTGATGTGTTTCTTGTCTGTGTTGGCTGCAGGATGTCGAGGCGGAGTCGTGGCGAGACACGGGGTGACCGGACTAGACACGGGCGGTGTCGAGGTCAGAACGGTCGGATGTGTCGAAGACGGCGGAGATTCGATGTGGTTGCGAGCCGTAGACAGCAAGGAGCGTGGAAGCTTCCCGGAAGATGCACGAGGGGCGAATCGGTAGTTTCGCAAGGCTGTACAAGCGGGAAACGGTTCCGTTTGGAGTTAGCGGGCGTAACGGGTAGGAGACCCGTTAGCCAAGGGCTATAAATATGAGTTGGGGGCTGCATACCCCTTCATCCATTCAATGGCTTTGGGAGAAAGTTAGGGTTTGCCTTAGTCAAAAGAGTCTTTGAGAGGTGGTTTTGGCTTTAGGCTTTAGTGGTTGGAGAGTTGGTGAGGAACACAGAATGTGTCTCCATCGTAGCTTCTTCCTCTGTGTGTGTTCGTGTGTTCTTGGGAGTTCTTGAGAAGCATGTAGCTTGTGACTTCAATCCAAGCATGTATGGGATTGTAGGGATGATATGAGTTGATACTTCATGTAATCGCGTATCTCTCATCCTCAATATCAATCTGAGATGGCCTTATTTAAAGTCTCTAGCTCCCTGTCTGTTTTTCTCTACATGCCCTCATGGCTTGATTTTTGAGTTTTTGCATTTTGAGTTGTTTCCTGCCTAGGAGGTGTAAAATGGATCGCTCTATGTTGGGATAATGCCTTAAGATCATTTGATCGATTTTTCCCAAGAGCAAATCGCATTTAATTTCAGATTTGGCTTCTTTACCTCCTCTGTTCATGTTTTTGGTTTCTAGGGTTCTTGGTCCCCTTTGATTCCCTCCTCAAGATGGTATGAAACTTGGCATGTTAAGTCCTGAGGCTATTCATTAGTCATTCTCAAAGTTTCATGCCAAAGAATTAAAGCTTGGTTGGGAATTTGATTCTTGGTGCAGCTCTCTGTATTTTATCGGTTGTTTGCTCAAAACTGAAATTCTTCATGTTCTGGTTGATTCCTTTGATACTTGAGGTCTTGATGATATTTGGCTTAAAGATATATTCTCTTGAACTGAGAAGAGAAGAAATTACTCATCAATTTTCAGTTTTCATTTAGCTGCAGTATAATGTCTTACGGCAGCAGTGTATCCTCAATTTCAGACGAGTGTATCTGCAGTTTTTCGGCCAGCAGAGCAGCAGTATATTTTCAGTTTCCAGTCTAGTGTATCTGCAGTTTTCGGCCAGCAGTGAGTATCATGAGTATCATTTTAGCTGCTATTTCAACCCTTTTTAATCTGTGCCGAAGTGCTGCATTTCTGTTGATCTGTTCTGCTGAAAAAGGGAAGTACTACTTGTGCTGTTTTCAGCCTATTTTCAGACTGCAGTTTCAGTTTCGTTTTCAGCAAACAACTGGCCTGCAGTTTCAGTTTTTCTTTTGCTGCAGCATGCAGTACTCCCTGTGTGTTTCAACTTTCTCCAAAATCTGAAGTTTTGGTTTTTCTGTTCTCTTTGATCTGAATAGTTTTCTCCTGAAGTGGCTTAGTTGTTTAGGTTGAAAATTTGATTTCTTGCCCTGAGAAGCTCAGCAATCATAGGATCATCTTTCTGGTTTGCTTCTCTTTGTAGTATTTACTGCGGTTTCAAATTCTGGGTTCATGTAGCAGTAGTAATCTCTGTGTTGTGTCTGTTTCCAGTTGCTTCCCGATTGCTCTCTTCCATTCCTATTGATCTTTTTTAAGTTAGAATTTGAGATCTATGTCTCAGTTAGTCTCTACTCTTAATTTGTCTTTAGTAGAGAAGATTTCCAACTAATCCTCTTGATCTGATTCAGTTTTGCTCTCGGTCTTTAGGGTTGTTTTCAGCTGCTGCTTGGTGTTCTTTTCAGTTTGTTCTCGGGAGCAATTTTTGCCTGGTTCCGGTCAGATCAGAGTTGATACGGCTAGCCAACCGCTTTTGCCTCTTGTCTGATTCTTCTGCATGTTCTGTTCTCTGATCCTTTTCTGTAAATTCCAGTGGGCATTTTATCATCTTACTTCATAGCTTCAATAGCTATCTAAGAAGAGTTTGTTGTGGATACTTTGGGGGTAAATTTTTTTTATAGCAACATTCACCCTCCTCTGTTGCCATTTCGGTCCTACATATCAACCAAAGGATAAAGCATCCCAAGGATAGAACATCCCAAGGGAACAACAACTACGGGTTCTCACCAACCTCGAAGAACTTGGGTCCTTCTTCTACATTTGAACTTCAAGCTCCCACGTCACCTCCCGCTCGGACTGATTCGTCAAGAGGGCCTCCACATACATGGTGGCCCTCTTCCTCCTAACCACCTCCGACGAGTCCATGACACGCGCAAGACAACGCTGAGCACCCGCAACTCTTCTGCCGGCTCTGAGCAGCTAACAGATCCTGTCGTTCTCGCAAAATTCCCTGCCACAACTATCAAGCCACTATCTAATACCATCCTCCTTCTTAAAATATTTTCCTCTATATATTAAAATTGGAATAATACATTGTACCCCTTTTAAAGAATTTGACCACAGATTCCACTTATAACATTTTACTCGAAGCACAATCAATAACTTTTACAAATGTAACACAACTACAAGAAGAATAAAGCATTCTCAAGCAACACACTAGTAACCAGCTTTTCTTCAAAGGACCATGATCCAAAACAAAGAGTTCACAAACAAACCTTTCACACTCTCCAAATAGATATTTGGAGAATCCACACCACATAAGCCAAGAGTGAAATTCACTCGACAGACCCAAACAATAATTCTCTTTTCCTAACTGAAAAAGAATACGCCTCAACATAAACAACTCAATTTGCAGATGATCTCTGCCATAAACACACAATTTAAACAAGAATCATGACAGCATATTACTGCTCGAAATATCAATAATTTTCCTAATTCATTCCTTTAAAAATTTAACTTCCTTGAACCAAGGATTTCCAAATCACCGTCCAACACACCTACTGATTTATCTTAAGTTGGCAACTTCGACAAGGCACTCAAACTAAGTACGTCATCCACACCCTTGCAGAGAGACTCTACTGTCTCCATAAGACACATTCTAGCCAAGCCCTCGACCAATGGAATTACTTTGACAGATAATTCCTAAAGCACATCAATCCCTTAAGGATAACAACTCAAAATTCATATCACACCCACACATACTCATTTACTGCATCCCAAGGATGCTATCTCGATCATCACATTATTTGGATTCTACTCTGATCCATTATTCCCACACAGAGACAATGAGCCTCTAAGGTTCCAGCATAGAACACTAACCCAAAATTTTTCATCTCCAGGGCTACTATGGATGTCAAACAACTTTACACCCACAATCTCACCAAAATCAATCGCATAGCCACACCAATTAGTTGCCATACACCTCTTAAAGGACTCTGCAACTCAAATTGATTACCCCTTTCTTAGAAGAGGTAAAAAGAAGTAAATTTTAGCACAAAGGAAAATGTTACCATTTGCAATAGACACAAGACCAAAAGAAATAGCAATGATCTTGGACAATAAAAGATAATATCACAGTTGAAGGCACATGCCCCTCAAGAAGAAAATATCAAATATCAACCAATAAGAATACAGTATTGCCATTTGAGCTCAAGAAACTCTTGTGCGGCGAAAATAAGAAGTCAAACACACCTCAAAAAAATTGCACAACTTGACTTCAACCTCCAATACTTTTACCACACTCTTTCTTTTAACAAAGAGAACAACTTTCTCTGATTACGGTATTACTTTGATAATTCCAACAAAAGAGATTTGAAGACCACAACACATTAATCCCTTAAGAACTAATAAAAGCTCTCAACGCGTCACTTTGCTCAAAACAATTCCAGCTGCCATATAAGTCATGAGATCCAAAAGATCGCGTACGCAATTCTCAAAGCTTTTGATTTAAATAGTATCATGGAAGTTATCAAATTCTTTTATTTATAGAACATTCAACATTAACATCACAACCACATACTGACCATCATACTAACATCAGAATAATACATTCTTAACAAGCATCATCATATCCTCAAATCCCTTCATAAACTTTTCCAAAAGAAATACAAGAAATCACTTCATCATGTTTCTATTATCTAAATAAGATTGCAACTACTCAATCTAGGGAAAGCCTAGTGCACAAGCCGCAATATTGAAACAAAACTCTTTTAACTAGCTAGTACTAGAACATGGCAATCTCGAAAATAATTATGAGCATAGATTCAACATTCCACATCTTCTAACTTCAACATTATAAGCTCTATAAGACAAAGTTTCACAAGTCAATACATCAACCTTCCTCTATTTCTTTATACATATTTCAACAATTTAGCATGATAAAAGATAGATGAAACTAGCAATTGTGCATGCTCATAAAGTATCTAAATAAAGGACAGATTAAAGGTCAATATTACCAAGGCAATATTCCAACACCTCCTTACTTAATCATTCCAAACGGTCAGATTAATTACTAAAGACAAAAATAATTCAATTTGTCCAATAGGATAGAAATTTAAAAAATCATCATAATCATTCCAATTCTTTTTGCACACTCCTCAATAACTCCATGAGTTCCAATCATGTATAGACAAATTCTTAATCATAGTTCTTCAAGAAACTATTACAAGGCAATATCAAATTAATCAACTACACTTCCGAGGATACTAGTTGAAATTAATTATGCACCACACTAACATCTCAACTTGATAATTCATACCTTATGAATTAATTTATATGATTACCACCTTCCTACTTAATCATAACAAAACACCACAAAGGGTTTTAACTCTCTTTCAGAAAGGAGAGGAATTAAACTTCAACACTCGAAATAATCTAAAAGAAATACGTAGATCCAAGGCGTTAACATATTAATGAGTTTGTAACATAAAACTTTCATTGATAAAAAATATCAAGCGAACCAACGAGTCATGATTCACAACAAGACAAAATTCCCACAAAGGGACAATCCTTGCAAATCAACAATATTCACAAGCAGCAAGAGCGTCTCAATAGTCCGAAAAACAATAATTGCTTCAAAGGACAAGTAGAGACCAATTACAAACCCTCAACTGCAATGAACCGCTATCTCAAGAGAAATTCATTAACCACAATAGGCCAAGAATTGGCCAGAATCAACTTAAGAAAGATAGCAACTTTTCTAAAGAAACTCACTCACAACATCTGCAACTAAGTTACCCAAGGTAGCTACACCGCTATCCCCAAACTGCGAACAGTGGTAAGATCTGGCAATACCAAGGCAGCAACTACAACCTCTACATCTTATCATTGACTATCATCAGTCATAACAGTCATAGGAGTAAATCATAATCATACAAGATCATCTCATAACGTAAATTATCAATACAACATGTCAGAAGCATAAATACAATGCTTGACCCATCCCATCCTAATGTGTACCAGTGTGTCAATTTAATAATTTAATTACCAAGGACCTAACGCCTGCTCTGATACCAACTGTAACACCCCAGGACCCACATTACCCTAGGATGCTACTAAAACCACTCCACAACTAGCCAATTTACAAGATAAATTAAACTGGCAACAATTACTAAACAAAATAGTATAAGCGGAAGCATAAACAACTAAGGAATAACATGATAGTGATAACAATTCAACACTTAAAACAACCTCCAACATTTTAATCTAAAACATAATTCACAAATTTAACATTATTAAGATAATGTAAACAAAGCTATGCAAAGGTCTAGAATCCTTTCAACTTTATTACAGCATAAAAATATGATTCACGTGCATCAGTGTAGTGCCGCTCTACCCTTCCCATGTATGCTCAAAGTCCACCTGTAGGGAGGGGAAACAAGGGTGAGATAAAATCTCAGTAAGCAAACTGTTTAGCAGGCTAATTAAACTACAATAGTTTAATCATCAATATTTAATCTTCTACAATTAACAATGTTTATATCCTCAACCTCAAATCACATCAACGACGGTAAAGCATTAGCAAATAAATCTTATTTGACTACTTTAAAACCTCAACCACTACTACTACCAAAGACAATAAATTATATGTATGTTTTATTTCAATACTTTATTATTTCTCACATCCACAATTGCTAACAACAATTACTATAAGAGAAAAGAATCTCATGCCACAATTACAACCCTTACCCTACACAAGGGACGAACCCCATTCTACGACCACATCCACATTCCTCATACGACAAGTAGCTCAAATGAGCCAATTCCACATTACAACTATGAAGTTGTATATTCCACATTACAACTATAAAGTTGAATATTCCACCAAAATAACTTCACCACAATACATTGCATAGGTATGCAAATGATCTTTCCACAATGCAATGCATATGAATGCTTTCATGCTATGCTCCACATCACTCTTTCCCAGCAGGAGAAGAGGTGCATTGTATTACGGCAATATACGATGCTGTACCGGTACGGTCGCGGCTAGGTGCGGTGACATCCACATATGCAAATGTCATGATATGATATAAATGATATGATAATCATAAACCACATGAATTCCAACCACAAAGGAGCACAACATTCTCACAACATATCCACAACCACATATTTGTTTTCATACTCCGCATTAGCACACTAAACAAATTTTCACATGATTACGAGCAATTTATCCAAACATATCAATTGATAAAAAATTGCTACAACCACTACCACAGGTATTCACTAAGAATACTACCACTTAGACCACAATATACTCGTAAAGGTTTCTACCCCACAACTATATAAATTCATAAGAAAAATCCCGCATATCCACAATTAATCCATCAAGATCATAAGCAATTGAATTCATAAAAATACTACCATCTGAACCACGTTAAGGAAGCATGTAACAAAGACATAGCATTACCAATTAATAGAATTAATTAGCGTGAAGGTAGAATAATTAACGAGTTAAACAATACCACAACCGCTACGTTTACTTGCCTCAACCGTTGAAGTGCAGTAGTGAGAGACCATGTGGAGGTCATCCCGTGTGTATGATGAGTAATTGACATCGGTTTAGAAAAGTCGAGTTTGAGTCGGTTGGTTCGGACCAAGACGTTGCGTGGTGTAACGAGCTCGGTCGGACTTGGTCAAACTTGGTCGTATGGGATTAGGATGTATATTCTGATGATTCGACGGGTTTGAACTTTATTATGCCTATATGTATCGTGCGGTGCTATTTGATGTGTTTCTTGTCTGTGCTGACTGCAGGACGTCGAGGCGGAGTCGTGGCGAGACACGGGGTGACCGGACTAGACGCAGGTGGCGTTGAGGTCAGAACGGTCGAGATATGTCGAAGACGGCGTGGACTCGAGGTGGTTGCGAGTTGTGGACATCAAGGAGCGCGGAAGCTTCCCGGAAGGTGCAGGAGGGGCGAATCGGTAATTTCGCAAGGCTGCACAAGCGGGAGATGGCTCCGTTAGGGCTTAGCCCGCGTAACGGGTTGGAGACCCGTTAGCCAAGGGCTATAAATAGAGGTGAGGGGCTGCATACCCCTTAGGACACTTGAAGGTTTTTTTGTGCATTTGCTCTCCATTTTGTGTGTTCCTCCCAAGAAGCATGTGAGGCTCTTGGTGTTTTTGAGGATTGAGAGGGAGAGGATGGATTGAGTCTTGTAATCATTCCTCTTGTTCTAATGTCTATGCGTATGGGGACTTAGTTTGAGTTCTTGAGAGAGATGAGCTGAGATGTAAACCTTTTTAAATCTTGTATGTTTCCGTCTTGATTTTCAAAAATCACTGTGGAAGTTCTTTTGAGTCTGTGCATCTCTCGTGTTTTCCCTAGTTCGTGTCTCTCTAAGTTGTTTTGAGCAAGTAGCACTGTTCCTTTAGTTTGTCTCGGTAAGAAGTTTGGCATGTTTATCGTTTCTAGTCCCTCTGCAGATTCTTTGCTCACAAAGTGTTGCGTTCTTTCAAGTTGGAAGCGAGTTTCTTATCTCAATCGGTCATGTATCTCGGTGGTTTTGATTTTTGAAGAAGTTTTCATTCCAAATCTTTTAGACTTCATTTTGTTTCAAAGAATCGCATGAGCGGTCCGCATCCGTGGCATTTGATCCTTGTGTTTTGTGTAGCTGCTATTAGGCTTTAACTGGTTATCTTCTACGTCTTTGTAGTGGTTAAAACTTTTAGTTTTTCTAGTCCGTAGCTTTTCGGGTTTCTCTGCTTTCTTCTGCTTTCAAGCAGACGAGGTTTGGTAGTCTTTGTGATTGCTTTTTCAGTCACTTTCTTTTGTTTTGGGTAAAGCCTCGGACCGAATGTTATTTGCTAGCGATTACTCTGTTTGTCTTGGTTTTCTTGACAATACATATACTCATCAGTACATCCGGTTTTCGTTGATCTACCGATTGCTCTCATCAAATTGTTTGATCTACCTTGAGTCAAAACTGCATTTTCTTCTCACCGAGATCTATTTGTTGTTTAGTTTGGAGGCTAGTTCAAGTGACCTAAGAAAATCACAAAACTTCTTTCGGCATTGCAACTAGCTTTCCTTTTTCTTTGCCGTGGCGACAATTTCAGCGATTTCTTTTGCCATGACAGCAGTCTCAGCGACTTCCCTTGCTGTGGGCAGCTGCAGCTAGCTTTCAGTTTCCTTTGCCGTGGTAGCAGTTTTCAGCAGAGACCTTCGCCGTGGTAGCAGTTCTCGCAGTGAAGTGCATTCCTGCTTTGTTCTGTCTGCTGGCAGCAAAAACAGCGTTTGTTTTGCCGTGACAGTATTTGAGGCGAGTTTATTTACCGTGGCAAGTCTTTTCTGTTGTTTCTTTGCCGTGGTAATATATTACTACAGGTTCTTTGCCGTGGCTATTTTTTTAGTATGATTTCTTGCTCTCAGCAATCAGAATATTAGTTTCTTGCTTCATAGCTTTTACATAGCTATTGAAGGAGAAATTAGTGCGAATACTCGGGGGCCATTTTTAAAGGCACCATTCACCCCCCCTCTGTTGCCATTTCCGATCCTACAATTGGTATCAGAGCCGGTTAGCTCTTCTTGATAGATCTTTAACCGGTCTCAAGAGACATGGCGACGGACAAGTATTCCACCAAGCCTCCGGTCTTTGATGGCCTGGATTACCCCTTCTGGAAGAGCCGAATGGAAACATACATCCGTGCTCGTGGGTATGCCATCCGCGGAAGGTGAAGGTTCGATTTGTTGTTCCGCCGATGAGAACATCAATGCCGGAATATAGGCGATGTTGAGGCAAACGCAAGGGCAAGGAACATCATCATTCGTGGATTGAGCGAGCGAGTTTGATCGCATCTCTCACCTGTCGTCCGCCTTCGATATTTGGACGACCCTCGATGCTTACCATGAGGGCACCACCCAAATAAAGGCGGTGCAGACCGATTCAGCGCGAATCTGACAAATTCGAGATGCTTGTCAAGCGAGTCCCTTGACTAGTGCTTTTCTCGCTTTCACAAGATTTTGAGCAACCTCCGAGCCGTCGGTCTCACATACTCCGACTCGGATAACGCCGACAAATGCTTTCAGCACTCGATCTTGGGTTTAGGAGATGAAGGTGACTACCATCAAGGATACCACGGACCTCTCGACCCTGACTCTTGATGCGCTTTACTCGCGCCTCAAGACTCACGAGATTGACATAGTCTCTCGTCGGTCGAAGTCACAATCGATGGCGTTAGTCACTGATCCCGCTTCTAGATCTTCTTCTGCTGAGCCGATATGTGGATTCTCCCTTCGCTCTCGTGACATAAGCGATGATCGGTTAGAGCGACTGCGGATGAACAGCTAGCCCTCCTAGCGTGAGATTTTCTCATGCCTACAAGAGGAGGAGGGATGGTAAAGAGAAGGTCCCGTGATTTGCTTGAGTGTGGTGGCCCCAACCACATTCGGCAACCGCCCCAAGCGGGAAGGGCAAACCGACTTGGCGGTTCGGCAAGAATGACTACATCAACAAGAACCGCAACACGAAGCCCTCAGCACCTGTTCAAGGCAAGAAGAAGTTCCGCGACTTTGGGAAGGCGAAGAAGCTCTTCCACCGCGCCCTCCCCGCCTTCGACGACCTCGACCTCAGCGAGGTGGAGGGATGGAGCGACGACGACGGGACGGGTGATCAAGTACCCAAAGATGGTGATGACTTCTCCGGCATGTGCTTCATGGCCCTTGAGGGCGAACTGAGCGACAGCGAGCTCTACTCCGACTCCGACGAGGTATACCCATCTTACAACCAGCTTAATGATGCCTTTCTTAAGCTAGGTAAATTTCATGCTAGATCTAGAGCTAGATGTAGCGAGTTGGAGAAGGAAGTAGATAGACTATCACGGGAGCTTACTTCACTTATATCTGCTCCCTCCCGTGACGAATGTGATACATGCCCTGCTTTGATTGGTGATATGGAGAAGTTAAGGACTTCTTATGATAGTGTGACCTCTGAACTAGATATTCTTAAGGTGGAGAATGTTAGTCTGCTTGCTGGACTAAAAATAACTAGGATTGTTGTTCCTTCATCTACTATTGAGACTACTTCTTGCACCTCATGTGAGGATAAGGACAATGCTTTTAGAGGTCTTTACATTATGCTTCTCGATCTGCCCGAGACTTTTGAAAGTTGTAATAATTTGAAGATGAACCTAAAACGGGCAGATCATAAAATTACTGAATTGCATGCTTCCCTTTAGAGCCTATTGTTTCTTGTACCAACTGTCCTAAATTAACCTTTGAGCTTGAATCGATTTCTAAGCAATTTCAAGAGATGGTTGATCATAACAAGAAAATGGCTAAATTTGCTACTAAGGATCCTGTTAGCTCACCATGCAATAGTTGTAATAAACTAAAATCTGAATTGATTGCATTAGATGAAAAATGTGTGAAGCTAACTAAGGATCTACTAGAGAAGCCACCTTGACTTGTAATGTGATTCCGAGAAGGGGAGGAGCCCTGTGGTAAGGTGGAGACGCTTAGCGACGTGAACCAAGCGGCTAGTAGTAGGACTGTCCCTTCGTAGCCTACCGTGCACAAGCCATTCTTTCCTCTACTGTTGGTTCTTCTTCTGCTCCCTAACCTTCTGCTGTCTCTTCTCCTCACTGCTCTTCTTGTGCCTCTCTCTTTCGGGAGTATCAGTACCTTATGAATACTCTCGAGAAATTTGTAGGAGGCAAGAAGAAACTCAATCTTATTCTAGACCAATCAAAGATTTGCAAGTTCAATCAGGGTCTAGGATATGATTTCCGTGAGGATGTGAGGAAGCATCCACCTGTCGTGCTCAGACCCATAGCCGCAGGTGTGATTGAGGTCAAGCCCAAGAACAAGAATGTTCAATTTAAATCGTGGGCTTTGTCCAAAGGATTTCGATAGCAAGGTGATTTCACTGCAGCTTGACCTCTCGGCGAAGCCATCTCATGCTACCGCCCTCGGAAGGTGAAGTATCATTGCACCTTCATCGGAAGGATGGACATTTGATTGACCACTGCTTCAAGCGCGCCAAGATTGCGCGAAGAGACCGTGTTGAGTCTCTTAGGCGTATTCAGGGTCAGCCCCAGACCTTGAGTGCACCTAAGACCAACACGAGGTCTAGGCTTGCTACTGTTGGTAGCTTTGGGCAGCATCGAGGACTTGGTTCTTCCGAGTTTTCTGTTTTTCGTCCTCATGCTCCCTCTGGTCGTGACTTCCGCCGTTCTGAGGGTAGATCTCGCTTTTCCCATCGAGATGCGCACCGCGGCGTGATCGACTTCCGCCGGCGCCGACTCGCTCTTCCGTAGCGGTCGGACCCAAGAGCGACTTCAGTCTCGCACACGGACCTTCCGCTTTGAGCGACAGAGAGCGTATGGTAGTTAGAGGTCAGCGTGTGTGACTACTTCTTCTGCTCGACGTGTGACTCAGTATTGGGTTCCAAAATCTATTTTGATTTATCCCAGTACTGAGACTTTGCTCTCTTGTTGACTCAGGCTCGCCGGGCAGGGAAGGGAAATGTTTGGCTCGTAGACTCCGGGTGTTCACGACACATGACCGGAGATTCCCGTTGGTTTTCTTCCCTTGCCCGTGCTCCAGGTGATGAGACGATCACCTTCGGAGATGCTTCATCTGGGCGCGTCATCGCCAAAGGTGCAGTGCGCGTTAATGATTCTTTCATTTTGAAAGATGTTGCCTTGGTTAGTAAGCTGCAGTATAATTTGCTTTCCGTTTCTCAGTTTACTGATGACGACTTTGAGGTGTGTTTTAAGAAAAACATTTGCAAAATTCTTGATTCTTCTGTAGTCCGGTTTATGGATTTCTCGTTTTGGGAGGATCTTTCGTGCTGATATTTCTGAGTCTTCTGGTGATCCTCTCAGGTGTTTAGTTGCTTCTGAGTCCCGCGACCTTTCCTTCTGGCATAGGAGACTTGGTCATATTGGATTTGACCATTTGACCCGAGTTAGCGGCCACGATCTCATTCGTGGTCTGCCGAAACTCAAGATGGTCAAAGATCTTGTTTGCGCTCCATGCCTAAGGCACGGCAAGATGGTTACCGCTTCTCATCCTTCGGTCACAGTTACTATGACCGATGCACCAGGATAGCTGCTCCACATGGACACAGTTGGACCAGCTCGAGTGCAGTCAGCAGGAGGGAAGTGGTATGTTCTCGTCGTGGTCGATGACTATTCGAGGTACTCTTTGGTGTTTTTCTTAGCCTCGAAGGATGAGACGTTTTCACATTTTCGAGGTCTTTTCAGTAGGATTTCTGTTGAGCTTCCAGGTGCCTTGCGTGCGATCCGCAGTGACAATGGCACAGAGTTCAAGAACTCCAACTTTGAGAGGTTCTGTGATGAGACAGTGTAGAGCACCGTTCTCTTCTCCGCACGTCCACACGCAGAATGGCGTCGTGGAGAGGAAGAACCGTACCTTGGTCGAGATGGCCGGACGATGCTCGATGAATACTCTACACCATGAAGTTTTGGGCTGAGGCTATAGCCACCGCGTGCCATGTTTCGAACAGAGTTTTTCTCAGGGCACACTTGCACCGCACTTCTTACGAGTTGAGATATGGGCGAAAGCCCAGTGTTTCTCATTTTCGTGTGTTTGGTTGCAAGTGTTTTATTCTGAAGTCCGGGAACCTAGATAAGTTCGAGTCATGTTCTTGTGATGGACTCTTTCTAGCTACTCGACTTCGTCGCGGGCCTATAGGGTGCAGGCTGCGAGTCTAGTAAAATGGTAGAGACACGTGAGGTGACTTTCAATGAGGCGGTCAGGGACTAGGCCCGACATCTCGAGTTCTTTAGAGCGATCGAGACCATCTTCGTGGATGATGAGGACGATGGAGACGAGGGTTGTCTACCTGATCCAGTCCCTCATCCACCCCTTGAGGTGCCTTCTTCCACAGCACCTCAAGGTGATCAGCCCATGCCTTCTGCTTCTTCTGGAGCTAGTGGCTCTGTTCCTACCTCGTCAGCTCACGAGGTAGAGGCCACGTCTTCATCTCATCCTGGACCTCCCAGACATATCCAAAAATCTCATCCTTCAGAGCAGATCATTGGAGACCTTTTTGAGCGAGTTACTCGCTCAAAATCGCCATGTCACTCTTTTGTCTCCATTCGCCTTTGTTGCCTCCTTCGAGCCCAAAGGCGTTTGTCATGCTCTTCTTGATGAGTCTTGGGTCAATGCCATGCATGAGGAGCTAGAGAGTTTCGAGAGAAACAAGGTCTGGACGCTTGTTGAGCCCCCTCGCGGTCACAATATCATTGGGACCAAGTGGGTGTTCAAAAACAAGCAAAGTGTGGATGGGGTAGTCATTGAAACAAGGCTAGGCGGTTGCTGTGGGTACTCCTGGTTGAGGGTCTAGATTTCGAGGAGACCTTTGCCCTGTAGCTAGACTTGAGGTCATTAGAATTTCGCTTGCCTTTGCGCTTCTAAGGGTTTCAAGCTCTACCAGATGGATGTCAAGAGTGCCTTTCTCAATGGTTTTATTGAGGAAGAAGTCTATGTGAGACAGCCTCCAGGTTTCGAGAACCCTAAATACCCTAGTCATGTCTACAAGCTTTCCAAAGCGTTGTATGGACTTAAGAGCTCCTAGAGCTTGGTATAAGAGGTCAAGTCCTATCTTTTGAGGCATGATTTCGAGATGGGTAAAGTTGACAAGACATTGTTCATTCGCCGGCTTGGTAATGACCTTCTGCTCGCCCAAATTTATGTCGATGACATTATCTTTGGCGGCTCTTCTCATGCTTTAGTTTCACAGTTCTCGGATGTCATGAGCACCGAGTTTGAGATGAGCATGATGGGTGAGTTGACCTTCTTTCTTGGCTTCCAGATTAAGCAGACTCGGGAAGGTACTTTTCTGTATCAAGGCAAGTACACTCGTGACCTCCTGAGATGCTTCGATATGAGCGATGGTAAGCCAGTATCAACTCCGATGGCTTCTACAGCTTCACTAGACCCAGATGAGGACGGCGAGCCAGTTGATCAAAAGGAGTTCAGAAGTATGATTGGCTCCCTCTTGTACCTCACAGCCTCGAGACCAAACATACACTTCTCCGTGTGTCTGTGTGCTCGTTTTCAGGCTTCTCCTCGCGTGTCTCACCGCCAGGCGGTGAAGCGCATCTTTCGGTACCTTCGAGCTACCATTGACTATGGTATCTGGTACTCTTCCTCATCCTGTCTAGCCTATTCGGATGCAGACTTTGCGGATCAGAGGATAGATAGGAAGAGCACCGGGCACCGCCGGTTCATTGGCACTTCTATCGTTTCCGGTCTTGAGCGGTCCATTGTTGCACGTCCACCGCAGAGGCCGAGCACGTTCTGCAGCCGATTGTTGTAGCCATGTGCTTTGGATGGTCTCGACTGCGGGACTTTGGGTTAGCTATCGATCGTGTTACGCTCTTCTGCGATAACACTTCGCGATTAGCATTGCTAAGAACCCGTGCAAGCATTCTCGGACCAAGCACATCGATATCAGATATCACTTTCTTCGAGACCATGTAGAGAAGGGTGACATCGTGCTCCAGTTTGTGGAGAGTGACAACCAGTTGGCTGATATCTTCACCAAGCCTTTAGATAGCACGAGGTTTTCAGCTCTGCGGGGAGAGCTTGGGGTGGTTTGTCCTTATGGACTGTTGTGAGGGGAGCTTTGGGCTTTCTTGCTTTATCATATTAATTATGCTTCGTCCCTCATTGTTGCATTGCATCCGTGGGTGCATTGGGTTTAGTCCTTCCAAGATAGGTTAGAGTGTGTCTCTTGCTGAATTGCTTAGACTTCTTACTCTTATCTTGTGCTTCTAAGATAGCTGTTTCTTATCTCACTAGGTTGAGCTCACTCACTTCTTGCGATCTAGCGGTCGGGCCTCCCTCGGCAGAGCAGTGCGTGTTTGCTCTTTAGTGTGTGCTTTTACCGTCAGCCACTTGTCCTGGAGTCATATGGGGTAGATAAGAGTCAGTCTAAGTCATTAGTTTTCTCTATCTTATCTATGCTTTAAGGACTGCACTTCTTGATTTATTTGCCAGCTTCTCATTTTATTGCTTTGGTTCAGGGGGAGTTCATTTGGGAGCTTCGCGACTTAATATTGACTTAACTCAACTTGAACTAAAAGCTGCATCACATGTTGAGGGGGAGCTGGATTTTCTGCATGTCTTTCTGCATTATAATATAACCACATTGAGCCTTGATTATTATCCGGATATGACATGCTTACAATACTTTACACCTTGCCATGACTTGTGCTTATTTGCTATATTTATCATGACTTCATATGTGTAAACTAGCTTGTGCCATGATAAGTTAATTAAACTTGCTCAATTTGAACGAAAACTTGTCATGTTAGTACTTGAGATCAGTCTTTCTTGAGCTATCTTTTTATGATCCATGCCATGTTAAATAGGCTGAGTTGAGCGTTGAATCTCTATAGAGTCTTAGGCGAAATTGTTTTAGTCTCTTGATGATGCATAGGTTAGTACAATCATTTCAAAAGCAAAAGATCTCTTTTGTGCGAAAAACCGATCTCACCAATTCTTTCTCATGAGACGGCTTGCCATTGCACTAGGCATGAACTCAGGGGGAGTTTTGGATGACCAAGATCATTTCCTTAAGCTTCTCGCTTGGAATGATCGCATAAGGCTTGAGATCTAGCACAAGATTTAACAAAAATCTGGTTGGAAACGACCATAAGTTTCATAAGAAAATGTGTCATTTGTGCTCGATTTGCTTAAGTTACAAAAGAACCAAGTACTTGAACCAATGTTTCCTTCTTGAGCATATAACACTCTATTTGGACTCAACTGTAGCTTCTTGGTTCCGCTTAGCTTATTGACATGGCCTGCATCATCCTTGGATGTCTCTAGCTAGACTTTGCTCATTGATGACTTAATTTGTTCACAAATTGCACTATAATTTAGATTGTCATCTCTTTGGTTTAGCTGGCATATACATATCTTGTCATGATCTAGATAGCCTTTATTGAGTTATGGCTTGGTGTAATCCTTAATGGTCATTTTGGATAATTCTCATGGCTCTAAATGCTTAGAATAATCAAATTTCAGCCATTTCATCCATTTCATCCATTTACATGACTTATTCTCCTTCTTACATCCTTGATGTGTTTATTGCCAAAAGGGGGAGAATAGTGGTAGAAAAAGCCATTTTAGGCCATCTTGGGAGCTGAGGAAAATATGTTCTTTCTTTTCCTCCTTGTGTCGACATGGTCATTAACATCACTTTCTTCCTTTGGACCATGTTTGACTTCTTTCTTGCTTTTCAAACTCAATTTCATGCTTTTTCTGGGTTTGTCAATATACTCATCAAGGGGGAGATTGAGAGACCATGTGGAGGTCATCCCGTGTGTATGATGACTAATTGACATCGGTTTAGAAAAGTCGAGTTTGAGTCGGTTGGTTCGGACCAAGACGTTGCGTGGTGTAACGGGCTCGGTCGGACTTGGTCAAACTTGGTCGTATGGGATTAGGATGCATATTCTGATGATTTGACGGGTTTGGACTTTATTATGCCTATATGTATCGTGCAGTGCTATTTGATGTGTTTCTTGTCTGTGCTGACTGCAGGACATCGAGGCGGAGTCGTGGCGAGACACGGGGTGACCGGACTAGACGCAGGTGGCGTTGAGGTCAGAACGGTCGAGATATGTCGAAGACGGCGTGGACTCGAGGTGGTTGCGAGTTGTGGACAGCAAGGAGCGCGGAAGCTTCCCGGAAGGTGCAGGAGAGGCGAATCGGTAATTCGCAAGGCGCACAAGCGGAGATGGCTCCGTTAGGGTGTGGCCGCGAACGGGTTGGAGACCCGTTAGCCAAGGGCTATAAATAGAGGTGAGGGGCTGCATACCCCTTAGGACACTTGAAGGTTTTTTTTGTGCATTTGCTCTCCATTTTGTGTGTTCCTCCCAAGAAGCATGTGAGGCTCTTGGTGTTTTTGAGGATTGAGAGGGAGAGGATGGATTGAGAGTCTTGTAATCATTCCTCTTGTTCTAATGTCTATGCGTATGGGGACTTAGTTTGAGTTCTTGAGAGAGATGAGCTGAGATGTAAACCTTTTTAAATCTTGTATGTTTCCGTCTTGATTTTCAAAAATCCTGTGTGGAAGTTCTTTTGAGTCATGCATCTCTCGTGTTTTCCCTAGTTCGTGTCTCTAAGTTGTTTTGAGCAAGTAGCAGCTGTTCCTTTAGTTTGTCTCGGTAAGAAGTTTGGCATGTTTACTGTTTCTAGTCCCTCTGCAGATTGCTGCTCACAAAGTGTTGCGTTCTTTCAAGTTGGAAGCTGAGTTTCTTATCTCAATCAGTCATGTATCTCAGGTGGTTTTGATTTTTGAAGAAGTTTTCATTCCAAATCTTTTAGACTTCATTTTGTTTCCAAAGAATCTGCATGAGCGGATGCGCATCCAAGTGCATTTGATCCTTGTGTTTTGTGTAGCTGCTATTAGGCTTTAATCGGTTATCCTCTACGTCTTGTAGTGGTTAAAACTTTTAGTTTTTCTAGTCTGTAGCTTTTCAGGTTTCTCTGCTTTCTTCTTCTGTTTTCGGCAGCAGGTTTGGTAGCTGCTGTGATTGCTTTTTCAGTCACTTTCTTTTGTTTTGGGTAAAGCCTCTGGACCGAATGTTATTTGCTAGCGATTACTCTGTTTGTCTTCGGTTTTCTTCGGCAATACATATACTTACTGTACATCCGGTTTTCTGTTGATCTACCGATTGCTCTCATCAAATTGTTTGATCTACCTTGAGTCAAAAACTGCATTTTCTTCTCACTGAGATCTATTTGTTGTTTAGTTTGGAGGCTAGTTCAAGTGACCTAAGAAAATCACAAAAACTTCTTTCGGCAGCTGCAGCTAGCTTTCCTTTTTCTTTTGCCGTGGCAGCAATTTCAGCGATTTCTTTTGCCATGACAGCAGTCTCAGCGACTTCCCTTGCTGTGGGCAGCTGCAGCTAGCTTTCGATTTCCTTTGCCGTGGTAGCAGTTTTCAGTGAGACCTTCGCCGTGGTAGCAGTTCTCGCAGTGAAGTGCATTCCTGCTTTGTTCTGTCTGCTGGCAGCAAAAACAGCGTTTGTTTTGCCGTGACAGTATTTGAGGCGAGTTTATTTACCGTGGCAAGTCTTTTCTGTTGTTTCTTTGCCGTGGTAATATATTACTACAGGTTCTTTGCCGTGGCTATTTTTTTAGTATGATTTCTTGCTCTCAGCAATCAGAATATTAGTTTCTTGCTTCATGTAGATCACATATTTTTATTTTGATCATACCTAGGTGTAACTTAATGCACAAAACAGAGGAAGTTCTACGTTCGTCGATCGACGAGAAGATTAAATCCGTCCCAACAACAAGTACATGGGTCCAAAAAATATAATTTTTATAAAAAAGCTAGATTTCTGAATTCCCTACAACTTTCTCAATTGCGACCACAATCATAAAAATCATTTACTACCCCCTAAATCACAGTTGAACAACAATCTATCCCAATCTGCTCCCCTGACAGACAGCGGTATTCCCGACCCTGCTATGCCCAGATCCCAAGCGAAAAGTTCTGAACAAAATATAGCAAATGGGCTTCGAAGTCGGTTATAATTTTCCTTTTGGGAAGATCTACAGGAAAAATAGTTTCATGGGTCGAAACAGCAAAGCAGACACATTCTGCGAATCAATCTCTGAGTGACGGCGGGTAATCTCTATTCAGGCAATCAATCTATTAATTCCCTTCAAATTCCATGCCAAGAACCCTAATTACTCCATAAAATAGAGGGTTTGGGATGGGGAAAAATTACCTAAATGATCCCTTGGGATCATCCCTCTTCTTCTCCTCCTTCTCTTCTTCTTCCTTCTCTTCCCTTTCTTCTCTTCCCTTTCTTTTTCTCCTTGGCTCCAATGGCAGCAGCAGTTTTGGGGAGGGGGAGGCGCCAATCTACAGGGGGGTGGTGGCCAAAGGGTGGAGGGAGAGGGGGGAATTGACTAGGGTTAGAAAAGAGGGGGGTGTGGCCAAGCAAGGGGGTGCGGCCACCCCCTTGGGCCTTGGCCCAGGGCGGTCGGCCCACTCCCCAGTCAGCCCACTCTGGGTTTTTAATTTAATTTTTAATGTATTTTATTCATTTTACACTGTTCCACAATTTATATTTTTTCTTCCTGCGATTTACCGAAAATCGGCGACTCCGCGATTATTTTAAAGTCGACGCCGAAACGACGTTCAGGGTATTACAATGGCGTCGGCCCATGAAGCCCTTCACCATGAGAGGCTCCTGTTGTAGAGGTAGCCCCATCTAAGCTCAGTCGGCCTGTTAGGAGGTTACTAAGCCCAAAGATGGGACATGTACAAGGACATCAATGCCCTTAGGAGGGATACTTTGGTGTAAGAGCATAATTGTAAATACTCCTCATGTGAATATATATACGTGCCATCCAGGCCATGGGGGGACCCTAGGGCATTTCTCGCCTAACTCTACACTACCATACTCTCTTTTTGTTTGGTATGTAGCCACAACAGGTGCCTTGGATTCTAATTTGTGTAGTTGCTTGGGATCTTGCTTTGATTTATGGAGTTACTTTGATCAGATCATGGAGGTCTCAGGGACATCGCACGTGCAGCGGGAGATGACGACAACGAGGGTGTGTTCAATCTGGCTTTTTGGGCGGCTTCAGCTTCTGGCTTCTTAGTCGAGAAGCTAGAAGTGGATCAAATGGATCAGCTTTTGCACCAGTTTTTGGAAGCATCTTCTTTGCCCAGCTTTTATCCCCATCCCCTCCTTGACATCGCGTCAGTCGCTCCCATCCACTCACTCACACCCATCAGTTGCTCTAGGATTCCTACTACATCATCGTTGCACCTTGGAGTGCTGGCGCCCCATTGGATTTGGTTGCCACCTTTCCTCCAGCCTACCCTGCCAGATCCACCCTAGATCAGCTCTAGCTCGACCGCCAGCCGAGCGTTGTTGCTAGTTTGCCTCCTCCATGTCTGGTGAGCTTTGTGCATCATCCGGCGTGTACTTCGAGCTTGGCACCTTTGGCCACCTCCGAATCCTCGTCCGGTTGTGCCTCCTCCTCTTCTGGATCCACATTGTCCTCAGTCTCCACTTCTGTACTCGTGTCAAATTGTGCATCCAACATTCCACTGCCATCGGACGTTGCCTCCCCCTACATCTATGAGCCTTAGGTTCGCGCTACCTCCCTCATGATGTGAGAGGCTCTCCTACATGCCATCTATCCCGATGTCACTGAGGTAGTCTCCCCTGTTGTTGCTGAGGCAGTCATATGCGCTGTCTCCCCTGCTGTCACTAATTCCATCCTGGGGAACGCCTCCCCCTCTAGGATCAAGCCTCCGCTGTGCGCCTCCGTGGTACGTCCTCTGCCTCCCATCCATGCTCAATTTCAATATGCATCAACCAATTTTCATGATGCACTTGGAGTTATATTTGGTTATTTTCGCCACAACATCATGGCCAATTGGTTTCAATATTTTCCTCTAGAAAGCATGAGTCCTTTTTCGTATTGTTGTTGATGTATTTAGATGGACAAATCAAAGTTGCCCTTAGCCATGTGGAACGATGTTGCACACTTAGCCATGCTAGAGATTTGCCATGAGGAGGTGGCGGCGAACAACCAACCAATGGGCTGTCTCAACAAGAGAGGATATCAAAATCTCATTAGGAAGTCCAAAGAATGCCCTGGTAGAGATTACAGAAAAAAATAGTTCAAGAAACATTGGATGCATTGAAATGCGACTATGCACAATGCAAAACTTTTATTGAATGCCTTCGGTTTAGGAATTATTCCTAACACGGGGTCGATAGCCTCAAGTGACGGTTGGTGGGAGCAGTAGAACACAGTAAGTACACATTCGCATTATTTCTTTGTAAAATGTGTTTATGCCTACTATTGTACTAAAAGTTTGTTGTGCTTTCGTTGCAGGAAATGCGAAGCTATGACAAGTTCAAGAATGATCCGCTACTTAACGAGGAGGTCTTGGACTTCATCTTTGGCGGTGCAATGTGCACGAATGAACAAGCGTTCATTCCTAGAGCCAGCGGGGGGAAACCTTGACGTGAGCTCGAACATCAACACTGCTGAGTAAGACATTGGCTCATCCAACACATCATGCAAGAATCCCTCGAAGGGGAGGAGCTGCATATCTCTGCTTGACATGCCAGATAGGGAGAAATCAAAGAGTAACTGGGTGAATGACGCAATTGAGCGCCTCATTGATCTGTACAAAAGGTCACTAGCAAGCCATCCATCGGTCACAACCCCTTCTACTGGCCAGCCCGATCAAGCTTGCCAGGAGGTACACAACCTATTTGACTTGGTCAAAGTGGACAACTATGACAAGTGTAGCGATGAGTACTTCTATGCCTCCATCCTGTTCATGAAAAAGGAGTACGAGGATGTGTTCCTCACGCTATCTACAAGGGAGAGCTGCATTGGATGGCTTCGTAGGGTTTGGTCACACATGCAGGGGTGATTTTGATTGTTTTTGGTCATAGCAATTTAGTAACTTCTCATGTTCATGTCTTGTCATGGTGGTTTAGTTACTTGATTGGTCAAGCTCGTATTCATGATTCATTTGTACTGTTACGTGCTTTGTAGTAATTTGTGTTTCATTTGGTCATATTGTTGAAACCTTCATTATTTACTTGTCATTGGTCCTGCATTAAGTAATTTGTGTTCCATTTGGTAATTGTTGTTGTCAGACTCAAGGCCTCAATATCTTGTGCAACCTAGTTATTGCATGATATGTGCAAACGTACTGACTTCTTGCTTCTCCTTCACATGTGTAGAGAACCAATGTCATGTGCTAGCCATGGCGATGATGGGCATGGTGTGGGAGACAAGCCTCCTTTTTTGGAGGTGGCGGTGCTTACATATCTACATGATCGGTCCGCATCGTCTTCTACGAGGCCTCGCAGAGAACCTGTAATGATAGGGTTGGAATGGGTCGACGAGCAGCTGGCCTTGTTTGACCTGTGCCACAACATGTTCAAAATGAGGAGAACATTGTTCCGCCTACTGCATAGCACACTGGTAATGAACTATGGTTTGCAGTCCTCAAGCGCTTAGAACGTTTTTGTGGACCGTTAGTGCACCGCAATTGAACTGTTAGGTAAAAAACCGTTGTGTGTACTCTTCTTTGACTGTGAGTGCAAAGTTTCATAAAGTGCTCGATTGTGTGTGCTGCATGACGATGGATAAAGTCAAATTTAGAGATCCTACTTTCAGTACCATGCATCCAAGGCTTATGAATGAAATGTTTTATTTATATTTCAATGGATGCTTTGAGGCTATCGATGTGACACACATTCTAGTCACGCTACGAAAGGAGGATCAACTTATGCACATGAATCGGCATATGTACACGAGTTAGAATATGCTGGTGGTGTGTGATTTTGACATGTGGTTCACCTTTGCTTGCGTAGGTTGGCCTGGGTCAGTGCATGACATGCGCATTCTAGTGGACACTTCGGTTGGTTTTGCACACATGTTCCTACATCCTCTCAAAAGTGAAACGCTTCAACATTACCACATTGTCTCCATATTACCTACATTATTTTTTTCTCCGACTCTTGCTTGTGTAATTTGTACGACAAGCAAGTACTACCTTGCCTACTTTGGGTATCCCAACAGGACCAGTTATTTGACGTTGTGCAGGAACAAGAGCTACCATGTAGCAGAGTTTGCTAGTGGCGGATGACTACGAGAACATAGGGAGACATTCAACTATCACTATTCGTCCCTCTGCAATGTTATTGAGCGTGCGTTCAACATTTGGAAAATGAAGTAGTGCATACTGCAAAACATACATGGGTATAAACCGGAGGTACAAAGTAAGATTATCACAACAACAATGGCCTTGCACAACTTCTTAATAGATAGTAGGTCCCAGGACATGGATGATGACAATCCGGCGTTGGCCGGGTAATATATAAGTGAGGAAGCAGACCTTAAGTTCTGATGGTGTGCTCATTCCATCAAGCGATGCTTACATGAATCATGTACGTGATGCCATCGCAGATGATCTAGTTGGGTGAGGCCATTTTGTCAGACCCAAGATTTTACTATCCGGAATCCTCTGTGATTTATTGCACTATTCCCTGGATCAGTAGATAGTACTCACAGATACAGAAAATAAATATCAAATACATACCATGCGAAAGCATAAATAAAATAGTAAACTTACACATGGGCTGATTAGGCTAAAATCATTAAATTACAGCAGCGGAAGAACGAAGCACACAGGTGGAACCCTTAGGACGTGCCCACAGGCAGCCAACTGGAGGTTCGCGACCTAGCCCTTGACATCTTCATCTTTTTTGTCATCATGACCAATGGTGTTGCTGAGGCGCAGTGATCTGGTTATTGACTCTGGATTTGTTGTAAGAGCGAGTGTGAGCACACTAACCACCGTGCTCCGCGAGCCAATACACAGAATGCAAATAAATAGTATGCATGGCTTATCAAAGGAAAGCTCGAGTTGCTTAATTTGCCAGAAATTGCTTTTGGGTAGCATTATTATTAAAATCATAGTATTATTGTTACTACCTAAAACTCCTCACGACGATTACCATAATTGACTTAATCCACCAAAGATACATTTTCTTTACTTACTGCTGTCTAAGACTTCATACAGCGGGAGACATCATTTATTTAATTCGCCGAACATACACTTTCTATATATATATATATATATATCTATTCGAATCCACCAATACCTTTGTATTCCGAATTCCTAATAATCCAAGTTCGTAATTGCTATTCACCAACTCCTCACCTCTGAAATTCTAATAATTCTCTAACATGATTACTTTTTAATCTACCGAAATCATTCGTAGCAGCACTTTCTAATAATTCAATCCTTTCTGCTAATGATCCAAAACCATAAATTGCTATTTTCATAATCAACCATTATTTATCCCTAACTAATTCATCAGTATTTCTCCACCAAGAATATCATTGATCAACTTTATATCCTAATTATCATATTTCCAAATTTCCACAAATTCAATTCGTCCATCTAGATCAAATCCTATAAATCTCATTGAACCCAGCAATTACCTTTACACTCATTTAATTCTCCAAAAATCATTTAAATCATCTATCTAGCCCATCTATTCATTTAGACTCCACCAATTTATTTTTCCTAGACTCCTTTCTATCATTCCCTTATTTATAATCGACATAAATCCACCAATCATTATTACGTATTTACCACAACAGTCATCTTCTTTACTTACGATTCTATTTAGTCTTCCTGACATTTTATTTTAGAAGTATTATCATTATTTGATTTTGAAATATAATACATAGAAATTCCCTGAGATTCAGCAGTTTAAACAAAAACATAATGTGTATGAGAATGCAATAACAGTAGTGATTCAGATTCCATCCACCGCTACATGGTATCTGCACTATATGCTTAATCCTTCAGCGTTATAGCCGCTTAACTTATCACTAGGACGACACTCAGGGCAACACAAATCTGGGCCTTCCGCGGCCTTTCACTTTTCCATTCCCACCCACAAAGTTGTTTTTGAAATAGAACTATATCTAGTTAAGTTCTCATGTCCACCCATAACCGTGGGCACAGCTATTCGAATAGTTTTGACTCTGCAGAGTTTGTACACTTTCACCATAAGAGACAATCAACTCGTTGCCCCACATGATTCCTTAGTTATGTGGTTGAGCAGACCATCACAGTGACTTTTCAAATTACCTCGCCCCTTCCATCATTTCACTCTATGGGTCGCTCCCACTTGCGGTGGGTCCTATACGTTGTGCGGGATGTCCTCCTTCTGAACCTCTCTAACAGTTGGCCTTACCCCTGCTAGCCCGCCACAGCAGAACTTCACCCTCCACGAGTGTCCCATTCAAGCCGTCACGCAGACAGCCGCTTGCACTACTCCACCACCCTCTCCTGTGAGAATGACTTTCAGGGTTCGGTAAGTCTACTAGGCCAAGTTGTATTTTACAGACTTGTGGTTGCACTATTTTACGTGGGAGGTCATGACAAGATTCGGTCCTTAGGGGTATCTGGGCAGTTCTACCACAAACCACTGAGAGACCATGTGGAGGTCATCCCATTGTGAGTGATGACTAATTGACATCTGTTTTCAAAAGTCGAGTTTGAGTCGGTTTGTTCGGACCCAGACATTGCTTGGTGCAACGGGCTCGGTCGGACTTTGGTCAAGCGAAGTCGTATGGGTTAGGATGTATATTATATTATTGCGACTTGTTTGATCTTGTTTATGCTATTTACACGTTCATGTATCGAGCGGTGCTATGTAACGTGTTTTCTTGTCTGTGTCCGCAGACGACGAGGCGAGTCGTGGCGAGACACGGTGGACCGGACTAGGCGCGGTGGCGAGGTCGAACGGTCATGAGGTGTCGAAGACGACGTGGACTCGACGTGTTGCGGGCGTGCGAGGCAAGGAGCGAAGCTTCCGGAAGGTGCAGGAGGGGCGAAACGGGAATTTCGCAAGGCTGCAAAGCGGGAGACGGCTCCGTTAGGGTTTAGCCGGCGTAACGGGTTGGAGACCCGTTAGCCAAGGGCTATAAATAGAGGTGAGGGGTTGCATACCCCTTAGGACACTTGAGAATGAGTTAGGGTTTTGAGAGCTCATCCATCTCCTTGTGTGTGCTGTGTTCCTCCCAAGAAGCATGTGAGGCTCTTGGTGTTCTTGAGGATTGACAGAGTGGGTGTAAGAGTTAGGGTTTCATTTGGTTCTCTCTTTGTGCGTGTGTAGCAGTTTGAGAGAATGGGTTGTATTGACTGTGAATTATCTCTTAATCATTCCTCTCTTTGACTCTTTATGAAAAATCTTGTTGTGTAGATAGTTTGTCTTAAGATGATCTGTTCTCTGTTGTATTTCTGTGAGATGCTTTGTTTTGCATCGTTTTGAAAAACAGTGTCGAATCCTCGGGGGCGATTTTAAAAGGAGAGCGACATTCACCCCCCTCTGTCGCCATTTCGGTACTACAACCACACTCTCGTGCACCGCTGCACCATACCCCCGAACCATCCGCCCAGATAGATAAGCAATGTGAGATTTTTGGGAGCATAAATTAATCGTACCAAAATACACCAGTCATCACCACCATGACTATCCAAACCAATTTCTTATGATTAAAAATGATAATGATGCTTGGGGCATTTCAGCGCCCCGAGTATTTATGCAGCACTAAGCATGGGGTATAATTAGGGACTCATTTTCAAAAGGTCACTGCTCTAATTTTTGCTAGAGCGACAAGGTTCGCATATTCAATATTCCAAAGGAGGCTTAATATTAATCAAGGCATACAATGGGCATATATTTGAACTATAATTAAGGGTATTTTTATTAAATTTGGACATTCTGATAAGTATTTTTATTAATGCCTTTAATAAGTAATTAGATTTAAAATAAATAATAAAGGCATATTAATTATTTATTATGATAACTAATCCTAATTTAAATCTTTCACAACCTCTTTTATATCCTAATTAAAGTTTATTAGCTTATATAAAATTTTCTCTAATTTTCCTTGATTTTTATTAATTTAAATGGGTTAAAAAAATGGAATAAAAATGTGAGAAAAATGGTGCAGCCGATGGATTTGAATCCAGGACCTGGGCTGCGTGTGTGTGTTAGGCGCGCGTCACTAGCCAAGTGGGCCGTCGGCCTGGGCTGAGAGAGAGCGGGGTGTAAATTAGATGAGGCGACTGCTGGAATTGAGCTCAAAACATAGCACTCAGCCGGCCGAAATAGGGAAAGCGGCGGCGCTGGGCAGAAGGCGACGTCACCGGCGAGGGGATGGCTGGAGGGATGGGGCGACCGGTGAAATGGAGTCCTGGGAACACAGGGAACTCGAGGGGGGCTCTGGCGTGAGCCGAGAGGCTTCAAGAGGGACCGATGGCGAGGCTTGGCGGCCGGAGTGGGAGGTAGAACGGGGCGGCGGCGCCGTGGTGGAGAGGAGGAAGAATTGGCGGGCGCAGGAGCAAGAAGAAGGTAGGGGGAAGCTCACCACGCATTTGGCCGAGCCGGAGCAAGCCCGAGGTGAGTCGGCGGCGTGCATGGGCGGCGGTGTGATTGGGTCGCCGTGGCCAGAGATCTCGGGCGGCAAAGAGCTCCGGCCGAGGGTTGGGACAGCTCCGGGGTGTCGAGTAGTTGCTCGCACCGCGCGGAATCGGGGGGAAATCAACCGAGGAAGCGGCGGCAGCAATGGCGGCGGCGGCTGGTTTTTGGGGAAGATGAAGGAGGGGAGTGCCGTGGGGGTGAGGGCTAAGCAAGGTGGTCCTTTTTATAGCGCAGAGGGGCAACTGTGCCGACACTGGGGCTGCGACCCGGGGAGCTGCGCAAGGGATGAGCGGCGATGTGCGGCACGTGGGCACAGTGGCTGGCGATGGCGTTGCGGCTGACGCGGAGCACAGGGCATGGAGACGTGAGGCGATCGAGGAGAAGGCTGGCGCAGAGGGGCGGGTTGGCGCGGGCATGAGCCGGTCAGGCGGGGGAGGCAAAGGCAGTGAGAGAGGCGGTGTGTGCGGGCGCTCGGGGAGAAGGAAAGAAAAAGAAAAGGGGAAGGGGGCCAGCGGCCAGAGATCTCAGGAGGGGAGAAAGAAAAGAAGGAGAGAGGAAAAAGAGTGGGGCCCACATGGAAGAGAAAGGAAAAAAGGAAAATGGGGAAAAGGGAAAAAAAGAAGGCTCATGCAAAATATTTTTGAATTTCTGGATTTTAACTTAAATCTCTATCTCACATTTATGATTATTGATTTCAA
The DNA here is from genome assembly GCA_036346245.1 of Bonia amplexicaulis. Lineage (NCBI taxonomy): Eukaryota > Viridiplantae > Streptophyta > Magnoliopsida > Poales > Poaceae > Bonia > Bonia amplexicaulis. Next base: position 14,573,895 of record CM070755.1, on the reverse strand, counting down.
CTTTTGCATGACATTTAACATGTAAATTTTAAATTTCAACTATTAAATGAGTTTCTATTATTATTATTATTTAGGTTACATGTGCATGTATTAATTTCTCATACTGTTATTTTGCTGGCCTACCTAACTTTTGCATATATATATTTTATTTCCTATATTGCCCAACTATTTCTTGCACAATTTGTATATATCTTTGTATAGGTGTTTGTATTTTGGTCATTCACTTTTATTGTTATTTACGTCATTATTCCCATAATGAGATTTTATATTTTAAATCAGGTTCCTCTTTCCTTATACTGGATCATCCTTTCAGATTCGTATTTAAAATTGTAGTTTTATATTATTTGCATTTAGGATTACTCTTTAATTATTAATTTGCATGCCACAAATCCCAAAAGATTTCAAATAAATATTCAAAAGAAATTCAAATGCCAACAAAATGCAGGAAATGATTTTAAAATTCCATATTTTTGAAATAACCAAATTTCGGGATGTTACACATTTGTACTGTACTACCTCGTATGTGAATGTAACGAACGTATGTCTGTATGTCAGTTTTTATGAAAGAATTGCTTTAGAGTATCTAGTTGTGCATTTCAATTCAGGTTGTACGTTGCCACGTTCAAATTGGAACAATACAACTCAATGTGATCCTTAAATCAGTATAATTAGCAAAAAGCCAAAAGTCCCAGCCTAATAGAACACTAAGGCTTGTACTTTAGCTGGTACTATTCATCAGCTGTTATAAATGTGGGCAATATTTTAATTTCAAGTTTTACTAGGAGACAAAAACAATAAACTAGTGATGCAAAACTCGCAACTAATAGCAGGCTACTCATCATACTTCAGAAAATACACAAGTAAATTATATTAACAAAGTCGAACGAACACACGAACGACTTACAATTGGGTTTGTTGAGAACAGGAAGCGGCGCAGGCTCGATATAGTGCAGAACGCAGATGACGCAGTGAAGTGAACAGTCACGCAAATGTACGCTGCCCAGAAACCTTATTGCTACCCCGTGCAGGTACTCTCTGCGACAACAGTTCGAAGATAGCCGCTCTCTCTCCTTCCAGGTGCACGTCGGGAAGAAAGGTCTGTAGTTATTCACTAGTAACTGTTGTGTTTAAACAGAATTATTCACTGGTAACTGCCTCATCAAATCACAAATTAAGTAGTATAAATTCATTTGTAATTGCCTTATCAAATCACATTATGGTATTTAAGCAGTATTATGACCATTTAAAAATGTGAGAGATGATACACAGTTTAGCAAAAATAAGGTGGACTTGTTCTGCGAGTCATAAGTTAAGTCACAAGTCACACGATTTTCACGTGATTTTCACGCGAAAACGCGTGAATACGCACGCGCGTCGCACGCGCGTGCGTGATTGGCCATAGCCCTCATTGTGCCATCGCCATCTATGTGTCACATGATTTAAGGAGTGGCAAGGGCTCTACCTTATAAATCGGTCTCATCCACCTTGCATTAGCAATATGGTACTAAAATATGCATGCTTTGAAATTAAGAAAATGAGTCTTGTTTATATGGGCCAATTTCTAAGATTAACCATATCCAAAAATAAAAGAAACGACATGGTTTGGGGAAGATTCAGGGGAGGTTGTGACAGCTGGTGGGTGGAAGGCGACACGTATGTGGTGGCTTCTAGTTGCTCCGATGTTGGCCAATGGCTGTAGCAGAAAGAAGAAGCGGAACAGGGAGGAGGATGAAGAGGAAGATGAAGGCTAAAGGTGACCTTCCGTGCCCCACTTAACATCACCTTCACAGCAAGCACACAGAAGTGGCATGGATGGACAAAAAGAATTCAATTCAGTAGCACGGAAGGAAACGTAAGTTTTGCAATGACAGATCAGGGAAGAGGCAAACTTTTAGTGGTATATAAGTTTTTTTCTTGATAATAAAAGATGACTCATGTTATAAAATAGAGCTAGTGTAAACCGGAGGAAACGACCTCCTGGTGTGATAATGGAGTTGTGAGAATACGACTTCACCTATTATAATTCAAATTTTAGTGCACATCTTTACACGCACGTGAATGCCTCTCACTGGTAATTTTATGAGGTCACAGATTTTCGCTGGCCTCCATATTTCTAAACGTATGCTAAAGAGATGCACCCGTCTTTGTGTGTGTGTTGTGCGTATGTGGTGTGGTCTTTGTGTGTATGTGGTGTGGTATGTAAGTGTCTATCTTGTAATGAAAAAAAGCTAGTCTGATCTGAACAGCCATTCTCAAATGCAATTATGGGATTTATTACCGGATGGAGATCATATCTAGCGCCTCAAAACACAAAGTAAAGGTTGTGAAAGATTAAAAAAAATTGGTTAGAAAAGTCATGATGCGATCAAGCATCCTGCAAGATTCAGCTAAAAACACAACATATATTAGGAAAAACAAAAAAGATAAATTTTAGTGAATAGTAAGTAGCCTTTTCCTTTCCTTTTATTTTTGGATTTCACTTTCAGCACGATTTATCTTTTTTTGGTTCTCCACGTATGGACTGAATTTAGAATTGAAATCTTGTGAATGGTTGATTGATTTTGCGTCAATGTTATCAATTTTTTTTGTAACCATCCGCTTCGTGTCTCGAAAGGTACACCGAGATATAAAGTTACTAGTCGACAAAAGTCCGGATTCTTCTCGCGGCGCACAAAGCATGCCCAGATCCGGTTCTGACGTTTACGTCTCCGACCAGGTAAAGCCAACGCTCACGGACGAATGAACCACTGGCGCAAGAAAAGCATCGCAACGGGCCGCAGAAACAGAAAAGAAAACCTCCTCCCGTCTTCTCCTCCCCGACGCACACTTGTCTCAGGAAAGCACGGAAACAGACAGAAAGGTAAGGTGAGAGCTTTCCCTGCTTCGGCTGTTCAGATGTCAGCCCTCTCTCTTTCACCCTACGAGGCCGCGACGGAACTACGAGGCTAGGCTAATCGGGCACCGTTGGTTCATGAATATGATTTCCCATTTGACTCTGCAGGCTGCGTCGTTGCTAACATTCAGAAAGCCGAACGGCAACGCAAAGCAAAGCAACGCACATGTGAATGACCCACACGGAATAGAGCGCGTATGGATTCAGCCTCCACGTAGTCTCCGCGAAACCAAAATGCACCGAGAATATGCCCCCTTGGGAACCGAGCCTAGCTCGTGCACACAGCTTTCCTAGATTGTGAAGCTGCCTGTGCTCCGTGAGACCTTTGTAAGATCTTGAAACATGTATTAGAGGACACGCGTCTATATGTATATGTGTATGGTGGCGTGAGTAAGATGTGAGTCATAAGCATATGTGTTTTGCACCGTCTTGAAAAAAGAATGGGTGGGTGTTGATATATTATCTGGATATTTTCTTCTTAACAATTATCTAAATTTGTAATCGTTGAATTAGAGATCCAACGGTCATGAATTCTTCCTCCAAAGAAAATCTCCCCTTTCTAAAAGAGACCGTTGGATTAAGATCCAACGGTCCTAAATTTAGATAATTACTAGTTATATACCTGTGCGTTGCAACGGAACTCATTGAATATATAGAGAGTCATTTTATAGAAGAGATTTGCTTTGATCAATTAGAAAAATAAAGAATGGTGAGAAGTTAAGTGAATAGAGTGGTTGAAGGAGAATCACCAACTCCTTCTTTTATAATAGTAATAGATTAAGAAGAAAACATCTGGTTATACCTAGACACACAAAAAAAAAATACCTCTGGCCTTTACCATTCGAGTGAAAATTACTAGCGCAGGAAAACCATCCCAACGGAGCAGAGCAACCCAGGACCACCGAAGCGGCCCGCGCGGGGCCTCTGACGTCTTCTAGGACGCTCCCCTCGCGCCCCGACGCTTCCGTTCCCTCCTCGAACCCCCACCTCCTCCTCAGCCACACTATCAGACCCACACGCGCGCGGCTCCACTCTCCTCGCATCCACATTCCCTCCTCTCCGCGGCCTCCGCGGTCGCAGCACCGACAACGGCGGCCACAATGCTCTGCCTCTCGCCGTGCGCGCCGCATCCCCACGGCCCACGCGCAAGAACCGCCGGCAAGAACGCGCACGGCATGGCGATGTGCGTCAGGACGCCAAGAATGCCGGAACAGTGGCGGCGGTGGCGGCTGGTCAAGTTCCAGGACTCCGCCGCCGCGGCGCCGCCGGCCGCTCCGGCGGGGCCGGCCACGAGGGCGCTGCCGCCGCCGGTGCCGGCGCGGACGACGTCGGAGAGGCGGGGGTCGCTGCGGGAGATGCGGCGGGTGTGGTGGTGTGCGGGCTCGGGTACTGGGTGCAGGGGTTCCGGTGCTTCCCGTGGCTAGCCCTCAACTTCCACCTCACGCGCGGGCTCGGGCTCAGCCCCGCCGCGCTCCAGCTCGTGCAGAACGCCGGAAACCTCCCGCTCGTCGCCAAGCCGCTCTTCGGCGTCCTCTCCGACGCCGTCTACATCGGCCGCGCGCACCGCTTCCCATACATCTCGATCGGAGGTAATTTATCATTCAATCCATATTGCTCATTCATTCATCAATACGAGCTTTCCTTTCATTTTCTTTCCATTTCTTGTTTCGACAATTGTGGTGCTAACTGTGCTCAATGACTCGATCCTATGCGGGAATGAAATGTTGCGTTGTGCATTCGTTCTTTTTTGTATTTAATTTCTAATTAAAATGCAGTAAATTAAAGAAATTCGATATTAAGATTTGCTTGGAGCAAAATTTCTGAATTTTCATGACAAAATTCCATTGCCCTGGGGAATTATCTAAGTTTTGGAAGTAGTCTCAATTGCAACAGTTGTTCTGAAATTTCGAATTCTTTCCACATGTTTATTTCACATCATAATTCGATTTTTTTAATGTGTTCTATTGCTTTGGAAAATAAGCATGAATTGAAATGATAGTTTCAGCTTAGGAAAAAAACTTTGCCACTGGTCACATTGAAAGCGGCAAATGTTTGACGTCTCTTTCTGAATAGGAAGCACCGTGGACATTGGAATTCAACAACTGCAGCCACTGTCCCACTTCACAGTATGATTGGGATTGAATTTTTTCTGAGAGATTTCTAATTTCTCATTAGAGTGTGATTTTAGCGGTCTTATTGATTGGATTGTTTGAACTGGCTAGCTGCTGCCGTTTATGCCTCTTTTAATGGAGTATTTACTATTTAGTAAGTAGAACATGGGTTGCTTGTTTGATTGGTAAGGGAATCATGGCCAGTGCCTTTGCTTGCCGTTGCACCTTGTTCTAGTGAAAGATACGTTTTCGAAAGCGTCATGTGTCTGGAGGATGGAGCAGTACACTTACATGCCCGATGCGTACTTTGCTGTTAGTCACACAATTCGAGCTACAGCAAGTTGGTTATTCTAAAAGATTACCCTTTCTGGGGTACCTGATGCGTGATTCACTCTTTCCTGTTATTCCTAGTCACACAATTCGAGCTTCACCAAGTTGGTTAATCCAGAAGATTACCCTTAATATGTGGTACCTGATGTGTGATTTACTCGCACTTCTTGTCACACAATCTGAGCTTTTCCATGTATTCTCATAGGGCACCCATATTCTGTGGTACTTGTGAGAATATGCACAGGAGGGTGCCTTCTGGTCCACTAATCTCTGAAAGCTGCCTACCTTAGATTTGCCTTCGCTGTCACATAAAGACTACCCCACTCATTTGGCATTAGTACGGCAAGATTTTCCCCTTGCCGTACTGTGATTGGGGCAGGCTCTTCGTGATGCATCTACTAGTCCTAACATAAGGAGTAAAATCCAAATGAAATGATGTCAATTTGTTCGTATTATTTACAGTCATTTTGGCCATTTGCCTTCAATCCTTTGTGTTCTTTTTCCCCCCTATAGTCTTGAGTTTTTGCTAGTTTGATTCATAAGTTTGGCTTATGTAAGAATTCAATGTACCCTATAATTATTATTATAGAAAATTTAAACGTGCTGCTTCGGGAGTTTCCTAACGAAATAACTTCATATTTATTTCCTTAAAATAACTTCATATTTGGAAGTTTGGTGGTCATCTTTCAGTGGCAATAAAAACTGGTAACTAACCAAGTCTTCAATGAGCTGTTGTTAAGCTTCAATGAGCTGTTGTTAAATTTACTTGCACTAATGTTGGCTACTTTCAGCATTACTGCAGCTTATTGCCTGGGGAACACTTGCGATTATTCCAGTCACAGTCGACACATTTCCAACTCAAATGGCATGCATTCTCATTGGAAATCTTGGAGCATCTGTCACAGAAGTTGTAAGCGATGCTGTTGTCACAGAATTCAGTAGAACACAGAAGGCCGGTGTACTACAATCTTATGCATTCATAGCCCTGGCAGCTGGATCCCTCTTAGGAAACTTGTCTGCTGGTTACGTACTGTTGAGAACACAGGAGCCAAAGACGATGTTCACAGTATTCTCGATCCTCCTCGGCCTCCAGCTAGCACTCTCCGCAAGTACAAAAGAGACATTGCCAAGCTCTCTTGGTAACTCCAACAGTCGTCTTGTCAAAAGCACTTTGTCAGCCAATCTTCGCAAGCAATTCTCAAACTTGATGACGACAATCAATGAAGAAAGGATCTTTTACCCACTTGCATGGATCATGACATCGTTCGCTGTTGTTCCTATTCTTTCTGGAACAATGTTCTGCTTTCAAACACAGCACCTGAAGCTTGATCCCTCAATCATTGGTCTGTCGAAAGTCGTGGGGCAGGTCATGGTCCTATCTCTAACTGTCCTTTATAACCGCGGTCTTAAAAGGATCCCTTTGAGGCGCCTTGTGACTGGAGTTCAGATAGTGTATGTTTTGGCAGTTCTTTCAGACTTGGTCCTAGTGAAACAAGTCAACCTTATGTTGGGGATATCAAATGAGATCTACGTGCTTTGTTTCTCTGCACTAGCTGAAGCGATTGCTCAATTCAAGGTCCTGCCGTTCTCAGTTCTGTTGTCAAGTCTCTGCCCGCCTGGCTGCGAAGGTTCGCTTTTTGCTTTCTTCACGTCTGGACTGGTGTTTTCAGCAATACTAAGTGGAGTCTTTGGAGTTGGTTTGTCCACTCTAATTGGGGTGTCTTCTGGTGACTACTCAAGCTTGCCACTGGGTATTTTGCTGCAAAGTTTGGCTGCATTGTTACCTTTGGGATGGATATATTTTCTACCTGAAAAATGGACTGCCGATGCGAAGGCTGTAAACCAAAGATGAAGTAAAAATATTGCCATCTGATAAAACTCGACCTCAAGATGTTGATAAGTGATGACACTGTAGAGGGGTTTCGCCACCCAGACAACTCTGTATGTCATTACATGTATAGGTATCCAAAGGTGATTTTTTTTTTGTTTTTAACCCATAGTTCTCCTAATTAATGTATAGCATGCAACTTAAATGCTTCTGGCTGAATATTGACATCCTTCTCTCCAAAAAAAAAAAATGACATCCAGTTGAATTCGCTAGTCCAGCGCTCCTGCCAGGAGAAAGAAAATTCGGGAATCTGAAATACTTAATAACAGAAAACCTATGAAGGATAAAAGAAATTATCCAGAGTCTCAACAATAATTAATGTAAGAAAATAATGGACAATAAATATACCGCAAGAGAGCAAAAACAGAACGTGAGAAATAAAGAAAAAGGGAATCAGCGAGGCTCATCTGGTAGGGACTCAGGGTAAGGTGTGCAAACCAACGGCGGGGTAATTAGTATAGTCGACATTTTAAAACTTTGAATGTTAATATATCTAAAATATAATAGTTGAATGATTAAAATAATTTTATTCTGTCTTAAAAATAATGTTAATGAAATATATTGTTTATTATTTAAATAGTATGTTATTATAAAGTCAGGGTAAACAAATTGCACCAAAACAGTAAAAACGAAACAGCTTATGTTTGGTGATGGACGCGTATCACAAAAACATGTGCTATGTTGAGTCTACTAATATCTAACATCCCAATTTTATAGTTTTAAAAATCTTTTGCTTAAAATAGCAATTTTCAAATTTTCCAGGATTTTCTTGAATTAATGAAGATTAATTTGGGATTTTTCGAGACTAAAATTATTTAATGTGATTAATCCAATATCAATTAAATCCAAAAATAATTTATAGTTCCTCGTGTTCCAAAAATAATTTATAGTTCCTTCGTGCCGTTGCTACTTCTGATGAGTGGGCCCAGCGCCACTATTCGTCTCCCTCCAAAGTCCGACACCTCCACGATGCCACTATCATGCCACCATTGGAGTCCACCTCTGCTACGCCTCATCTGGCTATAAAGCTTCGATCCAAGTTGCCCTCGCCCTCTAAATCCTAGCTATCACCTCGATTTCATCGCGAAGTCACCAGAATCAAAGGATTCGAAACCACCTCCTCTTGTGCCTTCGTTGTCAAGTTCCACCACCATCTGTGGGCTTCGGGCCGCTCCATTCTCACTTTGCGTCATCGAGGGATCGGTTCTTTTTTACTATAGCTTATAGCTATAACTTATAGTTTTTGGTCTTAGTATAAGCGTTTGTGCAAACGAACTGAATACTGATAAGTCAATAAACCTCTTTGAAAAGACCTTCCCAATAAGTAATTTCAAAAGAGCGGTGAAGAAGCCATCCTGAGGCACGCTATAAGCCGAAAAGAACTTACCTGGCTCGACACAACACTCAACCATCCCCTGGCTCATCTACACTGACTATCAATTTGTAATATAACTATTGTGAAATGATCTATGTGGTTTTTTCAGTTTTTTCAGTGTTAATCATGCTAATTGTTACTCCAATTATCAATCTAAAACTAGAAAATTTGGGGGGAAGTTTCTCATACTAGTCAAGGCAACATCGGTGGATGTACTATTCACACTTATTTGTTGCTACTTGTTATTTCTGTTAAGCATGTGAAGGACCTTCTGAGAAGGTCTAGAGTTTTGTACTAATGAACCATTGTTATTTTGGAGGAGTGAAAATTTAGAATTTACAGATTTTTCTAGATGGTTTGCAGTGGCAACATTTTGATCGGCCAGCCTGTGTTGCTTCGGATGAAATGGATGATTTTGGAAAATTTGAGTCATGGGATGCTTTGTTTTGACCTAGGTCAGTGCATATGTGTTGCATGATGCATGTTTCAGCTATCACAGGTTAAGTTATAAAGAACTTGTGCTCGAAAATGATTTCTTGGTCTTTGGATGTGTAGGGGTGCTTAGAGTCAACTATAGTTGACGACGAGGATCGGGGTTATGCTCAAGAAGGAGCCGAGGCCCAAAACGATCATGGATGCTGAGTGAGATGGCTGAGCTCAAGCATGGCACAAGGAAGGAGGGAAATGTTGAAGGGAAGTTCGAGCTACGGGTTGCACCATGTAGTTTGGTTGGTCCAAGTGTAATATCCTGATCGTCGATTCGGCGTAAGTTTTTAAAATAATCGCGGAGTCGCCGGTTTTTCGGTAAATCGCGGGAAGGGAAAAATAAAAATTGTGAAACAGTGTAAAATAAATTAATAATTAAATAAAACCTCGAGTGGGTGACCACCTTGGGTAGAAGGCCCAAGGGTGGTGCATACCCCTTAACCTAGCCGCTTCTTTTCCTCTCTTCCACCCCTTGGCCGCCACTCCCACCCCTTGGCCGCCCCCCATCCAGAATTGCGCCTACCCCTCCCCAAAACAGCTGCTACCATTGGTGCCAAGGAGAAAGGTGAAGGAAGGAGAAGAAAGGGAAGAGAAGGAAGAAGAAGAGAAGGAGGAGAAGAAGAGGAGGAAAGAAGAGGGGTGATCCCAAGGGATCATCTAGGTAATTTTTACCCATCCCAAATATTCGGTTTAATAGAGTAATTAGGGTTCTTGGCACGGAATTTGAAGGAAATTAATAGATTGATTGCCCAATTAGAGATTACCCGCCTCGCAGTAGATCAATTCATCAAGGCGTCTGTTTTATGCGGTTTAGACCCATGAAACGATTTTTCCTGTGGATATTCCTAAAAGGCAAATTGTAGAGGACTTCAAGACCCATCTTGTGTATTTGTTTCAGAATTTTTGGCCGTGGGATCTGGGAGTAGAAGGGTCGGGAACACCGCTGTCTGTCAGGGGAGCAGATTGGGACAGACTGCTGTTCAAATGTGATTTAGGAGTAGTAAATGATTTTTTGATTATGGTAGCAATTGAAAAAAATATAGAGAATTCAGTAATCTAGCTTCTCTATAAAAAGTTTTTTTTATCCTTGTACTGTGGTTGGGACCCGTTAGAACCTTGCTGTCTAGACTGCCAGAACAAAGAACTTCCTCTGTTTTGTGCATTAAGTTGCACCTAGCTATAATCAAAATAAAAATATGTAATCTACATGAAAAATGAAGGCATTTAAGTGAGGAATCCAGAGATATATCGTTTGGTGTAAATGGATTAATATTTTTAAAGATACAAAAATATTAAGCAGTGCTGCTGCAATGGGTAGTTTGTTGAATCGTTGAGCGGAGAGGTGTATGTGTGGGATCGGGGTTCTAGCGACGTCTTTAATTTTTAAGTCGCACTTTGTATGCTGTAGTATTGTGCTGAGAAATAACTTATGGACAAGTGGTTTTGCTCCTGAGCGCACGAGACTGCTTCGCTTCAACGGTAGAGGCAAGTAAACGTAGCGGTTGTGCAACTGTTTAACTCGTTAATTATTCTACCTTCACATTTAATTAATTCTCTTACTTTGAGGTGCTATGTCTTTGTTACATGCTTCCTTAACGTGGTCCAGATGGTAGTATTTCTAAGAATTTAATTGCTTATGATCTTGATGGATTAATTGTGGATATGCAGGATTGTTCTTGATGAGTCTATATAATTGTGGGTTAGAAAACTTTACGGGTATATTGTGGTCTAAGTGGTAGTATTCTTAGTGAATACCAGTGGTTGCGGTGGTAGCAATTATAGATCAATTGATATGTTTGGATAAATTGCTCGTAATCATGTGGAAATTTGTTTAGTGTGCTAATGCGGAGTATGAAAACAAATATGTGGTGGATATGTGGTTGTGGATATGTTGTGAGCATGCTGATGATCCTTTGTGGTTGAAATTCATGTGGTTTATGATTATCATATCATTCATATCATATCATGACATTTGCTTTTGTGGATGTCGCCGCACATAGCTACGATCAGATCGATGCAGACAAAGATCGTATATTGTCAGAATCGATGCACACTCTTACCTTGTTGGGTAAAGGTGCTGTGGAGCATACGCATTCATATGCATTGCATTGTGGAAAGATCATTTGCATACATTGTGATAGCGATGGGGATAGCGATGTAGCTACCTCGGGTAACTTAGTTGCAGATATTGTGAGTGAGTTTCTTTAGAAAAGTTGTTATCTTCCTTGAGTTGATTTTGGCCAATTCTTGGCCTATTGTGGTTAATGAATTTCTCTTGAGATAGTGGTTCATTGTAGTTGAGTTTTGCAATCGGTCTCTACCTGTTCTTTGAAGCAATTATTGTTTCTTTTCGGACTATTGAGACACTTTTGCTGCTTGTGAACATCGTTGATTTGTAAGGATAGTCCCTTCGTGGGAGTTTTGTCTTGTTGTGAATCATGACTCATTAGTTCGCTTGGTATTTTTATCAATGAAAGTTTTGTGTTGCAAACTTATTAATATGTTAAAGCCTTGGATCTACGTATTTCTTTTAGATTATTTCGGGTGTTGAAGTTTAATTCCTCTCCTTTGTGAAAGAGAGTGTTAAAATCCTTTGTGGTGTTTTGTTATGCTTAAGTGGAAGGTGGTAATTACATAAATTAATTCATAATGTATGAATTACCAGTTGAGATGTTAGTGTGGTGCATAATTAATTTCAACTAGCATCCTCGGAAGTGTAGTTGATTAATTTGATATCGTCTTGTAATAGTTTCTGGAAGAACTGTGATTAAGAATTTGTTTATTCATGATTGGAACTCATGGAGTTATTGAGGAGTGTGGAATAAATTGAATTATTTTTGACTTTAGTAATTAATCTGACCGTTGGGAATTTATTAAGTAAGGAGGTGTTGGAATATTGCCTTGGTAATATTAAACTTTAATCTGTCCTTTATTTAAATACTTTATGAGCATGTACAACTGCTAGGTTCATCTATCTTTCAACATACCAAATTGTTGAAATATGTATAAAGAAATAGAGGAAGGTTGATGTATTGACTTGTAAAACATTGTCTTATATAGCTTATAATATTGAAATTTGAAGATATTTCGTTCTAATTGCTGAATATATGGTGAAATGTTGAATCTATGCTCATAATTGTTTTCGAGATTGCCATGTTCTAGTACCAGCTTGTTAAAAGAGTTTTGTTTCAATATTGTGGCTTGTGCACTAGGCTTTCCCTAGATTAAGTAGTTACAATCTTATTTAGATAATAGAAACATGATGAAGTGATTTTGTGTGTTTCTTTTGGAAAAGTTTATGAAGGGATTTGAGGATATGATGATGCTTGTTAAGAATGTATTATTCTGATGTTAGTATGATGATCAGTATGTGGTTGTGATGATAATGTTGAATGTTCTATAAATAAAAGATTTTGATAACTTTCATGATACTATTTAAATCAAAAGTTTTGAGATTTGCATACACGATCTTTTGGATCTCATGACTTATGTGGCAGCTGAAATGTTTTGAGCAAAGTGACACGTTGAGAGCTTTTATTAGTTCTTAAGGGATTAATGTGTTGTGGTCTTCAAATCTCTTTTGTTAGAATTGTCAAGGCAATACCGTAATCAAAGAAAGTTATTCTCTTTGTTAAAAGAAAGAGTGTGGTAAAAGTATTGGAGGTTGAAGTCAAGTTGTGCAATTTTTTTTGAGGTGTGCTTGACTTCTTATTTTCGCCGCATAAGAGTTGTTATCCTTATGGTAAATCAGGATAGCATCCTTGGGGTGCAGTAAATGAGTATGTGTGGGTGTGATATGAATTTCGAGTTGTTATCCTTATGGGATTGAGGTGCTTTAGGAATTATCTGTCAAAGTAATTCCATTGGTCGAGGGCTTGGCTAGAATATGTTTTGTGGAGACAGTAGAGTCTCTACAATGGTGTGGATGATGTACTCAGTTTGAGCGCATTGTCGAAGTTGCCAACTTAAGATGAGTAGGTGTGTTGGGCGATGATATGGAAATCCTTGGTTCAAGAAAGTTAAACTTTCAAAAGGGATGGATTGGGAAATTAATAATATCTCGAGCAGTATTATGCTCTCTTGATTCTTGTTTAAACTTTGTGTTTATGGCAGAGGTCATCTGCAAATTGAGTTGTTTTATGTTGAGGCGTATTCTTTTCCAGTTAGGAAAAAGAAAATAATTGTTTTGATATGTCGAGTGATTTTCACTCTTGGCTTATGTAGTGTGGATTCTCCAAATGTCTATTTGGAGAGTGTAAAAGGTTTTGTTGTGAATCCTTTGATTTGGATCGTGGTCCTTTGAAGGAAAGCTGGTTGGTAGTGTGTTGCTTAAGATTCCTTTATTCTTCTTTTGGTTAGGTCCCTTTTTGTAAAAGTTATTGTTTGTGCTTCGAGTAAAATGTTATGAGCGAAATTTGTGATCGAATTCTTTAAAAAGGGGTACTATGTATTATCCCGATTATAATATATACAGGAAAATGTTTTAAAAAGGAGAATGGTATTAGATAGTGGCTTGATAGTTGTGGGGGGAATTTTGCGAGAACGGCAGGATCTGTTGGCCGCTCAGAGCCGACAGAAGAGTTGCGGGTGCTCTGCGTTGACCGGCACGTGACGTGGGAGCTTGAAGTTCAAATGTAGAAGAATGACTCAAGTTCTTCGAGACGGGTGAGAACCCATAGTTGTTGTTCCTGTGGGATGTTCTTTCCTTGGGATGCTCTTTCCTTTGGTTGTTCTTTCCTTGATTGGTCTTTTGTCTTATGGGTTGAGGAGTTAGATTCGAGGACGAATCTTTTTTAGGTGGGGAGAATGTAATATCATGATCGTCGATTCGGCGTAAGTTTTTAAAATAATCGCGGAGTTGCCGGTTTTTCGGTAAATCGCGGAAAAGGAAAAAAATTATGAAATAGTGTAAAATAAATTAATAATTAAATAAAAACCTCAGAGTGGGCTGCCTGGAGAGTGGGCTGACCACCTTGGGCCGAATGCCCAAGGGGTGGCCGTACCCCCCTTAACCTAGCCGCCCCCCTTTTCCCTCTCTTCCACCCCTTGGCCGCCACCCCACCCCTTGGCCGCCCCCATCCAGTGCGCCTACCCTCCCCAAAACAGCTGCTACCATTGGTGCCAAGGAGAAAGGTGAAGGAAGGAGAAGAAAGGGAAGAGAAGGAAGAAGAAGAGAAGGAGGAGAAGAAGAGGAGGAAAGAAGTGGGGTGATCCCAAGGGATCATCTAGGTAATTTTTTCACATCCCAAACACTCTGTTTTATAAAGTAATTAGGGTTCTTGGCACAGAATTTGAAGGAAATTAATAGATTGATTGCCCGATTAGAGATTACATCTTTGTCGCTCAGAGATCAATTCGCAACGCGTCTGTGCTTGTGGTTTAGATCCACTAAACGATTTTTCCTACGGATCTTCTCAAAAGAAAAATTGTAGAGGACTTCAAGAGCCATATTCTGAATTGTTTTCAGAATTTTTGGCCGTGTGATCTGGGAGTAGCAGGATCGGGAACACCGCTGTTTGTCAGGGGAGCAGATTGGTACAGACTGTTGTTCAAATGTGATTTAGGGGTAGTAAATGATTTTTATGATTATGGGCGCAATTGAGAAAAATGTAGGGAATTCAGTAATCTAGCTGCTGTATAAAAATTATTTTTTTGGATCCTTGTACTGTGGTTGGGACCTGTTAGAACCTTGCTGTCCAGACTGCTAGAACAGAGAACTTCCTCTATTTTTTGCGTTAAGTTGCACCTAGCTATGCTCAAAATAAAAATATGTGATCTACATGAAAAAGAAGGCATTTAAGTGAGGAATCCAGAGATATATCGTTTGCTTTAAATGGATTAACATTTTTAAAGATACAAAATATTAGCGGTATAACTGCAGTGGGTAGTTTGTTAAATCGTTGAGCGGAGATGTGTATGTGTGGGATCGGGGTTCTAGCGACGTCTTTAATTTTTAAGTCGCGCTTTGTATGCTGTAGCATTGTGCTGAGAAATACCTTGTGGACAGGTGGTTTTGCTCCTGAGCGCACGTGACTGCTTCGCTTCAATAGTAGAGACAAGTAAACGTAGCAGTTGTGCTACTGTTTAACTCGTTAATTATTCTACCTTCATATTAATTAATTATCTTAATTTGGCATGGGGTTCATCCCTTGTGGTATGGTAGAGATTGTGACTGTGGCATGAGATTCTTTTCTCTTGTAGTAATTATTGATAGCAGTTGTGGATGTGAGAAATAATAAAGTAGTGAAGTAAAACATACATTTGTTTTATTGTCTTTGGTGGTGGTAGTGGTTGAGGTTTTAAAGTAGTCAAACAAGATTTATTTGCTATTGCTTTACTGTTGTTGGTGGTGATTTGAGGTTGAGGATATAAACGTGGTCATTGTGGAAAATAAAATGTTGATGATTAAACTGTTGTAGTTTAATTAGCTTGTTAAACAGTTTGTTTGCTGAGATTTTTATCTCACCCTTGTTTCCCCCCTTACAGGTGATCATTGAGCTTGCATGGGAAGGATAGAGCGGTACCACAATAATACACTTGGATCGTAGATTTATGATGTAATAAAGACAAAGTGATTCTAGTATTTTGCCTAGCTATCTTGTCAAAGTTTACTTTAACTTATTAATGTTAAATTGTTAAATTGTTAAATTGTTGGAGGTTGATTTAAATTGTTAAATTGATTATCATTATCCTATTTCGCTTAATTGATTATGCTTCCGCTTATCCTATCTTGTTTAGGAATTGTTGCCTGATTATTTTATCTTGTAATTTGGCTAGTTGTGGAGTGGTTTTAGTGGCATCCTAGGGTAATATGGGTCGTAGGGTGTTACAGCAAGTGAGGCGTGATCCGGTGAAACTAAAATAGGAGAGACTTACTGATACGTGGCAAGCTAATGATGCATCTACACGTGGTAAGCATAGTGATTGCTTGCCATGGAAGATAAAAACCGGGTCAAGAAATGATATTTTGGTAAGTTGACCAAAATATCAAAAACTATCTTAGATCAAAACCGTGATACTTGGGAAGGTGGTTTAGGTCAAGGATAAGCTGAGCTGATGAAGTGGATCAAAAGGTAAGGACTTAACGGATTTGGGTTTATGTGCTTTGAAAAGCATGCATAAGTGTAAGCGTTTGAGTAAAACTTGTGTTGTGTGGGGTTAACGAATTTTTCCCATTTGTGCTAAGTGAACAGTATCTATTAGGGTTATATGGATTGGTTGCATTGTCTATTTAACGGGTTAAAATGGAGACTTGCAAATTAACCATCCTAACTTTTGTAACAGCCCAGCTGTTTATTTCAAAATTTTAGTTTAAAAAAAATATAAAAATTAACGTAGTTTAAAATAAAAATAAGTGTACTTTGGTTGCTTAAAGTTTGGAGATTTTATTTGCCTGTTTTTTAGCTTTTCAAAAAGACTTTTCTTAAAAGTAATTTAACTAAAAACTTAAAATATTATTAAATAAATATTATTTTGAATTTATATAAAACCCTAATGCAAATTAAGTACTTTAAAGCATTTAGCTTTTATTTTCATTTTCTGTAATTTTCTGGATTTTATTCCAAAGCCTAGAGCCAGAAAATATATTTTAAAATATTTTATTAAAGCCAAAAAGAGTTTATATTGTTTTTCCCATGCTCCCCTGAATTTTATAGTATTTTTGAGAATTTTCTAGAATTTAAAATTCAACTTTAAAGCTAAAAAGGTATTTTTGGTAAAAATTAAAAGACCAACTTTAGGTTGAAAATATTTTTCCTAAGTCTAAAACATCTCTAGAAATTTTCTATGAAATTTATGTAATTTTCAAACTTTATTTACTATTTTCTAAGTATTTATAAAATTTCTAGTATTTTCTGAAAAGATAATCCGAAATTTTAATCCGGATTAATCCTGGGCTGACACGTGTCGCGTCCGGATTTAATTCATCTCTCTCGATCTAATCTCGGCCCTCCATCTTCACTTAACCTCGTCCCTCTCACTTCGATGGCCTTGATTTCATAGCCCCCGCCCGATCTAATCCTAGCCGTGCACAGCCACTTAACCCTTCCCCTCCATCCGATGGTCCGGCTCTCTCCCTTTGCCACACGTCGCTCATCCACCCATCAACGTTCCCTCTCCTCTCTCTTTCGCCGACAGCCTGGCCTCGCATGTCAGCATCTCCTTCTCCCCCACCCTTCTTCCTCCTCCGTCTGCCGCCATTAGTGCGCCCCCGAGCTCATAATTTCCGACCGTTTCTTCCCGTTGGCTTGTGCATTCAATGCCATTATCAGCCACTAAGCTGCCCGAGTTCACTTCGCCCGTTTACCCTCCGTTTTAAAGTCCAATAACCGCTGCCACGCCGTTTCCTTTCGTCTTCACTCCGGTGAGGCAAACCGACCGCCGTTACCACTCCCCTACCTCTATAAAACCGCCCCCAAGGATCCCCGTGCGCCGCCGCCTTTTCCCCTCTCCTGTTTCCCTCCCTCTGTGCCCGAGACGCCCTGTAACAACCCCGTTGTTATTTTCAAAATTTCAGTAATAAAAAAATATTAAATAAAAATTAATTCAATTTAAAATAAAACTAAGTATTCTTTGGTTGCTTGAATCTGAGAGTTTGTGTTTGCCTGTTTTTGGCCTTTTCAAAAAGGTTTTTCTTAAAAAGCAATTTGACTAAAATATAAAACCTTTGTCAAATAAAAAGTTATTGGTTAGTTTTCGTAAAGAAACTATTTCAATTAAGTATTTAAAAGCGTTTGGTTTTTATTTGGGATTTCCTATGATTTTCTGGATTTTGTTTCAAAGCCTAAAAGCAAGCAAATATATTTTAAATATCTTCGTAAAACTAAAAAGATTTTATTTAGCCTTTTCCAAGCTTCCCAAAATTTAATATTAATTTCTGAGATTTTCTGAGATTTTAAAATCAGCTTTTAAAGCCAAAGGGTATTTTTTGTAAAAATTAAAAGATCAAATTTGAGTTGAAAATATTTTTAGAAAGTCTAAAAATATTTTATAGAATTTTTGAGAATTCACTGGAATTAAAAATCAATTTTTGAAGTTAAAAATATATTTTATAGAATTTTAGAAAGGCCAAAATGAATTAAAAATATTTTTTTAGTGTAAAATGTCTCCAGGAATTTTCTATAAATTTTCTGGAATTTTTAAATATTATTTACTGTTTTTAAAGTGTTTAAGAAATCTCCTCCTATTTTCTGAAAATAAAATCCGATTTTAAAACCCGGATTAATCCGGTGGTGACAAGTGTCGCACCAGGATTAAATCTTACCCCTTCACTCATTTAATCCAAACCCCTCATCTTCATTTAAAATCAAAGGCCAAGATCTTGCCACTTGTCTCAATCTAGACCATCCATGTTTTTAACTCTCACACACTCTCTCTCACTTACTAGTGGGACCCACTTGTCATCCCTAACCTCATCATCTTCTTCAAATTTTTTTTGCTCTCTCTCTCCTCCTCATTTCAGTAGAGCAACGGCACAACCGCCCCTCACCTCCTCCCGTGGTGGCGCCTCACGCCGCCCGCCACCCCACCCACCGCCGCCCGCCGCCGCCCCCACGCCAAACCCGGTCGCCGCCATCAAGATTAAACCGACGCAGAGCTCCGCCGGCGTCACAACTTCGAAAATTGTCGCCTCGGCTCCCCTCCACCTCGGCCACCTCACCGCCATTAATGGCGCCCGCATGCGTTCATACCACCCAAACCGGTTTCAACCATAAAATCGGCGATCTTCGTCTCCTCCTCCCCTATATAAACCCCACCCGAAACCACATTCTCGCACCGCACCACCCTCCTTCCCTCTCCCCACCTCCCTCCTTTTCCGTCTTGGGAGCCGCCCAGGCCCTTCTTGCCGCCGCTTCTTTCCTCCGGCCGCCGCCCGCCACCTCCGGACCCGCCGTCGGTGGGGTTGGGATCCCCACCCTTCCTCTACCCGCCACCACTCATGGGCCGCCGCGAGCGCGCACTCGGCCGGCGGCCGCCGCCCCGTGGCCATGCCGTGCGGCCCAAACGGCCACGTCATCGCCACGTGGGCACACGTGGCAGCCCAGTGGCAGCCACGTGGCGCCACGTCATCTTCCCATTTTCCTTTTATTTTTATTTTCTGAGATGACGTCATAATTCCAGGTTTTCAATGTAAAAATAAATCTGGAAATTCGTCTTTTTCTTTTTCCTTCATTTTGAAACTTCCTAAAGCCCGTAAATGCTCATTTTAACTCCGAATTTAACCATTCAAACTTCTAAATTTTTCTAAAATCCTAAACTATTCAAATATGAACTTATTTTGAATTTTTGAATTTTATTTGAATTTTGGTTCTTTGCGTTTAGATTTTAGCAATCTCGGAGAGAACGACTTCTGCGATCAGAACCCAGTCTCCAATCCAGGCAAGTTACACATTTGATCATGTTGATCCCAATATTTAAAATTAGTTATATTGTTTTAAATTATTATGCATGCGTACTTTTAATTAATGTCTAATTTAAATTCAGTTTGAACTGTAGTTATACCCAAATCCCTTTGGACAGCCAAATTTGATATTTTATGCAATTATACCTTGTCAACCATAGTTAAAACCTAGTTAATACATTAGTATTAACTAGAAATTTCATAAACTTGCTTAGCCATGCTGAGAATATTATGATTTGGGAACTTTCTTCACATAAAATGATACTTTCTTCACATAAAATGATAAACTCTTTTCTGGATATCTTGACTTTGAAAAATCAGAAAGGTTTACAAACTTATTTCCAAACAAAGTAAAAACTTGGTTTAGACTTAGGCAAATGGTTAGAGTGGTGGGTGCTTGCTGGCATGCATTGTCGTTTGGTGACGCAATGTTGATTGCCCGGCACAAGGGGTTTGTGGTTAGTGCCTAAGTCAATAAAGGACCGGTCTGTGAGCTACTATTGCAAAGCCCTTTTCGTACTACCACAAGTCCGGTATGGGACGGACCTATCCAACTAATTTGTGAATTCACATGGCACAAGAGGGGGCTCCAGCATGTGGATTCATGCTGTGGTGAAACCTTAGTGGCGGTGTGATTATGTTGGCAATGGATCATTGTAAAGGCTTTGTTATGATCTTCTCAGTCGCACGCCTAAGGAAACGTGTAGTGGCCGACAAAATGAGATTATCATATCTTGTGGGTAAAGCTGTACAACCTCTGCAGAGTGTTTAACCTATCCTGGATAGCCGTGCCCACGGTCATGGGCAAGCTGAGTAAAGTTTTTCACGGATTAGATTTTGATTTTGAAAACGCTTTATGAAACCTTATGGATGGATGGAATCCATGGGAGATTTTTGAAAACCTTGTGGATGGATGGAATCCATGAGAGTTTTTGGAAAAACCGTATGGATGGATGGAATCCGTACGAGTTGGTTTTTGAAAAGTTGGTCCGGGTGGGATACCCGTGAATAGGTTAGTGTTTGGTTGGAGCCTGCACTAACGTTACTTATGTTGATTACAATATTGTTTTACTTATTGTATCAAATTCAGCTTTCGCACTTACTTTATGATATTTACTTCAATGCTGTCTTTTATGCAAACTAACCATATATGTCTTCCTTTGATATCCATATGCATGCATCCACTCTATTAAAACTGCTGGTGTAACTTGTGGAGTACGTTTGTACTCATGTGGCTATATTTAACTCTTTCAGAGGAAGCCTTCGACGACTTCGGTGAGGATTGCGACTAGGCCACGTCTTACAGTCATTCGCCTTGTGGGAAGGCGGGATGGGTCACGCTTTGTTTTTCTTCATTGTTATCTTCCGCCGCTATTATAAACTTTGGCCATCGGGCTCATATTTAGTTAAATAAAATTTATCATTATGCATGATATTTGTCTTTGTTCTGCTGTGTGCACTAAGCTTTCCTGGGATAGTGCGATTAACACAGAGGGTTTCGGAGTTGTTGCTCCGGGTCCCGACACGCCCTAGCGTCGCTTCCACTCTTCGCCGGTGGTCCTCCGGCGAGCAATTGCCGCCGGGTCCGTCCGCTTCGTGCCTCTCCGACGTCGTTCCCGTCTTCCCCGTTTGCCGGCGACCGTTCTCCGCCCCTTCGCTGAGCGAAGCCGTCGCCGGAGCGTTGCCAGCCGCCATCAAGCCTCGCCGAGCCTCGCCGCGGGTAGCGTTGGAATCCCCACCGTCTCCTCTCCCTCCTCCGCCCCTCGTCGGCGAGCTCGCGGCCTCCGTGCGCCGCCGCTTCGGCCTGGCCACGTCAACCGGCCCTGAGCCGCGTGGCAGCCGCATGTCCGCCACGTCAGCGCACCGCTGCCACCTCCTTCCTCTGGGCCACGTCGGCCGTGGACCGAGTCCACGGTGGACCACGCCGACCCGTGAACCCAATCCACCTTGAATCGGTCCCACTTGTCAGAGAGATAACCCATTTTATAGTATAAAAATAATTCAACCTAAAAAATAAAATAGATGCTGACGTCATAAAGTTGATTTTTCAGTATACAAATAATGCAGAAAATTGGTCTTTTCTTTTTCTTTAGATTTAAACTTCCAAAAGCCCGTATTTCTTTATTTTAACACCGATTTGACCCGTTCAAATTTCTAAATTCTTCTAAAATCCTAAAATGTGTATTTCTAGACTCTTTTTGTATTTTTTAGTTTTATTTGAATTTATTTTGGTTCTTCACGTGTAGACTACGACGAATCCGGAAAGTTTTTCTTCGACGAATCACAGCAAGACTTCGAGCAAGGCAAGTTACACCTTTGATCATGTTGTTCCTAATATTTTAAATTATTTATGTTGTTTTTGAAACTATTATGCATGCGTACTTTTATTCAATCTAGTTTAAATTTAGTTTAAACTCTAGTTATGCCCAACTCCTTTGTGTATAGCCAAGTTTGATATTGAACAAATATGCCTTGTCACCATAGCTGAAAACCTAGTTCGTACATTAGTATTAACTGGGAATTTTATAGAATTGCTTAGCCATTCTTAGAATAATTTAGGTGGGAAGAATTGTTTCACACAAAATGATGATTGATAAAATATATTCTTGACTTTGGTGAGTCAAGACAGTCTATGAAAGTTTGATAAAATAAAATTATAAAATCTGGTTTAGACTTAGGCATTGGTATGGTGATGGGTGCTTGCTGGCATCATTGTTGCTTGGTGACATAATGTCGATTGCTAGGCACGAGGGGTATGTGGTTAGGCATAAGTCAAATTAAGGACCGGTCTATGAGCTACTATTGCAAAGCCCTATCGTACTACCACAAGTC
Organism: Bonia amplexicaulis; assembly: GCA_036346245.1. Classification (NCBI taxonomy): domain Eukaryota; kingdom Viridiplantae; phylum Streptophyta; class Magnoliopsida; order Poales; family Poaceae; genus Bonia; species Bonia amplexicaulis. Next base: position 14,551,581 of record CM070755.1, on the reverse strand, counting down.
TAGTATGGGACAGACCTGACCGAATAATTTGTAAAGTTCCAACTTAATCCCGCTATAGGCTGAATGTGGGCACGGCGTAGGCCGTGAGAAGTCTCACATGGCACAAGAGGGGGCTCCAACATGTGGATTCATGTTGTGGTGAAACCTTAGTGGCGGCGTGATTATGTTGACAATGGATCATTGTAAAGGTCTTGTTATGATCTTCTCAGTCGCACGCCTATGGAGGCGTGTAGTGGCCGACATTATGAGATTATCATATTTTGTAGGTAAAGCTGTACAACCTCTTTAGAGTGTATAATCTATCCTAGATAGCCGTGCCCACGGTCATGGGCAAGCTGAGTAAAGTTTTTCATGGTTTAGATTTTGATTTTGAAAATGGTTTATGAAAACCTTATGGATGGATGGAATCCATGAAAGATTTTGAAAACCGTTTGGATGGATGGAATCCATACGAGTTCGTTTTGGAAAACATGGTCCGTGTGGGATGCCCGTGGATTGGTTGGTGTAGGGGATGGACCTGCACTAATGTTATTTATTTTGATTAGAATGTTGTTTTACTTACTGTATGAAATTTCGCTTTTGCACTTACTTTATGTTATTTATTCCAATGTTGTCTTTTATGCAAAGTAACCATATTATGCCTTCCTTTGATATTACTTATGCATGTATTAACTATGTTAAACCTCCTGGTGTAACTTGTGGAGTACCTTTTGTACTCATGTTTCTCAATTTAACTCTTTCAGAGGAAGCCTTCGATGACTTCAGTGAGGATTGCGCCTAGGCCACGTCTTACAGTCATTCGTCTTGTGGGAAGGCTGGATAGGCTGCCGCTTATGTTTATCTTCCGTTGTCTTCTTTTGCTTATTGCAAAACTTTGGCCATTAGGCTCATATTAGTTAAATAAAGTTTGTTATTATGTATGGTATTTATCTTTGTTATCACTGTGTGCACTAACTTTTCCTGGGATAGTGCGATTAACACAGAGGGTTTCGGAGTTGTTGCTCTGGGTCCCGACAACTTTGCTCATTGAAGCCAAGTATTCTAGGATTGGGGTTAGAGAAGTGTGAGCACTGTGGCGTGCTCTCTGGTCCTCTAGGTGGAATGATTGTAAAACATTTATCCTCAAGTAGCAACATATCGACTTTGTTCATCTCTCATAGATCCCTCTAGTTTTAGTTGATTTGCTCTTGTTTTGGTTGATTTTGATCTTCTCTCTCCCCTTTCTTGATCTTGCTAGATGCTAAGGATGAGTAAGTGATAGAGTTATAACATGGAAATCAATCCCCATGCATCTAGGCATCAGATTTGGCAAGTTCTTGAAATTGCCTAGTGTTTTCTTTATTTGGTCTCCTCAAGTGATTTCTTGTTCTAGTTATTTTTAACTTGATTTCTTAGGTGTTCTAGTTTGCTATAATATATGGGAATACATGTAGAGCCATGAGCAAGCCATATTCATTGTTTTTGGTTTTTGCCCGGTTTTGGTGCATCCTTCCCTAAGACGGGAAAAAGATAGAAACTTTGGCAATGAATTTCTTAATCGTTGATTGGAATAGGTTCCTAACATCCTAGAGAAGGCACATTCTAAATATCAAGTGATTGGAGCCTTGGTTTGAGAATTTTCCCAATTTGTGGTTTTGACCCTTTTTTGTGTAACAGAGCTTCATGAACCAATAGATCCTAATTCTCTTAAATTGTTTCAAGATATTTTATTGGGATAGATTCTTAAGGTCATGATGTAGCCTTGGTTCAAGTTTCAAGTCTTTTAGATCTACAGATCAAAAGTTACATAGATTTTTAGATTTGAAATTATGCTGGTTTTACAGTTCACTGAGTAGATTTTATTGCAGCACAATGAATTTTTGGAATTTTGGCTCTTGATATTCATAGCTTCTCATAGTTTTTAAAATGAAGAATCGACAAATACTTGGGGGAATTGAAGGCACCATTCATCCCCTGTTGCCATAATGGTCCTACGAGTGGTATTGGATCCCAGTTGATCTTCTCGTAGATCTTAACCGGTCTTAGGATCTATGGCATTAAACAAGTATTCAACCAAGCCACCTATTTTTTATAGAGTTGATTTTTTCTATTGGAAGGCTCGTATGCAATCCTATATCGAGGCTCAAGGGTACACAATTTGGATTTAGGTCAAGAATCCTTATGTTGTGCTGGTCGATGATCAGGTTGCATCGGATGTGGAGGTAAATAGCAAGGCTCACAATTTTCTAATTCAAGGGCTTAGTCGATCTGAGTTTGAGCGGATTGCTCACATGAGGTCTACTCATGAGATCTAGAAGACCCTCGCTGACTACTATGAGGGCTCTACCGCAATCAAGGACATGAGACAAAACTAATTAAGGAAATAATACTCAAAGATCGAGCAAAAGCCTGGTGAAACCTTGGATAAGTTGTGAAGAAGATTAAAAAAGATTCTTCATAATCTTCATTTGTTGGATTGACATTTCCTTATTCTGAGAATGCACACCAAGTGTTGGGTGCACTTGATGTAGAAGTTTAGAGAATAAAGATCACTTTCATCAATTACAACACTGTCATGAGTGAACTTACCATAGATAAACTCTACTCGTAGTTGAAGATGTATGGGATTGGCTTTCTCTCATGTCTCCTCAAGACATAGTCAATGTCAAGGACAATGTGAGAAGGTCCTATATTATATTGTGATGAACCATTGAATTGAGAAGGTTGGGAAATTATTTGAATGCGTGAGATGGCAGTGCTATTGGTCGGTCAGTAGGATGGCCGGTCAGACCAGATTGTGAGCATCGGTCTGACCGGGTGGTACCAATGTTAGGCGCCTTGTGGGATCGGTCGACCGTGCGTGTTAATGATCGACCACCGATGAATCAGGCTAACCGGTGAGGAATGTCCAGCTCGGGTTATTATTGGAGTTTGTGGATTTTTGTTGCGGAATGGGTTTTGGTGACTATGGTCAGTGGTTTTATATTGCATGAGCTATGTTACTACTAATGTGGGTCAAGGTGTGAAGAACTTGTGCCTGAAAACGATTTCTTTGTCTTGGATGTGCAGGGTCGCTTGGAGTCAGCCGTGGTCAACAGCAAGGATCAGGGCTATGCTCGTGGAGGAGCTAAGGCCCGGAACGATCGAGAATGCTAGGTGAGAAGGTGAGCTCAAGTATGGCATGAAAAAGATGGGAAATGTCGAAGGGAAGTTCAAATGGCAGGAATGCACCATGTGGCTTGGACGGAACAAAAGAGATGTGGTTTGATGGAACTGAGACAGGAGAGACTTGGTGACATGTGGCAAGATAGTAGTGCATCTACACATGGTAAGCATGGCGATTGCTTGCAATGGATGATGGTGACCGGGTCAACGAAGGGTATTTTGGTAGTTTGGCTAATATACCAGAAACTACCTTGGATTAAAACCGTGGTGCATGAGAGTACGTGGGAGAGTAGTTTAGGTCAAGGTGGAGCTGATTTGATCAAGATGGATCAAGGTTAAGGATTTTGCGGATTCGGGATGATGGAGATGAAGGTTCTTTACCTGATCCTGTCCCATCTATCCCTAAGGCGTCTCTAGGAGATTAGCCCTTACCTTCTAGCTCTTCTGGAGCTGTGGCTTTGCTCTTACCTCCACAGCTATGAGGTAGAGGCCACTTCTTCATCACATTCAGGACCTCCCCGACATATTCAGCATTCTCATCCTTCTGAGCAAATCATAGATGATCTCTTTGAGTGTGTCATATACTCAAAATGTGGCTTATCTTATTTCTATCTGCACTCTGCCTTTGTCGCCATATTTGAGCCCAAAGATGTTAATCATGCTCTATCTGATGATTCTTGGATCAATGTCATGCATGAGGAGTTAGAGACTTTTGAGAGGAATAAGGTCTGGTCGTTTGTTGAGCCCCTGAGTAGTCATAATGTCATGGGAACCAAGTGGGTGTTTAAGAACAAGCAGAGTGAGGATGGGTAGTAATTCGGAAGAAAACTAGACTGGTAGCTCAGGGTTTTTCCCAGGTTGAGGCTTTAGACTTTGAGGAGACCTTCGCAGCATCTAAGGGTTTCAAGCTGTACCAAATAGATGTCAATAGTGCCTTCCTCAATGGGTATATTGAGGAAGAAGTTTATGTTAGACAACCTCTAGGTTTCAAAAGCCCGAAATATCCTACCCATGTCTTTAAGCTTTTCAAAGCCTGGTATGGACTTAAGCAAGACCCTAATGCTTGGTATGAGAGGCTTATGTCCTATCTTTCCGGTTTGAGATGGGTAAGGTAGATAAGACCTTGTTCATTCGTATGCTTGGCAATGACTTTCTGCTCATCTAGATATATGTGGATGATTTTATCTTTGGTGGCTCCTCTCATGCTCTTGTTTCCTAGTTTTATGATGTCATGAGCACAGAGTTTGAGATGAGAATAATGCAGGAGTTGAGCTTCTTCCTCAACTTCCAGATTAGGCAGATTCGAGAGGGTACCTTCTTGCATCAAGAAAAGTACACTCGAGATCTCCTGAAATGCTTTGACATTAATGATGGCAAACTAGTGTCGACTCCGGTGGTGACCTCGACCACACTTGATCCTGATGAGGATGGCGAACCTATAGATCAGAAGGAGAACCACAATATAATTGGCTTCCTCCTGTATCTCACTGCCTCGAGGCCGGACATACACTTTGTCGTATGTCTGTGCACTTGATTTCAAACTTCTCCTCGTGCATCTCACTGTCAGGCGGTGAAGCGTATCTTCAGGTACCCTTGAGCTACTCGGTGAAGCTGGCTGTAGGATAGATAGGAAGAGCATTTCTGGCACTTGTCAATTCATTGGTACTTCTCTTATTTCATGGTCTTCTAGGAAGCAATCCAGTGTTGCACAATCTACTGCAGAGGCCGACTATGTTGTAATCGCTAGTTGCTGTAGTCAAATGCTTTGGATGATTTCTACTTTACGGGACTTTGGGTTATGTATAGATAGTGTTCCACATTTTTGTGATAACACTTTTGAAATTAACATTGCCAAAAACCCAGTACAACACTCTAGGACCATGCAAATAGATATTCGATAGCATTTCCTTAGAGACCATATGGAGAAGGGTGACATAGTGCGTTAGTTTATGGAGAATGACCACCAGTTAGCTGATATTTTTACCAAGCCTTTAAATAGTTTGAGGTTCATAGACTTGAGGGGAGAGCTTGGGGAATTGTGTTCCTATGGCTTATTATGAGGGGGAGCATTATGTACTTTCTGTGTCATATGTTTTTTTACTTTCTGCACCTTGCTTTTGAGTGCTTTTGGGTTAGTCTTTCTAGTAAAGACCAGAGTTGTTATCATACTATACTATTTAGATTTCTTCCTCTCATCTTGCGATCTTAGAATGCTGCTTATTAGTTGCTTATCTTCTCACTAGGTTAAGTTCACTCACTTCTTTTAGGTCTAGCAGGGTTTAGACCCCCTGGGTAGATAGGGAACGTGTTTACTCTCTTGTGTTTAGGTGATCAGCTAATAGTCCTAGCGTCATATAGGGGAGATGAGAGTGAGTCTGAGCCATAGTGATCCTGCTATTTTGTCTATGCTTTAATAACTGTCATTTCTTTGTTTTCCCAAACTTTTTCTCTTTCGCTTATTTCTTTAGTTCAAAAGGAGTTCATTTAAGATTTTCTTGAGCTTAATGTTGACATAACTCAACTCGAACCACAATATTTCTGACATTGTCTCACTTGCTTAGGGGAAGCTAGGATCTTTTTGCATCATTTTGTATTTTAAATTCAGTAATGTGTATTATAATATAAATACATAGAGCTTTGACTATTATCCTTATGTGCAATGATATCTTACTTTACATCTTACCATGTTTTATACTAGCTTGCTAGATTTATCATATTCTTCTATGTGTAGCTTGGCTTTTGCCATGCTAGCTTTATTAAATATGAAAAACTTGAATTAAATCAAGCCTTGTTAGATCTTGTGACTAGTTTTGCACTAGTGATAATCTTATGATTCATGCCATGTCGTATAAGTTTAAGTTGAGTTTTGAACCTAAAATTGAGACTTAGATTAAACTACGCTAGTTCTTTATTAAAGCATGAGTTAGTATTAGCTTTTTGTTCTTGAACTAAGTCAAGAAAATACAAAAATGATCTCTTTTGTGCGAAAAACTGATCTCACCATTTCGATTGATACATAGAGGCCAAAGGAAAAGAATGACGATTTATCAATCAGCCTCACGAAGGCCAGTTCTACACTTAAAGCAATGCAGGAGAAAATAAATAGTAAGTGCTGGACTTAAGACTGTTCATTCGGTTGTCTTTTTGGTCTTTCTCTAACTCCTTTTGATAGATAAAGAGGCTGAAACAAGTAAACTCCATACCGAGGTTGAAGAAAAGATCAGGGTGATCAGAGAAATTACTCATATCAATAAAGAGTCCAACCAGAGAATAAAGTCGCTAGAAGAACAACACAAAACTGAAGTCGATCAAATGGATGCTTGACTAGCAGGTAAGAAAAGCTTTATCTTCGACTAGTTTTTGATACCTAGCCATTTGATAAATACTACTCTGACCATTTGCAACCCATTTGCAGAGGATGTGGTTGAAATAAAGCATCTCGTAGGCATCTCGACTCTTAGTCAAGAGGAAACCAAGTCGATGAAGGCAATCCTTCATGACAACATTGTACTTCTCAACAATCTACTCGACGGGTTTGGTCGAAGAAGATGAGTCCTTTCGAGGACACCACAACCGCTCATGTGAGTATGATCGGACTACAAGTCAGGGTGCTAGAAAAGCACTTGTCCACTCTGAACACCGACTAGGTTGAGTGGATTCAGGAGGCGGTGTAAGCTATGCCTTTGAAAAACTCAAGACATGCGACAAGAACCTCAACCTTCAACCGATCGAACACGACTTTGACTGCTCTGAAGAAGAGGCAGCCCGTCTGATTGAGGACCTAGAGAGAACCAGTTGAAAGGTTGCAGAGGAGATGCTTCTCAACTATCCTTCTATAGAGTAGTTTGTAAATAATGACTTTGTAAAGACTTACATTTGGATAATGAAAAAACTTCTTCCTTTTCCTGCAATTCATCTCGTTGAGTGGTTAGTACTCGTAAGACAAAAAAGAAATGAAAAAAATAAACTTATGACTAAGAAATAAAGTTATACTGATAACCGTATCCTAGCCCCCGACTATTTACTTAGTTTATACGAATAAACTAAGCAAATAGTACAGAATAACGTATGTAGAATAACTCAATTATTTTGTGCTGATAGCAAGAGTCAGGAATGGTTCGTCACTAGGAAGCTCCTTCTAGTGGAGCAGGACCACGTACAGAGAGAAGAGACTTTGACTAGTGATGTCTCCTTCTTTGACTAGTTAAACAAATTGGATGTACTAGAAGTGTTCGAACAAACATAAAAGAAGCTCTATTGAACATATGACAATAAAGATTTGAACAAATTGAAAGCTTTATTGTAAGGGTAGAAATGCTACATATAAAACTTGCACAATTGGTCCATGTTCCAAGAGTTCAAGAGAATCTGGCCATCCTTCATAGCAAGTCATACCGAGCCTAGTCATATGAATTCGACCATAGTGTAAGGACCTTTCCACTTGGGAGAAAGCTTGTTCCGATTAGACTAGGATTGAATTTTCCTCAATACCAAGTCACCTACAGCATGGCTGTAAGGTTGGACCATACGATCGTAGTACTTATGCATGGCTTACTGATAGACTACTGATCAGATCAAGGCTTGACTCCTCTTCTCTTCAAGCAGGTTGATTTCATCCACTCGAAGTTGCTCTTGGTTGGAATCGCCGAAGTTCTCGACTCTTGTCGACCGGATCTTTAGTTCCGGGGGAAGCATAGCCTCGGCCCCCAAAACTAAGAAAAATGGAGTCTCTCCTATCGCCTGGCTAGGAGTCATGCGAATTGCAAATAATATTAAAGGTAATTCTTGTACCCAAGCCCCCGAGCACTTTACAAGCTGGTCAAAGACTCAAATTTTAGTTCCTTGCATTATCTTGCCATTAGCTCGTTCGACTTCCCCATTGCTCTAGGGATGGACGACCGTGGCATAGCTGCAACACCCCAGGTCCACATTACCCTGGGATGCTACTAAACCATACATAACGCTAACTAGATTAAAAGAAAATCCGGCAGCACTTCCTAGTAAATACTAAAACTACACGGAAGCATGACAACATAACAAATAATGGGAATGATAAAACAGCATTTATCAGCCTACTTTTGAATTGTTCAACCTCACTAAAGTCTACCACAAAAGGCATTACCACGTTACAGTGTTCAACGACTGGATGGAAGAAATAATTTAAGAATTTAAGCCTCTAACATATACAACAAAATTCATGAAGACTTAATTAATGGTGTCGTGCTGCTCTACCCTTCCCACACATGCTCAAGGTTCACCTGGAAGAGGAAAAACAAAGGTGAGATAAAATCTCAGCAAGCAAACTATTTAACAAATTAATTAAACTGCGGATGGTTAAGAATCCATTTGACATCACGTGGTACAATGATAAAGCAATATCGAATAGCTCTTCTCAACCACACTATAACCTCATTCATATCCATAACCACAACCACAAAGCAATACCACTAACCATGAATGATTTTCACTATAAGATAATACCATATACCATGAGGCAATACCACAAACCACAAATGATTTTCACCATAAGATAATACCACAAACTACAAGTGACTCTAATGAGCCAAAACCTCCTACAACCTTAGATTAAGATTTATCCCCATGGAATGCATAAATATGATTCTCCTCATCTACACTGTACCACAAGAAAAAAAAATCCCACGCATAAATAACTCTCATGAGCTAATTCTTCTTAAGATCTCATAATAATACTCATCCTCATAAAATACATATGTATGAAAATGATCCACTACACCCTTACCTGGCAACGTAAGAGGGTGCATCGTACTACGGCAATGTACGATGCGGTACCGGTACGGTCGTGGTTGAGTGTGGCGACATCCACGATGCAAATGACATGCTAGGATATGCATGATATGCCCACAATTGATTCCTTAGGAATATAACCACATGAACCACAATATATATAACAAGGCATAAAGTGCAGCATGGCATCTTTGTTTAAAGTTAGATTATTTACCAAACCTCAGCAATTACGGTGAAGGCAATAAAATTAACAAGTTAAACTGTAGCAACAACCGCTACGTTTACTTGCCTCTACCGAAGGGGCGAAGGGCTCAAGCACAGTCAGGACTGAGGCCACCTGTTCACAAGGCACCACTCAGCATAAAACCATAATACAACATTCACAACTAAGAAGTAAATACCTCTACGCCCAAAACCCACAACTCCCTCTCAAACAGTTGTTCCCACACTCTGTTCTCTGCAGCAATGTACTTGTCTTTTCCGTATCTTTTAATCTACTAATTAAAAAACAACGAAACTAACATATTTGAAATCTTCAGAACAAAAGCTACAAATTTCATGAAGACACCATAATTTTATTATGTCGTTTAAAGGGTGTCATCTGTAATGGAAAACAGAGGATGACTACGCCTCCGAGTTCGTCCCAAGAACTTCCACAGACCACCATCGACGCCCTTGCTCCAAAAATTATAACATTTTTTCACAAGCTATATTTAGATATTATCAACAACTTTAATTATTATGATTTAATTCATAAAAATTATTAGAGCCTCTGAATCTGTCCACAATCAGAAACTGAATTCTGAATCCAACTATGCTATACAGCAGACTTCAATCCTCTGTTAGGACCAAACCACTCATCCAAAAATTTTAAAAAATGTATAGAAACTAGATCTTTGTATCCTCTACAACTTTTGTGTTCAAGGGCTCCCTAGGAAAAATCGTTTTGACCACCTAAACCACCCGAACAGACGTGTTGCCTGATCTAACTACGCACAGAGCACTAATTAGTCGCTAATCGACGGTTTCCCTTAGATGATCCACCTCTAACGACAAACCAAAAGCCTAAGATCACCCTAAAACAGAGAGAAAAATATTAAAATTTCTTACCTAGGTTGCCCACGCAGGATTTCTTCTCCTCCTTCCTCTCTCCCTTCTTCTTCTTCTTCCCTTCCCTTCCTCCTTTCTTCCCTGTTATCTACGCCACAGAAGACAAACCTGCGGCGATAATTTCCTCATCATGGTAGCCGAAAGCCTTGCCATGGCAGCAATTCTAGAGGTGGTGGCTGTGGGGGGAAGAGGGGTGCGGTCATAAGGGGGAAAGGGGTGGCCTAGGGTTAGGGAAAAAAGGGGGTGGGGGCGGCTTAGGCCAAGGGGGCAGCTGGGCCTAGGGGGTGACTTGGGCCCATGGTGGGAGGTGAGAAGCCTAGCCTCCCTCTCTGGATAACCCACTGTCCTTTTTTTTCTTTTTAGATAAATCCGTAGCCCAAACCCGCCTTCCCAATTCGACGAAAGAAAAAGAAATCTCTGCGAATCCACTAAATACTTCCGAAAACGCCGAATTGATGTCTAGGGCATTACAATAGGAAAGTTTGGTAACTAATTCATCACCAAATTCTTTGAATTTTGCATTCGAAAATTGCTTACCATTGTCAGTAATTATTCGACTTGGGACTCCAAATCGAGTAATCACGCTTCTAAACATGAACCTTTTGTGGCTTTCGTTGTTACCCCAATCATAGGTTCGACCTCGATCATTTTGTAAACATGTCAATAGCCATGAAAGAAACTCGAAGCCCCCTAGTGCTCTCGGGAACGGTCCTAGGATGTCTAAATCCTAGATCACAAAAGGTTAAGATAGAGGAATTGTCTGAAGTGCCCGAGCCAGTTGGTGTATTTTCCTGCTATGAAACTGGCATTGTACACACTTCTTGACCATCTCTTCGACGTCATTGAGGATTGTTGGACAGTAGAAATCTTGTCGAAAGATCTTTCCATCCAGCATTCTGTAAGAGGCGTGTGCCCCCACAGATGCTCTTGTGTATGTCATTAAGGAGTTGTAATCCTTCTTTTAGCGATATGCATCGCATGAGAACCCCTTGAGTGCCCCATTTATAGAGTACCCCATCGACCAAAGTATACATTTTGGCCTTGTGGGATAGACATCTGCTTCAATTTCATTCTCGAATACATAACCCTTCTGAAGATACTCGTACACTAGAGAGGTTGTCTCATTGGGAGATGTCTTAGGTCCTTCGACCAAAGACGGCTTGTAGAGTTCCTCCAAGAAGACTCCTAGTGATACTTGTAATCGGGAAGAAGCTATTTGAGTCAACTAGTCAGCAAGAAAGTTATCCTTCCGGGGGATATACTATAACTCGAAACCGAAAAAGTGCTTCTCTAGCTTCCTGACTTCCGACAAATACTAAGACATGGTTGAATTAGAGCATTGATACTCCTTTCCGACTTGATTCACGACTAGTTGAGAGTCTCCTCTCATGAGTAGTCGACGAATCATAAACACTTTCGTGGCTCGTATGCCAGTCAACAAAACTTCGTATTCAGCCACATTATTACTAGCTGAAAAGTGTAGTTGAATGACATACTTTAATGTCTCTCCCACGGGAGATTCTAGAAACACCCCAGCCCCCAACCACTTAGCGTAAGCAACCCATCAAAGTACATCATTCACTGGTTGTGGGAGTTGTACTGGGCTTCCTGAACGGGTTTAGGATTTATCCATTCGACGACAGAGTCTGCCAAGATCTAGGATTTAATGGTCGTTCGGGATACGAAATGGACGTTAAACTCCCCAAGTTCCACCCACCATTTTGCCATGCGCCCTGGTGTTTCCCTATTTTGGAGGACCTCTCCTAAGGGAAACTCAGACGACACAATAATTTTGTGCACCTCAAAATAATGCCTCAACTTCCTCGAAGACGTGAGGAGGGCATATAAGAGTTTTTGGACCTGAGGGTAGCGCTCCTTAGGCCCACGTCCGACTTCACTTACATAATAGACTGATCGCTAGACGCCTTTGCGCTTTGCGACCAGTATTGAACTTACTACCAGTGGCATGGCGGATAGATATGCTAAGAGCGTCTCGCCTAGTTTCAAAAAAACCAAAATAGGAACACTTGTAAGATATCTCTTGACATTCTCGAAAGCTTTGTTAGACTCTTTTAACCACTCGAAACCCTCGTGTTTCCTTGGAGGCTTGAAGAAAGGAAATCCTTTCTCTCCGAATCGTGCGATAAAACGACTTAGAGCCGCCATGCACATGGTGAGTTTTTGAACTTCTTTCTTAGTGGTCGGAGGGCGCATCTACTCAATAGACAAGATCTTCTCAGGATTTACCTCGACACCTCTTGCCGAAACAAGGAACTGAAGCAACTTTCCTGAAGAGACTCTGAACACACTTCTCTGGATTGAGTTTCAAGTGGTACTTTCTGAGGTTGTTGAATGTCTCCTACAGGTCTGAATTATGATTAAGTCATGTGATGCTTTTGGTGACTAGATCATCATCGTAGGTTTGCAAATTTTGGCCCATTTGATGTATAAAAGTCAATTGCATCAAACGCTGAAAAGTTAGACCAGCATTTTTCCAGCCAAATGGTATTTTGATTTAGCGAAATACTCCAAATGGCGTAATAAATGCGGTCTTCTCATCATCTTCTGAAGACATACTAATTTGGTGATAACCATAGTATACATCTAGAAAACTTAACATCTCACAACCAGTAGTAGAATCAACCAATTGATCAATACGAGGAAGCGAAAAATCATCTTTTGGACAAGCTTTATTTAAATCAGTATAGTCTATACACATATGTCACTTACCATTAAACTTCTTAACCATTACATGGTTAGCCAACCACTCGGAGTGATAGACCTGTCTTATAAAGCCTGCTTTTAGCAACTTGTCTAATTCTGATCCGATAGCTTCCTATCGATCTGGTGCAAATCTCCATAATTTTTACTTTATGGGCTTCTTATCAGGCTGTAGAGTTAGCATGTGCTTGATCACCTCCCTGGGGACCACATGCATGTCGGATGGCTGCCACACAAACACATCTGTGTTTGCCCGAAGGAAGGTGATGAGGGCGTCTTCCTATGTGGGGTCAGAAGTGACCCTGATGTGAATGGTCTTTGAAGGCTCCGTTGGGTCCAGAGGAACCTCCTTGACTTCCTCGTTCAGCTTCGGTGCAGATTTAGGCTTCGAGTGCTTAATCGAAGGCTGCGTCTTAGTAGCTTCATGAGGGACATGCGGTCGCATGTTAGCGCCATTTTCTTATCACAGTGAAGTGTGATCACTCCCTTGGGACCTAGCATCTTAAGTCATTGATACACATAGTGAGCGATAATTAGAAAATGTGTCAGGGTTGGTCATCCGAGTATGGTGTTATATGCCATGTCAAAGTCGACCACATCAAATGAGACTTTCTCTGTCCTGAAGTTGCCTAGAGACCCAAACGTGACAGGAAGAGAAACTTTCCCAATGGGCTTGGCCGAAGATCTTGGTGCAATTCCATGAAATGAATACCATACAGGCTTTATTATAGTATGAGGAACTTGCATCTCGTCCAGAGCACTCACAAACAAAATATTTAAAGAACTGCCACCATCAATCAACACGCAATTCACTCGACAGTTGTTGATAGTGGGCTCGACTACAATCGAAAACCGACCTAGTCGAGTTGAAGGATTAGACAGTCACTCTTCACAAAAGAGATAGGGACGGTAGACCATTTAGGAAGATTATTGACTAAATGAGGGTCAATGGAGTTTACCTCTCGCTCGACAGCTTTGTACTATCACTTCAACTTGTATCGTGGTTACAGACCAAACAGACAGAAATATATATATATGGTAGTGGAGAGTTAGGTGAGCAATGCTTAGGGTTTCCCCATGGCCTGTATCGTATATATATATCCACATGGGGAGTGTTTTTACAACAGTACCCTTACATCTAAGTATCCTTCTCAGGGGCATTTATGCCATTACACATATCCCACTTTGGGCCTTTACAGCCTTTTAACAGGCCGGCTGGGCTTAGGTGGGGGCCACCCCTACAACAGTATCGCTTCTATATTCATGATATTTTGAATAAAATGTTATTTTGTCACTTGAATAAATGTCTTTTATATTGATCAACAAATATGTGACTAGATCGTGGAACTCTTTGTTCATATTTTGATGTTATTCTAAATTATCCCTAATCTTTTGTCATTATGTAGGACAATTATGATTTACAGATCAGCACATGTATTAATTGATGATCATGTTTCTTGAATCATGGATATGGGATATGAGCGGCTGTGAGCGTCCGAGGACGCTTGTACATTTGACTTTTGTCGTGCCCCCTTGTAAACATCCTCCAAGTAACGTGGAAAGGGCCTTGATTAAAGCATGACGTGGACGTCACTTCTCGCGACCATGCTTGCTTCCGGTAGACTCGTAGGACTTTATTTCGTGCACGTCCATATGCTAGGTAGAGAGCGCTTCATCCCCTATCCTTCGAAGTGGTGGCGACGGAGTTGGCGCCTAGGCGAAGTAGACGCGCGAGCGCTCCATCCCCTACCCTTCGAAGTGGTGGCAGCGGAGCTAGCGCCTAGTTGAAGTAGATGTGTGAGCGCTCCGTCCCCTACCCTTCGAAGTGGTGGCAGCGGAGCTAGCGCCTAGCCTAAGCAGACGCGCGAGCGCTCCGTCCCCTACCTCTCGAAGTGGTGGTAGCGGAACTGGCGCCTAGCCTAAGACGCTGAAGCGCTCCGCCCCTACCCTCGAAATGGTGGCGGCGGGCGGTGTCTAGTCGGTAGCGCGTGGCGCTCCGTCCCCTACCCTTCGAAGTGGTGGCGGCAGAGCTGGAGCCTAGGCGAAGTAGACGCGCGAGCGCTCCATCTCCTACCCTTCAAAGTGGTGGCCGTGGAGTTGGCGCCCAGTCGAATTAGATGCGCGGCGCGAGCGCTCCGTCCCCTACCCTTCGAAGTGGTGGCAGCGGAGCTGGCACCTAGCCTAAGCAGACGCGCGAGCGCTCCGTCCCCTGCCCCTCGAAGTGGTGGTAGCGGAGCTGGCGCCTAGCCTAAGTAGATGCGCGAGCGCTCCATCCCCTACCACTCGAAGTGGTGGCAGAGGAGCTGGTGCCTAGTCGAAGTAGACGTACGAGCGCTCCATCCCCTACCCTTCGAAGTGGTAGCAGCGGAGCTGGCGCCTAGCCTAAGCAGACGCGCGAGCGCTCTGTACCCTACCCCTCGAAGTGGTGGCAACGGAGCTGGCGCCTAACTGATGTAGACGCGCGAGTGCTTCGTCCCCTACCCCTCGAAGCGGTGGCAACAGGGCTAGTGCCTAGCCTAAGCAGACGCGCGAGCGCTCTGTCCCCTACCCCTCAAAGCAGTGGCAACGGAGCTGGCGCCTAGCCTAATCAAACGTGCGAGCACTCCGTCCCCTACCCCTCAAAGTGGTGGCAATGGAGGTGGCGCTTAGCCGAAGTACACGCGCGAGCGTTCCGTTCCCTACCCCTCGAAGCGGTGGCAACGGAGCTGGCGTCTAGCCTAAGTAGACGCGCGAGCGCTCTGTCCCCTACCCCTCGAAGCGGTGGTAGTGGAGCTGGCGCCTAGCCTAAGTAGACACGCGAGCGCTCCTCCCCTACCCCTCGAAGCGGTGGTAGCGGAACGGGCGCCTAGCCTAAGTAGACGCACGAGGGCTTCTTCCCTACCCTCAGTGGTGCTAGCGGTGGCGCCTAGTCGGAAAGACGCAGGCGCTCCGCCCCTACCCTTCAAGTGGTGGCGTGAGTGGCGCCTAGTCGAAGTAGACGCGCGAGCATTTGTGCTCCATAGGGTACGCACGGGGTCAGCCTCTATTGCACCATATGCATATTCCATGGAGTGTGCACGGAGGCAAGCCTCTTGCTACGCTTTGTTTATACTCTGTAGAGCGCGTGGGAACAACTTCCGTGTCTTATTTATACTCCGTAGAGTGCGTAGAAACATCAACCACGTCTATTTATACTCTGGAGAGTACGCGCAGGAGCAACGCCCACACGTGCGCGGGGACATACGCGTCTTGTTTATACTCCGTAGAGTGCGTGGGAACATCAAATATGTCTATTTATACTCGGAGAGTACGCGTAGGAGCAACACCCGCATGTGCGCGGGGACATCCATGTCTTGTTTATACTCAATAGAGTACGTAGGGACAACATCCGTGTCTTATTTATACTCCATAGAGTGCGTGTGGAGGCGGACCTCGACGCTACGTCTTATTTATACTCGTAGAGTGCGTGCGGAGGCGGACCTCGACGCTACGTCTTATTTATACTCCGAAGAGTGCGTGCGGAGGCGGATCTCGATGCTTCGTCTTATTTATACTCCGTAGAGTGCGTGCAGAGGCGTCCCCCCGCGTGTCTTTGTTTATTCTCACGGAAAGCGCGCGCGGAGGGAACAAGACTAGTTTCACAAACGGTGAACTTTATTGAATTCTCGTTTGCATGGGTGAGCAATTACAAAAGACAAAGTACTAACCACTGATCGCTCGAGGGCGGGAACAGCAGTGACTGTCGTTGCCGTGGAGGCGAGGCCAGGCACGGTATGAGCCTCTTCTGCTAGAGCGATTCGTGTGGGAGCCCGGGTGCCCTTGCACTGGCGTGCCCGGCCTAAGGGTCCCGCTGAACCTCATGGTGTGGGCCTCGGGTACTGAGCTCTATGCGTCGGGCTATGTCCTGGTCGCCGTGGGCGGTGATGATGCCCTGCGGGCCCGGGAGCTTGATGCATAGGAAGCCGTGATGTGGGACTGCCCCGAAGGAATTGAGGGTCGGCCGCCCCAATATGGCGTTGTAGGGGTACGGGATATTGACGACGTCAAAGGTGACGTCTTCGCTGCCCACGTTGTCGTCCCGGTCAAAGGAGACCTACAGGCATATCTGGCCCAGCGCCCCAAGGGCTGGCCTCCGAAACCCTGCAGCAGAATTCCAGAGGGGCCTAAGCGACTTCGGGGGATTCCCATCTGGTCGAAGGCCGCTGTGAACAAAATGTTCGCGGAGCTTCCTCCATCGACTAGGACACACTTAACGTCGCATCCTGCGATGGCGACTCGGATGACCAGGGGATCTTGGTGGGGGAACTCTACGCCCTCGGCATCAGCGGGCATGAAGGTGATTTCGTGTTGCGCCCAGTCCGGCGGCGTTTGCGCTGGGTATGCCGCCACATGGTGTAGCCTCCGCGCATAGGCCTTCCGCTGCCGCGCCGAGGCGAACTCCAGCGAGGAGCCCCCGGAGATGACATTTATAACCCTGCGCTTGGCTTCCTCCGGGGCTTGAATCCGTAGGAGACCTTCCTGAGCATGATGCACGTGGGCTTGAATCCGCAGGGGGCCCCCTGAGGCTGCAACCTCTGATCCTGGATCTGCATAAGGCCTTCCGGGGGTTGCTGAACGTGGGCCACTCCGGGTGGCCGTGCTTCGAGGTTCCTATCCCTGGCGACTCTCTGTCGAAGAGCCACGATGGTGGTGCACGCGCGCGTGTCGTAGTTTCCTTGACCATGTACCTTGCAACACCGGCTGTGATGCTGGTCGTCGTATCCTGTGCGGGTCCTATCATCACGACCCCAGCTGTGCCCCGCCCCCGGCCCAGGCGAGCCCTGCCGTCGCGGCCAGCAGGGGTGTTGTCTTTGCGGCCACCCTCAATGTCGAAGACATGGCGGGCTCTCCGAGACTTCTATTGGCAGCGCTTAGACTTGTCGCACGACGAGTCCTTTTGCTGGGCATCCTTGCGCTCGGAGGCATCCTTTGATGGCTCCTGCTTACGCTTGCCCTTCGAGGAGCCTTCCTTCGGCGAATCTCCGCTTTTCGCCGTGCCTTCCGCCTGATTGGTGTCGGAGTCGTCACCTTGGCACCGCCGCGTGTGTTCTTCTGCCCTGGCGTATTCTTCCATCTTGTTAAAGAGCTTCGCCACCGTTTTGATTGGCTTACGCGCATTGTATTCGGCTAGCGTCCCTGGGCGGAGGTCCTGCACTGTTGCGTTGATGATGGTTGTCTCATTGACATCCTTGACCTGGCAGCGGACCTTCGCGAAGCGCTTGAAGTATTCCCGGATCTTCTCCAAGGGCTTTTGCTTGACCGCAAAGAGCTGATCCGCGTCGACTCACTCGACATAGTTCCCCCGAAAATTGTTATAGAGGCGGTCACGGATCTGCTCCCACGCGTAAGTGGAGTTGGACTCGATGGTGAAAAACCAAGAGAGCGCCACTCCCTGAAACGTGAGGGGGAGCCCCTTCGCCTTCATGGTGTCATCTCCGCCTGCGGCTTCGATGGCGGTCTCGTACACGCACACGAACTCCCGAGGGTCTGTGTCGCCTTTGTACGGTTCGATGGCGCTAGGGAACTTGAAGTCCTCCGGCCATGCCGACTGCTACAGGCCCGCTGAGAGTGGGGACTCCGGGTCCACGCGTCACAGCGGGACGTGGCTAGACGTGGGGGCGTCGCGGCTATCCACCCGCTCTAGCGTGGGCTCTGGTGTGACCACCGGCGGGGTCTGCTGATCCGAGCCTCTTGCATATTCTGCACGGTTCCACGGAGATCCGCTAACTCCTGCTGGAGCATGCCGATGGCTGTCCGCAAAGTGTTCTCCACCGTTGGGACAACGGTGGCCACATCCTGCGCTCCCGGGTTGCCCGATGCGCCGGCGCGGTGGACTCCAGAATCGGCGACGAGGCCAGCCTTACCGCTGGAACCTCTCGCCGCTCCCGCACCGGGTGTAGGGACGGCGATCAGGCCAGTTTGGGCATTGACGTTGCCGCTCCCGACCACCCGGTCGATGTTGCCGGTGTCGACCATCACGCCGGCAGTGGGGTCGGTCGTCGCGCGGGGTGGTGTCGGCCGTGGCTGCCGCGCCCATGTCGCCGTCCACGCCCGCGACTGCCAACACTGAGGTCCTGGTGTTGACGCGGGACTCCGTCGCGCTCCCCTTCTTCTTCGCCGCCGACGATGAAGCTTTCTTTGGTGCCATCCTTCTTCGGATCTTGAGGCTTGCTCTTGTCCTCCCCACGGACGGCACCAACTGTTGTGGTTACAGACCAAACAGAGAGAGAGAGATATGGTAGTGGAGAGTTAGTGAGCAATACTTAGGGTTTCCCCATGGCATGTATCGTATATATATATCCACATGGGGAGTGTTTTTACAACGGTACCCTTACATCTAAGTATCCTTCTTAGGGGCATTTATGCCATTACACATGTCCCACTTTGGGTCTTTACAGCCTTCTAACAGGCCGACTGGGCTTAGGTGGGGGCCACCCCTACAACAGTATCACTTCTATATTTATGATATTTTGAATAAAATGTTATTTTGTCACTTGAATAAATATCTTTTATATTGATCAACAAATATGTGACTAGATCGTGGAACTCTTTGTTCATGTTTTGATGTTATTCTAAATTATCCCTAATCTTTTGTCATTATGTAGAACAATTATGATTTACAGATCAGCACATGTATTAATTGATGATCATGTTTCATGAATCATGGATATGAGATATCAAATCAATAATGTGGACACATGTTAGAGAACATGATGTTGGATTGACCCACTATGAGACACTCCGGGAATTGTTATATTCTTAAGTGTCATCAGTTGATCTCATACATAGTGTATGTAGGATCATTAGACCTGATACCATCATTATTTCCCTTCATGTATATTAGTTTACTTAGGGTTTACCAAACACTACTCCATAACTGGGTGGTCATAAAGGTAGCTTTCGAGTTTACTATAAAATATGCGGAGGAATATGAACGATCAAGATGGAATTTGCCCCTCCTATATAACAGGAAAGATATCTCTGGACCCCTCGACGTGGTTGGATTAAAAAGTGTATGGGCATGCCGAATGTGGTTGAGGAGTCAATCACAACTAAGTAATCCACTACATATTCGAGTGAAGAATCGAGCTATCATAGGATGACACACTTCTTGCTTTGAGTTCGATCTGGTATCATGTGCCAAAGATATCAGGACATAAGCACTGTATAAATTCATCCGATATGATTTTTATGTATGTTTGGGAGTCGTTATGTCCTGTTAGGGACCGCTACCGACTTATGGATCGGAAAGGAGTTTTCGGCCTATGCCCAAATATACATGAACCTACAGGGTCACACATTTAATGGGCTGGAATGATAAGGGTTCGGATGATAGTCTCCGAGTGAAATACGATATCTACTCGTATATCCGATTGGAGCCTGTATAAGGCGATGTGCAGGGCTGAGGGAGGTATCCCGAAACATACCCATTGAAACTTTAGCCGCTACCTCTCATAACCCTTGTCGTGCACACTGGTGCTAGCACGCCGATGCACGGTGTTTCATCACTAGACGTGTGGACTTCGTAGAGGCGTTGCTACGACTGCGGCGTTGATCGGGACAATCATGAGGAGGAGACAGTTGGTCGGAGGACGATCGACTACTACCACTATACCGACGCGCTCTTCATTGAATCGGCTATTTTAACTCTACTTCCGCTGCACTACACGTCTAATGATAACAATCTATGATCTCTCACTTACATAGCTTCCTGATTTACGTGGTAAAAAAATTTAATCTGCGCTAGTATAACCTACTCATATTCTAACAATGTACATGTGGCGTGCGTAAGTTATATGCTTCCACTTTGTACCCCTAAAAAAATACGTCCTTCAAGAGACCTCGTATTCGGCTCCTCTGCATTATGACTTACTAATGCAAAGGTGCCATTAGCCCACATCTTGTCCATCCACACAAAATGAACGGATCAGATTTGCCCCTGTGATTTGCCCTACCATCTCCAAGGGCGACTCATCTCCCATTGACGATCTCGGCCGCCGCGATTCGTTCCCGTCGGCGACCACGACCTCCGGTGTTCTGCGCTGCCGGCGACCTCGACCTTCGCTGTTCCAAGCATCCTCCCCGTGACAATCTCTTTTGCCGAGACCCCTCCCGCCGGCAATTATGTATGAGATCGCCGTTGATTATTTAGCCCTCATCGCCGATGACTTCGCTATTGGTTCCCATGGAAGTTCCGTGCATGGCTCCGATGGATTGAAGTTCCTTTGCTAGTGGATCCCATGGAAGTCCCTTCCCTTCAGTTTTCTCCTCTAGAAATTTAGAAAAGCTTTTTCGATTTGTAACTCATGTATCATGTACACTATTTAATTCAATGTATTCATCTCAAGTTATTCATAATTGTAGCAAGGGAAGAACTTTGTTGAAAATTCTTGAGTGTTCACATCTCGGAATGTTCACATTGTACATGTTTGAAGTAGTTGCTAGCTGCACAATTGCTTTCTTCATGGATGCATCTTCACACGTTGAGAGCAGATGAGAGAAAAGTACGGCCAAGAGGAGAGGGAATTGGGACAGCCATAGGCGTTTTGGCGCCCAAAAATGTATCACTTGGCAGTGCCCCTTCCATCTCTTACTGCTGTGGTCCGTTCGTTTTGTATGGATGGCCAAGATGTGAGCAAATGCCACCCCTCCGTTAGTAAGTCCTGATGCAGATTGTCATTATTATTATTGACAAAGCATTGCAAGTTCGACCATTTCATAGCGTGTCTATACCAAAATTAAGTACAAGAATTACACAACTAGTAGCGAGCACCCAAGCTGATCCCGGTAGATAAAGACGTATCGTTGGAGCAGTTACAAGGAAGGAGTATGGTTTGCACTACGAGAATACATAAAATGGTGTGCGTGGATCGGAGTGGTCGAGAGGCATGCTTGTGGATGTACAACACATATGGGGAGGGCAGTGCAACGTATCCGTGGAAAGGTGTGGACCTGGCCGTGGCCTGGCTCACTGGCACGATCAGCAGACGCTTCTGCCACATATCTAGCCAGCCAACTCGAAAGAATTTTCATCTTCCATCTGTCGAGATTGCCAACACTTCCCATCCCTAGGCTAGCTCTTGCATGGTGTGATCCACAGCAAGGCGTTGCCACCTAGCAAAAAGAAAAGATGGAGTGGGTTATGGATGGGCTTTGTAATAGCATAAAACTTTTAGACAGTCTGTAGTTGAAAGTTAGACGTACATGTATTTTGATTCGCATATTCAAGCATGAAACTTTTAGACAGTATGTAGTTGAAAGTTAGACGTACATCTATTTGAACAAACTACTAAATATATAAGCTAGATCTAAACCTAGCTATCATCTCTCTTTATTACAAGCATATATAATTAGAAGCAAATACTAACCTCTGATCACTAAGAACAAATCAATCTATAAGCAGCTAGCTAGATCTACAAGCGGAATGCTTTCATCAAACACCCCAGAACTGGCCACCTCCTTCAATGCAGTGCAAAGATCTGTTGGGACCGGTCTGGCTAAGTATTAATTAATAACACAGCGTATTCCAGATACGTCCAACCACGAACCATCTGTAATACGTAATTATCACAGACAGTTCGTATTAATAACCGTCTGTGAAGTATCACAGACAGTTAGTATTAACAAACATCTGTGATATCTACAACTATCACCGACGGATCGTATTAATAACCGTCTGTGAATCATCACAAACGGTTATTAACATGAACCGTCTATGATTAGACGTCCAGTATAACTTATTTTGTAATAGTGAATGAACCTTTACCAATTCTTTGATAGAATTACGGACACCAGGGCACGATCAATATACTCATGTTATTACATACAAAAGGTTGCTGCCATTGGGTGCTCCTAAGACAAGCGCGTAGAACAAGCTGCAAAGCGTGAAGCAAAGTATAATTTTCCATTTGAGATGATGAAGAAGCGAAGTATATTTTGGAAGCGTACACCTGGACAAGCCATGGCGGAGCATGGGCACGTTGATTACATGCAAAAGGATCACCAAAGGAAAGCGTGGCTTAAGAGATATGGTGGCCCTGTGTTGTGGCGGGCCAAGCTAGGCCGCTTAGTGCATGGCCTAAGCACATGGCCGTGCTAGCACAAGATAGGACTACGTCCTTTTCGTTTTTTAAAAACTGCTTTTTTATTTTTCTGTAGTAACTAATTTTTAAATAAAGTATCTTTTTAATATAGAATTTACTAGTTAATTATAAATTATACTATATCGATTTCATTTATATTGACAAAAATCACACATAAGTTTATATTACTCTATAATCTTTCATACGAACAGCCCAAAAGTGACAAGCCGCAGTTAAAAACCATAAACTACAGTAAAAAAAAGAATATGCCCGGAGGATCAATTCACTCCGTATCTCCTATCTGCTATCTCCAACAGTCGAACCTCCTCACAAATTAAGGTGATGCTTTGTCTCTTAAGTCTCTCGGGTCGGTGCTTCAAAAACTGAACCTTCGATAACTCCTTTTGCCGCCACCCTTGTTTCCTCTACCGGACACCATTTGGTTTTTGAGCTACAAAAAATTTGGCTAAAATTATTTTGCCAGTTGCTCATGAATCATCATGGCTAAAATTACCGTTAAGATGTCCGTTAGTCTGTTAAACGTTGACATTGCTGTTGCCTACCAGTTCCTCGGCAAACTAAGGGACTGCTTGGCTTGCTATCTGTGCAAATCAAACTAAATATTAATAAAGCTAATGAAAATTGGCTGTTGTTTAATTAATTATCAAATTTTTGTAACGCCCATGAATATTTGACAACGTCAATAAAATTTAATGTCACACACTGACAATCCGAAAACGAGAAAGTTGCTCACCAAAATTTCCGTAACATCAAAACTTGGCCATGATTCAAGCAACATTTTTTTGTTAATATCTGATTTTGACTAGATTTTAGCTATACTAAAATTTTAATTTAGCTAATTTTGGCTATTGGGCTGAGTTTTTTTTACTTATATTATTTACAGTAACTAGTTTTTAAATGATGTGTTTTTTGAAATAGGGTCAACAGAAAGATTGTACTAAAAAATATACTGAGTTCAACTGTATCAACAAAAATCATATACGACTATTTTTTTATATATACTACTTTTCACAAATAATTAAAATTTAAATATTTAAACTATAAACCATCGGTCCTCAGTAAAAAAACTCACTCCAACGCCCCTAAGCACCTACTGCTATGTCAGATAAGTACGCACTTTTAAAGTTTGTTGTATGATCTGTCCTGCCAGATAAGGTCTCATAAATGCACAGCGCATCGGCCTGCGTGCGCACGAGCAGACAGCACGAGCGCAGGCAGGTGTAGTACCGGTGGCAGTAGTACAACAAATGGTTCTTTTGGGGTTTTTTTAACTGTGATCTTGATTAATATGATAATTAAATTTTAGTTGTTTATAATAAATAATATACAGAAAAAATAGTCATATATAATTTTAATCAGTATAATTAAACTTAGTATAGTATCTACTATAATTATCTGTAGGCTCTATTTTAAAAATATATTATTTAAAAACTATTTATTGTAACAAAACGTGATAAGCCAAAGATAAAACCAAAATCAAAAAGGGCCTAGTCAATAAGTAGGTCACGTTCATTTAGTTTTGATTTTTGGTTCTTTAAAATTCAAAATAGATGGAACGGCTTCTAAAGTGGATTCTTTAAATAAATTTTTGAGTCTAAATTTATATACGCCATCCATATTAGCACCGTCTCAAAAAATAAAAAAAAATCATTAACTATAGTAAAAATTCATCAAATACAGCTCAAAAACAAGACAGTAAACTCCGTCACAGTTAGGGTTTTGTGATCGTGAGTCTGTGAAGCCTGTGCCTAGAACTTAGTATAGTATCTACTATAATTATCTGTAGACTCTATTTTAAAAACATATTATTTAAAAACTATTTATTGTAACAGAACGCGATAAGCCAAAGATAAAACCAAAATCAAAAAGGGCCTAGTCAATAAGTAGGTCACGTTCATTTGGTTTTGATTTTTGGTTCTTTAAAACTCAAAATAGATGGAACGGCTTCTAAAGTGGATTCTTTAAATAAGTTTTTGAGTCTAAATTTATATACGTCATTTATATTAGCACCATCTCAAAAAATAAAAAAATCATTAACTATAGTAAAAATTCATCAAATACAGCTCAAAAACAAGACAGTAAACTCCGTCACAGTTATGGTTTTGTGATCGTGAGTCTGTGAAGCCTGTGCCTAGAACTTAGTATAGTATCTACTATAATTATCTGTAGGCTCTATTTTAAAAACATATTATTTAAAAACTATTTGTTGTAACAGAACGTGATAAGCCAAAGATAAAACCAAAATCAAAAAGGGCCTAGTCAATAAGTAGGTCACGTTCATTTGGTTTTGATTTTTGGTTCTTTAAAACTCAAAATAGATGGAACGGCTTCTAAAGTGGATTTTTTAAATAAATTTTTGAGTCTAAATTTATATACATCATCCATATTAGCGCCGTCTCAAAAAATAAAAAAATAAGTAATCATAGCAAAAATTCATCAAATACAGCTTAAAAATAAGACAGTAAACTCCGTAACAGTTAGGGTTTTGTGATCGTGAGTCTGTGAAGCCTGTGCCTAGAAGTTTAGCTCCCGATTCATTGCAGTCACCGTGATTAAGGCGCTTAAATGCAGACATGTAACTTTTAAGAAACGACGACGGCGTGGACGGGTTATTTTGGTCTTATGGTTTTTGATTTACGCTGCTACAGCAAAAAAAAAATTAAACATGTATCTTTTTAAGATAAGATGTACAGATCGATTGTAGTAGACAATGTATCGAATTCATCTATATCTGCTAAAATCACACGTAATTATCTTTTTCTGTACTCTCTTTTACGAACTGTCAAAATTTAAAAATTTAAGCTAAAAGCTATAATCCATAATCCAGAAAAACCCATCCTATAGCTCGGTAAAATGTGCATCGGAAGATCCGGAACAAAACCAAAACTTGCTTTTATTGAATAGCATGCCATGGCTGTTTAGTCTACAGTCAAAAGGAAGCGACTAGGGCATAGATTATGTATTGGGATTAACCAGTAAAGATTGGCACAGCTGTATGGAGTAATCACCACGGACCCACCATATGTATTATTTTTTCATACATGTATATTGACTACTATACAATATGTATTAGTACTATCCTATGCATGTTACTGGTAATGATTTAATTAACAAGACACTGGTCACCACGAAACACACACTGAATACCTTACATTTGAACAGACATAATTTTTCCTTGCTTTTTTAAAGGTGTATAACTAGCTAGCTCCTTGTTAATTGAAATTATGATAAATAAAAACAAAATTATAAAAATGTAAGCACATTGTACACTTTTTCGGTGCTTAGAAGGTATGGTAGCCATTCATTAGTTGGAAAGTTAGATTCGAAATGTATTTAAATTGTGGACCAGGTATTAACTTGAAGATTGGTTCGAAAGTTGGATTAGAAATTTCATACACCCATCAAATTAAAAGGAAAGGGATCAGACAAAAACTCCTTCCGATTGCAACCGCAAACCCCCTCATGGTTATCTTTTCAGTTGAAAAATATCGCGAAAACCATAAGTTGACGATCAACGCCAACATCTATGGTAGATTGGGTCGAAACTTGATACTAAATAACTAAATTGAATTAACTCTATATATTTTTCTTGTCGTTGTTGGAAGCATTTTCTTGTCGTTTCTAGAGATTAAATAACTGAACATTAAACTAAGTAGTTGAACCTAAATTACATAATTTTTTCAAAATTTACGGATAATTGTGGTGGTAGAGGACAATTGCGAATGCAGAGGACGAACATACGTGCTTCATATATAAATTGAATTAACTCTGTATTTTTTCTTATCGCTACTGGAGACAGTAGATAAACATTAAACTAAGTAATTGAACATAAAATACATAATATTCCAAAATTTACATATGATTGTGGTGGTAGAGAACAATTGCGAATGAAGAGGTTGAACATTTGTGCTCTCGTATGGATTACAATCAAAGAATGGGTAAGAGTAGGGATGCTTTTGATGTGTCCTACTTCAAGACTTGGAGGAGAAGAAGAGAAGCCGATGGGGGAACGGGAGGTGCGTGGAGGAGCGGAACTGGAGGAGCACGGCCGGGTTGAAGGAGGGTCAATTGAGACATTCATCTGTGTCGATATTGTAGATCATATACGGGGGCGATTAGTTAGGGTTTCAGCCTATCAATAATTACTTAGTTATCTAAGTTTAAAGAAAAATTATATTCCAAAGTTATCCCTTTTTACATCAACAGTTCAAGGTTTTATAAGGGTAGATACCTCAGCTACCTTCCAAGCAATGTCATGTTACTCCATGTAACAGCCCAAATTTGCCTCAAAATAAAACATGCATAATTTTCATGGATTTTTTTAACAAAAATTGATGCATTTTAAAAATTTTCTTCCTAAATCCTTGCTTGAGTTTTAAGATTTTAAAATAATTTTGTTGGCCCAAAAATGTAATGTTAAAATTTCTAAAAGATAATTGGGTGCTAATAAATTTTCCATAAAATTTTTATGCGCAAGTCCCCTTTTGAATTCAAATTATAAATTCAAACTCAAATCAAATCCCAAAGTAAAGTTTAAACCTTTTCTCTTCCCTCCCTCTCCTTCGGCTCGAAATCCCATTTCTTCTTTTCTCCCCTCTGGCCCACTTTTTCCTCTCTCTCTTCATCGCCGCAGCCCAGCCAAGCCTGCTCAATAGCTCGCTAGCGTGCGTTCATTCACCGAGCCTCTTTCTCATCGCCACTGCCATGTGGGGCCTCGATCCCATCTGTCAACATCGGTACTATTATTCTTCTTTCCTTCGCTCTCTCTCTCTCTCTCTCTCTCTCCTGCTCTTGCTCTCTTGAGCTTGCTCGCCCTCATGCGCAATAGACACATTGAAAGAGCCCTGCAGCCTCAACCCTTGCGTGTCGCGACCTCGTCCCATCACCAGCTCACCCTCTCGCTCTCGCTCTCGCTCACGCCGCGCTCTCTCTCCTTGCTCCTAAAGCCAATCCATGTCATCTTTTCCTCCCCTTTTATCTTCTCCCCTCTATTTAGCCACCCCTCACGAGTCAAAACCTTTGTCCTAACCCACTTTCTGTTCCCCTAAGCTCCCATGCCCCCTTCGTCCTCGGAGAGGAAGGATTTAGCCTTCTTCCCTAAGTTTGACTGCAAGCTTCACCATCCGTTTCCTCACCGTCCGGTGAGTTCCCGACGATACCATCATGATTTTCATGATCGTCTCATCTCCCTCTACCTTATGCTCACCTCTTCGAGCTCATTTGCCCTTAGGAAAGCCAAAGCCATCGACCTCACCGCCATGCGTAGCTCTGCTGCCAACCTCGCCGCCTCGCCCTCTTCGCACTGTTGAGCTTCAACCTTGGCCATCATGTACTTAGTATTCACCTTGACCTCCTCGTTCTAATGCACTCTTTGAATTGCTTTGCCATGCCTCAGAGCCACTGAAACACCATCATTGACCCAGAACGTCTGCCGACTTACCACCGCCATTGATCTCCCCCTTTTCTCCATCTCTCGGTGGGCCCTTCCATTCCCATGCAATTCATTACATTTCAAATGCAGTAGACTAGTCAATGGCATATGAAATTCGCCATAGCACCACTGCGCCATCGCTCCTCGCCGTGCCACCTCTAGCCACCATGGAGAGCTAAGCTCACCACTGTATCTGTAGCATCAAGGCCATCTTTAGCTTCACAACAGCCTATAGATGCTTTCACCCAGATCAATTCAAAGTTCTAGCTAGACTCTTGGAGTCGCTTTGTGCACCTGATACGGGGTCGTCCGATCTTCTCAACGTAGGATTGGATACTCGCGGGAGTCTTGATGAATTGTAGTGATCCTCCAATGCCAGTGCAACGTACAAACACTCTTTAATCCACCAAAACACACTCACATCGATTCGCCGACCACCAATCGAAGATCTATCGTGCACCCAATTCCCAGCGGAAAGGCTGAATGATATTGATTGAAAAAACTACCTAATTCCCCATGGAAATTTGGTAGCAAAGGAAGAACTCAAGCACGAACAATAGTAGATTGATTTTTATCAAAAAGTGGTCTTCCTCCCAAGGGGCGGCGGCTGCCTTTTTAAAGGGGTGCGTACCCCCCTTATGCAACACACTCGGTTCACGCCCCCACACATGGGCTTTAGGGTTCCCACACACACACACACTAGGCCTAAGGCCTTATTCAGCTTATTTGGCCCAATCGTTTACATGTTGAGCTGAATTCACGAAATGAAAAACATGAGTTCACAAAAGTATAAATATTTGCATTTCTCTCATATTAGCTATGGGCTGGCCGCACCAAGCTTGGGTTGTTTCTCCTTTGGATGCACTTGGCTTGTGTGGGTTTGTGCCAACCGAATGGGCCTTCTTCTCATATACTTTGGCCGCATGGATCTCCTTCCTTGTGGTCAGATGGCCATCTTTCCCCTTGGCCTTAACCGGTTGGTCCTTCTCTCCTTGCTCTTCCATTACTCCAAATCTGAGAACACACAACTTATTTGTATAAGGTAGAATATCATTCTCATCGAAAGCAATAGGAAACTTTCTAAGAAATAAATGCACCTATTGTTCAAGTAGCTTAGCTTTTTCTCTTGTCATAGAACCTTTGTCATGCACATTGGAGTGAAAGATGAATGTGCAGTAAAGATGCCCTCATCATCCTCCCCCTCTTGAAAAGGAGTCGTCCTCAACTCTGCACACTTTTTTCCAAACAAGGGTGATAAATCAATAACATTAAAGGTAGTACTTACTCCATAATCACCTTTTGAAAGCTCAATCTGGTATGCATTGTCATTGATATTGGCAAGTACTTTGAAAGGTCCATCACCACGGGGCATCAATTTGGATTTACTTTTCTTCGAAAAGCATTCTTTCCGAAGGTGTATCCACACTAAGTCACCTAGTTCAAAAAGCTTTTTTTTTCTAGATTTGTTAGCCTTGGAAGCATAAGCACATACCTTCTTTTCAATTATCTCTTTGGTTGATGCATGGAGTTTTTTCACAAAGTCGACACGCTTGGAAGCCTTCATATTAGTACGTTCTTGTAGTGGGAGTGGTAATAAATTAAGTGGTGTGATCCCACCCTTTCCCATTTTTGCAATTAGAGTATGGTATTGAAAATTCATGATCGGAAGCATACAATCTCTCAAACTTTCCAACCATGGTACATTTACTTCCAATTGAGTCAAAAAATACATGTTTTCTAGACAATACATCAGCTGCCACATTATCTTTGTCTTTCTTATATTTGACAACATATGGAAATGTCTCAATGAATTCTACCCACT
The DNA here is from genome assembly GCA_036346245.1 of Bonia amplexicaulis. Lineage (NCBI taxonomy): Eukaryota > Viridiplantae > Streptophyta > Magnoliopsida > Poales > Poaceae > Bonia > Bonia amplexicaulis. Next base: position 14,521,466 of record CM070755.1, on the reverse strand, counting down.
TAGCGTGTCTACGATTCAATTTTGCTTGGCCCTTTAAGTATTTCAAAGCTTCATAATCAGAATGTATGAAAAATTCCTTAGGCCAAAGATAATATTGCTAAGTTCCTTCATGATAAGAGCATTCAATTCTTTATCACAAACAGGATAATTCAATTGTGCCTTATGAAGTTTCTCACTAAAATATACAATGGGTTTTTTCTTGCATCAAAACACCACTAATACCTATTCCACTAGCATCACATTCAATCACAAAGGTTTTAATGAAATCAGGTTAAACAAGCAATGGTGCTTCAGTCAAACATTTCTTTAATTCAGCAAAAATTTTGTCTTGTTTTTCTCTCCACTCAAAAGTGACTATCTTTTTAGTTAATTCATTTAATGGGGCAGCAATGGTGCTAAAGTCTTTCACAAATCATCGATAAAAACTAGCAAGCTCATGGAAGCTGCGAATTTGACTAACATTCACAGGAGTAGACCAATTTCGAATAGCTTCAATTTTAGACTCATCTACTTCAATGCCATGAGCAGAAACAACATAACCCAGAAATACAACCTTACTAGTGCAAAACGTAGACTTCTCAAGATTGGCATACATGCATTCCTGCCTAAGCTCTTCTAGCACTTGTTTGATGTGTTCAACATGATCATCCAAAGAGCGGTTATATATCAAAATATCATCACGCAAACTACCACAAATTTTCCAATGATGTATCTCGAAACATGGTTCATCAAGCGCATGAAAGTACTAGGAGCATTGGACAACCCAAAAAACATCACTAACCATTTGTACAAGCCAAATTTCATTTTAAAAGCAGTTTTTCATTCATTTGGCCGTGGATGTAAACTTTGGCAACCATGCCTATATTTAGTTAATAAATATTATTATGGTTGATATTTATCTTTGTTGTTCATTGTGTGCACTAGCTGATCCTGAACTAGTGCGATTTACACAGAGGATCCAGGAGTTGTTGCTTTGGAGTCCGACATAAGGTTCCCTTTGGCCGACCCAACAAGGAAAGTACTCACTGATTGCTTTTCATCTATGATCTTTCCAAAGTTGTGCAATACTGTGGTGTGGGTAGCAAGAACAAGACTTCAAAAAGTAAATTGAATCTATTCTTTTTGGAGCTAATTGAATGATCAACTAGCAGATTTTTAAAGATTTAATATGACAATGACTAAGCAACACAAAATACACTATTGGACTAAAACCTAATCAAACTCACACAAAATAACAGATTAGTCTAAAGGTTCGGATTTGATATTTTTGTAAGGCAAATTTTTTGCTATAATGGACTATAGGACAACAAGTAATGAACTGAAAATTAAAGGGATAAAATATTCTCGACGTAGGATTGGATACTCATAGAAATCTTGATGAATTATAGTGATCCTCCAATGCCAGTGCAAGGGACGAACACTCTTTAATCCGCCAAAACACACTCGCGTAGATTTCACCAACCACAAAGCGAAGATCTATCGTGAACCCAATTTCTTGCGGAAAGGCTGAATGATCTTGATTGAAGAAACTCCCTAATTCCCCATGGAAATTCGGCAGCAAAGAAAGAACTCAAGCACGAACAATAGTAGATTGATTTTTATCAAAAGGTGGTCTGCCTTCCAAGGGTGATGGCTACCTTTTTAAAGGGGTGCGCACCCCCCTTGCGCAACACACTCGGTCTGCGCCCCCACACATGAGCTTTAGGGTTCCCACACGCACACACTAAGCCTAAGGCCTTATTCAACTTATTTGGCCCAATCATTTACATGTTGGGCTGAATTTACGAAATAGAAAAAATGAGTTCACAAAAGTATAAACATTTGCATTTCTCTCATATTAGCTACGGGATGGCCGCACCAAGCTTGGGCTTGTTTCTCCTTTGGATGTACTTGGCTTGTGTGGGTTTGTGCCAGCCAAATGGGCCTTCTTCTCCTATACTTTGGCCACATGGATCTCCTTCCTTGTGGCCGCATGGCCCTCTTTCCCCTTGGCCTTGACCGGTTGGTCCTTCTCTTCTTGCTCTTCCATTGCTTTAAATCTGAGAACACACAACATATTTGCATAAGGTAGAATACCATTCTCATCTAAAGCAATAGGAAACTCTCTAAGAAACAAAAGTAGCTGTTGTTGGAGCTCTTGCTCTTGTCATATGATATTTTTCATGCACACTTGGAGTGGAAGATGAATGTGTAGTAGAAATGCCCTCATTAGCACCATAGTGCTATCGCGTAGACCATGGCATGGACCAAGCTCATGTAGACTGTGACCCCACTTGTCAGCCACTGCACCTTTTTACTAAGGAAAAATAATTGAAAAATAAAATAAAATCCCAACCAACCCCATCTGGTAGAAATTTCTAAGTTTATTTAATTTCTCCTCAGGTCAAAATTTGGAGAACTTGTTCTCCCTCGTTTTAAATCCAAATCTAGCTATTTTTGTTTCTAAATTCATCTAAATTTAAAACCTTTCCAACAAGACCAAAATCATAATTGTTGAAGTTCATTTGAATTTTTATTTGAAGTTATGTTGAATATAGATACTTGTGCATGTGTAAACTTTGACGCTTCGGACGCTCCTATCGCTGACGAACAAGATCCTACAATATCCACACTTGACCAAGTTAAGTCTATATAATTGATCATATTAAACCTAGTTTTTAAATTTAAATATTTTTCTTTCAAATAAACGTGCATATTTATTATTATTATTATTATTATTATTATTATTATTATTATTATTATTTATTTAAATGCTATGTTAACCGTTGATTGCATAGTTACACCATGCAATTGATACTTATTTTTTTCTTCCATGATTGTTGATATCCGTACAACCACAAATCTAGTATATGATGGACCTGCAAACTAATTTACTTAGCTTTGGTGTGACATCCGCTCATAGATTGATAGTTGGACTTTTGGATTTTTGTTGTGATTTTGTTGAGAGTGGCCCGTAACGGTCATTGCCCTTGTGAATTTCTTTTGAGAGAAGGGTCGTAAACTCCCTAACAATTAGGTCCCTCATTGAAAACGTAGCCTGAGATAAGAACGTTCTGAGGGTGAGGTGTAACCCAGGAAGGGCACGGTCACTGTCGCTAGTGTTGAGGGAGGAAGCATCGAAGTTAAGCATTATGAAAATATTGTTATGATTTTCTAAGTCATACGCCTACGAAAACATGTAGTGACCAACATTATGAGTTAATCATATCTTGTGCGTAAAGTTGTATAACATCTGCAGAGTATTAAAAATCTATTCAAATAAACATGCCCCCAGACATGGGCAAAAGTGTAGAAACGTCATACTTGCGTAGTTTCATAAAATAATAGTTACTGATTAATGATGGTTATGGACGAAAGTTTGAAAAATGGTTATGATAACTTGATATGGAAATGGATAATGAAAGTGAAAAGATTTCGCTCTCACGATGAACTTGAGTTAAAACTTGATATTGGCTTTAGTTAAAAATGGCTAAGTCATAGGTTTGGAAACTAGCTATAGTATGATATTTGGCAAATTGGTTTCATGCTAAAAGAAACATAAGATCTTCCCTTGATTAAGCCATGCATGCAGATATATATATACACTTGCATTCTGCTACAGAGACGTGCTGGGTACTTTTGTACTTACTGTTGCTTAATATGTAGCTTTAAATGATGGAATCAATGACATGGTGTATCCGTGTATGGATATATACAACAGGGAAAACAATGGCCAACACTAGGTTTAGCTCCAGTTGATTGTCTATGGCAGATCATAGATGCTCTTTTGGTTTATTTGTTTTTCGTTGTTTTACTGTGAACAATTTTATTTGGCCTGTCAGTCCGTTTTGTAAAACTTGGTCATAAGATTTATTTATAAATGCCTACATAATATTAAGTATTCTTTTATTTATATGCTTATATGGATGTGATATTTGCCTATAGGTTAGCTATTGATCTAAGGACTAGCAAAATGCACATAATTTTCGGATTGTCAAATCCTGATCCTGCACTACATGAGGCCTTCTGTTACTGAATAGAATAGAAGAGAGGGAAAAAAAGAGGAAAAGGTCGTTTCCTGGGATACTCGTACTACAGTTCTTTACAATAGCCGATCGCATCGTATACCAATCATCGCAACCACCAACCGATTAAACAAGAGATAATTAAATCCATCCCTCTCTGCAAGATTTTTCGCATTGTATAATCACGCTCTGAGACTGTAAAGAATGGAACCTTCCGATCGAGCTCTGAGAAAAGAACTCAGCACTTGCCGTTGCTTTCAGTCAGAGCAAAGGGGTAGATATGATTACACTAATCGAGCAACAGCGATTAATTAGCAGCACGATGGAAGGCACCCTGTCTCCTCGCCAAACGTGCGAGTGGAGCGATCGAGCCAATTAATCTGCACATTCCTCGCCTCCTCCTGCTGCTGCTCCTTCTTCCTCATTTGTCTCCTGTCAGAATTCAGATCTGGCTGAACATGTGTGTGTAGAGAGAGAGAGAGAGAGAGAGAGAGAGAGAGAAGAAGGATCACATGTTTGTTTCTGCGTTAAGCTGGCATGTGGCAAACATGTGTGTAGTGTACTCATCTGAACCAGAGGAAACGAGAGAGAAGCTTCGCTGCAGTGTGCTTTGCTTCCCTGCTCTAAAGTCTCTCGGTCCTCCACAGCCCACTAGGCCACTTTGTTCCCATCCCTCAATAATTCAGAAGGCCAGCAGCCGAACGAGCATGGATACATCATTTTTTTGAGAGTTCAGGATTCATATCAGTATAGAATGATTTCAGTGCTGGAATTTGATACCTCGCGATTTTGCTCTGAAACTGAATCAGACGATCGAGATTGGCATCGATCACTGGAAAAGAAAGAACTGACCGCTACGTTAGAATAGGCCCAAAAGGAAGGAGTGCGACTTTTGGTCCCCACTAGTCACCTCTGCTTAGTTCTTGGCGCAGATTGGAAGTCACCATCTCCCAAACAGCAGTATAAAATAGGCTACACTGCGATGATTAAGAGAGAGAGAGAAGATGGCAAGTGTCGGCCACTCTCGGGGATGGATGGATGTCGAGAAAAATGCAGGAAGTGTGTAGTTTGTTGAGACAGGCAGAGAGGGGGTTAGCCAGTTGTTTGTCTAGAGAACAGCAAACAGACTCCCTTGGGGGCATTTGCGCTATTTTTTTTTTGTCATTTGATAAAATGTCGCGTAATACCTCAGCTTCTTCTTGATTTAAGTCGCTCTCCCAAGTACTACTCAAGCGTCGTGATTTTGATCCAAGTTAGTTTCTAGTATTATGATCAACTTATTAAAATACCCTTGTGTGACTTAGTTTTCACTTTCCATTGCAAAATAACCGCCATGTTTACTACGTGTAGGTACACTATTAGCTTGCTATGCGTCAGTAAGTATCTTCTATTCCGATTACACCGGACCACATCTCACTTAGACTGATCAAGCCATACGGCTCATTCACTAGGCGATCATTTAACAAGACAATATCATAACATATTTTTTTTCTCTTGGAGAGATGCTGATTGTAAAGGGGTATCATACTGGCTATGGTTGATGCTTTGTTTTATCTGCACACCTATTCATGCATCTGCCGTTCGGCCTGTACATCTCACTCACTGAACCGCAACAAAATGTGCTTAGAATCCGTGATGAATGACATCACACAAGCCTACCCGGCAAATCAGTAGGAGTATATAATACGCCGCACAGAAGGCACTCCAACCAAGCCATTTCTCGTCATGTTGTTTCACCAAGAGAAGTTGGTACTAACATGAACAATTATTCAGATGCCAGCAATTATCATCCTCGATGAATGAATGAAAGAAAGAAACAGAGTTATCTAGTCGGCCGAGGAGGTTATCTTTCGTCTTCCTTCCCCCTTGCCGTGTTGCTGTCACGGCCCCGCCAGCAGGCAGCGCCACCTGCCTCTGCCTGCCGCCCAGTTTTCTCCCTTCCCATTCTCACACGCATTGTTAGCATCCACATGCCAATCGCACTAAAAAACCTATAAAATAAAAAAATTTAAAATTAAGGAATAATAAATTAAAAATAAAAGTCAAGCGACATCTGAAATGAACGGGTAAACGAACCCTCCCCAACTCGCTTTTCTTCTTCTACGGCTCCGGTATCTCTCAGCAGAGTTTACTAGGAACTCCGGCGGCTAATGTTGATGCTCAAGTGCAAAATCCGCATTGCGATTTAAGTACTCCGGCGGCTAGTAGTATTATGCACTTAACCAAACTGATTAGTTGGCCATTGATTTAAGTACCCCCTGTGGTCGTCGCTCTTGACGTGCTGCAGCAAACTAGAGCGTTTAGTTTGATGATGGATTATGGTTTTTATACTGTAACTGATTTATATTTTATTGTATCTAAGTTAGTTTATTTGATGTAATTAAATTTTAAAAATAAAAAAACATGTTAACTCATACGAACAATACGAAGAAATATATATATATATATAAAGAAAAAACTAAAAAACCTAAAAAAAAAAAAATTAAGGAATAGTAAATTGAAAATAGAATTCAAAAGATATCGCCGAAATGAACGGGTAAACGAACCTCCCCTACTCCCGTTTTGGCACTATTCCCTATGCCGTCCTCGATTGTTGGTTGGTGCGTTCCCCTCGCTCCTTCGCATCGCCGTCGCCATCATGGTTTTCTCGCTTCTGCTCTAACTAATCCCTCCTTTAGTCGGTCACTCCACTCGTGACATATCTATCTAATCATACACTTCCTCTGTGTGCTTTTTCAGTGGTCCTTTTAGAACAAGTGCAGTCAATCTTTTAAAATTCTAACCTTTAATATGAACAAAACCATTTAGATTTATTATATGAAAATAATATCATTTGATTGGTCATCAAAAGTAATTTCATACTACTATATTTTTAATAATTTTTACTAACATATAGCTAGAAAAAATAATGATAAAAATGTGTGTATTAAAAACCATGGTCATGTCCTTTACGGCTTCTAAAAGCGGTTTTTGATTTTTACTACAGTACCTAACTTTTAAACGGGGTATTTTCTCAAGACGGGGTCTATAACTTAATTATAGTACACGTTAAAAACCCAACATTTATATTAACCAAAATCGCAAGCGAGTATCTCTCTATAATCTCTGTTACAAACAGTTAAAATTTAAAAATTTTAATTAAAAAGCATAAGCCGTATCAAATAGGCACCATATCGCTGCCCAAAACGAAGTAAAAAAAAAAGAACAAAGCTATTCTCATGGATATGTATAATGCTTGTGTTCTTCAATCATTAGGATCACTCACCCCTGCGCAAAGCTTTGCCTTCGCCATATGCAATCATGCTATTGGTTAAATATTCTGCGTAACCACCAATTTTGTCTGCCCCTGAATCGGAGCAGGACGGGTGGTGGTGTTGGTGGAGCGAGCTTTTTGCACACGTGTCGTCCGGGTGTGCGGCTCCAGCGAAGTTACTTGCTGCTTACACGAGCGACCGACGCTTTAGCGTATCTTTCCGGCTCTTTTCGATTCTACCGTGATGATTGGTCGTTGGGTGCTTGCTGGTCGTAGTGGTTAGGCTCGCTCGACGCGTGGGGCAATGCTCCGAAAACCACTGCACTTGGAAGGGTATGTTCTTTACCAAATAAATCAGCGGCTTTTAGTTTTTATTATAATATATAACTTTCAAACAAAGTATTTTTTTTAACACAGGGTCTATAAGTTAAACGATATATATATATATATATATATATTAAAAGCCTAATATTTGTACTAGCCAAAATCGTAAGTGAGTATCTGTCTCTTCGTAATCTGTACCATAAACAATCAAAATTCAAAAATTTCAGCCAAAACTCAAAAGCCGCAGCTGAAAAGAACAGGCCCGAAATCCTCCCACTCGGACACTGGTATCAGTTTTCGAGCAGGACGGTTGCTAGCTGGCTTTCAGCAAGAATTCCATATGAACAGTTGAAATTACGTATTATTCAGGAAATTTTCACGTTTCAGGTAGGATCTAGATCAAACGGTTGACTTGCACGGATTTAAACTTCGATTCTCAAATTTAAAACAACAGTTCGTGGACAATTCTGTGATTTAGGAAATCGGTGCTATTCGGTGGCATCGCCTCAAAAAAAAAAAAAAACCATGAACATAGCCGCCTTTTCCACTGTTGGCGACCTTGCCACCTCTGGTGTCTCCTCTCTGCATCCAACTCAACGAAAAAGGTAACGCCATGATTTCTGACGCTGTCATTGACTCATATGCTCCTCGCCGCTTACAAAACCTAACTCAAACGTTGGAATCACGTACCCGTGCTGACTGAGCCCTCGTAACTTCACTACCTACAAAACCAGATGACGCACACACATATGAACAAATAGATCACGCTATTTCCTGTAAAAAAAAAGACTAGGCTATGGGGGCAAAAAGTTTCCCATGGGCATCTGCACATTAGGATTTCTAATAAATGAGAAAGAAAGAGAGGAAAAATAAGTGAAAAGGAATTGAATAATTAGTAAGGCCAGGAACACGAGAATTATTCTTGAATACTACGAAAATAAACTGTTTTATGTGAAAATCATTTTTAAAACGGGTGAGGATCAACTAATTTAATAAAAAAACTATTTAGGTTGACTAGTCACCTGGTTAATTATTGGCGGTTGGTAATCTGTAACTTACAGTATATTTGAAGGTGATTTTAGTGATCTTGGTAAAAATAAATTAATTTTAGTCAAATTTAAAATGAATAAAAATATTATTACGAATGTGCAATGCTACAGACGATTTACACTGGCACCCTATTTGTCCAGGGAAAAATGAATCATACATCACTCCTCAGTTTAGCACTTTACAACTTGCCACTCCCATAGTAATCGAATATTTGCTACTGGATTGTCTAATTCTCTAGAATTTACCACTTTTAGACTTAAATTGACCAATTTACTCCTACCCCTTATTCCTCCTCCCTCCCAACTCCTCCCCTTCTCTGGTTCTCCCTCACCGGCCATGGCAACACAAAGGAGCTGGCCAGGGTGCGCCCTGCACTACTACCTTCATGAACTTGGTGTTTGCCTTGCTCCCGCGACATTGATGAGCACATTTTTGCGAAACAACTTCACTGGCGGCTACCTTTACAAACTTGGGGACCGTCTTGCTGGACCCTACGACATCAGCCGGCGTGTTCTTATGAAACAACCTTACTAGAGACGGCGGAGAACTCAGAGGAGCTCTATTCCGTATTCACCAACATGGCTAGCGGTGGTTGGGAGGAGAGAACTATAGAAGAAGAGAAGGGAGGAGGCAACATGAAATTTGGGCGCACGTGGGAGCAAGAGGGTCATCAGGGGAGAAGGTGATGGTAAGTGGCCATGAATGGTGAGTAAGAGAGGAGTTAGGAAGAAGGAGAAGAGGCAAAATCATCAATAGTGACAAATACTATAGAATTAGATGAATTTGGTGGCAAATAATCAATTACAATAAGAAATACAACGGAAGAAGCGGTAAATTGTAAAGTGCCAAACTCAGGAGGGTTGTATTATCGATTTTTCCCACCTGCGGAACACTTTAGTGAGTCTGTTCTTTTAAGATATGACTTATGACTTATAGTTATAATTTATTAGTCTAATAAATAATAATAACTGAGAAAAGATAATAGCTAAAAATCCGTTGAAAAAAAAAAGGAGCGAGACCAGTAAGCACGCGTGCTGTGGAATGTGCTCCTGGTAACGCTCCACAACATTTACCGTGTTTTATTAGTTATTCCCCGAATGATTTGATTCGATTTCAAGTTCCTGTTAGTTAGTGCGCCCCTTTCCTTTCTTTTTTTTTTCACCCACCGACACTTTCCGCCCCCCCGTATTTTTTTCTTTAAAAATGCACAAATCCCCTGCCCTCACACCGACGCTGCCGCCCGCCGCGCGCGCGCACGCATCCCCCTCCTCCTCCTCCTCCTCTTAGGCGCGGCGCATTAGCCAGATAAGAAATCCCTGAGATTTATTTGGAGGGGGAAAGGGGACGGAGATCTGGTAGAGCGCGAGAGCGGTAGTCGGCGGCGGCGGGCGAGATGGAGGCGAGCGCCGGGCTGGTCGCCGGCTCCCACAACCGCAACGAGCTCGTCGTCATCCGCCGCGACGGCGATCCCGGGGTACGTGCGGAGCCAGCCGGCGAGCGTTACGTCGCCGCGGCGTGGGTGTCGGGTAGTGTGCGGTGCTGATTTTGGTTGGCTTCTTCTTTTTTGTTCTTTGGTTGCAGCCGAAGCCGCTCCGGCAGCAGAACGGGCAGGTGTGCCAGATTTGCGGCGACGACGTGGGGCTGACCCCCGACGGCGAGCCCTTCGTGGCGTGCAACGAGTGCGCCTTCCCCGTCTGCCGCGACTGCTACGAGTACGAGCGCCGCGAGGGCACGCAGAACTGCCCCCAGTGCAAGACCCGCTTCAAGCGCCTCAAGGGCAAGTACCCCGCAATGCCGCCGCTCCTGGTTGCCGCCCAATTAGCGGGCCGGATTGCTCACTCGATTCCGTCGCTCGGTTGCAGGCTGCGCGCGCGTGCCCGGGGACGAGGAGGAGGACGGCGCGGACGACCTGGAGAACGAGTTCAACTGGAGGGACAGGAACGACTCCCAGTACGTCGCCGAGTCCATGCTCCACGCCCACATGAGCTACGGCCGTGGCGGCACCGACCTCAATGGCGTGCCGCAGCCTTTTCAGCCCATCCCCGATGTTCCCCTCCTCACCAACGGGCAGATGGTACTGGCAAATCTTACGCTGCTGGACTGCTAGCTCGGTAGAGGCTCCTGTCGTACCGAGTGCTCAATTAGCTGTTCCAATGTGCTTGCAGGTTGATGACATCCCGCCGGAGCAGCACGCGCTCGTGCCGTCTTTCATGGGTGGCGGGGGGAAGAGGATCCACCCGCTCCCTTACGTGGATCCGAACATACCAGGTGCACAATTGGATTATCATCATCATCTAGAATTTAGTTGGGATGGTGCTTGAATAGAATCGGTTAACAGTCAGTTGTGTTGCAGTGCAACCAAGATCCATGGACCCGTCCAAGGATCTTGCTGCGTACGGTTATGGTAGTGTTGCGTGGAAGGAGAGGATGGAGAGCTGGAAGCAGAAGCAGGAGAGGCTGCACCAGGTGAGGAATGATGGTGGCGGTAAAGACTGGGATGGCGATGGCGATGATGCAGATCTACCACTGTATGACCCTTGAAACTTGTTTGACCTCTGTTAGTTTGGTGCCTCTCTTATAGGCTATTGGGTTCCATGCGTTGGTCAAACTTGCGATTTCATGCTCCATTCTAGCATTAGGATATACTAAGTACAGAGACTACAAGTAAAACTATCAACTTTGTTAGAATATTGAAGGAAATTGGCGAATGAAACTTATCAGGTTTTCCTTCAAATTGCTGCATTTCTTTGGCTGGATGAAGGATGCGGTTGCATTTTAGTATATGGTCTAAGAAAAATTATAATCTGTTTGTTTATTTGAATATTTGACTGTAAGAACTTTTCATCTGGTATTTGCTTGAGCACATCTTTGCCCTTTTCTTTGCAAAATGTGGTACTGGACTCAATTACCAACTGTTTATTGAATTTTCTTACCAGAATGGATGAAGCTAGACAGCCATTGTCCAGAAAGATTCCGATTCCTTCTAGCCAGATCAACCCCTATAGAATGGTTATCATAATTCGGCTGGTTGTTTTGGGTTTCTTCTTCCACTATCGAGTGATGCATCCGGTTCGTGATGCGTTTGCTTTGTGGCTCATATCTGTAATATGTGAGATCTGGTTTGCCATGTCTTGGATTCTTGATCAATTCCCAAAGTGGTTTCCTATTGAGAGGGAAACTTACCTTGACCGGTTGACTTTGAGGTTGGTTAATGTTGCTACCTAGCAGTACTTCCCTTATCTTTTTTCTGAAGTTTTGAGACTAATTGCTTATCTGCATAGATTTGACAAGGAAGGCCAGCCTTCTCAACTCGCACCAGTTGATTTCTTTGTCAGTACGGTTGACCCGTTAAAGGAGCCTCCTTTAGTCACAGCAAATACTGTCCTATCTATTCTCGCGGTGGATTATCCAGTTGATAAGGTTTCTTGCTATGTTTCTGATGATGGTGCTGCAATGCTGACATTTGAAGCATTGTCTGAAACATCTGAATTTGCAAAGAAATGGGTTCCTTTCTGCAAAAAGTATTGCATTGAACCGCGTGCTCCGGAGTGGTACTTCCAACAGAAGATAGACTACCTTAAAGATAAGGTGGCACCAAACTTTGTTAGGGAGAGGAGAGCAATGAAGGTGCATTATTTGGTCTCTTCTGTAATGCTTTGTTATGGTCCTTTATTTGATAGTCATGCTAATTAGGCCAAGCTTGAATTTTTCAGAGAGAGTATGAGGAATTCAAGGTTAGAATCAATGCGTTGGTTGCTAAAGCCCAGAAAGTTCCTGAGGAAGGGTGGACAATGCAGGATGGAACTCCCTGGCCTGGAAACAACGTTCGCGATCATCCTGGAATGATTCAGGTGTGTTTCCACAATTTGTGGTGTTATTCACTACATATGCTGTCATGTTTTTATGGACCCCCCTTTTTTCCTTCTCTCACGTTATGACAATAAATAAGTTCAATTTTCTCTACCAATAGGTCTTCCTTGGCCAAAGTGGTGGCCATGATGTGGAAGGAAATGAGCTGCCTCGATTGGTATATGTTTCAAGAGAAAAGCGGCCAGGCTATAACCATCATAAGAAGGCTGGTGCTATGAATGCATTGGTAAAGATAATGTGTTTGATGCTTTTTTGTCAGGCTTCTATAACTTGTGGTAACATATAACGGATTTTTAATTCCTTTTGTTTGGCTGTTTCACAGGTCCGAGTCTCAGCTGTACTAACTAATGCTCCATATTTGCTGAACTTGGATTGTGATCACTACATTAATAACAGCAAGGCTATAAAAGAAGCAATGTGTTTTATGATGGACCCTTTGATAGGAAAGAAAGTTTGCTATGTGCAGTTCCCTCAAAGATTTGATGGGATTGATCGTCATGATCGATATGCCAACAGGAATGTCGTCTTTTTTGATGTAAGATTTTGCATGCATATTTCTGGGATGTTCTCGCCTACACGAGTCATTTAACTTTGTTGCAATTTCCCTAACAACTGCTTCTTACAGATCAATATGAAAGGTTTGGATGGTATCCAAGGCCCCATCTATGTCGGTACTGGATGTGTCTTTAGAAGGCAGGCATTGTATGGTTATGATGCCCCCAAATCAAAGAAGCCACCATCAAGGACTTGCAACTGCTGGCCCAAGTGGTGCTTTTGCTGTTGCTGCTTTGGTGACAGGAAGAGCAAGAAGAAGACTACAAAACCTAAAACAGAGAAGAAAAAAAGATTGTTTTTCAAGAGGGCAGAAAATCAATCCCCTGCATATGCTCTCGGTGAAATTGAAGAAGGTGCTCCAGGTGCCACTAAACTTCCAAAGGAATACTCATGGTTATTCTAGAAACTTCACCATCTTCATTGTTATAATATATCTAACCATGCAATATTTTTGGCAGGGGCTGAAAACGAAAAGGCTGGTATTGTAAATCAACAGAAGTTAGAAAAGAAATTTGGCCAGTCTACTGTTTTTGTTGCATCCACACTTCTTGAGAATGGTGGAACCCTGAAAAGTGCAAGTCCAGCTTCTCTGCTGAAGGAAGCTATACATGTCATCAGTTGTGGCTATGAAGACAAGACAGACTGGGGAAAAGAGGTAAAAGTCTGGAGCTTGGTTGTTGTGTATTGGTTAATTGGTTGAAACATTTGTTACCTAATAAATCATATCTTTGTTGCAGATTGGCTGGATCTATGGGTCGGTTACAGAAGATATTCTAACTGGGTTTAAGATGCACTGCCATGGTTGGCGGTCGATTTACTGCATACCTAAACGGGCTGCATTCAAAGGTTCTGCACCTCTCAATCTTTCTGATCGTCTTCACCAGGTTCTTCGGTGGGCTCTTGGGTCTGTTGAAATTTTTTTCAGCAATCATTGCCCTCTTTGGTATGGATATGGTGGTGGACTTAAATTTTTGGAAAGATTTTCCTACATCAATTCCATTGTATATCCTTTTACATCCATTCCGCTCTTGGCCTACTGTACATTGCCTGCCATCTGTTTGCTTACGGGGAAATTTATCACTCCAGAGGTAAAGCTTATTCAACTTGTAATTCTGTATGGTGTGAAATTGTTGAAGATTTGAACCTTACCTTTCCCTTTGGGTTCCATTGTGCAGCTTAGCAACGTCGCCAGCCTCTGGTTCATGTCACTTTTTATCTGCATTTTTGCTACTGGTATCCTGGAAATGAGATGGAGTGGTGTAGGCATTGATAATTGGTGGAGAAATGAGCAATTTTGGGTCATTGGAGGTGTCTCTTCACACCTCTTTGCTTTGTTCCAGGGGCTTCTCAAGGTCATAGCTGGTGTAGATACAAGCTTCACTGTGACATCAAAGGGTGGAGATGATGAAGAGTTCTCAGAACTGTATACGTTCAAATGGACTACCTTGCTGATACCTCCAACCACTCTGCTCCTATTGAACTTCATTGGCGTGGTAGCAGGCGTTTCCAATGCAATCAATAACGGATATGAATCGTGGGGGCCCCTCTTTGGGAAGCTTTTCTTTGCATTTTGGGTGATTGTCCATCTGTATCCGTTCCTGAAAGGTTTGGTTGGAAGGCAAAACAGGACGCCAACAATCGTCATTGTCTGGTCCATTCTTCTGGCTTCAATCTTCTCACTCCTCTGGGTCCGGATCGATCCTTTCTTAGCGAAGAATGATGGTCCACTTCTGGAAGAGTGTGGTTTGGATTGCAACTAGGAGGTCAGCACCGTGAACTCCCCCATCAGTGTGTGCTCGAAGGTATATTTTTTGCAGTTGTTCGTGCCCATATTTATACACTTTACCCTCTGTAGATAGAAACACAAAAAAGTCTTGCATCGCCTTTTGTTCCATGGTGCTAGCTCAGCCTCAAATCTGCAATATTGGCAAACGGGGGGCTGCGGCAACCTTTGTGTAGTTCGGCCACCAAGTACAGCCTATGCCTGTGTTTGAATGTTCAGCATTCTTTATTAGATTTGGTGGTAAATGAACCTGGTGAGACGAACAGAAAGGTGCTTGATTATCTGCATTGCTGTCCATGTACAAACTTGTTTCTCAATAAGGCAGGCTGGAATGGATCTGCCATATGGAGTAGAGGAAGATGCACAGTATTTATGTGGTGAAACATGTATGCCTGCCCATTGAAGGGCCTGTTCATTCCTTGTTCGTCTTTACTAGAGCAAACGGATCATCGAGTGTTAGTAAGGTAGTGCATCCAGTGTTGTAAAGGCGCCGTTTTTTGGCTGTTTATTGTGATCGTATGTATGCTGCTGTTGTCTTTGGCATTTTGCAAAGAAGAAAGGTTGTAATGGTGACTGTGACTAGATATATATAATATAGTGTCGGCAATTTCTGTTTGTGAAACAAGATGCTGTCCTTTGTGCTGTACCCTTTCGATGGTAGCACGTTGCACTCCATGTTTTGGCAAATGTAATGGTGGTAGGGCGATGTACTTGCTAGCCAAAAAGGTGCACTCTCTTATTGTCGGAGCTCGCACAATTAGGTGGTGGCTTCCCCATCTGCATTTCCAGCTTTGATTCTCGGGTGTATGCAGAAAATACAAAGTACCTACATAAAAAAGGAGGCTTTGGGTTTACACAGCTCATTCGATGAGTCCTCCTTGTCGTTCGTGATGAGCATATAATAATGGGGAATTGAAAAGGATAAAGGCGTCCAGGGATGGTTGCAATAGTACACCACAGGATGGGACGTGCTAACGAACCAAAAATGAAAAAAATACTATGGGCATGTACCTTACTGTTTTTAAAAGCGGTTTTTGATTTTTGATATAGTACCTAATTTTTAAATAAAATATTTTCTCAAAATAAGATTTATAAATTAATTATAGGACACGTTAAAGACTTAACATCTGTATCAACCAAAATCGCAAACGAGTGTCTCTCTTCGTAATCTCTGTCGTAAACAACTAAAATCCAAAATTTTCAGTCAGAAGCTATAAACCATAGCTAAAAAGAACATGCCGATGGAAGGTGTGCCATTAGACAATGCCATCTAAGCTTTTGAAGGAGCACTGTTAATTACTGTTGTTGTGCAAGTAGAAGTTGTTGCGGTAGTCAATTGCCGATGGAACTCTGTGGCCAATCAGGGAGCAGATCAAGAATATTAGGAGAGTGGGTCTTGGCATGCGATCGGCGCGGTGGGGATTCGTGATTAAGGGGCTGTTTGCTTGCTGCCTTCCGCAGATTGCCTCGCGCTTGGACAGGCCTCGGCTCTGCGCTTTCTTGCCCCGCGAGGCGTAAGTGCACCGAGTATGCTTTCATTGTTAGAAAGCGTACGCAAATGTGCAAGTAGAAGTTGTTGCGGTAGTCAATTTATTAAAGTGAGAACAAGGTTTCAAAGATATAACATCCATCTCAAATGCACACATCAATTGACGTGAAATGAATACACAACACTTGTAACGTACAAAACCACCTCCAGTTTGATCTCACCATAAACATATCGTAAAATGAGCATTCTTTAACAGATGGCATGAGCTCTGCACATAAATAAAGTGAGAATTGAATTTCAAAGATATAATGCATATCCCCAGATGCACATATCAATTAGTGTCACATGCACACCACAACCAACATACACAAAAAAGCACCTGAATCTAGAACTTAGCATGCTGAACTTATTGTAAATCGAGCTATTTTGAACAGATAACTAAAGCTTTGCTTAGTTATTAAGGTGAGAACAAAGTTTGAAAGATATAACGCCCATCTCAAATTAATGCACAAATCAATTAACATAGCATGCATACACAACACTACCAATGTACAAAACGACCTCCAATTTGGACTCACCACGAATGTATCGTAAACTGAGCATTTTTTAATGGATGGCATGAGCTCCCTACATGTTAATTAAAGTGATAATAGGATTTCAAAGATATAATATCTGTCCGAGATGCACATATCAATAAACATCACATATACACCACCACTACTACACAAAAGCACACATATAGTTATTATAATTTTTACACTCCTTACTCCTACTTAAATGTTTGACAAGAGATACATGATTGTAGTATATCATTTGATAGGACACATATAGTTATTTCTTATTAACTATCTTTTAGATTTAATGTTTGCTTATTTTATATGCACAATATGTTGTGAACAAATATTGTGAAACAGATAGGTATAGTCTAATTGAATACTAATTCCGATACAGTCAAAACAGTGGCGAAGCCAAGAATAAACTTGAGAGTGGGCTGAATCAAGATTAAACTAAATTGACATAAATATAGTATTGTACTCTTATGGAATTTCAAATTCATACAGAAATTACATAATTGGAGACAAACAACGAAAAATAGAGGAATTCAAAGTAGGTACTTCGACAATTTCAAAGCACGGAGTAACGATAAATCACCTGTGTATGAACACATATGAAAATTAATGATAATAGAAAATTGTGAATGAAAATGAAAATTTAGATCATACAAAACATACCACAAATAAGCTAATTTGAATCACAAGACAAATTTGAATCACATGGCAAATGCATTCTACGCGACTTCATGCCTTGGAAGCGGTTTATGATTTTATCAATATCAATGCTTTTAAAGATCTTTCGCTCGGTCTAGTACACCATCAAGTCATTGAGCCACTCATCCGCTACCTTATTGCGTAAATCTGTTTTGATAATATTCATTGCTAAAAATATTCTCTCAACAGATGATGTTGCCACCGGAAGTATTAATGTCAACTCGATGAGGCGATATACCAACGAAAAAGTTCCACCTTTTCTTGTTTGAACCATCAATTGAGCAAGTTTTGATATATCACGACATCAATTGAATTCCTCACTTCTTCTGATGTTGAGAATGAAGTCTATAAATCTATGAATAAATTATAAGGACTAAACTATCTATATACTAATATACACTAAAAGTCTAAACTCTAAAATACTAAATCGAGAAGGGAGTAAAGAAGTAAAGAACTAACTTTATCAGTTGAAGACATGAAGGCAACTCTCTGTTGAAGACTTGCAGTAAAGAAGGCCACTCTCCCAGACTTCTTCAATCGTCACAGTTCACTCTTTCTCTCTACTCTTTGTCTCTCTCATCTTAGTGCCAATTGCCGACGGCGACTGGCGATTAGCGGCTTGGCACCGCGGTTGCTCCTGTCGGTGACGCCACCCCGGTCAGTTGCCCGCTGCCCCGCCTCGATGCAGTTCCCCTCGGTGGCCTGCTCGACCGAGCTCCCCTCGCTACCCCACCCCGGTCCAGCTCCCGCCCGGATCTACCTCCCTCGCCACTCGGTCAAGCTCCCCCCGTGGCCCCACCCTCGGTCCGGTTCCCGTCAGTCGCCCTAGCTCGGCTGAGCTTCCCCTCGCCGCGTCCACCCCCCGGTCCGGCTCGCCCGCCCTCGGATATGCCTCCCCTCAGTCGGCGGCCCGACCCTCACCACCAGATTCGGCTCCCCCGGCGGCCCGGTCCCCCTTCTGCTCACAGCTTGTCCGACACCCGGTGGCCTGCAGGTGCGCCATTAGCCCTCTCTTGAAATCATTCTAATTGCTAATTTGGTAGGGTCTGTGAGTTGTAGTTGCTGTTTTGGTAGGCCGGTGAGATAGATTTATTGGGCCTCTTAAGAGCAGTGACCAGTGGGCTGTGTTTTTCATTTTTGCTTTTCTTTGCCGCTTTCCTTTTGGCCAGTTGTGGCACCGGTCTCTTTGCTGGCTGCTGGCTTGCTGTGCTTGTCGGCCCCCCGCCTTGCCACCAGCAAGGATAGGCTCAAGCCTTACTAATGGCCCTGAATCATAAGACGTTCGACTTAAGGCTGCCAATAGTTTAGCTAGCAAGGTCATCATTTTGGCGGCTGCCACCTCGGTCAACAGATCCATGCAGCATAAGTGCCCACGTACGTGCCACGAGTCAAGCATGCAACCAAAATGGAACTGTAGGAGCCAAATTAAGAAATAGCAGTTTGTGCAGTTTTCACGCACACTTTAATTTGAAGGACAACCAGCAATCGACTTCGAAGGGGCGCTGTCCGGTAGTCAGATTCAAATCAGATGACCAGTCCAGCCTGGTGTAGAGATGTCAATATCGTCTGATAATCCGTTTATTCGTGGATGAAAACCCTAATAGAGATAGGTATGTTTTTATTTTTATGTCTATGGTATATACATCGACGTAAAATTGCGCTGATAAGTAAATAGGTACAAGCTTGGGTGACCTCCATCCACGTCCGCTTTACCCGTTTGCCCGCCAAATAGACTTGTGTGGAATATGTGACATTTAGCCCTAATCTACCCTATCTCAAGTCTCCGTTCTACAACCCCTCCCCAGTCTGCACATCTTTTCTCGACGCAACTATAGGTCCCAAGCAATTACCATCTAGTATTGAATCCATCCTGTCGGGCCAAGAATTGCGACTAGAGGAGGGTAAATATGAGCCAAGCTGATTAAAAGCTTTTCTAAATCTTTTCTAATGAAGAAAGCAAAGATCTTCACTTCAATAGCTACGAGAAGCTATAAAGATCAGAAACCAATCACCTATAAGGAAGGATCCAAGGAAAACCGAGCTAAACGGACCAGATCTTGCCCAGGCTATCTAACCGCAGTGTATAGGTTAGTCTGACCGGCCTAGGACGGTCTTACTTAATTCTCTCAGGACATAATAGATTTTGAGCACTACTTCAAATAAAAAATTAATGAAACTTTTGATTCACAACTCCAAATGACTTGAAACTTAAACCAAGATTATATCATGACCTTACATACCTATCCTAACTAAAAGTTTTGAAAGAACTTAAGAAAGTCAGTATCTTTTAGCTCTTGAAGCTCTAGTGCATCAAAACCAGGCTAAAACACAAATTATGCTAACTCTCAAACTAAATCTCCAAATAACTTGAAATTTGGTATCCACCTTCTGTAGGATGTCAAGAACTTATTCCAATTAATGATCAAGAAAATTATTACCAAAGTTCTAACCTTTTTTTATTTGAGGAAGATTGCACTAAAATCTAGTAAAAGAGGAAAACCTTGATCTACTCTTGTTCATGTGTTCTTGATGATCTTAGATGGATTCTCATATGTTACAACAAGCTAGCTCATAGCATGAACACAAGCCAAACACCTACAAGGTCAAAACCTCAAAATAACACTCTCTTGAGCCAAAACCGGGTAAACACAAGAATTTACAAATAATAAGTACCTAGATGGACGAGATATGGTCTATAATAAATATCTTTATCACTTACACATTCATGGTACAAAGCAAGACCAAGAAGAGAAGAAGAAGCACCAAAATCTAAGCCAAATCAAGATTTCATTACTTGAGCAAAGAGAGAAAGACATGGATGAATTTTGATCTCAATAATACTTAGAGAGAAATGTTTACAGCCACTCCCTAGTCATACACAAAGTCTGAGGATAACGAAAAGCTCAGCCATAAGAGTTTCTCATATCTCCTATAAGGTTCTCCCTAAGAAACCTAACTCTTCTCAAGACTAGGCATACACTCTCACGAAAGCTTAACCCTAGACACATATCACTTTTCTTATATATGGAGACTCACAAAAAAAAAACCCTAACCAGTACATCTAGTCGTGTTTCATTCGCTTATATGAGCTAACCGTTAACCCAGCACCATATACACTACTACAAAAGAGGCTATACTAGATGGCTACATCACAGATGGTTCCTATGAACCGTCTATACTGCAACTATCATAGACGATTCATACTAACAACCGTCTGTGATATTTTCACCGACGATTATTTATACGAACCATCTGTGATAAAACAGAACATCACACACGGTTCTTATTAGTAACTGTCTGTGAAAATATCATAGATGGTTGTTAGTATAAACCGTCTGCGATAATGCAAGACATAACACATGGTTCGTATTAATAACTATCTGTGAAAATTCACAGATATTTATTTATAAGAACCGTATGTGATATGTGCATTATCATAGACGGTTCGTATAACAAACCATTTCTGATAATGCCATGACACCGATCCGTGGCATCTCCCCCAGAATTCTGATCTCACCCGTCCATTCTCTCTGCATCGAACGGCAGGCACCAGTTCCTCACACCTCTTGCTTCTTATTAATTACTCCCCCTCCCTTTCACTTCGAGATACGTGAGTTCTACTAGCTGCTCCTTACTAGTTCATCCACTCCTAGATTGTTTCTCGACGACACCAACTACAGTCATGAGCTAGCGCCTCCGTTGTGACACCACAGTCGACTGCAAAACACACTCTTTTTGTAAATATCATAAGAGTGTCTTGTACAGTCTCATCGTCGTGACACAAAAGGTGACGCTACCACCGCCTCTCCTTCGCTGCAAGGCACCACGGAAGTAGTTAGCTACCAAGATGGTGCTCAAGTCAGTGTCAAGGACATCCAGCTCACACGCTATTAGGATCTCTCCTTCTATGCTTTTGTCATGGGTTCGTAGGATTAAGAGATGTGCTCTTGCCATAGTTAAGAGTTGGATTCGTAGGATTAAAAGATGTGTTCTTGCCATATTTAAGAATTGGGTTCGTAGGATTATGATGTGATCTTGCCATGTTCTTGCTGTGTTAGATGGGTAACCTACTCATTATCTTGTGATGCTGTAATGGTGGGTTCTAATGGAATGTGTTGTTGTATTTGCTTGTTTTTAAAAGGGCATAAATAACATTTCTTGAGACTAGCCAAAAACAAAAAAATTAGGTATAGTATGAACTATCACAGACGATTTTATAGTATAAACTGTCTATGAAGGACTACCACAGACGGTTTTATATTACAATTGTCTATGATACTCGCCCATCATAGACGGTTGGTAGCTAGAATCGTCTGTGATGTGTGAGTATCACAGACAGTTTGTGGTTCGACCCGTCTGTGATAGTGTTCTTCACAGACGGTTCTAGTTACAAATCGTATGTGTTGTATTTATCACAGACGACTCACAAACCGTCTGTGATAACCTCCGATATCACTGACACATAAATTCAAATGGTTCAAAAAACCGTCTGTGATGGCAGTTTCGAACCGTTTGTGATGACTCTTTTTTGTAGTAGTGATACCGGGTTTTATACTTACACATACATGCTTCTCAAAGTGCATAAACCCATTAACCCGTTAGTGAATCAACACTTGATCCACTCAACATTTTCAGCACATCCTTGACCTAAACCACCTAGGTCAATGATGTGGTTTCGCACATCGCCATTTTTTCGGTATTGATAAATTCACCAAATACCCCTCGACCACCTTCTTTTAAGCTTTGTGCTTCCTTTGCCTTGACCATGGACCTCACCTATTCCTAGATTCTAGTCTGTAGTCCTCTCCTTTGCAAAGCAATTCTCATGCTTGCACGTGTAGGTTCACAAATGGCTCATGCACATGTAAGTCTCTTTATGTTGATTCCCTAAACCACACTTCACTAGCACCAACCACATCATTCAATGAATTGTTACTCGAATCTTCACTTCAACATCTCTTGCTTCACTATGCCTTGCTTGAGCCCAACCATCTCACCCGGTATCTTTGACAATTCTGGATCTTAGCTCCTCCATGAGTGTAGTCGTGGTCCTCGCCGTTGACTATAATTGACTTGAAGCTTCCCTATATATCCAAAGACAGAAATTATTTCCGGATACAACTTCTTCATGACTTGGCCCATGTTAGTCTAAACATATTTTCATGCACCATGAATACACCTAAACCACTGATCCTAACCTTTAAGACTAGACCTTAAACTGCTGTGTACACAAGCAATGACACCCATGTCGTACCCACACTTAACCAACTTAGCTCAAAACAACTCACGCTCCAAACCTTCAGGGCTGGTTTGACCGCCAACAATAGGCCGGTCAGTCCAACGGCACCTCGGCTAGTCATACCATCAACCAAAGGCTAGTTTAACAGCCCCTAGGCCAACTCCTAGTGGTCTGACTGCGGTCCCAATGCCAGTCAGACCGCGCAGCAACATAATGCAACTGAGAAATTGCAAACTCACAAAAATCAAACTCGAACTCCATAAACTATTTGAACCAAAAATCAATTACTCATCACAACCATAAAGTAATCTCTACTTTGTCTCACACATCCCATCTGGTACGATGACTATCATCTCACTCCACCACCCTATCTCTCTTCCACCTTATCACTCTCTCTGTTTCTCCCAATGTCCAGCGATTAGGGGATGGAGGCGATGGTGCTACTAAGTCTCACTCACACACACCGGTTGTGGAGAATGTTGGAAATAATCCTGACCTAAAGTTTAAATCGAGTCCAAGACACGGTTGACATGTGTCATTTTTACATATATTTAGCCGTCATTTTACCCTCATATTTTTCATATTTTGGAACCATTTATCATCATTTACACGTTTTTCTATAATTAATTGCTCAAAATGGACTATTTTACATTTTTTGTGCTTTTCCGCAGGCCGACGCGATCGAGGCGCATAAACGACAAATGTGGAATTTCCGGGACTGCTCTGTACAATTATACGCGTCATCACGGACGCGTAGGATTTTTTCGCGAAGAAATCAGAGTTTCCAAGGGCCAAAACAGAAGAAATCAAATGGGGGAAGGACCTATTCGTAAACCCTAGATGTTTTGAGGGCTAAATCGCAAAATTCCAAATTCCCAATTCCATCAAAACCTCAGCGCCGCCGCCTGTGATTTTCTTGGAGCCCGATTTTCTTTCTCCCCTACCTCCCTTTGCTTCCTCTCTCCCTCTTCTCCAAAGACCACATGGAGGTCGGGCTATCTCACGTGCCGCCCTACTTCTCCGCCTTCTCCTCTCCTGCCACCTTTTCCTCAGTCCGGCCTCCCGTCTCCACCACACCGTCCGCATCCAGCGTCGCCTGCTCTTCACGGCAGCCCTGCATCGACCCTTCTCCAACCTCTTCACCGCCGGTGGCCTCGACTTCATCTACTACACCAACGCACCGGCACCGACGGCGACCGCTCCACTGCTCTCCCTCCGCCCTGCTCCTCCACGGCGCCGACGCTCTGCATCATCTCTCCACCGACACCGACGGCGTCGGCCTCTGCTCTAATTCCTCTTGGTTGACTCCTCTGCATCTCCCTTTACTTTTCTCTATTTTGATTGTTCACCGTTCTAATTTTGCAACCTGGAATGTTCTTGTTAAATTGTGATGTATGCATGAGATCTGTGAATGTGTAGTACTCTGTTATTTTGTTCCAGATCTGGTTCCTGAATTGCTATATACTCCTGTTGCCAGTAGTTTAATTATACAATCAGTTCCTGCATTTTTGTCATCTGTGTTGCTGATTAGTGATCAATATGTTAGTTAAATTTGATGTTAGTAATCTGTGTTAGTACTTATCAATTGTGATTTTGTTTAGCTATGTTAAGTGGTTATATGTGATAGATTGATTAGCATCAATATCTTTGTCGAGTTAGTGTCTATGTGTTGATGATATGTTAGTTGTCAGTGTTAGTATCTATTGATCTCCTTGTGTTTGTTTGCGCGGATTAGCGAACCGGCGACCGTTTCCCTTCCCCTTGCTGTCTCGACCCACCTATTGCTTCTCGATCTCCCTCTTTTCCTCTATCTCGCGGTTGGTCGGTAGTTAAGTCGTGCGTGCATTCGTAGTTCTGTGTTTAGTGTCGTTTTGTGCCGTCGTCATATAAGTTAGCTGTCGACCACTTTCTCCCTCTGTGCTTCTAGACTCCCCCAGTGCTTCTCGACTTTCTCCTGCTGTTTCACGGTCGGTAGTTAGATATATCATCGATCGGTAGTCGTTGTAGTTCATGTTTCGTTTGTGTCGTAGTCGTGTAGTTCGTTCGGTCGTACGACATTCATTCGTACGGTCGTTCGTTCCGTCGTTCTTCGATCATTTAGTTCATTTGTCGTTTTGATCGTGTTAGTTACAGTTCGTTCGTTCGGCTGCTTCGGCAATCGTTTTAGGTTTAGTTTTCTCCCCCGTTTCGTTTGGCCTAGCTTTAGCTGAGCACCGGTAGCCTTAGTCTAGTCCCTGTGGAGAACACGACACTCGCCGCCATTTCAGTGGCAACCCGTTCACTTGCGGGTGTGCAGTTTTGCACGATCAACGGTAGAGTCCGTCTCCGTGTGTTACTTAAGTTAAAGTCGTGACCAACTTGAGGTCTATGTACGTATATTAGTATGAGAGTATTAGCGTATATAATAAGGAAGCTCATCACCAATTTTGTAAGAAGAAAGAAGCAAGTAAGAGAATAGAGAAATTCAAAAAACTCGGCTATGCAATTGCGGCCAGAGCAAATTCTCCTATGTTCTCTATGTTTATTTGTGCAATATGTGAGTTTTCTCATGGAGCTGGGTCGACATTTGGTATCAGAGTCCAGGCGTCTAACATCTCCTTAAACTTCATGGTTAGTCGCGGGAGTGGATAGCCGATGTGTGAGGGGGAGAATGTTGAGAATAGTTCCACATTAGTTGTGGGAAAGAAAAGCGCAACTTATAAGTGTGAGAAAGACTTCACCCATTGGACAAGTCTTTTGAGAGAGAAGGCTTAATACCACATAGAAGGCTATTGATATAGGGGTTGCATGTGGCAACCCATGGGCTTAGTTGTGATAAGCTAGTTTGGACTTACGGCCCGAGGAGTAAACCTACTTGGACCTAGGCATGCGGGTAGAGTCTGATCAAACATTAGGTATTATAGCAGTGTTGGTTCATTATCGCCGGGAGCTTTAGCAAGAAGTATTTTCTCTTTCTTCGGCTTACGGCATTCTAATGCAAAGTACCTATACTCATTACAATTATAGCATCTCACTCAAACTTCCAATTCTAGCGGCCTCGGCCACCACTGCTGGAAGTATTCTTGCCTTCACACTTCGATGATCAGAGTTGCGCAATGTGTTTTTCTTTGGTCCCTTGGTCCAAAAGTCGTTTCAAGCTAAGCCTAAGTTCTTGTTCTATGCTCAAGATCATATCATGTTCTTTAGGAAGTGGTATCATCGGTGATGAGATATCATCAAGTGTGATGGAAGGTCCGTTGTTTCACTGCATTATCCAATGCTCACGTCGAGCAATTATGTAGCCGCGGAAATCAAGATGAAGGTGTATATGATGGCTCAAGGAGTGTGGGATGCGGTTGAGAATGGCAATGTCGATGAGCGTAAGGACTAGATGGTATTAGCGTCCATCTATCAAGGCATCTCAGAGTAAACACTCTTTTGACTGGCCGAAAAGGAGACTACCAAATATGCATGGGTGGTGTCAAAGATGCTATCCAATGCTACATCGTGGGAATGTGCACAAAATTGATGATGATGCGAGTTGAGTCCATGGAGATGAGTTTGAGATGTTGAGGAGGTATGTTCGCCATCATAAGTAGAGTTCGAGATGTTGAGGAGATGTGTTCGTCATCTTGAGTCGAGTTCATGGAGTTGAGTCCGAGATGTTGAGGAGATATGTTTGCTGTCATGTGTCGAGTATAAGTTGTGCAAGTTTGAGTTAAGTTCCTATATATAACAATGTGTTTAATTAGCATGTAGAACACTTCATGTGGAGACATCTGATTGATGATCTCTTGATTGTTGAACTCGGACCAGACATCTGATTTTATTTGTTGTATTTGTCGCTTCCTGAATCTTGATATGCTGCTATTCCACACTCTTTTGAGTGCTGGCGGGCAAAGGGGCATGCCCGAGGAAGACAGAGATGGACGAAGTTCTGTGCCTGTCGCCCTTCGCGGGCATACCCACGTACGAGAAAATGGCTGGGTGCCATTTGAAACAAAATCAGATTTTGTCAAAATCTTCAAAAAGATTGAATTTTCAGTTTTGAGTTGATCTCTTGATTCTTATGCCTATTCTTCACAAATCTCAAAGCAAAGCTTCCTCGGAAATTGCCACTAGATCGGATTGGGGAGAAGGAGTTGCGCTGTGCTTCTCCAAAAATCGCCGCCGCCGACCGATCCTTGCCGCCGCCTCACACTTCTTGCGTGACTGCCCCTGCGCACGTTTCTTCGGCTCACCGTGGTGGACAGCCCTCCCCGACAGCGCCAGGCCACGCCAGCCCTGCCCCCGAGCCGCCGTGTCCCTACTTTTGCTGCCGCCGGCCTCTCCGCTTGCGCCACCGCCGCCTCGAACCTTCTCGAGCATGCCACCTCTCCCGAGTGGACAAAGCCGCACCGCCTTTCTTTCCCTCCATACGACACCCGAGTCGATCACAAACTTGGCACACCACCGATCGTTCATCATCGCCGTTCTTATCCCGTTTTCCGGCCAACGCATCTCACACCGCCATACTCCACCTATATACGCAATTGAGCCCTCCATATTGAACCCTACACAACCCCGAAGCTAGCCGCCACACCCCAAGAACCCCCGCCGCCTCCATTGCCGGTAATTGCGAAAATCCCCAAGTCCTAGCCCTAGAGCAATGTCCGAACTCCGGTCATCTATTCCCCAATCCCTTTCTCTAGCAGCAACCCTAGACCCCCCAAAGCATTTCCCAACCCTCGCCCTAGCCTCTCAAGTAGCCCTCTTCTCCGGCACCGAGAGCCCCATCACGGCCAAAAATCGGCGTGGCTGAACTTACCGGACCTCCTAGCTCGACCAACTCTCTCCTAAGTTCACTTATTCCCATCGATGCCCAAGAACCGGCCAAATAGCCCGAAAAGCCTCTTCTTCCCCGTGGTTTCAAATTCGGCCGCAAGGAGGAAGAGCTCGCCGCCGGCGATTGCCGCCCCATCGAACCCTAACCCCAAAATGGAGTCCCGTCCTCCACGAGTCCATCCATGGCCTCGGACCCGTCGCAAGTTCCCCTCAATCCCCTCGGCCGCCGCTTCCTTCCTCTGTTCTCCGCTCGCCGTTCGGATGCGGTGAGGAAGATAAGCCCTGTTCATCCGCCTTGTTCATTCAGCACGCCGCTTGGTTGGTCCACGGACCGTTCAGCCCGCCGCCCTTTGACCCGCGCGCTCCTTCTCGGTATGGGACTCACTTGAACCCGCCCGTCCGAGGCAGCGCCCGCCGACCGCGTCCGCCGCCACCCGACCGAGTCGATCGCCCGCCCATGACAGACACCGCCGACCGAACCAGCGTGCGGTGGAGCCGCCGCCGCCGACCACCCGCCGCTTGCCGCCCGGACCGGACGCGCCGCGTGTCGGCTCCCGTGCCGAGCCGCCCGTCTCGGTTCGGTCGAGTCACTCGCCCGCACCCGTTGCATCCGGCTCGAGTCAGGAATAATGTAGAGGCAGATGAATAGTAAACCCTAGAAAAGAAAAATTCAGAAAAATCCGGAAAAATCCGAAAAATCCAAAAATAT
Organism: Bonia amplexicaulis; assembly: GCA_036346245.1. Classification (NCBI taxonomy): domain Eukaryota; kingdom Viridiplantae; phylum Streptophyta; class Magnoliopsida; order Poales; family Poaceae; genus Bonia; species Bonia amplexicaulis. The sequence goes on along the minus strand of CM070755.1, from coordinate 14,493,119 downwards.
ATTTATATCCATTTTGACCGTTTGAGCCCTACAACCCAAATATCAAGTCCATTACTCCATTTGGCCCTTCTAAAAGCCCAAAATATCATTTATTCAATTTTTCTTCAGATTTTCTTTCTTTAATTTCATTTCTTTATTTCTAGCCTAGTTCTTTGGGCATGGATTTATTATATTTTATTTTGTTTGTGTTAGCTTCGGACGCCGGAGGTTCTCAAGAATTGGAAGAAGAAGATCAAGCTCAAGCTAAATTTTACGAAGAGTACGAATTAGTCGAGATCATAGACCCATAAGGCAAGTTCGCTTCCTTGATCATGTTGAACCCGTAATTGCCTTATTTATTTATTTATATTGTAATTTCATTATGTTATTTTGTTCAAGTCAATATTTTGGGTAAAATTTATATTAGAATGTCATGATATTAGTTATGCCCTACCACGAAAAGCCCGATTAATTTGATGGACATATTTGCCTTGAAAGACATAGTAAAATAATTATAATAATTAAATAAACATGGTAGTTTAGGAACACACCAAAATATTTTCACTGTTAAGGATTTTATTATTTATTTAGAATTTTGGAAAGTTGGAACTAGGGTGAGCGAGGATCACAGAGGTGAGTCCAAGACCTTACCCTAGGGTGGAGGCTTGGTAGAGGAATGGTGGCGGTGCATGAGAACCTGAATATGGGTTTGTGCATGTTTATGGCCTCGATGAAAATATAAGGACTAGACCCTTATCTTGAGAAAAGAACATAGTACTCGCCCAACCACAAGTGTTGACTTGGTCAAACTGGTTTAGTAGTCGCTCAAGTTCGATTGAACATCGCAAGCTGGTTGGGGAGTCGGAGGTGAGTCGTATGGGAGGTGGTTAACCATACAAGCAGGACCGCCATGAGTCGGAGGAGATCAGGGTCATCCGAGCTCATGGGGATCAAGGACCTACTGGGCAGAGACTATATAAAGAATTGAGCAGTGAACAACTTTGTTTTCTTAACTCTGTCGCGGGAGTTGAGAGATCTTGTGGGTAAGCGGGGCAACTCTGCGAGTCATAAAATGATGGTATTCGAATCTGCCGTGCTTAGGTAAATGAAGCTATGTTTGATGGGTGATTCGGTAACAAAGCATAAGTAGATTTGAGAATGGTTTGGAATTGTGGAAGGTTAATAATCACGCTTGAAAACCCTGTTTACATAATGAAGTTACTTTCTTGTCTTTAATTGATTCTCAACTAAATCGCATCTACACAAAATAATAAACCTGTATTCCCCATCTTGATATGCCATGCATATAGTTAATGATAAGCTCCGCGTGACTTGCTGAGTACGGTAGTTGTACTCATACTTGCTAAAATCATAAGCGAAGCGCCGGTCTTGAGGAGCCATGTGAAGATGATGAGATGGAATTCTATGAAGTGGAAGAAGCTTGGGATTAGGGTTATCACACTCGAGTATGCTGTGGTATCTTTTTGGTGTAATGTAAATTAGGCCTTTGGCCCTCTGTGAATCTTGGCTTTAAGCCTTTATAATGTAATAAAGTTGACTCTTGTTCTTGAGCATGTGATGGCAATGTTATACACTCGATGGATGTCCTCAATTGAACTTTCTGGGCGATTGAGGGTTTCATAATGCTCCCAGAAATGGGGGTGTTACAGAGTGGTATCAGAGCCTATTTGCTCGACTGTAGGAAACCCTAAGTGCACTAGGAAATATTTCAAAAAATTATTTGGATATATAAAAATGATTTGTCTAAAATTTTAGTAATATTTCTATAAATATCTTTTCTCATCTATCTTTGGTCTTATTTTGATTAATTTTGTTTTCTAAAAATATTTATGTCCACCCTTTTCTAACCTCAAAATTTGGCGTTTCTGGATGGTACCACGTTTTCCCGATCCGGAGGAGCTGTCGGGATGGGTCACTCGTCTTTGGCGTATGCGAGAGATACCTCCATGACGGATCACCGGCGTCCGGTGTGTCATACGAGATCACCGATGGTCCATGGCAAGTCTGGCCTGGCTGGAAGGCTGGATATATTTGGAGCCTTTGCCCCAGGCCGGACATTCGACGGAAGTTCACCGCCTACCGTCACGAGTCGGGCGCCATCCGAGGATGCCGCAAAGAAGGCCGTGGAGTATCTTCGTCGCTACTACGAGGAGGAGTTTGATGATTCACCTTTCTACCTCGTTCCACAGGAAGATGAAGAAGGAACCGGTTTGATCATGCCAAATCCAGCAACAGAAGAAGATCCAAAGATGCAGGAAGCCGCTTGGGTTATCGCTTCTGGCGGACATGTACGCCCGGATGGTGAGGAAAACCGGACGATGCGACATCGACTATATGCGATTGACGGAGATTTGGCTTCTGAAGCAGACTCTACGACATTATCGACGGAAGGAGCAAAATGAAGCCTTGAGATTTGATGAAGGCCCATCGAAGGTCCGCAAGGAGTCGAAGGGATGACGACGACCCAAGGCCGTACATTCTTGGAGGATCGTCATCACAGCGCAGCAGTGAGCGACCCACGAGGACAAGGAGATGGTGATCGATGAGGAGGAAGAAGACCCAGAGGAATTGGAGTGGTGTTCCTCTGGTGACTCCACGACAGATCATAGAGTTTAGAGTAGAGTTACGCTAGAGTAGTCAGAACCTTTTTGTAGTAGTAAGTTTTGATGTGATGTAATAAGTTGTGGTATGAACTTTGTAAGATAGTATGTACCCAACTTATGTGTGAATAAATAAAGAGTACTTTGTTTTAAATAATAATTTGTTTGCTATCAGTATCTTTAAGTCTACCCCTTCAACTCTCAATCTTTCTATTTCACTCTGGCATCTTCATCTATTTCATTCTAATCTTACCTTATGTCTAAATTCTTACTTACCTATCTGACTTGTTAAAAACTCGCTACAGATCTGAACCTCTAAATCCCAGCAAAGCAAACAAAATGGCAGGAGGTGGAGAAGGACCTCAGGAACAGGACAGTTCTCGCCAGAGAGACGGATCATGACCTAGCTTAGCAGATATTTTAGCAAGAATGGAGGAAAATAGATATCAAGCAGAATTAAATCACGCACGCATGTTGGAGCAACATGCGGTGATAGAAACGATTCTTTGCAAAAGCGGAGGTAACGATCAACCGAGAATGCTCTGCGGTCAAAGTGGGCGATTTTGAAAGCGAGACCTCCGGTCTTTTCTTCTTCACACGATCCCATGGTAGCTGAAGACTGGTTCAGAGATGTGGAAAGGAAACTAAACACTATTCAGTGCAATGACAGGGAAAAGGTCTTATATGCCTCTCATCAGTTACAAGGCCCAGTGTGCGACATGGTGGGTAAATTATCAGACGATGAGTGAAGACAGGGAGATCACCTGGAAGGAATTTGAGGATTCATTCCGCCAAGCCCATGTACTGCAGGAGTCATTGAAGCTAAGCGTCGTGAATTTCGGCATTAAAACAAGGAGGACGGACGATCACGAGAATACCTTCACCGATTCAATACATTGGCGGATCGCCCTGAAGAAGCAAAAGCGAGGAGAAAAAGATGGAGCGATTCAAGGAGGGATTACAAAAGTCTTTGAAATATCACATTTCCATGGTGGATTATAAAGACTTGCCCTCAATGGTGAATAAACTCATCATATCGAAGAAGCGAGGAATGAATTGGAAGATACAAGGAAAAGAAAGGTAATGCAAAGAACTTCATCATCGAGATAGACCTAGAAAGCAAATGATGTTAGCACCCCAATCTAGAGGACAGCGAGGAAGGAGATTTGTATTCATGCCGGACCATGATTCAAAACTAACCAAAGCCTGTTACATTTCGTGAGAATGTCGAGCCGACCTCAATCGAAGTGTTATCATTGTGGAGAAATCACTTGCGAGGCAATGCCCATGATTCTGATTGAATGCTATCATTGTGGACAAGCAGGCCATTATAAGAACCAGTGCCCACGAGGAGGATTACCTTCAAAAGTAGCAAAAGCTCAAGTTAGAGCACAAACGTCTTCACCCCGCCAATTCATTGCAGTGCCAAAACAGGAAGGAGGACAGACTCGACACTTCACAGTCAAACCGGTAGGAACTCGGACAACATCTATGATGTCGGCGAGAAAAAGGAAAGGGATCTGAAGCCGGTGCGGGGAAGGATAAATCATATTTCGCGGAAGAAGCGGCGAGGAGCCAACGGCGTCATCGTTGGTGCGTACCTAGTTAACTCAAAGCCTTACGTGGTTTTGTTTGATCCGGAGCAACACATTCGTTTGTCTCCTTGGCTTTTGTTGTGAAGAATCAATTATCATTCTCTCCTTTGCAAAATCTTATTCCTTTCAAGCTGCTGGGAATAAAGTGGAATCTCGCTTTGGATGCAAAGACCTAGATCTAGAAATCCAAGGTGTCAGATTTAAGACAGACTTACTATTATTAGAGATGAAGGATTGGATGTTATCTTGGGAATGAATTGGTTAACTAAATATAAAGCCAAAGTGGATTGTGAAAATAAGTGGTAACTTTGGTAAGTCCGGAAGGACAAGAGATAATAGTGAAAGCAGTTCGATACTAGTAGAGAGAATGAAAACTAGTATTCGAATATGGTGGTAGAAGAAGGAGTGTCCAAAATACCGATAATTTTGGAATATCCGGATGTTTTCCAAAAGAGCTACCGGAAAACCACGGATAGACCCATAGAGCTTGCTATTGAATTAATACCGAGAACTAAACCCATCACAAAGCGTCAATATCGGATGTCACCAAGAACTAAAGGAACTTAAGAAACAAATGGATGACCGATGGAAAAGAGTTTATCTGACCTAGTGTATCCTTGGTCATTGATCTTTGTTTGTTAAGAAAAAGATGGAAGTCGAGGATGTGTGTGGATTATCGAGGATTGAGCGCAGTGACTATTAAAATAAATATCCTTTGCCAAGAATAGATGATTTGTTTGATCACTCAAAGGAGCCAAGGTATTCTCAAAATCGACCTAAGATCCGGATATCATCGACTTAAGATCCGAGAGCGGGACCGTGAGAAGGCGCCTTCACCACAAGATACGGATTATTTGAGTTCACCGTAGTACCATTTGGTCGACAAATGCACCGCCTATTTATGAAACGATGAATATGGTATTTATGGAGCGAGTTAGATCGTTTTGTGATAGTATTCATCGATGACATCTTAATATATTCCAAGACGGAAGAAGAGCATCGTCAACATCGCATATTGCTTTGAGCAAGCTTAGAGAACATCGACTATATGCTAAGTTCTCTAAATGTGAGTTCGGATGAAAAAGTAGCTTTTCTCGGACACATTATCACAAAGAAGGAGTGAAGGTAGATCGAGAGAAAGTGAAAGCGGTGATGGAATGGAAGCTTGACCAACCAACATGTAAATCGAAGTTTCCTTGGTTTATTTGGATATTATCGTCGTTTTATTGAGGATTCTCAAAATAACAAGACCTCTTACCCGACTTCTTAAGAAAGACAACCCATACAAGTGGACGGATAAGTGTGAAGAAAGTTTCGGAGTTGAAAACAAGATTAACTTCACCCGATGCTTATACTTCCCAACCACGAGAAAGATTTTCAAATCTTTTGTGATGCCTCAAGCAAGGATTAGGTTGTGTCTTGATGCAAGAAGGAAAGTAGTAGCATATGCTTCAAGACAATTGCGACCACATGAGGTAAATTATCCAACATGATTTGGAATTAGCGGTTTGTAGTACATGCGTTGAAAATTTGGAGGCACTACTTATTGGGAAATCATTGTGAGATATTTTCCGACCACAAGAGTCGAAATATATCTTCACTCACCAGATTTAAATCTTCGTCAACGAAGATGGTTAGAGTTAATTAAAGATTATGATGCGGATCTGCGGTATCACCACGGAAAAGCAAATGTTGTCGCAGATGCACTAAGTCGAAAGAAGTATCATACTATAGCCTCTATTCAGGTGCCCAGTCCATTGCAAGAAGAAATTCAAGGTTGAACCTATGTGTCGTTGAACAAGGTCAAATAGCGACATTAGAAATACTGAAACTTTAACAGATCAAATCAAGTTAGCACAAGAAAAAGATGAAGGAATACAACAGCTTATGAAAAGAAGCCAAGAAGCAAATTCAACTGAATTTGTTAAAGATGATCAGGGAATCTTAAGGTTCAGAAATCGTTACTGTATACCTGATGATAAGGAGTTAAAAGATTTGATATTGCGAGAAGCTCATTCGTCTCAACTCTCTATTCATCCGGAGGCACAAAGATGTACCAAGACACGAAAAGAGATCTTGGTGGAATAAAATGAAGAAAGAAATAGCGAGTATATTGCTGTTGTGATACACGCGAGAAAATAAAATAGATCATCGAAACCATCGGATTGCTAAAACCTTTGCCGGTCCCGAATGGAAGTGGGATGACATTGGTATGGACTTTATTCCTGGATTCCCAAAAAGTCGAGATGGATATGATGCTATATGGGTAATTGTAGATCGCCTAACCAAAGTAGCACATTTCATACCGATCAAGCAAACCTATGGCAAGAATAAACTGGCGGTGTATTTAACAAAAATAGTAGTATTACATGGAATCCCAAAGAGAATAGTATCGATAGAGGAGCACAGTTCACGTCTACATTTTGGGAAAAAGCGCATGAAGCCATGGGAGCAGACTTAGCCTTGATCTGACATACCACCCGAGGGCCGGAGGACAAAGCGAGCAGTGAACCAAATCTTAGAAGACATGCTTGGGCATGTGCATTGGTCTATGGGCGACTTGGGATACATGCTTACCCTTTGCGAAATTCTCTTATAATAATAGCTATCAGGCCAGTATTAAGATGGCACCGTTTGAAGCTTTATATGGAAGAGAATGCAGAACTCCGTTAAATTGGACCGAGACCAGGAGGCGGCAGTTCTTAGGACCACAAATTGTTCAAGATCTGAGCCCACATCAAGATTGTCGGAGAAAAGATGAAAATAGCCCGAGCCGACAAAGAGTTATCGCGATAATCGTCGAAAAGATTTAAGCTTTGAAATAGGAGATTGGGTATATCTCAAAGTTACACCCTTCAAGTCAGTCAAAAGATTTCAAGTTAAAGGAAAGCTAGCCCCAAGGTATATCGGCCCATTTGAGATTATTGGAAGAGTAGGAGAAGTAGCCTCTGATTGCGGTGACGTCAAATCGGCGAGTGCATAACGTATTTCATGTGTCTCGATTCTGAAAGTGTCTTCGCCACCGTGAGCAGATACAGTTGATGACATAGACTTACAAGATGATCATCTTATGAAGAAGAACCAATTCAGATTTTGGAAACTATCTAAGAAGCAAGAATATCAAATTTCATAAAGTTCAGTGGCGAAATCACACCAGATGAGGCAACACAGGGAAAAGAATCGATTTCGAGAATTTCCCAACCTACTTCTCGACCTGAGTTGATCTCGAGGTCGAGATCCTTTTTAAGGAGGGTAGGTTGAAACAAAATCAGATTTTGTCAAAATCTTCAAAAGATTGAATTTTCGTTTTGATTTGTTCTCTTGATTCTTTAGCCTATTCTTCACAAATCTCAAAGCAAAGCTTCCTCCAAATCTTTGCCACTAGATCGGATTGAGGGGAGAAAGTTGTCTGTTCTTGCTTCTGAAAACCGCCGCCGCCGCAAAATTTTCCTTGCCGCCGCCTCACACTTCTTGCGTGATGCCCCTGCGCAAGACGTTTCTTGACTCACCGTGGTGGACAGCCCTCCCAAGCAGCGCCGAGCCACACCACCACCCCCGAGCCGCGGTGTCCCTACTTTTTTTGGCCGGCCTCTCTGCTGCGCACCGCCGCCTCGAACCTTCTCGAGCATGCCACCTCTCCCGAGTGGACAAAGCCGCACCGCCTTTCTTTCCCTCATACGACACCCGAGTCGATCACAAACTTGGCACACCACCGATCGTTCATCATCGCCGTTCTTATCCCGTTTTCCGGCCAACGCATCTCACACCGCCATACTCCACCTATATACGCAATTGAGCCCTCCATATTGAACCCTACACAACCCAAGCTAGCTAGCCACACCCCAAGAACCCCGCCGCCTCCATTGCGGTAATTGCGAAAATCCCCAAGTCCTAGCCCTAGAGCAATGTCCGAACTCCGGTCATCTATTCCCCAATCCCTTTCTCTAGCAGCAACCCTAGACCCCCCAAAGCATTTCCCAACCCTCGCCCTAGCCTCTCAAGTAGCCCTCTTCTCAAGACCGAGAGCCCATCACGACCAAAAATCGGGTGTGGCTAGACTTACCGGACCTCCTAGCCCGACCAACTCCTCCCAGGGTTCACCTATTCCCACTGATGCTCGAGCACCGGCCAAATAGCCCGATTGAGCCCTATTTCTTCCGCGATTCCAAAGTCGGCCACAAAAGGGAGGAGCTCGCCGCCGGCGATTGCCGCCTCCATCGGAACCCTAACCTCATGAAATGGAATCCCCACTCCACCACGAGTCCATTCATACCTTCAAGACCCGTCGCAAGTTCCCCTAGCTCCGCCGACGGCTGCCGTGTCCTTGCTCTGTTTCGGTCGGCCGTACGCATGCGGGAGGAGGAAGAAGCCCCTGTTCATCCCTTGTTCATTCGATGACGCCGCTTGGTCCACCGGACCGAATCAGCCCGTCCGCGCTTTTGACCGCGTCGCTCCTTCTCGGTGGCACCGAGTCACCGCCGAGACCCGGCCGACCGAGCCGCCGCCCGCCCGACCGCATCCGCCGCCCGCCCGACCGAAGTCGATCGCCGCCCATGACTTGGTGGCCGGCCGAACCAGCGATGCGGTGGAGCCGCCCGCCGCCGACCCACCCGCCGCTTGCCCCGCTACCGACCATGCGTGTCGGCTCCCCGCCGTGCGACCCGAGCCGGTCTCGGGTTGGTCGAGTCGGCTCGCCCGCCGTTGCGTGCAGGCTCGAGTCAGGAATAATGTAGCGAGGCAGATGAATAGTAAACCCTAGAAAAATTCAGAAAAATTCAGAAAAATCCAGAAAAATCCAGAAAAATCCAAAAAAATATATTTATGTCCATTTTGACCGTTTCAAGCCCTACAACCCAAATATCAAGCCCATTACTCCATTTGGCCCTTCTAAAAGCCCAAAATATCATTTATTCAATTTTTCCTCAGATTTTCTTTCTTTAATTTTATTTCTTTATTCCTAGCCTAATTATTTGGGCATGGAATTTATATTTTTTTATTTGTTTGTGATAGCTTCGGACGCCGGAGGTTCTCAAGAATTGGAAGAAGAAGATCAAACTCAAGCTCAATTTTCTGGAGAGTACGAGTTAGTCGAGATTATAGACCCGCAAGGCAAGTTACGCATCCTTGATCATGTTGAACCCGTACTCGCCTTATTTATTTATTTAGTTTGTAATTTCATTATGTTATTTTGCTCAGATCAATATTTTGGGTAAAATTTATATTAGAATGTCATGATATTAGTTATGCCCTACCACCAGAAAAGCCCGATTAATTTGATGGACATATTTGCCTTGGAGGACATAGGAAAATAATTATATTAGTTAAATAAACATGGTAGTCTAGAAACACACCAAAATATTTTCACTGTTAAGGATTTTATTATTTATTTAGAATTTTGAAAAGTTGGAACTAGGGTGAGCGAGGAACACAGAGGTGAGTCCGAAGACCTTACCCTAGGGTGGAGGCTTGGTAGAGGAATGGTGGCGGTGCATGAACCTGAATATGGGTTTGTGCATGTTTATGGCCTCAGTGAAAAATATAAGGACTAGACCCTTATGCTGAGAAAAAGAACATAGTACTCGCCCAACCACAAGTGTTGACTTGGTCAAACCTGGTTTAGTAGCTGCTCAAGTTCGATTGAACATCTGCAACTGGTTGGGGGAGTCGGAGGGTGAGTCGTATGGGAGGTGGTTAACCATACAACTGTAGGACCGCCATGAGTCGGAGGAGATCCGAGGGGTCATCCGAGCTCATGGGGATCAAGGACCTACTGGGCAGAGACTATATAAAGAATTGAGCAGTGAACAACCTTGTTTTCTTAACTCTGTCGCGGGAGTTGAGAGATCTTGTGGGTAAGCAGGGCAACTCTGCGAGTCATAAAATGATGGTATTCGAATCTGTAGTGCTTAGGTAAATGAAGCTATGTTTGATGGGTGATTCGGTATCAAAGCATAAGTAGATTTGAGAATGGTTTGGAATTGTGGAAGGTTAATAATCACGCTTGAAAACCCTGTTTACATAATGAAGTCACTTTCTTGTCTTTAATTGATTCTCAACTAAATCGCATCTACACAAAATAATAAACTGTATTCCCCATCTTGATATGCCATGCATATAGTTAATGATAAGCTCCGCGTGACTTCTTGAAATACGGTAGTTGTACTCATACTTGCTAAAATCATAAATGAAGCGCCGGTTTTGAAGAGCCATGTGAAGATGATGAGATGGATTTCTATGAAGTGGAAGAAGCTTGGGAATAGGGTTATCACGCACTCGAGTATGCTGTGGTATCTTTTTGGCTGTAATGTAAATTAGGCCTTTGGCCCTACTGTGAATCTTGGCTTTAAGCCTTTATAATGTAATAAAGTTGACTCTTGTTCTTGAGCATGTGATGGCAATGTTATACACTCGATGGATGTCCTCATGACTGAACTTTCACGGCGATTCTGAGGGTTTCATAATGCTCCCAGAAATGGGGGTGTTACACCATTCGATTTCGATTCAGCGCCTGAGCAGTAGTAGTACACGAAATTAAGACAAAATGGATTGAACTAACAAGTAACAACACTTTGAAGACCTCACTGTCACTGCCCTGACTGCATGCAAAATACAGACCATGCATAACAAGACCCACACACACAACACATACACACACATGTACAAACCAGGCGAACTAGTTAGGCTTAAGATGAGCAGACGACTCTAGCTACACACATGGACGCAATGAACAACGTAACCATAGATATGTTGGAATTAACCCTGGAGCTTACTGATTACGATCGGTAGTTCCGTCTAAGCAATACGGTAGTTCCAGGTTACGATAGTACAGTTCAGGTAGTCCGGTAGTTCCGGCGAACGGTAGTACCGGCCGAGTATTTCGATAGTACCAGTCCGAAACTCTGTTTCAGTGACAGACTGATTTTTCAGTTTTATTTCTTTGATTCTAATTCGAATCCGTGTAAGAAAAGAAGATCTTTTGTAATAGTTTTGAGAGGCTATATAATAAAGAGAAACCTGAAAAAATAGAGTGTGATTCGCACCACCAAATTAGAGATTTTTCTCTCTGATTGAAGAGTGCGTGGCTATCGTGTTCAGTTCGTAATTTTGCAGATTTTGCCTCAATTTTGTGATTTCGCCGAACGATTGGATCCTCGTGATATCGGTAGACATTGGTTTAAACTTTGAAATGTCCTTGTTCACAATATACTATTCTTCATTTCGCGAAACCCATCGAGGCAGGGAACTGAAAGTGCGGAACTCGGATCAGATCAGACCCTCGGGCCCTTTGGCTCGCCGGCGGCACCGCCGACGCCGTAGTCGTGGTCCCGGTAGCCGCCGCTGCCGCCGAAGAGGCCCGCGTGGAGCATGAGCACGTAGAGGAGCTGCGTGAAGGCAAGGATGATGACGAACTTCTCCAGCACCCTCAGCCTCCACCCACGGTGCCCGCCGATGTGGATCTCCTTGCACGCCAGCCTGCAGACCATCATCAAATTAAATTAGCGCGAGAAACCGACGCAAAGTAACTAATGATTCGAGCTGCAGATTGCTTGAACCAGTCATCGAGCAAACAGACCCGAAGGCGAGCGCGGTGATGGCCCAGGCAATGAGCGAGGAGGCGGCGTTGGTGGCGAGGCTGTCGTCGCGCCACGCGCGGACGTGGTGGACGCCGGCGAACTTGGAGGCCGCGCCGACCACGCCGGCCAGGATGGCGAACACCAGGAAGTAGAACGTCGCGCCGTTGCCGGCGACACCTGCCATGCCCATACGTACATGATGAGATCCACATCAAGAATCCTACATGCACGCACGCACGAATGCAGGCACGCACCAGATTAAGCTACGAAGTACGTACCCGGGTAGTTTGTCTGGCCGTTTATGAAGTGATTGAGGTTCCAGCTCGCGAAGCCGATGACGACGAGGTACATGATGAGGTTGAGCACCATGAGCGGCGCGATCATGTTCCTCCCAACTCCCGCCATTGGAGCGTAGCTTCGTCTAGCTCCTTGCTTACCGACGCAACAACTCAGAAACCCTTTAATTTTCACCTGTACCGTATTTGTGCCTATAAGCTAGAGCGAGCTGAGAGCCGTGCACAGCAGTGGAGAGAGAGCTAGCTATAGAAGATTGCACTCAAGAGATTTAGTTAGGTCACGCAGGTAGTAGGACGAGACAAGACGACGCGCAGGCGCAGCTCCTTAAATAAAAGCGTTTGGGAGGTCAGGCAAGGTCTGGTTCTGATCTGATCCGTTGATGGCCTGTTTGATACGGTTGTGATTTATGATTTTTGATTGAATTTTAGTTGTTTGTGATAGAGATTATGGAGAGAGATACTCGCTTACGTTTTGGTTGATACGGATGTTAGATTTTTAACATGTACTATAATTAATTTATATATTTTATTTTAAAAAAATTCTATTTAAAAGTTAAATATTATAATAAAAATCAAAAGCGGTTCGTAGAAGTAGCAAAGAAAAGGGCCTGATTCGCATGCGTGAAGCGGCGGAATGGGACCAAGCTACGGCCGGCCGGGAAGCTAGCTAGCTAGGCGGTCTCTGCATGCACGGGAGGGAGCGACACGTGTGGGGGTCTCGCCAGCTTAGCTAATCCAAGCGGCGTGCTGGCGGTGGGCGCTGGACACGTGCCGGCCGGGTTGGCGCTCTCGATCGGTCAGCTCGGCTGGGCACGTTGTTTCCCAGGCACGCAAGCGTACGTGCAGCGCGCGGTGTCGCACCGCTCTCGCTGGCCAATCAGGGGTGCATATGACATTCGTGAACCGGCATTCGAACGGCTGTGATGGTATTTAATTGCGGCCAATGGTATTTAACTGAATATGAATAATACTGATTGGAAAAATGATTTTAAGAAAGATGTCACGAGCAATAGAGAAAGTATGAGAAAAATATATATATATAAGACGAAAGCGAGAGGAGTGAGATACGTGAGATATCCTGTCTTTAACTCAGAAGCAAAACATGAGCAAAAAAAATAGATAAACTATTTTAAAAAACCAAATATTTATACGGGGTTCTGGCTTCTCAAGCGCAGTCCAATACAAACAGACCCTTTTGAGTTGAGCTAGCTTCTCGCGACTTGTACCCGTCTCGTGCATGTCAACTCTTTTAACACTCTTGGCAACTCATGACCGTTTTCTAGGATTCATGTGTACATAGGAAAGCCGAAATTTGTATGATTACCACCTTGCAAATGCTGGGTCTACTCAGGTAGTTATTTATTTTTAACCGATGTGACCAAATTATTTGTTGGTAGTGATTAAAGTTTTAAAATTTGACCACATATATTCTAAAACGTTATCTACTACTCTTGTTCCACAATTTAAGTCCAAACTCCACCTTATGCATAGGCTAAGGGCATCCTGAGTGTATAAAAATAGAAGGTCATAAGACACCTTAAGGTCGACTTTATACATTACAGAGTTGATCTTAAGCAGGCCATAAGCAAAAAAGGCTTAAGACCGGTCCTTCAGATAAATACCTGGCCACAAGCATTAAAATACAATTTTCTTTTAATCATGTTGTTCTCTCTCCCCTTACCAGCCAACTACCAATAACCACAAGCATTAAAATACAATTTTTTTACTGCTGAGTGGGACCCTTGTTACAACCGAGCGATGGCCTCAAATATAACGAATCGACCTTAACAATTAGGTAGTGCCCACCTTAAGACCCATTGCGTCGTGCGCACAGACTTACGGATTTAGCCTCCTGGTGCGCCGGCCCACCGCGCCACCTCCCCATGGCATGCCCCCACCGCGCCACCCCTGGTGTGCCCCCGTAACGCGCCACCTTTCGGTCGACCGACCGGCGTCGAGCTACAGTGCGGCCGGGTGCATACTGAGGCCCCAGTTTTTATAGGAAAAAATTGTACTAATTGTGTAGGAAAAGAAATTATTTTTTAAAAAAATAGTACTAATTGTGTACTAATTGTGGAGGCTAATTGTACTAATTGTGGAGGCTTGCGTGGCAATAGTTACGCCAGATCCCATGGCGTGACAATCCTGGTTTTCACACCTTGATATGTGGCGTGACAGGGTCTACCGTGTTTCGCTTTTGCATGCATGATTGCAGTTGGTTTATAAATTATGAATCGAGATAATGGTTGAATTTAGTTCGAACTTGATTTATGGATTTGGGGCCTTAGAATTTGGTGATAAGATGGTAATAAAGGGACTTCCTTTTGAAAGATAAAAATAATTGAAGTTACGGTGATACATAACACAATGTACATCTAACATTTAACAATCCATAACTTAAAAATAGAGAATCTATTTGCGAACCAAATATAACCCATCCTTTTAACTGAGCGTAAATACATATATAGACTGATAATCTTTTGATGGACCGATAACCTTTGACACTTCAGCGTATATATCCTTCATAAATACCCCCACAATATTTCCAGGCCTTGTCTCAGAAGTGATACATACTTGATCATGAAAAAAATGACTAATATGTGGACTGTGTGGTACAACATGTGGCTAGACAGTGCCGCTGATGAAAGATGCGTACATATTTTGTGCCTACTTCTAGAACTTGTTTTTCATGTTGTTAGATGCCTTGCTACACGAAGAATTAAACGGAAAAAGATGACAAGATTTAAAGTTGATAATTAAAATAGACTTTATAATAAAGTTAGGAATATCATGGTGCATAGGGTTTTGTTATGTGCATAAGAAACAATATCATGGACGATGCAACAAACCGAAGTGCTCCTATGATACATATGCGCCTTTTTGGAATGGAAATAAATTTGACCTTCGAGGGACTAGTTCGGAACAACTCGACCTATTGCGTGAACCAGGGCCATTGTCCCTTCCTTGCGAGCTTAGCGTTGAACTCCTTAGCGGCCTCTTTGGCACTAGTCATGTGGGTGGATCTCTAGGTCGATCAACTTGCGGTAGCTACATAGCGGTTCCAGGCACTATGGGTAGAGGGGAGAGGTTATTAGTACGTACTTGAAAGAGAAATAGTAGGAGAACACACTGTAACTGGTCCTTACCTGATGAACTGATATTGTCCTGATCTTTCGATGAGAGGGATAATTCCAATGGACGATGATCAATTCTCACGATCCAAATTATGAACGCAGCATATACGAACCAAGCAATCAGTGAAATAATCACCAAGTTGTTATCAACCGTGCCAAAAACCCGATTGACCAGTTCACGAGGATCAATTCCGACAAGCAATCGAAGAATAAGCAAGAATAAAGTAACAAGCAATCTGAATTACAAATATATGGTTGAGTTCAAAAGATGAGATTCCACAGATAATCTTTACAATTGGTCTAATCAACACAAGCGAAGATAAGAGTTTTCACAATAGAGAAACTAAGCAAACGAAATCTAAACCCTAAAGTGTAGCACACATGAGACTATATGAGGATGACAGCCAGAGGGTTGCGGCCAAGGGGGTGGGCGCACGCCTCTAGGTTTACAAGACCCACGGGCCCAAGTGGAGGTGGCGCAACACCGGTCGGTTCAGAATCAGAGACAACTGTGTACAATTTTGCAGATTGTGTCGCGCTCAGATGGACTTTGTAGGTGATGCTAGATCCGTTGGAAAGAGGATGGGATAATCTTTCAATAAAGTACTTGTGTAGCTCAAACGGAGTATGTATGTGAAAGTTTTGCTCATTTGAAATCTGTGTTGTCTCTAGAGGCCGAATTGGATTCCAAAACGGGTCCAGCTCGAACTCTTGCTCATCTTGAAACAAAAGCAACGTGGTGCTACACAAATATATGTATGTATGTATGTATGTATGTATGTATGTATGTATGTATGTATGTATTCATCATTAGGTATCATCATATAGTTCATATAATATAAAGGTACTCTTAAAAATAAGCTCACCTGATAATTTAAGTGATGCATAGGAGCTCATGTAATTGGAACAACAAGCATAGCAAATATAGTTATATTCATAAGGGTCATGTACTCATCATCCTCCCCTTTTCAAAAATAAAAGGCATGTTTGGCAACGGCTGCGGCTTATGGCTTTTGGCTGAAATTTTTGAATTTTGGCTGTTTACGGTACAGATTATGGAGAGAGAGAGATACTCACTTGCGATTTTAGATGGTACAGATGTTGGGCTTTTAACGTGTACATCGTTTAACTTGTAGACCCCGTCTTGAAAAAATACTTCGTTTGAAAGTTAAGTACTGTAGCAAAAGCCAAAAGCCGCCAGCTTCAGAGGAGAAGAATAGGCCCAAAGCCGTCCTCGGATTTTGATAAGCTAAAAATAGGGTGACAAAGAAGCCATGGTGCTTGCATGGTATATGTATATGTCATCTGTTTTAACGGTTCTTCGTTGTTGCACAATTAATGGTATAAGACAGTAGTGATCATAAATGCTCATTGTATTATTAACCCAATAGTAATCATATATGTTAATGAGCGAATCAAATTTTCGCACACAACAATTATTGCAACTAGTTTTGCAAATGTAAGTGAAGCATTTATGCAATTCAAATATCTGAAGTTGTAAACTTGCAGTGGTAGCACATATGAGCAAAGCTATAACTTTTGGAATCAAACAAAGTTTATCCATACAATTAGATTTCAGTCGAGCAATGGCAAATTCATCTAGCAAGTGTGAAGAGATTTGTAAGTTCTTCCATAATTCATCATCTTTATTCAGATTGTCCGTACTAGATGGTGCAATAAGAGATGAACACATAGGCATTGGATGAGTACTAAATTTTACTTCCCTCTCATATTGAATAAGATTTAGCATATAAGAATTATTGTCCAAAACCGTGGATCTAGCTGGAAATCATCCCGTGAACTTGCCATAATTAGTAGAAAACAAGGAAACAAATCACAAGTATATGTTCCTACTAAGTACTAGTATCTGGAGGCTCAACTCAAGTCACTCCCTCACAACGCCTTACCAAGTTTTTACAAGCTCTTACCAATGCAGCAATGAAGTGGTACAACCGGTGGCTGGTTCGTGATACCCTCACTTGTGAATAGCCCAATGATTGTGTGGAACAATACCTACTGAGTTAGTAGGAAGTAGAGGTCGGAAGGCTTCAATACGGTAGCAAGGATTAACAGCAATCAAATCAGTAATTGCAAGTTGAATAATTGGTCAAAGTACTAGTCAATGTTGCTAATCCTAGTCTAGTAAAAGTTAGCTAATGAAGCCTAATGTATGAACACACAAGCAATGATCAATGTGTCTTGATGTAAGTAAAGGAAAATCTCGCACCAAGTGCTGCGAGTGACTCTAGCCCACTACTCACACTTCTATCTAAGGGCATAGGATTGTTCACAAGATGTAGAGCACAAGGCAGTAATAACGTGCAATGTAAACAACCCTCTAGTGTGAGCAGAAACAACAGCTAGTCTCAAAGATGAAACAGACAAAGTTTTACATGGCTTATATATGCTCGTTTGAAACGTTTTGAAGATATCTACAACTTTGCAGTTGAGAAAAAAACCCAAATTCTGAAGGGAACGCCAAGAAAAGGGGCAAAAATAGAAACTGAAAACTTGTGACGCAAATTCGGGTCCAAAGATGGCCAATTTTGGGGGTCGTAAAGGACGACTGGCATGAGCCAATCATTTTGTTGGATGCGCCTCATCATTAGCTTTCCAGTGAGTATAAGAACGTCAAAAACGAACGCCGTATGCAAAAGTTAGGCCCTTTTTACTGATGGTGTCGGAATCGGATTCCTACTCGTACTAGAAACCGACTCAGGCTAAACTTGAAACTGCTATATCTTTCAATCCCGTGAGCCAAACTTGCTGAAACTTTTTGTGGAAGCTTGTAGCTATATGTAGAAGATCTCCACCAATTTGTTCTGGTTTTGGCAACAGTTTGACACACTTTTCAAGTTTTCAGGAAAGTGGAGCCGAAACCAACTCTTCCTTCTTTTTTCCTCTCTTTTTTTCTCTTTGTTTTTTCTTTCTGTTTTTTTTTCTCTTGAACTCGAAACCAACTCTTCGTTTTTTTGTCACAAACCGAAAACACTCTTGATTAGGGTTTGCCGCAGCAAGGAAGAAGCGACCGTGGGAGGGTGATTTGGTTGGCGCAACAGCGACTGGTGTTGGCTGTGGCAAGGGATTTTGGAGTGGTGTAGAAGGGTTTGGTGGTGGCGTGGTAGGGAACAAAACACACAAGATGCGCAAATGACAATGATCAAACTAGACTCCAACTAGAACTAAAAATCAGCAACTAGACATGGCATTGCAACCAAGAATTCAACAAGCAAATACCGAAAAGAAAAATTGCAAGGCACAGATTGGTTTGGATAGGATGAACTAACTCTAATAACAATTTTTTTGGCTTTTTTGGACTTTCGAAATTAAGTAATCTAAATATGAAAGACAGTAAACTCTCACCGAGCAACCTTGAGCTCTGATACCACTTGATGAACTGATGTTGTCCCGATTTTTCGGTGAGAAGGATAATTTTGATTGGATGACGATCAACTCTCACAATCTAGGCTACGAACGCAGCACGTACGAACCAAGCAATCGGTGAACTAATCACCAATCATTGTCAACCGTGCCAAAGACCCGATTCACCTGATCACGAGGATCAATTCCTACAAACAATCGAAGAACAAGCAAGAACAAAGTAACAAGCTTCTGAATTACAAATATATGATTGAGTTCAAAAGGTGGGACTCCGCAGAGGTTCTTTACGGTTGGTCTACCCGACACAAGCGAAGAACAAGAGTTTTCACAATAAAGAAACTAAGCAAACAAAATCTAAACCCTAAAGTGTAGCACACATGAGACTATATGAGGATGACGGCCAGAGGGTGGTGGCCAGGGTGGTGGGTGCATGCCTTTAGGGTTACAAGGCCCATAGGCCCAAGTGGAGGTTGTGTAATACAAGCCCGGTTCGGAATCAGAGATAGCAGCGGACTATTTTGCATATTTCATCGCGCTCAGAAGGAATTTGGAGGTGAGTCCCGATCCATTTTGAAAGAGGATGATATGATATTTTAATCAAGTACTCGTGGAGCTCAAACGGAGTCCGTATGTGAAAGCTATGCTCGTTTGAAGTCGGTGCTGTCTCCGGAGGTCAAATTGGATTCCAAAACGGGTACAACTGGAACTCTTGCTCATCTTGACCCAAAAGTGACGTGGTGCTACACAAATATGTGTGTGTGTGTGTATATATATATATATATATATATATATGTATGTATATATGTATATGTATGTATATATGTATGTATATATGTATGTATGTATATGTAGAGATAGATATACATATACATATATGTATATATACACATGTACATATGTATATATATATATATATATATATATATATATATATATATATATATATATTCATCGTTAGGTTGAATCATATAGTTGATATAATATAATGGCACTCCTAAAAATAAACTCACCTGATAATTTAAGTGATGCGCAGGAGCTCTTGTAATTGGAACAATAAGCATAGCAAATATGGTTTGTATCTATAGGTGTCATATCCTCATCATTACCGGTTGCCGATAGTCACATGAGTAGTTCGCGCAAACCCAATAACGCATGACGAGACTGAGCCACTGCTTAGACTTGAAGAACTTGCATGGGTCCCTACACCAACAGATAGGCGGCGTCTTTCCCTCGGGTGGGTGTTGCAGCGAACGCTTGGTTGGAACGTTCTGGACAGGGTTGCTGCTACGGGGGCGTCATTGCAGGAAGGTGACCTCCTAGCACGCTCTGCTAGTTCGTCCCAGGCCGTAGCATCCATTGCTTGTTCATCACGGGTCGCAAAGACCTTGCTAGTTCGTGGACCTCCTCCCATTGCGTCATCATCTTGTTCCATTGCTTCTTCCACCTCTTGTCCATCCCACGTGGTGAAGCATGCTCTGGTGTAGTGTTTGGTTTGGTTGTGTAGTGTTCTCTCCTAGATCTCTTCCACCTCCTTTTATAAGCCAAAAGATTCATATGGTGTGGTTAGTTTCATGTGAGTACCCTACAAGGTGGAGTGTTGCCTTGTCTTTCTGAAAAGTTGCTAGCGAGGCAGAGTGTTGTCATGTCTCACATTGTAGGGAACTGTCTTGTCCTGGTTTGCAGAGTCCTATTTTTTTTATTTGAAAAGCTAAGAAGGTATAGTGTTGTCGTGTCAATCTAAAAAGTTGGTGAGGTAGAGTATTGTCATGTCTTACTCTGCAGAGTGTTGTCACGTCCTGCTTTGTAGAGTCCTTTCTTTTCAGTCTGAAGATCCAAGGATGTACATTGTTGTCATGTCGATCTTAAAAGCTGGTAAGCTAGATTGTTGTCACGTCTTACTTTGCAGAGAGTGTTTACTTTGTAGAGAGTGTCATCATATTTGCATTTAGTAAAGAGAGTTGTTGGTTAGTCCAAACCCTAAAACCCTAAACCTTAAAATCCTAAACCCTAAAGCTTGTATCACGATAGTCTCCCCTATTGTACGCGATTATGTTCAATTTTCTGAAGTATATAACTAAATAGTGTACACATCATTGCGGTTGCCTTTTATTGTGTGAACTGTTGCAGTACTGCATCGTGTGCATTAAAGTAGAGGCGTCGATATGTATTGAACAAATGTACATCACGTCGTTGCACAAAGCTGCCTCGTTTGGTCTTGTCAGTGCGTAAGGCCGCCACGAACATAACAATCGTACTGATTGTTATCTGTCTTCCATTAGGGATGTGAAAAGACCATTTTGCCCTCGAACTTGAGGCTACAAAAGGTAGCCATTCCCTAGCCGCTCCTTCACGTCTTCAAGTACTTCTCCCCATTCTCTTAACCTTGGTTTGCTCCTCCCTCCCCCGGATGTCAACAAGAGCCAACCCAGCGCCTCTTTGTCGGCACCTACAGTGATTTGACCGAAGTGCAACACGGCTGTGAGACGTAAGACCTCACAGACGGTCGAAAATCTAGGACGGTACTACTACAAGTGCCCCTTTCACTTGGTGAGTTAGCTTGTTTTGGGTTGGTTCAAATAGCTCACCAGATGTTACAAAACCTTTTTCTTATTGAATTGTAGGATGGCCCAGGCGGTTGCCGATTCTGGGTGTGGAAGGATGAAATGGCCACTAGACCCGGCATTATTCCATAGGAGAGAGTTATAATGAGGGTACCAAAACGGTCGAGATGCGCCATCAGTTTGATAGACTCAAGACCAACATTAACATAATGTTGTGTGGTATTTTCTTTCTTGTGTTCATTGTTACCTTGAAGGTGTAGCACTGCGAGTGTTGTTTTGATTCGTGTTGTTTGTTTCCTACAATGATTTGTATGACATATGTATGTGTAATGCATATCCATGCGTATATTGTAGTAGACGGTTGCATGTTCTTACCGCTTCAATGTGTTCGCATCGTAGTAAGTCGTTTTCTCTCCGTGAATGCATGACTACGTTGTGCAAGGATAAAGTTCAAGTTGGTTCATGCATTTTTATGTCCGTGAGGCAGGGGGCCAGAGGAGGTCTCATCAAGTCATGTCATGCACGTGCAAGTCTTTTCATATGCGTGGGTAGGGAAGTGGGATTCCCTCTTAATGAGGCATATATTGTGTGGAATCTTCACGTGTGGGTGGGGACACTCACTTCCTATGGTCGGGGAGCAAACTAATTACAAGCGGGTATACACAAAATATTTTGCAATAAATTACATTGTGGACGCAAACAAATTTAATGCATTGCAACACCACCACACGGGAATGATACATTCCGCTACGGTGCGTTGCTTGAGCTAGGCTTGTTTAGGCAATTGCTGAGGGAGTGCCCAACCATCTTGCAGAGTCTACATCTTGATCGCCTGACCCGTTCGCCATGCTGGCTTTCATCCATATCGTCAAGGATGTGGCGGGACTATCGTCTTCCACGGCCAGCATGTTTGAGCGTGTCATTGGGCCTCCACTGCACCTCCCCTGGCCAAAGGTCCCTGTAGTGCACATCCAGCCCGTATGAGTAGAGCTCCACACTTTAAGTGCCTATAGGTGGTGCATGTCATAGTACTCTAAGATGTACGACGTGGAGGCCTGCCCCCACACCACACAGGCTACGTACACATGGGAGCAAGGCTTGTGAAAGAGCTGTGGCTTATTGCATGTGTAGGACGCTTCATCATCGATCGTGCAGACTTGTTTACGATCCCCTCTCGCATGACCCCAGACGTACTTCTCCCTAAGACGGATCTTAAACTTGTTCCTGATACCATCCAAGGGCTTAGCAGCGTGCGAACGAGACTTTGTCATCTTCATGTCCATGTACGCCTGCATAACTTTTGAGAATTGCTTGCCTTCCTCCATATACTTCTTTGCCATCATGGCTCTGTTCATGAAGTACCTGATGGTACAGTTCCAGCTCTCCTCGATAATCGTGTTGATCAGTAGGGAGCACACACCCTTTAGGACACCATTTGAGAGACCATGTGGTGGTCATCCCGTGTGTATGATGAGTAATGTCGTTGCGCGGTGCAAACGGCTTCGGTCGGACTTGGTCGATTGCGGTCGGGAGTGCTTAGGACGTTTGTTTTCTTTCTCGATCGGTCGACTTAGGTATTTCATGTGTGAGCACCTTTCATTGTGGTTAATGATGATTATGCTGTTTCGTGCGGTGCTATGTGACGGTTTGCTTGTCTGTGTGGTTGCAGGACTTCGGAGCTAGGTCATGGTGAGGTGTGGGAGGACCGGGACTAGACACAAGAGGTGTTGAGGTCCAGACGGTCGGAGATGCCAAAGATGATCGAGGCTGCTGAGGTGGTTGCGAGCCGGGTGACGAGGAACCGGAGCTGGAGCTACCGGAGGTGGACACGACGGGCAACGACGAATGGATCGGGACTAGACTCAGGGAGGAGTCGAGGTTCAGATGGTCGGATACCAGTTACGGTCGTGTGCGACGGAACGGACCGGGACTAGACTCAGGAGGAGTCGGAGGTCCGATCGGTCGAGTCAGTGCGGTCATGCATGAGCGACAAGGAGGCGGAAGCTTCCGGAAGGTGCGGAGGGGCGAATCGGTGGGTCGCAAGGCCGCACAAGCGGGAGACGGCTCCGTTAGGGTTTAGCAGGCGTAACGGGTTGAAGACCCGTTAGCCAAGGGCTATAAATAGGTGTTAGGGGCTGCATACCCCCTTGAGGGTTTTTGTGCATGTGCTCTCCATTTTGTGTGTGTTCCTCCCAAGAAGCATGTGAGGCTCTTGGTGTTCTTGAGGATTGAGAGTCTTGTAATCACTCCTCTTGTTCTAATGTTCATGCGTATGAGGACTACTTTGTAATTTTTGTCGGAATAAAATGGATGGAAATTTAGTTTCTCTCTGTGATCCTTTGATTTCCCGTTTTAGTTTTGCTTGCTATTTGCTCTTCCTGGATTGTGTTCTCCCTTTCTCTGTTAAGATTTGTTTGAGAACACTCTTCTTTTCAAGTTCCTCTGTTTTCACTCTCTGTTCACCTCTGTTTTCTTCTTTTGATTATGAGTTGAAGTCTTCAGTAACTACAAGCTTCTTTTTGGCCTTGATATTTTCTTACGGGTGGATCTCTGGTAGTTTCATCTTTTTAGTTTTTTTTATATATTTCAACCTTTTCGGCAGTAGCTTCTTCTGTCATATGGTTGAGAGTAGTACTCAATTGCATGCTTCTTGTCTTATATTCTTTTCTTGAGGATTGCTCTTTCAATCTGAGATGGGATGGATATTTTCTGTGAATTGTTGATCTCCTAATCTGAAGTCCACAGCAAATGCAGTACTTTTCAATTTGGCTCAGTCCTGTTTCCGGTTTTCTCACCGAAACCTTGGTTCAATTTTTATCGATTTCGAGTATCTGACAGATCCTTTGATGATCTTCTCAACAAGTATTACAAGCGACTGACTGCTTTCACTTCTAGTCTTTGCTTTCTTCCTTTTTCAGCTGGGCTTTTCCTTTTGGTAGCGATCGAAATTTGAGCGATCTTTGTGCTCTTCCCAAGACACGGCAAAGAAACTTTGCGACACATTTCTTGTTTTCGCATATGCTTCAATCCTTCAGATTTCGGTCTGCAGTTTGGTCTCGACAGAATTCATTTTATTTGGACTGCATGTTGTGTTGTCTATCTGCTTTCTAAAACAAAAACCGAACCAAACTGCAGCTTAGTTCTTTGATTTTTGTCTGCAGTTTCTCTTGGTCAAAATTCAGTTCGGCTGACTGCAAAATTTCTCTTTTTGTGTTAATCTTTGTTCCCTGGTTCGGCTGAAATTAAATCTCTATATTTGTCTCATTGAACTGCAGCCAGCTCTGATTATTTCTGCAGTCTATGTTCAGTTGCGTTCATTCTGGGCCGATCCAAGTTTGGTCATTGCGGCTGAACTGTTTCCTTCTGTCATGCCGTTTTTCGGTCAAAGTTCTCTTGCCTCTTTTCTAAGTAGTTTCTTCGTCTTTCGACAAGATTTGTTTTAGGCTTCCTGTAAGCAAATTTCTCTCTTCATAGCTTTTTAGCTATCGGAGAGAAAAGATCTTTGTGAATACTTTGGGGGCGATTTTTAAAGGGCACCATTCACCCCCCCTCTGTTGCCACTTCCGATCCTACACCATTATACACCTCTAATATATTTGTTGTCATGATTCTGTACCTTGCACCGCCGGTGTCATGCAGCAGAGACAACTTCTCTATGTGTGTGTTGTCAGGACCCCGGATTTCCGAATCTGAACCCTATGTGTATTACTGCACTAGTCCTAGATCAAAGCTAGTGCACACAGTCAAACAATGATGATTACATAACCAACAACGCTTTATTACAATAATAGAGAGTATAGACCATATGGCAACTTTATTACAGCTGAGGTTTCAAGACCTCTCAAACTCACAAAACACAGCAGAAGCAAAAGAAATTATGATGAAGACCCATCAATACGTCACAGGCAATTGACTGGGGAAGCGCAACCTAGAACTCCGGAAAGCCTTCGTCGTATCCACACGCGAAGTAATCGTAATCTCCTTCTTGAGCTTCATAATCCTCTGAGATTTGTTTTGAGTGCAGCATGTGAGTACATAAAGTACTCCGCAAGTCTTGGAAAAAAATGCAATAGATGTAGGGCTTAACTAAGGAAGGATAATATGGTTCTTTTGCACAAAGCAATATTTTATT
Organism: Bonia amplexicaulis; assembly: GCA_036346245.1. Classification (NCBI taxonomy): domain Eukaryota; kingdom Viridiplantae; phylum Streptophyta; class Magnoliopsida; order Poales; family Poaceae; genus Bonia; species Bonia amplexicaulis. The sequence continues at coordinate 14,467,846 of CM070755.1, read as the reverse complement.
TCAAATACCATTAAATATTTTTGAAGGCATTAATTTAATAAAGTAATTGCTTTAACAAAAACTATCAAAAATTTTCTAGTGAAGGTTCCATCCACCTACTCTAGTTGACCGGCTGTAACCACCAAGGTTCAAGACTACGGGTTCCATCCACCCGCACTGGTTCCATCCGCCAGGACATACTTCCGAGAGTTCCATCCACTCTCGAGTTCCCAAAACTTTTACTTGAAAATAAAAACAAAAGATCTACCATGTGAAAGCGCACCTTGCCCACCCTTGATCGTAGGCACGACGATTCGAATAGTTTTTACACTCTGTAGAGGTTGTACAACTTTACCCACAAGAGATAAGTCATCTTAAGAGCCAACATTCTTTCTTAGGCATGAGACCCAGATAATTTATCACAAAATCTTTACCTTACTCCGATCTAGCTAGACACCACCCACTGAGATTTCACCGCTGAAGGGTTAAATCCACCACAGTCAGAAGCCCCTCTTGTGCCGTATGAGTACAGTAAATCCATGTGCCTCATTGTGAGTAAATCAGTACACCCTGGTACCCACTTACCACTGGTGATATCTGAACTAAACCTTTGCAAGTTAATCAGCTAGTTCGTACCCATATAGACTTGTGGTTGTACGGTAGTGCTCAGTTTGGACAATCACAATCACAAGCGTTGGTCCGTTCTAAAATTAACGATCTCATAATAATCTCAGTACTGAGACAAGAGAAACTTACGGTGACAAAGGTACATGGTTTTCAATGTCAAATGAGGGCATAACAATTATTGGTTTAACTATTATCCTTAAAACATAGATTACCTTTGTAACATAGCAAATGCATTTAAATTTAAAATAATATAATGATTTTGGTAAACATAGGTACAAGATGATCGAAGGAGACTTGCCTTCTTGCATGTGGTCTGAACCTTCTTGCTGCGGCTCAGACTATTCTTCGGCGACGTCGGGTTCTACATGCGAAACGATAATTATAAATGAATAAATAAATACAAATAAAATTACAAAAATGCAAAATATATACTAGAAGGAAGTTTATGATTTTATGTGAATTTAGAAATTTGAATCATTGAATTCGGAGTTCGGACAATGGAGAACGAGCGATTGGAAGGTCGAATGGATTGGAAATTCCAGAAAATGCAAAACCGAGGGAATATTCCTTGGCATCTTATTTTGCTGAAATTTTAGAAATTTGTGAGTATGACATGTGGGGCCCGGCTGTCATTGAGCAGAGATTTTTTTAATAATACATGACAAGTGGGTCCCGCTTGTCATTGACTAGAGGTAGAAAATGGCCAAGAGCTAACAGGAAAAACTTGCATTGCGCAGGATTCGAACACAGGACCTCACAAGTGAATGCACTAGATTGCCTCGGTTGACCAAGTGAGAAAATGCTTTTGTGACATAGAGCTATCACAAAGGAATGAAGAGCTAGCAGCAAATTCTTCTCTGTTGAAGAGCACACAAAGCAGAGCATGGAGGTGGTGGCCATGGTGAACGGAGATGCCAGCGAGGGAAGACAGGGGCGGCATGGGAACCACCAAAATGGAACCCCGGAGAGATCCTCTACCCAATGGTGGTGGTGGCAATGTCGGAGACGGAGTGATGCGGCGGTGGCAGCGGTCGGGGCGCACAACGGCGGCGGCCACGAGGGGCTCCGGCAAATCGGCGACATTCTAGAGAAAGTGGAGTGAGCATGAGGTCGCTAAAGACATGGTGAGCATGATGGCGAAGTTGGTTTGACTCAAGGGTGGCCGAGAATGGTCCGCGATGGCGACGACAGCCGGCATGGTGGTGGCGCACGGTGGCGGAGCTCCTCGGCCAACCATTGAGCGAGCTAAGCTATGGATTACATTGAGGGGATGGAGGTTATGCTATCAGCGCAAGGAATTGAGAAAGCGCTCACCGAGGACGACGATTGATGCCGGAAGTGAAGAACAACCGATTCTGCGAAAAACTCAATTCCCGCTGATTGGCTGCATGAAAAATTTAATAAAAATGGTGGATGAGTTGCTTGGATGCTAAGACAGGAGATGGCGTGAGCAAAAGTTAAAAAACTTCACTAGAATGATGAATGCCCAAATCAACGGTGATGGCTGACGTTCGGGAAAATGAAAAATTCTTCGTCGTCGAAGCTCCGAAGGTGCTGAGATTTTGAGGCAATGAAAAGGGGTAGAAGAGGTGTTGGTGTACCAATTTGTAGCCTCTCTCATGATTCGAATCTCTGGGAATATGAGTAATTTCGGCGATGGTTACCGTTTTTAGAAATGGACAAAATAAATGGCAGAAAAAACACTAATGGAAGGTGGTAATGGATGCATTGACTTCGGCGATGAATGCGCGGTGTTGCAAGGATCGAAACGCTTCAGACGGATTTGAATTGGACATTTGGGTGGAAAGTTACAGTAGAAAGAGCGGAAACTGTTTTTGAGTTCATTTCTATTCGCTTCGCACGGACAGAGGTTGTCGATGAGCAGTGTTCAGGTTACTGTAGCATGAGCAGTACCCGAGAGAAGAGAGAAAGAAAGAAAAGACAGAAAAGGAAAAGAAAAGAAAAAAATATGTCAAAAAAATTAGAATGGGCCAGAAAAATAAAACAGACATTTTTCTGGTGATTTGGAATTTTGGAGATTTGATTTTGAATTTTTGGAATTTGAATTTGAATTTGGAGATTTGGAATTTTAGCGGGAGAATGGAAATTGGAATTTGAGATTTCTTCCGGCACTTCACAAATAATCCAAATAAAATCCAATTAAAATCTTAAAAATTTTAAATAAATAATTGGAATTAGTTTTGAAAGGAAACAAATTTTTGGGATGTTACATTTGTGAACCCATTATGTGAACTCCCCAACCCTCGCAGAAATGCCCGCCACTGCCCCTAGTTTGCCATCTTCTGAGTGTGTGACATACTTTGTAGTGTCCTCATCAAGCTGTCTTCACACAGCCTCAAACTTTCACCTCTGGTTTTTCATGCAGAGCTTCTTGAACATCGTCATCATCTCCTTGCTTCGGAATCTTCTATGGAAGTTCACCACAAGATGCCTCATGCATCAATGGTTCCACACGAACGGGGCTGCGTCCTATTTTGCGTCGTGGTCACCGCGGACAACAAATCAGCATTGCGGTCCGAGATGATGCACACATCCATGCGGTTCTGAACCACCACCTGCTTCACATTCACTAGGAACCATAGCTAGCTTTCTGTGTTCTCACTCTCCACAATTGCGAACGCCACGGGGAGTAACTGGTCGTCGGGATAGTGCCCTTGTACTTTCCAGATAGGAAGGTGCCATCAATCATCAGCATGGGACGACACAACTTGAACCCGTCGATCGCCTAACAAAAGGACCAAAACACTCTGTCAAGAATGAAGCAATTTGGCCCCTTCGTGAGATGCACACGCTGCATCTTGTTTATGTATGTCCTAGAATTTGATTCTGCAATTTGGTGGAGCAACCTTGGAACTAGGTCGTAGGCCTGTTCGTATGTACCGTACATACCTTCTTGTAGCTAACCTCGAAGCTCACCATGTTGACAACATCTGCCTACAGAAGCTTCGATGAAATGGAAATATCTGCGAGAACCAGGTGGCTGATCAGGCTTGCAATATAGGAGGACGTCACGTTGCAGTGCCTTCGAAGTGGCTCAATAAGCTCGCATGTGTGATCCTTCAGCACCGTGATCCAAAAGTCTGTGGCCCCACCCCTAGACCGCTGCGCATGGACCTTGCTAGGGCAAGACTTGTCCACACACTTAAAGATATAGGTGTGAGGGTTCGACCTGTGCACCCGATGATCCTGGCACATCTGGCAATAGCCTGTTGGGCAGCGCTCTTGTTAGAGAAGCGCTGCCCTAAGAGTAGTATGTCTTCTTTAAAGCCCCACTATGCCTCCTCTAGCTGTGGTAGAACCAGTGATGCCACAGCGATGTCATCCAACCTACATCTAACGTAAGTGTCGTCGGTGGTAACAATACCACTGACTACACCTCCCGTAGCAGCTTCTCCATCTCCCTTGTCTGTAGAACTAGATGTTTCTACGTCCTCCTCCTCACTCTCCACTTCATCCACTTGGTCTTCTAGGTACTCGTGGCAGTCAATGTGGGCTGTCCACCATCCTTATATGCCTTTGTTGGGCTCAAAATTTGCAACACACCTCCTCAGGTCTCCATCACCCACCGCCTCACCCGCATCTCCACCAGTAGCACCATTTACATCAGTGTTGGAGAGCAACCCAGGCACTACATCATCACCGCCTTCACTGAAACCAGGCATGTTCGATGACTCCGTCCGCTCCATGAACTGAACATACACCATCAGTTTGTCATATATTGCAGCAGTAGGGTTGTAGACAACCTTCATGTAATTGGCCCACGAAGTGTCACTTGTCACCTTCAGAAGTTATCATAAGGTCTTCCCTGAACCACCCACCACGGAGGCGTACAACGCCTCAATGCGCAACTTGTTCCTTGCAATGGCGCGATCGAACGCGGAACAGACGACTCTCCTAAGCTCTGAGAGGCCCACGTCCTTCAGACTAGGCACCCAGATCATGGTCCAGTCACAATTTGATAGGTCCACCCCATACAATCCGTCACGTACAAAATGATCCCCGTAGAACACGAACAAATCCTGAATATCTGACATGGCGTACCTAAAACAAGTGCACAACAGGCCCTGTTAGCTCACTGACATATTAACCAACAACAAAAAATTTCTTAATTTTTTGAGGATTTTTGCTTTTTAAAATAAATCGAGTCTTTCGTCTTTCCATACGGGCATTTTTGTCTTTTTACAAAAAACATTCTCCATATTAAATGCTATCAATTTCTAAAAAACAAAAGGCCACAAATGGTTATTTCAATATTACTTACATTTCTTGAAGTCTAAAGCATTTTTATTTTCATATTTTCATCACAATTATCACAGTTTACCCCTCCATCCATACTAACATAAAAATTTCATAGAGTGTCCAGCATTGAGTATCACCATTTCGCACTACTTTGGAGGTTGCTAAACTATGCACAACTGAGCATACGAGACATGTACCACCCTAAAATTTGAAAATTACTCATAACAGTACTGCATAATATTTCTAAGCAAACAACAACAATGATATTCAATTTTGAACATGACAGTACTAACAACAAAAAATGCTAAGCATAATAAGTATTTCGAAGTGCATACAAATTTGCCTATTTACACAAGCCTAACTACCACCAATTCATACCAACAAACTACAATTTCTCTAATAACATGTTAATTGTGTTGCTACAAAAAATAGCCAATGTCAATGAAAATTACCTCTTTCGGATGCTCACACACCGATCTGCAACTTTCCTAAATGTGCAAACATCAAATTTAAATTGAAAACCACTCAAAAATCTAATGCTTGAACGATCTTACTTCCTCTCTCATGTGCTATCTTTCTTGGTTTCTCGCTCGTCTGCAAAATGATGCTCTTGCCTCTTTCAAAGTGGATCCCCGCACCATTTAAACAACTAGGGGAGGGGAGAGGAGGGAGGCTGGTCACGTCGGTGCTGCCGTCTGGAGAACGCGCGTGGAGGGGAAGGGGGCCGGTCGAGCTGGTGTTAACAAGCTGGCACGGTTGTAGGCCACGCTAGGAGATGTGGCATAGTGGGCCGGGGCGCCAAGGGGTGGCGCGGTGTGGGGTGCACCAGGGGAAGGTGGCGCGGTGGCCTGGCGCGGCAAGGGGTGAAGCAGTGGGGCCGTGCCAGGGGGCCAAACCCGTAATTATGTGCGTACAGCGGCCAATCTCGGTATTTCTGAGCGAGGAGGGGCCAAATATGGCTCGACTTTGTAAAAGTATTGCAATAATTACACATTTGATCTCCACAATATACTTATGTTGTGTGAATGATGTTTTCTAATAATAATGGCTTATATTGCAGGACGAATGAAGTATTTGAGAATGGGAGTATCTGTGGACAAGTAAAGTGGCTAAAAACAGGGGTGGAGCCAAAGCCTGGCGGCCCTGGGTGGCTACCCGGGCTTGTAGGCGAGTAGTCCTTCAAGATCGGTGCTAAAGAACCTGTCACTGTGCTGCAGAACCCCAACGTGTTGTGCCCGCTCACCAAGACCGGGAAGCTATAGAACCTGTCGCTGTCGGAGAACTACTTTGAGTGGGTTTTTTCGGGTTGTGGCTTATGGCTTAAAATTTTGAATTCTGACTGTTCACGAGAGGTAGTACGCAGAGGAAAATAGTCATATGCGATTTTGGTTAATATAGCTAAACTCAGTACACTTTTTACTAGAATCTTCGTGTTGACCTCGCCTTAAAAAACACATTGTTTAAAAGCTAATTACTATAGCATAAGCCATAAGCTACGAGCCATAAGCCCAACGAAGGCCCCCAAACTCCATTGGGAACCACTGCATGGAGCTCATGCGGAGCCAGCTGCTTGACGTGCCCAGGCTCCCAATGTTGTAACATATGCGGTTTTAACAAGAATTCAGATTTAATTCCAACATATATAAAGATAATCAAAGTCTATTTCCGGCAGCAAGTAAATAACAATATCAATATGAAAACATGTAAATCTAACATGTCATTTAAATAAGATAATATACTTGAAATATAGAGTATGAAAACAAATAAAACCAGCAAGAAGATCATGTTTTAATGTGATTATTGCTCTCACTTATAGAGTTGCTCAAGATTCACTCTTGGCCTTCTCAATACTGTCTATACTCTTCATAAATTAATAAGACAACTAAATTTAGAATTTAAGCTCTAACTAGTCATGTGCCCGTGCGTTGCAACAGAAACTCAAACTATTGAAGCAAGTACCACAGTGAGTCAGCCTCCCATTTTGTCTCCACAAAAACCAATGTTACAGGTTACTACAGCTAGACAAACATGCAAGCTAACAATATAAGAATTCTTGAAGCAAGAAATAGAAAAACGAATCCAATTGTAAAATCGAAGATGCAAAATATTTAACAGGTAGCCTCTTTTCTCCCCATCAGAGAGAAACTCAACTTTCTACATAATTATGTCGGGACTTGATCTACCCTCCAAATAGTGATAAATACCTAATTTGACAAAAAAAATCAAAAGCCAGTTTCTGAAAACCAGATCATATTAAGGAAGTTGGATATCAGTCAAATGTACATATGGCACGGGCACATAGTTTGGGTTTTTGGAAATTTCCCTTTCAAACTTTAGAAGAAAACCTAACAGATTGACTACTCATCATATTTCTGTATTTTATTGGCTAACTTCAGCTCTTCAAGTGGAATAGCTCAAGGACATACCATCTGGGAAAATGGTTGCTGCATCGCCCTCATAGAACCAATCAACCTCCTTTAACCTGAGCAAGAAAATGCCTCTTAAAATAATGCCAGTGACCTAGCAAGCATGTATGAGAGTATACTATTAGTAGGATGTACAATATAGCTTATATGCACAATTTTTTTGCAATCAGTTTCAGGTTCACACAAAATTGCAACGGATAGTAAATTGCTCACCTTATCAGGGTGAGTCTAGCTATATGCAAGGGCCAAGGTGCTTCCCACGAAACGCCAAACACCTACACCTTTCTAAGAATTATGAGTTTCATTACCATAAGGAAAACAAACAATAAATTCTTAAAAAAGAATATTGCAATTGCCTACCACTCTGAAATGTCAAGATGTTCCCTAAGCTTCTCAATGTCAGCAACCAAGTCCCAAGTAGTGTTCTCTTCTAAACAAGCATGAGGGGTACTTCTGCCTACACCTCTCTGCAAGTAAACACAACGCAAATTAAGAAATAAAATCTTGTCAGCATTACAACAAACAAAGATAAGGGAGGAACGAAAATAACCTAGTCAAACAACACGATCCTATAAAACTATGTAGTATACACTGCAGCGACTTTCTTTTATATCGGCCAAAATCGCACATGAGTCTCTCTGGAAGCTATTACTATTTATAAGCTAAAACAAAAAGTCTATATGAATAGACGCTATGTCTGGTAGTAAGGAAGGTGGACTCGATGATATTAACAGATCGTATATCTACTAAAACTACTACAAAGAGTGAAGAGCACAAGGGCAGAACATGAGTCTCTGGCTGACAAAAAAGTCAACGGTAGTTTGCACGTTTTTCTCCATCTTTTGCAGACATAAGGGCAGAACATGCCTGGTACTATTGAATTAAGAAAATAGAGGGATTGATCACCTGATCAAACCTAACTACAACAACAGCACATATTAATCAACCTGTAAAGAGGTTCCTCCATCATATCACCAAAATCCATAATTGTAAACCAAATATTAGTATAGCATGGCAGAGAAAAGGGACATGATGTGCTAAACTGTTGGCACAAATTTTTGCAGTTAATTGCAAGATTAATCAACATGATCTATGATCAATATTGCTAAAGCATGCTCATCGGCTAGGTTGCTTCATGTATTGCCTTTAAATTAGCTTTCTTGCTTTTAGGTAACATGGGTATGTGGAAATGGCTGAGATTGGAAAGGCATACTATGAGATTATTTTTTGATTCATCCATTACTCTTCATCCATAAGAACAATGAGATTTTGTCCATGTAAGAATTAGCTATGAAAAAGGCCATGAAATTACTGGGCATACTTTAAATTCTTAAACAGCCATCAAATGTTGTTACAATGTCATTTGTTGGGGAAAACATAAGAAAATTTGTGCTAAATATGAAACCCGGTACATATAGGAGAAAATTGGACCAAACCGGCACACAAATCAAAACCTTTCGAATCCTTCTTGAAACATGGAAAATAGCCTTCAGCTGGTCATGGTGCAAGTAACACATGATCTTGATCTTTGCAGTAAAACAATGCAATCAAGGTTAGAACAAATACATTACACATTGAAGTTAACAAAAGAGGTGATTTCAATTCCATGACACCCTTGACTGATGGGGACGGGAGGGCAATAGATCTGTTCAGAGGCAACCAGATCTAGGTGGAGGCGACCAGATCTGGCGACTGCGACCAAAGCCGATGGGGAGAGGTGGAGGCGGCGTTGGAGTGGGGGAGGCCGCGTTTGGGTGTGGGGAACGATGGTAGCACTTGGGTTGATTTGGTGGAGGAGTCAGGGCGGGAGTGGAGGAAGGCGCGCGGGGGACGGCGATGCGAGCATGAGTGAAGGTGGTGATGATGGCAGAAGCCGATCTAGAGTGAGCAGGCAGGGGGAGAGGACGACGAGGGGTCGGAGGGGAGAGGCGGGCGGTTTCTCTCACCTGCGACGTGCGGTGGCGAAGTGTGTGGTGGCGCGGCGAGGATGGATGGGTGGGGACGGGAGCGTGTGGAGGCAGGCAAGGGAAGAGCGAGGGCTCCGGCAACAGGTGGGGGACCAACGACGCCAGTGGAGTTGGGAGGTAGAGGGATGGGGCGGGAGGCGGAGGCGGAGCCTCCGGAGTCCCTCATCCTCGCCACCGCCTCGACGCTGGCCCTGCTCCGGTGCTCCCCCTCTGTCTCTCCTCCTCCTCTCTTGGACGATGAGCGGTGGTGCGGATGCCAGGGGAGGATGAGAGGAGCGGTGGCATGGACGCGAGGAGACGAGCGGTGGCGGCTTCTGCTGGGGATCGAGGGTGGACTGGGGTGCGGAGGAGGAGGAAGTGGGGAGAGGGTGGGGAGGGTGGGAGCGGAAGTGGCGTCGTGGGGGAGCAGTTGGGGTGAAGCTGCGCGCGTGGGGAGGACACTGAGATCGGATGGCTGTAGATAGGCAAGGCCAAACGGACGGCTACGAAGAGTGGAAAGAGAACGCACCGACGACCACCAACTCATTCTTTTAAGGAGTAGAGATTAATGCTTTACTTAACCGTCACTAGAACTTGCATATGCTAAGGACAACAACTTTAAATTTTCGGTATAACAGAAGTTCAACAAGAAGATAATTACGAAACAGTATTCTGACAGACAGTGTAAAGATGATCAGGAACTGATACACTATCACAGATACTCAAAACAGCAAAGGAACATATTCATTAATCTGAAAACAGAATACTGACAGCACAACTAGTAATCACAGAGCAAGATGACAATTTTGACTAACCAAAAGTGAAAGCTCAAAGACCTTTGGGGCCTGTTCTTTATAGCTGTAGCTTATGGCTTTTGGTTGAAAATTTTAAATTTTAGCTGTTTGCGACAGAGATTAGAGAGAAAGATACTCGTTTGCGATTTTTGATGATATATATGCTGAGCTTTTAACGTGTACTACAATTAACTTGTAGACACCGTCTTGAAAAAAATGCTTCGTTTGAAAGTTAACTACTGTAGCAGAAGCCAAAAGCCGATTTCAAAAGCCAAAAAGAACAGGCTTGGAACACACAGCAGTAAGCACCTCAAATAGAGCTCAAATTTAAATTAGCTGTACAAATCAATTTCAGTATTAGACAAACTTCTTCATAGAGCATTAAGCCCACAACCCACAAGCATTACAAGTAATGTCTCCTAGTACTAGAAAGTCCATATATTGCAATTAACTAGTACGGCTCACAAAACAAGAAATGCGCAAAGAATAGCTGAGAATATCACAGAGCGGATGGCACTCGAAGCCACCGAGAAGAATAGGCATGGCACAACTAATGGTGTTGACCCAGAAAACCAATCGCCTCGCAGTACCGCGGTGAGTAGACGTGGTCGTCGGAGATACAATTCCACCCTTTGTCCTTCAAGATACACCAAATCAGCAAAGCCGAGGTGAAGAGGATGCCACACAAGAACACCGAAAATGCATCGGCCTAGTGCACCTCAGCACTAAGCACCAAGAGACCACAGCTCACCGCCAATAGCGGCATTATGCGACGGAGTGAAAGGCTCAAAGATCAAACTCCGAAGCTAAACCGAGAAGAAAGGAAGGAGTTTTTGAGAGCTCACTTAGTCTTGTCCTCTGGTTCTTCTCCAGGGTGAGGCGACCCCCTTTAATAGATGAGAGGAGGAGGAGGGAGAAGAGCCCGGCGCGATGACCACCAACAGCCGGAGCCGAAGCTTCCAGGCCACCAGTGCCTCCAACGCCGCCTCAGCCCTCCGAATCTGCCGCCCTGAAGACCAGATCCAAACAAGTGAGGCCCGATCGGGATGGAGACTAGGTCTCCTCCCTTATCTTCTCAGGTTGTCCCACCGATAGGTGGGCCCCATACCTTTTTCCTTTCCTTTTTCATTTCCTTCTTCTCTTAATTGTGCTGGCTCCGCCCTAAAAGTGACAAAGTATTCTCTAACAGACAAAGTATATAGCGTTATCTAGGGAGTATATTTAGCATAGGATGACTCTAGCCAGACACATGATGTAATTTGCATATATGTCTGGTTGTTTGGTTGGCTGCATCATATGTAGCCACACCGGTTGATCTTGGCTCCAGATAAATGCTCGATGTTTTCGTAGAAGCGGACCCAGGCCTGAGAGGCCTTTTTCACCCACACAGCCAGCCCCGATATCTACAACCAGATAGGGGTTAAACCGGGTAGAATACAGATGGATATTCTTTATTTTGTATCCTGATCTATATTTTTTTCTCGTCTTCAAAGACGAATATGGTAGGTCGAATATGGTAGGCCGGATGCATATGAATTTGGATGCATACGAATTTGGAGTATTCAGGATATAGACACGAGGTGGATACATGATGTATTCCAATCGAGAACATATAAAATTATCGGATAGTACGCAGTTGCACACACACAGGAAGAAATATATATTAAACCATATCACCATAGCTTCAACTGTTCAACACGAGTACATACATAACTCTCACACGTATACACGATTAGAATGACAAAATGGCATAGTACGCTTTAACATAATTTCATACATAAATTTGATATGATCACATCGACATAAGGTGTAACAGCCTCAATTTTCAAATTTCAGCTTAAAATAATTATTTTATCCATTATAATTTTTGAGCTATTTATTGAAATTTCTTGAATTTATAAAATATTTTTCCTATTTTCCCCAAGACTAAAAGCATTCGTACAGAATTAACAAAACCTTTTCAAAAGTATGAAAATATTTTATTTGGTTCTAAATATTCTAAAATACCATTATGAATTTTTTTGGAGATATTTAGTGCCTTTTACTATTTTTTAGAGCCCAAAAACGTAATATGGAGTTTTGATCTTTCCTCCTACTATACGAGTAATTATCCGAATTACAATGCGGGAAACTATCTAGCAAAATACGAAAAAAATCAGGATTCGACAAAATAGCAGTTGCTCTAGATTCGGGACCAAATCTGAATTTGGAATTTTAGGCATATTTGGCACCGTTGCAACCCATATTTACAGAAAATAACAGTATGTTGGCGGTATTACTAAAAATATCACTTTTTTGCTGCCCGGTGGCCGGGCGGCGATGCCGCAGAACTGACGCATGTGAGCTGCCGCCTGGCCCCGCCCTACCATCGGACGGTAGGTAATTAAGCCGGCTAATTGCCTGCCTTAATTATTTTTTGCGTACTATTTTTCGATTTTTTTAAATATAGTAAATAAGCTCAAAAAATTATAAAATTGTATCTGCAACCTTCTGACACAACGTATTTGATTGTGTAATTTTTTTGACAATTTTATCCACTGTGAATGTTGCTAAAAAATGCATACGATTAGCATGTGATTTTGAATTGTTAAATCCGGTCAAGAAAATGTGAATGTATCAGGACACAAATTATCTATTTTACTGCCGCCATCACACAACGTTTCCATTTTTTCATCTAGCCATAAATGTGAATGTATCTAGACGTAAATGTGATATCCATTTTTACTGTCGTTATCACACATCGGTTCCCTTTTTCATTTGGTCGACTGGCCGTAAATGTTAATATATCTAGACGTAAATGTGGTATTTGTTTTTACTACCGCCATCACACAACGGCTCCATTTTTTTATCTAGCCGTAAATTGGAATGTACCTGAACATAAATGTGGCATCCATTTTTACTACCGCTATCACATGTCCATCATGCGCCACGGCTAGGTATGGCAGTAAACTCTAACAACATGTCTAGTAAATTGGTCAGTACAATAGAAGCGCATTCATCTGGCCATAACTTGGTTTTGTATCTAGTCGTAAATGTGATTTCCATTTTTACTGATGCCATAACAGAATGATGGTATCGGCACAGGAGATGGCGCACGTGTGGCGGCGGCAAAACTCCACGACACGAGCAACGGTGATCGATTACTACTGATGGGGTGGGCTCCCACGTCTTTGTGCTAGATGGCCTCGAGCCATGTTACTGTCAATTCCTCGCGGCGGTGTCGTGCAGCGTGGTCGAAGACCGCGGGTTGGGGGCGGCACGATGGAAGACTGGAGTCCTGTGGTTTTACTGGTGGTTGCATAGGGGGTGTCTGGGGTGTGATTGGGTGGTGCGGCTCCCGTTACAGTTAGAGTGTAGAATAACTTATTCTACGCCCAAGCGTAGGATAGCGCCACCATATATATATATATATATATATATATATATATATATATATATATATATATATATATATATATATATATATATATATATATATATATATATATATATATATATATATAGTAAAATAACGAGTGCACCTTGGTGCCCGGGCACCATAGTCTAATATAGGTATGTATCGCGTGCGAAAAATTTAAAATTTCTCGGATATCAAGTTTAACTAGTTTACTAACTAGTTCAAACAAGTTCGAACTGAAATTTGAACTGTAGTTGCCTTTTTTATTGATAGTTTGATTGTAGGTATGTGATGATTATATATATAAATCAGTAAAGCATGTGATCTAAATTCATTCAAAACTTTGAATTCAAGTATATTTTTTCAAAGGTATATGTTTCATTTGAATTGTTATAGATAGGTATATACCCTAAAACGATATTTTTAAAATATATACCAATTTGGGTTTAATTCGCATTTAAAATCAAGGTGCCGGGCACCCGGTGCCCAATTTCAGCGTCTATATATATATATATATATATATATATATATATATATATATATATATATATATATATATATATATATAAACCGCCTGCACCGCCATCTTCAACCGTGGCAGCACCCTACCCGCCGTCTTCCTCCGTGTCACCCCCATCTTCCACCGCACGGAATCGACGGTAATGGTGCAAAACCATCCACCACGCGGGCGCAGAGACCCACCAATCGACAATAATCGATCACCGTCGCCCGTGTCGTGCAGTTTTACCGCCACCGTACCTCCGACGTCTTCCGTGCCGACACCACCGCTGTGTGATGGCGACTAAAAATGGAAACCATATTTACGACCATATACATTCTATTTTACAGCTAGATGAAACCACTTACATTGTACTGATGAATTTACAAGACGCATCGTAAGAGTTTACTGCCAAAACTACGCTGGCACATGCAGGCCGAGTGACAGTAGCAGTAAAATGGAAACCATATTTACGACCAGATAAATTCCATTTTATGGCAAGATAAAACTGCTTACATTATGCTAATGAATTTACTAGACGCATCATTATAGTTTACTGCCATATATAGCCATGGTGCATATTGGCCATGTGACATCAATGTTGGGATCGTTGGTTCATGGCCCATGTATATTAGGATAGACCTGGTCAGACGGGGTGGGGGCAGGCAAGTAACACGGCTCAGTGGGGGGCGGGCTTGATCGAGGCAGGAGGAACTGGCTGGAGCGTAGAATATCTTATTCTACACTAAGGCACATAATATGTATATACATATATATGCATATATATACATACAAATATACGGTCACGCTAAAGAGCACCTACACGCACGGTACGTGTGAGTCATGTGGTGCAGCACTGGTTCGTCTGGTGCAGCGCCTCTAAATTTAGTAGATTCGGTCGTGATGTAAAGCTACTATCCTTCATGCATAAATTTATCATCTATACAACATGAAGCTACGACCATCTGCAGCCGGTGCGATCAACATCATTCGGGAGAAAAGTTACTAGCCTCCTTGCATAAAGTTACCATCTATACACATGCAGTTACAACCATTTGTAGCCAGTGCGGTCAATATCATTCGGGAGAAAAGTTATTAGTCTCTACACGTAAAGTTACCACCTATAAAACATGAAATTACGCTCGTTCTGTAACCGCCCGTAATTATTGCCTTAGATTAGCGGGCGTAATTGGCGGACGGCGGTTATGGCAACAACGATACCATGTGCGTGAGAACTGTAAGTAACTTCATGCATTACAGATGATAGCTTGATATGCGTATGACCGTAACTTTTCATAAATTAACAAACGCTACCATTCCGCTAGTTGGGGTCTAACACACCAGGAACTGTAAGTAACTTTATGCATTACAGATGATAACTTCATGTGTAAGTGATAGTAACTTTACCATATAACAATCGCTACAACTTCACTAGTAACCGTTAAAAGGGTGGGTTGGTGGGGCGACTTACTGAATGATTCGAGGGGGGCACGCTTATTCTACGCGTAGGCGTTGATTAGTGATTCTATACAAATATATATATATATATATATATATATATATATATATATATATATATATATATATATATATATATATATATATATATATATACGTAGATATACATATGTATGTATATATGTATTGCATATATACATATATGTATGTACATGTGTGTGTGTGTATATATATACATATGTATGTAGATATATGTATATATATGTGTGTGTATATACATGTGTTTCTGTGTATATGTGTATATATATATATATATATATATATATATATATATATATATATATATATATATATGTGTGTGTGTGTGTGTGTGTGTGTGTGTGTGTGTGTGTGTGTATAAAAATTATAGCCAGCAAGTCAGGAAATTTAGTGAGATAGACGGACATTATCGAATGCTCTGTTAAGATGCCTTAGTAGATCGACAAGATTATGGCACAAAACACGCTGCTTCCCCAAACTGAAGAATCCCTTTCTCCGAGCTTCAACAATGACAAATTTCCCATTGCAAAGTTTTGCCTGTGAGTCAGCCAACGATTTTCCAATTAGGGCACACATGACAAATTCAGGAAGCTTTTTAGCGCGAAGTGGTTGTAAACAATGCAATCAATGATCATGTTTACCTCAAGAAAAAAGAGATGATCATCAGACGGTGGTTCCTCCTGTCGAGGTTGAGCCACTCGCTTTATAACTGAAAGGAGTTAAGATCTCTCAGCCGACGCAAGAGTTTGCATGATTACAGAGAACTGTTTGGCGCGATAAAGTTCAAGAATGGATATCCCATGCTTGGTATTCAAAATAAATAATGAGGGAAGTGTAAAATTGCATAGAGTAAGTACCATCACAACAGCAAATGATGGTCATATCTAGAGCTAGGAGTTGGGCCGTGCTTTTTTGGGCCAGCCCAAAGCGCGGCCAGCACGGCACGGCCCAAACACGGCCCGGCCCGACACGTGGCGGGCCGTGCCGGCACGGCACGAACGGTGGGCCGGGCTGGGCCTCAAAACTCGGCACGGTGGGCGGCACGGCACGGCACGGCAGATCGTGCCGTGCTTGGGCCGGCACGGCACGGCGGGCTCGGGCGGCACGGCGGCATGGCAGGCACGGACGAGTCGACGTCGAGTTTGGAGAAGATGAAGGCACAGAAAATGACAATCACACAAGCAATTAAGCAAGCATACTGCATATACACCGAGGGAGGTCGGGGAAGGCCGAATGAGCCGGGCGACGGGCGCGACCGCGTGGGAGGGAGGCCAGGAGGGGGCGGTGGGAGGAGCCGGGCGCGGTGGGGGAGGCCGGCTCGTTACTATTCTCTTTTCCTTACTCGGGAAGTCCCACTCTTTGCGTATGGTAATTTTGGGCTGGGCTTGGGCTGCCACGGCACGAACGCTGGCACGATGGGCTTTGGGCCGTGCTTGGGCCTGGCTAGAGACGACGCGGGCCGACACGGCACGGCATGATGAAATGACTGGGCCGAGCCGGCACAACACGAAGCGGCATGAAGCACGATGGGCCTGGGCCGTGCCGACACAGCACGGCCCAAGTCCCAGCTCTAGTCATATCTACAGCAGATGCACAAATTGGTCATAGATCACAGCACCAGTTCCATACAAGGGGCATATTATTTCAACCACCACAGCAGGCACATGGTTCAATTCGAGACCCTGTTAATTCCACTTCAAATTTCTGACTGTAGCACGCCATTTTTAATGTTCTTTTTTTGCAAAGCATTTCAATGTTCGAGTCACCAATCATAAAATGCGCCAAGAAAAACTCTAAATTTGAGGGGGGACCAAGAGAGCTCACTTTATAGGGTTTTGGTGAGACTGTGAGAGAGGCTTTGAAACACCCCAAATTTTCGATTTTTTAGAATTTATTATAAATTTTGCTTGAATTTTTAAATTTTTATTGTAAGCTTGTGCTGTTGTGATGTCTCCAGAAATGGAGGCGTTACAGGCTTTACTTACAGTGGAGGGGCGGTGTGACGTTAGCGAGGGAGAAGAACTCGTAGAAGGCAACGAGGCGGGGGCACGCGCCGCTCATCTCCGCCGATAACGAGGATTGCTTGGCTGCCATTGCCGCCGCCACGGCATCCTTTGTAGCCGACTCCTTCATGGTTCCGGCGGACGGTGGAGGCGGCGGCGAGCCCGTGCGGCGCCCGC
The DNA here is from genome assembly GCA_036346245.1 of Bonia amplexicaulis. Lineage (NCBI taxonomy): Eukaryota > Viridiplantae > Streptophyta > Magnoliopsida > Poales > Poaceae > Bonia > Bonia amplexicaulis. Next base: position 14,450,241 of record CM070755.1, on the reverse strand, counting down.
CTGAGAAGGCGGGGGCTGCGGCCTTGGAGGTGGAGTTTGCGGGCTCCTTGGCGGCATCGGCGGTGGCGGCGTCCTTGGGGGATGGTGGAGGCGGCGGTGGCGGAGGTCCGAAGGACGAGGTGCAGGCGACGATGTCCAGCAGCCGCCGCACGTGCGCCACCGTGCTTTCCTCGTCGTAATCCTCTGCGTTTTTTTGGAAATTCAAAATGGTGGGCTTCGAGATCTGTTTCATTTCTGCTGAATTTGTGGGAAATTCATTTTCTTCAAAATGGTTTTCGGTGGACTAGAGCTCTACATGCTGATATTCTCTTACATATCTGTATCAACATAAAATACGATGTAAATCGATAAAATTTATTAAATATTTTTAAAAATAAAATTGTCCCGAACTTATATCTTGAAAATAAACCTTCCCTGCAACGCCAAAGATGGCGGTGTTGCAACCGCTGGTAGTTCCAAACTTATTTTTGAACCTTACATAGCCAAAAACAGCGGCATATTATTAAAAGAAAATTACATAATAAAAAGCATGCAAATTAGATATAAATGGATGCAATCGAACATATGTCAAATGTATAAGTGTAAAGGACATTACAGCTGAGTCGGACTCCTGTAATAACAGTGGATTCAACAAAAATATGTTATAATCTAGAAAAATATGCCTAAATTTTTAAATAAAGATTGTACAAAATTATAACGCCTTGCTTTTTTATTTTACTATCATCGCAGCAAAAGGTACGGATTTTAGCAAATAAAAAGATGCATTGTGTTCTTTGTGAATGATTTTGCTATATTTATTTTGTAATTGAGGGTATCATGGTTTCTACCTTCTACCAGGGTGAGAGTACATGGCTTCAATGTCACAATGTCAGCAGCATCATGCAACTGTCCATCACGTACCTGAAAAATAAATGGAATCAAAAATTGGAACAGAATTAAAATGTCGCCCTTCTTTCGGTCACTGGAGCTGATTTTTTTTTTTGGAACCATCATAATTTTTTTTATTCTTCTATTTGTAGGTTATTCGATTTTTTGGTTAAGTATAAGTCAATTTTCTGACCATTGGATTAGTCTTCAATTTGTGTGTTTGATTCTTATTTCGACTTAAGAAAAAATCAATCACCTGATTAAACAGACAACCTCATTTTTTATTTGCATGGGTAGAGTATTCTAGGAAATTCACGTAACTTGAAGCAAGGCTGATCCATTGTTGCAAAGAATCAAGATAGCAGCAGTAGTAACTCAACAACTGACTGTCTACCAACCAAAAACATGTCAATTTTAGTTCGGTTTAGGCAAAAAGAAAAACGTATACACTTACCAAATAAGTGTCCTTAATCTACCATTAGGCAATCTAGTATCAACTATTTTTACTATTATAAAAGAAGGAGTTGGTGGTTGGTCCGACCTCTCCCACCTCTTCTCATAAAAGACAGCGCTGACATGAGGCCTCAAAAGACCTGCGCCGAATCTTCCCACCTTCCCATTAAAATATCTTTCTTTCTATGATTTAGTGGTCAAGTTGAATTTCATCTAGACTGCATTGTAGAGTATATACTGTATTTTTCATTCAGTGCTTAATTTTGCACTGGTTGAATGTTCGTTGTTACAGATTTTAAAATTTTATCATACTATATATTCTGAAACTAGCGGGTGGTAAAATTTTTTAAAACATATATACAAATATGTTCTAAAATTTTTTAAAATTCATAGCAATGTATGGACATTCAGTTAGTCAACAAATAAAGAGCTCCAAAAGTATATTTCAAGGAGGAGGAGACGACTACAAGAGAGTCTCGAGTTTTGACTAGAGACCGTTTGAACACAATACAGATGGCAAGACCAACTTTCCAAGGTGAATAAAGGTGTTTCACGTTTGCACAAGAGGAAGCAGAACTTAAACCTACTTTGATTTGTCTATTCTTCTTCAATCGCTTTATTTCCTTAACTTCTTACCATTCTTCACTTTCCAACTAATCAGAATAACTCTTTTCTATAGCACGATTCTCTATATATTTAATGAGTTCCGTTGCAACACACGGATACGTACGTAACTAGTATATGAAAAAAACAGTATAATACCTCGTGCGAGAGGGAGTAGTTTGTGATGGCACACGTGGCAGTGTTGACGCACAGCAGCCGCCTCACATCAATGATCCTGTCCGTCGAAATCCCCTGCACCAGAAGAAAACAGGTTAATGATGCAAAGTTATGGAACAACAAGATTTGTGCTTGCATGTCACTTCAAGTTTGCGTCGCATTAGGAAAGAGAAAGATTAGAGGGGACATAATTTTATTACAATGCTATGGTTTTTGTTTGTGTGTGTTGCACATCAAATTCAGGATGCATCTTTTTATCTCTCAAAAATAGAAAAAAAATCAAATGTGCAAGTGCAAAATCCAATTTTTCGTTCATTTATCGGAATGTATATTTTGCTATGAGGCTAGAACATTTGACAAGTAACTACACGCATGACGAAGTAACCCCCAGAATGCTTTGTTAATTCTTTTCCATTGGTTCAACTTGGCGATTCAGAATTAAGTCAAAAATCAATCAAAAAAACTGTCATGAAGAGAAAAAAACTACAATGGATGGTGAGAAAACAAACCTTCAGAATGACATTGGACTGATCCGGGAGGTTCACGGTGATGTCAATGGCCACAGGGAGAACTAGGAACCAAAGAAAATTGGAAATGATAAGCTCAAACAACTACATCTATCCGACAATTTCAAGCAAAAGCTAATGAAGGTCACAACAATCACCTTTCTCATCTTTCTTCTTCTTCTCACCCTTGGCCTTCCCACGCTTGCTCTTGGGCGCCATGCGCGCGCCAAATGGCGAGCAAGCTCAGCAAAAACAGCCCATCTATACCACCACATAGGCAAAATCAAACATCAGTTAGTTTCACACCAACGACCTAAATTTACACAACGGCCACACTTGGTGGAGCACGTAGCAATATTTGATAACACTGCTAGAGTAAGGATAGGTAGGGGCGGATCCACACCCCGAGCAGGGTAGGCTTCAGTCTGGGGTGTGAAAAAATATTAGTGTATAGTCCGGGTAAATTTAGTTCAGCTTAAGTAATATTTTCATGGCCCAGTCCAGATAGCCTAGATTATTCCACCACTAAGCTCGGGACGTAACCAAGTGCTGGCTCCGCCACTAAGGATAGGTTGTAGGATCAAAATGACGACAGAGGGGGTGAATGTCGTTATCTTTAAAAATCGCCCCCGAGAATTCGGAAAATTAATTCTGCTGAAAACTGCAACGCATGCGATACTAAAAAATTCAGCATAAATCAGAGAGTAATCAGTAAAAATTTCAGCTGAAAATATTGCCGTTTGGTCTGCATGCAAAATCGTCAAACATCAGCAAAAGAAATAAAAGAAAAGTGAATCACAAACTGAAATCAGCCAACTCAAGCGTAGCAAACCAAAATCAGAAAAGAGTGCAGTTTGTCTGAGAATACAATCGGAAGTTTTTGCTGAACTCGGCTGAACTGAGTAGTGCACTGAAAAATAGAAATGAAGATGCACTAGCCGAACCCAAAGCAGGAACTGTCTTGCTGCCGGTTTAGCCAGGAAATGAAAATGCAGTCTTGCTGCAGGAGAGAATTAATCTGAAGACGAAAACTGAGACTGCAGTGTACAGCCGAAAACTGAAGACCAAGACAGACTTGATACTACACAGCAAAGGACTGCAAATTTTAAGCCGGACTAACTACAGAATTTTAATGCAGAACAGCAGACTGAGCAAGAACACACAATCGGCAAGAAGCTGACAGCGACACTAAACAGAAATTACTACTACTACCTAAACTGGAACCTAAAGCCACAAAACACAGCAGAGAAATGCTACCACCAGACAGAAGGATGAAGACCCTCGGCTGACAAAAGAAGACAGCGGACCGAAAGAGAAATCAAAGGCTGAAAAGAAAAAGGAGAACTGAAATCTGTTCGCAGCAGAAAAGAAAAAGGACTGCAGCCAATAACTTATGACAAAAACTGAAGACTCAAAATAGTGCTGCAGTCCAGCCCAAAAATAGACTGAAGAAAGAAATCAGTGAATTTTATGCCACAGCCGAAACACAGAACTGCAGTTGGAGATAGAAATTACTGAAACAGTCGAAAGTTCATTAGCTGAAAATTGACTGCAGACTGCATTCACAGCAGCTGAGAGTTTTGTCACTACAGTGAGTACCGATGGGAAGAGGAAAACAGAGTAAAGATCAAACATGCGCTGCTCTTCTTGAACCCAGTTAACACTCAGGCACAGAACATCAACCAAGAGAGAGAGAGAGCCCACAGCCAACTTGAGAAACAGAGAAGAATATGTAGCAACGCACAGAGAAACACAAAGACAGAATTCAAATCGATTCATCTCCATACATGCTTGCAAACAAGAACTCACATACACATGGAGAGACACAAACAAAGGACACTCTCACACACTCTCTCAATCCTCAAAAACACCAAGAATCTCACATGCTTCTTGGGAGGAACACACACATGGAGAGCAAATAAAAACCCTAACTCTCTCCTCAAGTGTCCTAAGGGGTATGCAGCCCCTCACCTCTATTTATAGCCCTTGGCTAACGGGTTTCCAACCCGTTACGCCGGTTAAACCCTAACGGAGCTGTCTTCCGCTTGTGCAGCCTTGCGAAATTCCCGTTTCACCCCTCCTGCACCTTCTGGGAAGCTTCCGCGCTCCTTGCCTCGCACGCCTCGCAACCACCTCGAGTCCACGTCGTCTTCGACACATCCGACCGTTCTGACCTCAGCGCCACCTGCGCCTAGTCCGGTCCACCGTGTCTCGCCACGACTCCGCCTCGATGTCCCGCGACCACACGCATAAGAAACACGTCAAATAGCACCGCTCGATACATGAAAGCGTAATAGAGACCAAACCTGTCGAGTCATTAGAATATGCATCCTAAAACCATACGACCAAGTTTGACCAAGTCCGACCGAGCCCGTTACGCCACGCAACGTCAAGATCCGAACCAACCGACTCAAACTCGATTTTTCCTAAAACGATGTCAATTACTCATCATTCTCAACAGGATGACCACCACATGGTCTCTCATAGGTATTTTAAAGTAAAACACCCTCACTACCTTTGTATCTTCAGTACTTCAGAAAGGATTAAAAACACAACCTTTCTATCTTCAGTATGTCAGAAAGGATTAAAACCGACAACCTTTCTATCTTCCATTTCCATGCTTAACAACCATCATGACCGACCAGCAACACAAAAAGAAAGCGCACTTGCTTTCCTTCTTTTCTCTCCAATTTTTTAACAAAAGGCGGCACAGATAACTAACAAACCATCACAGCAGCACATACAAGCTGCGTCAAAACATGTGGTACTTATTGAGAAGAAGAAGAGAGTGAAGAAATGGTTGCAGGACTTGTTTTAGAAAAGTGCAGTGGGGACAAATTAGGGAGCTGTCCTTGACGTGCGTATGTGCATACCACTGGGGCGTGAAAGAGAAACAGTCGTCGTATTTTTCATGTATTTGTTCGCCCCACGGCACAATATTGACCAGAAAAAAGAACTGCAAGCAACACTGTTTGTACCAAGTACTAACACCACAAGGTGGATTCAGGTATTTCACTTTTTCTTCATCTGCTATTTTTTATTTCCAAAAGGAGAAAAACTATGCCTATGCAAAGACTGCAAGATTAATAGAAGGCTCAAGAATTCAGCAAGTGGTTATACGTTCTGACCAACTACAAAGGGATGCTCAAAATCTCCAGAATTGTAAATGGGCAGACACAAACTTTTGGTATAATTCGAAACATACACAAACAAAAAGAAGTACACTCGATTGTAAATGGGCAGAGGACAAAACAATTTGCAGAGAGATGAACAGACTTATGTGTCCACTGTTCCATCTCCAGATTGCACATCCAGCCATCCAGGCAGGCACAAACTCATGCTCCGCGCACACTCAGATTCAAATGAAACAGCAGACGAAAGAAATACACGCGTAACAAATCACAGAACAATAAGAGCTCCAAGAATTTACCAATGGGGCCGGCTGTGCGTGACTCGGCTGCTCCTCACAATATTACACCAGCAAGGACGGCCCCAAGAAGCGCGAGAAAGCGCGGAGCTGAATCCCCAGAGCAAGCACTGCACTTGGGAGCAGGAGAGCAGCAGCCAATGGGAGCAAAAACAGGAGCTAGGCATTTATCGGGAAAGGATGGAGCGGTGGTAGCTGGGAGTTCAGGGGAGCAAGCAAGGGTCTGTTCTTTTTGGCTGTGGCTTATGACTTTTAGCTGTGGCTTGTGTCTTTTGGGCTGTTTGTACGAGAGATTACAGAGTAACAGAAACTCATGTGCGATTTTTGCCGATATAAATGGAGTCAGCAAAGTATGTATTACAATTAACTAGTAGACTCTATCTTGAAAAAATACTCCGTTTAAAATCTAGTTACTGTAGAAAAGCCAAAAAGCAGCTTTTAGAAGCTGAAAAGAACAGGGCCTTGAGTGCTGGAGTGCAGGAAGGAGCGTGAGAGGGATGGAGGGAGGGGCTGGGGTTGATAAGGGTAGAATGGTGGAGATTTAAGATAATAGGGTCCTCATTGGCCGCTTCTGCCCTCTCACGCGCGGGCCGGCCCCAAACCTCCAGCGTTACAACACAGCTACACAAGAGGAGCCCATCCGGCTAGAGATGGCAACTGTGTCTGTTTATCTATATATCCATGGATAAATACCTTAATAAAGTTAGTATAGAATATTTTCTTTACCTACGGGTATGAAAATAGGAGGAACACTCTACCCGTCGGGTAAACGAGCACGGATATGGATAAACTCCACTTGTACCCGTCCCGCCCGTTTACCCACGATATAGATTGACAGGTGGCGCAGCCATAGTAATATCTTTAATTGCTATTGATTGTTATAAATTTTTACATATCTCTAATTGCTATTGATCGTCATAAATTTTTTTGATAACTATTATATTTTCTAGCAGCAGCAGATGCTTATATATACCTGTCATTAGTTCAACTCTCAGATGATGACTCTCAATTCCTGAGTAAACGGATATATCTGTGAGCGTAAATCGAGATCACATATATAGATATAGACGAGCACTACCTATTCCTGCCGCGTCCAAGTGCCATTCCTACATCCAGCCATTCGTCCGTCCAACCCACCCCTCCCCCGGCCAACTGCTTCATCTGCGCTTCTCCAAGCGCATCCCAAGGCAGCTCCAGCTCCGCGCTCATGGCCTCTTCCCTCTCCATCTCATCCAGCTCTGAGATTTCCCTGGCTTCCAATCTATCAATCTTTTTCTAGCAAAACATACGGACATGTGGTGAGCTAGCTTTAAGGTATGTGTATGCAGAGGTCCTGAACTTTTCCAACTACTGATCGGTTTCTTTTTCCTCAAAAGGTATGAGCACACCACATGCCTGTGTGCATGTTTAATTTGTCTCACAATCATACCAAATTTTTTTTCATGATCCAAATATACATGTACGGTCCTTACGGCCGGTGCATTTGCTTCGTTTTGTAAATCGTTATCATTTGGTTACCACATGATCAATCTAAGGTGATGGATCTCTGTGCTTAGCTTTACTGTTGTGTTGACTCCATTGCTCTGACGATATGTTGGATTGCAGCAACCATGGGAGCAAGAATTGTCCTCTGTCTTCTATTCCAGCAACCAAGAGAGAAGGCAATCCGTGCACAAGAGGGAAAAACGTCAATGGAGAGGGAGAGAGAGAGAGAGAGAGAGAGAGAGAGAGAGAGTATTTTTGAAGAACACAGCAGAAAGAAACAGTATTTTCTGTATATAGATGAATTAAATATGCTTTTTTAAAAAAGTAGTGCGTCATATTTGGAGTGCTTATGTTCCATTTATAATAACTTTGTGATTTCAAGTTAGCATCGTAACAGTTTGAGATTTGTTTTCACCATCTGGTCAACAAGCCACTTCTGTGCATTCGCTTTTCTGTGTCTCTGTAGGACCATGCTGGTGATCAAGGGGGCTGAATCAGAGCCTTGTAAAAATTAGAGGAAGAATAGATTGGTTTGGCGCACGGTGCAATTGCCCAGCGCTTAGACTTTGTATTTATACAACAGGTGCCAGATACGCTACAGGGGCCGATTGGCAACAGGATTTCAAACGTACAGGATTACAACTTGAGATTGGTTCAGATTCTATTGAACAACCGAATCTCAGGAAGTCTATCTCGATATACAGCTATAGCAGATATATATGTAAGAAAGTGGATATTTCTGTTAGAGATGTATTACATAACTATGTATTTACCCCATTGTATAAGGGGTTTCCTGCATATATACCAGACCTATACATGTATATATACTGGCCCATTGGTCTTATGATGAATACAAGCGCTATTCATAACATGGTATCAGAGCAAAAACCTAGGGTTTCGTGATACTACTCTGCGTTGTGCGTCGACGCGAGTGGTCTCTCGGTCGTGGCCATCTCGGTCGTTTTGTAACCGACCGAACCGGAAAAGAAAAGAAAAAAGGCAAAAAAAAAGCAAAAAAAGAAGATGTCTTCTTTTGCAGGCACCGTTTCTGTTCCTCGTTGCCCGGTGATCTTCGATGGTCTCAATTATCGGGACTGGTTTCAGCATATGCGCCTCCACATGCGTGGTCAGTGCCTTTGGGACTTTCTTACTGGCGAGTTGTCTTGCCCGTCTCGTCCTACTCCACCTACTAAGCCAGTACTCCCGTATGATGCTTCCGAAGATACCCGTACAAAGGCTTCTGAGACATTTGAGGATGCCATGGAGACTTTTCAGACTCAGTATGCTGCTTACAAGACATGGATTGATGAAGATGCTCGTGCCTCCGCTATTTTGGTTGCTAGCATGGAGGTGCATCTCACTGGTGATGTTGTTGGATTGGCTTCCGACGACAGCGATGTGGACGATCTGCTTGATCGCCACGAGCCATCTGGTGATTCCTTATACCTTGCTGTTGTGTGACAGGAGCAGTCGCTGCAGCAGGGAGATGCCACTGTGGATGAGTTTTATGCTCAGTTGTCTGCGATATGGAGACAGATCGACTCTTTGGGGCCAGATATTTGCCGCACATGTCAGTGTTGTCAGCGTCAGCAGTCTCACATGAAGCTTCGTCGCATCTACGATTTTTTGACACGTCTTCGGTCTGAGTTTGAGCATACTCGTGCTCAGTTGCTGGCTCGTCACCCTCGTGTGACTTTGTTGGAGGCCCTTGCAGCTATTCGTACTGAGGAGATTCGACTTCGTGCGTGGGTCTTTGTCATCATCATCGCTTCCTTCGGTTTTGGCGCTTCTACATCCATTGTGCCTTTGGTTACTCCTTCCTCGATTGTGCCTCCACCGATGGCATGCTTTGTTGGTAAGGGGCTCCACTGCACTTATTGCAACAAGGATGGACATGTGGAACAACTTTTCTATAAGAAGAAGAAGGATCTTCGTCGTGGTGCTCGTCCTCCGAGGGGCGCTGGAGGTTCCTCTCCTCAGCAGAGTTCTGGTACCCCTGACACTCAGTAGCTTCTCACATTGCTAGGACGCATGGTTGCTTCTGCATCGTTTGGTTCTGCTGGTTCTGCTACCCAGTCTTCCGGTGAGAGACCACCTTCTACTTCTCCTTCCTCAGGTACATCACCTTGGATTCTTGATTCTGGTGCTTCTTTTCATATGACATCTGATTCCACCTGTCTTACTTCTATTAGTTCCTTAGCTGCTCCTATCACTGTCCACACAACAGATGGTACATCTCTTTCTGTCACAGGACGAGTCACTCTTTCAAATTCCTCTTTTCATGTTCCTGCCGTTTCTCATGTTCCACAACTAACCATGCAACTCATATCTATTGGCCAGCTCACTGATCATGGTTGCCGTGTTATTTTCGATTCTGATTCTTGTTGTGTTCAGGATCGTCGCACGGGGACTCTGGTTGGTACTGGCCCTCGCCGCCGTGACTCACAACGGCTCTGGAAGCTTGACTGGCTTCACCTTCCTTCCGCTGCCCCAGTTAGTCTTCTTGCCTCCACCACTGCCTCTGCAGCTGCTGCAGCCTCCACCGCATCATTTGCTCAGTGGTATCATCGCTTAGGACATCTTTGTAGTTCTTGTATATCTTCATTACTTCGTCAAGATCGTTTAGGGTCTGTGTCTGGTGATGCTTCTCTAAATTGTCAGGGTTGTAAGCTTGGCAAACAGCTTCAACTTCCTTATCCTTCTAGTGAGTCGGTGTCTCAGTGTCCTTTTGATCTTGTTCATTATGATGTATGGGGACCAGCTCCTTTTGTTTCGAAAGGAGGTCATCGATATTATATCATTTTTATTGATGATTTTTCTCAACATACATGGATATATTTTATGTCTTCTCGTAGTGAGGTTTTATCTATCTACAAGACCTTTACCACCATGATTCGCACCCAGTTTGACTCTCCTATTCGTGTTTTTCGCGCTGATTCCGCTGGAGAGTATTTGTCGGGAGTTTTTAGTGGTTTCTTACTGAGCAGGGCACTCTCTCTCAGTTTTCTTGTCCAGGTGCTCATGCTCAGAATGGTGTGGCTGAACGCAAGCATCGTCATCTTCTTGAGACAGCTCGTGCCCTCATGCTTGTTTCTGCTGTTCCGCCACATTTCCGGGCTGAGGCTGTTTCTACTGCCACTTTCTTGATCAACATTTAGCCCTCCTTTGCTCTTCAGGGTGGGATCCCAGTTGAGCGTCTCTGTGGCCAGACTCCTGATTATTCCAGTCTTCGCCTCTTTGGGTGTGTGTGCTATGTTCTTCTTGCACCTCATGAGCGCACCAAATTGACCGCTTAGTCAGTTGAGTGCATTTTTCTGGGCTACAGTGCTGAGCACAAAGGTTATCGTTGTTGGGATCCTGTTGGCTGACGGATGCGGATTTCTCGGGATGTTACTTTTGATGAGTCTCGTCCTTTCTATCCTCGTCCTTCTCCTTCCTCTACTTCAGCATCTGTTGTTGAGCCGCTTTCTTTTCTCACTTTTCCTTCCAGTCCTATAGTCACCACTCCACCACAGTCTTTGGTCTCTCCGGTGCCTCCTCCTCATTAGCACCTTCTTCACCACCAGCATCCTCTCCCGAGGTTGCTACCGATCTTGTTCCTTCTTATCCTCTCTACTATACTCGTCGCCCGCGGGTTGAGGATTCTTCTGATATGCCCTCCCCTTCGGCCACTCCTCGTTATGCTCTTCGCGATCGCCAGTCTATTTGGCCTCCTGAGCGTTTTTGTGTTGCTATCGCTGCTCTTGTCAAACCGACTTCTTATCATGATGCAGTTGTTCATCAGGAGTGGCAGCATGCGATGGCAGAGGAGATCGCTGCTCTTGAGCGTACTGGCACATGGGATCTTGTTCCTCTTTCTACGCGTGTTACTCCTATCACGTGCAAGTGGGTCTATAAGGTTAAGACTCGCTCTGATGTTTCTCTTGAGCGTTACAAGGCTCGTCTTGTAGCGCGTGGTTTTCAGCAAGAGCATGGTCGTGACTATGATGAGACTTTTGCTCTTGTCGCTCACATGACCACTGTTCGCACTCTTCTTGCTATGGCCTCTATTCGACAGTGGTCTATCTCTCAGTTGGACGTCAAGAATCCCTTTCTAAATGACGAGTTGCGTGAGGAGGTCTACATGTAGCCACCCCCTGGGTATTCTGTTCCTGAGGGTATGGTTTGTCATCTTCGCCGATCTCTCTATGGCCTCAAGCAAGCTCCTCGTGCCTGGTTTGATCGTTTCTCCTCTGTTGTCACTGCAGCTGGTTTCTCGGCTAGTGCTCATGATCCTACTCTTTTTATCCACACTTCATCTCGTGGTCAGACGCTTCTCCTTTTGTATGTTGATGATATGATCATTACTGGAGATGATTCTCAGTATATCACTTTTGTCAAGGAGCGTCTTCACGAGCAATTTCTTATGTCTGATCTGGGTTCTCTTCGCTACTTTCTTGGGATTGAGGTTATTTCTACCCCCGAGGGTTTCTATCTGTCCCAAGAAAAATATATTCAGGATCTCCTTGATCGTGCCTCTCTTACTGATCAGCGCACAGCTGAGACTCCCATGGAGTTTAATGTTCATCTTCGTCCCACTGATGGTGAGCCTCTTGCTGATTCTACTCGCTATCGTCATCTTGTTGGGAGCCTTGTTTATCTTGGTGTCACTCGTCCTGACATTTCGTACCCTGTGCATATCTTGAGTCAGTTTGTCTCTGCTCCCACTCAGCTCCACTATAGTCATCTTCTTCGTGTTCTACGATATCTTCATGGAACTATCTCTCGCCGTCTCTTTTTCCCTCGCTCCGCTCTTCTGACTCGGGCATATTCTGATGCCACTTGGGCTAGTGATCCCTCTGATCGTCGGTCTCTCTCTGCTTATTGCGTTTTTCTTGGTGGTTCTCTCATTGCTTGGAAGACTAAGAAGCAGACAACAGTTTCTCATTTGAGTGCTGAGGCTGAGTTATGAGCTATGGCTTTGTTGACTGCAGAGGTTACTTGGCTACGGTGATTACTTGAGGACTTTGGTGTTTCTGTTTCTGCACCGACTCCTTTGTCTGACAGTACATGTGCTATTAGCATTGCTAAAGATCCGGTGAAGCATGAGCTTACAAAGCATATCGGTGTTGATGCTTTCTATATGTGGACACAGGTGCAGGACCAGATTGTCGCTCTTTAGTATGTGCCTTCTGCGCTTCAGTTGGCAGACTTTTTCACAAAGGCACAAATCAGGGCCCAACATAGTTTTCACCTCTCCAAACTTCATGTTGTTGATCCACCATAAGTTTGAGAGGGGTGTTAGAGATGTATTACATAACTATGTATTTACCCCATTGTATAAGGGGTTTCCTGCATATATGCCAGACCTGTACATGTATATATACTGGCCCATTGGCCTCATGATGAATACAAGCGCTATTCATAACAATTTCAACACCTCCCCTTAATCTCAACTAGTTTAACTAAATTGAGATTGTTTCGTAATGCTCAAAATTGCTGAACCATTAGGGGCTTTGTAAATATATCTGCAACTTGATCTTTCAACGAAATGAACATGATCTCAAGCAACTTGTGCACCGCCCGTTCTCGTACAAAGTGGAAGTTCACTTCAATGTGCTTACTCTGTGCATGAAAAATCAGATTAGCTAACAAGTATGTGGCTCTAAAATTGTCACACCAATGAACAGGTGACCGAGCTTGAAAAATGCCAAGTTCTCGCAGCAATGACTGAACCCACACAACTTCGACTATTGCATTAGCTAAAGACTAATGCTTTTGTGCTCGAGCATGCTACTATCTGTTGCTTTCTTGAACTCCAGGCAATCAAGTTTGATCCAAAGAAAAGAGCATAGCCTCTTATCAACCTTCTATCATTAGGACACCCTACCCAATCAGCGTCAAAGAAGGCATTGATGAGTAAAGAGGATGACCATTGAATTTGAAGCCCCATTGTAGATGTAGACTTTAAGTACCGAAGAATTTGTTTCACTGCTCCCCAATGTGAACTCCTTGATTTTGAGAGAAACTGACAAACTTCGTTCGCTGAATAGGATATATTTGGTCGTGTCAATATGAGATACTGCAGCGCACCCACAATACTTCTGTACTTTGTGCTCTCGGCTTCTAACAGAAGTAGCCTTCGTTCTTCGTCATCTTCTCTGAATATGACATGGACATTACTACAGGTTTACATGCTTCCGTGTTTGCATGGCTAAGTATCTTAGAGATATACTTACTCCGATCAAAACTATGCCATTCTTCTTCTTACTGAATTCTATACCTAAAAAATAGTGCTAGTCACCAAGATCCTTAATCGCGAAATCTTCTCTAAGTTGTTGCACCAACTTATCAACTGCTAAACTGAAAGAGACATTAATAATTATATCATGTACATATATGAGATGAAAATGACCATACTAACATGGTTATAAATAAAACAATAAAACATTAGTCTTGGAGGGAAGAAAACCAAGTTCATGCAGCTTTGAACTCAATCTAGAATGCCATAGTCGTGGTGCTTGCTTTAGCCCATACAAAGCTTTGTCCAACCAACATGGATGACTAACATCTTCATACCCCTCGATGTTGCCTCATATATACATCTTCTTCCAAATATCCATAAAGAAAGGCATTTTGCACATCTAGTTGTCCAAGACACCACTTATTTATAATAGCCAAAGATAAAACAAGATGAATGGTAGCAGTTTTAACAACTAGACTGAAAGTTTCTTCATAATCTAGTCCATACCTTTGTTTAAACCCTTTTGCCACCAAGCGTGCTTTAAAGTGATCAACTGAGCCATCAACCTTCCTCTTTATGTTGAAGACCCATTTATAGCCAATAAGATTCACTCCCCTTTTTGCCGGAACAAGTCTCCAGGTCTTATTTAATAGCAGTGCATTATACTCATCACCCATAGCCTTTTTCCACTGTGGTTGAGAGAGGTGGTTGAGAGAGAGCTACATAGTCCCAGTCCCATCTGCCTTACCATGACGTAGCTTCAGAGTCCTACAACCAATACAAACAAGCAAACCGTCACGTAGTACCATATAATACACAAAGTCATCAATTGACAATAATCCACACAATGCACCACACAAAATGTATGCAACCAAATCACTGATCCTAAACCTAGGATCAAACAATAAACTCATGTTCACACAAGCAACAACACCCACACTGTTCCCACACTCAAACAACTCAACTAAAACAAACGCATGTTCCAATAGCTCCTCGGCCGGTCATACCACCAACCAAAGGCCTGTCTAACTGCTGCCTCCCATAGCCAGTTTGGCCACCAGCCCTAGGCTAGTCAGACTGCTGGCAACACAAAGCAACTAAAAAATTGTAAACTCTCAAAACCCAAACTCAAACTCCTCAACTCTCTTAACTAAAAGTCAATTACTCATTGTGAGAGACCATGTGGATGTGCTCCCATGTTTGTGATGAGCAATTGACACGTATTCTGAAAGTTTGAGTTTGATTTATGTGATTCATGCGTGAGTTTTCAACTAATGCAAAAGCTGATTACATTATCTAGAGCGGTGTTATGTGATGCGTTTTCTTGTCTGTGATGGCTGCAGGACTTTGAGGCGGAGTCGTGGCGAGGCACGGGATGACCGAACTAGGCACAGGCGGTGCTGAGGTCGGAGCGGTCGGGATATGCCGAAGACGGCGATGATTCGAGGTGGTTGCGAGGCTTGGACGGCAAGAAACGAGGAAGTTTCCCATAAGGTGCAGCAGGGGCATTTTGGTAAATGCGCAAGGCTGCAAAGTGGAAGCGGATTCAGTTCGAGTTAATGGGTAAAGCGCTGAGAATTAGCGGGCAAAGCAAATTGTAAACCCGTAATGGAAGATTATAAATAGGAGGGGTGTCTCCTAGTTGTAGTATGGATTTTTAGGGTTTTAGAATGGGTCTTTGCTTTGGTTCTCTTTTCTCTTTTGGTTGAGAAGTTGGTGGAGAGAGCAGAGGTGGTTGTTGCTGTTTTCTTTTCTCTGTGTGAGCAGAAAGCAGTGGAGTGTGTTCCCTGCGTGTGTGTTCTTGCTGATTTTCAACTGCGTATGGGTTTGCTGTGAGCTAAAATTCATGTAATCTTGTCTCTCAATGCAATCATTCATGTCTGCCCGTCTAGCTCTGAGCTGTTCTTCCTGAGACATTATGTGTACCTTGTTCTTGTTTTGAGGCCCTCTGTTCATCTCAGCGTTCTTTCCTGATTTCTTGAGTATGGATTGATTTCTGGGTTGAATAGCTATGGAATTGGCTTGCTCTGAACTGGGGATCCTCATGCAAGCCATTTGGCTAGTTTATCTCTGAGAGCAAATTTCTAATAGCTATGATCACTCCTAAGAATCCCTTGCGGCTCACTTCCTCTGCCTTTTAGATTCTAGGGTTTGGAGGCAGGGAACAGTTGGTTCTTTGATTTTCTCAGTGGAATGTTTGTTAAAGAATCGTGTTTTCCCATTGTGATATCATGTCCTGCTTAGCCTCAAAGCATCTTGGGCAAAAGAATCAAGAATTGCAAGCAATTTGGAAAGAGAAATTTGATGATTTGCCCCATCTTTGTTTGCAAACAGCTTATTTACCCCGCAGTTGATATCAATTGATTATTTGCCCCATATTTTAATTTTCAGTTGATCATTTGTCCTCTTTGCATTTCTAGGCTATTTTCTATTTTTATAATGCCAAATCACCATAGAAATTGACCAAATTACCCTGCCCCAGTCTGCTCTCGTCCATGTTCCGGGGAAATGGCAATCCCCATCCGCTGTTACTTGACAAAGTTGATATCGACCATCTCCCAGCGGAAGTCCTTCTTGGAGAGAATATGAGATCCTCAAGAAGTTGTCAATATGGAAGAGCCCACGGTTGAAGTCTCGCAATCGCATCCGTCTTCCATCGCATTGGAGTTTCGGAAATCGAAATTATGAACAATCGGGCCGTGTTGGAGGGATTGCAATTCCTCGACTCCTCGAACTCTGGATATTTCGATTAGCCGTGAGTTGTGCATAACGTGGTGTCACAAATTGCGAGAGCAAGAAGAAGGCATGGTCAAACCAGCCCCCGCTTCCCCTTCGCTCCAGAACCTCGAGATCGGGATCTCACAGACAAGCTTCAGTCCCACTGCTGTGCTTCCTTCCTCCTCTCTAGATTGTGGGTGTATAACTGTCCAAATTTGATGTCTCGCAACTAGGATCATGCATGCATTGGAATGTCTCGACAGTTGTGAAATGTGGACCTTCATTCTGGTAACCACATGTTCGCGGTGCAAAATAACCATCTTGGATTTCATGACAAGGGAGGGACAGATCAGCCCGATGCTTAAACAAAGCGGGTGAGCATGTGTCCTTCTTTATGGCTTTATCAAGACAAGACCGAAAAGCCATGCGTGATGTGTTACTTCCTATGGGCGAGTTAGCTCCAAGTGCGCAATAGCATGTGTGACGATGTGAGGTGTTTTTGTTTGATTGTTTTCTTCCTAATTAGACGATGATAGCCAAAGTTGTTAGCCATGTACGCATTTCTTCTCACAGAGAAAAGAAGGGAATGGGAGGTGGATTTCACCGGTGACTCAAAGGGTAATTTGGTCAATTTCTATGGTAATTTAGCATTATAAAAATAGAAAATGGCTTGGAAATGCAAAGAGGGCAAATGATCAACTGAAAACTAAAAGATGGGACAAATAATCAATTGATATCAACTGTGGGGCAAATAAGCTGTTTGCAAACAAAGATAGGGCAAATCATCAAATTACTCATTTGGAAATCATCTCACTCTTAGTTTGGTTTTTCAGATTTCTGTTCTTTGATCTTTCTCACGTATACTCTTGTTTCCAAGGTCATTACTCTATGTAAGTTGAAGTTTCGATCTCTTAATCAAAAAAGAGCAGCAATTACTCAACAATTTCTCCAATTTTCAGTTATCTACAGTAAATACTGCAGTCCTGTTTACGGCTGAATCTGTCTGAATTTCCTCTGCCGAAAGCATTATCAGTAGTCTCTATTCTGTTTTCAGTTTTCAGTCTGCAGTGTGTGAGTCTTTCGGCCAGTCCTGTGAGATCCATTCAGGTCTGCTTTCCGGTTGGAATCTCTCTGCTGTTGTCTTCTCTCAGTGCCGTAGCTGCACCCGGTTAGACCGAAGAAGTAACACCGGTCAGACCGATTCTTCACCACCGGTCAGACCGGCGACATCCTTCTCACTGATTTGTTTTCTTTTTGTTCAGTGCTGTGTTGTGCTGCTTCTCAAATCCTTTTCAGCTTTGCTCTTGGAAATGTGATACTTTGGAGACAAATGCTTTTGGTCTGGTTTGTCTTCTTTCTTTTTGTTCAGTTTCTCTTCTACAGCCGGTCTTCTTTTCGATTGCAGCTGGCAGTCCACTGAAATGTCTCTTCTTATTTTGAAGTATCTCGTCTGTCCTGTTTTCATTCTGCTGCAGTTTTTTGTTTTTCGGTTTTCTTCAGTAAAAATTGTGCCGACAATTAACAACCGCCTGGAGTTCTCCTCATGTTGAATATGTTCTTTTTCTTTCTGCCCTTCTTGCCATTTTAGCCAAGTCTGTTTTCAGCCCTTTGTAAGTGAAGTTCAATTTCAGTCTGCTCTTCAGAGAAGATTTTGTCGGTCTGGCTTTGCCTCTTTCGTGAGTATCTTTGGTCAATCGGCAAAATTGTTTCAGCTTCCAGTGAGCAAATTTCTTCTGTCTTGATACCTTCTGTATCTATCGGAGAAGAAGAGTGTGTGGATACTTGGGATGAGATTTGAAGGCACCATTCACCCCCCTCTGTTGCCATTTCCAGTCCTACAGATTGCAACTATGGGGCGACCTCCATATGGTCTCACAATCTCCTCCTTAATGAGTATATTGACAAATACCAAAAAGGCAAGAAATTGAGTTTGTTTTTAAAGAGAAAATAAAAAATTTGCAAAAACCATACATGGTCCATTTGAAAGAGAAAAAAGAATTCATGACCATGTCTATAAAGTGTGAATTGGAGCAAACATAAAGAAAGAACAAGTTTATCTAAAGGTATACAAATATGAGTTAAGCTATGTCAAGAAGGCTAAAAAGAACCAAGAAGCTCAAATTGAATCAATTAGAGTGCTACAAGTTCAATACTGAATCATTCTATTCAAACACTTGGAATTGAACATAATTAGCACATCTAGGACTTACGAAAATAGCTTTCAGTTTTATTTTAGCAAAGCAAGTCCTGGACTAGGAGCCTTCCACAACTGATCCTAAGCTTTAATCATTTTTCACAATTTTGTTTTATTAGCCATGTGCTAGATCTTAAGCCTTATTATGACCATCCCAAGCAAAAACTTATAAAGGTGGTCTTGGTCATCCAAGACTCCCCTTGAGTTCATGACTAGTGTAATAGCAAATCGTCCCACGAGAAAGAATTGGTGAGATCAGTTTTTTTGCACAAAAAGATATTATTTTTCATTTAGTTTCTAATTCAAGAACAATGAACCGCTCCTGATTTTGTAAGCAATACTCGACCATAGTCGCAAAAAGTCAGGAGAAGTAAACTCATGCTTCAACAAAGAACTAGCATAGCTCAAACTAGAGCTCAATTTACATTCTAGATTCAAAAGAGTATTTTTAATATGGCATTTATCGTAAAAGGATCACTAGAAAGCAAACCAGCCAAAAGATCCAACATTGCAAATTTAAAATATACCAATTGCAATAATTGATACCACTTTTGAATTTTAGTTCAAGTTTGTAAATTAAGCTATCATGGCAAAGATTTAGTCATGCATACAAAAATATGACAAAGCTAGCTAAGTAGACATAACATGGCAATGAGCAATATCCAATTAGAATTACATCACAATTGTGTAATAGTCAAAGCTCATATGTAAATACAAATCTTACAATGCAATGACATGAATGCATAACGCAAAAAAGAAAGCAACTAATAAAACTCCTTAACTACAAGAAGAAAACCAAATGCAAGATACCACTTGTAGAAATAAAAAGGATCAAGCTTCCCTTCAGAACAAGCTACAAGATAAAAACAACTAATAACACTTGAAAAAGAAGAAATAGCTCAAAGAGATCTAAACTTGCAAAAGTCACTCCCCAAACTCTCTCCTCGTAAGGAACAACTAGAATGGTTAAAAAAAAGAGAGAGCTAGACTCTATACTCCATATGGTCTCTAGGAGAGGGATGACTCATAGCAAAGGATTGAATCTACAATACTAGAAATCCCTACTACTAAAAATTAGTGACTAAAGAAGCAAGCTTAACCTAGACTAGAGAAAAACACAACCTAGAATACCCAAAATGTGCCTAAGAGGAACTCGTGCAAAAAGTGATCCTATCCATAGCTCAACCAATCCTTGAACTACAAAAGCCCTATGACATGCAAAGTATGAATCAAGGGCAAAGGTAAAGCATATGACATAAAACCTATGTCGCAACGCTTGACGGTAAGATATAGTTAAAGGAGTAGAACCTAAGCTAAGTTGCATCCTAAGATTGATAGCCATCACTGGATGCTGAAATGACAAAGAAGAAGACTTAGAAGCTCCAGAACCAGGGGTCTGACCGCTCCCCTAGAACCCAGCTGAAATAATGCACATTTGGTCTCCCCTCTCTCATGTAAAGCCTATATCACCAGAAAAGAAGTCGTTTGTGCCTTGAAACTAGGGTTAGTGAACAATGACATGAAAATTCACTTCCTAAGACACATAACAAGAATGTTATAATCCAAGGTTGAAAGTAGGCAATAAACATTCAATGCTCACATAAGCATAAGCAAACAATTTTGAGCATGAACAAGAATGTACATAGTATGGCAATAGGTAAAACATGAATAATACATACTAGAAAGATAGATCAAGCTCTATATATATATCCATGGTAGACATTGAAGTAAATAAGCAACAAGACACATAGCATGCAAGCACACAATCAAGGACAAAACATGCAAGACATGCTATAGCAAAGGTTATCTATTCATAATTAGCAATATCATTTGTATTATCAATACCATGTAAGCATAAAACATGTCAAGGAACAAAACAAGCCTAAATTATGCTAACAAAGATCAAGAGAAAGATATGCTAACATGGATATCTAATAGATATGTGGATACCTAGAGTAATGTCAAACCCGGATTTTGCAATCCAGAATCTGCTGTGCCTTACTACATTATTCCCTGGATCAGTAGATAATGCACACAGATACATTGCCGAATCATTTCATACAACGCGGAATCCACAACAAGCCATAATATTATTATTACATTGCAAAAGTGAAGTTAGGCCTTCACCAAGGCGCAATTGTTACAAAGAGGGGCTGTGCAGCCAAATATTTACATTACAAAAGTCTAGCAGCGGAAGAGGTACAAAGTAGGCTTCTAAACCACAAGCAGAGACTGAGGGCAAAAGTGGTCATATAAATATTCTAGGGCTCTAGAATATCTGGATGAAGCCACACCTTAGTCTAGATGCCTAAGGTTCTAAGCGCGGAATACTCGTCCTAATTCCCGACGCGGTCTTCTCCATCTGTAGCAGGTGCTTCCTCGAAGGCATACGGATCTTGGACTCCCGAATCTGGATGTTTGGTATTGCGAGAGTGAGCACACTAACCACCGTGCTCAGCGAGTCAACACACAGAATGCAGTAGGTAATATGCAAGGCTTTCAACAAGGGAAGGCTCATGTTATTTTGTTTGCCAAAATGTGCTTTTTGAACTACAATACTTAAAATTCCCTAAGACCTAGCCAGTTGAATTTTAAACATGATACTCCATGACACATACCTTTATTTTTATCGAATCAGAGACCATCCACCGTTACATGATCTCTGCTCATCATACCATGCCTTTAGCGTTATAACCGCTTACTTTACCACTGGGACGACACCCAGGACAACTCAAATAAGGGCCTTTCTCAGCCCTCCACTTTTCCATTTCCAACCCCAAAGTTTTTGAAACAGAACTATATCTAGTTAAGTTCCCATGTCCACCCATGATCGTGGGCACGGCTATTCGAATAGTTTTGACTCTGCAGAGTGTGTACACTTTACCCACATGAGATAGATCTGCTCATTGCCCCACATGATTCCTTAGCCATGCAGTTGAGTAGACTATCACAGGGCCTTTACATTGCATTTTCCTAGCAGAGTTACGACCGCTAAGGTTTCCACCTCCTCCTGCACGACCACCCTTCCGAAGCCCCTCTTGCGCCATCACGTCGGAGGATGTGGCCATCCTCTACCCGCCCGTGTTCACACCGACGCAACTCTTACTAAGTCAATGCAAATTAGTTGGCCCTGCCTACACTTTGCCAGCATGTGGTTGCACATGTTGTACCGTGGGAGGTCATCACAAGATTCAGTCCTTAATGGTTATCTGGGCGGTTCTACCACGATCCCCTTGTGCTATCACGGCACCACTTTACCACAAATCTGTGCTATCACGGCACCATTCAACACCCATACCCTCAACCATCCGCCCAGATAATTAAGCATGTCAGGTTCTTTCGGATGAAAATACACTTATACCAACATATACCAGCCGTCATCACAACGACTGCCCAATACTGCTTTCTTTAGTTTGCAAGATATGCTAGGGTGCTCTCACACCCTTGTTTATCTAAAAACAACTCTAAGCATGCATTTATAATTATAGACTTAGTTTCAAAAGAGTTGTAGTATTACTACTTTTACTAGGGTGACAAGGATCACATAGCCAAAGGTATTGCAAGGGACATATACTAAATCAAGAGAACATGGGCATATATCTAAAAGCTGAAATTAACATGTATTGCAACATAGACATAAGCATGCAACTTGTAATACTTAAACCAAAATACGTTATTGAAAGCGTAGGCTCAAAATGATCAAAGCATTGACTCGCCTAGGTTCTTCGAGGTCCGGGTTTTGAACGTTGGACTCTATAGCACTGCGACTTCCTCCTCTTGAGTCTCGAAGCTACGATTTATCTGTGCGAAAAATTAGATAAAACATCACAATCAATCAAATAACACAATGAAAATTTGGACAAGCTCTAAAAGTGTTGGTTCTGGTTTCATTAGGTAGCCCTTGATTTTAGATGAATTTAGAAATTGATTTCACTAAATTTGGAGCTAAAATGAATAAGTTATACACATTTGAATATCTTCGGTTTGAATAAATCCAGAAAATATTAAAATCTGACATGTGGGGCCCACTGTCAGTGACCGCACTCGCGCGGCGCTGACACGTGGGACCCGGGCGGCAGCGACGACGCACGCTTCGCCTGCTGCCCTCGACAAAGCGGGGCCGGGTGGCGGCGACGACGCCGCCTGCGCGGCGACAGCGAGGGGGCGGGGCGGCGGCGGCGGTGTTGCGTGCAGGCCGGCGGTGGGGCCCACTGCCGCTGATAGATTTAAAAGAATGGCTCAACCTCAGCGCTGCGTGAGCGGGGCTCGAACGCGCCGAGGGAGCCGGGGGGAGAGGGTGAGCGACGGTAGCCAACCCGCGCTGTTTATCTCACCCTTAAGGGATGATCTTTTCCCTTAAGGGGGGGTACGAGGGGGTGGAGCAGAGGCGGCCCGAGGCCGGGGAAGGCGGTGGCCGTCGCCGGCGAGGGAGGCTCACCGAGGTTCGGGAGCTTCGTGAAATGCAAAGCTAAGCTTGCGGCGATGCTGGTGGTGGTGACGAGGAGGGCCGAGGGTCACCGGAGGTGGGTCGGCGACGAGCAGCGGCGGCGGCCCGGGAGGGCTCACGGCCGGTGAGCTACTACCGTCGGGAAGCTGGAGAGGCGGCAAAAGCTCGGCGGACGGTGCGGAGATGGTGTGGAAGCAAGAGATCGAGTTCTCACGGCGTGGATCGGCGGAATTGCGGAGAGGAGCCGTCGGCCGGAGTTGGGGAAGAAAGGCAGTCGCCGGCGATCGGGTGGCTCTTGAGGGTAATGGGCGGCTGGGAAATGATGAGGTGGACACGGCGAACCCTCCGGATCGCTCCCGGCTTTATAGCCAAGAAGAGGCCTGCCCGGAGGAGCGCGGCGGGCGGGGCCGCCACGGGCGGTGGGGCGGCGAACACAGGCGGCGGAAGGCAGCGGGTTCGGGAGCGACGTGGGGTCTTTTCCCATAACGCTGTCCCTCCGCTGGGTCCCCACAAGATAGGCGCTGCACGGCCGATGGGGGTGTCCGGCGTCTGCGTGGAGGAGGAGGAAGAAAGGGGAAGGCGCCTCGACAAAGGGGCCCGCTTGCCAGAGAGAGAGGGGGCGCGAGTGAGGGATCCGCGCGGGCGGCCGAGATGGCGCCCGGGTGGGACGTGGACGGATCCGGACCGGACACGCGTCGGCCCGAGGGAGAGGGAAGGCGGATCCGGGGCGACGTGGACGGAATCTGGCCCGTACGCGTTTCACGGGATTCGGTTGTTGATTTTTAAATTTCCAAAAATGCTAGAAGGCTTTAATATAACTCGGAAAAATATGAAATTACCTCCAAAAATTCTAGAAAAATTCACAGAAGTTCCCAGACATATCTTGGGTTTAACAAAATTAATTCCCACTGAGATGACCATTATATTTACAATCTATGGGCCCACAACTGGACCCTTTTCTCTTCCTTTTTATTTTTCTCCTCTTTTCTTTTATAAGGTTTGTGATATGAGTATTTTGTGTACAAATATTCCTTTGGCACTGTGACCAACTTATTTATGTTACTTTTGAAAATCTTTATCATTGATCATCTTTTCATATTCGAATTTAAATTTAGAATTTCCTATTAATTAAACAGATGGGCTCTTCCACATAATTCTTTAGGCAAACACCTTCAAAGCCCAACTTAACACAATATTCTACAAAATATTCTACAACACTTTATTATACAGAGCCTCTAAGTTTTCAGGATGTTACAAACCTACCCCCCTAAAAAGAATCTCGACCCCGAGATTTGGCTTAGCTAGAAAACAAAGTAGGGTAATCTTTGCGCAGCTGATCTTCACGCTCCCAAGTGGCTTCTTTCTTTGAATGGTGACTCCACTGCACTCTACACATGCGAATGGATTGGGTCCTGGTTTTCTTTTCCACTGTGTCCAAAATTTTGATGGGGCGTTCTTTGTAAGTTAGGTCCTCCTCGAGCTCGATGGTTTCTAATGGGGCTCGGTCTTCTGGCACTCGCAAGCACTTCTTCAGTTGGGACACATGGAAGACATCGTGTACTTCAGACATGTTTGGAGGCAAGGTTAGCTGGTAGGCAACCTCTCCTTTCTTAGCTACAATAGGGAAGGGCCCAACATAGCGCGGGGTGACCTTGCCTTTGACCTTAAATCTCTTGACTCCCCGCAAGGGCGACACCTTCAAGTACACGTGATCTCCAACTTCAAAACTTAGGGGCCTCCTCCTTTTATCAGCGTAGCTCTTCTGCCTGGATTGGGCTGCCAACAACCGATCTCTGATCAACCGAACTTTTTCTTCTGCTTGCCTCAGAGTTTCGGGGCCAAACACGTAGTTTTCACCCACTTCGGACCAATGGGTGGGGTCCACATTTTTCGCCATATAGAGCTTCAAAGGGTGACATCTTCAGGCTGGACTGGTAACTGTTGTTGTAGGCAAACTCGGCATAGGGCAGACATTTATCCCATTCCTTCGAGAAGTCCAGTGCACATGCCCGGAGCATATCTTCTAATATTTGGTTTACTCTTTCTGTTTGTCCATCGGTCTGAGGATGGTAGGCAGTGCTAAAATCTAAATGGGTACCCAGGGCTTCATGCAAACTTGCCCAAAAATGCGAGGTAAATTGGGAACCTCGATCTGAAACAATTCGCTTGGGTATGCCATGTAGGCACACAATGCGGGACATGTACAGCTCAGCTAACTTATCTCCCTTGTACGTTGTTTTGACGGGAATGAAGTGGGCAACCTTGGTCAATCTATCAACGATGACCCAGACTGAGTCACATCCTGACTTCGTTGGTGGGAATCCGGTGATGAAGTCCATGCCAAATTCCTCCCATTTCCATTGGGGTATTTGCAGAGGTCAGAGCGATCTGCCGACCTTTGGTGCTCAGCCTTTACTCTCTGACAGATATCACAGCAGGCGACGTGCTCAGCAATGTCTCTTTTCATGCCTGGCCACCAGTAGTATTGCTTCATGTCCTGGTACATCTTAGTACTACCAGGATGAAGGGAATATGCGGAGCTATGCGCTTCCCGAAGCATTAGATCCCTAAGGTCCTTTTGAGGGGGCACGAAAGTATGATTTCCGTACTTTAGAATTCCTTGATGATCCAGATTCATTTTAGGGGCCTTCCCTTTTTCCATCGATTTCTTCCACTTCAATTCAGCTGGGTCTCCTTTCTGTGCAGCTTCTATCATTTCTTCAATACTTGTTTGATCTTCCAGGACGGTTAGAGCTCCTTCTTCGACAATCCCTAGGTTCAGGGCTGTCAGCTCTTTATATAATTCAGGTTGGTGCTCTTGACCCATAAGGTGAGTGCAGTAGGCCTTTCGACTCAGAGCGTCTGCCACTACGTTAGCTTTTCGAGGGTGGTAGTGGACGCTCATGTCATAATCTTTCATCAACTCCAGCCACCTTCTTTGCCTCAAATTCAGATGCGACTGGGTGAAGAAGTACTTGAGGCTCTTGTGGTCTGTGTAGATATCACAATGATTGCCAATAAGATAGTGCCTCGGATCTTGAGCATGAACCACTAAGCTAACTCCGTGTCATGGGTTGGGTAGTTGGCTTCGTGAGGGCTAAGTCGCTTGGATGCATACGCCACCACCTTGCCTTCTTGCATAAGCACACCCCAAGCCCTTGATGTGACGATCGCAAGATACTTCAAAGTCTCGACGCACATTGGGCAGGACCAGCACTGGGGTGGTGGTCAATCTCCTTTTTAGTTCTTGAAAACTCTCTTCGCATGCCTTGGTCCAGCCAAATGCCTGCTCTTTCTTGAGTAACTGGGTCATTGGTCTGGCAATTCGGGAGAACCCTTCAATGAACCGCCTATAGTATCCTGCTAATCCAAGGAAGCTCCTCACCTCAGTGACTGAGGTAGGCTGCTGCCATTCCGTTACTGCAGCAATTTTGGCGGGGTCAACGGACACTCTTTTTCGCACACAATATGCCCAGAAGTCGATGTCCGTAACCGTAACTCACACTTGCTGAACTTGGCATAGAGTTGATGTTCCTTCAATCTTGTAGCACTAAGCGTAAATGCTCGGCATGCTCGTCCACGGTTTTGGAGTAGATGAGAATGTCATCGATGAACACTACCACAAACTTATCCAGGTAGTCCATGAAGACCTTGTTCATGAGATTCATGAAATAGGCAGGAGCATTGGTCAACCCAAAAGACATAACTGCAAACTCGTACAGTCCATATCTAGTGGTGAAGGCAGTCTTCGGGATGTCTTCCGGCCTAATCTTCAATTGGTGATAACCTGACCTTAAATCAATCTTGGAGAATAATGTGGCTCCCCCAAGCTGATCAAATAGGTCATCAATCCTCGGCAGTGGATACTTATTCTTGATGGTTACTTTATTTAAAGCCCGATAATCTACGCACATCCTAGCGGTGCCATCCTTCTTCTTTACAAAGATAACCGGGGATCCCCAAGGTGAGGAACTCGGCCTGATAAAACCTTTGTCCTGTAGCTCATGGAGTTGCTTCTTCAATTCTTCTAGCTCATCTACGGTCATCCGGTATGGACTCTTGGAGGTAGGAGCAGCACCAGGTTTCAAGTTGATAACAAACTCGAGATCTCTGTTTGGTGGCATGCCTGGCAGTTCCTCAGGGAAGACTTCAGTATAGTCTTGCACCACCATCATTCCTTCTAGCGGTACATCTTCACAATAATATATTTCTCGGCCCCATCTATACGGTCGGTCCACCTTCACCACAATGGTCAATCTTGGGCACTTGGTCAACTTAACTTGCCTCAAGGCACAATCTAGTATTCCTTGGTGTTTAGCTAACCAGTCCATTCCTAGTATAATATCCAAGGTCTGGGAGGTTAGCACGACTAAATCTGCTAGGAATATAAATCTTTCCATGACAATTTCTACCCCCGGACACACTAAGGTGGCCTTAATCATCCCTGCGGGAGAACTAAGCATCAATGCTTTCTTCAACAGGTGGACAGGCAGCTTAAGTTTATCCACATACCCTTTTGCTATAAATGAATGCGATGCCCCAGAATCAAAAAGGACGCAGCGTCTTTGGTAGTGTCTTGACAGAGAACGTACCTAGTAGGACTCCAGCAGCCTCCTCAGCTTCTTCAGCGGTGACATGATTAATCCTTCCACGATTTGGAGTCGATGCAGCCCGGTTGGATTGAGGAACCTGGTTCCCTCTGCTGGGTGCTGAAGCTTAGCCTCGGGCGGGGGTAGCGCCCAAATTGAACTTCACTGGAGTGGTCTGCCGCTGAGGGCAGCGATAGGTGTAGTGCCCCTTCTCGCCACAGTTGAAGCAGTTGAAGGAGGTCGTAGAATTTGTCCCTGCAGCCTGGCCCGAGGGGCGAGGAGTCTGGAACGTGCTACCACCTGGACGAGGTGCTGGGTTTGGGCTCTGAGACGGAGCTGTCCCAGAGAAGGGAGAATTGTTGAAGAACCTCTGGATGAATCTTCCTTGGGGTCGCTGAACCACCTGCTTCCGTTTGCGACAAGCCTCCAGGTTCTTCTTCTCATTTTCCAGGACCAATGCCTTATTCACCAGCTGATGGAAGCTGGAGAAGTCCTACGTGATGAGCTGCACACGGAGTTCTTCATTCATTCCTTCGAAGAACCGGTCAATTTTCTCCTCTTCATCAGCCACATCCTTGGCGGCGTAACGGGCCAGTTCATTAAACTTGGTGAGATAATCATTGACTGACAGGCCGCCCTGCTTCAAAGTCCTGAACTCATTCTTCTTTATCCGCATTACCCCAGCTGGGACGAAAGTGGCTTTAAAGGCCATCTTGAATTCTGTCCACGTTATAGTTGCTGCGCTAGCTCCGGTGGGAGTATCCTCATATCCTTTGGTGGCCAAATAGTTCTCCCACCAGGCAGCCGCGGCCCCTTGGAGTTGATGGGTCGCAAAGAGCACCTGGTCATCCTCCGCAGATTTGGCCAAACGGAGTTTCCTTTCTGTGTCCCGTAGCCAATCTTCCGCCTCTAGGGGCTCATCAGCCCCGGCAAAGGTGAGGGGCCGGGTCCTAATGAAGTCGCCCAGGTCGGAGGCGTGAACATTGGCGTGGGTCTGCTGGCCTGCGAAGATGGCCTGAAGTATCTGCGTTTGCTGGGCCATTACTTGTGCCATAAATGGGTTAGCCGGTGGGGGTGGGAGGTTTACCCCTTGACCTGGGCCTCTTCCCCTTCCTGCTTGTTGTGCTTCTTGACCGGCTTCCACTTCTGCCTGCATGTTCGGGTTTGCTCCAGCTTGTGCGCGGGTAACTCTATGGCTAGCCATCTGTAGATAATTTAACATTCTTTTAGACCCTTGTTCTAATCCCCCTATAAAAGCTAATAACCCACGACCAGCACATTAAAGAACCAATACAAACAACAGTAAATAAACACAACGCCGTTTTTATTAAGCACAGACAGCACACCACATAGCCAGCTTTTTATGGCTTTACAAGCCGCGCTGGGCTTTACAAACATACACATACTTAGCGATACTGGCATAACCTGCTACTAGGGGGATGGGGCCTATGCTTGCTAATACTAGCCAAACTCTAGCAAGCACTGCACTAACTGTCCCATGTACTGCCTACTCCTCCATATCACCAACACTGGGACTGGAGGGGGTATAGTCCGTACATTGGGAACGGGACCTGCTACCACTAAACTCAGACGGGTCGGTGTCGGAGTGGGAGCGAACAACAAGGCCGAGTCTCTCCTCGGGCAGAAAGCGCATCGAGGCCTCGGGGCCGCACGCTCTGCGTCTTGTGAGCTCGTGCGGAGTCCCCTGGAACCTGGTGGAGGTGCCGGAACTGGAGTCGGTGTAGGCGCCTGCTGAGTCTAAGTGCGGGCAGCGGCCGCCTCTGCCTTGGCCTTGCCAAGGCCCACTCACACTGGGCGAACTGCTCACACAAGGAGTCCACCTCGATGTGGCGTGCGAGGAGGCGCTCCCGAAGTGCGGTGATCTCCTCTCGAGCCACCACATGGGCTGTGCCCATGACCCGAGTGAGGTCCACCGTAGGTAAGCCTCGGTCGCCCTCCAACTCGCCACCGTCCCGCTGCACTGGCGTGCTCGTCCGATGGGTAGTAGGTGAACGGTGACTCTAACACCCACGTGGCGTGGATGTCGCAGAGTCGGGCCGCGGCCAGACGAGCGGCATCCTGTAGTGCTGCTGCCACCAAGCTCCTCCGGTGGGTGGTCCGAAACACGTGAGACTGGTCTCCCTCGCGTCGGGGGTAGATGAAGATCTCCACCAATCAGGACTCGTCTCCTCCTATCCTGGTCCTCCGGCCGCGGTAGATGGGCGCGTCCTCGTAGCCCAAGTAGTGGAGTAGTTTGCAGTATATCCGCAAACTCTCCTCACGCACCGTGAGCGAAGAAGTCCCAGTGTCCGTGGTCGCAACTCCCGCCATCGTGATTAAATAGTGTCGTTAGTAATTTTTCAAAATATCAACTGAAATGTAGATCAGAGTAGAGCTAGGAAGGATGCGGGAAGAAATATTACGCTATATTTTTAGGAAATTCCTTTTGTACATTTTTAAATATACAACAGCCTAAATACTAACGGCCAACTAAGGTTTTTACCCTACATCAGATGCTCGATACCACTCTGTGGACCGGATTTTGCAATCCAGAATCTGCTATGCCTTCAGTATTATTCCACGGATCGAGATAATGCACAGATACATTGCCGAATCATTTCATACAACGCGGAATCCACAACAAGCCATAATATTATTATTACATTGCAAAAGTGAAGTTAGGCCTTCACCAAGGCGCAATTGTTACAGTAGGGCCAGGCAGGCCAAATATTTACATTACAAAAGTCTAGCAGCGGAAGAGGTACAAAGTAGGCTTTTAAACCACAAGCAGAGACTGAGGGCAAAAGTGGTCATATAAATATTCTAGGGCTCTAGAATATCTGGATGAAGCCACACCTTAGTCTAGATGCCTAAGGTTCTAAGCGCGGAATACTCGTCCTAATTCCAAGCGGTCTTCTCCATCCGTAGCAGTGCTTCCTCAAGGCATACGGATCTTGGACTCCCGAATCTGGATGTTTGGTATTGCGAGAGTGAGCACACTAACCACCGTGCTCAGCGAGTCAACACACAGAATGCAGTAGGTAATATGCAAGGCTTTCAACAAGGGAAGGCTCATGTTATTTTGTTTGCCAAAATGTGCTTTTTGAACTACAATACTTAAAATTCCCTAAGACCTAGCCAGTTGAATTTTAAACATGATACTCCATGACACATACCTTTATTTTTATCGAATCAGAGACCATCCACCGTTACATGATCTCTGCTCATCATACCATGCCTTTAGCGTTATAACCGCTTACTTTACCACTGGGACGACACCCAGGACAACTCAAACAAGGGCCTTTCTCAGCCCTCCACTTTTCCATTTCCAACCCCAAAGTTTTTGAAACAGAACTATATCTAGTTAAGTTCCCATGTCCGCCCATGACCGTGGGCACGGTTATTCGAATAGTTTTGACTCTGCAGAGTGTGTACACTTTACCCACATGAGATAGATCTGCTCATTGCCCCACATGATTCCTTAGCCATGCAGTTGAGTAGACTATCACAGGGCCTTTACATTGCATTTTCCTAGCAGAGTTACGACCGCTAAGGTTTCCACCTCCTCCGGGTACGACCACCCTTCCAGAAGCCCCCTCTTGCGCCATCACGTCGGAGGATGTGGCCATCCTCTACCCGCCCGTGTTCACACCGACGCAACTCTTACTAAGTCAATGCAAATTAGTTGGCCTACCCACACTTTGCCAAGATGTGGTTGCACATGTTGTACCGTGGAGGTCATCACAAGATTCGGTCCTTAATGGTTATCTCGGGCGGTTCTACCACGATCCCTTGTGCTATCACGGCACCACTTTACCACAAATCGTGCTATCACGGCACCATTCAACACCCATACCCTCAACCATCCGCCCAGATAATTAAGCATGTCAGGTTCTTTCGGATGAAAATACACTTATACCAACATATACCAGCCGTCATCACAACGACCGCCTAACATCGCTTTCTTTAGTTTGCAAGATATGCTAGGGTGCTCTCACACCCTTGTTTATCTAAAAACAACTCTAAGCATGCATTTATAATTATAGACTTAGTTTCAAAAGAGTTGTAGTATTACTACTTTTACTAGGGTGACAAGGATCACATAGCCAAAGGTATTGCAAGGGACATATACTAAATCAAGAGAACATGGGCATATATCTAAAAGCTGAAATTAACATGTATTGCAACATAGACATAAGCATGCAACTTGTAATACTTAAACCAAAATACGTTATTGAAAGCGTAGGCTCAAAATGATCAAAGCATTGACTCGCCTAGGTTGCTGAGGTCTGGGTTTTGAACGTTGGACTATACAGCAGCTGCAGCTTCCTCCTCTTGAGTCTCGAAAGCTACGATTTATACGCGCGAAAAATTAGATAAAAACATCACAATCAATCAAATAACACAATGAAAATTTGGACAAGCTCTAAAAGTGTTGGTTCTGGTTTCATTAGGTAGCCCTTGATTTTAGATGAATTTAGAAATTGATTTCACTAAATTTGGAGCTAAAATGAATAAGTTATACACATTTGAATATCTTCGGTTTGAATAAATCCGAAAATATTAAAATCGACATGTGGGGCCCTTGTCGCTGACCGCGACTCATGGGCGCCGACACGTGGGACCGGCGGCAGCGACACGACGCCGCTGCCTTGACGCTGCCCGGCGACGGCAAGGGGCCCGGCGGCGGCCGGTCATTGTGCCGGCAGTGGGGCCCACTGTCGCTGATAGATTTAAAAGAATGGCTCAACCTCAGCGCTGCGTGAGCGGGGCTCGAACGCGCCGAGGGAGCCAGGGGGAGAGGGTGAGCGACGGTAGCCAACCCGCTCGTTTATCTCACCCTTAAGGGATGATCTTTTCCCTAAGGGGGTACGAGGGGTGGAGTGAGGCGCCCGAGGCCGGAAGGCGGTGGTCGCCGCCATGAGGGAGGCTCACCGAGGTTCGGAGCTTCGTGAAATGCAAAGCTAAGCTTGCGGCGATGCCGGTGGTGGTGACGAGGAGGGCCGGGGTCACCGGAGGTGGGTCGACGAGCAGCAGCGGCGGCCCGGGAGGCTCACGCGCGGCGAGCTACGGCCGTCGGGAAGCTCGGGGGAGGCCGGCAAAAGCTCGGCGACGGTCTGGAGATGGTGTGGAAGCAAGAGATCGAGTTCTCACGGCGTGGATCGGCGGAATTGCGGAGAGGGGCCGTCGGCCGGAGTTGGGGAAGAAAGGCAGTCGCCGGCGATCGGGTGGCTCTTGAGGGTAATGGGCGGCTGGGAAATGATGAGGTGGACACGGCGAACCCTCTGGGCTGCTCCCCGGGCTTTTATAGTCGGCAAAGAGGCTCGCCCCGAGGAGTCAAGGCGGCGGGGCCGCCGCGGTGGGGGCGGTGGTGAACAGGCGGCGGAAGGGGCAGCGGGGTTCGGGGACGACGTGGGGGTCTTTTCCCCATAACGCTGTCCCCTCCGCGGGGTCCCCACAGCATAGGCGCTGCACGGCCGATGGGGGGGTGTCCGAGCGTGCGCGCGCGCGGAGGAGGAGGAAGAAAGGGGGAAAGGCGCCCTGACAGGCGGGGCCCGCTTGCCAGAGAGAGAGGGGGCGCGAGTGAGGGATCCGCGCGGGCGGCCGAGATGGCGCCCGGGTGGGACGTGGACGGATCCGGACCGGACGCGCGTCGGCCCGAGGGAGAGGGAAGGCGGATCCGGGGCGACGTGGACGGAATCTGGCCCGTACACGCGTTGGCCGGGGATTCGGTTGTTGATTTTTAAATTTCCAGAAATGCTAGAAGGCTTTAATATAACTCGGAAAAATATGAAATTACCTCCAAAAATTCTAGAAAAATTCACAGAAGTTCCCAGACATATCTTGGGTTTAACAAAATTAATTCCCACTGAGATGACCATTATATTTAAAATCTATGGGCCCACAATGGACCTTTTCTCTTCCTTTTATTTTCTCCTCTTTTTCTTTTATAAGGTTTGTGATATGAGTATTTTGTGTACAAATATTCCTTTGGCACTGTGACCAACTTATTTATGTTACTTTTGAAAATCTTTATCATGGATCATCTTTTCATATTCGAATTTAAATTTAGAATTTCCTATTAATTAAACAGATGGGCTCTTCCACATAATTCTTCAGGCAAACACCTTCAAAGCCCAACTTAACACAATATTCTACAAAATATTCTACAACACTTTATTATACAGAGCCTCGAAGTTTTCAGGATGTTACAAGTAAGATATCACAAAAATATGATAGTAAATATGTCAAGATAACACATGCTCATAATGTCAAAATCAAGCTTATGCATACACGATAATCATAATCAAAATTCTAGCCTATGTACATATAAGCAAGTAAAAAAGTAAGACAAATGACGAGACTAAAATAGCACATTCTAAGGGAAACATAAAAAATCTTATGTATCCACAATTGATAAATCACAATACAAAGTATATAGAAAATATGACATGGTACAAATTATGCAAATACATGGTATAATGATATCAAGCAAATGCATGAATACATGAAACATAAGCAAGAGAATGATATAGGATATTTCAAGAATAATGCATGCTCATGAGAATAAAACTCACAAATCCACAAAACATAAATAATTAGCTAACTAATGGATATACAAGAAAAATATACATAAGAGCATGACAAGAATGTAACATGAGTAATACATGGCAATATGGTATAAGTGAGCATATAGATAAGCATAACATTCCAAGAGTGATCAATATGAATGTAAAAACATGAGGGTATAAGATAGCTCACAAAATAGGTGAAGACGTCATTCATGAAAGCACATGCCTCTTGCAAGCCGGGAGTGAAGAACCTCAAGTGTTCAATCACGCAATGAAGCAAAAGACCAAAACTCAATCAAGCTTATGTTCTCCATCCCATGTCTCGGTACCTACACATGATAAGAATAAGGTGCCTGAGTCTTGGATCTCAAAGGGTTAATGATCAAGTACTTGGGAACCCAAAACTTAGATACACCATCACTAGAAAAGGTCGTGCAATAAAATCCAAAGTTAGCATGATGCAAAGATTAGTTCGTGCAATAAAATCCAATCTTGAAGGCACGCCATGAGTGGACAACTCAATGAGGAGGACGAATGCCATCTCTAGGAAAGCAGTGAATGCCTTGCTTCAAAGCATCAGGATAAGAACCAATAAGAGTACCAAAAGAACTCACAACTCCTCCTCACCATGGGTGTTGTAACATCCCAAAAAGGGAACTATTGTAATTTCGGAAATTATAAAATCTTTTTATTGTTTTTCCAGTGTGTCTCAAAAATTTTAGCGTTATTCGAATTTCTCGAGTTGATTTCTTGCTAAAAGCCCGATTAATAAAAGTCCAAACCTTGGAATCAAGAACCAAAATTTAAAGTTTAAAATTAGAAAGTCCAATCCCCTTGGAAGCCTTGATTTCAAATTTAAATTGAAATCCGGGTATTCAAAACCAAGAATAGAAATTGAAGATCAATATAAAATCCTTCCATCCAATTTTCATATCTGAAAAATTCGACTTTGGAAAATTCAGAAGTATTTCTCAAAATTCAAACAATCTTAAAATTAAAATGTTGAAATTCAAAAATTGAACCAAGATTCCAAATTCAAAAATCTAATTGCAAATCCAAATTCAGAAATTCTTTAAATACACAAAAATCTCTCTTGGGCCTAGCCCAATTCTTTTTCTCCCCGACCCG
Source organism: Bonia amplexicaulis (assembly GCA_036346245.1). Lineage (NCBI taxonomy): Eukaryota > Viridiplantae > Streptophyta > Magnoliopsida > Poales > Poaceae > Bonia > Bonia amplexicaulis. The sequence continues at coordinate 14,414,852 of CM070755.1, read as the reverse complement.
ATCCTTTTCTCTTTTCCCGGCCCGTCCGGCCCATTTCTCCTTCTCCCCAGTCGCTGGCCCAGCCGACGCCCCCGTTTTCTTCTTCCTCCCGTTTCTTCCTCCTCCTTCCTCCTTCCTCTGTCCCCATCGCGCCAAGCCGGCCCACCTCCACGCGCCACTGCTCCTCGCACCGGCCCAGCCCACGCCACCCGATTCCGCCTGTGGTTTTGCGTACCGCCCCTGGTTTCCCTGTCACCTTCGTGCCAGCTACCCCTACCATCGGACTTGCCTGCGCCCCTCCGCTAGCCCTGCCGTGCTTCAACGCCGCTGCCTCGGCGTTACTCCTCAGTGAACCACCGAGTGCGCGCCTTCAAAGCACCCGCAGATGACTACCTCCCCCTACACCTACCCCGTCTTCAATGGTGTTGCTGCCCCTACCCTGGCATTACTCCTCGTTACCCCGCCCTAAATGAAGCTCAATCACTCCCCTTCCTCGCCTATAAGACACACTGGACTTGCCTCTTCCTCTCTCTTCCTTCTCCTCCCTCAGACCGAGCTCAGCTCGAGCTGATTTTGTGTGCATGCCACCGGCCACCCCCTCTTCCCGGTCACCTCCGGCGAGCATTCCACAAATCACCCGCATCACGGCATGCCCCTTTACGTCCACTGCCTCCCCTCACAGTTAATTGGAAAACCGAAGCCCGAGCACGCCACACCCTCTCCCTCTTCGCTTCCGATTGACCGCAGATATTTCCACCGTCGTCTCCTCCTCGGTCAACCCCAAGCCGATTCCTCACAGTAAGGGCATCTCCTCGGTGCACTGGAGCTCCTCCGACTATCGGCCGACGCTCTTCACCGCCCGAGCTCTCCCGCCACGGAGACCCGACAGCGCCGCCGCCTGTGCTTGACGTCGGCTCTCTTCGGCCTCTCTCTGGCTCCACCAACCCCCTGGGTGAGTTCCCCATGGCCCAACCATGCTCGTGCTCACCCTAATGCACTCTCCTCTCTCTCTCTCCGACCACCGGCGCCCCAACCGGCTCCCCTCACCCGGCCGCCTTCCATCGCCGCCAGTAGGTGGGCCCCTTTGGATAAATCATGATTAAGGAACATTCATGTTAATGAAATAGTTTGTGAATAATAAAGGGAATAGGAAATTAATTATGAATTCATAACAAAAAAAAGATTTATGAAACTAAATTAGAAACTTAACTTTGGTTAATTGAATTATATGCCAATCAAGATTTATAGGTTAATCCTCATGTACAAGATTAATTAAAGTAAGCCTATACCATGAACTCTTTTTCTAGTACCAAGAAAATTAACATGAGGTTAATCAAATAACGATAATGATAATAAGGTTAAAAGATTTAGTCATGAAGCTTGATAAAAGATTTATACCCATGTCATCTTGTCTAGGTCCATGACCACTAAGAAAATGGCAACAAAGATAGTTAACATAGTAATTTGAATAAATGCATCAATGATGACACTTCAACTAATGAGAATTTGAAACTACCCTGCTTAATAAGCTTATCTCTCAAAAATCATTTGCATGCCACCGAAAATATCAAGCGTGGTCTGCTCATCTGTAAAATTATGCCATCTCACTTTTATTAGTGCTTAAAATAATTATTGATGAAGTCCTCAATAATTACCTGTAAAATGCTAAAATTTAAATTAACGGTTTCCTCATCTATAATTAATAAACCTTAAAACTAAATGAGAAACCATTAGTCTTTGTCTCACACCTAAATCTCCAATCATAACCCCTACGGTGCACACTGGTGCTAATACACCGACGCATGGTGTTCCATCCCTGGATGTATAGATCTCGATAGACGTGCTCCTATGATTACAATGCTAATCAGGATGATCACGAGGAGAAGACGATTGGCCAAAAAATGATCAACTACTTCCACTACACCGACACACGCTTCATTGAACCGGTAATGCTAGACCATGTGGATGGTTGTGAATTTCGTGATGATGAATAATTGACATTTCGATTGCATTGGAATTTGCATTTGTGAAAGTTTAGGTCGATCGTAGTTGAAGATTTCAAGTCCAAGTGGTTATGGTCTGCTCCGAGTGGTTTTGGTCCAATCCAAGTGGCTTTCATCGGCTCCGAGTGGTTTCGATCAGGTCCGAGTGGTATCGGATAATGGTCGAGTATTATCGGAGTATCAGACAGCTTCGAGTGCCATTGTCGTATCGGATGGTATTCGAGTGCCATCGGAGTATCAAACGGTGATCGAGTGGCATTAGAGGTTCGGACGGTAGTTCGATCGGCCTTGTGATGGAAGATCTGATCGACAAATCTGAATGACAAACTTCAACCACGATAGACTTTGACCACGTCCAGCTTCGACCATGGTATTTCGACCATGTCCAGCTTCGACCATGGTATTTTGACCACGGCTTCAACCACGGCATGTAACCACAGAATTCGACCTCGAACAGTGAACCAGTTGTAAGCAACATTTAACCAGATGTAAGCAATAGTGAACTGATATTAGCTACAATGAACCAATCAGAGGTCGTAAGGTCATAGGCTAGAGTAACCGATCGATGGTCGTGGCTACAATACTTTTTCATGGTCGTAGCTACAGTACCAGATCGATTCTCGATAGTTGTAGACTTTACTGGCCGGTACTGGATAGTTGGAGACTTTGTGGTCGATGGTCGTAAATTTCGTGGACTCCTGTCGTAGTTGTGGACTTTTCAATCTTTTCATCATAATCGTAGATTTCATGGTATGCTGTCGTTGTCTTGGGCTTTTCGATCAGTTGTGTAGACCACGCAATAGATAGTCGAAGGTTTTGCGATCGGTTGCTGTAGGCTTCACAGTCGGTACTCGTAGACTTCATGGTCGGTACGCATGCTTTAATTCATTTGATCTTCGAGTACCTCAAGTACTCGTGTTGGGTCAGTGGGTGACTGATCTGGTCGTATAAGTTGCCGGTGACACTCAGTACTCGGTGATCGATGGTGCAGTGATTGGTTGATGATCGGTAGTCATAGACTTGGCAATTGGGTGTCTTAGTCATACCGATCGGTACTCGGTAGTCGGTACTCGACAGTTCTGGTCAGTAGCGATACTTGTTATTCCTAAGTGTTTTTAGCGGAGCGATGATAATTCCTGAGTACTTGTTGTTTTCGAGTACTCATTTAGCTAGCAGTCGTATTGACTGAACTAAGGCTGATTTCTAGATAGCGATGAGATGTGTGGTCATGGATGACCTAATTGATGATGATGGATGACTAAAGGTGTGTTTTGATAGTGTGGACTAATGACAGTCAAGTTGTGAAGAACTTGTATCGGAAAAAATATTTCTTTGGTCTTGCATGTGTAGGTGGGCATGGAGACGATCATGATCGGCGACAAGGAGGACAAAAGCTAGGATGGGGAGATCTGAGGTCTAGAAGGTTGAGGATGTCACATGAGGTGGTCGTGCTAATGCTGGAGCACGTGAAGATCAAAGGTGGTGATTCCTGGTAAAGCTACAGGCGGTGTGGTCCTGGAGGCTTCGACATGTGAGTGGATGATACAAGATGAAGCTACAGGAGGTGCGATCCTGGAGGCTTCGTTACGTGTTGTGGTAGGAGTTGTGGATGGAGTTTATAACTGATAAGATTGAGAGTTTGATTAAAACTCGTGTTCGGAAGGGGTTCGGGTCCCTTGGTTTCGTAATAGATAAGGTTTTGAGTCCGTATTTAAGATAGACACGGCTTATAACGTTAATCTATAAAAGCACAGAAAGGCTATAGGTTAACGTGTGGTTTTTAGAGAGTTTGGTGCAGAGTTTGAGAGAGACTTGTTTTAGGGCTTTCATTGTAAAGACTTTTAGTGGTGCTTGTAAGAGCGCTTTGTAAATCCATAGAAATCCGGAAATAAAGATCATCTTAAATCAATCTGGTTCGTGATTTGTTAAAGATTTCTAGTGATTGCAGTTGAGGCGAAGTGTACGACTACATGCACAGGAGATCGAGAGGTTCTGCTTCTGGATTGACGTTTTTGAGTACGTTCAATCTGGTCAAAGATTGAAGCAGAGCGATCTAGCGAGAAGCTAAGCATTAAGTGGTCAATCGAGCGGTCGAAATATTCATCGACTACTTTGAAAAGTGATGTTAATCATTCACCCCTCTCTGATTGCAGTATTCGAAATCTTCAACTCTAATTACGCTGCACTGCGTGTCTAGTAGTAACGATCTATGATATTTTACTTATATGACTTCTTGATTTACGCGACAGAAAATTTTAATTTACGCTAGTATAGTCTATCCATATCTCAACAGGTGGAAGGAGGCAGAGGTGAGGAGCTGGGTGGCGGGTGGCTGTGCATGCCAATTAGACCGAGGTTATTAGGGAGCCTCAGCAGCCAATTTATCCCCCGAGATTTTCAAACAGAGATTTAAACTTCCATCCAAAATTTGACTGAAATTTTTCTAGGTTTTGAAGAGGTTTAAACAGCCAAGTCGTACGCATCTCTTCTGATCTGGGCATTGGTAGCTGATAACACAATCAAAGAAACTGAACAAATGTGTACTCATATACTTCCGTTTTTGCTCAAATTTCAAATGAATCTGAATTTTTTTTGTCCAGTAAGTTTTTTTTATCGGGACCCACTGATATCACCGATAAATCCGAGATTTGGCCGATATATCGATCCCTGATTCTGACACCGATGACACCCCAACAGTAAGATGTTTGTACAATGGAGTAAAACTGTCGCTTGATGTCAGTTTGGGCGACCATGTGTTTTGATTTCGATCGACGAAAACAAATAATTGCACGGGAACAGTAAGTAAACTGGTTCACACTCTCTGAGGTCAACTGGGTGCATGGATCGTGATGCCGTTGCCATTAGTACCATTAGCACTGATCTATAGCTAGCTACTCTCTCGGACAAATCTAAAATGGATCCCATCATGATGCGTATGCTTGTCTAAATACCAGTATAACTGACACATGTAGCAGCATTATCAAGTACTAACCTTCTGTTTAATACTCTCCATGAACAGCAGAGAGCTAGCAATCATATATACATACAAGATGTAGCACAGAAAATAAACAATAACCAAATCCACCGCTACCGATCAGTTTCAACCAAATCATACCGATCAGTTTCTTTAAAGGATGTAGTTTGTTACAAGCTAAATTAACAGGAGATTAAGAAAGAAAAAAAGGCGTGTGCACTTCCACATGTATGATCATGGGACTGTATGCTAGTAGTACAATTAACCGTATAATATGTGTAATCTAGCGGTAGATCCAAGAAGCTGTGGAAAAGAAACTAATTGCTGACGATAACTAGATTAATTACCAGGAGATAGCTAATCAAGATGTTTGAAAGGGACATCACAGGCAAGATCTGCACAAGGGGCAGGTGAGTTGGCCCATGTCCACCCACCGATCGATGCAGGGACGGTGGAAGGCGTGGGAGCAGTTGCCCAGCTGCCTCACCTCCTCCCCCTCCTCCACCCCGCCCAGGCACACGGCGCAGCAGCTGGCGGCGTGCTCGCCGGATCCAGCGAACCTGACGACGGGGAGGCGGTTCTTGATCCTGTCAACTCGAGCGCGGGCCGCGCCGGAGAGCTGCAGGAGCGACGGGGGCGGCGGGGCGAGGGCGAGGTAGTCATCGGCGCCGGCGCCGGAGAAGAAGAGCAGTGCGGCTGCTGCGAGGGCGCAGGTGCGGGAGAAGCACTTGAGGAGGTGGAGGAGCGAGCTCAGCGGCGGCGGGAGGATGACGCAGCAGTACACTGCAGAGAAGCCCATGGAAGTCTGACTGCTACGAGTCTAGCGCTTAATCTGCCTGCTACGAGTCTAGCGCTTAATCTGCCTGCTTGGTTGCGTGCTGCTTGATGACGATGAATATGATATTATGATGGTGTATCCGCGCATGTATGGAAGGCTGGTTGGTGGTGGCCCGGTGGTCATTAGTTACTGCTCGCTACTAGGGCTTAGCGCCTGCTATCCCTTGGCTTATATAATTCCTGAATGCAGTGGCGGAACCAAGATTTGATTACGCCCTAGGTTCAGTGATGAGATGATCTAGGTTATCCGGACTAGACCATAAAAATATTACCTAGACTGGACTGAATTTACCCGAACTGTACATTATATATTTTTCCACGCCTCGTGCTGAAGTCTACCCTGCCCGGGGTGTAGCTCCACCCCCATCTGAATGTGTGATTGGTTGAATGATTATCAGAGGGATGATTAATACCAGGGAAAAAATTTCGGCGAAAAAAATATTGGAACCCACTACAGAACATAAAAATGGAAAATTTTGAATTTTTTTCAAAAATTTTGGTCAAAATATTTAAACATATAATTCAAACTCAAGAAAGACATTCGAGAGAGTTGGAGACACCGGCGCAGCGCAGATGCTAGACGGACCGACGGAAGGAAGGGTAGTTGAAGTTTTCATAAGCCGATAGGGTGGATGGGCCGAAAAAATTCAAAACGGGCTGAAAATTTTGGCTACATTGGGTTTTTTTTTGAATTTCGGTTTAAATTGATTTATCTGATTAATACGATATCATTATTTGTGCATGAGAGAGAGGAATGAGGATATGGGTGAGTTGTTTTGGGCTGAGGCGTATAACTTATAGCTGTAGTTTTTGAATTTTGGTCTATTCGTGAGAGGCAGTACATAAAGAGAAATAGTCGCATATAATTTTAGCTAATACATCTAAACTCAGTATAATTTGTATTATAATTTATCCATAGATCCCACATTAAAAAACACACCGTTTAATATCGTGTTATTGTTTATCTGAACATAAGCCCTAAGCCAAACACATAAACGAACCCGGCCTATGTTGTGTTGACACCATAGTCACCTGGTGGGGTAGGCAATCATGCACAGCTTCTCCTGTGTTCTCACGAAAATCAAGATCGCTGGTACATGTGGCCGTATGCACTACGGTAGACGTTCATTTTACCTTGAGATTCGTGCAATTTCTTCGCTCCCTCTCTCCCATAGGGTAAAAACGAATCAGATACTATCTAAACCATATTTATATTCGTATTTGTAAACAAATACGAATATAAATTCGAATCGAATATATACACAATTTGGTCAGATCCAGATATCTTCATAACTTATGTAGTATGAAGACATTAATAATATTTTATCCACGTACAATCACATTTAATCATTCTAATTCATTTACTTTACTTAAAGAAACACGAATTCACGTTCAATTAAAAAATTTGTCCAATTAATTAGTCGTATTGTAATAAAATAGGAAAAATAACATTTCGGGTGGTAGAAATCCATACATATTTGCATCCATATTTTTATGCGAATTCAAATGCAAATACAAATATGATAGAAATCGTTAATCAAATGGAAAATATGTACTATATTCGTATCCTGTCGAATATAGTAACCGGATAATACGGATAATTCATATCCACTTTTCACCTCTACTCTCCAATCTCCACTTCAAAGGGGGAGACAGAGAAGGGAGCACGAATCTCGAAGTGTATTGGATGGTGGGGATGGTGCATATGTGTGCGTGCACGTGTGGGAAAACCACACTCCTGTTCTCAAACAGATGCTGTTTTAGAACATGTGCCATTAAACTTTTAAAACTTTGACTATTAATATACATAACATAATTTCAATTCATTACATGAAAAGGATATTAGTAGATTTATCTAAAAAGGTATTTCTATATCATTATATTTTCAGTAATTTTTATTAACATACAATTAAAAAATAGTTGTCAAATGTGTGTATTGGAGATTATGTCCATGTCCAAAACGACAAGTAAAAATAATACATAGAGTATTAAAATGCTGGTAGCATTTTCCTATTACAGACATATTTGGAACATAACAATTTCTCAGATAACATATTAATTCATAAACAAGTATTCAAAAATCCCTGGATTCAAAAAAGGGCCATATAGTTTATGCTGCTCCATTTATTTTGAATCAGTCCACCCGTTTCTCCCTGGCTGATCTTTTCTAAAACTTATGTGTTGTTCCTTTTCAACTCCTACACTCCGTGAGAGTTGTGTCTGCGTAAAATTCCTAGTATGTATGAACGCACACATAGAGTACTTATGTGTTTGGTGAGAACGAGCGTGTCTACGTTCCGTGAGACTTGTGTCTGCGTAAAATTCCTAGTATGTATGAACGCACACATGCATGTGTGTGTGATGTGCGTGTGGTGTGTATCTTCTGTATACTCTTCAAAAAAACAAAAAAAAACTACCTTCACACTCACTCCAAAGTTAATACTCTAGGTTTTTTCGCACCCCTAAGGCCCGTTTGGAAACTGAATTTTACAGAAAAGTAAGAAACCATTCAATTCTCAAGGAATCGGAAGAAATTCGCGGGTTCCAATTGGGACCTTATCCGCGCTTCAAGTAGATCAGAGGGGAAGCTACTCACTCACGGCTTCAAGTAGTGACAATTAGCTGACTGTTTTCTTCAGGTGGTCGACAAGGTTCATCGCTACCACCGAATAGAAAGATGCATGAAAAGTAGTGGTACACTTCCCTTTAGCATCAAATTTTGGGGAATTAAATATCTTACTTGAGCGAGGGCGTGCATTAAGTGTCATGAGAATACCTATAAAAATAGCATACATCTTGTTGATTCAGATATAGAAATTTTTCAGAAAATAGTGCAGGTCGTAAAGCACTCGTATGAAAAATTATCTAAACATGGGCAACCGACAATGCGATTTGCGAATTGAATCAAATCATTACTATTATAAAAGAACGAGTTATTGGTTATACGTCTATTCTCCTTCAACCGCTCTATTCTCTCAACTTCTCACTATTCTCTACTTTCCAAAAGCAACTCTCTTCTATAGCACGATTCTCTATACATTCAATGACTTCCATTCCAACGCACAAATACGTAACTAGTAAGTAATAAATGGGACAACATGAACGAGGCAGAGCACAAGAGCTGGTCGATTTGAGGGCCTGTTCTTTTGGGCTTCTAAAAGCGGCTTTTAGCTTTTACTACAGTACCTAACTTTTAAATAGAGTATTTTCTCAAGACGGGATCTACAAGTTAATTATAATACACGTTAAAAGCTTAATATCTGTATCAACCAAAATCGCAAGCGAGTATCTCTTTCTCCGCAATCGCTATCGCAAACAGCCAAAATTTAAAAATTTCAGCCAAAAACCATAAGCCGCAGCTAAAAAGAACAGGCCCTGATTCGCTTCAGATCAAATGCGCCGACCTCGCCTCCTTATTCTTTGACTGAATTAATTAATCAATACTCTTTTAATTAATTAATTAATCAGTAGGAGTAGTAGTACCCAGAAAATAAAGAATGGTCAACGAGCTAGAAAAGCCATATACGCCCTTTGCTCATTAGAGAGAGTGATGTTTTGGACGTTAACGTTGTTTTCAAAACGTAATTTTGGTCGTCATTTTCTAATTTAATAGATTTATAAAACCTAATAAAACTACGATATTATGAAAACACTTTTCAAGATAAATCAATACTTATCATTTTAATGTGTCCGGTCCAAATATTCATAGAGATATTGGGATCCAAAGTTTTGAAATTTTGATTGCATATATTTCAAAACACCACTTTGTTGCCACCGAAGGGAGTACTGTAACCCTACTAAAGTTTATCACACCCATAGAGCAGCACATGTATGAAATAACAAGATTGTACCAAGTATACATTCAATTGCAGCACTACAATACTTTCATTCTTTAAAGAAATAAGTCTATTTTATTCTCTAAACTTTAGAGCGTGTCTAATATCCTTTCTAACTATAAAATTGTCTAACAACCCCTTGAACTATGCAAAACCATCTAAATGACCCCCTAATACAGTTTTGAAGGTGGTTTACGGTGATTTTGCCACTGTGGCAAATGACATGGCTGACAATATGACAAGATACAGAGTTTTTGCTACCATAGTAGATGACGTGGCTGACAATGTGGCTATGGTGGTAAAACCATCGCCATAATGGCAGAACTACTATTCAGAACCACCTAAGGGGATTGTTTAGACACAGTGGCGGACCCAGGATTTTACCAAAGGATATGTTGTACCTTGAGAAGCATGTAATTTGAAAAGCATGTAAACCATATCATACACTTTATACCTCTTTGTTTCAATAAGCTTAACTGAGAGATCAGCAAGATTGTCTAGATCTTTGAAACTATCAGATTGTCTCATATCATCAATATAATTACCAAGTTGCAATTCAAGTTTTAGTAAATAATTGCTCGAGAACTCTTTAGGGTAGAACTCAGCTAGTCTACGTACTTTCTGTATATCGAAAGAAGCAAATGAGAAAAGGATTGAAGGCCGATATACAAGAGAGCAACTTCATATTAACCTCATCAAACCGATTATCAAACTCTTGGCTAATTTGATCAATGACATCAATATATACTTCTTTTCTGAAGTGATCATCATTTGTTTGATTTCGAGCACGAGCGTACCTTGCTGATTTCCCATAAGGCACATAATTACCGTCCATAGCAAGAAGTTCAACACCATGTTTATCACAAGATAATAAATATGGAAAGTGACATTGCTGGTTAGAATAGAAGAAATATAGCTATAGTGAAAGTAGGTGACGAATTTATTAGAACACATTGTAACATATACCATCTTCCATTCATGATTGATGTCCATTGCTACGTTGATGAAGTTTTTGTCAAGGAATGGAACACGAGCCTCGACACCCCAGGCAGAAGTTGCTTTGTTCGCTCTCAAGCAATCATATAAATGAAGAGCTTTTATCTAAAGGTTATGCAAAACAGATATTCCTTGTTCCAACGCCCCTGCAATATGGTAAATAACTTCTTCCAACGCATCAATGCCTTGCTGGTATTTTTTTGACAACAACGAATAAGAACTTCGAAAAGTGATTTTCTGCTATACAAAGAAAAGCAGATAAAAAACCTGCACTGTGAAGTGGAATTCATGATGGACAGTGCCGAGGTAGTCAGCAACTTCCTTAGCAGCTTTAAGATCAGGAGAACCCTAAAAAAAAGGAACACATAAGAGTTTCATCATATTGTACCCTGCACTCTGCATGTTTCACTTCGTAGAAAGTATTCCTTGTTGTCTAAATACTCGTAACAAAAAAAAGTAAAATTTGGAAAGATGGCATTTAAATAAATCAACCTGCAAGAGCACACAAGAGAGGCATCTCCTGCAGATAAAACATGTCCATACATACTCATTTCCGTATGAACACCTGGAGATATCACACCTCACCAAAATGCACCCTCACCCAATCGAGGCAATCACCTCCAAAATCAGAACCCATCATGCACCACAGCTCGCTCCCAAATCAGAACCTCCAACATAAACGTTACTTTAGGGAAAAGTTAACCGCACTTAGCCCGCATACCATTTCAACTAGCGCAAAAATCCTGATGAACTATTGATCCACACTAAATCGGTAAAATAACTAGAAAATGATTAATAAAGCGAACACAACATCATCATCCAGAGCTCGCCCATCTCACCACGTCAACGAATCCAATCCACCACCAAATTTCTAATCCTCTCGCACACGAGCGCGCGCGCGGAGAGACAGAGAGAAGGGGGATGAAATGGCCGGATGTATTACCGGCGGGAGAGCTTGATGATGCGGGAGCGCTTGGCGAGGGAGACGTCGGCGACGCCGAGCACGGCGAGGATGCCGCACATGGTGGCCGCATTGCTGACGGCGAGGTCTCAGCGGTCGGCGTGGGACTAAGTTCGGCTGGCCCCAGGGTACGCCGTGGCCCACCCGGCATACCCTGTGGGTCCACCCTTGTTTAGACGGTTTGCATAGTTCAAGGAGTATTAGATGGTTTTGTAGTTCAGGGGGTAAATTAGATGCATCTCCAAAGTTTAAGGGAGTAAATTAGACTTATTCCTTTAAAGAATAAAAGTGTTGTAATAACTCTACTTTTTATTTGCTTAACAGACTTATATTGCGAAGCAATAATTCCACCCTGCACCACAAAATAGAGTAAGTACGTAGTGAGTTTCACATACCAACTAATTCATCTAAAAGCTTGAGGTATCGAGGAAGGGTGGGTAGTATACTTCAACACTCACTCCTCTCGTGTCTATTAGTTTGTTGGGGAAGGGTCCCCGCGCTACCTCAGGCCCACAACTATCTCAGGCATGGTCATACCAACCGAGGCTGATATCGGCAAGACTACCACTTCATTCAGGCATTCCAGCTGCTACCATACTTTTACGAGTACATGGCCTCCGACCACGGTGTCTTCGACCACAGCGTCCGACCACGGTGTCTTCGACCACGTCCGACCACGGCGTCCGACCACGGTGTCTCCGACCATAGCCTTCGACCACGGTGTCTCTGACCATGGCCTCCGACCACGGCCTTCGACCATGGTGTCTTCGATCACAGTCTCCGACCATGGCTCTCTGACCACGGTGTCTTGACCGCGGCTTCGTCTATGGCTTCGAGTCCTACTCGTACTCGAGCACACGGACCTCCTCCGTGATCAGACCACATCCGCTCGTGGGCGCTCGCCAAGGTCACTTGCCAACCTCTTCCATGGTCAGACCACATCCGCTCGTGGACCTCCTCCGTAAACTTCACTAAGGTCGCTCGTGGACCTCCTCCGTGGTTGGACCTTGTCCGCTCGCGGACCTCCTCCATGGTTGGACCTTGTCCGCTCACGGACCTCCTTCGTAGTCAGACCACGTCCGCTCGTGGTCGCTCGCCAAGGTCACTCGTGGACCTCCTCTATGGTCGGACCACCTCCGCTCGCGGACCTACTCTGTGGTCGGATCACGTCCGCTCATGGACCTCCCCCTCGGTCAGGCCTTCCTCCACATGCCAAGGCCGCCATGCCATGCGTCCTCCCGCATGGTGTTCGCTTGCGCACACCGAGGTTGTCGTCCATCAAGCCGTGACGCCTCGGATTCGTCACACGGTTGGACCGTATCTATCTCCAGACCTTCATCGCCTACCACACGGAGATCCTCCAGACTCCGTCCGTGCTAAATCCCTCCAGACTCTACCCTAGACTCCATTCGCGCCATAGGCCTCCCTTCGCAGACCTCCGGGCCGACTTCGGCCTTGGCCTCTGGACAACTCCACTCCCTGGGCCCTGCCTGGACTTTTTCGCTTCAACTTTCTGGTCCGCGAGGCATCATGCCTCCATCGCGTTTTTGCGGCACGGTTACCGGGGACACGAGGTGAGCTACATGTTGCGCCAACCCGCAGCAGCATAGGATCTTGCCAATCCCATGTCGCACTGCTTCACGTGATGTCCACACAGCCTCGCATCCTGAGTTGGCCTGCATGAGCATTGGTTCCTCAAAAGCATAAACTACGGGCTGTTCAGCAGGTGAAAGTCGAACGGATTTTCACTTTTGCTACAGTACCTAACTTTCAAACAGAGTATTTTCTCAATACGGGGTCTACAAGTTAAGCGTAGTACACGATAAAAGCCCAACATCTGTACCAGTCAAAATCGTAAGTGAGTATCAGTCTCTCCGTAATCTGTACCATAAATAGCTAAAATTTAAAAATTTTAGTCAAAAATCATAAACCGCAGCTAAAAGGAACACCCCCTGCATCTATCCGTGACCAGCAATGAACCACTGCCAATCCCCTCCGTTATTGACCAAGCGGCAGGAGAGCCATGTGCGCGCCTCCCCTGCTGGCCTCCTCTTTCTTCTCTCACATGGCGTCTCTGCTCTTTTATCTCCCTGGCCCCTCTCGTGGTGTGGCGCTCCTAGGCAGTTCGGTTCCACCATTTCCCCGTTCCTCGCGGCCCGGAGCCTCCGGTCGGTCCAACGATGCCCTCCGCTTCCTCTGCCGTCTCACCTCCCACTTTAACCCCGTCCTGCGCTCCTTCCGGGAGCGCAATACCCTCCAACTCCTCATCAAGTCCAGTTCGTCCGCCGAGCCTCGGATGGCCTCCAGACCGTCGTTGCCAGACCTGGCCGCCTCCGCGCCTCCCCAGCCGAGGCCATGCGCTGCGCTTAAGCTTGTCGCCCCGGGCATCTACCCCCGGCGCCGAGCATACGGGGTGCCTCCGCTTCGTCACCAGACCGGCCGACCATGGGGCTTAACATCGGCATCGCTCCGAGATCCTCACCGACCCGAGTACCGCCCAGACGCCGCCGCTCTGGGCTCCACCTCCCCAACTCGGGCCTTATCTGGGCTCAGCTCGTCTCTGCTTCGGCGCCCGGCTCACTCGCCTCCCTCGGCCAGTGGTGGAACCAGGATTTTACCAAAGGTATACCATACCAAAATTTTTAAATGCAATTCGGTAAATAATTATAAAATTTGCACCGTAATTTGATATACAGGCACTAAATAATAATAATGATGTTGTATACAATTTTGTAATGAGAGCCCCACCGAGTTTCACCAGGCCTAGACAAACCCATCTCTTGATTTAATCTACTCCCAGATTCAAGTTCACCACAATCAATGCTTTCTTGATATTCCCAAGCCTAGCATTTCGAAGCATGTCAGATACTTACAAAAAACTCCAACAATATTCAATAGGAGAGATACTTGAAAAAAAACTCACATCAATCATCATGATTCATGGATAGTATATAAAAGAAACCGAGTGTTATAGTCTACCACAAATCAGTAATAGAAAAGACGAACCTGCACTCTTGAATCAAGAACACAATCTACAGATAAAAGGACCCCTTTTTTCATTCTTTGGTGGTACATGTATAGCTAATACTATGGCAATAAAAGGTAAACCCAGGTTTCTTGATTCCGTATGCAAAACAAGAACACAACCTACAGATAAGAGAAGGAACATTTCCCCCCGTCTTTGGTGTCACATGCATGAATAATCCTATGGCAGTAAAAGGAAATCCCAGGTTTCTTTATTCCATACGTAAATTGGGTTTCCACTTCGGATCCGATCAGATCATGTTTCTTGAACCCAGATCCAGATCGCGTTTCTTGAACTCGGTTTCCACTCCACAACCGCGCGGTTTGACTTATTGGGTGGTATCATCGAGTTAGGTTCTTGATTCATCGGTATGTGGTAAACCGACACCACGGTGGATCCATTGGGGCGAGTTAGTACACGGAGGATTGGAGCTCCCGCCTCGGTCGAGGCAAGTGTTGGCGGCGGAGGCGGTGCTTCCCTACGTGCACTCGACGTTCCTCATCGCACCGATTCTTTGTGGTCGCGCCCAAGACGGCCTCGAGGTCGTCCTCCGCCTCACATCTTGACGGTTATGGGCGCCACCACCCGGCCTCCACTCGTTGAAGGAGTTACCGCCAAAGTGAGATGGGTGGGGTTCTGATTTTGGATCCGAGCTTGGGAGAGAAGAGGTTGGCGTGCGAACCGGATTGAGGCTAGGCGTCGGGCCTGTGGTATGCCGTGTCCCACCCGGCATACCCTGTGGGTCCGCCCCTGCCCTCGGCCCCTTGCAACACCAAGCTTCTCCGGCCTTCATGCCATGCCACTCCGTGGAAACTCTGCATCGCCATCCAGTGTTGCAATCTTTACAGCTGCTCCGGGAATTTACAATTACTTCTGACCGCTTCCGATCGGTTATGAGAGGCTATGACCACCTCTCGCTGCATTTCGACCGCGTTGCAGCCCCTCCGATCGCTTCGCCTTTGTGGTCGGAAACCTTCTGCCGAAGTTTTGACCACACTTCTCTGCCGCTGCGCTGCTCTTCCTGAGAGACCATGTGGTGGTCATCCCGTGTGTATGATGAGTAATTGACATCGGCTTAGGGAAGTTGAGTTTGAGTTAGTTGGTTCGGACCATGTCGTTGCGGGGTACAACAGGCTCGGTCGGACTTGGTCAAACCTGGTCAGTAGGATTAGGATGATTATTCTGATGATTTGACAGGTTTGAGATTAATATTGTGTCACTGATACTATTTATGCTTTCATGTGTCGAGCGGTGCTATGTGACGGTTTGCTTGTTTGTGTGGTTGCAGGACTTCGGAGCTAGGTCATGGTGAGGCGTGGGAGGACCGGGACTAGGCACAGGAGGTGTTGAGGTCCAGACGGTCGGAGACGTCGAGGATGATCAACGCTGCTGAGATGGTTGCGAGCCGGGAGATGAGGAACCGAAGCTGGAGCTGCCGAAGGTGGACACGACGGCGGCGTGGCGGGTGGACCGGACTAGACTCGGGGAGGAGTCGAGGTCCGACGGTCGAGATGGGTGCGGTCGTATGTGTGGAATGGTGGGACTAGACTCAGGGAGGAGTCGAGGTCCAGTCGGTCGGAGTCAGGTGCGGTCGTGTGTGGACGACAAGAAAGGAGGAAGCTTCCGGGAAGGAGCGTGAGGGGCAATTCGAGAAAATTGATTTAGGCTCGCGGAAGCGGATTCGGTTGGCGCTAATGAATAAAACGCAGAGTTGTTGTGAGTTAAATGGATAAAGCAAATGGGGAACCCGTTAGTGGAAGGCTATAAATAGAGAGGTTGTTCTCTAGAGCCACTTGAGGGTTTTTGTGCATTTGCTCTCCATTTTGTGTGTGTTCCTCCCAAGAAGCATGTGAGGCTCTTGGTGTTCTTGAGGATTGAGAGAGAGGATGGATTGAAAATCTTGTAATCTTTCTTGTTCTAATGTCCATGCGTATCGGGACTCTTTTGTTTTATTTTCTCTCCATGAATCCATTTGTGAAAACCCGTGTTGAGATGTGATGGCTTATTGCATTTCTCTGAGTTTTGCTTTGCATTTTCTTCAGCTCTTTCTTGTTTGGATTCCTCTGCTGGTTCTTTGGTGAGTGAAGATCTTGATGAAGTGTTGCAGATTTACTTTATCTCTGAGGTGGGAATTGATACTCAAAGTCTTTGGCTAATGTATTCCCGAGAGAAAGGAATCCATTCATCACCATTCTCTCAAATGTCCAGCACTTCTCTTTCTCTTTTGGGTTTGAATGCAAAGCAATATTGTGCTCAAGTGTGTGGCTTCTATAGATTATTTTGAGCTACAGTTCCTTCATTCTGAGACCACTTCCTAGCAGAAATCAATGGTCTTTTGTTTTCTTCCTCTACCCTTTATTGTCTATTTTTCTCTTCTAGTTTAGTCTCTCTGGTTAAGTCTGTTTATTTTTGGGCTTCTGTGTATTGACTGCTCGAGACTGTTTCTTGCCGAGTTTACTACTCACAGTCTCAGTCAGTTCTCGGTTCTTGGCAATCTGATGTCTCTTGTTCTGTCTTTCTGCAAATCTGTTTTTCTTTTTAAAGATCTTCTCCTTCTAAAGTTTGGTTGGCCATTCAGTTCCTATTTTCTGAGAAGCTCAGGTTTCGGTTGGTAGTCTCTGTGTTTTCTGTTTTCTTTTTAGTTTTTACTGTACCGACTTTTGTCAGTCAGTGTCTTTCTTTTTTCCTTTCAGTTTCTCTTTTCTGCTTCTTGTTGTTCCTATCTGCTTGCAGATTTTGTTTGCATCTGGAGCCTCTGTTTTCGGTGGGGACACAGCTGCAGCTTCGGCTGGCTGCTGTTTCAATCTTCGGCATCAACATTAGTGCTTGCTGTTCTTCTTCTGTTTTCAGCTGGCTGCACATTCTGTTTTCAGGAGCAAAGCAGATTTCTTTTGATAGTCCGACAGCTCACTCTTCTGTTAAACCTAGACAGTCAGTTTAGCCGAGTATTGCAGGTTTTAGCACTTGATTTTCCTTGGTAAAAATCTATATTCAAGTCTTTCTCTCAACTGGCTGTCAACGGCATTTTCTTTTTGCTCCCTCATCTTACTGCCAAAACTAATTCCTTGCTTCTGTCTTCGGTAGTATTTATTTGGTCCCTTTTTGTGTCTTATTTTTGGATGTACGAATTCTCGGGGGCGATTTTCAAGAGAATGACATTCACCCCCCTCTCTGTCGCCATTTCGATCTTACAATTGGTATCAGAGCCGGTTAGCTCTAATCCATAGATCTTAACCGGTCTCAAGAGCCATGGCGATGGACAAGTACTCAACCAAGCCGTCTGTTTTCGATGGCATCGATTACCCCTTCTGGAAGAGCCGAATGGAGACATACACCCAGGCCCAGGGGTATGCCATCTGGCGCAAGGTCAAGGTCCGATTTGTTGTTCCTGCCGATGAGAACATCAATGCCGGGAACATGGCTGATGTTGAGGCGAATGCTAAGGCAAGGAACATCATTATTCAGGGCTTGAGTCGTAGTGAGTTTGACCGCATCTCTCATCTTTCGTCCGCTTTCGATATCTGGGAGACCCTCGATGCATACCATGAAGGCACCACCTAGATTAAGACAGTGAGACAGAACCAGTTCAAGCGAGATTACAACAAGTTTGAAATGCTTGCTGGCGAGTCCCTTGATGAGTGCTTTGCGTGTTTCCACAAAATCTTGAGCAATCTCCGAGCCGTCGGTCTCACATACTCCGACTCGGACAACGCTCGTCAAATATTTGCTGCACTCGACCTTCGTGTCTGGGAGATGAAGGTGACTACCATCAAGGACACCACCGACCTCTCGACTTTGACGCTTGACGCGCTGTACTCGCGCCTCAAGACGCACGAGATCGATATTGTCTCTCGTAAGTCGAAGTCACAGTCGATGGCTCTAGTCACCGATCCTAGTTCGGCTTCTGGTTTTTCTGCCGATTCACTTTGTGGGTTCTCCTTAGCGCTCTCGTGACGAATCGATGATCGGTTAGAGCAGCTAGAGGATGAACAGATGGCCCTCCTAACTCGGAAGTTCTCCCATGCTTACAAGAGGAGGAGGGACGGAAAAAGAGGAGGACCCGTGATTTGCTTCGAGTGTGGTGGCCCCAACCACATCCGAGCAAACTGCCCCAAGCTGGGGAAGGGCAAAGGCGACTACGGCGGTTCTGGCAAGAACGACTACACCGACAAGAACCGCAACACGAAGCCCTCAGCACCTGTCCAAGGCAAGAAGAAGTTTCGCAACTTCGGGAAGGCCAAGAAGCTCTTCCACCGTGTCCTCGCAGCATTCGACGACCTCGACCTCAGTGAGGTGGAGGGATGGAGCGATGACGACGGGACGGGTGATCAAGACCCCAAGAGCGGCGACGACTTCTCCCAAGATGTGCTTCATGGCCCTCGAGGCTGAACCGAGCGACAGCGAGTGCATCTCGACTCGGACGAGGTATGCCCCACCTACGACCAGCTCAATCATGCTTTTCTTAAGCTAGGTGGTTTTCATGCTAGAGTTAGGGCTAGGTGTACTGAGTTAGAGAAGGAAGTAGATAGACTATCACGGGAGCTTACTTCACTTACATCTGCTCCCTCCCGTGATGATTGTGATACATGCTGTGCTCTGTTGGGTGACATAGAGAAACTAAGGACCTCGCATGATAGTGTGTCCTCCGAGCTTGATATTGTTAAGGTGGAGAATGTTAGTTTGCTTGCTGAGTTAGAGTTGAGTAGGATGGCTGTTACCCTACTAACTACTGATGAGACTACTTCTCCCACCTCATGTGAGGTTAAGGATATTTCTGCTAGAGGACCCTATGCCATGCTCCTTGATCTGCCCGAGTCTTGTGAAAATTGCAATAACTTGAAGATGAACTTAAAACGGGCAGATCATAAAATTTCCGAACTACAAGCTTTTTTACTTGAGCCGATTGATTCATGCTTGAACTGTCCTAAGTTAACTGCTGAATTTGAAGCTGTCTCCAAACAGTTTCAAGATATGATTGATCATGACAAAAAGTTGGCTCAGTTTGCTTCTAAGGACCCTGTTAGCTCACCATGCATTAATTGTAACAAACTAAAATCTGACTTGATTGCATTGGACGAGAAATGTGTGAAGCTAACAAAGGACCTTCTAGAGAAGCCACATTGTGCTTGTAATGTGATCGTGGAGGAGGGGGAGAAGCCCCAGGGTAAGGATGTGAAGGACCGAAATGCCGACAGAGGGGGGGTGAATGTCGTTCGTTTCAGAAACGCGCCCGAGAATTCGTATACAGACTTTTCAATTAGATGCAGAACGAAGCAACTCACAGAAGATTAATTCTGCTGAAAACTGGAACGCATGTGATACTGAAAAATTCAGCATAAATCAGAGACTAACCAGCAAAAAATTTAGCTGAAAATAACTCCGTCTGGATCGCATGCAGAGAGGAAGAAAATCAATACAAAAAGGAATAAAGGTGGCACTTAAGAACTAAGACTAAAATTCTTGCAAATGAACTAACGTGAGCACATACTGCAGACTTACGGCAGGAATTAACTGAAAACTGAGAGGCATCATCAGATGCTACACTGGCCAAAAATAAGGGAAATCAAGACCAAAGAGAAAAGCAAAAGAAGGATACTCGAGCAGGTAGAAAGAAGAACTGAAAAACACTTAATACTGGAGTTGGTCCCAACCGAAAGCAGTCAGCACTAAAGCAAACTGCCCAAAAGAACTCAAAGACTGCTGTCCTCAAGAAAACAAAAGTCACTGTTAACATCCGAAAGAAGCACAAGAAAGGACAATCAAGGCAAAGAAAAAAAAAACTGCTTCACTTGGTTTAGCCGAGTGGCTCTGCAGAAAATATAGAGATACAACACACAACTGGAAACAAGGAAGTATCCAAATGTTTGCTGTTTTTCTTTTGATCACAACAGGGAGAACTTCTCAACAAGAAAATACAAACTGAAAGGAGGAAAGCCGCTGAGAATCAAAGAGGCACAGACTGCAAAAGATAAAGATAGAAACTGCAGGCAGATAGAAAAAGAAAATAAAAGCTAGCTGTCTTTTTCCAATCTGAAAGAAGGGCATGTTTTCAGTTCACCCTCGGCAGCAGCACTTCTCAGCACAAGAGATCAAGAAAAATAAACGTGCTCTTCCTTCCCAAAAAGAGACTCTAGAAACTGAGTAAGCTGCAAACAAACAGGAAACTAAGAGATTCAACACATGAATTCTTGAAAGTACTACAGAGACATGAGTGAAAATATATAAGCGAAAGATCATATCTAGTTCATGCCATCTCTCATAGAGATCAACTCAAGAAGAGCAAAGGAATAAGAACAAACTCCCTACAATGAGTCCCCATACGCATGGACATTAGAACAAGAAGGATTACAAGACTCTCAATCCTCAAGAACACCAAGAGCCTCACATGCTTCTTGGGAGGAACACAACACACACAAAGAAATGAGCTCTCAAAACCCTTGAAATCCTTTGTGATCCTCAAAGGGGTATGCAGCCCCTCATCTCTATTTATAGCCCTTGGCTAACGGGTCTCCAACCCGTTACGCCGGCTAAACCCTAACGGAGCCGTCTTCCGCCATGCACCTTGCGAAATTCCCGTTTCGCCCTCCCGCACCTTCCGGAAGCTTCGCGCTCCTTGCCTCGCACGCCTCGCAACCACCTCGAGTCCACGTCGTCTTCGACACATCCGACCGTTCTGACCTCAGCGCCACCTGCGCCTAGTCCGGTCCACCGTGTCTCGCCACGACTCCGCCTCGACATCCTGCAATCACACAGACAAGAAACACATCAAATAGCACCGCTCGATACATGAAAGCGTAAATAGAGATCAAACCTGTCGAGTCATCAGAATATGCAACCTAAACCCATACGACTAGGTTTGACCGAGTCCGACCGAGCCCGTTACGCCACGCAACGTCTAGGTCCGAACCAACCGACTCAAACTCGATTTTTCCTAAACCGATGTCAATTACTCATCATACACAATGGGATGACCTCCACATGGTCTCTCAGGATGAGACGCCTAGAGACGCGAACCAACCTGCTAGTAGTAGGAGACTGTCCCCGCAGAGTCGGCTGTGCGTGCACAAGCCATTCTTTCCTCTACTGTTGGTTCTTCTTCTGCTCCCTTACCTTCTGCTGTCTCTTCTCCTTCCCCTTGCTCCTCTTGTACATCTCTCTTTCAGGGGTCTAGTACCTTATGAACACTCTTGAAAGATTCGTTGGAGGCAAGAAAAAGCTAAATCTAGACAAATCCAAGATTTGCAAGTTTAATCAAGGTCTAGGATATGATTACTTAGATAATGTGAGGAAGCATCCACCTGCCGTGCTCAGACCCGTAGCCGCAGGTGTGATCGAGGTCAAACCCAGGACCGAGAAAGTTCAATTCAAATCAGCGGGCTTTGTCCAAGGGATTTCTGACAGCAAGGTGAGTTCACCTGTAGCCGGCCTCTCGGCGAAGCCTCATCATGCTACTTCTACCTCTCAGAAGGTGAAGTATCATTGCACCTTCTGTCAGAAGGATGGACACTTGGTTGACCGATGCTTCAGGCGCGCCAAGATCGCAGAGACCGTGTTACTGACTCTTAAGCGTATTGTGGTCGACCCTGCACCTTGAGTGCACCTAAGACCAATACGAGTTCTAGGCTTGCTACTTTTGGTGGATTTGGGCAGCATCGAGGACTTAGTTCTTCCGAGTTTTCTGGTTTTCGTCCTCATGCTCCCTTCAGTCGTGACTTCCGCCGTCCTGAGGGTAGATCTCATTTCCCCTGTCGAGATGGCTACCCGCGGCGAGATCAGCGTGTTGCCGGTGCTCCGACTCGCTCTCCCGTAGCAGTCGGACCTAGCAACAGCTTCAGGTCTGCTCACAGACCTTCTGCTTCTTTGAGCGACGGAGAGCATAGGGTAGTTAGAGGTCAGTCGTGTGTGACTACTTCTTCTGCTCGACGTGTGACTCAGTATTGGGTTCCAAAATCTATTTTGATTTATCCCAGTACTGAGACTTTGCTCCCTTGTTGACTCAGGCTCGCCGGGCAGGGAAGGGAGAGGTTTGCTTGTAGACTTCGGTTGTTCTCGACACATGACCGGAGACTCCCGTTGGTTCTCTTCCCAAGCCCGAGCTTCAGGTGATGAGACTATCACCTTTGGAGACTTTTCGTCTGGACACGTCATCGCCAAAGGGACTGTGTGCGTTAATGATTCATTTGTTTTAAAAGATGTTGCCTTGGTGAGTAAGCTGCATTACAATTTGCTTTCGGTTTCTCAGCTTACCAATGACAGTTTCGACGTAAGCTTTAAGAAAAACGCCTGCAAAATTGTTGATTCTTCGTGTAGTCCGGTTTATGGATTTCGTTATGGGAGGTTCTTTCGTGCTGATTTTATTGAGTCTTCTGGTGATCCTCTCCGGTATTTGGTTGCTTCTGAGTCCCGCGACCGTACCTTCTGGCATAGGAGACTTGGTCATATTGGATTTGACCATTTGACCCGAGTTAGCGGCCATGATCTCATTCGTGGTCTGCCGAAACTCAAGATGGTCAAAGATCTTGTTTGTGATCCATGCCGGCACGGCAAGATGGTTGCCGCTTCTCACCCTCCGGTCACAGTGACTATGACCGATGCACCGGACACTGCCCACATGGACACTATCGGACCACTCGAGTGCGATCTGCAGGAGGGAAGTGGTATGTCCTTGTCGTGGTCGATGACTTCTCGAGGTATTCTTGGGTGTTTTTCTTAGCCTCGAAGGATGAGACGTTTACACATTTCCGAGGTCTTTTTAGTAGGCTTTCTGTTGAGCTTCCAGGTGCCTTACGAGCGATCCGCAGTGACAATGGCACGGAGTTCAAGAATTCCTACTTCGAGAGGTTCTGTGGTGAGACAGGTGTAGAGCACCAGTTCTCTTCTCCGCACGTCCCACAGCAGAATGGCGTCGTGGAGAGGAAGAATCGTACCTTGGTCGAGATGGCCAGGACGATGCTCGATGAATACTCTACACCGCGGAAGTTTTGGGCTGAGGCTATAGCTACCGCGTGCCATGTTTCAAATCGAGTTTTTCTCAGGGCACACTTGCATCGCACTTCTTATGAGTTGAGATATGGGCGGAAGCCCAGTATATCTCATTTTCGTGTGTTTGGATCCAAGTGCTTTATCTTGAAGTCAGGAAACCTAGATAAGTTCGAGTCACGTTCTTGTGATGGGATCTTTCTAGGCTACTCGACTTCTTCGCGGGCTTATAGGGTCTGGAACTGCGAGTCTAGCAAAATGGTAGAGACCTGTGAGGTGACCTTCGACGAGGCCAGTCCGGGGACTAGGCTCGATATCTCAGGTTCTTTAGAGCAGTCCGAGACCATCTTTGTGGATGATGAGGACGTTGGAGACGAGGGTTGTCTACCCGATCCAGTCCCTCATCCACCCCTTGAGGTGCCATCTTCCACCGCACCTCAAGGCTATCAGCCCATGCCTTCTGCCTCCTCTGGAGCTAGTGGCTCTGTTCCTACCTCGTTAGCTTACGAGGTAGAGGCCACTTCTTCATCTCATCCTGGTCCTCCTAGACATATCCAGAAAGCTCATCCTTCTGAGCAGATGATTGGAGACCTCTTTGAGCGAGTCACACGCTCAAAGTCTGGCATGTCACTCTTCTATCTCCACCCTGCTTTCGTTGCCTCATTTGAGCCCAAGGACGTTTCTCATGCTCTATCTGACGAGTCTTGGGTAAATGCCATGCATGAGGAGTTAGAGAATTTCGGGAGAAACAAGGTCTGGTTGCTTGTTGAGCCCCCACAAGGTCACAATATCATTGGTACTAAGTGGGTGTTTAAGAACAAGCAAAGTGAGGATGGTGTGGTTATTCGAAACAAGGCTAGACTGGTATCTCAGGGGTTCTCCCAGGTTGAGGGACTAGATTTCGAGGAGACCTTTACCCCTGTAGCTAGACTTGAGGCCATTAGAATTCTGCTTGCTTTCGCAGCTTCTAAGGGTTTTAGGCTTTACCAGATGGACGTCAAAAGTACCTTCCTCAATGGCCTTATTGAGGAAGAAGTCTATGTGAGACAGCCTCCTGGTTTCGAAAACCCCAAACACCCAAACCATGTCTACAAGCTCTCCAAAGCGTTGTATGGACTTAAGCATGCCCCAGAGCTTGGTATGAGAGGTTTAAGTCCTATCTGTTGAGTCATGGTTTCGAAATGGGTAAAGCAGACAAGACCTTGTTCATCCGCCGGCATGGCAATGATCTTCGTCGTCAGATTTATGTTGATGACATCATCTTTGGCGGATCCTCGCATGCCTCGCTTCCCGTTTTCGATGTCATGAGCTCGGAGTTTGAGATGAGCATGATGGGCGAGTTGAGTTTTTTCCTTGGCTTCCAAATTAAGCAGACTCGGGAGGGTACCTTGTTGCATCAAGGCAAGTACACTCGAGACCTACTGAGACGCTTCGATATGAGTGATGGTAAGCTCGTGTCAACTCCGATGGCTTCTGACTTCTCTTGACCCAGATGAGGATGGCGAATCAGTTGATCAGAAGGAGTATCGCAGCATGATTGGCTCCCTCTTGTACCTCATTGCCTCGAGACCGGACATACACTTCTCTGTGTGTCTTTGTGCCCGGTTTCAGGCCTCTCCTCGCGTATCTCACCGCCAGGCGGTGAAGCGTATCTTTCGGTACCTTCGAGCTACCATTGACTATGGTATCGGTACTCTTCCTCTTCTTATCTTTCCTTGAGAGCCTATTCGGATGCGCACTTTCTTGGTCAGAGGATAGATAGGAAGAGCACTTTGGGCACCTGCCAATTCATTGGCACTTCTCTCGTTCTCGGTCCTCTTGGAAGCAAGTGCGGTGTTGCTGACCCACCGCAGAGGTCGAGTACGTTGTCGCCGCCATTCTGTTGCAGCCTGTACTTTGGATGGCGTCGACCTTGCGGGACTTTGGGTTAGCTATAGGCGGTGTTCCACTCTTTTGTGATAACACTTCGCAATCAACATTGCTAAGAACCCGTGCAACATTCTCGGACCAAGCATATTGATATTCGCTATCACTTCCTTAGAGACCATGTAGAGAAGGGTGACATCATGCTCCGCCAGGAGAGTGACCACCAGTTGGTGACATTTTCACCAAGCCTTTGGATAGCTCGAGGTTTTCAGCTCTACGGGGAGAGCTTGGGGTAGTTTGTCCTTATGGACTGTTGTGAGGGGGGAGCTTGGACTTTACTGCTTTACTATATTGATTATGCTTCGTCTCATTTCATTGCATTGCATTTGCGGGTGCATTGGGGTTAGTCTTTCCAAAGATAGGTTAGAGTGGTTTTCTTGCCGAGATGCTTAGACTTCTTACTCTTATCTTGTGCTTTCAAGATGCTGTATATTAGCTGTTTCTTATCTCACTAGGTTGTGCTCACTCACTTCTTGTAGGCTCTAGCGAGGGTTGGGCCACCCTCGGATAGACAGGGTACGTGTTTGCTCTCTAGTGTGTGTTTTCCCGTCAGCTGATAGTCCTGGAGTCATATGGGGTAGATGAGAGTTAGTCTGAGCCATAGTATCTTCTATATCTTATCTATACTTTAAGGACTGCCTTCTTTGGTTTCTTTGCCAGCTTCTCGTTCCTATTGCTTTGGTTAAAGGGGAGTTCATTTGGGAGCTTCTGGAGCTTAATATTGACATAACTCAACTTGAACTAAAAGTTGCATCACATGTTGAGGGGGAGCTGGATTTTCTGCATGTCATTCTGCATTGTAACTACATTTGAGCCTTGATTATTATCCTGTTATGACATGCTTACAATGCTTTACACCCTGCCATGACTTATGCTTATTTGCTACATTTATCATGACTTTATATGTGTAGACTAGCTTTTGCCATGATAAGTTAATTAAACTTGCTCAATTTGGACTAAAACTTGTCATGTTAGCACTCGAGACTAGTTTTTCTTCAGCTATCCTTTTATGATCCATGCTATGTCAAATAGGCTGAGTTGAGCGTTGAATCTCTATTGAGCCTTAGATTGAGCTGTTTTAGTCTCTTGATGATGCATAGGCTAGTACAATCGTTTAAAAAGCAAAAAGATCTCTTTTGTGCGAAAAAACTGATCTCACCAATTCTTTCTCATGAGACGGCTTGTCATTGCACTAGGCATGAACTCAGGGGGAGTTTTGGATGACCAAGATCATTTCCTTAAGCTTTTCGCTTGGAATGATCGCATAAGACTTGAGATCTAGCACAAGACTTAACAAAAATCTGGTTGGACACGACCATAAGTTTCAAAAGAAAAATATGTCATTTGTGCTCAATTTGCTTAAGTTACAACAGAACCAAGTACTTGCTCGGTGGAGGAGGCTCGGCGGACGCCATATGCCTAGTGACTATGTCGTCCGCATGCCGAGCGATGCCCAGATGCCATACCAATATAGCGACGACACGGCGACGCTATAACAACCATGATCATATTAAAAAAAATGCTACTATTGTGCCTTATGAATGCGAAACCAACTTACCAGTGGCCTCTCATCAACGGGAACTATACATCTTTGTGCTAATTTAGACCTAAGGCAATACTCAGTGATGAGATGAAATTGCTGAGCACAGTTCATTGCTCTGACCAGGCCTTCGTTGTTCCATCTCCGGTTGGGATTAGGTCTCAATTCTTTTCATTACCTACCTGAATCATGGAATACCCATTTAGGTATCGATCTATGTCTGAACTAAAATCTTCCTCTTGTCTTTATTTGCCATAGTAGATCGGTTCACATTATTGGTTTTACGTGGGTATTTTCTGCATGGACTGCCACCTTGTTGTATCTCATTAGTGTTGTCATTGATTACGAATCTACGCATTTGAAGATTCTTATATATATATATATGTACATACGTGAATGCCCAACAACCTCATGCATCGTTTGCATTGTTCTTGTTATGGCATACTGCTGCACGCACCTAGGCTTAGGATAGGTTTGTCTCTGTAGTTAGTTCAGGATCAATTTGTAATTGGCTTAGGGATAAATATGATTTATGCCTATTGTTATTAAGTGATGCATGGATGTGCAAGATGTATAAACTATAAATATCTAATTAAATGTGTTATTCTGCTAATCATCATGATTCATGGCTTAGGAAATATGGCAGAACATGAATAAGAAACATGGCATATAAGTACTCTTTTGAGGAGAGTATTATTCTTTAAGCTCTGAGCTCTCTTTCTCTGTAAGATGGAGCGATTGGTCATAGGATAGTCATACTTATCAATTTACCTTTATGCTGCTTAATTAGGGAATTACTGACAGATTTTGCCTCTACAGATTTTCACCCCCTGTTGACTAATTCTTTCAGAGGCTATATTTGCCAAGTGGCACGTATTTGAGAAATATACTCTGCAAAGCACATTACCATTTTTTAGGTAACATCGTATGTATAAGCTTTGATGTTTTCCATTTGTATTGCATATCTGGTGCGCAAATTGTTATGAGTGCGATAATGTAGTTTTGTCGATATTTCACAGCTTTCCTTTACGTATTCTACATACTGCCTTTACAATAGTATTTAGTTTTGGTGATGTGTACCAGTGCTCTCTACTTCTAACAGAATAGGGAGAGTTAGTTCTGCCTTTGCTAGAATGCTAGATTTCGTCGTCTGCATGTCCTTTCTCAGAGAGCATCGATTTCAGGATTTGTTACGCCCATTCCAAACATGATTAAAAAAAATCCTATTGCAAGCATGATTTATGTATGTCCTTTTTATAACTAATGCAGGTAGGATTTATTTTCTTCTTTCCTGCTTGAACAAACTGTAGGATTTGTTTTCAGCAAACTTGGTGATAGCACTCTATTTATTTCAGTTAATTTTCCTTTTATTTTGTCCTAAGGACATATCGCCATTGTTTTTGTATTCTCATCATAGTATCCAATCTCTTGCTGTGTTTTTTTTATGTTGACCAGTGCTTCTTCTATTCATTGTTTATTGGACATCGAAATTCAGTATGCTGATCTGGTATAGATAACCGATGATAAACGTGGACCTAACGCAATAAGCTGGACGGCCCACTCCACAAGCATAGGCCCATCATCACTACTATTATAAAAAAACGAGTTGGTGATTGTACGTCCATTCTTCTCTAACTACTCTATTTTCTTAACTTATCATCATTCTCCACTTTTCAACCGATCAAAGTAACTTTCTTCTATAGCACGATTATCTATATATTCAATAAATTCTGTTGTAACGCACAGGTACGTAACTAGTATATACGAATACACAGGACCTCACGTTGCGCTCGCCACAGCCGAACAAAGCGTTCCCTACGTTTACCATCATATGCATACACACGTCGTTCCGATGAATGATCCTACCCAGCACGGCGCGGCTTCCCTTTCTAGTGTATCATCATGCCGGGAGCAAAGCTTGTGGCGTTGTTCATTTCTGAATGATCATTCGTTGGATCATCTTCCCTCGTCCCTGCTCCCCGTGCATGGGACCCCGTCATCCTCGTAGCCAGGTAGGTAATCGTGAATTCACGCTTCGTTTCCTGGAGAAATGGAAAACCGTATCCATCCGACGCCATGTATTCTTCCTGGAGAAGTGAAATCACGCTTAGTTTTTGGTTTTCGATGTCCCCCGGGTATTTGTTCATGTCCCCGTTTGGAGCACAGTATTTTTTTTTAAAAAAAATAGGAATTTCACTTCTCACAGAAATCGGGAAAAATCCTCCCTTTCCAGAACGGGGCCTTAGATCTGAAGTCCTCTGCAGTATCCATCGGCGCGATGAAATCAGCCGAGTCCAAGTGTGCAACGGCGGCTGGGCAGCACGGAGCGGATGGCCGGCGCGGGCTGTTTTTGCTGGTTATTTGTTGGGCACACGGATGGAGATTCCGCCATGCCGGCCCAGGTCGTGTAGACAGCCGGCCGAGCAGCTATGCGATGCCTCAGGGCTGTTCATTTTCTTCGAAGCTGATAGCTTTTAGTTTTTACTACAGTACCTAACTTTTAAATAAAATATTTTCTTAAAACGAAGTCTACAAATTAAACGGTATACACGTTAAAAGTCCAATATCTATACCATCTAAAATCACAAGTAAAAATCTCTCTCTGTAATCTGTACCGTAAGCAGCCAAAATTCAAAAATTTCAACCAAGAACCATAAACCGCAGCTGTTGCCAAACAAACCCTCAGTCCTTCGCGACCACCTGCAAGTTCAAGTGTCAAGCTCCTAATATCTTCCTTTTCAATTGTCAAGCTCCTAATATCTTCCTTTCTCCTAACATTCGGCCTTTCGCTGCCAAAAAAATCGGCGTCCTACTGTGTGGTCGCCTTCGATTCAAGTGGTAATTCGTCCTACGTACCAGTGAAAGATTAAGATGCAACTCACCTCGCAGCTACTTTATTAGTGATATAAGTCGCGAACAGTTGCAGTCAATACATAGCATGTCACTAAGCAGCGAGGTTTCAGCAGAGCGAGCTTCATCTGGAAGATCCGCCGTTAACAAGTATGTTTGCAAGTTTTATAAGCATTGATGGTAGGGATAACGACAAGACGCCAATAAATTTGTTTTGGTCCGCAAAACAAGATGCACCCCGAAACGTTCTCCAAAGTAGCACAGCTATTTCTGCTCCAGGCAGGATTTAGCTTGTTTCTCGCACCTCATACTGGTGGCAAATTCTCAACGGGGTGTCCTTGGAAACTGGCCTTTCCTCCGACCAAAGCTCCATGTTCAAATCACCGGTTCCCCAGTGCACCAAACATTTGCTAACATGGGTGGGATCAAAACGATTTACCAAACTCAGCCCTGCACACTTGTCCACTAGCATCCATTCCCCTGAGTTTGCCAGAAGATGAAAAATAAAGTATAAGAACTAATAGAAATGTCTACGAAAGGCAATAAATCTCAAAACGTCAAAAAGATAAATTTACCATTGGGCCGGAGGTCTCCTTCTAATGTTACTTCAACAGACTCTGGGGTGATCTCTTGCTTTGAACCATTGATGGCCGTAAAAGCAACCACCACCTCGGTTGGGTTTAGAAGCGTGAAAGTTGGATGAACTCGCAAACAGACCAACCTTCAGTGGAAAAACATACTTCAACGTGTCAAGTTATTCTTGTGCTTCAAATAATCAGTTATGATCAATAATTGGAAATTAGCTTGAAAACAATATCAACTCCTGTAGCTTAAATTGCTGAATAGTAGGCCCAAGCAGGGGGAAAATCTAAAATGGAAAACCTACGACGATATAATAGAATCTTAACAGTTTACTTTCCTCATTTCCTGGAATGAGTACAATACGTGGAAGCATTCAAGCAAGTGTGTTGTGTTCAAATTACATCAGTTGCGGAGTTGCACAATTCCTAATTAAGGATTTACCAAATTAAATTTCTGAATAAAAATTAGGACTCACCTCGAAAATCCACCAGAACCAGCTCCAACACTTCTTGCTTGAATGCTAGAGTCAATCTGGAGAATCTTTGGGTTGTCTTTCAAAATGGATATATGGCGCTGAAGAACCAGACCACCCCCAATATCTCCTTCCAAACAAATAGATTCTTCCTCTCCTGATTGCTCAAGATACCTCCTGTACTTTTCTAGTAACAGTCATTTTTTGGCCAAAACTGGAACTAGGTGACAAACTGTTCACCGACAGGCCAAAAAACATCAAGCAAAAATGAAAAATCAGTCCGCAATGATGGTTTATCTTACCTAACGACTTTGTACTCTTCTGTGCAACCAGCAGACCTATATTCAGTCCCACTGTATTCTTCATAACCATTGATTTCAATCCTGCTGTGAAGCCACTGGGAATCTGCAGAGATCAAGTATAAATGATACTTAAGCTAATAAGAAAATAGTTTTTGGATCTATTTACAATTCATTCACAATCATCAAGGAGATACAAGCAATGCATCCACATTACTCAAATTTTAAAGCATCACAGGACAACTTTAATATTTACCCTTTTTTTCACTCACATGGACCAGCTGATCAACAACAATTCAAGGCAATCTCTATTTCTCAAATAGCATATCCTATTAGTACACAGAGATTACTAAACTAATGGGGGTCCATTAATCATATATCAAAGATGAAGCATACCAGAAGGAAGATGTGTCATCGAGATAATACGACCACCAATCCATGGTACAACCTTCAGCAACCAGTCCCCACTCTTCAAATCAACAGGTGTTTTCAAGAGCTCAGCACCTTCCTGTCCTGATGGCTCGTCTATACCAGGTACAGGCTGAATCATCTCTGTACAACCATCACAAGATACCAATATAAGCCGAGTTAAGACAATTAAAACTACAGTAACAGAAAGCACTTCCAGATCTAAAATATTAGAACCATAGCAAAGCAGTTGGATAGATACCCAAACGTTTCTGGTGCTCAAGTTCACTTGTTGCAACTAAGCTGGACACTTCAGACTCGGAAGGCATTGTAAGATGTACTTCTTCGCCATCAACACCACGTGAACTTATCTGAGTTCACCAAAATAATAATTAAAACAGGTACATTCAAGACCTGCTTATGTCTTGATGTGACAAAGACAGGAAACCCATAGACGTACCATAGCACCTCCACCAAGTAATATACTTATGTTTAAGTTACGCTTTGGTCTCTTCCAGGATCCTTCAGTTTTCAGAACTTTCACAGAAACCACTGATGAGTGGTGTTCAGCAACATAATATGTCAAAAGAAAGTTCCCCTGTATGAACCCATATCCATCCCCGGCATCTTCAAAGAGGACACCTTCAGCTTTACCTGTAAAACCAGTCAGTCATGGTGCAGAACAGAACATATGCACACAGTATGACATAATGTTTTAAATCATAG
This sequence comes from Bonia amplexicaulis, assembly GCA_036346245.1. Classification (NCBI taxonomy): domain Eukaryota; kingdom Viridiplantae; phylum Streptophyta; class Magnoliopsida; order Poales; family Poaceae; genus Bonia; species Bonia amplexicaulis. The sequence continues at coordinate 14,382,459 of CM070755.1, read as the reverse complement.
CTTGAACAGAGAAAATAAGGTTAACTAATGCAGCAAAACATGAGATAAAATGGAAATACAGATTAATTTGTTGGGAGTGAAGATTTTTATCTTATCCATTCAAACACATATGAGCACTTACAGATTACTGAAAGTAACTAAGATCAGCTTCACAAAGGTGAAAAGGAGGTTTGTCTGTGAATTGCATCTCAACATAACCAATCTCCCGACCAAGGTTCCAAAACCCGGAACCGGAAAAAATCCCAGCCGGCGGCTGGTTACCAGGAAAACCGGCAAAAACCCAGTCACAATTTAAAAATCAACTTTTGAATTTTGGGGTGTTTTGAAACCGGTAACCGGAAAAACCAGCCAGTAACCGGAAAAACAGGAAAAAACCGGCCAAAATTCAAAAATTGATACCGGACGGTTTTTTTGGTTACCGGTCTCCACCGGTAAAAACCGTAACCCGCTGTTACCGGCTGGTAACCGCCGGGATTTTGAACCATGCTCCCGACACACCACAAATCACAAAGCCAAGTTATTCAAGGCAGAAGTTAAAGGAACTTAAAGAGAAGGGTGCGTACCATTTTCATCCAGTGCAATAATTAGTGACAAATCATCCTCCAAACTTGCTTCACAAACATGTTTAATGGGAAGTCCTACAGGAAGTATTGCTCCACCCCGTAAATACAGCACTGGCAAATCCTATATAATTATTCATTCATAAATAAAAATTAGTTCCAGAATAACATTCAAGACAGCATAATAAAAGTTTATCAACCAACTTACAGGGTGTGAATCCCCAAAATCAAAAGGCAACCAAATGCCCTTTGGCAACTTATGTGCGCATTCATGAGCTCCTTTATTGGGTAAAGTGCTGCGAAAAGACCGGAACGATTGTAAGTCACACCAAAGCATACACAAAAATGGAAAAAAAACCATTATTTGGCTACTTAATTAGCTATATATAATAGATGGCAGAAAATTGAGCATTGTTCAGTCGAAAATGATAAATCAGCTAACACACACGCTTGCACAAACAACATGCAAGCACATACACACAAGCAAACCAGGATTAGATATCATGGTTTCCAAGAGAACAAAGTAAAAAAGAATGTTGTGAGGCCATTGATGTGAAACCATTACCTTGCACAGACTAAAAGTGGTCCCAGGAGAAAAGAAGTCTCAAGTTTCCTCAATTCTGGATCTTGCGGATCTATACAGAGAGCAAGGAATGAGATTTCCTATAAAATAATAAAATGTATCGTATTCTGCTATCTCCCCACCTATGGGATAGTCCAAGTAAGGAAGAATACAAATATTTTCAATAACTAGATTCAAATCATATATTTCAATAACTCTCATCTGTTGAGAAGGTGGTAATTATAGGTTTCCTATAGGAATCGCACTATTTCTTGCCAAATTCCTTTGAAAGTCCTGCGTTCCAAACATGTCCATATCATAGAAGTGCAATAATTTATCCTTATTTTATAGACACACATCAAGGACAAAAAAAAAAGAAAGGATTTGCTATTCCTAAAAGCTATGAGTGTCTGAGTCAACTTAAGACTATGGGACTCCTCCACTTTGATACATTAGTGAATGGTAAGGCAATCATTATTACCAGCAAAGAAAACTGGAGCAGCAACTGGAGTGCCCTTAGTATGCGAAAGGTAAAACAGAGTGTAGATGTGTGACAGTAGCCGATACCGCCTTAGTAATGCAAGCCGACAAACTTCCTCGCACTGAAATATGCATTCACTGTTAGAAACAGCCAGTGCTATCAACACGAATACTAAACATATAAGCTCTACTATTACAATATGTCCAACTTCAGTTTTGGTTGTCAGTTACTGTAAAGAAGACCTGTTCAAACAATGGGACAGGTGGATAGAGTTTTGCCCCAACATCAAAATATACAACCAGTTGTCAAAAGTCAGGAATAGTTCGTAGTTGGACAGAGTTTACTTGCATCACGGACAATTGGAGGAAGCCATCAGTTCACCGCTGGCAGTTGACCACGGAGCTATCAGAAGGGTGTTTTAGGAATAACAAGATAGAAATAGAAATTTCTGTGTGCTTATATATTTTTTTTCTGATTTTATTAGCAACCAAGTATTGATTTATATATTACTTTTTGGCAATGTTCAAAAAATCGGATTAAGGTGGCGATTAATCGGTGCGTAGGCGCTAGTCGGCAGGTGGTCGCCACGGTTTCAAGGAAATCAGTGACCTAGGCAGGGAGGCCACCTAGGTGGTCAAAGTCAGTCCTAGGCGGCCTAGGCAGAGGTAGTCGGGGCAGTTCAAGGTGGTGCAAAGGCAAGAGGAGGAGGGTATAAAAGGTGCTCGGGATAGGGATTTGAGGTGGGCACCTGTAGAGTAGGAGCCTGGGATGTGGAGTCTCCCGCCGCCACCGGTCGAATCGGCCTCCCCTCCGCCGAATCCTCCTACTCGAAACGATTGCCCCAGCATCCAGATTTCGCCTTCCCCGCCGTCGATTCGACCTCTGCCGGTGTCACTTGCCTCTCTAGCCATCGATTCAGCCTCTGCTGGTGCCAGCCACTCCCGCAGCACGAAGTACCGCCGCTCAACGCCCTGCTCTGCATCCCCCTCCCCTCACTTATGCTCTACTTATGCATGCCTGCTTATGCTGTTGCTCTGCTCCTTTGCTTAGTGCTTATGCTATTGCCTCTCACTCTCTCAGTGTTCTGCGCCTCTGCTATGGCTTATGCTGTTGCTTATGCTAGTTAGTTAGTACTTAGTTGTCACGGACACGGATCAAAGAGCGGAGATGATAATCGTGGAAGACTAGAGGTCGGCTGCCAGGGCCCTTCCGGCGACCTGGGGGAGCCATGATAGTTGCCGTTGTAGCAGAGTTGGCGCAGGGAAAAGGGCACCGAAGAGGGGATAGGAAGAGAAGCACAAAGGGGAGATAAGAGATTAATTCTTTTATGCCCTTCGTAACAGCTGAGAGACTTCTATTTAAAAGTATTACAAAAGGAGCAATTACAAACGGACTCTAACTTAACATATCTAACCGGACAGGCTAATTCTGTCCGAACTCAAACTCAAGATTCCTAATGCGTATGCTCCCGAAAAGAGAAAGGAGACTGATCGAGACCAGCCTCTGCGCGCTGTAGCGGGTCAAGCTATTGTCGCCGTTGCCACCGAGTCATCCCCATTCGGAGCCGGTGCCAACTGATCCAGCGCTTGCTGTTTACGCCTGGTATACGTGAGCCCCCACATGACATTAGTACTTTAGTAGTAACTAGTTACTAGTTAGTAATTACTAGTAGTTAGTTACTACTTACTAATATAGTAATAGTAATACTAGTTACTGGTACTGCTGCTACTTACTACTAGTTACTCTTGCAGTTTACATGTTGCATACACTTTGCCTTGCTGCTGCCTGCTGCCTGCACTGTTCCTAGTCGGTCGCCTAGGTGGCGCCTAGAGGGCCTAGGCGCTAGTCAGCCCCCTACCGTCCGACTAGCACCTAGCGATAACCTTGCTTTTTGGTGAAAAAAATAAAATGTCTAAAAATATTACTCCCTCCAGTCACTCAAGAGTTTTTTTTTATGTTTTGGACATGAATACGGTCCCCAAAATGCAACTTTGACCATTGATTTCTAGGGTATTGTATTTTATAAAACCTAATAATATTATAATATTATGAAAGTGTTTTTTGAGGCAAATCTACACATCATTTTCACATGTCCAATCTAAATATTCATAGAGATACTTAGCCCAAGTTTATAAAGTTTTGACTGCACGTGTCCCAAAACATCACTCATTTGCGCTGGAGGGAGTATTTATTCCCATGGCAGTTAGGCTGGGCCCAAAACTTCTGTGGCTCAAAAGCCAGATGCAAGCCTAATCAAGTTTCTGCATATTAAGTACGGCCAGCCATATGTGCAAAGGCTAACTCGATCAGGGAGTTGGCCAATTAGTACAATGCCAGTTCTATCTGTTAGTTGCATATCTATCTCACTGTTAGCAGAGTAGGCTCATATCTTATCTAGTTAGTTGCATATCTTATCTAGTCAGGGGCATATCGTTCCATTAATCTAGAATGTTAGGTACTCTTCTATTTAAAAGAGACTTCAATCTGTTGAGTACACTAAGTAAAGAATAAACAAAGTTATTCCTAGTCTCCCTCTGTTCTTCAAGCAGGCCTCCGAGCGTTGGTGGCCAGCATGGGAGAAGAGCTCCCAGCTGGCTGATCAAGGGCAACGCCCTACCCTCGGTCCTCAGACCCTTACCCAACCAAGGTTCACAACACTACTGTATACCATGTGACAGAAGTTCCTAGCACAGTAATGACCCCTTTAAGAAAAAGAAAAGGTTGAATTCATAGTCCATATCAAATGAACCATAAATCATCATGTGTGGCTAAATGACTGACATAATGAAATGGAGGAAATGTATGCTAATCTCAAGAACAAGCAAGCTCACCTATAGATGTGACGTGTATATTAAACAAAAAATATCAATGGAAAAAAGAACTTTACTAGCAACATTTGTGTCATATGGCAAAGGTAAAATGTAGCAAAGCAGAAACATGCAAAGGGATCCAAGCTTCTTGCAGTGCAGCAACATTTTGTTTGTGTGTGCACACGCATGCGTGGGTGCAGGGCATGAAGCGGTACCTCTTCACCGAAGGACCATGGTTCATGGTCAATGCTTCCAGTTTCAGAATGGCCACGTGAAAATGGAAACAACGCACCAACACCCATCCATCTTCCAAAAAGTTTTGGAGTAGCATTTCCAGCAAACCCACCAATGTCAGGACCTGACAATGGCTGACCACTGAGACCCTGATTGGATAACCACATCATTAGATTCCCAAAAAAGTATGCTCTAGTCTTTTCAGATCAAACCCAGTAATAGTAATTTGGCCATAGTGATAGTTTTGCTTTTATTATATCAACATATGAAGAATGACTTGCTTAAAAGTAATACATAAACAAGAATAATAGAATTGCAATGAAAGTACAGCTAAAGAAGCTACCAAATTTTGTAACTAATACAGTAGGCAATGGTCCACATTCTTCAACAGTAATACAATTGACAAATTGTATGTTTCTTTAAGGTTACAGGATTGTACTCACAGTACAATTAAATCCCACTTTAAATACTAAAATAACTTTCCACCACATAGTTATATGTAACTATATGCATTTTCCCTTATCAGACCGCATGCACTGTTCATTTGATCATTACAAAAATCGAAAACATGTTTATTTTGACATGAATAGGGAAGATATTGTCAAAAATTGAAAATGACTAGGCGCTTGATATAGTTTTGAGAGAGGACTATTGTGAACACTTGGATAAATATTTCACTTACCAACTGAAGAACCATTGGTAGACTCATGTGCAAATGCTCCCAATTTGACAGATTATCACCAGTCCATGTTGCAGCATAGCGCTGGCTTCCTATAAAACCAGCCCGGGTAAGAACAAATGGTCGTTTATCTGTATTGGCCATCGCCATCCCTTCATAAGTAGATCTTGCCATTAGCATTCCATAGACCTGAAAATTATAAACATTAAAGCATAAAACACATATAAAGAAGCAAAACCATGTGCTGCATTGCATGGCCAGTATCCTTTTATTGGCAAAGAGATAAAAATGTTACATTATGATAGTAAGAATGATTCTGGACACCACCAATATCTGCATCTCCTCTATGTATATTGCTTTCAGGCATTGTTTTGGTAGTAGTCTGCAGGTTGACACCATCACTTTCAGTTACATAGGGACAAACGAAATAAGATGATATACAATAAATGATTCATGGTAGATCGTGTACTTTGAAAACGGCAGGCTCGTTCATATCATTCCATATTCCGTCAACACCATTGGAGATGAAATCCCTTACCAAACTAGCCCACCAGGTTCGTGTTCTTGCACAGGTAAAATCAGGGAAAACACAATCACCAGGCCATACCTCCCCTGGAATTAGAGTACATGAAGCATATCCTACTGATTATTTCATGAAGATAACAAAGGAGCTGATTTAAGTCAGTAAAACGTACCAACAAATGGGCTACTATCTGCCTTTTTAATCCAAACATCATTTTCTGAACCACTTTCATACGTAAAGTAGCCCTTCTCTTTCTTGATTCCTGGATCAAGCATCCAGATTGCTTTGCAACCGATGGAATGGAGTTCATTAACCATAGATTTTGGATCAGGGAAACGGTTCTGTAACATATCAGATGCCAAACTACTCAATCAGGAGCAAGCAAAATCAATGGCCATAAAATAAACTTGTAAAAAGCGAGCAGACACTATCTGGTTCATCTAAAATAAATGAATTCTTGTAGACTAACAGGCAGAATAAAATTGCAGGATTTGTTTGGCATTTTGAAGCAATATACATTCTAAACGTGCAGAAAATGTTAGAATAGGATGTACTTACAATACTACTTTCACATTGCAACTATGATAGAATAGGAGGTACTTACACTATCAAATGTGAAGCATTTAAAACCATCCATATAGTCAATATCCATCCAAACCACATCGCAAGGAATGCCTTTTTCTCTAAATGTTCTAACAACCTGTAGAAGCAATGAATAACTAGGTATCAGCATGAAAATATCATCACTAATATATTCTTAAGCGATTAAGCCTCAAAATGCATTCAGAGAGAACACTGAGGAATCAAAAGACATTTATGTAAAGCTAGTGGCAAATAAATCAACTGTCCGAGCAGTATGCTCTACAAATGAACCTCTGGAAACAAATGTGTTACATAACACCAATAGGCCCAAGTAGGCCACACCAATAGGCCCAAGTAGGCCACACCAATAGGCCCAAGTAGGCCTGCTAATGAGTTTAAACCCAACCCAACCCATATGAGACGAAGTCAACTTCCCACCCCACCCCAACCCACAAAGGATTTTTCACAACCCCATCCAACCCAAACCACTTTGTACCTAAAAGTCTTAAACCCAACCCAACCCACCTTCCACTTAAACCCAACCCGACCCTATGGGTTCAACCCACTTCCCAACCCATTTACCAACCCACTTATTCGTAAAACTTCGGTATTTGGAATTTTAACCTCGCATTCACATTATAAAATTTTTACGAAATTGATTGAAATTTATTGCAAATGATTCTGCGTGCAGGGGAGCTACTCTGTGCAAATTGGCAGGGCTAGACGTACACGTGGCCCCACATGCTTTTATAGTATGTTTTTGTAAAACTTTGGTATTTCGAATTTCCACATCGCGTTCACAACATAAAAATTTCTTGAAATCAATTAAATTTTATGAGCGATAATTCTGCATATAGGGGAGATACTTTATGTAAATTGATAGGGCTAAGTGCACGTGTGGGCCCCACATGCTTTTATAGGAAGCCTTCGTAAAACTTCGGTATTTAAAATTTCACTATCGCGTTCATACTACAAAAGTTTTACAAAATCAATTGGAATTTGTTGCAAATGAATCTGCATGAAGGAAAACTACTCTGTGCAAATTGATAGGACTAGACACACACATGAGTTCTACAAACTTTTTTTCTAGAAAGTTTTCGTAAAATTTCAGTATTTAGAATTTCAACTTCGCGTTCAAGCCACAAAAGTTTTTCAAAATCAATTAAAATTTATTGGAGATGATTCTACGTGTACAAGAGCTACTCTCTGCAGATTGGCAGTGCTAGACGTACATGTGAGCCCGCACATGCTTTTATAGAAAGTTTTTGTAAAACTTTGTTATTTGGAATTTCAACATCGCATTCACACTACAAAAGTTTTACAAAATCGATTGAAGTTTGTTGCAAATGATTCTGTGTGTATGGAGCCACTCTGTGCAAATTAGCATGCACATATGCACATGCGGCTCTCACATGTTTTTATAGAAAGTTATATCTGAATATGGTAATACAAAACTATGGACAATCCAAGTGCTACCCCATTAGACCACGCCATGGATTGAACCCGTTCACAACCCGATCTCAACCCAAAATTTCTAAACCCACCCCAACCCAACCCTTTTTATGAGGTAACCCAACCCGTTCACTCTTTAAACTCGTTTCCACCCATCCAAAACCAACCCAATTAAGAACCCACCCTGTTTAACCCATTTGAACCCAACCCATTAGCACCCCTAGGTCCAATAATCGGAAAGACAATTTTTTTCAACATTATGATATACTCTCCAACAATACAAACACTGATCAGAAAAGATTCATTGGTACAAATGCTTTCCATTTCAGTTTGCTTAGGAGGATTATCAGTGTTTTAAAATTACATCATCCTACGATAAAACAAATAGATCAGGGACAAAACAACAATTGCTTCACTCGATATGCTTGTTTAAGTGGCATAAATTGCATAATTGGTCAGGGTGGATGGATGTGACATAGTAAGGGGCATGTCCCGAACCACATCTGCAACATCACATGATAGTATAGGTTTAGAGTGCGGCAGTAATGGATTGAAGGGTCTCAGGTTTTACCAATGATACCCAGCATGCATTACCACTACCGCGCTTTTTTTTACAGTTCTAACATCTCTTGTGAGTGTTAGTGTATACATGTATATTATTAGGATAGGCCTGGGGTTGTTGGAACCTTTCTGGCGACTGCAGTGCAAGGGCTAAGCAGAGCAGCAGCAGGTTGCTGGAGGAGGTCACTAGCAAGTGATGGCAAGCAGAAGCATAGGTAGCTGGAGCAGGGACAAGGTAGTCGGATAATTGGATAAGTATTAGGGTAAGAGTTTTGGATAACCATGCTTTGATACATGTCATGTTTTGGCCTTTTGGGAGAAACAATGATGTCGTTATTGATGGATATATGACTTGATGATTGATATTGGAGGTAGGGTACATATATAAGCAAGGAGGATCTAGGGTTGGTTTACAGATGAATGACCACCGTCTGATCTCCTTGCCTAAACAGTCTATGATTAACCCTAACCCTAACAGGCCAAAGGCCCAATACATATGCGGCTGTCTAACATCCCCCCGCAGTCGGAGCGTCGGTACAGACGTTCAGACTGGATCTGAATTCCTGAAAGACTGTTGAAGACAGGCCCTTGGTGAAGATGTCGGCATATTGGGACGACGTCGGCACGTGTAGGACGCGGACAGCACCAATGGCAACACGCTCCCGAACAAAGTGGAGGTCGATCTCAATGTGTTTGGTGCGTTGACGCTGAACCGGGTTAGAGGATATGTAGACGGTGCTGATGTTGTCGCAATACACCAAGGTAGCCTTGCTTGGTGGGGAGTGGAGCTCACATAGAAGTTGTCGCAGCCAGGAAGCCTCGGCCACGGCATTAGCTACGCCGCGATACTCGGCTTCGGCGCTGGACCTGGAGACGGTGTTCTGGCGCTTGGAGGACCAGGAGACGAGGCTATCCCCGAGGAACACGGCATAGCCGAAGTGGACTTGCGGGTGTCGGGACAGCCGGCCCAGTCAGCGTCGGAGTAGACAACCAGATCGTGCTGTGCTGAGGGACGAAGAAGCAGCCCAAGATGAAGAGTGCCACGAATATACCGCAGGATGCGCTTCAGAGCTGCAAGGTGAGGCTCTCGAGGGTCGTGCATGTGGAGACAGACCTGTTGGACGGCGTAGGAGATGTCCGGACGGGTGAAAGTGAGGTACTGTAGAGCACCGGCCAAACTCCGGAAATCTGTGGCGTCACTGACGGGGACACCATCCAGCGCTGAAACCTTGGGACAGGAATCCACGGAGTGGGCGGGGTTTGCACTCGGACATACCCGCACGATCGAGTATTTCTTGCATGTCTTGCGCTGTGAGAGGAAGAGACCATTAGCCGCCACGAACACGCATCCCAGGAAGTGATGGAGATCACCCAAGTCCTTCATCGAGAATTCCTGCTGCAGGGCAGTGATGGTGCGCTGGAGTAGCGAGCTCGACGAAGCGGTGAGGACGATGTCATCCACATAGAGCAGCAGGTAAATGATGTCGGCACCACGTCGGAATACGAAGAGCGATGTGTCAGACTTGGCTTCGATGAACCCGAGGGAGATCAAGTAGGTCGCAAAACGGTACCATACCATGCGAGGTGCCCGCTTGAGACCGTATAGGGAGCGGTTCAGACGGCAGACGTAGTCCGGATGGGTGGAATCCTCGAACCCGACGGGCTGAGCGCAGTAGACTGTCTCATCGAGTTTGCCGTGAAGGAAAGCATTCTTCACATCCAGCTGACGAACAGGCCAATGACGGGAGAGAGCTAAAGAGAGCACTGTCCGCACGGTGGCTGGTTTGACGACGGGGCTAAAAGTGTCTGCGAAGTCAACACCTGGGCGCTGTGTGAAACCACGGAGAACCCAGCGAGCTTTGTAGCGCTCGAGTGAACCATCAGCCTGAAACTTGTGCTTGAAGATCCATTTGCCGGTCACCACATTCGCGCGAGAGGGGCGCGGAACAAGGTCCCAAGTGTTGTTACGAAGAAGGGCGTGTTCATCCAAAGCATGGCGGCTCGCCATTTGGGTGCAAAGCGATGCGGTATGTCTTGAGCGGGGACAATGGTGCGGCGTGGAGCAGCGAGCACCGGAAGCCATGTTTCGCCCTGGTGGTCATGGAGTGGTGATTGACCACGGGGGAAATGGCAACAGCGCCCTTTGGGATAGGCGCAGGGGCGACTTGTGACGGGAAGCCAAGACGGGAGGAAGCGGCGACGCCTACAGACACAGGTAATGGTGGGAGCCGGTGGCGTGAACGATCGCCGACGTGGCTGTGCGGGAGACGCCGGAGGGGCCGCACGTGGCTGTGCGGGAGACGCCGGAGGGGCCGCACGTGGCTGTGCGGGGGACGCCGGGAAAGGCGCAGGAGCAGGTGGAGAAGTAACGGAGGACATTGGCGCATGTGGCAATGTGGGCGACGGCGTCATGGTGTCCGCAGCAGTCAAAGGAATCGGCAAAGATGATCCTGCAGGTAACAAAGATCGAGTCGGGCCTAAGGGCACCGAAGTGGGATTAGTGAAAATTTCCAGAAACTCAAAGTCCGTGGGGGAGGGTGTGACGGGCTGCTCGGCAAAAGGGAAGGAAGACTCGTCAAAGATCACATGACGAGAGATGATGATCTTGTTAGAGTTGGTGTCTAGACAGCGGTATCCTTTGTGATGAGCAGAGTAGCCAAGGAAAACACACGAACTGGAACGGGGAGCGAGTTTGTGGACAGCTGTGGCGGACAGGTTGGGGTAACATCGACAACCAAAGACGCGCAGATGATCATACGCAGGTGGAGAGCCAAGTAAGGCTTCATGAGGCGTACAAGAGTGCAGTGTTTTGGTTGGTAAGATGTTGAGGAGAATGGTGGCGGTGTGCAGTGCCTCGACCCAATAGCGGGGTGGAAGACAGGCTTGGAATAGGAGGGACCGAACAATGTTGTTGAGGGAGCGGATGGCTCGCTCAGCCTTCCCATTCGGCGAAAGGCGATGTAAGGACACGACATTCAAGATGAGTGCCGTGGGTGAGAAAGAAAGTCTGGTCTTTGAGTTGTCGAACTCGCGCCCGTTGTCACATTGAACAGACTTAATTGTATGTCCAAACTGAGTGGAAACAAACTTGAAGAAGTTAGACAGAGTTGCAAAAGTGTCAGACTTGAGGCGTAAAGGAAACGTCCACATGTAGTGCGAGCAATCGTCGAGAATGACCAAGTAGTATTGAAACCCCGATATACTAGGAACTGGCGAGGTCCATAAATCACAGTGTATGAGGTCAAAAACATGTGAGGCACGAGATGTGGACATAGAAAAAGGAAGACGAACATGACGCCCGAGCTGACAAGCATGACATGGATGTACGAAGGTCTTTATGACAAGCCATAAGTTTGGACAAAGTTTCAAATCCAGGATGACCGAGACGGCGATGCCATAGAGTGGACGCGGCGGTGGTGGTGAGGAGTGTAGCAGGAAGGGATGGCGCGTCGGATGGGCGAAGGGGGTACAACAGGCCGGAGCTATTGCACCTGGTGATCACTCTCCGGGACGGCAGATCCTTCACGGAACAACCAGCGGGGTCAAATTCAACAGAGCAATTGTTGTCGGTAGTGAACTGACGAACGGAAATAAGGTTTTTAATGAGACCAGGGGAAACAAGAACATTATTAAGACATAAAGAGCCGGGAAGGTGAGCTGTGCCAATGGAGGTGACGGGAAGTAAAGAGCCGTTACCGACAACAATGGAAGGTGGAATAGGATACCGCAGGGAAGAGGTGTGGGAGAGGGTACCGGCGTCGGAGGTCATGTGTGAGGTGGCGCCGGTGTCGAAGATCCAGTCATGTTGCTGAGGCGGAGTGAGCGACATGGTGTTGAATGAGGAAGCCAGCCGAGAATCCCAGAAGGCATGCCAACCATGGGATGGTAGTAGTCGGGAGGAGTAGTCCATCGCTTACAGGCGCCGCCACAAAGGCGTCAAGGGGTGAGGTGCTGAGCCGGCAGGGATGACGAGCGGTGGCGAGAGGAGCGAGAGGAGGGTGATTCCGTGCCACATCTTGATGGAGCGGACCAAGGCTTGTAGAAGCTGGGCCATGAAGCCTGTGCGGGCGCGCCGTAGTGTCGCCCTTTGCCCTTGCCACCGCGCTTGTCGCCCTTGCCGAAGGTCCTGGAGTTGCCGTTGTGGAGCTGCTGTGGTGGGACGGTCTTGCTGGATTGTTGATGAATAGAACCCAGCGCCGCCTTGACACGTAAGCAAGAAAGGCGGTGGGTGAGGGGGTAGAGCGATGGGTCAGGTTGAGTTCTTCAAGCAGGAGGTCGTTGCGGGTTTCCAAGGAGGGGAATGGGCGCCCACGCTGGAGGTGCATGCCGATGGAGGCGAAGCGCTCGTTGAGGCCGCGGATGATGTTGAGGACGGCGTGCGATCGGTGATGACCTCGCCCAAGTCACCGTGGCATCGGCCATGGACTTGAATTCTGGCGAGAGTCGGTGATGGAGAGATCGCCCAGGCGAAGTTGCGGAAGCGGCGTCGAGGTAGAGCGCCGCCTTTCATGATGCCGAGAAAGCGGTGTTCGAGGCGAGCAGACGGAGCGGGCAGTGGCGGGATCCTCCCGGACGATTTCCTCGAGATCGGGAGAGATGGTGCCGAAGAGCCATGTCAGGACGACGCAGTCCATGCGCTCCCAGTCGGGGTAGGTGTGGTCGGCGGCGTCAGTGAGAACATGGCGTTGGAGAGAGAACTTCCCAAGGACCAGAAGCATCTGGTGGCGCCAGCGAGTGTAGTTGTTGGACTCCATGTCGAGGATGGCGGGGACGAGGGCGCGGATGTTCTGGACACCGACAGCTTGGGCGTGGAGGTTGGTGATGGCGGCCTCGTGAGCCAAGAGGCGTCATGAGTGGGCGATGTGGACCGCCGCCACGGATGCGGCGAGTTCGTCGAGTCGCCGGCAAAGAAGGCGGCGTTGTCCTCGTCTTTGGATGGCGGCCTCGGGCGCTTTCGTTCACGCGGCTCGGGCGAAGCGTTCTGGCGCAGCGTGGCGGCGGCGTCGCTCTGGCCGCGGCGGCGGCCTCTGCCGCCGGGCGGGCGGCGGCTGGAGGCGGCGTGACGGACGGCAGCATGTTGGCGGCGGCGCTCCTCGGTTGCTCGGAGAAGCTCTGCTTCAGCGGCTGCTGCAGAGGCGTCGGCGGCGAAGGAGGCGGGTGGAGGAGCAGATCCAGGCATGGCAGGAGGTGGCGGCGGCAGGGAAGGAGCGCGCGATGGAGGGTGTGCGTCGTGCGCAGCCAAGAGGCGCGCGGTAGAGAGGCTAGGCAGCGGAAGAGAAGTCCTAAGCGTCTGATACCATGATGGATATATGACTTGATGATTGATATTGGAGGTAGGGTACATATATAGGCAAGGAGGATCTAGGGTTGGTTTACAGATGAATGACCACCGTCTGATCTCCTTGCCTAAACAGTCTATGATTAACCCTAACCCTAACAGGCCAAAGGCCCAATACATATGCGGCTGTCTAACAGCCCAATACATATGCGGCTGTCTAACAGTTATCATAGACCATGGGGTTTATATATAGCATACATGTACAAGAGATGGAAATGGAATATTGAGGGTAAACAGCATGCGGGACAAATCCTATCCTAACATACGTAACAATGAGAGTATAGGCTGACAACGGGATCTCTTGATTGGTCCGCAGTCAGCCCCTCTTCTTAGTTCATATATTTGCGCTTCAAAAATAAGGTTCTAACATTGCATCTCGGAATTAGAGTACATGCAAGAACTAAGCTGAACATTGCTTAAACAGGACTAACTATTTACACTTTATTCACCGTAACTAAACAGTACGAATTGCTTCCGCCGATATTTCCTTAAGGGAAAAAAAATATACATAGAAGATCAAAATCATCTCTGACAAGAAAATACCTTGAGTACTTTCTCAGAAGAATCGTAGCTCCAACGACATTGATGATAGCCAAGCGACCATTTTGGAGGCATGGACACAGTTCCTACAATGGAACTTTTTCATCAAAACTTTAAGTGGACTACATGTTAAATTCTGTATCCTGTTATGGACAACTAGATATGGATGTAAGTAGCAAAAAGAAGAAAGGATGCTGTCTTAGAATAGCTGTCTTTTGTGGTTTGTTGGGGGACCACAGACACAAGGCCTATACAGGTAGCAAAGATACCTACTGCAACATTAAAATCTTCCACTAGTTCAAGTGCGCTACAGAATAACTCTCTTTCAGTGTCTTGGACGGTGCCAACTAATAGTGTCAGATCACTTGACTAAAGGTAAATATTTTGCTCACCAATACCATAGCATTAACATAATTTAAAATTTTTATCAATTAAACACTTCATATTAGAAATTCTGCTTTCATACTAGAGCCAAGATATACAGCTTCACAGTTTAAGTACAGTACGAAAATTTGACTCAGCAAAGCACTTATCATGTAAGGTACATGTGACAAACATATTATGGACTATAGCATTTCAAGCGTATGAACATTTGTACTGGAAGAGATTGGTTATGAGAAATACCAACTGCATGAGACAATGATGTCATAACTTCAGCTGGCGTATTAAATGGTCCAAAAGTAATGACAGGGTAGGCAGATGAGGCAGAAAACTTTATAGTCGATTCTTGTCTTAGGTCAATCTGTCATAGTACATTATTATCACGTTAAGAGACACAGATCAGATCATTTATCAACAAGCATAGGCTATAGAGAAATGCAGGGACCATACCTCACAACGCTGTGTGGTGTCAGCAAGGACACCCAATGCCTTTCCATCAGGGAGGACAGCCAACACCCACGGGTGTGACTGATATAATGAAGTGGTTCCTGGCCCAAAACCCCATGCATCTGTGTTCCAAGTAAAAACCTAACGGAAAATATACCACGAGAGGTCAAATGTTTGTTAAAGAGCGGCAATAAGAAAACATAATAAATAATTTCTTCAGGCAGATGCCATACTCGTTTTCCAGTTCGTTCAAGTGGGCCACTTGCTTCTCCAGTGCCATAGAAAGACGTCCCAGAAGGAAGCTGTTTGATTCAAAAGAATATAAGCCTACATAGTACAAGCATCCGGTTTTTGAGAAATATTACAGTTTTCAAAGGGCATATACATCATGCGTAAAGTAAACACTGGTCATGGTTTATCATTATAGTACTTTATCACCTTTGTTAGACTATTAGGATGCCAAGTTAGCAATATTGACATGCTTGCAACGTGATGGTGAGCATCTGACGATACAATGGAACATCATCAAAATCTGGGCTTCTGTTTTCCCTTTTTGGGAAGCACATCTAGCTTTTTATCTCAAAAGTCCCACACGTTCAGAAATCCCGGCTTAAATGATCTTGTGATTGAAATTTGACTTATTACATTGCAATGTATTAATACGTGGTTTCCAGATAGTTATAGTTATCAACCATTGAGCAACGAAAGTCTACAATCTAATGGCTAAACACACAGTTTCGTCCTTAATGTCTACAATCTAATGGCTAAACACAGTTTCGTCCACCCACAAGCCGCCCCACGCAAAACCTTCTGGACGTCCCCCAGTACCGTACCTTAATCAAAACCTTCTGGACGTCCCCCACCACCTCGCAGACAGGCACGACCGCCGGGCTGTCCCCTCCCTTCCGCGGCACCTCCCGCCGCCGCGGCTCGACGAACGAGAGGCTGGGCCTGACCGCGGCGCGCGACGCCGCCGACGCGTCGAACCGGAACACCCCCTCCTCCAGTATCGGCACCCACGCCATCTCCCCCACCGCCGGCGCCATCCTCCCTGCCTCCTCCGCCACCGCCACCCCCGCCGCGGCCGCAGGCGGAGGGCTCCCGCCGCAGCACCTGCAAGGCAAGCAACGACCGCCGCGCGCGCGATGAGTAGCGAGCCGATCGATCAACCCCAGCTCGCGGATCGAATCGATTGGGGATAGCTAACTAGGTCTAGGGATCGATCGATGGCGAGTCGCACCTGAGAGGAAGCAGACGAAGGGGTCGTGGTCTGCCTCTGCCTCGTAACTCGCGCTGGTGGAAGAGGGAGGGGGCGGGTGGTGGTGCGGCCCTGTGGGTGCACGTAATAGTGAGCATCTCTTCTAGAGCCGCTTCGTGGTGCTTTGCCCTGGGAAAGTGGGAAGACCCCACCCGGCGCCCGCAAAGGATTCGGGATTTCCAAGTCGAGAGAGCGCGATACTTTTGGCTCCAGGTGTCTGACGGCAGGGCCATTCGTCAAAAGGCAAGGGTGGAGATAACAAAAAAATTCGTCGTTAAAGTGGCAGTTTTATTATTTTTGAAAAAACAAAAGAAGATCACATGAGTATACGCCTGTTTTTTTTTGGCTGTGGGGGTGTTCGGCAGTGCACAAATCGATTGGCTTTTGGCAGCTGTTACAGTACCTAACTTTTAAACGGAGTATTTTTTTAAGACGAGACCTATAAGTTAAACGTAGTATACGTTAAAAGCTTAACATCTGTATCAGCCAAAATCGCAAGTGAGTATCGATCTCTCCGTAATCTGTACCGTAAACAGCCAAAATTCAAAAATTTCAGCCAAAAGTCATAAACCGTAGCTAAAAAGAACATGCCCTGTGGCTTGTGGCTTTTTCATGACTTTTTCTCATTCCTGCATCCTTGATGTGTTTATTGCCAAAAAGGGGAGAATAGTGCTAGAAAAAACTATTTTGGAAGCTTTGAGGAAAACTTATTCTTTCTTTTTGCTCCTTGTGACTCTTCCTCTTGATTGTGTTGCTCCCCGCCTCCTCAACCTAGTTGGCAATAGTATCGCAAAATGGCTCAACGGCTAGTTTATTCATATTAATTGCGCCTGTTATAACCGTTGAACAATAGGTGCAGTGGTACCAGCCATACACGGCAATACTACCGTCTCTACTGAAATTTTTAGGGATTGCCTCCAAACGGTCGAATTTTAGTAGAAGAGATATGAATACCCCCTCACCAGCACTTGGACAATAATCCTTGATCTCTGAGAGACCATGTGGAGGTCATCCCGTGTGTATGATGAGTAATTGACATCGGTTTAGGAAAGTCGAGTTTGAGTTGGTTGGTTCGGATCAAGACGTTGCGTGGTGTAACGGGCTCGGTCGGACTTGGTCAAACTTGGTCGTATGGGCTTAGGACGGCTATTCTCCTTTTCGACCGGTTTGAGCCTTGAGTATTTCTCCTAATGCTATTGTTGGTTCCATTATCTCGAGCGGTGCTATGTGATGTGTTTTCTTGTCTGTGATGACTGCAGGACGTCGAGGCGAAGTCGTGGCGAAGCACGGATGACCGGACTAGGCGCGGGTGGTGCTGAGGTCGGAGCGGTCGGGATGTACCGAAGACGGCGCGGACTCGAAGTGGTTGCAGGCGTGCAAGAAGGAGCGAGGAAGCTTCCGGAAGGTGCGCAGGGCGTTTTGGGAAAAGCGCAAGACTGCAAAAGCGGAAGCGGATTCGGTTCGAGTTAGCGGATAAAGCAATAGTGTTGTTGGCACTAATGGGTAAAGTGTTGTTGTGAATCCATTAGTGGTCACTATAAAAAGAGAGGGAGAGGCATGTGGAGAGTTTGAGAGTGAGGGTTTTTCTACTTTGGCTCTCCATGTCCATATGAGTTGTGAAAGAGATGAGAGTGTGTGTGAGGTTTTTGAGTGTGTTCGCTCCATGTTTGGATGTGTTTCTTTCTCTTTGTTGTGCTGTGGTAGATGATAGACAGTAGCAGTATTTTATCTTTTTGTGTTTTGTGTTCGTCTCTGTGTGCTTGTTCTTCTTTTTGCATATATGCGTATGGGAAGGTATGAGATGGCTATAAGAAAACTCATCGAATCATTCATCTTTCTTCATTAATCAGAGAAGTATGATGTCTGAGATGGTTAGTGAAACTGTGTTTGCTCGTGTTCTATATTGTCTCTCCTCTCAAGTACTATTGTTTGGTCCATCTTCCTTCAGTTCCTTCATTAATCAGAGAAGTATGATGTCTGGGATGGTTAGTGAAATTGTGTTTGCTCGTGTTCTATATTGTCTCTCCTCTCAAGTACTATTGTTTGGTCCATCTTCCTTCAGTTCTGTGATTTCCATATTTTAGTGTGTTTGGCTGACTTGGTTGAAGTCTTTATGCTGATTTTTAGAGAAAGTAAACTGAGAAGAAGCTCTTCAGGATGATCTTTCCGTTGCTCTATTTCTTCTTCTCAGATATTACCATTTCAATTATTTTCGGCCAAGGGTTTGACACTTTTCGGCAAGAACAAAATCAGTGAAGCAGTCCTTTGATTTTCAAGAGATCTTTCAGTTTTGAGCCTCTGTCTTCATTTGATCAAACCGGTTCTTTGCCGTGTTACATTTCTCGCGAGATACATTCTATCGACAAAATCTTTGGCGAAGATTCATTCGACTTTTGTCACTGTTATCTTTTCCTTTGGTTTACTTGTGTTCTCATGTTATGCATCTTTTAGTTGTATGCACCTTTTAGTTGGCTGGAGATTTTTTTGTTTTTCTTGCCGATTGAGTTTTTTGCTTATTCTTTGAAGCCTACGATTAAACTAGGTATGCTGCTTCAGTTCGGCTAAACTGCAGTTTTGGTTTCTGGCAGCAAAGACACTCTTGTGATCTTAGCAAGCAGCAATCTTAGTCTAATCGGCAGAAATCTCAGTTCGGTTTCTTTGCATTTTACTGCAGTGCGGTTTCCTTGCTCTCAAGCCAAAAGCGTTTCTTTATTTGCGTTCTCGCAGCTTTAGTGTTTAATTTGTATGTAGTGTTTTTGTTATTTGGTCTCTTTTCTTTTCTTTCGGTTTGCTCGGTCGATTCGGTTCAAAATCTCGTTTTTTTCTATTCGCCACTCGTGTCTATTCTCTTTTGGTTATTCAGTGTTTGCATTTTTCAGATTGGTTCCTGTTCCCAGTCAGTTCGGTTGCAGCTTCTGAACTTCCTCTTCTTGCCGACTGCCTCTCTGTTGTCTCTTTATTTTCAGCAGTCAGCTTCTGTTTTGCTCCATGAATTCTTTGAGGACGTTTTTGCTGCATTGACTAAAGTCATATGATTCAAGTATCACAAGATTTTCAATCTTTGGTCTCGTGATCGTGCCCGCCCTTCGAGCCTTGCTTTGTTAGAATAGTATTTACAGTGCTGTCAAAGTTCTTGGTCAATTGTTTTCTCTGCTGCAGTCCATTCCCAACAGAGTTGTTAGCTCTGATTTGCTCTTGGCTCTTGTCCTTTTGGTCAGCTGAAATTGTTGATCTCTCAGGTCTTACTTCATAGCTACTATAGCTATTGGAGAAGAAATATGTGGATACTTGAGGGCGATTTTTGAAGGCACCATTCACCCCCCCTCTGTTGCTATTTCCGATCCTACAATTGGTATCAGAGTCGGTTAGCTCTTTTCAATAGATCTTAACCGGTCTCTAGAGCCATGGCAATAGACAAATACTCGACCAAGCCCCCGATCTTCGATGGGATAGATTATCCCTTTTGGAAGAGTCGGATGGAGACCTACATCAAGGCTCAGGGCTACGCCATCTGGCGGAAGGTCAATGTCCGGTTTGTTGTTCCTGCCGATGAGGACGTCAATGCCGGAAACATGGCTGACGTTGAGGCAAACGCAAAGGCAAGGAACATCATAACCCAGGGTCTGAGCAGAAGCGAGTTCGATCGCATCTCTCATCTGACGTCAGCTTTCGACATCTGGGTGACTCTCAACGCATACCATGAGGGCACCACCCAGATCAAGACATTCGACAGGACCAGTTCAAGCGAGATTACAACAAGTTTGAAATGCTCGCTGGCGAGTCTCTCGATGAGTGCTTTGCGCATTCTCACAAGATTCTGAGCAACCTCCGAGCGGTCGGTCTCACATACCCCGACTCGGATAACGCTCGACAGATGCTCGCTGCACTTGACTTTCGTGTTTGGGAGATGAAGGTGACTACCATCAAGGACACCACGGACCACTCTTGACGCGTTGTATTCACGCCTCAAGACTCACGAGATTAACATTGTCTCTCGTAGGTCAAAGTCGCAGTCGATTGCACTAGTCACCGATCCCACCTCTGGATCTTCTTCCGAGTCGCCTTGCGGATTCTCCCTTGCTGCTCTCTGTGACATAACTGATTATCAGTTAGAGCAGCTTGCAAATGAGCAGTTAGCCCTCCTAGCTCGGAGATTCTCCCATGCTTACAAGAGGAGGAGGGACGGAAAGAGGGGAGGACCCGTGATTTGCTTCGAGTGTGGTGGCCCCAACCACATTCGGGCAAACTGCCCCAAACTAGAGAAGGGCAAGAACGACTACGGCGGTTCGGGCAAGAACGACTACACCGACAAGAACCGCAACAAGAAGCCTCTAGCACATCCACAAGGCAAGAAGAAGTTTCGCGACTTTGGTAAGGCCAAGAAGCTCTTCCACCGCGTCCTCACCGCATTCGACGACCTCGACCTCAGTGAGGTGGAAGGATGGAGCGATGACGACGGGACCGGTGATCAAGACCCCAAAGGTGGCGACGACTTCTCCGGCATGTGCTTCATGGCCCTCGAGGGCGAACTGAGCGATAGCGAGCTCTACTCCGACTCCGATGAGGTATACCCATCTTACAACCAGCTTAATGATGTCTTTCTTAAGCTAGGTAAATTTCATGCTAGATCTAAAGCTAGATGTAGCGAGTTGGAGAAGGAAGTAGATAGAGCATCACGGAGCTTACTTCACTTATATCTCGCTCCCTCCGTGATGAATGTGATACATGCCCCGCTTTGATTGGTGATATGGAGAAGTTAAGGACTTCTTATGATAGTGTGACCTCTGAGCTAGATATTCTTAAGGTGGAGAATGTTAGTCTGCTTGCTGAACTAGAAATGACTAGGATTGTTGTTCCTTCATCTACTATTGAGACTACTTTCTGCACCTCTTGTGAGGATAATGACAATGCTTTTAGAGGTCTTTACACTATGCTTCTCAATCTGCCCGATATTTGTGAAAGTTGTAATAATTTGAAGATGAACCGAAAACGGGCAGATCATAAAATTGCTGAATTACAACCTGTTCTACTTGAGCCTATTGCTTCATGTGGGAATTGTCCTAAACTGAATGCTGAGCTTGAATCTGTTTCCAAACAGTTTCAAGAAATGATTGACAACAATAATAAATTGGCTCAATATACTTCTAAGGACCTTGTTAGCTCACCATGCAATAGTTGTAACAAACTAAAATTTGAATTGGTTGCATTGGATGAAAAATGTGTGAAGCTAACTAATGACCTTCTAGAAAAATCACATCCTGCTTGTGCCTTCTGTGCTGAGGTGTTGGAAAAGGATAAGGACATGGTAGAGACGTTTAGGAAGAGCTATGAAAACCAAATGGCTAGGATTAGGACTGCCCCATGTGTGTCATGCAAAGCCCTCAAGGTTGAGGCGGCCGTGCATAAGGAGAGATATGCACGTGCCATTCGCTCTCCTGCTGTTGGTTCTTCTTCCTCTCCTCCTGTTGTCTCTTCTCCTTCCCCTTTCTCCTCTTGCACCTCTCTCTTTCAGGAGTGTCAGTACCTTATGAACACTCTTGAAAGATTCGTTGGAGGCAAGAAAAAGCTGAATCTTATTCTAGACAAATCCAAAATTTGCAAGTTTAATCAAGGTCTAGGATATGATTACTCAAAGGATGTTAGGAAGCATCCACCTGCTGTTCTCAAACCCATAGCAGCAGGTGTGATCGAGGTCAAGCCCTAAACCAAAAAGGTTGAGTTCAAATCTCGGGCTTTGTCCAAGGGATTTCTGACAGTAAGGTGATTCCACCTGTTGCTTCTCAGAAGGCGAAGCCCCATCATGCTACTTCTACCTCTCAGAAGGTGAAGTATCATTGTACCTTCTGTCTGAAGGATGGACACCAGATCGATCGATGCTTCAAGCGCGCCAAGATCGCGTAGAGAAACCGTGCTGCAGCTCTTAGACACATTCAGGGTCAGCCCTAGACCTTGGGTGCATCTAAGCCCAATACGAGGTCTAGGTTTACTTTAAGTGTGTCTGATGGGTTTGGCAGCATCGAGAACTTGGTTTTTCCGAGTTGTCTGGTTTTCGTCCTCATGCTCCCTTCGGTCGTGACTTCCGCCGTTCCGAGGGTAGATCTCGTTTCCCCTATCGAGATTGCTACCCGCGACGAGATCAGCATGTTGCCGGTGCTCCGACTTGCTCTTCCAAAGCAGTCAGACCCAGCAATAGCTTGAGGTCTGTTCACAGACCTTCTGTTTCTTTGAGTGATGGAGAGCGTAGGGTAGTTAGAGGTCAGTTGTGTGTGACTACTTCTTCTACTCAACGTGTGACTCAGTATTGGGTTCCAAAATCTATTTTGATTTATCCCAGTACTGAGACTTTGCTCTCATGTTGACTCAGGCTCGCCGGGCAGGGAAGGGAGAGGTTTGGCTTGTAGACTCCGGCTGTTCTCGACACATGACCGGAGACTCCCGTTTGTTCTCTTCCCTAGCCCGCGCTCCAGGTGATGAGACGATCACCTTCGGAGATGCCTCGTCTGGGCGCGTCATCGCCAAAGGTACTGTGCGTGTTAACACTTCATTTGTTTTAAAAGATGTTGCTTTGGTTAGTAAGCTGCAATATAATTTGCTTTCAGTCTCTCAGCTTACCGATGACGGTTATGAGGTGAGTTTTAAGAAAAACATTTGCAAAATTCTTGATCCTTCGGGTAGTCTGGTTTGCGGGGTTTCTCGCTTCGGGAGGATCTTTCGTGCTGATTTTTCTGAGTCTTCTGGTGATCCTCTCCGGTGTCTGGTTGCTTCTGAGTCCCGTGACTTGACTTTCTGGCATAGGAGACTCGGTCATATAGGATTTGACCATTTGACCCGAGTTAGCGGCCACGATCTCATTCGTGGTTTGCCGAAACTCAGGATGGTCAAAGATCTTGTTTGCGCTCCATGCCGGCACGGCAAGATGGTTGCCGCTTCTTACCCTCCGGTCACAGTGACTATGACCGATGCACCGGGACAGCTGCTCCACATGGACACAGTCGGACCAACTCGAGTGCAGTCAGCAGGAGGGAAGTGGTATGTTCTTGTCGTAGTCGATGACTTCTCGAGGTATTCTTAGGTATTTTTCTTAGCCTCGAAGGATGAGACGTTTACACATTTCCGAGGTTTTTTTAGTAGGATGTCTGTTGAGCTTCCGGGTGCCTTACGAGCGATCCGCAGTGACAATGGCACGAAGTTCAAGAACTCCTACTTCGAGAGGTTCTCATGACGAGGCAGTGTAGAGCACCGTTCTCTTCTCCATCGTCCCATGCAGAATGGCGTTGTGGAGAGGAAGAACCGTACCTTGGTCGAGATGGCCAGGACGATACTTGATGAGTACTCTACACCGAGGAAGTTTTGGGCTGAGGCTATAGCCACCGCGTGCCATGTCTCAAGTCGAGTTTTTCTCAGGGCACACTTGCACCGTACTTCTTACGAGTTGAGATATGGGCGAAAGTCCAGTGTATCTCATTTTCGTGTGTTTGGTTGCAAGTGCTTTATTTTAAAGTCCGGGAACCTAGATAAGTTCGTGTCACGTTCTTGTGATGGGATCTTTCTAGGCTACTCGACTTCTTCGCGGGCTTATAGGGTCTGGAACTGCGAGTCTTGTAAAATGGTAGAAACACGTGAGGTGACTTTCGATGAGGCCGGTCAGGGACTAGGCCCGATATCTCGAGTTCGATGAAGCGATCCGAGACCATCTTTGTGGATGATGAGGAAGATGGAGATGAGGGTGGTGTACCTGATCCAGTTCTTCCTCCCCTTGAGAGTCTCCTTCTTCCACAGTACCTCCGGGAGATCAGCCCATTCCTTTCACATCTTCTGGAGCTGGTGGCTCTGTTCCGACATCATCAGCACATGAGGTAGATGCCACTTCTTCTTCTCATCTTGGACCTCCCTGTTATATCCAGAAAGACCATCCTTCCGAGCAGATGATAGGAGATCTCTTTGAGCGCGTCACACGCTCAAAATGTGGCTTGTCGCTCTTCTATCTCCACTCTGCCTTCATTGGCTCTTTCGAGCCCAAAGATGTTGACCATGCACTTTCTGATGAGTCTTGGGTCAATGCTATGCATGAAGAATTAGAGAATTTCGAGAGAAACAAGGTCTGGTCGCTTTGTAGAGTCCCCTCGAGGTCACAATGTCATTGGGACCAAGTGGGTGTTCAAGAACAAGCAGAGTGAGGAGGGGTTAGTCATTCGAAACAAGGCTAGACTGGTAGCTCAGGGCTTCTCCCAGGTTGAGGGTCTCGACTTTAAGGAGACTTTTGCCCCTGTAGCTAGACTTGAAGCCATTAGAATCCCGCTTGCCTTTGTAGCTTCTAAGGGTTTCAAGCTTTACCAGATGGATGTCAAGAGTGCCTTCCTCAATGGGTTTATTGAGGAAGAAGTCTATGTGAGACAGCCTCCAGGTTTCGAGAACCCTAAATACCCAAACCATGTCTACAAGCCTTGTATGGACTTAAGCAGGCCCCTAGAGCTTGGTATGAGAGGCTTAAGTCCTATCTGTTGAGTCATGGTTTTGAGATGGGTAAGGTGGATAAGACCTTGTTCATTCGTAGGCATAGCACTGACTTTCTGCTCGTCCAGATTTATGTCGATGACATTATCTTTGGCGTCTCTTCTCATGCTATGGTTTCACAGTTCTCGGATGTCATGAGCACCGAGTTTGAGATGAGCATGATGGGTGAGTTGACCTTCTTCCTTGGCTTCCAGATCAAGCAGACTCGGAAGGGTACTTTCTTGCATCAAGGCAAGTACACACGTGACCTCCTGAGATGCTTTGACATGAGTGATGGTAAGCCAGTGTCAATTCCGATGGCTTCTACAACTTCTCTTGACCCAGATGAGGATGGCGAACTAGTTGATCAAAAGGAGTACAGAAGCATGATTGGCTCCCTCTTGTACCTCACTGCCTCGAGACGGGACATACACTTCCCCGTGTGTCTTTGTGCTCAGTTTCAGGCTTCTCCTCGCGTGTCTCACCGCCAGGCGGTGAAGCGCATCTTTCGGTACCTTCGAGCTATCATTGACTATGGTGTTTGGTACTCTTCCTCTTCTTGTCTTTCCTTGAGAGCCTATTCGGATGCAGACTTTGCTGGCTGTAGGATAGATAGGAAGAGCACTTCGGGCACCTGCCAATTCATTGGCACTTCTCTCGTTTTCTGGTCCTCTAGGAAGCAGTTCGGTGTTGTACAGTCCACCGTAGAGGCCGAGTATGTTGCAGCTGCCAGCTGCTGCAGCTAGGTACTTTGGATGGTCTCGACTCTGCAGGACTTTGGGTTAATTATCGACAGTGTTCCACTCCTTTGTGATAACACTTCTGCGATTAACATCGCTAAGAACCCAGTCAAGCATTCTTGGACCAAGCATATTGATATTCGGTATCACTTCCTTCGAGACCATGTGGAGAAGGGTGACATAGTGCTCCAGTTTGTAGAGAGTGACCACCAGTTAGCCGACATCTTTACCAAGCCATTGGATAGCTCTCGGTTTTCAGCTCTACGGGGAGAGCTTGGGGTGGTTTGTCCTTACGGACTGTTATGAGGGGGGAGCTTTGTGCTTTTACTGCTTTATCATGATAATTATGCTCTTACTCCTTTCTGATTGCATTTCATACAGGTGCATTGGGTTTAGTCCTTCTAGCATAGGTTAAAGTGGTTCTCTTACCGAGTTGCTTAGACTTCTTACTCTTATCTTATGACTCTAGGATGCTGCTTATTAACTGGTTCTCTTCTTACTAGGTCGAGCTTACCCACTGCTTATAGGTTCTAGCGAGAGTTGGACCACTCTCGGATAGACAAGGTACGTGTTTGCTCCTTAGTCTGTTAGATGTCTAGTTGATAGTCCTGGAGTCATATGGGGTATATGAGAGTTAGTCTGAGCCATAGTTGTCTCTATATCTTGTCTATGCTTTAAGGACTACCTTATCATTTTTAGTGCTTTGGTTCAGGGGGAGTTCATTTGGGAACTTCTAGATCTTAATGTTGACCTAACTCAACTTGAACTAAAAGTTGCTTTCTATGCAGAGGGGGAGCTGGATTTTCATGCATATCTTTCTGCATTGTAATATAACTACATTGAGCCTTGATTATTATCCTGTTATGACATGCTTAAAATGCTTTACACCTTGCCATGACTTGTGCTTATTTGCTATATCTATCATGACTTCATATGTGTAAACTAGCTTGTGCCATGATAAGTTAATTAAACTTGATCAATTTAAACTAAAACTTGTCATGTTAGCACTTGAGATCAGTCTTTCTTGAGCTATCCTTTTATGATCCATGCCATGTCAACTAGGCTGAGTTGAGCGTTGAATCTCTATTGAGCCTTAGATCGAGCTATATTAGTCTCTTGATGCAGCATGAGTTAGTACAACATGTTAAAAAGCAAAAAGATCTCTTTTGTGCGAAAAACTGATCTCACCAATTCTTTCTCATGAGACGGCTTGCCATTGCACTAGGCATGAACTCAGGGGGAGTTTTGGATGACCTAGACTATCTTCTTAAGCTTCTTGCTTGGAGTAGTCGCATGATAAAAATATTGGTTGGAAACGACCATAAGTTTCAAAAGAAAATATGTCATTTGTGCTCAATTTGCTTACGCTACTAAAAGAACCAAGTACTTGAACCAATGTTTCATTCTTGAGTATATAGCACTCTATTTGACTCAATATTAGCTTCTTGGTTCCGCTTAGCTTAATTGACATAGCCTGCATCATCCTTAGATGTCTCTAGCTAGACTTTGCTTATTGATGACTTGACTTGCTCATAAATTGCATTACATTTCAGATTGTCATCTCTTTGATTTAGCTGGCATACACATATCTTGTCATGATCTAGATAGTCTTTTATTGAGTTATGGCTTGATGTAATCCTTTATGGTTATTTTGGATAATTCTCATGGCTCTAAATGCTTAGAATAATCAAACTTCAGCCATTTCATCCATTTTCATGACTTTTTCTCCTTCTTGCATCCTTGATGTGTTTATTGCCAAAAGGGGGAGAATAGTGGTAGAAAAAACCATTTTGGGAGCTTTGAGGAAAACTTGTTCTTTCTTTTTGCTCCTTGTGACTCTTCCTCTTGATTGGGTTGCTCCCCGCCTCCTCAACCTAGTTGGCAATAGTATCGTACCCCAGGTTCAACGGCTAGTTTATTCACATTAATTGCGCCTGTTATAACCGTTGAACAATAGGTGTAGTAGTACCAGCCATACACGGCAATACTACCGTCTCTACTGAAATTTTTAGGTATTGCCTCCAAACGGTCGAATTTTAGTAGAAGAGATATGAACACCCCCGCACCAGCACTTGGACAATAATCCTTGATCTCTGAGAGACCATGTGGAGGTCATCCCGTTTGTATGATGAGTAATTGACATCGGTTTAGGAAAGTCGAGTTTGAGTTGGTTGGTTCGGATCAAGACGTTGCGTGGTGTAACGGGCTCGATCGGACTTGGTCAAACTTGGTCGTATGGGCTTAGGACGACTATTCTCCTTTTCGACCGGTTTGGGCCTTGAGTATTTCTCCTAATGCTATTGTTGGTTCCATTATCTCGAGCGGTGCTATGTGATGTGATTTCTTATGCGTGATATTGCGGGGCGTCGAGGCGAAGTCGTGGCGAAGCACGGATGACCAGACTAGGCGCAGGTGGTGTAGAGGTCGGAGCGGTCGGGATGTGCCGAAGACGGCGCGGACTCGAAGTGGTTGCGAGGCGTGCACAGCAAGGAGCGAGGAAGCTTCCCAGAAGGTGCAGCAGGGGCGTTTTGGGAAAAGCGCAAGACTGCAATAGCGAAAGCGGATTCGGTTCGAGTTAGCGGATAAAGCAATAGGGTTGTTGGCACTAATGGGTAAAGTGTTGTTGTGAATCCATTAGTGGTCACTATAAAAGAAGAGGGAGAGGCATGTGGAGAGTTTGAGAGTGAGGGTTTTTCTACTTTGGCTCTCCATGTCCATATGAGTTGTGAAAGAGATGAGAGTGTGTGTGAGGTTTTTGAGTGTGTTCTCTCCATGTTTGGGTGTGTTTCTTTCTCTTTGTTGTGCTGTGGTAGATGATAGACAGTAGCAGTATTTTATCTTTTTGTGTTTTGTGTTTGTCTCTGTGTGCTTGTTCTTCTTTTTGCATATATGCGTATGGGAAGGTATGAGATGGCTATAAGAAAACTCATCGAATCATTCATCTTTCTTCATTAATCAGAGAAGTATGATGTCTGAGATGGTTAGTGAAATTGCGTTTGCTCGTGTTCTATATTGTCTCTCCTCTCAAGTACTGTTGTTTGGTCATCTTCCTTCAGTTCTGTGATTTCCAGACTTTAGTGTGTTTGGCTGACTTGGTTGAAGTCTTTATGCTGATTTTTAGAGAAAGTAAACTGAGAAGAAGCTCTTCAGGATGATCTTTCCGTTGCTCTATTTCTTCTTCTCAGATATTACCATTTCAATTATTTTCGGCCAAGGGTTTGACACTTTTCGGCAAGAACAAAATCAGTGAAGCAGTCCTTTGATTTTCAAGAGATCTTTCAATTTTGAGCCTCTGTCTTCATTTGATCAAACCGGTTCTTTGCAGTGTTACATTTCTGCGAGATTTGTTCTATCTTGACAAAATCTTTGGCGACTACATTCTACTTTTGTCTTTGTTATCTTTTCCTTTGGTTTACTTGTGTTCTCATGTTATGCATCTTTTAGTTGTATGTACCTTTTAGTTGGCTGGAGATTTTTTTGTTTTGCTTGCCGATTGAGTTTTTTTGCTTATTCTTTGAAGCCTCTGATTAAACTAGGTATGCTGCTTCAGTTCGGCTAAACTGCAGTTTTGGTTTCTGGCAGCAAAGACACTCTTGTGATCTCAGCAAGCAGCAATCTTAGTCTAATCGGCAGAAGTCTCAGTTCGGTTTCTTTGCATTTTAATGCAGTCCGGTTTCCTTGCTCTCAAGCCAAAAAGCGTTTCTTTATTTGTAGTTTACTGCAGCTTTAGTGTTTTCGGCAGTATGTAGTGTTTTTGTTGTTTGGTCTCTTTTCTTTTTCTTTCGGTTTGCTCAGTCCAGTTCGGTTCAAAGTACTGTTTCTTTTCTATTCGGCCAGCTCTGTGTCTATTCTCTTTTGGTTATTCAGTGTTTGCATTTTTTGATTGGTTCTGTTCACGATCGATTCGGTTGCGACTTCGAACTTCCTCTTCTTCCGATTGCCTCTCTGTTGTCTCTTTATTTTCGTGATCGAATACTGCTTTGCTCCATGAATTCTTTGAGGACGTTTTTGCTGCATTGACTGAAGTCATATGAACCAAGTATCACAAGATTTTCAATCTTTGGTCTCAGCGATTAGGCACTGCCCCTTCAGGCCTTGCTTTGTTAGAATAGTATTTACAAGTATTTACAGTGCTGTCAAAGTTCTCGGTCAATTGTTTTCTCTGTTGCAGTCCATTCCCAACAGAGTTGTTAGCTCTGGTTTGCTCTTGGCTCTTGTCCTTTTGGTCAGCTGAAATTGTTGATCTCTCAGGTCTTACTTCATAGCTACTATAGCTATTGGAGAAGAAATATGTGAATACTTGAGGGCGATTTTTGAAGGCACCATTCACCCCCCCTCTGTTGCCATTTCCGATCCTACAACCT
The DNA here is from genome assembly GCA_036346245.1 of Bonia amplexicaulis. Lineage (NCBI taxonomy): Eukaryota > Viridiplantae > Streptophyta > Magnoliopsida > Poales > Poaceae > Bonia > Bonia amplexicaulis. Next base: position 14,352,454 of record CM070755.1, on the reverse strand, counting down.
CATTAGACGCATTGAAGCTTTGTGTGCATCCTCCACTACCCATATTTCTCATTTTTCATCCTTGTGGTAGTTGAGAGCATTAAAAATGCATTAATCATTTGTTGGTCATTTGGCACTTGATCCTCCTTAAGCGAGCATTGTGATTTGTTACTATTAATGTTTGCCGGCACCTAGACATCTTGATGGAGGTTTGTGCGGTGATCTCTTCAGGAAGCTTGTGAAGAAGCTCAGCGCTGATTGTGAGTGGTTCGGTGTTCACCATCTTCGGATCGGAGGAAGAACAACATTAGTAGATTTAAGGCATTGAGGCTTAATTCGTGGAGTCGATCCAATCCGTTTAGACTTTCCTCAATGTGGACTAGTGAGAACTGGCAAGTGTTCGATACCACGGCAAAAACATCGCGTGTCTTCATGTTGGTTATCTCTTGTCTTTACTCTTCTGCATTTACTTTCTTAGTTATTTATTGTATTAAATTGTTATATTGTATAGCTAAGAGTAGTTCTTGGTAAAGACATATCTTTGTGGTGCCATAGAATATTTCGAAGATTAATTGTTGCTTATGCTAGGTTCATATATTGTTTATAGTGATTAAAATTATTGTACTTAAGGAGTGAATCTTTAGAACCTCCTATGCGCCCCCTTTAGTCAGTTATCCTTGATCCTACAAGTGGTATCAGAGCTTGATCTCTCATTTATTTAGATTTAACCGTCTAATAGAGAAAATGATGGCTAGTGAGGGTATTGTTATAGAAAAGGCACATCTATTTAATGACTCTAATTATGCGTATTGGAAAATAAGAATGTCCATTTGTTTAAAGGCCATGAGCCTGAGTATATGAAAAATCGTAAATAAGGGTTGCGTTATGCCTCTTGATTCGAACCACCCCACGGAACTTGAGAATCTTAATGCTTATTTAGATGCTCAAGCAATGAACGTTCTTTTTGGAGCTTTTAATACGGACGAGTTCAATCAATCAAGTGAGCAATTTGGAAAACCCTCATGAGATATGAACTACCCTCTCAGAAATATATGAGGGAACATCCACGATCAAAGAGGCCAAATTACATAGACTTCAGATCAAATATGAGACATCTACTATGTTGCCTCATGAAGACATTAATGAAATGCTTTTACATCTGAACAATATCGTAAATGAACTCAATGGCCTAGGCACTTCACTAATAGAACGGAATTTTCTGGAATTTAAAATCCTTCCCAGAATTTTTCCTATCCTTCCCGGAATTTTTAATTAATTTTTGAGAATTTTCTGGAATTAAAAATCAATTTTAAAAGATAAAAGGAATTTTATAAAATTATTTAAAGCAAATCCGAAATTAAAAATATTTTTTAATAAGTCTAAAATATCTCCAGGAATATTCTATGAATTTTCTGGAATTTTTAAATATTATTTATTATTTTTCTAAGCAATTATATTGTTTCTAGCATTTTCTGAAAATTTAATCCAAAAATTAAATCCGTCCAGATTAAATCCATCTCTCTCCACGTTTTAATCTCAACCCTCCATCACAACTTACCCCTTCATTTAAATCCAACGGCCGCGATATAACCACTTGCCACATGTCACGCATCCAACGGCTCATACCCCTTCACACTCCCTCTCTCTCTTTCTCTCACCGGAGGGTGGGCCCCACCTGTCATTCCTTTCTTCTGCCTCTCCTTTCTTCATCCTCCATCCACTCTCTCTCTCCTCCATTAGAGCCGAATGGAAAGCTTCAATTGCAGCCATTTCCTTCATTTAAACTCCCCAATAATTGCGCATTGAGAGCCCACAATCACTCCTCCGCAAATCTCTCCTCTCCCTCCTCCGGCCACCGGCCCCTTCCCCTCCTCTTTGCCCTATAAAAACCCCCCGAGGGCACCCTTTCGGCACCGCTTCCTCCTCCACCTCTTGCCCACTCCGGCCGCCGCTCCGTGCCCTTCCTCCGCCGCCTCGTGCGCCACCGCCGCCACCCTCCTCTCTCCGCCATGGCCGCTCCCCGGCCGCCCCGAGCCGTCATGGGGTACAAATGAGTCCGCCGCCTTGTCCGCCACCGCCTCCCTCTCTCTCCGCTGGCCCTCCTCCGCCGCCTCCCGAGCCGTTGTTTCGGTACAAATGAGTTCGCTGCCGCCTCTGTCCCTCCTCCGGCCGGCCACCGCCCGGCCGCCGGCGCCGTGCCGCCGCCTTGCCTGCCGCCGCCCCGTCGCCCCAGTGCTGCTTGCGTCTTGCGCGTGGCTGCCGTGTGTGCCGCGTGGCGCCGGCGTCAACGGGTGTGCCACCTCGGCACGGCCGCCAGTCTGTGGATTCGGTCCACGGTGGACCGGGCCCACATGTCCGAATTTTCGAAATTCAAATTTTTGCTTACGTCAGCATTGCGTCATAAATTCCTTTTTCTTTAGAAAAATATTTCGGTCGAATTTAAAAATAGTGCTGACGTCATAATTATGATTTTTCAGTACAAAACACAAATCGAAAAATCTTTCTTTTCCTTTTCTTTCAATTAAAACTTCCCGAGGCCACAACTTTCTCATTTTAACTCCGATTTGACCCGTTCAAATTTCTAAATTTTTCTAAAATCATGAACTACCCAAATATACACTCATTTTCAATTTTTGAATTTTATTTGAATTTATATATATTTATGTACTTTTGTTGCTTTGTCTTTTTCGCGCGTAGAATCCGATGTCGCCGAAGAATTTGTCGACCCGCAGCAAGAAAGTCAAGACACCGCACACGAAGACAAATCTCCTTTGAACATTTTGAACCTATATTTGTGAAATGTTTTTATTATTTTAAATTAAATGCATTGCTATGTTATATAAAATGTTAATTTATGTGGTAAGGATAATAGTTAAACCGATAATTGTTGTACCCTCATTTGACATTGATAACCATGTACCTTTGACACACTAGGATTTCCTTTGTCTCAATAATGATATTATTATAAAATTGTGATGAATGTTGTACCGGTAGTAAAATACTTAGTCATGCTATATAACTTGTGTAAACCTTGGAATGGGAAATTATATATCATTGATCTAGATTTTTGTTCAGAAATTAGTGGCGATTGGTGTTGCCACTGTTCTTTAAAATAAAATAAAATGTGAGATTGTTTTAGACCAGGGCGGATGGTTGGTTTGGTTTGGTGCGGTTAGCACGAGAACTTGTTAAGTGTATGTTCCGCCCTAGTCAACTAGGGACCGACGCTTGTATTTGTCCAAACTGAGCACTATCGTACAACCACATGTCTATATGGGTACGACCTAACTAACTAACTTACAATAATTTAGTTTAGGTACTACCAGTGGAAAGTGAGTGCCAGGGTGTACTGGTTATTCACATGAGGGACATGGTTTACTGTACTCATACGGCGCAAGAGGGGGCTTCTGACTGAGTGGTTTAACCCTTCAGCGATGAAACCTCAGCGGGTGGTAACTAGCTAGACTAGAGTAAGGTAAAGGCTTTGTGATGAATTATCTGGGTCTCATGCCTAAGGAAACATGTTGGCTATTAAGATAACTTGTCTCTTGTAGGTAAAGTTGTACAACCTCTACAGAGTGTTAAAACTATTCGAATAGCTGTGCCCACGGTCAAGGGCGGATAAGGAATGCATTCACATGGTAGAACATTGGTTTTGGTTTTTAAAGTAAAAGTTTTGGGATCCGAGAGTGGTTGGAACTCTCAGAGTTGTCCTGACGGATGTAGCTAGTGTAGATGTATGTAACCCGTTGATTTGAACCTTGGCGGTTAGAGCCAGTGATCTAGTGTTGGTGGTTGTAACCGTCACTATTTAACCTGATAGATTCTGCTAAAATGATTACTTTATTTAAATTGATGCCTTTCAAAAATATCTAATGGTATTTGAAATAAAACACTACTTTGTGCAAAAGAACCATATAACTCTCCTTTGTTAAACCTTGCATCTATTGCATTTTCCCAAGACTTGCGGAGTACTTTATGTACTCACATGCTACACTTAAAAATAATACCCAGAGGACTATGAAGCTCAAGAAGGAAACTATGACAATGGCGCGTATGGATTCGACGAAGGCTTTCCGGAGTACTAGGTTGCGTTTCCCCAGTCAATTGCCTGTGGCGTATTAATTGGTCTTCGCCAGAGTTTATTTTGCTTCCGCTGTGTTTCGTGTGTTGTGAGGTCTTGAAACCTCATTTGTAATACAGACCTTTTTGGTCTGTACTCTTTATTATTGTAATAAAGTGTTGTTGGTTATGTATTCATCACTGTTTGACTGTGTGCACTAGCTTTGATGTGGGACTAGTGCTGTAATACACAGAGGGTCCGAATTTGGAAATCCGGGGTCCCGACAACTTCTTCCCTTGCCAAGCCTGATTAATCGCATCATCAACCACACCTTCTTCCCAAAGAGCGGGAATTTTGATGCAGTCCATAGCCATGCATGGAACATAATTGACTACGTTACGAATGGACGAAAGTTTAATGTGCTTGACCACATAATCAGGGAGATTGCCAACTCTAAGAATGATAGGGTAAAGAAGATCTATTTTGCCACATACATCATGGCACTCATCATGAGGAAGACAACTATCATGGAGCAAGGCCGTCACCTCACAAGCCCTACAAGCCTAAGGAAGCCGCTCCAGTCCCATCAGCTGTTCCTCCTCATGACCAAGAGGAAGAAGAACATGACCAAGGGCTTGAGGGTGCTCTTGCAGCTGGTCAAATTTCTTTGTCTTAGGTTTATGATGTTGTCTTGCAAATTCAAGAAAATCAAGTGGAGACAAATAATCAGTTTGGTTCCTTCACTCAACGACAAGTGGAAGCAAATGACCAGCTAGCTTCTCTTGCTCAGTGCATGAGTGCTCTTAAGTATGCTTCATCCTCCTCGGCACCTCGACGTTCATCTCCCATTCACTATAAACGCCAACGTCTCCTTTGCGACTCTCCTACTCATGAGTAGCTCCTTTTGGTTCTTAATGCCAAAGGGGAGGAAAATGAAAGGAGAACTTGAGGAGAAGATGAGGTGGAAGCAAGGCAAAGGAGGAGAAGTTGCAAGAAGAAGAAGCCTTATCTACCTATATATCTATCGTTATTCCAGAACTTACTATGTGTGAACTTAAATTGTATGTTTGAACTATGCGTTTGCTTGTAATAGTTAGATGTGTTATGCTTGTGAACTTTTTTAATGTTATGGTTATTTACACTTCTAAATATTACTTCTCATATTTATGCTCATGATTATTATCTTTTGAGTAGTTCATCAAAATTCAACAAAGAAAGGAAACTCCACCAAAGATTTCAAAATCTAGACTTGTACATGAAAACCACTTCAAAACATCATATGCACAAATTCAGGGGGAGCTCTTCTCTATTTGTTGAATGACTCTTGAATGCAAATAATTCTTTGTATCCTTGAGCTTCTCTTAAGAATTATTGTACTCACAGTCAAAACAAGAAAATACAACTCATTTCAAGACTTGTGGTATTTTCAAAACTCTCTAAATTTCTTTTGCATTGATTTGGTTGTCATCAATTACTACAAGGGGGGAGATTAAAAGCATTTAGCCCCCTAAATTGTATTTTGGTAATTAATGACAAATGTTGAACATGGCATTAACATGTGAGCTGAGATGTCTTTCAAGGTGTTAGTCCCGGATGATGGATGACAATATCAACAAAGGCATGTAAGTCATAAAAAATCGACTTGGTGCAAGACAAAGGTGAAATTTAACATATAGGATCCCTTTTTATTTTGCTGATCTCGGTGTTTAGAAAAAGACTAGATTGGTAGGCTAGACGCCGTACTATAAAGATGGATCATGACTAGTAACTTGATAATTGATTTTGTGTCATCTAGATTAACAAATATTTATGCATGCATCAAAACCTGTTTTAAAAATTTGCTGTCAGGAAAAAGGTTGTACCGCCATCATGGATCGGTACTACCGGCCGAGCAGTAGTATCGGACTCTCATGCAGTACGTTTTTCTAGAGAGCATGTTTTTGGGATTTTGCGGAAATGGTAGTATCGGCCGATCCTTGCGGTACTACCGCTTAGCGGTAGTCCCGATTCTAGTTGGCGGTGGTATCGCACCTGAGGTTCAACAGCTAGTTTATTCGCATTAATTGCACATTTTATAACCATTGAATAGTAGGTGCGGTAGTACCGACCATACACGGCGGTACTACCGCCCCTACTGAAATTTTTAGGGATTATCCCCAAACGGTCGAATTTGAGTGGAAGGGTATAAATATCAGAGACCATGTGAGAAGTGCTCCCATGATTGTGATGAGTAATTGACACGTGTTCTGAAAGTTTGAGTTTGATTTGAGTGGTTCGTGCGTGAGTTTTCGACTAATGCAAATGTTACGGGATGAGGCTTTGAGACGGAGTCGTGGTGGGGCACGGGATGACCGGACTAGGCACAGGTAGTGCTGAGGTCAGAGCGGTCGGGATGTGCCGAAGACGGCGAGACTCGAAGTGGTTGCGAGGCTTGGACGGTAAGAAACAAGGAAGCTTCCCGGAAGGTGCAGCAGGGGCATTGTGGTAAATGTGCAAGGCTGCAAAAGCGAAAGCAGATTCGGTTCGAGTTAATGGATAAAACAATAGAGTTGTTGGCACTAATGGGGAAAGTGTGTTTGTGAACCCATTAGTGGAGACTATAAAAGGAGAGGGGTAGGCATGAAAGCAAAGTAGTAGTTAGGGTTTTGCTTTGTGCTTTCTCTTTTTCCTTTGTTCTGTTGGGAGTAGGTGAAGGCAACAGAGGTTGTTCTTCTTGGTTCATGAGTGGGCTCAAGAGTTCTTGATTTCCTACATGCGTATGGGGCCGTAGTTTGGGATGAATTGGTTGTAGCAACTCTTGTAACCATTCATCTCTTTCTTTCAATCCGAGAAATCAAGTTTCTGAGTTATTTCAAAGTCTCAGTTTGCTCCCTGTTCTTCGCAGCCCCTTTTCAGTTCTTGATGATTTTGTTGATTTGTTGATTTTCTAGTTGTTGGTTGTTGTTGCTTTGAACTAGGAATCTTCTCGAGATCACTTGAGTATCCCATTTTCGAGAACAAGAGGAAGAATCAAGAACAAACTTTTTGTTTTTGTAGGATCGGAATGACAACAAAGGGGGGTGAATGGCGCCTTCAATTTTGCCCCTAAGTATTCTCATAATTTTTCTTCTCCGGTAGCTATAGCACTAGGAAGATAGAATAAGTTTGCTTACTGGAAACCGGAAACAATTTTGTCGAAAACTGAAAGGGATGAAAACCATAAAACAGAAAGACTACTGCAAGGGAGCAAACACAGAAAAATTCGGAGGCTGCAGATGGTGTTCACTAGAGAAGAATAGGCTGATTAGCCGAAACTATCCCTAAGAACCAAAACCAGATGTCTTCACTGCTGAAAGATTCAAAAGGCTTACAAACTGCAGATTGTCCTGACCGAAAACAGAAGCCTGTTACCAAGGAAGAAACACAGAAGCAAAAGCAAAGCAGAATCGAAAGCCAAAATAGCCTTTTGCCGAAAACAGCAGAGGCTAACAATAATTTTTCTATAGCAGTGAAACGGACTGCTAGCTTCCTGTCCAATAGTCTTTCTGTACCAGCAAAACCGTTTGCAAGCTTGATGTCCAAACTGCCAAAAAAGAAAAGACACAGGAGAGAAAAACAGAAATGCTGAGTGGACTGAAACACCAAAAATTGCTGATCTTTTGCTGCTCATCTCATGCCAAGGGAATCAAGGATTTAGGCTGAATAGCCAATCTCATCTCAGGAAGTTAGTAGGCAGACTAAAGAAATATGAAAACTGAAATTCAGACAAAAGAGCAGAACCGAAAGCTGAAAAAGGCCAGCGGCAGTGAAGGCTCAAAGCAGATTTTGCAAAATGATCGGCAAGAGGTAAACAAAGAGAGATAATAGAGACTTCAAAGGGAGACAAAAGAAGGAAAGCAAAACATTGCAGACTGTAGCATAGTTTGCTGATTTTTCAGCCGAAAGCAGTACATGGTCATGCTGACCGAAAATTTGTTAGCAGCTGAAAAACTGCAGACAAGAACCATTGCCGACTAAAAAAGAGACTGCAAAACTGAATCAAACATAAACTGAACAGGGGAGTCACTGAAAACAGGTGAAACAGCGGCTGCAGCGGATCATGATCAGAAAACTGCAGTACTTACTGTAGACCACAAAAAAACTGTAATCTGCTAGAGACTCTAAGCTAGAACAGAGAAGAGACCATATGCCAAAAACTTACGATTCTCAAGATCTTCAAACATAAGACTTTTGAACTCAACAAGACAACACCTCAGATTGAAAACTCAGAACTTCAACAGATTTTTATCAAGGAAAACAGGAACTCACAAATCCTCTGCTCGCTGTAACAGTAAACCCTAAGGCAAGGGAAAAACAGAGAAAGAGGCGCAAGAGTGAAAGAAAAGGATATACTTTAAATCTGTGATTTGCTCTTAGGGATGAACTGCCCAAAAGGGCTTGGAAACTGATTCCCTCCATAGAGCAGAAGGCTCCTCTTCTCTTCAAGGAATCAACTCAAAATCCACAGGAAGCAGAAAAGAGCCAAAACAGAAAGAAAAGAACTGAGACTCAAAAACTGAAGAACAGGGAAGAACATCATCTCAAATATAGATTTCTTCATATTGATGTGAAGAGAGATGGTCGATTACAATAGAAATTTCTTACAGCAAACTTAACCCCATTCTCCCATCCTCAATCATACAAGAATCAAGAACTCACGCTGGGAGACATGGAAACAGAAAGGCAAAGCAACCCTGCTCTCCTCACCAACTCCACAACTGAAAAAGAAAAGGAAAACACCAACTCACAAAGCTCCTAACCCCTCTCAAAAGTTATTGAATCCATGAGTGGACATGCAGCCACTCCCTCCTATTTATAGCCCTTGGCTAACGGGTCTCCAACCCGTTACGCCGGCTAAACCCTAACGGAGCCGTCTCCCGCTTGTGCAGCCTTGCGAAATTACCGATTCGCCCCTCGTGCACCTTCCGGTAAGCTTCCACGCTCCTTGTCGTCCACGACTCGCAACCACATCGAATCTCCGCCGTCTTCGACACATCCGACCGTTCTGACCTCGACACCGCCTGTGTCTAGTCCGGTCACCCCGTGTCTCGCCACGACTCCGCCTCAATGTCCTGCAGCCAACACAGACAAGAAACACATCAAATAGCACCGCTCGATACATGTAAGCACAATAACATCAACAAACCCGTCGAATCATCAGAATATGCATCCTAATCCCATACGACCAAGTTTGACCAAGTCCGACGGAGCCCATTGCACCACGCAACGTCAATGTCAGGACCAACCAAATCAAACTCGACTTTCCTAAACCGATGTCAATTATTCATCATACACACGGGATGACCTCCACATGGTCTCTTAGTTTTGAATCCTACGCACTTTGCCTTGTTCATGCTGTTTTTAGGGTTAGAACTCAGGGGTTGTGTGCCCCTTTGATTTTATAGAGAAAACGTGAAATTGGAGTTTGGTTCTACCTTCAGTGATTATCTTCTTGCTAATTCCAAAGTTTCTTGAGCCAAGAATCCAAGAATCACGAGTAATTTGGATTTTGGTCACTTCCTCTTTATTCTTCAGTAAAATCCGAATTTGCTATCTACATTTGGTCTTTGTCTACGATTTCTTCTCAATGAGGTCAATATGTTGTTTAGAATGATGTCTTGTTCGATTGACCCGAGAAGAGCAGCAAACCGCGATGAATTTCTTGATTTTCAGCAAACTCCGCAGTTTCAATTTTTCAATCTGTAGCTTGCGGTACTACCAGGTTTTCCATGTCGGTACTATCGCCCGACGGTACTACCGCTCCTAGATGGTACTACCGCTCAGCGACTGATTTCGCAGCCGGTACTACCGTTCGGCTCAACGGTACTACCGCTCAGCGACTGAGTGCATAGGCGGTACTACCGTTCGGCTCAACGGTACTACCGCTCAGCAGTACTACCGCTTGTCACAGCGGTACTACCGCTTGCAGTCAGACCAACCCTGAATCTCCTTTTTCTGGATTGTCTCTCTCTGGCTTTCTTTGCTGATCTTCTTGACAATTTCCAGTGAGTGTTTACCTTCTGTCTTCATAGCTTCAATAGCTATTGGAGAAGAAGTATAGGTGTGGATACTCAGGGCTGATTTGAAGGCCATTTCGGTCCTACAAAATACCCCCTCACGAGTACATGGACAATAATCCTTGACCTCATTGAATATATTGAAGCTTTGTGTGCATTCTTCACTACCCATATTGCTTATTTTTCATCCTCATGGTAGTTGGGAGCATTAAAAATGCATTAATCATTTGTTGATCATTTGCACTTGATCCTCCTCAAGCGAGCGATATGATTTGTTACTCTTGCTATTTGCCGGCACCTAGACGGCTTGGTGGAAGTTGCGCGGTGATCTCTTCAAGAAGCTTGTGAAGAGGCCTAATACTGATTGTGAGTGGCTCGGTGTTCGCCATCTACAGAGTGGAGGAAGAACAACCTTAGTGGATTTGAGGCATTGAGGCTTAATTCGTGAAGCCGGCCTAATCCGTTTGGCAAGTCTTCGATACTACGGCAAAACATCGCTTGTCTCCATATTGGTTATCTCTTGTCGGACCCGGATTTTTCAACCCAGAATCCTCTGTGATTCCACCGCACTATTCCATGGATCAGTAGATAGTGCTCACAGATACAATACTAAACATCAAAGTACATATCATGCGGAAGCGTAAATATAATAGTAGACTTACTGATGGGCCGATCAGGCCGAAATCAATAAATTACATGCAATGAAGCGAAGCACACGGTGGGACCCGCGGGGCGTGCCTGAGCGTACCAACCGGGGTTGGCGACCTAGTTTTTGACAACTCCTTCTTCACCATCATGTCCAGGTGTATTGCTGAAGCGTAGCGATCTGACTCCTGATTCTGGATTATTTGAGTGAGCGAGGGTGAGCACAAACCACCGTGCTCCACGAGCCAATACTCAGGATGCAAATAGATAATATGCATGGCTTATCAAGGAAAAGCTCGGGTTATTTATTTGCCATAAATTGCTTTTGAGATATGATACATAGAAATTTCCTGAGACCTAGCAGTTTGAACTAAAACATAATGTGTGAAAGAATGCAATAGTAATAGCGATCCAGATTCCATCCACCGTTACATGGCCTGTACACCATATGCTAACCTTTCAACATTATAACCACTTACCTTATCACTGGGGCGACACCCAGGACAACACAAATCAGGGCCTTTCACTGCCCTCCACTTTTCCAATTCCACCCACAAAATTTTTGAAATAGAACTATATCTAGTTAAGTTCTCATGTCCGCCCTTGACCGTGGGCATGGCTATTCAAATAGTTTTGACTCTGTAGAGTTTGCACACTTTACCCACAAGAGGCAGTCTGCTCGTTGCCCCACACGATTCCTTAGTCGTGCATTTGGGTAAACCATCACAGTAACCGTTCAAAATACCTTGCCCCTTCCATCATCTCACCCCTATAGGCTTGGCCCGCTTGCGGGATGTTCTTCTTCTAAACGGTTAGCAGCTGACTACCCACACTACTAGCACGCCACAGAAAACTTCACCCTCTACGAGTGTCCCATTCAAGCCGTCCGCAGACCAGCTACTTGCACTACCTCATCTCCTCCACCTATGATGATGACTTTCAGGGTCCGGTAAAGCTACTAAGCCAAGTTGTATTTTACAGACTTGTGGTTGTACTTCTTTTACACAGGAGGTCATGATAAGATTCAATCCTTAGGGTTATCTGGGCGGTTCTAGCACTAATCACACTCTTGTGCACCGCTGCACCATACCCCCGAACCATCCGCCCAGGTAGATAAGGAATTTGAGGTTTTTGGGAACATAAAATAATCATACCGAAATACACCAGTCATTACCACAGTGACTACCCAAACCAGTTTCTTATAATTGAAAGTGATGTTTTGGGGCATTCTTGGTGCCCCCATTTATCTAAGCATTACTAAGCATGGCGAATAATTATAGACTTATTTTCGAAAGTTTTACCATTATAATTTTCCTGTGGTGACAAGGCTCATATGTTCAACCATTCCAAAGGAGGTGTAATACTATCAAGTTGAGTAATAGGTATATATAAGTAGATTCTTAAAAAAGACATATATTTGCATAGGAAATAACAGCATGCAGTTTGATAATTCGAAAACAGAAATAATTTGCAGAAAATATAGGTTCAATATGATCAAAGTATTGACTCGCCTTGCGCGGTTTTACCGCGGTTTTGAGCTCACTCAAGCTTTCTCATTTGTTGGCTTGGTCCGGATCGTCGAGGGTTGCTTCGGCTTTGTCTTCTTCCCTTGGGTCTCGTATGCTATTTTTCGGCGCACGAAATTTGGATAAAAATTAGCCAACCAATCAAAATCTCACCAAGAATTCAAATGAGCTCCAAAAATTATGATTTCAGTTCCATTGGATAGAGGCTGAATTTAGATGAATTTAGAAATTTGTTTCACTCAATTTGGAGTTAAAATGAAAAAGTTGTGTCCTTTTAAAGATCTCAGTTCAAATAAATCTGAAAAATATTTAAACTCTGACAGGTGGGGCCCACAACAGATTCTTAATTTTTCTTTCATTTTTATTTCTTTTCCTCTGTGCCTATGACAGGTGGGGCCAGTTCGATTGTATTAAAAGGGGTTGGGCCCAATGTCAGTGATTGCTTTGCTTTTAACTAATCACAGTTAATCATTAATGATCTATTAACCGTTATTACCGTTTGATTAACTCCTAATCGCCGCAACAGTGTCATCTTCCTCCGGCCAAGGAATGGCGAGCTCTCCGCCGACGGAGGGGGCGGCAGCCGAACGTGGGCACCCACAAAATGCATTGCTCACGCCCGCGCCTACCCCTGGCTGGAGTCTCGCAGACCAGTTTGGCTGGAGTAAGAGATCGATTGCGGGCTGAGGGAGCATGATGGCGAGATAAGGGGGCTACCTCGAGGGTTGGTGTAGCTCGGGAAAGGCGGTGGCGGTCCGGCGACGGAAGGCGACGGAGGGCAGGGGAGGGGCTCGGTGCCGGCGAAGGAGCGGTGGGAAGGAGCTCGGCCGAGGACGGGGATGGATTCACCTCGCTCCGAAGATGCTCCGGGGAAGATTTATCGTCCCGATGTTGCTTCAATCGATGGCGGGCCGGATGGCCGGAGTTGGGGAAGAACGGGCTCGCCGGTGAACCACAGTGCTCAGGAGTTCGATCACTCGGGGTGGAAGGCAGAGGGAAGTGTGGCGATGCGGATGGAAGGCCGTACGACTTTTATAGGCGCCGGGCGGGGCCGGCAACGGGCGAGCGGCCATGCGGTCGCATCGGTGGCAGGCGGCGATGGCAGAGCAGCGGCTACGGCGGGATTTTAGGCGATTTGTGCATGACATCTCAGTGCAAACGCTTGCAACTTTGCTCCATGTGCGCTGGGTGGCAGAACCTTTGCGCCGTTTGGTCGGGCGACGCGACGTGGCGAAGGAAATCGGTGGGCGGTGGCGCCGTATTGTGGGCGGTGGCGGTTTCCTGTGGATGCGCCGGCCGAGGCGAGGTGACAGCATAAGGAAACTATGGGCGATGCAACAGAGTTCGTGGGCGACGGTGGCTGGCGTGGTTTGGCGGGGAGCGGGCGATCGACGACGGCAAGTAGAGCTCCGGCTAAAGCAGGAGAAGAAGGAGGGAGAGAGAGATGGGTCGGGCCATTTCGGCCGGCCGAAGACTTTTTCTTCTCTTCTTTTTTTATTTTTATTTATATATATACACATGTATATACACACACATATATATATTCATATTCTTATTCACTTGATAATTTACTCATTTTTATTCCTTTGTTGTTGGACTCACCTTTGCATTTAGTTATTCATGTAATATATAGTACATTTTAGGTATACTTACTTTATTCATTTAGCATGGTACATGTATTCATATATATATATATATATTATTTATTTGTCTTTATTTAGTGTTATTATATTACTAAGCTCAAAGTAGATTTAAAATTTTTGGGTTCAAATTGTACTCCCCTTTTGATGGATCATCTTTTCAGATTCGTTTTTTAAAACTTAAGTTTCTATTATTTTTCACAATTCCCTCATGATTTATTATTTGTTTTACTTTTCATAAATTTCTTCATTTATTGGAACCTCAACCAAAGTTTTAAAGAAACACCATAAAATCCAAATTTGAAGAAAATATTCTCTAGAATAATTCAAGAAATACACATTTCCAAATTCAAAATTTTCAGGATGTTACATCTCTCGTCTTTACTCTTCCGCAATTACTTTCTTAGCTATTTATTGTATTGAATTGCTATATTGTGTAGCTAAGAGTAGTTCTTGGTAAAGACATATCTTTGTGGTGCCATAGAACATTCGAAAGATTAATTTTTGCTTGTGCTAGGTTCATATATTGTTTATAGTGATTAAAATTGTTGTACTTAAGGAGCGAATTTTTAGAACCACCTAGCAAATATATATACAAATTCTCGGGTAGTAAAATGCTCATTGATTCTTGTTTGAGATATGTGATGATAGCAAAAGTCTTGTGTGGTTTGGAAAATAATAATAATAATAATAATAATAATAATAATAATAATAATAATAATAATAATAATAATAATAATAATAATAATAATAATAATAATAATAATAATAATAATGGATGAGTTTGACACTTGAGTGATTCTCCTTTGACTTATATGTGTTGCTTATATGCAAACTACCTACTTAAAAGTGGGGAGGTTTTCGTGCTGAATCCTCATTTTCTCTTCTTTTGATTTGACCCTTTTATGGGGAGTTGGTGTTGTGTGGTTGCGATGAGAATTCTTTATGTTCGGTTGAATTCTATCGTGAAAGAGTGGGTTTACTTTGAGCCACGTGGTGCGCCCGTGTTTAAAGGGGGTGCTCCTTGTTAAGGTAAGAGATCGATTTAGAGTTGGAGTAAGAGTTACTTGTGTTGTGCAGATTGTATGGGTTGGTACTAAAGGGAATGATGACCCGATGTGTATTTAATCACTTTCGTTAATTACGAAGTTTTAGGGGTTTGTGTATCAGTAGGACTACCTTGGGTTCTAGTGTGGGATACACAGCGCTTTGTACGACTCGGTATCGAGGGAGAACTTGTAAGATCTGGAGCGTGGGTTTCATTAAAACCGTTGACCAACGAGTAAGACCGACCACCATTCAAGAATTAAAGTTGCACCATTCAAGTGTTTTGGTGCGTAAGTTGAACGAGTGGCCTTGGTGAGGCAGAATCTGTTGGCTGCCCAGAGCGGGCTGAAAAGTTATGCAGATGTGAGGAGCAAGGATCGGGAAGTTGGCAAACCACGTGGATCTTCTAGAACCTATGCGCGAGGTGCAAGCATTTAGAAATTTTTTTTAGTACGTCAAGGTGCTTTGGTCGCAGCAAACAGAGAGAGAGAGCCAACTTGGGAATTGGAGTCTCGCATGTGTGAGAATTACTCACAACTCGTGCGCGTTAGTATGATCAAGTAAGCACGGAAAGAATTCGGGGTCGAATTCTGTTTAAGGGGGGTAGAATGTAATACTCCGGATTAGTAAATTATTTAAATATTTGATTAAAGCAAGGGACGTGGGAGAAAGATTAAATTTAATAGTGTTTTGAGGGTTTTCGAAAAAGTAAGCAAACACAGGCCTAGGCCTTGGCCCAAGAGGGAGTTCTTGGCCCAGGAGGGAGGCCACCTCTTAACCTAGCCCCACTCCTCCCCCCATGCAGCCTTGCCGCCACGGTCGGCTGCACAGAACACCACCAAACAATGGCACGAAATGCTACCAAACTAACAACAAAATAAAACTATGCTAAGACATTCTATAAAATTTCGTGAGCCTCCTTTGTTTATTGATAAAATGAAGTTCTAACAATATTATCAAAAGGTATGAATAACCGCAAGCAAAGTAATTTGGCTACTAAGCAGAAACATCTATAAAACTTAAGTAAAGCACGGAAGCAATATAAAGAAGTTCTAATCCATTATTACATCTTAATATGAAGGTCATAATCAAATACCACTTGAACTAATCAACAAATAATAATTAGAGTTCTCTATCTTCTCCATGGTGAATATTTCGTGCAAGTGCAACAATACTAATCCTCTTTATTTCCATGCATGTCGACCTCGTGAAGGTACCTAAAATAAACAAACAACAACAACAAAACAAAGAAGAGTGAGTCCAATGACTCGGCAAGTATAACTGTAAATGCAAGCATGAACATTAACTCTCAAGTTAAACATATTACATATGAATTTCATGCTATGCATTATGATCAAAAGCTCCTCTTTCTCATCTCTTTCGCATTTTACCGGTGACGCGGTGTGCATCCGTCAATGCACACCCATGCCTGTACCCTCGGGTACAGGGACCAATTGCCCACACTCCGCAAGTGTGGGGACCTCGATGCTTGATCACCGCATGATCAAGACTTCAACAATTCTCAATATGATGCATATATGTGAATGTATCAAAGATAACGAGCATTCACCATACTACGCATCAACCAATCTCATAAATGCCATAATGTAAACAGAACATAAATAGCATTCTCAATTCATCACTTACTCATACTCACAATTTAAACAGTCATGATTCAACCATCATCCAAACAATTCAACAAATCCATAAACACACATATTTTCACATCACAAATATACTTGCCTCAACCGCGAGAAAATGAAGAACACGTAGAAGGCACAACCCCCGGAATCCGCTCTCCTCCTGAATATTTAATTAATAATTACCAACATGACAGTAGCGGGTTTCTAGATATAAAATAACAGCAACCCCAATTAACCCAACAATTTATCTCAATTAAATCCCCAACTCCCCTCGGCCAAATCTGCCCAACCACAGACAGCCGACTTCCAAAAATCATAACTTTCAGTACGTAACTCCAACTTAAGCGTTCTTGGACTCTCTGGAAAGATAATTAAATTATCTACAAAAACTTAGTTGGGGAGACTCTCTGATTCGGCCATTTACTAACCGATCCAAACCCTTTTCTAAAGCATCCAAATTCACGTCGGACTCTCTGGACAGCGCACTAAAACAGGCATAACTTTCACCCAGAAACTCGGAATCCGGACTTCTTGACCTTTATGGAAAGCTAAGAAAATTATGTAAAACTTTCCGAACATGAAGAATTTCTGATTCGCCCGATTTCCTGTCGCACAAACCGATCTACTACAATCTGTCCAAAACTACTCCGATCTGCAGAACAGCAGCACAAGAAAATTCATAACTTTTGCTACACAACTCGGAATAACGTGTTCTAGCACTCCCTGGAAAGATAATTAAGTCCTCTACAACTTTCTAGAAGGGGTCCAGACCTGAATCCCGACGAAACTAGATCAAAACCGCCGAGAAACAACTACTGTCCCAGCAGCCCAAAAAACCGACGAATCTAACTCGATTAAAAACCAATCTAGAGACTACCAGGGATTACCCTTGACGACACGACGACGAACACGTCGACGAACACGGCGACGAACACGCCCGCGATCTCCTCCTCTCTTTCCTCCGGATCCACGCGGTACAGCGACGAACGCCGGCGGCGGCGACCGGGGAGGAGACGACGACGATGAAGACGACGACGACGCACCGGAAGAAGACGTCGGGACAGCACGGGCGGCGGCTGCTGGGTGGAGGCGCAGGGGGTTGGGGGCTGCCTAGGGTTTTAAGAGGTGGCCTCCCTCCCTCTTGGGCCAAGAAAACCCACCGGCCAAGGCCTAGGCCGGGTTGTCTTAAATTTCCATAAAACCCTCAAAACTCTTATAAATTTAATTATTTCACAAAGTCCCTCTCTCTATTAATTAAATAATTAATTAAATAATTTCTGGGGTATTACATTCTACCCCCCTTAAACAGAATTCGACCCCGAATTCTAACTGCAAACTCAAGTAAATCAAAACAACCAACTAGCAAAAACACGCACCTGACGTGAACAACGCCGGGTATCGCCACGCATGCGAGACTCCAACTCCCAAGTTGCCTCTCTCTCTGTCTGCTGCGACCAAAGCACTTTAACATATAGCAAAGTCTTGTTTCTCAACACTTTTTCTGACCTTTCTAGAATCCGCACTGGCTTGGACTCAAAGGACAGATTCTGCTCAATAACCAAAGGTTCTAGAGCGATGTGAACTTCTGGGCCTCGCAAGTACTTTCTCAACATGGACACGTGGAACACGTTATGCACTCCGCGCATAGCCTCAGGAAGATCCAAACGGAGGCCAACTTCCCAATCCGCTAGTATGGTGAAAGGTCCAACGTACCTCTGCTAAGCTTCCCTTTGGTACCGAACCTCACCACACCCTAGGTGGGAGATACTCTCAAAAGCACCTGATCCCCCACTTCAAATTCCCGATCCCTTCTTCTCACATTCACATAGCTTTTCTACCTGCCCTGGGCAGCCAACAGATTCTATCTCACCAAGTCCACTCGTTGAACTTACGCCCCTACAACACTTCGAATGGTGTAGCTTTAATTCTTAAATGGTGGCTGGTCTTACTCGTTGGTCAACGATTTTTAATGAACCCACGCTCCAGATCTTTCAAGTTCTCCCTCAATACCGGGTCATACAAAGCGCTGTGTATCCCACACTAGAACCCAAGGTAGTCCTAGTGATACACAAACCCCTAATACTTCGTAATTAATAAAATCGATTAAATACACATCGGGTTATCATTCCCTTTGGTACTAACCCACACAATCTGCACAACACATGCAACTCTTATTCCAACTCTCAATCGATCTTTTACCTTAATAAGAAGCACCCCCTTAAAGACGGGCACACCACAGGGCTCAAGGTAAACCCACTGTTTCACAAATAGAATTCAACTGAACATAAAGAATTCTCATCGCAACGACACAAAACCAATTCCCTATAAAAAGGGTCAAATCATAAAAGAAAATCGAGGATTCAACATAAGAACCTCTCTACCTTCCAAGTAGGTGGTTTGCAAACAAACAACACATACGTCAAAGGGGAATCACTCAAATGTCAAACCCGTCCATTTTTTTTTAGGAATAAACTTCCTCTTGAATCACGAGGTTCCAAATCATCCCATACCCTACTAGCTCAATTCTCTTAAATTGGCATCATCAACTCTATGTTCAAACCGAGTGCATCCGACACACTTTTGTAGAGGGACTCTACTATTCTCACAATAACATACTCTAATCAACTCCTCTACCCACATGTTACTTTAACGAATAATTTCCATTGCACCTCATCGTTATTTTCACCCACCATCACTTCACCACAATCCCTTAAGGATAATCAACTTGAAATTCTCAGCTCACACACTCATTTTATACACCCAAAGGATACTATCAAGGAACATCACATTATTTAGAATCCATTTGTTCCACTATTCCCACACAATGTTATTAGCCTCCAAGGCTCTAGCATAGATCACCAACCAAAATTTCCCATCTCCAAGGCTTCTATACATATACTTCGATATATTTAATACAAAGACTCTTAAATTCAGTGACTAAAATTTCCACAATCAACCATACTCAATCCTTCACAACCACATGAACACATAATCTCAACCTGATTATCTGTAAGAAGATTCTAACTCCTGGAGGGTTACTTTCTGAAACCAAGTCATACATGGCCATAATTTTCAACAATCCTTACTATCCCAACAATTCTCAGAAGCGGTTGGGCCTCTTCACGATTATATACTCATTAACTACACCATCATAATCATCCTACTAGTCCTTGCAAAGTACCCAATCATGATGCTCCACTAAAATTGATCAAGATTCCCATACTTACAATAATTATAACGTTCCAACAAAATGAACGTAACACTCATGAACCATAACTAGGTTCTTCTAGTTGCGACAATATAACTAGTTAGCCCCAAGGACAACATCTTCTTTTAAATCAAATCCTCACCGAGAATTATTCAACAGAATAATTTATCACTCCAAGAATCTCAAGTATCTTGATACCCACAATCTCACCCAGACTAATCACAAACCACACCAACCAGTTGCCATACACATCTTAAAGGTCTTTGCAACCCAAACTGCGTACCCTTTCTTGGAGAAGCAAAGAAGAAAATTTCAAGACAAGGTCCATCTCGCAATAAACACAAAACCAAGAAAACAAAGATCTTGGACAACAAAGGATAAGACCACGGTGAAGGCGCATGCCTCCTCGAGACGAAAACATCAAATCTCAACCAATACGAATACAAGATTGTCATTTGAGCTCCAGAAACTCTTAAGCAGCGAAAATAAGAAGTCAAACACACTTCACAAAGATTGCACAACTTGACTTCAACCTTCAAAACTTTTATCAAACTTTTCCTTTTAACAAAGAGAACAACCTTCTTTGAATACGGTATCACCTTAACAATTCCAACAAAAGAAGAGTTGAAGACCACAACACATTAATTCTTTAAGAACTAATTAAAATCCTCAACACGACACTTTGCTTAAAACAATTTCAGCTACCACATAAATCATGAGATCAAAGATCGCATACACACTATCAAAACTTTTGATTTAAATAGTACCAAGGAATTTATTCAAATTCTTCTATTTAATGAACCTTCAACATTACCATCATAACCACAAATGGACCAACATACTAACATCAGAATAATACATTCTTAACAAGCATCATCATATCCTCAACTCCCTTCATAAACTTTTCCAAAAGAAACATAAGAAATCATTGCATCATGTTTCTAATATCTAAGTAAGGTTGCAACTACTTGATCTAGGAGAACCTAGTGCATAAGCCACATAAATAGAACAAAGCTCTTAAACAAGATGATACTAGAACAAGATAATCTCGTAAATCATGCTAGTATAAATTTCTTACTAGATTTCATATATTCCATTCTTTATTGGTGCTCAACTCTAACTTAGCACCAATTGATTGTACTCTATTCACTATTGGCAATAATTGATTATTATTCGGTCATAACAACATTCATGATCCTAACTCCATTTTACAATTATAAGACATTCATGAGCATAGATTTTGTATCCTACCTTACATTCGAAATTAGAATGGAAATGACTTTAAACTTCAATGATACCAAACAGAAGACAAGTTTCTACATGTCAATGCATCAACCTTCATCTATTCCTTTATACGTGTTTCAACAATTTAGCATTGTAAAAGATAGATGAAACCAGCAATTGTGCATGCTCATAAAGCATCTAAATAAAAGACATGTTAAGGGTCAATATTACCAAGGTAATATTCTAACAACTCCTTACTTAATTATTCCAAACGGTCGGATTAATTACTAAAGACAAAGATAATTCAATTTGTCCAACATGATAGAAATTCAATAATCATAATAATCATTCTAATTCTTTTTGCACACTCCTCAATAACTCCATGAGTTACTGTCGTGAATAGACAACTTCTTAATCGTAGTTCTTCTCAAAACTATTACAAGGCAATATCAAATTAAACCACTACACTTCCAAGGATACTAGTAAAAGAAATTAATTATACACTACGCTATCATATCAACTTAATAATTCAAACCTTATGAATTAGTTTATATGATTACCACCTTCCACTTAAGCATAGCAAAACAATCATAAAGGATTTTAACACTCTTTCAAAGGAAAAGGAACAATAAACTTCAACGCTCGAGATAAAGAGAAAACATAGATCCAAAGCTTTCGCATAACAATGAGTTTTGCAACTCAAAATTCGCATTAATGAAAGAAAACACCAAGCGAACCAATGAGCCATGATTCGCAACAAGACAAACTCCCACGAAGGAACTAACCTTACAAATCAACAAAAGCACGGTAGCAAAGTATCTCAAGAGTCCGGAAGAAACAATAAGCGCTTCCGAGGAATGTAGAGACCAATTGCATACCCTCAACCGCAAGAACCACAATCTCAAAAGAAATTCATTAATCGCAATCGACCAAGAATTGGCGAAATCAACTTAAGGATAATAACAACTTTTCTAATAAATTCACCATAACACTGCAATTAAGTTACCCGAGGTAACTACATTGCTAATCCTCATACTACAAACAATGATATAATCTGGCAATACAAGGTAGCACATCACAACATCTACATCATATCATTGACTATTCTCAGTCATAACAGTCATAGGAGCAAATCATAATCATACAAGATTATCAATAAGCATACAAGATTATCTCATAATGTAAATCATCAATATAACATGTCAAAAGCATAAATGCAATGCTTGACCCATCCCATCCCATCGTGCACCAGTGTGTCAATTTAATAGTTTAATTACCACGGACCTAAAGCCCGCTCGATACCAATCAGTAACACCCACCAAACAATGGCACGAAATGCTACCAAACTAACAACATAATAAAACTATGCTAAGGCATTCTATAAAATTTCTAGAGCCTCCTTTGTTTATTGATAAAATGAAGTTCTAACAATATTATCAAAAGGTATGAATAACCATAAAGCAAAGTAATTTGGCTACTAAGCAGAAACATCTATAAAACTTAAGTAAAGCACGGAAGCAATATAAAGAAGTTCTAATCCATTATTACATCTTAATATGAAGGTCATAATCAAATACCACTTGAACTAATCAACAAATAATAATTAGAGTTCTCTATCTTCTCCATGGTGAATATTTCGTGCAAGTGCAACAATACTAATCCCTCTTTATTTCCATGCATGCTGACCTCGTGAAGGTACCTAAAATAAACAAACAACAACAACAAAACAACAGCAAGAGTGAGTCCAATGACTCAGCAAGTATAACTGTAAATGCAAGCATGAACATTAACTCTCAAGTTAAACATATTACATATGAATTTCATGCTATGCATTATGATCAAAAGCTCCTCTTTCTCATCTCTTTCGCATTTTACCGGTAATGCGGAGTGTGCATCCGTCAATGCACACCCATGCCTGCACCCTCGGTGCAGGGACCAATGCCCACACCGCAAGTGTGGGGACCTCGATGCTTGATCACCGCATGATCAAGACTTCAACAATTCTCAATATGATGCATATATGTGAATGTATCAAAAGATAACGAGCATTCACCATACTACGCATCAACCAATCTCATAAATGCCATAATGTAAACAGAACATAAATAGCATTCTCAATTCATCACTTACTCATACTCATAATTTAAACAGTCATGATTCAACCATCATCCAAACAATTCAACAAATCCATAAACACACATATTTTCACATCACAAATATACTTGCCTCAACCGCGAGAAAATGAAGAACACGAGAAGGCACAACCCCGAATCCGCTCTCCTCCTGAATATTTAATTAATAATTACCAACATGACAGTAGCGGGTTTCTAGATATAAAATAACAACAACCCCAATTAACCCAACAATTTATCTCAATTAAATCCCCAACTCCCCTCGGCCAAATCTGCCCAACCACAGACAGCCGACTTCCAAAAATCATAACTTTCAGTACGTAACTCCAACTTAAGCGTTCTTGGACTCTCTGGAAAGATAATTAAATTATCTACAAAACATTAGTTGGAGAGACTCTCTGATTCGGCCATTTACTAACCGATCCAAACCCTTTTCTAAAGCATCCAAATTCACGTCGGACTCTCTGGACAGCGCACTAAAACAGGCATAACTTTCACCCAGAAACTCGGAATCCGGACTTCTTGACCTTTATGGAAAGCTAAGAAAATTATGTAAAACTTTCCAAACATGAAGAATTTCTGATTCGCCCGATTTCCTGTCGCACAAACCGATCTACTACAATCTGTCCAAAACTACTCCGATCTGCAGAACAGCAGCACAAGAAAATTCATAACTTTTGCTACACAACTCGGAATAACGTGTTCTAGCACTCCCTGGAAAGATAATTAAGTCCTCTACAACTTTCTAGAAGGGGTCCAGACCTGAATCCCGACGAAACTAGATCAAAACCGCCGAGAAACAACTACTATCCCAGCAGCCCAAAAAAAACCGACGAATCTAACTCGATTAAAAACCAATCTAGAGACTACCAGGGATTACCCTTGACGACACAACGACGAACACGTCGACGAACACGGCGACGAACACGCCCGCGATCTCCTCCTCTCTTTCCTCCGGATCCACGCGGTACAGCGACGAACGTCGGCGACGGCGCACCGGGGGAGGAGACGACGACGATGAAGACGACGACGACGCACCGGAAAGAAGACGTCGGGACAGCACGGGGCTGCGGCTGCTGGGGTGGAGGCGCAGGGGGTGGAGGCGGGGTGGGGGCTGCCTAGGGTTTTAAGAGGTGGCCTCCCTCCCTCTTGGGCCAAGAAAACCCACTGGCCAAGGGCTAGGCCAGTTGTCTTAAATTTCCATAAAACCCTCAAAACTCTTATAAATTTAATTATTTCACAAAGTCCCTCTCTATTAATTAAACAATTAATTAAATAATTTCGGTATTCTGCGCCCGCCGGCCATTGCATGACTGCGCCCGCCGCCGCCGTCCCTCGCTCTGCTCCAGCCGCCGTCGCCGCTCGGCATGCAGCTGCTGCTGCTGCTGCTGGCCGCCGGTGCCGTTGCAGCCGCTGCTGCCGGTGCCGTGTTGCGCCGCGGTGCATCGTCGTCTTCTGCGTCGTGGTGGTGCGCCGTCGCCGCCTCGACGTCGTCTCTCCCGGTGCACCGTCGCCGCCGTCCGTCGCCGCACCGCGTGGATCCGGAGGAAGGAGAGGAGGAGATCGCGGGCGTGTTCGTCGTGTTCATCGTCGTGTTCGTCAACGTGTTCTTCGTCGTGTCGTCAAGGGTAATCCCTGTTAGTCTCCTAGATGAGTTTTTAATCGAGTTAGATTCGTCGGTTTTCTGGGCTACCGGGACATAAATTATTAGTCGGCAGTTTTGGGGTAGATCCGTCGGGATTCAGGTCTAGACCCCTTCTAGAAAATTGTAGAGGACGTGATTATCTTTCCAGGGAGTACAAGAACGCGTTATTTGGATCTGTGTAGCGAAAGTTATGAATTTTCTAGTGCGACTGTTCTGCAGATCGGGGTAGTTCTGGACCATCGACCACTGTAGCAACGACTACCGACCATCGACCACTGTAGCTATAACTATCGACCATCGACCATTGACCACTGTAGCTACGACCATCGACCACTATAGCTACGTCTATCAACCATCGACCACTATAGCTACGTCTATCGACCATCGACTACTATAGCTACAAGTATCGACCATCTGCCACTGCACAGTTTGACTAATGACTGCGACAGTACTCCTGCGAGTACCGATTGAGTCACTGTGGCTTCGACCACGGTATCGACCATTGCATCGAGTACGGCTTGTCGACCACGGCTTGTCATCGGATGGGATCGCGAGAAATTGAACAAATAGACAACTAATGTAATTTCTAATTTGAAACTTGGCTCGGTCAAACCAGTAATTACCATGGATAGATATTTTACTTCTTGTAGAATAAAGTGAAAAATGGATGGTATGCTTAATTAGTTGTCTCAGGTTACATTGGTCTTTTCACCCGTGTTTCAACTACCCTCCATAATTTGGATGTATAAATAGGGAAATTGATTATGTCATTTGAAAGCACTGTAAGACCAACTATGAGTAAAGATCATATCATCAGGAAAAATTGAAAGTACATTGAGTAAAATTAGTGAAAATATACCTAGCAAAATCACCATACGGGGAAAAACAAAGCAACATGAACAAAGAAACTCAATATACAGTTCTAAACACATAGTATACTCTACATTTTATAATCAACACATTTTTTTATGATCCCATCGATAGACAGCAAATCAATACCATGTCAAGAAGGATAAGTCGACTACATAAAAAACTACAAACTCAATGTATTAAAACAAGTGTAATTAAGGGAAGTGAATAACTCAAAAGTCCAAATTACAAATCACTTCATATTTCCAAATTAGTAACTATAGAAACAGAAGAACATTAGAGTTTAATTAGATCCTTTTCACCATGACTTCTACCAATTGTCATACAGAGTAAGCAGGGAATAGTCATTGTAATAGTATATTTCAATTTTTGGAATAGGGTTTATCACAACAGTGTATCAGAATGTTAAGAATAACATATCAAAATTCAGAAAAAGGTAGGATGAACATAGTACAGTCAGCATGCAAACTATTTAACTAATAACAACCATAGTTCAATTTGCATACAAAAAAGAGCTGCCTTGTCACATACCTATAACAATCAGTAATAGTCAGTGGCAGCATATCCCCATAGAAAAAATGGTACCTTTGGAAAAATGAAGTAGCTGTAAGAAACACTGTGATGGATGCAGTGCAACTTGATGAACCTGCTTGTGCCCTTCAAAATAATGCGCCCCCCAACCCTGAAAAAACTAACTCATTCACAAAACCAAAAATGAATAAATTAAACAGCGCCAAGTGGGGCATATATACTCTGTACTGAATAAACACCCGTAAAGTGTAACAGAATATGAAACTAAATAATGCAAGCCCAAGGCACCTCCCAAACACAACGTGGAAGCTGAAGTTAGAATGTAACAAACAAATGAACCAAGTAAGAAAACAATGTCAGATAAGAACAATGATGGACAAGTGAATGCTGCAATGTCAACCTGGTGATGAATTCATAGCAGAGTGCTGGGGATAACGGAAAGAGCATGCCATTTTCCAAGCATAAAAGAAAACACTCGAGACAAAACCTGGCGTCCTAGCTGGTTCCCCAACTGTGTTTAATGAAGCATTGATCCAAAAATAGTTCAGGTGATGTTTGCTATTTGTAATTGACATGGAAACTTCACTATAATTCAAAATCATTCAAATAACATAAAGTTTGATGAAACGCAAGAGTTTCTATCCATAGCGTGGAAACTATGAGGACGTCATATGGAGAAGCATATCACAGGATAAGTAAACTAAATAAATTAAGAGGACTCAAAATAAGGAGCAGATTCGTAAGCCCTTTGAAACAAACAACATACAAAAAGGTTCAAATGTATCCGAACAAGGCTATGGCAGTGCAACTGAAGAACAATGTTGATATAGATATCCACTTTAAAATTACACTTGTTCTGAATCCACCCACCTTGATAGAAAACACAGGCACAACATATGCAACCAATTATTTATGGTTCACTACAATTAAGAACAAAACCAAGTCTTTTGCAAACAACCTAAGACTCTAAGTGAACAAAAACAAATTAACTCGGATTTATACAACAGATCGAAGCTGGTAGCACGGCCGAGAAAACAAAAATTTACTGAACTTTACCCTAGCTTGTGCCAGATCTAGAAAATAACGAGAAATTTGATGATTTTGCCTCTTCATTTTTTGCTAACAGCTCATTTGCCCCACAGTTGGTTTTAATTGATGATTTTCCCTATCTTTCGCTGAACCATTGATCATTTGCCTTTTTTGATAATTTTGCCCTTATATTCGTCCTCCTCTTTCCTTCTTTCTTCTTGCTCCGGCCATGGATGACCCAGTCCGCCTCCGCCGCCGCTGCCACCGATGCCGGAGCAGCTCGCCGAAGCAGTCGATGAAAATGTCTGCGTCCACCTCACTCATGTAGAGGTACTCAGATAGGCCCGCATGAGGATGGTGTCGTGCACCAAGGATAAACAATTTTCGAAATTAAGTTTTAAATGTAAGCATCACGATTTTTGGCCCAAAATATGTTTCAAAGAGTGTTTACAAGAGGAGTACTGGATTTTTATCATTTTGAATTCGAGGTAAGCGAGCATTAGAAGTAAAAATGGCTAAGGCAGCATATAGATGAGAGGGAATCATTTAGGAAAGAGGAGATTGAGTAATATAACTTATATTTTTGAAAATATGCATTGAAGAAATAATTCTAATCATGAAACTAACGGCCAGGCTAACTAGGTCACGACCTGCAGTCGATATGCTCTGATACCATTCCTGTGGGGACCCAGATTTTACTATCTGGAATCCTTTGTGATTTATTGCACTATTCCCTGGATCAGTAGATAGTGCTCACAGATAAAGAAAATGAATATCAAATACATACCATACGAAAGCGTAAATAAAATAGTAAACTTACACATGGGCCGATTAGGCCGAAATCAATAAATTGCAGCAGCGAAAGAACGGAACACACAGGTGGGACCTTCAGGACATGCCCACAGGCAGCCAACTGGAGGTTCGCGACCTAGCTCTTGACATCTTCATCTTCTTTATCATCATGACCAATGGTGTTGCTGAGGCGCAGTGATCTAATTCTTGATTCTGGATTTGTTGTGAGAGCGAGTGTGAGCACACTAACCAATACACAGAATGCAAATAAATAGTATGCATGGCTTATCAAAGGAAAGGCTCGAGTTGCTTTATTTGCCATAAATTGCTTTTGGTAGCATTGTCAATATTGAATCATAGTGTTAAAGTAACTATCTAGAACTCTGCACGGCAATTGCCATCATTGACTTATTCCACCAAGGACACGCTTCATTATTTACTTATTCCACCGAACATATTCTCTCCAGATTGATTGCTGTCTAAGACTCCAAACAGCGAGTGACATCATTTAGTTAATCCACCGATCATATACTTTCTATATATTTTATTTTGAATCCACCAATATCTTTTGTATTCGAATTCCTAATAATCCAATCTTGTAATCGCCATTCACCAACTCCTCACCTCTGAATTCTAATGATTCTCTAACATGATTACTTTTTAATCCACCGAAGTCATTCGTATCAGCACTTTCTAATAATTCAATCCTTTCTACTAATGATCCAAAACCATAATTTGCTCTTTCCATAATCAACCTTATTTTTCATTATTTATCTCTAACTAATTCATCAGTACTCCTCCACCAAGAATCTCAATGATCAAATTTATAACCCAATTATCATATCTCCAAATTTCCACAAATTCAAATCATCCATCTAAATCAAATCCTATCAATCCCATTAAATCCAGCAATTACCTTTACACTCTTTTAATTCTTCAAAATCATTTAAATTATCTATCTAGCATATTTATTCGTTTAGACTCCACCAATTTATTTCTCCTAGACTCCTTTCTATCATTCTCTTATTTATAATCGACATGAATCCACCAATCATTATTACGTATTTACCACAACAATCATCTTCTCTTCTTACGACTCTATTTAGCCGTCCTTACATTTTATTTTAGGAGAAGTATGATCATTATTTGCTTTTGAAATATAATACATAGAAATTCCCTGAGACTTAGCAGTTTAAACAAAAACATAATATGTATGAGAATGCAATAACAGTAGTGATTCAGATTCCATCCACCGTTACATGGCATCTGCACCGTATGCTTAATCCTTCAGCATTATAGCCGCTTAACTTATCACTGGGACAACACCTAGGACAACACAAATCAGGACCTTCCGCGGCCCTTCACTTTTCCATTCCCACCCACAAAGTTGTTTTTGAAATAGAACTATATCTGGTTAAGTCTCCATGTCCGCCCATGACCGTGGGCACGGCTATTCGAATAGTTTTGACTCTGCAGAGTTTGTACACTTTCACCACAAGAGACAATCAACTCCTTGCCCCACACGATTCCTTAGTCATGTGGTTGAGCAGACCATCACATTGACTTTTTAAAGTATCTAGCCCCTTTTGTCATCTCACCTTATGCGAAACTGCTCACTTGCTGTGGGTCTCATCTATCCACGGGATGTTCCCCACGGTTACTAGCGTTATTCGGGCTCCACTTCCCTCAGCGCTAGCACGACTGGGAAACTTCACCCTCCACTCGGTGTCCCTTTAGGCCTTCTCTTGCCCTTGCTTGTCCACTTCTATCCACTACCAGTGAGATGAGTCCGGGGGTGTCGATAAATTTACTTAGCCAAGTTGTATTTTACAGACTTGTGGTTGCACTGTTTTACGTGGGAGGTTATGACAAGATTCAGTCCTTAGTGGTATCTGGGCGGTTCTACCACACTTCATCATTTGTGCTTCCACTGCACTACACCAGCCCCCAAACCATCCGCCCAGATATTCCAGCAAATTGTGGTTTTTGGGAGCATAAAATAACCATATTAAACATATACCACTCATTACCACCATGACTGCCCAACTAACTTTTCTCATGATTAAAAGTGATGCTTGGGGCATTTTGGTGCCCCTGAATATCTATGCAATATTAAGCATAGCGTATAATTACGGACTTATTTTCGAAGGGTTAATATCATAATTTTTCAAGGGCGACAAAGTTCACCTAATCAACTATTCCAAAGGTGTAATATTAATCAAGGTAAGCAATGGGCATATAACTAAATTCTTGAATTAAGCATGTATTAGCAGAAAATGTAGGTTCAACATGATCAAAGTATTGACTCGCCTTGCGCGGTTTACCGCGGTCTTGAGCTCGCTTAAAGCTTTCTCATGCGACTGTCTTGAGCTTCCGGTCCTTATCTTCACCTCGATCTCGACTTCGCTTGATTCCCTTGATTCTTCAGGACTCTAATTTCTAATTACGCGCTAAATGACTAAATCCAAATAAAAGCAAATAACTCAAAATATCCTAATAATTCAGAATAATCTTGATTTAGTTTTATTATGAGTTAATGGGCGATGCGGGCGATTTGAGACAAGGTCGGTAGTAGGACACGACAACTCGATCTTTTTATCAATGACTTCTTTTATTATTTTTTTGTATTTATCAAGGAACTTCCATGGGTCGGGATAGACCTATGGATCGGTGTATGAGATTAGTGGATTATTATTTTGTCGAGCGTTAATGTTCGGGCATATGCTATACATGCAATGTGTACAATTTTTAGTTTGTCAAATTAATTTGAGCCCGGGTTTACATCATTTCGTGGTACAATATTTTATGTACCCTTAGTTATTATTGGGCTTAGTTTAATTTGAATTAGGATCTATTTGTACGGGTCCTAGCTTGCTATATTCAATCATGCCTAACATTATTATTTACTAAATCTAATGTTAAGATTTAATTAATGGCACCATTATTATTTTGTCAACACTTTAGTTGTTATTAGGCTTAGCTTTATTTTTGGTTTATTTACCTAGGCAAAGTTTTTCATACATGGTCATATTTTAATATTGCTATTTTGATTAAGCCCACTACCAACATTTATTTAATGATAGCATGTTAAATGGTAATGCATATATTCTAATTATAATTATGGTTAATCTTTAATTTAAAGCTTTTGCTTTTATAGTTAAACATATTATTCAATTTATTTCCCTTTTAACTCTATCTGGAATATTTTTTTAATTTACATTTGAATACTTAACTAAAGTCATCTTTTATTAGTGATTTTAATTAATAGCTAACCTTTACTTAAATATTCAAGTCATAAATATGGTAATTAATCCAATATTAAATCTTAATAATCCTAGTAAGATTTTATTAGCTTCCATGGACTAGTTTCAAACTTTTCCTTGATTTCTCTTAATTTGAAATGGATTATTTTAGGCTGTCCGGAGGGTGGGCCACCAAGACAAATAGGGCCTGCACCCTCCCAAACCCTAACACCTCCTTTATAAACCCTCCTTGGCCCCTCCACCCCTTCCCCACCCTTGGCCGCCCCACCCCCTTGTCGCCTCCCCTCCCCTATTGCTGCCATTGGTGCCCCAAGTCTGCTGCCATTGGAGGAGAAGAAAAGAGAAGGAGAAGAAGAAAGGAGGAGAGGAGAACAAAGAAGAAGAAAAAGAGGAGGAAAAAGGGGGGAATTCTTCATCGTGGTAATTTTCCCCCATCCCAAACCCTCTGTTTTTCAGATTAATTAGGGTTCTTGGCACGGATTTTGATGGTAGTTAATAGATTAATTGCCCGATTAGAAATTAGCTGCTGCATGCCTGTAGATTGATTCGCGCAGCGCGTCTGTCCTCGCGGATTTGACCTAGTAAACGAATTTTCCTGCAGACTCTCCCAAAAGGAAAGTTGTAGAGGACTTCCAGATGCCTCTTCTGTAATTTTTTCGTAATGTTTGGCCATGGGGACTGGGAGATACGGAGTCGGTAATACCGATGTCCGTCAGGCGGACAGATTGGTACAGTCCGACTGTAATACGGGTGTTACAAATAGTAGATGCTTTTTATGGTCATGGCTGTAATTGATAAAGTTGTAGATAATTCAGAGATCTAGTTTCTGTATAATGTTCAGAATTTTTAGACCCCTATACTGTCGTTGCGACGGGATTTAGTTTCGCTGTCCAGTCTGTCAGATCAGAGAGTTTCCTCTGTTTAGGGCATTAAATTACATCTAGTTGTGATCCGAATAAAAATAGGTGTTCTACATGAAAATTGTAGGATTTTAAGTCATGATTCCAGAGAGGTATCGTTTGCTGTATTTGGATCATTATTTTTAAAGATACGAAAAAGTGAAGCAACGTTGCTGCAGAGGATATTTTGCTGAATTGTTGAGCGGAGAAGAGTTGTGCGGGTTTCGGGGTTCTAGCGACGTTCTAAATATTTTTAGTCGTGTTTGTATGCTGTGGTTGTGTGCTGAGAGTTGTCTTTTGGACAGGTGGTCTTGTCCCTGAGCGCTCTTGATTTTACTTCGCTTCATCGGATTGAGGCAAGTGAACGTAGCGGTGGTTGCTACCGTTTAACTTGTTATTCCTTCTACTTGCAATTTACATTAGTATCTTAATTTGATACATGATGCCATGATTGCATGATATTTTAATTGTGGAGATGATAGCAAATATTTATCCATTGATATGTTGGTATTATGCTAGTAGATATGTGGAATTCTTGCTTAATGTTATAATGTGATCATGAAAATAATATGTGGTGGATGTGGATATGTTGAGAGCACCTCTTCGCCTGCAGAAGCATCGTATATTGCCGTAATACGATAAACTACAATCCCTGCCCAGGCAAGAGTGATGTGGAGCATAGCATAAAGCATTCATATGCATTGCATTGTGGAAAGATTCATTTGCAATATATATTGTGGTGATATTATTTTGTGGAATATACAACTTTCTAGTTGTAATGTGGAATTGGCTCATGTGAGCTACTTGTGGTATGAGGATTGTGGATGTGGTCATGGAATGGGGTTCGTGCATGAGATTCTTTTCTCTTGTATTAATTGTTGACAGCAATTGTGAATGTGGGAAATAATAAAACATTGAAGTAAGACATACATATATTTTATTGCCTTTGGTAGTGGTAGTGGTTGAGGATTTAAAGTAGTCCAATAAGATTAATTTGCTAATACTTTACCGTCTTTGATGGTGATTTGCGCTTGAGGTTATAAACATTGTTAATTGTGGAAGATTAAATGTTGATGATTGATCTATTGTGGTTTGTGGAAAGATTAAATGTTTCCTTTGTAATTATTCGTGGATAAAATGATAGCATTTATATGCCAATTAAATCTGAAATTGAAGAGGTATGATCCATGGAAGATTTATGGTGATTAATAATTATGGACATGAATTGTGGTTGTAGTTGTATGGAATTATAAATGATGATGTCTAATTATTTGTAGTTTAAATAGCCTGTTAAACAGTTTGCTGCTGAGATTTTTATCTCACCCTTGTTTCCCCCTCCCTACAGGTGAACTTGAGCATGCATTGGGAAGGGTACAGCAGCACCACATTGATGCATATGGATTTTGTTTTAATGCTGAAATAAAGTTGAAAGAACTCTAGTCTTTGCAAAGCTATCTTATTGATGAATGTTTCATCTTAATAATGTTTAATTCGGAACCGTTCTTTTGGTTATTATGTTGAAGTTGATTATGAATATTGAATTGATATCGATATTCTGTTATCCCTTAGTTGTTTATGCTTCCGCTTGTATTATCTTGTATTATTTTGTTTAATAATTATTGCCAGTTTATGTTATCTTGAAAATTGGCTAGTTGTAGAGCAGGTTTAGTACCATCCCAGGGTAATGTGGGTCCTGGGGTGTTATAGGCGGAGGAGGAAAAGAGGTTGGGGAGGAAAGGAGATGGCGCGGGGAGCAATGGGGGACGGCGAGGCCCTTATAGCCGAGCGTGTGCGCGGGGAAGGTGGAGATGCCGCAGTAAATCCGGCGTGAATCCGGGCGACGACAAAGACGGTGACGCGAGTGGCGTGGGGGCGACGTGCACAGCTTTTCGGCGGAGACAGCGCGGAGGGATGATGGAGAAGATAGGGGAGAAAGGAGAGAGAACGTGAGGGAGGAGAAGAGGAAGCAGCGAGAGAGAGATCGGGAGCCGGGCGCAGCTGCCAGTAAAGGAGGAGAGAGAGGGAGTGAAGGGAAGAGAAAGGTGGGAGGGCCCACATGGCATAGGGAAAAAAAGAGAAGGGAAGTGCTAGAATTTTAAGATTTTAATTTTCTATGGCTTGGGCTTTGAGACTTCAAATTTCTAATTTAAATTTTTGTTTCCTCTTTATGCTCACTGATTTTTGTGTGCCAATTAGAATTTAAGCTTCGAATTTTAACTATTAAATGAGAGTTTCTATTATTATTATTATTTAGGTTATGTAACATCCTGGAAATTTAGATTTTGTAAAAAAAGAAATATTATGAGTTATTTTGCGATATATTATATTTGACTGGAATTTTTATTGCATTTTCCTTGGAGTTTGGTTAAGAAGTCAGGAAAGAAAGCACACCTGTTTAACTAATAGAAAACAAAAAGTTAAAATGCGAATCTGAAAAGATGATCCAGTGAAAAAGGATATAGTTCGGTCCCAAAAATTCGGAAATTCAAATGTTGGAATTTCAATGAAATAATAGGTGAGAATAAAACAAAAGAATATATATGCATAAATATACCTAGTTGTATATATATATAATAAAATCAAGAAACTATGCAAACAAAATCTTCATAAAAGTAGGGTGGAAAGAATATATAATTATCCATACCCACATAAGGAATATAAATATATATATATCTATATATACATACACATATATGAGTACAAATAAAATAAAGAAAGTAAAAAGAAAAATCAAAAATTGAAGGGGCACCGGTCACCACCGAACCAGCCCACCCCGCGCCCGAACCCACTCACTGCTCCTGTTCTTCTTCCTCCCCCGCCTCCTCCCTCGCTCGCCCGCCCCCTCTGCGGCCCAGCCCGCGCGGAGTCCCTTCGGACCAACGGATTTCCCCCCTTCGGACCAGCAGGCGCCGACGTCCTGTCCGAGTGCCGCACCACCCCTGCCGCCGCCCTCTTTTTCTCCTCCCTCTGCTGCGCCGCTCGGTCCCGTCTCCCCCTGCCCCGCGCTAGTGTGCCTCGAGCCACACAGGTGCTCGAGCACCCTCGAGGGAGCTCGGCCCTGCCTTGCCCTGCCCCCTACGCCGCCTGCTCCCGCCGCTTGCCGACGCGACAGTACGGGTGGCGTCCTGATGCTAGCCCCCCCGCTGCGGTTAGGCACCGCCGAGCCCACCAACATCTTCCCCACGCTCCCTATATCCTCCCACAGCGCCTAATTGAGCTCCCATCGTCCATAGCTCGCCGGCGCCACCCTCCTTCCCCAACTCCGGCCATCGGCCTCCCCGCCAAATCCCACCACCAAACTCCAATCCCATCCTTCCACACCATCTCCGGAGCCCCATGGTCCTAACCCCGGCCTCCCACGCGCCTCCCGTGGGCTATACGTCACCGGCACCGAAGTCCTCCCCAAGTCGCCGCCGCCGCACGGCGTCGGCCCGCCACCGTGCCCCTCGGTCCTCACCGACTTCACCGCAGACCTCCCCGTCGCATCTAGAATGCATTTTTGCACTCCCCCGAACCACTACGGCCCTCCCTCGCCGCCGGCACCACCGTCCCTCGCCGGCCTCGGCCACCTCTGCCTAGCCTCCCTCGCTGCATACCTTAAGAGGTATTAGCATGCTTAAGGGGTAGGCAATGCCTCCCCGCTCACTTGGCTACAGCAGCCGATTCTCTTCCCCCCTGGCTCACCCCCCAAGACGCTCGAGCCCCGGCTCCGCGTGCGGGGGTTGAGCCATTTCTTTTAATTTGCGGGCTGACAGTGGGCCTCACTGTCACCGCAGATGGTCTCTGAACTGGCGACAAGTGGGCCCCACCCGTCGAGCAGCGAATGGACTGAGCCGCTGCAGTGTGGGCCCACGGTCGAGACACGAAAAGAAAAAAATAAAATAAAATAACCCGAATGAATTAAAAATTGCAGTGGGCCCCACATGTCAGAAATTTAATAATTTAGGGATTTATCTGAACTGAGAATTTTAAAATGGCATAACTTCTTCATTTTAACTCCAAATTGAGTGAGACAAATTTCTAAATTCGTCTAAATTCAAGATCTATCCAATGGAACTGAAATCATAATTTTTAGAGTTCATTTGAATTTCTGGTGTTATGGGATTGATTTATTACCTTTCTTTTTATGCAAATTTTCGCGCACGTTTAAAGTAGCGTACGAGGCACAAGAAGAAGAAGCAGAAGCAGCAGCAGATCCCAGCTCCCAACCCCCAGAACTTTGTGACCAAGGCGAGTTATCACTTTGATCATGTTGAACCTATATTTATGCAAATTAATTTCCTTTAAATTATCCATGTGCATGCTATTATTTTATGTGATAAGATATGTTCAGTTTTTATAGAGTTTAGATATACACCCATTATTATGCTTGTTAGTATTACCGTTGAAACAACTCGGGATATGTGAACCTTGTCACCATAGCAAAATTCGTATAACGTAGTTTTTCTAATTAAGGTTATAACATATCGCACTGCTTAGTATTGCTAGTTAGATGGGGGCATTTAGTTGTCCCAAAATCTCTCACATGCAATATGACAAATGATTTGGGCAGTCATGGTGGGAATGACTGGTGAATGTTGGAACTATTATTTTATGTCCCAAAAATCCTCAAATTTGCTTAGTATCTGGGTGGATGATTTGAAATTTGGTATTGTGGTGTGGGGAAGCACAAAGAGTATGGAATGTGGAAGAACCACTCGAGATAACCCTAAGGACCGAATCTTGTCATGTTAGCCTGTAAAACAAGACAACCACAAGTCTCAAATTACAACTGGCTAAGTAAATTTATCGAAACCCCCGGACTCATCTCACTGGTAGTGGATAGGAGTGGATCTGCAAGGGCAAGGGAAGGCCTAAAGGGACACTAAGGGGAGGGTGAAGTTTTCCAGCTGTACTAGCGCTGCGGGAAGTGGAGCCCGGCTACGTTAGTGACTGTGGAAAAACATCACGTGCAACGTATGTGACCCACCGCAAGTGGGATAAGCCCATAGGGTGAGATGACGAAAGAGGCTAGATATTTTGAACAGTCAATGTGATGGTCTGCTCAACCACATGACTAAGAAATCTTGTGGGGCAACGAGTTGATTGTCTCTTATGGTGAAAGTGTACAAACTCTGCAGAGTCAAAACTATTCGAATAGTCGTGCCCGCGGTTATGGGCAGACATAGGGACTTAACTAGATATAGTTCTGTTTCAAAAAAAAATAATTGTGGGTGAAATGGGAAAATGTAGGGCAGTGAAAGGTTCTAGTTTGGAATTGTCCTGGGTGTCGTCCCAGTGGTAAGATAGGCAACTATAATGCTGGATGATACTGTAAGGTGTAGAGGCCATGTAATGGTGGATGGGCTCTGTACACTATTAAGACAATTATTTCCCATTAAACTTGTGTCCTTCAAAAACTGCTAGGTCATAGGGGTTTCTAAGTATTGTATTGAAAAGGCAATTTCTGGCAAAATAAAATAAACCTAAGCCTTCCCTTGGTCAGCCCAGCATACTATTACTGCATTCTGTGTGATGATTTGCTGAGCACGGTGGTTAGTGTGCTCACACTCGCATTACCAAAAACAGAGACAGGGACGCAGGATCATTATGACTATGAAGACGCCCCGGCCACAGAAGGAAGGAAGGACGATGGGAATTAGGTCGCAGTTCGTATTTTCAGGACTTAGACAAGTTAGACCTAAGGCATTGTGTGCACATATATTATCTAAAGTTAGACGATATATACTGCACACATTACCCCCAGTCGCTTGCCTGAGGTTATGGTCCTACTTTTGCTTTCTCTTCCGCTGCTTGTATGATGACATTCGGCCTAAGTGCCCCTTTTGTAAACTATCGTCCGACGTGGTGTAATTTAAACAATGGTATGTAATATTACTGTTTATGCGATGTATGAAATGAAACAGCAATGTACCTGTGTGCATTATCTACTGATCCAGGGAATAATGCAGTAATCACAGGAGATTCTGGATTGAGAAATCCGGGTCTGACAGGTTATATGTGCATGTGTATATATATAAATATACATTTTATTTCCTATATTGCTAAACTCTTCCTTGCATAATTTGTATACATATGTATATATATACATGTTTTGTATTTTATTCATTTACTTTTATTGCTATTTATGTCGTTATTTCCTAGTGAAATTTTATATTCTAACTCCGGTTTCTCCCTCGTTATGCTGGATCATCTTTTCAGATTTGTATTTAGAATTTTGTTTTCTATTATTTGCATATTTCCTTTTACGGCATTACTAATGTTTGTTTTGTCTTTTTCATAGACTTCCAATTAGTGGAACTTCAACCAAAATTTAAGAAACACCATAAAAATCCAAATTCAAATAGATTACATTGCAAAAATAATTCAAAAGCTTCACATTTTCAAATTCAATTTTTTTCGGGATGTTACAAATCTACCCCCCTTAAATGAATCTCGACCCCGAGATTCTGGTAGAATAGAAAGAAAGAGGTGAGGTCATATTGTCTAGCAATGGGTTCCTAGGTGATGTTCGACGTATAGTTCTATTGCTTCATAGAGAGATGAAAATCTGCACAACAGGGGTTAGAACTTGGAGAAGTAGAAAGGGAAGAGAGAAAACTTGTTCTCCTGGATAGGTCGTAGACTTCCAAGTACTTGCTCTTTGACATTGTTGTCTTCCCGTCATCATGGAATGGAGTAGTTGCATCGTCTACTAGACATACGATTGTAGAATTTCTTGTTGATAGGTGGGTAGGAATGGTCTGTGCCCTAGGGGGTAGGGGGCCTTAGGAATGCAGAGGTGATGAAAGGGCATATCTATATGGTGGTCTTTTGTCCTTATCACTAATCATGCAAGTATATGTCGCAGACTTCTGGTCCTGAAAGTTTTCTTGTATTGGTTTGATTAGCTCTGGGTCCAGGTTGTGGCACCTCTAAAGAATATGTCGCAGTAGTTCCTCGACACTTTTGTCTGTCAGTGCTACCCCCCTTAAAATGTATATCACTAATCATTATTCGTCCCTTCCAGTTCCATGCATGATGGGTCCTGTGGTGATTTGGAGACTCTCTCGTTGTACTTCGGCTGCCAAGGTCAGCAACTGCTTCAGGGGGCAATCCTTGGGGTAGTGGTCTTGTCCTTCACAGAGAAAATGTGACCTTGCTCGTTGGACACTGTTCTGGCGGGTGATCTTCTTCACAATGAGGTTGTTTTTATTAAATATTGGAAGGTTGCGAAGTCTTCACTTCTTCTTGATCGCCTTGGTTTCGGCTATCTATCACTTTGGTTCGGTAGATCTATTTGGGTTTGTAGCAAACGGGGCGAGAGGGAATAACATAAGGTAAGGATAGAATCGTAGGGATACGGTAATCTAAACCTATTCTAATTTTAAAGGAGCACACCCAGGAAGTTGGGGTGGCACCCAAATCTCGCAAGTTCTTTAAAACCATCTTTTCCTGTGACTGCGAAATATAACGCCGGAGGCAAAAAGGCAGTGCACAGGGTCCAAAGTGAAATCTCGCAACAATAAAACGTCTATGCAGGGGGGGCACACATGAGAAGGCATAGGGTCCATATACATAGTCCGTGTAAAATGAAACCACTTTATCTTCACGATCATCTTCAACGTTCCTAACCCATAGTTTTTGGAGTAAGAGTCTGAGAAGAGGAACAAAATTTTCCTTTTGAATTTAATAGGCAGACAAGGAAAGTGTTTGGGGGTAAATGGATCGATATCAGCACTCACTCTTGTGTTATTAATATTATTGTTTTCGTAAGAAAATGAGTATTTTTCCAGTAATGAATTCCAAACATGAAAAATATTTTTTTTGAAACTTTGTGGCAAAATGGATTTTTTTAGGTGATAAAATCAAACATGGAAAATATGTTTTTTTACCAACGTAACTTCTTCAAAAGTAACACCCCAAGGTTAACCCTTAGGATTTATTTTTGAACAATAAGGTCCTTGTTGGGAGAATCTTTTGAAAAATATCAATGTTTTGGGGCTATCTGAGAACCAAAGTGAATTTTGGGAATAAGTTTTTGGTATGCCATTGATCTCAGGAAAATTTTTCCTCGGAATATTACGTTTGTTAAAATGAGTTCAAAAATGAATTTTGTAAAAAAATTGATAATTGGTCCTCCAAGAATAAACAATTTTCGAAATTAAGTTTTAAATGCAAGCATCATGATTTTTGGCCCAAAATATGTTTCAAAGAGTGTTTACAAGAGGAGTACTGGATTTTTATCATTTTGAATTCGGGGTAAGCGAGCATTAGAAGTAAAAATGGCTAAGGCATCATATAGATGAGAGGGAATCATCTAGGAAAGAGGAGATTGAGTAATATAACTTATATTTTTGAAAATATGCATTGAAGAAATAATTCTAATCATGAAACTAACGGCCAGGCTAACTAGGTCATGACCTGCAGTCGGTATGCTCTGATACCATCCCTGTGGGGACCCAGATTTTACTATCTGAAATCCTCTGTGATTTATTGCACTATTCCTTAGATCAGTAGATAGTGCTCACAGATACAGAAAATAAATATCAATACATACCATACGAAAGTATAAATAAAATAGTAAACTTACACATGGGCCGATTAGACCGAAATCAATAAATTGCAGCAGCGGAAGAACGGAACACACAGGTGGGACCTTTAGGACATGCCCACAGGCAACCAACTGGAGGTTCGCGACCTAGCCCTTGACATCTTCATCTTCTTTATCATCATGACCAATGGTGTTGCTGAGGCGCAGTGATCTAATTTTTGATTCTGGATTTGTTGTGAGAGCGAGTGTGAGCACACTAACCAATACACAGAATGCAAATAAATAGTATGCATGGCTTATCAAAGGAAAGTCTCGGTTGATTTATTTGCCATAAATTGCTTTTGGTAGCATTGTCAATATTGAATCATAGTGTTAAAGTTACTATCTAGAACTCTGCATGGCAATTGCCATCATTGACTTATTCCACCAAGGACACGCGTCATTATTTACCGTTACATGGCATCTGCACCATATGCTTAATCTTTCAGCGTTATAGCTGCTTAACTTATCACTGGGACAACACCCAAGGCAACACAAATCAGGACCTTCCGCGGCCCTTCATTTTTTCATTCCCACCCACAAAGTTGTTTTTGAAATAGAACTATATCTGGTTAAGTCCCTATGTCCGCCCATGACCGTGGGCACGGCTATTCGAATAGTTTTGACTCTGCAGAGTTTGTACACTTTCACCACAAGAGACAATCAACTCCTTGCCCCACACGATTCCTTAGTCATGTGGTTGAGCAGACCATTTTAGTGACTTTTTAAAGTATCTAGCCCATTTTGTCATCTCACCTTATGGGAAACTGCCCACTTGCGGTGGGTCCCATCTATGCACGGAATGTTCCCCACGGTTACTAGCGTTATTCGGGCTCCACTCCCCTCCGCGCTAGCACGACTGGGAAACTTCACCCTCCACTCGGTGTCCC
This sequence comes from Bonia amplexicaulis, assembly GCA_036346245.1. Taxonomy (NCBI): domain Eukaryota; kingdom Viridiplantae; phylum Streptophyta; class Magnoliopsida; order Poales; family Poaceae; genus Bonia; species Bonia amplexicaulis. The sequence goes on along the minus strand of CM070755.1, from coordinate 14,310,821 downwards.
TTTAGGCTTTCTCTTGCCCTTGCTTGTCCACTTCTATCCACTACCAGTGAGATGAGTCCGGGGTGTCGATAAATTTACTTAGCCAAGTTGTATTTTACAGACTTGTGGTTGCACTGTTTTACGTGGAAGGTCATGACAAGATTCAGTCCTTAGTGGTATCTGGACGGTTCTACCACACTTCATAATTTGTGCTTCCACTGCACCACCCCAGCCCCCAAACCATCCGCCCAGATATTCAAGCAAATTGAGGTTTTTGGGAGCATAAAATAACCATATTAAACATATACCACTCATTACCACCATGACTGCCCAACCAAATTTTCTCATGATTAAAAGTGATGGTTGGGGCATTTTGGTACCGCTGAATATCTATGCAATACTAAGCATAGCGTATAATTACGGACTTATTTTCGAATGGTCAATATCATAATTTTTCTAGGGCGACAAAGTTCACATAATCAACTATTCCAAAGGTGTAATATTAATCAAGGTAAGCAATGGGCATGTAACTAAATTCTTGAATTAAGCATGTATTTGCATATAAAATAATAGCATGCAATTTGATAATTTAAACAAAAGTAATTTGCAGAAAATGTAGGTTCAACATGATCAAAGTATTGACTCGCCTTACGCGGTTTACCGCGGTCTAGAGCTCGCTTAAAGCTTTCTTATGCGACGGCCTTGAGCTTCCGGTCCTTATCTTCACCTCGATCTTGGCTTCGCTTGATTCCCTTGATTCTTCAGGACTCCAATTTCTAATTACGCGCTAAATGACTAACTCCAAATAAAAGTAAATAACTCAAAAGATCCAAATAATTCAGAACAATCTTGATTTATTTTTATTATGAGTTAATGGGCGGTGCGGGCGATTTGAGACAAGGTCGGTGGTAGGACACGACGACTCGATCTTTTTATCAATGACCTCTTTTATTATTTTTTTTGTATTTATCAAGGAACTTCCATGGGTCGGGATAGACCTATGGATCGGTGTATGAGATTAGTGGAGCATTATTTTGTCGAGCGTTAATGTTCGGGCATATGCTATACATGCGATGTGTACAATTTTTAGTTTGTCAAATTAATTTGAGCCCAGGTTTACATCATTTCGTGGTACAATATTTTATGTACCCTTAGTTATTACTGGGCTTAGTTTAATTTGAATTAGGATCTATTCGTATGGGTCCTAGCTTGCTATATTCAATCATGCCTAACATTATTATTTACTAAATCTAATGTTAAGATTTAGTTAGTGGCACCATTATGTCGGGACCCGGGGCAACAACTCCGAAACCCTCTGTGTTAATCGCACTATCCCAGGAAAGCTTAGTGCACACAGCAGAACAAAGACAAATATCATGCAATAATGATACATTTTATTTTAACTAAATATGTGCCTGATGGCCAAAGTTTACAATAGCAGCGGAAGAAAAACAAAAGCAGCAGCCCATCCTGCCTTCCCACAAGGCGAATGAATGTAAGACGTGGCCTAGTCGCAATCCTCACCGAAATCGTCAAAGGCTTCCTCTGAAAAGAGTTAGATATAGCCACATGAGTACAAACGTACTCCACAAGTTACACCAGCAGTTTTAGTAGAGTGGATGCATGCATATGGATATCAAAGGAAGGCATATATAGTTGGTTTGCATAAAAGACAGCATTGAAGTAAATATCATAAAGTAAGTGCGAAAGCTGAATTTGATACAATAATTAAATCAACATTGTAATCAACGTAAGTAACGTTAGTGCAGGCACCAACCAAACACTAACCTACTTTTCAAAAACCAACTCGTACGGATTCCATCCATCCATACGGTTTTTCCAAAAACTCTCATGGATTCCATCCATCCACAAGGTTTTCCAAAATCTCTCATGGATTCCACCCATCCATAAGGTTTCATAAAACATTTTTAAATTCAAAGTCTAATCCGTGAAAAACTTTACTCAGCTTGCCCATGACCGTGGGCACGGCTATCCAGGATAGGTTATACACTCTGCAGAGGTTGTACAGCTTTACCCACAAGATATGATGATCTCATTTTGTCGGCCATTACACGCTTCCTTAGGCGTGCGACTGAGAAAATCATAACAAAGCCTTTACAATGATCTATTGCCAACATAATCACGCCGCCACTAAGGTTTCACCACAGCATGAATCCACATGCTGGAGCCCCCTCTTGTGCCATGTGAGACTTCTCACGGACCACGCCGCCCACATTCAAATTTATAGCGAGATTAAGTTGGAACTTCACAAATTAGTTGGCTAGGTCCGTCCCATACCGGACTTGTGGTAGTACGAAAAGGGCTTTACAACAAGAGCTCACGCATCGGTCCTTCTCGACTTAGACACAACCACAAACCCCTCGTGCCTGGCAATCAACATTTCGTCACCAAACGACAATGCATGCCAGCAAGCACCCACCACTCTTACCATTTGCCTAAGTCTAAACCAATTTTATATTTTGTTTATAAACATTTTATAAACACTTCCGACTTTCCAAAGTCCAGAAATAAATTTTAAAGTCTATCATTTTATGTGAAAGAAGTATCATTTTATGTGAAAGGAGTATCATTTTATGTGAAGAAAGTTCCCAAAATTTAATATTCTTGGCATGGCTAAGCAAGTTTATGAAATTTCTAGTTAATACTAATGTACTAACTAGGTTTTAACTATGTTTGACAAGGTATAATTGCATGAAATATCAAATTTGGCTGTCCAAAGGGATTTGGGTATAACTATAGTTCAAACTGAATTTATACTAGACTTGATTAAAAGTAAGCATGCATATTAGTTTAAAACAATATAAATAATTTTAAATATTGGGATCAACATGATCAAAGGTGTAACTTGCCTGGTTGCTCTGCGACGAACGCGTCGCCGAAATCGAACTCTCCGAGATCGCTGAAACCTAAACGCGAAAATCCAAACAAACCAAATTCAAATAAAATTATAAAATTGAAAAAAGTATATATTTGAATAGTTTAGGATTTTTGAAGAATTTAGAAATTTGAACGGTTAAATTCGGAGTTAAAATGAGAATTTAAGGGCTTTAGGAAGTTTAGAAAGAAGGAAAAAGAAAAGGATCCATTTTCCGAATTATTTTTGTATTAGAAATCTGGAATTATGACATCATCACAGGAAAAAAAATAAATGAAAATAGAGGTGATGACGTGGCGCCACGTGGCTACCACTGGGCTGCCACGTGTGCCCACGTGGCGATGATGTGGCTTGCTTGGCCGCATGGCATGCCACGGGGGCGACGCGCTCGCCGGAGTTCGCCCGCTCCGCGGCGACCGGCGAGGGGTGGAGGATGTAGAGGAGAGGATGGGAGTCCATCCTCACCTGGCGAGCGGCGGCCGGAGGTGGCACGGAGGAGAGAAAGCTACGAGACAGCCGTGTGGCGGCTCTCGGGCGGCGGCCGGCTAGGGAGTGAAGAGGATCGGTGGAGTGCGGGGATGCCGGGAAACGCTCGGATCCGGGTTTATATAGGGAGGCGGAGGAGGCGAGAGGTCGCCGGATTTTTGGATTGCAACTGGTTGGGCGGTATGAACGCATGCGGGCGCCATTAATGGCCGGGAGGTGGCCGAGTTGAGAGGAGCCGAGGCGACAAGTTTGGAATTTTCGTCGACACGGAGCTCGGTGACCATTTATAGCGGCGGCATGGTTCTACTGGGCGTGGGGGCGCATGAGGTCCTGTGGCCGGTAGGGTGGCGGCGGGATGGGGTGGCCGAGGGCGGCGGGGAGGCGAACCCACGGGCGGAGGCGAGGTGGTGGCGGTGCGGTTGGTTGGTGGCGTGGGAGGGCCCTGGCGTCAGGGGCGCATGAGGGAGGCCGGGCGGCGGGGGAGGCACGGAGGCGGAGGCGGCGGTGGTTTCGATCGGCAAGAAAAAGAGGAGAGAGAGAGGAGAAATGAAGAAGATGGTTGAAGGTTAGGGATGACATGTGGGACCCACATGTAAGAGAGAGAGAAGGAGAGAGAGTGAAAAGATGGAGGGCTTAGATTGAGAGATGTGGCAAAATCTCATCCATCCATTTTAAGTGAAGGTGAGAGGCTATGATTGAATGAGTGAAGGGGTAAGATTTAATCCTGGTGCGACACTTGTCACCACGGGATTAATCCGGGATTTAAATCTGGATTTTATTTTCAGAAAATAGGAGGAGATTTCTTAAACACTTTAAAAATAGCAAATAATACTTAAAAAATTCCAGAAAATTTATAGAAAATTTCTGGAGACATTTTACACTTAGGAAAAATATTTTTAATTCATTTTGGCCTTTCTAAAATTATATAAAAATATATTTTTAACTTCAAAAATTGATTTTTAATTCCAATAAATTCTCAAAAATCCTATAAAATATTTTTAGACTTTCTAAATATATTTTCAACTCAAATTTGATCTTTTAATTTTTACAAAAATACCCTTTGGCTTTAAAAACTGATTTTAAAAACTCAGAAGATCTCAGAAATTAATATTAAATTTTGGGAAGCTTGGAAAAGGCTAAATAAATCTTTTTAGCTTTAAGAAAATATTTAAAATATATTTTCTTGCTTTTAGGCTTTGAAACAAAAACCGAAAAAATCACAGCAAAACCAAATAAAAGCCAAAAGCTTTTAAATACTTAATTTGAAGTAGATTCTTTTATGAAACTTACCAATACCTTTTTATTTGATAATAGTTTTATTTTTTTAGTAAAATTACTTTTAACGAAAACCTTTTTGAAAAGGCTAAAAACGAGCAAACACAAACTTTCAAATTCAGGCAACTAAAGAACACTTATTTTTATTTTAAATTGAATTAATTTTAATTATTATTTTTTTTTCTGAAATTTTGAAAATAACAACGGGGTTGTTACACATTATTATTTTGTCTACACTTTAGTTATTATTAGGCTTAGCTTTATTTTTGGTTTATTTACCTAGGCAAAGTTTTTCATACATGGTCATATTTTAATATTGCTATTTTGATTAAGCCCACTACCAAAATTTATTTAATGTTAGCATGTTAAATGGTAATGCATATATTCTAATTATAATTATGGTTAATCTTTAATTTAAAGCTTTTGCTTTTATAGTTAAACATATTATTCAATTTATTTCCCTTTTAACTCTATCTGGAATATCTTTTTAATTTACATTTGAATACTTAACTAAAGTCATCTTTTATTAGTGATTTTAATTAATAGCTAATCTTTACTTAAATATTCAAGTCATAAATATGGTAATTAATCCAATATGAAATCTTAATAATCCTAGTAAGATTTTATTAGCTTCCATGGACTAGTTTCAAACTTTTCCTTGATTTCTCTAAATTTGAAACGGATTATTAAAACGAAAATGGAATGAAAAAGTAAATGCGTCGGCAGGGAATCGAACACGGGACCTGTAGGTTTACGGCTCGCTTGGCTAGCCAGTAAGCCGTTTGGCTCTTATTGGTTTTACTGGAGGGAGTAATATAGAAGAGCAAACAAGTGGATGGGGACCAAACGAGCATGCTTGCAAGGCCGGGGTGGCCATGCCTGCCGTGGCGTGTGGCCGGACAGGCTAGGGCAACCGGTAAAATGAGTTCCGGCGGAGGCGGGAGGCTAATGGGGACGGTGCGGCCCGGACGACGCTTTAAGGGCTCACAGACCGAGAGCGGTGGCGGCAATGGTGGAATGGGGCGGCGATGCCGGCGTGGAGGAGGGGAAAAATTGGCGGGTGTTCAAGCGTGTAGAAGGCAGAGCAATGCTCACCGTGAAGTCAATCGAGCCGGGGAGGGCCCGTGGCGGACTGGCGGCGTGGGATGGGATCCGGCGGCGGTGGCGCACGGTGCCGGTGAACTGGGATGGAGGAGACCCATGGCCGGCGCTTAGGGAAGCCTCAAGGCCCCGAGAGGAGGCTCCTCGAGCTGGGAATCGAGACGAGGTCGTCGGAGGGGGAGTGGGGGGCGGAAATGGCGGCGGCGGCATTGCTCACAGGCGGAGGAGGAAAAGAGGTGGGGGAGGAAAGGAGATGGTGCGGGAAGCAATGGGGGACGACGAGGCCCTTATAGCCGAGCGCGTGCGTGGGGAAGGTGGAGCCGCGACATGGCCGGACGACGCGACGTGGGGGCGCAGAGAGGCGGCAGACGGCGCAAGGCGGCAGAGATGCCATGAAGAACCGGCGCGAATCCGGGTGACGACAGCAAGGGTGACGCGAGCTGGCGTGGGGGGGGGGCGACGTGCGCGGCTTTTCGGTGGGTTTTCGGCGGAGACAGCGCGGAGGGATGATGGAGAAGACAGGGGAGAAAGGAGAGAGAACATGAGGGAGGAGAAGAGGAAGCAGCGAGAGAGAGATCGGGGGCCGGGCCCAGCGGCCAATAAAGGAGGAGAGAGAGGGAGTGAAGGGAAGAGAAAGGTGGGAGGGCCCATATGGCATAGGGAAAAAAAGAGAAGGGAAGTGCTAGAATTTTAAGATTTTAATTTTCTATGGCTTGGGCTTTGAGACTTCAACTTTCTAATTTAAATTTTTGTTTAATATTTATGCTCACTGATTTTTGCGTGCCAATTAGAATTTAAGCTTCAAATTTTAACTATTAAAAGAGAGTTTCTATTATTATTAGTATTATTTAGGTTACATGTGTGTATGTGTATATATATACATTTTATTTTCTATATTGCTAAACTCTTCCTTGCACAATTTGTATACATATGTATATATATATACGTGTTTTGTATTTTATTCATTTACTTTTATTGCTATTTATGTCGTTATTTCCAAGTGAAATTTTATATTCTAACTCCGGTTTCTCCCTCGTTATGCCGGATCATCTTTTCATATTCGTATTGTAGGATCGGAAATGGCAACAGAGGGGGGTGAATGGTGCCTTTTTAAAAAACTCGCCCCGAAATATTCTCACTATTCTCTTCTCCGATAGCTATAGAAGCTATGAAGAAGGAATTAGTTTGTTCATAGGAAGTCTAAAGCTACTTTGCCGGAACTGAATAGACTGGGAGTCATAAAACAGTGAAGAAAAACAGCTGCATCCGAGAACTTTTTGTAGACCAACACTGCCAACTCTTAAAAGCAATAAACTGACCAACAAGGTTTTACCCAAAAGACAGGTGCTGCAGCCGAATAAACATAGAGCAGATCATTGGGCAGCAGAGAAACAAAGAACCAAGGCAGCTAAAAAGAGACTACACAGAATTCTTCAGACAAAACCGAGACTGTTTGGTTCAAACAAGTATAAAACTTACCTCCTATCTCTATTTTCCTTGAAACAACTGTGAAACAGCTCTCTATTTTCACCATTTCAAAAAGCAGAAAGCCAAAAGCCAAAAGCCAAAAGCAGGGTCCAAGGTGCTTTCAAATCAGATTACTAAAAGTAGTGCTCAAAAAAGAACACTTGGTTTACACCCCTTTGGTTGGCTTTTGACTTTTTAGAAGCAAAAGCAGCTCCCAAAAGCTCAACCAAAGGCACCCTGAAACATCAAATTTGAGCAGCAGCCGAAAACTGGAAATTTGAGCAGCAGCCCGAAGATGAGGCACAGGAAATACAGGGAAGCAAATGAAGAGCAGCGAAATTGCCGAGTGGTTACAGACTGCAGAAGGAGGAACTGAAAGCTAAATACTGCTAGCTGTATGTGATCGGCAGAGAAAGCTGGAAATAGAAAAGAACAGAAACTGCAGCACAAAAATCATGAGAATGCAATCTGCAGACTGAACTGTAAGCAGTGAAACGAAATATAGTTTTCATGATGGCCGAGAGATACTTTTCTGCCGAAAACTGAAAGCAAAAGCTGCAGACTGAACTGACAAAAGAAGAAACAGGAAATACCACTCGGGAAGCTAAAAGCACAGGGAAGATTGATTGAACGAAGCTCTCCTTGGGTTTATTGACCAGCAATTCAAACTAAATAACCATCATGATCTCAAGAACAAGAAGATTCAGTCCAAACAGCAGAGAATCAAAGTCTGGACAAGACTCTGGAAATGAACCAAAAGAGAGAAATTCCCAAGTTACCCATCAATCTTGATTCTGCTGCTCAAGAGATTTTGAGAAAAGCTAATTGATAGCCTCAAGACTCAAATAAAAGAAGTTTCATGTCAACTCATGAAAGGAATCAAAAGGAACCAAGAAACCCTAGAAATGAACAAGGAGGAACAGAGGAGCCCAAAAAGCCAAATCTGAATTTAAACGGGGTTTGCTCTTAGGATTGACTAGCCAAATGACTTTTGAGCATCTCCTAGATCATAGCAACCCATTTTACTACTCCTCAACAAGAAACTACTCAAAGACACAAAACCTCAGAAAACAAGCAAATAGAGCATCGAAGAGAAAAACAGCACGAACAGGAGAAACACTTTAGAATCTCTATTTCCAATCAATCAAGGATTACATGGAGTTCCCATACACGATTGGATACAAGAGGAAAGATTACATGAAGTCTCTACTCAATCCTTTCCATCTCTCAAGAACACATGAGCCAACACTTGGAGAAAACAAGAACACACTCAAGAAATGAAGAACCAGGGAGAATGCTACGGGACAACACACCCCAAGGGAGGAGACAACATCCTGCACACCTCAACAACCCATAACAACTAAAGCTTCCAAAGCAAAACAACCCTCCAAAGGCTCTTTTGACTTGGCTAACCCTAATTCCCTCTCAAAGACATGAGGAGGCATGCAGCCCCTCTCCTCTATTTATAGCCTTGGCTAACGGGTCTCCGCCCGCCACGCCCGCTAAACCAACGCGCCGCTCCCGCCAGTGCGCTTTTGCGAAATTCCGCCGCCCTCCCGCACCTTCCGGAAGCTTCGCGCCCTTGCCTCGCACGCCTCGCACCACCGAGTCCACGCCGTCTTCGACACATCACGACCGCTCGACGCTGCCACCGCACCTAGTCCGGTCACCTCGTGTTTCGCCACGACTCCGCCTCGACGTCCTGTAGTCACACAGACAAGAAACACGTCAAATAGCACCGCTCGATACATGAAAGCGTAAATAGAGATCAAACCTGTCGAGTCATCAGAATATGCAACCTAAACCCATACGACTAGGTTCGACCAAGTCCGACCGAGTCCGTTACGCCACGCAATGTCTAGGTCCGAACCAACCGACTCAAACTCGACTTTTCGTAAAACAATGTCAATTACTAATCATTCTCAACGGGATGACCACCACATGGTCTATCACGTATTTAGAATTTTTGTTTTCTATTATTTGCATATTTCCTTTTACGGCATTACTAATGTTTGTTTTGTCTTTTTCATAGACTTCCAATTAGTGGAACCTTAACCAAAATTTAAGAAACACCATAAAAATCCAAATTCAAATAGATTACATTGCAAAAATAATTCAAAAGCTTCACATTTTCAAATTCAATTTTTTTCGGGAGGTTACAGTAAATTGCTTGAATATAAATTGAGTACAAGAAAGCAAACCACAATTGACACAACGATGTTTCACCGTGGTGGTCGGAGAGTTGCCGCTCTCCCCTAATCCACGTTGAAGTTAGCCCGAACAAATCGGACCGACTCCACGAATTAAGCCGAAACACCTCAATCCACTAGTGGTAGTTCTTTTGTCGCTCCGGGTAGGTAAGTTCTGACCTTCACAACTTCGCTGGGCCTTCTCACAAGCTTCTTGAGAAGATCACCACGCATGACGCCTCCAGCGCCGTCTAGGAGTCGGCAAACTCTAAGAGTAACAAGTCAAGTCCCTCACTTGACTCTCACCACGTGCAACGAATGCCTCAATCCGGACACAAAGTCCACCTCTAGATGCAACATATGCACTCTAGATCACCTCTCTCTCTCACACCTCACAAAGTGCAACACATGCACAATTGAGTGGAGAACCTCACTCTAGCTTAAGCAGTGCAACACATGCACCACCAAGTCAACCAGCCACCTCTCCAACCGGCCACAAGGGGGTATTTATACTCTACACCAAAAAACTAGCCGTTGGAGCCAAAGTTCAGCTCCAGCTCTGGCGACGCTGCAACGGCTGTGTCAGAGCTTCTGAACTAGCCATTACACTGTCGGTGCGGTAGTACCGCCGTTCATTTTGCCAGTACTTCCGCTCAACGGTAGCACCGCAAAGTCGGCGTGGTACTTCCGCTCGAGCCGAGCCAGAACTTGCCGCTCTCTGGAAAAAGGCTTTGCAGGAGGGTTCGGAGCTTCCGATGTCCGGTAGTACCGCAACATATGTCGATACTTCCGCTCCCTACGGTAGTACCACTCACACAGAGCCGGTACCCGCTCGCCGGAGCAGCCGCTCACACAGATCTGACCACACACGTCCGGTAGTACCGCAACACATGCCGGTACCTCCGTTCTACGGTAGTACCGCTCACACAAAGCCGGTAGTTCCGATTTTTCTGAGCAGTGCAGATATCTCAACAGATTTTGCAAAACATATTTGCAAACTACGATATCATGCACACAAGGATCACACATGATTTTCAACAAGTTGCAAAATACATTCGCATACTTTTGAAATCATGATACAAGGAATAAATATGAGCTTCAACCATTTGCAAAACACATTTGCAAATATAAGCCTCATATCAGAAAGAATAGAAACATGGACTTCAAGTACTTGCAAAACATATTTACAATGCTGAGAGACCATGTGGTGGTCATCCCGTTGTGTATGATGAGTAATTGACAGCGTTTTAGAAAAGTCGAGTTTGAGTTGGTTGGTTCGAACCTAGTCGTATGGGTTTAGATTGCTTATTCTGATGACTCGACATGTTTGATCTCTATTTACGCTTTCATGTATCGAGCGGTGCTATTTGACGTGTTTCTTGTCTGTGTGACTGCAGGACGTCGAGGCGGAGTCGTGGCGGGACACGGTGGACCGGACTAGGCGCAGGTGGCGCTGAGGTCAGAACGGTCGGATGTGTCAAGACGACGTGGACTCGAGGTGGTTGCGAGGCGGCGAGGCAAGGAGCGCGAAGCTTCCTGGAAGGTGCGGGGGGCGAAACGGAATTTCGCAAGGCTGCACAAGCGGGAGACGGCTCCGTTAGGGTTTAGCCGGCGTAACGGGTTGGAGACCCGTTAGCCAAGGGCTATAAATAGAGGTGAGGGGCTGCATACCCCTCAGGACACTTGAGAATGAGTTAGGGTTTTGAGAGCTCATTCATCCCTTTGTGTGGGTTGTGTTCCTCCCAAGAAGCATGTGAGGCTCTTGGTGTTTTGAGGATTGAGAGGGAGAGGATGGATTGAAAATCTTGTAATCTTTTCTCCCTAATATATGCATCCTTGTTTCCCTGTTTTTGATTTCATTCTTTCTCTTTTGTGCCTCTGTTATGTTTTCCTCCCTCAAGTGATCTCTCTCGGCAGCACCTCTTTCCTTTACTGCTCTGGACTGATCTTTTCTCCTCTTTGGTTGTGTCTTTCCCTGGCCTGCAGCTGTTGTTAGCTCTACAAAAATTAAAATGCAGAACCGGAGATGAGACAAAACCTTTTGCAGACTGTTTTTTTTTGTGTTGTGATGGTCAGCTCAATCTCAGTTTCTTAGTTCTTTTGGATGCTGAACAGCTTCGACTTTGTTTTTAAGTTTACTACTTGATATTAGTTTTCGGCTGTAGCATCAGTTTTTACCTTTCTTTCAATGTTTAGTCTCTTTGGAGTCTGCTTTCGTTCAAGTTAATTGATCTTTTCAAAGTGGGAATCTTGTTCTTAGTTACAAACAAGTTCCTTTCTTAGTTGTTCTGGTGGGTGAAGAAAATATCTTTTGAATCTTCTTCCTTTGTATTTTTCTTCACCTAATAATATCATGTGAATGTTTGTTCAGAGTGACGGTCCGCACCTTTATTTTTGCTAGCTAGTGTTGGAATGCTTTTGGCTAAAAGCTAGTCTTCTGTTTTCTTTTGAATTCAGTAAAAGAAGTATAGCTTTCTGATTTGCTTTCGGTTATGTAGTCTCGTTGAACTGCAGTATTCAACTCTGCTTTGTTTCTTGCTGTTCGGTCAGTAAGTGCAGCTCCTTTGCAGGTTCGGCAGCCTTATTTTTTGTGTGCTCTTCATTGCTTTCGGCGGCTGCTAGTTCTCCTTTGGACTGCAACAGTTTCCTTTGCTCAGTTTTCAGATCTGAATTTTTGATTGGCTTGCTCTGGAAACCGTAAGTCTTCCTCGATTTCAGTCTGTTCATCGGAGAAGCCTTTGTCGATCTTGTGTTACCTCTTTGAGAGTATCTTCATCAATCGGCAAAATCATTTTCGCCCATGAACAAGTTTTATTCTTCTTCATAGCTTCTATAGCTATCGGAGAATAAGAATACTGTGGGCGATTTTAAAGAGAACGACATTCACCCCCCCTCTGTCGCCATTTCGGTCCTACAATTGGTATCAGAGCCGGTTAGCTCTTCTTGATAGATCTTTAACCGGCCTCAAGAGCCATGGCGACGGACAAGTATTCCACCAAGTCGCCCATTTTCGATGGCCCGGATTACCCTTTTTCGAAGAGCCGGATGGAAACTTACATCCGTGCTCGTGGGTATGCCATCCGCTAAGGTGAAGATACGGCTTGTTGTTCCCGCCGATGAGAACATCAATGCCGGAATATGGTCGATGTTGAGGCGAATGCTAAGGCAAGGAACATCATCATTCGGGGTTGAGTAGAAGCGAGTTCGATCGATCTCTCACCGTCGTCCGCTTACGACATCCGGGTGACCTCGATGCATACCATGAGGGCACCACCCGATCAAGACGGCTCGACAAGACCGGTTCAAGCGAGAATACAAGAAATTCGAGATGCTTGCGGTGAGTCCTTGACGAGTGCTTTTCTCGCTTTCACAAGATTTTGAGCAACCTCCGAGCCGTCGGTCTCACATACTCCGACTCGGATAACGCCACAAATTCTTTCTGCACTCGATCTTAGGGTTTGGGAGATGAAGGTGACTACCATCAAGGACACCACGGACCTCTCGACCTTGACTCTTGATGCGCTTTACTCGCGCCTCAAGACTCACGAGATTGACATAGTCTCGTCGGTCGAAGTCTCACCGATGGCACTAGTCACCGATCCCGCTCGATCCACTTCTTCCGAGCCATCTTGCGGATTCTCCTCGCCGCCTCTCGTGACATAACCGATGATCGACAGAGCGACTTATGGATGAGCACTAGCCCTCCTCGCACGGAGATTCTCCCATGCTTACAAAGGGAGGAGGGACGGAAGGAAAAGAGGACCCGTGATTTGTTTCGAGTGTGGTGGCCCCAACCACATCCGAGCAACCGTCCCAAGCTTGGGAAGGGTAAAGGTGACTTGGCGGTTCGGGCAAGAACGACTACATCGATAAGAACCGCAACTCAAGCTCTCAAAGACCGGCCCGGAAAGAAGAAGTTCCGCGACCTTGGGAAGGCCAAGAAGCTCTTCCACCGCTGCTCGCCGCTGACGACCTCGACCTCACCGAGGTGGAGGGATGGAGCGACGACGACGGACCGGTGACCAAGACCCCAAGGGCGACGGCGACTTCTCCGGATGTGCTTCATGGCCCTTGAGGGCGAACCGAGCGACAGCGATCTCTATTCGACTCGATGAGGTATGTCCTCATATGACCAACTTAATGAAGCCTTTCTTAAGTTAGGAGGTTTTCATGCTAGAGCTAAGACTAGATGTAGCGAGTTGGAGAAGGAAGTAGAGATTGTCACGGAGCTTACTTCACTTATATCCGCTCCTCCCGTGACGATCGTGATACATGCCGTGCTTTGATCGGTGATATGGAGAAGCTAAGGACCTCACATGATAGTCCGTCCTCCGAGCTTGATGCAATTAAGGTGGAGAATGTTAGTCCGCTTGTCGATTTAGAATTGAGTAGGATGGTCATACCCTACTTACTACCGATGAGACTATTGCTCCCACCTCATGTGAGGATAAGGACTTTGATGCTAGAGGACCTTATGCCATGCTTCCGAATCGCTCGAGTCTTGTGTAAATTGTAATAACTTGAATATGAAACTAAACAGGCAGATCATAAAATTGCGAATTTCAAACCTTCTTACTTGAGCCTATTGCTTCTTGCGTGAATTGTCCCAAGCTTATCACGAACTTGAATCGTCTCCAAACAGTTTCAAGAATTTGTTGATGATAATAAGAAATGGCTCAAGATGCTTCTAAGGATCCCGTTAGCTCACCATGCAAAAGTTGTAATAAACTAAAATCGATTTGATTGCCTTAGATGAAAAGTGTGTGAAGCTAACTAAGGACCTTCTAGAAAATCACATCCTTCCCGTGCTTTCAGGTCGAAATGTTGGAAAAGGATAAGGACATGGTAGAGACGTTTAGGAAGAGTTACGAGAACCAAATGGCTAGGATTAGGCTGCCCCTGTGTGTCCTGTGAAGCCCTCAAGGTTGAGGTGGCGTGCATAAGGAAAAATACGCACGTGCTATTCGCTCTTCTCGCTATTGGTTCTTCTCCTTCCTCTCCTCCCGCTGTCTCTTCTTCTCCTCCTTGCTCTTCCCGCGCTCTCTCTTTCGGGAGTGTCAAGATCTTATGAACACTCGAGAAATTTGTAGGAGGTAAGAAGAAGCTCAACCTTATTCTAGACCGCCTAAGATTTCCGATTTAAAAAGGTCTAGGATATGATTTTCATGAGGATGTGAGGAAACATCCACCGTCGTGCTCGATCCGTAGTCAGCAGGTGTGATCGAGGTCAAGCCCAAGAACAAGAAAGTTCAATTTAAATCGCCGGCTTTGTCCAAGGGATTTCGACAAGAAGGTGATTTCACCGCACTTGGCCTCTCGGCGAGGCGGCCATCTCATGCCACTTCACCCCTCGTAGGCGGTATCATTGCACCTTCCGCCGAAGGATGGGCATTTATTTGACCATTGCTTCAAGCGCCAAGATCGCGCGTGAGAGACCGTGTTGCGCTCTTAGGCGATTCGTGGTCGCCCTGCACCTTGAGTGCACCTAAGACCAACACGAGGTCTAGGCTTGCTATGTTGGTAGCTTTGGGCAAGATCGAGGACTTGGTTCTTCCGAGTTTCGTTTTCGTTCTCATGCTCCCTCGGTCGTGACTTCCGCGTCCCGAGGGTAGATCTCGCTTCCATCGAGATAGCTACCCGCGGCGTGATCGCGCCGCCGGTGCTCGACTCGCTCTCCGTAGGCCGAACCCAAAGAATGCCTTCTGTGTCCGCTCATAGACCTTCCGCTTCTTTGAGCGACGGAGAGCGAGGGTAGTTAGAGGTCACGTGTGTGACTACTTCTTCGCCGACGTGTGACTCAAGATTGGGTTCCAAAATCTATCTTGATTTATCCCAAGATCGAGACTTTGCTCTCTTGTTGACTCGTGTTCCCGGCGTGGAAGGGAAAGGTTTGGCTCAGACTCCGGGTCTTCACGACACATGACCGGTGATTCACGTTGGTTTTCTTCCCAGCCCGAGCTTCGTGATGAGACTATTACCTTTGGAGACTCTTCGTCTGACGCCATTGCCAAAGGTACTTGTATGCGTTAATGACTCATTTGTTTTAAAAGATGTTGCCTTGGTGAGTAAGTCGCATTACAATCGCTTCGGTTTCTCACCACCGATGACGGTTTCGAGGTAAGTTTTAAGAAAACGCCGCAAAATTGTTGATTCTTCTGTAGTCCGGTTTATGGATTTCTCGTTATGGGAGGATCTTCGTGCTGATTTTATTGAGTCTTCGTGATCCTCTCCTGTTTGATTGCTTCGAGTCCCGCAACCTTTCCTTCCGCATAGGAGACTTGGACATATTGATTTGATCATTTGACTCGAGTTAGCGGTCACGATCTCATTCGTGGTCTCGCCGAAACTCAAGATGGTCAAAGATCTTGTTTGCGCTCCATGCCTAAGACGGCAATATGGTTGCCTTCTCATCCTCCCACACAAGCATTATGACCGATGCACCGGACACCGCTCCATATGGATACGGTTGGACCAAATGAGTGCAATCAAGCAGGAGGAAGTGGTATGTTCTTGTCGTAGTCGATGACTTC
The DNA here is from genome assembly GCA_036346245.1 of Bonia amplexicaulis. Classification (NCBI taxonomy): domain Eukaryota; kingdom Viridiplantae; phylum Streptophyta; class Magnoliopsida; order Poales; family Poaceae; genus Bonia; species Bonia amplexicaulis. The sequence continues at coordinate 14,294,898 of CM070755.1, read as the reverse complement.
TCGAGGTACTCTTGGGTATTTTCTTAGCCTCAAGGATGAGACGCTTTCACATTTCCGAGGTCTTTTCAAGAGGCTTTCGCTGAGCTTCCGTGTGCCTTACGAGCGATCCGCAGTGACAATGGCACGGAGTTCAAGAATTCCTACTTTGAGAGTTTCGTGGTGAGACAGTGTAGAGCACCGCCTCTTCTCCATACGCTCTCGCCAGAATGGCGCTAGAGAGAAAGAACCGCACCTTGGTCGAGATGGCGTGACGATGCTTGATGAGTACTCTACACCGGAAGTTTTGGTCGAGGCTATAGCCACGCGCGCCATGTTTCCAATCGAGTTTTTCTTAGCACACTTGCACCACACTTTTATGAGTTGAGATACGGCGAAAGCCGGTGTTTCTCATTTTCGTGTGTTTGGTTGCAAGTGTTTTATTCTCAAGTCCGGAACCTAGATAAGTTCGAGTCACGTTCTTGTGATGGACTTTTTCCGGCTACTCGACTTCTTCGGGCCTATAGGGTCCGGAATTGCGAGTCTAGTAAAATGGTAGAAACCCGTGAGGTAATCTTCGATGAGGCGGTCCCGGACTAGGCCCGATATCTCGTGTTCACTAGAGCAGCCCGAGACCATCTTTGTGGATGATGAGGATGATGGAGATGAGGGTTGTCACCCGATCCAGCCCCTTCTCCACCCCTTGAGGTGCCTTCTTCCACCGCACCTCGAGGCGATCGCCCTTACCTTCGCTTCTTCGGAGCTAGTGGCTCTGCTCCTACCCCGTCGTGTAACGAGGTAGAGGCCACTTCTTCGCCTCATCCAGACCTCCAAGACATATCCAAAAATCTCATCCTTCCGAGCGGATGATTGGAGATCTATTTGAGCGAGTCACACGCTCCAAGTCCGGGCGTGTCACTTTTCTCGCCTCCACTCGCCTTCAGAGCTTCCTTTGAGCCCAAGGACGCTTGCCATGCTTTATCCGACGAGTCTTGGGTCAACGCCATGCATGAGGAGCTAGAGAGTTTCGAGAGAAACAAGGTCCGGACGCTTGTTGAGCCGCCGAGATCAAAATATCATTGGAACCAAATGGGTGTTCAAGAACAAGCAAAGTGAGGATGTGGTAGTCATTCAAACAAGGCTAGGCTGGTTGCAGTGGGTACTCCTGTGTTGAGGGTCCGGATTTCGAGGAGACCTTGCCCCTGTAGCTCGCCTTGAGGCCATTAGAATTTCGCTTGCCTTTGCGACTTCTAAGGGTTTCAAGCTTTACCGATGGACGCCAAGAGTGCCTTTCTCAATGGCTTCATTGAGGAAGAAGTCTATGTCGAACGACCTCCGTGTTTCGAGAACCCCAAATACCCTAGTCATGTCTTCAAGCTTTCCAAAGCATTGTATGGACTTAAGCAAGCCCCTAGAGCTTGGTATGAGAGGCTTAAGTCCCATCTATTGAGACATGATTTTGAGATGGGTAAAGTTGACAAGACCTTGTTCATTCACGGCTATAATGACCTTCCGCCGCCTAAATTTATGTCGATGACATTATCTTTGGCGGCTCTTCTCATGCTCTAGTTTCACAGCCTCGGATGTCATGAGCACCGAGTTTGAGATGAGCATGATGGGTGAGTTGACTTTCTTCCTTGGCTTCCAAATCAAGCTGCACTCTGGAGGGTACCTTCTTGCATCAAGGCAAGTACACCCGTGATCTCCCGAGACGCTTCGACATGAGTGATGGAAAGCGGTGTCGACTCCGATGGCTTCTACTACCACACTTGACCCCGATGAGGACGGCGAGCCGCTTGATCAAAAAGAGTTCAAGTATGATTGGCTCTCTTGTACCTCACCGCCTCGAGACCCGACATACACTTCTCCGTGTGTCTTTGTGCTCGGTTTGAGCTTCTCCTCGCGTGTCTCACCGCCAAAGTGAAGCGCATCTTCGGCACCTTCGAGCTACCATTGACTATGGTATCTCGGTACTCTTCCTCATCCTGCTCATCCCTTAGAGCCTATTCGGATGCGCACTTTGCCTTGTGAGGATAGATAGAAAGAGCACCGCACCGCCAGTTCATTGGCACTTCTCTCGTTTCTTGGTCTTCGAGGAAGCGATCCGGTGTTGCGCATCCACCGCAGAGGCCGAGTACGTTGTCGCAGCCGGGCTGTCGTAGCCAAGTGCTTTGGATGGTCTCGACTGCGGGACTTTGGGTTAGCTATCGATCGTGTTCCGCTCTTTTGCGATAACACGCCTGCGATTAGCATTGCTAAGAACCCGTGCAACACTCTCGGACCAAGCACATCGATATCGATATCATTTTCTTCGAGACCATGTAGAGAAGGGTGACATCGTGCTCCGCCAGGAAAGTGACCACCGGTTGGTCGATATCTTCACCAAGCCTTTGGATAGCACGAGGTTTTCACTCTACGGGAGAGCTTGGGGTGGTTTGTCCTTATGGACTGCTGTGAGGGGAGCTTGGACTTTATCGCTTTACTATATTAATTATGCTTCAGATCCTTCTTGTTGCATCGCATTTTTGGTGCATTGGGTTTAGTCCTTCTAGCATAGGTTAGAGTGTGTCTCTTGTTGAGTGCTTAGACTTCTTGCTCTTATCTTGTGCTTTCAGGATAGCTGTTTCTTATCTCACTAGGTTGAGCTCACTCACTTCTTTTAGGTTCTAGAGAGGGTTGGGCCACCCCTGCAGATGTGGCACGTGTTTGCTCTCTAGTGTGTGTTTTTCTCGACAACTGTTGTCCTGGAGTCATATGGGGTAGATAAGAGTTAGTCTGAGTCATTAGTATTCTCTATCTTATCTATGCTTTAAGGATGCTGTTTCGTGATTTATTTGCCGACTTCTCGCTTTATTGCTTTGGTTGTGGGGAGTTCATTTGAGAACTTCTAGATATTAATGTTGACATAACTCAACTTGAACTAAAAGTTGTATCTCAAGTTAAGGGGGAGCTGGATGTTCTTTATTTGATTTGTAACATAACTTAATGGAGCCTTGATTATTATCCTTTCATGACATGTTTTCATTATATTATATCTTGCCATGATTTATGCTCCATTGCTAATTTGATCATGACTTTATATGTGTAGTCAAGTCTTTGCCATGATAGGTTAATTAAAATGCTAAACTTTGACCTAATTCATGTCTTGTTCATATTTGAGACTAGTCAGCTTTGTGTTATCTTTTTATGGTTCTTACCATGTCAAATAGGCTGAGTTGAGTCTTGAATCTTAGTTGAGCAATAGATTGAGCTATACAGTTTCTTGATGACACATAAGTTAGTACAATCTATTAAAAAGCAAAAAGATCTCTTTTGTATAATTCTCATGGCTCTACATACTTAAAAATGATCAAATCAGCCATTCATCCATTTTCATGACTTTTTCTCCTTCCTTCCATCTTGATGGGTTTATTGTCAAAAGGGGGAGAATAGTGGTAGAAAAAGCCACTTCGGGAGCTTTGAGGACTTCGGGAGCTTTGAGGAAAACTTGTTCTTTCTTTTGCTCCTTCTGTCGACATGGTCATGAGTTTCATTCTTTCTTTGGACCATGTTGGACTCTTCAAACTCTACTTCATGCTTTTTCTGGGTTTGTCAATATACTCATCAAGGGGGAGATTGAGAGACCATGTGGTGGTCATCCCGTTGTGTATGATGAGTAATTGACAGCGTTTTAGAAAAGTCGAGTTTGAGTTGGTTGGTTCGAACCTAGTCGTATGGGTTTAGATTGCTTATTCTGATGACTCGACAGGTTTGATCTCTATTTACGCTTTCATGTATTGAGCGGTGCTATTTGACGTGTTTCTTGTCTGTGTGACTACAGGACGTCGAGGCGGAGTCGTGGCGAAACACGAGGTGACCGGACTAGGTGCAGGTGGCACTGACGTCAGAACGGTCGTGATGTGTCGAAGACGACGTGGACTCGAGGTGGTTGCGAGGCGTGCGAGGCAAGGAGCGCGAAGCTTCCCGAAGGTGTGGGAGGGGCTAAACGGAATTTCGCAAGGTCGCACAAGCGGAGACGGCTCCGTTAGGTTTAGCCACAGAACGGGTTGGAGACCCGTTAGCCAAGGGCTATAATAGAGGTGAGGGGCTGCATACCCCTCGTGACACTTGAGAATGAGTTAGGTTTTGAGAGCTCATTCATCCCTTTGTGTGGGTTGTGTTCCTCCCAAGAAGCATGTGAGGCTCTTGGTGTTTTGAGGATTGAGAGGGAGAGGATGGATTGAAAATCTTGTAATCTTTTCTCTCTAATATATGCATCCTTGTTTCCCTGTTTTTGATTTCATTCTTTTTCTCTTTTGTGCCTCTGTTATGTTTTCCTCCCTCAAGTGATCTCTCTCGGCAGCACCTCTTTCCTTTACTGCTCTGGACTGATCTTTTCTCCTCTTTGGTTGTGTCTTTCCCTGGCCTGCAGCTGTTGTTAGCTCTACAAAAATTAAAATGCAGAACCGGAGATGAGACAAAACCTTTTGCAGTCTGTTTTTTTTTGTGTTGTGATGGTCACCAATCTCGCTTAGTTCTTTTGGATGTCGAATACTTCGACTTTGTTTTAAGTTTACTACTTGATATCGCTTTTGGTGTAGCATCGCTTTTACCTTTCTTTCAATGTTTAGTCTCTTTGGAGTCTGCTTTCGTTCAAGTTAATTGATCTTTTCAAAGTGGGAATCTTGTTCTTAGTTACAAACAAGTTCCTTTCTTAGTTGTTCTGGTGGGTGAAGAAAATATCTTTTGAATCTTCTTCCTTTGTATTTTTCTTCACCTAATAATATCATGTGAATGTTTGTTCTGTAGTGACGGTCCATACCTTTATTTTTGCTAGCTAGTGTTGGAATGCTTTTGGCTAAAAGCTAGTCTTCTGTTTTCTTTTGAATTCAGTAAAAGAAGTATAGCTTTCTGATTTGCTTTCGGTTATGTAGTCTCGTTGAACTGCAGTATTCAACTCTGCTTTGTTTCTTGCTGTTCGGTCAGTAAGTGCAGCTCCTTTGCGTGTTCGGCTGATTTTATTTTTGTGTGCTCTTCATTGCTTTTATCGCTAGTTCTCCTTTGACCGCAATTTCCTTTGCTCGCCAGATCCGAATTTTGATTGGCTTGCTCTGGAAACCGTAAGTCTTCCTCGATTTCAGTCTGTTCATCGGAGAAGCCTTTGTCGATCTTGTGTTACCTCTTTGAGAGTATCTTCAGTCAATCGGCAAAATCATTTTCGGCTCCAGTGAACAAGTTTTATTCTCTTCTTCATAGCTTCTATAGCTATCGGAGAATAAGAATACTCAGGGGCGATTTTAAAGAGAACGACATTCACCCCCCTCTGTCGCCATTTCGGTCCTACAAATGCATAGTCCCATGTCGCAAAGATTCAACATATGAGCTTCAACCATTTGTAAACACATATTCACAAATGCAAACCTTATGTCACAATGAGCTAGACGAGGTGAGGTTGAGCCATCAACACATGATGAGACTCAAACTACTAGACATGACCCCCTCTTAATAGTACGGCAAACCTACACTAGCAACCCGGTCTTCCAACCAAACACCAAGACCGGTAAAAAACTATGAACACATCCTTAGCCCTAGCTAGTTCATACCTTTACCTTGAGTCATCATCTTGATATGCATTAACACATAATGCATCTTTTCCGTCAACTCCATCAACACAAGATGGTCTTTACTTGATCAACACATGATCACCATGCATCAGCTCATGATGCATCTCTTGATGGCCTTCAACACATGACGCCATCTTCATCTTGATAGCCTTCAACTTATGAAGCTATATTCTTCTCGCATCTTGACTTGATGACCTTCAACAAATGAAGTCATCCCAAGTCATCTTCATTGTAGAACCTAACATGTTCATCCAACTCATGAAAACCGTTAGTCCACAAAACAATTGTCATCAATTACCAAACTTCACCATTAACACATAATAGAGGGACAAGATTCAACAATATTCCCTTTTTGGTAATTCATGACAATCTCAACAAATCATGAGATATAAAAATTTATTTGCGAGTATACAACTTGTACACGATAATTTGTATATTCTAAGATAAGCTTTAAACAAAGTTTACTTATCCGGTTGTCAATGACTATTCAACCATTAATACATAATGGAGCAGTTAGTTGACAACCCGATTTCACATGAGTATATATAAACTACACAAGCTATATATATACTCAAGAATGTATTTTAAAGTAAAGATTCGAAATATACATATTAAAAGAAGCATGAATCAATACTCATGAAACTCCAAAATATATAGAGAACTCCCCCTAAATGTGTGCATACAAGTGTATATAATGAAGACATATTCACATATTCATTTTGGACTAATAGGGGAATTCAATCTATATTTTGGATCTAATGAATACATTAATATATGAAAAAGTGATTTCGAATGCATACCTCTTTAATTTCATATTTTTATCCAAATGAGATTAAGCATAAATGAACTTAAATAAACATATTGGTCTCATATATGCATTTGTCATTATCACCAACATAATATAAAATTATTTGTCATTGACAATACATTATAAAAGTATTTGTTATTAACACCAAAATCAATTTAATCAGAGTTTGATCTTTCAATCTCCTATTTAATCAATTTAATCGGAGCTTAATCTTTCAGCAGGTGAAGAGAAGAAGGTGTGGACAGTAGCGTGCGGTACCGGCGATTTGGGAGAGGGGGAGGAACTGACAGTTTCAGAAGAGAAGGCCATGTCGATTTTCACGAGTCACTCTGTATGAACACAAGAAGAGAGAGAGAGGTGTGAGATGGATCGTCTGGATCTTATCTTGGCCAGATCAGACAAGTAGAGATAATTCATTTCCCAAACTAAGGAAAACTGGTCGACGGATTATCCCGAAGACTCCCAACTACCGCCCCTCGTGACCCCACTCTACAGCCGCTACACCGCTGCAGCATTGCAGCAACGCACAAGTTTCCTCACTTTTGTTTAACTAGATAGGAATGCTGCAACATGTGGGTTTCCTCACTTTCGTTTAGCTAGATAGGAGCCTACGCGTTGCGGCGGCAAACCAAAGGTTTAAGGTCTATTTTTCGTCTACGGTTTATGATTTGTGAATTATACCTGTTTATGAAAGAGTATGAAGAGAATAGTCGCGTACGATTTTAGCCAAAAGACTAGATATTCCAACTAATCATTAGAACATCACCAAACTTCAGACAGTAGCGTTATAGGACAAAAGTATGCAATTCCACTCCAGCACCTGCCACTGATTTTCATATATTTTCACCGAGAACCTTTTTCTTTGTTCAGTTGATCTCTGCACCACTGAAGTCTCTTGTCACCATGCACACATCAATATCCCAACAGAGGGAGTAGTTTCTCAAAGGTAAGGATAGGACTGCATATAAGAATATAACTTCAATAAGTAAGAGGTGCTCAAATTACTGTGATTATAAAGTGAAGCATTAGTGCCAAGCAGTAGCAGACGCTATTAGTCCATACTTCCATAGCAGTTAGCCTGTTAGTCGCAGGCTTTTACACCATCCTCCTTACTCAGCCTGACAAAGCAACTAATCTTGATAACACCAAAGAAACTACGCTAATGCTCCAAATTAAACCCTAATGAAGTAGAACATGCCCTAAAGTGAAGGCAATTCAACAGGTTTCACATGTAACATATTTTTTGTCCAGTAAATGTCTGAAGCTTTCTCTGACAAACAATACAGGTACAGAACTAACGTAAAATTTTGTGAACACTGTTGATACAACACAACTACACAACTAATAGAAGATTTTATTAAGGAACTGAAGAACAAACTCTTATTCCAATAATTTTGTTTTAGAAATAATAACTCATTGAGCGGCTGGCAAACTGTATATCATGTAATTATAGATGGATTAGGCCACCACTAAACATAAGCGAAAAACACCACCAGCCTAGAAAAAATGGAACAGAAGAAAATGGCTACCTTGTGAAGCGCAATCCTCACTGAGTCTCGCTCCTTCTGTTGCAGCAGGTACTGGAAATACAAATGAGACATCTGACATCAATTGTTAGTTCATCTATATCCAAACCAAGAGAAGCAACTAACAATGCAGTAACTCAGGGTGATCAGATGTAACTAGTGAAGGAGGGAAGAAGATCTAACCAGAGTTCTTTCCCAAGAAGCCAATCCTGCAATGATGTGCATATCTATCTCTGGACAAAGGCAACACCGAGTCACCAAGTTATATGCGGAATTCAAGAAAATGGACATGCTGCTTAAACGTAAAACAAAAATTATGATCGGGCAATGAGAAAAATGAAAGATTGAATTAAGCACCATAAACTGGGGTTATTACGAATTCCTTGCCATCATGACCATTTACAGGAACACAACAGATTAAGATCATCATTCTATACAAATATGTACCGATACAAAGTGATTTGGAAAAGTAATTTCTTACCTACATCATTGAGCTAAGAAAACACGATTACAGACCCTGTCATCATCGGTGTCCTTGTTTCCAACTTGAGCTGGTAATGCACTGTATTAATATTATAATTCTCTACCAATAGGTGTTGATACAAAGTAATTTGTAGAAGAAATTTCCTTACCTGCATCATTGAGGTGAGAAAACAGCGAATGCAGACTGTGTCATCAGAGTTGTTGTTTTCCAACTCGAGCTGGTAATGCACTTGTACGTGAATGGGTCAAAATTCCCATTTCCAATGAGAATCTCACCGAACTTCTTGGCAATATTTATCTTAGGTTTGAGTAGTGTACCTTAGTGGAGATAGAGCCAATCTGCACTTAAAGAAATGGACGGTTCAGTGAAAGAGAAGTACCTAAAAACCCAGCAATTGTGAACCTGTTGCTCGAACCCAGATCAAATCTCTCTCACAAAGTTACTAATCTAATGAAAGCTGGATCAAAACCACTGGACAAAATTAAAACAGACCACAATCCACTGAATCATAGACCACAATCCATGGCTGCATACCTTAGCATCGCTCAGGCCGGCATCTGCGGTATCAGACGAGCAGCACAGATGGACTTCAAGGGGAACGGCAAGATGAGGCGGAGGGGCGACGGCGAGCGGCGCAGAGGAGGAGATGTGGGAAAACTGGCACGAGCGGAATGGATGGCCGGCGGGGACGGCGGGGACGGCATCTGCGAGGGGTCGGGACTCGGGACCGAGCTAGGGTTCGAGGCATCCGGAAACACGACGTGGACGGGCACGATGCAACGCAGGACCCCGATCGGACGACCCGGGTTCTGCCAAGTCACTGATGCGCTGTAGCAATCGCTGGCCTGCCGTGAGATTGCAAAAACGAAGGATTTAACGCCTCCCCGTCGTCGACTCGGTCCTCGCCGTGAACCATCCAAAATCTCCAAAGCTGACGCGCTCCCCGTCGAGATCTCAACCGCGACGACGGCGGCGGCTCCGCCGAGGGCTCACGCGGCGATCGCTACCACTCTCGCTTGCGGGTGGGCGGCGGCTCCGCTTCGCCCCTGGACGCCGCTGACTTCGATCCGATCCCGCGACCGGAATGGTATTGCTACCTATATGTTTGATCGAATTCGTGTTTGACCTGATGAGGTTGCTGAAATGCCAGCTTTATTGGGGTGTTGTGGCTGTTTTGCATTGCTACGTTGTTTTGGCACTCGTGATCTGGTTTAACTTGTAGTAGCTGGGAGCCCAATTGAGATCAGTGCGTGTTGGGATTCGTATCTTGGCATCGTTGAGCTGACGAGGCCCGTGGAAATGTTAGCTAGGATATGTGTACAGATGAATTCTTGATCTTGTACCAGGAGAGCTGTACGTTGTTGTCAGGGTTCTTTGCTTCTTGCTGTGATTGTGCAATGTCGCGAGGTTCGAGCCGACTTGGGGGAGGAAGGCCGTGATACGTCACATCTTCGATGAAATGGACACCGTGATGATATGCAAATGTTACCCCAATGGTTGAATCTGTGTTTCTTCCCTTGTTTTGGGGGTGGTGCTCACTGTTTGTTGCTGTCATGCTGAGTTGATGGGCTGCAAATGGGATATTTACGGGGTGACTGAACATTACTGCTTGGTTCTGTTGTTTTATGTTTTGAAAACAAATGAGCTTATCCAAGCGGAAATGTAAGTTTTGCATGCATTTTGGTGTTATTTTAATATGGTGCCATTTGTAATTAAGTGAACTGACATCAATTTCTGTAGGTTTTAGACCAATGTCTGGTGGTGATGTTTGATTCACTTCTGTTTCAGCATAAATTTTACTATTGTGGTATTGTACATTTTGCAATTAATTCCCATAGCTGGTTTCTACACGACTTTTGGACAGTGGGACACGCTGGTACAGTTACACTTAGCTCACAAAATGCAAAGTTCAACAAAACATAAATGGGAGAACAGCAGGAGCTAGCAAACTATAGAAGTATAGCTGCAAACTCATCAATTGTAAACATATTAAATAGTGAATTGACTTAGACTGACAAACTGCCAGTCCAACTATGCGATGCAACATCAGCTCAAATTGTAGGGCTGATGAGATATCACCGAGATAGTATCACTTGAGAAAATCAGGACCTTTATACTCTGTTTGGTGTTCCATGTCTTGAATTAACGTGCAGAATGGGCACTTAAATAATGTGATAATGTCTAATGATGCTTTCTGTAAATTTCTTTTCATTTTTTACTTTACATTTTATTCTGTGGTGAATGGACTTGGGTTATGTATTTGTAGTTACTAATTACTAATCTTGATTTTGTGCTTGTAATTTGTTACACAATGGAACTGTAGAACCATAGCTTCTCAACTATTCTTTCATCAGTAACTGCTGCTCCAGAGGTTGTGATTGCGAACTGAAATTTTGTTACTATGTTGTTTTTCTCATATTTTATTTCAGTCAGTTTATCGTATCATTGGTTCACTACCATTAACCATCTTTATGTGTTTATGAATATTCTGTTGTAGGCATCCCAAGTCCGCTTTACTGTGGGTTCTCATGTTTGGGTCGAGGATGCTGATGTGGCTTGGATTGATGGGCTGGTGGAGGAGGTCAATGAGGATGAATTAATTATAAGCTGCACTTCTGGGAAGAAGGTCAGTTCTCAATTTCATGATAGCTTACTTTCTTTTTCTCAAAAAGTGACATTTTGAGAACGAATGTAGACCAAATGTTGTCTCACTTCTATTCACGTTTTATTGGGGCTGTTACACCATTTTTCTCCTGATTTTTTTTAATCTTAGGTTAATTATTTTAAGCTAGCTCGCAGCTGTGAATTTGTTAGTACCAGAATCTAATGCATGTAGCTTGTAATTGTAAACTAATTTACTGAAATAGATTAATAACTAAAACTGAAAATTCATGCATTTAATGTCAAGTTTTATATGTTTGTTACAGGTTACTGCCAATGCGTCAAGTGTCTATCCTAAGGATGCAGAAGCGAAGCGCTGTGGTGTGGAGGATATGACGAGACTAGCTTATCTACATGAACCAGGAGTTCTCCTTAACTTAAAATCTAGATATGGAATGAATGAAATATATGTAAGTTGAGTTGTCCAACACATCTTCTCTTCCTTTTACGCTACTTCATTCATGCATTCTTAGAGCCACGTCTGTACTTTGATCCTACGATTTCTAGGTTGTATTGACACTTGCATCATGCACACATGTTCTCTAGGCTGAGTGGCTGACACTAGAATTATTTGATCAATTTACACCTCACAATTCTTATGTTTCATAGCCAATGTTATTTTACTTGTGTTTAGTTTTTCTAGTTTCTACATTACATGAATTTGGAAATTTGCAACACTGTTCATGTTTTATAACGTGCCCTAATGGATTAAATTGTTAAGTTGGCAACATCTTGACCTGCTCTCATGGATTAAACTGTCCTTCCAGACTTATACTGGGAACATATTAATAGCTGTGAATCCGTTTCAAAGACTTCCTCACCTTTATAGCAATCACATGATGGGAATTTACAAAGGAGCAGAATTTGGTGAGCTGAGCCCCCATCCTTTTGCCATTGCAGACCATGCATATAGGTGTGTTTTCAGCAAACAAAGAGCTTTTTAGTATGTTGTGCTTGAATTTGTATATGTATCTTAAATATCCATTGTGCAGGCTTATGATGAATTATGGTATCAGCCAAGCCATACTGGTGAGTGGCGAAAGTGGAGCTGGTAAGACAGAAAGCACTAAAATGCTTATGCAATATCTTGCTTTTATGGGTGGCAAAGCTGAATCTGGCGGAAGGTCAGTGCAACAGCAAGTGCTGGAGGTGAGGTCCCCATTAGCACTTTCTGTTCCTACTTTTTAGCTCTATTTCTCATGCTACTCTCAGACATCTTAAACAACCATGACATATTGGATGTGGATTATGAGCCATCATTTGGAATGTTTTTGTAAATCAAGAACTTCATTCTGCAGATTGCATCTAATTCGTACTTCATTAAAAATAATGTTATATTACTGACTGACGTTTTACAATCTGCCCGTTTGATTGACACAGTCCAATCCTGTTCTGGAGGCATTTGGAAATGCAAAAACAGTCAGGAATAATAATTCGAGGTGATAAACTTTAATAGCACTGCGATTCAATTTTTACCTTTGTTTTTGTAGTTAATATTTGCTCATTTCGCACAACTTTTCATTTTCTTCTTAGCAATATGGCTTTACACATTCTTTTATCGCATAATGCAGTCGTTTTGGCAAATTTGTTGAGATTCAGTTTGATCAGAATGGGAAGATCTCAGGAGCTGCCATAAGGACTTACCTTTTGGAAAGGTCTCGTGTCTGTCAAATATCTGATCCAGAAAGAAACTATCACTGCTTTTACATGCTATGTGCTGCACCAACAGAGGTAACAACTACAAATTAAAATCTTAAATGTAATGTTATAAACGACATTTGCGGAAGTACTATTTTTGCTGACTTTCTACATGCCATCGGAAGGGGAGTTTTTATGATGTAAATATGGTTTCATACTATAAAAGTGAATCAATTTGGGGTATCTTAAGGGCCCAGTACATTGTGAAACTAACTACTTAAAAATAAAATACAAGTATACAACACATATCATTCTGGACAACCTTTTTAAAAGAAAACTGCAAATTGGGTATAAACATGCTATTCTTATATATAACCTGTGCAGTCAGAGATTGTTGTGTTATTTATTACTGGGAACTAATATTTTGGTAGTTGAGGTGCCACATTTTCAAATTACTTGCTCTGTAGGTAGTAGTTATTTGGTGTTGCTTCAGATATTGAATGGCAAGAATAGAACATGTAATACATGTGCGGCTACCTCTTGTTTGCTTACTTGTTCCTGTTAGGTGCTCATTGTAAGTTGTTCTGTGTCAAAATCTTTTGTTTTTTTTCTTAGTCAGCACTTATCTATTTGTGAACTGTATTGTCTACAACTTTCAATATGCACTCAAATGTTGTTGTGGTAGGACCGTGAGAGATATAAATTGGGAGACCCCGCGTCATTTCACTATCTCAACCAGTCAAACTGCATTAAGCTTGATGGAATGGATGACTCTTTAGAATATATCGCAACTAGGAGAGCAATGGATATTGTGGGCATTAGTTCTGACGAGCAGGTAAGTCCAAGGTTATGTTGGAAACTAATTTATTTCTTCTGAAAGAGCATCTTTGCTTAGGACTCCTGTTGGCATTTCTTGCAGGTTGCAATATTCAGAGTTGTAGCTGCTATTCTTCATTTGGGAAATGTAGAATTTTCAGAAGGGAGCGAAGCTGATTCTTCTGTACCCAAAGATGATAAATCGCAGTTCCATCTTCGGACAGCTGCTGAGCTTTTCATGTACTAGTCCTTTCCTGGGTTCTATCCGAACTATTTTTTTGGGCATCTTTGACATGACATGCATTTGGCAACATTCTGCAGGTGTGACGAAAAGGCTCTCGAGGAATCTTTGTGTAAACGTGTTATGGTAACACGTGGTGAAAATATTGTAAAAAATTTAGACCCACGAGCAGCAGCTCTCAGTAGAGATGCATTGGCCAGAATTGTTTACTCCCGTTTGTTTGATTGGTAAGTTTTGAAACATTAGTCTAGAAGGTAATTGTCATGTTGCATATTATATCACTTCCATTGCGCAGAAAGATAACTGACAACTATTTTGTGTCCCGTTCTTTCAGGCTTGTAAATAAGATCAATACTTCAATAGGACAAGATCCTAATTCAAAGCATTTGATCGGTGTGCTGGATATTTATGGATTTGAAAGTTTCAAGATAAACAGGTGCTTAACTGGTATGCTTTTGCATTTAGTCTTGTGTTTATCTTAATGTACTCAGAAGACAACTTCTGTTTGACTAGAGTTATGGTTTTTTGTATCAGCATATAGGAACCTTTTGTTTTTCAATTCATTGGATTTTGATGGCTAGGTACTTTTATCTAAAATGGAGTTTTCGGTTGCAACTTTTTTGTGGGGAAGGAAACCAGGAACAGGTGAATAGGTTATAAACTATAAATTGACACAGCTATTCCAAGGCATATTGTATATATATCTGGTGTCACTGTTTGCATCATATAAAAAATCACCAGTCCTGAGATTAGCCACCTGCCTGGGGAGTTTATAAACAAAACATATTGTTAGACATCTGTTATACAGGCTGTTACCTGTTAAAGCTGGCCCTTACCCATGTGCTCTCAGTTACTTTCTATTAGGGTTGTTAGGCTGTTTGTTAGGGTTCTCAGGGTGGTCACTGTTAGACTAAACCCTAGACCCCTTGCCTATATATACTCACCATGTACCACTGGCTGCATTATTCCGATATATACTTAACCCTTCACTCCAACACATGGTATCAGACTAGTCGGTCCTCCGACTTTTCTTCCGCCTCGACTCCCCGCCCTTCTTCTCGGCCGCCATGTCGGAGAACCCACCGCCGCCTCTTCCTCCCTCACGCCAATCTCCTCTCCACTAAGCCGCCGCCAGAGCCGAGGAAGCCATCGCCAGGTCAAGACGCCGCACAGATTCGACAACCTCCCCGACGCGCCCGCCGCCGCCGCCAGATCCCGCCGCCGCTCTTGCGCTGGCCGAGGTCGCTGAGCGCGAGGCCGCCGCCGCCACACGCCATGGCGGCCGCCGATCATGAAAGCACGCCGCCTCTAGCGCAGCAGTCATGAGCGCGCCGCCATACCGGAGAAGTCGACGCCGACGAATCCATGGACGAGGCCCCCACCGCTCCACGACGCCTCCTTCTTCACGAAGCCGCCGCCGTCGCCGCCATCCACGCCCGTGCGGTGAGCGCCCGAATATCCGCCTGCTCCACTCGCCCTCGACTTCAACTCCGGCCACTACATCCGTGGCGTGAACTCTTCCTTCGCCTTGAAGTACTCTCGAGGATCACGCCTCACCGACCACTACCATCCGGACCTCCCGACCGGGTTCGCATGAACTGCGTCGTCAAATCTCGGCTCCTCGCACACCTCTCCCCGACCTCGCCGAAGTCGCCCCGAGCGCCGAGCCACCGCCGCATCACACGGCTCGCCGTCGAAACCCGTTTCTCGGCAACAGGGAGTCCCACGCCCTCTACCTCGACGCCGAGTTCCGGAACTTCACTCAAGGGCACCTCTCCATTGCCGACTACTGCCGTCGCTTCAAGACCATGGTCGATGCCCTCGCGGATCTTGGGGAGGTGGTTGCCGACCGGACTCTCGTCCTCAACATCATCCGCAGCCTCAACGAAAACTTCACCGCCATCGGCCTCCACCTCCAACCTGAGCCTACTGCTTCCTCTTTTCTTGAGGCGCGGCCGACCGCCTCTGGAAGAACTCCACATGGCGAATCGAAGTCCTCTCCCGCCACCGCCCTTCTTACTCCCGGCCACCACGCCATCGCACCACGCCGTGGTGCCCTCTTCTTCGACTCACAATGGCGGCAAGAATGGCGGGCGAGGTGGCTTCTCCCACTCCGTGGGCGGCGTGGCGAAGACAGCCGAGCCGGCAGCGAGCACCACGCCTTCCAGGCCCCAGACCACGGCGCAAGCTCCCCTAGGCTCCTCCAACCAATGGTGGCCAAACTTACAACCCGTGGACCCAAGACCATCCAGATGTGGCGGCCCCGACCTCCCCTTGCTCCTCTTCCGCCCCGACGCTTCTCCGGCCCAGCTACGCCTCCTCAGCCGCCGCCTCAACCCCAAGTCCTGATGGCTGCTGCCCAGCACCACTGGCCTCTCCCTGCTCTCCATGGCCAACATACGGGACTTCCTGTTGGCCAAGTTCCTGACCAAGGCGTCGCTCCTACTGGCTCTTCTCCATGGAACCAAGGCGATGCTCTTGGATACTCCCTCGCATCTCCTGGTCCACCTACATGGGATCAAGGCAGTCTCGCCAGTGCCTTCTCCACCATGGCGCTGACTCCTCCACCTCAGCCCGAGTGGTACTTCGACTCAGGGGCTACCTCTCACATGTCTTCCGATCCCAGTATACTCTCTCCCTCCTCCACTCTCGGTTTCCTGTTCCTTCCTCTATTATTGTCGGTAATGGCTCACTCCTTCCTGTTACTTCCACCGGCACAGCCACTCTTCATGGTTCTCTCCGCCTCAATAATGTCTTAGTTTCTCCCCCTCTAATTAAAAACCTCATTTCTGTTCGTCAATTTACCTCTGACAATAACTGTTCTATCGAATTTGACCCCACTGGCTGTTCTGTGAAGGACCTTCGGTCTCGGAACGTGATCATCAGGTGCGATAGCTCCGGACCGCTCTACCCTCTGCATCCTCCAGTTGCCGAGTCACTCCTCGCCCAGTCCTCCGCTCCACTTTGGCATCGCCGACTTGGTCACCCCGGTCATGCAACTTTGTCTACATTAGCACGTTCAACTGTTTTACCTTCATGTAATAAAGTCATAGGTCATCCTATTTGTCATGCTTGCCAACTAGGTCGCCATGTTCGCCTTCCCTTTCCCATGTCAACATCCCGTGCTTCTCACAATTTTGATCTTATACATTGTGACCTCTGGACATCTCCTGTTGAAAGTGTTTCTGGCTATAAGTACTATTTACTCATTCTCGATGATTGTTCACATCATCTTTGGACTTTTCCTCTTTGGCTAAAATCCGACACTTTCATGACACTCGCTAACTTCTTCTCCTTTGTCTCCACTCAGTTTGGCGCCACCATCAAGGCAGTTCAGTGCGACAACGGCCGCGAGTTTGACAACTCTTGCGCCCGCACGTTCTTCCTCACTCATGGCGTCCACCTCCGCATGTCCTGCCCCTACACCTCCCAACAGAATGGTAAAGCTGAGCGTATCATTCGTTCTATCAACAATGTCATTCGCTCACTCTTGTTTCAGGCGTCCATGCCACCATCCTATTGGGTTGAGGCCCTGACCACTGCCACCTACCTCCTCAACATCCTACCCACCACAACGCTGAACCTCTCCACGCCACACCATGCCCTCCTTGGATCTTCACCTTCCTATGCACATCTTCGCGTCTTCGGGTGCAAATGCTACCCCAACCATCGCCTGACCCCCACAAACTTGCTCCTCGGTCTACCCTGTGTACTTTCCTTGGCTACTCCCCTCACCATAAGGGATATCGCTGTCTCGACATGGCCTCCAATCGGGTCTATCTCTCCCGCCATGTCATCTTCGATGAATCGTCATTTCCCTTTGCTGATCTTCCTTCCACCCCCTCCACGACGGACTTTCACTTTCTGGATGACTACACTAATCCGGTGCTAGCACCTATAAGCCCACCGACCTCCTCTTTGCCTGCAGGTCTTCCCACGCGACTGAGTCTCGCGCGTGCCGACGTCCCCGCACCTATGCCACGTGCGGACCTGGACAATGCCGCGCCCACCGCCGTGGAGGACCATGCACCTCCAACTCTGCCACGCACGACAACGCCAATGGCGGTCGATGCGCTGCGCCGGACCCCTCCAGCTCCGACGCCCGCACAGCCACGTGCGGCCACCACTTCACCAGCTGCCCCCGTTGACCGCCGGTTTAGCCATGTCTACTACCGGCGCGCACCAATGGCTTCTACCCCAACCTCTCCGACACTACCCATCCCGGTGCAGCTTCCCCTGGGTGCCGTGCAAGATCCCTCATGCGGAACCAAAGACCGATGACAACGCGTGCCAAGTCAGGTTTTCGACTACCTGCCCTCTACCTCGCCACGCCACTATCGCCTGTGCCTCGGACATACCGCCACGCCCTTGCCGACCCCAATTGGCGAGCAGCTATGGAGGACGAGTATACTGCTCTCTTGCAAAATCACACCTGGGAGTTAGTCCCCCGACCAGCCAAGGCGAATATTGTTTCTGGTAAATGGATCTTCAAACACAAACTCAAGGCAGATGGCTCTCTCGAGCGATATAAAGCTCGTTGGGTACTCCGTGGCTTTACGCAGCGCCCGGGAGTGGATTATGCCGAGACATTTCGTCTGGGCCAGAAGCCACCACGGTGTGGACAAGACTTGCTCTTGCTCTCTCCAGACAGTGGCCGATTCACCAACTTGACGTAAAGAACGCATTTCTTCATGGGACCTTGTCTGAGACAGTTCAGTACTCACAGCCATCCGGATTTGAGGACACTACTCATCCGGAGTTTGTCTGCCGCCTGAACAAATCACTCTATGGTCTCAAGCAGGCTCCCCGTGCATGGTACAGCCGGTTTGCTTCATATCTGCTATCACTTGGATTTCTTGAGACCAAGTCTGACACATCATTGCTTGTATACCACCGCGGCCCGAGATCGCTCACCTACTCCTCTATGTGGATGACATAGTCCTCACCGCCTCATCTGCCGGACTTCTCCGCCGCATCATCACTGCCTTACAGCACGAGTTCTCTATGAAGGATCTCGGCGAGCTTCATCATTTTTTGGGGGTACATGTGCAGAAGTGTCATGGTGGTCTCCTCTCACAGCGTCAGTACATGATGGACATACTAGAACGCGCCGGCATGGCAGATTGCAAACCATGCGCCACCCCTGTCGACACCAATCCGAAGGTGTCCGCCTCGGACGGTACTCCTGTCAGCGCCCCCAGCGAATTCCGCAGCTTCACCGGAGCCCTACAGTATCTCACCTTCACCAGGCCAGACATCTCTTATGCAGTTCAGCAGGTGTGTCTTCACATGCACGACCCTCGCGAGCCCCACCTCGCTGCTCTCAAGCGGATCCTTCGGTACATTCGTGGCACTCTCCACTTGGGACTCTTCCTTCAGCCATCTTCGCAGTCTGATCTTGTGGTTTACTCGATGTCGACCGGTTGCTGTCTTGACACACGCAAGTCCACCTCAGGCTATGCCGTGTTTCTAGGCGACAACTTGGTCTCCTGGTCCTCCAAGCGTCAGAACACGGTGTCACGTTCCAGCGCAGAGGCTGAGTACCGAGCTGTGGCCAATGCTGTGGCCGAAGCTTCCTGGTTACGCCATCTTCTGTTGGAACTACATGCTCCTCTTCGACAGACCACCTTGGTGTATTGTGACATCAGCTCAGTCTACATGTCCTCCAACCCAGTTCAACATCAGCGTACCAAGCACATTGAGATTGATCTTCACTTCGTCCGCGAGAAAGTGGCTCTTGGTGATGTTCGCGTGCTGCATGTTCCCACTACTTCCCAGTATGCCGACATCTTCACCAAGGGCCTTCCCTCATCGATCTTCAGTGAGTTTCGGTCCAGACTAAACGTCCGAGGTATGGACGCCGATCATGGGGTGTTAGATAGTCATATATCTGTTGTTACACCGTTAAAGTCGGCCTTACCCATGTGCTCTCGCCACTTTGTTAGGGTTGTTAGGCTGTTTGTTAGGGTTCTCAGGGTGGTCACTGTTAGACTAAACCCTAGACCCCTTGCCTATATATACTCACCATGTACCACTGGCTGCATTATTCCGATATATACTTAACCCTTCACTCCAACACACATATTGCTAATTCCATCTTCTATACTGAGATATACCATGAGACCTGTAATATGAATATTTGTTGCGAAGAAGTATTCAGTTAACCTGTTGAGTTCCTTTCAGTACAGTGGGATTGATCTAAAAAAAAATCTCATTTTCATTTCTTCAAGGAACTCCACTGCTTAAGTTGCACCTTTGCAAAGCAGAAAAAGTTGGCTTATTCCAGCCAAGAAGATGTGGTGATTTATATATTTAAGCACATGTCGCCAACATGCAGAATCGGAAAACTATTCATATTGCGAAGATTGAAATGAAACATATTTAATATTTGAGGGATGGTCTTGACTCAAGAAAAGCTTGATGGAAACTAAACATCATGTTGTCATGGACCTGAGTTCATAACGGGATAAACACCACCAAGAGGATGGCCGGATGGCGTCGGTGTAGAAGGGGAGAGGAACTTTAGAGGAGAGAGAGACTTTAGAGGAGAAAGACTTTGTTATTTTTCTGGTTGATTCTAATAGCATGTGGTAGCCCTCTTATATAGATGGGCTCCCCCTAGCAGATAGAATCTAATTACAATCTTATCTCTAACAAATATAGAAATTAATATCATATCTCTAATTATATCTCTAACACAAGGAAACTAATCTCTAACTCAAATAGAATTTAATATCTATTTTCTAATAATGGACATTCTGGGCCTAAGGCCCCCACCCATGACACATGTTGTGGACATGAATGAGGACATTATGGCTACAAAACTCGGCTAGAAATTATATGCACCCATTTTTCGCAGTTACATGGATTTTCTGTGGCAAATGGCTGCAGTAGTAGCAACTGCACAGCAACATGGGCTGCTAATATGATACTGAAATTTTTATACACATATCATAATACCATTGTAGCAATCACATCTTTGCATGCAGTTGCTACAAGCTTCTATATAGCCAATTGTGCAGACAACACATGCAGCTGCTACGATTTTGAACCTGTGATTTTGTACTGGTTGTATGGCCTTGGTTTACCTGTATTAGGAAACCGAAATCGTTTGTATTCTTGTTTGTTAGACTTTATTGATGGCATTTATTGGGCAAGAGTGCTTCAATATGATGGCAGCTGATAGGCTGATAGAGAGTGGTTTGTTCATGAGCAGAGGATGTGGTAGTTTCATTGGATTCAAAAGTTTGGAGATGGTACATAACTGCATATGCTATGAGCCTATGATGGTAGATGATCAGCTTCTCACTGACTCTGTGTTTGTCCAATGGTCAGTTCAAGACTGACATTTTTTCTTTGAAACACTATTCAATGCAGGAGATAATGGTAGATGACTTACTCAGATCCCAGATGTTTTTTAAAAAGATAGCGACTTTTCTGTACAGCTATGTATACTTCCTCCGCTAAAAATAGGTCACCATGGGATCTGTGTGGTCGAACTTTTGAAATTTTGAACTTTAATATATGTAAAATTATATGGACTGACCACATGAAAATAATGCCATTAGATTTGTCTTGGAAAATACTTTCATAATATATTTTTTAATTTTTATTGTTACTAGTTCATTAGTATAAAGAAAAGCATGGTCAAAATTGCATTGAAGACTGTGAAAAGTAAAAAAACGACTTATATTTAGTGACAGAGGTAGTAACAATACTCTATTCTTAGTGGGCATGCCTCACGGTACAGATAGGCACACATGGCATGTGCCCCAGGCACTAAGGTGAGGTGCAAGTTTTGCCTCTTTGCACAGTGCAACGAGGCAAAAGTGCCTTTAGCAAGGCACTAAGGCATGTGCTTCTCAGGGTCTACTGGTTGATAGCACAGTTGGTGTGCTAGCCAGCCCAGGTTCGAATCCTCCCTTCTTATGTTGCGTGGAGAGGAGTAAGTCTTATCCTCACACTTAGGGGTGCAAACGGGCGGGTTAATCCCGACCGATCCGGCACCGAATCCGATTGGTACCGAATCCAGAGAAAAAATATGGGTTAGGATATGGTAACAGCAATATCCGTCCGAATCCGATACGTCTTCAAGTTTGATTTCAGGTTAGTACTACTATTTGACATTTCATTTTCTTTTGCAATGGTAAAATAAAATCTTCCACATCAGCTATTAAGTAGTAACATCAGGTTCTTGACAGTACGTTCTCCTACTTCATTTGTTGTACTGCATGCATTCCTTACAAACAAGTAGGGGTGCAAACGGCTCGAGTTAATCCCGACCGATCCGGCACCGAATCCGATCCGTTTGCACCCCTACTCACACTGTGTTTTTAGAATACTAAACTTTATGATATAAAAAATGGAGAAGAACGAAAACCTAAAAGATCCACAGAGGCACAGACCAAAAGGCCTTATAAGACACTAGAGTGGTCCTAGCTCTCAAGATCAAGTGATTGCCGGCTTTCACTTGCAGGAATCCACAGCAGAAATTTGAACTCCTGATGTTTCCTGAGTGTATTGCTTTTGGTGCCTTGTTTGTGCCTTCGGAAATTTAAGGACTTGCCCCTAAAATAGCCCTTTTTCACCTGGTCTGCATTAATGCTTCGCAATCCTTATTTGAGATATGTTGGAGTTGGAAAATGGTCTTCTATTGTTAGAACAGATGAACATGGAAGGAAAAGTAGGGAAATTGTTTTTTGGTCATGAAACAAACAATAGAATAGTGTAGAGCTAACCCATGGGCTGTAATATTTCCTCAACTCGTTGCTTGTTATGGGCCTTAAATCTGCATATATTCTCTAATTAGTAATTACTACTACATGACATGAAACCATGTTCTTATCTGTTGATGATATGAGGGATGATAACTTTTATATGTTGATATCTTTGTATGCCACAGTTTTGAGCAGTTTTGTATCAACTTAACTAATGAGAAGCTCCAGCAACACTTTAATCAGGTTAGAGAATGGAAGTCTCATTGATGAAAATGTTCTATGTTTTATTATGGTCAATTAAAGTTTATATTTTGCGTTGATTTTTTAATTCCACATATTTTCCATGAGCAGCATGTGTTTAAAATGGAGCAAGAAGAATATACAAAGGAAGAAATCGATTGGAGTTACATACAGTTTGTGGACAACCAAGAGATTCTTGATCTCATTGAGAAGGTGAACAACATCCAGTGTTTGTTGCAATGTCTTCTTTATTATCAATATAACTCCTTTTCTATATTGATACACACTGTTCTAGGTACACACTAGCCTGGAGCCCCAAACATTTTCTTTCATCTGCATTCAACCAATTAGTATCCCTTTTACTTTCATAGACTCATGTTAGAAACCCAGGATTGAATGTGGAATTATCTGGTACTCAGAATTAGTGAACAGACTGAACAGTCTGAGTTCCATGTACATTTTTTAACCATATATAGATACCACTGATTAATTTCCAATGGGGTTGAGTCATGCTATGAAATCTCATGTATGATTTCTGATTTCATGCAATGCAGAAACCAGGGGGGATAATTGCTCTGCTGGATGAGACTTGGTATGTACAAGTAATTGTCAGTGTTCCCTTTTCGTTTGACTATAATTCTGAGCCTTTCTAACAATATCTTATTTTATACTTCAGCATGCTGCGAAATTCAACCCATGAAATATTCGCAGAAAAGCTATATCAAAAATTTAAGGGCAACCCACACTTCAGTAGGCCAAAATTTTCACGGTCCGATTTCACTATTCATCACTACGCTGGAAATGTAAGTGGCATACTTCTTATGTCTGCCCTACTATCCCTCAAAAGAATAATTCTATGTAGAAGACATGTCGGCTTGGTACTGCTGATACATGATTTATTCATTACCTACTCATGATAGTGTCACATATGGTGGCATACCATAGTAGATGGTATGGTACAAACAACAAGTTCTTTCGAGCCAGTGGGCTGCAACTTGGCATACTGACATCCAGCGGAAAATGGTATGCCACACCATGTGTAAATTTGAAACATAATACTAGTTGATCTTGTTTTATGTTGAGCATGTAACAGGTGAATACAAATAGAGTTACGTCAGATGTCATAACTAAAATGGCGAAGCTCAGCAAATACCGGTTTATGCTCGCTGAATGTTGATTATAGTTTGCCAAAAAATACAGCTCTAAATCAGTTGGAGCATTGTAGACGGATGCTGATTACTAAGAAATAACAATAAATAAAAAATATTTATGTTCTATAATGGGATTAGGTATTTTAAACATTAATTAAATGCAAATGTATCAAGTTGAACACCAAAAACTTAATGGCTGCTAAAGAAGGTTTGGAGCGTGGCCTCTGATCTATTAAATTGCTATTAATGGACTATAAAACATGGTGAATGGCATGCTAAAATAAATAAAGAAAGATCAACAACATGTGAAGTATGATTGGTGAGTACTGAGTAATTATTTGCTAACACTTCACGGAGTGTTTTTTTTGCCTTATGCCTTCATCTGCTGTTGTCTGGAACTCTGGACCAAAACTGATATATAATCCATGCACGCTTTCAAAAAGAGAGAAGTTTTCTTCTCCAAAACAAACCTACAGCACATGATCTGTATATCTAAACTGGACTCTGGAGATGGATTAGTCTGTTGGGCAAAGCTGGTGCCATCACATCTGGCTCTCTACAGTTGACACCCACAGTAAGCACTACATACACTTATGTAATCACAACTTTCTTCTTTTGCAGGTTACATATCAGACAGATCTATTCTTGGATAAGAACATAGATTATGCTGTAAACGAGCATCAGGTCTTGTTACATGATTCTAGATGTTCATTTGTTTCAAGCCTTTTTCCACCTTCTGAAGAATCAACTAAATCCACAAAGTTTACATCAATAGGTTCGAGCTTCAAGGTAAAAGAATGCTATTCATTGATTTACTTCAGACATTAAATTTTGTTATAGCTTTCTTATCACAATTTATCTCTTCCTTTTCTGTAACATCACAGCAACAATTACAAGCTTTGTTGGAAACTCTGAGTGCAACAGAACCACATTACATCCGCTGCATAAAGCCCAATAATGTTCTCAAGCCAGCAATTTTTGAGAACAGTAATGTTCTCCAGCAACTTCGATGTGGGGTAAGAAATTGTACCATTCTGAGTTATTTACATACTTGGATGGATACAAGGTCCAAGAAAAACATCAAACCATTTTTTATGTGTGTAACTAATGCATATACCAGATTAAATGTGATAAAGCTTTGGAAAAAGCCCATATAACTAGCAGATTCCTTAGCCTCCTAATCCTTCGAAACTAGACCAATTAACTTTGTAACACGAGGTTTTTATAGTGGTTCTGCCATGCGGATCGCAGATGTCATGTCCATGGTTGTCACGGCGTAATTGGCGACTACGGTGCCTAAGAGGCGCCAGGACGCCATGGTGATGCCACGGCGACTCCATGGCGAGGCATACGCTCTAATGCATACATATACACATGATGGAGTATAGAGTCGGCCGGTCCCCTCATATATTACCGATTTCTCTCTCCCGATCCCTCATATATTTGCTCTCTCCCGACTCTCTCTCCCGACCCCTCAAATATCTGCTCTCTCCCGACTCCTCTCTCCTCAGCACATCCTCCCCCCGCCGCCTCCTCCCCTTGGCGCCTCCCCCGCCGCCTCATCTCCTCGGTGTCTCCCCATTGCCGCCTCCTCCTAGCCGCCTCCTTCCCCGGCCTCCTCCCGGCGCACCCTCCTCGGCGCCTCCTTCCCCGCCTGGTGCCTTTCCTCCCCCCCCGCCTCCCGCCTGCCTCGCCAGAATCCAACCAGATCCGGCCGTTTCCGCCGGCCAGAGCTGAGGAAGACAGGGGGCGGCCACGGGATGGGAGTGGGGGAGGATGGTTGTCACGGTGAAGCTCCATGGCGTCTCCCTGGACCGCCACGACGCCTAGGCGTCGCTTCCATGACAACCATGGTCATGTCACGGGTATTGCTACTGGGCATCACAACTGGCTGCCATTGCAACCCTCTCTCTAGCTAGTTAAATCCCATTACTATGACCTCTCTTTTTCACCCAATCTATCATCTTCACTCCATTCACCCACCTCGATCTCACCAGATTCAGAACGAAAGGCTAAAGCCTCTACATCAACAACAAAAGTTGTTTAAACTATGCTAACATTGTAAAACTGCACAGAAAAACGGGCTCAGGGTGAAGTTGTACTGGTTTTGTAAGTACAAGTGGCTCGATATCTGATTTTAACTAATCTTCGTTCGCATTGCATGATCATTTGAGGTAAAAAAATTGAGTTTCAACAAATCAGTATCTATTGTCTACCTTTTTCTTAGTAAAGCTGTAACCACTTTAGTTGTGGGCAACACCCATTTTAGTGGGTGTTACTGGGGCTGCGTTCTTTTCAATTTCCATTCAGGAGTTTATATATGTTTCCAAGCTCTTTTTTTGGCCCATTCCAAATAGCGATGGTTTCTAGCTTCCAGAAGCCAAAAGCCGTTTGAAATGCGTTGGCTTCTTAACATGTTTTTTCTTTTTACCTTTGTATTATCCGTGGAGATATAACGTTGTTTTTTATTTTTCCTATTTTTTCTTTATTTTCCTTTAATTGAACACATCAGAAAAAGTTATCAGTCACTACAATGCCATTCCAGCTAAAAGCTACAACCGAATTGAATAGGGCCAACTCAAAACACAAAATGGACAAATTCCTTCTTAGGAACGCATGTAGACCCTTAAACGGATGGCATTCAGATAATTGGACTATTAATTTTGTAGTCTATATAGTCAGTATTGGCAATGCTACAATTCTAGTTAATACTAGATTTCTGTTTTCCAGTTGTTCAAACTTGATAAAAGGCTATTGAGTGTTTCTTTCACTTGCACAATGCTTCTCTAAACTTATTATTCCAACAAAACAAAATATTTCATATTATGTGTCTTTCTGTGTCCAAATTACACCATATAGATGAAAGCTCTAAAATTTCATTAATTTTAACTCATATGAGGCCACGAGGGCAATCCTGTAATATAGTGGAAACACAAGTATATTAGAAAATATGTGGTCGTTCTGCAATATAGACATGGTGGCAGTATGCCAGATGCTGTTATTGTCATGTGCTTTATGCAGTTTTGTAATAAGTAGCCTTTTGAGATAGTGATACTGTTACATTCTTTAACCTTGTAATCAGGGAGTGCTAGAGGCGATTAGAATAAGCTGTCTAGGATATCCAACAAGGCGAGCATTTGATGAATTTGTTGATCGATTTGGTGTTTTACTACCCGAGGTTCTTGGTGAAAGGTAAATCTAGGGTATCTTGATTTGAATTTTTGAACCTTTTCTTTTGGTTAGGGAGTCTAAACTAATCGTTCATTGGCAGTTATGATGAAGTTACTGCTACAAACATGCTTCTTGAGAAAGTCAATCTCACAGGTTATCAGGTACTACTATGTACTGAAATAAGTGGCTGTGATATGTTTTTGATGTAATCCATATCCTTTCCTGTTGTACTAGATTTGGTCTTTCTTTGGCGGCTTCCCTAATTCTTTCCTCTAGTGTCAAAGCTTCCAATGTATTTCCTATTTCCCTTAATATTGTAAATAGGCCATACAGGTAAGCAGTTCATGTTGCATGGTCTATACATGTGTGTACTCAGTAACTCACCCTTTATGCGAGTTACTCCAAAAGTCTAAAAATGAGAATGATATATCCTGTAGATATCATATTATTCCATGTCAGAAGTTATTCTTTTGAAGGAGTTTTTTTAAGTTTCTTAGTTTCGATGGCTAAGCAGACTGGGCCAAATCCAATTCAAACACATGACCTTGTTTTGATACTATGAGAAAAATATTGTCAATTCCATTCAAAAAGCTTGAACCAATAGAGGACAGAGTCTCGTACATATTTTGTCAATAGACCATGGCAATTATTAAATAGAAGGAATACTAAGTCGAATGCAATATCTCCATGACTCCATCCCTATCTGGGCGAGTCATTTCTTCTAAAGTTCTAAAATTGATGTATTGGTTTCCATTCCTTTCTGTATATCTTACGGACTAATGTCCAATCTACAGATAGGGAAAACAAAAGTGTTTCTGCGTGCTGGTCAGATGGCTGAGTTAGATGCTCGGAGGACTGAGGTTTTGAGCTGTTCTGCTAGCAAAATCCAGAGAAAAGTTCGGTCATACCTGGCTCGCAAAAAATTCATTCAGCTGCGAATATCTGCTACTCAGCTTCAGGCAATATGCAGAGGTATATTTTCTTGGAATAATATTGGACTCTTCTCTCTGATTTTTATGTGGAGATAATGATTTCTGAACTGTGATTACTGAAGGACAAATTGCAAGACATTATTATGAAGACCTCCGTAGAAAGGCTGCTTCATTGACAATTCAGACCTACTATCGCATGCACTTTGCAAGGAAAAACTACAGGGATCTCTGTTGTGCATCGACTACTATCCAGTCCGGTCTACGTGGTATGGCTGTTCGCAAGGAACTCCATTTCCGTCAGCAAACAAAAGCTGCGGTGATTATTCAGGTTTGTTTTCAGGTCTCATTTTATGTTTTTAGTCATCCATGAAATGCTTGGGAAACAAGGTGGGCACCATGGTGTCTGAGCACCAAGCCTCCCTGCCTTTGGATTGCTTTTAGATACGTGCAAGTGCAATGATGTATAATATATCAGGCAAAGCCGTTAACATTAATTAATTCGAAAATGCATCGATTTGGAAAAGAAATCATTGATTTAGCATGCTGAATCAATCATAGATAAAAAGTTTCAATCATAGAGCTTGGGCACTAAACTTCCTTGCCTTTTGATTGCTTTTAGATACGTGCTAGTATAATGGTATATAGTATATTAGACATGCTAAATCAATCATAAATGGAAAGTCTCAATCACACTAGAATGCATCTAAAAGCAATCCAAAAATAGGGGGGCTTGGTGCCCAGACACCATGGTGCTCCTGTTATTTATACTATATATATATATATATATATTTCTGCTCAAATACATGTGGAGTCCTATCTTTCTACGAGTAAATTGTTTGGATCATACTGCTAACACATCCAATATATGATGATGTTGGTTTATTTTGGTACCCATATGTTTTATGTTACCTTAATCTGTATTCGTGGCATTTGTATTCCCAAACAAAATCTGTGCACTGAGTTGATATGTTAAATGACACATCATACAATACAACAAAACTCTCTTATTTATCATATGATATCATATACAACATAGTTAGTATGAAAATGAAACAATCGTTAGAGAGTAATATGAATTGTGGTTCTTTAAGTTAAATAATTTAAACCCTGGTGCCATTTCTCATTAACCGCCACAACATTGTGCTAGATATGTTTTAAACTATTAGTTATCTGGTATAATTGACCATGTTTACCTGAGGATTAGTTCTATCTTGTTTTACACCTAGCATTTCACAGAAAAGTTTGTCTTTGCATTTAGGGACACTATACTATTAAATATTGTTATGAACCATAGTTCATAACTATGTAGTTAGCCTCTAACAATATGAAAACTATCTTATCTAATACAACCAATCACTAAGTATAAGATAATATATATGCTATTTAAATATGAAGATATGCATCTAATCATTCCTAATACGATGATACACATCTAACCATTCGTAATATGAAGATATGCATATAACTATTCCTAATATAAAGATATGTTGCTGCCCCTCCTTGTGTGTAGCCCCTAATGGGTTGTGCCCCTTGACCCACGTCCCTAACACTTCACTTTCCTTTCGCGACAACTTGTTCTCGAGCTGTGGTGGTGACCATGGCAGCAACCCTTGGAAGCCCCACTGAGACGAGCGGTTGCGACACCTTGCGTCAGTGTATAGTAGGTAGCCGACGGCGGTTGATAGCGACGACACGTGAACCTTAGCGCTGCCTGGCGTTGGCTAAGGCGTTGCCGATGAAGAGAACGAGCGCATGCAGTGTTGTTGACCTTTCTATCATGAGGTGCAACGGATGGGTGAGAGATGCGATGGTGTTTCGACTTCCTACACATGACCCGCCACGTTCCACACTTCCAAAGGCATGGTGTCAGCCGCCCGCGTGGAGAGCCGGGTTGCTGGACAGCAGCCTTCTTCCTCGGTGAGGGCGCCATGAGTACAACCACAGGCAACGAGGTTGAGAGAAACATTATCCAAGGTTATTAAGGTGGTAAGACGAGGCGAGGCGACCCACCCCCCTCACACCTTTTAAGCGGTAAGGCACGAGGCGAGGCGACGATTTACACATCCTAAGGCGCTAAAGGGCAGCAAATAAAATGAGCATTTTAGTAGCACATATGTACATTCTTGTTGCCATTTCTTGAGCTTATGTTGTACCCATCCCCCCTTTCCAATTGCTCTTCTCCCATGTAGCATCCATTCACCTTGGCCTTTCGCAAGTTTCAACATATAGATTGTTATAAAGGTAATAGATACAAATTGTATTCCTGTTAATTAAGTAATACGAATTGAGCGACATACCTTGTTGACAATCTCTCCTCTCTTCTCTTCTCCCAAGCAACAAGCCACATGAATAATGAGCAACATATGTCCACAATAACAATTACGCTCCTAATCTGCCACTAACATATAGCCACCTCTCACCTACCCGAATAGCCGGGTACTAATCTGCCAATCGCCTAATCTCCCTCCCCATTATTCTGTCACAGTCACGGTCTCACCTACCTAGTTCCTCCCAAACTCTTGCTTCTGCCGATGGCGCTTCAGTTTCTCACTCCTTCATTGTTTCTGCCGACTTCCTCTTAGTTCATCCCCAATTCCTTACTTCTGTCGTGCCGCCCCGGTTCATTACAGAGCACAGAGCAGAAACAGAGCAGAGAGGAGGGGAGAGGAGGGGGGAGAAGGGTGGGTACCTTGTTGGCGCTCTTGCTGGGCAACGGGCGACGACGATGGAGTTAGAGGGCGACGCGGCGCCGAGAGCTTGCTGTCTGTTGGGCGACGGGGATGGGTTAGAGGCGCCGCTGAGACTGGATCTGTGAGATAGAGGTGTCGTCGAGAGACTGGAGTGGCGAGATGGAGGTGCCGCCGGCTACCGCCTAGGGTTCTAGGTGCTTTGCCCTTCTCTCTGGTTCTCACTTCTCAGTTTCCTTCATCAGGTCGCTCAGTTTTAGTCGCGGGCATCGCCTCCTCCAGTGCCTAAGGCGTCGCCTCGAGGCTTGCCGACGCCATATGCCGCCTTACATACGCCTTAGCGATGCCTTGACACTAAGGCGGACACCTTAGGCACCAACGAGAAGACCTCTTGGGAGCGCCTTACTGCTAAGCGTCGCCTTGATAAGCATGGCGTTATCGGTGGCAGCGGAGGTGGCGCCGGTAGTGCCAACACAGATTGCGCAACAACAGCTGCCCATGCCTTCTTCTACTCCTTTTCCATCAGCTTGGCCACCATAGCCGTGATGTCCACCAATGTGGCCTATACGTTGGCAAGATTGGCGTTCATCTTGTTTAAGGTGGCATTTATAGCTTTGATCTCTTTGGCAACAGAAGCCATGATGTTGGTTTTGATACCAAGTTGTTATGAGTCTTAGTTCATAACAGGGTAAATATTGTATAGAAGATGGCCGAGACGGCACGACTGAAGGGGAGAGGTTTTAGGAGAAATGGGATATCATGGACTGGGAAGAACTTCGGGAGACTAGAATAACTCTTTCTTCTTATTGCTTAATTAGAATGGTGCGGCTCCTCTCTTTATATAGATGAGGTTAGCCCTTAACAGTATGGAAACTATCTTATCTAATGCAACTAATCACGAAATATAAGATAATATCTATACTATCCAAATATGAAGATATGCATCTAACCATTCCTAATATGAATATATATATAGTAAAAATAACGAGTGCTCCTTGGTGCCCGAGCACCAAAGTCTAAAATAGATATGTATCATATACGAAAAATTTTAAAATTTCTTGAATGTCAAGTTTAACTAGTTTACTAACTAGTTCAAACAAGTTTGAACTAAATTTCGAATTGTAGTTGCCTTTTTTTATGATAGTTTGATTGTAGGTATATACTGATTATATATATATAAATCAATAAAGTATGTGATCTAAATTCGTTCAAAACTTTGAACTTGAGTATATTTTTTCAAACTTATACATTTCATTTGAATTGTTATAGATGAGTATATACTCTAAAACTGATATTTTCAAAAAATATACCCGAATTTAGATAGAATTGATGCATTTGAAATCATGGTACCCGGGCACCATGATGCCCCATTTCAAATATATATATATATATATATATATATAACTATTCCTAATATGAAGATATGTTGCTGCCCCTCCTTGTGTGCAGCCTCTAATGGGTTGTGCCCCCTGACCCACGGCCCTAACAAATACATACTCATTCTATTTGCTAAAGTGGTTGTTGGACATACATGCTCATGCAGTGACTTCAAACTATCAACAAATTCTTAAGTTAGGATTTCGAGATATCTCTCTCTACTTCTTCAAATGCATATGTATCTAACTTGCCAGATTGAAGCCTATGCATCTCCCTTTCTTACCAATCATTCTTAACTCCATATATGTTACATTACCTTAACCTCAGTTGTAATGATTTCACCACAGAGTTACTGCCGTAGTTATTTAGCACGCTCATGGTACATGGGCTTGAAGAAGGCAGCGATCACAACCCAATGTGCTTGGAGAGGAAGGATGGCCAGAAGAGAACTTCGGAAACTTAAAATGGTAAGAAGCACTGTGTAAATGGCCTGACTATCTTTCTTTCTTCTTTGACCCGTTGTTGCTGTATTATTTGATACTTTATTAGCCCTAGACACTATACTTGCCAATAATGTTTATCCATAAGAAATCATTAAATCAATTTTCAATTATCAAGCATGTAATGTAGTTTCCTTTTTCTTATGAACTCTGGCCTAGATTTATCTCTAGCAATATACCTTGCTGTCACTGCTGACGGTGAACTGGTGTTGGTTGCATGTCAGGAGATTACATGAAATCGGAATTTCAACTTGGTCAACTTATAATATAGTAATGCTGTCGAAAATTTAAAACCTGAGTAGAGCTACTACAACTTATAGCATTAAATCATATCTTCACTAACCTAGCTTGGACATGGAAAAATATGAGCATGCTAGATTCACAAGTTTGATAAAACCATTTACCTGCAAGCTCACTTAATGGCAGTAAGTCCACAGCTGTCACACTTCTGGCACTTATGATCAAGGTTCCAAAACCCAGAATCGGGGGGAATATCGCCAGACGGTCGGTAACAGTTACTGGTCAATAACTGGAAAAACCGGCCAAAAACCAGTTAAAGTTTGAATCTAAATTTTGAATTTGGGATGTGTTAAAAAACGATAACCGGAACGGTTACCGCCCAAAAACCGGAGAAACCGCTAAAAACCCGGAAAAGCTGCTAAAAAATAGGGAAAACACAAAAAAAAAATTGAATTTGGGATGTTTCGAAGCATATTTAGCTCATACAATAGGTAATCTAGCACAAAAAGGGTCTAAACCAATCTAGAAGGTGCATTATGCAGTCACAAATTTAAATGTACTTCTGAAAAATCCAGCCGGTTTTTCATTTCCCGGTAACCCCTGGAAAATCCGGTTACCGGCTGGTAACCGCCGGTTTGTCGAACCCTGCTCATGATCATCAATAAGAGCATAGGTAGAGTTCAGTATAATCCTAATTGGTTAAGCTACTTTGGTCTATTAACTTCCGCTGTTTTTTTAACCACTTTCAGGCTGCAAAAGAAACTGGTGCTCTGCAAGCTGCCAAGAATAAATTAGAGAAGCAAGTTGAGGAGCTCACTTGGCGACTGCAACTGGAGAAACGCATGAGGGTAAACTGCTGGATCTCTGTATTTTACAGTCGTACCATTTATGTTGCACATGCCTATGGTTGATGTAATATTTGCTATTATTTCGTAAATACTACATCGCTATTCATCCATAATTAGAGCAATGTTTCCATGTTCAAATGGAACAGAACAATACCTTTCTTACTCTATTGGCTGTTGAAATACATAAAACCAGTGTACTACTGAAGGAATTGGGACATGCTATTCCTATAATTGACCATTCAAGAAATATGAGTATTTGCCCAAACATTTTGGAGGGCCTTTCTGTATTTACTTAGTAGGGATAAATTTGACAATGCCATGGTCAAGCCCCTATCTGAGAATACCACTCCCCTATCTGAGAATACCACTGACAAAAAGCATAATAGTAAATCTGCCACTTGTTTTCTATGCCATGTACAACGCCTTTGTAGCCATTTTATCTTTTATTTTTATCGAGGTGGTTAAACCGAATATATTCTCAGATCTGCATTATATCAATATTGTATCTATATGTTCTTCCCCAGAACTTGGAATTGCACGACTTGCGCATTTGGTTTGTGTCTTGGTGAATTGTTTTTCTGGTGTTTCCATACACTAAAACTTAAAAGTGACATAAGAAGTAACAGGTGTCATGTGAACAGTGGGAACTTCTACAGGATTGTTAAAGTTAATATTAAAACATGATGTACTTGAACATTATTTTTACCTTCATTGCTATGTAATATTGTGCTAAATGGCCATATAATGACTACTGGCTTTAACATCTCCAAAAGCTGCCAAATTAATGCAGTCGCTTGAACACATGAATTCTTTTAAATTGGTGTTTGCAAATTGTGATCATCCTCATATATTTTTTATTTATCATACTATATTATACAGTGAACTGCTAAAATGAACCTAGGTTCTTTCCAGTCCATTTTGAAGTTGACTGCAATTATTTCGTTTTAGTGATACTTTATCATGTTCACTGTTTGCGTATAATGTGCATACCATGAAGCCAATTAGATTTGTTCTTAGTTACTTTCGAACTCATGACCACACTGTGTCAATCCACTAGTCTATTGTTTGAATTATTGTACCACCATTTAGCACAAAATTCACATTTGTGTGGTAAACTGGATACACAATTAAGTTAAAGTAAACACTCCCACCAGTCACAAAAGGAAGTCCTTTTGGGATACATGCAAACAAACATTCTAAACTTTGTCTATTAATACCTTTTTAAATATTTGGATTTTAGACATGAAAATGGTACATGTAGATTTGCCTCAAAAAGGTCTTTCATAATATTACAATTTTACTAATATATTGCAATAAAAATTAGTGGTCAAAGTTGCATTTTGGGGACTGTGTCGATGTCCAAACGACTTCTTTTTGTGATTTAAGGGAGTATGTAACTATATAAAATGGATAATTACTGTTGACACAACCTAGGTCACAATAAGCGTTCATTTTTGTTTCTTTTTTCTGATGTCTATGTAAATGCCTTATGCACATTTTGCTGGCCTGCAGACTGACATGGAAGAAGCCAAGACACAAGAAAATAGGAAGTTGCAACAACAATTGCAGGAACTGCAATTGCAGTCCAAGGAGACAAAAGATTTATTAAAAAGGGAACAGGAAACTGCTAAATCAGCATTGGAGAAAGCTGCTTTAGTACCAGAGATCCATGTTGATACAACTCTGGTTGATGATCTCACTGCCGAAAATGAGAAGCTTAAGGTAAATATGATGGAATCATTTTGATCTTCCCTGCAGTAGATTCATCACATTAGTCAGTTTGTCCACTTCCATGGTAAAATACAATCAAGACCCTTCAGGGTGAGTGATACACATAATGCTAGATCATCATTTGTGCTGAGGAATGGATTAAAGTCACTGTCTTGCAATGCATTATGTGATGAGAGTTGAAGTACAATTCAGAGAGTACAATATTCAATAGCCTAAGTATGAGCATGAGCTAATGAGCTGTATGGTGCTATAACGGGGATATCGACTCCACAAATATGCCCCCAAGCATACCGGTCTTCCAGCTGGTAATGGTGCTGCTACCTTGATCATTGTAGGAACTAGGAAGCTTTATCTCAGTATGGTAATAGTGTAGCTTGCCAGGTGTTAATGAAGGTCATCTCTGGATTCTTTTTTGAGCATGTTACACATGCAAAACCCAAAGCCATATTGTTACTTGGAGCCAACAAAACACTTAGATCTCTTTTGGTATAAGTCACGGTACTATGCTTAAATATCATTGATGTAAATTAACTAATAGGCAATAACTTTATGGCTGAGAAAGAGAAACTTAGAACAAATGCATTGTCTAATTTCAATTTTTAATCAGTCAAAAGTGGTTTGGACTTTGGATAAACTCTTAAAATAGTCAATCTGCTAGGTGCTTTTATGTGACTTAGCGTTTGTTCTCCAATTATTTTTTCTTCCTTAAGGACCTTAACATGGCTTCCTACACCCATATTTTATACCTATTAGCTCAACAGTCAACAGCTGGCCTTAGAGAAACTGCCCTAACTTGTTCAATAATAACATACTAAATGGCCATGATGAAATACTCATCCTTTCCCTTTGGCACTTGCTTGAAGGAAAGCTATCTCGAAACTGACTAATGCTGATTGGAAGTGCTTTCAAAGTTGTCTCACTGCTTTCAAAGTTTTCTCAGTCCCTTCACTAAAAGCTAGTGACATTATCAATTCATTTCTCTCTTTCCTATGCATGTTGTGCCTTACAACAAAAGATAGCGAGTTAAGTGACTGAATCCTTTTCTTTTATACTTTTAGACACTGGTGGTTTCTCTTGAGACAAAAATTGATGAAACCGAACAGATGTTTGAAGAAATGAAGAAAGCCAGAGAAGAGTGGCTCAAGAAAGCTACAGATGCAGAGTCAAAGATAAATGGGCTGACCAACACAATGCTAAGGTTCTTGCTATGGCATTGTCTACATGATATATAACCTCCTCATTGCTAATAAATCATATACATGTGTTCTTTTGCCGAATTTACCTTATTTTACATAATTTTCTTTTTGTTGTGTGATTGGCAGTCTTCAAGAAAAGCTAACTACTATGGAAGCTGAAAATCAAGTTCTCCGGCAGCAGGCACTGTTCCGTTCTCCTGTGAGAACAATACCTGACAACACATCTCCAAAATCTGTATGTGGTCTCTCTTTCTCTAACCCTGTCC
Organism: Bonia amplexicaulis; assembly: GCA_036346245.1. Taxonomy (NCBI): domain Eukaryota; kingdom Viridiplantae; phylum Streptophyta; class Magnoliopsida; order Poales; family Poaceae; genus Bonia; species Bonia amplexicaulis. The sequence continues at coordinate 14,258,089 of CM070755.1, read as the reverse complement.
AACCCCTCCATACCTCCGTTCTTCCTTGATAGTACTTGTGATTCTTTACATCCAGCTGTTTGAGCACAAACATAGGTCTTCTGGTGTTTCTTTTCTTTTGCTTTAATCCAATTTCTGTTTGTTTTCTACCTTTTCATTATTGACATGCTTCTATGTCTTTTCACCATTGCAGAATTTGACTAATGGCAGTCCAAGCAGTGAGGAACAGATGGTCGGAAGCAATTACCTTATGCAACATGTTAAATCACTATCTACTGTTTGTGTTTTATGTTTGAATCTAAATTGGTCATTTCTCTCCAGACACCTCATGGCACACCTCCGGCTCCCAAGGAACATGGGACCTTCGCACAGCCAAGGGCATCCTTTTTTGAGAGGCAGCATGTACATTGACATTTCTTTAATAGTTAAATGTTTTAAATCATTTAGTGAAGTTACAGGAACATGAAACATATGATGATTGGTTTTACCCGTACATTTTTTTGCAGGAGAGTGTTGATGCACTTATAAACTGTGTTACTGAAAATATTGGCTTCAGTGAAGGAAAGCCAATTGCTGCAATAACCATATACAAATGTCTCATTCATTGGAAGGTCTTTGAAACAGAAAAAACATCTGCTTTTGATCGGCTTATTCAAATTTTTGGTTCCGCAATGCAGGTATTCTCTGCTGCTGTTGATTCTATAGTTTTTTTTTAACAATGACTCTTGTTTTGCAACCATTCTGATCCTCGTACATTTCTGTCATTTTAATCGATGTTCTTACAAATTTGGTATCATTTGTATTTCAGAAACATGATAGCAATGAGGATCTTGCATACTGGTTATCAAATTCTTCAACTTTATTGATTATGCTGCAAAAGAGCCTAAAAGCTGCTGGGGCATCAGGAACCACTCCACGTAAACGACCACAGACTCAGTCATCATTCCTTGGGAGGATGGTACGTTTCGTCGCTAACTTACTCTAGGAGCCGCACATCCATCATCTTGACCTTAAGTCCTTGTAATTTGGAGTTCATTTGTGTGTTAAATGATCATTCGATCAATACTACCTTTCCTATTCTTTTCAAAATTGCTGTTAACTTTTAGGAAACAACTCTTACCACTTATGTATCTACATGGGCCACGTGAAAATGACATGAGTAGATTTGTTGAGAGTACTTTCACAATATTATAATTTGATAATTTTACCAACATATTATTACTAGTCAATGGTTGTGTCTACTGTTTAAGAAATCAAAATTTTCATGTAAGAAAGAAGTGAGGGGTATAATTAATCGTGAACAAAGGTCTTGAAAGTGATCTTGGGGATGAAATAGTTAGTGCTCCCTCCCATGCTTCTGTGAGTGATGTTTTATATTCTGTAAAGTCTTTCGAATTTGACCTCATATATAAAAGAGTATCTAGATTAACCTCATGGATATTGTCTTTGATTTATCGTTAAAAGTATTTAATATTATAGTTTTCCTATTTTCACTAATATTGTTATCGAAATAAATGGGTAAGACAGGCTGTATCCTGACTCTTAGCATGGCATAGTTTGCACTACTGTTTTACTTCTTCCCATCATTAGATGGTCAGTACTTGATGGCTGCATTGTTTTCCCGGTGTCATGGGGTTAGGTGTTCCGCTCTTCAAACGTCACTGTTGATATGGACCTCTTGCGCCAAATCGAGGCCAAGTATCCTGCTTTTCTTTTTAAGCAGCAACTTACAGCATTTGTGGAAGGCTTATATGGAATGATCCGTGACAATGTGAAGAAAGAACTATCTTCACTGCTGTCACATGCTATTCAGGTATCTTACTTCCCATGTGATCTTCATCAGTTAATCTCATGTCAATTGAACCAGCAGTGGAAAAGACATGATATTTCACTCACACTGTTTAGGCTACTTTGAATGAATAAGAATAATCGTTCATGATGTGCATCTTTGTTCTGTTAAGCCCCCATTATTTTTTGACTACTCTATCCTTTATTGCATCCAATATTTTTCTGTTTCAATGCCTTGCCTGCAAGTGCTTCCAATGATTTATTATTTGCCTTTTGGTGTTAATTTTTGGATTATGTTGGAACCGCAGGTCCCAAGAACCGTCAAAGCCAGTATGGTAAGAGGACGTTCATTTGGGTCGTCAAGTTTGCCAAGGGGACGTTCATTTTCAAATCAAGGTAGCTATTGGCAGGCGATAGTCGACAATTTGAATGAACTCTTGAAAATCTTGCAAGAAAATTGCGTAAGTGTTAGCTACTTGCTCTACATACCTGCCCTACAACTAGTGGATAGTGTTCTAAACATTCTGCTAAAATTTTAGGTCCCTGCAATTTTTATTCGGAAGATATTTACCCAGATTTTCTCATTTATCAACGCACAACTTTTCAATAGGTAATTGTCTGCTGATTCTAGCAAAAGTGTTTCCATTTTTTTCCTGATGCATAAAGCTTACTGTTCTGCAGCCTTCTTGTACGTCATGAGTGCTGCTCTTTCAGCAATGGAGAATATGTTAAACAAGGATTGGCCCAACTGGAGGTGTGGTGTGGAGAAGTCAAACCAGAGGTAATCATATGAGTGCAATTGCAGTATATGCTTGAGATTGTAGTACAGGTGCATTATTGGCATTAATTTACTAATGTTATTAGTTGAAATCTGTTTTGAATTCCTGTGGCAACCAACAGATACGCTTTTTTGGTTTTTGGTGGCATTTTTAGAAATAGAGGGGCTTTCTAGTGGCATGGAGCAAAAAATTCCATTAAGCTGTACCATCTCACTACTGTGAGCAACAAATGTTCATATTGTGAAAACCATTGGATTAACTGTTTTTCCTCTAATCTTTAATCCTGCATCATTTTATGGCATTTTTGTATTATTTTTCTTGTTTAACTCAAATGTTTTCAACACAAAAATCTCAAGACTAATTACCTATTTTTTCTTTTGCTCCCCACCTAACTGTTAAATGCTAACAGTACACAGGATCTGCATTGGATGAACTCAAGCACATAAGGCAAGCTGTTGGTTTCTTGGTATGTTACATCCGCATGTGCTTCTTTTTTATACCCACTCTTTATTACTAGACCAATTCCTCCATGTTATCATTGCCTATCCTTAACTTAAATTGCCCCCAAGTCATGTACCACATGGTGGAAGCTAATGCGAGAACTGAAGTCTGGAAATTGTTAAAGGAATAACAAGAGATAATGTGGACTCAATGATTATGGTCAGTGTAAAACATATTATGGGATTAAATCCAGTTATAATGTGGCCAGAGTGTCCAAATGTCAATCTTTACATCGTACCTAAATATACGATTGAAATCAGTATACCTAGCTTTCTAGGATGTAACTAAGTCTGTTTTGTTTTGTTGGAGCAAAGGAAATATATCAATGTTTTGTACTCATGTAATAGGCTATCTTTTTTTAAAAAATAATTGCATGGTGTTCTCTGTAAGCTGATCCACTGTTTCCAAAGTATCATTTTATTCCAAAAGGAAAAGAACACATTTTGCAAATCTATATTGCTACTGGAACAGTTTTTGAAACTTTTACACCACACATCAAATTCATACGACTACATATGAGGCAGCATAAACCCTTTTGGTGTGTCGATAGAAATATGTGCCCTGGCCTGCAACCTAGCTGACTGCACGGTGGTCAATTTTATCTGCTTGGTAAGGTGTGCAGCAAAAACCAATGAGGGATTAGTTTCTTTCCCTGTAGGTTTCTTTGTTGAAGCTAATATTGACAGTTGATGTTTGTACTGTGTTTCATTCTATAAAAAGGTAGCTTGATTTTTACGTTGGCTTGTCGAATCTAACATAACCCTACTCCTTTTAAAACGTACCGAAAACATAAGAAGAGGCAGAGGCTGACTAAGATTGATGTGGGAGGAAGCAATTAAAAGAGACTTGAAGGATTAGAATGTATCCAAAGAATTGGTTTTGGATAAGAGCGCATGGAAGTTAGTGATCCATGTAATGGACCCATGACATAAGAAGAATGTTGATGGGCTATGTTTTAGACTTTTGGTTCAGATGGTAGGATGAAGGGCTTAAGGTTTTAACTTTGTAGGTTTTATTATAAGGCTCTCGTTTCTTTGACCTTTGAGGATGTTTCATGTCTAGTCTGCCCCAACTTGTTTGGGACAAAAGACTTTATTGTTGTTGATGTTTGTACTATGTTCCAGAGATTAGCGATGCAAGTGGGCCAATCCACCGACCCATTTCACTTAATTGGTGGTTCACTTTCCACTTAATTGGTGTTTCACTTTGTGCACATAACCCTTCCATTAGTAGTGAAGCAAAATAACCAGGATGGGTTCGTGGGTCGCCCGACCCGCCCAACTTGCATCCTTCCCACATCTTACATGGAGTTTGCAATATGAATTTTCAATACTGATATATTTGTGGTGTTGTGAAGGTCATATTCAAAAAGTTCAGGATTTCGTATGATGAGATAGCCAATGATCTCTGCCCAGTAAGTTCGCTCTCTCTCTCCCCCTCTGTGTGTGTGTGTGTGTGTGTGTGCAGAGTTGATGGACATTGCATCTACTCTGGTATTATTCAGGTACTAAGTGCATTGCATCTACTCTGGTATTATGCAGGTACTAAGTGTCCAGCAGCTTTACAAAATTTGCACTCAGTACTGGGATGACAAATATAACACAGAGAGCGTGTCTGAAGAAGTAAGTGGATAAAGTCTAATATTTTATATGTTTCAAAGATAATCATGATAGTTATCCTTCTTAGTTTACTGAATATGCTATACAGTTGGCTCTATAACAAGATAATTCCACACAGGTCCCTACGTTTTTCCAGATTTTTTAAAAATCCAAATCCTATTTTTCTGTTTTTTCCAATAGAGTACCTTTATTTTTGAGGGGGATGCAAATTGCAGTGGGGTCCTTGCTGTTATGTACCATCAGGATAGTAACAATTGTGAAGATCAATTGGGAAAGTGGTAATTTTATGATGTGGAAAATACTTTCTAAAGCGCCACAAATCACTAAAATTTCCACTGTGTAACTCAAAATTAGATAACCCACCTCACCACAACCTGCACATGCTTCTTGAGGTGGTACTCCATCCAAATTCTAGCTTTCCAATCAGCACTATGCATGGAGAATGTCTGCCATAGTGGTGCTTTACCATAAGCGGTGCAGGCCTAACAATGCATTTTTACATCTATACTGCTACTATTTCTTCCCACTCCACCTTAATTTAGTTAACCACCTGGGTGTGTATATTAGAGTCTGTCGACTTGTGACAACTAGTCGAATATGTAACATATTATTATTTTACCCTAGATGCAACTGGGATGTAATAAGCCCATTTCTGCAAGCAAATATATGGGAAATTTAGTTAGGTGCCATTCCAAAGTTTGTGTTTCTATGAAATGCCACTCCAAAGTTTTGAATTTATTCAATACCACTCAGAACCACTTATACATCAGTTAAATGCCATTTCTTCCGAATTTCACCATTTTTCTTGTTTTCCTGGTTTCCCATTTTGAATTGACCTTTGCCTTTTCATAGAACATAGAGTAGCCAGCTAAAATTTAGAGCTCATTGATTTGCTTCTTGATTGTAGGTTCTTGAGGAGATGACAACATTGATCACAAGGGAATCGGGCCAGGATACTTCTTCAGACAGCACCTTTTTGCTGGATGATGAAATAAGGTGGTTGCAAAATTTTTACTATACCATTATTCTAGTTCATATGCTAAACACTGGGGTTTTGGATTTTGTTTGTGTCGCAGCATGCCCATATCACTTGAGGAGATAGCAGATTCTATGGATGCCAAGGAATTTCAGAACGTGGCCCCACCACCAGAACTTGTCGCAATCCCTGCCTTCCAATTCTTAAAGAGCTGAGCCCAGAGCCAAAGCTGTGGCCTATTCATTCCCGTAGCATATAATGCAACACCGGCAGACCTTTATTCTTCCATCAATGTTGTAAATTCAACCTAGGGTTTCCTCTATACTCTCTGTCCTTGCAGTCCCTGTTGTGCCAGGTAAATTATTCCTTTCCTACCTAGGTTGTTTTTTTCTCCCCAAGTTTCTGATGGCTGGGTTGGGAATATCTTTTTTGCCCTCCCAAAATGAATGTGTGCAATGCATAAAGATTAAAAGTATTCATTTTTTGTAGGCATGGCGTTGTACACTCAAAACGCCATGCTGGGTTTACCTGAAGGAGACAGCAGTTAGAAACCCCCAACACCATTTGTTTTCTATCCATGTTCTATTGCATTTGATTGTACAGAACTATTGGAAAATGTGAATAACTGCTATAGTTAAATCATTTGTTTGAAGGAATTCATGTGTTGTGAATTTGTCTGTCAATGTTTTCTTTTTCCTAATCGAACCATGGCCTCTTACATGTACTTGTGTATGGCTTGTGGCTGATTGAGAAAAATGCTTAGGTTTGTCTCGTGCACCATGAGCTATGGTACTACTAACCCTATCAGTTTGGTAATTAACGTAAAAAAAAAACTCAAGAAATGCGCAGGTCCAACCAAGTGAATGATTTCCTCTTCAAAAATTTAAATTTAAACTTAATCGGTGGCAACCAAAAAGATGACATCCCCATGGAGAATTCTATAAATGAAGTTTTATGGTACTCTCTTTATTAAAATTGTAGTGCTGTGAAAGTAGTTTTTTGAAACAAATTTATACATATCATTTTCACACGTTCGATCTAAATATTCATTGAAATATCAATAACTAAGTCTACAAAATTTGGCTGGACACATCAAACATCACTCTTTTGCTATTGGAGGAAGAACTACATAAGCCCAAAATAAATATTACTGGAATGGAAAAGGTCTATCCGTAGTCCTCAATTCTTACGGGTTAATTTTTGTCCATCATCTCTAATACCGTTTAGAATTCATCCATAAATACCAATATCAGCTAAATAATACCCCTTGGGTTGTTTTACCTTGGTTTTGACCCAGCTAGTGCCTAAGTTAGACCCTAGCTGGCGTCTACGTTAGACTATAGGGGTAGGGCCCGCATGTAATAGAGAGGGGGGAGAGTGACAGAGAGATGGTGTCTACGTTAGACTATAGGTGACGGTGTTTGAGCGGTGATCGCTAGTGGCGAGGGAGGCGGTGGTGGGCTCTAGCGAGGGGCAAAACAGAACCCTCGCAACACTACAGTCTTTGCCGGAGAAGGCACTGAAGGTTGGCCAGAGGGGAGGACGAGAGAGAGAGAGAGAGAGAGAGAGTCGCAGCTGCTTCTATGAAACAACGGTGAACAGCGGCAGTGGAGGGATGCGCAAGAAAGAGGACAGGAAGAGAAGCACAGTGAGCAATGTCTTGGGTGAGGAGGCACTCAGGACAAGCCCGACGACTGCAGGCTGCAGCCGGTAGGAGAGAATGGCATGATGGTGGCAGATGGGGATCGGGGGAAAGGAAAAAGGAGGAGAAGAGCTAACTAGAGGTAGGGTTGGATACAAGGGAGACCTCACCTTGGTGGAGATCGGGCAGGGCGGAGTTGGCTGTTGCTGAGGAAGACGACGACGACGACTACTCTTAGGCACCAAATCTCATACAGAGAAGCGGAAATGACCTTGCCTCTGCTTCCCCACCACCGCCCTTCTTTCTCACCACCGCATCGCTACGGCCACATGTTCTTCCGCCCTGTCCTCACCACAGCTAGCTTCCTCACCACCAGGCAGCCACTAGATCCTATGAAAGGAGGGGGTACGGTGAAGACGACGAAACACTGGCAGTGGCTACATCCATGCGCAGCTTTCGTCATGCAGCGATGACACCGGGCTTGGACGCCAGGTGAGTCAAAACCAGGGACAAACAGTTTGAGGGGGTATCATTTAACTGGTATTGATACTTAGGGAATGGATTCTAAATGGTATTAGAGACGTAGGACAAATATTAAACCACAGGAAGAGCTGAGGGACTAGGGATGAACTTTTTCCTATTGAAATTGATTTTGGTCTGCGTTACAGCGCATCATTGTCCTTTTGGTTTTTCAAGGCCAATATTACTATTAACAACACATTGGTAGAGGTTTCAAAGTAATATTACTTATTAACAACACATTGGTAGAGGTTTCAAAGTGATTATTATGCAATTACTACGGGCAAATATTACTATTAATAACATATTCGTCAGGGAGACCTGATCTCGCCGTATCTCTTCTTGGTTTGCACGGAGGGTCTGTCTTGCATGGTCGAGTCAGTTGGAGCGGCCTATTCATATTGTCTTTTACTGATGCTTTTTGGCTCTACCTTATAAATAGTAACAGCTTGTAGAGAGCTATAGAGAGAGAGAGAGAAACTCGTATGTGATTTTGACCGATATAAATGAAGTTACTATAATATGTAGACTAGCAGACTCCACCTTAAAACAACACTCTGTTTGAAAGTTAGATACTATAGAAAAACTATTTACTAAAGAAAAATGGCTTAGAAGCCAATATGAATAGGACCTCACAAAAGGAGCACGTGTCAGTGTCGATCCACCTTGGATCTAACGCTTGTTATTCGTAGATGATTGCATTGTGTTTACCAATGCATCGTTGTGGGTGCTCAGCGTTCGCTTGATATCCTTGAGCGCACCATTGTGGTATTCTTCATCAAAAACAGTAGTGATGAAATGAAGGAGGTGTTGGAGTATCCCTATAAGCTTAGGGTGGACGATGATATCTTGGTCTCCCTACGGTCCACTGACGAGGCCTTGGAATACATGCCCTCGAGGATTTGGGGTCCAATGAGGGATGGGGTGCTAGAAAGCTAAGCTTTGAGCTGAAACTTGCAAACAAGATCAAACGATGTATTTCTAACTACTGGTGGGCGGTAGTACTGATAGCAGCAAGATTCGTTGGCAACGATAGTCAGAATCGACCCACTCTAACTTGGAAGGAGGGTGATATAGACCAACTAGTAAACTAGCTGATACGTAGGAGTGGTTCGATCTTCACGGTATGAATAGTAGCAGATACTCCCTCTTCCTATGCGGCCAAGTAGGAACTAGGGTTTCAGCGCCCTTGTTTCCCTTCTTCTCCTTGCTGTTATGGTGGCAACATCAATCTTCTCTCCTTGCGGTAGCAATGGGATTTAGGGTTTCGGCAACCCCATTCCTTTTTGTGGGTATGGCAATCAGTAGTAGCAGCGGATGAATGATAAGGTAGATTGCACTAGTAACATGTTGCACGAACTAGAAGCAATCAGATCAACTTCTCCAAACCGTGAACACTGTTCATGAATTGAAGGGAATCATATAGATTCAATCAGTGACTTGAGAGCAGCTCACAACTCCCAATTCACGTGATCGCAACAAACCCTAATTGGGAAACCCTTAAGAATCACACACGGTATTGTGATACAAAACTATTATGATTTTTTCTGTATTTTTCTCAACTCAAAGCAATTTGATCTAAGGTACAATGGGATATGCCCCTTGGCTTTATATTGGTGACCAATGGCACGACCATACACACGCACGCACAACTCAAGGTCGACTCAGACTCAATTCACGTATACAAGTCGGACTCCCTAAGAAAACTGATTTCAATTCTCCTAAAAATCAGACTCCTCAAATAAACCAACATGGTTTTTGGAAGGACTCCCCAAAAATTGATCTCAGACTCGGCCAACCTTAACGCACGACAAAAACAATTCGGACTCATCTAGATGGAAATAACAAACTTGGAGATAGAAACAAACTCAAGAGATGGAAAGTTTGGATTGGATTCTGTTTCAATGGCTGACTCAGATCCAAACCGATCCCACGTAGACTCCTTCCTAGCTTGATTTAGCTCCCCTAGTCCCTGGATTGTTTCTTTCCTAACTCAGCACCCTTTTCTAGCTCACCCCTCCTGGATCTTCTTGGCTTCCTCTTTCTTTACGCACAAGTCAAGTAAAAGGAGTCCATTTTAGACTTAGTTCATGGTTGGCTCGGTCTTCTAGCTCCTCACGCATCATGACCTGGCTAGGATTCATTCCCTCTTTTTTTCTTTCTTTCCAAGACAGCCAACCGTTCTCTGATCGGTTTCCCCCTCACGTGCCCACATGGACTGGTCCTCACGCGCCCCCATGCCCCTTGGCCAAACACTTGCGCCACCCCACACAGTCCATGCGCTCCCCTATTCAGCCATGTGGATTGCTCCCATGCATGCACCGCTCTCCCATGCGCTCTAGACTTGCTCCCATGTGCCTCATGTGGATCATGCACTAGGGTTTTTCTCTCTTCCTCTCACCAACCTCCCTCTCCTCCCTCTCAGCCAAATTGGATGCCTTCTTCTCTTTACACAAAACAACACCACATAGCAATGTATTTTCAGGTTGCAATGTTGAAGCACAACTCAATATAGCAATGGCACTCTTGGCCGCATCAGAGGGATTGGTTTTTGGGATCTCCAAAAGTTTAACCTGGCAATGCTATGTAAACAGGGTAAGGTCGTGGACTCCAACCATCTTGTGGCTTTCCAAGATGCCTCCTTAGCCCTAGTACCATTTTGTAACTCTATCGGCAAGACGTCGAATCTCTTAGTAGTGTGAAGCATTTGAGTTCTTAGTCTACTATGGTATATCTTATAATAATTTATTATTATCAAGGCTTGTCAAGGTGAATTTAGCCATCAACTAAGACAAGGCTTTTCAAGTGTTAGGACATAGCTAAATTATCATGTCAGTCTAAACAACTATTTTAAATAAATAATAATGTGTAAATAAAGAATAATAAAAGTTCTAATAATTAAATAATTAATGGATATATGTTCAATATGATCAAAAACATGTGACTTGCCTTGCTGTTCAAAGTCTTCGACTTGCTTCAAAATATTTATGTCTTGATATGTTTGTGGGACTGACTGCTCAATGAAATCGTGTGTTGTCACAAATAAAAACCAAGCAATTAACTCCGCGCACAAAAGAATATGAGCAAGGAAAAATAAAATAAAATAAAATAAAAAGGAATAAAATGTAGAAAAAACAAATAAGGATGGGTTTGGGTTTTATCGGAATCTGGGTTGGTGAAATGGAGATGAGAATGGTTAAACAGATTCGAAATGATCAAAATGGGTGTATATATACGTTTATTGGGTTTTGGTGAAGAGTAACATATTTGTATAGTAATGGGTCGGGTTTGGGTTAAACAGTAACCATATATACTGTTCACGATGGATCTGGTTTGGAACAGTACTGGTCGAATCCAAATGGAAGTGGGTTGAGCTGATGAACAGTATCTCTACAGTGCTTGGCTCCTAGATTCAGTTTGGGCTTCTACTGTTTGGCCCACAACCTACTACGCTGTTGTCTTCAACCTCTTAGTGATACAGTGCCGATCGAACAGGGCATGGCGATGGGAACCGATTATGGCGCCGGTGATGGTCAGCGATGGGAATGGAGGGCATGGTTGGGGTCTACAAGCGCTAAGAAACCCATTTTAAGGCTTAGTAGGGTTTGGAGATCACTGGACAGCTGGCAGCCAGAGGGGCTCGTTGGATCTCTCTCATGGCACCACAATGTTCTAGTGGCTAATCAGTGAGGACGAAGGTGGTTTAAGCGTGATGGACACATGGGGGAGGGTTTGGTAGTGGTTGCGGTGCTAATCAGTGAGGACGAAGGTGGTTTAAGCGTGATGGACACATGGGGGAGGGTTTGGTAGTGGTTGCGGTTTGGTCTACAGGCTTCCGAGTTTAGCTGTCCATGGCAAAGTGGTTTGGTTCAGCGAAGAGGCTCGTCGCCAATGGGCTAGGGGCTTGGGAATGCTAAGGGGAGGGTAGGATTGAGTTTCTAGGGTCTTGGAGGTGCTACTGGCAGATGCAATTGGGAAATAGTGGAGGTAAATGGCGAATGGGAGTTTTGGGCTCACCAGCGGTTGAAGAGGGTTGGCGGTGAAAATTGGCTAGCGTTGGGGGAGGAGGGTAGTGGTTGTCAATGTGGGTTACTTGAGGGCACAACATGGCTTTTATAGCCTCGGTAAGGCGTTGGGGAGTAGTAGAGTCTCCGCTCGGGAGGTGGCGTGTAGCCAGAGCTAGAAGGCGCTAGGAGCTTTGGTGGCTGTCGGCAACTGCTCTGGCGGGGGTTGGTAGGCGGCGTGGCACCTTGGTTACAGGGCTCCTTAATTGGTGAACGGCGGCGGTTAAATCTTGTGGCACAGCACGTCGGTTGTGAGAGAGGGGGAAATATGACATCGAACTCAGCCTTGGCTGCTCTGGCGCGTGGTCAAGGCTCAATTAAGGACGATATTAGAGCACAGCAGGCGGGGGTACGACCGTGGTAGGGTGTGCAGCGGCGTCGGGGTCGTGGCGGCGGCAAACAGGGGCGGGCCGTGCGGCGGAAAGGGAGTAGGCTAAGGAAGGTGCAAGGACCAGAAAGGGAAAGCAGAAAAAAGGCCATAGGTTGCCGAATTGGGAAATATTTCAAATCAAGCTGAAATTCAAACAAATTCAAATTCTTTTTAAAGTTTTGGGATGTTTCATGGACGACATATCGAAAGGTTTGTGTTCTGTAATATGTGCGGATATGATCAGGAAACGGTGATGCTTGCGTTGGTTTCCCGCTCATATGCACTTCAGGATTTGATAGCATCAAACCACCAGCACTGCATCTGGATACGTGGACGACCGATCTGCTTGACGAGAATATTTGTCGACCACAGAATTCTTCAGTAATTTTTTGTGGTATGTAGACACTTTGGTCGGTCGGCGAGGCATGCACGAAGGCGTGGAGATGCCGCTCGTTCTTTGGTGCAACTCACACAAGCAACTCCGAGCACAAATCCGTGTGGTGCAGCAAGAAGGATGGAGATGGCAGGCTCCACCACACGGCGTGCTAAAGGTAAATGTGGATGGTGCCATCCAAGCTAGCTCACTGCAAGGTGCGACGGGAGTGGTGGTCCGGGATGATGTTTGTGGCTTCTGAAACATCCCTGTAAAATTTGCGAATTTTTGAAATTTATTTTGAATTTTTGTGAATTTATGAAAAACTTGCCCAATTAGGAAAGTTTCGACGAAAATACGCCTTCCCGATTCAGAAAACCTGTTTTCTTTCTCTCCCTCGCGTCTTCGCTCGCGCGACGCTTTCTCCGTTGCCTTCGCGAAGCCGCCTCGGCCAGCCAGCGCGACGCGAGTGGGCAGCTCCCACTGCCGCCCGAGCGTGCGCGCCAACCCACCTACCAGACCCACCGGTCAGCCGCCCACCTACCAGTAGCCGCCAACCGCCACGCGCCGCCCGCAAGCCGCAACGGCGTGGGCACAGCCCCTCCTCACGCGACCGCGCACGCCTCCCTCTCACAGCGGTCAAGCTCCGTCCTTGCGCGCCAGAGACCATGCCAGCTCCCTCTCACAGCCTCTGCAGTCGCCAGCACCTTCCCGTTGCCATGCCTGCGTGGGAAAAACCCCGCCGCAACCCCCTCTTCGTGGCTAGCCCGTTACACCCATCCCCGAGCTTCCCTGTTGCGTAGTGTCTGCTCCAAACACTCCCACACACCTCTCAGTGCAGCCGATTTGCTTCCCATCGCTCCTGTTGCCGGCGATCGCCTCCCCTGGTCCCGGTGAGCCCTAGCTCGGTTCTGTCGATTTCGTCCATTACTTTTCGATTCCTTGCTCTAGCATGATCCTCAGTGTATACTGAACACCGTAGAAGCTTAGGTTAGGCAGTAGAATTAGCCAGTTGGGCTGGCGGCTGAATTCGCCGTCGGCCGAAAAGGCCTCACCGTGGCTAGCTCAACTGAGCTATCCCCGAGCTAAGCTATCACTGCCATTAGCTTCCTGTAGTGCTGTAGATGGTGAAAGCACGGCCAATTCGGCCAGGGAGTCACCGGAGTCACCTAGCGCCGCCGTGGAGGTCACCTTCTTCCCGGCTGGCGCCAGCCACCGTGGGTCATTCCCGCAGATTTTAATGTGCCAAAATGGAATCCTAGGATCAAACCACTCCACTCTGTGAAATCCATTCCTACCTTAGGGTCCTGCCGTCGCCGAATCACCGGAGAGGTCGAGCTCTGCTCGCGGCCGGAGAAAGGGGCCGGCTGGAGGAAGAAGACGACCTAGGGGCGACGTGGCCGCATCTAAGCGCCGTTCGTGCCGGTTTAAACGTGAGCCGTCGATCCCTCATAACTGTACCATCCAAGCGCCCGCAGCTGCGGGATCGCGCTCGTCCGCGCAGGGCACGCGTCTCCCATCGGGCGGACGTGGGCGTCTGCACAAGATGGGCCGTGGCCGCCGCCCGCCGCCGCCTTGCCGCCCAAGATTGTGCACGCGGGCCGGGCTGCACTATTCACCAGTGCCGAGCTCATTCATCGTTCACCGAATTTAAAAATTCAGAAAATGTGTTAAAAACTGTAGAAAATTCTAGGAAATTCCAAAAATTACAATAATACATTATTTTGACCAGAATAAATTCTAGAATTCAAAAATGCTATTTATCTTCTTAAAATGTAATTTTAAGATTTTATAAAATTAAAAATATGACTTTAGGCTTAGTAAAATATATTTACTTTTAGATAAAAATTGAAATGTTATTAGTTTTTGAGAAATTGAACTTTAGTACTAGTAAAGCTTGTTGTAAGTAATGTTATACATTAATATTTGCTTGTTTGTATTAATTTCCTTGAAATAGTTAAAATCAAGGTTTGACATGTGCTGTTATTTTATGTGTTTGCGTTAGCTCCCGAGCTTCTCGAGGCTGCAGATCCAGAGCCAGTTGCCCAGCTGTACGAGATTGTTGAGATACCATATCAGACAGGCAAGTCATGAGTTTTTGATCATGTTGAATCCCATGAAATTACAGTATATAGTAATTAATTGCATTATGATTAGTTATCAAATGCTTGTTGTTAAAACTAAAATGTTTAGAATGGCATGATATCTAGTTACTCCTACCACTTACAAATGCCCTGTTTACTTGATGGCCATATTCACCTTGACAACCTTAGTAATTATGAGTTACTGCATTATGAATAATAGATTATATCACATGACATTTTGTACTACTAAGAGACTTTGGCTGCTGGCCATTAGAGTTGGAAAAACTTGCACCAAGGGGAAAGTCAAGAGTAGGGGCGTCACACAAGTGATGGTCGCCCACGGCTTTACCTTGGGAGAACCAAGGGGGAAGTCGGGAGTGGGGAGTCATCACATAAGTGATATCGGCCCACGGCTTCACCTTGGAAAAACTAGGGGGAGGGTCTGAATGTGGGGTCTTCACATAGATGATTCCATCCCACGACCAAACCCTAGGATTGGACCTGGGGTAGAGAGGTTGGCGGTGATCCGGTTAACCGGATTAGGTCTACCACTTTACCCTAGGATGGAGGCTGTTTGGTTGGTGGTGGCTGAAGCTTAGGAGTTCAGCAGAAGTTGTGGTTGGTGCCTCGGTGGAAAATGTAAGGACAAGAACCTTGTGCCAAGTAAAGAACATAGTGATCGCTAAACCACGTGAGTTGACACGTCAACACCGGTTTAGTAGTCTCAATTCAATTGAACCTCTACAGGCTGAGGTGTTTTGATGCTGTGGGAGTTGGGTATGCTGCGGATACCTGACAATGGTAGCGTTGGCTTAAAACGGCAGGGGAGGTTCGGGAGGAACATGTGGCCGTGACTGAGCAATGCTACCAGGTAGAAACTATATAAAGAAGCGAGCAGTGAAACGACCTGGCTTCCTTAACTCAGTCATGAGGGTTAAGGAATCGTGTGGGTAAAGTTAAGCAAACTCTGCAGAGTGAACAATGGTATTCGAATACGCCGTGCTTCCGGTTATTGAAGCTGTGTTATTTGGGTGATTCCAACAATGAGGCATAAGTAGATCTTTGGAATTGAATTGAGATATGGATGAACACTTGGATGATTAAAAACCCCCTGATCTTAAGGAGCAAATGTTTTAAATTTTGATTATCTACAAATAAAACTGCATTCCCCAAATGTAATAAAACCATATATGCCAAGTCTTGAATATCCTTGCATATAGTAAAGAAAGGATTACCCTTGTGACTTGCTGGGTACGGTGGTACTCATGACTTCATGAACAAATTACCAGAAGGACAATGGAAGGAAGGAGATCCAGAAGAGGAAGAAGCCCTGGAGGAGCCAATCATTTCAGATGATGATTGGTGTTAGGTCTTAGCCGCACTCAGGCCGCCTGGGGTGTGTTGTGTAATATAATGTGGTTTGTGGGCTTACGCGCCCGTTGTTATACTCATGTTAAGCATATGTTGTAATAAAGGAAGTCTATATTATATGCGTGTACTGTTGTGATAATCGCTTTACAAAAGGAACGCATTCATTGTGCATTTACATGCGGAAATGGCGTTCCGTAACGTCACCAGAAATGGGGGCGTTACAGCTTCCGATCAGCACGAGCCGGGTGGTGGTGATGCTGGTGCGCTAACAGTGGGGACCATGGCGTGCCGTGATGGAGTAATCAAATATACACGTGAATATGTTATCTTTATATTCTGTAGATCTGATCATGTTACTTTTTCTCAGGTTAATGAAATTCTTATTTCTGAAAGTGGTATTCACATCAACAATTATCGTCAGGATTAACAAAACAATTCATGAGGTACATATTCCGAGTATACGGTTTACAAATTATAAGTTTACAATTTAAATTATTTGAGTTGCTTAGATCCGATTTCTGGAATGGAAAGGCAAAACCGTTCTTCTATCTCGAAAAAATGAAAAGAAAAAAATATGAATTAAAGATAGATCATAAGTGCCACTTGATTGGGCTGAAATAATGTGGCTTATGGCTAAAATTATACTGTAGCTGGTTAAAATTACATTGTGACTGATAGTGATTTATTTAGCATAACTAAATTTTTAAAAAATTTAAAAATAAAAAAAAAACAGATTAGTTCATTATGAACAACACAAATAAATAAAAAAACGAACCAACAAATAAAGTTCAAAAGCTAAAAAAATTAAAAATTAAAATAATAAAAAATAATCTAGAAGTCAGAAACTTAAAACCGAAGCCATAGTCCCCGACTATCTTATCGGTAGGTGGCTGCTATATCGGCCGCACCAGACGGGAACACGCCCACTCCATCTGCTTGCTCGCCTGCTAAAATCGCACGCACGGAGTAGCCACCACAAACGCGCCCCCACCCACCTGTTCCGCGAGAAATAGAAAAAAAGAAACCGAAACCGAAAGAAAGTCTTCCAAGAAAAGGCAAGCGGAAGAGGGCGGAGTCCGATCGATCCGGAGCCTCGTCAACCCCCCGTAAAAATTCTTTCTTTCTTTCGCTTTTCCTTCGTCGCCGTCGAACCCTCCTTCTGCCTGTTCGTGATCGATGCTCCCGTCCCTGGCTAGGTCGATTCGGTGGGTGATTTTGTGGTTGGTTTGCGGCGATCGGGTTGTTGATTTGGGTGGGTTTCTTGGGCTGTTAACTGGGGGCAGCTGATTGTGGCTGGCTCTGGATTTTGGGCGCCAATTTGGTGGGGATTTTGTTCTTGGTGCGTGCGGGGATTTGGGGCTTTGTGAATTGTGATGGTTTGGAGATAGGAGAAACTTGAGGAGTACTCCTGGGCTCTTGTCCATATCGGTGGTGTATTAGTATTATCCTGTGCAGGCATCCGATGATTGATAATAGGATACACGAATCCGTTAGGGCCAAATGTTTTTGAACTTTACCGTGTGAGAATGTTTACACGATCTAATTGTCTCCAGAAGCTTGGTGTGAAAAAAATATAAATTTTATGCTCATCTAGGAGATATTCGCCTTAATTCATGTGATGTAAAGCTTCTCCATTGCTGAATCTTTTTGTGGACATGAATGCAGTGAATTTACCCACGTTTTAGACGTGTGCCTGCTTATTTTTTCTAAGGATCTTTCTAAAGCCTGCACACGTGCTTTTTTGCACGAAACTTTGCCTAATTGTTGATTTGGCAAGCAAGGCTTGAACTTAGATGGTTGTACATGCATGTACAATGTGATACTGGTGATCTAAGAATTTTGATGGCAACTCCTAGTGAGATGAATGCCAGAATGGTCACTAATCTTAGTATTTCTAGCTTTGATTAAATTTAAAGATTGTGGAGGTTTTTTTTACTTTTCATCTGTAATCCTATATAAATTGATTTTTAAATGTTGTACGAAAAGTTCTAAATTAACATGTTTGGTTCCATTTATGTACCAGAAGCCAAGTAACAATGTTTCATCAACTTCTGTAGGTTGTGTTCTTGAACATATAGTTGAGTTATCAACTTGTCCATTTATGAACAGTTTTTCATCAACATTTTTAAAATTGGTTTAATTTGATGGCTCATGTGACTTCGGTCCAAACTGACAGAAGCATGGTTGAACTGTTGAAACTGTTTTATTTGGCCTGTGCAAATCGTTTCAAAATTGAACTGCAATCTGTGTGGTGAAGGCATCCAGTATATTTCTTAAGTAGATTCTGTTATGACTTCAGATTGCATTGCCAGTATTCTGTTAGTTTTATATCTAGGTCTCAGAATCAAGCCAAACAAAATTAACTCCACTTCGTCTTGCATGTGCACGCACTTGTTTTGTGTGCTTTATTCTTGTCATTGATTGTTGTTTATTGTGGATAGTATTCACATAATTCCTCTGTTACTGACGGTATAAAAATTATTTCAGGGTTCTATTGTGTCGATATTGTCACTGCTCTTGATTCCTTTGAAGTGTTCAATACATACAGCTGCTCGCTGTAGGTTAGTGCTAACCTTCTGTGTAAAGTAAAATGAACTTATGTTCTTAAAGCCCCCATTTTTTTTGTTTTTATCTGTCCTTTTTTAGTGGTGCACCATTTGTTTCGTTTGTGAACCATGTGCTTAACACCTTGCTCACTTTTTTGTAGCCGCCTTTATGGATTTTTTTCATTGCTGAGAACAAATGTAATGTTTTTAAAGCGAGACTTTTCCTGGGGTAGAATTACTAAATTTACCTTTTGGATGTCCTTATTTAATGTTATCAATGTCTAGGAACAATAGGGGCCTGTTTGATACGGCTGCAGCTTATGACTTTTGGCTGAAATTTTTGAATTTTTGCTGTTTGCGACAGAGATTATGGAGAGAGAGATACTCGCTTGCTATTTTGGTTGATACAGATGTTGGACTTTTAACGTATAGTACAATTAACTTGTAGGTTTTGAAAAAATACCTCATTTGAAAGTTAAGTACTGTAGCAAAAACCAAAAGCCGTTTTTAGAAGCCGTAAAGAATAGAACCTAGATAGAATGATTCAAGGCCAGTACTTCATAATTTATTATAATATTGTGTTTGTTAACAACAATTATAGCACTTTCACAGCAATCTTGTTTGAAGTTTAGTTCTTAATGTAACAGCTTTTGAGAATGATTTTAGCTCTTTACCATTAGTACAAGAACTTTTGAGAAGTGTGATTGATATATTTTCAAGGCATGAGCTCCTTCGCACCACAATACTCTCCTTATGACTAACATTGATTTGGAAACGAAAATCCTATCCCTGCTAGATGATCTTAAATCTTAATGTAATAAACTCTGTCATTGCACACGTAATATTATGTTAGACTTGACTAGTCTTCCGTAATCTTTATTGGGCACTTACCAAGTTAAGAGTGTTCCTTTTTCTTTGCCATTATAAAAAGGTTTTAATGTTTTAGTGAGTATATAAAACTATGTTTTGCAAGGTAATGCTTTTCTCTAATCTGTCTAAATGCTCAACTTGAGACAATGAACAGTTCTTTCTTTCAACAATTCTAACGATCAAGTGAATTCAACACAGTTGATTTCAAGATGACAAGTAGGAAAAGTAACAGATCTACAGTCACATCATGCACTGCTCTGCATATGGAATGGGACAGGATTTCTTGCCCTATTTGTATGGAGCAACCCCACAATGCTGTTTTACTTATATGCTCTTCCTGCAAGAATGGCTGCAGATGTTATATTTGTAACACAAGCCATCGACACTCTAATTGCCTAGACCGGTTCAGAAAAATGAATGGAAATAGTATGGTTCGTGCTTCACACTCAACCTCCTCGGTGCTTTCAAACTCCAATAACAGAACTGTCCAACCAAGAGCTCACTATAGTATGATTGCCAGACATTTGCAGAGCCCAAGCCTCAGAAGACATATTGATAATGCTAATAACCAAGAATCTGCCAATTCAACGTTAGCCGTAGAAGGTAGCATTATAATTGAAGAATGTCATGATGCCTTGCAAAACTCAGCTGACCTGAAGTGTCCTCTCTGTAGAGGATCCGTATGTGGCTGGATTCCTGCTGGAGAAGTGAGAAAGTATCTAGACGAGAAGTTGAGGACTTGCTCTCATGAATCCTGTAAATTTGTTGGAACCTATGAGCAGCTGCGTCAACATGCTAGGACTGCTCACTTGCTTACAAAGCCTGCTCATGTAGATTTCTCAAGGAAAAGGACCTGGGATCGCCTTCAGCGTGAGCAGGAGTTTGGTGATGTTATTAGCGCAATCAGGTCACAGAATCCTGGTGCAATTATAGTTGGTGACTATGTTATTGAGACTAGAGATGCCATGTCCCCTGATGAAGACTCCGGGGAAGAAATTAGTGGTGATTGGTGGTCTCCAGTTCGAGGCCCAGTAGAATCACCAGATAACCTGCATGGTGCCCCTAGGCTCTGTCCGAATGAAACGCTAGGATCACCTAGTATTTGGCCAGATGAAAGCCATGTTTTGCCTAGGTTTCTGCCGCAGAATGACAGAGGTTCAGCCAGGCTTTCATTCAATGGTAGGGGCAGCTCACGTTCAAATTGGCAGGGCATCCGACGGTCAAGCACACAGGGCCTATTGCGTCGGGGCTTCTCGAATCGACACTCAGGGCACAACAGTGGTTATCGCAGATATCGTCGCACCGTCCTGGATCGGTCCTATGCCGGTAACCATCGTTCAGGCATTGACAGGAGCCTAGATGATTTAACGTTTGTGCCAAGCAGACGGCAGCGATTGAGATATACACACAGAAGCCAACATATCCATGATTGATCGAGGCAACTCTACTTGTGCCGTATAAATTTATTGGCAAACAGCCAAGCTATCCTTGTAAATAGTGATGGTCGAGACTATGTTCTATTTCTTTAGTCTATATTTACTCTTCATGTACTATGTCAAAACAATCTAGCCCAGATGTAAAACTTTATTCCTCTCCTAAATATCATATTCGGTGTCTTGGTTCAGTTGCTTTTCTTTGGTAGCTTCACCAGTTTCTGTTACAACAGCACATAATTAGATGCCGTCTTTTTTTCTGTTTGAGTAAAAAAAAGTTCTATGATTAGTCCCTTTTTAATTTTTTGAGAGGATCCCTTTTTAATTAGATAGCTTAATTGTCTTACATGTTCAAGATGCTTAGAAGCGTTGTTTGCCTCTTGCCAGCGTATGAGGCACAACATTGTTCTTCCATTTTTTTTAAAAAAAATCTTCGAAATGAGCTTTCATCCTTCATGAAGCAAGCCAGCGGCTCACAAGAAGCTTGAAATTTCTTATGTTTCTTTGTCCATAGATTTCTTGTAGGGCTTGTTCTTTTTTGCTGCGGCTTGTGGCTTTTGGGCTGTTTGTACGAGAGATTACAGAGTAATAGAAATTCACGTGCGGTTTTTGCTGATATAAATGAAGTCAGTAAAGAATGTACTACAATTAACTAGTAGATCCTATCTTGAAAAAAACTTTATTTAAAAGCTAGTTACTGTAGAAAAGTTAAAAAGCAGCTTTTAGAAGCTGAAAAGAACAGGGTCGTAGTTCTTTGTCCATCTATTAAGGCAATAGGAAGTCCATTTATTAAGGCAATAGGAAGTGGGCAAACTATTTGAGAGAAGTATCAAAAATCGAAATTATTCTTTTTGCTCGATATTTCCCACATCCTCCAGAAAATAATGTAATTGTGAATCTAGCTTAAGAAGATGGAAGCTGTGTAAACCTCTGAAGAGCAATACTACTTGTAGCCTTGTAGGCACTGGCAACCTGCAAATCTGCCTTTAGGATGCGAGATCGAAACTACAACGTGATTGATCTCTATTTGTTTGGCTGAAACAAAGAATTTCATGAATCATTTGTACGTGACTTTCCAAATCCCAATTTCTTGGGTTGGACCATTCTTCGATTTTTGCTTGCCGTGCGTTCCATTCTTCGGTGGAATACGTCATACAGTGCAAGTTTGCAACGCATCATGAGCAGCTGGTCCACTTCCTGCTGGAGCATATTCTCTGCTGGAAGAGATGCTGAAGGGCACACGTTTCTCGTTACAAGAAAGCTTACCATCAGTTCTCACAATCTAGATACTTGATTTGTCTATAGCCCCGCTTATTTCAGTTTGAGCTTCTCACTTCTAACTTATTTTTCACTATTCCTAAATTTCGACTTTTCTGGCTTTTTAGCTTTTTTGCCGGTTCTTTTTTTTCATATTCGTTTGCATTGTCACCATCTGTTTTTTTATTTTTAATTTTTTGAAATTTAGCTACATCAAATAAGCTACCATCAGGTACAGTATAATTTCAGCCAGCTATTATGTAATTTTAGTTATAAATCAATTTATTTGAGCTCAACTGAGCGGCACCATATCTTGCATCTCTTGCACGTTAAGGTAACTTGTCATTTCAATATGTTTGTCTTATAGTAGCATATTTAGTAGTAGGGTAGACGGTAGTTGCGTGTTGGACCACCAATTTGCAAAAAAGGGATCCTTACAAAGTAAGAAACTACAATTGGAACCTAGACTAAATAAAAGTCCTCGCACATAGACTAGAAAAAAAAAGCACTACATTCGTTTTAAAGGGTTATAATCAGTGAAAAAAGAGATAAATCTACAATAATCAGTCAGAAAAAAGAGAAAACTATACTATTGATTGTGACGTCTGGATTATAACGATGTAAAGATATCAATATAAGAGTTGTTACAAGATACAACTATATTTCCACTCACTAGGATTGTATAACAACTCCACCTTTTGACATAAACACATGCATCTTTCATTAACGGACCTAATGTGGTTAAGAATTAATGTTCAGCTGAACATCAAAATTTTCTTTATGTAATACCTAGTGTTTAGTACGTATATCCCCTACCTCGGTCCTTCCCCTTCTCTCTGCTCAATTGCCAAACCCTGCGCCGCTGCATACGATACCAAGGGACAATTGGGCACCAGGCTAGGGGCCAAGAGCAACACCGGACTCTGGCTTGGCTTCGGTGGCAAGAAGCAGGCCACGGCAGGTTGCGGCACGTCTACAAGGAGCAATTGGACAACAGTGATCACTTGGTAGCCAGGGAGGGAGCGTGCGGTGGCGGCTAAGCCAGTGAGGCAGTAGGCGCTAGGCATGCACTGCATGCAGAGGCATGTCATGCACTGGCTCACGTGGGTTGTGTGCCATCACACTGCAACACAACACAGTTGCAACATAAATTATTTTTCGATATTGTATCTGATATAAATAATTTGTACTTTTTTTACTATGTGGACCTTGACCTTTTATATTGAAAATGTTTTTGTTAACTCCTGGAACACCACTGGACAGCGGTCAGCAAAATAAAAACATTGATATTGGGTGGGTTCGGCAGAATTTATAGCTTGACTTTCTACAATAACTAGTTTTTGAATAAAGTGTCTTTTCAAGACGGGGTCTATAAGTTGATTGTAGTATACGCTATCTTGATTTTATCTATATCGACCAAAATCGCACGCGAGTACTTCTCTCCGTACTCTTTCTCGCGAATAGTCAAAATTAAAATTTTAAATTAAAAGTCATAAGCCACAGCTAAAAATAACTCACACATTATCCTTCTCATAGTTCCCCGCTTCCGTGATGGCCATACCCTATTGTCTCAGCGAACTCTGGTCTGTGCTATAGGGAGGGAAGAATTGGTGGCGGGGATGCTGACGGAGGTGATGGTAACCAAAGTAGAGGTGCATTAGTTGGGGGCAAAGTAAACATGCCAACGCCATCCGAGGAGAACTTCTCAACGGCAAGTCACCTGGCCTGTGGCCGCTTCTCTTCTCAGATTTTAATCCATCACCGAAAAATGACCGGCGGACCTCGAGTTGCTGGAGATCCAGCGGCCTGCTTTTCGGAGGGTAGCGACATTCGATTTGAATTTTGTTCAAATTTCGGTAATTTGGATTTCAACTTTGATGAAAGTTTAGAATTTTAAGAGAAGGTTATCAAAAATTGTAGGACCATGGCGGATATCAGAGGAATGATTTTTACCTCTTTTTCAACTTCTACGAAATCAATTCTCTTTGGCTTCTTCACTCAATTAGCTATGAGAATATAATAAACTCAGATGCACAGCGAAAACAAGCATAAAACAAAAATCAATAAGTCAAGAAAACAAAAGAAACGACAAACGGACCAAAGAATCAATTGGCCGGTCTAACCGTATGCATCCCATCGGTCTGACCGG
Organism: Bonia amplexicaulis; assembly: GCA_036346245.1. Lineage (NCBI taxonomy): Eukaryota > Viridiplantae > Streptophyta > Magnoliopsida > Poales > Poaceae > Bonia > Bonia amplexicaulis. The sequence goes on along the minus strand of CM070755.1, from coordinate 14,233,769 downwards.
GCTTGAGCGGTCTGATCACTCGTTGTTTCAGAACAGAAAATAGCCTACTACAAAGAACTCAAAATGGCCTAACTTAAAACTAGCTTTCTTAAGGTCCTATAAACATATTCTACCAATGAATTGACAAGCTATTCAACAAAGCTTTGACCTTTACCCAAAACAGGACAGATTATGTCCAACCGAGCAAACCGAAGCAAACACCAAGACTTGTTATAGGGTTGTTTAGATGGATGGGAGAGCCTCTAGAATGTTTTTTCCACCATCCACATATACTTGGGAACCAGCAAGGTTAAGAAGAGAGAAAATCCAACCAAAAAAACCAAATAAATTAAAAGCACAAGGAGAAATCCATGATAAAAATCAGTTGGATGAAATTTGAATCTTTATTTCACTTAGAGATGAATGTTTACAGGCACTCCCTAGCCACTCACAATGCCTAAGGATGACAAAAAAACAAACATAAAAGACACAATTCATCCCTTAATAGTTCTCTCTAAGAATACTAACCTCCTCCAAAGGCTTAGCCAAAGCTCTCCAAAGCTTAGCACTTAAGCCAACACCTCTCCCTTCTTATATACGGAGGCTCAAAAGAAACCCCAACCAGCACATCTAGTTAGGTTTCATACACTTACATGGCTAACCCGTTAACCCAATACCATAATGGGTTTTACACGTACATGCACGCTTTTCAAGATGGCTCATCCAAAGGGCTCCGATAGCCCAAAACACGAATCCAATCCATCAAAGTATCTTTGTATGCTTTGACACGCAGGTCATAGTGCCCAATGACAAGTCACGTTTTCATGCATTAAATCTCCCTTGAACCATTTTTACGTGCATCAGCCTCGTCACTTAGTGCACCATATGCACCAACTTGCCTCATCGTTATCCTTGCCTTTTCTGTGCTTCTCGCTTGAGCCACGTAGCCTCACCCAGACTTATCCCATGGTACGGACCTCAGCTTTGCTGCCTAGTCTTGTGTAACATCCTGAAAATTTTAAGTTTGAAATTACAAAGCTCTTGAATTATTTTGCAATATATTTTATTTGAAATTGGAGTTTATAGTATTTTTCTGAATTTTTGGTTGAGGTTCCAATAATTGGAAATCTATGAAAAACAAGAACAACATTAATGAGCCATAAAGAAAATATTGGAAGAAATGAAAACTATAAATTTTGAATTCGAGTCTGAAAAGATGATCCATCATAAAAGAGGTAGAGACTTAAAATAAAACTATAAAATTTCATTTTCAAAATAGTATTAAAGAGGGTAATAAAAAAAATAAAAACAAACAAATACATATATGTAGAGAAAGTGCCTAGAGCAAAACATAAGATTTATACACAAGAATATACATGAAGGGAAAGTGTGTATATATATATACACACACATACAAGTGAAAATAAAAAGAGAAATAAAGGAAAAGGAAAGGGAATCAGTAGTAGGTACCACGCCCAACCGCCCAATCCCCGCCTCCCTCCCTGTTTATCTTCCTCCTCCGACGCCTCCTCCTCACTCGCGTCTCTCTCGGGCCGCGCCCGCATTCTCGCCCCCTCCGCAGCACGGCCCGCACGGTGTCACCTTCGGACCGCTGGTCGCCGCCGCCTTCGGACCGGTGGACACGGTGTGTCTGTCCTGCGTCGCACCGCCGCCGCCTTCCCTTCGCCGCTGCTGCGCGCGACGCTCGACACACGGCTCAAGGAGCCTAGACCCTCTGCAGCACGCGACGCTCGGCGCCCCTCCCCTGCACGCGGTGGCAGTGCCATCATCGCCGAATCCCCCCTACACCTGCCAAATCTCGGCCAAAGCGATCGCACAGGGGGAGCGCTCGATGCCGGCCTCACTCGAACGCCTATAAAGGCTGCCGAGCGCGCCAACGCACCCCCCACTCTCCCAGGATCCTCCCACAGTGTGTAATTGCGGTCCTATCGCCTGTAGCTCATGGCGCCATCTCCTTCCCCAACTCCGGCCGCCGGCAATCCATTGATCCGAGCCACCAAAACTCAATTCATTTCACCCACACCACCCCCAGGACGTCACGAAGCCCTTCCCGGTCTTCTCCGAGCCTCCTGTGGCCCGTAGCCCGCCGTCGCCGAAGCTCCATCCCAAGCCGCCGCCGCCGCACGTCGCCGGTCTAGCTCCGGTGCCCCTCGGTCTCCGTTGACCCCACCACCAGCACCACTGCAACCCCAGAATCGCATTTTGGCCATCACCTCCAACCCTTCGACCACTCCTCTCCGACAACGCCGCCGCCCTCCCCGGCCCTGAACTTCCTCTACTCGGCTCCCTCCATCGCACAGTATAGAAGGTATACTCATCCTGTATGGGTAAGCAACACTTGAGTGACCCCCTGGCTAGCAGAGCAAATTCTCTTCCCCGACTCCCCGTGGCTGCTCGAGCCTCCGGCTCCAGTCACGGGTCGAGTTTTCCCATTTATTTCGGTCGACGGTGGGCCCCACTGCCGACAGAATCGCACGCACGCTGTCTGGCTGACAGTCGGGTCCCGTCTGTCAGAGGCAGTCGGGGGAGAGAGTGGGCCGCTGCCAATGGGCCCCACCCATCAGAATTTTTATAATTCCTATATTTAATTAAACCGAAGGGTTTCAAATGGGCATAACTTATTCATTTTAACTCCAAATTAAATGAAACAAATTTCTAAATTCAAGACCTGTCCAATGGAACCAAAATCATAATTTTTGAAGCTCATATGAATTTAGAAAATAATTTAGATAAGCACATGAAATTTAAAAAGGATGTGAAAGTAATGTTGTGAAAGTTAAATTTGGATTAGTTGTCATAATGAAGGAATAGGGTGCCTTTAGTATTTATTTTAAAATCTAAATTAATTACAGTCATGTGGATTTGGTTAATTATTCAAACTAAGCAAAGATACCTCTAATTGTAAAATAGAATATATGCAAAATTTATATAGGGTATAAAGGAGCCTAATAAATATTTAGTCTTGGATTAGATGTTGCAAGTTAGTAGCTAGTATGCCTTTAACCTTTCATATTAGATCTTAGTTCCTAACTTAAGGTATAGTAAGACATTAACTGGAAATATTGTGTAGAATTATGCTCATGGTGGTGTAATACCCCAGAACAATTTTATTAATTACTTATTTTAATTAAAGAGAAGGGTGTCAAAAGAAAGAATAAAATAAACTGTTTAGGGGTTTTCACGAAAAGTTAAGGCAACACTGGGCACGGGCTCGGCCGGTGGGATTTTTCTGCCCAAGTGGGAGGGAGGCCTCCCCTTAACCCTAAACTCCCACCCTTGCGCCTCCACCGCCACCGCCGCCCCTGCCTCCCTGCCGCCGCTTGCTGCCTGCCGTTGCCTGCCGCCGCCGCTGGCCGCTGCAGCAGCCGCCCGCGCGGCCAGCGCCTGTCGCGCTGCGCGTGCCGTGCCCTGCCGGCGCCCGGCAGCCCCGCGCGCTGCAGCGCCGACCATTGCCGCCCCGACGTCTCCTCCTTCCCGGTGCGCCGTCGTCGTCAACCGTCGCTGCACCGTTTGGATCCGGAGGAAGGAGAAGAGGAGTTCGCGGAAGAGATCCCGGGCGGGTACTTCCTCCTCGTCGTGTTCTTCATCGTCGTGCCTTCGAGGGTAATCCCGTTGCCCCCGTATTAGATTGATTTGAGTTGGTTTAGCGACGTCGGTTTTCGGATCTATTAGGACAGTTTCTGTTGGTCGGCTGTTTTGATCTAGTTCCGTCGGGATTCAGGTCTGGACCCCTTCTAGTAAATTGTAGAGGGCGTAATTATCTTTCCAGGGAGTACAAGAACACATGATTCCCATTTGTGTAACGAAAGTTACGAATTTTCTAGTGCTGCTGTTCTGCAGATCGGGGTAGTTTTGGACAGATTTTAGTAGATCGGTTTGTGCGATGGGAAATCGGGCGAATCAGAAATTCTTCATGTTAGGAAAGTTTTAGATAATTTTCTTAGCTTTCCAGAAAGGTCAAGAAGTCCGGATTCCGATGTTCTGGGCAAAAGTTATGGCTGTTTTAGTGCGCTGTCCAGAGAGGTTGTCGTGACTATTGATGTTTTAGAAAAGGGATTGGATCGGGTAGAAAATGGCAGAATCCGAGAGGCTTCCCAACTAAGTTTATTTAGATAATTTAATTATATTTCCAGAAAGTCTGAGAACTCTTAATTGGATTTACGTCTTTGGAAGTTATGGATTTTGAAGTTGGTGTCTATGGTTGGGCGATTTGGCCGAGGGGAGTTGGGGAGTTTAATTGAGATAAATTGTTGGGGTAATTGGGGTTGCTGATATTTTGTATCTAGAAACCCGTTACTGTTATGTTAGTAATTATTAATTAATTATTCAGGAGGAAAGCGGATTCCGGGGGTTTCGCCTTCTGCTCGTTCTTCGTTGTCTCACGGTTGAGGCAAGTATAACTTTGCTATGATTAATCTGTGTGATTTAATGATTTGGATGATATGAGTGATGATTGAGTTATGAATGCTTTACTTGTGAATTTTAGTAAAGTTATGAGTTGATAATGCTATTTATGTTCTGTTTACATTATAGCATTTTTTTGAGATTAAATTGATGCATAGTATGTTGAATGCTGTTTACCTTGTTGATACATTCACATATATGCATCATCTTGAGAATTGTTGAAGTCTTGGTCACGTGGTGATCAGCGTCGAGGTCCCCACACTTGTGGAGTGTGGGCAATTGGTCCCTGCACCGAGTGCAGGCATGGGTGTGCATTGACGGATGCACACCAGACATACGGTAAAATGCGAAGAGATGAGAATGGACTTTTGATCATATTGCATAGCATAAAATTCATATGAAACATGTTTAACTTGACAGTTAATGTTCATGCTTGTATTTGTTACAGATTATACTTGCTGAGTCATTGGACTCACTCTTGCTTTTCTCGTTGTTGTTGTTGTTGTTGTTGTTGTTTGTTTGTTTTAGGTACCTTCGCGAGATAAGCATGCATGGGAATAAGGAGGGATTAGTGTTGTTGCACTTGCACGAGTTTTTACCTTGGAGGAATTAAAGAACTTTAATTATTGATGGTTGGCTAGTTTAAGTGGTATTTGATTCATGGCCATTCAGATTATAATGTAATAATGAATTAGAGCTCTCTAGTTTGCTTCCGCGTTTTAATTAAGTTTCGTAACTATTTGCTTAGCAATGCTTAAATATCATATGGTTAAACTATATCTTTGATTATATCTGATGGAACCTCAATTTTTATCGATAAACAAAGGAGCCTCTACCGAAATTTTATAGCATGCTTTAGCTTAGCTTTGTTATGATGTTAGTTTAGTAGCATTCCAGGCCAATGTTGGACTGGGGTGTTACAGGTGGTCTACAAGATAAATGTTGCTCTAAACAATAAACTATGAATCAGTCCATGATGGCAAATGATATAAAGCTAATCACTGCAAATTTAAACCCTAAAACACCAATCTTTAGACTATGATATTAGATTTGGATAAGAGGCTAATTATTAATTCCAAAGCAATAGTAAAGAAATATGACTTGGATAAATATTCAAACTCAATAAAGATTACACTTGATTATAATGTGTGCCCTAACATTTAACCCACCGTCGTTAAACAAAATCTTCATAGTAGGTTTAATTAAGTAACTATATTAATATATGAACCCGAATAACAAGCTCGGCCCAAATAAATAAATTAAGAATTAAAAATAAAGCTAAGCCTAACAATAACAAAGGTGTGGACAAATGATGATAGTGCCAGTGACTAAATCTTAATATTAATTAAATCTTAACATTAGATTTAGTAAATAATAATATTGAGCATAAGTGTATATAACAAGCTAGGACCCGTATGAATAGATCCTAACTCAAATTAAACTAACCCTAGTGATAACTAAGAATACATAAAATGTCACGCCATAAAATGCTATAGACTCGGACTCTAGGACTAAATTCGGTAAGCTAAAATTTGTATGCATCATGTATGTAGTATATGCCCTGAATGTTAACGCTCGACAAAATAATACCTGGCTAGACTTGCACACCAACTCATAGGTCTAACCTACCACATGGAACCTCCTAAATAAATGTAAAATGATAAAAGAGAGTACTAATAAAAAGATTAAGTCATCATGTTCTACCATCGACTTTGCCTCCAATCACCCATTAACTCGTAATAAGAACTAAATTGAGTTTATTCGGATTTATTTGGATCTTTTGAGTTATTTGCCTTTATTCATATTCAGTCATTTAGCGCGTAATTAGAAATTGGAGTCCTGAAGAATCGAGGGATCAAGCGTGACCAAGATCGAAGTGAAGATAAAGACCGGAAGCTCCAGAAAAAGCATTGTGTGAGCTCAAGACCGCGGTAAACCGCGCTAGGCGAGTCAATACTTTGATCATGTTGAACCTACGATTTCTGCAAATTACTTTTGTTTAAATTATCAAATTGCATGCTGTTAATTTTATATACAAATACATGCTTAATTCAAGATTCTAGCTATATGCCCATTGTTTGCCTTGATTAATATTACACCCCCTTGTTGAGTATTTGAATATATGAACCTTGTCGCCCTAGTGAAATTATGATAGTAACCTTTTGAAAATAAGTCCGTAATTTATACACCATGCGTAGTGTTGCATAGATATTCATGGGCGTGAAAACGCCCAAGCATCACTTTTAATCATGAGAAGATTTGGTTGGGCAGTCATGGTGGTAATGACTGGTATATGTTGATACGATTATTTTATGTTCCTAAAACCCTAACTTGCTTAAGTATCTGGGCGGATGGTTCGATGGTGTGTGAGTAGTGCGGTGGAAGCACAATGTGGTTAGTGGAAGAACTGCCCAGATACCGCTAAGGACTGAATCTTGTCATGATCTCCCACGTAAAACAATGCAACCACAAGTCTGTAAAGTACAACTTGGCTAAGTAGTTGTATCGAAACTCCTGGACTCATCTCACTGGTAGTGGAGTGAAGTGGATAAGCAAGGGCAAGGGGAGGCCTAAAGGGACACCAAGGGGAGGGTGAAGTTTTCCAGCTGTTCTAAGCGTTGCGGGAAGGGGAGCCCGGCTGCGTTAGTAACTGTGGAAAACATCCTGTGCATAGATGGGACCCACCGCAATTGGGAGAAGCCCATACGGTGAGATGACAATGGGAACTAGATACTTTGAAAAGTCACTGTGATGGTCTGCTCAACCACATGACTAAGGAATCGTGTGGGACAACGAGTTAATTGTCTCTTGTGGTGAAAGTGTACAAACTCTGCAGAGTCAAAACTATTCGAATAGCCGTGCCCACGGTCATGGGCGGACATGGGGACTTAACCAGGTATAGTTCTATTTCAAAAACTTTGTGGGTGGGAATGGAAAAGTGGAGGGCAGTGCAAGGCCCTGATTTGTGTTGTCTGGGTGTCGCCCGATGATAAGTTAAGCGGCTATATTTGAAGGATTAAGCATATGGTGCGAGATACCATGTAACGGTGGATGGAATCTGAATCGCTATTGTTATTGCATTCTCTTACACATTATGTTTTTGTTCAAACTGCTAAGTCTCAGGAAGTTTTTATGTATTATATTTCAAAAGCAAATAATGGCAATGCTTCTCCTAAAGCTACCAAAAAGAGAAGTTGCTGGCAAATAAAACAGCCCGAGCCTTTCCTTTGATAAGCCTTGCATACTATTTATTTGCATTCTGTGTATTGGCTCGCGGAGCACGGTGGTTAGTGTGCTCACACTCGCTCTCACAACAAATCCAGAGTCAGGAATCAGATCACTGCGCCTCAGCAACACTATTGGTCATGAAGATAAGGAAGATGAGGATCTCAAGGGCTAGGTCGCGAACCTCCAGTTGGCTGCCTGTGGGCATGTCCTGAAGGTCCCACTGTGTTCTTCGTTCTTCCGCTGCTGCAATTTGCTGATTTCGGCCTAATCGGCCTATGTGTAAGTTTACTATTATATTTACGCTTCCGCATGGTATGTATTTGATATTCATTTTCTGTATCTGTGAGCACTATCTACTGATCCAGGGAATAGTGCAGTAATCACAGAGGATTCTGGATAGTAAAATCTGCGGTCTTACAGGCATGGTATCAGAGCATATCGACTACAGGTCGTGACCTAGTTAGCCTGGCCGTTAGTTCCATGACTAGAAATATTTCTTTAAAAACACTATCTCTGAAAATACAAGTTATACTTCTCGTTCTTATCTCTCTTAAATGATTCCCTCTCATCTATATGCTGCCTTAGCCATTTCTACTTCTCGTGCTCTCTTACCCTGAACTCAAAAGGATGAAAATCCAGTACTCCTCTTGTGAACTCTCCTTGAAAACCTATTTTGGGCCAATAGTCATGATGCTTGAATTTAAAGCTTTATTTCAAAAAAAAATGTTTATCCTTGGAGGACTGATTATCAAATTGTTTACGAAATTCATTTCCAAATTCGTTTTGACAAACATGGATCTTCCAAGGAAATCTTCATAAGTTAAACTACTTACCAAAAACTTATTCAAAACCTTACCTTGGTTTCTCAAATAGTGCAAAATAAAGTTATTTCTTGAAAGCTTTCCCCAACAAGGACTTTGTTTTTCAAAAATAGATCCTAAGGGTTAACCTTGGGGTGTTACCTTCGAAAGAGTTATGTTGGTAAAAACCAATTTCCCCTGTTTGGTTTTATCACCCCTAGTTAAAAGAAAAATCTTCATTTTTGCCACAAAGTTTCATTAAAATAATAATATTAATAATGGTAATACTGGAATAAGAAATGATATCAAGCCAATCACCTCGAAATACTTTCCTATTCTTTTTATTGATTTGGGAAGAAAAATTTTGATCCTCATCTCGTACCCTTACTCCAAAAATTTAAGGTTAGGAACGTTGAAGATCGGCATGAAGATAAAGTGGTTTCGTTTTAAACAAACTACGCAGATGAACCCTGTGCCCCCTTATGGGTGCTCCCCCGAATAGGCGTTGTATTGTCGCAAGATTTCACTTTGGCCCTGTGCACTGCCTTCTTGCCCTCGGGTATCCTATTTCGCAGTCACAGGGAAAGCTTGCTTTTAAAAATTCGTGTGGCTCTGTATCACCCCAGCTTCTGGGGTATACTCTCTTAAAATTTTAATGGATTTAGAATATCTTATCTCTACGATGTGACGCTCGTCTCATGCTGTTCCCTCTCACCTTTTTGGGAAAATCCTATCAGGCCCAATGGATAGGATCAAGACCACTGCCACAGTCAGAAGTAAGAAGGGAAGAATAATAATTGATGCTCGCAATAGCCCCAACCATGTGTACCAGCCATCACAGGAATTCACTCTACGAGAAAAGTCAAAGAGAGGCCATCATCATGGAAATAACAGCAACCCTACACTAAGTAAAGGCACTCAGAAGCAGAAAGGCAAGTGTTTCAGATGCGGCGACCAGTGACACTATGTGAAGAATTGCCCCATCAAGAGGAAAGACAAGCGAATAATGGATGCCGTCACCATCAGCCTCAACTCCGACGAAGAAGAACAAGTTGCAAAAGCTTTGTCACTAGACAAGGAAGCTACAATGAATAATATATGCAGTGAGTGTGGCAAAGAAGGACATATCGCACAACACTGCCCTCCACTACGACCAATAGGACAAGGAGCCTGTTTCACTTGCGGGCAAACCGGACATATTTGTTACAATTGCCCAGTCTCCTACTACTTAAACTGCAAGAAACACCATTACCCCGACGACTGCCTCATCAGTCTAGTAGCATGTAAGTGTTGTGGGGAGAAGGGACATGAGAAAAGTCAATGTACAGCTAGCTGCCCCAACTGCGAAGGAGACCACCCGCCAGGAGCATGCCCAACAAGCAAGATCACATGCTTTCTCTGCGAAGGACAAGACCACTGCCCCAAGGACTGCTCCATGAGCCTGTTGCTGACCAAGACAGCTGAGATACAACGGACGAGTCTCCAAGTCGCTATAGGACTTGTGAAGCCCGAAGTTAGAAAAGATAGCTAATGTTAGTAACCACTTATTTAAGGGGGGTAGCAAGAGTAGACAAAATATTGGGAAGCTACTATGATGTATAATTACTTTGGAATATTGAAATGATGTATGATTACCTTGGAGGTGCAACAATTTGTAATAGACCTAATCGGACCAGTACACGGAAACCCGCAAGGTCAAAAATCTTTTGGAAATGAGGAGTATAAGATGTACCTTTAGCTAAAATCATCAACTTGTCAAAACCTAAGAGTAAGAACGAGATCCCAGCGGGAGTGAAAGACCACCATATAGATGTGCCCCTCGTCACCTCTGAATTCCTAAGGCCCTCTACCCCTAGGGCGCAGGCCATTGCTACCCACCTATAAATATGAAACCCTACAACTATATGACCAATAGGTGGTGTAACTACTCCATCCTACGGCGACGTGAAGACAACAACATCAAGAGTAAGTATTTGGAAGTCTACGACCTATCCAGGAGAGCAAGGTTTCTCTCTCCCCGTTTACTTCTCCAAGTTCTAACCCCTGTTGTGCAGATTTTCACCTCTCTGTGAAGCTAAGGGACTACACGTCAAGCAGCACCCAGAGACCCATTGCTAGCCAATATAACCCCATCTCCTTTCTTTCTGTTCCACCAGAATCTCGGGGTCGAGATTCATTTAAGGGGGGTAGATTTGTAACATCCTGAAAATTTTAAGTTTGAAATTACAAAGCTCTTGAATTATTTTGCAATATATTTTATTTGAAATTGGAGTTTATAGTATTTTTTCTGAATTTTTGGTTGAGGTTCCAATAATTGGAAATCTATGAAAAACAAGAACAGCATTAATGAGCCATAAAGAAAATATGGGAAGAAATGAAAACTATAAATTTTGAATTCGAGTCTGAAAAGATGATCCATCATAAAGGAGGTAGAGACTTCAAATAAAACTATAAAATTTCATTTTGAAAATAGTATTAAAGAGGGTAATAAAAAAAATAAAAACAAACAAATACATATATGTAGAGAAAGAGCCTAGAGCAAAACATAAGATTTATACACAAGAATATACACGAAGGGAAAGTGTGTGTATATATATATACACACACATACAAGTGAAAATAAAAAGAGAAATAAAAGGAAAAAGGAAAAGGGAATCAGGTACGCCCACGCCCAACCGCCCAATCCCCGCTCCCTCCCTGCTTATCTTCCTCCTCCGACGCCTCCTCCTCACTCGCGTCTCTCTCGCCGCGCCGCATTCTCGCCCCCGCGAAGACGGCCGCGGCGTCGCCGGACCGCCGGTCGCCGCCGCCATCGGACCGGTGGACAAGGTGTGTCCTGTCCGCGTGTCGCACCGACCGCCGCCGCCTTTTCGCCGCTTGCGCTGCATGACGCTCGACACACGGCTCAAGGAGCCTAGAGCCTCTGCAGCACGCGACGCTCGGCGCCCCTCCCCTGCACGCGGTGGCAGTGCCATCATCGCCGAATCCCCCCTACGCCTGCCAAATCTCGGCCGAAGCGACCGCACAGGGGGAGCGCTTGATGCCGGCCTCACTCGCACGCCTATAAAGGCTGCCGAGCGCGCCAACACACCCCCACTCTCCCAGGATCCTCCCACAGTGTGTAATTGCACTCCTATCGCTTGTAGCTCGGCGCCATCTCCTTCCCGGCTCGGCCGCCGGCAATCCATTGATCCGAGCCACCAAAACTCAATTCATTTCACCCACACCACCCTCAGACGTCACGAAGCCCTTCCGGTCTTCTCCGAGCCTCCTGTGGCCCGTAGCCCACCGTCAAGCTCCATCCCAAGCCGCCGCGCCGCACGTCGCCGGTCTAGCTCCGGTGCCCCTCGGTCTCCGTCGACCCCACCACCAGCACCACCGCAACCCCAGAATCGCATTTTGGCCATCACCTCCGACCCTTCGACCACTCCTCTCCGACAACGCCGCCGCCCTCCCCGGCCCTGAACTTCCTCTACTCGGCTCCCTCCATCGCACGGTATAGAAGGTATACTCATCCTGTATGGGTAAGCAACACTTGAGTGACCCCCTGGCTAGCAGAGCAAATTCTCTTCCCCCGACTCCCGGCCGCAGCTCGAGCCTCGGCTCCAGTCACGGGTCGAGATTTCCCATTTATTTTTGCTCGACAGTGGGCCCCACTGCCAAGAATCGCACGCGCGCGTCTGGCTGACAGTCGGGTCCCGCCTGTCAGAGGCAGTCGGGGGAGAGAGTGGGCCGCTGCCAATGGGCCCCACCCATCAGAATTTTTATAATTCCTATATTTAATTAAACCGAAGGGTTTCAAATGGGCGTAACTTATTTATTTTAACTCCAAATTAAATGAAACAAATTTCTAAATTCAAGACCTGTCCAATGGAACCAAAATCATAATTTTTGAAGCTCATATGAATTTAGAAAATAATTTAGATAAGCACATGAAATTTAAAAAGGATGTGAAAGTAATGTTGTGAAAGTTAAATTTGGATTAGTTGTCATAATGAAGGAATAGGGTGCCTTTAGTATTTATTTTAAAATCTAAATTAATTACAGTCATGTGGATTTGGTTAATTATTCAAACTAAGCAAAGATACCTCTAATTGTAAAATAGAATATATGCAAAATTTATATAGTGTATAAAGGAGCCTAATAAATATTTAATCTTGGATTAGATGTTGCAAGTTAGTAGCTAATATGCCTTTAACCTTTCATATTAGATCTTAGTTCCTAACTTAAGGTATAGTAAGACATTAACTGGAAATATTGTGTAGAATTATGCTCATGGTGGTCTACAAGATAAATGTTGCTCTAAACAATAAACTATGAATCATTGCATGATGGCAAATGATATAAAGCTAATCACTGCAAATTTAAACCCTAAAACACCAATCTTTAGACTTGGATAATTATTAATTCCAAAGCAATAGTAAAGAAATATGACTTGGATAAATATTCAAACTCAATAAAGATTACACTTGATTATAATGTGTGCCCTAACATTTAACCCACCGTCGTTAAACAAAATCTTCATAGTAGGTTTAATTAAGTAACTATATTAATATATGAACCCGAATAACAAGCTCGGCCCAAATAAATAAATTAAGAATTAAAAATAAAGCTAAGCCTAACAATAACAAAGGTGTGGACAAATGATGATAGTGCCAGTGACTAAATCTTAATATTAATTAAATCTTAACATTAGATTTAGTAAATAATAATATTGAGCATAAGTGTATATAACAAGCTAGGACCCGTATAAATAGATCCTAACTCAAATTAAACTAAGCCTAGTGATAACTAAGAATACATAAAATGTCACGCCATAAAATGCTATAGACTCGGACTCTAGGACTAAATTCAGTAAGCTAAAATTTGTATGCATCATGTATGTAGTATATGCCCTGAATGTTAACGCTCGACAAAATAATACCTGGCTAGACTTGCACACCAACTCATAGGTCTAACCTACCACATGGAACCTCCTAAATAAATGTAAAATGATAAAAGAGAGTACTAATAAAAAGATTAAGTCATCATGTTCTACCACCGACTTTGCCTCCAATCACCCATTAACTCGTAATAAGAACTAAATTGAGTTTATTCGGATTTATTTGGATCTTTTGAGTTATTTGCCTTTATTCGTATTCAGTCATTTAGCGCGTAATTAGAAATTGGAGTCCTGAAGAATCGAGGGATCAAGCGTGACCAAGATCGAAGTGAAGATAAAGACCGGAAGCTCCAGAAAAAGCATTGTGTGAGCTCAAGACCGCGGTAAACCGCGCCAGGCGAGTCAATACTTTGATCATGTTGAACCTACGGTTTCTGCAAATTACTTTTGTTTAAATTATCAAATTGCATGCTGTTAATTTTATATACAAATACATGCTTAATTCAAGATTCTAGCTATATGCCCATTGTTTGCCTTGATTAATATTACACCCCCTTGTTGAGTATTTGAATATATGAACCTTGTCGCCCTAGCGAAATTATGGTAGTAACCTTTTGAAAATAAGTCCGTAATTTATACGCCATGCGTAGTGTTGCATAGATATTCATGGGCGTGAAAACGCCCAAACATCACTTTTAATCATGAGAAGATTTGGTTGGGCAGTCATGGTGGTAATGACTGGTATATGTTGATACGATTATTTTATGTTCCTAAAACCCTAACTTGCTTAAGTATCTGGGCGGATGGTTCGATGGTGTGTGAGTGGTGCGGTGGAAGCACAATGTGGTTAGTGGAAGAACCGCCCAGATACCGCTAAGGACTGAATCTTGTCATGATCTCCCACGTAAAATAGTGCAACCACAAGTCTGTAAAGTACAACTTGGCTAAGTAGTTGTATCGAAACTCCTGGACTCATCTCACTGGTAGTGGAGTGAAGTGGATAAGCAAGGGCAAGGGGAGGCCTAAAGGGACACTAAGGGGAGGGTGAAGTTTTCCAGCTGTTCTAAGCGTTGCGGGAAGGGGAGCCCACTGCTAGTAATCGTGTGGAAAACATCCTGTGCATAGATGGGAGCCACCGCAAGAGGGAGAAGCCCATAAGGTGAGATGACAAAGGGAACTAGATACTTTGAAAAGTCACTGTGATGGTCTGCTCAACCACATGACTAAGGAATCGTGTGGGACAACGAGTTGATTGTCTCTTGTGGTGAAAGTGTACAAACTCTGCAGAGTCAAAACTATTCGAATAGCCGTGCCCACGGTCATGGGCGGACATGGGGACTTAACCAGGTATAGTTCTATTTTAAAAACTCTATGGGCGGGAATGGAAAAGTGGAGGGCAGTGCAAGGTCCTGATTTGTGTTGTCCTGGGTGTCGCCCCAGTGATAAGTTAAGCGGCTATAACGCTGAAGGATTAAGCATATGGTGAAGATACCATGTAACGGTGGATGGAATCTGAATCGCTATTGTTATGACATTCTCTTACACATTATATTTTTGTTCAAACTGCTAAGTCTCAGGAAGTTTTTTTATGTATTATATTTCAAAAGCAAATAATGGCAATGCTTCTCCTAAAGCTACCAAAAAGAGAAGTTGCTGGCAAATAAAACAGCCCGAGCCTTTCCTTTGATAAGCCTTGCATACTATTTATTTGCATTCTGTATTGGCTCATGAGCACGGTGGTTAGTGTGCTCACACTCACTCTCACAACAAATCCAGAGTCGAATCGATCACGCGCCTCAAGAACACTATTGGTCATGAAGATAAGGAAGATGAGGATCTCAAGGGCTAGGTCGCGAACCTCCAGTTGGCTGCCTGTGGGCATGTCCTGAAGGTCCCACTGTGTTCTTCGTTCTTCCGCTGCTGCAATTTGCTGATTTCGGCCTAATCGGCCCATGTGTAAGTTTACTATTATATTTACGCTTCCGCATGGTATGTATTTGATATTCATTTTCTGTATCTGTGAGCACTATCTACTGATCCAGGGAATAGTGCAGTAATCACAGAGGATTCTGGATAGTAAAATCTGGGGTCTTACATCTTGGCCCATTACCATTGATAGCCACCGCTCTCCAAGCCACTTGAACATCCAAAGACAATGCAATCCGATTCCAATCATAAGTTCCATGTACTTGACTCACGTTAGACAAATCATGCATCATGCAACACAACACAATCATCCAACAACACCCATACTGTGCACGCACACTCAAACCAACTCCAGTTAACTTATGTCATGCTCTGAACCTACAGGGCGGCCGCGCCGCCACCACAGGCGGTCGGATCGCTTAACACCGTCAAACTCACCCTAGTAATAGGGGACCAGTTTGACCGCAGGCTCAACGCCGATCAGACCGCCATGGTATGGTCGGTCTTACCACTTAAGAGCACCAGAAAACATAATAACAACAACAATAAAGTCTTTTCTCTAAAATAAGTTAGGGTAGACTAGGAATAAAACCTCCTCAAGGTCAAAGAAACAAGAGCCTTGTAATAAAACCTACAAGGCTAAAATGCTAAGCCCTACATTCTGCTATCTGAACTGAGAGCCTAAAAACCGCCCTTAAACCTTCTTCTCATGCCATGGTTTTGGTACATAGATCTGAGAGATCATGTGGAGATGACCCCATGTTTGTGATGAGTAATTGACTCTTGCCTTGGCAAGATTGAGTTCGTTCTGGACGTTTCCTGTGTAGTCGTAGCTCTCTAGCTGTGGTCGAAATCCACCCGAGTCTGTAAGACCACGCTCTATCAGTAGTCGAAAGCCATTTACATCTCGTTGTCCATGGTCGGAACCTGGGAGATGTGGTCTTGTGTGATCGGAAGGCTTTACGACTATGTTGGTCGTGGTCGGAAGCTGTGCGCACTATGTACGACCACTTTGTGGCATTTTCAATCAGTTTGGGCTTGGTCGAAAGTCACCGGAGAGGTTTACGACCACACTGTGCGTGGTTGTAGGTTACCCGAGAGGTTTTCGACCACTCTGTCCGTGGTTGAAGGGCGTTGGCTGTGGTCGGAAGTCTGTACGACCACGCTGTGCGTGGTCGTAGGTTACCCGAGAGGTTTTCGACCACTCTGGTCGTGGTCGGAGGTCGTCATGGAAGTATTCGATCACGTTGAGCGTAGTCGAAGTCTGTTTCAATCGCGTTGCCCGAAGTCTAAGGTCGTAAGTCGAAGCTCAACTGCTGCGGTCGGATGTCGGCGCCGGGCGTGTACCACGCTAGCGAGAAGAAGTCAAGGTCAAGGCTTCGACCGCTGTGGCCGTAGTCGGAAGGGTTTCGACCACGGTGAAACTCGGGGTACGTGGTCTGAACGGGGTTCGACCACGGAGGAAAGCGGTTGGCTGTCTCTGAAAGTCTGGAACGTGGTCGTAGTCTCTTTGAAACCGGTCGTGAGGTCTCTAGGATTGATCGTTTGAGTTGAGAATAGGTCGTATGGCTTTGTACTGCAGTCTTAGATCTCGTGCATTTGATGGTTCATAATTTCGACCGGTCTTAAATGCATTTTAGACTTTGTGGAGTATGGTTTGAGCTCTGTTTGTCTAATGCAGATGGTTGTACACATTGTTTTGTGCGGTGCTATGAATGCTTTGTTGTCTGTGATGCTTGCAGGACTTTGAGACTAGTCGTGGTGAGGTATGGATGGTCGAGACTAGGCACGGGGGTGCTGAGGTCGTGAGCGGCTGGGACATGCCAAAGACGATGAGGTCTGCGAGGTGGTTGCAAGCGTGATCGGCAAGGCAGGAGGAAGCTTCCAGGAAGGCAGCAGAGTGGCATTTTGGAGAAATGCGGAAAGCTGCAAAGGGAAGTTGTGCCTCTGCGAAAGCACATGAGTTGTTGGCGCTAATGGGCAAAGTGCGGGTCTGTTAGGGATGGCAGGCAAAGAACTTTGGTTAGCGGGTAAAGAGAGTGGTAAAACCCGGTGTTTGTTGGGGTTAACGGGTCCTCCCCTTGGTAGCTTGAGGCTATAAATAGAGAGGAAGGGTTCAGGTGATCGGTGAGGTTGTTCCCGAGTCACTCTGAGTTGTTCGTTTCTATTTATGTGAGTTGGCCGGCTGGGCCTTGGAGGCAGCCGCCTCTCCCTCCCATGGGAGTTTGTGTGCGTATGTTCGCTCTAGGGTTAGAGCTTGCCTCCCAGGGAGTGGTCATGAGAGTGAGCTCAGATGGGAGAAGCAAGCAGGGTGTGTGCTTGAGTTCCTGCGTATGTGTTCTTTCCATTATCCAATTGCGTATGGGGACTCCTTTTTGTAATCATTTATCTCTCTGTCTCTATTTGAGTTGTGTTGTCTGTTTATTGTTTGGATGATTTGATTGGGATTTCTCCGTTCGTCCTCTTCTCTGTGTTCTTGGCTATTTCTTGTTCTTAACCTGCTCTTGTTGATTGCTCTGAATCGCAGTGACATGTGGGATTGTGCTCCAAGCTAAGTTGGCTAGCTTTGACCCATGAGCGGCTCTAATCAACAACTTCGGTTCTTAGACCTTGTTTTGCATGCTTTTGATCAAATCACAAAAAGGTCTCAATCTGGTTGATATGTTTTCATTTCAAGATTGGAGTAGCCTCTTGAGACCTTAAGCAATCTGCGTACTAAGTTTCTTGACCAGACGATCTATTAATCGAAAGTTAGTTGAAGTTTGGCTCTTGCGATCGTGCGCCTCATGTCTTCCTCTGTTCAGATTTTGAGTTTGGAGTCTAGCGTGGTCTTGGCAGAGAGTTCTTGTCTTCTTTGTAATTTCTCATCTAGAGGATGTAGTCTTGCAGTATTTGAAGTCCCATGACCAAAAGATCCGTGAATCAAAAGATATTCAGAAATCGGGTCTTACGGTCGTGCGCTGTCGACTTCCTCTGTTTCTCGTTCGACCACGCAGTAATCATTGTTCACTCTGTTGTCGGACGCGACTGTTCTCTCTGTGGTCGATCGGTTTTCTTGGCTTCTAGTGGTTCGTCTGTTCTCGACCGAGTTGTCTGATTGACCACTAGTTGGCTTTCGACTACGGTGTCACAGAATAGACCATCACTGTGTTGATTCGACCACGGCTAAGCTTTTCGACCACTCTGGACTACTCTTGACCAGCAACTGGTTCTTCATGTCTTCTATCCTGTATGGTCGTGTTAAATTGAAGTCGATGAAATTGGTGTCTGGTATGTCAACCAACTTTACGTATATGTTGGTGTTGACCAAGGTCAAGTACCAAACCGCACCTCATCGATTTCAACCACGCTATTGTCGGTCGGACTATTCTGTTTGTTGTTGGCTGTTTCTCTTTGTTTTCAGTCTGGTTTGGTTTTCTCTCTTGGTTCTCAAGTGAGCATTCAGTCTCTGTCTTCATAGCTCTCGAGCTATTAGAGAAGAAGGATTGTGTGAACTCTTAGGGAGCTTTTAAGGCACCATTCACCCCCCCTCTGTTGCCTATTCGGTCCTACAATATCGCTAACTTCTATGCACTTCTATCTAAAACTTTCTTTGGATATATTCCAATCACTCAAGTCTCTTTTAACTGCTTCCTCCCATGTCAGTCTTGGTTGACCTTTACCTCTTCTTACGTTTTCGCTACATATTAAAATTCTACTACGTACTGGTGCCTCAGAAGGTCTCCGTTAGAGATGTCTAAACTATCTCAAGCGATATTAGACAAGCTTCTCTTCAATTGGTGCTAACCCAACTTATCACGTATACCATCATTGCGGATTCGATCCCGCCTTCTGTGACCATAGATCCACTGTAGCATCCTGAAATCTGCTACACTCATCTTTTGTATATGTTGTCTTTTAGTCGCTCAGCATTTCACTCAATATAGCATCGCAGGTCTGAACATCGCCATATAGAATTTACTCTTTAACTTTTGAGGGATTTTTTATCACATAGGACACCCGATGCTTGGCGCCATTTCACCCATTCTGCTCTTATTCTATAGCTCACGTCTTCATCAATCTCTCTGTTCCACTATAGCATCGATCCAAAATGTTGAAAAGTGTCCTTCCAAGGTACTACTTGTTCATCTAGACTAACATCTCCATCACATGCCCTAGCACCGCTAAAATTACACCTCATATACTCAGTTTTTTTAGTCCTACTAAGTCTAAAAACCCTTTGATTCTAAGGTCTTTCTTCACAATTCCATATTCCTATCGATATGTATCTTACTCTCATCAACTAGTACTACATCATCAATGAAAAGCATACACCAAGGGATATCCCTTTATATATCCCATGTGACCTCGTCCATCATTAGGGCAAAAATGTATGGGCTTAACGCTGACCCTTGGTGTAGTCCTATCTTAATAGAGAAGTCATTAGTACCGCTACCACATATTCTGATGTCAGTCACAATATCTTTGTATATATCCTTGATTAGGGTCACATCTTTGTTGGGTCTTTTTTCCTTTGAGGCACCCACCACATGACCTTTCTTGGCACTTATTTGTCACAGGCTTTCTCCAAGTAAATAAACGCCATGTGTAGATCCTTTTTTTTGCTCCTTATGCCTCTCCATCAGTTGTCGTGTCAAGGAAATAGCCTCCGTGGTCAACCTCCCAGGCATAAAACCAAATTGATTTGTCGTCACGCTGTCACTCTTCTTAAACTGTGCTCAGTCACTCGCTCTCAAAGCTTCATTGTGTGGCTTATGAGCTTAAGTCCTCTATAATTAGTACAACTTTGAATGCCTCCTTTATTTTTGAAAATTGGTACTAATGTGCTCCTCTGCCACTCGTTAGGCATCTTGTTCAATTTAAAAATACTACTGAACAAATTAGTTAGCCAAATGATCGCAACTTCCCCAAGGCATTTTCACACCTCGATAGGAATGTTATCAGGCATAGCGTTTTACCCACTTTCATTCTTTTTAAAGTCTCTTTTACTTTCAACTCCTGAATTCTTCGAACAAACTGTCTATCGGTGTTGTCAAAAGTATCATCCAGTTCAATCATACTATCCTCCTTGTCTCGATTGAACAACTCATCGAAGTAATATCTTCACCTATCCTTGATCTCATCGTCTTTCACCAAAATTCTATAAGTGTTGTTTTTTATGCATTTAACATGCTTGAAATCTCTCATATTTCTTTTTTGAAGTTTAGCCATCTTGTAGATATTTTTTTGCCCTCCTTTGTACTTAGCTTCTAATAAATTTCTTCATAGGCCTTGCCCCATGCCTCACTCACCACTTTCTTTGTATTCTTTTTTTGCTATTTTGTACTTCTGTATGTTGTTGTTGCTTCTATCATGGTGCATATACTTGTAACATGTCTTTTTCTCCTCGATAGACTTAGGGTTAAATTCTATCTAGTTTCATATTAGAACTCTAATTTGCGTAACACCTAGTGCAAACACATCAAAAACATGTGTAACATCCAAAAATCTTGAATTCTGGGAAATGTGTAGCCCTTGAATTATTTTGAAATGTATTTTTTCAATATTTGAATTTTCATGGATTTCCTCTAAATTTTTGGTTGAGGTTCCAACAATTGGAGCAAATCAAGAAAAATAAAAATAATAGAAAACCATGAAGGGAATGTGAAAATAATAGAAAATTCTAATTTGAAATCAAATATAAAAAAATGATCCATCAAGAAAAGGGGAAGAGTATAATTTGAATCAAAATTTAAAATTCACTTAGGGCCTAGTAATAATAATAATAATAATAATAATAATAATAATAATAATAATAATAATAATAATAATAATAAAATAAAGGGGTGAACAAATATATATATATATATATATATATATATATATATATATATATATATATATATATATATAAACATATACCATAATAAATAAATATATGTAATAGATATGTATGTATATATACACATGTGAATATATATATACATATAAATAAATAGATTAATAATTAATTTTAAGTCACGGCACGAGAGGCGCAGCAGCCGCCCATCTTCCTCCCCTTCCCCTGCGATAACTTCGGCAAGGCCGAAGCCTTGCCTCGCCCGCTCCGCCGCCGCTCGTCTCCTCGCCGCGCCTCGCGAGCTCCGCCGGTCGTCGCATGACACCACGCCATACCGCTGATGGCAGCCACAGTACCGCCACTGCGTCATAAAAGTAACACGATTGTCTTTAAAAAGCTCTACTTTAATAGAAAAGGCTAGCTAGGATACACATGTGAAGACATAACAAAGCTAGCTAGACATCGAACATAATATGGCAATGAGCAATTAACAACAAAGCATCATATCACGTATGAGTAATAGTCAAAAGGTCACTTCTACATGATCATGTATAACAAAGTTCTGGAATGCAAAGTAATGCAAAAGCAGAAACATGACTCTAAAAGAAATCAATGATACCGCTAGAAAAGATACTATAAGCAGAAGAAACAGAGAGACAGGCTCCAACTGAAACAAAAAAATTGAGAAAATTCAAGAAAGAAAAGTAATCTACCATAGACCAAAAAGGATTCAAAACAGAAAGAAAAACCATAAGAAGGCCACTTGTAAATACAATCTTAACTCTACATGGTTTCTAAAACTAGAAAACCTCAAACTAAGGAGCAAATCTACACCACTAGATATGCCCATTACTAGACTTCAGCGAAAGCAGAAGTAAGCTCAACCTAAACCAAAAAGTGTTAAAGGAAAGAATAACTTAGAAGACCTAAAGAGAAAAGAAAATGACTGCTGAAACACATAAGGCTAGCACATGACTTAAGCTGGTCTGAAAAACACTAGATAAGAAAAGTTGAGAGACCATGTGGAGGTCATCCCGTGTGTATGATGAGTAATTGACATCGTTTTAGGAAAGTCGAGTTTGAGTTGGCTGGTTCGGACCAAGACGTTGCGTGGTGTAACGAGCTCGGTCGGACTTGGTAAAACCTGGTCAAAGTGATTAGGATGCATATTCTGATGATTCAACAGGTTTGGACTCTATTATGCTTACATGTATCGTGCGGTGATATGTGATGGTTTGCTTGTCTGTGTGACTGTAGGACTTCGGAGCTAGGTCGTGGTGAGGCGTGGGAGGACCGGGATTAGGCATAGGAGGTGTTGAGATCCGGACGGTCGGAGACGTCAAAGATGATCGAGACTGCTGAGGTGGTTGCGAGTCGGAAGACGAGGAACCGGAGCTGGAGCTACCGGAGGTGGACACGACAGGCAATGGCGAGGAGGATCGGGACTAGGCTCAGGGAGGAGTCGAGGTTCAGACGGTCAGGGTGCCGGTTGCGGTTGTGCGAGCAGGAAGCTTCCGAGAAGGAGCGTGAGGGGCAGTTCGGGAAAATTGACTCAGGCTCGTGGAAGCGGATTCGGTTGGCGCTAATGGATAAAGCGCAGAGTTGTTGAGAGTTAAATGGATAAAGCAAATGAGGAACCCGTTAGTGGAAGGCTATAAATAGAGAGGTTGTTCTCTAGAGCCACTTGAGGGTTTTTGTGCATTTGCTCTCCATTTGTGTGTGTTCCTTCCAAGAAGCATGAAGAGCTCTTAGTGTTCTTGAGGATTGAGAGGGAGAGGATGGATTAAGAGACTTGTAATCATTCTTTGTTCTAATGTCCATGCGTATGGGGACTTCTATGGTTGATTGAGGGGATGTAAACTCTATCTTGTTTAATCTTTTATATCACTGGTTCTTTGGTTGAAATGATGTGGTGGTCTATCTCTTGTTTGTTATTTGTGTGTTGAGAGTTATTCCTCTTCTCTGCAGGTTTTTTTTTTGTACCTTCCATTTTACTTCTTTTGCTGCTGCATGCTATCAGGAAGAGAGACTTCTCTCGGCATATTGCCTTGGTTCAATGTCCTCCCGAATCTCTCTTCTTTTGATTTTAGCTCCACTTTTTTTCTTGAAGAAAGGATCAGCCAATTGACTCTCTTCTTCATCTTATTTCTGCTCATATTGCGGTCCTGATTGC
This sequence comes from Bonia amplexicaulis, assembly GCA_036346245.1. Lineage (NCBI taxonomy): Eukaryota > Viridiplantae > Streptophyta > Magnoliopsida > Poales > Poaceae > Bonia > Bonia amplexicaulis. The sequence continues at coordinate 14,210,538 of CM070755.1, read as the reverse complement.
TGATTTTATATCAACAAATCAGTACCTTCTTTAATCAATACAAAGAAAGGCAGCAAAGAATGCATTCGGTCAATAGTATGCTTTTACATGCTGCTTTTAGATTGGAGCTGTGAAGTTGTTCGGTCTGCTGTCCTTCTCTTTGTAACCAAGTCTCTTTGTTTCTCTTTGGCTGCAGCATCATGTGTGCTTTTATTTTTTTTTGCTGCAGCATCTAGTGTGCTTTTATTTCTGTTTGGCTGCAGTTCACTCCGTATTTCAGCCTTCTCTTTGCCGAACAATACTTCATCTCATTTCTGAGATTCGGCCAGAGTAGCAAAGCTTTTTCAGGTTGCTGTTTTGGTTTCAGTGCTCCTCTCGGTAGGCAGCAAAAACAGTCATTTCCCTGCCGTGGCAGCCGATTTGCTTTACCGTGGCAGCTGATTCCTTAGTATCCGCTGCCGTGACAATGCTTTGAGCACAATGTCTGGCGTGACGTTGTTTTGCTGCTGTTTTCTCTGCCATAGCAATATTTTATTATTGTTTCTTTTCTGCCGTGACTTTGTTTTGAGCTCAGTTGTCTTAATCTTGTTAACGCTCGCTCTTTTTCAACTTCATAGCTTCCATAGCTATCGGAGTTGAGTTTTTCTCGGATACTTTGGGGGTCGATTTTAAGAGGCACCATTCACCCCCCTCTGTTGCCATTTTCGATCCTACAATTCGTATCAAAGCCGGTTAGCTCTTGTCTATAGATCTTAACCGGTCTATGAGCCATGGCGACAGACAAATACTCGACCAAGCCCCCAATCTTTGATGGGATGGACTATCCCTTCTGGAAGAGTCGGATGGAGACCTACATCCAGGCTCAGGGCTACGCCATCTGGCGAAAAGTCAAGGTTCGGTTTGTTGTTCCTGTAATACCCCGGAAAATGTTTTATTAATTGCTTAGTTAATAGAGAGAGGGACTTAAGTGAAAAGATTTATTAAAAGAGTTTTGGGGGGGTTTTCTGGAAAGTTAAGACAACCTGGGCTTGGGCTTGGCCCAGGTGGGATTTTTCTAGGCCCAAGAGGGGAGGGGAGGCCACCACTTAAAAACCCTGGCAGCCCCCCCACCCCTGCGCCTCCACCCCCGCGCCCCGCTCCCCGCAGCCGCCGCCTCCGCGCCTTCTTGCCGCCGCCGTCTTGCTTGCCGCCGCCTGTGCCGCCGCCGTGCGCCCCTGCCGCCGCCGTCTTCTCCATGCCGTGTCGCCGTCCCCGCTGCGCCGTGGTGCCTTCGTCTTCGCCGCCGCCTTCGCCGCCGCCGTCTTGTTCCCCGGAGCGCCGTCGTCGACGTTCGCCGCTATACCGCGTGGATCCGGAGGAAGGAGAGGAGGAGATCGCGAGCGTGTTGCCGTCGTTCGTCGTCGTGTTCGCCGACGTGTTCGCCCTGTGTCGTCAAGGGTAACTCCGTTGGTCCTCTAGATGAGTTTTAATCAAGTTGGATTTCGTCTGTTTTCTGGACCGCCGTGATAGTTTGGGTTAATCGGCTGTTCTGGGTTAGATCCGTCAGGATTCAGGTCTGGACCTCTTCTAGAAAATTGTAGAGGACTTTATTATCTTTCCAGGGAGTTCTAGAACGCGTTATTCCGAGTTGTGTAGCAAAAGTTATGAATTTTCTAGTGCTGCTATTCTGCAGATCGGAGTAGTTCTAGACAGAGTTTAGTAGATCGGTTTGTGCGACGGAAATAGTTGCGAATCAGAAATTCTTCATGTTAGGAAAGTTTTAGATAATTTTCTTAGCTTTCCATAAAGGTCAATAAGTCCGGATTTCGAGTTTCTGGGCGAAAGTTATGCCTGTTTTAGTGCGCTGTCCAGAGAGTCCAACGTGAATTTGGATGCTTTAAAAAGGGTTTGGATCGGTTAGTAAATGGCCGAATCAGAGAGTCTCCCCAACTAAGTTTTTGTAGATAATTTAATTATCTTTACAGAGAGTCCAAGAACGCTTAATTTGGAGTTACGTACTGAAAGTTATGATTTTTGGAAGTCGGCTGTCTGTGGTTGGGCAGATTTGGCCGAGGGGAGTTGGGGATTTAATTGAGATATATTGTTGGGATAATTGGGGTTGCTGTTATTTTATATCTAGAAACCCGCTACTGTTATGTTAGTAATTATTAATTAAATATTCAGGAGGAGAGCGGATTCCGGGGGTTGTGCCTTCTACGCGTTCTTCATTTTCTCGCGGTTGAGGCAAGTATAACCTTGCTATGATTAATATGTGTGATTGAGTGATTTGGATGATATGAGTGGTGTTTGAGTTATGAATGCTTTACTTATGAATTTGAGTAATGTTCTGAGTTGTTAATGCTATTTATGTTCTGTTTACATTATGGCATTTATGAGATTTGTTGATGCGTAGTATGGTGAATGCATGTTATCTTGTTGATACATTCACATATATGCATCATATTGAGAATTGTTGAAGTCTTGGTCATGTGGTGATCAAGCATCGAGGTCCCCACACTTGCGGAGTATGGGCAATTGGTCCCTGTACCAGAGGGTACAGGCATGGGTGTGCATTGACGGATGCACACTCCGCATTACCGGTAAAATGCGAAAGAGATGAGAAAGATGAGCTTTTGATCATAATGCATAGCATGAAATTCATATGTAATATGTTAACTTGAGAGTTAATGTTCATGCTTGCATTTGATACAGTTATGCTTGCTGAGTCGTTGGACTCACTCTTGTTGTTGTTTGTCTATTTTAGGTACCAATGTGAGAACAGCATACATGGGGACATGAATGGCTAGTTCAGATTCACGTGCACAATTCCTTCATTAAGAAATAAAGACAGTCATGATAATCTTGTTGGCTTTAAAGACTTAGTATCATTGGATAGTACCTTTCCGTTCATTATTTAGAACTTGTGCTATTCATGCTTATTTAAACTGCCATCTGGTTAATAAACAAAGGAGGTTATGCCGAAATTTTTAGGTAACCTATATTAGTTGTTGTTTTATTGTGGATAGTTAGTAGCATTTCGTGCCTATGTTAGGTGGGTGTTACTGATTGGTATCGAGCGGTCAGAGGTCCATGGTAGTGAAAATATTAAATTTGACACACTGTGCATGATAGATGGGATGGGTTTTGCATCGCATCTGTATCATTGTCATTGCTTCGATAATTAATTGTGTGTCATGTGTGACTCTATATTTATTTATGTTATATAGAGATGGCAAGGGTAGAGGCCGTGGTCGTGGTCGTGGCCGCAGAGCGCCGGACGAAGCCAGTGCAGTGCCCTTGATTGAATGAATCACGCCGAGAGGCCATCCGGTGGGATCGAGAGGAAGAGGTTGCTTCACGGTTCAAGGAAACCAGTCTCCACCCCCGCACCTGAGCCGCGCTGCGGTCATTCCTATGGCCTTGCCGACGGTGGGTGTGATGGGTCCGCATCGATGGAATGCGTTGAGGTTGGATACTTCGATGGACTAGGGACGATTGATGTCGCTAGCGGTTGCGCCACATAGAGACATCTAGAGGTGTTGGGGCTACCATCCGAGCAAAGAGCTCGGTTTGTGGCCTTCGGTTGAAGGGCGGATCTCGGTGGGAAGGAGTCCTGTCACTAGATCCGCCGCCTTAGGGCCGCCGACTTGGGAGGTGTTCTCGGAGCGTTCAGGAAGAGGTTCTATCCTGACTCATTTGTGGAGAGGATGGAGGTTTCATTGAATGATTACAAGTAGGGCAAGATGTCAGTGTCAGAGTACGAGGTGGGATTCCACAACATAATCCGCTTGCACCTTTGTGGCTACCAATGAGGTGGAGAAGGCCAAGAAGTTCCGCAGAGGACTTAGGCGGGAGTTTCGACGGTATTGGGAGCTTTGAGCTCCGTGACTTTAGCTCCCTGGTGGAGCAAGCGAGAGGCATGGAGTTAGAGATGCAGCTTGGGGAGGGACTGCATGGGACCGGTGGTCATGCGACTCCTGAGAGTACAGAGAGTAGCCGAGGAAGAGTTTTGGCGGTGGTGGGTCGGCACAAGCCGGTTCACAAGAAGTTCAAGGGTCGCAGAATTCTTTCAAGTCTAAGTTCAACAAGTCCCGACGTCTTCCACTTTTCGTCCTTCACCGGTGTTCGATGGTACGTCCGGTCCCGGTCGGGATGAAATGTTTCAAGTGTGGTGAGGACATCGTGCGGCGAGTGTGTTTGGTGGGAGCTTGTCGCCATTGTGGTCTGGAGGCCACAAGGCAATGGTCTCAGAAGCGTAATCCCGCCAAGATCATCGGTGGGAGCAGTTCAGCGGCTCGATCGGCCAGCAGCTTCTTCCCGGGGGTCAGTGCAGATGCTAGCAATGCCCTACTCGAACTTGGCGCCGACCCGGCCTCACTACCCTTCTCCCGGAGGGATGCCTCCGGTACTTTGGCCGCCTCCTCTGCAGCGTTGTTTCCAGCAGTGGCGCCTTCAGCTCCTCCTGCAGTGGCGGCTCCGCCATATCCGGGTGTTGCGGCGCCCGGCACTCCAGCGTCAGTCTCCTACGCCTTGCCGACGGCTGAGCCGGCAGGTCGTCCCGATGTGGTGACAGGTACGCTTTTGGTGGACTCGGTGGAGGCTTATGTCTGCTTTGATTCCGAGCTACTTTCTCTTTGCTTCCATAGAGTTTGCTAGTCGGGCCAGTTGAGTTTGCGATCTATAGCTCACTGCTTTTGGTTCATTCACGGTGGAATTCTTTCTAGTTCAACAGTCTGTCCGGGTTGTACGATTACCATAGATGGAGAACATTTTGTTGCTAATCTGATGGTTATGAGGATGGAGCCGTTTGATGTTATTTTGGGAATGGATTGGTTGCATAGTTACCGTGCTGTCATATCTTGTTTTTGGAAGACAGTAACTTTGCAATCGCCGTCAGGCCAAGAGTTAGTGTTTCAGGGTAGTGCACCCTCCTGTACACCCAGTGTGTTGGCTAGTCTTTTTCCTGGTAGTAGAGCAGTAAAGAGTGGATTTCTTTTATCCCTTGTGGAAAAGCCAAATTCCTCTTTGATTGCAGAGCGATTCGGTGGTCCGGAATTCGTGGACGTTTTTCAGCAGAGTTGCTGGGATGCCACCTCGCGTCCGGTGGAGTTCAAAATTGACTTGGTGCCGGGAGCACGACCGGTTCTATAACTCCGCACCGTTTGGCTCGACTGTCCAAGAAGAGTTAAAGAAGCAATTGGATGATCCAAGGCAAAGGATCTTATCCGTCCGAGTGTGTCTCCGTGGGGAGCACCAAGTGTTATTTGTCAAGAAGAAAGATGGGAGTTGGCGCATGTGTATTGATTACCGTGCTCTCAATCGCTTAACCATCAAGAATAAGTATCCTTTACCCGTATCGAGGATTTGTTTGATCGGTTGAGGGAGCTAAGGTATTTTCAAAGATTGATCTCGATCGGGTACAATCAAATTCTCGTCCGAGAGGAGGACATTGAGAAAACGGCGTTCTCCACGAGGTATGGGCATTTTGAATTTAAAGTTATGTCTTTTGGACTAACAAATGCCCCCGCCGCTTTCATGGAGACAATGAACAGGATGTTACATGAATATTTGGACGACTTTGTGGTCGTATTCATTGATGATATCTTGATTTATTCCAAGAGCGAAGCGCATCATGAGCAAGATCTCGAGACAAGTGTTGGCAACACTAAGAGAGCATAAGTTTTATGCGAAGCTCAAGAAGTGTGAGTTCGGGTGACCCGGTGGGGTTCTTGGGTCACATCATCACGATAAGGGAGTCTCCGTTGATCCAAGTAAAGTTTCTTGATGGTGGATTGGGAGAGGTCGACCAATGTCAAGGAGGTGAGGAGCTTCCTCGATTGGCGTGTTATTATCGGCGCTTTGTGCAAGATTTCTCCATCATCGCCAAGCCCTTGTCAAGCTTACTCGAAGGACATGAGGTTTCGTGGGACGATGATTGTGAGCGCAGCTGGATTTTGAAGGAAAAGTCGGTGACCGCCTGCTCTCACCGTTCGAGCCGTGGAAGCGATTCACGCTTTTCTCGATGCATCAAGAGTTGGGTTGTGTGCTTATGCAAGATGGTAAGGTTTTGGCTTACGATCGAGGGTGAAAAGCATGAAGCAATTACCCTACCCATGATTTAGAGTCGGTGCGATTATGTTTGCATTGAAGCTTTGAGGCACTATCATGCGGTGAGACTTGTGACGTGTTTACCGATCACAAGAGTCTCAAGTACATCTTTACCCGTAGGATCTGAATTTGAGGCAGCAGATGGTTAGAGTTGATCAAGGATTATGATCTAACCATTCAAGATCATCCGGTAAGGCCAATGTGGTGGCCGATGCTCGAGTCGCAAGGCGACCTGCTACCCCGGATTGTTTGATTGCTGATTTTGATCGTATGGTGATATCTTTCGCTATGAGGGTACGGCCCGAGTGGAGACCCGTTGATCTTAGAGTCACTATACCGAGCGAAAGCGGGAGGCACTGTGATCGATCGTTGTTTGAGAGGGTTATGAAACGGTTGGAGATGGGAAAAGAAGGGATTTCAGCTTGGATATGTCGGTGCATTGCGCTTTAAAGGCGTTTATGCGTCGCAAAAGCGGGGTTAAGGATGACATTTTGAGAGAAGCTCATCGCACTCGTATCTGATTCATCCGGAGAGACTAAGATGTATCGTGATTTGAAGCGAAATTTCGGTGGAAAAGGATGAAGGTGGATATAGCAAATTATGTGGCCTCGTGTGGTATTTGTCGCAAGTGAAAGTGAACATAAGAGGCCACCAGATATTGCGACCATTGGAGGTTCCTCAATGGCCGTGGGATGATATTTCTATGGATTTTGTGGTCGCGTTGCCTCGGTCGCCGAGAGGCAAGGACACAATTTGGGTTGTTGTGGATCGGTTCAAGAAGTCCGCGACTTCATTCCTATCCGCACAACCAACTCAATGAGTGATCTCGCTCCTATTTATGTTCGGAAATTGTGAGGCTGCATGGTGTGCCTAAGACCATAATTTCCGACAGAGATGCCAAGTTTGTTTCAAGTTTTGGGAGAGTTTGCGAGTGCTTTGGGCACTCACTGCTTGAGCACGGCTTTCCACCCCAGATCGATGGACGGTCAGAGCGGACTATCCAAACTTTGGAGGACATGTTGAGATCTTGTGTCTTTGTCTTGGAAGGGTAGTTGGGAGGATCAATTACCTCGCGAGTTTGCCTATAACAACAGATTATCACTCTAGTATCAAAGCAGCTCCATTTGAAGTGTTGTATGGTCAGAGTGTAGGTCGCCTTTGCCGGGAAGCGGTGGGCGAAAGCGATCTTAGGACCGGATTGGGTCGAAGACCGTTGAGAGAGTGGCTTTGGTAAGGCAATTTGTTGGCGCCCTGAGTAGATGTAAGAGTTATCTTGATGTGAGAAGGAGGGACTTGGAGTTTGCGGTGGGAGACCAGGTGCTCTTGAGAGTATCTCCTACCAAGGGTGTGGTGAGGTTCGGTACCAAAGGGAAGCTTAGCCCTAGGTGTAAGATCGAGGTGGCCGACTAGAGGGGGGTGAATAGGCGGTCTAAAAAAAATTCTCTACAAATTAATACTAACAATTTAAGACCTTTTCTATTTGCCTAAACCAAGTATAAAATGCGGAAGCTTAAATCAAATGGTTTAGCTCAAATAACGCCTACAACAAGTAAATTCGCCTAAGTGCACTAATAATTCTAGCCTAGGTCAAGGTTTGCAATCCTATGAATACAAGCAATCAATTTAATTCTATGAATGTAAATTGCTTGAATGTAAATAAGGAACAAGAAAACAAACCACAATTTGACACGGTCTCTTTTACCGTGGTGTTCGGAGAGTTGCCGCCTCCCTAATCCACGTTGAGGTTAGCCGGACGAATCGGACCGGCTCCACGATTAAGCCAAACACCTCAATCCACTAGTGGTAGCTCTTTCCCGCTCCGGTAGGTGAGCTCCAACCTTCACAACCGCGGGTCTTCTCACAAGCTTCTTGAGAAGATCACCGCGACGACGCCCCAACGCCGTCTAGGAGTCGGCAAACTCCAAGAGTAATAAGCCAAGCCCCTCGCTTGACTCTCACCACGTGCAACGGATGCACAAGCTCAACTCGGACACGAAGTCCACACCTAGAGGCAACACATGCACTCTAGTCCTCTTCTCCCTTCTCACAAAGTGCAACACATGCACAATAGAGTGGAGAACCTCAAACTAGCTCAAGGGTCAACAAATGAATGCACCAGCTACATCTCCAACCAGCCTCAAGGGGGTATAAATACCCCACATCAAAAACTAGCCGTTGGAGCAAAGTCCTGAAAAATTCAGGACGAGCGGAACCACCGCCAACCAACGGCGGTAGTACCGCCCACTGACGCTACAGAACGGCTATGTCGAGCTTCGAACTAGCCGTTACGATCGGTAGCGGTAGTACCGCCGTTCAATTTTCCGGTAGTACCGCTCGCCGGTAGTACCGCAAAGTCGGCGCGGTACTTCCGCTCGAGTCGAGCCCAAACTTGGCGCTCGGAAAAAGAGTCCGCCGAGGGTCGGAGCTTCGGGAGCCGGTAGTACCGCCGCAACACATGCCGGTACTTCACACCGGTAGTACCGCCCACAAAGCGGTACTTCGATTCTTACGGCGAAAGTGCAGATATCTCAACAGATTTTGCAAAACACATTCGCAAACTACGATATCATGCACACAAGGATCACACATGATTTCCAACAAGTTGCAAAACACATTTGCACACTTTTGAAATCATGACGCAAAGATTAAATATGAGCTACAACCATTTGCAAAACAAATTTGCAAATCTAAGCCTCATATTACAAAGAGTAGAAAACATGGACTTCAAGCACTTGCAAAACACATTCGCAATGCATAGTCCTATGTTACAATGAGGTTCAACACATGAGCTTCAACTATTTGCAAAACACATTCGCAAATACAAGTCTCATGTCAATTTGAGCTAGCGAGGTGAGGATGAGCCATCAACACATGATGAGACTCAAACTATTGACATGACCCTCTTAATAGTACGGCAACCTATACTAGCAATCCGGTCTTCCAACCAAACACCAAGACCGGTAAAGACTAGGAACACATCCTTAGCCCTAGCTAGTCATACCTTTGCCTCGGTCAACAACTTGATATGCATTAACACATAATGCATCTTTCACATCAACTTCATCAACACATGATGGTCTTTGCTTGATCAACACATGATCACCTTGATGGCCTTCAACACATGAAGTCTTCATCTTTTTGATAGCATTCAACTTATGAATCTTTCTTCTATTCGCATCTTGACTTGATAATCTTCAACACATGAAGTCATCCCAAGTCATCCTCATTTGTGGAACCTAACCTATTCATCCAACTCATGGAAACCGTTAGTCCACAAAACCATTGTCATTAATTACCAAACTTCACCATTAACACATAGTGGAGGACAAGATTCAACAATCTTCCTTTTGGTAATTCGTGACAATCTCAACAAATTATGAGATGTAAAGTTGATTTGCAGTATACAACTTGTACACAACAATTTGTATATTCTAAGATAAGCACAAAGCTTAATTATCCGGTTGTCATTTGACTATTCAACAATTAACATATAATGGAGAAGTTGGTTGACAACTCGATTACACATGAGTATATATGAACTACACAAGTTACATATACCCAACAATGTATTTCAAAGTAAAGATCCCAAATGTGCATATTGAAGGAAGCATGGATCATTACTTGTGAAATTCCAAAATATACACAGAGCTCCCCCTAAATGTGTGCATACAAAAGTGTATATTGAATACATATGCACATATTCATTTTGAACAATTTTAGGAGTTCAATCTATATTTTGGATCTAAGGAATGCACTAATATATGAGAGAATGATTTCGAATGCATACCTCTTTGATTTCACCTTACCATCCAAATGAGACTAAACAAAAATATACTTGAACAACAATATTAGTCTCATATATGCATTTATCAATATCATTAAAACAACATAATGGTATATGATATTATCATTAAAATCACATTATGATATTTGTCATTAACACCAAAACCAACTTAACTGGAGCTTGATCTTTCAATCTCCCCCTTTTTGGTGATTGATGACAAATCCATTTATGATAATAGCATATAGGTGAAAATGACTAAATGATAGGCAATTAAGTGCATAAGAGAAGGTGAAAGCAATATTCAACATATAGAATTAAAAATTTTAATTTCTACTCAAGAAATATTGTCACATTTCTCCCACATGGCATTTTCATTTCTATTGTTCTATTAATCAAGGCTATTAATCTCCCGACATTATCACAAAGTTCTCAAAGATTTCTACTCAAGAAATGAAAGCTATTATCACAAATTTCTCCCCCATTTGGCATTAAGCACCAAAAAGAGTCATTGAGCACTAAATAGCATTGATTATTGTAAAGGCAAGGAAGAATACAAATTAAGCCATGAAAGAAGATATTATGATGAGTTTATCAAGAGTCCATGATATGCTCTTAAGAAGTGAGGAGCTTGATACCAATTTAATTTAATATGATATGGTCATAAAGAATTATGAAACTAAATGCAAATGACCACTAGATACCACTTAAAATAACTAAAGATATTTGAAACACATTCAAATAATCTTACTCATTTAAGCTCCTTGAAGGCTTGATGCCACTTGATATAATAGTACTTAAGATAATACCACTTGTATATATGACATGTAGCATTTGAATCATTTTCTGATTTTGCATTCCAAGTGGTCTTCAAAAGCTTCCTGAAAAACTGACTTAACAATATCCAATGCATCTGAGAAAAATTGTCAGTATAGATTAATATCCGAGGATTAAAAGTCATAATTGCATCTACCTCAGATTATGAGCACATTTAAAGATACAAAAATCATAAATCAGCTCAAAACATAAGTTTTCAGAAATCTAAAAGTCTGAAATTCAGACTTTTGCATCTCACATTAGCTTCTAGAGAGAGATGAAAAATTGATTAAATTATCTTTATAAATTCTGAGAAAATTTTACAATGAAGACCAACTATAGAGGATCAATTTTCCTTATTGTGGCTTCCTTTAAATCTGAACTCATTTTAAGATATAAAAATCACAAATCGGCTCAGAATCATGAACATTCTGAATTTTCAGCAAAAAGCCAAAGAGAGAAAAAGTCACAATTTTTTCAAATCAACTTGAAACATTTTCAAACTTTGCAGATATGAACTTGATGCTATGTGAGACCTTTTCCAACAAGAATTTTTAAAAAATACTTCTCCAATCAAAAGATATGCCAAAATGCGCTTTGAGAGCAAGAGAAGGAACTGATTTTGCATAAAAGCTAAAAATCCAAACCAATTAGATTTCCATGGAGTATTTTGCTTTCTTAGCTTCATATGAGTTATAAATACTAATTTAAGCCAAGATACACAAAGAAATCTTGCTCAAATAGCTAAACTCATTTTATGCAAGAATGGGTCATTTTGGGTCAATTGAAGTTTTTGGATGAGATTCAAATGAATATAACTTTTCAATGATTGGTCTTTTGCAAAAGCTTTGAACTAGAGAAATGTTTGAAATGACCAACCCTTTGAGTTTTGTATTGATCATTTTTTCAAATACTCAATAGATTATAATTTAGAGAAATATGTCGTTTAATCCGAAAACAAGATCATATAAGATTCTTTTGGGGCCAAATCTTCCTTTTGATTTCTAAAATAGAAATTTTTACTCAAAAGGCTTAGAAATCATTTGAAATATATAGTTGAGTACTTTTATTTAGTTTTTCACAATATTTAGCCTTTTAAAACAAGATTTTTGATTTTTGACCAAAGAGGCTCTTTTGAAAAGGAAATCTTGCATATTATTTGATTATGACTCCATGAATTGCAAAAGAGAATGAAACACATTCATCCCCAAGAACCATAAATCATTTTTGGGCAAATAAGTAAAATATTTTTTCCAATAATACTATTTTACCCTTTTTGCTTTAGTAAGCACAAAAGTATTATATATGTTTTTCGTAAAGAAAAATTCTCTCTTACACAAAGGTCTCTTCTTGGCAATTCTTTCTTCTCCTTTGACACACAAAGGATTCTCCTCTTCTTTATTTTTCTCCTCTTTTCCTATCTCTTCCTCCTTTTGATTTATCCCTTTTCTTCTAATCACTTGTGAGAATAGACCACTTGTAAACATGGGTGATATCAAGTATAGTTAATTCCAATTGTAGAAAACATGATACCACTCGTACTATTTTGAGAGCATACACGTCACCAAATGTACTTGATTTAATAAAGAGATACCACTTGTACAAAAGATGTTTCTTGAAATAGCACTTGGAGGAGTATGATATCATTAGAAGATACACCACTTGTCAAGGTGGATACCACTTGAAAGAAAATGATATCATAGGTGAAAACCACTTGTATCTCACAAGGATTGTCTCGGCAAGAGGAAAAATGATATCACTTTGAAAGATGCCACTTTGAAAGAAAAAAGGATACCACTTATTTTCCAAAGGAAAGAGATACCAAGTCAAAAGAATAGATACCACTTGAAAATAATATCACTTGGAAATCAATGATATCATATATGTGAAGAGCTTGGTAAAGAAATGTTTGCTTGCCAAGATGAAAAGGATATCAATCCAAAAGACATCATTTGGAAGAAATAAGCATACCACTTAATTTTCACAATTAAGGGATACTACTTGAAGGATATGGATGATGTCATTTGTAAATATAGGAGTGAAGCACTTGTCGCGCCAAGATGACTAAAAGTCTACCACTCTTTAAGAGGATGCCATTTCAAAGAAATAGCAAAATGGCATATGGAATCAATAAATACTTGAGGGTAGCTAGCTGTGATTAACAATGATCAACTTGACCAAGAGGAGCAAAGGAAATGACTGAGGAAATTTGGAAATCAAATTTTGAATCAAATCAGCCATCTTCCAGAAATATCGGAAGTACCGCATTCACTGCCGGTTGTTCCGAAAACCGGAAGTACCGCAGATCGACCGGTAGTTCGAAAATTCGGAACATGCCGAGAGTTGGATTTTCAGATGAGAGGATTGATATATTGTTGTATATTGCTCCAAAGTTTTCACACAAAATAAAAGCTACTTGTGGAGCATTTCCAACTATAAGCTAAGATTAAAAACTTTTTCAATTTAGTTTTTACAAATTAGGCTTTCAATTTTTCAAAACAAACTCATTTTCAATAATTTTCACAAGAAAGCAAAAATGAGCATTTGGGGGTATTTTTAAACATTCAATTTTATGTATGAGTTGTAAATACCCTTGTGAGCTAATATATGTCAATAGATTAAGCTCAAATGGCAAAACTCACTTAAGTGCTAGATAGTGACCACATCGGTCAACTCAATATTTTGGATGAGTTTCAAAACCAAATAATTTTTGTTTAGTTGGCTTTTGAAAACTTTTGAATACCAATAATGTTTGAAATAGCCAACTCTAGGTTTTTGGTATTGAACACATTTTCAAATTCCTTTTAGAATTGATTTTAGCAAATTTTTGAGTTTAAGGCCAAAACAAGATACTCAATAGATAGTTTTGGGTTGGAAACTCAATTTTACTTGAAATAAGTTTTGTAAATCAAAACCTTTGTAAAACCTTTGAAATGCATTTGTATACATGTTTCAACTAGTTTTGCAAAGATATATTAATAATTTTGAAATTTTTGACTTTTGGCTAAATGGCTCAAATTTGAAAAACAATTACTAGCACTTAATTAATATGGGCACACTTAGGGATGTGATATACATGAGTATGATCTAGCACTCCCCCTTAATGTGCCACTTACATCTTGCTCATAATTACAATAATAAAGTTTAAGCACAAGAGCAAGAGAAACCCCTTTTAAATGATTTTCATGAAATGCAACCTACACAAGGCTAGGGGCTATAATACAACAAATGTAGATACGTGTTACCGAGATGGCATTGGTTGATGATGTGGCAAGATTATCCTCAAACTTGGCTTCCATTTTGCATATGGTGAAATTCACCTCTTTATCAATTAACCAAGTCTCCAATGCCTCTCCAAGTACCTATTAAGCTTTTAAGCACATTTTGGTACCCAAAACTTGCTTGGGTCCATGAATGTTAGTCACAAGAGATTTGGGCACCCAAATGGCCCTAACATTTAATTTTTGTAAACTAACATTTCTAGCAAACACATTGCTATTTTTATCTTTCCTAAGCAAATATTGTTCATTGAATAGAGAAGGCTTAGGAATGATACCTTTGGGACAATCTTTACTAAGATGTCCCTTTTCCCGGCAATTGTAGCAAGTTTGGCAATTGTTCCCCCTTCTTATCTTCTTGCCTCGCTTATTGCCGGTTTGCCTCTTTGATGGATGTATCTTGTTTTCCACCATATTGGGGCACTTAGAGGCGAAATGTCCCAACTTGTTACATCCAAAGCATTTGACCTTTTTGGCTTGTTCTTCAAGTTGCTTTGGGATGTTGTTCACCTTTTTGTTGGAGGTGTAACCAATACCTCTCTTGTCACTTGACTTTCTTTGACTTCCTAATATTGCGTCAAGAGAGGCCTTGCCTTTGTAGCTTTTCTCCAAGTCATTTTTCAAACTTATGACTTGGGCCTTGAGCTCATTGTTTTCCTCTACAATGTTAGTATTGCAATGCATAGAGGAAATAGAAGCATCTATACTTGAGCAACAAAGTATATCTAGCAAATCATCACATGATGTTGATGCGCTAATTTTGGATGAATTGCTAGAGCTAGGAACTACACATGGCATGTCATCAATTAAATCACATGTAATTCCTACATCTACACTAGATTTAGAATAATCCTTGAGAAGGAGAATTTCATGTTCCTCTTTAACTTGTCATAATCATTTTGGAGGGAAACATGTTCATTCTTTAAAATCTTATATTTAGCCTTTTCTTTCCCAAGAAATTCATTTAATTCTTCTAGCATGTCCATCAACTCATCATACGAAGGTTCATCATTTTCATCATTGAAATTTACCTTCTTATTACCTTTTGCCATGAGGCATCGAGTTGATGTGGAGGGAATGGTGGATTCATCATCGTCGGAGCTAGAAGTTGAGCATTCTTCTCCGACATCCACTCTTGTATGCAATCTTCATCGGAGCTAGAAGTTGATGTGGATATTTCATATTTGTCTTGAATTTTTATCCACATATCATGAGAGCTATTGAGATTGCATATCGTATTGAACACCTCTACACTCAAAGCACTAAATAAAGCGTTAGTTGCTTGAGCGTCGAGATGTGAGCATTTCTCATCCTCAATTGTTGGAGCATGAAAATCTTTTGGAGGAGAAAAGCCAACATCTACAATCCGCCATATATTTAGGCTCATGGCCTTAAAATAATAAATCATGCGGATTTTCCAATTATCATAATTTTGGCCATTAAAGTGAGGTGGTTCATCTAGGTGCACAAACCCACTAGTCGCCATCCTTTACTCTCTAGACGGTTAAGTCTAATATATGAGAGACCAAGCTCTGATACCACTTGTAAGATCGAGGTGGCCGACTAGAGGGGGGTGAATAGGCGGTCTAAAAAAAATTCTCTACAAATTAATACTAACAATTTAAGACCTTTTCTATTTGCCTAAACCAAGTATAAAATGCGGAAGCTTAAATCAAATGGTTTAGCTCAAATAACGCCTACAACAAGTAAATTCGCCTAAGTGCACTAATAATTCTAGCCTAGGTCAAGGTTTGCAATCCTATGAATACAAGCAATCAATTTAATTCTATGAATGTAAATTGCTTGAATGTAAATAAGGAACAAGAAAACAAACCACAATTTGACACGGTCTCTTTTTACCGTGGTGTTCGGAGAGTTGCCGCTCTCCCCTAATCCACGTTGAGGTTAGCCGGACGAATCGGACCGGCTCCACAATTGCCGAAACACCTCAATCCACTAGTGGTAGCTCTTTCCCGCTCCGGGTAGGTGAGCTCCAACCTTCACAACTTCGCCGGGTCTTCTCACAAGCTTCTTGAGAAGATCATCGCGCCGACGACGCCCAACGCCGTCTAGGAGTCGGCAAACCCAAGAGTAATAAGCCAAGCCCTCGCTTGACTCTCACCACGTGCAACGGATGCACAAGCTCAACTCGGACACGAAGTCCACACCTAGAGGCAACACATGCACTCTAGTCCTCTTCTCCCTTCTCACAAAGTGCAACACATGCACAATAGAGTGGAGAACCTCAAACTAGCTCAAGGGTCAACAAATGAATGCACCAGCTACATCTCCAACCAGCCTCAAGGGGGTATAAATACCCCACATCAAAACTAGCCGTTGGAGCAAAGTCCGAAAAATTCGGAGACGAGCGGAACTACCGCCGCCAACGGCGGTAGTACCGCTCCACTGACGCTACTGTAACGGCTATGTCGAGCTTCGAACTAGCCGTTACACGATCGGCGCGTAGTACCGCCGTTCAATTTTCCCAGTAGTACCGCTCACGGTAGTACCGCAAAAAGTCGTGCAGTACTTCCGCCGAGTCGAGCCCAAACTTGGCGCTCGGAAAAAGAGTCCGCCGAGGGTCGGAGCTTCGGGAGCCGGTAGTACCGCGCAACACATGCCGTACTTCGCTCACCGTAGTACCGCCCACAAAGCCGGTACTTCCGATTCTTCTGAGCAGTGCAGATATCTCAACAGATTTTGCAAAACACATTCGCAAACTACGATATCATGCACACAAGGATCACACATGATTTCCAACAAGTTGCAAAACACATTTGCACACTTTTGAAATCATGACGAAAGATTAAATATGAGCTACAACCATTTGCAAAACAAATTTGCAAATCTAAGCCTCATATTACAAAGAGTAGAAAACATGGACTTCAAGCACTTGCAAAACACATTCGCAATGCATAGTCCTATGTTACAATGAGGTTCAACACATGAGCTTCAACTATTTGCAAAACACATTCGCAAATACAAGTCTCATGTCAATTTGAGCTAGCGAGGTGAGGATGAGCCATCAACACATGATGAGACTCAAACTATTGACATGACCCCTCTTAATAGTACGGCAACCTATACTAGCAATCCGGTCTTCCAACCAAACACCAAGACCGGTAAAAGACTAGGAACACATCCTTAGCCCTAGCTAGTCATACCTTTGCCTCGGGTCAACAACTTGATATGCATTAACACATAATGCATCTTTCACATCAACTTCATCAACACATGATGGTCTTTGCTTGATCAACACATGATCACCTTGATGGCCTTCAACACATGAAGTCTTCATCTTTTTGATAGCATTCAACTTATGAATCTTTCTTCTATTCGCATCTTGACTTGATAATCTTCAACACATGAAGTCATCCCAAGTCATCCTCATTTGTGGAACCTAACCTATTCATCCAACTCATGGAAACCGTTAGTCCACAAAACCATTGTCATTAATTACCAAACTTCACCATTAACACATAGTGGAGGGACAAGATTCAACAATCTTCCCTTTTTGGTAATTCGTGACAATCTCAACAAATTATGAGATGTAAAGTTGATTTGCGAGTATACAACTTGTACACAACAATTTGTATATTCTAAGATAAGCACAAAGCTTAATTATCCGGTTGTCATTTGACTATTCAACAATTAACATATAATGGAGAAGTTGGTTGACAACTCGATTACACATGAGTATATATGAACTACACAAGTTACATATACCCAACAATGTATTTCAAAGTAAAGATCCCAAATGTGCATATTGAAGGAAGCATGGATCATTACTTGTGAAATTCAAAATATACAGAGCTCCCCTAAATGTGTGCATACAAAAGTGTATATTGAATACATATGCACATATTCATTTTGAACAATTTTAGGAGTTCAATCTATATTTTGGATCTAAGGAATGCACTAATATATGAGAGAATGATTTCGAATGCATACCTCTTTGATTTCACCTTACCATCCAAATGAGACTAAACAAAAATATACTTGAACAACAATATTAGTCTCATATATGCATTTATCAATATCATTAAAACAACATAATGGTATATGATATTATCATTAAAATCACATTATGATATTTGTCATTAACACCAAAACCAACTTAACTGGAGCTTGATCTTTCAATCTCCCCCTTTTTGGTGATTGATGACAAATCCATTTATGATAATAGCATATAGGTGAAAATGACTAAATGATAGGCAATTAAGTGCATAAGAGAAGGTGAAAGCAATATTCAACATATAGAATTAAAAATTTTAATTTCTACTCAAGAAATATTGTCACATTTCTCCCACATGGCATTTTCATTTCTATTGTTCTATTAATCAAGGCTATTAATCTCCCGACATTATCACAAAGTTCTCAAAGATTTCTACTCAAGAAATGAAAGCTATTATCACAAATTTCTCCCCCATTTGGCATTAAGCACCAAAAAGAGTCATTGAGCACTAAATAGCATTGATTATTGTAAAGGCAAGGGAAGAATACAAATTAAGCCATGAAAGAAGATATTATGATGAGTTTATCAAGAGTCCATGATATGCTCTTAAGAAGTGAGGAGCTTGATACCAATTTAATTTAATATGATATGGTCATAAAGAATTATGAAACTAAATGCAAATGACCACTAGATACCACTTAAAATAACTAAAGATATTTGAAACACATTCAAATAATCTTACTCATTTAAGCTCCTTGAAGGCTTGATGCCACTTGATATAATAGTACTTAAGATAATACCACTTGTATATATGACATGTAGCATTTGAATCATTTTCTGATTTTGCATTCCAAGTGGTCTTCAAAAGCTTCCTGAAAAACTGACTTAACAATATCCAATGCATCTGAGAAAAATTGTCAGTATAGATTAATATCCGAGGATTAAAAGTCATAATTGCATCTACCTCAGATTATGAGCACATTTAAAGATACAAAAATCATAAATCAGCTCAAAACATAAGTTTTCAGAAATCTAAAAGTCTGAAATTCAGACTTTGCATCTCACATTAGCTTCTAGAGAGATGAAAATTGATTAAATTATCTTTATAAATTCTGAGAAAATTTTACAATGAAGACCAACTATAGAGGATCAATTTTCCTTATTGTGGCTTCCTTTAAATCTGAACTCATTTTAAGATATAAAAATCACAAATCGGCTCAGAATCATGAACATTCTGAATTTTCAGCAAAAGCCAAAGAGAAAAAGTCACAATTTTTCAAATCAACTTGAAACATTTTCAAACTTTGCAGATATGAACTTGATGCTATGTGAGACCTTTTCCAACAAGAATTTTTGAAAAATACTTCTCCAATCAAAAGATATGCCAAAATGCGCTTTGAGAGCAAGAGAAGGAACTGATTTTGCATAAAAGCTAAAAATCCAAACCAATTAGATTTCCATGGAGTATTTTGCTTTCTTAGCTTCATATGAGTTATAAATACTAATTTAAGCCAAGATACACAAAGAAATCTTGCTCAAATAGCTAAACTCATTTTATGCAAGAATGGGTCATTTTGGGTCAATTGTAGTTTTTGGATGAGATTCAAATGAATATAACTTTTCAATGATTGGTCTTTTGCAAAAGCTTTGAACTAGAGAAATGTTTGAAATGACAAACCCTTTGAGTTTTGTATTGACCATTTTTTCAAATACTCAATAGATTATAATTTAGAGAATTATGTCGTTTAATTCGAAAACAAGATCATATAAGATTCTTTTGGGGCCAAATCTTCCTTTTGATTTCTAAAATAGAAATTTTTACTCAAAAGGCTTAGAAATCATTTGAAATATATAGTTGAGTACTTTTATTTAGTTTTCACAATATTTAGCCTTTTAAAACAAGATTTTGATTTTGACCAAAGAGGCTCTTTTGAAAAGGAAATCTTGCATATTATTTGATTATGACTCCATGAATTGCAAAGAGAATGAAACACATTCATCCCCAAGAACCATAAATCATTTTGGGCAAATAAGTAAAATATTTTTCCAATAATACTATTTTACCCTTTTGCTTTAGTAAGCACAAAAGTATTATATATGTTTTTCATAAAGAAAATTCCCTCTTACACAAAGGTCTCTTCTTGGCAATTCTTTCTTCTCCTTTGACACACAAAGGATTCTCCTCTTCTTTATTTTCTCCTCTTTCCTATCTCTTCCTCCTTTTGATTTATCCTTTCTTCTAATCACTTGTGAGAATAGACCACTTGTAAACATGGGTGATATCAAGTATAGTTAATTCCAATTGTAGAAAACATGATACCACTGTACTATTTTGAGAGCATACACGTCACCAAATGTACTTGATTTAATAAAGAGATACCACTTGTACAAAAGATGTTTCTTGAAATAGCACTTGGAGGAGTATGATATCATTAGAAGATACACCACTTGTCAAGGTGGATACCACTTGAAAGAAAATGATATCATAGGTGAAAACCACTTGTATCTCACAAGGATTGTCTCGGCAAGAGGAAAAATGATATCACTTTGAAAGATGCCACTTTGAAAGAAAAAAAAGGATACCACTTATTTTCCAAAGGAAAGAGATACCAAGTCAAAAGAATAGATACCACTTGAAAATAATATCACTTGGAAATCAATGATATCATATATGTGAAGAGCTTGGTAAAGAAATGTTTGCTTGCCAAGATGAAAAGGATATCAATCCAAAAGACATCATTTGGAAGAAATAAGCATACCACTTAATTTTCACAATTAAGGGATACTACTTGAAGGATATGGATGATGTCATTTGTAAATATAGGAGTGAAGCACTTGCTGCGGCCAAGATGACTAAAAAGTCTACCACTCTTTAAGAGGATGCCATTTCAAAGAAATAGCAAAATGGCATATGGAATCAATAAATACTTGAGGGTAGCTAGCTGTGATTAACAATGATCAACTTGACCAAGAGGAGCAAAGGAAATGACTGAGGAAATTTGGAAATCAAATTTTGAATCAAATCAGCCATCTTCCAGAAATATCGGAAGTACCGCATTCACTGCCGGTTGTTCCGAAAACCGGAAGTACCGCAGACTGACTGCCGGTAGTTCCGAAAATTCTGGGAACATGCCGAGAGTTGGATTTTCAGATGAGAGGATTGATATATTGTTGTATATTGCTCCAAAGTTTTTCACACAAAAATAAAAGCTACTTGTGGAGCATTTCCAACTATAAGCTAAGATTAAAAACTTTTTCAATTTAGTTTTTACAAATTAGGCTTTCAATTTTTCAAAACAAACTCATTTTCAATAATTTTCACAAGAAAGCAAAAATGAGCATTTGGGGGTATTTTTAAACATTCAATTTTATGTATGAGTTGTAAATACCCTTGTGAGCTAATATATGTCAATAGATTAAGCTCAAATGGCAAAACTCACTTAAGTGCTAGATAGTGACCACATCGGTCAACTCAATATTTTGGATGAGTTTCAAAACCAAATAATTTTTGTTTAGTTGGCTTTTTGAAAAACTTTTGAATACCAATAATGTTTGAAATAGCCAACTCTAGGTTTTTGGTATTGAACACATTTTCAAATTCCTTTTAGAATTGATTTTAGCAAATTTTTGAGTTTAAGGCCAAAACAAGATACTCAATAGATAGTTTTGGGTTGGAAACTCAATTTTACTTGAAATAAGTTTTTGTAAAATCAAAACCTTTGTAAAACCTTTGAAATGCATTTGTATACATGTTTCAACTAGTTTTGCAAAGATATATTAATAATTTTGAAATTTTGACTTTTGGCTAAATGGCTCAAATTTGAAAAACAATTACTAGCACTTAATTAATATGGGCACACTTAGGGATGTGATATACATGAGTATGATCTAGCACTCCCCCTTAATGTGCCACTTACATCTTGCTCATAATTACAATAATAAAGTTTAAGCACAAGAGCAAGAGAAACCCCTTTTAAATGATTTTCATGAAATGCAACCTACACAAGGCTAGGGGCTATAATACAACAAATGTAGATACGTGTTACCGAGATGGCATTGGTTGATGATGTGGCAAGATTATCCTCAAACTTGGCTTCCATTTTGCATATGGTGAAATTCACCTCTTTATCAATTAACCAAGTCTCCAATGCCTCTCCAAGTACCTATTAAGCTTTTAAGCACATTTTGGTACCCAAAACTTGCTTGGGTCCATGAATGTTAGTCACAAGAGATTTGGGCACCCAAATGGCCCTAACATTTAATTTTGTAAACTAACATTTCTAGCAAACACATTGCTATTTTTATCTTTCCTAAGCAAATATTGTTCATTGAATAGAGAAGGCTTAGGAATGATACCTTTGGGACAATCTTTACTAAGATGTCCCTTTTCCCAATTGTAGCAAGTTTGGCAATTGTTCCCCTTCTTATCTTCTTGCCTCGCTTATTGCGGTTTGCCTCTTTGATGGATGTATCTTGTTTTCCACCATATTGGGGCACTTAGAGGCGAAATGTCCCAACTTGTTACATCCAAAGCATTTGACCTTTTTGGCTTGTTCTTCAAGTTGCTTTGGGATGTTGTTCACCTTTTTGTTGGAGGTGTAACCAATACCTCTCTTGTCACTTGACTTTCTTTGACTTCCTAATATTGCGTCAGAGAGGCCTTGCCTTTGTAGCTTTTCTCCAAGTCATTTTCAAACTTATGACTTGGGCCTTGAGCTCATTGTTTTCCTCTACAATGTTAGTATTGCAATGCATAGAGGAAATAGAAGCATCTATACTTGAGCAACAAAGTATATCTAGCAAATCATCACATGATGTTGATGCGCTAATTTTGGATGAATTGCTAGAGCTAGGAACTACACATGGCATGTCATCAATTAAATCACATGTAATTCCTACATCTACACTAGATTTAGAATAATCCTTGAGAAGGAGAATTTCATGTTCCTCTTTTAACTTGTCATAATCATTTTGGAGGGAAACATGTTCATTCTTTAAAATCTTATATTTAGCCTTTTCTTTCCCAAGAAATTCATTTAATTCTTCTAGCATGTCCATCAACTCATCATACGAAGGTTCATCATTTTCATCATTGAAATTTACCTTCTTATTACCTTTTGCCATGAGGCATCGAGTTGATGTGGAGGGAATGGTGGATTCATCATCGTCGGAGCTAGAAGTTGAGCATTCTTCTCCCGACATCCACTCTTGTATGCAATCTTCATCGGAGCTAGAAGTTGATGTGGATATTTCATATTTGTCTTGAATTTTTATCCACATATCATGAGAGCTATTGAGATTGCATATCGTATTGAACACCTCTACACTCAAAGCACTAAATAAGCGTTAGTTGCTTGAGCGTCGAGATGTGAGCATTTCTCATCCTCAATTGTTGGAGCATGAAAATCTTTTGGAGGAGAAAAGCCAACATCTACAATCCGCCATATATTTAGGCTCATGGCCTTAAAATAATAAATCATGCGGATTTTCCAATTATCATAATTTTGGCCATTAAAGTGAGGTGGTTCATCTAGGTGCACAAACCCACTAGTCGCCATCCTTTACTCTCTAGACGGTTAAGTCTAATATATGAGAGACCAAGCTCTGATACCACTTGTAAGATCGAGGTGGCCGACTAGAGGGGGGTGAATAGGCGGTCTAAAAAAAATTCTCTACAAATTAATACTAACAATTTAAGACCTTTTCTATTTGCCTAAACCAAGTATAAAATGCGGAAGCTTAAATCAAATGGTTTAGCTCAAATAACGCCTACAACAAGTAAATTCGCCTAAGTGCACTAATAATTCTAGCCTAGGTCAAGGTTTGCAATCCTATGAATACAAGCAATCAATTTAATTCTATGAATGTAAATTGCTTGAATGTAAATAAGGAACAAGAAAACAAACCACAATTTGACACGGTCTCTTTTTACCGTGGTGTTCGGAGAGTTGCCGCCTCCCTAATCCACGTTGAGGTTAGCCGGACGAATCGGACCGGCTCCACGAATTAAGCCGAAACACCTCAATCCACTAGTGGTAGCTCTTTCCCGCTCCGGGTAGGTGAGCTCCAACCTTCACAACTTCGCCGGGTCTTCTCACAAGCTTCTTGAGAAGATCATCGCGCACGACGCCTCCAACGCCGTCTAGGAGTCGGCAAACTCCAAGAGTAATAAGCCAAGCCCCTCGCTTGACTCTCACCACGTGCAACGGATGCACAAGCTCAACTCGGACACGAAGTCCACACCTAGAGGCAACACCGTAACGGCTATGTCGGTCAATTTACGGCCATGGTAGTACCGTTCAATTTCGGTAGTACCGTACCGTAGTACCGCAAAGTCGGCCGTACTTCCGCCGAGTCGAGCCCAAACTTGGCGCTCGAAAAAGAGTCCGCCGAGGGTTCGGAGCCCGGAGCCGTAGTACCGCCGCAACACATGCCGGTATTTCGCACACCGTAGTACCGCCCACAAAGCCGCACTTTCGATTCTTCGAGCAAGCAGCAGATATCTCAACAGATTTTGCAAAACACATTCGCAAACTACGATATCATGCACACAGGATCACACATGATTTCCAACAAGTTGCAAAACACATTTGCACACTTTTGAAATCATGACGAAAGATTAAATATGAGCTACAACCATTTGCAAAACAAATTTGCAAATCTAAGCCTCATATTACAAAGAGTAGAAAACATGGACTTCAAGCACTTGCAAAACACATTCGCAATGCATAGTCCTATGTTACAATGAGGTTCAACACATGAGCTTCAACTATTTGCAAAACACATTCGCAAATACAAGTCTCATGTCAATTTGAGCTAGCGAGGTGAGGATGAGCCATCAACACATGATGAGACTCAAACTATTGACATGACCCCTCTTAATAGTACGGCAACCTATACTAGCAATCCGGTCTTCCAACCAAACACCAAGACCGTAAAAGACTAGAACACATCCTTAGCCCTAGCTAGTCATACCTTTGCCTCGGGTCAACAACTTGATATGCATTAACACATAATGCATCTTTCACATCAACTTCATCAACACATGATGGTCTTTGCTTGATCAACACATGATCACCTTGATGGCCTTCAACACATGAAGTCTTCATCTTTTTGATAGCATTCAACTTATGAATCTTTCTTCTATTCGCATCTTGACTTGATAATCTTCAACACATGAAGTCATCCCAAGTCATCCTCATTTGTGGAACCTAACCTATTCATCCAACTCATGGAAACCGTTAGTCCACAAAACCATTGTAAAATATACTTGAACAACAATATTAGTCTCATATATGCATTTATCAATATCATTAAAACAACATAATGGTATATGATATTATCATTAAAATCACATTATGATATTTGTCATTAACACCAAAACCAACTTAACTGGAGCTTGATCTTTCACTAGGTACGTTGGACCTTTCACCATATTAGCGCGGATTGGGAAATTGGCTTACCGTTTGGATCTTCCTGAGGCTATGCGCGGAGTGCATAACGTGTTTCACGTGTCCATGTTGAGAAAGTACTTGCGAGACCCGGAAGTTCACATCGCTCTAGAACCTTTGGTTATTGAGCAAGATTTGTCCTTTGAGTCCAAGCCAGTGCGAATTCTGGAAAGGGCAGAAAAAGTGTTGAGAAATAAGACTTTGCTGTATGTCAAAGTGCTTTGGTCGATCGACCGAGAGGAGGCAACTTGGGAGTTGGAGTCTCGCATCTGTGAGCTGCACCGGCGTTGTTCACGTCGGTGCGTGTTTTTCTAGTTGGTTGTTTTGTTTCTGTTGTGGTTGCGGTTAGAATTGGGTCGAATCTGCTTAAGGAGGGTAGAATGTAATACCCCGGAAAATGTTTTATTAATTGCTTAGTTAATAGAGAGAGGGACTTAAGTGAAAAGATTTATTAAAAGAGTTTTGGGGGGGTTTTCTGGAAAGTTAAGACAACCTGGGCTTGGGCTTGGCCCAGGTGGGATTTTCTAGGCCCAAGAGGGGAGGGGAGGCCACCACTTAAAAACCCTGGCAGCCCCCCCACCCCTGCGCCTCCACCCCCCGCCCCTGCTCCGCCCGCCGCCCCCGCGCCTTGCTGCCGCCGCCGTCTTCTTGCCGCCAGGCGCCGCCGTGCGCGCCGCCGCCGCGCCCGCCGCCGTGCGCGCCCAGCTGCCGCGCCGTCTTCTCCGTGCCGTGTCGTCGTCCTCGCTGCGCCGTGGTGCCTTCGTCTTCGTCGTCGCCTTCGTCGTCGTCTTGTTCCCGAGCGCCGTCGTCGGCGTTCGCCGCTATACCGCGTGGATCCGGAGGAAGGAGAGGAGGAGATCGCGAGCGTGTTCGTCGTTCGTCGTCGTGTTCGCCGACGTGTTCGCCCTCGTGTCGTGAAGGGTAACTCCGTTGGTCCTCTAGATGAGTTTTAATCAAGTTGGATTTCGTCTGTTTTCTGGACCGCCGTGATAGTTTGGGTTAATCGGCTGTTCTGGGTTAGATCCGTCAGGATTCAGGGCGGGACCTCTTCTAGAAAATTGTAGAGGACTTGATTATCTTTCCAGGGAGTGCTAGAACGCGTTATTCCGAGTTGTGTAGCAAAAGTTGTGAATTTTCTAGTGCTGCTGTTCTGCAGATTGGAGTAGTTCTGGACAGAGTTTAGTAGATCGGTTTGTGCGACGGAAATAGTTGCGAATCAGAACTTCTTCATGTTAGGAAAGTTTTAGATAATTTTCTTAGCTTTCCATAAAGGTCAAGAAGTCCGGATTTCGAGTTTCTGGGCGAAAGTTATGCCTGTTTTAGTGCGCTGTCCAGAGAGTCCAACGTGAATTTGGATGCTTTAAAAAAGGGGTTGGATCGGTTAGTAAATGGCCGAATCAGAGAGTCTCTCCAACTAAGTTTTTGTAGATAATTTAATTATATTTACAGAGAGTCCAAGAACGCTTAATTTGGAGTTACGTACTGAAAGTTACGATTTTTGGAAGTCAGCTGTCTGTGGTTGGGCAGATTTGGCCGAGGGGAGTTGGTGATTTAATTGAGATAAATTGTTGGGATAATTGGGGTTGCTGTTATTTTATATCTAGAAACCCGCTACTGTCATGTTAGTAATTATTAATTAAATATTCAGGAGGAGAGCGGATTCCGGGGGTTGTGCCTTCTACGCGTTCTTCATTTTCTCGGTTGAGGCAAGTATAACCTTGCTATGATTAATATGTGTGATTGAGTGATTTGGATGATATGAGTGGTGTTTGAGTTATGAATGCTTTACTTATGAATTTGAGTAATGTTCTGAGTTGTTAATGCTATTTATGTTCTGTTTACATTATGGCATTTATGAGATTTGTTGATGCGTAGTATGGTGAATGCATGTTATCTTGTTGATACATTCACATATATGCATCATATTGAGAATTGTTGAAGTCTTGGTCATGTGGTGATCAAGCATCGAGGTCCCCACACTTGCGGAGTATGGGCAACTGGTCCCCACTGGAGGGTGCAGGCATGGGTGTGCATTGACGGATGCACACCCGCGTCACGGTAAAATGCGAAAGAGATGAGAAAGATGAGCTTTTGATCATAATGCATAGCATGAAATTCATATGTAATATGTTAACTTGAGAGTTAATGTTCATGCTTGCATTTGATACTGATTATGCTTCTTGAGTCGTTGGACTCACTCTTGTTGTTGTTTGTCTATTTTAGGTACCAATGTGAGAACAGCATACATGGGGACATGAATGGCTAGTTCAGATTCACGTGCACAATTCCTTCATTAAGAAATAAAGACAGTCATGATAATCTTGTTGGCTTGTTAGCTTAATTGGTTCAGTTTATTTTCCATCAGATTAAATGTAATAAAGACTTAGTATCATTGGATATTATCTTTCCGTTCATTATTTAGAACTTGTGCTATTCATGCTTATTTAAACTGCCATCTGGTTAATAAACAAAGGAGGTTATGCCGAAATTTTTAGGTAACCTATATTAGTTGTTGTTTTATTGTGGATAGTTAGTAGCATTTCAGGCCTATGTTAGGCTGGGGTGTTACAGTTCCTGCCGATGAGGACGTCAATGCCGAAAACATGGCTGACGTTGAGGCAAATGCAAAGGCAAGGAACATCATAACCCAGGGTTTGAGTAGAAGCGAGTTCGATCGCATCTCTCATCTGTCGTCGGCTTTCGACATCTGGGTGACCCTCAACACTTACCATGAGGACACCACCCAGATCAAGACAGTTTGACAGGACCAGTTCAAGCGAGATTACAACAAGTTTGAAATGCTCGCTAGTGAGTCCCTCGATAAGTGCTTTGCGCATTTTCACAAGATCTTAAGCAACCTCCGAGCGGTCGGTCTCACATACCCCGACTCGGATAACGCTCGACAGATGCTCGGTGCACTCGACCTTCGTGTTTGGGAGATGAAGGTGACTACCATCAAGGACACCACGGACCTCTCGACCTTGACTCTTGACGCGTTGTATTCATGCCTCAAGATTCACGAGATTGACATAGTCTCTCGTAGGTCGAAGTCGCAGTCGATGGCCCTAGTCACCGATCCCACTTCTGGATCTTCTTCTTCTAAGCTGATTTGCAGTTTCTCCCTTGCTGCTCTCTGTGACATAACTGATGATCAGCTAGAGCAGCTTGCGGATGAGCAGTTAGCCCTCCTAGCTCGAAGATTTCCCATGCTTACAAGAGGAGGAGGGATGGGAAGAGAGGAGGACATGTGATTTGCTTCGAGTGTGGTGGCCCCAACCACATTCGGGCAAACTGCCCCAAGCTGGAGAATGGCAAGAACGACTACGGCGGTTCGGGCAAGAACGACTACGGAGGTTCGGGCAAGAACGACTACATCGACAAGAACCGCAACAAGAAGCCTCCAGCGCATCCTCAAGCCAAGAAGAAGTTCCACGACTTTGGGAAGGCCAAGAAGCTCTTCCATCGCATCCTCACCGCCTTCAACGACCTTGACCTCAGCGAGGTGGAGGGATGGAGCGATGATGACGGGACCGGTGATCAAGACCCCAAGGGCGGCGATGACTTCTCTGGGATGTGCTTCATGGCCCTTGAGGGCGAACTGAGCGACAGGGAGCTGTACTCCGACTCCGACGAGGTGAGCCCTACTTACAGTCAGCTTAATGATGATTTCCTTAAACTAGGTAGATTCCATGCTAAGTCTAGGGCTAGGTGTACTGAGTTGGAGAAGGAAGTAGATAGATTATCACGAGAGCTTACTTCACTTATATCTGCTCCCTCCCGTGATGATTGTGATACTTGTTGTGCTTTGTTGGAGGATATGGAGAAATTAAGGACCTCTCATGCTAGTCTGTCTTCTGAGTTTGATATAATTAAGGTGGAGAATGTTATTCTGCTTGCTGAGTTAGAGATGAGTAGGATAGCTGTTGCTTTACCTACTATTGTTGAGACTACTTCTTGCACCTCATGTGAGGATAAGGACAACGCTTTTAGAGGTCTTTATACCATACTTCTGGATCTACCCGAGTCTTGTGAAAATTGCAATAATCTGAAGATGAAACTAAAACGGGCAGACCATAAAATTGCTGAACTACAAGCTTCTCTACTTGAGCCCATTGATTCATGTTTGAACTGTCCTAAGTTAACTGCTGAACTTGAATCAGTTTCAAAACAGTTTCAAGAAATGATTGACACTAATAAAAAATGGCTCAATTTGCGACTAAGGACCCTGTTAGCTCACCATGCATTAGTTGTGATAAACTAAAACTTGAACTCGTTGCTTTAAATGAAAAATGTGTGAAGCTAACTAAGGATCAACTAGTGAAGCCATCAACTGCTTGTGATGTGATTGCTGGTGTGGGGGAGAAGCCCAAGGGTAAGGTTGAGACGCTTAGGAGCGTGAAGCAAACTGCTAGTAGTAGGACTGTCCCACCAGAGTCGGATGTGCGTGCACAAGCCATTCTTTCCTCTACTGTTGGTTCTTCTTCTGCTCCCTTACCTTCTGCTGTCTCTTCTCCTCCCTGCTCTTCTTGCACCTCTCTCTTCTGGGAGTGTCAGTACCTTATGAACACTCTCGAGAGATTTGTAGGAGGCAAGAAGAAGCTTAATCTTATTCTAGACCAATCGAAGATTTATAAATTCAATCAAGATCTAGGATATGATTTTCTAGAGGATGTGAGGAAGCATCCACCTGCCGTGCTCTGACCCATAGCCGCAGGTGTGATCGAGGTCAAGCCCAGGACTGAGAAAGTCAAATTTAAGTCAACGGGCTTTGTCCAAGGGATTTTTGACAGCAAGGTGATTCCACCTACAACTTCAGCCTCTCAGAAGGCGAAGCCTTATCATGCTACTTCTACCTCTCAGAATGTGAAGTATCATTGCACCTTCTGTCAGAAGATGGACATTTGATCGATCGATGCTTCAGGCACACCAGGATCGCGCATAGAGACCGTGTTGAGTCTCTTAGGCGTATTCAGGGTCAGCCCCAGACTTTGAGTGCACCTAAGACCAACACGAGGTCTAGAGTTACTTCAGCTGATTGGTTTGGGCAGCATCGAGGACTTGGTTTTTTCGAGTTTTCTGGTTTTCGTCCTCATGCTCCCTTTGGTCGTGACTTCCGTCGTCCTGAGGGTAGATCTCGTTTCCCCCGTCGAGATAGCTACCCGCGACGTGATCAACATGTTGCTGGTGTCTTGACTCGCTCCTCTGTAGCAGTCAAGCCCAACAACAGCTTCGGGTATGCTCACAGACCTTCTGGCTTGTTGAGTGATAGAGAGCGTAGGGTAGATAGAGGTCAGTCGTGCTCGACTACTTCATCTGCTCGATGTGTTACTCAGTATTGGGTGCCAAAATCACTCTTGATTTACCCCAGTACTGAGACTTTACTCTCTGTTTGACTCAAGTTTGCCGGGTAGGGAAGGGAAAGGTTTGGCTCGGAGACTCCGGATGTTCACGACACATGACCGGAGACTCCCGTTGGTTTTCTTCCCTTGCCCGTGCTCCAGGTGATGAGACGATCACCTTCGGAGACGCTTCGTCTGGGCGTGTCATCGCCAAAGGTACAGTGCGCGTTAATGAGTCTTTTATTTTAAAAGATGTTGCCTTGGTTAGTAAGCTGCAGCATAATTTGCTTTCCGTTTCTCAGCTTACCGATGACGGTTTTGAAGTGAGCTTTAAGAAAAACAATTGCAAAATTCTTGATTCTTCGTGAGTCGGTTTATGGATTTCTCGTTTTGGGAGGATCTTTCGTACTGATTTTTTTGAGTCTTCTGGTGATCCTCTCCAGTGTTTGGTTGCTTCAGAGTCCCGTGACTTGACTTTCTAGCATAGGAGACTTGGTCATATTGGCTTTGACCATTTGACCCGAGTTAGCGGCCGCGATCTCATTCGTGGTCTGCCGAAACTCAAGATGGTCAAAGATCTAGTTTGTGCTCCTTGCCAGCACGGCAAGATGGTTGCCGCTTCGCATCCTTCGGCCAAAGTTACTATGACCGATGCACCAGGACAGCTGCTCCATATGGACACAGTTGGACTAGCTAGAGTGCAGTCAGCAGGAGGGAAGTGGTATGTTCTTGTCGTGGTCGATGACTTCTCGAGGTATTCTTGGGTGTTTTTCTTAGCCTCGAAGGATGAGACGTTTACACATTTCCGAGGTCTTTTCAGTAGGCTTTCTGTTGAGCTCCCAGATGCCTTACGAGCGATCCGCAGTGACAATGGCACGGAGTTCAAGAATTCCTACTTTGAGAGGTTACGTGATGAGGCAGTGTAGAGCACCGGTTCTCTTCTCCGCACGTCCACAATGAGAATGGCGTCGTGGAGAGGAAGAACCGTACCTTGGTCAAGATGGCCAGGACGATGCTTGATGAGTACTCTACACCGCGAAAGTTCTGACCTGAGGCTATAGCTACCGCGTGCCATGTCTCAAATCGAGTTTTTCTGAGGGCACACTTGCACCGCACTTCTTATAAGCTGAGATATGGGCGAAAGCCCAGCGTCTCTCATTTTTGTGTGTTTGGTTGCAAGTACTTTATTTTGAAGTTCGGGAACCTAGATAAGTTCGAGTCACGTTCTTGTGATGGGATCTCTCTAGGCTACTCGACTTCTTCGCGGGCTTATAGGGTCTGGAACTGCGAGTATAGTAAAATGGTAGAGACCTGTGAGGTGACCTTCGACGAGGCTAGTCTGGGGACTAGGCCCGATATCTCAGGTTCTTTAGAGCAGTCCGAGACTGTCTTTGTGGATGATGAGGACGATGGAGACGAGGGTTGTCTACCCGATCCAGTCCTTCATCCACCCCTTGAGGTGCCCTCTTCCACCACACCTCGAGGCGATCAGCCCATGCCTTCTGCTTCCTCTGGAGCTAGTGGCTCTGTTCCTACCTCGTTAGCTCACGAGGTAGAGGCCACTTCTTCATCTCATTCTGGACCTCCTAGACACATTCAAAAAGACCATCCTACTGAGCAGATTATTGGAGACTTTTTTGAGCGAGTTACTCGTTCAAAATCTGGCATGTCTCTTTTCTGTCTCCATTCTGCCTTTGTTGCCTCATTTGAGCCCAAGGAGGTTTGTCATGCTCTCTCTGACGAGTCTTGGGTCAATGCCATGCATGAGGAGTTAGAGAATTTCGAGAGAAATAAGGTCTGGTCGCTTGTTGAGCCCACGAGGTCACAATATCATTGGGACTAAGTGGGTGTTCAAGAACAAGCAGAGTGAGGATGGTGTGGTTATTCGAAACAAGGCTAGACGGGTAGCTCAGGGGTTCTCCTAGGTTGAGGGTCTAGATTTCGAGGAGACCTTTGCCCCTGTAGCTAGACTTGAGACCATTAGAATCCTGCTTGCCTTTGCATCTTCTAAGGGTTTCAAACTTTACTAGATGGATGTCAAGAGTGTCTTTCTCAATGGCGTTATTGAGGAAGAAGTCTATGTGAGACAACCTCCTGGTTTCGAAAACCCCAAATACCCAAACCATGTCTACAAACTTTCCAAAGCATTGTATGGACTTAAGCAGGTCCCTAGAGCTTGTTATGAGAGGCTTAAGTCCTATCTGTTGAGTCATGGTTTTGAAATGGGTAAAGTAGACAAGACCTTGTTCATCCGCCGGCTTGGCACTGATCTTCTGGTCGTCCAGATTTATGTGGATGACATCAACTTTGGCAGCTCCTCGCATGCTCTCGTTTCCCAGTTTTCCAATGTTATGAGCTTGGAGTTTGAGATGAGCATGATGGGCGAGTTGAGCTTCTTCCTTAGCTTCCAAATTAAGCAGACTCGGGAGGGTACTTTCTTGCATCAGGGCAAGTACACTCGAGACCTCCTTTAGCGCTTCGATATGAGTGATGGTAAGCCGGTGTCCACTCCGATGGCTACATCAGTTCCACTCGACCTAGATGAGGATGGCAAGCCAGTTGATCAGAAGGAGTATCGTAGTATGATTGGCTCCCTCCTGTACCTCACTGCCTCGAGACCGGACATACACTTCTCCATGTGTCTTTGTGCTCGGTTTCAGGCTTCTCCTCGCGTATCTCACCACCAGGCGGTGAAGCGCATCCTTCGGTACCTTCGAGCTACCATTGACTATAGTATCTGGTACTCTTCCTCGTCTTGTCTTTCCCGTAGAGCCTACTCGGATGTAGACTTTGCTGGCTATAGGATAGATAGGAAGAGCACTTCGGCCACCTGCCAATTCATTGGCACTTCTCTCGTTTTCTAGTCCTCGAGGAAGCAGTCCGGTGTTGCACAGTCCACCGCAGAGGCCGAGTACGTTGTTGTAGCCAGGTGCTTTGGATGGCCTCGACCCTGTGGGATTTTGGGTTAATCATAGATAGTGTTCCACTCTTGTGTGATAACACTTCTGCGATTAACATTGCTAAGAACCCAGTGCAGCATTCTCGGACCAAGCATATCGATATTCGCTATCACTTCCTTCGAGACCATGTAGAGAAGGGTGACATCGTGCTCGGCCAGGAGAGTGACCACCAGTTGGCTGACATCTTCACCAAGCCTTTGGATAGCTCTAGGTTTTCAGCTCTGCAGGGAGAGCTTGGGGTGGTTTATCCTTATGGACTTTTGTGAGGGGGAGTTTGTGCTTTACTGTTTTACTATATTTATTATGCTCTTACTCCTTTCTGATTGCATTTCATACAGGTGCATTGGGTTTAGTCCTTCTAGCATAGGTTAGAGTGGTTCTTTTGCCGAGTTGCTTAGACTTCTTACTCTTACCTTGTGACTCTAGGATGCTGCTTATTAGCTGGTTCTCTTCTTACTAGGTCGAGCTTACCCACTGCTTATAGGTTCTAGCGAGGGTTGGGCCACTCTCGGGTAGACAGGGTACGTGTTTGCTCCTTAGTCTGTTAGATGTCCAGTTGATAGTACTGGAGTCATATGGGGTAGATGAGAGTCAGTCTGAGCCATAGTTATCTCTATATCTTGTCTATGCTTTAAGGACTACCTTTCTTGATTTCCTTTCCAGCTTCTCGTTTTTAGGAACTAAAAGTTGCATTCTATGTTGAGGGGGAGCTGGATTTTCATGCATGTCATTCTGCATTGTAATATAACTACATTGAGTCTTGATTATTATCCTGTTATGACATGCTTAAAATGTTTTACACCTTGCCATGACTTGTGCTTATTTGCTACATTTATCATGACTTTATATGTGTAAACCAGCTTTTGCCATGATAAGTTAATTAAATTTGCTCAATTTAAACTAAAACTTGTCATGTTAGCACTCGAGATTAATCTTTCTTGAGCTATCCTTTTATGATCCATGTCATGTCAAATAGGCTGAGTTGAGCGTTGAATCTCTATTGAGCCTTATATTGAGCTGTTTTAGTCTCTTGATGATGCATAAATTAGTACAATCTGTTAAAAAGCAAATAGATCTCTTTTGTGCGAAAAAACTGATCTCACCAATTCTTTCTCATGAGACGGCTTGCCATTGCACTAGACATGAACTCAGGGGGAGTTTTGGATGACCTAGACTATCTTCTTAAGCTTCTTGCTTGGAGTAGTCGCATAAGGCTTGAGATCTAGCAGATGATAAAAATATTGGTTGGAAACGACCATAAGTTTCAAAAGAAAATATATCATTTGTGTTCAATTTGCTTAAGCTACTAAAAGAACCAAGTACTTGACCCAATGTTTCACTCTTGAGTATATAGCACTCTATTTGACTCAATATTAGCTTCTTGGTTCTGCTTAGCTTAATTGACATGGCCTGCATCATCCTTGGATATCTCTAGCTAGACTTTGCTTATTGATGACTTGACTTGCTCACAATTTGCACTACATTTCAGATTGTCATATCTGTGGTTTAGCTGGTATATACATATCTTGTCATGATCTAGATAGCCTTTTATTGAGTTATGGCTGGGTGTAATCCGTTATGGTCATTTTGGATAATTCTCATGGCTCTAAATGCTTAGAATAAACAAATTTCAGCCATTTCATCCAAGTCATGTTATATTCTCTCTTTTGCATCCTTGATGTGTTTATTGCAAAAAAAGGGGAGAATATTGGAGAAAAAGTCTTTTTGGGATTTTTCTAGAGCTTTGGAGAACAATTAGCTCTTTCTTGAGTTGCTCTAGTGATTCCTTCTGTCGACATGGTCATTAGCTTCATTTCCTTCTTTTGACCATGTTGGATTCTTCAAACTCTACTTCATGCTTTTTCTGGGTTTGTCAATATACTCATCAAGGGGGAGTTTGAGAGACCATGTGGAGGTCATCCCGTGTGTATGATGAGTAATTGACATCATTTTAGGAAAGTTGAGTTTGAGTTGGTTGGTTCGGACCAAGATGTTGCGTGGTGTAACGGGCTCGGTCGGACTTGGTCAAACCTGATCCAAGTGATTAGGATGCATATTCTGATGATTCAACAGGTTTGGACTCTATTATGATTACATGTATCATGCGGTGCTATGTGATGGTTTGCTTGTCTGTGTGACTATAGGACTTCGGAGCTAGGTCGTGGTGAGGCGTGGGAGGACTGGGACTAGGCACAGGAGGTGTTGAGGTCCGGACGGTCGGAGACGTCGAAGATGATCGATGCTGCTGAGGTGGTTGCGAGTCGGAAGACGAGAAACCGGAGCTGGAGCTACCGGAGGTGGACACGACAGATAATGGCGAGGAGGATCGGGACTAGGCTCAGGGAGGAGTAGAGGTCCAGACGGTCAGGGTGCCGGTTGCGGTTGTGCGAGCAGGAAGCTTCCGGGAAGGAACGTGATGGGCAATTCGGGAAAATTGACTGAGGCTCGCGGAAGCGGATTCGGTTGGCGCTAATGGATAAAACGCAGAGTTGTTGAGAGTTTAATGGATAAAGCAAATGGGGAACCCGTTAGTGGAAGGCTATAAATAGAGAGGTTGTTCTCTAGAGCCACTTGAGAGTTTTTGTGCATTTGCTCTCCATTTGAGGGTTTCAGTGCTCCTCTCGACTGGCAGCAAAAACAGCCATTTCCGCTAGTGGCGTACCGATTTGCTTTGCCGTGGCAGCTGATTCCTCGATGATCCATTGTCGTGACAATGCTTTGAGCACGATTGTCGGCGTGGCGTTGTTTTCTTCTTGTTTTCTCGCCATAGCAATATTTTACTGTTGTTTCATTTCTGTCGTGACTTTGTTTTGAGCTCAGTTGTCTTAATCTTGTTAGCGCTCGCTCTTTTTCAACTTCATAGCTACCATAGCTATCAGAGTTGAGTTTTTCTCAGATACTTTGGGGGTCGATTTTAAGAGGCACCATTCACCCCCCCTCTGTTGCCATTTTCGATCCTACAAAAGTGCCTAAGAAAAGACACATGCTAGAAGTTAGCAGTCAATCTATTCTAGGCCAAACTCCCCCTGCAACCAAGAACCCCACATGAGATGCAATGAAATGCGGGAGCGTAAAGCTCAGATAATCATAACCAATGATGAGGCACATGAGCAAACATAAGTATAGCATGATGATGGATATATCAAGAATAGTATATGCTAGCAAAAAATATGATAAGGCTCAAGGTGTCTGTAATTCACACTAAGGTGGAAAACCATGTAAGCATAAACATGATATTGAACAAATCATGGTTAATTTTCGCTAACATGAATATCAAGTAAGCATATGAATACCTAGAGTAAGACATCAATAAAAGCATGCTAATAGATACAACTAAAAAACACATGCTCATGAGAGCACAAGAAAAACTCATATATCCACATATCATGAATAATAAGCTAAAACATAGACATAAAAGCCACATACTCCCAAACGCATAATGATGAGTACTAGAAGAGTAAATCATACTAATATGATACAAGTGAGCACATAGACAAGCACAACATGGCAAGAGTGAAAATCATGAATGTAAAGATATGAGGGTATAAGATAGTTCACAATGTAGATGAATATGCCATAAATAAAAGCACATACCTCTTGGAGGCCATCAAAGGGTATGAAGATTCATCAAATGTCCCAATTATGTGATAAAGCAAAAGACTAGAATCCATCAAGTTCTTGTTCTCCATCCCGCGTCTCCGGTACCTACACATGAGAAGAATAAAGTGTTCAAGTCTTGAATCTCGAAGGGTTAGTGAGAAAATTCTTTGGAACCCAAACCTTGGACACACAACCACTAGAAGCAATTGAAAGAATATGATAGCTAGCACAATACAAATGATGGTTCATGCATGAAGATCTAATAAAATGCTTCAAGACAATCCGCGAGTGACAACTCGATGAAGACAATGTGAGCCATCTCTAGGAAAGTGGCAAAGACCTTGGTTGAAAGCACCATCATGAGAACCAATAAAACATCAAAGGAGCTCACAAATCCTTACCATGTGTGCGCACCTCGATGGGAAAAATGAGGTCTATCTCTTGAAATATGGCAAAAACCTTGCCTCTGGGCATCTCATGGACTGAAACCAAAACCATTGAAACCAAGTCCACAACACTATCCAAACCTCCAAAAAATGGATCAATTAAGGACCCCCTCAACAAGGCAAGTCCTCGTGTCAGGCTTTTTAGTGTTCATATTATAAGAAAGACTATGTACACTTGGAGACTTAGAAGCATAGGCTTGACACATCTGTTTAGCACATCGAAAGCAAAAGTCCATATGATGCCCATCCTTCTCACAAAATAAGCAATGGTGTAAAGGTCTATTAGAAGACATAGTCCGAGAGGGAAAAGCACCATTGACGCTCACAGGAGAATCCTTTTGGGACAAGATAGAAGAACCATCAACACTAATTAAGCTCGTGTCGATACTAGGTGCACACATGCTATGAGATGAGTGATGTGTGTTCCTAAAAACACGATGACACACTCGACGCTCGTGCTTGACACGATAGAAGCAAAACTCAACAATGTGTCCATCTTTTTTATAAAAGGTGCAATGATACTTCTTTTTGGGAGATAGAGTACGATGTGAGGAAGAAGCACCTTTATCTTTAGAAATCCCTTGGACAACACCAGAAGAATCACAAGAGGCACCACTAGCTAAGTAAGAATGATCCAAAGTAATGACACAAGTGCCAACATCAAAAGACTCAAGTGCAACACGAGAAGAATCTAACTCCGATTGCAAGGAAGCAAGAGAAATCTTCAAAACATCAATCTCGAAGTGGAGACAAATGCAAGTCACATGATTTAGCGCTTATATCATCGCGCACTTTCTCCAAAGACAACCCCATTTCTCAAAGCAAGGCAAGAAGTGCAAGAATTCAATGATGTGTTATTAATAAGCTTGGAATTTAAAGCATCAATTTCATATGGACTGATGTTGGAAGTGAGTGTATAATTCTTGAGAATGCTACTCTATTCCTAGAATTGTCCATCCCCTTCTTTGAGTATTCGGCCTACTCCTCGAAGCAAGGAAGGGAATGAAGATGGAATTGAATGCCCTTCCCACAATAAGGATAGGAGTTAGCTTACCGCATCAACGTACCTTCCATCACAGGATAAGGGCTAGGGTGTTAACTCAAGTACTAAAATTGCTGAAGTGTCTGCCTTTGTTGATTCCCCACGAAGGAATCGAAATATCGATGTCATTGGAATTATAGTTTGGTTTAGAGCGGGGTGGTGATTTGTACTAGTTTGATAATTTCAATGTAAATCATGTTAGTGATATACCCTAGAAGCAATCATGGAGATGATTGTATCACTTCTATGTTTATGAATATTTGAATAAAATGTTATTTTGTCCCTTGAATAAATATCTTTTATATTGATCAACAAGTATGTGACTTGTTCGTGAAACTCTTTATTCATGTCTTGATGTTATTCTAAATTATCCCTGATCTTATATCATTATGTGGGACGATTATGATTTATAGATCAGCACATGTATTGATTGATGATCATGTTTCACGGATCATGGATATGATATATCAAATCAATAATGTGGACCTATGTTAGAGAACATGATGTTGGATTGACCCATCATGAGACACTACGAGAATTGTTATATTCTTAAGTGTCATCAGTTGGTCTCATACACAGTGTATGTAGGATCTTTAGACCTGAGGTCGTCATTGTTTCCTACATGTGTAATACTTTGCTTAGGGATTACCAAACACTACTCCGTAACTGGGTGGTAATAAAGGTAGCTTTTGAGTTCACTATAAAACATGCGGAGGAATATGAGCGATCAAGATGGAATTTTTCCCTCCTATATAACAGGAGAGATATCTCTGGGCCCCTCGATGTGGTTGGATTAAGAAAGTGCATGTCCATGCCAAATGTGGTTGATGAGTCAATCACAACTAAGTAATCCACTACAGGTTCGAGTGAAGAATCGAGCTATCATAGGATGGCATGTTTCTCGCCTTGAATTCGATATGGTATCATGAGGCAAAGGGATTGGTACATAAGCACTATATAGGTTCGTCCGATATGATCTTTATGTGTGTTTGGGAATCATTATGTCCTGCTAGGGACCGTTATTGACTTATGGGTCGGAAATGAGTTTTCGACCCATGGCCAAATACACATGAACCTACAGGGTCACACACTTAATGGGCTGGATCGATAAGGGGTCGAATGATAGTTTCCGAGTAGAATTTGATCTCTACTCATATCGGATATGGATCCGATTGGAGGCTATATAAGGAGAGGTGCGGGGGCTGAGGGAGGTATCCCAAAACACACCCGTCAAAACCCTAGCCGCCACCTCTCGTATCCCCTGCCGTGCGCACTGGTGCTAGCACATCGACGCACGGTGCTCCATCCCTGGATGTGTAGACTTCAATAGAGACGCCGCTACGACTGTGGCGCTGATCGGGACGATCACGAGGAGGAGACGGTTGGACGGAGGACGTTCGACTACTACCGCAACACCGATGCGCTCTTCGTTGAATCGGCTGCTTCAACCCTGCTTCCGCTGCATTGCGCGTCTAGTGGTAACAATCTATGATCTCTTACTCACATAGTTTCCTGATTTACATGGTAGAAAAGTTTTAATCTGCGCGCTAGTGTAGCCTATCCGTATCCCAACAGATGGTTTTGTAGTTCAAAGCTAAGTGGGTATCTTGGACTTTTTTTCATAATTTTTCCAACTAGAGTAAGCAAAATAGGACATAAACAAAAAGTTGGAATATCAAAGTTCGAGATTCGAAGTGTTTAGGTCCATATTAAAATAGACTACAGTTAAATGTCAAGATTGTTCATACAGAAAACAAAATGTGACTTCTAGTCTTTTTAATCTGCACTTTTGATTCTGTGAGCTAGGACAAAAGCAATTGTTGACATGCCAGGATGTAAACCACAGAGGAGACATGCGTGCAGCATAAATTGCCGGCACTGCCGGTGCATGCACAGCTAACCCGCCCGTGTGTTCTTTTCATCTGCGTGCACCTGATCAACTCCAGCCTTCTGATCGATTATCTGGGACAAGCTAGCTACTTGATCTGTCTGAAACTGATGCAGCGTTGCAGTGGCAGCTTCTCCTTTGCGTTGTTTTGCATGTGCTTGTCCCATCTGATGCAATCAAACCATCTGAAAAACTAATACAAAATGTTCCTTCAGAATATCACTTGTATCTGTGGATGTTGATAAACAAGGAGTGAGTGGGAAAATGTAACACCCCAGGAGCCGTATTACCCTGGAATACCACTAAATCATGCTACAAGCTAGCCAATTTACTTTACAAAGTAACATAAACTGGCAACAATTTCTAAATCATGTTAACCTAAGCGGAAGCATACTAAAATAAAGGTAAAGGAACACTGCTAATTAAAGAACAATCGCTAATAACTTAAACCAATTAAAGCGAACCACAACCTAACTTTAATAATTAAAAGTGATCAGTAATAAGAGATAAAAAAATGAGTAACTGGAGACTACACTTATTTATTACAGTATGAAACATGATATGGTGTGTGACAGTGATGTGCTGCTCTACCCGTCCCATGCATGCTTGAGAATCACCTGGAAGGGGGAAAAACAAGAGTGAGATAAAAATCTCAACAACCAAACTGTTTAACAGGCTAATTAAACTACAACAATTTAATCATCAACATTTATTTTCCACAATGACCACGTTTATATCCTCAACCTCAAATCACCACCAACGACGGTAAAACATTAGCAAATAAATCTTATTTGACTACTTTAAAACCTCAACCACTACCACTACCAAAGACAATAAAGTATATTTATGTTTTACCTCACTACTTTATTATTTCTCACATCCATAACTGCTATCAATAGTTACTAGAAGAGAAAAGAATCTCATGCCACAATCACAACCCCTACCATACCACAAGGGACGAACCCCATTTCCACGACCACAACCACATTCCTCATACCACAAGTAACTCACATGAGCCAATTTCATATTACAACTATGAAGTTGTATTTGACTGCAAAATAACTTCACCACAATACATTGCATAGGTATGCAAATGATCTTTCCACAATGTAATGCAATGAATGTATATGATCCACTGCACCCATACCCAACAAGGTAAGAGTGTGCATTGTACTACGGTAATATACAATGATGTACCGGTACGGTCGCGGCTAAATGTGACGACATCCACAATGCAAATATCATGACATGTTATGAATGATATGATAATCATAAACCACAAGAATTTAAGCACGAAGGTCAATAACCTAATCATCATGAATACTTCCACATAACCCACATGTGTCTCATTAAGCACAATACCAATGTTTCAAAAGATCATTACCACATAACCCACATTCGGTTCACCAAGATCATAATCTATTGATCTATAGGGAATTCTACCACATAGACCACAACATAATCATCAAGAATGCTACCACCACAACCACAAATATTGACTAACAATACAACCACCTAGACCACAATATGCTCGTAAAGTATTCTACCTCACAACCATATTGGTTCATCAAGGACAATTCCGCATATCCACAATTAAACCATCAAGATCATAAACAATTGAATTCTTAAAATACTACCACATGGACCATACTAAGGAAGCATGTAACAATGACATAGCACCTCAAATTAAGAGAATTAATTAATGTAAATGTAGAATAATTAACGAGTTAAACAGTAGCACAACCGCTATGTTTACTTGCCTCTACCGTTGAAGCGAAGCAATCACGTACGTTCAGGAGCAAAACCACCTGTCCAAAAGTACCTCTCAGCATAATACAATAGCAATGACAATGCGTCTTAAGAAGTAAAGATATCGCTAAACCCCAAATCCCCACAACATCCCTCTCCGCTTAACGGTTCTACACTCTGTCCGCTGCAGCGACGCTGCTTAATTTTTTTGTATCTTTAAGATTATTAAACCATTTACAAATACAGATATATTTCTGGACTCTTCACTTAAATACCTTCACTTTTCATGTAAATCACTTATTTTTATTTCGTTACTATCAAGGTGTAACTCAACACGCAAAACAAAGGACGTTCTAACGCGTCTCAACCACAATGTAAGGCTCTACAAATTATGATTTTTATACAGCAGTTATACTACTGAATTCCCTACATTTTTCTCAATTGTGACCAAAAATATAAAAATCATCTACTACCCCTAATTCACACCTGAATAGCAATCTGCCCCAGTCTGCACCCCTGACGGACTGCGAGGTTCCCGACCCTGTTACTCCCAAATCCCGCAGCCAACAATTCTAAACAAATTACAGTAGATGGATCTCGACGTCCTCTACAATTTACCTTTTGGGGGCACCCGCAGAAAATATTGTTTCATAGGTCTAAATTGCACAAACAGTCGGGCTGCGCGGATTGATCTACAGACAGACAGCAGAAATTCCCTAATCGGAGAATCTAATTGCTAATCCCCACCAATTCTTACGCTAAGAACCCTAATTAAAGAAATAACAGAGTGATTTGAGATAAGGAAGAGTTACCTAGGGGATCCCCTTGGGATCACCCATCTTCTTCCCCTTCTTCTTGCTCCTTCCTTTCTTCTCCTTCCCTCCCTTCTTCTTCCTTCCTTCTTGCTTTCTCCTAGCACCAAGGGACAGCAATGGGGGAGAGGTGGAGGCCAGGAGGAGGTGGGGTGTGCTGTGGGGAAAAAGGAGAGAGGGGCCAAGGAGGGGGTTTATAAAGGAGTGTTAGGGTTTGGAAGGGTGCAGGCCCCTTTGGTGGTGGCCCACCCTTCGGATAGCCTAAAATATCTAAATTAATTATTTTAATTAATTTTTTAATTTTGGACAATTCTGCAATTTAATTTTCACTTCCCGCGATTTACCGAAAAATTGGGAAACTCCACGATTATTTTAGAAACCTACGCCGAATCGACGATCAGGATATTACAGAAAACTTATATAGGGAATGACCTAAAGTTCAACATTAATAATAATAATATATACAAAATATTGCAAACAAAACATTCGTGTACGTAAATTTCTCATGCGTTTACGGACACAATTTCTTAACTAGTAGAAATCCCTGCGCGTTGCTGCGGGCCACTGGGTTGGAACACATAAATAGTATTTATTTCATAGAAGCAGCATATTAATATACGTAAATTTCTCACGCATTTACGGACACAATTTCTTAACTAGTAGAAATCCCTGCGCGTTGCTGCGGGCCACTAGGTTGGAACACATAAATAGTTTCGTATTTCATAGAAGCAGCATACACTACTACAGAAAACCGTATTACAGACGGTTCAGAAACATCATCATAGACGGTTTTGTGAACCGTCTAAATTTATAGGTCAGTAATGATACGAGGTCA
Organism: Bonia amplexicaulis; assembly: GCA_036346245.1. Classification (NCBI taxonomy): domain Eukaryota; kingdom Viridiplantae; phylum Streptophyta; class Magnoliopsida; order Poales; family Poaceae; genus Bonia; species Bonia amplexicaulis. Next base: position 14,166,520 of record CM070755.1, on the reverse strand, counting down.
TCATAGACGGCTTTCGAACCGTCTGTGGTGTAAATATCACACGGTTTTTAGTTAAAAACCGTCTGTGATATTCTCTTCTACCCCTAAATCTATTATGTTTATTGGCTAGCCTTAGGAAATGCTAGCCATGCCCTTTGAAACAAGCATATCAACATGTACATGTATACGTCCAATTCACATCTCAATTCATTTCACAAACATAAAACATCCATTTCGCAAATTGGGTAGGTTACCCATAGCACTGCATACATAAAAGGACACTTCCAATTTTACAAAGATAAACTTCATGGCTACAAATTCAGAAAATGCTTACACTACATTAAACTACAATCTAAAACAAGTGGTGCGAAATTTTTTTCAAGTAGCAGAAATAAAAGGGCAACGAATACTATTTTTAGCTTCTATGCCGGCCTTCTTCATTTCCATCTTGCCATTGCCATTGACATTGCCTTCTTCCTTTCCATGCCGGCCTTCTTACTTTCCATCTTGCTCTTGCCGAACCCTAGCTTCCTACCCTTGCCGCGTACAAATGAGTTGGAGTAGTACTGGTGGTATTAGTTCTTCGAGTGGGGGAGGAGAGCGTGTTAATAAAGGGCGAGGTGGGGAGGAGAACGATGCCTGCCATTTGATGCGGAGAGAATGGACGGGTGAGATCGGGATCCTGGGGGATATGCTGTGGATCGGTGACATGGCGAGACATCACAGACGGTTCGGATTACAAACCGTCTATGATAAGTCACATATCAGAGACGGTTCATAATACGAACCGTCTGTGATATTAATTGCAGAGACAGTTTGAAATATGAACCGTCTATGATTACACTTAAATGTTCGTGCCCTACTCCCGCCTGTTAATATTCTGAAGCGGCCCTTAAACTTCCACACCATTCTGGTTTTATATGCAACGCGGTGTACAATTCCTTACTACCACAAACTGATCAATCTCTTCTAAATTATCCTCTTCCTGATCATCTTCTTCACCATATTTCTGAATAATGGCATTTGAAATTCTTTTGATCTCCTTCCTCTCATCTATCCATCATGAGTTGTTCGGCCGCAACCTTACACAGGCAGCCAATAATTTACGTCTGGAGCAGCTCCTCCGCTCATGCCCTGCTCTCCTTCCTCAACTCGCTTCCACCCGTCAGCTGGACCTCATCCTCCGCCGTCAACGGAGGTGTCTCGTTGCCGCTCAGGAAAGGGAAATCGCCCTCAGCCTCGTTCTTCTCTATAATGTGCACAAAGCGGAAGAAACTCTTGCGGCATTAGAGAGGCACATGGCCAACCTTGCCGATCAAGTAGAATCGGCCTATTCTGAGGAAGCTTATCATGACATCCTCTTTGAGATTATAGCCATGGTAGTGATTTGCCCAGGCAAGAGGAGGAAGTGGAGAGGGTAAGGATAGTCTTCACAGCATTCGAGAACTCAATGACTGATCCTCCAACTCCAGAAGTCAAAGAAGAAGCATATGAAGCCCAGAAGATTTAAATCTGGGAATCTCTTTTTTTGGGACTTTTGTAATAAATTTGCCTTATATTTAAACTTCCATGGAAAATTTCTCGTGTTGTCTACATCCTAGATTCTGTTTACAGATAGTTTGTCTCATCTCAGTATAGCTTCTGTAGTTCATACGACAAAGATAATCGATCGATTACCACAGATGATTATTAACACGAACCGTCTGTGTTGTCTCGATTACCATAGACGGTTCGTATTAAGAACCGTCTGTGAAATTTCACAGACGGTTATTAACATGAACCGTCTGTGTTGTCTCGATTATCACAGACGGTTCGTATTAAGAACCGTCTGTGAAAATATCACAGACGGTTGCTATTATAAACCGTCTGTGATAGTTTAAGCATAAATGGTTCTGTATGAACCGTCTGTGATGTACCCGTCCAGTATAGCCTCTTTTATAGTAGTGATATTAATATAAAAAGCTAGAATTGTTGAATATTGGTTACAATAGATAATGCAGGGCATCTCCATTTGATCGAAAACGGTCCAAGCTGCTGTACAACCTTGAGCTAAATCCTTCTGAACAGAATTTGCCTTGTCATACCATTTGCTTCGAGAAATGCAAGGGAGGCAAATCTAACATGGTTGTTGCAGAACAGTAAAGACTATAAGAGAAAATTCACTACATGTCGTTGAATAACTATAAGATTACTTATATACCACCTATTATGAGGCTGACATGTGAGCTCTGGATGCTAACACCATGTCAGTAAGATATCAATGGTATATAGTGAAAATATGAAGTTGTTTAGTACATAAGGAATTGCCCCTTTCACAATTCTTGCTGGTACATAAAGGGACAGGGGGGCGGAGAAGGGATGATGCGGCCCCTTTCATATTAGATTATGCTTCTGACTTTTCTACAGTACTTAGTTTTTAAATAAAGTGTCTTTTCAAGTCGTGGTCTACTAGATGATTGTAGTAGACACTGTGACGACTTCATTTATGTCGGCAAAAATTGCACGCGAGTGCAACTCTCCATATGATGGTTCTGTATCAAAGTTCGAGATTCGAAGTGTTTAGGTCCATATTAAAATAGACTACAGTTAAATGTCAAGACTGTTCATACAGCAAACAAAATGTGACTTCTAGTCTTTTTAATCTGCACTATTGATTCTGTGAGCTAGGACAAAAGCAATTGTTGACATGCCAGGATGTAAACCACAGAGGAGACATGCGTGCAGCATAAATTGCCGGCACTGCCGGTGCATGCACAGCTAGCCCGCCCGTGTGTTCTTTTCATCTGCGTGCACCTGATCAACTCCAGCCTTCTGATCGATTATCTGGGACAAGCTAGCTACTTGATCTGTCTGGAACTGATGCAGCGTTGCAGTGGCAGCTTCTCCTTTGCGTTGTTTTGCATGTGCTTGTCCCATCTGATGCAATCAAACCATCTGAAAAACTAATACAAAATGTTCCTTCAGAATATCACTTGTATCTGTGGATGTTGATAGACAAGGAGTGAGTGGGAAAACTTATATAGGGAATGACCTAGGGTTCAACATTAATAAATAATAATATATACAAATATCGCAAAAAAAGAATCGTTCGTGTACATAAATTTCTCACGCATTTACGGACACAATTTCTTAACTAGTAGAAATCCCTATGCGTTGTTGCGGGCCACTGGGTTGGAACACATAAATAGTTTCGTATTTCATAGAACACTGCTATAGAAATACTACTAGTAGACGTCAAATCACAGACGGTTTGACAAAACCGTCTGTGACGTACAATATCACAGACGGTTTTAATTTGAAGACCATCTATGATAATCTGTGAATTATCACAGACGGTTTTAAAAAAACCATGTTAATAACATTGGATGATATTTTCCAACTCAGTGATTTTTGGTAGTATTGATCATTATTACCCTAAAATCAATATATAAAAACTTCAAATAACAAAACTTGCCAACTTTCTATACTAATTGACCAAAATTGGGTATAGTATCCACGCTGCAAATTTGGACTCAATATCTTCATTCTTCCACTAGAATTTTAACACAGAGATCCAAAATAATACTGAAGAGGTCAACTTGTAACTTCAGCGAATAAGATTTATGAGAGTATTAATAAGCATTTCCTTATTTGTAGTGGCATCTTACTGCATAATGAGACACAGTTCACAGTTTTTTTTATAACAATTGTAATTGGCAGTCTATGTAAATTTTACTGGAGAGCATTAAAGTAGAGACATATTAACAAATTGTGGTATGCGAGCTCCACAGTTTTACCTCTGATTGGTGTTTATCAATCTCAGAGGATCACACAAATGCAGGATCTTGCAACTCCTTTCAGATTCCTATCCTCCAATATGCTATGAAACAAGAATATTTGAGTCATTAGTACGTTTAGTTATCCAAAGGCCAAATCTGTAATAAGAAACAATTGGAGGAGTGAAGCTTAGCATTAGCCCTATACTTTTGAGAATAGCAAGGTTTAAATGCTGATCTTGCTGGACAATGTTGGTGTGTACAGATACCAGCATGGGCCTAAAAAGGATAGGAATTCAGAACCTATATAGCCATCTCACCAACATGGCAACATTAATGCATGGAGCCATTCTTTGAACCCTTGGAACTGAATGCGTCTTACTAGTTCAGTTGCTTAGTTGTTTTTCACTGACATGCATGTACAGCAGTGTGCCTACCTGGGGTGGAACTCGAGGACATGAGCTAGGTCCTTTCCATGAGCATCTGGCCAGGTCACCTTCCTGCTCAGCACTAACACGCCGTCCTTCTCTTCCTCCTGCTTCTGCTGATGCTGATCAGCAGTCGCAGCTGCCTTCTTGAGGCTGCTCTTCACAGGCTTCTTGGTGCATGGCTCATGGCGATGGACCTCTTCTTGATGAGCCGCTGCTGTTTCCCGAAGGTGATGCTGATGCCTGCCATTGCAGGTTGCTGCTGGAGAGGAGGTGCTGGGGGAGCAGCCTTGGCTGTTGCAGCTGCGCCTGCTGGGTGCTTGAGGTGCGTAGCAGGAGGTGCACACAATGGAGGGGAGGATGCACCTCCTGCGCTCGCCACCTGCAGGGATTGCCACCTTGATCTCCTCCACCATATCCCAGTCTCCAGGTTGGAGGAGTTCAGTGTAGAGAGAGAAGCGAATGCTACAAATGATGAATGCTTTTGATATCTGAAGTGGGCAGGCATCCACCTGAATAGGCACCAGATATTCTGTGGATCACATATACGTACCAATTCTATGCTTGGCATGGTTTTAGTTTATGAAACATATATGTTAGGAAATCTGGTCTAGGCTTAAAATCTTGATCTATGATGAGTATATCACTACTAGGTTATAAATAGAAAGTGCTATTGGTTATTTTGTACAGACACGTAAAAGAAAAACAATAAAGAAAAATTAGGAGTTCTCCCCCTATCTCTCTTTTTTCAATCTACGATTTGCATTTTCTGTGATTGGTCATCTCTTTTGCATAGGAGAGAGGAATTGATCGGACTGAACTCGCCAGCGACGGTTCCTCAACACGTTATCAACACGAATCGCTCCGGCAAATCGAAAGGTAATCATCGAAGCATTAGTAGATTGAATTGTCTACATCTAGATCGCTTTAAATTCCACAGATTTCGCTTTCTAGATTATTTTCTACGATGCAAATCCGCTCTAATCTACCGTGAGCAGACTTGAAGTCGCCGGCATGATATCGATTGGCAGATTAAATAAAAGAGTAGATGCTGATTGCATTGTAGATTGAAAAAAAGAATAAAAATATTGCACGGCCGACCCAGTACGGCCGCCGCGCGTGAGCGCCGCACTGGCTCAAAAACGCCACCGGCCGCCGACCTCCCCACGCGCCGCTGCCCCGCACAGGCCACCGCTGCACCTGAGATCGCCGCCGCCCACCGCCCGAAGCAGCGGATGGAGCTGCCGAAGCCGCGCTCGGCCGCCACCCGAGGCCGCCCGCATTGGACCATCTCCTTGGTCCCCGTGCTGCGCTACCGACGCCGCACGGTCGCCCGCGTCGTTGCATCGCCTCGGTCCCCGTGCCGCGCTGCCGGCCCCGCATGGCCGCCCGCGCCAACCCGCACACCACCGGCCCCCAAGAAGCCGCATGCGCCGCCGCCCCGCCCCAGGCGCCTCATGTGCCGCCACCACCAGCTCGCACACCGCCGGCTCTCGAGCGCCCGCACGCGCCCCGGCCTCCCGTCGCTTGGGCGCCGCCACCCGCCAGAGTTGCTCACCACCGAATCCATTTTCGTATCCGACAAAAGCTTCGGATATCCAAAAATTTGCTCCGAATTATATCCGAATTAAAATGGATGGACGGTCGGAAAATATCCGCTCCATTTGCACCCCTAGTAGTGAGAAAGTTCTCTAGTGTATATTGGATGACACTAGAGTCAACACTAGAGAGGGAATTATCACTAACAGTGGAAAAAACTAGACTGATGAGCAAGGTTCCAAATTATATATCACTATAATTTAGGGAGCTATGTAGTACAGTAGAAAGCACCTCTAGTGCATATTGGATGAGGGATATTTTTCTCAACATGTTTCGCTCCATCTACGCATGTGTACCACTTAGATCACGGCGCAGCGGATCTCGGGACATGCACCGGTGAAGGTGGCCGATGAAGTGGGGGAAGGCAGTGGTGTGTTTTCTTTACGCCGAGCCTCGCCTCCTCCCTCCTCTCCCTGTGGATGCTTTTTCTCTCGGCTCTGCAGGGAGACAGTGTGATGATGGTGTAATGGTGCTACTTGATGAGCTTTGTAAAAAGAACATAAAATAAGCGGAATTTGTTAGGTTTTATTGAGTGGAATTTGTAAAGTTGTTGAGGTTTTATTGAGTACATCTCGGGAAGCTTCTCACTACATAATGGACTGGTCGACACATTCTGGTTGGTCTCCTAACAAATCACAAGTGGACAAGTGGTAGACACCCAGCGTTGTTCCTGTTCGTTAGCATGCCGAGCTGGTATCAATAGGATTCCATTGGAGATAACTGTTGGCTCAGCTCAGGTTCGGATAAGTTCACAAGTGAGGGAAAAAAATGAGAAGATAAAAAGAACTTTGTAATTTTCTTCTACTCCAACGTAAATGCCTCGTTGAGAAATAACGGGGATCGTGGGCACACTGATGGTTGGCTTTCTTTTGCAGGCAGAGAAATGATTACCAAGAAAAGTATTCAAGAACATCAAGGGAAAGACATAAATTTCTCGCAAAAAAGGGAAAGACATACTTTTTTTAAAAAAAGAAAGGTCTAAGGGCCAAGTGAGATTCTCTGCAAGTGCGAAGTGTACAATCAATACACAACCGTTAAACATGATTCTCCCCAGCTGAAGACCGGAGGCCACTGCCACTGTACAAACCAATCAAGAACCAAACTAGCACAGGTGTTACGTTAATGCAAGAATATTCTCTACACGTTCGATGAAAAGCTATACATCTATTAAGAGAACTCCACATAATTACAATAGATGAAGAACGAAATGCCCTACCCTACTTTCATTCTATACCGCAACAAGTGCAAAAACTATAGGAGAGTTTTTCCCATTTCAACATGCGGCACAATGGTTGATTCTGTGATGCCTAAAGATAAACAATATTTATGTAGGGACTGGATTTTTTTAGATTCGAACCCTCTGTGTATTATCTCACTAGTCTCAGATCAAAATTAGTGCGCGTAGTTGAATAATGATGATATATAGCAAAGCAATGCTTTTTTTTACAATAATGAAGAGTACTGATCTTATGACCACTTATTACAACTGAGGTTACAAGATCTCTCAAACATATAAAACACAGCGGAAGCAAACTAAAATTTTGAAGATGACCCATCAATACGCCACAGACAATTGACTGTAGAAGCGCAACCTAGTACTGCAGACATCCTTCATCGAAGCCACACACGAAGTAGTCATAGTTTTCTTCTGCGTCTTCATAATCCTCTGAGATAATTTCATAGATTGCAAGGTGAGTACATAGAATACTCCGAAAGTCTTAGAAAAATACAGTTATTTAGGTGGAAGGCTTAACAAAATGAGCTTATTATGGTTCGTTTGCACAAAGCAATAGTTCATAAATTTTCATATTTTTACAAAAGCACTTATTTGACAAACTAATTTCAATAATTAAAACTAGATGTTTTTTAGTGAAGGTTCTAGCTACCAACATTAGTATTTAGGCTCTATCTACCAAAGCTCAATGAATCAGATTCTATCTACCTGACTGGCTCTAGCTGCCAGAATAAACACCTCAGAGCTCTAACCACTCTTAGATTCCCAAAAGCTCATTTAAAAACAAAACAATAAATCTACTATGTGAAAACGTACATTGCCCGTCTTGATCATGGGCATAACTATTTGGATAGTTTTACACTCAGTAGAGGTTATATAGCTTTAACCACAAGACATGATTGTCCCATATTGACACCGGATAAACACACTTTCTTTGGTACACTTTCTTTGTCCCAATCGACGTGAGCAGGGTGGCTTGGCTAGGTAGGCGCATGTGGGCTTAACCCAAGGAGAAAAGAAAGTGGGTTAAAAATGGAAAAATAATTTTGGCCCGAGAGGAAATTCAAAGTTAGGATTTCAAGTTGATTCGAGATTTGAAATTGAAATGGGAATTGAACTTTGAGATAAGATTTGAAATTTGAAGTTTGGATTTTGAATTTCATATTTGAATTTTGGAAAAATAATTGTGGCTTAGGAGGAAATTCAAAGATGGTATTTCAAATTGATTTGAGGTATGAAATTGAAATGAGAATTGGACTTTGAGATGAGATTTGAATTTTGAAGTTTGGATTTTGAATTTTGAATTTTAGATTTGAATTGGAATTAGATTTAAATTTGTAGATTCATTTTGAGGATTACATAGAAAATCCAATAAAATCCAAATCTTTGAAATAATTAATTTTGAAATTAAATTTTTAAAGAAGGTGAAATTTAGGATGTTACAAACTACCCCCGTAGAGAGAATCTCGACCCCGAGATTCAGACATACTAAGAAAAAGGCTAGAAAACTTTGCTCTTAAATCCTATTGCACTCCTAAGTTGCTTCTAACTCCGATTGGTTGTTCCACTACACCTTACAAAACTTCATTGTCTTGCTTCCTATGAGATGTACGGCCTCTTCCAAAATTTTGATTGGATATTCTAGATATGTTAGGTCCCCTTTTAATTCGACTTCTGTTCTTCTGGTACTCTGAGACACTTCTTCAACTGAGACAGATGGAAGACATCATGCACATCTGAGAACTGCTGTGGAAGCTTCAACTGGTAAGCAATTTCTCCTCTTCTCGCTAGGATGGGAAATGGTCTAATGCATCTAGGAGTAAGTTTTCCACTAACTCTGAAATGATATATCCCCTTAAGAGGTGAAACTTCTAGATACACATGATCACCAGGTGTAAACTTTAACTCCCTACGATGATTATCTGCAAAACTTTTCTATCTTGTTTGTGCCATTTCCAATTTCTCCCGAATCAAGTGAACTTGCTCTTCGGCTTCTTTCAATACATCTGGTCCAAACACTTGTCCTTCTCCTATCTCTTTCCAATATAGGTGTAACACCCCAGGACCCACAATGCCCTGGGATGCTGCTAAAACTACTCTACAACTAGCCAATTTACAAAATAAAATAAACTGGTATCAATACTAAGCAAGATAGCATAAGCGGAAGAGTAAACAACTAAGGAAAAACAGAATGACAATAAAAATTCAATAATGATAATCGACTTCAACATAATAACCAAGGTTACGATTCTGAATTAAACATTAATAAGATGAATCATTTATCAATCGGATAGTTAACAAATACTAGAGTTCTTTCAACTTTATTTCAGCATTAAAATAAAATCCATGTGCAACAATGTGGTGCCGCTCTACCCTTCCCAATGCATGCTTAAAGTCCACCTGTAGGGAGGGGAAACAAGGGGTGAGATAAAAAAATCTCAGCAAGCAAACAATTCAACAAGTTAATCAAACTACAAGCAATTTAAACATCATCATCAAGAATTCCATACAACCATAATTACCATTTTTAGTCCACAATTATTAAACTATCATCCTCTTCTATGAAGCATACCCTTTTCAATTTCAGATTTAATGCAATCATTTTATCCACAATAAAAGCATATGAATGCTCATGCTATGCTCCACATTACTCTTGCCAGGGTAGGAAGTGCGATGCATCGTATTTCAGCAATATACGAATGCTTCCCGCGGGCGAAGAGGCGCATCGTATTACGGCAATATACAATGTTGTACCGGTACGGTTGCGGCTATAAGCGGCAACATCCACATACACAAAGGGCATGATATGACATGAATGATATGATAGTCCATTAATCACATTAATTCATCCGCAAGGATCATTATCATGCTCACAACATATCCACATCCACCACATGTTATTTACATGTTCCACATAATAACATTAAGCAAGAATTTCACAACTAAAATATTATACAATCATGGCAATTGTATCAAATTATGATAATAATGTAAAACTGAAAGTAGTAGGAACAACATGTTAAACGGTAGCAACCACCGCTACGTTTACTTGCCTTAATCCGACGAAACGAAGTACAACAAAAATCAAGAGCGCTCAGGGACAAGACCACCTGTCCATAAGACAACTCTCCGCACACAACTACAGCATACAAGCACGACATAAATATATAAAACATCGCTAGAAACCTGAACCCGCACAATCTCTTCTCCGCTCAACAAACCAACATATTACCCTCTGCAGTAGCGCTGCTTCACAATTTCGTATCTTTAAAAATATAAATCGAAATACATCAAATGATACCTCTCTGGATTCATGACTTAAAAACCTACAATTTTCATGCGGAACAACTATTTTTATTTTAATCACAGCTAGGCGTAATTTAATGCCCAAAACAGAGGAAGAACTCTGTTCTGGCAGATTGGACAGCAGTAATCAACCGTGTGCCAACAACGGCACAGAGGTCTAAAAATTCTAAAATTTATACAGAAGCTAGATCTCTAATTATCTACAACTTTCTCAACTACGTCCATGACCAGAAAATTTGTTTACTATTTCTAAACTCCGGATTACCATCGGACTGTACCAATCTGTCCGCCTAAAGGACAGCGGTATTGCCGACTCCGTATCTCCCAGATCCCATGGTAGAAAAATCCGAAACAAATACAGGAGATGCATCTGGAAGTCCTCTATAACTTTCTTTTTCAGAAGACCCGCAGAAAAATTTGTTTTCTAGATCAAAACTGCGCGATACGCCGCGCTACGCGAATCAATCTACAGACAGACGACATGTAAACTCTAATCGGGCAATTAATCAATTAACTACCATCAAAATTCGTGCCAAGAATCCTAATTATTCCATAAAATAGAGGATTTGGGATGGGAAAAAATTACCTAGATGAAGAATTTTCCCCAATCTTTTCTTCCTCTTCTTCTTCTCCTTCCTTCTCCTTCTTCTCCTTCTCCTTCTTCTCCTAGGGCAGCAATGGGGAACACCTTGGGGGAAGGCGCAGCCACCTGGGAGAAATAACAGGGGGGCGGTTATGTGGGGGAGGAGGGAGGGAAGCCCTAGGGTAATAAGGGGAGGGTGTGTGCGGCATGGTGGGTTGGGGTCGCGCCTCCCCTTGGGCCTTGGCCCAAGGGCGGTTGGCCCACTCCCAGGCAGCCCAAATTTGAATTTTTAAAATATTTTTTAATATATTTTATTTTATTTTTAATGTTTTATAAATTTTATTTTTTCCCTTCCCGCGATTTACCGAAAAACTGGCGACTCCGCGATTGTTTTAAAAATTTATGCCGAACGACAATCAGGGCATTACAATAGGGGTGTTCTACATTTTCTCCCACATAGAACTTCAAACGGAGACATTTGTAAGCTTGACTGATAACTATTATTATAGGAGAATTTTGCGTAAGGTAAACTTTTATCCCAACTAGTTTTATTTGCTAGGACGCAACCTCTCAACATGTCTTCCAGAATTGATTTACACTTTCTGTTTGCCCATCTGTTTGTGGATGGTATGTTGTACAGAAATTCATATTAGTGCCCAAAATTCCATGCAGTTTCTACCAAAATCTTGAGGTGAATTGAGATCCTCGATCTGACACGATCTTTTTTGGAACTCCGTGTAAATACACGATCCTTGACATATACAGCTCTGCAAGTTTATCTCCAGAGTATGTAGTCTTCACTGGAATGGAATGTTTGACTTTCGTTAGATGATTTGCAATAACCCAGATTGAATCAAACCTTGACTTTGTTCTTGGAAGACCAGTGATGAAATCCATAGCAATTTCTTCCCACTTTCACTTGGGTATGTTTAATGGTTGCAAAAGCCCAGTGGGACTCTGGTGTTCAGCCTTAATCCGTTGGCAAACATCACACAAAGCTACATATTCAGCAAAATCTCTTTTCAACTTGACCACCAATATCTCTCCTTCAGGTCATGATACATCTTTGTGCTTCCAGGATGAATCAAATATGTAGAGTTGCGAGCTTCCTTCAGAATTAGCTCCTTTATTTCTTTTTGCTCGGGTAAAAGGATTCTTTTTCCAAACCAATGGGTACTTTCTTAATCCTCTGAAAATCCAGGTGCTTCACCTTTCTTCATTCTATCTTTGATGTGCTTGACATATTTGTCTTCTTTCTGAGTGGCCTTGATCTAGTCTTATAAAGTTGATTGCACCTCCAAGGTAGCCAAAAATCCTTCAACTACTGTTTGCAAATCGAGTTGCTAAAATTCCTTATGAAGTGTTGCTAAAATTCCTCATGAAGTGTAGCCTGATTATCTCAAATCATCATATTGGTATAGTAGTTCTTCCTGCTTAAGGCATCAACTACTACATTGGCTTTTCTAGAATGATAAGTATTCCAACATTGTAATCATTTATTAACTCAAGCCATCTTCTCTTGTCTTAGGTTGAGATCATGTTGGGTAAATATGTACTTCAGACTCTTGTGGTTCATATAGATCTCACAACAATTTCCAATTAGATAATGCCTCCATATTTTTAGAGCATGCACAACTACGGCTCTAAATCGTGGGTTGGATAGTTCTCCTCATTTGGATGCAACTATCTTGATGCATAAGCTACCACTTTTCCTTGTTGCATTAGTACGCAGCCAAGACCTTGCCTAGATACATCGCAGAAAACTTCAAAGTACTTTCGGATGTCTGGAAGTATTAACAGTGGTGCAGAAGTTAACCTCTTCTTTAGTTCTTGAAAGCTAATCTCACAAGCTTTAGTCCATCAAAACTTCTCCTTTTTTAGCAGTTGGGTGAGATGTCTCATGATCTTGGAAAAACCTTCAATGAAGCAATGATAATATAACGCTAGGTCAAGACAATTTTTGATTTCTAGTACTGACTTGGTTGTGTCCGATTAAATACATCTTCAACTTTTCCTGGATCTATAGACACTCCTATAGAAATTACATGTCTCAAGGAAACTACTTTCTTCATTCAGAATTCACACTTACTAAACTTGGCATATAACTAGTGTTATATGAGTTTCTCCAATACTATCCTCAGATGTTTTTCATATTCTTTCTCATTCTTGGAATAGATAAGAATGTTATCTATAAATACCACAATAAAATTATCTAGGTATTCCATGAACACCTTATTCATCAATTTTATGAAATAAACTGATACATTTGTTAGGCCGAAAGACATCTCTATATGCTCATACGGTCCATATCGGGTAGAGAATGCTATCTTTGGTATATCTTCCGGTCTAATTTTCAATTGGTGGTAACCTGACGGAAGATCAATTTTAAAGAAAACACAAGCTCCCTTTAACTGATCAAATAAATCATCGAACCGGGGCAAAGGAAATTTATTCTGTTTAATGAATGGAATGGTTCCAATATCAAATCAATGATAGACTCACTAGTCCAATATGGTGGCATGCTGGTAATTGATCTAGAAAAATACTAGAATATTTTCTTCCTATGGACACCTCTTCCGAAGCTGTTGTTTTCAAGCTAGTATTACTTCCTTGCAAATTGGTAACATAGAATTCAACATAAATTTCCAGGTTATAAATGAGAATTATAGTTTCTCGGCAATCTTTCCATATAGCTCATTTGCCACAAAACACTTGTTTCTGAACTTTTATAGATACTGATACTAATCACTGCAGTCTTACAGAAAGAAAATATTACATACACTTTTTTATTGGCACCGAATGATGATGCTACCGAATGAAGCATCCTCTTCTATGAAAGTATCATAATCATGGTGTCTCCTCTTTGATTTAATGGGGCATAGGTAGAACTAATACTATAGGATCGAATACTATAATCAAATGGGGGAGGGGTGTGAATGATTCTTGCCGCTTTTTGAAGTTTCCTGGTTGTCGGCGAAGCTTTTGACCGCTCGGTGCTTAACCTCCTAATCGATCGCTCAATGCACGATCACTTGATCGATCACTCTATTCAACCACTTTCTCGATCACTTTGTTCGATGTCGTAAGATCCAATCTACCTGTGATCACCAGCACTCTTTAAGCAAATCATGAACCAGATTGATTAAAAATGATCTTTATTGCTGGTTTTCCGTGGATTTACAAAGTGCCCAAATAAGTACCCCTAAAATCCTTCCTATCAAAAGCCCTCAAAACCCTTCAAATCTGGTCTCATTATCCCTCAACCTCTCTCTGCTTTTATAGACTAATGTCCTAAACCGTGTCTACCTTAAACACGTACTCAAACTTTATTTCTTCTAAAAACCAAGAGACCTGAAACACTTCCGAACACGGGTTTTAACCAAACTCTAAATCTTCTCAGTTATGGACTCTATCCACAACTTCTAACTCAGCACGTGATGATGTCTCTTGGATTGCACCTCCTGTATCTTCATCACGCATCATCAACTCACGTACCGAAACCTTTAGGACAACACTTCCCAAAGCCTCTCCATGCATCACCACCTTTGATCTCCACGTACGTCAGCATGAGCCCGACCACCTCTCATGACATCCTCGAACGCCTGGACCTCAGATTTCCCTATCCTAGTCCCGGTCCTACTCATCATCGACCATAACCATCTCCATGCCAATGTGCACTACAAAGACCAAATAACGTTTTTCCCCGCACAAGTTCTTCCCAATTTGACTGACATTAATTCACACACTCATACCACACTCTTAACCTTCCATCAACACCAACCAGATTAGGCATGACCATAAATTCTATCACTTTCCAGAAATCAGCCTTAGATCACACATTGCGACCAGTTACAACTACTATGCACAGACCGGTCACTAGCTCATCGACTACTCGAAAACACAAGTACTTGGGAATTTCTATCGCTCCACTCATAACACTCGGAATTAACAAGTATCGTAGCAGTACCGACTACCAACCAGTCACAGAACCATTGATTACTGACTACCGAGTACCGACTGGGTACTTAAGCACAAACTACCATCCACACGTACTGTAGCACCGACCACCGAGTACCGACTTAGTATTGTAGCAACGACCACCGACTGGTTACTGTCACTTACGACCAGTCCACTGAAGCTCATGACCCCAACCATCCTACTCGAAGCTTGTCGACTACCGACCATAGTCCATTGTCTCTTGCGACCAGTTCACTATGTCATACGACTGGTTACTCTTAGCTTACAACCAGGTTATCCAAAATCTCTGACTTTAGGGTCTTTGACTCCTTTAAAAACTCTAGACCGAGGTCGTTCTGTCGTGGTTATTCGGATGTGGTTGTTCTACCTTGATCGACTATCGTGGTCTACCTACCATGGTCGACGCTTACCGACCATACCTGCTCTCCTAAATACTCTAGCAACAAAAGCGCATTGACCAGAACTTTCAAAAATGCAAATTTCAAACAAACTCAAATATCAATTATTCATCATCACTAAATGTATGACCACCAACACATGGTCTAATAATCTTCCCCTTGATGAATACATCGACAACACCTTAAAAACTCTTGAATGTGAAAATTTGCAAAAACAAAAATTCAAACCTGTAGACCACACAAACCATAACAGAAAGCTCAGAAAATGCTCCCTTAGACCACACAGAAAGCTCCCCCTCAACAAAAGAGAGCAAATTTTCCCCAATCTCTACAAACTCTCCCCCTTTGGTAATGAAATCGTCAAGAACTCCCAAGAGATTAATTCTAAAAAGGATCAATGAGAGTAAATATCCAAAAGCTTAGTAGATTATCCAAGTCACTTTGCATTAATTTAAGAATGTAACTAAGCCATTTTTTTAGTTGAGCTCCCTAGATCATATAAGGTCATATACCAATAGCAAGTCAAAACAAGTATTTAGCATAATTAAGCAAATTGGATTAATGATAGGCATCTTGACCATGACCAAACCGATCTGTACAGAGCACCAAGGGATATCACATCGAAAAGTGTAAGCCTAGAAGTGAAGTAAAATTTAAACCTAGATGAACTAGAAGTCTCATATAGCAACCTATTTCTCCACACTCAATTATTAAGCATGTGGCATGCTTGTAGCATACTTCTTTTCATGATACCATCTTTGTAACAATATTATTTTAAGTGGTGGCATGCTTGAAGCATACTTCTTTTCATTCGAGCATATTTTGTGCATTTTCTTTTGTTTAACCATGGCATGCTTGAAGCATACATCTTTTCAATCGAGCATGTTTTGTGCCTTTTCTTTTTCATTTTTATTATAACATGCCAACTGAGTGAGCATAAAGATACAATATCAAACATTCATAGCCAAGATTTAAAATAAGACTCACGACCAAACTAATCCTTTCAGATGGATATCACAAAGTGCTGTCTACAACTAATCTAGTCAAAATCTTCAGCCATGTCATTTTTTACTTCAAGTATAGCAAATTGATTACAATATGTTACGATCAGAGCTACAAAGTAAATAAGTAAATATAATAAAGATAGTTATACTACTCATTTGATTTCAATGACTTGGATTTGGATGTATTATTTGACAAGCATAATAAACAAAGCTTCTGGAACATTTAAACACCAAGCTCTCCCTCAGCATAATCTCATAGGATGCAAAACAACTAACTCACTTCACAAGCGAGCAAAATGAGAAGAATCAAGTGGTTTATTGAAAGTATTAGAAACTTGAGAATCAGAGTCAATGAAATGCAAGACGATATCTCCCTTTTTCACGTGGTCTCTAAGAAAATGATAGCGAATATCAATGTGGTTGGTTCTTGAATGTTGCACAGAATTTTTAACAATGCTAATATTACTAGTGTTATCACAGAAGAGTGGAACACTATCCAATTCTAAGCCAAAATCCTTAAGTGTAGCTATCATATAAAGCAGTTGAGAGCAATAAGAAGCAGCAGCTACATATTTAGACTCAGCAATGAAAAGTGCAACAAACAACTATTTTCTAGACACCCATGAGACAAGAGATGTGCATAAAAAGTGACATGTGCCAGAAGTACTCTTTCTATCAATTCTACAACCCCAAAATCCGCATCTGAAAAAGCTCTAAGGGTACGACATGGGGAAGAAGAGTACCATAAGCCAAATTCTAAAGTTGACTGAAGATACCTGAAAATTTGCTTTACCGCTTGACGATGTGAAGCACATGGGGAAGCCCAAAAGTGATTACACAAACACACAACAAAGTATATGTCTGGCCTCGAAGCAGTGAGGTACAAAAGTGAGCCAATTATGCTTCTATATTCTTTTTGATCAATAGGCTCTCCATCTTCGTCTGGATCCAACACAGCCATAGACCCTATGGGTGTGAAAATCAGTTTGACTATCCCCATATCGAAGTGACGAAGTAGATCCTTGGTATACTTAGTTTGATGAACAATAGTACCTAACTTTGATTAATTGATCTGAAAGCCTAGGAAGAATGTGAGCTCTCCCAACGTACTCATCTTGAATTCCCTGCTCATAGTATTTAAAAACTTGGAAACAAGAGCATGAGGGGAACTGCCAAAGATGATATCATCCACATAAATCTAAATGAGTAAAAGATCATTGCCATGTTTGAAAGTAAATAAAGTCTTATCTATATTGCCCATTTGGAAGTCATTTTTTAACAAATATGATTTGAGCCTATCATACCATGCTATGGGTGTTTGTTTTAGACCATATAAAGCTTTGGATAATTTATAGACATGATCAGGAAACTTAAGATTCTCAAAACCAGGTAGTTATCTGACATAAACTTCCTCCTCAATATAGCCATTAAGAAAGACACTTTTCACATCCATTTGATAAAGTCTTAAACCCTTTGATGCAACAAATACTAACAGAATTCTAATGGTTTCTAATCGAGCAACATGTGCAAATGTTTCACCAAAGTCAAGACTTTCTACCTAAGTGAATCTTGAGCCACAAGTCTAACCTTATTTCGAACAACAACACCATCCTCACTTTGTTTATTCTTAAATACCCATTTAGTTCCAATCATATTATGATCACGAGGAGGTGAACCAACTGTCCAGATTTTATTACACTCAAAGTTTTATAATTCCTCAAGAATGACATTAATCCAAGACTCATCAGATAAAGCGTGATTTACATCTTAGGGTTCAAAAGAGGAGACAAAAGCAGAATGAGCATATAAGGCATTGGAATTATACCTGCTTTGAAGAACTCTCGCATTTAACTCACCGATCATTTGTTCAGGAGGATGACTTCGTTGAATATGTAGAGGGGCCTGTAAAGTGGTCATAGGAGTGGTCGTAGATGTAGCCGAAGAGGACATAGTGGTCGTAGTGGCCTCTACCTCATGAGTCATTGTAGGAGTGGTTGTAGAGGTGGTCGTAGGAGTCATAGTGTGACTCGGGAACTCCCTGTTGTCATCATTAGAGTAGTAGAAGATGTCCTCGAGTGTGTCAGTTACGTATATACCTACATTGTTGGGTCTATTATCAGGACTAGCCTCATCAAAAGTGACCTTGTAGGTCTCAACAATTTTGTTAGTTTCTAAGTTGAGTACACGGTAGCCTCGAATGTGAATTGCATATCCAAACAGATGCCATCTGAGGATCTAGATTTAAATTTATCAAGATTGCCATGTTTAAGTATGAAGCATCGATATCCAAACACCCTCAAGTGAGAAACATTAGGAGAAAGATCAAACCAAAGCTCATATGAGGTCTTATGCAGTTTAGTTCACAAGAATACTCTATTCGAAATGTAACAGGCAGCCGAAATATCTTTAGACCAATACCTCCTAGGAGTAGCATGTTCATTTAAGATTGTTCTAGCTATCTTGACCAAAGTTCTATTCTTACGTTCGACCACACAGTTCTGTTGAGATACTTGAGCTGACAAAAATTGATGGTCTAAACCCTTTTTAGCACAAAAAGAAGAAAAGGATGTGGTCTTGAATTCAGTTTCATTATCACTTCTAATTGCTCGAAGTGCTCTTGGAAGTTCATTAGCAAGTCTAAGAGCTAGCTCTCTAAAGTGACCGAAAGCTTCGTTCTTAGATGCCATAAAATAAACCCAAGAGTATCTAGAGTAATCATCAACAATAACAAGAACATATCATTTATCTCCAACTAAATGAAACCTAGAAGGACTTACAGTATCCACGTGCAATAATTGACCAGGAGAATCAGTCATGATAAGTGTGAGTGGAGGATGTGACAGAGAGATCATCTTACCATGTCGATGGGGTGAACAAATTAGATCCATTGACTTTTCAATCTGAAGGCTAGGAATTTCTCTAACCAGATTCATATTTCTAAGGCGAGCAAAATGATTAAAGCCAATATGACCTAATCTATGGTGCCAAAGTCACCCTTAAACAAGCGACCAACTCGACTAATTTTGTATACAAGATCACCGGATAAATCCAAAATACAGCATGAATGTTTTTCAATGTTCACCTCAAGATCATCGTCTACCAACTGTGATACTAAAAGCAAGTTATAGCTCAACTTACTGATGACAGCGACGTCCTTTAAGATGAACTTGTCATTGACGCACACGATGCCTTTAGCTAGAACTCGTCCTTGAGAGTTGTCCCAGAAGTGATCTTCTTATCACCAGGGGCATGAGTGAGGGAGGAGAACCATCGTAAGTCTCTGGTCATGTGGCGAGAACAATTGGAGTTAATGAACCATACGTTCTCCTTCCTCTTGCGATGAGCCTATAGAGCACGAACAATCGTCGGTACCTTAGTACTAGGGTTAGACAATAAAGATTTAGGTATCTAAAACTGGAATACTTGACGAACAGGAGTGAAAGCATGACCTGATAACGATTTAAGTGAAGCATTAACATCTGACATATTTCGACTAGTCAGTTATTGAGACGTTGGTTCGACCTCAGGGTGGTCTGACCTCCTCAGCAGAGCTGGTGTAACCGTCGACCGATCTAAATGAACAATAATCACTAGTCAAAAATCTCTTGAGAAGCTAGTCCGACTGTGAGAAACAACTGGTCAAAAATTTTGTTCGAACACGCTGGTTCAACCATAAGAAATAACTGGTCGAACATCTGGTCTAGCCATGCTGGTGGTAGCCATGCTGGTTCGACCACGGGAAGTAACTGGTCGAAAACACTTCTTTGTCCTATCTTTCTTCTCTTTCTTTGCTTTTTAAAACTGGATTAAACCAAATGACCATCTTTATCACAATGAGTGCATTGATACTTGACTTGATTAGTGGTCGTATCAATCAATTTCACATCACTCAGTTTGGTAGAGAACACTCTTGCAATACCAGTAGATCCAAAGACAATTTGTTTTGGTTTAGATTCTACTTCAAACTTTCCAGGTTCGAGTACTTTGACAACTTTAGGAGGATTGTTCTTAGCATGCTCAACAAAATTAAATCCTAGACCATACGTTTTCACATTAGTTTTTGACTTGTCTAGGATCATATTCAATTTTTTTTACTAAAAGAAAACCTCTCTAAAGTGTTCTTAAGGTACTCGTTTTCTTTAGACAGTGAGGAACATGTTAAGCACTTAATAAATGCATAAGCAAGATCCTTAGAACCACTAGACTCAGCCAATCTCTCTTTTTCAGCAAAGTCATTAAGTTGTCTAGTCAATGTTTCTATTTTAGCATTAAGCTTAGAGCAGTTAGAGCAAGAATGTGTCTCATGATAAAGCATTTATTGAATTGATTCCTGAGATGAATTAATTCTTGCTTATAGCAAGTCACACCTAGAACATGCTTTAAAAAAGTTAGACTTAAGCTTTTCAATTTCATCATTAGCAAGTTTAAGTTTTCCATCACAAGAATCATGTACCATTTTTAGTTTATCAAATCTATCAGTTACATCTCTAAGTTGAACCAGGTTAGTTGTATTAATAGATCTAGCAGTTTCCAATTCAGAATATAAGACGTGACAAGCTTCACAAGAATCATCTTTAGGAATATATGCCCTAAGTCTATTAGTATCAGAATTCAAGCTTTCGACTTCAAAATTATTTTCTTTGAATTTCCTTTTAGCCGTTTTCAATTCAATAGCAAGTTAGACTAGACCATCTTCAAGCTCATCGTATGACGGTCTTACCTCATCGGGATCACTATAGTTGATGAGGACATCACTTCCATACATACAACCAATGGATCTGAACCTATACACTTGCAAGATCCAATCACAAGAGCTCACGCACAACAATTGAACTATCAGGTAACTTCGTTTCTAGGAGTGCATTTTGTTTCTCATGAGTATATGCTACTACCTAATGTATGTGATATTCTTTTAATTAAAAACTTAGGAGCTGATCATGAAGATAAACATGTGCGATTCAAATGTGCATAACTTTCACATACGAAGTCCGTTTGAGGTCTATGAGTACTCGATGGAAAGCTTTTCTCGTTCTCTTTCCAATGGATCTAGCCTCATCTCCAAATTCATCCTGTGCATGCCGCAATCACTAAAAGAAAATATTACATCACCTATTTAGGCCAAATTAAGCCTTGTAATGCTTGGCCTCACGGGGAAGGCGCCCCCTCTCGAGGCCCGTATTGTTCACGGCATACCATTCATGTGAACAGTACCATGAGTAGTACCACCCTTTATTTCTTAGTTTTGCACGGCTTTCCCTCTCCTATTTAAGGAGGCCGCACCCTTCTAGTTTATTTGGATTTCGTTTTGCTTAGTTTTCCATTGTGAAAACTCTTGTTCTTCGCTTGTGTCGACTAGACCAACCGTAAAGAACCTCTGCGGAATCCCACTTTTTGAACTCAATTTATATATTTGTAATTTCAGATTGCTTGTGATCTTGTTCTTGCGTGTTCTTCGGTTGCATGCAGGAATAGACCTTCGTGGTCAGGTCAACCGCGCTCTTGGCACGGTTGATAATGACTTGTGATTAGTTCAGCGATTTCTTGGTTCGTACATGATACGTTCGTAGCCTAGATCGTGAGAGTTGGTCATCGCCCAATCGAAATTATCCTTCTGATCGAAAGACCGGGACCCCATTCCCTCATTAATTGGTATCAAAGCTCAATGTTGATCGGTGAGAATTTTCTTTACCTACAGTCCACAAAAGCCAAAAAAAAAATAAAACAAATCGGGTTTGTTCATCCTGTCCCAAACCAATCTGTGCCTTGCAATTTTCTTTTCAGTATTTTCCTTGTTGAATTATTGGTTGCATCGTCGTGTCTAGTTGTTGATTTCTAGTTCCAGTTTTTGTCTAGCGTATCATTGTCTAGTTTGCATCTTGATATCCTACTGTCGTTTTCCTTCCACTGTCGGCAAACACATCTGCTACCAATCACTGTCGTGGCAACCCAAACTCCAGCCGCGGTAGACAAAACTCCAGCCGCGGTAGCCACCAGTGTGCCCAACTACCGCCGCTGCCAATCTCTGTCGTGGTAACCGTTTTCTGCAGCCATTTTGACATTTCGAAGATGGACTTGGTCTGCCAAGTGGCGTGCCATGTCACGGCACGGTCGCGCGATTTTCACGTGAAAATACGCGTATACGCCCGCGCGCGTGCGTGCGCGTGTGTGTGACTAGACAGAACCCTCTACATACCATCTCTATCTATATTCAAGGAGTGGTGAGGACTTCACCTTATAAATTGGTCTTCCGCACCTTTCCTTAGCAATATGGTACTAAACCATGTATGCTTTGGAATGTAGGAAATGAGCCATAATTAAATGGGCTAATTTCTAACAATCCCCCACCAATTCCAAAGCATGAAATAAATATATGACAAAGATATTGTGCTGAAATACTGTTAATATACTAGTCTTTTAGTGTAAGTCCCGTACGGGTTGAACTTGCACCTAGAATGACATGATTCATCTTCTCACAGCTGATGAATGGACTATGCCTTGAATTCACAGCTTTTCGTGATCAGATTTTGCTTGAAATCTCAACTAGTACTAGGCTGCCAATGAACCATGCCTAAACGGAGCGTTATATGGTCATGCTCCCTTATCTGCTCATGAGCTTTCTAGAGAATGCCCTGTTCTCGTGAACTGCGACCACACAGTCAAGCTCAAGTAGGTGTATTCTTTCTAGGTATCCTGCAGGCTAATACAACAGAATACATTAAGGCTTTATGCCAACCTTACAAACAGTCGAAAGTATATTGTTTATTAGGACATGGGTATAGTAAATATGTACTCTCTTGTTACAACATCAATTTGTTTTTCCCATTGTCTAAGTCACGGGATCTCCGATCAATAAGGTATGGGTTACCATTGTGATGTAACTTAAATGGGCCTCATTCCCATGTCCATAGATGCAACAGAAATCGCTTTCCGTGCTAATCCCTTTGTAAAAGGGTCTGCCAGATTTTTCTCAGTGTGAATGTAGTTCACAGCAATCACTCCGGAGTTTCTTAGTTTTCTGACAGATTTAAGCCTACGCTTTACATGTCTAGAGGACTTCATATTATCCTTTGTACTTGTGACTTTGGCCAACACTGTTTGATTATCACAGTACATCAGGATTGCAGGTATTGGTTTCTCAACCAATGGCAAGTCCAATAGAAGTTCTCTCAGTCATTCAGTCTCAACTGTGGCTGTGTCAAGTGCTACAAGTTCTGCTTCCATGGTTGACCTCGTCAATATGGTCTGTTTGCAAGACCTCCATGAAACTGCAGCACCAGCTAAAGTGAATACATAACCACTTGTAGCTTTGATCTCATCCGCATCAGAGATCCAATTAGAGTCACTGTATCCTTCTAATACAGAAGGATGTCCAGTATAATGTATTCCAAAAGATGTTGTGCCTCTCAAGTAGCGCAACACTCTTTCAAGTGCCTCCCAGTGATCATTTTCTGGGTTAGAAGTAAGCCGACTTAATTTGCTCACAGCAAATGAAATGTCAGGTCTTGTGGCACCAGCTAAATACATAAGTGACTCAATAATTTGTGAATATCTTAATTGATCTTTTCCTAATCCCTGGTTCTTTCGAAGCTTAATGCTCGCATCATAAGGTGTTGGAGAAACTTTACAGTTTTCAAAACCGAACCGGCTCAATATTTTCTCAGCATAATGGGATTGGTTTAAAGTGATCCCATCCTTGCTTTTGATCAATTTAATATTCGAATGACATCGCCTCTCCCGTGTCTTTCATATCAAAACACCGAGATAAGAAAGATTTGACCTCGTCAATTACTGGCGATGTTTGTTCCAAATATAAGTATGTCATCTACATACAGACATAAGATAACTCCTTGACCCCCACCATAACGATAATACACATATTTATCAGCTTCATTCACAACAAAGCCAGCGGATGTCAAAGTTTTGTCAAACTTCTCGTGCCATTGTTTAGGTGCTTGTTTTAGGCCATACAAAGATTTCAATAATCTGCATACCTTATTTTCCTATCCAGAAATCACAAAACCATCGGGTTGATTCATATAGATCTCTTCCTCCAACTCTCCATTAAGAAAAGTTGTCTTCATATCCATTTGATGAACATGTAGACCATAGGAAGATGCTAACGCAAAGAGCACTCTGATGGTAGTTAGTCTGGCGATAGGAGAATATGTATCAAAGAAATCTTCTCCCTCTCTCTGAGTGTAACCCTTGGCCATAAGTCTTGCCTTGTATTTCTCAATAGTTCCATCAGGCCTTAGTTTCTTTTTAAAGACCCACTTACATCCTACAAGTTTACACCCGATAGGACGATCTGTGATCTCATAAGTCCCATTAGCCATGATAGAGTCCATCTCGCTATGGACTGCCTCTTTCCAATACTCAATATCAGAAGATGCATAAGCCTCAGAAAGAGTCTTTGGCACATCATCCACGAGGTATACAATAAAGTCGTCACCAAAGGTTTTCTCAACCCTTTGTCTCTTGCTTCTGCGAGGAGCTTCTGCGACTAGATTGTTATCCTCCTCACAGATATCATATATTGGTTCAGAAATGGTGGGAAGTTCAGAAGTTTGATTATTCTCACTTTCAATATTATCAGATTGAACATTCTCTGTTCGTGAAGTATTGCCTTCTGTTCTCATAGGAAAGATATCTCAAAGAATGAAGCATCTCTCGACTCCATTATTGTATTAGCAATAATCTCAGGAGTTTCTGATTTAAATACTAAAAATCTATAGGCCGTGCTATTTTGAGCATATCCTAGAAAAATACAATCGACTGTTCACCATCTCTGATCTTGCGGAAGCGACAGCCCTTCGCCATATGACCGTCTTTTCCTCACACAAAGACGGCGTAGGGGAGAATGTAATATCCTGAACGTCGTTACGGCGTAGGTTTTTAAAGCAATCGCGAATCGCGGTTTTCGATGAATCATGGAAGGAAAATATAAATTGTAGAACATTAAAAATAAATAAAATAAATTAAAATAATTAATTTAGATATTTTGGGCTGTCTGGAGGGGTGGGCCAGCCGATTTAGGCCAGCCAGCCCCAAATGGGGCCTGCACCTTCCCAAACCCTAACACCTCTTTATAAACCCCTCCTTGGCCTCCCACCCTCCCCACCCTTTGGCCGCCCCCAGCCCCTTGGCGCCTCCCCTCCCTTTTGCTGCCCTAGAGCCCGCCATTGGAGGAGAAAGAGAAGAAGGAGAAGGAGAAGAAGGAAGGAGAAGAAGAGGAGAAAGAAGAAGAAGAAGAAGAAGAAGAAGAAGAGAAGGAAAATTTTGGGGAAAATCATCACCTAGGTAATTTTTCCTCATCCCAAATTCTCTGTTTTAAGGATTAATTAAGATTCTTGGTACAGAATTTGTTGGTAGATAATAGATCAAATGCCCGATTAGAGATTAGACGCTGACTGCTTTTAGATCGATTCGCGCCGCGCGGCTTGTCACGCAGTTTTGATCTATAAAACGAATTTCCCTGCGGGTCTTCCCAAAAGGAAAGTTGTAGAGGACTTCCAGATGTATCTTTTGTATTTCTTTCACATTTTTTTACCGTGGGATCTGGGAGATATGGAGTCGGAAATACCGTTGTCCGTCAGGCGGACAGATCGGTACAGTCCGACGGTAATCCGGAGTTTAAAATTAGTAAACAAATTTTCTGGCCTTGGCCGTAGTTGAAAAAGTTGTAGATAATTTTGATGTCGAGCTGCTGTATAAATTTTAGAATTGTTAGACCGCTGTGCGGTTGAGGACACGCGTTTGAACACTGCTGTCCCATCTGCCAAAATAGAGTTCTTCCTCTGTTTTGGGCATTAAATTACTCCTAGCTGTGATTAAAATAAAAATAGGTGTGAAATTGTGAAGTAGTGCTGCTGCAGAGGGTAATATGTTGGTTTGTTGAGCGGAGAAGAGATTGTACGGGTTCGGGTTTCTAGCGATGTTATATATATTTATGTTGTGCTTGTATGCTGTGGTTGTGTGCTGAGAGTTGTCTTATGGACATGTGGTCTTGTCCCTGAGCGCTCTTGATCTCTGTTGGACTTCGCTTCGTCGGATTGAGGCAAGTAAATGTAGCGGTGGTTGCTACCGTTTAACCTGTTATTCCTACTACTTGCAATATACATTATTATCTTAATTTGATACATTATGCCATGATTGCATGATATTTTAATTGTGGAGATGATAGCAAACATGGATATGTTGATATTATGCTAATAGACATGTGGAATTCTTGCTTATTGATATAATGTGGACACAGGGCCGGTCCTGGGATTTTAGGGGCCCGGGGCGAAACTAGGAATAGAGGCCCTAGTAATGGATCGCGAGTAGGCTACGAGAGCAGAAAACAAAATTTTTCTACCGCGCACACAAGAACATCATGCTTAAGGAGGGATCATGGATCATTACCACTAGACGCCAGTAGCAATGAAGAAGAGTTGGAGAAGCCGATCCAACCACGCGCGTCAAGTAGTAGTGGAAGTAGTCGATCGTCCCGAACCGATCGTCTCCTCCACGCGATCAACCACACCACGAGCAGATCCAATCTGTAGGTTGTTGATGCCGATCAACGCCGCAACGAGCAGCGCCTCCACCGGTATCCACACGTCCGGGCCGGAACGCCGATCGCGAGTGTACCAAAGACTCATGAGCGGCTAGGGTTTGGCTCGAGGTGGCGGCTACGGATTAGCTCGGGATTATCGGATCGTTCTCTCAGCCCTCGCCTCCATATATATAGACCCTCACTTGGGCCTCGTGGACCGAGGCCCAATAGAGTCTATCCGGATCTCTATCCGAATTGAGCCCATATCCGAATCACATTCGAATTAGTGTTCCAACCCGTTAAGTGTGCGACCAGAGATTCACGTATACTTGGTCGCGACCGAAACACCTTTCCGGTCACCGTGTTAATAGCGGCCTCTAGTAAGACATATTAACCCCAAAGTATACGTAAAGATCATATCGGTGAACTGTAATGTTCTCATGTACTAATCCCTTTGCCTCACGATATAGATTAAGCTCAAGGCGAGACCGTGTCATCCTCTTAATAGCTCAATCACTCTCTCGATTCCGTGATGGATTATAAACTCGTGATTGACTCCTCAATCACCTTGGCATGGCCATGCACTTTCATAATCCATTACATCGAGGGGCCCAGATATCTCTCCCATAAGGAGGGCAAATTCTATCTTGATCATTCACATCCCACTACATATTTCATGGCAAACCCAAAGACTACTTTTATGACTACCCGCCACGGAGTAGTGTTTAGTAGTCCCAAAGTAAGCTACTACGCATGCTGGGAACCATGATGATCTCAAGTCTAAGGATTCCACATAAACACTACTTGAGACCAACTGATGACATATGGAATCTCTGCAGTGTCTCATGGCGGGTCTATCCAACATATGTTCACTAACACATGTCCATATTATTGATTTGGTATCTCCATACCATGATCCATGAGACATGATCATCAATCAATACATATGCTGATCTTTGAATCATATTTGTTCCTCATATGAAATATAATCAGGGATCATTTAGAAATAGCAACATTTTGGCATTAAGAGTCTCATGAATAAGTCACATACTCATTGATCAATAACGATAATGTCTATTTCAAGGAACAAAGCAATGTATCATAAACATAGTATGTGATATATTTAACATCTCCATGTTGCCTCTAGGGCATATCACCAACACCTAGTATAAATATCTAAATATAAATCTACATACACACACACACATATATATATATATATCTAATTTTACCAACAAACACTTAAAATATGTTATGTATTAAAGAAAAATTCATATCAAAGAGTTTATAGATATTACCTTAAAATTTTCTTCTGACATTTCTAGATGCGAAGTCGTTGATGATGGTATTGATATCAATCTCATCCAATAATTTCTTCTCAATACATAAAGTTGTCAATCCGTTTAACCTCTCTTGAGACATTGTTGACCTTAAATGATTCTTCAACAATTTCAACTTTGAAAATCTTCTTTCAGCTGATGCCACAGTCACAGGCATAGTAAATAAAATCCGATAAGCAATAGAATTATTAGGATAACAATCCGCTTCTCTGACAAACTCAAAGATCTCCATAGCAGACATTGGTTTATCTGGTAAAGTCAATTGCATAACACTTAACTCAGAAATTAGATCATTTAACTCAACATCAGATGAACCATCTAGAGAGAAAGTTTCTGCAAATTTTGTACAACATTCTTTTAATTCAGTTCGATCCAATGACTTCAATGTTGTTGAACTCATTAAAAATCCAAATATACTTCCGAATGTTTGGAGTTCTTGAAAACTACTTTTCAATGAATTGATTTCCATATCAACCATAACAAAAAAATAATTAACTTCAAATTCCTTCTCAGCTTGCAAAACTGCTTCATCACAATCAATTTCATCAAACTGTTTCTTCCTAAGAACACGCCGCTTAACTGGAAATGATGGCTCTACATTCATTTGAGCTGCAATATCTACTGGAAATGGGGGCCCCTGGGTTTTGGGGCCCAGGCGGCAGCCCTTCGCCCCAGTGGCCGGGCTCTGTGGACATGAAAATAACATGCGGTGGATGTGGAGATGTTGAGAGCATGATAATGCTCCTTGTGGATGAATTAATGTGATTAATGAATTATCATATCATTCATGTCATATCATGTCATTTGCATATGTGGATGTCACCGACTTAGTCGCGATCAGAGGTGACAAAGATCGTATATTGCCATTATACGATGCACCTCTTCGCCCATGAAGCATCGTATATTGCCGTAATACGATGAACTACAATTCCCGCTCGGCAAGAGTGATGTGGAGCATAGCATGAAGCATTCATATGCATTGCATTGTGGAAAGATTCATTTGCATACATATGCAATATATATTGTGGTGATGTTATTTTGTGGAATATACAACTTTCTAGTTGTAATGTGGAATTGGCCCATGTGAGCTATTTGTGGTATGAAGATTGCGGATGTGGTCGTGGAATGAGATTCGTCCCTTGTGTATGGTAAGAGTCGTGGTTGTGGCATGAGATTCTTTTCACTTGTATTAATTATTGATAGCAATTGTAGATGTGAGAATTATTAAAGTAGTGGGATGATCATACATATGTTTTATTATCTTTGATGGTGATTTGAAGTTGAGGATATAACATTGTTATTTGTGGAAGATTAAATGTTGATGATTAATCTATTGTGGTTGTGGAAGACTAAATGTTTCATATGGTTTAAATTGCTATTTAAATGACTGCATTCATATGCCAACTAAATCTGAAAATTTAAGAGATATGATTCATAAAAGTTTATGGTGGTTTAATAATTAGGAACATACATTGTAATTGTGGATGTATGGAATTATAATGATGATATTTAATTGTTTGTAGTTTGAATAACTTGTTAAACTATTTACTTGTTGAGATTTTTATCTCACCCTTGCTTCCCCCTCCCTACAGGTGGACCTTGAGCATGCATTGGGAAGGGTAGAGTGGCACCGCACAGATGCACTGGATGATAATCTTATTAATATTGAACTTGGAATTGTTCCTTTGGTTATTATTGTTAAATTGATTATGAATATTAAATTGTTCTCATTATTCTGTTATTTACTAGTTGATTATGCTTCCGCTTATATTATCCTGTTAATTAAATGTTGCCAATTTAATTTATCTT
The DNA here is from genome assembly GCA_036346245.1 of Bonia amplexicaulis. NCBI lineage: Eukaryota > Viridiplantae > Streptophyta > Magnoliopsida > Poales > Poaceae > Bonia > Bonia amplexicaulis. The sequence goes on along the minus strand of CM070755.1, from coordinate 14,136,570 downwards.
GTAAATTGGCTAGTTGTAGAGCAGTTTTAGTAGCATCCCAGGGTTTTGTGGCTCCTGGGGTGTTACAGTTGGTATCAGAGCGGGCTTTAGGTCCGTGGTAATTGAACTATTAAATTGACACACTGGTGCACAGTAGGATGGGATGGGTCAAGCATTGCATTTATGCTTTTGACATGTTGCATTGATGATTTATATTATGAGATAATCTTGTATGCTTATTGATAATCTTGTATGATTATGATTTGCTCATATGACTGTTATGAGTGAGAATAGTCAATGTTAAGATGTAGATGTTGTTTGCCGCTTTGGCTTTGCTGATTATTTCACTTGTTTGCGGATGGGGATAGCAATGTAGTTACCTCGAGTAACTTAAATGCAGATGTTGCGGGTGAGTTTCTTAGAAAAATTGCTATTATCATTAAGTTGATTTCGGCCAATTCTTGGCCTATTGCAGTTAATGAATTTCTTTTTAGTTTGTGGTTCTTGCAGTTGAGGGTATGCAATTGGTCTCTACCTGTTTCTTGAAGCAGATATTGTTTCTTTTCGGACTAATGAGATACTTTTGCTACCTGTGCCTATTGTTGATTTGTAAGGTTAGTCCCCTCGTAGGAGTTTTGTCTTGTTGTGATTCATGACTTATTGGTTTGCTTGGTATTTTCTTTTAGTAATGCCAGTTTTGAGTTGCAAAACTCATTGATATGTAAAAGCCTTGGATCTATGTATTTCTTCTAGATTATTTTGAGTGTTGAAATTTATTTCCTCTCCTTTCTAAAAGAGAGTGTTAAAACTCTTTGTGGTGTTTTGCTATGCTTAAGTGGAAGGTGGTAATTATATACCTTTAATCTGTCATTTATTTAGATACTGTATGAGCATGTTCAATTGCTAGTTTCATATATCTTTTATCATGCTGAATTATTGAAATATGTATGAAGAAATAGAGGAAGGTTGATGTATTGACTTGTAGAATCTTGTCTTACAAAGCTGGTATTATTGAAGTTTAAAGTTATTTCGTTCTAATTACTGAACATAAGATAAAATGTTGAATCTATGCTCATGATTGTTATATGATTGTAAAACGGAGTTAGGATCATGAATGTTGTTATGATAAAATAATAATCAATTATTGCAAGTAATGATTAGAGTACAATCAATCTGCGCTAAATTAGAGTTGAGCATCAATAAGAATTGAATATATGGAATCTTATAAGAAATTTATACTAGCATGTTTTGCGATATTGCCGTGTTCTAGTATCATCTTGTTTAAGAGTTTTGTTCTATTATGGTGGCTTATGCACTAGGATTTCCTAGATTAAGTAGTCGCAACCTTATGTAGGTAATAGAAACATGATGAAGTGATTCCTTGTGTTTCTTTTTGAAAAAAGTTTGTGAAGAGATTTGAGGATATGATGATGCTTGTTAAGAATGTAATATTATGATGTTGGTGATGGTTAGTATGTAGTTGTGATGATAATGTTGAATGTTCTATAAATAAAATAATTTGATAACTTCCATGATACTATTTAAATCAAAAGTTTTGAGAATTATGTATGCGATCTTTTGGATCTCATGATTTATGTGGTAGCTGAAATTGTTTTTAAGCAAAGTGTCGTGTTGAAAGGTTTTATTAGTTCTTAAAGAATTAATGTGTTGTGGTCTTCAATTCTCTGTTGTTGAAATTGTCAGGGTGATACCGTAATCAGAGAAAGTTATCCTCTTTATTAAAAGAAAGAGTGTGGAAAAAGTATTGGAGGTTGAAATCAAGTTGTGCAATGTTTTTTTAAAAAAAATGTGTGTGTGACTTCTTTTTTTCTCGCCGCATAAGATTTACTTGAGCTCAAATGGCAATATTTTTGCCGCATTAGAGCTTCTTGAACTCGAATGGCAATATTGTATTCTTATTGGTTGAGATTTGATTTTTGTTCTTCTTGAGGAGGCATGTGCCTTCAGCAGTGATCTTACCTTTTGATGTCCAAGATTTATTGTTATTTCTTCTGGTCTTGTGTTTATTGCAGATGGTAACATCTTCCTTTGTGCTGAAATTTACTCCTTTTTGCCTCTCCAAGAAAGGGGTAATTAATTTGAGTTGCAAAGTCTTTTAAGAGGTGTTTGGCAACTAGTTGGTGTGTTGGGCGATGATTTGGAAATCCTTGGTTCAAGGAAGATAATTTTTTTTAGGGAATGGATTGAGAAATTAATAATATCTTGAGCAGTAATGTGCTCTCTTGATTCTTGTTTAAATTGTGTGTTTATGGCAGAGGTCATCTATAAATTGAGTTGTTATATTTTGTGGTGTATTCTTTTCCAGGTAGGAAAAGAAAATGATTGTTTTGGTCTGTCGAGTGATTTTCACTCTTGGCTTGTGCAGTGTGGTTTCTCCAAAATGTCTATTTGGAGAGTGTGAATGGTTTTGTTGTGAATCCTTTGTTTTGGATCGTGGTCCTTTGAAGGAAGGTTGTTTGCTAGTGTGTTGCTTGAGAATACTTCATTCTTCTTGTGGTTGTGTTACTTTTGTAACAGTAATTGTTTGTGTTTCAAGAGGAAAATATTCTAATAAGAAGGATGGTATTAGATAGTGGCTTGATAGTTTTGCAAGAAAGACAAGATTTGTTGGCCGCTCAGAGCCGACAAAAGAGTTACGGGTGATCGGTGTTGACCCGCGCAGGTCGTGGACTCATCGGAGTTGATGTGGATGCCATCTTGGCGAATCAGTACGAGTAGGAGGTGACGTGGAGCTTGAAGTTCAAATGTAGAAGAAGGATCCGAGTTCTTCGAGGGCGGGTGAGAACCCGTAGTTGTTGTTCCCTCGTGATGTTCTATCCCTGGGATGCTCTATTCTTTGGTTGTTCTTTTCTTGATTGTTCTTTGTCTCGTGGGTTGAGGAGCGAGATTCGAGGATGAATCCTTTCTAGGTGGGGAGAATGTAATATCCCGAACGTCGTTACATCGTAGGTTTTTAAAGCAATCGGGGAATCGCCGGTTTTTTGGTAAATCGCGGGAAGGGAAAAATATAAATTGTAGAACATTAAAAAATGAATAAAATAAATTAAAATAATTAATTTGGATATTTTGGGCTGTCCGGAGGGGTGGGCCAGCCGATTTGGGCCAGCCAGCCCCAAATGGGGCCTGCACTCTCCCAAACCCTAACACCCTTTATAAACCTCCTCCCTTGGCCTCCCACCCTCCCCACCCTTTGCCGCCCCCAGCCCCTTGGCGCCTCCCCTCCCTTTTGCTACCCTAGAGCCCGCCATTGGAGGAGAAGGAGAAGAAGGAGAAGGAGAAGAAGGAAGGAGAACAAGAGGAGAAAGAAGAAGAAGAAGAAGAAGAGAAGGAAAATTTTGGGGAAAATTATCACCTAGGTAATTTTTACTCATCCCAAATCCTCTGTTTTAAGGATTAATTAAGGTTCCTGGTACAGAATTTGTTGGTAGATAATAGATCAAATGCCCGATTAGAGATTAGACGCTGACTGCTTTTAGATCGATTCGCGCCGCGCGGCTTGTCGCGCAGTTTTGATCTATAAAACGAATTTTCCTGCGGGTCTTCCCAAAAGGAAAGTTGTAGAGGACTTCCAGATGTATCTTCTGTATTTCTTTCACATTTAGAAAATTGTAAGCGAATTTTTCTGCAGGTCTTCCCAAAAATAAAGTTGTAGGGGACTTCCATGTTCATCTACTGTATTAATTTGAAATTTTTCTACCGTGTAATCTGGGAGATACGGAGTCGGCAAAACCGCTGTCCGTCAGGCGGACTTTTCGGTACAGTCCGACGGTAATCCGGAGTTTAAGATTAGTAAGAAAAATTTCTGGCCTTGGCCGTAGTTGAAAAAGTTGTAGATAATTTAGATATCTAGCTTCTGTATAAATTTTATAATTGTTAGACCGCTGTGCGGTTGAGGACACGCGTTTGAACACTGTTGTCCCATCTGCCAGAACAGAGTTCTTCCTCTGTTTTCGGCATTAAATTACTCCTCGTTGTGATTAAAATAAAAATAGGTGTTCTCCATGAAAATTGTAGGTTTTTAAGTTATGAATCCAGAGAGATATCATTTGCTATATTTCGATTTATATTTTTAAAGATACAAAATTGTGAAGTAGCGCTGCTGCAGAGGAATCGCCGGTTTTTCGGTAAATCACGGTAAGGGAAAAATATAAATTATAGAACATTAAAAATAAATAAAATAAATTAAAATAATTAATTTAGATATTTTGGGCTGTCCGGAGGGTGGGCACCGATTTGGGCCACCACCCCAAATGGGGCCCGCACCCCTCAAACACTAACACCCTTTATAAACCCCCTCCTTGGCCTCCCACCCTCCCCACCCTTTGGCCCCCCAGCCCCTTACGCCACCCTCCCTTTTGCTGCCCTAGAGCCGCCGCCATTGGAGGAGAAGGAGAAGAAGGAGAAGGAGAAGAAGGAAGGAGAAGAAGAGGAGAAAGAAGAAGAAGAAGAAGAGAAGGAAAATTTTGGAGAAAATCTTCACCTCGATAATTTTTTCTCATCCCAAATCCTCTGTTTTAAGGATTAATTAAGGTTCTTGGCACGGAATTTGTTGGTAGATAATAGATCAAATGCCCGATTAGAGATTAGACGCTGACTGCTTTTAGATCTATAAAACGAATTTTTCTGCGGGTCTTCCCAAAAGTAAAGTTGTAGAGGACTTCCAGATGTATCTTCTGTATTTCTTTCACATTTTTCTACCGTGGGATCTGGGAGATATGGAGTTGGGAATACCGCTGTCCGTCAGGCAGACAGATTGGTACAGTCCGGCGGTAATCGGGATATTAAGAATAGTAAGAGAATTTTTCTGCAGGTCTTCCCAAAAATAAAGTTGTAGGGGACTTCCATGTTCATCTACTGTATTAATTTGAAATTTTTCTACCGTGTAATCTGGGAGATACGGAGTCCGCAAAACCGCTGTCTATCAGGCGGACAGATCGGTACAGTCCGATGGTAATCCGGAGTTTAAAATTAGTAAAAAAAAATTTTGGCCTTGGCCGTAGTTGAAAAAGTGTAGATAATTTTGATATCTAGCTTCTGTATAAATTTTATAATTGTTAGACCGCTGTGCGGTTGAGGACACGCGTTTGAACACTGCTGTCCCATCTGCCAGAACATAGTTCTTCCTCTGTTTTGGGCATTAAATTACTCCTCGCTGTGATTAAAATAAAAATAGGTGTTCTCGATAGAAATTGTAGGTTTTTAAGTCATGACTCCAGAGAGGTATCATTTGCTGTATTTCGATTTATATTTTTAAAGATACGAAATTGTGAAGCAGCGCTGCTGCTTAGGGTAATATGTTGGTTTGTTGAGCGGAGAAGAGATTGTACGGGTTCGGGTTTCTAGCAATGTTATATATATTTATGTTGTGCTTGTATGCTGTGATTGTGTGCTGAGAGTTGTCTTATGGACAGGTGGTCTTGTCCCTGAGCGCTCTTGATCTCTGTTGTACTTCGCTTCGTCGGATTGAGGCAAGTGAACGTAGCGGTGGTTGCTACCGTTTCACCTGTTATTCCTACTAATTGCAATTTACATTATTATCTTAATTTGATACATTATGCCATGATTGCATGATATTTTAATTGTGGAGATGATAGCAAACATGGATATGTTGATATTATGCTAATAGACATGTGGAATTCTTGCTTATTGATATAATGTGGACATGAAAATAACATGCGGTGGATGTGGAGATGTTGAGAGCATGATAATGCTCCTTGTGGATGAATTAATAGAATTAATGAATTATCATATCATTCATGTCATATCATGTCATTTGCATATGTGGATGTCGCCGCACTTAGCCGCGATCGTACCGGTACAACATCGTATATTGCCGTAATACGATGCACCTCTTCGCCCGCGGAAGCATCGTATATTGTCGTAATACGATGAACAACAATTCCTGCCCTGGCAAGAGTGATGTGGAGCATAGCATGAAGCATTCATATGCATTGCATTGTGGAAAGATTCATTTGCATACATATGTAATATATATTGTGGTGATGTTATTTTGTGGAATATACAACTTTCTAGTTGTAATGTGGAATTGGCCCATGTGAGCTATTTGTGGTATGAAGATTGTGGATGTGGTCGTGGAATAGGATTCGTCCCTTGTGTATGGTTAGAGTCGCGGTTGTGGCATGAGATTCTTTTCACTTGTATTAATTATTGATAGCAATTGTGGATGTGAGAATTATTAAAGTAGTGGGATGATCATACATATGTTTTATTATCTTTGATGGTGATATGAAGTTGAGGATATAACATTGTTATTTGTGGAAGATTAAATGTTGATGATTAATCTATTGTGGTTGTGGAAGACTAAATGTTTCATATGGTTTAAATTGCTATTTAAATGACTGCATTCATATGCCAATTAAATCTGAAAATTTAAGATATATGATTCATAAAAGTTTATGGTGGTTTAATAATTAGGAACATACATTGTAATTGTGGATGTATGGAATTATAATGATGTTGTTTAATTGTTTGTAGTTTGAATAACTTGTTAAACTGTTTGCTTGCTGAAATTTTTATCTCACCCTTGCTTCCCCCTCCCTACAGGTGGACCTTGAGCATGCATTGGGAAGGGTAAAGTGGCACCGCACAGATGCACTGGATGATAATCTTAATGCTGAAATAAAGTAGAAAGAATTCTAGTTCTTTGCTTAGCTATCCTGTTGATAAATGTTTCATCTTATTAATATTGAACTTGGAATTGTTCCTTTGCTTATTATTGTTAAGTTGATTATGAATATTAAATTGTTCTCATTATTCTGTTATTTACTAGTTGATTATGCTTCCGTTTATATTATCATGTTAATTAAATGTTACCAATTTAATTTATCTTATAAATTAACTAGTTGTAGAGCAGTTTTAGTAGCATCCCAGGGTTTTGTGGCTCCTGGGGTGTTACATAAGGTTTCTGGATTGTAGGAAATGTGGGCAATATTTTAATTCTAAATTTTACTAGGAGATAAATACAACAAACTAGTGATGCAATACTGACTACTAACAGCAGGCTACTCATCATACTTTAGAATATACTCAAATATATTAACAAAGTCATACGTGCACGCGAACGACTTACTAGTTAGCCTGATGAAGAACAGGAAGCCGCGCAGGCTTGACGCAGTGCAGAACGTAGATGTCGCAGTGCAGTGAGCGGTCGCGCAGATGCGCTGCCCAGAAACCTTATTGCCGCCCCATGCAGGTACTCTCTGCGGCAACGGTTCGAAGATAATCGCTCTCCCTCCTTCCAGGTGCACGCCGGGAAGAAAGGTCGACAAGGTTCGACAAGACCGAGACTCGAGCACGTAAACACGTAGAAGAAGGAAATGGAGGCAGTGAGCTTCTCGCACATACTCTGGACGTCTCCAGGCATATAAATAGATAGACTGATTACTGACATGATTAAAACAGCCATTTACCCACTGGTAACTAACACATTCAACCAGTCATTTATCCACTGGTAACTTTCTGTCATCAAAACCCCAATAAAGCATCAAATTCAAACGTTTGAATCTCATTCAAACAGAGAGAGAGAGTGGTGCAGAGTTCAGCAAAAATAGAGATGGACTTGGTCTGCCAAGTGGCGCGCCACGTCACAGCACGGTCGCGCGTCGCAAGTCACAAGTCACGCGATTTTCACGGCCTGATGAAGAACAGGAAGCCGCGCAGGCTTGACGCAGTGCAGAACGTAGATGTCGCAGTGCGGTGAGCGGTCGCGCAAAAGCGCTGCCCAGAAACCCTCCACATACCATCTCTATCTATATTCAAGGAGTGGTGAGGACTCTACCTTATAAATTGATCTTCCTCACCTTTCCTTAACAATATAGTACTAAACCATACATGCTTTGGAATTAAGGAAATGAGCCATAATTAAATGGGCCAATTTCTAACGGATATATGCTGTTACATATTGGGAAATTTTATACTTCATAACTTATGATATTATGGAAATATTTTTGACACTATATTGATAACTGCTAATTAGGGAGATCCTATGTGATTCCCATTCCTTTATTTTGAGTTACATGAAATGGAACAGCTTTTACACTCGGACATGTACGGGTGCCAGTAGTAGGCATGACCCGATCTTCTATAAGCTTGTGCCGGGGCAGAAGGTGACCTGGTAGGCCGTGGCGTTGCCGCAGGTGAAGGTGCTGCTCCCGTCGTCGAACGCGTAGCTGTACGCCTGCGGGCACTGCGCCTTGAACAACCTCGAGTAGCTGCTCGGCTTGCACGTCGCCGGCGACGCGAACCGCCCGCGGCAGCAGTACTCGTCCGTGCCGAACGCCAGGCACGCGCTCTTGCACGCCACCACGGCGCCGGCGCCGGCTTCACCGCCGCTCCCGTTTCTAGCCGACCACGACGTCGCCCGCACCGCTAGCTCGTTCGGGCACACCCGGTTGATGTTCGCCGGGCACGAGGTCGTCCGGCAGTCTCCCTCCTGTTTTATCTGCAAATAACCATGCAACAAACAACTAATGAAACCACCATAAAGAATGAAAAAAATAATTTTGCGTTTAATCATGCATGCATTTACCTCGAGGGGCAGGTTGAATCCGTCGACGTTGCTAACGTCGTAGAAGTCCCTGAGGGCGCCGCCGCCGAGGGTGAACTCGGCGAGGGTAGCCGGCGGGGCGCCGCCGTTGCCGTTGCACGTGACCTGCCCTGTCCCGCAGTCGCCTGAGTCGCACAAGAAGCGGCCGCCCGAGGCGCTGCACCCGGAGCGCCCCCACACCCGACCCGACCACGTGGGCACCACGCCGGTGACGGAGAGGGAGGTCCCCGGCGGCAGGACGAAGCCGGTCGTCGGGAACGCGGGGTGGCCCCCGGAGGTCAGCGTCGCCGGCCAGACGGTCTCCGGGCAGTTGTTCCGGAAGGTGAATTTCACCGCCGTTGCACCTGGGGTCGTGTACAAGATCAATTGCGTCAAGAAAACAGTCATAACATCAGGCCACCGTCCCAACGTCAGTTCGGCCGTTCGATCAATTGCCAATCCCTATTCCAACCAAATTCCCGAACCCACTAATCAAAGAATAAACTTTATACTACTCCTCCATCCCACAACATGCATGGGTGGATTATTTTAGGCTATAACTTATGACTGTAGTTTTAAATTCTAATCTATTTGTGAGAGACAGTAAAAAAAGAGAAATAGTCGTATGTAATTTTTGTTGGTACAATTGAACTCGGTATAATTTGTACTATAATTTTCCTGTAGACCCGTCTTAAAAAAAACGCGCCATTTAACGGCGAGTACTATAGAAGGCTAAACCTAAGCTTAAGCAGTACCGAACTAAGCCTATAAGTCCTCATTCTTGGAAAGTATCGTTCTACAATATAAACCCATTGTGAAGATCAAATATGTAGTTTTACAATATTCAAATATATACCCTTACTTTAATGATGAAAAAATGAATAAATAGTTGTAGTATATCATTTAATAGAGGTATATATAGTTCAATGGTATTACTTTTTTTTAAATTAATGTCTCATTGATCTATACGTATGGTGAATTTTGGACTTATATTGTAGAAAGGAAGAAGTAACACATACTTCCTCAAATTATTGAACTGCGAGTTTAGAGATTTGTGCAAAGAGGTGGATGAGAGGTCCTATAGATCGCATATTTTTGGATTACACAACGTGGACAGCTTGCTTTGTACATGTATGTGGCCGTCTTTTCTGAAGCAAAACAGAAAGAAGAAACAAACAAAATGATAGACTGCCGTTTATGTACAAGAAGTAGCTTTCTTGTTGATACACTACTACAGAAAGCCTAATACTAGACGGCCAATCACAGAAGGTTTGACAAAACCGTCTGTGACCGACACTAACACAGACGGTTTTAATTTGGACACCGTCTGTGTAGGCGGTGTCGGAGAAGACGAGTATCACAGACGGTTGTTACTGATGAACCGTCTGTGATACTTTAGTATCACAGACGGTCTGTATTAAAAACCGTCTGTGATAATCTGGAATTATTACAGACGGTTTGTAATAAAAAACCGTCTGTCATAATAACAACCAATCAAATTCGTACAGAGACAGGGGATCACAAATAAAAGGCAAATTTATTAATTTCAATTCGAGGCAAATTTATTACAAAAGTCGCAGAGATAAAGAGATTCCCAGATTCTAATCTTCTGGGCTTCGTACGCTTCTTCTTCGACTTTGGGATTTGGAGGAGCGCCCGCTGAGTTCTCGAACGCCGTTAAGATTGTCCTTGTCCTCAGCACTTCCTCCTCCAGCAGTGGCAAATGATCAATAGCGTACGTCATAATCTCGTAGAGGATAGCATTATAAGATTCCTCAGAATCTGCCGTTTCTGTTTGAACGGCAATGCTATCCATTAGTTTCTCCAAGCCACAATAGCTTCTTCCGCTTTGTGCACATTGTATATAAGAACCAGGGTGAGGGCTGTTTCCCTGTCTTGAGCGGCAGCGAGAAGCCTCCGTCGACGGCGGATGATCAGGTCGAGCTGACGGATGCAAGAAAGTTGGGGAAGGAGAGCAGGGCGTGACCGGAGAAGTTGTTGCAGATGTAAATTGCTGGCCGCCTGTGTAAGATTCCGGCCGAACAACTCTTGATGAACAGATGAGAGGAAGGAGATGATCACAGTACTAGAATCCATATTGGTAGTAAGAACAGTATAGTAGGAGATGTGATCACAAGAACAGCACAGATGAGAGGACAGTACGTATGTACAAGACCTGGCGCGCATATTTAACCTTCAGCACAAACGGTTCGTATACCAAACATTAATGAAATAGACGCTTCGTATAACGAAGGAGATACGTTACACGAAACACAAGAGATATGTTCTGACTTTTCATTATCACGACGGTTTTAATTTAAACACCGTCGTGTGTAGTGAATGCAGACGTTTTTAATAAACAACCGTCGCGAAAGCTGGTTATCGCAGACGGTTTTTAAAAGACAACCGTCTGCGATAACTAGCTTTTCACAGACGGTTGTTTATTAAAAACCGTCTGCGATAACCAGCTTTTCACAGACGGGTTTTAATAGAAAACCGTCTGTGATAATTCACAGACGGTTTGTAATAAAAACCCGTCTGTGATAATGCCATAAAGCATTTAATGCGCTGCTCAGGCCGCATCGTCTTCATTTCGATCCAGATCTATATCCACTGCTGCGCACTCCTTCGCTCAGGGGGCGAGCTAGGCGATTTCAGGCCACTTAATTTGGTGGGAAGAGACAGAGATTAAGCTTTGAAGATTCATTCATACTTTTCATGGTAGCTCTAGATATGGTTAGTAAGGAAATTTGTTTTTTCTTTAATTGCATTACAATTTAGATGTTGTGTTTATAATATGAATTGAGCTAGCAAATTAAGCCTCAACATAATACATGTGGCCGGTATATATAGTAATAATTAGTTAATCTAATTTTTAATACTGAGTTGTTATATATGTACGTAACGCATTTAATCAAGTCGGATGTATGCCATGAAATGTGTGGGTGAAGAGTATATTAATGGCGGTCTCGCTTTTACAAGAGCCGCCGAGGAGGATATGTTGAATAAGGGGTGGAATATATGTATCGTCCATACCGATGCGAGAATTTAAAGATGTTTAAGAACCGAGGGCAAATTGAAGCGCACTTGATTCGGAGGGGTTTCAAAAAGGGTTATACGTGTTGGACCAGTCATGGCGAAGTGAATGATCATATGCCGCCGGATGACATCGCCAGTGAAGTGAATGATATGCCGCCGGATGACATCGCCGGTGAAGTGAATGACATGCCGCCGGATGATGATACTGATAGGTTGCACGATGATAATCTGGATCAGATGCTTCGCGATGTAGAAGAGAACTATGATCAGAGAGAGTATGTTAAATTCCGGGGCTTGATGGAGGACTTGGAGAAACCTTTGTTCACGTGCCGCAAGTACACGAGGTTGTCGGCCGTGCTTGAACTGTTGAAACTGAAGACAGGCAACGGTTGGTCCGACAAGAGTTTCATGGCGCTGCTAGGCCTTTTAGCGGACATGCTTCCGGAGGGAAATGAGCTGCCTAAAACCACGTATAAAGCCAAGAAGGTTCTTTGTCCATTGGGAATGGAAGTAGAAAGAATACATGCATGTCCGAACGACTGTATCCTATAACGTAAAGAGTATGCAAACATGCATGTATGTCCGGTGTGCAACGCATGCCGATACAAACGTAACAATCAATCAGATGACGGCGAGGGAACAGAGGCGAAGAAAGGACCTCCTGCTAAGGTGGCATGGTATTTTCCTATAATTCCCCGTTTGAAAAGGTTTTTTGCAAATCCAAAGGAGGCAAAACTGCTGCGTTGGCACTCGGAGGAGCACAAGAAGAATGGAATGCTAAGACACATTACTGATTCCGTCCAGTGGAGAAACATCGATAGGAGTTTGGCAGACTTTGGTGCAGAACCAAGGAATATAAGGTTTGGACTGAGTACAGATGGAATGAATCCTTTCAGTAGTATGAGTAGCCGACATAGCACATGGCCCGTGACTCTCTGCATCTATAACCTTCCTCCTTGGTTGTGTATGAAGCGAAAGTATATTTTGCTGTCGATACTTATCCAAGGGCCAAAGCAACCAGGGAATGATATCGATGTGTACCTAGCACCGTTGGTAGAAGATCTAAAAGTACTGTGGAACGAAGGGGTACAGGTATGGGATGCATACAAACGAGAGAATTTCACTTTGCGCTCCTTATTGTTCTGCACCATAAACGATTATCCTGCCCTTGCTAACTTATCGGGCCAGAGTACAAAAGGTGCCAAAGCTTGTACCCACTGTTTAGTTGATACCGAGAGTGTGCGGCTGAGACACTCACGCAAAACGGTCTACATGCGTCACCGCCGGTTCCTTCGGAGGGCTCACCCATACCGCAAGATGAAGAAACAATTTGATGGAGAGAAGGAAGACGGTTCAGCTCCAAGGCATTTAAGGGGACACGAGGTTTATGATATGGTTAAGGATTTAGATGTTGTCCTCGGAAATGGACGTAAAATAAGGGCTCATGAGAAGAACACCTGGAAGAAGAGATCAATATTTTGGGACTTACCTTATTGGAAGTACCTAGATGTTCGACACTGCATCGACGTCATGCACGTAGAAAAGAATGTATGTGACAGCTTGATTGGTCTCTTACTGAACATTCGTGACAAAACAAAGGACGGCGTCAACGCACGGCTTGACTTGGCTGATATGGACATCAGGCCTAAGTTAGCACCGACAGTAACAGATAATGGACGAACGTACCTTCCCCCTGCGTGTTACAGTCTGTCCAAGGCCGAGAGAACAGAACTGTGCCAGTGTTTGCATGGTGTCAAAGTTCTGTCTGGTTACTCCGGCAACGTGAAGAAACTTGTTTCGATGCAAGATTTGAAGTTAAATGGCATGAAGTCTCATGATTGTCATGTGCTGATGACACAGATGCTCCCTATTGCAATTAGAAATATTTTGCCGATCAAAGTACGAGAGACAATCATGAGGCTATGTTATTTCTTTAACACAATTGATCAGAAGGTCATCGATCCCGAAGGACTAGATGCTCTACAGGACGAGGTGGTGATGACTCTATGTCATCTTGAAATGTATTTCCCTCCTTCGTTTTTCGATATCATGGTACATCTCATGGTACATCTCATTGTTCACGTTGTGTGAGAGATAAAACATCACAGACGGTTTGTAGCTACAAACCGTCTGTGATAACCTTCGATTATCACTGACCCATAAATTCAGACGGTTCACAAAACCATCTGTGATGACGTTTTTGAACCGTCTGTGATGACCTTTTCTGTAGTAATGATGGACTGCCGTTTATATACAAGAAGTGGCTTTCTTGTAGACAAAAAATAAATGGAGAGGGATAAGAAGACAGACAAAACAAACAGACAAATGTGTATGCAATGTGCGTACGTCTGACAATCATGTACCATGTGATAAAACTCAACGAGAACATTGTAGGTTAAATTCTGATCATTTGAATGAAATTTTGGCTATATGTTTAGAGAAACACTACTACAGAAAGCTTAATAGTAGACGGTAAATCACAGACGGTTTGACAAAATCGTCTGTGACCGACACTAACACAGACGGTTTTAATTTAGACACCGTCTCTGTTGATGGTGTCGAAGAAAATTAGTATCACAGACGGTTCTTACCGATGAACCGTCTGTTATATTTTACTATCACAGACGGTTTTTATCAGTGATAAGCTCATTATCACAGACGGTTTGTATTAAAACGATGCGTGATGATCTCAGAGTATCACGACGGTTTTAATAAGAAACCGTCTGTGATAATGGCACTAGATATTTATTGCGCTGCTCAGAACCGCACCTGTCTTCATTTTAATCAAGATCTGGCCGGCGCTGCACTCTTTCGCTCAGGAGGCAAGGTAGGCGATTTCAGGCCAATTAATTTGGTGGGAGGAGGCAGATATTGAGCTTTGAAGATTCATACTTTCCTGCTCTAGATATGGTTAGTAATGAAATTTATTTTTCTTTGCATTACAATTTAGATCGATCTAATTAGTAATTGGTGAGTGTTTATTGAAAATGGTTTGCAAAATTATTGGTTATATAATAGCTGTTGTGTTTATAATATGAATTAAGCTAGCAAAGCCTGAATGCATGTGGTATTTATGTAGTAATAATTAATTAATTTAATTTCTAATACTAAGTTGTTATATATATATACATAACGTAGGACCGAAGCTGGATGTATGCCGCGAACCGTGTGAGTCAAGAGTACATTAATGGTGTGTTTGCTTTTACAAGAGCTGCCGAGGAGGATATGCTGAATAAGGGGGTGGAATATATGTATTGTCCATGCACTGATTGCAATAATTTAAAGATGTTTAAGAACCGAGGGTAAATTGAAGCGCACTTGATTCGGAGGGGTTTCAAAAAGGGTTATACGTGTTGGACCAGTCATGGCGAAGTCAATGATCATATGTCGCCGGATGACATCGCCGGTGAAGTGAATGATATGCCGCCGGATGACATCGCAGGTAAAGTGAGTGACATGCCGTCGGATGATGTCGATTGTGGTTCGGATTCGGATAGGTTGCACGATGACAATCTGGATCAGATGCTTCGCGATGTAGAAGAGAACTATGATGAGAGAGAGTATGTTAAATTCTGGGGCTTGATGGAGGACTCGGAGAAACCTTTGTTCATGTGCTACAGGTCAAAGTACATGAGGTTGTCGTCCGTGTTTAAACTGTTGAAATTGAAGGCAAACAACGATTGGTCCGACAAAAGTTTTTAGTTATATATCCCAAACGGTTCTTACTTACAAACCGTCTGTGATATTTATGGTTCGAAAACCGTCTGTGATAACCTTCTATATCACTGACCCATAAATTCAGACTGTTCAGAAAACCGTCTGTGATAATGTTTCTGAACCGTCTGTAATACTGATTTTTGTAGTAGTGAAATAGCCTAAGTTTTTATAAATTAAATTTTTCATTCGAAAAAGGCAGCGACATGTGGATGGATGCATGCGTGCACACTTCAGCATCAACACACCATTATCTTGTGAGCCTGTCTGTCGCGCGGGATAGGCCAAGAAACTAATCGACTGATTGATTCTAATCCAGTTGGACTATGCTTGATGAGTTAATTGATACTAATTTATATTAGTGCGTCGTGGGAAACCAGACAAACCAAGGGAGTAGTTATAGTTTAGTGGTAAGACACATTGTCTTTCTGAGTGATAACCAGAGTTCGATTTTCATCGGTTATTTGTGTGGAATTTTTGTTATGATTTTTTTGGAATTTAAGCCCATAAACTGTGGCTTATGAGCCTAAAATTCATTGCACTCGCTAGTTGTCTCCTAACATCTAAAAAAACGTTGAAATCTACTACAACTTTTGGTAAAGACTAGTACTATTAGACTGAAGACCACGATCTCATTCCTCCGTAAAACCATGTAAAATATGGATATCTCCGGCATTCATAGGACACAAGAAAATGATAAGAAAAACACACTACTACAAAAGAGCCTATACTAGACGCTTACATCATAGATGGTTCTCAGACGGTTATTAATAAAAACCGTCTATGATAACGGCAGACATCACAGACGGTTATTTATTTGAACCATCTATGATATTTCACAGTTGATTTTTGTTACAAACCGTTTGTGATAATAAAGTTATCACATACGGTTTATACGAAAAACCATCTGTGATATTTTCTCCGCCTTGCAATCACCTAAAATTTCATAATCTCCCGTCCACTTCTCCCCAAGATGAATTCGAGTCCGAGTAGAATTCCGTTCTAAGACACCTTTACTAAAACGGGCATAACTTTTACATACAGTATCCGTTTTTGATATTTTTGTACTCGTTGGAAAGTTAACAATGGACCCGATTAAAATAAAAGACCCACTTACACTAGTCACCCTCTAATACCCCCGAAATCGGCCATCTTTGGCACCGAATTTGCGTCACAAGTTTTTGGTTTCTGTTTTTGCCCTTTTTCTTGGTCTCCCTTTCGGAATTTGGGTTTCGCCTCAACTGAAAAGTTGTAGATCTTATCAAAAACATCCAAATGAGTATATATAAGCTATATAAAACTTTACTATTTTATCTTTTAAGACTAGCTGTTTACATTACACCGATATATTATCTTAGTGATCTACCGTCTGGCCATTATCACCGACGGTTTTTAATAAGAACCGTCTATGATATCTTCCATTATCATAGATGTTTTTTGTTATGAATTGTTTGTGATGCCCCGTCATGTCACCGATCCACGGCATATCCTCTAGGATCCCGATCTCACCTGTTTATTCTCTCCGTATAGAATGGCAGGCACCGGTCTCCTCCCCACCTCTCACCCCTTATTATCCCCCTTTCTCTACTCGAAGAACTAACACCGTCAGTACTACTCCAACTCGTATGTGTGCGGCAAGGGTGGGAAGGAATTCAATAAGGGCGGTTGAAATTTCGGTTGAAGTAAAATTGAAAGGAAGAAGGCAATGGCAAATCTGCACTATTCTAGATCGTCGGCATTGGCAGGAGGTTTCTGCTTGTTACATCCTAAAAGTGTGATATTTCTGTTGATTTTAGCATAGAAACTGAAAATGGTGTTCTTTGCCTTTTTGTTTCTGCTACTTGAAAATTTTCCTTCACCACTTGTTTTAAATTGTAGTTTAATGTAGGACGTGTAAGTCTAGGTTGTATTAGCCTAAACTTTCTTATAGTGTAAGTATCTTTCTGAATTTATAACCACGAAGCTTATATTTGTAAAATTGTAAGTGTTCCCTTGTATATACATTGCTACGGATAACCTACTCGTTATCTTGTGATGTTGTAATGGTGGATTCTAATCTTAATAGAAATGTAATGTGTTGCTATGTTTGTTGTTATATTTGCTTATTTTCAGATGGCATAGTTAACATTTCCTGAGACTAGTTGAAAAATAGAAAAAAAAATTAGGTGTAGAATAAACTATCACAGATGATTTTGTGGTATAAACCGTCTGTGAAGGATTATCACAGACGGCTCGGACAAAAAATCATCTGTGATACTTACAAATAACAGACGGTTCTATCTACCAACCGTCTGTGACGGAGAAGTATCTAGACGGTTCAATATACCAACCGTCTGTGATACTCGTCCATCACAGACGGTTGGTAGTTAGAACTATCTATGATGTGTTTGTGATAGTGTTTTTTACAAATGGTATCATGGATGATTTTTTATTTTAGCCGTTTGTGATAGTGTTTTTCACAAACGGTCCTAGTTACAAACCGTCTGTATTGTATTTATCACAGATGGCTCACAAATCGTCTGTGATAATTTTTTATTATCACTGACGCATAAATTCAGACAGTTTAAAAAATCATCTCTGAAACATTTGTGATAGTAGTTGTGACAATCGAGGATCGAGTGGCATTTGGAAGGAAACATGCAGACATGGATGCAGTCCAGTCCAGAGATGCGAAAGAACAGGCCGGGAGGGCGGCTGTGAGTACGGGCAGCGCTGTTAAGACCCCCATGGTATTGCCTGTAGAGAAAGCATATGAGCATTCCCATTCATTTCCTTTTCGGGGAGTAGAACAATCTCATCCTTAGTTACGCAGGTGATCGAGCATGTATGAGCTGATATTGGACCATCGATCAGGTCGAGAAACTCATATATAGGAAGATGGAAACTCAAGAAAGAAGCAAGAAGCAAAACAAGGCTATCCATGCATATCGGCCGGTTAATTTGGAACCAGCAGTACCGTAGAAATTTCGTAGGAATTTTTGAAAGAACAGTACAATTCTCGTGGAAATCCTATAAAATAACGAGCACACGTGAGCAGTAGGTACTGGTACATACCACGGATAGCGAGGAGGAAGACGAAGAAGGCGACCACAACGAGATCGGACGCGCCTCCGGCCATGGCCACAGATCCAGGAGCTGCAGATGGACTCTCGATCGATCTAGAACGAATATGGATGGAGTTGTTCTAAGAGCGGAGCACCAGCGCGCGTCCAGAGCACCTACCTATATACTTAGTGTATCTTCGCGGGTACTTCTTTCTTCTCACTCTTTCTTCCTATTTTTGGGGTACGGTAATCTTTACGGATCGCAGTAATGCTTGCAGCCTAATCCTTACATCCAAAAATAGGAGAGATATAAATATGATTTTGAAAAGCCAGTACTGCAAGAAAGGCTATAAATAGAGGCTAATAAAGATTGGTTACAGCTTGGACCAAGAGAAAGGAATGGCCTTATGACTCGTAGGTGGCCGCCATTCTGTATCGCGGGGGACTGTTGCTACTTGCTAATAGGAGGTTTTGACGAGGGCCTACGCTTCTGAATCTGACAGAGCTAGAGTCGGTGGACATGCATGGCATCCCTGTGTTTGACAGAAAGGTGAGTTGATACTTGCGACATATTCATCATTTCATTTCATTTTCATGCCGTCCAAGAATATGTAAGATCTCGCAATGCAAAGGAATCCTGCACACCTCTCTGACACCGTTAGAGTTAGTAATCTTGTTTAGTTGTATTTAAGTCGGTTTGTCGTGGTCGTAGTCGTGTACGAATCGAGTTGAGATTCAGTTTTCGAGTTTGTTTGTGTGTCCGTTTGCTAGTTGTGTAAGTTGGCTTTAAAAGGCCGAGCGATGTAATCGTGAAAACACAACGAGAAGAAAAAGAAGAAAAGGAAGTGATCGGGGTGATCGAAATGAGAGGGAGGGAAATAAAGAAAGCGGAGTACTTTGGCTCCGAAAAATATCGAGTTTGTCGTTTTCACATACGTGAAACGAGTTATGACCACGGCGAGCAAAGGTATCCGCAGGAGCAGAAGACATGGTCGTAAACGAGTTACGACCACAATCGCGGAGCAGAAGACGTAGTTGTAAGCTTTACGACCAGGACGATCGAGTCTTCTGTGTGGTCGTAATCGAGTTACAATACGATGAAAGAGCGATACTAAGTGCTCGAAGGAACGATTACGAGAACGCGCAGCGTAGCGTGAACGTGGTCGTAACTCTCATCAGCTGAAGTTATGAGTACGTGGTTGGAATACGAAGGCGTGGTCAGAGTAGTCGGAGTAAACAAGAAGTGATCGTAATGACTTTGAGTGTGGTCGTAATGACTACGGAGTGGTAGTAAACTGTAACAAACACAATGTACAGTAGCACACAAATATATAAATGGTTTCATCTTCCTGGCCTGGGCACAGTGTATGGGCACCAGCCTTACCTTGCTTGCATGTACATTTAGCAAAACTATGATCTTGAGCAACTTGATTAGTCAAAAATTCATTTAATTTTAGATTATTGCTCATTTGGTTTTAGCTTTGTTATATATAGTTTGTCATGATCTAGATAACTCTTTCACATAATATTGGCTTGGTGTAATACGCGTAGAGTCATTTTAGATAGTTTTCATGGCTTCAGTAGCTTCAACTATCTCTACCTCAAATAGTCACTTTTAGCTCTTGCATTCTTCTTATGACCATTTGGAGCTTTATTTGCAAATTTCCCCCTCTATTGTCTAAAACCACCTTCAAATTGGATTTTTCAGAAATTGCCAATGGGTTCATCAAGTGGGAGTTTGAAGAACCATGTTAGAGTGTCTAAAATTATATTGTGATGAATCGTTGCAATTTGGGAACGTCAAAAAATTAAAATGCAAATTTGTCGGATTTTTCATACGGTTTTCGAACCAGACAGTTAGACTGGCCAAAGAAGACGCGGCCTGACCAGAGTTCATCACCAGTAAGAATGGTATCACTTGCCGATTCAACCAACTATCTTCAGCAGTTTCACCACTATAGGGGTGCGGTCAGATCGGCTCGATATTGAGGCCTCGGCCAGATTTTCATTCTTGAGATTTTGAGTCGTAGGATGAGTTTTGGTGACTGAGGTTAGCAGGTATATATTGCGTGAGACATGCTACTACTAACATGGGTCATGTTGTAAAGAATATGTGCTTGAAAATGATTTTTTTGTCTTTATATATGCAGGATCGCTTGGAGTCAACCACGACTAATGGTAAGGATCGTGATGGGAACGGGGTCCCGATCTTCCAACAGGTTCTGGATAAATTCGATTTGGTGGAGTCGCGACACAAATCGATCCGGCTTCCGAACAACACGTCCCGAACCCCGCAATCGCAGCACCACGTCTCCTCAGGTTATCAACGTGCGCTGCCGGTTGACCTTGCCAAGAAGGCTAATCCTCGCTGCGAATCGAAGAACACAAGCAAGAACAAGGAAGAACACAACCAAATTGCAGATATATTGATGAAGCACTCGAAAATTGGGGTCTCACAAACCGATGACGGCGAAACTGTTCAAAGACAGAATTAATCTAAGCAAAACCCCACCCTAATGGTGGGGGTGGCGGCTGTATATAAAGGAGTAAGGGGTGTGCAAAACACCTGGACGCGTCCTTAATGGACTCCAACACGATACAAAGCCGAACGGCCCAAAAGACGGTGTCGCAGCACCCTGACAGATTCTGGACGTCCACTTGTTTCGACGATTCCCGTTGACTCAGAAGGAATTTTGATATGAGACCAGAGCCATTGGAAAGGTTATCTTCTCAGCTTTCCATACATATGTGGAACGTCCAAAACGAAGTCCGGATGCGATCTGGGCGTCCGTTTAGTGCAAGTTGGTCCTGGACTCGAATTGGATTCGAAGTCGGTTTGAGTTGGACATCCAACATGATTCGTCCTTCCTTGCTGGACTTGTGCGCCTCGTAGCCCTTCTCCAAGTACTTCTTGATCCTCTCCATGGTTCCTAATCATAATTAAATCATTAGGTAGCAATCGATTCTCAAATGAACCAAAAGAAGTACTTAGGAACGAGCTCACCTCTAAATTCAATTGTCGGGCGCGAGCTCTAGTGATTGGTCCTTGAATATCAAGTGGAGGAGTGTTGTGTGTATCCAAAGAAGTGATGTCCTCATCATCCTCCCCCTCTTGAAGCGGAGTTGCTCTCAACTCAGCCTCATCTTCTTCTCCCAAGTATGGCTTCAAATCTGAAATGTTAAAGGTGGGACTAACCCCAAACTCGGGAGGCAACTCAAGTTTATATGCATTATCATTTATCTTCTCAACTATCTTAAAAGGACCAGCAGCTCTAGGCATCAATTTTGACTTTCTTAATTCAGGAAATCTATCCTTTCGCAAGTGCAACCAAACAAAATCACCGGTTCAAGTTTAACTTCCTTTCTACCTTTACTACCAGTAATCCTATATTTTTCATTCATCTTTTCAATGTTTGCCTTAGTAGTCTCATGTATTTTGATAATAAAATCAGCACGCTCCTTAGCATCATTATGAACTCTCTCACTAGTAGGCAAAGGTAAAATATCAATAGGGCACGAGGATTGAATCCATACACTACCGAAAAGGACTTACCTTGGTGGTGGAATGTTCCGCTCGATTATATGCGAACTCAACATGCGGCAAGCACTCTTCCCATAGCTTCAAATTGTTCTTCAAAATAGCTCTCAACATGGTAGACAATGTGCGGTTCACCACCTCGGTTTGGCCATCAGTTTGTGGGTGACATGTGGTAGAGAACAACAACTTTGTACCCAACTTGTTCCATAGAGTACGCCAAAAGTGACTCAAGAACTTGGCATCACGATCGAAACAATAGTAGAAGGCATACCATGCAAACGAACTATCTCTTTGAAAAGAGGTCAGCAATATGAACGGCATCATCGGTTTTATGACATGGGATAAAGTGAGCCATCTTAGAAAACGATCCACAACAACAAAATGCTATCTCTCCCCTCTTAGTCTGGGCAACCCTAAAACAAAGTCCATAGAAATATCGCTTACGGAATAGAAGGAACAGGGAGTGGTATATATAAACCATGTGGATTCAAGCGAGACTTAGCTTTTTGACATGTAGTGCAGCGAGCCACAAACCGCTCAACATCTCGCCTCATCTTTGGCCAAAAGAAATGTGTTGTCAGAACGTCCTCCGTCTTCTTAGCACCAAAATGACCCATCAAACCGCCTCCATGCGCCTCCTGCAACAACAAAAGACGAACGGATCCAACTGGAATGCATAGGCGGTTAGCTCTAAACAAAACCCATCATTGATCACGAATTTATTCCATGCTTGACCCTCTTTACAATGCAACAACACATCCTTAAAATCAGCATCAAAAGCATATTGTTCTTTAATAGTTTCAAGACCAAAATGCGACAATCAAGTTGAGACAACATGGTATAGCGTCGAGACAAAGCATCAGCAATCACATTATCCTTCCCTTTCTTGTGTTTAATGACATAAGGGAAAGATTCAATAAATTCAACCCACTTAGCATGTCTACGATTCAAATTGGTTTGACTACGAATATGCTTAAGTGATTCATGATCGGAATGAATGACAAATTCTTTAGGCCATAAATAGTGTTGCCACGTCTCTAAAGAACGAACAAGAGCATACAATTCTTTATCATACGTGGAATAATTAAGAACAGGACCATTCAATTTTTCGCTAAAGTAGGCAACAGGTTTGCCTTCTTGCATCAACACACCACCAATACCAATTCCGCTAGCATCACATTCGAGTTCAAAAGTCTTACCAAAATCCGGAAGTTGGAGCAATGGTGCGTGCGTAAGCTTGTCCTTCAAAAGATTAAAGGACTCCTCTTGTGATGGCCCCCAATGGAACACGACACCCTTCTTTGTCAACTCAATCAACGGTGTCGCAATGGTGCTGAATTCTTTGACAAAGCGGCGATAAAATTCTGCAAGGCCAAGAAAACTCCGCGACTTGGGAGACGCTGGTGGGCGTGGGCCAACTCCATATCGCCTCCACCTTGGCTCTATCAACCTCAATTCCTGTGGAGTCACAACATAGCCAAGAAAGAGACTCGATCCGTGCAAAGGTGCACTTCTCAAGGTTACCAAACAAACGTGCATCTCTCAAAGCATTAAAACAGCACGTAAGTGAGTCGAATGTTCATCCATGGACTTGCTATAAATCAAGATATCATCAAAGTAACGACCACAAATTTGCCAATGAAAGGACGTAAAACATCGTTCATTAATCTCATGAAAGTGCTAGGTGCATTAGTTAAACCAAAAGGCATGACTAACCACTCATACAAGCGAACTTAGTTTTAAAAGCGTTTTCCATTCATCGCCAAGTTTCATTCTTATTTGGTGGTATCCACTACGCAAGTCAATCTTTGTGAAAATTATAGCACCACACAACTCATCAAGCATGTCGTCTAGCCTAGGAATAGGATGACGATACCGTATAGTAATGTTGTTAATGGCTCTACAATCTACACACATACGCCAAGAACCATCTTTTGGGAACCAAAAGAACAGGAACAGCACAAGGACTAAGGCTCTCACGTACGTACCCACGGTCCAAAAGGTCTTGGACTTGGCGCTGAATCTCCTTAGTCTCTTGGGATTGGTCCCTGACGCCGCACGGTTTGGCAAGCTCGCCCAGGATCAAATCAATCGGTGCTCAATCCCTCGAATGGGTGGAAGTCCTGGAGGTATCTCATCAGGGAAAACATCTCTAAACTCCTGTAAAAGGTTAGTGACAGGAGCAGGCAAAGTGCAAGGCATATTATCAAGAGAAAATAAAGCATCTTTGCACACAAAAGCATAGCATGTATCATTAACATCATCAATTTGCAGCAAGGTCTGATTTTGTGGCAAGCATAACAGAATTTTTCAAATGAAGTACTTGCTGTTTTTCAGTTGTATCATGTTCCTTTGGATCATTAGCAGCAGCTCTCGCCCTATCGGCCTCTATAATTTCAGCTGGGGTCAAAGGCAGTAAAGTAACTTTCTTTTTCTTATGCATAAAAGTGTATGTGTTACTACTACCATGGTGTAAAGCATCATTATCAAATTCCCAAGGTCGACCTAATAAAAGAGAGCATGCTTGCATGGGAACCACATCACAATCAACATGATCAACATAAGCACCAATGGAAAAATAGACTCGGCATGTTTGCGTTACCTTAGCTTTTCCAGAGTCATTTAACCATTGAATATGGTATGGATGTGGATGCGGTCGCGTGGTCAAGCCAAGCTTCTTTACCAATTCAGAACTCACCAAGTTGTTGCAACTTCCTCCATCAATGATGACACGTGCACGCCGGTTCTTGATTGCAAAGAAGGTCTGAAACAAATTATGGCGTTGAAGTTTATCGGGTTGTTGTACCTGCGTGCTGAGGACTCGCTGCACAATGATGCTCCGTAGCGTCGCTGTGGACGCCCCACCAAGGATGAGGTCGTCATCACCACCGCCATTGTCGTTCGAGACAGCAGCAACATCATCATCCTCCTCGACATCCGAAGTGCTGATGTAGCCTCCATCTTCTGTGGCGATGTATGCCCGTTGGCTAGGGCAATTCTTCTGCACATGACCAAGCCCATGGCAGCGGTGGCACTGAATGCCGGAGGAGCGGCCCGTTGAAGCCACGGAAGAAGAACTCTTGGTTGGACCCTGCAAAGAATTTTTTGAAGAATCTGCAAGGCGTGTCGTGGAAGGTGGCTTCGGTGGCGCTGCTGCCATCTTGTTCACAGGTGGTGGAGGAGAACGAAAACTCGAAGAAGAATTGGGCAGTCCCGTTGATGTAGTCGTTCGCGGGGTGTAGAAGGGTCGTCCGGTGCGTGCCTTAGTTGATTCTGTGCGTCCCTGCAATTCTTTTTCTGCAAGCATAGCAAGGTGGAACAACTGGTTGACAGTAGTAAATTCTTTATAATCAACAATGTCCTGAATTTCACGCCGTAACCCCCCGTAGAAACGACAAATCTTATCCTCCGTGTCCTCAACAACCCCACAACGCACCATACCCTTTTGAAGCTCAACATAATAGTCTTGAACAGAACTATCACCTTGTTCTAAGCGCTGCAATTTTTTTCTCAATTCAAGTTTATATGAGGGAGGAACAAAACGATCACGCATAGCTTCTTTTAAGCGCTCCCATGTATCAGGTTGTAAGCGCATGGTACTTAGTTCATTCCACCAGATAATAGCAAAGTCCTTAAACTCACTAGTAGCTTGTCTAACTCTATGTTGCTCAGGAACTAAGTGAGAGTTAAACTTCGCTCACCGTCATCTTCCAATCTAGATATATTTCAGCATCATAAAGACCGAGAAAAGATGGAATGGTAAACTTGACTTTAGCAAAGGATCATCGTTACCATGACGGTTCTGGTTATTACCTCCCATACCATGTCGGTTTTGCTGAAGACGCCGACGTAGTCGTGCATCTTGTGTCGCCCACGATCAATGTTGCCATCAGATCATGCGGTGTGTCATCATCATGATGATGGCCGTCATTGACAGTGGCGGCGTGCCTCAATGTGTCTATCCGACCGGTGAGGTCGACCATCCGCCGCTCCACCCGCTCAATGCCTTCCGTTGTGTTCAAGCGGGTAATGGCGGCGACGATGGTGTCCAATCTCGCCGAGATTAGTGAGTGAAGCGTTTTGTTTGTCGGCGCAGCTTGTAGGCGGCCGCGACTAACACACTCGTTGAAATCGACCGGTGTCCCGTCCTCTTCGTTTCCCGCCATGGTTAGTGGAAATACGGGGAAAACAAAAGGATGATCCTATCAACTACAAAGGAAGGAAGTGGAAACCCAAAGGAAGTGGCTTACCAAGCTCTTACAAGTGTGCTTACCAAAGCGTGGGTGGTACAACCGGTGGTCGGTTCGTGATACCTTGTCGAGCGTGGGTACGATTGCAAGGTCAAAAGCGTGCTATCCGTAGTAGATATATGGAGTTTGGAAGGCCAAATATGTCGGTGGAACACAAATCAATAACAGATAGTAATGCTGAATAAATGTCCAAAGTATGGTCCTAGTTCTTTGGTTTAAATGTGTCCTATATCAAATATGAGATGATGATCAAGGAGTCAAGAATGAATATGAAAGCAACGACAAGAACAAAGATGGCGTGCATCGAGAAGCTCAATTCAGCATAAGCACAAAACAAATAAATTGTTGGCACCTAAAGCGTGCTCGTCAGAGTTTTTCTTTTTTTTCTCTTCTTTTTTTTATGCCACAGATAGTACTCTCTCTCTCTACTATAGCCGAAATTTTTCTTTTTGTATTTTTTTATATTTTTTCACAGAGCGAGCACGAAATAGGAACCACACAAAGTTGCAACTCAATCGGATGTAAGGAGTGGCCTACGAGAAAATAATGAATGTCTTGTAAATTCGGTGATTCAATTTCGGAGCGCGAGTACTACACTTTCCAGGCCGAATTTCGGGAAAATAAATTCACCGAACCCGACGAAGTGGGGGAGTTTCGGATGTAAAATTTAATTTCACCCAATTTCAAAAAAAAAGCAACTGATTTCGAGTCCGATCACGAAAGTTATGGCCGTTTGAAGATGGACCTCAAGTTATGGTTCTTTGTGGGGTGAAACGAAGATCGGGTGGAGGAATTTGTGGAATCGGTGGCGGAAGCTCGGGAAACGTGGGGATGATGCGGTGTGATCACGAGACGTGATGGATGACGAAAATAGAGGGTGGGATATGGGTGGGAAAACAAAACAGAGGGTGGAGGAAAGCAAGCGTGACGGCTAGGGTTTGAAGGGTGGTAGCGGGTGGGAAAACAACTCGAACAAAACACGATCTAAACCAGCAACACAACTCGACTAAGGACACAAACTCAACACTACGGACTCTTGAATCAACTTGTGCAAAGGCTAAACGAGATCTAGGACAGGAAACAACATATGACTACAATTTTTTTGTAGGGCTTTTTCTTGGACTCTAGGACGAAACCGAAAATAACAAAGGAGGGGTAACTCGAACCGGAGGAATACCAAGCTCGATTACCACTTGATGGGAACGGGTCCCGATCTTCCAACAGGTTCGGATAAATTCGATTTGGTGGAGTCGCGACACAAATCGATCCGCTTCGAACAACACGTCCCGAACCCCGCAATCGCAGCACCACGTCTCCTCAGGTTATCAACCGTGCGCTGCCCGGTTGACCTTGCCAAGAAGGCTAATCCTCGCCTGCGAATCGAAGAACACAAGCAAGAACAAGGAAGAACACAACCAAATTGCAGATATATTGATGAAGCACTCAAAATTGGGGTCTCACAAACCGATGACGGCGAAACTGTTCAAAGACAGAATTAATCTAGCAAAACCCCACCCTAATGGTGGGGTGGTGGCTATATAAAGGAGTAAGGGGCGTGCAAAACCCCTGGACGCGTCCTTAATGGACTCCAACACGATACAAAGCCGAACGGCCCAAAAGACGGTGTCGCAGCACCCTGACAGATTCTGGATGTCCACTTGTTTCGACGATTCCCGTTGACTCAGAAGGAATTTTGATATGAGACCAGAGCCATTGGAAAGGTTATCTTCTCAGCTTTCCATACATATGTGGAACGTTCAAAACGGAGTCCGGATGCGATCTGGGCGTCCGTTTTAGTGCAGCCTGGTCCTGGACTCCGAATTGGATTCGAAGTCGGTTTGAGTTGGACATCCAACATGATTCGTCCTTCCTTGCTGGACTTGTGCGCCTCGTAGCCCTTCTCCAAGTACTTCTTGATCCTCTCCATGGTTCCTAATCATAATTAAATCATTAGGTAGCAATCGATTCTCAAATGAACCAAAAGAAGTACTTAGGAACGAGCTCACCTCTAAATTCAATTATCGGGCGCGAGCTCTAGTGATTGGTCCTTGAATATCAAGTGGAGGAGTGTTGTGTGTATCCGAAGAAGTGATGTCCTCATCAGATCGGGGCTACGCTTATGGAGGAGCCAAGGCCCAGAACGATCGAAGATGCCGGGTGTGGTTGTGAGCTCAAGCATGGCATGAGAAAGGCGGAAAATATCGAAGAAAAGTTTGAACGACGGGTTGTACCATATGGCTTAGTCGGTCCAAGTAAGACGTGGTCTGGTAGAACTGAAATGGGAGACACTTACCGACGCATGGCAAGCCAGTAGTGCACCTACACATGGCAAGTATGACGATTATTTGCAATAAGAGATGACTGGGTCAAAAAAAGGTATTATGATAGTTTGACCAGAATACCAGAAACTATCTTGGATCAAAATCGCGATGCTTGAAA
Source organism: Bonia amplexicaulis (assembly GCA_036346245.1). NCBI lineage: Eukaryota > Viridiplantae > Streptophyta > Magnoliopsida > Poales > Poaceae > Bonia > Bonia amplexicaulis. The sequence goes on along the minus strand of CM070755.1, from coordinate 14,108,001 downwards.
AAGCGGTTTAGGTCAAGAAGAAGCTGAGAAGATCAAGATGGATCAAGGCTAAGAACTTTGCGGATTCGGGCTTATGCGCTTTTTAAAGCGTGCATAAGAATAATATGTGAGTTAAAAACCCATGTGTGTAAGGTTATCAGATTTTCTCTATTGTGGTAAGTGGATAGTATAAACTAAGAGTTAGATATGGCTGGCTAGCCTATTTATTTAATGGGTTAGAATAGAGACTTATAGTTAACCATCCAACAATCCTCTATTGAGAAGTGTTCTAGGGTTAGGGTTTGAGAGAAGTTGAGCGTTGTGGTGTGCTCTATTGTTCTCTAAGTGGAGTGACTATAAAATATTTATTCTGAAGTAGCAATACATCAATCTTTATTCATCACCATGAATCTCTTTTGTGTTGATTGATTTGCTCTTGACTTGATTGGTTTTTCCTCTTATCTTTCCCTTTTTGATCTTGTTGTGCCAAGAACGTGTCAGAGATGGAGATCATTTCTAAAAATCAATATTCACTCATCTAGGCAATTTGACGGCAATTTCATGAAAAATGCCATTTTTTGCTCTTTTTAGCCTTAAGTGATTTCTTGATTCAGTTGTTTCTACCTCGATTTCTTTGGTGTTCTTATTTTGCTGGGACATATGGTAACACATATAGAGCCATTTTAGCCATCATCCACACACGAACAAGTTATATTTACTGTTTTTTGGTTTTTCCCTTTTTTTAGTACAACCTTTCTTCAAACTGGAAAAGGTCACAATTTTTACAACAATTTTCTTGATCATTAGTTAGAATATAGATTCATGGCTTCCTGAAAAGAGTTCATGCTAAGTTTCAAGCCATTTGGATCTACAGGTCAAAAGTCTTATGAATTTTTGTTCATGAAATATTGTTGAAACAACTATTTCTGGCTGACCGGCCACTATTCACCGGTCTGACCGAAAATTACTATAGTGGTCTGACTGCAAGGCGCAGTGAAGGATTGTTTTGATCAGTTTTTTGTTTGGTTTTTTCGTGTGATGATTGGTCTCTAATCTTCATAGCTTCTCATTGTTATTAGAGTAAAGATCGATGAATACTTAAAAGGAAAAATTAGAAGGTATCATTTACCCCTCCATTGCTATAGTCCTACATGTTTAGTTTCCATTAAAGCATACGTGTAGTCAAATCGCTAAGCACCACAGAGTTTGCAAAAGCAGGAGCCGTGTCATGCCATAGCATCACGGCACCAGGTCCATACCGTGCCCTTGCTTTGCCAAAGCATGCGCAACTTGATTCCAAGAACAAGAACACGACACCACTCTGAACTCCAGGAAATTACATAAGAGCAGAAATTTCGGTTCTCTGAATGTAGGTTTCAAGGACAATTCTTCCCATTCCAACATCAGAAGCGCATATTGCTTCGCACCATATAAAATGTGCTCATTGCCAACCCAAAGGACACCAATGTGCAGAGCAGTAAGCATTTAGCATGGACCAGGTCATCTTGTCTCTTCTAAAAACAGAAAACTGCAAAGCATGTTGTAACAGATTCCCATGTCATGCTGGAAATGTGATGAGCTTCTAGAGGCAATAAATCAAATCTCCATGCGAGATTTTCAAGAATCAAAATGAATAACCACGATTACACAAAGGAACTGAGCTACTTTCGACTGACAAATAATTATTTGTTTTGGGTTTGCTTAAAAGAGTTTTACTCAATGATATAACTGCTATTTTCCTAGGATAATCATGTCGGATACCGAAGCAACAACTCCAGAATCTTTTGTGTAAATCGCATTAGTTCAAGATCAGCTACTGCACACAGTGGCAACAAGGATACATATCAAGCACAATGACCAACTTTATTAATTAAAAGAGTATGATCTTTTGGCTCAAGTTTACATCCATGACATAAAGGCCAAATTTAAATATAAGCAGCGAAAGAAAAAAACCGAAGCGGAAGAAGCCTAACCAGTCTGCCCACAAGCAAACGATTGTGGGACGTAGCCTAGACGTTCTGTTCTTCGATGATATCGAAGCTGTCCTTGTCTGAGCAATAGAATTAAGCAAGAATGAGCACATAAAATATACTCCGCAAGTTACATGGAAAAAATACATTAATGACGTAAGGCTAACAATTGAGGTCATATAGGGTTATTTGAGCGTAAAGCAGCATTTAAAAAAATACAATAAATAGGTAGGATATTGCTGAATTTAATACAATAAGTAAAAACAGTAATTTAAACAAATTAATACATTTAGTGCAAGCATCAACCTGACACTAACCTATCCACTGGTATCCTACTCAGACCATCTATTTCAAAAGATCTCATATAGATTACACCCTTTCATAAGCATTTTGTAAACTATTTTTAAAAACAAAGTCTAATCCACGAAAAACTTTACTCAGCATGCCCACGACTATGGGCACGACTATCCAGAAAAGTTTATACACTCTGCAGAGCAGGTACAACTTTACCCACAAAATATGATTAACTCATAATGTCGATCATTACACGCTTTTGTAGGCGTATGACTGAGAAAATCAGAATAAGGTCTTTATATTGCAAAGCCGTCAACCTAGCCCCGCCTCCACTGTGGTTTCACCACAACATGAATCCATAAGTTGGGGCCCCCTCTTGCCCTATGTGAGACTTCTCGTAGCCAACGTCACGCTCACATTCAACCTATAGTGAGACTCAGGATGAGACCTGTAAATTAGTCAGCCAGAACTGTCCATACCAGTCTTGTGGTAGTACGATATGGCTTTGTAGCAGTAGCTCACAGACCGGTGCTTAATTGACTCGAGCACTTCCCACATACCCCTTGTGTCTATCATCGTTGTAACACTCCAGCCAAACAATGACCTATAATGCTACCAAACTAGTAACGTAACAAGGATAAACTAAATACGTCTTACAAAATTTCGGTAGAACCTCCCCTGAATAGTTATCTATACCGGAGGGTTCAACAAGCAGAATTAATAAGAATAGATATCCAACAGATATTTCGACCAAGACTAAACAAAATTGACTATAGGTTACTAGGACATTCATAGAACTAGCATCTAGATAAAGAACAGGAACACCATAAATACTCTAGTAATTTATTACAGTTTAATTTTCAGCAAGCAATGATCATAAAGTGTAGAATCGGAATCGGCGACAGAGGGGGGTGAATGTCGCAATTAAAATTATCCCCTAACAAGTATAGACAAAATCCTCACCCTCCGATAGCTATAGGGAGCTATGAAGAGGAGAAAACACAGCTCTCAGAAAATCAACAGAGATCAAGGAAATTGAGCGGAAGTCATGGCACGAAAACAGCAAAGAGTTGCTACCACGGCAAAGAAATATGCTGCCACAACTGCCATGGCAAAAATAAACTTCTGAATACTGCTGCCACGGCAAAGGAACTGCAAAGGAAACTGAAAGCTAGCTGCCACGGCAAAAGAAAATCAGTAGAATTCGCTGTCACGGCAAAGGAAATAGCGAGAATAGCTGTCACGGCAGAAGAACGAAAGAGGGGCATGCAGCCAAAAATAAATCAAGAGAGGGACTGCAGTAACTACCAGCTAAAGAGGTAAAGCACTGCTGAAATGAAAGCAATAGCTGACAAAAGGAAGTCTTTGCTGCTTCAAACAACAAAAGTCTGCACTAAAGGAAAAAGGGGCAGCAGCTCATCACTTGGACTGAAAAGAAAAGAGGGGATGCAGAAAGAAAGCAAGCAAGAGAGCTGCAACTGCATGGCAAGAAATCGATTCTTCACAGCATCCGCCATGGCAGAGAAATAGCAGGAATCGCTGCAATGGCAAGGAAATCAGCATGAATAGCTGCCATGGCAGGGAAAACTGCTGCTGTTCTGGACGAGATAAGACTAAAAGAAATCAATAGGTAGCAAATGATCTCTCGTAAGAATTCTGCCATGGTATCTCTTCTCTTGGGAAGAACTGGCAAGAGATACCTTTGAGGAGAACACAGAAGAGAGCAAAAAGAAACGCAGAAACTGGACCAACCCCTTTAAACAAGAGATAGAAAAGCCAAAGATAAAAACATCACATATGAAAACTAGAGAAGTAAACAGCCATCAAGATCATTCTCATATTGATAGAAGATGACTACAGATGAGTCCCCATACGCATGGACATTAGAACAAGAATAATGATTACAAGACTCAATCCATCCTCTCCTTCTCAATCCTCAAAAACACCAAGAGCCTCACAAGCTTCTTGGGAGGAACACAGCACACAAGGAATGAACTCTTAAAACCCTAACTCTCACTATTGTGTCCTAAGGAGTATGCAGCCCCTCACCTCTATTTATAGCCCTTGGCTAACGGGTCTCCAACCCGTTACGCCGGCTAAACCCTAACGGAGCCGTCCCCCGCTTGTGCAGCCTTACGAAATTCCCGTTTTGCCCCTTCTGCACCTTCCGGGAAGCTTCCGCGCTCCTTGCCTCACACGCTCCGCAACACGTCGAGTCCACGTCGTCTTCGACACCTCATGACCGTTCTGACCTCAGCGCCACCTACGCCTAGTCCGGTCCACCGTGTCTCGCCACGACTCCGCCTCGCTGTCCTGCAGTCACACAGACAAGAAAACACGTCACATAGTACCGCTCGATACATGAACGCGCAAATAGCATTAGCAAGATCAAACCTGTTGCAACAATGGAATATACATCCTAACCCATACGACTAAGTTTGACCAAAGTCCGACCGAGCCCATTGCACCATGCAACATCTGGGTCTGAACAAACCGACTCAAACTCGACTTTTGAGAAACGATGTCAATTACTCATCACTCACAATGGGATGACCCTCACATGGTCTCTCATAAAGATACTTAAAGTAATTCAATTCTTTGACTATTTAATTTCTTCCTGTCTTTCCATTATGGGTTGATCGTGCAAAGTGCAACAAGACTAAACCTTCCTTTTCCCCATGCATGCCGATCTCATAAGGGTACTTAAAACACAACAAACAACAAGAGTGAGTCAAACGACTCAGCAAATATAATAAATGGTAACAATAGCATACATGTACATCATTCCATAAGAACATCTGACAGTTACTTGTAAACACATGTTATGCATACATGTACATCATTCCATAAGAACATCCAACAGTTACTTATCAACACATGATATGCATACATGTACATCATTCCATAAGAATATCCAATAATTAACATGATATGCATACATGTACATTATTCCATATGCACATCCAACAGTTACTTATCAACACATGATATGCATGCATGTGCATCAATCTATAAGAACATCTAACTGTCACTTCAAAACACATGCTATGCAATATGATCAACAATATCTTTATCTCTTTCTCTTTTGCATTTTACCGGTAATGCAAAGTGCGCATCCATCGATGCACACCCATGCCTGTACCATCTGGTACAGGGACCAATTGCTCATACTATGCGAGTACGGGGACCTTTAGCCCGTCATCAACATGACGGAGACCTCAGCAAATACTTGGTCATCACATGACCAAGTCTTCAATAAGCCAACATGATGCATATGTATGAGTGTCTCATTTTAATAAAAATATGCATCCACAACAACTTTTCACATGGAATACTCATGAATTCCATAACTCACAAACAACCATGAATATTACTGGGTACGCCTTCATCATAACCATGAACACAATTGCTCACAATATAAATCAAATATTGACATTCCACAATATCAATGTAAACCATCATTATACTTGCCTTTACCGAAGGAGCGAAGGGATCAAGCACGATCAGAAGCGAAGCCACCTATTCACAAGGCACCACTCAGCACAAAACCATAATATAATATTCACAACTGAGAAGTAAACGCCTCTATGCCCAAAACCCGCAACTCCCTCTCAATAGTGTTCTCTGCAGCAGTGCTACTTGTCTTTTCCATATATTTTAATCTACTAATCAAACAACAAAGAAACTAACATATTTGAAATCTTTAGAACAAAATCTACAAATTTCATGAAGACACCATAATTTTACCATATAGTTTTAAGGATGTAATTCTCACTAGAAAACAGAGAACAAACTCTGTCTTCGAGTTCTGTCTAGAAACTTCCACAGACCACTACCGACAGCCCACTGCTCAAATAATTATAAAATTAAACCAGAAGATAGTTCTAGATGTTATCTACCACTTTCGTTATTATGAGTTAATTCATAAAATTCATTAGGACCTCTGAATCAGTCCACGGTCAGAAACTGGATTCTGAATCCATCTCTGATGTACAGTCAACTTCAACCCTCTACTGCTCCTAAACCCTGCGTCCAAAAATTCTAAAAAAAATACATAAACTAGATCTCTCCATCCTCTACAACTTTCGTGTTCAGGGTTTCATCGGGAAAAATCATTTTTGCCGCCTAAACCACCCGTATAGACAGACTGCCCGATCTGACTGCGCACAGAACACTGATTAGTCGCTAATCGCCGGTTTCCCCTAGATCATGCACCTCTAACGACGAACCAAAAACCTACGATCAACCTAAAACAGAGGGGAAAAGATGGGAATTTCTTACCTAGGTTGCCCACGCAGGTTTTCTTCTCCTCCTTTCTCTCCTCCTGTCTTCTTTCCTCCTTCTTCCCTGTCATCTCTGCCACGATAGCACAAACCTTGCCGCGGGAGCCAATTTTCTTGCCGTGGCAGCCAAAATCCTTGCCATGGCAGCAATTTTGGAGGTGGCGGTTGTGGGAGGAAGAGGGGTGTGGCCACAAGGGGAGAGGGGTGGCCTATGGTTAGGGAAAAAGGGGGTGGGGGCTGCTCGGGCCAAGGGGGGAGGCAGCTGAGCCTAGGGTCGACTTGGGCCCACGATGGGAGGTGGGAAGCCCACCATCCTTTCTTTTCTCTTTTTTAGATAAATCCGCAGTCCAAACCCACCTTCCCGATTCAACAGAAGAAAAAGAAATCTCCGCGAATATGCTAAATGCTTCCGAAAATGCCGAATTGACGTCTAGGGCATTACAATCGTTGTGTCACCGAACAACAACGTGTCCTAGCAAGCACCCACCACCTAACCATTTTCCTAAGTCTAAACTAGGTTTCATATTTTGTTTTGACATAATTTATAGTCTTTCTTAACTCACTGAAGTCAAGAATACATTTGAAAAGCTCATCATTTTATGTGAAAATTTTATTACAAGCCTAAAGTTACTTCTAAGCATGTCTAAGCATTTACTACAAATTTCTCTAGTTCATACTAGTGTACTAACCAGAGTTTTATTCTAGGATAACAAGGTATCTGGGAATCAATATCAATGGAGGTATTAACAAGTAGGCAATAACTAAGTTTAAAACTGAATTGAAATACGTTAAATAAAAATATGCATGCAGAATAATTTCAAATAACATAATTTTATGTACAAACTGGGATCAACATAATCAAGATGTGTAACTTGCCTTGCTGCGTGAATTGGTGATAATTGCGGTCGAAGAAATCCTCGGAATCGTCGTAGTCTACATGTGAAAATAACCCAAAAAACTCAAGTAAAATTCAAATAAATTTGAAAAAACATAGATTTGCATAGATCTTGATTTTACAAAAATTTAAAACTTGATTGGGTTCAATCGGCGTTAGGATGAAGAAATACGGGCTTCCAGAAGTTTGAAATCAAAGAAAAAGAGAGAGGAATTATAAATAAGTTTTTCTAGAATTATTTTTTAAGAGAAAAGGCGATTATGATGTTAGCAAGAGATTTTCTTTTTAGCCAAATTAAATTTCTATGGAAAATGGCTTTATGATGTCATGTTGATGTCAGCTAGATTTTAAAAGTTTTGGCGCCCGAGACTAAAACATCGGCTCTCACGCTGAGGTGTCACCACCGATTAGTGGGGCTCGGTTCCCAAGGAACCCTGGCCGACGACGACACAGTGGGGTCTAGCGAGGAGTGCGAGAGAGAGAGGGAGTGTGTGGAGTCCTTTTATACCTCGCGTAGAGGTCGAAGACGAGTGAAGGCGACTGGTGGCATGAAGGGGGCTGCGGCGGTAGTGTTCTGGTGGCGAAGAGACCTTGCCAGAGGGTGCAAGAGATCGGCAAAGGTGCAATGAAGACAAAGGAGTCGTCGGCTAGGTGCTTTGAAGATTGGGTCGGCGATGATTTCTCGCTGGAGGAGCTCATTGGCGTGTCAGCGAGGAGGAGACGGCGTGGGGAGGCCTTGGGTACGGAAGGGAGGAATGGAGCTTGGGAGAGGTGAAGTGAAGAGACGGTATGCTGTGGGAGGGAATTTATAGGAGCGGGAGGCTGAGCTAGTGAGTAATTTCTCGATGGTTTCTTCAGGGAAGTGGGCAACGGTTATGAGTAGGAGTGGACAGCACTTAATGGCCGGCGAGGTGGGGCACGGAGTGTAGGAGGTGGGGATGAAGGGAGAGAGGCAAGGAAGGGCATGGCTCGGCCGAAGGCCATGGTGGCGATGGTGGTGCACTGAGAAAGAAGGTGAAGGAAGAAGAAGGTGGCGTAGGGCCTGAGTGACGATGGAAGAGGAAAGGGGAAGAGAGAGAGACAAGGGTGGCACAGGCGGTTGAGATTTTTCTACATGGCCAAGAGGGGAGATCCGACCAGACACGTGTCGGCTAACAAATGAAGAGGGGGTTTTAAATCCTTTTTAATTTTTCAAAACTCTCGAAAACAAAGCAAAATATTAGAAACTAGTAAATAAAGTCAAAACATTTACAAAAATTCGTGAATATATGTTGGACCTAGCAAAAACATTTCCAACTTAAAGTTGGTCTTCAAATTTTTACAAAAATACTTTTTCTCTTTGTAATTAATTTTTAAATTCTAGAAAATTCATAGTAAACTAAAAGAAAGCCAAATGCATTGAATTAATTAATTTGAACTGGTATTTTACAAAAAATTTAAATTACCCTTTATTTAATATTTTATTTTATTTTTTACTTACATTACTTTTCAAAAGAAAAGCCTTTTTAAAGAGCTAAAAAATAGGCAAATAAAATAAAATCTCGGGCAAGCCAAACAACTCTTATTTTTATGAAATTTATTTTATTTTACTATTATTTTTTAAATAAACAGCTAGGCTATGACAAACTACCTCCCTTAAAAAGAATCTTGTCCTTTATATTCAGATGGGATAGCAAAGAAATAGGCTAGGATCTTACTCTATGTGTCTTAAGCTTTGATCTGGTTTAGACGTCCCTTTGTGGACTTCTGTTGCCTTTTGTTCACTGTCTGGAGGTTGGTAGTGGTTGGTGTTCCAGGTGTACCATTATTTACTATCTGTTGCTTCTTAGGGCAGTTGTTGGCATAGTGTCCCGTCTCGTGGTAGTTGAAATAGGTAACTCCTGTTGTTGAGTTTGGGTCCTTTTGTGGAAAGCCAACTATCAAAGTTTTGTTGTTCACGGTGTTGGAGGATGTGTTGGCCGATACTAGCTTTCTTGTTGACGATGATGGTTGGAATCTACTGGCTTGGGTACGGTTCTTCTAGCTTTGAGAAAACCTTTGGTGTCCATGTGCTGGACAAACATCCGTCTCTTCCGATTCTTTATGTCCTGGTGCTTGGATTCCTGGCGAATAGCCTTACTACCAGCTGGTGAAACTCAGCGTAGTCGTTGGAGAGGAGTTGAACCGACAGGTCATTATTGAGTCCTTCAAAGAATCTTTCCTGTTTGGCTTTATCCGTAGCGACATCTTCTAGCGCATAGCATTCTAGTTGGTCGAACTTCTGTAGATACTCATTCATAGAGCGACTTCCTTGTCGTAGAGCTCGAAATTATCTCTTCTTCAAAGTAATGATACCGGTGGGGATATGAGCTTCGCGAAAGTTCTACATGAACTCATTCCAAGAAATGGCTTGAGCGATGGCATGAGCAGCGATGTAGTTATCCCACTATTTTGAAACATGTCCATTAAGCTGATGAGAAGCAAACAAAACTCTTTCCCAATCGCTGCATTGGATAATATCCAATTTCTTCCCAATGACTCGGACCAAATCATCTGCATATATGGGATCGGTGCTACTGGAGAAGGTCAGGGGTTGCATTCTCATGAACTCTGACAATCTTGATTGTGGAGCCTGAGCCTATGGTGACAGAGTTGGTTCTGTAGGGTTGCTGATGGTCTGTGCTAGTAGTTGAATGAGCTGATTCTAGTTAGCCACCATTTGAGCCCAGTCGAATCCTTCGACAGGTGGTGGTGGAGGAATTGAAGCAGACTGACTTCCTTGGCTATTGTTGGTTTTTCTTGTGTTCACCATCTGCTTGAATCTTCCAAGGATTAGGAGAGAAGAGACTTAAGATAAAGGAGGGACAGGGGTTGTTTTGCATAATCCAACAAACACCAACTTAGCAAAACTAAGCAAAAAATAACTAACAGTTATTGCGGCTGTTGATAAAAGATAAAAACTAACAGCTCACAACTCGTCTACTGGCTAGCTTAATAACTTAACCTAAAGGGGTAAGGGTTGCCTTAGCGTGATTCTTCGCGACTTTCGAGGTACGAAACGTGATCCTTCAAGGGAAAGATTGAAGTAGCGGTAGAGTCGATGAATCCTAATTATTGTCCATCTATAGTGTTTTGAACAAGAGAAGAGATAGAAAAAGGATTTCCAATAATGATATAAAGATGAGAAAGGATTGAGATATAAGGGTTGGCAAATAGTGAGAAGTAAGGGTAAGCAAGACTTTTTGAAATTACTGGTTATTACAAATAAGTCCTTAGGATTTGACCATTCTATTCTACCTACGACCACATCCTAGAGTTTTCATAGCTCTTATGCCATCTCTGTTAGACCCTGGAGCAACAATTCTAAAATCCTCTATGTAAATCGCACTAGCGCAGGATCAACTAGTGCACACAGTCGCAACAGGGATATACATCAAGCACAATGACCAACTTTATTAATTAAATGAGTATGACCTTATGCTGAAAGTTTACATCCACAGACCATAGACCAGTTTTAAATATAAGCAACGAATGAAAAAACGGAAGCGAAAGAACCCTAACCAGTTTGCCCATAGGCAAACGATTGTGGGACGCCACCTAGATGTTTTGTTCTTCAATGATGTTGAATCTGTCCTCGTCTGAGCAACAGAATTATGCAAGGATGAGCACATAAAATATACTCCGCAAGTTACACATGAAAAATACATTAATGAAGTAAATTGCTGAATTTAATACAGTAAGTAAAAACAGTAAGTCCAAGAGATAGAAAATTGCAATAAATAGATAGAAAATTGCTAAATTTAATACAGCAAGTAAAAACAGTAATTTAAACAAATTAATACCGTTAGTGCAAGCATCAACATGACATTAACCTATTCACGGGCATCCTACCCACACCATCTTTTTCAAAAAATCTCATATGGATTCTACACATTCATAAGCATTTTGTAAACCATTTTAAAAAATAAAGTCCAATCAATGAAAAACTTTACTCAGCATGCTCATGATCGTGGGCACGGCTATCCATGAAAGTTTATACACTTTAAAAAAATGCAATAAATAGATAGAAAATTGCTGAATTTAATACAATAAGTAAAAACAGTAATTTAAACAAATTAATACCGTTAGTGCAAGCATCAACATGACATTAACCTATTCACGTGCATCATACCCACACTATCTTTTTCAAAAAATCTCATATGGATTCTACACATTCATAAGCATTTTGTAAACCATTTAAAAAAATAAAGTCCAATCCACGAAAAACTTTACTCAGCATGTTCATGACCGTGGGCATGGCTATCCATGAAAGTTTATACACTTTGCAGAGGTGGTACAAGTTTACCCACAAAATATGATTAACTCATAATGTTGGCCATTACACACTTCTGTAGGCGTGCGACTGAGAAAATCAGAATAAGGTCTTCACATTGCAAAGCCGTCAACCTAGCCCCGCCTCCACTACGGTTTCACCACAACATGGGTCCACACGTTGGGGCACCCTCTTGCCCCGTGTGACCCTTCTCGTGGCCTACACCACGCTCACATTCAACATACAGCGAGACTCAGGTTAGGACCAGCAAATTAATTAACCAGGACTATTCCATACTAGCCTTTTGATAGTACAATAGGGCTTTGTAGCAGTAGCTCACAGACCGGTCATTAATTGACTTAGGCACTTCCCACATACCCCTTGTGCCTGGCATCATCATTGTGTCACCGAACAACAACGTGTGCAAGTAAGCACCCACCACCAAACCATTTGCCTAAGTCTAAACCAGGTTTCATATTCTGTTTTCGAATAATTCATAGTCTTTCTTGACTCACCGAAGTCAAGAATACATTTGAAAAGCTCATTATTTTATGTGAAAAAGTTATCCTAAGCCTAAAGTTTCTTCTAAGCATGTCTATAATTCGTACTAGTGTACTAACCAGAGTTTTATTATAGAGTGACAAGGTATCTGAGAATCAATATCAATGGAGGTATTAATAAGTAGGCAATAGCTAAGTTTAAAATAGAATTGAAATACGTTGTATAAAAATATGCATGAGTCTCATCCCCAGTCTCCTAGAACCTTCCCTCCCCACCCCTCACCTCCGTCACATCCTCCCTACCCCGCAACTCCCTCCTCCTTCCCACCCCACCCCACACCACCGTCTCCTCCTCCCTGCCGCCTCCACTGGCGGTGAAGGTTTGTCATCCACTTCATTGGATGCCTCGGCAGGACTGAGCCACATCTTTCCCCTTCTCTATTTCTCTCATTTATCCTATTTGGGGCTTAATTTCTTCATTCCTTCTTAGGGTTTTGGGTGATTGCTTGGTGCCTTTGGCCGTCCTTTGTGTCACTATTTCGGCTCCACGGTCGCATTCTGGCTGTTTTTCCGTTGATCTCCTATTTTCTTGCAGGCTGACCAGCTACACTGGCCTCGCCATAGCGTCGGCCCAACCTTGGTGATTGCTTCCTGATCGAGGTGAGGCTCTATTTCTTGTCACTCGTAAGTCCGTAGCTTCCATGGCTATTTGTGTCTTGCTGTGCCCCTTTGTATCCTCATCCCATATGTGTAGCTAATTCAAAATTTCTGTTTACCTTTGTTGTTGTATGCTCTTGTTATGTTTCCATATACATTATTTAATGAGTGGCATTAGTTGGGTGAGAGGGCAAATCTTGTGATGTAGTCCTTGTGCTTTACACATATGACTTGCTCCTTTAATATTTGCAGCAGATGAGGTTTAGTTAAGAGGAATGGATACTTACCTTTACATCTAAGCTTGATTTTTAATGTTTGTGTTGTGCTATATAAATTTGCTAATTTTTTGTAGAGCTTTTTTCATGGAAACCATATTGCTTATATTCAAGACATATGCAATTCTTCCTTCTTTTCATTGACCCTGCTGCTCCTGTTTCCTCTAATATTTATGAATAATTTTTCTTTCATCGGATTTATACTGTGTTGTTCCTTTTAGACTTTGCAGATAATCCTTGTAAGAGAAAAACTACTACATGTGGATTCAATAAGAATGTTATGTTGTGAGAATAAAATATATGTATGATTTGTTTCTCGAAACTGTGGTAGGTACAGCAGGAAGCATACATATCTTCAAAAGCTTTATTACTCGATACATTTATTCATGTTCCTGTTTAGAGAGGAAAAAGAAAGCTGAACAACATAGGATTACTGAAGACTTGTGTAGAGAAGAAAAATTACAATAATGTTGTACTCTTGTGGCAGCATAGCATCAATTTCTTTTTTTCTTTCTTCGTAATTTTAAATTGTTTTCCTATGCGAACAAATGTCGAAAGAGCACATGGTCTATTCACTACTACAGAAAGCCTAATACTAGACGCCAAATCACAGACGGTTTTGTGAAACCGTCTGTGATGTATACTATTATAGACGGTTTTAATTTGGAGGCCGTCTGTGGTATTTGTGGCGGGAAAAAGGAGTATCATAGACGGTTCTTACCACCGAACGGTTCGTGATATTGGAATACGAGACGGTTTTATAATATAAACCGTCGCGATATTCAGATATCACGACGGTTTTATTATAAAACCGTCGTGATATCGAATATCACTGACGGTTTTATTATAAAACCGTCGTGATATTTGAATATCACGCACGTTTTTATTATAAAACCGCTCGTGATATTTTAATATCACGACGGTTTTATAATAAAACCGCCTCGTGATATGTTTCCGCCTTGCAATTCCTCAAAATTTCATATTTTCCCGCTTAAGTCCGAGTATGATTCGGTTTTGAGACACCTTGAAGAAACGGGCATAACTTTTGCATACGGTGTCCGTTTTCGACGTTCTTGTACTCGTTGGAAAGCTAACGACGAGCCCGATCCAAAAATAATGACCGGCTTTCACAGACGATTCTGTGATATTTCAGAAGGCATGGCCAGCATTTCCTGAGGCTAGCCAATAAACAGAAATAGGTTTAGGAGAGAATATCACAGACGGTTCGTAACTAAAAACCGTCTGTGATATTTATAAATCACAGACGGTTCTTAATTAAAAACCGTCTGTGATTATAACTATCACAGACGGTTTTTAGTTACGAACCGTCTGTGATATTTGCACCATAGACGGTTCGAAAGCCGTCTGTGATGATCTCGTATTATTACTGACCCATAAATTCAGACGGTTCACAAAACCGTCTGTGATGACGTTTTTGAACCGTCTGTGATGATCTTTTATGTAGTAGTGATTGGAGAACTCCTGATACTGTTTGTGTGCACTACTATAAAAGAAACTATACTGGACAGCTATATCACAGATGGTTCATAGGGAACCGTCTGTGCTTAAACTATTACAAACTGTTATTATGATAATTGAGACATCACAGATGGTTCTTGTTAATAACCATCTGTGAAAGTTGCGAACATCATAAACGGTTCGTATAAAAAACCGTCTATGATTTTGTGGACATCACAGATGGTTCTTATAACAAACTGTCTATGATATTGCAGACATCACAGACAGTTTGTATGAATAACCATTTGTGAATTATCACAGACGATTATTAATACGAACCTTCTGTGATAGTGTCGTATCACATATGGTTTGTGGTTGGAACCGTTTGGGATAATCTGCACTATTAAATAGCAGGCATACGTGGTCTCGACACAGATTTGTCTTCATTGCACTTCATCGGTGGAGTGAGGCGGCCAGCTTTAGGGAGTTTGCTGAAAATATATTGCTTGTAGATCTATATACGTATTCTTGGTGATCAGAGGTTAGTACTCAATTGCTTTTAATAAATTATATGCCTTGTAATAAAAAGAGATGATAGTTCGGTTTTTGTTTAGATCTAGCTAGCTAGATAGCTAGATTTAGAAAGATAATGGTACTTTGTTCAATTTTAGAATGGGTAAGTACTCGGTCCTAGTTTACTTCAATATATTCTTGCTTAATATTATTGTTTCATGAATACGTGGCTAGCTAGATAGCTACCTAATATAGATGTGTGTAATTAAGTAGCTAGTCTAACTTGCTATAGTAGCATTAATAATCTAATTTGACACCTATTTGTTACATGTGTAACGTAGATGGACCGAAGCTGGATGTATGTTGAGAATCGTGTCAGTGAACAGTATATTAATGGCATGTCTACTTTTAGAAGAGCGGCTGAGCTGGATATGTTGAAGAAGGGGATGGAATATATGTACTATCCATGCATTGATTGTAATAATCTAAAGATGTTTAACAACTCAGCGCAGATCGAAGCTCTCTTGATACAAAGGGGATTCAGAAAGGGGTACAAATGTTGGACCAGTCATGGTGAAGAGAAGATTACATAAGAATGTAGTTATCACATTGTCGAGGGAGACAACGATATGACAGTTGTGGACTGTGCTTTCGATGAGGATAGGTCGCATGATGACAATCTAGATCAGATGCTATGTGATGAAGATGGGAACTATAGTGAGAGAGAGTTTGGTAAATTTGAGGGCTTGGAGGAGGACTCGGAGAAACCGTTATTCCTGGGCTGCAAGCCACAATACACAAGATTGTCATCCATTCTAGAACTGTTGAAATTGAAGGCAAGCAATGGTTGGTCCGACAAGAGTTTCATGGCATTGTTTGGTCTCCTAGCAGACATGCTTCCAAATGAAAATATGTTGCCGAGAACCACTTACCAAGCCAAGAAGATTCTTTGTCCATTGAGAATAGAAGTAGAAAGAATACATGCATGTCCGAATGATTGTATCCTCTGCCGTAAAGACTATGCTAGCTTACATGTTTGTCCGATGTGCAAAGCATCCCGATACAAGTGTAAAAATGACTCCGATGATGGGAAGGGCATCGAGCTGAAGCAAGGACTCCCTGCTAAGGTGTTGTGGTATCTTCCCGTAATTTTCTGTTTGAAGCATTTATTGCAAACCAAAAGGATGCAAGATTGGTGCGTTGGCACTCAGAACAGCATAAGAAAGACGGAATGATTAGACACACTGCTGATTCTGCCCATTGGAGGAACATTGATAGGATGTTTGTAGACTTCGGTGTGGAACTAAGGAATATAAGGTCTGGGTTGAGTACAGATGGAATGAATCCTTTTGGTAACATGAGCAGCCGACATAGCACCTAGCCTAGGACTCTGTGCATATACAACCTTTCTTCTTGGATGTGTATGAAGCGGAAGTATATTTTGATGTCACTACTTATCCAAGGGCCGAAGCAACTTGAAAATGATATTGATATGTACCTAGCACCATTGGTGGAAGATCTTACGATACTGTAGAACGAAGGAGTACATGTGTGGGATGTGGACAAACGAGAGAATATTACTCTGCGTGCCATGTTGTTCTGCACCATTAATAATTTTTCTGCCCTTGGTAACCTATCATGGTTGAGTACAAAAGGAGCCAAAGCCTGTCCGCACTGCTTAGATTATACCGAGAGTGTGTAGTTGAACAACTAGCATAAAACTGTGTACATGCGTCACCGTATGTTCCTTCCAAAGTATCACCCATACCGCAAGATGAAGAAATAATTTGATAGAAAAAAGAGGATGACTCAGTACCAAGGCCTTTTAATGGGAAATAGGTCTATGATATGGTCAAGCATATTGACGTTGTACTTGGAAAGGGACATAAATTGAGGACCTGTCGGAAGAACATGTGGAAGAAGAGGTCAATATTTTGGGACTTGTCTTATTGGGATCACTTAGAAGCTCACAATTGCATCGATGTCTCGCACGTAGAGTAGAATGTATGTGACAGTTTGATTGTTCTCTTACTGAACATTCCTGACAAAACAATGGATGATGTCAACACAAGGCGTGACTTGATCGCTATGAACATCAGGACCGAGTTAGCACCGATAGAGACCGATAAAGGTCAGACGTACCTTCCCCCAGCATGCTGCACTCTATCTAAGAGAGAACTCAACTGTGCTAATGCTTGCATAGTGTGAAAGTTCCGTCCGGTCACTCGACGAGCATGAAGAAATTTGTTTCCATGAAACATTTGAAATTAATTGGCATGAAGTCTCATGACTGTCATGTGCTAATGACACAAATGCTATCTGTTGCAATTAGAAGTATTTTGTCGAACAAGGTTCGAGTGACAATCATAAGGCTATGTTATTTCTTTAACGTAATTGCTCAGAAGATCATTGATCCCGATAGACTAGATGCTCTACAGACCGAGGTGGTGACAACTCTATGTCATCTAGAGATGTGTTTCTCTCTATCATTTTTTGATATCATGGTCCATCTCATTGTCCACCTTGTGAAAGAGATAAAGATATGTGGCCTAGTGTTTCTACGTCATATGTACCCGTTCGAGAGGTACATAGAAATTCTTAAGTCCTATGTATGCAATCCATCGTGACCGGTGGGTAGCATCATCAAAGATTATACAACCGAAGAGGTCATTGAATTCTGCATGGGCTACATGGCTCAGGTCGAACCGATAAGTGTACCTCTATCTCATCACGAGAGGAGCCTAGAGGCTATCGGGACTATCGGAAGGAAAGCAATAACTTTGGATCGAGATACATATGCTCAAGCCCATTTCATGGTTTTACAACACATGACTGAAGTGACCCCATATATTGAAGAGCACAAGGACATGCTACGCCAAGAGAATGCAGGCCAGTCAAATGTTTGGATCATGAAACAACGCAACTGTCAATTCAACGAATGGTTGAAGGTGCGATTGACTGGGAGGTCGTCAAGTGAAACACTACAATGGTTGGAAAAAGGGCCAAAATTTACAACTGTGACATGGCAAGGTTACAACATTAATGGCTACACATTTTATACAATAGATCAGGATAGAAAGAGCACAGTGCAGAACTCAGGTGTCCGCATAGATGCCTTTGATGCGCACGTCAGTACCGCTGGCCCAAGCTCGTACTACGGGCTTGTAGAGGAGATTTATGAGCTTGACTACATGATTTTCAGGATTCCTCTATTTCGGTGTCGTTGGGTCCAACTCCCACGGGGTGTAAAGGTTGACAAGTATGACGTCACTACCATGGACCTCGAATGTGTAGGATACGAAGACAAACTATTCGTATTCCTGAGGTAAGTTGTTCAAGTATTTTATGTAACCGACCCGACAAATAAGAAGCGTCATATAGTTCTCCATGGAAAAAGAAGCATTGTCGGAGTTGAGAATGTCGTGGATGAGGAAAAGTATAATCAATTTGATGAGTTACCTCCATTCGGAGACGGCATCAGGCTCGAGGAAGAACAAGGCGATGAAGCAAGCTATATGCGTGTCGATCATCGTGAAAGGCTTTATTCAAAAAGAAATAGCCAAGCGTAATCAATGATCCCACACAACGAGCAACTATTTGGAAATTGTTGCAATGTAATCATAATTAGGAAACTCGACATGTAATTATGGAACTATTGCGTTTTTCATATTGCATGGACAACATGCATTTCTTGTGGCTAGATGAAGAATAGGGAACTATCGTAGGTGATTTATCGAAACGAACCGTCTGTGATAATAATATCACAGACGGTTCTATAAAAGAACCGTATGTGATAGTATTATTACAAACGGTTCCATAATAGAACTGCCTGTGATTGTTACTCTATAAATAGAACCTAAGGATAGGTTCTGCTTATAGAGTCCTCACTCACGCACTCCGTCTCTATCGCCCCTGCTAGGTTTTGCTAGATCTGACGGCTCAGTCGTGTGCGATGCTGCCTCTCCCTCCCGACGCCACCTCTTCCTCGCAACGCCACCTCTCCCTCTCGATGCCGCCTCTCTCTCCCGACGTCGGCCGCCTCTCCCTCCCGACGTCGGCCACCTCTCTTTCCCGATGCCGCCTCTCTCTCCCGACGTCGACCTCTCCTCCCTAAGGTATTAATCCCAAATCCCACTGTTGGTTTCGATAGTAGCTCAATGATGATACTGATATAATACTGAAATTGGATATTCAAGCTTGAGCTCTAAGTTGTTGCTATTACTGTCATTTGTCAATCTTGTGGTCTCTCACTTTTGGAATAGTTGGCTAATTTGTTTTGTGTTCTTTAGTACTTCATAATATATGCTTCACTTGTTAGCCGTAACATCCCAAAATTTGGTTATTTCAAAAATATGGAATTTTAAAACAATTTCCTACATTTTGTTGGCATTTTAATTTCTTTTGAATATTTAGTTGAAATCTTTTTGAGATTTGTGGCATGCAAATTAATAATCAGAGAGCAACCCCAAATGCAAATGATAGAAAACTAAAATTTTAAATACAAATCTGAAAAGATGATCCAGTATAAAGAAAGAGGAACCTGATTTAAAATATAAAACCTCATTTTGGGAATAATGGCATAAATAACAATAAAAGTGAGTGACTAAAATGCAAACACCTATACATAGATATACACAAATTGTGCCAGGAAAAGTTTAGTAATATAAGAAATAAAATATGTATATCTGTTTATACAAAAATTAAGTGGGCCAACAAAATAACTGTATATGAAATTATGTATACATGCACCTATGACCTAAATAATAATAATAATCGAAGTGAAGATTAAGATTTAAATTTTAAATGCACTTCAAAAATTAACGTCAATAAACCCTAATATATAAATTAATCTGTAAATTAAAAATTTAAATTAAAAACCCAGATTTTAAAATGTGCCTAGCCCTTCCTTCCTTTTCTCACTCTTTCTCCTCTCCCCCACTCTCTTCCACGCGGGCCCCACACCCCTTCCTCTCTTCCCCTTCTTTTCCTCTCTGCGGGCCCCGCCTCCCGGCCCCCCCTTCTTTTCCTTCTTTCCCTCCGAGCGCCGCCTGCCGCCTGCCTCCCGCGCGCCCAGTGCACCCCTTCCTCCTCTCGCTCGCTCGACCGAGGCCGCGACACGGCCACTGCGCCCACCCCGAATCCCGCGCCGTCTTGCGCCGCCCGTTGTCGCCACGACGCCGCCGACAAGCCCAGCGTGTGCCTCGGTCTCGTCATGGCCAGCCGCGCCCTGCCACCTATGAGAACCGGGATGCCTCCCATTCGGTTCGCCGCACCCCCCCACATCCTCCCACCAAGCGCGATTGAACCCAAACTGCCTCAAACGCCGGCGAGCTATTTTCTTCCCCAACTCCGGCCAACCGGCCCGTCGTCAAATGGAGCCACCTCGGACCAATTCCACCGATCTGGAGCACCCTCAGGGTGTCGCAAAGCCACCACCACCTTCGGCTGAGCCCCTCCCCTACCCACGGCCTCCGCCGCCGACCCACCTCGGCCTCCCTCCGCCCACGCCAACCACCTGGATGAGCTCCCCTGGCCTCCCTCATGCTCTTGCGCTCGCCAATTTTCCCCGTCTCCTTCTCCATCGCCCTCCCACCTCGCCGTCGCTCCGGCCAATTCGCCGCCACCCCTAGCTTCCCCACTCCCTGTGCAACCCATTTTAGCGGTCGCCGGCACCTCCCCGGCCGCTCCCCGCCGGCGACGCCGCTGCCATTCCCCGACCTGGAACTCCTATGCTGGGCTCTCTCCAGCAGACGACTTAAGAGGATATAGCATCCTATATGGGTAAGCAACATCGATCGGCTCACTTGGCTAGCCCCGCGAGCTCTCTTCCCCCGCCTCCCCTGCGTTCGAGCCCGCTCACGCTGCGCCGAGGTTGAGCCTTTCTTTTAATTTTCGCCGCTGACATGTGGGCCCCACCTGTCAGTGACCGCACACGTATGCATTTCGCTGACGGTCGGGTCTCGCTTGCCAGCGACGGAAGGGAGAGAGAGGGCACCGCTGCCAGCGGGCCCCACCTGTCGGCGCCCGCGTAAGCGTGAGCCGCTGCTGCCGGGCCCCATGTGTCAGCGCCCGCGTGAGCGCATCCGGCTGACAGTGGGTCCCACTTGTCAAATTTTATTATTTTTAGGATTTAACCAAACCGAAAAGCTTTAAATGGGCATAACTTGTCCATTTTAACTCCAAATTAAATAAAACAAATTTGTAAATTCATCTAAATTCAAGATCTATCCAATGGAACCAAAATTATAATTCTTGAAGCTCATTTGAGTTTAGAAAATAATTTAGAGAAACTCATAAAATTTAAATAGGAGGTGAAAGTAATAGTGTGAGGGTTAAAGTTGGATTAGTTATCATAATGAATACGTAAGGTGCCTTTAGTAGTTATTTTAAAATCTAAATTAGTTAAATACATGAGGCTTCGGTTAATTGTTCAAACTAAGTAAAGATACCCTTAATAATAAATGAAATAAGTGTCCAAAATCTAACATGTCATTTTAGATAAACCTTAAAGACAAAGTTATTTCTAACTAGCAAATGTTGAAATATGACCCTAGCTAACAGACTTAGCCCAGATAAATCATAAGTCTAACCTGACTCATGGAATTTCCTAAATAAATACAAGAATAATAAAAGAGATTATTAATAAAAAGACCGAGTCGTTATATTCTACCACCAACCTTGTCTCAAACCACCTGAACCGAAAATTAACTCAGATAAAACTAAATCAAGATTATTCGAGTTTATTTTGGATCTTCTAAGTTATTTGCCTTTATTTGGATTCAGTTGTTTAGCGCGTAATTAGATATTGAAGTCCAGAGGAATCAAGGGGTCAAGCGTGAATGAGAGCGAAGTGAAGATAAAGACCAGAAGCTCCAGAGAAAGCATTGTGTGAGCTCAAGACCGCGGTAAACCGCGCCAGGCGAGTCAATACTTTGATCATGTTGAACCTACATTTTCTGCAAATTACTTTTGTTTAAATTATCAAATTGCATGCTATTATTTTATACGCAAATACATGTTTAATTTAAGATCCTAGTTATATGCTCATGTTTACCTTGATTAATATCACACCCCTTTTTGAATACTTGACTATCTGAACCTTGTCACCCTAGCAAAATTATAATAGTAACATTTCGAAAATAAGTCTGTAACTATATGCCATGCTTAGTATTGCTTAGATCTTCATGGGCGTTGAAACGCCCAAACATCACTTTTAAACATGAGAGAATTTCGAATGGGCAGTCGTTGTGATGATGACTGGTATATGTTGGTATGAATATTTCATGTTCCCAAAACCCTACATGTTAACTATCTGGGCGGATGGTTCGAGGGTGTGTGTATGTGTGAATGGTGCCGTGAAAGCACAAAGGGGATTGTGGTAGAACCGCCCAGATAACCATTAAGGACTGAATCTTGTGATGACCTCTCAAGGTACAATAGTACAACCACATGCTGGCAAAGTGTAGGCAGAGCTAAATAATTTGTATAGCTCTAGTGTGGTTACGTGAAGGTGTGAACACGAGCAAATGGATACATGGTCTCATCCCCGCCTTTGCCCGTGATGGCTCACGAGGGACCCTTCTCGAGGGATAGTTGCATCCTACAGAAGATAGACCTTAGCGGGCGTAACCACAAGTATGATTATGCATTGTAACAGTCTTGTGATAATCTACTCAACTGCATGACTAAGGAATCATGTGGGGCAACGAGCAGATTTATCTCTTGTGGGTAAAGTGTACAAACTCTGCAGAGTCAAAAACTATTCGAATAGCCGTGCCCACGGTCATGTGCGGACATGAGAACTTAACTAGATATAGTTTTGTTGCAAAATTCTTTGTGGGTGGAAATGAAAATGTGGAGGGCAGAGAAAGGTCCTTATTTGTGTTGTCCTAGGTGTCGCCCCAGTGGTAAAGATATGTTGTCCTGGGTGTCGTCCCAGTGGTAAAGATATGTTGTCCTGGGTGTCGCACCAGTCGTAAAGTTAAGCGGTTATAACGCTGAAAGGTTAAGCATATGATGCAGAGACTATGAAATGGTGGATAGAATCTGGATCGCTATTACTATTACATTCGGTCACATTATGTTTTTGTTTAAATGGCTAAGTCTCAGAAAGTTTCTATGTATTATATTTCAAAAGCAAATAATGGCAGTACTTCTCCAAAAATAAAATGCCAAGAAGAATAAATAGAGTCGTCAGAAAAGAAGATAACTGTTGTGGTAAATACATAACAATGTTTGGTGGATTCATGTCGATTATAAATAAGAGAATGATAGAAAGGAGTTTAGGAGAAATAAATTGGTGGAGTCTAAATGAATAGATAGGCTAGATAGGTGATTTAAATAATTTTGGAGGATTAGAAGGGTGAAAAGGTAATTGCTGGAATTAATGGGATTAATAGGACTTGATCTAGGTGGATGAATTGAATTTATGGAAATTTGGAGATATGAGGATTGGGATGTAAACTTGATTAAATCTTGGTGGAGAAATACCGATGAATTAGTTAGAGATAGATGATTGAAAGTAAGGATTAATTATGGGCAGAGTAAATTACGGAATTGGATCATTAACAAAAAAGATTGAATTGTTAGAATATTGTGATACAAATGATTTTGGTGGTTGAAAAAGTAATCATGTTAGAGGATCATTAGAATTCAGAAGTGAAGAGTTGGTGATTAGTGATTGCAAGATTGGATTATTAGGAATCCGGAATACAAAGGTATTGGTGGATTCGAATAGATAATATGTATATAGAAATTGTATGTTCGGTGGATTAAATAAATGATGTCGCTACGTTTGGTGGATTAAATAAATGATGTCACCTGCTGTTTGGAGTCTTAGACAGCAATCAGTAAATAATGAGAGTGTGTGTTTGTTGGATTAAGTCAATTATGGCAATCGCCGTGTGGAGTCCTAGGTAGCAACTATAACACTATGATTCAGTGGAGATGATGCTACCAAAGAAAATTTTCGGCAAACAAAACAATCCAAGCCTTTCCTTTGATAAGCCATGCATACTATTTATTTGCATTCTGTGTATTGGCTCGCGGAGCATGGTGGTTAGTGTGCTCACACTCGCTCTCACAACAACTCTAGAATCAAGAATCAGATCACTATGCCTCAGCAACTCCGTTGGTCATGAGGGCAAAGAAGATGAAGATGTCGAGGGCTAGGGCGCGAACCTCCAGTTGGCTGCCTGTGGGCAAGTCCTGAGGGTTCCCCATGTATGCTTCGTTCTTCCGCTGCTGCAATTTACTAATTTCGGCCTCATCGGCCCATGTGTAAGTTTACTATATTATTTATGCTTCCGCATGATATGTTTTTGATATTCATTTTCTGTATCTGTGAGCACTATCTACTGATCCAGGGAATAGTGCAATAAATCACAGAGGATTCCGGATGTAAAATCTGGGGCCCGATAGTAGCTAATTTTGTTTGCTATCAAACTTGTTGAATCTGTGATTGTATTGTTGGGAGTATATTAAGTTGACATACTATCCTGCGATCACTCCCTTTGCCTTCGTACTGACTAAAAGTTTAATTGATGAATTTATGCTTGGTAGATAAGTAAATTGTTATTTAAGAGCTCAAGGTTTGAACCTCAATTGGTATAGACCATAGTAGCGGGACAGCCAAGATTAATTCTTGTGTAACCCTACATCTTAATTCCTTATTCTTGAGTATGCTCTTTATGCTCATTTCAGTAGTCATCATTCTTCTTGCTTTATGTTTATGCTTTTAAAGGCATGGTAGAATTACATGTTTCTATACTATTTTTATCACTTATATACTGCTGCAAATGTGCTATGATCATATTTAATTATGCTAGAATTAAATCTAAATATATACATTACTACAAGATGAGGAGGATTTTGTGTTATTGCTACAAGATCTATTTGGAATGGCATGTTACTGTTCCAAAGGGACCTTGTAGCAATAATATATGCCATGTAGACCTTTAAAGGGCATAAAGCAAGTTACACGCTCTAGTGTGTCAGGTTGAATGAACGTGAGACATTGGTGTGTGTAATTCAATTCATACATGAGAGACCATGTGAGGTCATCCCGAGTGTATGATGAGTAATTGACATCGGCTTAGGGAAGTCGAGTTTGAGTTGGTTGGTTCGGACCATGTCGTTGCGTGGTGCAACGGTCTCGGTCGAACTTGGTCAAACTTGGTCGTATGGGATTAGGATGCATATTCTGATGATTCGACAGGTTTGGACTTCATCATGAGTAAGTATGATGATATTTATGCTTTCATGTATCGAGCGATGCTATTTGATGTGTTTCTTATCTGTGTTGGCTACAGGACGTCGAGGCGGAGTCATGGCGAGACACGAGGTGATCGGACTAGACGCAGGTAGCGTTGAGGTCAGAACGGTCGGATGTGTCGAAGACGGCGGAGATTCGATGTGGTTGCGAGGCGTACACGACAAGGAGCGCGGAAGCATCCCGGAAGGTGCAGGAGGGGCGAATCGGTAAATTCGCAAGGCTGCACAAGCGGGAGACGGCTCCGTTAGGGTTTAGCAGTAACGGGTTGGAGACCCGTTAGCCAAGGGCTATAAATAGGTGTTGGGGGCTGCATACCCCCTTGAGGGTTTTTGTGCATTTGCTCTCCATTTTGTGTGTGTTCCTCCCAAGAAGCATGTGAGGCTCTTGGTGTTCTTGAGGATTGAGAGGGGATGAATTGAGAGTCTTGTAATTACACCTTATGTTCTAATGTCCATGCGTATGGGGATGTAGTTTGAGGTCTCTCTCTTGTAATCATTCATGGATATGAATTTATCTGAGATGTTCCTTTGTTCTAGTCAGTGTTCGACCAGAGATCTGTTTCCCTGCTGTTCTGTAGCTCCCACTTGATTGCAGTCTGCTGTCTCTAAATCGGCTTACTGTTGCAGTCGTTTGCCTTTTTGTTTTTCCATCCGGTCTGTTTTCAGCAGTGCTGCTCTTTTGGTTTGAATCTTCTCTTCCTGAGTTGAGCAGATTATTTTGGTTGTGAACTCTTCTCGCTTTTCGCCTGTGAATTCTTGGCTTCCTGCTTGCTAGCAGCATTCCATGGTTGAGTCTTTTTCTTTTTTTGTTTTGCTGATCTTTGACCATTTTTCATGCAGATCAAACGGTATTATTTTCAGCTAAAATTTGTACTAATTACTCTCTGATTTATGCTGAATTTATTAGTCTCGCATGCGTTCCAGTTTTCAGCAGAATTAATTTTCTGTGAGTTTTTTAAGAGAATGACATTCACCCCCCCCTCTGTCGCCATTTCGGTCCTACAATTGGTATCAGAGCCGGTTAGCTCTTCTCGATAGATCTTTAACCGGTCTCAAGAGCCATGGCGACGGACAAGTATTCCACCAAGCCTCCGGTCTTTGATGGCTGGATTACCCTTCCGAAGAGCCGAATGGAAACATACATCCGTGCTCGTGGGTATGCCATCCGGAGGAAGGTGAAGGTTCGCTTTGTTGCTCCGCCGATGAGAACATCAATGCCGGAATATGGGCGATGTTGAGGCAAACGCAAGGGCAAAGAACATCATCATTCGTGGATTGAGCGAGCGAGTTTGATCGCATCTCTCACCGTCGTCGCCTTCGATATTTGGGCGACCCTCGATGCTTACCATGAGGGCACCACCCAAATAAAGGCGGTGCGGACAGGACCAGTTCAGCGAATACAAACAAATTCGAGATGCTTGCGACGAGTCCCTTGACGAGTGCTTTTCTCGCTTTCACAAGATTTTGAGCAACATCCGAGCCGTCGGTCTCACATACTCCGACTCGGATAACGCCGACAAATGCTTCTCGACTCGATCTTGGGTTTGGGAGATGAAGGTGACTACCATCAAGGATACCACGGACCTCTCGACCACGACTCTTGATGCGCTTTACGCGCCTCAAGACTCACGAGATTGACATAGTCTCTCGTCGGTCAAGTCAATCGATGGCATTAGTCACCGATCCCGCTCGGATCTTCTTCGCCGAGCCGATATGTGGATTCTCCCTTGCGCTCTCGTGACATAACCGATGATCGTTAGAGCGACTTATGACGAATAGCTAGCCCTCCTAGCGCGTAGATTTTCTAATGCCTACAAGAGGAGGAGGGATGGTAAAAGAGGAGGTCTTGTGATTTGCTTCGAGTGTGGTGGCCCCAACCACATTCGGGCAAACTGCCCCAAGCTGGGGAAGGGCAAAACTGACTTCGGCGGTTCCGGCAAGAATGACTACATCAACAAGAACTGCAACACGAAGCCCTCAGCACCTGTTCAAGGCAAGAAGAAGTTCCGTGACTTTGGGAAGGCCAAGAAGCTCTTCCACCGCGTCCTCGCCGCCTTCGACGACCTCGACCTCAGCGAGGTGGAGGGATGGAGCGACGACGACGGGACGGGTGATCAAGAACCCAAAGATGGCAATGACTTCTCCGGCATGTGCTTCATGGCCCTTGAGGGCAAACTGAGCGACAGTGAGCTCTACTTCGACTCCGACGAGGTATACCCATCGTACGACCAGCTTAATGATGTCTTTCTTAAGCTAGGTAAATTTCATGCTAGATCTAGAGCTAGATGTAGCGAGTTGGAGAAGGAAGTAGATAGATTGTCACGGGAGCTTACTTCACTTATATCTGCTCCCTCCCGTGACGAATGTAATACATGCCCTACTTTGCTTGGAGATATGGAGAAGTTAAGGACTTCTTATGATAGTGTGACCTCTGAGCTAGATATTCTTAAGGTGGAGAATGTTAGTCTGCTAGCTGAACTAGAAATGACTAGGATTGCTGTTCCTTCATCTGCTATTAAGACTACTTTCTGCACCTCCTGTGAAGATAAGGACAATGCTTTTAGAGGTCTTTACACTATGCTTCTCGATCTGCCCGAGTCTTGTGAAAACTGCAATAATCTAAAGATAAATCTAAAACGGGCAGATCATAAAATTGTTGATCTACAAGCTGTGTTACTAGAGCCCATTTCTTCATGTTTGAATTGTCCAAAGTTAACTGCTGAATTTGAATCTGTCTCAAAACAGTTTCAAGATATGATTGATCATGATAGGAAGTTGGCTCAGTTTGCTTCTAAGGACCCTGTTAGCTCACCATGCACGAATTGTAATAAACTAAAATCTAATTTGATTGCATTGGATGAGAAGTGTGTGAAGCTAACTAAGGACCTTCTAGAGAAGCCACCTTGTGCTTGTAGTGTGATTGTGGAGAAGGTGGAGAAGCCCCCGGGTAAGGTAGAGACGTCTAGCGACGCAAACCAACCAGCTAGCAGTAGAACTGTTCCTTCTGAGTCGGCTGTGCGTGCACAAGCCAGTCTTCCCTCTGCTGTTGGTTGTTCTTCTGCTCCCTTGCCTTATGCTGTCTCTTCTCCTCCTTGCTCTTCTTGTACCTCTCTCTTTCGGGAGTGTCAGTACCTTATGAACACTCTCGAGAAATTTGTAGGAGGCAAGAAGAAGCTCAATCTTATTCTAGACCAATCAAAGATTTGCAAGTTCAATCAGGGTCTAGGATATGATTTCCGTGAGGATGTGAGGAAGCATCCACCTGTCGTGCTCAGACCCGTAGCCGCAGGTGTGATTGAGGTCAAGCCCAAGAACAAGAATGTTCAATTTAAGTCAGCGGGCTTTGTCCAAAGGATTTCTGACAGCAAGGTGACTTCACCTGCAGCTTCGGCCTCTTAGAAGGCGAAGCCATCTCATGCTACCGCCTCGCAAGGCGGTATCATTGCACCTTCTGTCAGAAGGATGGACATTTGATTGGCCATTGCTTCAAGCGCTCCAAGATCGCGCGAAGAGACCGTGTTGAGTCTCTCAGGTGTATTCAGGGTCAGCCCCAGACCTTGAGTGCACCTAAGACCAACACGAGGTCTAGGCTTGCTACTGTTGGTAGCTTTGGGCAGCATCGAGGACTTTGTTCTTCCGAGTTTTTTGTGTTTCGTCCTCATGCTCCCTCTGGTCATGACTTCCGCTGTTCTGAGGGTAAATCTCGTTTTCCGCCGAGATGCCTACCGCGGCGTGATCGACTTGTTGCTTGGTCGCCGAATCGCTCTTTCGTAGCGATCGGACCCAACACGACTTCAGTGTCCGCACACAGACCTTCTGCTTCTGTGAGTGACAGAGAGCGTAGGGTAGATAGAGGTCAGTCGTGTTTGACTACCTCATCTGCTCGACGTGTTACTCAGTATTGGGTGCCAAAATTACTCTTGATTTATCCCCGTACTGAGACTTTACTCTCTGTTTGACTCAGATTTGCCGGGCAGGGAAGGGAAAGGTTTAGCTTGTTGACTCCGGGTGTTCACGACACATGACCGGAGATTCTCGTTGGTTTTCTTCCCTTGCCCGTGCTCCAGGTGATGAGACGATCACCTTTGAGATGCTTCATCTTGGCGTCATCGCCAAAGGTACTGTCTTGCATTAATGATTCATTTATTTTGAAAGATGTTGCTTTGGTTAGTAAGTCGTAGTACAATTTGCTTTCGGTCTCTCGACCACCGATGACGATTTCGAGGTGAGCTTTAAGAAAAACAATTGCAAAATTCTTGATTCTTCGGGTAGTCTGTGTAGGACCGAAATGGCAACAGAGGGGGGGTGAATGGTGCCTTCAAAAATCGCCCCGAAGTTTCCACGGCATTTTCTCGTCCGATAGCTAGCGAAGCTATGAAGCGAGAAAATCAACACTCACTTGAAAACTAGATTTGACAAACACAACAGACCAACAAAAATTCTTTTCTAAAGGCCACACCGAAAACTAGAGCAAAGGGATTAACTGGACATGGATGCAGTACAGAACACAAGTCAGCATAGTAAAACACCACACAAAACGCATAGACAAAAATCTGGCTGGCCGAAACAGCAAACAAGAAAAGCAATGAAATGCAGAGCTGAAAGAGAAGACCCAAACGATATTTCCTGCAGTCCAAAACAGCAAAGAAAAGAGACTATGAGAAGCTGCCGTGAATAGCCAACAGAATCAAAGCAAAAGAGAAGTGGCAGTTGATTTTTCTCTCAAAGCTGCTGCCGCACAAAGAGAACTGAAAAAGACTGAAAAGAAAACAGAAACTGCAGAGATAAAGAAGAGCCGATTTTGCTGCCAGAAAAAATATTGAAGAAGGCTGAATTCCAGACTGCATGCTACTCAAATAGAATCAGCATAGATTAGTGAGTATACAGTAAAAATTTCAGCCAAAACCGAGATCGTTTGGACTACATGCAAGAGGGTCAAAAACCAGCACAAAAATGAAAAAGAATGACACTGAACTGATTGGCTGCTGGATGTTTGTCGGCTGTAATTTCTGTTTTCAGATTTGCAACACAGTATGTTAACTGCAGCAGTAAGTGTCAAACAAAACAGTAATCACCCAAGACTGAAAAGAGGTAAGCTTACTGACACAATACTCCCAGCTAACACACACCACTTCGGCTGATAAAAGAACTTGAAATCATTGATCAGGAAACTCTAAAATACGACAGACCAGCTTCTTTAGACAAGAAAAAACCAAAATGATTTCTAACAGAGAAATCAAGAGGACAAGATTACTCTGCACACGAGAAAGAGAACTTCTAAAACAGAAATATCCATTACTCAGATAAGATATCAGATTTTGCAGGTTAGAGATTCTTGCAACCAGAGAATAGAAAAGAGCAGAGAGCAAAATCAAGACTCATAACAGAAATTTCCATAGAGAGACAAAGAGAGGAATGATTACATGAGATTTGTACAGCCACTCATTTCATCCTCTTCAAGAACACAATCACACTAAGTCCCCATACATGCTTAAAAACAAGAACTCACACACACTCTCTCAATCCTCAAAACACCAAGAGCCTCACATGCTTCTTGGGAGGAACACAACACACACAAGGATATGAATAAGCTCTCAAGTGTCCTAAGGGGTATGCGGCCCCTCACCTCTATTTATAGCCCTTGGCTAACGGGTCTCCAACCCGTTACGCCGGCTAAACCCTAACGGAGCCGTCTCCCGCTTGTGCAGCCTTGCGAAATTCCCTGCCGCCCTCCCGCACCTTCCGGAAGCTTCCGCGCTCTTTGCCTCGTACGCTCCGCAACACGTCGAGTCCACGTCGTCTTCGACACCTCATGACCGTTCTGACCTCAGCGCCACCTGCGCCTAGTCCGGTCCACCGTGTCTCGCCACGACTCCGCCTCGCTGTCCTGCAGTCACACAGACAAGAAAACACGTCATATAGCACCGCTCGATACATGAACGCGCAAATAGCATTAGCAAGATCAAACCTGTCGCAACAATGGAATATACATCCTAACCCATACGACTAAGTTTGACCAAAGTCCCACCAAGCCCGTTGCACCCATGCAACGTCAGGGTCCGAACAGACCGACTCAAACTCGACTTTTGGAAACAGATGTCAATTACTCATCATTCACAATGGGATGACCTCCGCATGGTCTCTCAGTCTGGTTTGCGGGATTTCTCGTTTTGGGAGGATCTTTCGTGCAGATTTTTCTGAGTCTTCTGGTGATCCTCTCCGTTGTTTAGTTGCTTCTGAGTCCCGCGACATTTCCTTTTGGCATAGGAGACTTGATCATATTGGATTTGACCATTTGACCCGAGTTAGCGGCCATGATCTCATTCGTGGTCTGCCAAAACTCAAGATGGTCAAAGATCTGGTTTGTGCTCCATGCCGCAGACAGAAGATGGTTGCCGCCTCTCATCCTCCGGTCCACGATTATTATGACCGATGCACCGGGACATTGCTCCATATGGACACGGTTGGACCAGTGCGATCGGCAGGAGGGAAGTGGTATGTTCTTGTCGTGGTCGATGACTTCTCGAGGTATTCTTGAGTGTTTTTCTTAGCCTCGAAGGATGAGATGTTTACACATTTCCGAGGTCTTTTCAGTAGGCTTTCTGTTGAGCTTCCAGGTGCCTTACGAGTGATCCGCAGTGACAATGGCACAGAGTTCAAGAATCCTACTTTGAGAGGTTCTGTGATGAGACAGGTGTAGAGCACCAGTTCTCTTCTCCGCACGTCCCACAGCAGAATGGCGTCGTGGAGAGGAAGAACCGTACCTTGGTCGAGATGGCCAGGACGATGCTCGATGAATACTCTACACCGTGGAAGTTTTGGACTGAGGCTATAGGGTCTGGAACTGCGAGTCTAGTAAAATGGTAGAGACCTGTGAGGTGACTTTCGATGAGGCCAGTCCGGGGACTAGGCCCGATATCTCAGGTTCTCTAGAGCAATCCGAGACCATCTTCGTGGATGATGAGGACGATGGAGACGAGGGATGTCTACCTGATCCAGTCCCTCATCCACCCCTTGAGGTGCCTTCTTCCACCGCACCTCAAGGTGATCAGCCCATGCCTACAGCTTCCTCTGGAGCTAGTGGCTCTGTTCCTACCCCATCAGCTCACGAGGTAGATGCCACTTCTTCATCTCGTCCTGGACCGCCTAGACATATCCAAAAATCTCATCCTTCAGAGCAGATCATTGGAGACCTTTTTGAGCGAGTTACTCGCTCAAAATCTAGCATGTCACTCTTTTGTCTCCATTCTGCTTTTGTTGCTTCCTTCGAGCCCAAGGAGATTTATCATGCTTTATCTGACGAGTCTTGGGTTAATGCCATGCATGAGGAGCTAGAGAGTTTCGAAAGAAACAAGGTCTGGACGCTTGTTGAGCCCCCTCGAGGTCACAATATCATTGGGACCAAGTGGGTGTTCAAGAACAAGCAAAGTGAGGATGGGGTAGTCATTCAAACAAGGCTAGGCGGTTGCTCGTGGGTACTCCTGTGTTGAGGGTCTAGACTTCAAGGAGACCTTTGCCCTGTGAGCGGACTTGAGGCCATTAGAATTCTGTTTGCCTTTGCGGCTTCTAAGGGTTTCAAGCTCTACCAGATGGATGTCAAGAGTGCCTTTCTCAATGGCTTTATTGAGGAAGAAGTCTATGTAAGACAGCCTCCAGGTTTTGAGAACCCCAAATACCCTAATCATGTCTACAAACTTTCCAAAGCACTGTATGGACTAAAGCAGGCCCCTAGAGCTTGGTATGAGAGGCTTAAGTCCTATCTATTGATACATGATTTCGAGATGGGTAAAGTTGACAAGACCTTGTTCATTCGCCGGCATAATGACCTTCGTCGCCTAAATTTATGTCGATGACATTATCTTTGGCGGCTCTTCTCATGCTCTAGTTTCACAGTTCTCGGATGTCATGAGCACCGAGTTTGAGATGAGCATGATGGGTGAGTTGACTTTCTTCCTTGGCTTCTAGATCAAGCAGACTCGGGAGGGTACCTTCTTGTATCAAGACAAGTACACCCGTGATCTCCTGAGACGTTTCGACATGAGTGATGGAAAGCCGGTGTCGACTCCGATGGCTTCTACAGCCGCACTTGACCCAGATGAGGACGGCGAGCCAGTTGATCAAAAGGAGTTCAAAAGTATGATTGGCTCTCTCTTGTACCTCACTGCCTTGAGACCGGACATACACTTTTCCGTGTGTCTATGTGCTCGGTTTCAGGCTTCTCCTCGCATGTCTCACCGCCAGGAGGTGAAGCGCATCTTTTGGTACCTTCGAGCTACCATTGACTATGGTATCTGGTACTCTTCCTCCTCCTGTCTATCTCTTAGAGGCTTCTCGGATGCAGACTTTGCCGGCTGTAGGATAGATAGGAAGAGCACTTCGGGCACCTGCTAGTTCATTGGCACTTCTCTCGCTTCACGGTCCTCGAGGAAGCGGTCCGGTGTTACATACCCACCGCAGAGGTCGAGCACGTTCTGTTGCAGCCGATTGTTGTAGCAGTGCTTTGGATGGTCTCGACTCTGCGGGATTTTGGGTTAGCTATCGATAGTGTTCCACTCTTTTGTGATAACACTTCTGCGATTAACATTGCTAAGAACTCAGTGCAGCATTCTCGGACCAAGCATATTGATATTAAATATCACTTCCTTCGAGACCATGTGGAGAAGGGTGACATCGTGCTCCAGTTTGTGGAGAGTGACCACCAATTGGCTGACATTTTCACCAAGCCTTTGGATAGCTCTCGGTTTTCAGCTCTACGGGGAGAGCTTGAGGTGGTTTGTCCTTATGGACTGTTGTGAGGGGGAGCTTGTGCTTTACTGCTTTACTGTATTGATTATGCTCTTACTCCTTTCTGTCTGCATTACATATGGTGCATTGGGGTTAGTCTTTCCAGCATAGGTTAGAGTGATTTTCTTGCCGAGATGCTTAGACTTCTTACTCTTATCTTGTGCTTTCAGGATGTTGTATATTAGCTGTTTCTTATCTCACTAGGTTGAGCTCACTCACTTCTTGTAGGCTTTAGCGAGGGTTGGGCCACCCTCGGGTGAGGCACGTGTTTGCTCTCTAGTGTGTGTTTTCCGTCACCGATAGTCCCGAGTCATATGGGGTAGATGAGAGTCAGTCTGAGCCATAGTATCCTCTATATCTTATCTATGCTTTAAAGACCGCCTTTCTTGATTTCTTTGCCAGCTTCTCATTTTTATTGCTTTGGTTCAGGGGGAGTTCATTTGGGAACTTCTAGATCTTAATATTGACATAACTCAACTTGAACTAAAAGTTGCATCACATGTTGAGGGGGAGCTGGATTTTCTGCATGTCATTCTGCATTGTAACTACATTTGAGCCTTGATTATTATCCTGTTATGACATGCTTACAATGCTTTACACCCTGACATGATTTGTGCTTATTTGCTACATTTATCATGACTTTATATGTGTAGACTAGCTTTTACCATGATAAGTTAATTAAACTTGCTCAATTTGAACTAAAACTTGTCATGTTAGCACTCAAGACTAGTCTTTCTTGAGCTATCCTTTTATGATCCATGCCATGTCAAATAGGCTGAGTTGAGCGTTGAATCTCTATTGGGCCTTAGATTGAGCTGTTTTAGTCTCTTGATGATGCATAGGTTAGTACAATCATTTCAAAAGCAAAAAGATCTCTTTTGTGCGAAAAAACTGATCTCACCAATTCTTTCCCATGAGACGGCTTGTCATTGCACTAGGCATGAACTCAGGGGAGTTTTGGATGACCAAGATCATTTCCTTAAGCTTCTCGCTTGGTATGATCACATAAGGCTTGAGATCTAGCACATGATAAAAATATTGGTTGGAAACAACCACAAGTTTCATAAGAAAATATGTCATTTGTGCTCGATTTGCTTAAGTTACAAAAGAACCAAGTACTTGAACCAATGTTTCCTTCTTGAGCATATAACACTCTATTTGGACTCAACTGTAGCTTCTTGGTTCCGCTTAGCTTATTGACATGGCCTGCATCATCCTTGGATGTCTCTAGCTAGACTTTGCTCATTGATGACTTAATTTGTTCACAAATTGCATTATAATTCAGATTGTCATCTCTTTGGTTTAGCTGACATAT
This sequence comes from Bonia amplexicaulis, assembly GCA_036346245.1. Lineage (NCBI taxonomy): Eukaryota > Viridiplantae > Streptophyta > Magnoliopsida > Poales > Poaceae > Bonia > Bonia amplexicaulis. The sequence goes on along the minus strand of CM070755.1, from coordinate 14,072,515 downwards.
ACATATATTGTCATGATCTAGATAGCCTTTATTGAGTTATGGCTTGGTGTAATCATTAATGGTCATTTTGGATAATTCTCATGGCTTTAAATGCTTAGAATAATCAAACTTCAGCCATTTTATCCTTTTTCATGACTTATTCTCCTTCTTGCATTCTTGATGTGTTTATTGCCAAAAGGGGGAGAATAGTGGTAGAAAAAGCCATTTTGGGAGCTTTAAGGAAAACTTGTTCTTTCTTTTGCTCCTTCTGTCGACATGGTCATTAGCTTCATTTCTCTTCTTTGGACCATGTTGGATTCTTCAAACTCAACTTTTATGCCTTTTTCGGTGTTTATCAATATACTCATCAAGGGGGAGATTGAGAGACCATGTGAGGTCATCCCGAGTGTATGCTGAGTAATTGACATCGGCTTAGGGAAGTCGAGTTTGAGTTGGTTGGTTCGGACCATGTCGTTGCGTGGTGCAACGGTCTCGGTCGGACTTGGTCAAACTTGGTCGTATGGGATTAGAATGCATATTCTGATGATTCGACAGGTTTGGACTTCATCATGAGTAAGTATGATGATATTTATGATTTCATGTATCGAGCGGTGCTATTTGATGTGTTTCTTGTCTGTGTTGGCTGCAGGACGTCGAGACGGAGTCGTGGCGAGATACGAGGTGATCGGACTAGACGCAGGTGGCGTTGAGGTCAGAACGGTCGGATGTGTCGAAGACGACGGAGATTCGATGTGGTTGCGAGGCGTACACGACAAGGAGCGCGAAAGCTTCCCGGAAGGTGCAGGAGGGGTGAATCGGTAAATTCGCAAGGCTGCACAAGCGGGAGACGGCTCCGTTAGGGTTTAGCCGACGTAACGGGTTGGAGACCCGTTAGCCAAGGGCTATAAATAGGTGTTGGGGGCTGCATACCCCCTTGAAGGTTTTTGTGCATTTGCTCTCCATTTTGTGTGTGTTCCTCCCAAGAAGCATGTGAGGCTCTTGGTGTTCTTGAGGATTGAGAGGGGATGAATTGAGTCTTGTAATTACACCTTATGTTCTAATGTCCATGCGTATGGGGACGTAGTTTGAGGTCTCTCTCTTGTAATCTTTCATGGATATGAATTTATCTGAGATGTTGCTCTAGTGTCAGCCGTTTTTCTTTTAGCTCTCTCTTTGTGCTGTTTTTGGACAGTTTCTAAGCCTCTTTGCTATTTTTAAGGCGCAGTCTGTAGGATTTCAAGTCATTCGGCCAGTGAAGGTTCTATAGTCTTTGTCTTAGTTCAGTTTCTCACTTAGCAGCCATTTTCTGTTCACCATCGTGTTTCCTGTTTTCTTGATATCCTCTTGAGTGGAAGTGTTTTTCTTGTTTCTGAAGTTGATCTGCTGGGTAGAATGAAGTCCCAACCAATGGTCATGAGAAGGGCAGCAATCAATCAACAAATTCTTCAGCAGTTCATTTCTTCGTGAGTTGTTCTGTGCCGATACTTTTCAGCTGCCTCCTGTTCTTGTTTTGTTGCAGACTCCCCTTTTCTTTTTAGTTTGCTTTACCTCTTTTTGTTGTCTCTGCTCTGCAGCTTCAGAGCTTTTCTTTTTTAGATCTCCCTTTGTTCTAGTCAGTGTTCGACCAGAGATCTGTTTCCCTGCTGTTCTGTAGCTCCCACTTGATTGCAGTTTGCTGTCTCTAAATCGGCTTACTGATTGCAGTCGTTTGCCTTTTTGTTTTTCCATCCGGTCTGTTTTCAGCAGTGCTGCTCTTTTGGTTTGAATCTTCTCTTCCTGAGTTGAGCAGATTATTTTGGTTGAATCTATGCTTCCTTCTGCCAAAGATGAGCAGCCATCGATAGTCTTTTACCGATTGGTTCAGCTCTGCAGCAACTACTCTTCTCTCTTTTCAGCTGTGAATTCTTAGCTTCCTGCTTGCTAGCAGCATTCCATGGTTGAGTCTTTTTCTTTTTTTCTTTTCCTGATCTTTGACCATTTTGCATGCAGATCAAACGGTATTATTTTCAGCTGAAATTTGTACTAATTACTCTCTGATTTATGCTGAATTTATTAGTCTCGCATGCGTTCCAGTTTTCAGCAGAATTAATTTTCTGTGAGTTGCTTCGTTCTGTATCTTTTTGAGTAATCAGTGTACAAATTCTCGAGGGCGATTTTTTAAGAGAACGACATTCACCCCCTCTGTCGCCATTTCGGTCCTACAATACAACATTATTTGTTTACGCTCATATCTCACTGTAGTTAGTTTTTTCTTATAAGAGATATGACGTCCACACAATCCTTGTCGTCGTCATCTGGGTCTCACGCTTCGAAGATCAGGATAACTAAATGTGGCCAAGGAGTATTAAAAAGGCCAGAGGGCCGAATGACCATCACGGTAGTCTCTCTGGATAGGGTCCCTCTGTAACCGAAGAAAACAGCGATAGCATTTCGGACTACATGCGGGATAATTGGAAGGCAACGGGTCTCCATCACCACAGCAAGTTGGAAAGATTTGGCAAAGGATCAATAAAATCAGCTGTGGGTGGAAATAACAAATTCGTTTGAGATCCTAACAGAAATACAGGGACTCGTGCAACGGCAGGCACTCCTCACGATGGAAAAAGTATGGAAGAATTTCAAGAGCACTCTTGTCACACAATATGTGGCCAAGGATCTCATGCTCTTCACGAGGTATCCTTTCGTGTCGCCGGAAACATGAAAGGCCTTTGTGCAGATGAAGACAACGACCAAATTTGAACAACAAAGTGCGGTACACAAGGCTCTCCAGTCACAAAACAATCACCCTCACAGACTCGGCACCACTGGGTACATGGATAAAATCCTGTAATGGAGGATGTAGGACAAGGTCACAATCCAATCGAAGGCCTCCCCGCCATTTGCTAGGATCGCAAATGAGCGCGCCCGAAACTGGTTAAGAGCGAGGTCATCAACTACGTCTTCGGGTGTCTCCTCTTTCAAAAACCCCGTAGACAAGGAAGTGTTCCAACTTCTGGTAAGATATGTTAAACTATATAGTTGTTAATACCTCCTGACCTTCATGAGTTCGAAAATAACATGATTGCCTCTTGCTGCAATTATTGACTACCGAATTTTTCTGAGGCTCCTTTGAAGAATACAGGGAGAAAGATATACTATCACAGGCCCTGGAAAACAAGTAGCACCCAGGTTGGACGCGAGGCCTGGGGTTTACTTATCTTAGAGACATGGATTCCCAAATGACTCTGAGACATATATGAGTAGAAAGAGATCCAAGGCCTATCGCAATGAACAAATAAAACAAGAGCTTCCAGCACAACTTGAGGAACAGCTATCTGGCTTACTTCAAGTGAAGACTACATCACTTCGAGGAGAGATAAATTCATTCAGAGAAGAACTGAGAATGTGGTACCCAGTCCCCCTCAACATCAGAGTAGCTGCTCGTCCAAGCCAATTACTCAACATAACGACGCCCGCTTACCTATCGATGACATCCAGGTAATGTATCTCTTTAGAATGCTATATAGATAGATCTACCTGGTGAACGCCTTGCATTCTCAGAGTTAGGCTTGTTGGCTCCATTCCCATTGACATTGGGTGGGGGATGGTGTACCCATGGCTGTTAGGGACACTGGTGCACGGTGCCCAACTAGTGATCGGTTTCATGAAGGTACAGGTGGACATGATTAATGATATTTTTAGGACCATCCCTGTTGAGAAGCCCTTAAATGAAGAGATTATGATATTAGGGGATGTCGTCCACACATTCATACAGTGGCCCAAGAGGGACATCGCCCTCGACTCGTCTGTGCCGCGATCTCCACATCCAGTGGCCCAAGAGGAGCATCGCCCTGGACCTGTCACATCGGCTCCCATGGCTCCACCTCCAGCTCTGTTTCTGAAGCTTGTTACTTCAGCTCCTGTGGAGATGACGCCAAAAATATATCTTAAGCGAGATGCTAAGACCCAACCGAAGAAGATTAAGATGCCTCCTAGGCAATGAAAGTTCATTCTCGAAGTGTCGTTGGTCCCCGAGTTACAATTACCTAGGCTTGGACTGGTTTGCAATACATTGCATACCTGGTACATGTATAGGTCCAACATGAAGCAAAACTAGCATAGTGGATTCGCTGTGAGATACACGGAGGCGCATTTCCTCTATGACTTGGACTACTTCATCGAGACATTCGGAGACTTATTCTTATCATTCAATCTCGACGAACTTACGCTTCACTTCTACGATACTGGACACTGTAAGCGTACTGTACAATGAAGTTCTACATTCATGTCGTACCGATAGATGTCATTACTCTTTGCTTATGAATAGATACATGATCCAACAAGTCTGGCAACGGCAACAACCGGTGGGTTTCCTCGACCCACACTTGGTCTTTGAGTAATCCATCAACGATAATGCATTCTTCGTCCAAGATTACATAACATGCGGATTGATTTCTCACAGTTACAAGGAGTACATCATGGTACCCTTCAACCAAGGGTAAGTGCTTCACTAGTTGCCACATAAGTTTTATTTGTACTTTATACGCAACATGAACTTAGGATTACTCACTATGGCGACACACATGACTAAGTCTCACTGAATTTTGATTGTGGTTGTACCAAAGTGGAGCAAGGTAATATACCTTGATTCCCTACTTAGGAGCAACCACGACTTCACTCGTGTGCAACAAGCAATTAACGGGTAAACTCATTTCCTCCACACATAACTCTATTGTAATCTTTCCTTCATTTGCAACAGCCGAGGCTAACTTTTTTGGAGTCACGTAGGTCATTTGGTGCTTATGTTGCCTAGGGAGAGAGACACAAGGAATCCAACGACACACTACAACATAGGATGCGATTTTCGGTACCCGCTACAACACAACAATCGTATATCACACTTCATTATAATGCCTTTAGAATTGATAATACCTATGTATGTAATTCTATTTTTATAGTGCCACTAGCAGCTACAGGGCAACATGTGTGGATTCTATGTTTGCCGCCATATGAAGAAAATTATGGACACTAAGACGAATGATCCAGAGGTTTGTCAACCTTCCAATAATTATTATTTTTTGATTATATATATATATATATACACACACACATGCTAATTAATGGCTTAACATTACTCCTAGCGACAACGTGTGGACTTCGACAAAAGTACAATTGATCTTGAAAAACACATCGAAATTTGAGGAAATCTCTCCCAATTCTTACTAGCAGAGGTCATAAACAAGACTGGAGAGTTCTACTCTGGCAATGGTGATTAGATGTTGAAACATTGGATTCAATTGTAATCACTCAATTGTGCTTAATCAAATAATTCATTCAATTTAATTCATTTGTGAGATCTGTGTAACGATTATCATGCTATATATGTGATCTGCTTGTGTTGTTTCATTCATTTGTGATATTTATGTAATGATTGTCATGTACTATATATACGTGATCTTGCTTGTTTTCAGATAGCATGACTAGCATATCTTGAGGCCAGCCGAAAAAGAGCAATCAACATTGCTGTTGAAATAGCTATCAAAGATGGTTCGGTGTTTCAAACCCAGACGGTTTGAAACACCGAACCGTCTGTAATATGCACGACATCACAGACGGTTTGGAACACCAAATCGTCTGTGATATGCATCATATCACAGACGGTTTGGAACACCAAACCGTTTGTGATATGCATGATATCATAGATGATTAATAACAAAAACCGTTTGTAATATCATGCATATCACAGACGGTTAATACAAAAAACCGTCTGTGATGGTAAGTTATCACAGACGGTGTGGGAGCCGTCTGTGATAACTAGCTATTATCACTGACACATAAACGCAGACGGATCAAAAACCGTCTGTGATAACGCTTTTGAACCATCTGTGATAACACTGTTTGTAGTAGTGGTGTGAGGTAAGCTTTGTTGTCTATTTCCTTTCATGCTCATACTGAAAATATGTTTTCATCTGATAATCTATTGTTTGCTTATTAGATTTCCTTGGTTTATAGGTGCATAATCAGTGATACATTACACCCACATAGTTCTTTGTTTTTGTATGTGAAGGTTCATGATGTTTGATTAATCAATAGTGGTAATAAAGTTCTCATCAGAACTAATCATCACCTATGTATGAAACATGAAGTTGTTAGTAGCTTTTGTGATTTTATTTTGCCATATCTGATTTATTGTATTCTTAAGATCATTTGATTGGGCAAATAGGACTCTACACGCATTGTTAGCTTTCAAGTAGTTTTTGTGCTATAATGAGAGGTTTTGTGGCAACATTACCATACCTTCCATAAACCTTGATAAAAAAGCAATACAAATTTGTGGAGGAACAATCAACAAGAAATAAAAAATAGTAAACTAATTGGATATAAGAGTGTAGTCTATGTTTTTCCGCAGCTAAGATTTCATTAATATAGTTATAACTACTATAATAGTACTATAGGTGTGGTGCCACTATATGTAGCTGTAACCACATAATTATCGATCCTGTCTTTCTTTGTTTAGTAACGAGGACTTGCAATCCATAAATGCCTGATATGTTCTTTTACACTGCCAGTTTTGGCTTAATGGATTCTAAGCTCACAGTTTTGTTCTGATCTAGTTTTAAACTCATTGAGATAATTGCTTCTCTAGTTTAAGTTTTTATTGTAACGTATAGGCACAAGACCAGTTTCCTTAAAAAAGAACCAAGCGACTGATAAATAACATCCATTTACTATTAATTTCAATCGGGAGGATTCCAACGGTGATGTTCCAACTAGTTGTTGAATCCACAGGCAGTGCTGCTAGACGGCAATATATGTTAACGATATTCGCACATTTTTTTTCTTTTAATTCCAACAGGGACACGCACACTACCGCGCTGTGTAAGTGCGCTCACGAGTATATGCCTAGAAATTTAGATGACAGATATATCTCTGATCTGATATAGTGTAGGCACGTACTTTATAACTAAGATAAACGTGTGCGTACCTATAGGCAATCAAGATTTAACTATAGTGGTCATTTTTGGTCCCCTGTTTCGGAGAAATTCCACCTCTAGTCTTTCCTACCGTGTAATTTCACCTTTGACCTCCTCGCGCGGCCGCTGACCATACAAAGCATGTGGCACGGCCCCGAGCGCGCCACCCTTTGCTGGCGCGGTCCCCTACCGCATGAGTGCTTGGCGCGACACCAGGCCGCGCGAGGTGCTAGTTGCAATCGAAGCGCTGTGATCGAAGTGATCCAAGCAGTGATCAAAATGCCGTGATCGAAGTGATCAAAGCCGTGGTTGATCTCGCGTGGCCGGATGCCACACCAGGCTCTCATGTAGTATGGAACCGTGCTAGCAGCGGGTGACGCGCTCACGATCCGTGCCACCTGCTTCGTGTGATTGGCGGCCGTACGAGAGGGCTAAAAAGGGAATTTCACGGAAGAAAAGGCTAAAGAGAAAATTTCTCTACCGCGGGAGCCAAAAACGACCAGGCTTCACAATCGTAAGCCCACTACTCCACCAAACAAACTTTTTTGTGCTTTCTGACAAAGCCAGCAGCACCACTGTCTCACTGGATTCAAGGCCCAACACACCAGGTCTGTTTGTTGGTCAAGTTTGCGGATAAGAAGAAAGGAATGTGACTCGCTGATCTCAGCTGCTATGAGTTAGTCCCTGCCCTATGAAGAAAAGGTAAAAGTTTAAGCCTCCTCCGATCTTTGGAAGACAATTTCCAAGCACGACTCAACCTTGGTTCAGTAAATTTACACTGCAGAGTGAGACTACTAGGTGGGGGGTCAGGTTGAGAAAGAATTGCAAGGAGAAATCGCCTTTGAGGAAGCAACATGAGATGGCGACGGCGAGGTCATCGGAGCGCCATTGCAGGTGGTCGGCACCCCATGTTGCTCGTGAGATCAAACTTTTCTGCGAGCCTCGAGAGCTCCACATAGATGCAAATGACGTCGAGCTAGCAAGGGCCAATGACCTAGTGGTGGGGAGGTTATCTAACCTCTCCACCGCTCCAGCTTTAAGTTCTCAGACTGACTTGGGTGTTTTTCTGCATCTTTAGCGAATGACGGATGAAACAAAACCGAAATTTCAAAATTAATTTGGATTCTTATTTGAATTTGATTTCCTGAGAATCCTAGCCAAATTCCATATCTATCCCAGCCACCCAAACCTCAATCTCCCTGCCACATCGTTTCCTTGAAATGTTTTCGCGTCGGCGCTGTTCAACATCTGAGAATATCACCGCCGCCGATCTTTTTCGCCACCGCCTAGTCTTTTCCTCCGCTCCCGTGCCTTCTTGCGCTTTCCCGCCGCTGCCATGCCCCTGCCAACTGGTCAGAGCCCATATCACCTCGTCTCTCCTGCCTCTGACACTCCTTAATTGCACCGGCAACACGTCAGCCCAGCCAGTAGAGCTCGCCGCCGTAGCCTCTCCCGCACTCTGTTTTCCTCTCGGCCGACTGCTTTGCGCCGCAAACCGCCTTGCCGCCCTGCCAGCTACTGCTAAAGTCATTGTATGACCGCCCTGATACCTGACACATTTTTTGACGGCCGCAGCTCTCACCTGGTTGAGCTGCCATGGCAAATTCACCTTGCCGTCCAAGTTCGTTCTCCCTACCCTAATCCTCTCACTACCGACCTGACTCGCCTCTAACTGATTTTGACGCGCCCGAGACGACCCGTACATCCCCTCTGCCAGCTCAAGCCACCCTATGCTTTTCCTTCATAGTCGTAAACCTCACCGCCTTGCCGACCACCCTGTTTTCTCTCCGCTCTCACATACCACCGCCTCGCCAACTTCCCTGCTCTGTCACTGCTCTCATTTTCTCATAGTCACCGCCTGACACACCACATCACCTTTTGACTGCTGCAATGCCGCGCCCGAGGCAACCTATACTTCCCCTCTCCTAGCCGCGTCGCTTTCTAGCGCACCTTCCTGACCTCTGCCACGCGCCGTCATCGCCTTAGCCCCGCCCCTATACCGAACCGCCATGGGACGGCTATAAAAGCTCGAGACCCCCTCTAGACATCGCACATGCATCCAATGAGCCACAACCACACCCCAATTGAGCTTTTGACCGGAGCCTCGCTGGCGACCACCCGAAGACCTCAAAGTAAGGCAATTTCGATTCCGCTTATTCAATCAATCACATTTCAATTGCTCTCGCCTGTACCACCTTTATGCTCTCAGAAATCGCCGTGCGTACCCACCTTGTATAGCGTCTTGGGTTCACATCGTTAGGTAGAATACGATTCTACGTCTAACTTGTTTTTCAGGGAATGATGTGAATAGTATGGCCCTATATCTTATTGGAATGTATGAGATGTATGTGATGCATGTAACATTCGTTCATGGCCTGCGTGTCATGATTATTTCAGCTATTGTTAGCTGTCTATATTGTATTTAGCGACCAGCGTGTCGACCTTAATGCTTGAATCTATCTTTGTAATCTTCAATTTCTAGCTATTATAGGTAGTAGCCTAGTTTTGAAGTTACAAGCTTTCAAGCATGGTGGCCTAAAGGAGTGATGTGGAGAATGGAGATCATCTACACCTACATGGAGATGGAGATCACCATTTTTTGGGCCATACTATTTCACAGTTAAATGTGTTTATCTGTGATGTTATCTATCTTATTTTTGTGCAATGATATATGTGATATGTTGTTTTGGTAGGATAGAATTCCTCATAAAATTTGGTGTTAATGCCCTTCTATATGTTGCACCAAAAGATAATGATCACTGCATGGTAGGTCTACCAAAGTAGAGTGTCGTCGGTTATCATCATTATTTCGGGTAGATGTCGGACATCTACATGCGGAAGCATTTGGTTTACTTAACAAGGTTATCAAAACAGTTTTGAACCTTGGGGCATAGGTTGGGGCCGGGACATATTGATGTCACCCAACAAGCAAGAGTCACATAGGGATGTGATTAGCAAGGTGTTGCTTACCCATGTCACTAGTTTCCTAGCCGTGATGCCAAAGCTCACTAGGAATTAGTGAAATAAGGATCTTGACCCACTATGTAACTTAGAGGGAGTTTTGTTGCAAAACACATAGTGGGAGTCTTTTGTTAAATAGTTTAATAAAAGATGAACATAAACATAGTGCTAAACTTTGCATATTCTTTGTTGTAGATCATGTCAGCTAATGCCGCATCCAGTTCTTTTAATTTGCGATCTATTCTTGAGAAAGAAAAACTCAATAGAACGAACTTTTTGGATTGGTATTGCAACTTGAGAATTGTTCTCAAGCAAGAGCGCAAGGAGTATGTCCTTGAGTCTCCTTGTCCTGATGACTTGTCTGATAATGCTACTGTGGCTGCACGGAGAGCTTATGAGAAGCAAACAAATGATTGCCTTGATGTGAGCTGTCTCATGCTTGCCACAATGTCCTCTGAGCTTCAGAAGCAATATGAGAACACAGATGCCTACAATATCATTGTGGGGTTACGTGGTATGTTTGAGAACCAAGCAAGGGCTGAGAGGTTCAACACTTCAAAGTCCTTGTTTGCGTAGGAATCCGTCGACCCTCATGTGATTAAGATGATTGGCTACATTGAGAGTCCGGAAAGCTTGGTTTTCCCTTAGCCAAGAGTTGGCTACCGATGTGATTCTTGATCGCTCCCTCGAGCTTTGAGCCATTCATTCGAACTATCACATGAACAACATGGACAAGACCTTGGTCGAGTTGCATGGGATGCTAAAAACTGCCGAGGAAAGCATTAAGAAAAGCAGCAATCATGTGATGATGATGCATAAAGGCAAGGGCAAGCCCTATGTCAAGAAAGGCGCGGTCAAAAGAAAGTTAGCTCCCGATGAGATCGCGAGCAGTTCTAAGGCCAAGCAAGTCAAGAAGGGCGCGCCCTCGATGCGAATGTTACTCTGTAAGCAATCAAGACATTAGAAAAGGCGCCCAAAGTACTTGGAAGATCTTGAGAAGAAGAAGGAAGTCGACTTCCGCTCCGGTATAAATGTTATAGAAATCAATCTTGCTACTTCATCTATCGATTCTTGGGTATTTGATACCGGATCGTTGCTCACATTTGCAAATCGTTGCGGGGCTAAGAAGAAGTAGAAGTTTGAGGAGGAGCGAAGTGGATCTTCGCGTTGGCAATGGAGCAAAAGTTGCTGCGGTGGTTGTTGGCACCATGCCATTGTCTTTACCTTCAGGATTAGTTTTGGAATTGAATAATTGTTATTGTGTTCCATCTCTTTCCAAGAACATTATTTCGCTTCATGTTTGCAAGCGAAGGTTATGACTTTAGATCCGTGAACAATGGTTGTTCTCTTTATTTCAAAGATATGTTCTATTGTCATACTCCATTGGTGAATGGGTTATATGTTCTTACTCTTGAAGAGTCACCGGTCTATAACATTAATGCAAAGAGGCAACGTTCGAATGATTTGAATCCCACGTTTATTTGGCACTGTCGCATAGGTCACATAAATGAGAAACGCATGGAGAAGCTCCATATAGATGGTATTCTGCACTCATTTGATTTTGAATCATTTGAGACATGCGAATCTTGTTTACTTGGCAAGATGACAAAAGCACCTTTCACCGGTCAAGGTGAACGGGCAAGTGACTTATTGGCACTCGTACATTCTGATGTATGTGGACCAATGAGCTCAACAGCCAGAGGTGATTTTCAGTACTTCATAACTTTTACTGATGACTTTAGTAGATATGGGTATATCTACCTGATGACTTTACTGAAAAGTTCAAAGAATTCCAAAATGAAGTGCAAAATCATTTAGGCAAGGCAATCAAGTTTCTACGATCTGATCGTGGAGGCGAGTATTTGAGCCATGAGTTTGGCAATCATCTGAAGGATTGTGGAATTGTTCCACAATTGACTCCGCCAGGAACGCCTCAATGGAATGGGGTATCTGAACGGAGAAATCACACCTTATTAGATATGGTGCGCCCATGATGAGCCACGGTGATCTTCCGTTGTCTTTTGGGGTACGCTCTTGAAACAGTACCGCCACACTAAATAGGGTTCCATCAAAATCGAGAAAAGACACCATATGAGATGTGGACAGGACAACGTCCTAGCTTGTCTTTTCTTAAGATTTGGGGATGTGAGGCTTATGTAAAACGTTTACAATCTGATAAGCTCAGTCCTAAATCTGATAAATGCTTCTTTATCGGGTATCCTAAGGAAACAAAAGGATATTACTTCTATAATCAAGAAGAAGGTAAAGTGTTTGTCGCCCGGCATGGTGTCTTCTTAGAGAAAGAATTTCTCTCAAGAAGGGATAGTGGGAGCATGGTGCAACTTGAAGAAATTCGAGAAACACGTGAAAACGTTTTAGCTCCTACAGAACCACAACAGGATGAACAAACTGTTGAAGAACCTGTTGTGGACACACCGCACCACGAGGTCGAGAGGTCACGTCGTGCACCTGAGAGGTACATGTTCTTGACTACTCAACAACGGGACATATTGTTGTTAGACAACGATGAGCCTAAGACCTATGAAGAAGCGATGGTGGGACCAGACTCTGAGAAATGGCTTGAAGCCATGAGATCCCAAATTGAATCCATGCACAGTAATCAAGTTTGGAACTTGGTTGATCCACCTGATGGTGTTAAAACCATTGAGTGCAAATGGGGTTTCAAGAAAAAGATAGACATAGATGGAAATGTTCACATCTATAAAGCGCGATTGGTGGCCAAAAGTTTCAAACAAATTCAAGGTGTTGATTATGACGAAACTTTTTCACCCGTCGTAATGCTAAAGTCTATTCGGATCATTCTAGCGATTGCTGCTTATTTCGACTATGAAATATGGCAAATGGGTTGTCAAAACAGCTTTCCTTAATGGAAATCTGAGTGAGGATGTGTACATGACACAACCCACGGGTTTTGTCGATCCGCAATCGGTGGAAAGATTTGCAAGTCGCAAAGATCCATTTATGGATTAAAGCGAGCATCTCGGAGTTGGAACATTCGTTTTGATGAAGTAATCAAAGGGTTTGGTTTCATCAAGAACGAAGAAGAGCCTTGTGTTTACAAAAAGGCTAGTGGGAGCGCACTTGTGTTTCTGGTCTTATATGTGGATGACATATTCTGATCGGAAATGACATTCCTATGCTCGAATCTGTTAAATCTTCATTGAAAAATAGTTTCTCTATGAAAGACTTAGGAGAGGCGGCATATATTCTGGGCATCAAGATCTATAGAGATAGATCAAAAAGGCTGATTGGATTAAGCCAAGATACGTACATTGATAAGGTGTTGAAAAGGTTCAACATGCAGGATTCCAAGAAAGGCTTTCTACCTATGTCACATGGTATAAATCTTAGCAAGAATCAGTGTTCTAGTACACCTGATGAGCGGGATAAAATGAATGCGATTCCATATGCTTCAGCTATTGGGTCCATTATATATGCCATACTTTGTACACGTCCAGATGTCTCGTATGCTTTAAGTGCTACAAGTAGATACCACGATCCGGTGAAAGTCAATGGATTGTCGTAAAGAACATCTTGAAGTACTTGAGAAGAACTAAAGATGTGTTCCTCGTCTATGGGGTGAGGAAGAGCTCGTTGTAAATGGTTACACCGATGCTAGCTTCCAAACCGACAAAGATGATTTTAGATCGCAATCTGGATTTGTGTTACGCCGAATGGCGGTGCGGTGAGTGGAAGAGTTCCAAGCAGGCGATTGTTGATTCTACAATGAAGCCGAGTACATAGCCGCTCAAGTCGCTAAAGAGGTCGTTTGGATCAAGAAATTTGTTTCGAGCTTGGTGTGATGGCTAGTGCCTCCAGCCCAATGGACCTCTACTGTGACAACAGTGGAGCCATTGTGCAAGCCAAGGAGCCTAGATCGCACTGTAAGTCCAAGCACATTCTACACGATTTCATCTCATCCGCGAGATTGTGGAGAGGCGATGTGAAGATATGCAAAGTACAAACGGATTTGAACATTGCAGATCCGTTGACAAAGCCGCTTCCCGGCCAAAGCATGAGGCTCACACTAGGGCAATGGGTATTAGATACCTACATGGTTGACTCTAGTGCAAGTGGGAGATTGGTGATATGCCCTAGAGGCAACATGGAGATGTTGAATATATCACATACTATGTTTATGATACATTGCTTTGTTCCTTGAAATAGACATTATCATTATTGATCAATGAGTATGTGACTTATTCATGAGACTCTTAATGCCAAAATGTTGCTATTTCTAAATGATCCCTGATTATATTTCATATGATGAACAAATATGATTCAAAGATCAGCATATGTATTGATTGATGATCATGTCTCATGGATCATGGTATGGAGATACCAAATCAATAATATGGACATGTGTTAGTGAATATATGTTGGATAGACCCGCCATGAGACACTGCAGAGATTCCATGTGTCATCGTTGGTCTCAAATAGTGTTTATGTGGAATCCCTAGACTTGAGATCATCATGGTTCCCAAGATGCGTAGTAGCTTATTTTGGGACTACTAAACACTACTCCGTGAATCGGGTAGTCATAAAAGTAGTCTTTGGGTTTGCCATGAAACATGTAGTGGGATGTGAATGATCAAGATAGAATTTGCCCCTCCTTATGGGAGAGATATCTCTAGGCCCCTCGATGTAATGGATTATGAAAGTGCACGGCCATGCCAAGGTGATTGAGGAGTCAATCACGAGTTTATAATCCATCACGGAATCGAGAGAGTGATTGAGCTATTAAGAGGATGACACAGGTCTCGCCATGAGCTTAATCTATATCGTGAGGCAAAGGGATTAGTAAATGAGAACATTACGTGTTCGTGATATGATCTTTACGTATACTTTGGGGTTAATATGTCTTACTAGAGGCCGCTATTAACTGTGGTGACCGGAAAGGTGTTTCGGGTTGCGACCAAGTATACGTGAACCTACAGGGTCGCACACTTAACGGGTTGGAACACTAATTCGAATGTGATTCGGATGTGGGCTCAATTTGGATAGAGATCCGGATAGACTCCTATTGGGCCTCGGTCCACGAGGCCCAAGTGAGGAGGTCTATATATATGGAGGCGAGGGGCTGAGGGGGATGCATCTGATAATCCCGAGCTAAACTCTAGCCGCCACCTCCAGAGCCAAACCCTAGCCGCTCGCGAGTGCTGGTACACTCGCGATCGGCGTTCCAGCCCTAGACGTGTGGATACCGGTGGAGGCGCTGCTCGTTGCGGCGTTGATCGGCATCAACAACCTCTGATTGGATCGCTCGTGGTGTGGTTGATCGCGTGGAGGAGACGATCGGTTCGGGACGATCGGCTACTTCCACTACTACCTCGGACGCGTGGTTGGATCGGCTTCTCCAACTCTTCTTCATTGCTGGCGTCTAGTGGTAACGATCCATGATCCCTCCTTAAGCATGATGTCCTTGTGTGCGCGGTAGAAAAGTTTTGTTTTCTGCTTTCGTAGCCTTCGCGTCATCCTTTAGTCCACACATTCATACAGTGGCCCAAGAGGGACATCGCCCTCGACTCGTTTGTGCCACGATCTCCACATCCAGTGGCCCAAGAGGAACATCGCCCTGGACCTGTCACATCGGCTCCCATGGCTCCACCTCCAGCTCCGTTTCTGAAGCTTGTTACATCATCTCCTGTGGAGATGACGCCAAAAATATATCTTAAGCGAGATGCTAAGACCCAACCGAAGAAGATTAAGATGCCTCCTAGGCAATGAAAGTTCATTCTCGAAGTGTCGTTGGTCCCCGAGTTACAATTACCTAGGCTTGGACTGGTTTGCAATACATTGCATACCTGGTACATGTAGAGGTCCAACATGAAGCAAAACTAGCATAGTGGATTCGCTGTGAGATACACGGAGGCGCATTTCCTCTACGACTTGGACTACTTCGTCGAGACCTTCGAAGACTTATTCTTATTATTCAATCTCGACGAACTTATGCTTCACTTCTATGATGCTGGACACTGTAAGCGTACTGTACAATGAAGTTCTACATTCATGTCGTACCGATAGATGTCATTACTCTTTGCTTATGAATAGATACATGATCCAACAAGTCTGGCAACGGCGACAACCGGTGTGTTTCCTCGACCCACACTTGGTCTTTGAGCAATCCATCAACGATAATGCATTCTTCGTCCAAGATTACATAACATGCGGATTGATTTCTCACAGTGACAAGGAGTACATCATGGTACCCTTCAACCAAGGGTAAGTGCTTCACTAGTTGCCACACAAGTTTTATTTGTACTTTATACGCAACATGAACTTAGGATTACTCACTATGGCGACACACATGACTAAGTCTCACTGAATTCTGATTGTGGTTGTACCAAAGTGCAGCAAGGTAATATACCTTGATTCCCTACTTAGGAGCAACCACGACTTCACTCGTGTGCAACAAGCAATTAACAGGTAAACTCATTTCCTCCACACATAACTCTATTGTAATCTTTCCTTCATTTGCAACAGCCGAGGCTAACTTTTTTTGAATCACGTAGGTCATTTGGTGCTTATGTTGCCTAGGGAGGGAGACACAAGGAATCCAACGACACACTACAACATAGGATGCGATTTTCGGTACCCGCTACAACACAACAATCGTATATCACACTTCATTATAATGCCTTTAGAATTGATAATACCTATGTATGTAATTCTATTTTTATAGTGCCACTAGCAGCTACAGGGCAACATGTGTGGATTCTATGTTTGCCGCCATATGAAGAAAATTATGGATACTAAGACGAATGATCCAGAGGTTTGTCAACCTTCCAATAATTATTATTTTTTTATTATATATATATACACACACACATGCTAATTAATGACTTAACATTACTCCTAGCGACAACGTGTGGACTTCGACAAAAGTACAATTGATCTTGAAAAACACATCGAAATTTGAGGAAACCTCTCCCAATTCTTGCTAGCAGAGGTCATAAACAAAATTGGAGAGTTCTACTCTGGCAATGGTGATTAGATGTTGAAACATTGGATTCAATTGTAATCACTCAATTGTGCTTAATGAAATAATTCATTCAATTTAATTCATTTGTGAGATCTGTGTAACGATTATCATGCTATATATGTGATCTGCTTGTGTTGTTTCTTTCATTTGTGAGATGTATGTAATGATTGTCATGTACTATATATACGTGATCTTGCTTGTTTTCAGATAGCATGACTAGCATATCTTGAGGCTAGCCGAAAAAGAGCAATCAACATTGCTGTTGAAATAGCTATCAAAGATGGTTCGGTGTTTCAAACCGTCTGTGATATATATATCACAGACGGTTTGAAACACCGAACCGTCTGTAATATGCACGACATCACAGACGGTTTGGAACACCAAATCGTCTTTAATATCATGATATGAAACCGTCTGTGATATGCAAAACCGAAACCGTCTGTAATATGCACGACATCACAGACGGTTTGAAACACCGAACCGTCTGTAATATGCACGACATCACAGACGGTTTGAAATAGCTATCAAAGATGGTTCTGTGATATGATGCATATCATAGACGATTTGGAACACCGAACCGTTTGTGATATGCATGATATCATAGACGATTAATAACAAAAACCGTCTTTAATATCATGCATATCACAGACGGTTAATACAAAAAACCGTCTGTGATGGTAAGTTATCACAGACGGTGTGGGAGCCGTCTGTGATAACTAGCTATTATCACTAACACATAAACGCAGACGGTTCAAAAACCGTCTGTGATAACGCTTTTGAACCATCTGTGATAACATTGTTTGTAGTAGTGGTGTGAGGTAAGCTTTCTTGTCTATTTCCTTTCATGCTCATACTGAAAATATGTTTTCATCTGATAATCTATTGTTTGCTTATTAGATTTCCTTGGTTTATAGGTGCATAATCAGTGATACATTACACCCACATAGTTCTAAGCTCACAGTTTTGTTCTGATCTGGTTTTAAACTCATTGAGATAATTGCTTCTCTAGTTTAAGTTTTTATTGTAACGTATAGGCACAAGACCAGTTTCCTTAAAAAAGAACCAAGCGACTGATAAATAACATCCATTTACTATTAATTTCAATTGGGAGGATTCCAACGGTGATGTTCCAACTAGTTGTTGAATCCACAGGCAGTGCTGCTAGACGGCAATATATGTTAACGATATTCGCACATTTTTTTTCTTTTAATTCCAACAGGGACACGCACACTACCGCGCTGTGTAAGTGCGCTCACGAGTATATGCCTAGAAATTTAGATGACAGATATATCTCTGATCTGATATAGTGTAGGCACGTACTTTATAACTAAGATAAACGTGTGCGTACCTATAGGCAATCAAGATTTAACTATAGTGGTCATTTTTGGTCCCTGTTTCGGAGAAATTCCACCTCTAGTCTTTCCTACCGTGTAATTTCACCTTTGACCTCCTCGCGCGGCCGCTGACCATACAAAGCATGTGGCACGGCCCCGAGCGCGCCACCCTTTGCTGGCGGTCCCCTACCGCATGAGTGCTTGGCGCGACACCAGGCCGCGCGAGGTGCTAGTTGCAATCGAAGCGCTGTGATCGAAGTGATCCAAGCAGTGATCAAAATGCCGTGATCGAAGTGATCAAAGCCGTGGTTGATCTCGCGTGGCCGGATGCCACACCAGGCTCTCATGTAGTATGGAACCGTGCTAGCAGCGGGTGACGCTCACGATCCGTGCCACCTGCTTCGTGTGATTGGCGGCCGACGAGAGGGCTAAAGGGAATTTCACGGAAGAAAAGGCTAAAGAGAAAATTCTCATCAAGGAGCCAAAACGACCAGGCTTCACAATCGTAAGCCCACTACTCCACCAAACAAACTTTTTGTGCTTTCTGACAAAGCCAGCAGCACCACTGTCTCACTGGATTCAAGGCCCAACACACCAGGTCTGTTTGTTGGTCAAGTTTGCGGATAAGAAGAAAGGAATGTGACTCGCTGATCTCAGCTGCTATGAGTTAGTCCCTGCCCTATGAAGAAAAGGTAAAAGTTTAAGCCTCCTCCGATCTTTGGAAGACAATTTCCAAGCACGACTCAACCTTGGTTCAGTAAATTTACACTGCAGAGTGAGACTACTAGGTGGGGGGTCAGGTTGAGAAAGAATTGCAAGGAGAAATCGCCTTTGAGGAAGCAACATGAGATGGCGACGGCGAGGTCATCGGAGCGCCATTGCAGGTGGTCGGCACCCCATGTTGCTCGTGAGATCAAACTTTTCTGCGAGCCTCGAGAGCTCCACATAGATGCGAATGACGTCGAGCTAGCAAGGGCCAATGACCTAGTGGTGGGGAGGTTATCTAACCTCTCCACCGCTCCAGCTTTAGGTGGTGATCGATTCGACTGAAAGCTGAAAGCTTATGGCTGAAAACACTGTAGCTGAGAGAGGCTTATTTAACATAATTAAATTTAAAAAAATTGAAAAATATAAAAAATATGTTAGCCCATCACAGACAACGCAAACGAATACGAGAAAAAAGAACCGACAAAAAAAGCTCAAAAAAGGTCAAAGTTCTCGGACTGACTTGGGTGTTTTTCTGCATCTTTAGCGAATGACGGATGAAACAAAACCAAAATTTCAAAATTAATTTGGATTCTTATTTGAATTTGATTTCGAGAATCCTAGCCAAATTCCATATCTATCCCAGCCACCCAAACCTCAATCTCCCGCCACATCGTTTCCTTGAAATGTTTTCGTCGTATTGTTCAACATCTGAAAATATCACCGCCGATCTTTTTCGCCACCGCCTAGTCTTTTCCTCCGCTCCCGTGCCTTCTTGCGCTTTCCCGCCGCTGCCATGCCCCTGCCAACTGGTCAGGGTCCATACCACCTCGTCTCTCCTACCTCTGACACTCCTTAATTGCACCGGCAACACGTCAGCCCAGCCCAGAGAGCTCGCAGTAGCCTCTCCAAGACTGTTTTCCTCTCGGCCGATCGCTGCGCGCAAACCGCCTTGCCGCCCGCCACCATCTTGCTAAAGTCATTGTATGACCATACGATACCTGACACATTTTTGACGGCCGCAGCTCTCACCTGGTTGAGCTGCCATGGCAAATTCACCGTCGCCGTCCAAGTTCGTTCTCCCTACCCTAATCCTCTCATTACCGACCTGACTCGCCTCTAACCGATTTTGACGCGCCCGAGACAACCCGTACGTCCCCTCTGCCAGCTCAAGCCACCCTATGCTTTTCCTTCATAGTCGTAAACCTCACCGCCTTGCCGACCACCCTGTTTTCTCTCCGCTCTCACATACCACCGCCTCGCCAACTTCCCCGCTCTGTCACTGCTCTCATTTTCTCATAGTCACCGCCTGACACACCACATCACCTTTTGACTGCTGCAATGCCGCGCCCGAGGCAACCTATACTTCCCCTCTCCTAGCCGCGTCGCTTTCTAGCGCACCTTCCCGACCTCTGCCACGCGCCATCATCGCCTTAGCCCCGCCCCTATACCGAACCGCCATGGGACGGCTATAAAAGCTCGAGGCCCCCTCTAGACATCGCACATGCATCCAATGAGCCACAACCACACCCCAATTGAGCTTTTGACCGGAGCCTCGCTGGCGACCACCCGAAGACCTCAAAGTAAGGCAATTTCGATTCCGCTTATTCAATCAATCACATTTCAATTGCTCTCGCCTGTACCACCTTTATGCTCTCAGAAACCACTGAACTATTGCCTTAGCCACTCGAGCCCCTTATCGTACTGGCGATTAGCACCGCCGTCCGACCATAAGACTTCACCATGGACAGCTCGGCTCAGCCATCCCCAACTCAAGCCACCACTTCCCTGAACTTCCTCTAACCCCACAGATGCCCAAATTCTAACATTATTATCCTCTTAACCCGTCCTTAAGCCATGTGCCATTCGAACGTCCCGAAGGGACAAGACCAAAAATGGAAACCCCCAAACACCAGGAACCCACCCATGGTCGTCAATTGATGTTTCGACCACAGATTCTCCGATCGTCCCATCACCTAAAATCTCCAGCCGCTCCCCTTCTTCAACTCTCCGACCGCTCCACCGCCTGAAGTCTCCGACCACCTTGTCGTCAAGAGAAACTTCAACTGTGCCACTGTGAGTCCTGAGCAACACCACTCGTACGCCGTCCGATGCTTTTAAGCCACTCGTATGCTATTCGATGCTTTAAGCCACTTGTACGCCGTCCGATGCCATTAAGCCACTTAGACGCCAACCAAACCCCGCAGCTACTCGGCCATCATCTGATCTCAGTAGCAACTCGTGCACCGTTTGATCTTCATCGACTTCACACTCAGTTACTTGGGAGTCGTTACGACCATGGTGTGGCTTACGACCATGCTATGACTTATGACCACGGTGTGTCTTACGACCATGCTATAGTTTACGATCACGTTGTGGCTTACAACTGCGCTATGGTTTACGACCACACTGTGGTTTACGACCACATAGAGTGCTCGATCTCGATAGTCATACTCGACTACAACCACGACTTGTGCCATCGCGCGTGAGCAAGACTTGTGCCATCAGAGACTACCCAAGTACTCGTAGAATTCTCCGAGTATGCAGCAACAACCCGGTGAACAGTAAACCCCCGCGATGAACAGTACCAAGCCCGTTACTGTTCATGAACCCCAAAATACAGATATACATCTATATCGATCATTTCAAACCAGTCTATATTTGATTTTCTTCGGATTTTATTTCTTTATTTTATTTCTTTCTTCTAGCTCAACCCTGACTTTAATTGATTCAAGCATGGAGTTGATTTATTTTCTTTTGGTTTGGTTTGTGGTAGCATACGTGTAACATCCTAACTTTCAGAGTCTTTTCGAAGCTTTTTAAAAAAATTCACCATTTGGATTTTTCTGGAATCAATTAAAGCTTAAAATATATTTTTTATTAAATAAAAGGACTTACTGTGACTAAATTAAAACTTGAACATTTGTTGGAAGTATTTTATTTGAGTTCCTTGTGTCTCAAAGATTTTTCTGGATTTTGTTTGGATTTTTCTTTAGTTATTTGCTATTTTCTAGTGCTCAAGAGATTTTATTTGAATTTCTGAAAAAGGAAAATCCCAAAAACCCCTAAAAGGGCCAAGTGGGCTGAAGCCCACCAGCCGACTTGACCCGTGCCTAAGCCCAGCTGACCCGACCCGTGCCACGCATCGCTCACCCGTGCCCGCTTGTCTCCGCGGATGACTGCCACGTGTCGGCCATCGGCCTTCTCTCCTCGCCTGCACCCCTGTACCCCGTCCGTCCGCATGTCGCCACGTGCGTCGTCATCTTCGTCGCGGCCTCTCGCCACTGTGCACGAGGACAACTCATCTCAACGTCCGTGCTGTCTCCGACTCGGCCTCTCAGCCGTGTCTGACTCCGCCTCCTCGGTGTCCGGGTATAAATAGTCGGCTGCCCCTCTCGTTTTCCCGTCGTGAGCTTCCACCGCCCTCGTCGCCCTTTTCCACTTCTCCCCTATCGCCTTCCTCGTCGTCTTCATCTTCAGCCGACGAGCTTTGCCTCCATTCACCGCTTTTCCCTCGTTGTTTCGCTGCAGCTGCCACCCCTCTCCCGCTTGGCCAGCCGCCGCCGACTCTTCGGCTAGTCCATCGTCGCCCGCTCGTTCGCCTTGGCCGCTCGCTCGCCCGAGACCCCACCTGTGAACCTAGTCCACCGTGCACCGTGCCACTGAGATCCCGGGCGCACCAGCCTGTCGCACTGTTCCGTAGACCAGTGGACCGAGCCTCGTCAACCCTAGCTGACTCAGTAGCCACCTCAACCCCAGATCCGACGTACCAATGCCACGTCAGCATTACATGCCATGTCATCAACCGAGTCACAACGTGCACTGTTCCATGGGCTAGGTTCACGGTAGACCAGCCTTGCCATGCACCAGGTTCACAGCATAGTAGTTTTTCCAATTTTCAACCTTTTCCTTTAGATTATATTTTCCAAGGGCACGTTCTTCTCCGTCCTAGCTCCATTTGACCCAATTATTTTTTCTAAATTCATATAAAATTGAGCTTTACCTTTTGGTTCTAGTTTTGAAGATTTTGGATTTATTTGTATTTTATTTGAATTTATTTTGTGCCTCATTTTATTTTCTCTCTCGTTAGATCACGCCTTCGAAGGAGCTGAAATAAAATTTGAAGATCAAGAACCATTAACTGAGCAAGGCCAAGGCAAATTGTGTCATTTGATCATGTTGAACCTAGTTTTCAAATCTATTATGTAATATTTTATTTTAAATTATCATGCATCGCTATTTTATTATAAACCTTTGTATTAGTGGTTAATGACCTACTTGATTAATTCCTCCTTAATAAATTAAATGCCATGATTCCATTGTCACCATATGATGGGTAACTATCTAGTGATACAATACTAGTTGTCACATGGGTTGTACATTTAAATTGATTAGCCATGCTTATAGTAACATTGGGCTCATCATCACATGTGATTAATAATTAATTTTGAATTAATGAAATATTGAATCGTGGGTGTAACCACAGTTATAAAATTTGAGTACCATGACATAGGAGGTGTCATTGGTGTTAGTTATACAAATCTAAGGACTTAACTTTATGTGCCATTGATCTGAGCTTTACCGTACAACCACATGTCTAGTATGGGATAGACCTGACTGATTAATTTGTGAAATTTCAACTTCGGTTCCACCGTTGGGATGAACATGGTTGCTGATTTCCATGAGGTGCAAGAGGGGGTGCTGATGCGAAACCTTAGCGTGGCAAAATTGGGTTGGGATTGAGCATTGTAAAGGCCTTTCATAATCTCTACACCGCACACCAAAGAAAGCGTGTTAATCTAGTGGCAATATAAGATGATCATGTCTTGTGGGTAAAGTTGTACAACATCCGTAGAGTGTAAAACTATTCGAATAGCCGTGTCCCCGGTTACGGACAATGCTCGGTGATTTCACACGAGGGGTAGAGTTTTGATAACAATCTGGAGGGGTTAAGTTGGGAAGTGAATGATTAATTCACTGATGGTTTATTATGTGAATGGTAGTTCACAGGTAGTTCATTGGAGTGAATAGTCAGTTCACTTGTGGTTTTCTTAATTCGTTTGATTATTTATTTATTAATCATTTCTCAATCTCGCTTTTCAATCTATTTATTGTATTTACTTTAAATTGTTGCTTACTGTAAAATAACCCTTCAGTGATCCATTGGTAAGATTTGCATACTATATTGCATCTTTATTACAAACGACTTGTTGAGTACTCTCTGTACTCACGGCTATATCCATATTTACTTAGTTGAGGAAGAAGGATCAGATTAGCCGGAGGTACCTGAACTAGAATACTTCGACGACTTTGCGGATTAGGACTTTGCTCCTCAGTTGATTGTTTGTGGGCATGTCGAATGGCTACTACTCTTATTTTCTATTTTTTGCTACAAGTTTCTTAAGCCTTTCAGGCTATTATCTGTAAGCTTGGCCATAAAGTCGTGACTCTGATAATTAATAATATTTGAGTCTTTTCTTAGCAAATCATGATATGGTCGATATTTTATCTTTGTTTATATTATGTGCACTAGCGTGATCCTAGACTAGTGCAAAATACACAGGAGTGTCCGAATCAGCAGATTCGGGTCTCGACAGAGGTGGTATCAAAGCTATATCAACTGTAGGGCGGAGCCCTAACTAGAATGCTCTAATTAGCAAAGTTTTCAAAACCTATTTTTGAAATCAAATCAACGAAATGATTATGTAGTAATTCTTTATTCTTACCCTATTCTTAGGATTCTTACTCTTTGCCTCCTCTGAGATATGTTTTCAAAACTTAATTTGACTTCTTATCCCCATAATGTCCATAGATGTCTCGAGTGTCCCCTAATCAAAGAGGAGGTTGGCCTGGGATACTTCAAGTCTTGTTGTGAAGTTTGGAGCAAGGAAGTACCCAATATTTCAAGACAAGATTGAGGATTACCGTGAAGATTGGAAGCCATTAGATTTGAACCATATTATAGTTTTAACAACGTGTAGATCGTCTTGCTTTTTCTTCACCGTTGCGTGTGGTGTGAGCTGCAATTTTACTTTTGGCATTATGATGCAGTCATGTCAAAAATCTTTATCTGTGGAGTTTATTGCTTCTTTTGTTAGCCATCCAGCTAAGTGAGTGTTTTAGTTTAGGATTGCCATTAGAATATTTCCCCTTAGACGAGTTTACCTCTTATCTTTGCTTTTCCCTCTTTCCTTTGTAACCTATGGTGCCAACTTAGAAGATGATTGACACTTGGAATTCAGTTGGTCGCAATCCAATGTCTTCACATCCTAGAAGCAAATGTCTTCACATCCTGGTAACTTATTCCTTTAGTGAGCCTGAATCTCGGGGTTGAGATTCCGTTTAAGGGGAGAGGTTTGTAACATCCTGATTTTCAGAGCCTTGTTGAAGCATTTAAAATAAAATTCACCATTTAGATTTTTCTAGAATCAATTAAAGCTCAAAATATATTAATAATATTTGAGTATTTTCAAATAAAGCGTGATATGGTCGATATTTCATCTTTGTTTATACTGTGTGCACTAGCGTGATCCTGGACTAGTGGAGAATACACAGGAGAGTCTGGATTAGCAGATTCGGGTCTCGACAATATGACACTGAAGATCAGCTAGTCCAGGAAGGAGAATCTCAAGTACAAGTGCAAAACTCAAAAGAACACGAAATTGCAGAATACATTGATCTGCAAGGCAAGTCACATATTTTTGATCATGTTGAACCTACATTCCTTTAATTATCTATTTATTAGTGTTTTCATTATGTTATGTGTGCATTGTTATTTCTTCTATAATAAATGTTTAGAATGACATGATATCAACTAATGTCCTACCACCTGAAAAACTCCTATTTAATTTGATGGCCATATTCACCTTGACAAGACTTAGTAGTAATAAATATATTATTTAAATAATCATGGTAGACCAGGAACTCCACTGTTTTATACTACTAAAAGACTTGGCACTTCGCTAGTAGAATTTCAAAAGTGGTTTTAGGATAAGGAGATATCACGAGAAGCCACGAGATGGTTGGGTCCCATGACTTTATCCAAAGGTGGAGGCTTGGACTGGAAAGGTGGTGGTGTGGATGGACACTGAAACAGTGCGATGGGCACTAAAACAAGGGTTTGTAGATGGAAGTTGCCTTAGTAAAAATATAAGGACTAGAACCTTATGCCAAGTAAACAGCATAGTGATCGCTCAACCAGGTGTTCATTTGTCAAACCTGGTTTAGTAGCTGCTCAAGTTCGATTGAATATCTACAAACGGTTAGGGGAGACTAAGGGAGTTTTGTGGTATGAAAACGGTAAAATCATACTTAACAACAGTAGATCCGCATCAAATCAGGTGAGGCCGTGGGCCACTCGAGTTTGTTGAGAAATAGCACCTATTGGGTAGAGGCTATATAAAGAATTGAGCAGTGAAAAGGCTTATTTTCTTATCTCTATCACGGGAGTTAAGAAATCTTGTGGGTAAGCTGGGCAAGTCTACAGATTCACAATTTAATGGTATTCGAATACGTCATGATTCCGGTAAATAAAGCTATGTTTAATAGGTGAATCCAATAACAAAGCACAAATAGATTTGGGAATTTGTTATGATTGGTAATCAAGTTGTTAAAACCCCAATTTCTTTAAGAAGATTGTGATTTTGTGTTTAAAATTGTTTTCAACTCAAACTGCATCAACAATATATTAAAACAACTATTCTCCAATCCCTTGGAAGATTCTACATGTAATTAAATAGTATTTTCCTATATGACTTATTGAGTAGGGTGGCTTGTACTCATACTTGTTAAAAACATTAACAGAAAGTGCATGGCAAGAAAATGAGGATGTCTACGAGAATAACGTGGTGAAATACTGCGAAGTAGATGATATGTTGAAGTAGGGTTGTTCTCCACTTAGGCACACCTGTAGTGTTTTTTTTTTTGTATTGTAATGTAACTAAAAGTCGCACGCCCTGCTGTAAAACTTGGCTGATAAGCCGCTATCTTGTGATAAAGTTAGCTTTTGAATTTAAGCATATGTTGGTAATGGTGTACACTCGACTGTAATACCTCGTAGTTGAACAATCCTAGACAGTTACCAGAGATTCATGGCGTCTATAGAAATGGGGATGTTACAACAGAGCTCATGGCTACTTTTTTTTAGAAAAACAAATCGTCGTGGCTCTCGCCGGCTGTGGACGAAAAAAACACAAGGACTTGGATGATTAGATTACACAAGAGGGAAGCGGGTTAGGATTTGAGGAAGTTTTGTTCTGTTTCTACCAACGGGCCTATTTAATTTGTTCCGGCCGCACGCACGTCACTAAGAAATATCGAGATAGGCCGTGATACTCCTTATATTTGTAATTGGCATTTCAATTCTCACGGTGGCTCATCTGAATACTATACGAAAGTGTTAGGTTTGTAATCTTATTTAGTCCATATAAGTCTGTTATATATGTATACGAGTAGACGTTGAGTTAGTTATATGAGTCCGTACCTTGTATGTATCATTGCCATATAAGAGTTGTGTCCATATTCAGGTATACGAGTAAAGAACCGAGTAAGAAATCGAGTTGGCTAGGGAGGTCATGTGTGCAGGCTTTAAAAGGCCACGCAGGGTAGGGAGGCCATGTGTGCAGGATTTAAAAGGCCATGTAGTCATGTAACGAGAAGTTGAAGCTATTGGTTGTGATCGAGAGGCTAGGAAGTTAGCAAGAAGCAATAAAGAAGAAGAGGAAGCAGTTGTGCGTACGAGTGAGAAACTGTAATGGATAATCTGTTTTATCTGATATTTGTATCCGAGAAAATGCAAATGTGGTAAGCAAAATCCGTATTCGAAAATGTTGATGTTCGAATTCGAGAATATTCATATCCGTATTTGAGAATATTTGTATTCGCATTCGTATTCGAGAATATTCGTATTCGCATACGTATTCGAGAATATTTGTATTCAAGACTATTTGATTCGTATTTGATCCATTTCCTTGCCTATCGTCGGTAACCGGTCAAAAACCAGTGAAAACAGCAAAACCGTTAAGAATTTGTTGTAACACCCCAGCCAAACAATGGCCTGAAATGCTACCAAACTAACAACATAATAAAACTATGCTAAGGCATTCTATAAAATTTCGTGAGCCTCCTTTGTTTATTGATAAAATGAAGTTCTAACAATATTATCAAAAGGTATGAATAACTGCAAGCAAAGTAATTTGGCTACTAAGCAGAAACATCTATAAATCTTAAGTAAAGCACGGAAGCAATATAAAGAAGTTCTAATCCATTATTACATCTTAATCTGAAGGTCATAATCAAATACCACTTGAACTAATCAACAAATAATAATTAGAGTTCTCTATCTTCTCCATGGTGAATATTTCGTGCAAGTGCAACAATATTAATCCCTCTTTATTCCCATGCATGCTGACCTCGTGAAGGTACCTAAAATAAACAAACAACAACAACAAAACAACAAACAAGAGTGAGTCCAATGACTCGGCAAGTATAATCGTAACAAATGCAAGCATGAATATTAACTCTCAAGTTAAACATATTACATATGAATTTCATGCTATGCATTATGATCAAAAGCTCCTCTTTCTCATCTCTTTCGCATTTTACCGGTAATGCGGGTGTGCATCCGTCAATGCACACCATGCACTGCACCCTCGGTGCGGGGACCATTGACCACACCGCAAGTGTGGGGACCTCGATGCTTGATCACCGCATGATCAAGACTTCAACAATTCTCAATATGATGCATATATGTGAATGTATCAAAAGATAACGAGCATTCACCATACTACGCATCAACCAATCTCATAAATGCCATAATGTAAACAGAACATAAATAGCATTCTCAATTCATCACTTACACATACTCACAATTTAAACAGTCATGATTCAACCATCATCCAAACAATTCAACAAATCCATAAACACACAGATTTTCACATCACAAATATACTTGCCTCAACCGCGAGAAAATGAAGAACACGTAGAAGGCACAACCCCCGGAATCCGCTCTCCTTCTAAATATTTAATTAATAATTACCAACATGACAGTAGCGGGTTTCTAGATATAAAATAACAGCAACCCCAATTAACCCAACAATTTATCTCAATTAAATCCCCAACTCCCTCGGCCAAATCGCCCAATCACAGACGACCGACTTCCAAAAATCATAACTTTCAGTTCGTAAGTCCAATTAAGCGTTCTTAGACTCTCGGAAAGATAATTAAATTATCTACAAAAACTTAGTTGGGGAGACTCTCGATTCGCCATTAACTAGCCGATCCAAACCCTTTTCTAAAGCATCAATATTCACGTCGGACTCTCCGGACAGCGCACTAAAACAGTCATAACTTTCCCGAAACTCGAATCCGGACTTCTTTACCTCTATTGAAAGCTAAGAAACTTATCTACAACTTTCCCAATTTGAAGGACTCCTGAATCGTCACTATTTCCGTCGCACAAACCGATCTACTAAACTCGTCGAACTACCCGATCTGCGAGCGGTCACACTAGAAAATTCATAACTTTTGCTACAGATCCAATAATGTGTTCTTATACTCCCGGAAAGATAATCAAACCCTCTACAACTTTCGGAAGGGTCCAGACCTGAATCCCGACGAAACTAGATCAAAACCGCGAGAAACAACTATCGTCCCAAAGCCCAAAAACCGACGAATCTAACTCGATTAAAACCAATCTAGAGACTACCGGGATTACCCTTGACGACACGACGACGAACGCGTCGGCGAACACGACGAACACGGCGACGAACACGCCGCGATCTCCTCCTCTCTTTCCTCCGGATCCACGCAGTGCAATGACGAGCGTCGGCGACGGCGACCGGGAGGAGGCGACGACGATGAAGACGACGACGGCGCACCGGAAGAAGACGTCGGGCAGCAGGCGGCGGCTGCTGGGGTGGGGCGCAGGGGTGGAGGCGCGGGGGTGGGGGCTGCCTAGGGTTTTAAGAGGTGGCCTCCCTCCCTCTTGGGCCAAGAAAAACCCACAGGCCAAGGCCTAGGCCCGGTTGTCTTAAATTTTCATAAAACCCTCAAAACTCTTATAAATTTAATTATTTCACAAAGTCCCTCTCTATTAATTAAACAATTTAATTAAACAATTTCGGGTATTACATTCTACCCCCTTAAGCAATTCGACCCGAATTCTAAGCGCAACCTCAACAGAAAACAAAACAACCAACTAGCAATTAACTAGCACCGATGTGAACAACGCCGGCATCTTGCTTTCGCGCATGCGAGACTCCAACTCCCAAGTTGCTTCTCTCTCGGTCTGCTGCGACCAAAGCGCTTTGACATACTAAATATTTTTTTTTCTAATTGCTTGCACCTCGCACATAGGTTCTTGAAGATCCAAGTGGTTTGCCAACCTCCCGATCCTTGCTCCTTACATCTGCATAACTTTTCGACCCGCCTGGGGCGCCAATGAGTCTCGACTCACCAAGGCAACTCGTTGAACTTACGCCCTACAACACTTGAATTGTGTAGCTTTAATTCTTGAATGGTGGTGGTCTTACTCGTTGGTCAACGGTTTTAATGAAGCCCACGCTCGGATCTTTCAAGTTCTCCTCGATACCGGAGTCATACAAAGCGCTGTGTATCCCACACTAGAACCCAAGGTAGTCCTAGTGATACACAAACCCCTAAAACTTCGCAATTAACAAAAGCGATTAAATACACATCGGGTTATCATTCCCTTTAGTACCAACCCACACAATCTGCACAGCACATATATCTCATGTTTCCATTCTCAATCGATCTCTTTACCTTAGCAATGAGCACCCCCTTAAACACGGGCACACCACAGGGGTCAAGGTAAACCCACTCTTTCACACACAGAATACAACTGAAAATAAGGGATTCTTATTGCAATCACGCAAAACCAACTCCCCATAAAAAGGATCAAATCAAAAGAAGAGAAATGAGGATTCAGCACGAAAAACCTCCCCACTTTCAAGTAGGTAGTTTGCACATAAGCAACATATACGTAAACGGGGAATCACTCAAATATCAAACCCGTCCATTTTTTTTTCTTTTAGGAATAAACTTTCTCTTGAATCACGAGGTTCCAAATCATCCCATACCCTACTAGCTCAATTCTCTTAAATTGGCGTCATCAACTCTATGTTCAAACCGAGTGCATCCGACACACTTTTGTAGAGGGACTCTACTATTCTCACAATAGCATACTCTAGTCAACTCCTCTACCCACATGTTACTTTAACGAATAATTTCTAATGCATCTCATCGTTATTCTCACCCACCATCACTTTACCACATATCTTTAAGGATAATCAACATGAAATTCTCGGCTCGCACACTCATTTACTACATCCAAAGGATACTATCAAGGAACATCATAATATTCAGAATCCACTCCTTCCACTATTCTCACGCAATAACATTAGCCTCCAAGGTTCTAGCATAGATCACCAACCAAAATTTCCCATCTCCAAGGCTTCTATACATATACTTCGATATATTTAATACAAAGACTCTTAAATTCAGTGACTAAAATTTCCACAATCAACCATACTCAATCCTTCACAACCACATGAAAACATAATCTCAACCTGATTATCTGTAAGAAGATTCTAACTCTCGAGGGTTACTTTCTAAAGCCAAGTCATACATGGCCATAATTTTCAACAATCCTTACTATCCCAACAATTCACTGTAACGGTTGGGTTTCTTCACGATTATATACTCATTAACTACACCATCATAATCATCCTACTAGTCCTTGCAAAGTACCCAATCATGATGGTCCAATAAAATTGATCAAAATTCTCATACTTTCAATAATTCCAACGTTCGACAAAATGAACGTAACACTCATGAACCATAACTAGGTTCTTCTAGTTGCGACAATATAACTAGTTAGCCCCAAGGACAACATCTTCTTTTAAATCAAATCCTCACCGAGAATTAGTCGTGACATCAATTTATCACTCCAAAAAAATCTCAAGCATCTTGATACCCACAATCTCACCCAAACCAATCACAAAACCACACCAACCGGTTGCCATACATATCCTAAAAGGGCTTGCAACCCAAATCGGTTACCCTTTCTTAAAAGAGGCAAGAAGAAGTAAATTCAACACATGGGAAGGTGTTACCAATCGCAATAAACACTAGACCAAGGAAAGAGCAAAAATCTTGGACAACAAACGTTAAGACCACAGCTGAAGGCGCATGCCTCCTCAAGAAGAAACCATCAAATCTCAACCAATACGAATACATTATTATCATTTGAGCTCAAGAAACTCTTAAGCGGCGAAAATAAGAAGTCAAACACACTTCACAAAGATTACACAACTTGACTTCAACCTCCAAAATTTTCATCAAACTTTTCCTTTTAACAAAGAGAACAACCTTCTTTGATTACGGTATCACCTTAACAATTCCAACAAAGAAGAGTTGAAGACCACAACACATTAATTCTTTAAGAACTAATAAAACCCTCAAACACTTTGCTTAAACAATTTCAGCTACTACATAAGTCATGAGATCAAAGATCGCATACACACTATCAAAACTTTTGATTTAAATAGTACCATAGAATTTATTCAAATTCTTATATTTAATGAACCTTCAACATTACCATCATAACCACAAATTGACCAACATACTAACATCAAAATAATACATTCTTAACAAGCATCATCATATCCTCAACTCCTTCATAAACTTTTCCAAAAGAAACATAAGAAATCATTGCATCATGTTTCTAATATCTAAGTAAGGTTGCAACTACTTGATCTAGGAGAACCTAGTGCATAAGCCACATAAATAGAACAAAGCTCTTAAACAAGATGATACTAGAACAAGATAATCTCGAAATCATGCTAGTATAAATTTCTTACTAGATTTCATATATTCCATTCTTTATTGGTGCTCAACTCTAACTTAGCACCAATTGATTGTACTCTATTCACTATTGGCAATAATTGATTATTATTCGGTCATAACAACATTCATGATCCTAACTCCATTTTACAATTATAAGACATTCATGAGCATAGATTTTGTATCCTACCTTACATTCAGAAATTAGAATGGAAATGACTTTAAACTTCAATGATACCACTCGTAAGACAAGTTTCTACAAGTCAATGCATCAACCTTCATCTATTCCTTTATCGTATTTCAACAATTTAGCATTGTAAAAGATAGATGAAACTAGCAATTGTGCATGCTCATAAAGTATCTAAATAAAAGACATATTAAAGATTAATATTACCAAGACAATATTCCCACACCTTCTTCTTAATAATTCCAAACAGTTAGATTAATCACTAACGACAAACATAATTCCATGTATCCAACATGATAGAATTTTAATCAATCATAATAATCATTGTAACCCTTTTGCACTCTCCTCAATAACTACATGGGTTCCAATCATGTATAGGCAATTTCTTAATCACTGTTCTTTAATAAACTATTACAAGCAATACAAAATTAATCAACTACACTTCCAAGGATGCTAGTTGGAATTAATTATGCACCACGCTAACTTCACAACTTGACAATTCATACCATACGAGTTAGCTTAGATGATCACCACCTTCTACTTAAGCATAGCAAAATAACATAAATGATTTTAACACTCTCTTTCAAAAAGAAGAGGAACAATAAACTTCAACGCTCGAGATACAGAAATACAAAGATCCAAAACTTTCACATAACAATGAGTTTTGCAACTCAAAACTTGCATTAACAAGAGAAAATACCAAGCGAGCCAATAAGTCATGATTCACAACAAGACAAAAGTCCCACGAAGGAACTAACCTTACAAATCAACAATAAGCACGGTAGCAAAGTATCTCGGTGAGTCAGGAAAGAAACAATAAGCGCTTCAAGGAACAAGTAGAGACCAATTGCATACCCTCAAGCGCAAGAACCACAATCTCAAAAGAAATTCATTAAGCGCAATCACCAAGAATTGGCGAAATCAACAAGGATCATAACATCTTTCCTAAGAAACTCACCCGCAACACCTGTAATTAAGTTACCTGAGGTAACTACATTGCTAATCCTCATACTACAAACAATGGTATAATTTGGCAATGCCAAGGCAGCACATCACAACATCTACATCATCTCATTGACTATTCCAACTCATAACAGTCATAGGAGCAAATCATAATCATACAAGATTATCAATAAGCACACAAGATTATCTCATAATGTAAGTCATCAGTATAACATGTCAAAAGCATAGATGCAATGCTTGACCCATCCCATCCTATTGTGCACCGGTGTGTCAATTTAATAGTTTAATTACCACAAACCTAAAGCCCGCTCGATACCAAGCTGTAACACCCGACCAAACAATGGCACGAAATGCTACCAAACTAACAACATAATAAAACTATGCTAAGGCATTCTATAAAATTTCGTGAGCCTCCTTTGTTTATTGATAAAAATGAAGTTCTAACAATATTATCAAAAGGTATGAATAACCGCAAGCAAAGTAATTTGGCTACTAAGCAGAAACATCTATAAATCTTAAGTAAAGCACGGAAGCAATATAAAGAAGTTCTAATCCATTATTACATCTTAATCTGAAGGTCATAATCAAATACCACTTGAACTAATCAACAAATAATAATTAGAGTTCTCTATCTTCTCCATGGTGAATATTTCGTGCAAGTGCAACAATACTAATCCTCTTTATTCCTATGCATCTCGACCTCGTGAAGGTACCTAAAATAAACAAACAACAACAACAAAACAACGACAAGAGTGAGTCCAATGACTCGGCAAGTATAATCAGTAACAAATGCAAGCATGAATATTAACTCTCAAGTTAAACATATTACATATGAA
This sequence comes from Bonia amplexicaulis, assembly GCA_036346245.1. Classification (NCBI taxonomy): domain Eukaryota; kingdom Viridiplantae; phylum Streptophyta; class Magnoliopsida; order Poales; family Poaceae; genus Bonia; species Bonia amplexicaulis. The sequence continues at coordinate 14,037,731 of CM070755.1, read as the reverse complement.
TTTCATGCTATGCATTATGATCAAAAGCTCCTCTTTCTCATCTCTTTCGCATTTTACCGGTGTGCGGGTGTGCATCCGTCAATGCACACCCATGCCCTACCCTCGAGTGCGGGGACCAATGCCCACACTCCGCAAGTGTGGGGACCTCGATGCTTGATACCGCATGATCAAGACTTCAACAATTCTCAATATGATGCATATGTGAATGTATCAAAAGATAACGAGCATTCACCATACTACGCATCAACCAATCTCATAAATGTCATAATGTAAGCAGAACATAAATAGCATTCTCAATTCATCACTTACTCATACTCACAATTTAAACAGTCATGATTCAACCATCATCCAAACAATTCAACAAATCCATAAACACACAGATTTTCACATCACAAATATACTTGCCTCAACCGAGAAAATGAAGAACACGTAGAAGGCACAACCCGGAATCCGCTCTCCTCCTGAATATTTAATTAATAATTACCAACATGACAGTAGCGGGTTTCTAGATATAAAATAACAGCAACCCCAATTAACCCAACAATTTATCTCAATTAAATCCCCAACTCCCTCGGCCAAATCTGCCCAATCACGACAGACCGACTTCCAAAATCATAACTTTCAGTACGTAACTCCAATTAAGCGTTCTTAGACTCTCTGGAAAGATAATTAAATTATCTACAAAAACTTAGTTGGGGAGACTCTCGATTCTGCCATTAACTAGCCGATCCAAACCCTTTTCTAAAGCATCAATATTCACGTCGGACTCTCGGACAGCGCACTAAAACAGTCATAACTTTCACCCAGAAACTCGAATCCGGACTTCTTTACCTCTATTGAAAGCTAAGAAACGTATCTACAACTTTCCCAATTTGAAGGACTCCTGAATCGTCACTATTTCCGTCACACAAACCTATCTACTAAACTCTGTCCGAACTACCCGATCTGCGAACAGTCGCACTAGAAAATTCATAACTTTTGCTACACAGATCCAATAATGTGTTCTTGTACTCCGGAAAGATAATCAAACCCTCTACAACTTTCTAGAAGGGTCCAGACCTGAATCCGCGAAACTAGATCAAAACCGCCGAGAAACAACTATCGTCCCAAAGAGCCCAAAAACCGACGAATCTAACTCGATTAAAACCAATCTAGAGACTACCGGGATTACCCTTGACGACACGACGATGAACATGTCGGCGAACACGACGAACACGGCGGCGAACACGCCGCGATCTCCTCCTCTCTTTCCTCCGGATCCACGCGGTGCGGCGGCGAGCGTCGGCGGCGGCGCCGGGGAGGAGACGACGACGATGAAGGCGACGACGCGCGCCGGGAAGAAGGCGTCGGGCAGACGCAGGCGGCGGCTGCTGGGTGGGGCGCGGGGTGGAGGCGCGGGGTGGGGGCTGCCTAGGGTTTTAAGAGGTGGCCTCCCTCCCTCTTGGGCCAAGAAAAACCCACACGGCCAAGGCCTAGGCCCAGTTGTCTTAAATTTTCATAAAACCCCTCAAAACTCTTATAAATTTAATTATTTCACAAAAGTCCCTCTCTCTATTAATTAAACAATTTAATTAAACAATTTCCGGGGTATTACATTTGTTCTACCAATATTTCTTACAGAAGTTGTAGCAGGATATTCGTATTCGACTGAATTAAGTATATATTTTATTCAAATTCATATACATTACGATATTCGATTCATATTCATATTCGAGAATGTTCGAATTTGTATTCATATTCATTTTTAAAATATGGATTCGTATTCGTATTTCAAACTATTTGATATCCGATCTGTTTCCATCTCTAGTTGTGCCCTGGGAGAAAAGAGCGAGTCTGCATGTTTGCATATGCATGTTTCATGTTGAGTTCTTGTGAGTTCTTGTATTTTTGTTATTGAGAATAGTCCCATATTGCATGTGGGAAAGGAAAAAACACAACTTATAAGTGTGAGTGAGATTCCAAACTAGTCTTTGGGGGGAGAAGGCCCAATATCGCTTACAAGGTTGTTGCTTAAAGGGCTTGCTTGTGGCTGTCGAATCCAGATTTTTTGGCCCAGAATCCTCTGTGATTTACTGTACTATTCCCTAGATAAGTAGATAGTGCTCATAGGTACATTGCTGCATAAAGTCATACATCGCATGAAACATACTAAACCATAATATTACATATCAGAGATAAAGTACACCACGTCAGGTGACAGTTTATATAAGGGCCGAGCAGGCCAAATATTTACATTTCAAAAGACAACAGTGGAAGCATAAACAAAATTAAGACCATTATCCACAAGCAAGCGACTGAGGGGTAAATGTGTGCAACATATATTATCTAGGCCTAGCTAATATATGTGCACACAATCTCCATTAAGCTACTTGCCTAGCACCTGAACTCGCGGATGTCGTCCTAATTTTCTTCATTGGATCCTCCATCCGTGGCAGGGGTGTCCTCGTAGCATAGTGGTCTTGGGGCCCATGTCTCTGATTTTGATAATGCGAGGGTGAGCACAAATCCACCGTGCTTCATGAGTCAATACACTGGATGGAATAGGTAACATGCATGGCTTATCAAGGAAAGACTCGAGTTATTTTATTTGCCATCAATTTCTTTTAAAATATGTTACTTAGAAATTTCCTTAGACCGAGCAATTTTAACCAAAACAGAGTTTAATCAATGTATGAAAGAGTGCATTACTGATAGTGATCCAGATTTCATCCACCGTTACATGATTTTTGCACCATATGCTAACTTTTCAGCGTATTATCCGCTTACATTATCACTGGGCGACACCTAGGGCAACACAAATCAGGGCTTTCCACTGCCCTCCACTTTTCCACTTCCACTCACAAAGTTTTTCAAATAGAACTGTATCTGGTTAAGTTCTCATGTCCGCCCTTGACCGTGGGCACGACCATTCGAATAGTTTTCACTCTATAGAGGTTGTACACTTTACCTACAAGAGATGATCTGCTCGTTGCTCCACACGATTCCTTAGTCATGCGGTTGAGTAGATTATCACAATGTTGTTACAATGCATCGTCCTAATGTGGTTACGCCCACTAAGGTCTGTCTTCTGTAGGATATGAGCATCCCTTGAGAAGGTTCGCTCTTGAGCCATCACGGGCAAAGGCGGGGATGAGACCATCCTTCCCTTTGCACGTGTGTACACCTTCACGTAACCACGCTAGGGCAACGCAAATTAGTTATCCCTGCCTACAATTTGTCAGCTTGTGGTTGTACTATTGTACACTATGAGGTCATCACAAGATTTGGTCCTTAGGGTTATCTGGGCAGTTCTACAACAATCCACACCCGTGCTTCCACTGCACCACACACTAGCTCCCGTACCATCCGCCAAGATATTTAAGCAAGTAGGTTTTTGGGAGCATAAAATACCCATGTCACAATATACCAGTCATTTTCACCTATGACTTTCCAAATCAGTTTCTCATGATTAAAAGTGATGCTTGGGGCATTTTGGTGCCCTGGGGTATGTAAGCAGCACTAAGCATGCGAATAACTATAGACTTATTTTTGAAAGGTTACTATTATAATTTTCCTACGGTGACAAGGCTCAAATGTTCAACCATTTCAAAGGAGGTGGAATACTAACAAATCAAGTAATGGACATATAACTAAAATCTTAAAACAAACATATATTTGCATATGAAATAACAGCATGCAGTTTGATAATTTAAATAGAAGTAATTTACAGAAAATATAGGTTCAACATAATCAAAGTATTGACTCGCCTTAGTCACAGTTGATTTGGTCTTGGTCATCGAGAGCTGCTTCAGCCTCAGCCTCTTCCTCTTGGGCCTTGTACGCTATTTTTACATTGCGCAAAAATTCAAATAAAAATCAGCAAACCAAACAAATTCTCATAAAAAATTCAAATGAGCTTCAAACAAATATGGTTTTAGTTCCATTGGGTAGTTATTGAATTTAGATCAATTTAGAAATTTGTTTTACTCAATTTGGAGTTAAGATGAATAAGTTATACCTTTTTGATGTTCCCGGTTTAAATAAATCTGAAAATAAATAAAATCTGACAGGTGGGGTCCGTGGCAGGTTTTTAATTTTTCTTTTATTTTTATTTTCTTTTCTTTGGCGATGATGACAGGCGAGGTAGGCACACGGTGCGAGCTCAACTTGGGCGGCGAGAGGTCCGGCCGAGGAGGGGAACGACGTCGTGGTGCTCTGAGGGTGCTTCGTTGGGGATGAATTAGACTACGGTGGCGCCAATTGGCAGATTGCTCGTCGGCCGGTTTTGGGGAAGAAAGTGCCATCGGCGGGCTGTGGAGCACGAGAGGTCGATTGCTTTGAGTGGGAGAGGAAGCGGAGTGTGGCGGGGCTAACGGAAACTCAAGCAGGGTTTTATAGCCACTGAAAAGTGGCTGGCGACAGGCGGGCAGTTGGCCGATCGTCGCAGTGGCATGGAGGCAGCGTTGCTACAGAGTTTGGGGTGGGACTGTGGCTCAGGGTGTGGGCGTGATTGCTTCGTGATGCCAGCACAATGACGGTGTCAGAAGCGCGTGAGCCGAGGTGGGATGTAACGGGAGCAGGGGCACTGTTCGTGACGGAGGTGGCGTGATCGGCGCGGTGGTCAGGACGACGTGACGGCGGCACTGTACATGATGTTGTGACGGATCTGGTGGCTGACTTCAGTAGCATGGATGCGGTGGCAGGCAGCGATCGACGAACCAAGCGAGGCGTGGTGGCGGGGCGAGCTGCGGCGACGGCATGGCAAGGCAAGCTTCGGCCTTGGCCGAAGCTAACGGAGGGGGAAGGGAGAAGGAAATAGGCCGACCTGGGCCGGCTCGGGCCAGGCCGAAAAGTTATATATATATACATATCTATTTACATATATATATATATATTTCTTTAATACTAGCATTATATATATATATATATATATTTATTATTATGGTGTATGTCTATATATACATATTTATTCACCCCCTTATTATTATTGTTATTAGTATTATTATTATTACTACTATTAGGCCCAAAGAAAAATTTCAAGTTTTGATTCAAATTATACCCTTCCTCTTTTCCTACTCTCCTACCCTAATTGATGGATCATATTTTCAGATTGGATTTCAAATTATAAATTTCTATTATTTTCACATTTTCTTAATGATTTTCTATCAGTTTTATTTTTCATGATTTTCTTCAATTGTTGGAACCTCAACCAAAATACAAAGGAAATCCATTAAAATCCAAATGTCGAGAAGATGCATTTTCAAAATATTTCAAGGGCTACACACTTTTCAGGAGTCAAATTTTCAGGATGTTACACAGGCAGCCCATGGGCTTAGATGCGCAGCGCGCACAACCCATTTCAGACCTAGGGACCGGGGAGTAAACTCGATTGGACCTAACGGGGTGTCAGGGTCCGGATTTAATAGTGCATCAGAGCCTAGGCTCCTAACATCTTCTTGGATCTCAGAAGTGCACAAGCAATATGTGAGGAGGAGGATATTGGGAATAGTTCCACATTGCTTGTGGAAAAGGAAAAAAGCACAAATCTTTTGGGGGGAGAAGGCCCAATACCACTTATAAGGTTGTTGCTTGAGGGGCTAGTTTGCAGGCAGCCCATGGGCTTAAATGCGTAGGGTGCGCAGCCCATTTAAGACCTGGGGACCGGGGAGTAAACCCGGTTGGACCTGGCGAGGTGTTAGGGTCCGGATCTAATAGAAAAAATGCGTCCCAACCACACAGGTTGTCTGAGTACCGACGGTCACTGGAGCTACGACCACTGTATCTACGATCATTGTAGCTATGACCATGCACACTGTCAACTATGGTGCCACGACCACGCACACTGTCGACCACGGTGCTACAACCTCGATCGTGATTGCTGCGACTATGACCACGGCCGTGATTGATACGACTACGACCATGACCGCTACGGCCATGGCCACGGGCGCTACGACTATGACCAATACCTCTATGACCACGGCCACGGGCGCTACAACTACGACCATGACTCCTACGACCACGGCCACGGCCGTTACGACTATGACTATAACCGCTACGACCATGGCTACTACTAGTCATAACGACCACACACAAACTAGTCATACATGACTGGACAGACTAATCGTAACAACCATACACAAATCGGTCGTTTCCGACCACACACCAACTGCGGTCGCTAGGACCACACACAAACTGGTCATTTCTGAACACACACAGACTGTGGTTGCTCTGACCACACACATACTACGGTCGCTTCGACCACAGTACACACTCGGATGCTCCGACTACCTCACGTACTCGGAGTCTTCGATTGCGACTACTGCAGCTTCGACTACTACTTTGACCACGGCTTCGGGGACTGCTTCGACCATGTCTTCGAGTGTGGCTTCGACCATGGCTTCTACGACCACTTACAAATCATCAAGATTAATTATAACATTCTCCCGCTTAATCTTGATGGTTTGACTCACCGCTACGGATCACCCACATCTTCTTGCCACATGCAAAAGCCTCTTCTTCTTGTCGCACTCAGCAGCACCTTGTCGTATGCTACGGCCTCTCACCAGTGTTTCTCATAGCGGCTTCTCATCATCATTATTGTTGGTCTCACACCGACTTCTCATGTGATGATGGCCTTCCCCACTTCCATCGACCTTATGATGAAACTTCACATGGTAGCTTCACACCACTATCGTCATTGTCGGTCTCATACCGACTTCTCCTTGTAGTAGCATTACACTACCGTTGGCTCCGACATCACACTGACCTCTCCTTACAGTAGTCTCACACCGCCATTGACTTCACATCAGATCATCTCGATTCTTCTTGTAGCGGCATCACACCACTACCACTCGGCCTCACACCGAGGCGCGTTTGTCAGCTTCACACCGACTCCTCTAGTGATGATGGCTTCACACCACCGTCTTTGGCTCCCTTTCATAGCAGCACCACACTGCCATCACTATCGGCCTCACACCGATATCTCCTTGTGATGATCACTGTTGGCTTCACACCGATATGTCATCCACGATCACCATCAGCTTCACACTGACTCTAGTTGCGATGGCCTTCACCACCGCCAGCCTTTTATGGTGACAAACACTACTAATATGCAAAAAACTATACAACATGATCACTACATGCTATTGCTGCCGGAGGAGCCCTTTCCCTTTCACTTTGATGACCGAGTCTCCCACTAGGCCTTGGTGAGAAGCCGATGCTCCTTGTCCCCCTTGTTGCTTGCCGAGGACTCCCTGCTACCGCCTTACTACCGCTTCAACCACTCAGTGTGAGTGAGGAGGAGATGTCCATTGGTGTTGGTGTTGCTGACGCGATGACGGATCCTCTCATACGCCTTCAGCCGCCCTATGGCCTCCTTAAACGGCATTGTCTCCAAATCGGACAAGAATTCGTTGGGTGCTGAGTCGACAAGATTTTTCACGAGCACTAGATCCTCCAGTGTGGTACCAAGCGCATTGTACTTGTTCGCCATCCTGCTCAGCTTCCCGGCAAAGTCATCGATGGACTCTCTCTCCTTCATGCGCAATACCGCAAACTCGTTCTGCAATGTTTGTAGACGCGCCTTTTACACTCGATCTGCCCGAAGGTATCTGGTTTTCAAAGAATCCCATACCTATTTTGTTGTTTTCTTCTAGCCACCTGTAGAAATAGGTCATTTTCGACCACACACTAACTGCGGTCGCTCGGACCACACACAAACCGATCGTTTCTAACCACACACTAACTACGGTCGCTCGGACCACACATAGACTGGTCGTTTTCGACCACACACAGACTATGGTCACTCCAACCACACACAGACTATCTTCACTTCGACCACACACAGACTGTCGTCGCTCCGACCAGACACAGACTGCGGTCGCTCCGACCACAGTACACACTCAGACTCTCTGACTACCTCATGTACACGGAGTCTTTAACTGTGACTACTGTAGCTTCGACTGCTGTTTCGACCATGGCTTCTGGGACTATTTCGACCATGACTTCTACGACCACTTACAAATCATCAAGATTAATTCTAACAGTTGTGTCTCGGCGAGAGCACATCATGTGAAGCTATGAGGGAGCAATGGCTCCATCGCGCAAGGCATCTGCGCGAACTGCGGGAAGCACTAGAGGAGTCACGTCGGGGAACAGGGACTAGCAGGAGTTCCTGGACGCGACGACTAGGGGTGGAAAACGGTAATGGATAATTCGTTTTATCCGATATTTGATCCGAGAAAACGTGAATGTGGTAATTAAGAAAAATACGTATTCGAAAATATTCGTATTTGTATTGGAGCATATTCTTATCCGTATTTGAGAATATTCGTATTCTCATTCATATTCGAGAATATTTGTATCCATATTCGTATTCGAGACTATTCGTATCCATATTTGTATTCGAGACTATTCAATTCGTACTCGATCCGTTTCTAGAACTCATAAAAAATATGTTCAAATTTTATGATTCAAAATTTGAATTTAGGCGATTTAAAACGGGTAACCGGTAAAAAACCGGTGAAAAATCGGTAAAACTGCTAGGAATCCATTTTATCCGATATTCGTATCCGAGAAAGTCCGTATTGGAAAATATCTGTATTCGTAGTCGAGAATATTCATATCCGTATTTGAGAATATTCGAATTCGTATTCGTTTTAATAATATAGATTTATATTCGTATTTGAGACTATTCAATGATATGCGATCCGTTTTCAGCACTAGCGACGACAGATATTGATCCGGAAATTTTCCAACAGAAAGGACATAGATTAAACCAACTAGCCCCTCAAAAAAAACCTCTGAAGTGCATGTTCATGGCGACTAATCGGTGGATCACCAGCATGCATGAACAAATTAAATAAATGAATGATGAATTTAATTAGGGAGTGACTATTACATACGTGATTAGAATTTTTTCTCTCTCAATCACCTAAAGTTGCACTCTCAATTACCTGAAATTGCAGGTGATTGTTTTGGAGGGGGCTGCAACTTCAGTTGAAGCACTCTGAATCACCTTTGTAGGTGTTTTTTTAGGGGTTGTAATTTCAGTTGATTGAGAGTGCAATTTTAGATGATTGATAGATAAAAAAAATTAGTCGCCTATGCAATAGCAAAACCAATTTAATTAGCAAAAAAGACACAATTTTGCGTGCGACACATGCGATCATCGATGTCGGCGGCGACCATCAACTAGGCTAGCAATAGAACGCAGCTGCTCGTTGATCGGATAACGCGAGCAGCTCCTCCAAGTAGTCCGCTCCCAGGTCCTCCAGCTCCAGCACGCATGGTTCAGCTGCAGGCTGCTTCTGCCTCATCCCCGCCGCCGGCGGTGCCTGCGGCGGCTGGCCCTTGCTGCAGGCGGCGCTCTTGTTCTTGGGCGAGCGCTTGCGGATGCAGTGGCGCTTCTTGAGCGCCAGCAAGGGCGAGTCGTCGTCCCCCGCGGCGGCGCCTCTGAGACCCAGCGCCCGCAACGACTCCCGGACGCGCTCGACCGGGAAGTTGAGCACGGCGGCGTGGCCGCGCGTCGAGTAGGCGGCCTGGTCGTAGGCCAGCGCGGCGGCCTGGGGGGTGTCGAAGGTGCCCAGCCACACGCGCTCGCCTCTGCGCGTGGAGTCCCGGATCTCCGCCGCGTACTTGCCCCAGGGCCGCCTTCGCACCCCGATCAGCGGCGGCGCCTCCCTGCTGCAGCTGCCGCCGCTGAGTTCCTCCGCCGCAGTAATCGGCTCGCCACGCTGCTTGGCCTCCCGCTGCTCCGCGCAGGCTGGTGCAGCAGTGGAGCTGCTCGCGGAGATGGAGGCGGCTTCCATGAGGTCGCTGAACTGGTCCACGTCCATGCCCATGCCCATGCCGCCATCGCCCTGAAGGCTGTAGTCGTCAAAGCCGCCGGAATGAATGTACTGCTGCTGCGCGGAAGGGGCAATGCAGGCGGACGACGAGGCCGCGGCGTACTGATCATGGTAGTGGTAGCCGTAGGAGGGCTCGGAAGTGGCGGCCGTATAGGGATAGTAGTTGGTGTAGTAGCAAGGGCTATCACCATTTGTGTAGGAGAAGACGTCGTAGTTGCCGTGGTTGGGTTCCATGGTCACTTGAAACTTGATTTGTGCGTAGGCTAGCTCGATTGCCTTGCGGCCGGCGCGGGGATGGGACAAGACGAGCTAGCTAGCAAGGCAGCGCAGGCAACGTACTTAACGAAGCGGAGATGGAGTGGGGGCTTATCCTTATATAGAGCGCGCCGCGGCCGCCGCATATGAATAGGTTTTGAGTTTGACTTGAGAGTACAGCTAGGTCGGGCGGCGGTGAAGTGGGGGCGGCGGTGAAGTGGGGGCGGCGACAGGATGTCACCCGGGCCGGGGTACAAGAAATGAAGAATGCTCCCCGGCCCCTTCTCCCCTCACTATCCGACGAATAGAAAAAAAAATATGAGACTCACGTCACCGCCGTCACACCATCGGGGCCACCCGCTCGCCTCCTCTTGTCTCGCCGGTGAGGGACACCGTGCCCCTCCACAACTCTTCCAACGCCACCAAGTTGCCAATCCTACATCAGCCTGCCGCTCCTCCTGTGAGCTGTGGCTGCACTCGTTGCTAGCAAAAGCTCAGAAGTTCGATGGCGTTCTCGCCAGCATTGAGTGGATGGGGTTCCGTATATCTCCAGAGATAATTTTAGATTTCTTTAATTTCCTCTGTTTTTATTCGGAGATCAATTTGTTCTAGTTTTGTTCTTCTCTGATAAGCTCTCAGCCAAAAATTTTTTTACCCATTTTAGTTTTTATGTAACATCTTAAATTCTAGGAAATTTAAAAATGAGAAAAATTTAAATTTTTTTGCTTGCATCTTATTTCATGGCTTTTGATTGGAGTTACTTTGGAAAAAATAACTTGTAAATACAAATTTTGGAAAAGAAATAAACAATTGGTATAATTCAATTTGAATTAAAAAACCGAATCTGAAAAGACAATCCATAAAGTGGCCTAGGAGGATTTACAGTAGAAACCATTTCAAATACTCAAAAATAAATTCATGGTCTGAAAATAAAATTCAAACTATTTTGAGCATGTTCCTAAAATTTTCCAAATCAAATTAGTGACTTTCCAATGAAACAGTGGCCTTAAAAGAATTTTTGAGAAAAATCAAACACAGATAAAATCTTAGAAAAAATTATACAATTCTCCACACTATATCAGGAACAACCAAAAAAATTTCATAATTTTTGGACTTCATTTGCTAAGTTCAAAAATCTACAAAGAATCAGCCGAGCCAAACCGCCTTCTTCACTTACCGTTTCCGCTTTCCTTTTTGTAAAGGCATATTTTCAAAAATGTGACTTCTCTCCGATCTCTTTTTTTTTTGTCACTAATGAGTTGAATCAAACTCAACCCGTCAGGAGTTCTCCCCTCCACTCACTGACATGTCGGGTCCGCGCATCACAAGTCGTCATCCACCTCTTGCCAACCTGTAGGAAACCATGGCAGCGTCAAGCCCTCGGTTTTGACACCAAGCGGTGGTTTCCCACTCTATTGCCTGCGCTGATTCGTCGCATCGCTGCGTAGATCCCTTCCCCTTGTCCTCTACTGAGCATCATGTTCACGGAGAGGAACTTGAGCCGCTCGTCCCACCAAGCTCGTGAGAACTCATGAGCTGCTCCTAGCCATCTCGTGCCTACAAAGCCCCACTAACCACATGATCACCTTCCTCATCTCACCTTCGTCTCATTTTCACGAGAAGCCAAGCTTCTAGCTCCTCGTTTCGCCGGGAACACGCACATCTTTCTCACCACCGGCAAGCGCGTCCACCACAGCCACCTTGGTGGCATCGCCGTTCCCAGCACTCTAGTGAACTTCTCACATTTTTAACTATGTCATTTTGCATTCCACATCTCCTAGAGTATATTTCCCCTCAACTTATTTCATGATTCATTCAGACAAACATCAGATTTGAGTCATCTTCCTTAGGTCCGACCAAGACCGCTGTTGACGACGTTGTCACTTCTTTGGTAAGACCTAGCCTAATTCCACTCCCTTAGATCATCCTTGGCCTTCCCTTGAGCTAATGCACCCTTCATCCGCAGCTATCCCTTATTGTGGATCTCCCTCCCCATGAACATCTTCTACACCATCACTGCTCCTCGTCGTCTGGCCACTTTGGTGCCTCTCCATCGCTGCCAACCTCCTTGGTAAACTCCTATTAGTCTCTAGATGCCTGCATGCTCGTTAGATTTGGAATTCCCCTGCTGTTGCCAAGCCTTCGCCGTAGCCGTCCATGGCGCCACCGTAAGAACCACCGCCAGCGCTCTCTGGTGACCGAATGGTCCAAACTGCCACCGCCCTTAGCTTTGCTCGACTCCCATTGATCTATTTTGCTACTTTCCAGAGCCTTGCAGCCGCTGTGCCATCATCCGCATGCTCATTGGAATCAATCGTCGGAGCTCTACTCTGCTCGGCTCTGTTCTTTCTCCCTCTAACTCAAGGGGCCTGTATATCAGCCCGATTAGGAGAAAATTAAATTAGTAAAATCTTGTTTAGCCTAATTAATCCCTAATTCAAAACAATATGCATGTATGACGTGTGGGTCCAAGTAAATTAGTTAGTTGAAATTAGATCAAAGCTTGCTAATACAACAGTGAATGCCCACTTGAGAGATGGACCTAAGTGAGGGTTTCTCATTCAACTCATTGGGGATGGATCCATGTGAAGGTTTGTCATTCATCAAGCTGGTGCAAGGTTAGAACTAGGTTATGTGAAGGCTTTACGCTAATCACTTCATCACACGCCTAAGGAAGTGTATAGTTGCTGATAGTGTATTTGATTATCTCATATGGGTAAAACAGTACACCCTCTTAAGAGTATAAAACTATTTAAACAGTTGTACTCGTGGTCATGAGCATACTTATGTGTAGTCATAATGGGTCTAGCTTTTATTTTGACAAAACAGTTTCGTTAGAAATGATAGTATGGTATGATGTGACGCATGTACAATGCCTATGGTTAGGATTTGTTCGATGTTCGCAGTCAAGAAGGGTTGTGAATCGCTGTGATTTACTTTTATTAAATTTATATAAATGTTATTTCATTACATGTCAAATACTCTTTTAATTTTTGTTGCAAATTACTACTTATCGATATTGCAAATGCACACTTATTTCATGCTGAAAATAACTTATAACATATATATTATGATATAAATCTTGTTGAGTACATAATGAACTCAATCTTGTTTAAATTTTTGTTCAGAGAATGAGGAAGAGATTATACCCGAGGATGCTTATTTTGCTCCTGGTATCGGAGAATATGACGATGGGTCATTCTAATGCCTAATCTTTGTCAGTTGCCTATGGGGTATGGAGGCAAAACGCTGAATGCTTTTGGTTTATTGTTGTCTTTTGCTGTGATTTTACTCTTGATACTTATATTTATTTGGTTGGTCGGTCTTTATGTTGTAAACTTTATATACATCGCTTATTTATTTGACACTTGTTGTAAATTAAATGCATATGATGTGTATGAATGTGATCTCAATGTTACGATTGTGTATACTAGCCACTTATTGTTGGACTAGTACATAACATATATGAGGATTTCAAGTATTCAATGCCAGGGTCCCCCACATTTTATCGTACCGGTATACAGGACGATAATGGCAACGTCTACATCGAAGATCAACACTGGATTGAGTTGGGTGCAAATAAATCTTCTCTCATTTTCTAATGTGAACACTAGCGCTACCAAGACATAGGTTCCACATATCAACAGAGATTACCGATAATCTAATTTCCACTTTCGTGATCGTCGGCAATTATGTTGTCGTTGTAAGATGTGAAATCTATGATGGGTTAGACAAAGAACTTCAGCGTGCATGTTTGGCGACTCAAAGGTTTGATGGTAAAATGCTGTTCATTTAAAATTTTTAATGTAAATGTAGACATTTATACACTTTATCCGTAAGTTACTAATACAAATAAGTGGATCTTTCTAAAAACAAGAATACATTAGACGAAGAAATACGAAATCGAAAGCATCACTTATGCAACAAAACTAGCTACGCCTACGCAAGTTCATGACTTTTGCGGCAAGTACATTGACAGCAGGGAGACGAGAAGATTTTCAGGTACTCCTGCGGAGTGCAGACACCGTTTCTTTCTGAAGAAAGGAAGCTACCTAGCAAGCAGAGGAGCAGCCTGACCATTTCACCAACTGTTACAAATGTCAAGGATCTTTCGATTCGCATTATAACCGCCACCCAATTAATAAGTTTTTTTGTTAGTTTGTTACTAATTTAAGTTAGCAAGCTGCTTCTGTGTGCGTCTGCATGCCGCATGCTCTGGGTCGCTGAAACTAGTAGTAGCACATACTGCACCTTCTGTCTTCTCAGTTTTGATCTGTGCGGCTTCGTCAACGTTCCAACTCTTTATTCTACAGTACTGATGCTTGACGCAACTACTCAGGACCGATCACGACTGCATCTTCTCCACATTTCGCAAAAACAGGAAGTATATGCATATTAATTTTGGGATATATATATATATATATATATATATATTTATAGTAAAAATAACGAGTGCTCCTTGGTGCACGGACATCATAGTCTAAAATAGGTATGTATCGTGTGCGAAAAATTTTAAACTTTTTGGATGTCAAGTTTAACTAATTTACTAACTAGTTCAAATAAGTTTGACTAAATTTCAAATTGTAGTTACCTATTTTGATGATAGTATGATTATATATATATATATATATATATATATATATATATATATATATATATATATAAATAAATCAGAGTATATGATCTAAATTCATTCAAAACTTTGAATTTCAGTATATTTTTTCAAACTTATATGTTTTGTTTGAATTGTTATAGATGAGTATATACCTTAAAACTCATATTTTCAAACAATATACCCAAATTTAGATGGAATTGTTGTATTTGAAATCATGGTGCCCGGGCACCATAGTGCCCAATTTCTGCGTATATAGGAAAAATACATTTTACTCCTGGGTGTAATTACACCCACCTCTAATATATCATCTAAATAAACTTGAAATACTCCTTTATCACTTTAGGTATACTCGTATATTAATTATAAGATACTCCAATGTGAACCACACGAAAAATTAGTAGTTCATAATTTTTTACGTATTTTGTAAATACCTTCATATATGCATATAAAAAGTAGTATGTCAAAAAAAATATACCACATCTGAAAAATTATTCATACCGTCTAGATAGTCTTAAATACTCGTATACTACACGTACATACTCTCCGTTACACGAGATATTTTCTATGTTGTGAGATACGATATAAGGTGTAATATATATATGTATATTTGCAGTATATGTTTCCCTGCAGTGGGCAGACAACCAACAATGAGCTAGATTGTAGGAGGATGATGGTTCCCGGAAGAAACGGGCCGGCTCAGTGTAAAAGATCCAACCGCTCGGTCAATCTGCACGGGTAGCTAGCAAGCACATGAAGGATCTGCTGGCTGGCTGCTATAGGACAGTACAGATCGACGGTGCTACCTGTAATTAAAACACTGCAGATCAAGTCTTAAGCGTGTAAGTGTTCCATACTCCTCGTAGAACGTACTCTTATTTCTCATATACTGATTTAACTTTCTTGTTATATTATAATATATTTCAAAGTTGTGTATATATTCCTTTTATGTATGAAAAAGGATATATATAGCAAAAATAAAAGACTCCGATAAATTTTTTTTAACCAAATTGCATTGGAGCTAGTATGTTAGTACTAGAATTTAAGTATGCCGAAAGTAATAAAGAGATATAAAATATTTATTTAACTAGTATATTCGAAGTGAGAGTATGTACTTCTGCGAGTATGGAATAGGCTTCATATATATATATATATATATATATATATATATATATATATATATATATATATATATATATAAATTCACAACTTTTCGTATGTGATACATAGGAAAAATGCCTATTTTAGACCATAGTGACTACGCACCATGGTATCCAAGTTAATTATACTGTACATATTACTCAATTTGGTCATATCCGGATATCCTTATAACTTATTTAATATGTAGATATTAGCAACATTTTATTCTCATAAAATCATGCTTAATCATTCTAATCTGTTTATTTCACCTAAAGAACATGAATTCATATTAAATTAAAAAAACTCCTCCAACTAATTAAGCATACTACAATAAAATACTTATATTTCTTCAACCAATTCTATTACTAATGCGAATAGTTCGAATAAAATAATAATTTGTATGAAAAACTCCATATCAATTTGCATCTATATTTTGTATGTAAATTTGAATATGAATAAAAGAGAAATTGTTAGTGTAATGGAAAAATCCTGTGTCCTATGGAACATGAAAGTTGAATCAAACGGATAATTCGTATATGTTTTTCATCCCTAGTAGTTCGGGTTGTACGGAATGCGCATAAATACGTACTTTTCTTCTGTCCTGTTTGATACTCCCTTCAGTTAGACATAAGTCTCGGCATATAATTCTTGCAATCAAACTATTTCAAATTTGACCAGCAGTATCTCTATGATTATCTAGATCAGTTAAACGAAAATGATACATATGAGTAGATTTTTTATCAAAACTATATACTTTCATAGTATTTATAATTTTATAATGTTTTATTAGTTTGCTACAATAAAATTAGCAATCAAAGTTATGTATTGTACAGATGGTATCAATATTCAAAACAACGTCTATTTGTGTCTAGATGGAGCGCAAATTAATTGTCACATACACAACGTGCAAAGTGTTGCCCTAGTTAATTCGAAGTACCTTACCAAAACTGCAAAAATTCAAATATTCAATTTAAGGGGCTTTTTTTCAGATTCTATAAACTACTTTTCGGATTTTCTACGGTAACTAAATTTCAAACAAAGTGTTTTTTCAAAGCAGGGTCTACAAATTGATTATAGTACATATTGTAGTGACTTCTTTTATATCAGTCAAAATTACACGTGAGTTTATGTTACATCATATTTTTTTCCAGATAGTACAAAATTCATAAACCAAGCTAAAAACCGTTAGGATGTACAATAATGATGTACTCCATTTCTGTTCTCAAATTATATATGTCAAGCAAGCACGTACTACTCCGAGACTATAGTACATATAAAAGCAAGCACGTTCAACAAAGCAGCCTATTTGGCTTGACAAGATTATTTAATTAATTCGAAAGTCTTTGATGAACATGGCGATGGTGACTGGTGGCGATTGCTATTAATGTTTGTTTAGCCTACTTAGGTTGTATTTTTGGATCCTTGTTTCCTGATACCTCCCCTTAATTTATTCTTTGTTTTTTTAGATAAAAAGGTGGATAAATAGAATCGAACTAAAAGCTAAAGATTTACAAGTTCAAGCTACCGCTAGAAAGGACAAAAGAAAAATCTATACAAAAATACAAAGAGTCGATCGAGCGAGCAGCAAGGGATCGAAAATATCCAGTTAAGCAAATAGATCGAAAGATGCTTTGATCTTTCAACGATTTCAACCATAATCTAGAGATAGGAATACGTACTCTTACGTTTTTAATTTGCATATTACATTAACTGAATTTAAAGATGCTCCAGATGATGGTGACGGCTTATTCAACTTTATTCGTTTCAATTCGCGTGAGTACACCATGTTCTATTTAGCGGATGTATTTACATGAGGGAGATATTTCTTTCGGAATTTTTTGGATTTAGTTAACTAAATTCTAAGCATTCGGATCCCAATCGATCCCGTCTATAGATCCTTAAATTTAATTTCTTTTGGTTATGCTTTGATCAGTTTATTCCCATAACCTGGAACTTGTGTGCTAGCCTTGCGTGTTTGGTTAGGCCTACAATGGTGTGTTTAGTTCGAGGGAGCATCTCATCTTAATTAGATTTAGTTTGGTTTGGTTTATCATGAGATTATCACATAATTTTTATATTTTTTTTAAGGATGATCCGTCCTTTATATTATTCTAGTTTTATGATTACGAGGGATGAGATAATGTTAGGACAAACTATTCATTTATCTTTACTATTATAAAAGGAGGAATTAGTGGTTGATCCGTTTCCACTCCTCTTTTCTTAGCCATCTGATTTGATCTGGACCATTCGTTTCTCTCCTCCTCTCTCTCTTAGGATACAACCGTCCATCCCTCCACTTTTTCCATCTCCTCGCGCATTCTGATCACCCTTCTCTCTCTGTCGCTTACTCTCTAATGTTTGATGTGTGAAGTTAGCCAGACAATAAGTTCTGTCTTATTATTTTTATGACTCCGTTACAACGCACAAGTCTCTAACTAGTTAAATCTAACTAAGTTAAAACTAAGAAATAGGCTGTAGGTTTGGAGGTAGCGTCGGAATCACCGTCCGCTTTCTCGAACCGAAAACTAATCGGTCACCGCTCGTCGAGTTTAATATTTTCTTCCTTCAGGCTGGTCAATTCTAACTTCTCTCAAGTCGCCAGCTTTTTGAAGGAGCAATGCCCGATGAACGGAGAACAAACTACTAGTTAGGTCTCCTGAGAAAAGTATTTAATTTTGGCATTCTGCTCTACCCTCCTTTAATTTGGTCTCCTGAGAAAAGTAGTTAACTAAGTACGTACTGCTACTTACGTCTCACTCCTGTATTGTTAGGCCTATTCTTTTTTATTTTGATTTATGTTTTATGACTATAGCTTATAGATTTTAGGTTGTAACAGAAATTTGTACATGGTTTTCGTTTATATAAATAAATTCGCTATAGTATATACTACAATTAACTTTTAGATTCTATCTTAAAAACACTATATTTAAAAATTAGTTATAAGTCAAAAATTAGCTTTTAAAAACTGAAAACAATAGCCCCATTGTCTATGGTAGAGGAACTAGGTCGAGTCGGTGAATGCCAAAATATGCATATTTCTAGGTGGCTGCTATCTGCTGTGGTGTGCTGCTCTTCTTCCTATTACTACTCCAGTAGCTTCATTTTATTAAGGCAGATATATGCATATGTCAAATTAAAGTCGTATTAAACGCTTCAGCATTACTGGCCGGTACCCTAGCATGCAGTGTATATATGGGGCAGCCATTCTGTCTGTCTGTTCGACATCCTGAACCGAACGACAAGACGAACAGATGCCCCTGCATCTGCATGCATGTCCACACGGCAGTCCATGTTGATGTTACCCTAGCAGGGAGACAAGAAGATTTTCAGGTACTCCTGCGGAGTGAGTGCAGACACCGTTTCTTTCTGAAGAAAGGAAGGTACCTAGCAAGCAGAGGAGCAGCCTGAGGATCTTTCGATTCGCATTATAACCGCCACCCAATTAATAAGTTTTTTTGTTAGCTAGTTACTAATCTAAGTTAGCAAGTTGCTTCTGTTTGCGTCTGCATGCCGCATGGTCTGGGAACTAGGAAGTATATGCATATTAATTTTGGGATCACGACTGCATCTTCTCCACATTTCGCAAAAACAGGAAGTATATGCATATTAATTTTGGGATATATATATATATATATATATATATATATATATACATGTGGCCAGCCAGGAACAAAATCGAGGGTAGGCTGAGCGCTAAGCGAGATTGTCACAAAAACAAAGTATTCCATTGCTACTGAAGCATCAAAGGAAAACAATTCCATATAGATTTGAAGCATGATAAGAAGACTTACGTGTATGGCTGATTAGAATGGTAGCCAATACAAAAAAGTGTATGCAACCAATTTGGAGAAGAAGAGGCAGAGAGCAAATGGCGCAACTCCAGGAATCCTCCATGCCTCTAAGAAACCTACTGCCTTATGTTTCCAACAACTGTAACAACTAAAAGCCATCCGGTTGATTGAAATAAACCAGAAATCATCTGAATGACCAGGAAATAATAGAAGTTATGCATATTTAGCCAATATCCAGCACCAAAGAGGGCAGTGAATATGGCAGTCCCAAGCATGCCAATTGTTAGAAAGATCCTTAAATCCATGCGGTCACCAAGATGCCCAGCAAAGAACATCCCACTAGAATACACTGCAAGGAATGCGACATCTATCTCACCAAGCAATGCTGAACCATCAACAGTGTTAAACGGCAACCAACCAATGTTAAGAGTGCTTTGTGTGTGCAATCGTCCCTATGGGGAGAACCCCACGCAAAGAATGTAAGGACCAAGACAGGCATCTAGTAACTCATCATCTCATGAGTTTGAGCCATGAGACTTATAAAGCACACAGTGCAATAAGAGCAGACACACAATTCTTGATACAACACTGATTACCACCTGAAAGCATCAAAGGAGGATGTAAGTAAGAGTGTAAGACAATGGGCAAATGGAGTACATCGATTGCATGTTGAGATAGACAATCAAAGTTATACATCTCTTAATCAGTAACATCAATAAGCAATCATGCTTTCAGGAAAAAAAACTCAAAACTACTCATCCAAATGCAACCTTGTACCATTTTAATTACCACACAGATATTGGGAAAATTTATGCATCCAATGACCCAAAGCATCTCAACATATTTTAGGGAGCAAATTGATCCATCTGTTTACTAGTCAAGTTCAATGATCACAAGTGCAAGACATCCAGTACACCAGTGGAAACATAAATCTTTCTTGCTCGTGTTCCCTACAATAACAAAGATCATGCCATCCATGACCCTAATCATGCACAAAGTACTCTCTTTTTTTTATTCCCAATACCAAAAATCAATCAAATTTTGACCAGGTAAGTAAAAGCTCCTTTTACCCTTATTATTAGTGCGAAGGCATCCCTTAGCAGCCAATCAACTTAGACTTGACTTTTAAGTATCATATTGTTATTAACCTAGGCAGGTAAAAGGTTCCCAAGTGGATGCAGGTAAAAAGCTGATTTAATCTCAATCTCCTTACAAAAATTCACAGGTTCCATCACATGAACTAAACTATTCCATTCACAATCCAAAAAATAATATTGAAATGCCACATCCAAGGTTCTAAAGCAGCACAATCAGTAGAACAAGGCACCTGAGACAGCTCCCAAATCAGAAAAAGAAGAAAACATCTTTTCCCATGAAACCTTGACCAAATCCTCCCCAACTCCCTGCCTGGTTCCAATCGAAACCTCCCAAAAACCCATTATTTTGCCATGCCCAATAAGGAACCAAACGATCCCAAAGAACCAACAAAACAAGCTACGAATTGGGCTCGAAATCAGCAAGAACCAATCAACACGGAAAATCAACCAAGAAACGGGGTTTGGGGCAAGCACAGACCTCCACAGGGAGCGAGAGACTCCTCGACGCCGCGAGGCCTACCGATCTGCGCTGGGCGAGCTGGATCGCGCAGCCCCTCTCTTCTCACTTCTTGCTCGCCTGGGGTGGATGAAGAGTACGCCCTAGGCCGGCTTGTTTGTGGCGGGCCGGAGGGTGGGCTCAAGCCTCACGAAGCCCACCCGGTGGCTTCGCCCCTGTATATACACACACACACACACACACACATATATATATATATATATATATATATATATATATATATATATATATATATATTACCTTCTGAACTATTCACTTTGTCTAATTTCAACCCTAAACTTTTTTTGATGATTGCAAGGTAGATGACATACACACACCATCACGTACACACGCGAGTATGCCCCCTTAACACATGGCTACAAATACGAAGGTCAGAGGTATATCTGCGACATCATAAAGTTTCTACTGATACACAATAATGTATGCGTAAAAAGTGAAAACCTAGATTGAAACCCTGGTGAGTAGAGTCATACTCCCGCAACTCCACCATCCGTCAAAAGATGGTTCCAATTTCAACCCTAAACTTAAACATTATAATCTACACCACAGAATCGTCAAAACTGGTACAATCTCCATTAGGGTCATGTCCGACAACTGACGAACAATGGAGCTAGGTGGAGAGAGAAATGGCAGGGGGAGAGAGAAGGTGGTGGAGTCATATGTAGAGCGTAGGCTGCTAGCGGTGGATAGTGAGAAGTAACGTCTGGGAAAAGAGAAGTAGGGAATGTTCTTCTAAGCTGCAGCTTATGCCTTTTGGTTGTGGCTTATGGTTTTTGACTATTTATGAGATCGGGTATGGAGAGAGAGACTCATATGTGATTTTAGTCGATATAAATAAAATTGCTACAGTGGCTACTGTAATCAACTTGTAGACTCGTATTAAAAAGACATATCATTTAAAAGTTAGTTATTATAGAAAAATGGTTTTTAAAAGGTGAAAAAAAAAGAGAGCTATAAGGGAATGAGAGCAGCAGAACAAGGAAGTAGTGAGAACGAAAGGGATCCAGCTGGCATGTCAGTAATGGGTAAAGCATAATTTGTTCCTACTGCTACCTAGCACATACCACTACTACAGAAATCAGTATTACAGACGATTCAGAAACGTCATCGAATTTATGTGTCAGTGACAATAGAAGGTTATCACAGACGATTTTCATGCCGTCTGTGGTGTAAATATCACAGACGGTTTGTAAATAAAAACCGTATGTGATATATACATATCACAGGCGGTTTTTAACTTAAAACCGTCTGTTATAGCTGATAATCACAGACGGTTTTTAACTAAAAACCGTATATGATTATCAGATATCACAGACGGTTTTTAGTTAAAAATCGTCTGTAATATTCTTTCCTACCCCTAAATCTATTTCTGTTTATTGGCTAGCCTCAGGAAATGCTAGCCATGCCCTCTGAAACAAGCAGATCAACATGTACATGTATACCTACAATTCACATCTCAATTCATTTCACAAAATAAAACATCCAATTCACATCTCAATTTATTTCACAAACATAAAACATCCAATTCACATCGCATTTCATTTCACAAACATGAAACATGTATTTCGCAAATCAATTAACTGAAATGAAATAAAATATCCTGATACGGGGTCGCCCGATCTTCTCGACGTAGGATGGATACTCACGGGAGTCTTGATGAATCGTAATGATCCTCCAATGCCAATGCAAGGGGACGAACACTCTTTAATCCGCCAAAACACACTCGTGTTGATTTCGCCAACCACCAAGCGAAGATCTATCGTGCACCTAATTCCCAACGGAAAGGCTGAACGATCTTGATTGAAGAAAATCACTCCTAATTCCGTATGAAACTTCGGTAGCAATGCTAACTCGAACAAACTTTAGTAGATTCATAATTCTCAAACTTGGTCTGCCTTACAATGGGGGTCTAACCCTGAATATATAGTTCCCTCTCCACCTCATGGCTGGCCAAGAGGACCTAAACCAACTCCAACTCATCCCTACATGTATTTGGAAACAAACTCACACAAAGGAAAAATCTAAAATTAAGCCGTCACAATGTTTCGGTCATAACTTTTAATCCGTGACGAATTTGAAGGTGGGGCTAGATCCATTGCGTAGCCCTTGAAATTATCTTTCCAACGAGTACAGGAACACGTGAATCGGACTCCGTTTGTGAAAGTTATGGCCTTTTCAGTAACTGCCTGTCAGGCTGTCCCGAACCGAATCCGAATTGTATTCTGAGTTGAATCCGAGTTTGAATTGGATTGAGCACGTGGGAGATCCGAATTTGGCTTGAAAATCTTATCTAAAACTTGTAGTTTAAGTCCTTGTGCTCCTCCCTTTTGCACTCCCAAGTCTTCACATGAATCATACCTAAGAATACATAAAATAATAGCATGATGAAGTATTCCAAGTTCATCATCAATTAAAAGAAACACATTAAGAAACAAATTCACCTGACAATATTTAATGCGGCTCAACACTTCTTTCCAGTGAAATAATATATTTGACTGAAAAGTGCTAAGCTTGTGCATATTCGCATCATCCTCCCCTTCTTCAAGAAAAGCTGTCCTCGGCTTTTGGTAGCCTGAAATTGTACTAAGCAAAGAATACAGCGTATATGCATGGTATATATATTTGTCATCAACACTTCTTTTGCTTAGCATATCAAGAACATCTGAAGGCGTAGTAGATAAAAAGAACAACACATATGCATGGTATATGTATGAATCAATTATCGTGTCAGTCTCGTTGTTCCACACAAACAAATTAATATAACGGCAACCATAAGATGTATTCATTGCAACATTGTCTTTCATATCATTCTCCCTCCCATGAGAAAAAGTCGTCCTCGACTTTGCTAGGCATATGGACAAGTCATTAATTGGCCAAACCAAATTAAGTTGTTCAAATATGGGGGAGAAATTTTTTAGTTCCTTCCATGCTTAAACTGCGCTACTCTGATTATTTGTACATGATTGTACATTAAAGGATGAATAAGTAGGCTTAAGAAATCTTTTGAAACATGCAGCACTATTGTTGAAACTCATCTCATTGTGATCATGATATGGCACAGAAGATTGTTTATCCAAAATATGCAATTTCAATTCAGCAAACTTATCACATGTAATGCATATTCGGTAAACATAAAACTTATCATCTATACCATAATTTCCAATTAAATTGCACTTATATGTATATGCATAGGTACTAACTAGTGATTTTGAACATGAAATTTCAGGAACATTCTCAATCACACTAGATAGTTCTTTAGGATCATCAAAAATGATATATATAAAGAATCATCAGGAGATATTCTCGTAAGAACTTCCTTATGAGTAATCAATTTCACATTATGTAAATTGAGCAAAGAAATTTCAGAACATGGAATTTTCATTCGTATATATGAGTTCTCACAAGTACTCACCGTTTCACAATTAATTTCAGCACCAATATTGTTACCTTTATTGTTCTCCTCAGTTGATGTAGGTGTTGTAGGTATTAAATCATCATGATGTAACAACGGATCAGCAAGTACTTCATCTTTAACTATGATTATCTCCTTATCGTTTATCTCCAACGGTGCCAGTTGTTGAACATTTGACTCCTCTTCTTTAATATCAACCTGCACAATGTGAGAAACAACACTAGAAGTAGATATTAATGTGTTAGTTTCAAAATCAACCTCACTTTGTCCATCTTCTACTTCTCTCTTTTCTTTTGGTGTATCTCTCACACTCTCAGTTTGGATGCTCTCAAACTCACATATGGTGGAATCACACAGCTCACTCTTTTTAGCACTCTCACTCAATTTGGCTATGTAGCTCTCATTCTCACATAGGTTTTCATGCATCTAAATTGTCGTATGTATCATTGGGGCAGCATAAGATGTCTCCTTTACCAAAGGGAAAGTCTCATGCTCGATCATCTTCTCATGTGTCACACTAGTGGAACCATAAGAGCTGAAGTATGGACATAGATTGAACCGTGATGTACGTTTCTCTATAAGTCTCTTCTCCCGTATAATAGCATAATTCACAAGATCATGCATGATACTAAAATATTTATGTTGAAGTGCAGCGGCGATCTCAGAATTCAAGCCACCCCTAAAGTATGCCTTCTCCCTTGATGGACTAGTGACACCGGCACGACGCATCGCATCTTGCAGTTCAAAATAGTAATCTTGGACAGTATTACTCCCTTGTGTGATATTCTCCAGATGGTGAAGCAATTCCTGCGCATAATAGGATGGCACAAACTCGCTTCTCATAAACGCCTTCAAATCTAACCAAGATTTAATGAGTTGTTTTCCAATTAGTTGTTGCCACCAACTATAAGCATAGTCTTCAAACTCCCTTGTGGCATGCATCACCTCTTGGTCTTTGGAAAGTTTCTGAAATCTAAACACTTTTTCCATTTGCCATTCCCACTCAAGATACTCCTCTGGATCATCACTGCCATAGAAAGGAACAAAGCTATCTTTTTGTTGTTGTGGACGAAGTGCTTGCACAATATCATTCACGATGTTTTTGTGTAACACCTTCATTTGTTGATTGATTTTAATATGGAAATCCTTCACATCCGCCTTAAGTTGTACGTGCTTAGCAGTGTTGCCTGATTGGAGCTCTTGTTGCAATGTACTTCTCAATGCCTGATGTTTAAAGCGAGTCACCCAGGCGTTAAGATTAACTTCATTCTCATCACCATAGTTGTCTTCTCCACCTGACATGGTTAGATTGTGCAAAGACAACACAAAGCAATAACAAGGTATATGGATGATTAGTATAAATCACTCTATCTCACTCTTTTCTCTCACAAGTAAAGTTCTCATCTTTCCGAAGTGAATTGAGGCTAAAAGAAACTTACACTTGGTGGTGGCTATAATAACAAGTGATGATCAAGCGGATTTAAAAGTGACTCACAATTGCACGGCAAAGGATATTTTGTGGAGCTTGGGTTAGGAAGTATTTATCCTACACGATCTGATTTCTCGATGTTGTAAAATTAAGTAATAATCCAAGATAGAAAGTATTGCCTATGTGCTGATCCAAAAGATTTAAGTGAAGTATATGAACGCACACGCAAAGATCAATGTGACTCGATGCAAACAAAGGAATGAGCTAACTAGAGGCAATCTGAAATTAAAGATTAGATAGCTCGTTTTGCACCAAGTAATAGGAGAGACACTAGCCAATTGCAATGATATGAATGTAAGGGTACAAGATTGCTCAAAGGAATTTAATACACAAGCTAAAATTATATATTAGAATTAGCTAACCCCAATTTGGCCAATGCTCACTTTCCCTTTTTTTGTCGGCTGCCTTCTTTCTTTCTTTATTTCCTTATTTCTTTTTTTAACTTGTAGTTGCACTAAGGTTTAGCTTTCCCTTCCACAAAAGAATAAAATTCCAGCAGGTGTAAATTAAAATCAACAACAACCCTTAATGCAACTATCAAAGACTAGTCTCAAAGATGAACAGAAAAATTAAGGAAATCTGTAACAGAAACAACCATATTTTTTTCGTGTGGCACTGCGATGATAGCATTCTCATTCTGCATCTTGTTCACGCCTTTATAGCGATCGGATTTTTTTTTAATTTTGGATTGGACACAAAGATTAAGATACGCAAATAAACACGAACGATTAGCATGTAAATAAAATTTCTAATGGATCAAGACATAATAAAACTCACAAAAATAGCAGATGCGAAACTAGGGTTTGGATTTGTTTTGTGTGTTTTTGGTTTATGGACTATAGGACAGTAAGTAATAAACTGAAATTTAAAGGGATAAGATCCTACCGAGTAAACCGCGCTCTGATACCAAGATGATACGGGGTCGCCCGATCTTCTCGACGTAGGATGGATACTCACGGGAGTCTTGATGAATCGTAATGATCCTCCAATGCCAATGCAAGGGACGAACACTCTTTAATCCGCCAAAACACACTCGTGTTGATTTCATCGGCCACAAAGCGAAGATCTATCGTGCACCCAATTCCCAACGGAAAGGCTGAACGATCTTGATTGAAGAAAATCACTCCTAATTCCCTATGGAACTTCGGTAGCAATGCTAACTCGAACAAACTTTAGTAGATTCATAATTCTCAAACTTGGTCTGCCTTACAATAGAGGTCTAACCCTCAATATATAGTTCCCTCTCCACCTCATGGCTGGCCAAGAGGTCCTAAACCAACTCCAACTCATCCCTACATGTATTTGGAAACAAACTCACACAAAAGGAAAAACCTAAAATTAAGCTGTCACAATGTTTTGGTCATAACTTTTAACCCGTGA
This sequence comes from Bonia amplexicaulis, assembly GCA_036346245.1. NCBI lineage: Eukaryota > Viridiplantae > Streptophyta > Magnoliopsida > Poales > Poaceae > Bonia > Bonia amplexicaulis. The sequence goes on along the minus strand of CM070755.1, from coordinate 14,010,211 downwards.
TGAATTTTAAGGTGGGGCAAGATCCATTACGTAGCCCTTGAAATTATCTTTCCAACGAGCACAAGAACACCTGAATCGGACTCCGTTTGTGAAAGTTATGGCCTTTTTAGTAACTGCCTGTCAGGCTGTCCCAAACCGAATCCGAATTATATTCTGAGTTGAATCCGAGTTTGAATTGGATTGAGCACGTGGGAGATCCGAATTTGGCTTGAAAATCTTATCTAAAACTTGTAGTTTAAGTCCTTGTGCTCCTCTCTTTTGCACTCTGTAGGACCAAAATGGCGACAGAGGGGGTGAATGTCGCTCGCTTCAAAGATGCCCCCGACAGATCAAATACTGAATTTTCAGAAAGACACAAAATTAATTTCTCTGAAATTTGGAACGCATGCGACACTGTAAAATTCAGCATAAATCAGAGACCAGCCAGTAAAAAATTCAACTAAAAATATCACTGTTTGAACTGCATGCAAAATAGACAACGATCAGCAAAAGAAATAAAAAGAAAAAGGCAATGCTGATTTCTAGTTGCTTGCCGAGAGAGAGAAGAAACAGTAGTTGAAATTTTGAACACAGTCTTTTTGCCGAAGGCTGACCAAAAGATTCAAATGAATTGATGAGAAAATTTTCAGCACAGATCAAACCAAATATAGAATGTCCTCCGTTGGGATAAAACACTGAATTTCTCACTCAAACAGAATGAAGAACTTGTTTTGCAGCAAACTGAAAAGTACTGAAACAAGACTACTAGCCAAGTGACTGAAGATAACAGTCCGACACAAGAATTCAGATTAAGGAGCATTTCTGCATAAGGCACAGAGAACCGAACCCTTGAGAAGAAACCAAAAACAGAGCAAACCAGCCGACGACAACAATGTTCACTGAACATGCCTCAACAGAGAGAAAGTGAGAGATAATTTCTTCATTTCTCAAAGAAAAAGATCATGGCAATTAAACCAAAAAGAACCTCACGCAGCAGATAAGAAGGCTAGTAGTACTCCTCTACTCATATCAACTCTCTTTTTCTTCTCAATTGGAATCCATGCTTACATGCGTGAACTCTCCAGGATGCTCATACATTTCTTGCTCTCTTCTTCTACCTGAGCTCCCATTCTTAAGGCCACACTCAAAACTAGAAGAAGAAAATCAAGAAGTGGCATACAAGTTCCACTCCCTCACCTCACACACCAAATGGGGCAAGAAAGTCAACAACCAGATTTTGGAGGGAAAACCACCCACTCCACTCATTTGCTTGAGTCAATTTACCAAATTGCCCCTTTGGCACCTTCCCGGAAGCTTCCACCTCCGGTACCTTGACCGTCTGGACCTCGACTCCTCCCTGAGTCTAGTCCGGTCCACTCGCCGCTGCCCGTCGTGTCCGCCCGACACCGACCGAGACCTCCGACTCTACCTGAGTCTAGTCCTGGTTCTCTCGTCGTCGCTCGTTGTGCCCATCACCGGTAGCTCCAGCTTTGGTTCCTCGTCTCCCGACTCGCAACCACCTCGAGTTCACGTCGTCTTCGACACATCCCGACCGTTCTGACCTCAGCGCCACTTGCGCCTAGTCCGGTCCACCGTGTCTCGCCACGACACCGCCTCGATGTCCTGCAGTCAACACAGACAAGAAACACATCAAATAGCACCATTCGATATATGTAAGCATAATCAAATCCAAACCTATCGCATCAGTAGAATATGCCTCCTAAACCCGTATGACAAGTTCGACCAGATCCGACCGAGCCCGTTACGCCACGCAACGTCAAGGTTCGAACCAACCGACTCAAACTCGACTTTTCCTAAAACGATGTCAATTACTCATCATTCTCAACGGGATGACCACCACATGGTCTCTCACACTCCCAAGTCTTCACATGAATCATACCTAAGAATACATAAAATAATAGCATGATGTAGTATTCCAAGTTCATCATCAATTAAAAGAAACACATTAAGAAACAAATTCACCTGACAATATTTAATGCGGCTCAACACTCCTTTCCAGTGAAATAATATATTTGACTGAAAAGTGCTAAGCTTGTGCATATCCGCATCATCCTCCCCTTCTTCAAGAAAAGCCGTCCTCGGCTTTTGGTAGACTGAAATTGTACTAAGCAAAGAATACAGCGTATATGCATGGTATATATATTTGTCATCAACACTTCTTTTGCTTAGCATATCAAGAACATCTGAAGGCGTAGTAGATAAAAAGAACAACACATATGCATGGTATATGTATGAATCAATTATCGTGCCAGTCTCGTTGTTCCATACAAACAAATTAATATAACGGCAATCATAAGATGTATTCATTGCAACATTGTCTTTCATATCATATCCACTAAAAAATATATAATTACAAAAGATGTACGTTGCATTTGCACTTAGATGGTAAATTGCATTTTTTATTGCTCTATCACTCTGGAATCGAGGTCTCGCGAAAGGAACAGATTCGTAATCAACGAACTTAGTCAGGCTGCACAAGCAATACTTGGATGACAATCCATCAAAAAGTGCACAAACTCTCCTCGAATTTGTGAGAGGTCGGGCTGTTTCAATGCAGTTGACGGGATGGATGCAGCCTGTCGATTGGAATATCAAGGTGCGTATATATATAACCTGATAAGTATGAAGTAATTATGGGAAGATTGACAAACCTTCGAATTGGTAATCCTTAGGAATCGAGGAGTAGGTTCATATGGTAGCACACGTAGAATCCACACGTGTTGCTCGGCGGCTGCTGGTGGCACTGCAAAAAATAGAATGTGTTAATTCAAAAGGCATTACTACCAAGTGTTGCATAGAATTAATTAATGTGTAATAGAGAATACCTTAAATTTTTTATCATGTGTCAGGCCTTTGGCCCCTTGCGTGGAGACACTTGTCTTTGCAACATACATCGCGAATGCCCTACGTGATTCGAAAAAGTTGACCTTAGTCATTCGAAAGGAAAGAAAGAGTACAATATAGGTATGTATGGAGAAAATGTACTTACCTATCGATTACTTGGCTGACAACTGTGTAGTCCATTTTATTCTTACTTAGAGAATCAAGGTATATTACCTTATTCTATTTTGGTATAATTACTATTAAAATCCAGTGATACTCCTGATTATAGGACATAAGTATGTATTCCTTATCGTGGTAAGCCACCAGTGCTGATGCAATGTACCTCTCGACGAAGGATATATCCTCGTTGATGGTATGCATGGCGATCAAGTGTGGGTCCAAGAAACCAACCAATGACTTGGTCCTTCTAGCTTGAGTTACCATGTGTCTATATATACACATGAAAACAACAAAATATATATGACATTTATCGGTATGACATGAACGGAGACTGTGATTGTACACATTTACAGCGTCCAGCATCGAATGAGTGAGGCGTCGAGAGCGTTCAGCGTGAAAAGATCAAATAAATGATCTGACACGAATTTGACATTGATACCTGAGCGTCGTTCTCCCGCTGGCATATTGGACTGTTCCATATACCACTTGTGCAATTGCAGGCAACTAATTGATAGGGCTTGGAGGCGCGTTACCTCGACCAACGGCTCACCAAGCACGAATTTGCGGCCAATGGCAGGTACGAGATATCATCATCGGTCTTCTTTGCTTTGCCCTTGCTGCCTCGGTTGTAGTTCGACTTTGAAGGTAGCACCAGTGGTGGTAGTTGCTGCACCGGGAATAGCGCCCGTGAACATGACATCGGTGCAGGTAGCGATAGCGGAGATGGCACCAGTGCATGTAACTGATCTGGTTCAGGTTGCCCTTGTAGAGATGGCACCAATGCACATAGTTGATCTGCCACCAGTGAAGAAGCCTCCAGGCAGATATCGCTTTTGGGCCACTGGATGAAGGTTCCAATGGCTTGCCCTAGAGTCACGAGCTCGTCGTTGGAGGGCTTTGGTAGCGGGACGACCTCGAAATTGGCGTGTACACCATCCACTAACACTTTTCCGAAGCCTGGCGCTAAAGCTTGACGGTGCACCATAACCCCTTGAGCAGACGGATATGCCAAGCCCCAAGCAGTGCACAAGGCAACGGAGGCATATCTCACTTGGAGCTTGCACTTCGTAAACTCCTACATAACGATACAAAATTAGTTACTCCAATTAATAGGCCTATCAACGGATCGAGCATTGCAGAGATAATAATTATTACCTGGATATCGTCGACAGGAAATCTGGCCTCGTTCTCCGTTGTAGGATTGGACACGCAACTACTCGGATGGTTGGGCGGGCTAGTTAGCACAGGAGCGGCGGCGGCGGCCTACTGATTTTCTGTAAATCTCCGTATCTCATCTCTGACATAATCAGCCAGCTCCTCTTTACGAGATGCCATGATCTCTTCTCGTAGCCGTGCATCACGCTCGGCTTTGGTTCTCTTCCTTCTCCGATACAATTCGGGGTTATCTTGGAAATCATATTTCCAAGGAACGTAAAGCCCAAAGCCTCTTGTATGACCTAGGTGCTCCTTGTTTCCCAGGGCCGCGAAGAGTATATCTTTCTCCATCGTTCCCTGGAATGATCCCTGGAAAGATTCAACACTCAGCGCTTCCTACAAGAGCACAACATATCATTTTACTTCCTACGAAGCTGTGAAGTAATTACAAGCTACGTAGTTTGATCGATATCTTACCAGGCGCTGGTACACTTGCTGGTTTGCAGGGTTTCGAAAGAAGACGTCCCCCGATGTCGTTGTAGATGACCTTGCTCTAATCTAATTTTGAGCGCGGTCATCCGGGATATTAGCAAATGGCGGGGCGGTGTCCTGCAGGATTGCCTATTCGTCCTCCCTCCTCCACTGCAGGATTTTACCCGCATACCCAGCTGTGCCAAGTCTGTGGGGGTGTGTGTTTTTTGCCCGGAGGGTCTTGTGCGCCGCACTTGCACTCTTGAAATCTTCGGTCGTCTTCATCGCCTTGAACTCTTCCCATTGTGGTTCCACGAATGGGTATTTATGAAACGACGTGTTATCCTTCTCCACGTAGTTCTTGACAAGCGTGCTCTTGAAATTCTTCCATGCTTTGCACACCGCTAGCAAGGCTTATCGTTGCACGACGTCTTAGTGTTCTTCTGGGATCTCGAACGATGCCAAAATTTCTGTCAGCAGCTCACGTTTCTGAGTCTCAAGCACGCTCTTCCATGAATCGAATGTGATCTCAATTCATTTTCGTGCAACTATTTTGATCATTGTTCAGAATGCGCATACTGCTTGGCGAGGAAGGAGAGGGGTCCCAGATCCATCGACCTCTGTGATGGTAAATCGGCCCTCAGGCTTTTTCGATAAACCTCTTTCTTGGCATTTTGATTTTGGAGCGGACGCATCCGGCGATGATGCTAAAGATGACATGTTGGCCTTCGCATATATGAAATGTAAGCACAATGTCGCATATACGTAAATAGTGCGGTATAAGCACATACTTAAATTTAATTCCAATCCTAGAAGACCATAAGATAAGAAAGTGCCTAATAAAAGATACGTACTAGCTAGAGGTGTGCAATCTATCTAGAGATGGTGATATAAATGGAGCATGTCGGAGAAATATACATATACATATACATATACATATACATATACATATACATATACAACTCTAGAGTACATGCTAATGGGCCATATATACATATTTACACAGCTTAGTCGTTAGCCAAGTCTGAAAGCACATACACACTCCTGTTGTCCATATTTACATAGCTTAGTCGTCTGCGTAAAAGCCAAGCCGCATGAACAAAAAATGAGCATATCTACAGCTCCAATTAAATTGCAATTTACATCTATTACTCGGTTGCAATTTACATCTATTACTATATCACCAACCTAAACCCTAAGCAGTAACAAATGGACTGAAATAGCAGGTATAAGAGAGTACCAGGTATGAAATAGCCGGCGAGGGGCTCTGGGGCTCGATGGAGGCGGCGGCGAGGGGCTCGGGGCTCAATGGAGGCGGCGGGCGAGGGGCTCGGGGACGGCGATCGATGAGGGTCGGGGCTCGGCGGGGCAGCCAGCGAGGGGCTCGGGGACGGCGATCGATGAGGGGCCCGGGGCTCGATGGGCGGTGGCGACCGACGAGGGTCGGGGCTCGATGGAGGCGGCCGCGAGGGGCTCGGGGGCGGCGACGGCGAGGGCTTGGGGGCTCGATGGAGGCGGCCGGCGAGGGGCTCAGGGGGATGGCAGCGGCGACGGGCTCGATCGAGACTTCGGGAGATTGACTAAGTCTAATAACTTGTACGCGCAAAACCTTGCGGGGGTTATATATAAAGGATTATCACAGACGGTTCTAAACATAAAACCGTCTGTGATAATAAATATCACATACGGTTCTAAAATGAGAACCGTCTGTGATAAGCCTTCACTCACCAACCAACATTCAATAATATAAATACCAACTAGCATTCAATAAGACAACAACTAGGTGTATTTCTTTACAACAGCCCAATGAACATAGAGATACATTTGTATGACTCATTCTCAAAATTCACCTATATATCACACATTTTCACATATACATCACATACATGCATTGTTATATACATAAATGCAAATGGCCACATATATGTCGCACATTCTCATTTCACTTGCTTATTTCCTTTAAAAATTAGCCCTTCATGACGATCAATGCGTGCGTAACTAGTTTCGTCACGTTGTTCATCGTCGACCCTTGTGCCATTTCCAAAAGGAGGTAACTCGTCAAATTGATTGTATTCTTCCTCGTCCACTACATTCTCTACTCTGACTATTCTCCTTTTTCCATGAAGAACTACATGGCGTTTCTTATTTTCCGGGTCGGTTACATAGAAAATTTGAACAACTTGGTTGGCGAGTACGAATGGTTCGTCTTTGTACCCAACACGTTGGAGGTCTACGGTAGTGACACCGTACTTGTCAACCTTCACCTATGTGAGATGCACCAAACGGCACCGAAATAAGGGGATCTCGAAAACAACGTAGTCGAGCTCCCAAATCTCTTCTATGAACCCATAGTACGAGTTTCTCAACCCATCGGTACTAAACGCATCTATGCGGACACTGCTATTCTGGTTAGTGCTCTTTACATCCTGAGCCTGTGTATAGAATGTGTACCCATTTATATCATATCCTTGCCATGTCACAACTGTAAATATTGGCCTTTTGCCAACCATGTAAACATTTCACTTGGCGATCTCTTAGCGATTTGGTCCTTCAACCATTGGTTGAACCGATTGTTGTGTTGCCTCATGATCCAAACATCCGGCCGCTCCGGATTCTGTTGCCGAAGCACATCCTTGTGCTGGTCAACATAAGGCGCCACTTCAGTCATGTGTTGCATCTGTGTCATCAACACATGACAATCATGAGACTTCATGTCATTTAACTTCAAATCTTGTATCGAAACAAGTTTCTTCACGTTCCCGGAGTAACCACACGGAACTTTGACACCATGCAAGCACTGGCACAGTTCTGTTTTCTCGGCCTTAGACAGACTGTAACACGCAGGGGGAAGGTACGTTCGTCCATTATCAGTGCATGTCGGTGCTAACTCAGACCTGATGTCCATATCAGCCAAGTCAAGCCGTGCGTTGACGCCGTCTTTTGTTTTAATAAAAACCGTCTGTGATACTTAAGTATCATAGACGGTTCAACGGTAAGAACCGTCTATCATACTCGTTTTCTCCGACGCCATCAACACAGACAGTGTCCAAATTAAAATCATTTGTGTTAGTGTCAGTCACAGACGGTTTTATCAAACTGTCTGTGATTTATCGTCTATTATTAGATTTTTTGTAGTAGTGTACGAAGCAAACTGTAACGCCATGTAATGTAATGACAAAACCACGTGAAAATCACTGTCACACCGGTGCCATTAAGATTAGGGGTTTTGTGCGTAGTAGACGATTTCATAGTTTAGAGTTAAAATAAGATAAATTAAAAAATTCATGAGGTATACCCTTTCATATTATTTAAGGGCTACTTGTATGTGTTCAACGACTACTTACACGTGTTTTAGAGACTAGTTAAAAGTGTTAAAAGACTACTTACAAGTGTGTAACCCAAATTCTTTTGAGGTTTCAGAATAACACAATCATTTACATTTAGAATCAACTAACAATAATTTATTCATCAATATTATAATAAGTTATTATTATATACAGACTACGTATGTCCGATTTAAAACGTAGGAATTTTAATTTCTGAATCCTACAGGAATTAAGCCATTTCCTTTGAAAATCGTATGAAATTCTTATGTTTCAAACAGTCCTTTTATTATGTGGTTTATACTCATCTATATGATACGTGCACATCATCGCATAGTATTTTATAGAGTACTAAAGAATTTTAACTTGCATATAAAAAATGTATCTACACTTGAACGGAAAAGGCTGATTAATGGGGAAATTATCCATAGCCGAGGACTAACAGGCCATTTTTTCACAACACTGCTTTTTGTAGCGCAAAGTTGTAGGCCAGTACGCCTTTATATTTCTAAACTTGAGTGTTTTGGGGACGGATCGGATCTAGAAGATATTTATGTGTTTTTATTCTTTTTAGCTGAAACTTATGGCTTTTGGCTGCAGCTTGTGGTTGTTATACTGTTCATACGAGAGATTACGGAGTAACAAAAAGTCACGTACGTTTTTTGCCAATATAAATTACGTTGGTACAGTATGTACTACAATTAACTAGTAGACTCTATCTTAAAAAAATACTCCATTTAAAATCTAATTACTGTAAACAGCTGAAAAGCAGTTTTTAGAAGCTGAAAAGAATATGCCTTATATGCCATGGAGACTGTGGGGGTAGATGCATGCTCAGGAATGAGATCTACGAACAGTTGAGTTGGAGAGAGTCTGAGCGCTGTGAATCCTTTTTTACCCAAGTATACTGATGAAATGTTTCACAGATTGAATGGTAAGACAGATGAAGGAGAGAAGGAAACCAAATGGCCTTTTTTTTTCTTCTTCCGCGCCAGCTCTCACTCCTGTGACTGTAAAATGTTGATTCCAATTTTCTAAGTTCAATGATTGTAAATTAACTTCATCTTTACTTATTTCCTGATCTAACTATAAAATGCAACGGATCTTAACTGCTACCTCAAGCAGCCGAAAAACAACAAAAAAAGGAAAAATATCATGACACCTGACATCACACTACCACAGAAAAGATCATCGCAGACGGGTTCTGATCCATCTAAATTTACGTGTCTGTGATAATAACTGGTTATCACAGACGGCTCTCGATCCGTTTATGATAAATTACAACACATACGATTTTAGTTAAGAACCGTCCATAATAGTCTAATATCACGGACGGACGGTTCTAATTAAGAACTGTCTGTGATAGTCTATTATCACAAACGGTTCTAGTTAAGAATCGTATATGATTGCGTTCTCGTGTCATCGTAAATAGACCTCCTTCAGTTCATTGACGTTCTCTAATTGCACTATAAAACAGTGCAATCAGAGAATACAGATGAGCCAAATCAGGAATATTTACGATTGGCGACATATCTTTAGTTGTTCGTTGTTTAGGTTGTAGGTGCTGTGGTCGTAAACCATGGTCGTATGTCGTGGTTGTAAGCCATAGTCATATGCCGTGGTCGTATGCGTTTAGTATGTTAGTAGCAATGTGTGCTACATCAATAATTCTGTTAGCAAAAGAAAGAGACAACCGACGTTACAAACAGAGACAAGTTTAGAGAGCCGAGAAAGTAAAATACAAGTTCTCGGAGTAAAGTGGTGGGGGATAAATCAACGACGATACAAGTTTAGGTATACAAGATTTACATGGTCAAAATCCTAGTCATCTAACAATTTCGTAATTTCATATCCAAGCATCAATGAAGAGAGGGGAATATATCACCGGCGATGAAAGAGAGGCCGACGGCAGCGGCGTTACCGTTGTGTCACGACAGTAACACTGCACAAGACACTCTTACGACAAGAGTGCTTTATGCAGTGAACTGTGGCGTCACAACCAGAGATGAAGGAGCCAGAGGAGGTAGTCGGACGAGCCTTCTATTTTTAAGAGAAAAATTTGGTAAGGAGAAGTGGAGGAAAAGTGAGAAGAGAGAAGAGGAGATGAGGAGAAGAGGCGTGGAAGAGAAGTGAGAAGAGAACAACCGAGCCTTCTATTTTAAAGAGTAAATCCATCAAGATAAGCATGAAATTCAAATTTGGTGAGAGCAGGTAAATTAAAATATTATCACAGACGGTTCTTAAGTAAGTCATTACAGACGGTTCAAAAAAAGAATTGTCTGCAATAAGTACAGACATCACTATAGGTTTTTGTTTTGAACCGTCTGTGATACATCACAGACGGTTAGGAATAAAATCTGTCTGTAATAAGTAGATTATCACAGATGGTTCTTTTCATCATGGTGAATTTAGATGGTCCATCTTATAAAATCGTCTATAGTAACTTTATCACAAACAATTTGTATTGAATCATCTGTAATGAGACGTCCAAAATAACCCTTTCGCAGTGTGAGTACATTACCGGCCCTCTAATCGCCATTGCTTTCTGACGCGCTTCTCGCGGTTGGACTTCGAAAATGGAAGCTTTCCTTCCGGATCGGTGGATTTGCGCCAAAATTGTACTAGCTTATGATGGATCAACATACTGACAGGCTAGGCGTGGATGAGAACCAGAGTTGTGCCGATAGTATTGGAATTTTTTTTTTGTTTGAAATGCATGCTCGTGCAGTGCATCACATCGATATAATATACGCACATTGTGGCCAAATGGTCAGCCCCCCACCTCTACCGCTAATCTCAGCGCTTTTGGACTCACTGAGAAATCTTTCCTGTAGACTCATAATAATGTATAAATGATGCCACTGACATGTTTGAAACGAGATTATGAGCTATGCCATGATTAGCAGCTGCGGATCCTGAGCTGGAGGATATGGACTTGACCGAAACGCCGCCTTCTTCCTTGATCTTCCTGGGACATTAGCAGTGACGGGTGCAGGATATGCTGAATGCTTCCTGACCTAAATGTGCAACACTGAACGTAGTTATTTACGCGCAGATGACGAAAAATATTCAACAAACTGGGCATGACAGAATGCTGCTAATACAACCACTTAACTAGCATGAACGAACTGAAAGTACCTCCAAGAGATGATCGAAAAGTACCTCCAAGAGTACCATACGTGCCAAATCAAGCGTGCGATTTAGACAGAATGAAAGGATAGTCAAGTTCATACCAAGACCACAGGTACAGATGGTTGCGGTTCATATGTGTTGTCTTTGTGTATTTTACAGTTACTACGGGCTGCAAATAATAATGCTTCCGTACCATGAAAAGCACGCGACCACAGATTTACACAAGGATAAAAATCAAAGGTTGCAATAGTACAAGAAAGAATTTGCTATCTCAAATCATATCAGAAACAAAAAAAAAGCATATCTTAATGTAGCCCCTGCCGTCAAAATTTGCCACCTGTTTCACTCAAGCGCTTAGCTGCTGTTGAGGGAATACGCGAGTGGGCAGCAGAGACCTTAGCTGCTGACTAGTCCCGGCAACTCCATCCTCCCAACGGCTGAATAATCCAATGATTCGATTCATGCTCTGTCAAATAGTGTTAACATCAGTGAAAACATACGGTTATCAGCACATAATTGATTTGCTTAAATGTTAGTCCAGTTTGTATCAAATACTTGCTCAATAAAAAGCCCAATCCTTGAGAGAGGTACACATGTGGCTACTTTGCAACATCAAGATTGAGGGTACAGTAAATGAACTACTATGATTTACGTGAAAAGGTTAGAATGAGTACATGGTGTCTAGTCTAACAGAAACCAACATGCGGCAAAGTAACACATCTCCTTCAAGCAGTCTAGGGAAAAAGTAGAAGTCCTTGAGGTCAAAACAATAGCAACAGCCTCATGCAAAAGATGGGAATCGATCTATCTCTGAAAATAACTGATCAATCAACATCTTAGCTAAAATAAGCCTAGCATTTCATAGTAGAGGGACCTAAATGAACTCAATTTTGAAAGAAATTGGACCAAATTATTTAAAATGTAAAATTGGGGGTCATGGTAAGATTGGTTTACTTTTTTTCCTAAAAGAAGTGTTCTAGGAACTTCATGAATTTAGTCAAAAAAGAATAATTAACTCGGGAAGAGCATATCTTACACACTCAGATTCAAAACTATGGACTTATTTACAACTAAAAGTAGAACACCATGCTTACAACCATATTGATCAAAACACCATGAAAACTAGGTCCAATATTATATTCGTAGCCAACTTTTATGAAAGGTGTGATACACATGCATTAGACTTCCGTTTTCTTTAGAAAAATTCTCATAGTCAAATCACATAGGAAGCACTTTTAGTCACAAACAGGATGCATTAAATTTTCAAGTACCTTTTTGTAATTGGAATGTTCCATAATGCACAAGGGAGGAGGGATATTATATATTTTGGCATGGTTTATCAAGGCTTTCAAATAAATAACAAAGAGACAAGAAAAAAATGAGCAATAGAAATACTGAAACCACCCTTAGCAAAGCTACTTCAGATAAAGGTTAGATATCATACCTCACTGCTGACGCTGAACTGAAATTGATGAAGGTGCCATTTGTCCTGTTGCCACCTCTGACCCATATGACAAAGCCCACCAAAGCACCAGCTGCCACAATGGAGCAGACTGTAGTAACTCCCTTTATATGGTGACATAGATACATCGATTTCCTTTCCCACCATCCTTCAAAAGGAAGATCAGACTTGCAGTTTGTATTGTCATTCTCTAGACCAGTATGTATTTCAGGGGGTTTTAAATCAGAGCTAGCAGTTTCATTGGCAGAAAGCAAGTTATTGCTGACAGACAGATTTTCATCACTCCTGTCCTCAAATTCTTTCTGTAGTTCATTACACCCCTCAACGAAATTCCCAGCACAACTACCTTCCTGACCATTGTTGTTAGTATTTGTTTCATCAGGCTCAGATTCTATTGGCAAATTCTCATGCTCACTTGGAGGGAACACAAAGTCATCTGACGTAAATAACCCAGGATATGGGCCTTGCTGACTATTACTCACGTTCCCATATCCAGGCACATAAACTGAATCAAATCCTCTTCGGAATAGTGGGGCAGTGTATACTGATGAAGTTAGAGACAGCATATCCCATTCACCAGCCGCAGATGACCCTTCAGTGACCTTACTATCATCTGCCATGCATAAATACCTAACATGAACACCAAAAACTCAACATTAGATGTAAGAAATCCAAAGTGGCGAAGGTTGGTGCAGATATCATTATATAGTATTGTTACATCTTACAATCTGGCAGTCTACACAATGCCATTATGAATTCATTCATTCATTTGGGGGTTTATTTGTCATTGAGAAATAATTGCCGCTTTCCAGTTTGTCACACAAAGGCATATTTTTGGAACTAGCAGCAAACAGAGCCAACCTCATATGCTCATTTGCAAACCCCCACGCCATGCCCCAATGTGTGCAGCACACCAGCAGGCAAAGAAGGTAAACTCAACTGGTGTCACCTTACTGCTAGCATTGGCACATCAGCATAAATGGTAGTGGATCACAACTTGCATGAAATCTCATTTGAAATTCAACATCCAAGTCGCAATTGTACAATAAATCAACGACATTGTTGGCATAGGATTATGTCACGTGTCAAAACATGTCAAGAATTTCATCTGGAACTCCAGATATTAGTTGCAACACCAAATTTCATCAATCTAAATAACTAGCTAAATCTCTTGCAGAGAAAACCCCAAATGTCCCAGCTGACCCTTTAGACACAAGCATGTCATATATTTCGATATGGGCTTATCTCTAATTCACTTGCAAACTAGATAAGATTTGGATGTGGTGCAGATTATATTGCAAAACGTTGCTTAGATAAGATTTGGAAGTGGCGCAGATTGTAACATCTCTGAGACTCGATTGCGGGCTTCCTCTGTTCAAGCAGCCAAGGATATCCCCATGGTAAGTCAAAAGAGCCTGAAGAAATTGCAAACTTTTTGCCTTCTACACGGGTAACGATGGAAGTAGGGGAAAAAAGAACTCAACGAGCATGGATACAATTCATCAGACAGCTCCATGCGCCTAGAGCAGCAGCATCACCTTGTTGCTAATGGGCCAGGAGCCACGAAAGCCAAGGCCTTCCTTTCTCGAACCTACTCAGTTAGCAGCAGAATCAGCTCAAGGCCTCTCACGAACGATTCCGCGCAAATCTAACACTGCTCGCGTCCACCAATTACCAGTGGAAACAGACCCCTAGACCGAACCAGGCAAACCTACCGCACCTTTCTCACGCCCAAGATTTCCACCAAGAACAGATCAAGAAAACCCCCCACACCAGACGGAATCAAGAAGCGTTCTGCGGTTACGGCGAGCATCGACGGAACGCGAATCAGGGGACGGGGCAAGATCGCACCTTGGGAGAAAGCAGACGCCCAGAGATTTCTCGACGAGAGGAAGGGAGGAGCCGGGCGGCGGCGGCTGCGGCGGGTGGGGATCGATTCAGCGGGGGACGAGGTTGGGTTGGAGTTGGAGTCAGTCCAGATTGCACGATTGAGTTCTTGTTTTCTTTTCCATTTTTTTTCTCTCGCTTTCTTTATTTTATTTATAAAAAAAATAAATATTTGATCATTTGTCTCATCTTTCATGTGCATTTCATAAAATACCTCGTGATGTCTCACTTACATATAGGTCCAAGGCCCACATGTAAATAACACATTGTACAACATTTTATCAAATACAATATAAGATAAGACAAATAATCAAATCCCCTAAAAAAATATAATAGACAGCCGAGTTCACTCTAACAATATACCATCTAATTATTGCTTAAGAGTTATATCACATATTCAAGTGCTCCTCATCCATTCACTGTAGCATTGGACTTACGCTCCAGGTGAACGGGCACGCATATAATATAAGGACACAGCTACACAACCACTACTTGCTCTTCTTCTCATAACACAATCATTAAATTTTCTCATAACACAACTACCACTTGCTCTTCTTCTCCTTGTCTCCGATGCAAGAAACAAACAGAGCACAATAGCATCTCAAGAAGCACCGGCGGTATAAAGCTCAGGCTATCGACCTCGTGGTGCGGGCCGCCCCTGTCCCTGCCGTCGTCGGTGGAAGGACCAGCGCAGGGCTGGGCCGAGAGGACGGTGGTGGTGGGGTCCAGAGGGACACCGTCGGTAGGGAGTTGCTCACATGGGTGCTTGCCAAGGTCATTGCTGTCGGCAACTGCGTCGTTGTGCTCCATGTCGCCACAAGCGCCGTCGCCGCTGCAGATGGTGCTTGCTTTGTCTTCCTCTTTCATAGCTTCTTCATCAAGCTGCTCTTGATCCTTACTAGTTAGTTAGCTTGACATTTGTTACTACGATTTTGTTCTTGATTTACATGAGCGTTGGAATTAGAAATGGAGAAAAAGATCAGTGGTACTGATTCGCTTGCCTCGGTGCTCCGCCCGTACATTTGCTTCGGTTTAATGAGGTTTTATAAAGTTTTTTTTGTAGCGGATTTATAAAGTTAAAAGTTTTTTATAGCGGATTCATAAAATTAAACTCTAAATTTCATGAGGTTTATAAAGTTTCAGAAAGTTTCGCGAATAAATCTCATAAAATTTTATGAGGTTTTATGACTAAATTTCATGGTGTTTTATTAAATTTCAGCAGGTTTCATGGTGAAGTTGACTAACTTTTACAAGGTTCTATGTCTAAGTTTCATAGTATTTTAAGGGTTTCATAAAAGTTTTGGAAGGTTTCATGTCTAAATTGAATAAATTCCATGAAGCATGTTCTAAACCCTCAGAAACCTTGTGAACGTATGAAGTCTCAGATGACACCTGAAGGACTTTACCTATACCGTTAGAATCCTTTCTATTGGTATACATTGCGTTAGCATGACTCTTTATTTATTTGGTGGGCTGTTCGAGAATTCGATTATAGCATGTATTTGTATCCAAATCTATTTTTTGGTTTTTCAAACTGTTCAATGTAAGAAAAATCGCTACAGAGCATTTATATGAACAGGGACCTACATATAGGGACCTAACACGGACATGGTTGCACATCGGATGCATGACTAGGAGTAAAAACGGATTGAATACGAATCAAATAGTGCTTTTAACACATTCGTATTCGTATTTTATAAATGAATTCAAATACAAATTCGAATATTCTCGAGTACGAATACGAATCGAATGTTGTAATGAATATGAATATAAATTCGAATCGAATATCTACTCAATTCGATCAGATCTGAATATCCTCATAACTTATATAGAATGATGATATTAATGATATTTTATCATTGTACAGTCAAAATCACTCTAATTCATTTACTTCACTGTACAGTCAAGAAACATGAATTCATATTAAATTAAAAAACTTGTCTAACTAATTAGTTGTATTACAATAAAACATGTATATTACTTTGCTAAATACAAATACAAATACGAATAGTTTGGATAAAATAACATTTCGGATGGTAAAAGTTTATACCATATTCGTATCTATATTTTTTTTATGCGAATTCAAATACGAATAGAAGAGAAATTGTTAATTGAATAAAAAAATCTATATCATATCCATATCATATCAAATACGATAATCATATAATACAGATAATTCATATCCGTTGCTCACCCTATGACCGACTGTAAAGCTGCAGCCACTGGCCCTGGCCGGATGTGCGCCTTGGAGCCAAGCTGATGACGAAGTGAGCTTGGTTAGGTTTGCATGGATTTCGATTCGAATTGCAGGTCCGTGATCAGTTTTGAATACGAATTTTACTGAAAACAAATAAATTTCAGCGTTTCAAACAAGGCTCTAGACTAAACCAGATACACGTATACAACTAATACATCCTGTTACTTTAACATGGACATGCTTAAGAGATGTGCTGCTGACCTAATCTGAAATTCTAGGAAAAAGCAGCACTTGGCACCCCAAAATTGAAAAAGGCCAAATACAATTAAAAGACCGTGAACTCATGGTCCATGTGATTTTTTTATTAAGACTAAACCTAGCATCAACTAATTTTAATCTGTAACCACGAGGTATGCATGTACTTTCATCGGTGCTCACGATAGAAAAAGATTTTCCCCAACTGCTCACCTCACCAAGCCGGATCAAGGCCCCACACTACTGCTCGAGGCCCGCCGCTGCCAGATGGAGGCTGCTGCACCATGGATTGAGGCTTGCCGCTATACCTGTCCAAGTGGATCGGATCTAACCATACCGACTCACGGTCTGGTACTATTGGCCTGACCCAAACATGGCACGATATGTTTTCTTAACGGATCGTGCCTGGGCCGACGACGCGGCACGCCGGGTCCCCTCGAGAATAAAAGCATGACAGCAGACGTGCAGTCGCGCGACGTGGCCCACTTTCCATCACAATTCTCGGGGCCATCAATGCAATGTCAGCAGGCCATTGACCAGTCACTCTAACGTTGACTTTGGCTTGGACTCCGACTCCGGCTTCAGCCCTGGCCTCGACCCCGCGAGGCGCCTCCGCCAGCACCGGACCTGAATATCACATATCTTCGAACCGGCGAGACGATCCTGAAGGCTACTCTGACCTCACGTCTGCGGAGTCCAGTCAGGCCTCCATCTCAGCCTCGCACATGAGGGGTCCATGGAGGTAAGTTGGACGCAGACTCGGCCCTGCTATGTTAAAACGCCTTCAATAGGTGGGATCCGGAGATGTGCAAACGTCGGGACAATCCGAAGTGCCTTCAAAGAACCGTCATCTCGCCGCGGGATACCATGTGGCCCTTTGATCTCTAGTCCGCGCGAAGACTCTGGAGCCTGCCCCGATCGAACCTGCGCAGCGACGCCGGAGGCCACCTTGACTTCGAAGTCTGTGTGACAACCCTGCGGCCCCAATCGGGGAGCGTGGCTGCTAATCTATAGCAAATCTACAGCAAGTCCTGACTTGTTCTCGTAAATAGGCATCCTTCAGTCCATCAATATTCTTTGATAGTTAGCGCCAATAGACGAGATCGAAGAACATAGATGAATCGAAGTAGGCCTTCTTGTAAGAACAAGATCATCACATGCAGGAAGCGCCAATCGACGAAAATGCAGCCATCCTCCTTCCGCCGCGACCAAGGATTCGGGACGAGTTCTAACCAAAGTCAAAAACATGCCCCCCTTCTGTTCATTAACATTCGCCGACTGCGTTGTCAACGCTCGTTCTGCTGTGGAACAGCCTTATCGGAGAATGCAAAGGAACAGAGGCAGGACTATTTTTGAGAACAAAGCCCACCCCACCCATACCCGGCCGTGTCACAATGAAGAAGGCACAGGAAGATAGCAGCATGTATATATACTCGCTGCGTCCCTGACCGGGAAACGCAACCGGCGGGAGAACAACAGGCAGAAGTTGAACCGTCGTGCATGGTCCAGCTCCCGTCTTGCAGTGATAGCGCACGCCGTGCCACCCGCGTTCCCCCATGCGACCTAACTCCTCGGGAATGGACGCGCGATCGTGGCCATATGGTCGTTTTACACCGCACAACGCGCCAATCGCGTGCAGCCATGCGTCCGGCCACATCGGGAAAAGCACGCGGCCGCTGACACCGCAAGACGTGCCGGGCGCATGCTGCCATGGCCTGCAGCGCACGCCGCGCGCTAGGCGGCGCTAAGGTGTTGCCGCAGAGCCACGAACAGCGTGGCCGTGCCTCGACTTCAATCTAGCACGAAGACTCTAGAGCCCACGACTACGAAACCACCCAACGACCTCGTGGCGCTCCTCGGCTTCATGACGGTCGGCTCAGTCGACCCTCTGCCCAACCCAGCATACGAAGGAATGCCTCCACATCCCGCTCCGCTCACAGGTCCGCAGAGCGAAGCCGAAAGCTTCGCTGGAAGCGCATGCCTCTTGGCTGGAGATGTCTTCGACAGTAGCGTTGACTCCAACTACCACCAAGACCTAGTTTCGTCTGATATCATAGGAGGTCACAGGCCACAGGGACGGAGGGGGCCAAATGGCTCGGCAACATGGCTTCGGCCTGAAACCCTTCACCATGAGAGGCACCTGTTGTAGGGGTAGCCCTCACCTAAGCCCAACTGGCCTGTTAGAAGGTTATAAGGCCCAAAATAGGGCATGTATAATGACATAAATGCCCCTAAGGGGTACTTAAGTGCAAGGGTATAGCTATAAAACACTCCCCATGTAACTATATATATAGCATCCAGGCCATGGGGAAACCCAAGGAGGGCATTGCTCACCTAACTCTCCACTACTATACTCTCTCTCTGTTTGGTTTGTAGCCACAACAAACATCTAGACAAATTTGTAGTGATATTTATTGATGAGATTCTTACCTTTACAAAGAGTGCTGAAGAACATGCCGAGCATCTGTGGTTAGTGTTAAAAAAGCTTAACAAGCACCAGCTATACGCTAAGTATAGCAAATGTGAATTTTGGCTACATGACATTAGTTTCCTTGGACATATTATGTCAGCCGGAGGAGTAGCAGTTGACCCAGCTAAAGTAGAAGCTATTTTTGGAATGGAAGCAGCCTACTTCAGTGATGGAAGTAGAGTTTTCTTAGATTAGCCGAATATTACAGACGGTTCATCGAGGGATTCTCTATAATTGTTAGACCCTTGACTCAGTTGCTCAAGAAGGAGACAAAGTATGAATGGATGAAGGTTTATGAAAAGAGCTTTCAGGAGCTGAAGAGAAGACTAACCTTTGCCCCAGTATTAGTTCTACCTCACATATGCAAGGATTTTGAAGTATACTGTGATGCTTCGTCATAAGGGCTTGGATGTGTTCTCATGCAAGGAGGAAAGGTTGTGGCTTATGCCTTGATGTAGCTTCACATACATGAGGAAAATTATCCAACCCATGGCTTGGAATCAGTCTCAGTGGTGCATGCATTGAAAATTTGGCATTATTAGTTGATTGGTGATCAAGTATAACTTCACCCAATCAGATCTTAATCTGAGGTAGAGAAGATGGTTGGAATTAATCAATGATTATGACTTGGATATCCACTACAACCTTGGAAAAGCCAATGTAGTGGCTGTTGCCCTGAGCCGTAAATATGGTGGTGCAAGAATAGCAACCTGAGCTCTATGAGGAATTGAAAGCGAGTAAGGTACCATAGCCACAATGAAGATACAACCAACTTTAAAAGATCAAATCAAGGCTACCCAGAAAGGGAATTCAGAAGCTCAGTGATTCAAACACCTCATGTTGAAAGGAAAAGCTCCCCAGATGACTGAAGACCTGTAGGTAATTTTGTGGTACGGGAAGCATATTTTTGTTCCCCATTAGAAGGAGCTTAAGGAGTTAATACTTAAGGAGGACCACAATTCTGCCTACTCCCTGCATCCTGGGAGTACAAAAAATATACCAGGACATGAAGCAATGGTACTGGCGGCTCCACAAGGAGAGGGACATTACTGAATATATAGCATTCCCCATTACTATCAGTTTACCTAACATTTCTAGGCTAGTCTTCATGAAGCCCTGGAACCCATCTGAATTTCAGCACCGCCTATCATCCGTAGACATGATAGACAAACTAATTGAGTTAATCAGATTCTTGAAGACATGCTCCAATACTATGCCACAGAGTTTACCAAAGATTAGGAGAATTGACTACCATATGTTGAGTTCTCCTACAATAAAAGTTATCCATTTAGTTTAAAGATGTCCCCACTTGAAACCCTTTATGGTATAAAGTGCCAACTCCATTACATTGGACTAAAGTAGGAGAAGGATGTGTCTTCATACCAGACACCTTGAAGCAAGCTGAGGAGAAAGTATAGATAATCAGAGATCAGTTGCAAGCATCTCAATCAAGACAAAAGATCTATGCTGATAACCGAATGAGAAATTTAAGTTTTGAAGTTTGCAACCATGTATATTTGAAAGTATCTCCACTTCGGGGAACAAGGAGATTCAAAGTCAAAGGCAAGAGATATGTAGGACCATTTTCAATAATCGCCAAGAAAGGAAAGGTAGACCCGCTAGAGGAGGTTGAGCTACAGAAGGATTTAACCTACCAGGAGTGCCCTGTTAGAATTCTTCATGTGGTGGAAAAGAAGGGAAGAAATCAAATCATTCGCTTGTATAAAGTTCAGTGGAACAACAGTGCCAAGGAAGAAGACACATGGGAATGAGAAGACCATCTAAGAAGAGATTATTCCTATTTGTTCTCAGACTAGCTGGAATCTCAAGGTCAAGATTATTTTTAAGGGGGTAGATTTGCAACATCCTAAAAATCAGGATGTTAGAAATATGTAATGTTTAAAACTTTTTCAAATGCACGTTATTTGCCTCTAGATTTTTCTTCTGGTTTTTGGATTGAAGTTCCAATTAACAAAAGTTCATGGGAATGAAATCAATAATAAAATATGCAAGTAATAAAAACTTAATTTAAATTACTATATGAATCTAAAAAGATAACCCAGAAGCTAGAGTAAGAAGATTTGCATTAAAAGTCCTCTTAAACATAAGGCTAGGCTTGAAATAGGAAACTATAAAAGCTAGCTACAATTTGCTAAAATTAAATCATGAACATGGTTCTAAAATAAGTAATAAATGGGATTAAAATCAAGAAAGGAGAATTTGATATTTGTTATTAAAGTCCTAGTTGTGTTATGTCCAAAATCAAAAGTCATTTTCAAATATAATGCAAAATAGCATTTGGAAAGAATGCTCAATTCAAAACTTGTAGCATCAAAAGAAATAGATGCCATTTAAAAACCTTAAGTTGATGCTTGTGTAGGATCGGAAATGGCAACAGAGGGGGAGGGTGAATGGTGCCTTTTTGATAATCGTCCCCAAAGTATTCACACAGATCTCATTTCTCCGGTAGCTATAAAAGCAATGAAGAAGATGATTCAAGCTCTCTGGAAATTGCAATTATATTGACAAAAGAGATGAAGCAATCTCGGCAATAAAGTTACTAAGTAAGAAGGATCAAGAACACCGAAAACCGAAATCAATTATTGCCAAATACTGAAAATACACAAAACAAGAACACACTGTAGAGAGACTGAGATCCGGCACCCAAAAATAAAGAAACTGCCCTGGCCGAAAAGACAAAACAAAATACTACTCAAACAGGAACTGCTAGCACAACCAAAAGGATCTAAAAGTAGTAACAAAAGAAAGCTGAGACTGATTACTGTCGGCACAGGTAAGAAAAGCAACCAACTTGCAGCTGCCAAATTCAAGACTGCACTCTGGGGTTTTTGCCGGCAAGAAAACCGAAATCAGATGCTGCTAACCGAACAGCAAACTGCAGTTAGGAGAGACCTAAACTCAATTCAGCAAACTGAATACAGGAAGCTAACAAAACTGCTACGCCTGAAAACTGCTTGCATGGTTTTGATTGGTCTGTTTACTGCAGCAAGAATCAGAGAAGACAAGGAGCAGTGAAAACCGATATGCTGCTGAATTCAGATTGCAAACACACTGAAAAACAGGACTGAAAACAGCAGAAATCAGCAGCAAAAAGGGAGGCAGCCGAAAGCTGATTTGCAGACCAAACTGAACTTGAAACAGCAACCGAAAATTGACTAGGAACAGGAGCTAGTCTGAAGATGCAAAACAGATTCAAGCACTGGACTGCAATCTGAAAACTGAACATAGATTCAAGCACTGGACTGCAGCAGCAACTGCAAACTGTAGACTGCAGTCTGAAAATAGATATCTGCCCTGCTGCCGTAAACAGAGGGGAGAGCTGAGAAATGCTAAGAGCTGGAAACAGCCGAAAAGAGGGATTAGGAGAGGCAGCCGAAACTTCATAACCACTTGATATCTCTACTGACCGAAAGAGGTAAAAAGCAGCAAACTGAAAGGGTACAAAAAAAAAAAAAGAAAGACTGCTACTAGAAAGAGAAAGCAAAAGCAAGAAAAGGCAAAACTGAAAGAACTAAACAGCACAACAACCTGAGGAGAAAGAGAATTCAGACAGAGATCAAATAAAATAGGGAATCCTGATTTTCCCAAGAAGAACACAGGATGTGAGACGAAAACCAATTTTCTTGTGATTCTTGGCTTTCTTGATCTTGAGACTTTGGGACATCACAGGGTAATAGTCTCAGGGTAAATTTTGGCCGACAATAGAACAGAGGGCAGCAACTGTAAGAGCCGAAATTAGTGCAGCTTCCGATTCTTGGAACAAACAGCCATGCATTCTTTTTTTTAAGACAGAACCATGTCCTCTGGACTAGAAATAACAGAGCCAAGACACCTCATTGTCGTGAATGAAAGTAAGATCAAAGACTAACTCAAAAGGGATGTAGACAGTGCTTTGATTGTAAGATCCAGTTTTTCCAAGGACTTTGGGTTCACGAATCTTTTGGATGCAAAACTTCAGCTCCTGCCAGAACACAACCTCCGGAAGAGAAATCACAGAGGAAAGATAAAATTTCAGTCGAGATAATCAGGAAATGAGATTCCTCTGCCTATGCAAAAGGTAAACCCTAAAAATCAGGTAAACAGAGGAAGTTGAGAACATGATTTTGAGAAGAGCGAGTACTTTGATTCAGCTTCTTGCTCTCAGGAATGGACTGGCCAAATGGCCTTGAGGCTGATTCCTAGTTCAGAGCAAAATGGTTCCATAGCTATTAAACCCAAGAATCAGACAAAACAAAAGGCATTGAAGAACAGAAAGTAGCCCTGAATCAAAAGAAACACCGAGAGGATGAGAAACTGAAAACAACCCATCTCAGAATACAAGATATCTTGAAAGGATACATTAAGAAGAGTTATTACATGCAGTTCACTCCATTTCTCACCTCCTGAGAGGACTCATGCGCAAGAACACAAACTCAGAACAACCCTAAAGACAAGGCTGCAGAACAACCACTCACCCAGGATAAAGAACTAGAGCAAAAACCACCACAGACATGGAGAGAAATACCTAATTCCCTCAAAAGCTTCTTTTGACTCTAGCAAACCCTAACTCTCTCCCAAAGCCATACAAAAAACACACACATATGGAGAGCAAATGCATAAAAACCCTCAAGTGGCTCTAGAGAACACTTTCTCTATTTATAGCCTCCACTAATGGGTTCCCATTTTGCTTTATCCATTATCTCTCAACAACTCTGCGCTTTATCCATTAGTGCCAACCGAATCCGCTTCCGCGAGCCTGAGTCAATTTTCTCGAATTGCCCCTCACGCTCCTTCCCGGAAGCTTCCTACTCGCACAACCGCAACCGGCACCCTGACCGTCTGGACCTCCGACTCCTCCTGAGTCTAGTCCCGGTCTGCTCTGCTGCACACGACTGCATCTGGCATCCGACCGTCTGGACCTCCGACTCCTCCTTGAGCCTAGTCCCGGTCCACCTCGCCGCTGCCCGTCGTGCCATCTCCGGTAGCTCTAGCTCCGGTTCCTCGTCTCCTGGCTCGCAACCACCTCAGCAGCCTCGATCATCTTCGACGTTTCCGACCGTTTGGACCTCAACACCTCCTGTGCCTAGTCCCGGTCCTCCCACGCCTCACCATGACCTAGCTTTGAAATCCTGCATCCACATAGACAAGCAAACCGTCACATAGCACCGCACGAAACAACATAATCATCTTTAACCACAATGAAACATACTCAAACACAAAATAGCCCAAACGACCGATCGAGAAAAAGAACAACCATCCTAAGCACACCCGACCGTGTTCGACCAAGTCCGACCGAGCCCGATTGCACCACACAACGTCAAGGTCCGAACTATCCAAATCAAACTCGACTTTCCTAAACCGATGTCAATTACTCATCATTCACACGGGATGACCTCCACAAGGTCTCTCAGCTTGGAAGAATCTTTGAGTTAGGACCATGCAAATTCATGTATGAACTTTAACCCTAAATTAAATTGATCATGGTTTGAATCAAATAATTAAATTAAAATCCAAACTAAAATTTAAAGAAAAATTCAAAAAATATGATGGACATGTTGGGCTTAGCCAACTAGGTCCATTGGGCCTAGCCCATTTCCCTCACCCCTACACTTGATCTGGCCCAGGCCTAGCTAGAACGCGCAAGGCACGCCAACCGCACGCGTCGGCCATACTTGCGTCGCGCTAGCAGTGCTGCCCCCATGGCACTACATTGTTCCCGTTGTGCCTGAGCCAAAGTACTGCACGCACGAGCACCGCCTCACTGTTACTGACCTTTCCCAGTGCTCGCCCTATCATGCCCACATTCAAAGACACCTAGGCATAGGCCGTTGTGCTAGCCTTATCTCCTAGTGTGCCGTTGCCTCGCTGCCCATCACCCCGATGACCACCCAAGAGAGCTCGCTTGCACTTTGCACTGCCAGGCTTCGTCAGATCACCTCGTCACCTATGCAAGTCTCCTCTGTGCCCCTATGGCCATCCCTTAGCATGCATCGACCATTAAGGCCCATCGGGACAGCTCACGGCCACCACTGTGCCCGACCCATGCTGCCAAGATTCCTCACGGCCTATAAATACTGGAGCATGCATCCAATGGGATCGCCATACCCCACTGAGCCTCCCCTCCTCTGAATCACTTCCTGCCGGCCCACAACACGCTGGAGTGAGTCTTCTTCCGTGACTCCAGCCACTACCATTTGTGCTAACATGGTGAGCTACAGTCAAGTTCCTTTGGCCTAGAGCATCACTACTAGCATCGTCTAATCCTTTCCTGCTCACCGATTGAAGCGAGGATCATTGTACATCAGGTGTGCCGTGCTCCGTCTAGTGCCACCGTTGGTCCATGATGTCGTCCATCCTCAGTCATCCCCGAACGCTGCCAACACCTTAGGTAGTTTCGTGTTAGTCCCTAGAAGCTCCAATAGCAAGGGATTGATCTCTAATGTCGTATACCGTTTGATTGCCATGGTCCCTATTTCTCTGCCGCCCGAGCTCACCACCAATCATCTCACCAGCCAAATCAAGCCATGGAAATTCGCTCCACCTATCAGTCATAGTAAAAGTTTCTAGTTAGAAAATAATTCAAAAAGAAATTAAAAACCTACGGACCCCACTGTCATACACAGTACTTTTTTAGTAAAGAAATAAATGGAAAATACCTCAGTGGATCCCACCTATCAGAGAGAGAAATTCTCTCTCCTCATTACTTTCTAGAATTAATATTAAACCCAAAGTTTGAGAAAGCATAACTTATTCATTTTAAATCTAAAATTGACGAAACAAATTTCTAAATTCATCTAAAATGAAGATCTATCCAATGTACCAAAAATTATGAATTTTAAAGTTCATTTGATATTTTATTTGTATTTAGATTCATTTTGCTGGTATTTATTTGAATTTTCATGCAATCGTTTAAATAGGTAGACGCCCAAGAAGAAGAAACCGAGGAAAAGCAAGATCCACATGACCAAGCAATAAGTGAGCAACGTGAGTCAATACTTTAATCATTATGCAAACTATGTTCACCTTAAGAATTTAGTTATATGCCTATTTTATATCTGTTATTATTATGATACTCCCATCCTTGAAATAGTTGCACTTCTATTCATTGTAGCCCTAGAAAATTATGAATGGACATACTAGCTATGCACGGTAACTAAAACACCATGCTTAGTACTGTTCAGATACTCGGGGGATTAATTTGTCCCGTCATCATTTTAACATGAAAATTGTCTTTCGGAAGTAATTGGTGGAAAGTGGCTGGTATGTTATAAACATAATTAGTTTACATATCCAAAAACCCCTACATGCTTAAATATTTGAGTGGATGGTAAGAGGGGTTGGTGCAGTGGATACACAGGAATGTGTGGTTCGTGGTACAACCGTCCAGATAACCCTAAGGACTGAATCTGAGTTTGACCTCCTAATGTAAAACAGTACAACCATAAGTCTGTAAAGTGCAAATAGGCTATGTAAATTCTATCGAACCCTGAAAGTCATTCGCTGGTGGGGGAGTGATGTAGTGCAAGAGGAGGTTATGTACAATCTTAAACGGGACACCAAGTGGAGGGTGATGTCTACCAGCTGCGCTAGTCATTGTGGAAAGTTGTAGTCCAGCAGTGCTAGCTGTTGTGGTGGACATCCTGCACAAATTATAGGACTCTGTGTGGGAGTAGCCCATATACATGAGATGACTGAAGTGGCAAGGTACTTTTGAAAAGCTGTGTGATGATCTCCTCGATCTACATGACCAAGGAATCATGTGGGTAAAATGGACTAATTATCTCTTGTGGGTAAAGTATACAACTATTGCAGAGTGAATACTGTACGAGTGAAAGTCATGGGTGTAATACCCTTAACGTCGTTACGGCGTAAGTTTTTAAAACAATCACGGATTCGCCGGTTTTTCGGCAAATCGCGGGAAGGGAAAAATAAAATTTGTAGAACATTGAAAAATGAATAAATTATATTAAAAATTATTTTAAAATTCAGGCTTGGGCTGCCTGGGAGGTGGGCCAAGGGCCCAAGGAGGTGCGCCACCCCTATGGCCGCACCACCCCTCTCCCCTTTCATATTAACCCTAGGGCTTCCCCTTGTCCCCATAGCCGCCACCCCTCCCCTGTTCTTTCTCCCCGGTGGCTGCGCCTCCCAAGGTGATCACCCCCATTGCTTCCCTTGGAGAAGGAGAAGAAGGAGAAGGAGAAGAAGGAAGGAGAAGAAGAAGAGGAGGAAAAAAGTGGGAAAATTCTTCATCGTGGTAATTTTTCCCCATTCCAAGCCCTCTATTTTTATGAACAATTAGAGTTCTAGCATGGATTTTGATGGTAGTTAATAGATTAATTGCCCGATTAGAGATTAGCTACTGTCTGCTTGTAGATTGATTCGCGCAGCGCGTCTGTCCTCGCGGATTTGACCTAGTAAACGAATTTTTCTGCGGACTCTCCCAAAAGAAAAGTTGTAGAGGACTTCTAGATGTGTCTCCTGTAATTGTTTCGTATTGTCTGGCCGTGGGATCTAGGAGATACGGGGTCGGGAATACCGCTGTTCGCCAGGCGAGCAGATTGGTACAGACCGACGGTAATTCGGGGATTTGAGGTAGTAAATGATTTCTTTGCTCATGGCCGTAATTGAGAAAATTGTAGATAATCTGGTAATATAGCTTCTGTTGAAATTTCATAATTTTTGGACCCATGTAGTGTTGCTGGGAGCGATTGAACATTGCTGTCCAATCTGCTAGAACAGAGTTCTTCCTCTATTTTGGACATTAAATTACCCCTAGCTGTGATCAAAATAAAAATATGTGTTCTACATGAAAATTGTAGGTTTTTAAGTCATGAATCCAGAGAGGTATCATTTGCTATAGTTGGATCATTATTGTTAAAGATACAAAATTGTGAAACAACACTGCTGCAGAGGGTAATTTGCTGAATTGTTGAGCGGAGAAGAGTTTGTGGGGTTCGGGGTTCTAGCGACGTCTTAATTAGTTTAGTCGTGTTTGTATGCTGTTGTTGTGTGCTGAGAGTTGTCTTTTAGCCAGGTGGTCTTGTCCCTAAGCGCTCTTGATTTTACTTTGCTTCATCGGATTGAGGCAAGTGAATGTAGCAGTAGTTGCTACCGTTTAACTTGTTATTCCTTCTACTTGTAATTTATATTATTATAGTAATTTGATACATTATGCCATGATTGCATGATATTTTTAATCGTGGAGATGGTAGCAAGTATTGATCAATTGAGATGTTGATAATTTTGCTAGTGGACATGTGGAATTCCTGCTTAATGGTATATTGTGGAACATAAAATTAATTTGTGGTGTATGTGGATATGTTGAGAGCATGATAATGATCCTTGTGGATGAATTAATGTGATTCATAAATTATCATATCATTCATGTCATATCATGTCATTTGCATGTATGGATGTCGCCGCAAATGCCGCGACCGTACCGGTATAGCATCGTATATTGCCGTAATACGATGCACCTCTTCTCCCGCGGAAAGCAATTCCCTGCCCTGGAAAGAGTGAAGTGAAGATAGCATGGGCATTCATATGCATTTATTTATTGTTAAATGATTGTATTCATATGCCATTTAAATCTGAAAATTTAAGAGGAATGATTCATGGAAGATTGTGTTGGTTTATTAATTGTGGTCACGAATTGTGGTTGTGCATGTATAAAATTAATAATGATGTTTATTTGTTCGTAGTTTGAATAACTTGTTAAATTGTTTGCTTGCTGAGATTTTTATCTCACCCTTATTTCCCCCTCCCTACATGTGGACTTTGAGCATGCATTGGGAAGGGTAGAGTAGCACCACATTGATACACATGGATTTTGTTTTAATGCTGAAATAAAGTCGAAAGAACTCTAGTTTTTGTTTAGCTATCTTGTGGATGATTGTTTCATCTTATTAATGTTAATTTGGAACCGTTCTTTGGTTATTATGTTTAAGTTGATTATGAATATTAATTTGTTCTCATTATTCTGTTATTTTCCAGTTGTTTATGCTTCTGCTTATATTATCCTGTTAATTAAATGTTGCCAGTTTAACTTACCTTGTAAATTGGTTAGTTGTAGAGCAGTCTTAGTAGCATCCCAGGGTAATATGGGTCTTGGGGTGTTACAGTTGGTATCAGAGTGGACTTTAGGTCCGTGGTAATTAAACTATTAAAATGACACACTTGCACATGTAGGTTGGGAAAGAGTTTGTATATTTTGCATATACCTTGTTGAATTCATTGCAATATTTGCCTGTGCTTTTTGGCTTGATGTTTTTGTTCTTGCTTGAATGTGGATTGTGGTGGCTGCAGGATGCCGCCTATGCGTAGTAGCCGTGGCCGTGCAGCTACGCTAGTAGCGCAGCCAGCGGTCGAGGAGGCTGAGGTTACTCAGCCAGAGGGTGGTAGTCAGGGCGAGCTGTTGGCCACTGTGAGGGCTATGCAGCTAGCCCCTGGTGTTTGTGTTTGTGAGGGTGGTCGTCAGAGGTTACTCAGTAGCACTGTGAGGGTGCGTCAGTTGCAGCAATAAGCGACCTCTCGCTCCGTGAGTGGGTAGGTTTGAGGCTGGACAGCTTTAGCGGTGCAGTCCCTCCTGTTCAGGCCACAGACTGGCTGTACTATGTAGTGGACAAGATGGAGGCATTTGAAGTGGTTGCCTCCGATCGTGTGCGCTATGCGGCGCAACTTCTGAAGGGAGAGGCTCAGATCTGGTGGAAGGGAGTGCAGACTGCTCGCACAGCTGCACATGGAGCGCTGTCGTGGGTGGAGTTCGTTCGGCGGTTCGAGAGGAGGTTCTACCCACAGTCCTTTCTAGACAAGATGAAGATCGATCTGAGCAGGTACTCGCAAGACAAGGTGTCTGTGGCAGAGTATGAGGTGGGCTTCAACGAGATAGTTCGCCGTCCGCATGTGGCGCGGGATGATGTGGAGAAGGCCGAGCGGCCCGTCGGGGCTCAAACCTTCGTTCCGCCACCTGCTAGGTGCTTTTCTGATCATGGATTTTTGTACCTTGGTGGAGTAGGCTTCGGGGATCGAGATGCAGCAGGCTTACACGGATGATATCCGCAAGGCCACTGGATGAGATCAGCCTCGTGGCCCTAGCGAGAAGAAGGGCTTTTCTGGAGGCCCTACGCACAAGAAGGGAAAGGGTCGTCGCCATCAGCCTTACCGTGGTAGTACGGGGCAGTCCAGCTCTACTGGAGGGAGCTCTCTGATCATGCGTGCCTCGTCGAAGCCAGTGGGCTTGGTGTGTTCGGTGTGGAGATCCGCATCGGTGGTCGATCGCACTTGGAATGGTCAGCGTTCTATCTGTGGCGGTAGCCACAGGGATGTGGTGTGCAGGCAGAATCCCAAGGGGAAGCTGCAATGGGAGTTAGCGCCTTCACCTTCAGCAGGCTCGACTCGTCCTGACGGCACCGTGCAGATGATGGCTGCGGCTCCTACCACGCAGTTCTTCCCCGCGGTCCCTGCACCACGGTACTTGCTGGCGCCTTCAGCACCTTTGTCGCTCGTCCTGGCGCCTCCGCCAGGAGGATACTGGGTCCAGCATCCTGCTCCTGCGACGCCTGTACCTCAGTGGACTCCTACGCCGACTTTCGTGGGCGCGGGAGGTTCTTCTTCTCTAGCTGTTCCTGCGGCGTATGCCATGCCAGCGTCTGATGGCAGGGATCGTGGAATTATTTTGCACCCGAATCTTCCCAACTTTGTCGGGTTCAGCGAATTTATTTTGCCCAAATTCGGCCTGGAAAGTGTAGTACTCGACCTCCGAAATTTCATCACCGAATTTTTAGCACATTCATCATTTTCTGTAGGCCACACCTTACATCAGATTGACATGAAACTTTGTGTGGTTCCTATTCACGTGCTCGCTGCGAAAAAAACAAAAAAAATAGAAAATTTCGGCACCTAGGATAGTGCTGCGAGTGCTATCCGTGGCAAAAAAAAAACCGTGACAGAGCACAATTTTGGGTGACAGAGCACAGTTTTAGGTGACAGAGCTTCATTTGTTTTGTGCTTATACTGAATTAAGTTTCTCATTGCTCGCCATCCTTGTTCTTTGTCTTTGCTTTACTATTCATTCTTGACTTCTTGTTCTTCATATCATACCTGCTATAGGATACATTTAGACCAGCAACTAGGACCAGTGCTTTGGACGTTTATTCAGCATTACTATCTGTTATTGCTTTATGTTCCACTAATATATTTGGCCTTCCAAGCTCCATATACCTACTTCCGGATAGCACAGTTTTGACCCTTGCAATCGCCAGATCACACTCTCCAGCTATCCTTTACCTTGCTTTGGTAAGAACACTTGTAAGAGCTTGGTAAGCTACTTCCTTTGCGGATTCCCACCGCCCTTCCTTTGTAGTTGATAGGGATAATCCTTTTGTTTTCCCTGTGTTTCCACTAACCATGGCAGGAGACGAAGGGGACGGGACACCGGTCGATTTCAACGAGTGTGTTAGTCGCGGCCAGCTACAAGCTGCGCTCGACAAACAAAATGCTTCACTCACTGATCTCGGCGCGAGATTGGACACCATCGTCGCCGCCATTGCCCAGTTGAACACCACGGAAGGCATTGAGCGGGTGGAGCGGCGGATGGCTGACCTCACTGGTCGGATGGACACATTGGAGGCACGCCTACCACCTGTCAATGACGACCATCATCATGATGAAGCCATAGTGTATGATGCAGATGTCAACATTGATCGGCGGGCGACACAAGATGCACGACTACGTCGACGTCTTCAGCAAAACCGACATGGTATGGGAGGTAATAACCAAAACCGTCATGGTAACAACGACCCTTTTGCTAAAGTCAAGTTTACCATTCTATCTTTTTCTGGTCTTTATGATGCTGAAATATATCTTGATTGGGAGATGACGGTGAGCGAAGTTTAATTCTCACTTAGTTCTGAGCAACATAGAGTTAGACAAGCGCTAGTGAGTTTAAGGACTTTGCTATTATCTCGGTGGAATGAACTAAGTACCATGCGCTACAACAACCGATACATGGGAGCGGTTAAAAGAAGCTATGCGTAATCGTTTTGTTCCTCCCTCATATAAACTTGATTTGAGAAAAAATGCGCGCTTAGAACAAGGTGATAGTTCATTCAAGACTATTATCTTTGAGCTTCAAAAGGGTATGGTGCGTTGTGGGGTTGTTGAGGACACGGAGGATAAGATTTGTCGTTTCTACGGGGTTCTGGCGTGAAATTCGGGACATTGTTGATTATAAAGAATTTACTATGTCAACCGTTGTTCCACCTTGCTATGCTTGCGAAAAAGAATTGCGAGGGCACGAGAATCGCCTAAGGCACGCACCGACGACCCTTTTACACGTCGCGACGACTACATCGACGGACCGCCCAAGTCTTCTTTGAGTTTTCGTTCTCCTCCACCACCTATGAACAAGATGGGCAGCGCCACGAAGCCACCTTCCACGACACGCCTTGCAGATTCTACAAAAATTCTTTCTGTGGTCCACAAAAGTTCTTCTTCCGTGGCTTCAACGGGCGCTCCTCCGGCATTCGATGCCACCGCTGCCATGGGCTTGGTCATGTGCGTAAGAATTGCCCTAGCCAGCGGGCATACATCGCCACGAAGATGGAGGCTACATCGACACCGGATGTCGAGGAGGATGATGATGATGATCTTGCCTTGGACGACAATGGCGGTGGTGATGACGACTGGTCCTTGGTGGGCGTCCACAGTGACTACTGAGCATCATTGTGCGGCGAGTCCTCAAGACGCAGTACAACAACCCGATAAACTTCAACGCCATAATTTGTTTCAGACCTTCTTTGCAATCAAGAACGGCGTGCACGTGTCATCATTGATGGAGGAAGTTGCAACAACTTGGTGAGTTCTGATTTGGTCAAGAAGCTTGGCTTGACCACGCAACCGCATCCACATCCATACCATATTCAGTGGTTAAATGACTCTAGAAAAGCTAAGGTAACGCAAACATGCCGAGTCCATTTTTCCATTGGTGGTTATGCTGATCATGTTGATTGTGATGTGGTTCCCATGCAAGCATGCTCTCTTTTATTGGGTCGACCTTGGGAATTTGATAATGATGCTTTACACCATGGTAGTAGTAACACATACACTTTTATGCATAAGGAAAGAAAGTTACTTTACGCCTTTTACCCCAATTGAGATTATAGAGGCCGATAGGGCGAGAGCTGCTGGTGCTAATGATCCAAAGGAACATGATAAATCTGAAAAACAGCAAGTAATCCATTTGAAAAATTCTGTTATGATTGCCACAAAATCAGACCTTGCTGCAATTGATGATGTTAATGATACATGCTATGCTTTTGTGTGCAAAGATGCTTTATTTTCTCTTGATAATATACCTTGCACTTTGCCTGCTCCTGTCACTAACCTTTTGCAGGAGTTTAGAGATGTTTTCCCTAATGAGATACCTCCAGGACTTCCACCCATTCGAGGGATTGAGCATCAGATTGATTTGATCCCTGGAGCGAGTTTGCCAAACCGTGCGGCGTACAGGACCAATCCCGAAGAGACTAAGGAGATTCAGCGACAAGTCCAAGACCTTTTGGACCGTGGGTACGTACGTGAGAGCCTTAGTCCTTGTGCTGTTCCTGTTCTTTTGGTTCCCAAAAAAGATGGTTCTTGGTGTATGTGTGTAGATTGTAGAGCCATTAACAACATTACTATAAGGTATCGTTATCCTATTCCCAGGCTAGACGACATGCTTGATGAGTTGTGTGGTGCTATAATTTTCACAAAGATTGACTTGCGTAGTGGATACCACCAAATAAGGATGAAACTTGGTGATGAATGGAAAACTGCTTTTAAAACTAAGTTCGGCTTGTATGAGTGGTTAGTCATGCCTTTTGATTTAACTAATGCACCTAGAACTTTCATGAGATTAATGAACGAGGTTTTATATCCTTTCATTGGCAAATTTGTGGTCATTTACTTTGATGATATCTTGATTTATAGCAAGTCCATGGATGAACATTCGACTCACTTACGTGCTATGTTGGCTATGTTGTGACTCCACAGGGAATTGAGGTTGTTAGAGCCAAGGTGGAGGCGATATGGAGTTGGCCCACGCCCACGACAGTCTCCCAAGTGCGGAGTTTTCTTGGCCTTGCAGGATTTTATCACCGCTTTGTCAAGGAATTCAGCACCATTACGACACCGTTGATGAGTTGACAAAGAAGACAGTTGTGTTCCATTGGGGGCCATCACAAGAGGAGTCCTTTAATCTTTTTAAGGACAAGCTTACACACGCACCATTGCTCCAACTTTCGGATTTTGGTAAGACTTTTGAGCTGGAATGTGATGCTAGCGGAATTGGTATTGGTGGTGATTTGATGCAAGAAGGCAAACCTGTTGCCTACTTTAGCGAAAAATTGAATGATCATGTTCTTAATTATTCCATGTATGATAAAGAATTGTATGCTCTTGTTCGTTCTTTAGAGACGTGGCAACACTATTTATGGCCTAAAGAATTTGTCATTCATTCCGATCATGAATCACTTAAGCATATTCGTAGTCAAACCAATTTGAATCGTAGACATGCTAAGTGGGTTGAATTTATTGAATCTTTCCCTTATGTCATTAAACACAAGAAAGAGAAGGATAATGTGATTGCTGATGCTGTCTCGACGCTATACCATGTTGTCTCAACTTGATTGTCGCATTTTTGGTCTTGAAACTATTAAAGAACAATATGCTTTTGATGCTGATTTTAAGGATGTGTTGTTGCATTGTAAAGAGGGACATGCATGGAATAAATTCGTGATCAATGATGAGTTTTTGTTTAGAGCTAACCGCCTATGCATTCCAGTTGGATCCGTTCGTCTTTTGTTGTTGCAGGAGGCGCATGGAGGCGGTTTGATGGGACATTTTGGTGCTAAGAAGATGGAGGACGTTCTGGCCACACACTTATTTTGGCCAAAGATGAGGCGAGATGTTGAGCGGTTTGTGGCTTGCTGCACTACATGTAAAAAAGTTAAGTCTCGCTTGAATCCATATGGTTTATATATGCCTCTTCCTGTTCCTTCTATTCCGTGGGCAGATATTTCTATGGACTTTGTTTTAGGATTGCCCGGGACTAAGAGGGGAGGATAGCATTTTGTTATTGTGGATCGCTTTTCTAAGATGGCTCACTTTATACCATGTCATAAACCGATGATGCCGTTCATATTGTGACCTCTTTTCAAAAAGATAGTTCGTTTGCATGGTATGCCTTCTACTATTGTTTCAGATCATGATGCCAAGTTATTGAGTCACTTTTGGCGTACTCTATGGAACAAGTTGGGTACAAAGCTGTTGTTCTCTCCCACATGTCACCCACAAACTGATGGCCAAACCGAGGTGGTGAACCGCACATTGTCTACCATGTTGAGAGCTGTTTTGAAGAACAATTTGAAGCTGTGGGAAGAGTGTTTACCGCATGTTGAGTTCGCATATAATCGAGCGAACACTCAACCACCAAGGTAAGTCCTTTTCGGTAGTGTATGGATTCAATCCCATGCCCTATTGATATTTTACCTTTGCACGCTAGTGAGAGAGTTCATAATGATGCTAAGGAGCGTGCTGATTTTATTATCAAAATGCATGAGACTACTAAGGCAAACATTGAAAAGATGAATGAAAAATATAGGATTACTGGTAGTAAAGGTAGAAAGGAAGTTAAACTTGAACCGGGTGATTTTGTTTGGTTGCACTTGCGAAAGGATAGATTTTCTGAGTTAAGAAAGTCAAAATTGATGCCTAGAGCTGCTGGTCCTTTTAAGATAGTTGAGAAGATAAATGATAATGCATATAAACTTGAGTTGTCTCCCGAGTTTGGGGTTAGTCCCACCTTTAACATTTCAGATTTGAAGCCATACTTGGGAGAAGAAGATGAGGCTGAGTTCAGGACAACTCCGCTTCAAGAGGGGGAGGATGATGAGGACATCACTTCTTCGGATATACACGACACTCCTCCACTTGATATTCAAGGACCAATCACTAGAGTTCGCGCCCGACAATTGAATTTACAGGTGAGCTCGTTCCTAAGTACTTCTTTTGGTTCATTTGGGAATCGATTGCTACCTAATGATTTAATTATGATTAGGAACCATGGAGAGGATCGTGAAGTACCTGGAGAAGGGCTACGAGGCGCACAAGGCCAGCAAGGGCGGCCAACTTCGAATCCAATTCGGAGTCCAGGACCAGGCCACACTAAAATGGATGCCCAGATCGCATCCGGACTCCGTTGTGGATGTTCCACATATGTATGGAAAGCTGAGAAGACGAACTTTCCAATGGCTCTAGTCCCATATCAAAATTCCTTCTGAGTCAACAGGAATCGTCGAAACAATTGAGTGTTCAGAATCTGTCAGGGTGCTGCGCCACCGTCTTTTGGGCCGTTCGGCTTTGTATCGTGTTGGAGTCCATTAAGGACGCGTCCAGGGGTTTTGCATGCCCCTTACTCCTCTATATACAGCCGCCACCCCCACCATTAGGATTGGGTTTTGCTTAGATTAATTCTGTCTTTGAACAGTTTCGCCGTTCATCGGTTTGTGAGACCCCAACTTTCGAGTGCTAAATCAATACATCTGCAATTCAGTTGTGATCTTCCTTGTTCTTGCTTGTGTTCTTCGATTCGCAGGCGAGGATTAGCCTTCTTGGCGAGGTCAACCGGGCTGCGCACAGTTGATAACCTGAGGAGACGTGGTGCTGTGATTGCGGGGTTCGGAACGTGTTGTTCGGAAGCCGGATCGATTTGTGTCGCACCTCCACCAAATTGAACATATCCAGAACCTGTTGGAAGATCGGGACCCCGTTCCTATCACAACTTAATCGTGACAGTCTGCTGACAAAAGAACAAAAGAAACTTTGCCAAAAACCAAACGGACTAGCTGCTCCAAACTGTCTTCACCGAGGACTGAAAAGAACACAAGCTACAGCACAAAACCTAAAATTTGAGAATAAAACTTGACTGAAAAACAAACTAACTAGAAGCTAAACCAGCAGCCCAAACAGTACACTGAGAACTGAAAATACAAACTAAAATCTGCATCTGCAGTTCATCGGCGAAAATAAAACTGAAATCTGCAGTCGCACTTCACTAAAAGCGAAAACACAAGCTGAAATCTGCACACTGCAGTTCACTGATAACTGAAAATAAAAACTGAAATCTGCAGGAACTAAAATCTGCAAAGAATAAGAATAGCCCTGTAATACCTTGAATGTCGGTACGGCGTAAGATTTTAAAACAACCGCGGAATCGCCGGTTTTTCGGTAAATCGCGAGAAGGGAAAAATATAAATTGTAGAACTTTGAAAAAGGAATAAAATATATTAAAAATTATTTTTATTCAGTTTTGGTCCGCCAGGAGTGGGCCAACCACCCATGGGCCAAAGCCCAAGGGGAGGCGCCACCCCATTGGCCGCACCCTCCCTCCCTCTCATTTAAACCAAGCACCCTCCTCTCCTCCCTCCTCCCCCACACAGCCGCCACCCCTTGAGGTGCGCCCCCAAGGTGTTCACCCCATTGCTACTCTTGGAGAAGGAGAAGAAGGAGAAGGAAGGAGAAGAAGAAGAGGAGGAAAAGATTGGGAAAAATTTCTTCATCTAGGTAATTTTTCCCCATCCCAAATCCTCTGTTTTATGGATTAATTAAGGTTCTTGGCATGGAATTTGTTGGTAGATAATAGATCAAATGCCCGATTAGAGATTAGACGCTGACTGCTTTTAGATCGATTCGCGCTGCACGGCTTGTCGCGCAGTTTTGATCTACAAAACGAATTTTCCTGTGGGTCTTCCCAAAAGAAAAGTTGTAGAGGAATTCTAGATGTATATCCTGTATATTTTTCAAATTTTTCTACCGTGGGATCTGGAGATACGGAGTCGGCAATACCGCTGTCCGTCAGGCAGACAGATTGGTACAGTCCAACGGTAATCCGCATATTAAAAATAGTAAGCAACTTTTCCTGCAGATCTTCGCAAAAGGAAAGTTGTAGGGGAATTTCATATGCATCCCCTGTATTTGTTTCAAATTTTTCTATAATGGGATCTGGGAGATACGGAGTCGGCAATACCGCTGTCCGTCAGGCAGACAGATGGGTACAGTCCGACGGTAATCCGGAGATTAAAAATAGTAAACCAATTTTCTGGACATGTCCGTAGTTGAGATAGTTGTGGGTAATTTAGAAATCTAGCTTCCGTATAAATTTCATAATTTTTAGACCTCTGTGCTGTCCAATCTGCTAGAACAGATTTCTTCCTCTGTTTTGGGCGTTAAATTACATCTAGTTGTGTTCCGAATAAAAATAGGAGTTCAACATGAAAATTGTAGGTTTTTAAGTCATGAATCCAGAGAGGTATCATTTGCTGTATTTCGATTTATATTTTTAAAGATACAAAATTGTGAAGCAGCGCTGCTGCAGAGGGTATTATGTTGGTTTGTTGGGCAGAGTAGAGATTGCGTGGGTTCGGGTTTCTAGCGATGTTTTTATGTGTATGTCGTGCTTGAATACTGGGGTGGTGTGCTGAGAGTTGTCTTATAGACAGGTGGTCTTGTCCCTGAGCGCTCTTGAATTTTGTTGATCTTCGCTTCGTCGGATTGAGGCAAGTGAACATAGCGGTGGTTGCTACCGTTTAACTTGTTATTCCTTCTACTTGCAATTTACATTATTATCTTAATTTAATACATGATGCCATGATTGCATGATATTTTAATTGTGGAGATGATAGCAAACATTGATATGTTGATATTATGCTAGTAGACATGTGGAATTCTTGCTTATTGAAATAATGTGGACATGAAAATAACATGTGGTAGATGTGGAGATGATGAGAGCATGAAAATGCTCCTTGTGGATGAATTAATGTGATTAATGAATTATCATTTTATTCATGTCATCTCATTTCATTTGCATATGTGGATGTCGCCGCACTTAGCTGCGACCGTACCGGTACAACATCGTATATTGCCGTAATACGATGCACCTCTTCGCCCGCGGAAGCGTCGTATATTGCCGTAATACGATGCATTGCAATTCCTGCCCTAGCAAGAGTGATGTGGAGCATAGCATGAAGAATTCATACGCATTTAATGGATATTTAAATGACTGCATTCATATGCCATTTAAATCGGAAAATTGAAGAGATTTGATTTAGGGAAGATTGTGGTGGCTTATTAATTATGAAAACGAATTGTGGTTGTGTATGTACGAAATTAATGATGATACTTATTTGTTCGTAGTTTGATTAACTTGTTAAACTGTTTGCTTGCTGAGATTTATATCTCACTCTTGTTTTCCCCTCCCTACAGGTGGACTTTGAGCATGCATTGGGAAGGGTAGAGCAGCACCACATTGTTTCACCTGGATATTGTTTTAATGTTGAAATAAAGTTAAAAGAACTATAGTCTTTGCTTAGCTATCTTGTTGATGAATGTTTCATCTTTTAAATGTTTAATTCGGAACTGTTCCTTTGGTTATTATGTTGAAGTTGATTATGATTATTAAATTGTTATTACTTTTTTGTTATCTCTTAATTATTTATGCTTTCGCTTGTATTATCTTGTTTATTTAATTGATGCCAGTTTATGTTATCTTGTAAATTGGCTAATTGTAGAGTAGTTTTAGTAGCATCCCAGGGCATTGTG
The DNA here is from genome assembly GCA_036346245.1 of Bonia amplexicaulis. Lineage (NCBI taxonomy): Eukaryota > Viridiplantae > Streptophyta > Magnoliopsida > Poales > Poaceae > Bonia > Bonia amplexicaulis. The sequence continues at coordinate 13,970,222 of CM070755.1, read as the reverse complement.
GGTCCTGGGGTGTTACAGTTGGTATCAGAGCGGGCTTTAGGTCCGTGGTAATAAAACTATTAAATTGACACACTTGCACATGTAGGTTGAGGAAGGGTTTGTATATTTTGCATATCCCCGTTGAATGTATTGCATTATTGCTTGTGCCTTTTTGGCTTGTTGATATTGTTCTTGCTTGAATGTGTATTGTGGTGGCTGCAGGATGTCGCCTAGCCGTAGTAGCCGTGGCCGTGCAGCTACGCCATGATGGCAGCCAATGATCGAGGAGGCCGAGGTTGCTCACCGAGGGTGGTAGTCAGAGAGGCTGTTGGCCTTTGTAAGGGCCATGCGGCAGAGTTGAGTGCATTGAGGCGAGGCGGCGGCCCCGGTGTTCCTGCTGATCCGGTGCCGAAGGTTGCATCAGTTGTAGCAGTTAGCGGCCTCTCGCTCCGTGAGTGGGTAGGTTTGAGGCTGGATAGCTTTAGCGGTGCAGCCCCTCCGGTTTAGGCCGCAGACTGGCTGTCCTATGTGGTGGACAAGATGGAGGCGTTCGAGGTGGTTGCCTCCGATCGTGTGCGCTACGCGGTGCAACTTCTGAAGGTAGAGGCTCAAATCTGGTGGAAGGGGTGCGGGGATCGCCGCCTGTTTGCACATGGAGCGCTGACGTGGTTGGAGTTCGTTCGTCAGTTCGAGAGGAGGTTCTACCCAGAGACCTTTCTGGACAAGATGAAGATCGATCTGAGCAGGTACTCGCAAGACAAGGCATGCGTGGCGGTACGAGGTGGGCTTCAACCAGATCGTCCGCTTTGTTCCGCATGTGGCGCGGGATGACGCGGAGAAGGCCAGGCAGTTCCGTCAGGGGTTCAAACCTTCGATCCGCCACCTGCTACGGTGCTTTTTCGATCACGGATTTTCGTACCTTGGTGGAGCAGGCTTTAGGGATCGAGATGCAACAGGCTTACACGGATGATACCCTCAAGGCCACTGGAGGAGACCCGCCTCGGGGCCATAGCGAGAGGAAGGGCTTCTCTGGAGGCCCTGTGCACAAGAAGGGGAAGGGTCGTCGCCACCAGCCCTACCGTGCTAGTGCAGGCGTCCCGGCTCTGGGAGGAGCTCTCTGTAGTACCGTGCCACGGTGAAGCCCGGGCTGAGCTTGGTGTGTTTTCGGTGCGGAGATCCGCATCGGCGGGCCGACTGCACTTGGAGCGGACAGTGTTCTATCTGTGGCAATAGCCACAAGGATGTGGTGTGCAGGCAGAATCCTAAGGGGAAGCTGCAATGGGAGTTAGCGCCTTCACCTGCAGCAGGCTCGACTCGTCCTGACGGCACCGTGCAGATGATGGCTGCGACTCCTACCCCGATTCTTGCCGCGCCCCTACACCGCGGTACTTGCCGGCGCCATCGGCACCTTCGACGCCGCCCGGCGCCCCAATAGGAGAATCTGACTTCTGCGGCGCTTTGTACCTCAGTGGACCCCTGCACCGACTTTCGCGAGTGCGGGAGGTTCTTCTTCTCCAGCTGTTCTTGCGGCGTATGCTATGCCAGCGTCTGATGGCATGGATCGTGGAGACATGGTGACATGTACCTTATCTGTTGATTCTGTTGATGCTTCTGTTTTTTTTTACTCCGGGGCTAGTTTCTCTTTCGTCTCGGAGGTTTTGTTCAGCGGACAGGTCTGTCCGTGCAGTTTGTGGGGAGAGCTGTGGTTGTTAGTTCTCCCAGTGGGCTTATTTCCGGTGCCGTGTTTGCCACAGTTGCGTGGTGGTTCTAGCAGATGAGGAGTTCGTGGCGAACTTGGTGGTTATTCCTTTGGAGCCTTTCGATGTGATCCTTGGCATGGATTGGCTCGCGCAGTATCAAGATGTTATCTATTGTTTCTGGAAGACAGTCACTTTGCAGTCTCCGTCTGGACGTGAAGTTGTCTTCCAAGGGAGTGCCCCACAGTACTCTCTCTCGTTGCTGTGCCAGTTGTTCCCCAATCGGCAAATGCAGAAGTCATGTCTTCTGTGGGCCATGGTTGAGGGACACGAGGCTGTTTTGAGGCTGGAGGATATACGTGTGGCTTGCAAGTACCCAGATGTTTTTTCGGCCGAGCTTCCAGGTCTGCCACCAGAACGGGAACCAGATTTCCGTATAGACCTTGTTCCAGGTACGCGGTCTATCTATAAGTCCTCATACCGGATGGCACATGTGGAGCAGGTGGAGTTGAAGAAGCAGTTGGATGAACTCCTAGCTAAGGGGTTTATTAGACCGAGCACGTCGCCTTGGGCTGCTCCGGTCTTGTTTGTGGGTAAGAAGGACGGCACCAAGAGGCTTTGTGTGGATTATCGCGCACTTAATCAAGAGGCTTTGTGTGGATTATCGTGCACTTAATCAAGAACAAGTATCCACTGCCTCGCATTGAAGATCTCTTCGATCAGCTGAGAGGTGCCAAGGTATTCTCCAAGATTGATTTGCAGTCTGGTTATCATCAACTGTGGATCAGAGAGGAGGATATAGAGAAGACAACTTTTAGCACAAGGTATGGGCATTTTGAGTTTGTCGTTATGTCTTTTGGACTAACAAATACCCCTGTTGTCTATATGGAAGCCATGAACAGGATGCTCCATGAGTACCTGGATTCTTTTGTGGTGGTTTTCATCGACGACATTCTGATTTATTCCAAAACGGAGGAGGATCATGAGTTGCATCTCAGTTTGGTCCTTGATGCCCTTCGGAGGAATAAGTTTTATGCGAAGCTGAAGAAGTGTGCTTTCTGGCTGTCCGAGGTTGGATTTCTTGGTCATACCATCAACAGCATGGTATTACAGTGGATCTGAAGAACGTGGCATCGGTGGTGCAGTGGCGAAGGCCAACCAATGTGTCAGAGATCCGGAGCTTTCTTGGACTTGCCGGTTACTATCGGCACTTTGTGCAGGATTTCTCCATCATCGCCAAGCCGATGACCCGACTCACGCAAAAGGGTGTTCCTTTTGTGTGGACAAACGACTGTGAGTCTGGCTTTCAGACTTTGAAGAGCAAGCTGGTGAATGCACCTATTCTATCCTTGCCCGAGAGTGGCAAGCGCTACACGGTGTACACAGATGCTTCTCGGATTGGTCTTGGTTGTGTGTTGATGCAAGAAGGGCGAGTTATTGCTTATGCATCTCGACAGTTGAAGACTCATGAGCAGAACTATCCTACTCACGACTTGGAGTTGGCAGCTGTGGTTTTTGCTCTAAAGTCTTGGAGGCATTATTTGTACGGGGAGCAGTGTGATATCTTTACTGATCACAAGAGCCTTAAGTACATATTCACTCAGCGAGAGCTGAATTTGAGGCAGCGGAGGTGGTTGGAGTTGATCAAGGATTATGATCTGACTATCCAATATCATCCTGGTAAAACCAACATGGTGGTTGACGCCTTGAGCAGGACAGGAGTCCCTCAGACAGCGATGTCCTTGATCTCAGAGTTTGAGAGGATGGGTATCTCTTTCTGTCTCACTGGAGTTGCATAGGCAGAGACACAGATGATTATCTAGTCCGCCATTCCTGAGCGTGTTCGTGAGGCTCCACAGCACGACCGGCTCCTTTCAGAGGTGCGAAAGAGGATCTCGGAGGGGCGTTCCCGAGATTTTAGTGTGGACGAGAGTGGTGCAGTCCGTTTCAGAGGCCGGCTGTGTGTACCCCACAAGTCAGAGGTGAAGGATGACATTCTTCGTGAGGCTCACCGGACTCCGTACTCCGTACATCCGGGAGAGACCAAGATGTATCAAGATCTGAAGCATGTCTTTTGGTGGAAACGCATGAGGGTGGACATTGCAAAGTATGTCGCCTCTTACGGTGTTTATCAGCAGGTGAAGGCCGAGCATAAGCGGCCTGCTGGTTTGTTACAACCATTGAAAATTCCTGAGTGGAAGTGGGAGCACATCACTATGGACTTCGTGGTTGGATTGCCGCGCTCTCCTCGAGGGCGAGACGCAGTGTGGGTCGTGGTGGACAGGCCTTCCAAGTCCGCACACTTCATTCCGATGAAGACGACCAATACAGCTCAGGATCTGGCTCCATTGTATATCCGAGAGGTGGTGAGACTACATGGTGTACCTAAGTCGATTGTTTCCGACCGGGATGCCAAGTTTGTCTCTAAGTTTTGGTAGAGTCTTCAGGCTACGTTGGACACGACAGTTTCCCTTAGTATGGCTTTTCATCCCTAGACAGATGGTCAGTCAGAGCGGACCATTCAGACTTTAGAGGATATGCTCCGTGCTTGTGTACTGTCATGGAAGGGCAGTTGGGAGGACCATCTGGCTTTGGCAAAGTTCGCTTACAACAACAGTTATCAGGTGAGCATCAAGATGGCTCCTTTCGAGGCTTTGTATGGCCGAAGGTATGTTTTCCCTCTTTGTTGGGATGCAGTTGGCGAGAGGTCTTTGCTTGGTCTAGACCTTGTTCAACAGACTGGAGAAAGTGCGGGAGGTCCGTCAGAACTTGTTGGCTGCTTAGAGCCGACAAAAGAGTTATGCGGACGTTCGGCGCCGTGAGTTGGAGTTTGCGGTTGGTGACCTTGTGCTCCTTCGAGTGTCGCCAACTAAGGACATTGTTCGTTTTGGTACCACCGGGAAGCTTAGCCCGAGGTACATTGGCCCTTTCCCAGTGGTTGCTCGTGTGAGCAGTTTGGCTTACCGTTTGGAGTTGTCGAGCTCGTTGAGTGGTGTGCACAACGTTTTCCATGTGTCGATGCTGAGGAAGTATTTGCGGGATCCCGAGCACAAGATTGACCTGGGGCAGGTCACGGTGGATCAGGATCTCACTGTGGAGAGTCGGCCAGAGCGTATCTTGGATACTTCCGAGCGAGTCTTGAGGAATAAGACCATCAAGTACGTGAAGGTCCTCTGGACATTTCAGTCCGAGAGGGAGGCTACGTGGGAGCTTGAGGATCAAATGCGAAAGAAGTACCCCGAGCTCTTCAAGGCTGGTGAGTACTCGTAGTTGTGGTTTTGTTTTCCTGTGGTTTGCCTTTTGCCTTGTTATTCTCTTGCTTTGTGGGTTGATGTGTTAGATTCGAGGACGAATCCTTTAAGGAGGGGAGAATGTAATACCCTGAACGTCGGTACGGCGTAAGATTTTAAAAACAATTGCGGAATCGCCGGTTTTTCGGTAAATCGCGAGAAGGGGAAAATATAAATTGTAGAACTTTGAAAAATGAATAAAATATATTAAAAATTATTTTTTTATTCAGTTTTGGGCCGCAAGGGGAGTGGGCCAACCACCCATGGGCCAAAGCCCAAGGGGAGGCGCCACCCCATTGGCCGCACCCCTCCCTCCCTCTCATTTCAACCTAGCACCTCCCTCCTCCCTCCTCCCCCACACACCGCCACTCCCTTGAGGCTGCGCCCCCAAGGTGTTCACCCCATTGCTACTTTGGAGAAGGAGAAGAAGGAGAAGGAAGGAGAAGGAGAAGAGGAGGAAAAGTTTGGGAAAAATTTCTTCATCTAGGTAATTTTTTCTCATCCCAAATCCTCTGTTTTATGGATTAATTAAAGTTCTTGACACGGAATTTGTTGGTAGATAATAGATCAAATGCCCGATTAGAGATTAGACGCTGACTGCTTTTAGATCGATTCGCGCCGCGCGGCTTGTCGCGTAGTTTTGATCTAGAAAATGAATTTTCCTGCGGGTCTTCCCAAAAGGAAAGTTGTAGAGGAATTTCAGATGTATCTCCTGCGGGTCTGGGAGATACAGAGACGGCAATACCGCTGTCCGTCAGGCGGATAGATTGGTACAGTCCGGCGGTAATCCGGAGATTAAAAATAGTAAGCGAATTTTCCTGCGGGTCTTCCCAAAAGAAAAGTTGTAGGGGACTTCCATATACATCTCTTGTATTGTTTGCAAATTTTTCTACCGTGGGATCTGGGAGATACGTAGTCGGCAATACCGCTGTCCGTCAGGCAGACAGATTGGTACAGTCCGACGGTAATCCGGATATTAAAAATAGTAAGCGAATTTTCCTGCAGATCTTCCCAAAAGGAAAGTTGTAGGGGACTTCCATATGCATCCCCTGTATTTGTTTCAAGTTTTTCTACCATGGGATCTGGGAGATACGGAGTCAGCAATACCGCTGTCCGTCAGGCGGACAGATGGGTACAGTCCGACGGTAATCCGGAGATTAAAAATAGTAAACGAATTTTATGGACATGGCCATAGTTGAGAAAGTTGTGGGTAATTTAGAAAGCTAGCTTCTGTATAAATTTCATAATGTTTAGACCTCTGTGCTGTCCAATCTGCCAGAACAGAGTTCTTCCTCTGTTTTGGGCATTAAATTACATCTAGTTGTGTTCCGAATAAAAATAGGAGTTCAACATGAAAATTGTAGGTTTTTAAGTCATGAATCTAGAGAGGTATCATTTGCTATATTTTGATTTATATTTTTAAAGATACGAAATTATGAAGTAGCGCTGCTGCACAGGGTATTATGTTGGTTTGTTGGGCAGAGTAGAGATTTCGCGGGTTCGGGTTTCTAGCGATGTTTTTATGTGTGTGTCGTGCTTGTATGCTGCGGTGGTGTGCTGAGAGTTGTCTTATGGACAGGTGGTCGTGTCCCTGAGCGCTCTTGAATTTTGTTGATCTTCGCTTCGTCGGATTGAGGCAAGTGAACGTAGCGGTGGTTGCTACCGTTTAACTTGTTATTCCTTCTTCTTGCAATTTACATTATTATCTTAATTTAATACATGATGCCATGATTGCATAATATTTTAATTGTGGAGATGATAGCAAATATTGATATGTTGATATTATGCTAGTAGACATGTGGAATTCTTACTTATTGATATAATGTGGACATGAAAATAACATGTGGTAGATGTGGAGATGATGAGAGCATGAAAATGCTCCTTGTGGATGAATTAATGTGATTAATGAATTATCATTTCATTCATGCCATTTGCATATGTGGATGTCGCCGCACTTAGCCGCGACCGTACCGGTACAGCATCGTATATTGCCGTAATACGATACACCTCTTCACCCGCGGAAGCGTCGTATATTGCCGTAATACGATGCATTGCAATTCCTGCCCAGGCAAGAGTGATGTGGAGCATAGCATGAAGCATTCATACACATTTAATGGATATTTAAATGACTGCATTCATATGCCATTTAAATCGGAAAATTGAAGAGATTTGATTTAGGGAAGATTGTGGTGGCTTATTAATTATGAAAACAAATTGTGGTTGTGTATGTAGGAAATTAATGATGATACTTATTTGTTCGTAGTTTGATTAACTTGTTAAACTGTTTGCTTGCTGAGATTTATATTTCACCCTCCCTACAGGTGGACTTTGAGCATGCATTGGGAAGGGTAGAGCAGCACCACATTGTTTCACCTGGATATTGTTTTAATATTGAAATAAAGTTAAAAGAACTATAGTCTTTGCTTAGCTATCTTGTTGATGAATGTTTCATCTTTTAAATGTTTAATTCGGAACCGTTCCTTTGGTTATTATGTTGAAGTTGATTATGATTATTAAATTGTTATTACTTTTCTGTTATCTTTTAATTGTTTATGCTTCCGCTTGTATTATCTTGTTTATTTAATTGATTCCAGTTTATGTTATCTTGTAAATTGGCTAGTTGTAGAGTAATTTTAGTAGCATCCCAGGGTATTGTGGGTCCTGCGGTGTTACAAGCCCTTGCTGAAAACTGGTTACTGCAAATTAGTTCTAGCTGCCAACTGAGCAACACTTCAGTTTCATGTCTAACCGAAAATAGCATTCACTAGTCAAATTCATACTGCAGACCGAAAGAAGCAGAACGGCAGCAAGAACCGAAAATATGAAGCTAATATTGCCGCCGAATGTAAAAGAAATCAAGAGAAGCTAAAGAGCAAACCGCAGGCTCGCCGCCAAAAATCTGTAATAATCAAGACACTGCCGGCGAAAACTGAATTGTAAGCAGTGCATACCGCCGAGAGATGGACCTGCACTGGCGAAAATGGATGAGCAAATCAGAGAACAACAAATGGACCGAAACCGAAACAACGAAATTGGCGCTTCAAGGCTGAAAGCAGATGCATCGAGAAGGCGAAAAGAACTTATACTGCAGACCAAAAGAACAAACGACTTTAGCCAAAAATTCGCAGATCGCCGAGATAAGAACCGAGAAGTCAATTATCGGTCAACCGAAAATCATTGAAATTGACAGATAAATGTTGTTCTCTTCGATCAAAACAGAAGAACTAGATCTAAATACCATTAAGACCTCAGAAACAAGAGAATCAATCAAAGTAGCAAGAACCCGACATTTTGACCGAAATCAAACTTGAGCGATGGCGGGACTGATTTTAATTTCTCTTCAATCTCAAGTCTTTTGCTCATGAGGCTTCACATTTCAACTAGAGATGATCTCAGCGCTTTAAAGCACAAATCTCAGCCCAACTTGAGAAGGGAAATCAAAACATCACAAGTGCTCTGCCATGGAACCTTAGCTACAGGGAAAAACAGAGGAAATGGTGGCGCAAGATTTCAAGAAAGCAATACACTTTGATCCAGCCTTCTACCCTCAAAAATGGATTGGTCAAGAGATCCTGAGGCTATTCCTTAGTTCAGAGCAACATGATTCTATAGCAAATCAACCCAAAAATCAAACCAGATCAAAAAGGGAAGTGAAGAACAGAGAGCAGTTGATGAGCAAAAAAAAAGACAGAGAGAAAAGAAGATCGTCTCAAACATAGGATCTCATTAAAAGGTTTCATGGAGATGAATAATCACATAAGAGTAAAGATTACAACCATTTCAACCTCCATCTCTCAACCTGAGAGGAACACACACGAACTCACTCAAGAACACATGGGAGACATCGATGGAGACACACTACAGAGCCTCCTGCCTCTCCTCAACAACTCATAACAACTAAAGCAAAAGAGAAGCAAAGCAAAAACAACCCACAAAAGCTTCTTTTAACTCTAGCAAACCCTAACTCTCTCCTAAAGCCATGAGGAGGCATGCAGCCCCTCACCTCTATTTATAGCCCTTGGCTAACGGGTCTCCAACCCGTTACACCGGCTAAACCCGAACGGAGCCCGCTCCCACTTGTGCAGCCTCGCGAAATGATCATTTCGCCCCTCCTGCACCTTCCGGAAAGCTTCCGCGCTCCTTGTCGTCCAAGCCTCGCAACCACTTGTGCCTAGTCCGGTCACCTCGTGTCTTGCCACGACTCCGCCTCGACGTCCTGCAGCCAACACAAACAAGAAACACATTAAATAGCACCGCTCGATAACATGAATTAACCACATGTCCTAAACACAAAACCATCCAGGCCCAAACTCAAACTTTATGCCCTCACTGTTCTGTCTGCGCACACGCGGTAGTACCGCCGTTGGCACTGCGGTAGTTCCGCACAGTGAAATTCTGGAACAACAGCAGCATTCCATTTTCCAGATTTTCAGCACATGTGTCAATTACTCATCACAAACATGGGAGCACCTCTCACATGGTCTCTCACTTTTACGCACATAAACTTTATCTAAAAGTGTTTGTACTTGCCTCTGAATTTCCTTGGTTTCTTCGGGGTTGGTACGGTATGGTGGACGGTTAGGAAGTGCAACTCCAGGAATGAGATCAATTTGATATTCCATGCCACATAAGGGAGGAAGTCCAACAGGCGTTTCCTCTGGAAAAACATCTTTGTAGTCCTGTAAAACATGAGCAACAACACTAGGGACAGATGTCAAGTCGTTAGCTGAAAGTAATGTGTCTTTGTACACATGTACAATGAGTACTTGGTTTGGATTTTTCCTTACATCTCTCATTTCAGATTTGGTGACTATCATAACTAAATCCTCTCCCTCTCTTTTCTTTTGATCTCTCACATTTGGCTTATGGCTCTCACTCACCGATTTGTGGAGGGCACTCAAATTCTTTTTCTCTCCTCCTTTCTCACTCTCGATCTTCACATCGGAGCTCTTTTGCAAGTGCTTAGCTGCTGCGGTGTCATGGTTTGAGTATCAACTCCTTTCCTTTCCACTTGATGGTGTAATTGTTTGTGCGACCACAATGTAGAGATGAACGATCATATTGCCATGGCCTTCCCAACAATAGATGACACACTATCATGGGCGCCACATCACACTCTACCGTGTCAATATATGCACCAATCTTGAAAGGAACTTTCACTCTTTGTGCAATCTTAATAGAACCTGGGTTGTTTAACCATTGCACATGATATGGGTGCGGATGTTTCAGCAGCTTTAAACCAAGTTTTTCAACCAATTCTTTGCTAGCAAGATTGTGACAGCTTCCACCATCAATGATTACTTTGCAAACCTTGCCTTCAACCTTGGCTTTTGTTTCAAAAAGATTGTGCCGCTGTCTATTTTCAGACTCCTTCATTTGTACACTCAAAATCTGATTTACAACAAGAGCATCACCTGTTTCAAACTCACAATATTTATAGTTTTCTTCTTCATGAGCATCCTCAATTTTTTCCTCATTAACATCATCTTGTTCTTCCTCACTAGCAGATTCATACTCTCTGTGGTCATTAACAATGATGGTACAACTGTTTGAACACTCTTTTATAACATGACCACGACCTCCACACTTGAAGCATTGAATTCCACTACTCTTGGCTGTAGAACCTACAGATGTAGATGATGAATTTTCAGGTTTGCTCCTCTCACTTAGAGCAGCCAGCTCTTTGCCACTAGAAGCACCATAATTACTTGTACGTGCACTACCACTTAAGTTGGTGATTGTACGATGGCTTGCACTACTTCTTGGTGTAAATTTGCTTCCACTTGGTGTACCTCGTGTATTGAATGATCCTCCTCTATTGTACTTCATGTCTTGCTGCAATTGATGCCCAGCTTTGCTTGCTTGATGTACCAACTCGATGATAGTACAATACTGCTGAAATTCTACAATGCGCTGAATATTACGATGTAAACCAGACATGAAACGTGCAATTGATTGCTCTTCATCTTCATACACATTATCCCTAATCATTTCCTTCTCCATCTCTTTATAATACTCCTCTACAGAGAGACTTCTTTGCTTCAAATTCTGCAGCTTGTCAAAAAGATCACGACGGTAATGCTTAGGGACAAATCTTGCTCTCATTTCTCTCTTCATTTCAGCCCATGTTTGTACATCACCTTGATCAGCTTCTTCTCTATCGTTAAGGACTTGCTCCCACCAGATTAGAGCATAATCATCAAACTTAAGAGCAACCATTGCCATCTTCTTTTGCTCAGAATTATTATGCAAGCGAAAAATCTTGTAAACCTTCAACTCCCATGTGAGATATGCTTCAGGATCAGATCCTCCATCAAACTTGGGCATGGTGAATTTTAGCTTGCCAAATCTTTCCTCATTGGGCGGATTACGTGCACGATTGCCGCGACGATTATTGCCATCATTTTGGGGTTGTTCTAGGTCTTCTCCTTCAACCTCTCCCTCAAATTCTTCATGATCACTTCCCTCTTGTCCAAGACCTCTTCCTCTACCACGACCAGCACCTCTACCTCCATTTCCATGGCCTAGAGCAGCAGGTCTCCTAGCATGGGCAACAACTCTTTCTCGGTATTGTCATTGTTGTCTTGCAAGTCGGGCAGCAGCTTCTTCATCGGTTTCATCAACTTCATCTTCATGATTACTTGCACCCTCAAGAGCATGATGAAGATTACGCAGCTGAGCTATAATGGCTTGAAGGTCTTGTGACATCTTGTCTTGCTTCTCCTCCATGCTTTGCTTCATCTCATTGAATTGTGCTATTGTAACACAACCCTCCATATCAACTCCGGACATCTTCCTGCAAGGTTAGTGAATCACGAACAACAAATATATGTGGAGTATGAAATTTTGGTGGCTCTCACAACCTCAGCTCTCTTACCAACTGAAACTCTTACGAGTTCCCTGCAGATTACAAAAGGGCAACATGTGGTGGGAACAAGAAAGTGATGGTTAAGCGAATACAATATCATTGTCCCGGTTACGGTGGCTTATATGTGGAGCTTGGTGGAGAATGATGCATAAGGAATACAATCTGAATTCTAGTTGTTGAAAAGCTAAGTCGCAATCCAAACTAGAAGATCAATGCCTAGTGCTGACCACAAGATATGAGTGATGTAAACGGATCAACGAACGCATAAAGAAAATTCAGATTTGATGCAAACAAGGAGTATGCTCAGGATGCAAGTGTTGCAATCAAACCCAAGCAAAATTTTGCACCAAAGAAAATATACCAAATTGGTTACACAACTTGATGCAAAAAATTTCAGCACTTATGCACATAAACAATCTCATCCTTCACTTTTTCTTTCACAATTTTATCTTTTTTTTGCAATGTTTTTGAGAGACCATGTGGTGGTCGTCCCGTGTGTATGATGAGTAATTGACATCGGCTTAGGGAAGTCGAGTTTGAGTTGGTTGGTTCGGACCTTGGCGTTGCACGGTGTAACGAGCTCGGTCGAACTTGGTCAAACTTGGTCGTATGGACTTAGGTTGCATAGTCTGCTGATCCGACAGGTCTAGACTTCATCATGAGTAAGTTTGATGCTAATTATGCTTACGTGTATCGAGCGGTGCTATTTAATGTGTTTCTTGTCTGTGTGGCTGCAGGACATCGAGGCGGAGTCGTGGCGAGACACGGTGGACCGGACTAGGCGCAGGTGGCGCTGAGGTCAGAACGGTCGGGATGTGTCGAAGACGGCGTGGACTCGAGGTGGTTGCGAGGTGTGCGGGGCAAGGAGCGCGGAAGCTTCCCGGAAGGTGCAGGAGGGGCGAAACGGGAATTTCGCAAAGCTGCACAAGCGGGAGATGGCTCCGTTAGGGTTTAGCCGGTGTAACGGGTTGGAGACCCGTTAGCCAAGGGCTATAAATAGATGTTGAGGGCTGCATACCCCTTTGAGGATCACAAAGGGTTTTAGGGTTCATTCATCACTTGGTGTGTGTGTTCCTCTCAAGAAGCATGTGAGGCTCTTGGTGTTCTTGAGGATTGAGAGAGTGTGTGAGAGTGTCCTATGTTTGTATCTCTCCATGTGTTGGTTTGAGTTCTTGCTTCTCCAATCATGTATGGGGACTCGTGTGAGTGTGTTCTTGATGTGTACTAGCTGTTAAAACTCACAATAGAATTTTTCTTGTCTCAGTTTCCCTGCTTAAAATGATTTGATGATCTGTATCTTTAGCTATGGTTCTTGTTCTTTTTGTTGATATTCTTCTCTGTCCTTGCCAGCCGAACTGAAATTTGAGTTCTGCTGTTCTGAGAAGGAGAGCAAGCTCTTGTTCATCTCTCTGTTTTTCAGAGTTTCCTTGCCGATTGACCAAACTGTGTGATCTCTGTTATATGTTTTTGGATGAACGATTTGTTCTGGCTTTAAGCAGCTGCAATCTCATTTTCTCTGTTTGTCTACTGTAATCTTCAGTTTTGGTTGGTTTCCTGCTACCTTTCTTTTCGGCAAAATCAGCATCTCTGTTTTCGTTTACTTCTTGGTTGCATTCTTTTGTTTCTTGATGTCCCTCATGGATCTTCTTAGCTTCCTTTTTAGTTATCTTTCGTTGCTATCTGCTATCTACTGCATCTGAATAATGCAGTTTTCAGGCGCAATTGTAGCAGTCAATATTCTCGTCAGTTTTCGGCAGCACAGCAGAATTTGTTTTGTTTTTGCTCAAACTGATACCTTCGGCTGCTTCTGTTGACAGCAGTAATCTGTCTTCTCTTCAGTTTCCACTGATTAGTGAGCTTTCGGACAACATTGTTTTCTTTACTGCTAGCTGAATCAAAGTTTTGCCACTACCTGTTTACGGCAGTAAACATATCTCTCGATTAGAAGCAAAACGTCTGTTCTTTCAATGTCCTGCCGAACAGCACTCTCCATGCAGAATTTTCGGTTGGCAGCAAGCAGCAGTGGTTGATCGTGTTCTTTTTGTTGTTGTCTGTCTCTTTTCAGATTTGGCTTTCCCTTTTCCTTTAGCCTTTCTTCTTTGCTTTGCGGCAGCCTTTGATTCTGTCGGCAGGGGCAGGTCAATTGTGATCCTCTCAGTAAACAGCAAGCATGTTCACTTTTCGTTTTTTTCTTTTGCTGATCTTTGACGATTTTACATGCAGATCAAACGACAATATTTTCAGCTGAAATTTTTACTGATTACTCTTTGATTTATGCTGAATATTTTAGTATCGCATGCGTTCCAGTTTTCAGCAGAATTAATTTTTCTGCGAGTTGCCTCGTACTGCATTTGTTTGAAATATCAGTGTACAAATTCTCAGGGGCAATTTTAAAGGGAGCGACATTCACCCCCCCTCTGTCGCCATTTCTGTCCAACAATTGGTATCAGAGACGGTTAGCTCTTCTCGATAGATCTTTAACCGGTCTCAAGAGCCATGGCGACGGACAAGTATTCCACCAAGCCTCCGGTCTTTGATGGCCTGGATTACCCCTTCTGGAAGAGCCGAATGGAAACATACATCCAGGCTCAGGGGTATGCCATCTGGAGGAAGGTGAAGGTTCAGTTTGTTGTTCCTGCCGATGAGAACATCAATACCGGGAATATAGCTGATGTTGAGGCAAACACAAGGGCAAGGAACATCATCATTCAGGGTTTGAGCAGAAGCGAGTTTGATCATCTCTCACCTGTCGTCTGCCTTCGATATTTGGACGACCCTCGATGCTTACCATGAGGGCACCACCCAAATAAAGACGGTGCGACAGACCGCTTCAGCGAATACAAAGAAATTCGAGATGCTTGTCTGGCGAATCCTTGACGAGTGCTTTTCTCGCTTTCACAAGATTTTGAGCAACCTCCGAGCCGTCGGTCTCACATACTCCGACTCGGATAACGCTCGACAAATGCTTTCTGCACTCGATCTTCGGGTTTGGGAGATGAAGGTGACTACCATCAAGGATACCACGGACCTCTCGACCCTGACTCTTGATGCGCTTTACTCGCGCCTCAAGACTCACGAGATTGACATAGTCTCTCGTCGGTCGAAGTCACAATCGATGGCATTAGTCACTGATCCCGCTTCTGGATCTTCTTCTGCTGAGCCGATATGTGGATTCTCCCTTGCTGCTCTTTGTGACATAACTGATGATCAGTTAGAGCAGCTTGCGGACGAACAGCTAGCCCTCCTAGCGCGTAGATTTTCTCATGCCTACAAGCGGAGGAGGGATGGTAAAGAGGAGGTCTGTGATTTGCTTCGAGTGTGGTGGCCCTAACCACATTCGGCAACCGCCCCAAGCCGGGAAGGGCAAACCGACTTCGGCGGTTCCGGCAAGAACGACTACATCAACAAGAACCGCAACACAAAGCTCTCTGCACCTGTTCAAGGCAAGAAGAAGTTCCGCGATTTTGGGAAGGCCAAGAAGCTCTTCCACCGCATTCTCGCCGCCTTCGACGACCTCGACCTCAGCAAGGTGGAGGGATGGAGCGACGACGACGGGACGGGTGATCAAGAACCCAAAGACGACGCCAACTTCTCGGCATGTGTTTCATGGCCCTTGAGGCGAGATCGACGGCGACCTCTACCCGACCGACGAGGTTCACAGGCGTGGAAGGAAAGGTTTGGCTCAGACTCCGGTGTTCACGACACATGACCGGAGATTCCGTTGGTTTTCTTCCTTGCCCGAGCTCCGGTGATGAGACGATCACCTTCGGAGACGCTTCATCCGGGCGTCATCGCCAAAGGTACAGTGCGCATTAATGATTCATTTATTTTGAGAGATGTTGCCTTGGTTAGTAAGCTGCAGTATAATTTGCTTTCCGTTTCTCAGCTTACCGATGACGATTTCGAGGTGAGTTTTAAGAAAAACAATTGCAAAATTCTTGATTCTTCAGGTAGTCTGGTTTACGGGATTTCTCATTTTGGGAGGATCTTTCATGCTGATTTTTCTGAGTCTTCTGGTGATCCTCTCCATTGTTTAGTTGCTTCTGAGTCCCGCGACCTTTCCTTCCGCATAGGAGACTTGGTCATATTGATTTGACCATTTGACCCGAGTTAGTGGTCGCGATCTCATTCGTGGTGCGCCGAAACTCAAGATGGTCAAAGATCTGGTTTGTGCTCCATGCCGGCACGGCAAGATGGTTGCCGCCTCTCATCCTCCGGTCACAGTTACTATGACCGATGCACCGGGACAGCTGCTCCATATGGACACGGTTGGACCGGCTCGAGTGCGATCGGCAGGAGGAAGTGGTATATTCTTGTCATGGTCGATGACTTCTCGAGGTATTCTTGGGTGTTTTTCTTAGCCTCGAAGGATGAGATGTTTACACATTTCCGAGGTCTTTTCAGTAGGCTTTCTGTTGAGCTTCCAAGTGCCTTACGAGCGATCCGCAGTGACAATGGCACGGAGTTCAAGAATTCCTACTTTGAGAGGTTCTGTGATGAGACAGGTGTACAACACCAGTTCTCTTCTCCGCACGTCCCACAGCAGAATGGCGTCGTGGAGAGGAAGAACCGTACCTTGGTCGAGATGGCCAGGACGATGCTCGATGAGTACTCTACACCTAGGAAGTTTTGGGCTGAGGCTATAGCCACCGCGTGCCATGTTTCGAACAGAGTTTTTCTCAGGGCACACTTGCACCGCACCTCTTACGAGCTGAGATATGGGCGAAAGCCTAGTGTTTCTCATTTTCGTGTGTTTGGTTGCAAGTGCTTTATCTTGAAGTCCGGGAACCTAGACAAGTTTGAGTCACGTTCTTGTGATGGTATCTTTCTAGGCTACTCGACTTCTTCGCGGGCTTATAGGGTGCAGGCTGAGTCTAGCAAAATGGTAGAGACCTGTGAGGTGACCTTCGACGAGGCCAGTCTAGGGACTAGTCCCGATATCTCAGGTTCTTTAGAGCAGTCCGAGACCATCTTTGTGGATGATGAGGACGATGGAGACGAGGGTTGTCTACCCGATCCAGTCCCTCATCCACCCCTTGAGGTGCCATCTTCCACCGCACCTCAAGGCGATCAGCCCTTACCTTCTGCTTCTTCTGGAGCTAGTGGCTCTGTTCCTATCCCGTCAGGTCATGAGGTAGAGGCCACTTCTTCATCTCATCCTGGACCTCCAAGACATATCCAAAAATCTCATCATTCAGAGCAGATGATTGGCGACCTCTTTGAACGAGTCACACGCTCCAAGTCTGGCGTGTCACTTTTTCATCTCCCACTGCCTTCAGAGCTTCCTTTGAGCCCAAAGACGTTTGTCATGCTTTATCTGACGAGTCTTGGGTCAATGCCATGCATGAGGAGCTCGAGAGTTTCGAAAGAAACAAGGTGCGGACGCTTGTTGAGCCCCCCGAGGTCACAATATCATTGGGACCAAATGGGTGTTCAAGAACAAGCGAGCGAGGATGGGGTAGTCATTCAAACAAGGCTAGGCGGTTGCTCGGTGGTACTCCCTGGTTGAGGGTCTAGACTTGAGGAGACCTTTGCCCTCAGTAGCGCCTTGAGGCCATTAGAATTTTGCTTGCCTTTGCAGCTTCTAAGGGCTTCAAGCTTTACCAGATGGACGTCAAGAGTGCCTTTCTCAATGGCTTCATTGAGGAAGAAGTCTATGTCAGACAGCCTCCAGGTTTCGAGAACCCCAAATACCTTAGTCATGTCTTCAAGCTTTCCAAAGCGTTGTATGGACTTAAGCAAGCCCCTAGAGCTTGGTATGAGAGGCTTAAGTCCTATCTATTGAGACATGATTTCGAGATGGGTAATGTCGGGACCCCGGATTACCAAATCCGGACCCTCTGTGTATTACAGCACTAGTCCCAGATCAAAGCTAGTGCACAGCTAAACGATGATGATTACATTGCCAAAGACGAATATTACAATATTATAGAGTGTACTGACCAAATGTCTTACAACACAAACGAGGTTTCTAGACCTCACAAATAAACACAAACACAAACACAAACACAGCGGAAGCAAAATAAACAATGATAAAGTCCCATCATTACGCCACAGGCAATTGACTGGGGAGCGCGACCTAAACGTCTGGAAATCCTTCATCAAATCCAACCGCAGAGTAGTCGTAGCCTCCTTCTTGAACTTCATACTCCTCTGATATATATATTTTAGGTGTAGCATGTGAGTACATAAAGTACTCCGCAAGTCTTGGGAAAATGCATTAGATGCAAGGTTTAACAAAGAGGGCTATATGGCTCTTTTGCACAAAGCGACATTTTATTTCCAATACCAATAACTATTTTTGAAGGCGATAGTTTAACTGAAGTAATTACTCTAACTAAAATCATTAAGCATTTTTAATCATAAGGATTCTACCACCAAGTTTGATACTACGGGTTCCAACCACCCACACTGGTTCCAACCACCAGGATAAATTCCCCGAGAGTTCTATCCACTCTCGGATTCCCGAAACTTTGTTTTAAACCAAAAATAAAGATCTACCATGTGAATGCATTCCTTGCCCGCCCTTGACCGTGGGCACGGCTATTCGAATAGTTTTACACTCTGCAGAGGTTGTACACTTTACCCACAAGAGATTAATTATCTTATTAGTCAACACGCTTCCTTTGGCATGAGACCCAGATAATTCATCACAAAGCCTTTACCTTACTCGGCCTAGCTAGACACCACCCGCTCAGTTTCACCGTGAAGGGTTAAACCACCGACGAAGCCCCTCTTGCGCCATATGAGTACAGTGACCATGTCCCTCACTGTGAATAACCAGTAACCCTGGTATCCACTTTCCACTGGTGGTACCTAAACTAGTCTATTATAAGTTAATCAGCTAGGTCGTACCCATATAGACATGTGGTTGTACGGTAGTGCTCAGACTGGACAAACACAAGCGTCGGTCCTTAATTGACTAGGGCGGAACATACACTTTTCAAGATCTCGTGCTAACCGCACCAATCCAAACCAACCATCCGCCCTGGTCTAAAACAATTTTCACAATTTAATCCATTTCACATGAACAGAGGCAACACCATTTGCTATTCGATTCTGAACAAAAGTCTAGTTCAATGAAATGTAGTTCCCAATCTAAAGTCACTAAAGTTATATAGCTTGTCTAAGCATCTTACTACCGATACAACAACTATCAAAGATTCATAATACTCTCATTATTGAGACAAAAGTGATCCTAAGGTTACAAGGGTACATGGTATTCAAAGTTCAATCGAGGGCATAACAATAGTTAGGATAACTAATACCTTAAGACAGAAATTAACATTTTATGTAACATAGCAAATGCAATAAATTTAAAATATTCAAAAACATTTCACAATCATAGGTTCAAGATGATCAAAGGAGACTTGCCTTCGTGGGTGAATTCTTGATTCTCTTGTTGCGGTTCTGCGAACTCTTCGACCAGATCGGATTCTACGCGCAAAACAAGAACACAAAGGACAAATAAATACAAATAAAAGTACAGATATTATAATAATATTACTGGAATGAAGTTTATAAATTTAGATGAATTTAGGAGGAAGTTTCAATGGAATCGGAGTTCAAACGAGGGAGAAAGGGTATTTGAAATTTGAATTTTAAATTACAAAATATCAAATAAATTTCAAAAATTTGAAAGGATGGCAGAAATGTAAAGATTGGAATTTTTGAGGAATTTAGAAATTTGAATGGGTCCAATCGGAGTTAGGATGAAAAAGTTATGGCCTTGGGAAGTTTGAAAACAACTAAAATGAATAAAGCGGATTTTAGAATTATTTTTAAAGAAAATTCAGAATTATAACGTCGACCCAGGGTGAGCCGGCTAACAGGTGGGTCTCGGTCCATGGACCGAGTCCACGGACCGGGCGATCGGCTGTGGTGGCGCGGGGGGTGGCGTGGCAGCCGGCGAGGCGGGGTGGCGCCGAGGTGGCGCGACGTGGCGCCACATGGCGGCCACGTCGGCAAGACGGGTGGCCGGCCGGCCGGGAAGGCGGCGGCGGCGGCGGCCCGCCTGGCGGCGGCGAGGGGCGGAGGAGGAGAGAGAAGAAGAGGAATGCGGTGGTGGGGCGGATTTTACCGGAGGTGGCGGAAGCCGTCGGCGGCGAGGAAGGCGGCGGTGGTTCGGGAGCTTGCGGCGGCGCTCCGGTGATGGGGAAGGGCGGCGGGGCGGAGGGCTTCAGCGGCGCGTGGGAAGCCGAGGAGGCGGCGGCGGCGCACGGCCCGAGGCGGCGGCGATTGCTCGCCGGAGGCCGAGGTGGCGGCGGCAAGGCGCCTGCAGTCTGGGCGGTGGAGCGGCCGAGAGAGAGGTGAGTGGGGAAAGAAGGAGGAGGAATGGGGAGGCTCGGAGGGGTTTAAATAGGAGAAAGGAGGGAGGCCGGCGATTTCACCGGGCGTGGGGAGGTTGCGGCGGTTGCGGCGGTTTGGGGGCGTGGGGAGAGGGAGAGGGGAAGTGGGTGCGTCGGGAGGTGGGGAGGTTGGGGAGTGTGGCGGCAACGCACGCGCGGAAGTGGGCGTGGCGGAAATGGCGGCGGCGGTTCTTGTGAGGCGGGCGGCGAGGAGGGAGCCGGAGGTGGGAGATGACAGTGGGCCCAGCGGGCGGGTGAGGAGGAGGCGCCGGCAGGCAGTCCGGTGGCAAAGAGAGAGAGAGATCGGAGGAGATGGGCGGCGGGGTGGCGTGGCGGCATCGGGGCCACCCACATGGCGGGCGAGGAAGAGGTGAAGGGAGGAGGGTTTTAAATTTTATTTTTAATTTTGATTCACGAAAAATACTGGAAAACTCAATAAGCCTCAGAAAAATATGAAATTACTTTCAAAAATTCTAGAAAAATTTATATAAGTTTTTAGATACCTTTTTAGCTTAAATAAAATATTTCCAAGATGTTTTTGATGATATATTTTTATATTTAAAATTTCTTTTTAATTCTAAAAATTGATTTAAAAACTGGAAAACTCAGGAAAATTCAAGTAAGATCCAAATATTTTAAAATAATTAATTTGAATTTAAATTTTCAAGATTTGCAAATTTTGGGATGTTACAAACCTACCCCCCTTAGGATGAATCTCGGCCCCGAGATTCGGATGGACTGGGAAAAAGATCGGGAAATTCTGATCTCAAATCTTCTTCACGCTCCCAAGTTGCTTCAGACTCAGAATGGTTACTCCATTGTACTTTACAGAATTTGATGTTCTTGCTTCTGGTTCGACGTTCTGCTTCATCCAAAATTTTGACTGGATACTCTGGATATGTTAGGTCCTCCTTTAAAGTCACTTCTTCTAAAGGCATTTGTTCTTCCAGCACTTTGAGACATTTTCTTAACTGTGACACATGAAAGACGTCGTGCGCATTCGACAACTGAGGTGGGAGCTTTAACTGGTAAGCAACTTCTCCCCTTTTGGCTAGAACAGGGAATGGTCCAATAAATCTCGGAGCAAGTTTCCCAGTAACACTGAAACGACGCAAACCCTTGAAAGGTGAAATTTTCAAATACACGTGTTCTCCAGGTATAAATTCTAAAGCTCTTCGACGATTGTCTGCGTAGCTTTTCTGTCTTGTTTGTGCTGTCTTTAATCTGTCTTGAACCAGACGAACTTGTTCTTCTTCTTGCTTCAACACATCAGGTCCAAATACTTGTCCTTCTCCTGTTTCTTTCCAATACAATGGTGTTCTGCATTTTCTACCGTACAGTAGTTCGAATGGAGACATTTGCAAGCTAGATTGATAGCTGTTATTATAGGAGAATTCTGCAAATGGTAAACTTTGTTCCCAGCTAGCTTTATTTACCAAAGCACAAGCTCTCAGCATGTCTTCCAATATTTGATTTACTCTTTCTGTTTGACCATCAGTCTGCGGATGATATGCTGTACTGAAGTTTAAGTTTGTACCCAAAATTTCATGCAGTTTCTGCCAAAATCTTGATGTGAATTGTGATCCTCGATCTGACACGATTTTCTTTGGTACTCCATGTAAACAAACTATTCTTGACATGTATAACTCTGCGAGTTTATCTCCAGAGTATGTGGTCTTCACAGGTATAAAGTGTGCAACTTTTGTTAGTCGGTCCACAATAACCCAAATTGAGTCATAACCTGACTTGGTTCTTGGCAAACCTGTTATGAAATCCATACCAATTTCTTCCCACTTCCATTCAGGTATCTGCAAAGGTTGCAACAGTCCAGTAGGTCTCTGATGTTCAGCTTTGACTCGCTGGCACACATCACACAAGGCTACATATTCAGCAATTTCTCTTTTCATACTTGACCACCAGTATCTTTCTTTGAGATCTTGATACATTTTGTGCTTAGGGGTGAATTGAGTATCGGACTCATGAGCTTCCTTGAGATTAGCTCTTTCATTTCTTTCTTTTCGGCACAAGAATTCTTTTTCCAAACCAAAGAATACCTTCTTCATCTTCGAAAAATTTGGTGCTTTACCCTTTTTGATATTCTCTTTGATTTCTTTGACATAACTATCTTCTCTTTGGGCTTCCTTTATCTGGTTCTCCAAAATTGGTTGAATCTCCAAAGTAGCCAGGAATCCTTCCTCCACTACTTTTAGATTGAGTCGCTGAAATTCTTCATGAAGTGCAGGCTGACTGTCTTTGATCATCAGATTATTGCAATAGCTTTTTCTGCTCAAGGCATCAGCTACTACATTAGCCTTTCCTGGATGGTAATGAATTCCCACATCATAATCCTTTATTAACTCCAACCATCTTCTCTGTCTCAGATTGAGGTAAGGTTGAGTGAAAATATACTTCAAACTCTTGTGATCCGTATAAATTTCTAGCAGTTCTTGATTAAATAATGCCTCCAGATTTTTAGAGCATGCACAACAGCAGCTAGCTCTAAATCATGGGTTGGGTAGTTCTGCTCATGCGGGCGCAATTGCCTCGAAGCATAAGCTACCACCCTTCCTTCTTGCATCAGAACACAGCCCAGACCTTGTCTGGATGCATCGCAGAATACTTCAAAATCCTTCCTGATATCTGGAAGGGTCAATACTGGTGCAGAAGTTAACCTCTTCTTCAACTCTTGGAAACTGTCTTCACATGATTTACTCCATTCAAACTTCTTTTCTTTCTTTAGTAATTGGGTGAGAGGTCTGGCTAGCTTGGAGAATCCTTCTATGAAGCAACGGTAATAACCAGCTAATCCCAGAAAACTTCTGATCTCAGTTACTGACTTGGGTTGTGTCCAGTTAAGTACATCTGTCACCTTCTCGGGATCTACAGACACTCCTCCTGCTGAAATAACATGACCCAAGAAATCTACTTTCTTTAACCAGAACTCACACTTGCTGAACTTGGCATACAATTTGGTGTTCTCTCGAGTTTTCAATACTATCCTCGGATGTTGGGCATGTTCTTCTTCATTTCGAGAATAAATTAGAATGTCATCAATGAATACGACGACAAACTTATCCAAATATTCCATAAACACCTTATTCATCAGATTCATAAAATACGCAGGAGCATTGGTCAGGCCAAAGGACATTACTGTAAACTCGTATAACCCATAACGAGTAGCAAATGCTGTCTTTGGTATATCCTCCGGTCTAATCTTCATTTGATGATATCCTGATCGAAGATCAATCTTGGAAAAGACATATGATCCTTTTAACTGATCAAATAAGTCATCTATCCTGGGTAGAGGGTACTTGTTCTTGATTGTTGCATCATTCAGTGCTCTATAATCCACACACACACGTGAGCGCCATCCTTTTTCTTCACTAGAAGTCTTGGTGCTCCCCATGGTGAAGAACTTGGTCCGACAAATCCTTTCTCTTGTAGTTCTTCGATCTGTTTCTTGACTTCTGCTAGATCATTGGCAGACATCCGGTAGGGTCTCTTGGAAATTGGGGCATTAGGGTGCAGGATTAATAACAAATTCAACTTCTCTATCTGGTGGCAATCCCGGTAAATCTTCAGGAAATACATCTGGATATTCTTTTACTATAGGTACTTTTTCCATAGTTATTCCCTTCAAGCTGTTCAACTCACATCCATTCCTTGAGGTTAAACTCGGCTTGCACTCTATTTGAATTCCTTCAGAGTTGGTAAGAGTAATAGCACGGTTGGCACAATCTATCTACCCTTTAT
Organism: Bonia amplexicaulis; assembly: GCA_036346245.1. Taxonomy (NCBI): domain Eukaryota; kingdom Viridiplantae; phylum Streptophyta; class Magnoliopsida; order Poales; family Poaceae; genus Bonia; species Bonia amplexicaulis. The sequence goes on along the minus strand of CM070755.1, from coordinate 13,946,287 downwards.
ACTTGGTTAACCAATCCATTCCAAGTATCACATCTAGGCTATTGGAGTCTATTATAATAAGATCCGCTAGGAACTTAACTCCATTTATATCTACGGTTGCTCTAGGGCAGACCGTATTAGTCCTCATTTCCTTCCGGTGATTGGACTAGCATATTATTCTTTAACAATTGAGCATCCAAATTGTTTCTTTCAGCAAATCCTTGAAATAAGCGAATGCTAAGCTCCGAATCAAATAATCTTGAGGCGGTCTTGAGTTGACAAGGAACTTACCGAACTACCTACGGTGCTTCTGGTCGCTTCTTGCAGTAACATGGTTGACATGTCCCTGTTTATCACTTGTGGAGTCCTTGTCGCTTGCGGTGTTCCACGGACTTGTCTGTTGGTGGGGCTCTTCTTGGAGTAGTCCCGGGTTGAAGCGGACAGAGTCTTCTTGGGCGTTTGCGGACGATTGTTGGCGTAATGCCCCATATTCTTGCAGTTGAAGAATGAATTCCTCATTGCGGTCTTGTTTTGTTAGGGTTGACCTCCATTGATTGGTCGTGGAGCCTGAGGTATTGGGCGAGGTCCACTGATTGGTGTCCTCGGCACACTCGGCATAGAAGGCCTGAAAAAGTGCGACTGATTTGGACGGTTGCGAGTGTTACTGGCACCCTGCTGTGCCTGAAATTTCCTCTTTCGGACTTCATGTAGCGGCGTTGAGCATCTTCTTGGATGATTGCTTTGTTCACCATGTCTTTGGAAAGTTGGATAATCATTAGACACTAATCGCACCTTGAGATTGGGATCGATCCTTGCATGAATCTCAAATTTTCTTTGCATCGGTTGCAACATCCTCTGAAGCATATCGGCGGTTAGGTAAATTTGTTCGGATACTCGATCCTGTTGAGGTTTCCTTGTTGCAACTTATAGAATTCCATCATTTTCATTTCCATGATTCCAGTAGGAATGTGTGCAGTACGGAATGCTTCTTCAAACTCAGCCCAAGTGATATCTTGTGCATTCTGGTGAGCAGCACAATAGTTTTCCCACCAATTAGCTACAATTCCTTTCGGTGGTGAGCAGATACAACACTTTTTCATTTCCATTGCATTGTGCCAAATTCAGCTTCCTTTCGACGTCCTTGATCCAGTCGTCAGCTTCCATCGGGTCTACTGACCCACTTAAAGTTGGGGGACGAGTTCTCATAAACTCCCCGGCTTGGATTGTGGTGTGATTGGGTGCTTGCGAATTTCTTTGGACTTGGTTTTGGGCTAAGGCTTGGAGTAATCAGAATCGCATGGCCATTATTTGTTCAGATTAGGAGCTTGAGCTGGCGGGGTGGAATTGGATTCGCCTTACAGCCGAGCATTGACATTCATTACATTGCAAGACCTTGTTCCTTGTGCTCACCATCTGAAGTGGTAACTGGGGTTAGCAAAAGGAAAGAGGGAAGTAGCATAGGTAAGAGATTAGGGGAGACTAAACCACATCCCAAACAAACACAAGGAAAAACACGGACAACAAATTGAAAGAAAAATTTGTATTGAATTCAAATTAAATTTTTAAAGGAAATGGCTGTACCACAGGTGCACAAGTGCTTGGTACAGTCCATCCCACACACTAGAATAAAATACAAATCGTTCTAAGGAATTAAACATTAAATTGGGTACTACTGTCTCTGCAACTACTTGTCCTCCTCGAAGACAAGCTCCTCCGGATCCTCCTCTGGATCCTCCTCTGGATCCTCCTCTGGATCCTCCTCTAGGATACCCACGTGGCGCAGCCTACAACCACACTCGGGGCGGTTGCAAGAAGCACGGGAGTGAAGATGGTCTCTACTGCTGGAGGCAATAGACCGAGAGCAGGAACGGGAGCGAGAGAGACCGCGTCTCTTGCTGGAGTCTCCGATGTCGTTGTCGGGTAACGGACTAGGGCGCCGCACACTCTTGCGCGCCGTGAGTAAGGTACGAGGTCCTGTGCGCCGAGTCGGAGCCTGGTTGTTGGGGACGACAGCTGGTACTGGTGAAGATGATGCACCGGGGCAGCTGCTCCATATGGACACGGTTGGACCAGCTCGAGTGCAGTCAGCAGGAGGGAAGTGGTATATTCTTGTCATGGTCGATAACTTCTCGAGGTATTCTTGGGTGTTTTTCTTAGCCTCGAAGGATGAGATGTTTACACATTTTCGAGGTCTTTTCAGTAGGCTTTCTGTTGAGCTTCCAAGTGCCTTACGAGCGATCCGCAGTGACAATGGCACGGAGTTCAAGAATTCCTACTTTGAGAGGTTACGTGATGAGACAGTGTACAACACCGTTCTCTTCTCCGCACGTCCCACAAGCAGAATGGCGTCGTGGAGAGGAAGAACCGTACCTTGGTCGAGATGGCGGGGCGATGCTCGATGAGTACTCTACACCTAGGAAGTTTTGGGCTGAGGCTATAGCCACCGCGTGCCATGTTTCGAACAGAGTTTTTCTCAGGGCACACTTGCACCGCACCTCTTACGAGCTGAGATATGGGCGAAAGCCTAGTGTTTCTCATTTTCGTGTGTTTGGTTGCAAGTGCTTTATCTTGAAGTCCGGGAACCTAGACAAGTTTGAGTCACGTTCTTGTGATGGTATCTTTCTAGGCTACTCGACTTCTTGGCGGGCTTATAGGGTGCAGGCTGAGTCTAGCAAAATGGTAGAGACACGTGAGGTGACCTTCGACGAGGCGGTCCTGGGACTAGTCCCGATATCTCGTGTTCTTTAGAGCAGTCCGAGACCATCTTTGTGGATGATGAGGGCGATGGAGACGAGGGTTGTCTACCCGATCCAGTCCCTCATCCACCCCTTGAGGTGCCATCTTCCACCGCACCTCAAGGCGATCGACCCTACCTTCGCTATTCGGAGCTAGTGGCTCTGTTCCTATCCCGTCAGGTCATGAGGTAGAGGCCACTTCTTCATCTCATCCTGGACCTCCAAGACATATCCAAAAATATCATCCTTCGAGAGCGGATGATTGGCGACCTCTTTGAGCAGTCACACGCTCCAAGTGCGGCGTGTCACTTTTCGTCTCCACTCGCCTTCGTAGCTTCCTTTGAGCCCAAAGGCGTTTGTCATGCTTTATCTGACGAGTCTTGGGTCAATGCCATGCATGAGGAGCTCGAGAGTTTCGAAAGAAACAAGGTCTGGACGCTTGTTGAGCCCCCTCGAGGTCACAATATCATTGTGTAGGACCGAAATGGCGACAGAGGGGGGTGAATGTCGCTCTCTTTTAAAATCGCCCCCGACAATTCGTACACTGTTTTTCAAACAGATGCAAAACAAAGCACCTCACAGAAAATTAAAATTAATCTTGCTGAAATTTGGAACGCATGTGACACTGAAAAATTCAGCATAAATCAGAGAGTGGTCAGTAAAAATTTCAGCTGAAAATATTACCGTTTGATCTGCATGCAAAATCGTCAAAGATCAGCAAAAGAAATAAAAGAAAAATGCCCTTTGAGAGAGCAGGTCTGATCGGCAACTTCTTGGCCAAAAATGTAAAGAAAAAGAAATGAAACAGAACTGAACGTGCTGGCCAAAAGATGAGAAGACAAGCTGCGGTGAACAGATCGAAAAGAAGAAAAGGTAAACAGAGGTCGCCAAAAGAACTTAACAACAGGAGAAAAGCAAGCCCAAAGAAAAGAGTTCAACCAGAGAAAAGAAAACAAACAAGAATGAAAGCATTGTTGGTCGATGTTACAAAAGGCAAGAGAAACTGAACCAAGAAAGATTGATTATCTTTGGAGGATTGGAACTACAAGCTAGCGAGTAACTTGATCACGTGAACAAGAAAATGAAACCAAAAAGCAGACCTCCGATACTTATCCGTCTGGACTACGTCTCCTAAATGGTTTACTTCCTCACCGCGATCGGTCCAAGTGCAGCAATTTTACGGTTTGGCTGCAATCACCAAGAGAAAATACCGAGCAAGATCAACAAAGCTGCGGTAAATAGCGTAAAAGAAAGCGAAGTGCCGATGGAACCGGAAAGAAGAGCTATCAACAGTAGAAGGCAATGAAAAGCATGAAGAAAATCAACGACTTGTCAGGAAAGAAAAGGGGTCTGCGGTGATTCCTTGGTGAAAGCAATGAATACTCTGCGCAAGGTTACAGATATCTTGTTTCTTCGTTTTGCTTGAACAACACAAGAGAAGTAAGAAGATGTTGGTGCAAGAACAAAACGAAAAACAGTTCTTTGTTCTTCTCGGAAAGATCAACTAAGCGACTAACCAAACTTCAAGAAAGATAATCTTGATTAAAGGATCGGTTTGACGAAAGAGAGAAATCGAGATAGAAGAGAGAGAGAGCCAAGAATGAGATGATGAACCGTAAGCGAGTTCATAGATATAAAAGATTATACAAGAACGTTTTTCAGCAATTTCACTTCTTCCCCATACATGAATGAGACAAGAGGAACACACTACATGGTTCTTCTCAAGAACACATGCTCACACCCACTCTCTCAATCCTCAAGAACACCAAGAGCCTCACATGCCTCTTGGGAGGAACACAACACACACAAAGAGATAAAATGAGCTCTAAAACCCTAACTCACTCTATTGTGTCCCTAAGGGGTATGCAGCCCCTCACTTCTATTTATAGCCCTTGGCTAACGGGTCTCCAACCCGTACGCCGGCTAAACCCTAACGGAGCCGTCTCCGCTTGTGCAGCCTTGCGAAATTCCGTGCCGCCTTCGCACCTTCCGGAAGCTTCCGCTCCTTGCTCGCGACGCTCCGCAACACGTCGAGTCCACGTCGTCTTCGACACCTCATGACCGTTCTGACCTCAGCGCCACCTGCGCCTAGTCCGGTCCACCGTGTCTCGCCACGACTCGCCTCGCATCCTGCGGTCACACAGACAAGAAAACCGTCACATAGCACCGCTCGATACATGAGCAGCGCAAATAGCATTAGCAAGATCAAACTGTCGCAACAATGGAATATACATCCTAACCCATATGACTAAGTTTGACCAAAGTCCGACCGAGCCGTTGCACCATGCAGCGTGCGGGTCCGGACAAACCGACTCAAACTCGACTTTTGGAAGCAGATGTCAATTACTCATCACTCACAATGGGATGACCTCCACATGGTCTCTCAATCTCCCCCTTGATGAGTATATTGACAAACACCGAAAAAGCACAAAGTTGAGAGTGAAGCTAATGACCATATCGACAGAAGGAGCAAAAAGAAAGAACAATTTTTCTTCAAAGCTCCCAAGTGGCTTTTTCTACCACTATTCTCCCCCTTTTGACAATAAACCCATCAAGAAGGAAGGAAGGAGAAAAAAGTCATGAAAATGGATGAAAGGCTGATTTGATCATTTTTAAGTATGTAGAGCCATGAGAATTATCCAAAATGACCATCATGTATTACATCAAGCCATAACATACAAATATGCTATAAAGATCATGACTAAGTATGTAAAGAGAAGCTAAGCAACATAAGGTATAATCTGAATTTTATTTGAAGTACTTAGCAAGTCAAGTCAAACGTGATTTTAGTCTAGCTAATGATATCCACAAATGATGCAAGCCATGTCAATAAGCTAAATGGAATCAAGAAGCTAGTGTTGAGCAAACTAGAGTGCTATTTGTTCAAGAATGATACAATTGTTGGAGTACATTGAACATTTTTAGCAATTGAGCACAAATGACATTTTTCTTTAGAGATCTCATGATTGTTTTCAATCATATTTTTGTCATGTGCTAGACCTCAAGCCTTATGCGATCATTCAAGCGAGAAACTTAAGGAAGTGATCTTGGTCATCCAAATCTCCCCGAGTTCATGCCTTGTGCAATGGCAAGCCGTCTCATGAGAAGGAATTGGTGAGATCGGTTTTTCATACGAGAAGAGATCTTTTTTTAATAGATTGTACTAACTTATGTGTCATCAAGAAACTGTATAGCTCAATCTATTGCTCAACTAAGATTCAAAACTCAACTCAGCCTATTTGACATGGCAAGAACCATAAAAAGATAATACAAAGCTGACTAGTCTCAAATATGAACAAGACATGAATTAGGTCAAAATTTAGCATTTTAATTAACCTATCATGGCAAAGACTTGACTACACATATAAAGTCATGATCAAATTAGCAATGGAGCATAAATCATGGCAAGATATAATATAATGAAAACATGTCATGAAAGGATAATAATCAAGGCTCCATTAAGTTATGTTACAAATCAAATGAAGAACATCCAGCTCCCCCTTAACTTGAGATACAACTTTTAGTTCAAGTTGAGTTATGTCAACATTAATATCTAGAAGTTCTCAAATGAACTCCCCCTGAACCAAAGCAATAAAACGAGAAGCTGGCAAATAAATCACGAAAACAGGCAGTCCTTAAAGCATAGATAAGATATAGAGGATATTATGGCTCAGACTAACTCTTATCTACCCCATATGACTCCAGGACAACAGCTGTCGAGAAAAACACACACTAGAGAGCAAACACGTACCCTGTCTACCCGAGGGTGGCCCAGCCCTCGCTAGAACCTAAAAGAAGTGAGTGAGCTCAACCTAGTGAGATAAGAAACAGCTATCCTGAAAGCACAAGATAAGAGCAAGAAGTCTAAGCAACTCAAAGAAGAGACACACTCTAACCTATGCTAGAAGGACTAATCCCAATGCACCCATAAATGCAATGCAATGAAATGAGACAGAAGCATAATCAATATAGTAAAGCAGTAAAGTCCAAGCTCCCCCTCACAACAGTCCATAAGGACAAACCACCCCAAGCTCTCCCCGCAGAGCTGAAAACCTCGAGCTATCCAAAGGCTTGGTGAAGATATCAGCCAACTGGTGGTCACTCTCCACAAACTGGAGCACTATGTCACCCTTCTCCACATGGTCTCGAAGGAAGTGATATCTGATATCAATGTGCTTGGTCCGAGAGTGCTGCACTGGGTTCTTAGCAATGCTAATCGCAGACGTGTTATCGCAGAAGAGCGGAACACGATCGATAATAACCCAAAGTCCCGCAGAGTCGAGACCATCCAAAGCACTTGGCTACGAGAATCGGCTGCGACAACGCACTCGGCCTCTGCGGTGGGTGTGCAACACCGGACTGCTTCCTCAAGACCAAGAAGCGAGGAAGTGCCAATGAGCGGCGGTGCCGAGTGCTCTTCCTATCTATCCTCTGACTGCAAAGTGCGCATCCGAAAAGGCTCTAAGGGATGAGCGGGAGGAGGAAGAGTACCGATACCATAGTCAATGGTAGCTCGAAGGTACCGAAGATGCGCTTCACCGCTTTGGCGGTGAGACACGCGAGGAGAAGCTGAAATCGAGCACAAAGACACACGGAGAAGTGTATGTCCGGTCTCGAGGCGGTGAGGTACAAGAGAGCCAATCATGCTTCAATTCCTTTTGATCGGTGGCTCACCGTCCTCATACGGGTCTAGAACGGTCAGAGAAGCCATCGGAGTCGACACCGCTTTCCATCACTCATGTCGAGCGTCTCGGGAGGTCTCGAGTGTACTTGCCTTGATGCAAGAAGGTACCCTCCAGTCTCGCTTGATTTGGAAGCCAAGGAAGAAAGTCAACTCACCCATCATGCTCATCTCAAACTCGGTGCTCATGACATCCGAGGCTGTGAAACTAGAGCATGAGAAGAGCCGCCAAAGATAATGTCATCGACATAAATTTGGCGGCGGAAGGTCATTGCCAAGCCGCGAATGAACAAGGTCTTGTCAACTTTACCCATCTCAAAATCATGTCTCAATAGATAGGACTTAAGCCTCTCATACCAAGCTCTAGGGGCTTGCTTAAGTCCATACAATGCTTTGGAAAGCTTGAAGACATGACTAGGGTATTTGGGGTTCTCGAAACACGGAGGTCGTCGACATAGACTTCTTCCTCAATGAAGCCATTGAGAAAGACACTCTTGACGTCCATCGGTAAAGCTTGAAACCCTTAGAAGCTGCAAAGGCAAGCGAATTCTAATGGCCTCAAGGCGAGCTACGAGGGCAAGGTCTCCTCGAAATCCGGACCCTCAACACAGGAGTACCCACGAGCAACCAGTCTAGCCTTGTTTGAATGACTACCCCATCCTCACTTTGCTTGTTCTTGAACACCCATTTGGTTCCAATGATATTGTGATCTCGGGGGCTCAACAAGCGTCGGACCTTGTTTCTTCGAAACTCTCTAGCTCCTCATGCATGGCATTGACCCAAGACTCGTCGGATAAAGCATGACAAGCGTCTTTAGGCTCAAAAGAAGCTACGAAGGCGAGTGGAGATGAGAAAAGTGACACCGGACTTGGGCGTGTGACTCGCTCAAATAGGTCTCCAATCATACGCTTTCGGAAGGATGAGATTTTGGATATGTCTTGGAGGTCTGGATGAGATGAAGAAGTGGCCTCTACCTCGTTACCGACGGGTAGGAGCAGAGCCACTAGCTCCGGAAGAAGCGAAGGTAAGGGCGATCGCCTCGAGGTGCGGTGGAAGAAGGCACCTCAAGGGGTGGAGAAGGGACTGGATCGGGTAGACAACCCTCATCTCCATCATCCTCATCATCCACAAAGATGGTCTCGGACTGCTCTAGTGAACCTGAGATATCGGGCCTAGTCCCGGACTCGCCTCATCGAAAGTTACCTCACGTGTTTCTACCATTTTACTAGACTCAGATTCCGGACCCTATAGGCCCATGAAGAAGTCGAGTAGCCCAGAAAGAGTCCATCACAAGATCGTGACTCGAACTTATCTAGGTTCCCGGACTTTAGAATAAAACACTTGCAACCAAACACACGAAAATGAGAAACACTGGGCTTTCGCCCGTATCTCAACTCATAAGAAGTGCGGTGCAAGTGTGCCCGAAGAAAAACTCTGTTCGAAACATGGCACGCGGTGGCTATAGCCTCAGCCCAAAACTTCCGCGGTGTAGAGTACTCATCAAGCATCGTCCTGGCCATCTCGACCAAGGTACGGTTCTTTCTCTCCACAACGCCATTCTGCTGAGGGACGTATGGAGAAGAGAACTGGTGCTCTACACCTGTCTCACCACAGAAACTCTCAAAGTAGGAATTCTTGAACTCCGTGCCATTGTCCCTTGCGGATCGCTCGTAAGGCACCGGAAGCTCAACGAAAGCCTCTTGAAAAGACCTCGGAAATGTGTAAGCGTCCCATCCTTGAGGCCAAGAAAACACCCAAGAATACCTCGAGAAGTCATCGACTATGACAAGAACATACCACTTCCCTCCTGCCGACCGCACTCGATTTGGTCCAAGCGTGTCCATATGGGCGGTGTCACGGTGCATCGGTCATAGTAACTGTGTGGGAGGATGGAAGCGGCAACCATCTTGCTTGCGTGCGGCAAGGAGCACAAACTAGATCTTTGACCATCTTGAGTTTTGGCAAACCACGAATGAGGTCGTGACCGCTAACTCGGGTCAAATGATCAAAACCAATATGACCAAGTCTCCTATGCCAGAAGGAAAGATCGCGGGACTCAGAAGCAAGCAAACATCGGAGAGGATCACCAGAAGTCTCAATAAAATCAGCACGAAAGATCCTCCCAAAGCGAGAAATCCATAAACCGGACTACAGAAGAATCAACAATTTTGCGAGGCATTTTCTTAAAACTTACCTCGAAACCGTCATCGGTGGTGAGAAACCGAAAGCATTGTAATGCGACTTACTCACCAAGGCAACATCTTTTAAAACAAATGAGTCATTAACGCGCACGGTACCTTTGGCAATGATGCGTCCGCACGAAGAGTCTCCAAAGGTGATAGTCTCATCACACAAGCTCGGGCTAGGGAAGAAAACCAACGTGAATCTCCGGTCATGTGTCGTGAACACCCGAGTCTGAGCCAAACCTTTCCCTTCCCGCCGGGAACCGAGTCAACAAGAGAGCAAAGTCTCGATCTTGGGATAAATCAAGATAGATTTTGGAACCCAATCTTGAGTCACACGTCGGCGTAAGAAGTAGTCACACACGGTGACCTCTAACTACCCTCGCTCTCCGTCGCTCAAAAGCGGAAGGTCTATGAGCGCACTGAAGGCATTGCCGGGTCCGACCGCTACGGAGAGCAAGTCGAGCACCGGCAAGACGCCGATCACGCCGCGGGTAGCTATCTCGATGGAAGCGAGATCTACCCTCGGGACGGCGGAAGTCATGACCAGAGGGAGCATGAGAACGAAAAGCGTAAAACTCGGAAGAACCAAGTCCTCGATCTTGCCCAAAGCTACCAACAAGAGCAAGCCTAGACCTTGTGTTGGTCTTAGGTGCACTCAAGGTGCAGGGCTGACCACGAATACGCCTAAGAGCTGCAACACGGTCTCACGCGCGATCTTGGCGCTTGAAGCAATGGTCAAATAAATGTCCATCCTTCGGCGGAAGGTGCAATGATACCGCCCGAGGGGTGAAGTAGCATGAGATGGCCATATACGAGAGGTCAAGCTGCGGTGAAATCACCTTGTTGTTAGAAATCCCTTGGACAAAGCCCGCGATCTAAATTGAACTTTCTTGTTCTTGGGCTTGACCTCAATCACACACGAGGCTACGGTGCGAGCACTACGGTGGATGCTTCCTCACATCCTCACGAAATCATATCCTAGACCTGTTTGAACTTGCAAATCTTTGATTGGTCTAGAATAAGATTGAGATCCTTCTTGCCTCCTACAAATTTCTCGAGAGTGTTCATAAAGCACCGACACTCCCGAAGAGAGAGGTGCAAGAGGAGCAAGAAGGAGCAGCAATGAGAAGGTAAGGAGGCGGGAGAGCGACCAGCAGCAGAGAGGAAGGCGGCTTGTGCACGCACACCGAGGCGTAGAAGGACGATCGTCTTGCTAGCAGGTTGGTTCGCATCGCTAAGCGTCTCTACCTTGCAGGGGCTTCTCCCCTTCTCCACAACCACATTACAAGCACAAGGTGGCTTCTCTAGTAGGTCCTTAGTTAGCTTCACATTTCTCATCCAATGCAATCAAGTTAGATTTTAGTTTGTTACAACTAATGCATGGTGAGCTAACGAGGTCCTTAGAAGCAAAGCGAGCCAACTTCTTATCATGATCAATCATTTCTTGAAGCTGTTTGGAAAGCAGATTCAAGCTCGTGATCGATTTAGGACAATTCACACATGAAGCAATAGGCTCAAGTAGAAAAGCTTGTAATTCAAGTAATTTTATGATCCGCCTGTTTAGGTTCATCTTCAAATTGTTACAACTTTCACAAGTCTCGGGCGGATCGAGAAGCAATGTATAAAGACCTCTAAAAGCATTATCCTTATCCTCACATGAGGTGCAAGAAGTAGTCTCAACGGTAGATGAAGGAAAAACAATCCTAGACATCTCTAGTTCAGCGAGCAAACTAACATTCTCCACCTTAAGAATATCTAGCTCAGAGGTCACACTATCATATGAAGTCCTTAGCTTCTCCATATCACCAATCAAGGTAGGGCATGTATCACATTCGTCACGAGAGGAAGCAGATGTAAGTGAAGTAAGCTCTCGTGACAATCTAGCTACTTCCTTCTCTAACTCAGTACACCTAGCCTTAGCTCTAGCATGAAATCCACCTAGCTTAAGAAAAGCATGATTGAGCTGGTCATAGGTGGGGCATACCTCGTCCAGAGTCGAGATACTGCTCATTGTCGCTCGGTTAAGCCCTCGAGGGCCATGAAGCACATCTTGGGAGAAGTCTTCGCCGCTCTTGGGGTCTTGATCACCCGTCCGTCGTCGTCGCTCCATCCCTCCACCTCGGCGAGGTTGAGGTCGTCGAGCAGCGGAGAGGACGCAGTGGAAAAGCTTCTTGGCCTTCCCAAAGTCGCGAACTTCTTCTTGCCTTGCGTCGAGTGGAGGCTTCTTGTTGCGGTTCTTGTCGGTGTAGTCGTTCTTGACCGAACCGCCGTAGTCGTTCTTGCCCTTCTCCAGCTTGGGGCAGTTTGCTCGAATGTGGTTGGGGCCACCACACTCAAAGCAAATCAATGGTCCTCTTCTCTTTCCATCCCTCCTCCTCTTGTAAGCATGGGAGAACTTCCGAGCTAGGAGGGCCATTGTTCATCCTCTAGCTGCTCTAGCGATCATCGGTTACATCACGAGAGCGATAGGGAGAACCCGCAAAGAGAATCGCAGAAGAACCGAGCGGCGGTGGGATCGGTGACTAGTGCCATCGATCGAGACTTGACCGGCGAGACTATGTCAATCTCGTGAGTCTTGAGGCGCGAGTAAAGCGCGTCAAGAGTCAAGGTCGAGAGGTCCGTGGTGTCCTTGATGGTAGTCACCTTCATCTCCCAAACCAGAAGATCGAGTGCGAGAAAGAATTTGTCGGCGTTATCCGAGTCGGAGTATGTGAGACCGACGGCTCGGAGGTTGCTCAAAATTTTGTGAAAGCGAGAAAAGCACTCGTCTAGGGACTCACCGACAAGCATCTCAAATTTCTTTGTAGTCGCGCTTGAAGCTGGTCTTGTCGCACCGTCTTTATTTGGGTGGTGCCCTCATGGTAAGCATTGAGGTCACCCAAATATCGAAGGCCGACGTCGGTGAGAGATGCGATCAAACTCGCTCTACTCAAACCACGAACAATGATGTTCCTCGCTCTTTGCGTTAGCCTCAACATCGACCATATTCCGGCATTGATGTTCTCATCGGCGGGAACAACAAAGCTATACCTTGACCTTTCGCCGGATGGCGTAGCCACGAGCACGGATGTAGGTCTCCATCCGGCTCTTCGAATGGAAAATCCATCCCATCAAAGATCGGGGCTTGGTCGAGTACTTGTCCGTCGCCATGGCTCTTGAGACCGGTTAAAGATCTATCAAGAAGAGCTAACAGGCTCGATACCAATTGTAGGACCGAAATGGCGACGGAGGGGTGAATGTCGCTCTCTTTTAAAATCGCCCCGACAATTCGTACCTTGTTTTTCAAGCAGATGCAAAACAAAGCACCTCACGAGAAAATTAAAATTAATCTTGCTGAAATTTGGAGCATGTGACCTTTGAAAAATTCAGCATAAATCGAGAGTGGTCGGTAAAATTTCAGCTGAAAATATTACCGTTTGATCTGCATGCAAAATCGTCAAAGATCAGCAAAAGAAATAAAAGAAAAATGCCCTTTGAGAGAGCAGGTCTGATCGGCAACTTCTTGGCCAAAAATGTAAAGAAAAAGAAATGAAACAGAACTGAACGTGCTGGCCAAAAGATGAGAAGACAAGCGCTGCAGCTGAACCAGACTGAAAAAGAAGAAAAGCAGAAACAGAGGCTGCCAAAAAGAACTTAACAGCAGGAGAAAAGCAAGCCCAAAGAAAAGAGTTCAACCAGAGAAAAGAAAACAAACAGCAGCTGAAAGCATTGTTGGTCCAGTGTTACAAAAAGGCAAGAGAAACCTGAACCAAGAAAGATTGATTACTGCTGGAGGATTGGAACTACAAGCTAGCGAGTAACTTGATCACAGGAACAAGAAAAATGAAACCAAAAAGCAGACCTTCTGATACTTATCCGTCCAGACCACAGTCTCCTAAATGGTTTTACTTCCTCACTGCAGTCGGTCCAAGTGCAGCAATTTTACGGTTTGGTACGCAATCACCAAGAGAAAATACCGAGCAAGATCAACACAAAACTGCAGTAAATAGCGAAAAGAAAGACCGAAGTGCCGTTGGAACCGGAAAGAAGAGCTATCAACGGTAGAAGGCAATGAAAAGCATGAAGAAAAATCAACGACTTGTCCGGAAAGAAAAGGGGTCTGCAGTGATTCCTTGACTGAAAGCAATGAATACTCTGCTGCAAGGTTACACAGATATCTTGTTTCTTCGTTTTGCTTGAACAACACAACAGAGAAGTAAGAAGATGTTCGGCTGCAAGAACAAAACGAAAAACAGTTTGCTGTTCTTCTCAGAAAGATCAACTAAGCAGCTAACCAAACTTCAAGAAAGATAATGCTGATTAAAGGATCAGTTTGACGAAAGAGAGAAATCAGATAGAAAGAGAGAGAGAGAGCCAAGAATGAGATGATGAACCGTAAACAGGATTCATAGATATAAAAGATTATACAAGAACGTTTTGACAATTTCACTTCTTCCCCATACATGAATGAGACAAGAGGAACACACTACATGGTTCTTCTCAAGAACACATGCTCACACCCACTCTCTCAATCCTCAAGAACACCAAGAGCCTCACATGCCTCTTGGGAGGAACACAACACACACAAAGAGATAAAATGAGCTCTAAAACCCTAACTCACTCTATTGTGTCCCTAAGGGGTATGCAGCCCCTCACTTCTATTTATAGCCCTTGGCTAACGGGTCTCCAACCCGTTACGCCGGCTAAACCCTAACGGAGCCGTCTCCGCTTGTGCGGCCTTGCGAAATTCCGTTTCGCCCCTTACGCACCTTCCGGAAGCTTCGCGCTCCTTGCCTCAGACGCTCCGCAACACGTCGAGTCCACGTCGTCTTCGACACCTCATGACCGTTCGACCTCGGCGCCACTGCGCCTAGTCCGGTCCACCGTGTCTCGCCACGACTCGCCTCGCCATCCTGCGGTCCACAGACAAGAAAACACGTCACATAGCACCGCTCGATACATGAACGCGCAAATAGCATTAGCAAGATCAAACCTGTCGCAACAATGGAATATACATCCTAACCCATATGACTAAGTTTGACCAAAGTCCGACCGAGCCCGTTGCACCATGCAACGTCTGGGTCCGGACAAACCGACTCAAACTCGACTTTTGGAAACAGATGTCAATTACTCATCACTCACAATGGGATGACCTCCACATGGTCTCTCACATTGGGACCAAATGGGTGTTCAAGAACAAGCAGAGCGAGGATGGGGTAGTCATTTGAAACAAGGCTAGACTGGTTGCTCAGTGGTACTCCCAGGTTGAGGGTCTAGACTTCGAGGAGACCTTTGCCCTCAGAGCGTCTTGAGGCCATTAGAATTCTGCTTGCCTTTGCAGCTTCTAAGGGCTTCAAGCTTTACCAGATGGACGTCAAGAGTGCCTTTCTCAATGGCTTCATTGAGGAAGAAGTCTATGTCAGACAGCCTCCAGGTTTCGAGAACCCCAAATACCCTAGCCATGTCTTCAAGCTTTCCAAAGCGTTGTATGGACTTAAGCAAGCCCCTAGAGCTTGGTATGAGAGGCTTAAGTCCTATCTATTGAGACATGATTTCGAGATGGGTAATGTCGGGACCCCGGATTACCAAATCCGGACCCTCTGTGTATTACAGCACTAGTCCCAGATCAAAGCTAGTGCACACAGTTAAACAGTGATGATTACATTGCCAAAGACGAATATTACAATATTATAGAGTGTACTGACCAAAGGTCTTACAACACAAACGAGGTTTCTAGACCTCACAAATAAACACAAACACAAACACAAACACAGCGGAAGCAAAATAAACAATGATAAAGTCCTATCATTACGCCACAGGCAATTGACTGGGGAGCGCGACCTAAACGTCTGGAAATCCTTCATCAAATCCAACCGCAGAGTAGTCGTAGCCTCCTTCTTGAACTTCATACTCCTCTGATATATATATTTTAGGTGTAGCATGTGAGTACATAAAGTACTCCGCAAGTCTTGGGAAAATGCATTAGATGCAAGGTTTAACAAAGAGGGCTATATGGCTCTTTTGCACAAAGCGATATTTTATTTCCAATACCAATAACTATTTTTGAAGGCGATAGTTTAACTGAAGTAATTACTCTAACTAAAATCATTAAGCATTTTTAATCATAAGGATTCTACCACCAAGTTTGATACTACGGGTTCCAACCACCCACTTGGTTCCAACCACGGGATAAATTCCCCGAGAGTTCTATCCACTCTCGGATTCCCGAAACTTTGTTTTAAACCAAAAATAAAGCTCTACCATGTGAATGCATTCCTTGCCCGCCCTTGACCGTGGGCACGGCTATTCGAATAGTTTTACACTCTGCAGAGGTTGTACACTTTACCCACAAGAGATTAATTATCTTATTAGTCAACACGCTTCCTTTGGCATGAGACCCAGATAATTCATCACAAAGCCTTTACCTTACTCCAGTCTAGCTAGACACCACCCGCTCAGGTTTCACCGCTGAAGGGTTAAACCACCCGACAGAAGCCCCCTCTTGCGCCATATGAGTACAGTGACCATGTCCCTCACTGTGAATAACCAGTAACCCTGGTATCCACTTTCCACTGGTGGTACCTAAACTAGTCTATTATAAGTTAATCAGCTAGGTCGTACCCATATAGACATGTGGTTGTACGGTAGTGCTCGGGCGGACAAACACAAGCGTCGGTCCTTAATTGACTAGGCGGAACATACACTTTTCAAGATCTCGTGCTAACCGCACCAATCCAAACCAACCATCCATACGGTCTAAAACAATTTTCACAATTTAATCCATTTCACATGAACAGAGGCAACACCATTTGCTATTCGATTCTGAACAAAAGTCTAGTTCAATGAAATGTAGTTCCCAATCTAAAGTCACTAAAGTTATATAGCTTGTCTAAGCATCTTACTACCGATACAACAACTATCAAAGATTCATAATACTCTCATTATTGAGACAAAAGTGATCCTAAGGTTACAAGGGTACATGGTATTCAAAGTTCAATCGAGGGCATAACAATAGTTAGGATAACTAATACCTTAAGGAAATTAACATTTTATGTAACATAGCAAATGCAATAAATTTAAAATATTCAAAACATTTCACAATCATAGGTTCAAGATGATCAAAGGAGACTTGCCTTCGTGGGTGAATTCTTGATTCTCTTGTTATGATTCTGCGAACTCTTGACCAGATCGGTTCTACGCAAAATGAGAACACAAAGGACAAATAAATACAAATAAAAGTACAGATATTATAATAATATTACTGGAATGAAGTTTATAAATTTAGATGAATTTAGGAGGAAGTTTCAATGGAATCGGAGTTCAAGCGAGGGAGAAAGGGTATTTGAAATTTGAATTTTAAATTACAAAATATCAAATAAATTTCAAAATTTGAAAGGATGGCAGAAATGTAAAGATTGGAATTTTGAGGAATTTAGAAATTTGAATGGGTCCAATCGGAGTTAGGATGAAAAAGTTATGGCCTTGGGAGGTTTGAAAACAACTAAAATGAATAAACTGGATTTTTGGAATTATTTTTTTAAAGAAAATTCAGAATTATGACGTCAGCCCTGGGTGAGCCGGCTGACAGGTGGGTCTCGGTCCATGGACCGAGTCCACGGACCGGGTGATCTACCGAGGTGGCGCGGGGGTGGCGTGGCACCGAGGCGAGGGGTGGCGCCGAGGTGGCGCGGACGTGGCGCCACATGGCGGCCACGTCGGACGGTGGCCGGCCGGCGGGGGCGGCGGCGACGGCGCCGGCGCACGGCGGCCGCGGCGGGGGGAGGAGGAGAGGAGAAGAAGAGGAATGCGGTGGTGGGGCGGATTTTGGGAGGTGGCCGGAAGCCGAGGGAGGTGGCGGCGAGTGCGGACGGCCGAGGCGGCGGCGATTGCTCGCCGGAGGCCGAGGTGGCGGCGGCAGGGCGCGCGGTCCGGGCGGTGGGCGGCCGAGAGAGAGAGGTGAGTGGGGAAAGAAGGAGGAGGAATGGGAGGCTCGGAGGGGTTTAAATAGGAGAAAGGAGGGGGGCGTGGCGATTTCTCTCCGACGCGTGGGGAGGTTGCGGCGGTTGCGGCGGTTTTGGGGGCGTGGGGAGAGGGAGAGGGAAGTGGGTGCGTGGGGAGGTGGGGAGGTTGGGAGTCTGGCGGCAACACACGCGGAAGTGGGCGTGGCGGAAATGGCGGGCGGCGGTTGCGGCGGCGGCGCGCGAGGAGGAGCGGAGGTGGGAGATGACAGGTGGGCCCAGCGCGGTGAGGAGGAGGCGCCGACAGGCGGGCAGGTGAGAGAGAGAGAGAGATCAGGCGGAGGAGATGGGCCGGCGGGGGTGGCGTGGCGGCATCGGGGCCACCCACGTGGCGGGCAGGGAAGAGGTGAAGGCGGGATGGGCGGGCGACGTGGGCGGCAATCCGGCCGTCCACGTGGCGGCCGGAGGGGAGGGAGGGGTTTTCAAATTTTTATTTTTAATTTTTGATTCACAGAAAAATACTAGAAAACTCAATAAGCCTCAGAAAAATATGAAATTACTTTCAAAAATTCTAGAAAAATTTATATATGTTTTTAGATACCTTTTTAGCTTACATAAAATATTTCCAAGATGTTTTTGATGATATATTTTCATATTTAAAATTTCTTTTTAATTCTAAAAATTGATTTAAAAACTGGAAAACTCAGGAAAATTCAAGTAAGATCCAAATATTTTAAAATAATTAATTTGAATTTAAATTTTCAAGATTTGCAAATTTTGGGATGTTACAGGTAAAGTCGACAAGACCTTGTTCACTCACCGGCTCGGCAGTGACCTTCTGCTCGTCCAATTTATGTCGATGACATCATCTTTGGCGGCTCTTCCCATGCTCTTGTTTCACAGTTCTCGGATGTCATGAGCACCGAGTTTGAGATGAGCATGATGGGTGAGTTGACCTTCTTCCTTGGCTTCCAAATCAAGCAGACTCGGGAGGGTACCTTCCTGCATCAAGGCAAGTACACTCGAGACCTCCTGAGACGTTTCGACATGAGTGATGGAAAGCCAGTGTCGACTCCGATGGCTTCTACAGCCGCACTTGACCCAGATGAGCACGGCGAGCTAGTTGATCAAAAAGAGTTCAGAAGTACGATTGGCTCTCTTTTGTACCTCACTGCCTCGAGACCGGACATACACTTTTTCGTGTGTCTATGTGCTCGGTTTCAGGCTTCTCCTCGCGTGTCTCACCGCCAGGCGGTGAAGCGCATCTTTCGGTACCTTCGAGCTACCATTGACTATGGTATCTGGTACTCTTCCTCCTCCTGTCTATCTCTTAGAGCCTTCTCGGATGCAGACTTTGCCGGCTGTAGGATAGATAGGAAGAGCACTTCGGGCACCTGCCAATTCATTGACACTTCTCTCATTTCCTGGTCCTCGAGGAAGCAGTCCGGTGTTGCACAGTCCACTGCAGAGGCCGAGTATGTTCTTCTGACCGATTCTTTGTAGCTAGGTGCTTTGGATGGTCTCGACTCTGGGGGACTTTGGGTTAGCTATCGATCGTGTTCCGCTCTTCTGCGATAACACTTCTGCGATTAGCATTGCTAAGAACCCAGTGCAGCATTCTCGGACCAAGCACATCGATATCAGATATCACTTTCTTCGAGACCATGTAGAGAAGGGTGACATCGTGCTCCAGTTTGTGGAGAGTGACCACCAGTTGGCTGATATCTTCACCAAGCCATTGGATAGCTCTAGGTTTTCAGCTTTGCGGGGAGAGCTTGGGGTGGTCTGTCCTTATGGACTCTTGTGAGGGGGAGCTTTGGGCTTTACTGCTTTATAATTCTAATTATGCTTCTGTCCCCTTACTATTGCATCGCATCTGCGGGTGCATTGAGTTTTAGTCCTTCTAGCATAGGTTATAGTGTATCTCTTGCTGAGTTGCTTAGACTTCTTGCTCTTATCTTATGCTTTCAGGATAGCTATTTCTTATCTCACTAGGTTGAGCTCACTCACTTCTTTTAGGTTCTAACGAGGGTTGGGCCACCCACGGGTAGACAGGGTACGTGTTTGCTCTCTAGTGTGTGTTTTTCTCGACAGCTGTTGTCCTAGAGTCATATGGGGTAGATAAGAGTTAGTTGAATCATTAGTATTATCTATCTTATCTATGCTTTAAGGACTGCCTTTCTTGATTTTTTTGCCAGCTTCTCAATTTTATTGCTATGGTTCAGGGGGAGTTCATTTGGGAGCTTCTGGAGCTTAATATTGATATAACTCAACTTGAACTAAAAGTCGCATCTCATGTTGAGGGGGAGCTGGATTTTCTTGCATTTACATGTCATTCTGCATTGTAATATAACCGCCTTGAGCCTTAATTATTATCCTGTTATGACATGCTTAAAACGCTTTACACCTTGCCATGACTTGTGCTTATTTGCTATATTTATCATGACTTCGTATGTGTAAACTAGCTTGTGCCATGATAAGTTAATTAAGCTTGCTCAATTTGAACTAAAACTTGTCATGTTAGCACTTGAGATCAGTCTTTCTTGAGCTATCCTTTTATGATCCATGCCATGTCAACTAGGCTGAGTTGAGCGTTGAATCTCTATTGAGCCATAGATTGAGCTGTTTTAGTTTCTTGATGAGGCATAAGTTTAGTACAATCTGTTAAAAAGCAAAAAGATCTCTTTTGTGCGAAAAAACTGATCTCACCAATTCTTTCTCATGAGACGGCTTGCCATTGCACTGGACATGAACTCAGGGGGAGTTTTGGATGACCAAGATCATTTCCTTAAGCTTCTTGCTTGGTATGATCGCATAAGGCTTGAGATCTAGCACATGATAAAAATATTGGTTGGAAACGACCATAAGTTTCAAAAGAAAATATGTCATTTGTGCTCAATTTGCTTAAATCTACTAAAAGAACCAAGTACTTGAACCAATGTTTCACTCTTGAGCATATAGCACTCTATTTGACTCAATATTAGCTTCTTGGTTCCGCTTAGCTTAATTGACATGGCTTGCATCATCCTTGGATGTCTCTAGCTAGACTTTGCTTATTGATGACTTGACTTGCTCACAAATTGCACTACATTTCAGATTGTCATCTCTTTGGTTTAGCTGGCATATACATATCTTGTCATGATCTAGATAGCATATTTATGTGTTATGGCTTGATGTAATCTTTATGGTCATTTTGGATAATTCTCATGGCTCTAAATGCTTAGATTAATCAAATCTGTCATTTCATCCATCATCATGACTTTTTCTCCTTCTTGCATTCTTGATGCGTTTATTGCCAAAAGGGGGAGAATAGTGGTAGAAAAAGCCACTTTGGGAGCTTTGAGGAAAACCTGTTCTTTCTTTTGCTCCTTCTGTCGACATGGTCATTAGCTTCATTCTTCTTCTTTGGACCATGTTTGACTTCTTTCTTGCATTTCAAACTCAACTTTGTGCTTTTTCTGGGTTTATCAATATACTCATCAAGGGGGAGATTGAGAGACCATGTGGTGGTCATCCCGTGTGTATGATGAGTAATTGACATCGGCTTAGGGAAGTCGAGTTTGAGTTGGTTGGTTCGGACCTTGGCGTTGCGCGGTGTAACGGGCTCGGTCGAACATGGTCAAACTTGGTCGTATGGACTTAGGTTGCATAGTCTGCTGATCCGACAGGTCTAGACTTCATCATGAGTAAGTTTGATGCTAATTATGCTTACGTGTATCGAGCGGTGCTATTTAATGTGTTTCTTGTCTGTGTGGCTGCAGGATATCGAGGCGGAGTCGTGGCGAGACACGGTGGACCGGACTAGGCGCAGTGGTGGCGAGGTCGAACGGTCGGGATGTGTCGAAGACGGCGTGGACTCGAGGTGGTTGCGAGGCGTGCGAGGCAAGGAGCGCGGAAGCTTCCCGGAAGGTGCAGGAGGGGCGAAACGGGAATTTCGCAAAGCTGCACAAGCGGAAGATGGCTCCGTTAGGGTTTAGCCGGCGTAACGGGTTGGAGACCCGTTAGCCAAGGGCTATAAATAGATGTTGGGGGCTGCATACCCCTTTGAGGATCACAAAGGGTTTTAGGGTTCTTTCATCACTTGGTGTGTGTTCCTCCCAAAAAGCATGTGAGGCTCTTGGTGTTCTTGAGGATTGAGAGAGTGTGTGAGAGTGTCCTATGTTTGTTTCTCTCTATGTGTTGGTTTGAGTTCTTGCTTCTCCAATCATGTATGGGGACTCGTGTGAGTGTGTTCTTGATGTGTACTAGCTGTTAAAACTCACAATAGAATTTTTCTTGTCTCAGTTTCCCTGCTTAAAATGATTTGATGATCTGACTCTTTAGCTATGGTTCTTGTTCTTTTTGTTGATATTCTTCTCTGTCCTTGCCAGCCGAACTGAAATTTGAGTTCTGCTGTTCTGAGAAGGAGAGCAAGCTCTTGTTCATCTCTCTGTTTTTCAGAGTTTCCTTGCCGATTGACCAAACTGTGTGATCTCTGTTATATGTTTTTGGATGAACGATTTGTTCTGGCTTTAAGCAGCTGCAATCTCATTTTCTCTGTTTGTCTACTGTAATCTTCAGTTTTGGTTGGTTTCCTGCTATCTTTCTTTTCGGCAAAATCAGCATCTCTGTTTTCGTTTACTTCTTGGTTGCATTCTTTTGTTTCTTGATGTCCCTCATGGATCTTCTTAGCTTCCTTTTTAGTTATCATTCGTTGCTATCTGCTATCTACTGCATCTGAATAATGCAGTTTTCAGGCGCAATTGTAGCAGTCAGTATTCTCGTCAGTTTTCGGCAGCACAGCAGAATTTGTTTTGTTTTTGCTCAAACTGATACCTTCGGCTGCTTCTGTTGACAGCAGTAATCTGTCTTCTCTTCAGTTTCCACTGATTAGTGAGCTTTCGGACAACATTGTTTTCTTTACTGCTAGCTGAATCAAAGTTTTGCCACTACCTGTTTACGGCAGTAAACATATCTCTCGATTAGAAGCAAAACGTCTGTTCTTTCAATGTCCTGCCGAACAGCACTCTCCATGCAGAATTTTCGGTTGGCAGCAAGCAGCAGCGGTTGATCGTGTCCTCTTTGTTGTTGTCTGTCTCTTTTCAGATTTGGCTTTCCCTTTTCCTTTAGCCTTTCTTCTTTGCTTTGCGGCAGCCTTTGATTCTCTCGGCAGGGGCAGGTCAATTGTGATCCTCTCAGTAAACAGCAAGCATGTTCACTTTTCTTTTTTTTCTTTTACTGATCTTTGACGATTTTACATGCAGATCAAACGGCAATATTTTCAGCTGAAATTTTTACTGATTACTCTTTGATTTATGCTGAATTTTTTAGTATCGCATGCGTTCCAGTTTTCAGCAGAATTAATTTTTCTGCTAGTTGCCTCGTACTGCATTTGTCTGAAATATCAGTGTACAAATTCTCAGGGGCAATTTTAAAGAGAGCGACATTCACCCCCCTCTGTCGCCATTTCGGTCCAACAGTTTTTCTCTCTGTTTTTTACACTTTGTTTTACAATACTAACAACAAAGATCAGATATGACACTTGCACAACTCTACAATAGAAAATCAAATGAATCCAGTAGCTATAACTTAATAGGATCAAAGTTCATGCAAAGGATGAATCAGTTACGCTTTCTTTTTGTGGATATTGCCGTAATGCGATGCATTGCAATTCCTGCCCTGAAAGAGTGATGTGGAGCATAGCATGAAGCATTCATATGCATTTAATTGTTGTTTAAATGACTGTATTCATATACCATTTAAATCTGAAAATTTAAGAGGTATGATTCATGGAAGATGGTGGTGGTTTAATAAATGTGGACACGAATTGTGGTTGTGAATGTATGAAATTAATGATGATGTTTATTTGTTCGTAGTTTGAATAGCTTGTTAAACTATTTGCTTGCTGAGATTTTTATCTCACCCTTGTTTCCCCCTCCCTACAGGTAGACTTTGAGCATGCATTGGGAAGGGTAGAACAGCACCACATTGATGCACATGGATTTTGTTTTAATGCTGAAATAAAATTGAAAGAACTCTAGTCTTTGCTTCGCTATCTTGTTGATGAATGTTTTATCTTATTAATGTTTAATTCGAAACCGTTCCTTTGGTTATTATGTTGAAGTTGATTATGAATATTAAATTGTTATTGATATTCTGTTATCTCTTAGTTGTTTATGCTTCCGCTTATACTATCTTGTTAAGTGATTGTTGCCAGTTTAAATTATCTTGTAAATTGGCCAGTTGTAGAGCAGTTTTAGTAGCATCGCAGGGTAATATGGGTCCTAGGGTGTTACAGCTGCTTCTCCTGCCCTCGCTGCCTCCTTCCCTGCCACCTCTCCTCTCAACGCGGCCACTCCTCCCAATGCTGCCTCTCCTCTCGAAGGTATGGATCCCAAATCTCACTTCTTTTAGGAGGTAGATCATGGTGAGTTTGGACATTCTCTCCTCCCTACCTGCTGCTACTACATCAAATGATATGCATTAGACTTTGTTGTAAAGTGTTTGTGGGCATGGTTTAATGCTCAATGATGATAATTATCTATTATTAAAATTGAGATGATAAACTAGTTTATATTTGGGCTCTTTCAAGTGGTGGTTATTGCTGCCATTTGCTAGCAGTCTTGTCAGCTGTACTGGTTCCTTTCAATCCTATGGTTTCTAATAGATTCAGTACTATCTAACTTGTTCTTAACATATTTGTAGAAGATCCTGTTGTCTTTAAGGTCCTATGATCTTGTTCATTATATGTTGATCAAGTTCCATGGTTGGTAGACGTACTGTTAATTTGAGAATAAGTCTTTTGGTGTTGTCCTGTTAATTCGCAGTAAATAGATTCCTTGAGTGTTGGCAGATTTTTGTGAATTTTCACTGAAGCATAATTTTAAGAGATCAAACTGTAAACTTTAGTTGTCATTTCTTAATTCATGAAGAGTATAGACAAAGTATCGAGAAGGCCAAGAATTAATCTTGAGTAATGCTACCTCTAAGAGCAATAATAATCATTAAAACATGAGCAACTCTAACTCTTAATTGGATCCTTGAAATATGAATGGTATCTCTTCCCTTAAAGGGACAAATTAATTTGCTTCGTACCCTTCAATTCCAAGTGTATGGTGTTTTAATGCTCGTCTTATAGTTGTTGAGAATTACATGTTGTGGTGAAAATGTTGCGTGTTGGGCTTGGTTGCTGTCTTATACTGCATACTAGCGTGTTGCAAAGAGACCTTGTAACAATAGTATACATCACTGAATGTTCTTAGTTCTTAACAGCTGTCCTCTATGATTCACTTTGTTTATACTCACAACTCAATGTAATTAGTTTTTTCTTATAAGAGAGATGACGTCCACACAGTTATCGTCATCGCCATCGATGTCTCTGAATGGGTCTGACGCTCTGAAGACTGGGGTAACTAAGTGTAGCAGAGGAGTATCGAAAAGGCCAGAGGGCCGAATGACCATCACGGAGGTCGCTCCGGATGGGGTTCCTCTGCAACCGAAGAAAGTAGCAGCAACATTTCAAACTACCTGCAAGCTAGAAAAATTTGACAAAGGATCAGAAAAAGAATTGTGGGTGGAAATAACAGAGTCGTTCGAGATCCCAACAAAAGTACAGGGTCTCGTACGACAGCACGTGCTCCTTGTGATGGGAAAGTGTGGAAGACCTTCAAAAACACGCTTGTCATGCAGTACGTAAACAAGGATTGCACGCCCTTCATGAGACATCCTTTCTTGTCATCGAAAACATAGGAGGCCTTTGTGTAGGTGAAGATAACGACCAAATTTCAACAGCAAAGTGCCGCTCACAAGGCTCTCCAAGCATAAAACACTGACCCCCACAGACTCGACCACCCTGGGTACGTGGGTAAAATCCCGCAATGAAGAATACAGGACAAGGTTGTAGTCCGATCGGAGGCCTCCGAACTGGTTAAGAGCAAGGTCATCAATCACATCTTTAGATGTCTCCTCTTTCAAAAACCCCACAGACGAGAAAGTGTCCCAATGCCTGGTAAGATATGTTAAACTACCCAGTTGTTAATAGGTCCATAACTTCATGGGGTCAAAAATAACATGATTGCCTCTTGTAGTAAGCATTAACTACCGAATCTTCCCAAGGCTCCTTTGAAATAGACAGGGAGACGGATATATTATCCATAGCCCTAGGAAATAGGGAGCACCCAGGTTGCACGCAAGGCCTAGGGGGTTTACATACCTTGGAGGCACAAATTTCTAAATGACTTTGAGGCGTATAGGAGTAGGAATAGATCGAAAGTCTAGAGCGAGGAATGTAAGAAATAGGACTTCGATGCAAAACTTCAGGAGATAATTGCCTCACTTTGAGAAGAGATAGATCCGCAACCACTCGCAAGCCACCCCGTTATTGCGGTACCCAGTCCCCCTCAACATCGGAGTAGCTGCGTGTCCACGCTAATTTCTGAACATACCGACTCTCACTTATCGACGACATTCAAGTAATGTACCTATCTAGAATGCTTACTTAGATAGACCTGGTGGATGCCTTAGTTCATCGTGTATCGTTATGTAGAAGCCCACACTGTGCATCCTTAGATTCAGGCTTGTTGGCTCCATTCCTATTGACGTTGGGTGAGGGATAGCGTAGCCATGCCTGCCAGGGATGCTGGTGCACAATGCCCAGCTAGGGACCAGTTTTATGAAGATCCAGGTGGACATGCTTAACGATATTTTCATGGCCATCTCTCTTGAGAAGGCCCTAAATTAAGAGATCATGACACTAGGGGATACCATCCACATATTCATCCAGTGGCCTAAGAGGAACATCACCCTGTACCCTTCTGTGCCTCGATCTCCACACAACCATCCCTCTCAAACAGAAACCTCTATGATTCCACCTCAAGCTCCACTTCAGAAACCCATCGCAATGGCTCCCACGGAGATGATGACGAAGATATATTGCAAGTGAGATGCTAAGGCCCACGCTAAGGCCGAACCGAAGAATATTAAAGTGCCTCCCAGTCCTTGGAAGTTCAAGCTCAGAGTGTCGTTGATCCCTAAGTCACAACTATCTAGCCTTGGATTAGTTTACAGGACTTTGCATTCTTGGTACATTGTAATATCCTGATCGTCGATTCGGTGTAGGTTCCTAAAATAATCACGGAGATTCCCGATTTTACGGTAAATCACGGGAGGTGAAAATTAAATTGCAGAATTGTACAAAATTAAAAAAAATTAAAAAAATTAATTTGGATATTTTAGGCTGTCCGGAGGGGTGGGCCAGCCGCTTTGGGCCCGCCAGCCCAACAGGGGGCCCGTACCCCCTCCTAAACCCTAGCACCCCTTTATAAACCCCCTCCCTTGGCCCCTCTCCCCTTTTTCCACCCTTGGGCGCAGCCTCCCCCCCTCCATCACCCCCCACAAGCTGCCATCCATTGGAGCAAAGGAGAAAGAGAAGGAAGAAGAAGAAAAGGAAGAGAAGGAAGAAGAAGAGAAGGAGGAGAAGAAGAGGAGGAGGAAAGAAGAGGGGTGTTCCCCAAAGGATCCTCTAGGTAATTTTTTCTAATCCCAAACCCTCTTTTTTATTGAGTAATTAGGGTTCTTGGCACGGAATTTAAAGGGGATTAATAGATTAATTGCCCGATTAGAGATTACCTGCTGTCTGCTTGTAGAATGATTCGCGCAGCACGTCTTCTTGCGCAGTTTCGACCCATGAAATGATTTTTTCTGCGGATCTTCCCAAAAAGAAAGTTGTAGAGGACTTCCAGATACATCTCTTGTATGTTTTTCGGAATTTTTGGCTGTGGGATCTTGAGTTACAGGGTCAGGAATACCGCTATTCATCAGTCGAACAGAATTGGACAGACTGTTATTAATATGTGAATTTGAGGTAGTAAATGCATTTTATGATCATGGCCGTAATTGAGAAAGTTGTAGAGAATCTAGTAATCTAGCTTCTGTAGAAAATTCAGAATTTGTAGACCCCTGTACTGTTGCTGGGACGCAATTGAATGCCGCTATCCAGTTTGCCAGAACAGAGATCTTCCTCTGTTTTGGGCATTAAATTACACCTAGCTGTGATTAAAATAAAAATATGTGTTCTACACGAAAAATGTAGGCTTTTAAGTGATGAATCCAAAGAGATAACTTTTGCTATAATTGGATTAATATTTTTAAAGATACGAAAATGTTAAGCAGCGCTGCTGCAGAGGGTAGTTTGCTGAATTGTTGAGCGGAGAGGAGTTTGTGCGGGTTAGGGGTTCTAGCGACGTTCTTAATTATTTAGTCGTGTTTGTATGCTGTAGCTGTGTGCTGAGAGTTGCCTTTTGGACAGGTGGTCTTGTCCCTGAGCGCTCTTGATTTGCTTCGCTTCGTCGGTTGAGACAAGTAAACGTAGCATTGATTGCTACCGTTTAACTCGTTATTCCTTCTACTTGCAATTTACAATATTATCGTAATTTGATATATTATGCCATGATTGCATGATATTTTAAATGTGGTAATTTTACCAAGTATTGATCAATTAATATGTTGATAAACTGCTAGAAGTCATGTGGAATTTTGCTTAATGTGCGAATGTGGAATATGAAGATAAACATGTGGTGAACTTGTGGATGTGGATATGTTGTGAGCATTATGATGCTCCTTTGAAGCTGGAATTCATGTGGTTTATGATTATCATATCATTCATATCATATCATGACATTTGCATATGTGGATGTCGCCGCACCTAGCCGCGACCGTACCGGTACAACATCGTATATTGCCGTAATATGATGCACCTCTTATCCCGCTGGGAGCATCGTATATTACCGTAATACGATGCACCTCCTATCCCTCCTTTGTTATTTTCGGTTTCGTCCTAGAGTCCATGAAAAAGCCCTACAAAAAAATTGTAGTCATAGGTTGTTTCCTGTCCTAGATCTCGTTTAGCCTTTGCACAAGTTGATTCCAGAGTCCGTAGTGTTGAGTTTGTGTCCTTAGTTGAGTTGTGTTGCTGGTTTAGATCGTGTTTTGTTCGAGTTGTATTCCTTCCGCTACCACCTTTCAAACCCTAGCCGTCACCCATCGCGTTTTCCACCCTCTGTTTTTGTTTTCCCACCCATATCCCACCCTCTGTTAACCCTCTGTTTTCGTCATCCATCACGTCTCGTGATCACACCGCATCATCCCCCACCTTTCCCGAGCTTCCGACACCAGATTCCACAAATTCCCTCCACCCGATCTTCGTTTTGAACTCACACAACCATAACTTGAGGTCCATCTTCAAACGCCATAACTTTCGTGACACTGGACTCGAAATCAGTTGATTTTTTTTGAAATTGGGTGAAATTATTTTCCGAAATTCGGCCTGGGCGTGTAGTACTCGCTCGAAATTGAATCACCGAATTCTGACACATTCATTAATTTCGTAGGCCACTCCTTACATCCGATTGAGTTGCAACTTTGTGTGGTTCCTATTTCGTGCTCGCTCTGTGAAAAAATATAAAAAAAATACAAAAAAAAGAAAAATTTTGGCTATAGTAGAGAGGAGAGAGAGTTCTATCCGTGGCCGCAAAAAAAGAAAAAAAACCTGACAGAGCACAGTTTTAGGTGCCAACAATTTATTTGTTTTGTGCTTATGCTGAATTGAGCTTCTCAGTGCCTGGCCATCTTTGTTGCTGTCGTTGCTCTTGTTGCTGGCGACACAAGATGCACGACTACGTCGTCATCTTCAGCAAAACCGACATGGTATGGGAGGTAATAACCAGAACCGTCATGGTAACGACGACCCTTTTGCTAAAGTCAAGTTTACCATTCCATCTTTTCTGGTCTTTATGATGCTGAAATATATCTTGATTGGGAGATGACGGTGAAGCGAAGTTTAACTCTCACTTAGTTCCTGAGCAACATAGAGTTAGACAAGCTACTAGTGAGTTTAAGGACTTTGCTATTATCTGGTGGAATGAACTAAGTACCATGCGCTTACAACCTGATACATGGGAGCGCTTAAAAGAAGTTATCGTAATCGTTTGTTCCTCCCTCATATAAACTTGAATTGAGAAAAAATTGCAGCGCTTAGAACAAGGTGATAGTTCTGTTCAAGACTATTATGCTGAGCTTCAAAAGGGTATGGTGCGTTGTGGGGTTGTTGAGGACACGGAGGATAAGATTTGTCGTTTCTACGGGGTTCTGCGTGAAATTCAGGACATTGTTGATTATAAAGAATTTACTATCATCAACCGTTGTTCCACCTTGCTATGCTTGCAGAAAAAGAATTGCAGGGACGCACAGAATCAGCTAAGGCACGCACCGGACGACCCTTCTACACGCCGCATGACGACTACATCGACGGGCGCCCGGTCTTCTTGAGTTTTCGTTCTCCTCCACCACCTGTGAACAAGATGGCAGCAGCGCCACCGAAGCCACCTTCCACGACACGCCTTGCAGATTCTTCAAAAAATTCTTTGCATGGTCCACCCAAGAGTTCTTCTTCCGTGGCTTCAACGGGCCGCTCCTCCGGTATTCAGTGCCACCGCTGCCATGGGCTTGGTCATGTGCAAAAGAATTGCCCAAGCCAACGGGCATACATCGCCACAGAAGATGGAGGCTACATCAGCACTTCGGATGTCGAGGAGGATGATGATGTTGCTGCTGCCTCGGACGACAATGGCGGTGGTGTTGACGACCTCATCCTTGGTGGGGCGTCCACAGCGACGCTACGGAGCATCATTGTGCAGCGAGTCCTCAGCACGCAGGAGTTTAGAGATGTTTTCCCTGATGAGATACCTCCAGGACTTCCACCAATTCGAGGGATTGAGCACCAGATTGATTTGATCCCTGGAGCGAGCTTGCCAAACCGTGCGTCTGGGACCAATCTCGAAGAGACTAAGGAGATTCAGCGCCAAGTCCAAGACCTTTTGGACCGTGGGTGCGTCACGTGAGAGCCTTAGTCCTTGTGTTGTTCTGTTCTTTTGGTTCCCAAAAAAGATGGTTCTTGGCGTATGTGTGTAGATTGTAGAGCCATTAACAACATTACTATACGATATCGTCATCCTATTCCTAGGCTAGACGACATGCTTGATGAGTTGTGTGGTGCTATAATTTTCACAAAGATTGACTTGCGTAGTGGATACCACCAAATAAGAATGAAACTTGGTGATGAATGGAAAACTACTTTTAAAACTAAGTTCGGTTTGTATGAGTGGTTAGTCATGCCTTTTGGGTTAACTAATGCACCTAGCACTTTCATGAGATTAATGAACGAGGTTTTACGTCCTTTCATTGGCAAATTTGTGGTCGTTTACTTTGATGATATCTTGATTTATAGCAAGTCCATGGATGAACATTTGAATCACTTACGTGCTGTTTTTAATGCTTTGAGAGATGCACGTTTGTTTGGTAACCTTGAGAAGTGCACCTTTTGCACGGATCGAGTCTCTTTTCTTGGCTATGTTGTGACTCCACAGGGAATTGAGGTTGATAGAGCCAAGGTGGAGGCGATATGGAGTTGGCCCACGCCCACGACAGTCTCCCAAGTGCGGAGTTTTCTTGGCCTTGCAGGATTTTATCGCCGCTTTGTCAAAGAATTCAGCACCATTGCGACACCGTTGATTGAGTTGACAAAGAAGAGTGTCGTGTTCCATTGGGGGCCATCACAAGAGGAGTCCTTTAATCTTTTGAAGGACAAGCTTACGCACGCACCATTGCTCCAACTTCCGAATTTTGGTAAGACTTTTGAACTCGAATGTGATGCTAGCGGAATTGGTATTGGTGGTGTTTTGATGCAAGAAGGCAAACCTGTTGCCTACTTTAGCGAAAAATTGAATGGCCCTGTTCTTAATTATTCCACGTATGATAAAGAATTGTATGCTCTTGTTCGTTCTTTAGAGACGTGGCAACACTATTTATGGCCTAAAGAATTTGTCATTCATTCCGATCATGAATCACTTAAGCATATTCGTAGTCAAACCAATTTGAATCGTAGACATGCTAAGTGGGTTGAATTTATTGAATCCTTTCCTTATGTCATTAAACACAAGAAAGGGAAGGATAATGTGATTGCTGATGCTTTGTCTCGACGCTATACCATGTTGTCTCAACTTGATTGTCGCATTTTTAGTCTTGAAACTATTAAAGAACAATATGCTTTTGATGCTGATTTTAAGGATGTGTTGTTGCATTGTAAAGAGGGTCAAGCATGGAATAAATTCGTGATCAATGATGGGTTTTTGTTTAGAGCTAACCGCCTATGCATTCCAGTTGGATCCGTTCGTCTTTTATTGTTACAGGAGGCGCATGGAGGCGGTTTGATGGGACATTTTGGTGCTAAGAAGACGGAGGACGTTCTGACCACACACTTCTTTTGGCCAAAGGTGAGGCGAGATGTTGAGCGGTTTGTGGCTCGCTGCACTACATGTCAAAAGCTAAGTCTCGCTTGAATCCACATGGTTTATATATGCCACTTCCTGTTCCTTCTATTCCGTGGGCAGATATTTCTATGGACTTTGTTTTAGGGTTGCCCAAGACTAAGAGGGGGAGGGATAGCATTTTTGTTGTTGTGGATCGTTTTTCTAAGATGGCTCACTTTATCCCATGTCATAAAACCGATGATGTCGTTCATATTGCTGACCTCTTTTTCAAAGAGATAGTTCGTTTGCATGGTATGCCTTCTACTATTGTTTGGATCGTGATGCCAAGTTCTTGAGTCACTTTTGGCGTACTCTATGGAACAAGTTGGGTACAAAGTTTTGTTCTCTACCACATGTCACCCACAAACTGATGGCCAAACCGAGGTGGTGAACCGCATATTGTCTACCATGTTGAGAGCTATTTTGAAGAACAATTTGAAGCTATGGGAAGAGTGTTTGCCGCATGTTGAGTTCGCATATAATCGAGCGGAACACTCCACCACCAAGGTAAGTCCTTTTCAGGTAGTGTATGGATTCAATCCCCATGCCCCTATTGATATTTTACCTTTGCCTACTAGTGAAAGAGTTCATAATGATGCTAAGGAGCGTGCTGATTTTATTCTCAAAATGCATGAGACTACTAAGGCAAACATTGAAAAGATGAATGAAAAATATAGGATTACTGGTAGTAAAGGTAGAAAGGAAGTTAAACTTGAACCGGGTGATTTTGTTTGGTTGCACTTGCGAAAGGATAGATTTCCTGAGTTAAGAAAGTCAAAATTGATGCCTAGAGCTGCTGGTCCTTTTAAGATAGTTGAGAAGATAAATGATAATGCATATAAACTTGAGTTGCCTCCCGAGTTTGGGGTTAGTCCCACCTTTAACATTTCAGATTTGAAGCCATGCTTGGGAGAAGAAGATGAGACTGAGTTGAGGACAACTCCGCTTCAAGAGGGGGAGGATGATGAGGACATCACTTCTTCGGATATACACAACACTCCTCCACTTGATATTCAAGGACCAATCACTAGAGCTCGCGCCCGACAATTGAATTTATATGTGAGCTCGTTCCTAAGTACTTCTTTTTGTTCATTTGAGAATCGATTACTACCTAATGATTTAATTATGATTAGGAACCATGGAGAGGATCAAGAAGTACTTGGAGAAGGTCTACGAGGCGCACGAGTCCAGCAAGGGTGGTCGAATCATGTTGGATGTCCAACTCAAGCCCATTTCGAATCCAATTCGGAGTCCAGGACCAGGCCGCACTAAAACGGACACCCAGATCGCATACGGACTCCATTTTGGACGTTCCACATATGTATGGAAAGCTGAGAAGATAAACTTTCCAATGGCTCTGGTCTCATATCAAAATTCCTTCTGAGTCAACGGGAATCGTCGAAACAAGTGGACGTCCAGAATCTGTCAGGGTGCTGCGACACCGTCTTTTGGGCCGTTCGGCTTTGTATCGTGTTGGAGTCCATTAAGGACGCGTCCAGGGGTTTTGCATGCCCCTTACTCCTTTATATACAGCCGCCATCCCCACCATTAGGGTTGGGTTTTGCTTAGATTAATTCTTTCTTTGAACAGTTTCGCCGTCATCGGTTTGTGAAACCCCAATTTTCGAGTGCTTCATCAATATATCTGCAATTTGGTTGTGTTCTTCCTTGTTCTTGCTTGTGTTCTTCGATTCGCAGGCGAGGATTAGCCTTCTTGGCAAGGTCAACCGGGCAGCGCACGGTTGATAACCTGAGGAGACGTGGTGCTGCGATTGCGGGGTTCGGAACGTGTCGTTCGGAAGCCGGATCGATTTGTGTCGCGCCTCCACCAAAATCGAACATATCCAGAACCTGTTGGAAGATCGGGACCCCGTTCCCATCATAACTTAATTGCAGATGTTGTGAGTGAGTTTCTTTAGAAAAGTTGTTATCTTCCTTGAGTTGACTTTGGCCAATTCTTGGCCTATTTTGGTTAATGAATTTATCTTGAGATAGTGGTTCATGGCAGTTGAGGTTTTGGCAATTGGTCTCTACCTGTTCTTTGAAGCAATTATTGCTTTTCGGACTAGTGAGACATTTTTGCTGCTTGTGATCATTGTTGATTTGTAAGGATGGTCCCTTCGTGGGAGTTTTGTCTTGTTGTGAATCATGACTCATTGGTTCGCTTGGTATTTTTATTACTGAAAGTTTTGTGTTGCAAACTCATTAATATGTGAAAGCTTTGGATCTATGTATTTCTTCTGGATTATTTCGAGTGTTGAAGTTTATTTCCACTCCTTTCTGAAAAAGAGTGTTAAAACCCTTTGTGGTGTTTTTCTATGCTTAAGTGGAAGGTGGTAATCATATAAACCAATTCATAAGGTCATAATTATGAAGTTGAGATGTTAGCGTGGTGCATAATTAATTTCAACTAGCATCCTTAGAAGTGTACTTGATTAATTTGATATTGTCTTGTAATAGTTTCTTGAAGAACTGTGATTAAGAAATTGTCTATACATGATTGGAACCCATGGAGTTATTGAGGAGTGTGCAAAAAAATTGGAATGATTATTATGATTGTTTAAATTTCTATCATGTTGGATAAATTGAATTATTTTTGACTTTAGTAATTAATCTGACCGTTTGGAATTTATTAAGTAAGGAGTTGTTGGAATATTGCCTTGGTAATATTAACCTTTAATCTGTCATTTATTAGATACTTTATGAGCATGCACAATTGCTAGTTTCATCTATCTTTCACCATGCTAAGTTGTTGAAATATGTATAAAGAAACAGAGGAAGGTTGATGTATTGACTTGTGAAACCTTGTCTTATAGAGCTTATAATATTGAAGTTTGAAGATATTTCGTTCTAATTGCTGAATATAAGGTGTAATGTTGAATCTATGCTCATAACTGTTTTCGAGATTGCCATGTTCTAGTACTAGCTTGTTAAAAGAGTTTTGTTTCAATATTGTGGCTTGTGCACTAGGCTTTCTCTAGATTAAGTAGTTGCAATCTTATTTAGATAATAAAAACATGATGAAGTGATTTCGTGTGTTTCTTTTGGAAAAGTTTGTGAAGGGATTGGAGGATATGATGATGCTTGTTAAGAATGTATTATTCTGATGTTAATATGATGGTTAGTATGTGGTTGAGATGATAATGTTGAATGTTCTATAAATATAAGATTTTGATAACTTCCATGATACTATTTAAATCAAAAGTTTTGATATTTGCGTACGTGATCTTTTTGATCTCATGACTTATGTGGTAGCTGAAATTGTTTTGAGTAAAGTGACGCGTTGAGAGCTTTTATTAGTTCTTAAGGGATTAATGTGTTGTGGACTTTAAATCTCTTTTGTTGGAATTGTCAAGGTAATACCGTAATCAAAGAAAGTTGTTCTCTTTGTTAAAAGAAAGAGTGTAGTAAAAGTATTGGAGGTTGAAGTCAACTTGCGCAATTTTTTTTGAAGTGTGTTTGACTTCTTATTTTCGCCGCATAAGAGTTTATTGAGCTCAAAGTGCAATATTGTATTCTTTTGTTGAGATTTGGTATTTTCTTCTTGAGGGGCATGTGCCTCCAACTGAGATATTATCTTTTGCTATCCAAGATTATTGCTATTTCTTTTGGTCTTGTGTTTATTGCAGATGGTAACATTTTCTTTTATGCTGAAATTTACTTATTTTTTGCCTCTTCTAAGAAAGGGGTAATTAATTTGGGTTGCAAAGTCCTTTAAGAGGTGCATGGCATCTAGTTGGTGTGGTCATGCGATTGATTTTGGTGAGATTGTGGGTGTGATATGAATTTTGAGTTGTTATCCTTAAAAGGATTGAGGTGCATTAGGAATTATCTGTCAAAGTAATTCCATTGGTCGAGGGCTTGGCTAGAATGTATTTTGTGGAGACAGTAGAGTATCTCTGCAAGGGTGTGGATGATGTACTCAGTTTGAGCGCATTGTCAAAGTTGCCAACTTAAGATAAATGAGTTGGTAAGTTGGGCGATGATTTGGAAATCCTTGGTTCAAGGAAGTAAAATTTCCAAAGGGAATGGATTGGGAAATTAATAATATATCGAGCAGTAATATTGATGGGAACGGGGTCCCGATCTTCCAACAGGTTCTGGGTATGTTCGATTTGGTGGAGGCGCGACACAAATCGATCCGGCTTCCGAACGACACGTTCCAAACCCCGCAATCGTAGCACCACGTCTCCTCAGGTTATCAACCGTGCGCTGCCCGGTTGACCTTGCCAAGAAGGCTAATCCTCGCCTGCGAATCGAAGAACACAAGCAAGAACAAGGAAGAACACAACCAAATTGCAGATATATTGATGAAGCACTCGAAAATTGGGGTTTCACAAACCGATGACGGCAAAACTGTTCAAAGACAGAATTAATCTAAGCAAAACCCAACCCTAATGGTGGGGGTGGCGGCTGTATATAAAGGAGTAAGGGGCGTGCAAAACCCCTGGACGCGTCCTTAATATACTCCAACACGATACAAAGCCGAACGGCCCAAAAGACGGTGTCGCAGCACCCTGACAGATTCTGGACGTCCATTTGTTTCGACGATTCCCGTTGACTCAGAAGGAATTTTGATATGAGACCAGAGCCATTGGAAAGCTTATCTTCTCAGCTTTCCATACATATGTGGAACGTCCAAAACGGAGTCCGGATGCGATCTGGGCGTCCGTTTTAGTGCAGCCTGGTCCTGGACTCCGAATTGGATTCGAAGTGGGCTTGAGTTGGACATCCAACATGATTCGACCACCCTTGCTGGACTCGTGCGCCTCGTAGCCCTTCTCCAAGTACTTCTTGATCCTCTCCATGGTTCCTAATCATAATTAAATCATTAGGTAGTAATCGATTCTCAAATGAACAAAAGAAGTACTTAGGAACGAGCTCACATATAAATTCAATTGTCGGCGCGAGCTCTAGTGATTGGTCCTTGAATATCAAGTGGAGGAGTGTTGTGTATATCCGAAGAAGTGATGTCCTCATCATCCTCCCCTCTTGAAGCGGAGTTGTCCTCAACTCGCCTCATCTTCTTCTCCCAAGCATGGCTTCAAATCTGAAATGTTAAAGGTGGGACTAACCCCAAACTCGGGAGGCAACTCAAGTTTATATGCATTATCATTTATCTTCTCAACTATCTTAAAAGGACCAGCAGCTCTAGGCATCAATTTTGACTTTCTTAACTCAGGAAATCTATCCTTTCGCAAGTGCAACCAAACAAAATCACCGGTTCAAGTTTAACTTCCTTTCTACCTTTACTACCAAGTAATCCTATATTTTCATTCATCTTTTCAATGTTTGCCTTAGTAGTCTCATGCATTTTGAGAATAAAATCAGCACGCTCCTTAGCATCATTATGAACTCTCTCACTAGTAGGCAAAGGTAGAATATCAATAGGGCACGGGATTGAATCCATACACTACCGAAAAGGACTTACCTTGGTGGTGGAGTGTTCCGCTCGATTATATGCGAACTCAACATGCGGCAAACACTCTTCCCATAGCTTCAAATTGTTCTTCAAAATAGCTCTCAACATGGTAGACAATGTGCGGTTCACCACCTCGGTTTGGCCATCAGTTTGTGGGTGACACGTGGTAGAGAACAACAACTTTGTACCCAACTTGTTCCATAGAGTACGCCAAAAGTGACTCAAGAACTTGGCATCACGATCTGAAACAATAGTAGAAGGCATACCATGAAACGAACTATCTCTTTGAAAAAGAGGTCAGCAATATGAACGACATCATCGGTTTTATGACATGGGATAAAGTGAGCCATTTTAGAAAAACGATCCACAACAACAAAATGCTATCTCTCCCTCTTAGTCCTGGGCAACCCTAAAACAAAGTCCATAGAAATATCGCTTACGGAATAGAAGGAAGAGGAAGTGGCATATATAAACCATGTGGATTCAAGCGAGACTTAGCTTTTTGACATGTAGTGCAGCGAGCCACAAACCGCTCAACATCTCGCCTCATCTTTGGCCAAAAGAAGTGTGTGGTCAGAACGTCCTCCGTCTTCTTAGCACCAAAATGTCTCATCAAACCGCCTCCATGCGCCTCCTGCAACAACAAAAGACGAACGGATCCACCTGGAATGCATAGGCGGTTAGCTCTAAACAAAAAACCATCATTGATCACGAATTTATTCCATGTTTGACCCTCTTTACAATGCAACAACACATCCTTAAAATCATCATCAAAAGCATATTGTTCTTTAATAGTTTCAAGACCAAAAATGCGACAATCAAGTTGAGACAACATGGTATAGCGTCGAGACAAAGCATCAGCAATCACATTATCCTTCCCTTTCTTGTGTTTAATGACATAAGGAAAAGATTCAATAAATTCAACCCACTTAGCATGTCTACGATTCAAATTGGTTTGACTACGAATATGCTTAAGTGATTCATGATCGAATGAATGACAAATTCTTTAGGCCATAAATAGTGTTGCCACGTCTCTAAAGAACGAACAAGAGCATACAATTCTTTATCATACGTGGAATAATTAAGAACAGGACCATTCAATTTTTCGCTAAAGTAAGCAACAGTGTCGCCTTCTTGCATCAAAACACCACCAATACCAATTCGCTAGCATCACATTCGAGTTCAAAAGTCTTACCAAAATTCGGAAGTTGGAGCAATGGTGCGTGCGTAAGCTTGTCCTTCAAAAGAATAAAGGACTCCTCTTGTGATGGCCCCAATGGAACACAACTCCTTCTTTGTCAACTCAATCAACGGTGTCGCAATGGTGCTGAATTCTTTGACAAAGCGGCGATAAAATCCTGCAAGGCCAAGAAAACTCCGCACTTGGGAGGCTGTCATGGGCGTGGGCCAACTCCATATCGCCTCCACCTTGGCTCTATCAACCTCAATTCCTGTGGAGTCACAACATAGCCAAGAAAGAGACTCGATCCGTGCAAAAGGTGCACTTCTCAAGGTTACCAAACAAACGTACATCTCTCAAAGCATTAAAAACAACACGTAAGTGAGTCGAATGTTCATCCATGGACTTGCTATAAATCAAGATATCATCAAAGTAACGACCACAAATTTGCCAATGAAAGGACGTAAAACCTCGTTCATTAATCTCATGAAAGTGCTAGGTGCATTAGTTAAACCAAAAGGCATGACTAACCACTCATACAAGCCGAACTTAGTTTTAAAAGCGTTTTCCATTCATCGCCAAGTTTCATTCTTATTTGGTGGTATCCACTACGCAAGTCAATCTTTGTGAAAATTATAGCACCACACAACTCATCAAGCATGTCGTCTAGCCTAGGAATAGGATGACGATACCGTATAGTAATGTTGTTAATGGCTCTACAATCTACACACATACGCCAAGAACCATCTTTTGGGAACCAAAAGAACAGAACAACACAAGGACTAAGGCTCTCACGACGCGTACCACGGTCCAAAAGGTCTTGGACTTGGCTGAATCTCCTTAGTCTCTTGGGATTGGTCCTGACGCCGCACGGTTTGGCAAGCTCGCTCAGGATCAAATCAATCGGTGCTCAATCCCTCGAATGGGTGGAAGTCCCGGAGGTATCTCATCGGGAAAACATCTATAAACTCCCGCAAAGATTAGTGACAGAGCAGGCAAAGTGCAAGGCATAGTATCAAGAGAAAATAAAGCATCTTTGCACACAAAAGCATAGCATGTATCATTAACATCATCAATTGCAGCAAGGTCTGATTTTGTGGCAAGCATAACAGAATTTTTCAAATGGAGTACTTGCTGTTTTTCAGTTTTATCATGTTCCTTTGGATCATTAGCAGCAGCAGCTCTCGCCCTATCGGCCTCTATAATCTCGGCTGGGGTCAAAGGC
This sequence comes from Bonia amplexicaulis, assembly GCA_036346245.1. Lineage (NCBI taxonomy): Eukaryota > Viridiplantae > Streptophyta > Magnoliopsida > Poales > Poaceae > Bonia > Bonia amplexicaulis. The sequence goes on along the minus strand of CM070755.1, from coordinate 13,906,601 downwards.
GTAAAGTAACTTTCTTTCCCTTATGCATAAAAGTGTATGTGTTACTACTACCATGGTGTAAAGCATCATTATCAAATTCCCAAGGTCGACCCAATAAAAGAGAGCATGCTTGCATGGGAACCACATCACAATCAACATGATCAACATAAGCACCAATGGAAAATGGATTCGGCATATTTGTGTTACCTTAGCTTTTCGAGTCATTTAACCATTGAATATGGTATGGATGTGGATGCGGTCGCGTGGTCAAGCCAAGCTTCTTGACCAAATCGAACTCACCAAGTTGTTGCAACTTCCTCCATCAATGATGACACGTGCACGCGGTTCTTGATTGCAAAGAAGGTCTGAAACAAATTATGGCGTTGAAGTTTATCGGGTTGTTGTACTGCGTCCGAGGACTCGCTGCACAATGATGCTCAGAGCGTCGTTGTGGACGCCCACCAAGGACGAGGTCGTCAACACCACCGCCATTGTCGTCCGAGGCGCGACAACATCATCATCCTCCTCGACATCCGGCGCTTGATGTAGCCTCCATCTTACGTGGCGATGTATGCCCGTTGGCTAGGGCAATTCTTTTGCACATGACCAAGCCCATGGCAGCGGTGGCATGAATACTGGGAGGAGCGCCCGTTGAAGCCACGGAAGAAGAACTCTTGGGTGGACCCCGCAAAGAATTTTTGAAGAATCGCAAGGCGTGTCGTGGAAGGTGGCTTGGTGGCGCTGCTGCCATCTTGTTCACGGTGGTGGAGGAGAACGAAACTTCAAGAAGACCGGGCAGTCCGTCGATGTAGTCGTCGCGGCGTGTAGAAGGGTCGTCCGGTGCGTGCCTTAGCGATTACGCGCGTCCCCGCAATTCTTTTCTCGCAAGCATAGCAAGGTGGAACAAGCGGTTGTGATAGTAAATTCTTTATAATCAACAATGTCACGAATTTCACGCAGAACCCCGTAGAAACGACAAATCTTATCCTCCGTGTCCTCAACAACCCCACAACGCACCATACCCTTTTGAAGCTCAAGCATAATAGTCTTGAGCAGAACTATCACCTTGTTCTAAGCGCTGCAATTTTTTTCTCAATTCAAGTTTATATGAGGGAGGAACAAAACGATTACGCATAGCTTCTTTTAAGCGCTCCCATGTATCGGGTTGTAGCGCATGGTACTTAGTTCATTCCACCGATAATAGCAAAGTCCTTAAACTCACTAGTAGCTTGTCTAACTCTATGTTGCTCGGGAACTAAGTGAGAGTTAAACTTACGCTCTCACCGTCATCTCCCAATCAAGATATATTTCAGCATCATAAAGACCAGAAAAGATGGAATGGTAAACTTGACTTTAGCAAAGGGTCGTCGTTACCATGACGGTTCGGTTATTACCTCCCATACCATGTCGGTTTTTTGAAGACGACGACGTAGTCGTGCATCTTGTGTCGCCCGCCGATCAATGTTGCCATCTGCATCATACTCTGTGGCGTCATCATGATGATGGCCATCATTGACAGGTGGTAGACGTGCCTCCAATGTGTCCATCCGACCGGTGAGGTCACCATCCGCCGCCCACCCGCTCAATGCCTTCCGTGGTGTTCAAGCGGGTAATGGCGGCGACGATGGTGTCCAATCTCGCCGAGATCGGTGAGTGAAGCGTTTTGTTTGTCGGCGCAGCTTGTAGCTGGCCGCGACTAACACACTCGTTGAAATCGACCGGTGTCCCGTCCTCTTCGTTTGCTGCCATGGTTAGTGGAAATACAGGGAAAACAAAAGGATGATCCTATCAACTACAAAGGAAGGAAGTGGGAACCCGCAAAGGAAGTGGCTTACCAAGCTCTTACAAGTGTGCTTACCAAAGCAGCGGGTGGTACAACCGGTGGCTGGTTCGTGATACCTTGTCGGCGTGGGTACGATTGCAAGGTCAAACTGTGCTATCCGTAGTAGATATATGGAGTTTGGAAGGCCAAATATGTCGGTGGAACACAAATCAATAACAGATAGTAATGCTGAATAAATGTCCAAAGTATGGTCCTAGTTGCTGGTTTAAATGTGTCCTATAACAAGGAGTCAAGAACAGAATATGAAAGCAACGACAGCAACAAAGATGGCCAGGCACTGAGAAGCTCAATTCAGCATAAGCACAAAACAAATAAATTGTTGGCACCTAAAACGTGCTCTGTTTGGTTTTCTTTTTTTTTTTTTTTTTTGTTGCGCCAAGGATAGCACTCTCTCTCTCTCTACTATAGCTGAAATTTTTCTTTTTGTATTTTTTATATTTTTTCACAAAGCGAGCACGAAATAGGAACCACACAAAGTTGCAACTCAATCGGATGTAAGGAGTGGCCTCTGAAAATAATGAATGTGTGTAAATTCGGTGATTCAATTTGGAGCGAGTACTACACTTTCAGGCGAATTTGGAAAATAAATTCGCCGAACCCGACAAAGTTGGGGAGTTTCGGATGTAAAATTTAATTTCACCCAATTTCAAAAAAAAAGCAACTGATTTCGAGTCCGATCACGAAAGTTATGGCCGTTTGAAGATGGACCTCAAGTTATAGTTCTTTGTGGAGGTCAAACGAAGATCGGTGGGGAAATTTGTGGAATCTGGTGGCGGAAGCTCGGGAAAGGTGGGGATGATGCGGTGTGATCACTAGACGTGATGGATGATGAAAACAGAGGGTTAACAGAGGGTGAGATATGGGTGGGAAAACAAAAACATAGGGTGGAAAACGCGATGCGTGACGGCTAGGGTTTGAAGGGTGGTAGCGGAAGGAAAACAACTCGAACAAAACACGATCTAAACCAGCAACACAACTCGACTAAGGACACAAACTCAACACTACGGACTCTGGAATCAACTTGTGCAAAGGCTAAACGAGATCTACGACAGGAAACAACCTATGACTACAATTTTTTTGTAGGGCTTTTTCATGGACTCTAGGACGAAACCGAAAATAACAAAGATGGGTAAACTCGAACCTGGAGGAACACCTGAAGCTCTGATTACCACTTGATGGGAACGGGGTCCCGATCTTCCAACAGGTTCTGGGTATGTTCGATTTGGTGGAGGCGCGACACAAATCGATCCGGCTTCCGAACGACACGTTCCAAACCCCGCAATCGTAGCACCACGTCTCCTCAGGTTATCAACCGTGCGCTACCCGGTTGACCTTGCCAAGAAGGCTAATCCTCGCCTGCGAATCGAAGAACACAAGCAAGAACAAGGAAGAACACAACCAAATTGCAGATATATTGATGAAGCACTCGAAAATTGGGGTTTCACAAACCGATGACGGCGAAACTGTTCAAAGACAGAATTAATCTAAGCAAAATTCAACCCTAATGGTGGGGGTGGCGGCTGTATATAAAGGAGTAAGGGGCGTGCAAAACCCCTGGACGCGTCCTTAATAGACTCCAACACGATACAAAGCCGAACGGCCCAAAAGACGGTGTCGCAGCACCCTGACAGATTCTGGACGTCCACTTGTTTCGACGATTCCCGTTGACTCAGAAGGAATTTTGATATGAGACCAGAGCCATTGGAAATCTTATCTTCTCAGCTTTCCATACATATGTGGAACGTCCAAAACGGAGTCCGGATGCGATCTGGGCGTCCGTTTTAGTGCGGCCTGGTCCTGGACTCCGAATTGGATTCGAAGTGGGCTTGAGTTGGACATCCAACATGATTCGACCACCCTTGCTGGACTCGTGCGCCTCGTAGCCCTTCTCCAAGTACTTCTTGATCCTCTCCATGGTTCCTAATCATAATTAAATCATTAGGTAGTAATCGATTCTCAAATGAACAAAAAGAAGTACTTAGGAACGAGCTCACATATAAATTCAATTGTCGGGCGCGAGCTCTAGTGATTGGTCCTTGAATATCAAGTGGAGGAGTGTTGTGTATATCCGAAGAAGTGATGTCCTCATCAAATATGCTCTCTTGATTCTTGTTCAAACTGTGTGTTTATGGCAGATGTCATCTGCAAATTGAGTTGTTTGATGTTGAGGCGTAGTCTTTTCCAGTTAGGAAAAGAAAATGATTGTTTTGGTCTGTCGAGTGATTTTCACTCTTGGCTTATGCAGTGTGGATTCTCCAAATGTCTATTTAGAGAGTGTAAATGGTTTTGTTGTGAATTCTTTGATTTGGACCGTGGTCCTTTGAAGGAAAGCTGGTTGCTAGTGTGTTGCTTGAGAATGCTTTATTCTTCTTGTGATTGTGTTATATTTGTAAAAGTTATTGATTGTGCTTCGAGTAAAATGTTATGAGTGGAATCTGTGGTCAAATTCTTTAAAAGGGGTACAATGTATTATCCCGATTTTAATATATAGAGGAAAATATTTTAAGAAGGAGGATGTTATTAGATAGTGGCTTGATAGTTGTGGCGGGAAATTTTGCGAGAAAGACAGGATCTGTTGGCTGCTCAGAGCCGGCAGAAAAGTTGCGAGTGCTTGGCGTTGTCTAGAGCGTGTCGTGGACTCGTCGAAGTTGATGTGGAGGCCCTCTTGACGAATCAGTCCGAGCGGGAGATGACATGGAAGCTTGAAGTTCAAATGTAGAAGAAGGACCCGAGTTCTTCGAGGTGGATGAGAACCCGTAGTTGTTGTTCCCTTGGGATGTTTTATCCCTGGGATGCTCTTTGGTTGTTCTTTCCTTGATTGTTCTTTTGTCTCGTGGGTTGAGGAGCTAGATTCGAGGACGAATCCTTTTTAGGTGGGGAGAATGTAATATCCCGATCGTCGATTCGGCGTAGATTCCTAAAATAACCACGGAGATTCCCGATTTTTCGGTAACTCACGGAAGGTGAAAATTAAATTGCAGAATTGTACAAAATAAAAAAAATAAAACAATTAATTTGGATGTTTTGGGCTGTCCGGAGGGGTGGGCCAGCCAGCCCAACAGGGGGCCCGTACCCCCTCATAAACCCTAGCACCCCTTTTATAAACCTCCTCCCTTAGCCCTCTCCCTTTTTCCGCCCATAGGCGCACCTCCCCCCTCCATCACCCCCACAAGCTGCCATCCATTGGAGCAAAGGAGAAAGAGAAGGAAGAAGAAGAAAGGGAAGAGAAAGAAGAAGAAGAGAAGGAGGAGAAGAAGAGGGGTGATTCCCAAGGGATCCTCTAGGTGATTTTTCCTAATCCCAAACTCTCTGTTTTATTAAGTAATTACGGTTCTTGGCACGGAATTTGAAGGGGATTAATAGATTAATTGCCCGATTAGAGATTACCTGATGTCTGCCTGTAGATTGATTCGTGCAGCACGTCTTCTTGCGTGGTTTCGACCCATGAAACTATTTTTTCTGCGGATCTTCCCAAAAGGAAAGTTGTAGAGGACTTCCAGATGTTTTTTTGGAATTTTTGGCCGTGGGATCTGGGAGTTACAGGGTCGAGAATACCGCTGTCCGTCAGGCGAACAGAATTGGACTGACTGTTATTAATCTGTGAATTTGAGGTAGTAAATGATTTTTATGATCATGGCCATAATTGAGAAAGTTGTAGAGAATATGGTAATCTATCTTCTGTAGAAAATTCAGAAGTTTTAGACCCTTGTACTATTGCTGGGACGCAATTGAATGCTGCTGTCCAGTCTGCCAGAACAGAGATCTTCCTCTATTTTGGGCACTAAATTACATCTAGCTGTGATCAAAATAAAAATATGTGTTTTACATAAAAATGTAGGCTTTTAAGTGATGAATCCAGAGAGGTAATGTTTGTTGTAATTGGATCAATGTTTTTAAAGATACGAAAATGTTAAGCAGCGCTGCTGCAGAGGGTAGTTTGCTAAATTGTTGAGCGGATAGGAGTTTGTGCGGGTTCGGGGTTCTAGCGACGTCTTTAATTATTTAGTCGTGTTTGTATGCTGTAACTATGTGCTGAGAGTTGCCTTTTGGATAGGTGATCTTGTCCCTGAGCGCTCTTGATTTGCTTCGCTTCGTCGGTTGAGGCAAGTAAACATAGCGGTGGTTGCTACCGTTTAACTTGTTATTCCTTCTACTTGCAATTATCTTAATAATTTTAAAATTGTGAACTATGTTTTAGATTAAAACGTTGGAGGATGTTTTGAATATTGAATTGCTATCACTATCCTGTTATTCCTTAGTTGATTATGCTTCCCCTTATACTATCTTGTTTAGTAATTGTTGTCAGTTTAATTTATCTTGTAAATTGGCTAGTTGAGGAGTGGTTTTAGAAGTATCTCAGGGTAATGTGGGTCCTGAGGTGTTACATACATGCAGATGTTCCATAGGAAGCCAAACCGTCAAAGTGCATTCAATGTGACATACACAAAGGCGCATTTACACTATGACTGGAGCTACATCGTCATGATCTTCGATGACTTATTCTTACTATACAATCAACCTCGATGAAATCGATGCCTTATTTCTATGATGCAGGACATTGTAAGTGTACTATACAATCAAGTTCTACATTCACATAATACCGATAAATGCCATAACTCATTGCTTATGTATAGATCCATAATCCTTCAAGCCCGGTGATGGTGATAACTCATGGGTTTTCTCGACCCACACTTGGTCTCTGAGCAATACATCAAGGACAACACATCCTTCGTCCATGATTACATAACGAAGGGATTGCTTGCTCACAGTGGCAAGTACTACATCATGGTACCCTTCAATTAGTGGTAAGTGCTTCATAAGTTGTCATACAAGTTTTATTTGTACTTTATATGCAACAAGAACTTAGGATTAATCACTATAGCGACATACATGACTAGTGCTCACTAGATTCTGATTGTGATTGACCAAAGTGGAGCAAGATAATATACCTTGATTCCTTACTTAAGGGCAACCACGACTTCACCCTTGTGCAACAAACAATTGACAGGTAAATTCATTTCCTCCATACATAACTCTACTGTATTCTTTCCTTTGTTTGCAATGGCCGAGCCTAACTTTTTGGAATCACATAATTCGTTCAGCGCTTAGTTGCCCAGGGAGGAACACACAAGGAATCCAGCACCACACTACGACACAGGACGCGATTTTCGGTACCTGCTACAACACAACAATCCTGTATCACACTTCATAATAATGCCTCTACAACTGACAATACCTATATATGTAATTCTATTTTTGCAGTGCCACCAGTAGTTATAGAGCAACGCATGTGGATTCTTCGTTTGCGGACATATGCATGAAATCATGGGCACTAAGTTGAAAGATCCAAAGGTTTATCATCCTGCCAATATATATTTCACGATTATCAATTTCTATATATGTGTATATATATATGCTAATAACTTTAACAGTCCTAGCAACAGTGCGTAGAACTCGACTCAGGTGCATGCGATCTTGAGAACCTTGACAAAGTTTGAGGAAAGCTCTCCGAATTCTTGATAGTAGAGGTCATTCAACCAAATAGAGAGTTCAACCCTGGTGAAGATGGTTATTTGTTCAAATATTTGATTTAATTGTAATTCATTCAGTTCTACTTAATCAAACAATTAATTCAGTTGTACTTCATTCAGTTGTTTAATTCATTTGTGAGATCTGTGTAATGATTGTCATGTGCTATATATGATCTACTTGTGTTATTTAATTCATTTGTGAGATCTGTGTAATGATTGTCATGCCCTATATATGTGATCTGCTTGCTTGTTTTTAGAGGGCATGACTAGCATTTGCTAAGGCTAGCTGAAAAATAGGAAATAATGTAGCTTTTTAAATAGCTATCACAGACGATTTGTAACACCAAACATTCTGTAATATGTCCAATTTCACAGACGATTTTTAAAAACAACCATATATGATATGTCTGCTATCACAGATGGTTTTTGGCATTACCCGTATGTGATATCTTATATATCACAGATGGTTATAGTATTAGCTATCTATGATATGTAAGATATCATAGAAGACTATTTTTAATAACCGTCTGTGATAGCAGATATATCACAGATGATTGTTTTGAAAAACAGTCTGTGTTGTAACTTATCACAGATGGGTTCAGAGCTGTCTGTGATAACCACCTGTTATCACAAACACATAAATTTAGACGGTTTAGAAACCATCTGTGATGAAAATTTTGAATTGTCTATGATGATCATTTCTGTAGTAGTGTTAGGGTCCTACATTCTAAGCTGCTACTTTCGCTTCTGTTTTTGCTTTGTAAGAATTTGGCCTGATCAGCTCTTATGTAAATTGTTATTAGTTACGATGTATTTAAACTCTGACATGTAATATTATGGTGTGGTTCATATGATGTATGAAATAATTCAGCAATGTATCTGTGATCATTATCTACTGATCTAGTCAATAGTGCATGGAATCACAGAGGATTTTGAATTGTGAAATCTAGGTTTGACAACATAACGGGTAACGACAAGATGGATCGCGAATAAGCTCAGGGAGGAGCTGAGATCCAAACGGTCAAGGAAGCCGGGTATTATCATGTTGTATGGAGAGGCATATGACGTGCCAAGCGACTTGGCCCTGTTTACAAGCGATGATGGTTTAGTGAGATCCGAATGGGTGAGAGATTTGGTGGTAAGTCATTGGAGCCACATGCATGCAGTTGAAGATAAAACACGGAGTTACTTCAAGGCAAAGAAACTGTGAAGCTTCGTAAAAGGTGGTTTAAGAGCAAAACGGTCTTTTAGCTCCAAATCAAAAAGTTAAGACTTGATCAAACCACGACGTGAGGAGGTATAAGAGAGGTTGTTTAAGTCAATAATGTGCTAAAAATGTCAATTGGATCAAGTATTGATTTACTAACAAGTTAATAGTTGTGTGTGCTTTGAAAAGCGTGCAAGATAGTAAAACACGGTGTTAGTTAAGGTGAATTTTGTTTTCACATTTTTTAATGCGTTAGACCTATTAGGGTTGTGCTAGTTATAAAAAGGGAGGAGAGGAGTTGTCAGAGTCAAGGATTTTAGGGTCGAAGTTTTTGTTCTTCCACCTTGATTCCTTCCAAGGTTTGAGAGAGAGAGAGAGAGTTGGAGAGGAAGGAGTGGTGTTTTAGGTGCACCTTGTAATATCCATACTACTGTAATCTTTCCTCTCTACGTGGTAAGGAAGATCAAACCATGTCTCTCAAATTGCTAATTGTTCTTGTCTTAAACTTTACTCGTGTTTTATGTTCTTGATGTTATTTCCACTCTCCTGAGCTCCCTCTTGATTTTGTTGTGATCCATGATAAGTAAGAGGCACTAAAAGATCCTAGTTAATCACGATCACCTCCATAGTAAGAAACAAGATTATGCCCAGTTCGTGTGTGTTTTTTAGCAAGATTTACGATTTTGTGATTGTGGGAGTCCTAGCCTAAATTCTTCCTTAAATAACCTTGCTAGGACTTGTGAGAATAGATCTAGAATACCTCATGCCTTAGATTCTCACAACCAAGAAGTAATTTGTGTTTTAGGGTTTTCGGTATTCTTCAATACTAGATTTACTTTCCTTCAATTTAGTGCAGCCGAGCCCAAGAACTTTGTGATTTTTGATTGGTCTAGGATTCTAATAACTTGATTAATGAATTGAAGAAGTCTCATGCAAAATTTGGAAGTGTGTGAATGAGGTTTGAGAAAGTGCTTGAGATTTAAGTTTTGACCCAAGAGGTTTTTAGGTCTGGAAATAGGGGACCGATCAAACCGGCCCTGGACCTACATTCAGACCAGCCTCAGCGGTCAGTCTGCCTTTGTCCCCGTGGTCAAACCAGTCCGTCCATGGTGGTCTGACTGGCCTCGTGCTAAAAGTTGTTAATTTTGTTGGTTTAGATATATAGCCTTGTTTTAATAAGCATAGTTGATGTAGTATGAATTTGGTGATTCTCATAGTCACTTAAGTAAAGATTTTGAATACCATTGGGAAAAAAGTTTCGACAATCATTCACTCCTTCTAATTACTGGCATCAGTCCTACACTCTAGTCAACAGTAGTAAATGACCTTCAAAAGAGCCATGAGGAACCAATGGGAGGGGTATACAAAGAAAAATACGGCACAAAGTTATGTCGAAACCATAGAATGGCATATATTTAGAAACAAATTTGGAAGCTACAATGGCATGTATTTGGAAACGGAGGTAGTAGATAGTAGGATTAAAGTGAGACAACTTTGGTCCATTAGCACAAGAAAACGATGGATTATATTGCCCCACAAGATTTATGATATTTACACAAACTGGAAAATATTGGAATAATTACGTTCTTGACTTCCTCAACAAACAAGAACTGTGAAACGGCACTTCTAAAGATAATAGACAAATATTGCGAGACTCAGGGAGTATGACACTGTCAAATGTGGTTGCTCCAAACAGACTTTATGAAATTTCGATAAGCTAGCCCTACTATAATTCGTATGATTCTGTCAACTGTAGTTGGCCAAACTTTAGAATATAAATGTAGCTTGTGCAATATTAATGAACTGCCAAGAAAATATCAATGACAAAGAAGAGGTTTTCTTTTGACTAACAAACCTTGAGCCTTGACTGTACAGAGAAAATTTCAGGCACAACAGCAAGAAATAATATTCTCCCAAAACCCATGTCACTGTGAGTTGGAAATACACCTGAACAACTTACTTTCTTGCTTTTACACTTCACATGTTAACTCGGTTTGCAAAATCGCCCTTGCCATTGTTTCTTCTCTAACTTTAATGGAAAAAATAAAGAAAAACTGCAAAATAGTTACCAACATGCTGGCCCGCATGTAAGTGATTACAATTTTGAATACCTTTTACCAGATCTTTTTTTTCATTGCTCTCATTTTCCTCACCGTCTACAACCTCATGCATGGTATAGCAGCACAAACATAACATACATGGTATATCAGCCATTAATAATCTAGTGTTTTTTATGTCTTGCGTTACAATTCTCCAAAAAAAAGGTAATTAACAACAGGATTGGTTTGCAAATGGAGGGAACTTGTGGGGTGTAAATGCAATAAAATTAGCTATGGGTGTTTCGACACACAGAGAAAATAACGGATGATTTTGCAATTTTTACATACCCATTTACATGGCTGCGTGCCTTTCAAGTTGCAGGATCGTAGGAGCCGTCCAACATACTTGGGGAGAAACTAGCAGCGTCACATAATACTAATGCAGAAATAGTATCCCATCTTCTAATTGGAAATAGTACCCAGTATTTTAAAAAAAGAGGTTTGAAACATATTTCCGGGACAAAGTCGAAGGATTGAACGTGAAAGAAAACAACTGTTCCACGTAGCTCTCATTCTCCTTTCCCGCCTGCAACCTCAAGAATGGTGGTATAGCGGCACTGACATAGCACACGAGACGTATGTCATTACTAATCTAGTATTTTTTTATTTTTATATTACAATTGGAAAAAAGGTTCCAACACGGAAGAGTACTTTGCAAACAAAGGTTACTTGACATAAATACCACAACATAAGCTATGGGGGGTTTTAAGCTCAAAGTGATAACTAGGGGCAAAACATGCTATACTAGACGGCTACATCACAGACGGTTTATACTGGGAATCGTCTGTGTGACTTTTACAGACGATTCTTAACAAGAACCGTCTGTGTTGTGTGGACTATCACAGGCGGTTCTTGTTAAGAACCGTCTGTGAAAGTCACACAGACGGTTTTTAATAAGAACCGTCTGTGATGTCCCTTGCGTAACAATTGTCTGTGAATTATGTACATAATCAGATGTTAATATATAAGTACACATTGCTTCTAATAACTTAACTACAGAACTACTGAGACAAGAGATGATCACAAACTAAAGGTAAATTTATTAATTTCAATTCGAGGTAAATTTATTACAAAAGTCGCACAGATAAAGAGATTCCTAGATTCTAATCTTCTGGGCTTCGTACGCTTCTTCTTCGAATTTGGGACTTGGAGGATCAGCCGCTGAGTTCTCGAACGTTGTTAAGATTGTCATTGTCCTTAGCAGTTCCTCCTTCAGCCGCAAATGATCAGTAGCATAACCCATAATCTCGTAGAGGATATCGTTATAAGATTCCTCCGAATCTGCCATTTCTGCTTGATCGGCAATGCTATCCATCAGTCTCTCTGATGCCACAAGAGCTTCTTTCGCTTTGTGCACATTGTAGAGAAGAACCAGGGTGAGAGCTGTTTCCCTTTCTTGAGCGGCAGCGAGACCTCTCCGTCGACGGCGGATGATCAGGTCGAGCTGACGGATGCAAGAAAGTCGGGGAAGGAGAGCAGGGCGTGTGTGGAGAAGCTGCTTCAGATGTAAATTGCTACCCGCCTATGTAAGGTTCCAGCCGAACAACTCTTGATGAATAGATGAGAGGAAGGAGATGATCACAAGAATAGTAGACGCCATATTGTACGTACGTCTACGTTGGCGCGCATATTTAACCTTTAGCACAGACGGTTCGTATACCAAACATTAATGATATAGACGCTTCGTATAACGATCGAGATACATTAGACGAAACACGAGAGATACGCTCTGACTTTGCATTATCACAGACGGTTTTAAACTAGAACCGTCTTGGCTATAATTATCACAGACCGTCCACGCCGTCGCCGCTCTCCCGACGGTATATAAAACTTATGATCTAATTCACAGACGGTTCTATATGTAGGACCGTCTATGATAATCTGACCGCTGGGCCAGTCGATCCTCCTCAACCCAATCTCGGCGGTTGAAATCCACCAACCTCAACCCACGATCCAGCGCCAAAAGTTTTCGCACTCCCGCCTCTCCCTCCCCTATAAAAAATAACCAAAACCCAGCCTCCTTGCTCTTCTCCTTCTCCTTTTCCTTGTTGTTCCTCCTCTTTGATGTTCTCCTTCTCTCCTCCTTGTTGTCCCTCCTCCTCCTTGACCCTTACCATAATAGCCCGCATGAAGCAGACGACACACAAGTCTATAGGAGGCAAGACACTCAATCAACGCCGACGATGGTGGGCATCAAAGACATTCAGCTCGTGCGTTGCATCAGGGGCGAGAAGGCCTATGCATATTGTTGTTGTTGTGCTAGATGGAATCTCTTTGCTTTTTCTATGTTCTTGTTGTGTTAGATGGGTAACCTGCTTGTTGTTTTTGGATATTGTAATGGTAGGCTTTAATTTCATTTCTTGTTGTTCTTGTTGTGCGAAATGGATATTTTATATTTGTGAAATGAATTGAGATGTGAATTGGTTGTATACATGTACATATTGATTTGTGAAAACGGTCTGTGCTAGTAATCACAGACGATTTTTAGTTAAAAACCGTCTATGATATTTATATATCACAGATGGTTTTTAACTAAAAACCATCTGTGATATTTATATATCACAGACGGTTTTTAACTAAAAAATCATCTGTGATTATCAACGATCACAGACAGTTCGAAAGCCGTCTGTGATGACCTCGTATCATTACTGACCTATAAATTTAGACGGCTCATAAAACCATCTGTAATAACGTTTCTGAACTATCTGTAATATGGTTTTCTGTAGTAGTGACGATCATAGAAGCTGTCCAACATACTTGGGGAGAAACTAGCAGTGTCACATAATACAAATGCAGAAATAGTATCCCATCTTCTAATTGAAAATAGTACCCAGTATTTTAAAAAAAAGAGGTTTGAAACATATTTCCGGGACAAAGTCGAAGGATTGAACGTGAAAGAAAACAACTGTTCCACGTAGCTCTCATTCTCCTTTCCCGCCTGCAACCTCAAGAATGGTGGTAATGTGGTATAGCGGCACTGACACGAGACGTATGTCATTACCAATCTAGTATTTTTTATTTTCATATTACAATTGGAAAAAAGGTTCCAACACGGAAGAGTTTGCAAACAAAGGTTACTTAAAGCTCAAAGTGATAACTAGGGGCAATTTTTCCTTACATTTTTAAATGGTTGCCCGCCTCTAAATTAGCAGCGTGTAACAGCCCAGTAATTTGAATTATCTGTAAATTATGTTTAAAAAATTAAATTATACATTTATGAGATTTTCTGCATTATTGGCTACTCTATTTAAATAGTTTCCTATTAAAGGCAGTAGTGTTTGAATTTTCGAGATAAATTTAAAGCTGTAAAAATCCTCAAAATGATTTTTCCAAATACTATGTGGTGTCAGAACCTCCCCAAAAAATTTCAAAATTTTGGAGTTGATTTAATAATTTTAAAAATTGAAACTTGAATTATAGATTAATTAAATTAGAAAACGATTGAGAAATTCGAAAACCATTTTAGGCCAAAACAATAGCCTCGGCCTGGTCCAGTGCTGCTTTTGTCCCACGAACGACCCGCGCACCGTCTCGTGGTCGATGCCACCTCGCCCTTTTGTTTTCCACTTTCTCCACGCTAAAGCGAAATCTTGTCGAGTACGTCTTGTCTCTCGCCATCTCCTTCCCTCTTGACCGGTGGGCCCGGGACACACCTGTAGAAGGTTGTCTTCCACCTTGTGCCCCGTCCTTCGCCACCACGACCGCGTGCGCTCGCTAACGTGGAGATGCACCTCGTTGCATCCTCTCATCATGCCGCAGTCTAGTGGACCCTTAGGGCCCGCGTCACAGTCACCATTCCTCACCTCGCTGCTCTTGGTTTATTAACCCATGCATGTTCATTACTCGTCGCGTGTAGCTACCACCGCAACTCCGCCTCATCTCGTCCCATTATTGCAGTGCCACCAAACCGTTTCGTGGCCTTCTCTTGTCCACTCGGGCGGAGAGAGAGCATGCGCCATGAGTTTTTGTCACTGCTGCCCTTTCCTCACGGTCTTCTCATGATCTTCTCCACCATACTTAAGCCACATTGCTCACATCATCTTTCTCAGTTTGTAACGCACCGGTATGTGGACCCCGCCTATCAGTTTATTTTACAAAATAAAAAATTCTAACCAGTAGGCCCCACCTATCAGCGTAATGATGTAATAAATCTGATTTTTGCTTTAGAAATAAAATAAAAATAAAAATAAAAATTCATGCACAACGTCTTCTATTTGTTTTTTAGTGTTTCTAAACCGAACCAAAATCAGACGCTCATAACTTTTCATCTGAACTCCAAATAAAGTGAAACTTATTTATAAATTTTTTTAAAATCATGCTCTTTCATAATCTGAAAAATATTTGGATTTTGTCCTTGTTTGAATTTATTTGGCTCTAATTTGTGTTACTTAGCTTTTACCGATTAGATATCGATGTTATAGAAAATCTCTGACGTGACTCTAGAGCAAGACCAAGAGTTCAACGAGCAAGGTAAGCACCCCCTTTGACCATTTATAAGTTGATACCCTCACTATTGTCAATATAGTATTTCTATCCACTGCTTGTACATTTAGTTGTGAAATTTGTAGACGAAGCGAACAGTTGATACTTAGTTATACTTATATCATTACTAGTTGCGCTATGTTTAAAATTGGTCTAATTGTTTAAAATGGGAAAACTTATAAATTAGTCCAGAGATGGCACTTCTGATATTTTGGTAAATAAGTAAAACTGAAGACATGTTTCTACACTTGGGCGAGTGGTCGTAGAATCAGTGCAATTGCATGAGACTTTGGTTTGTAGTTATTTTGCTCAGGTAATTAAGGACCGATCTGTTGTGCCATAGACCTAAGTATTCTGGTACATCTACACGTGTCTCTATGGGGAGGCTTTAGCATAATAAATTACCACATTCTAGCAACTCAACCGCAAGTGGTAGTTGGTCGGTTGATCTATGTTGGTATGGCCTTAGCGAGGATGGCTAAGATTGCCAACAAAAAGTATGAGCTTTTAGGTTGATAGGTTGATCTGTGCGCTAGTGTGCACTAGTAGAGTATCTCCATATCCGTAGGGGCTTAGCGAGGACAGCTAAGCTTACCAACAAAAAGTATGTGTTTTTAGGATCTTGGAGAGCTCTCAATATCTTAAGAATGTATCATAGCGTGGTGGTCGTTAGAATCGGCAATGTAAAAGTTTTATCATGAACTCTCAAATCAGATACCTACGATATCGTCTGACATGTATAATATGGTGAGTTGTTTATGTTGTCTGGGTAAAGTTGTACAATATTTGCAGACTGTAAATATATTCAAATAGTTGTATCACCGGTTATAGACATCACTTGGCCTTATATCTCACAATGAGTAGCTTTGTGTTTTGTAAAATAGTTCTAAGAAGGTATGGATGCAGAAATCTATGCGTGACTTGGTTAGCAAAGGGAATTTGCCACTATTTTGCTTTGAGAGCAACAAGCCTCTTGGTTAAATATGTTAATTATACTTTAATATTAATTGCTTATCAAATTCAAATGCTTTTACAACTTTCAATTACAATTTATTACTCACCATTGCAAATGCAAGTTTGCTTTGTGCAAAAATAGAACAACTTGGTAGGATAGTCATCTCCCTTAATATAGCCTTGCATACTATATAATATTTGCATAAAGTCTTGCGAAGTATAACTTTATACTCACAATTACTTGTTGAACATATTTAGAAGATATAGAAGACAACCTGTTATATGGTTACTTTTATGCCGCGGGTTTTGGCGACGATGATGCTGATCTTTAAAGTTATATCCAAGTCAGTTGCCAGTGTTTAAGTTGAGGCATACTATCTGGCTTTTGTTTCCTCTTTATCTTACTTTCCGTAGCATCTTTATGTCATGTGAATTATTTGGCCAGTCAGCCTTTTTTTTGTAAAATTAGTTGCTTACGACTTAATTTCGATTGTTAATTATATTGTGCTACCATGTGTTATTTAATCGTATATGGATACGATGTGAATATTGTTATATGTAACCACTGATCATAAGACTAATATGATAAACACATAAGATTTAGAATTAATTTCCCTGTCCGGCAAAGTGTCGTAGAAAACGTCAAAAATACTTAGGGGAAACTTGCAACGTCACGCAATATGGATGCAGAAACAGTACTCCATCTTCTAATTGATAACACTGATCAAGATTAAAAATTAAAGAGGTTTGGAACATCATGTGGGACAAAGTCGAAGGATTTAACGTGAAAGCAAACAGCTATTAGTTCTACCTTTTCAAACATTTTTTGGGATGGCAAAGATACAAATAACACTTAGCTACAAAAGTTTGTCAACATGTACGACAGTCGCTTCAAAATACTTTAACAAGGTATCTATTTTTTATAAATGACATTACATTAATGCTACAGCAGCCCCACAAAAGTGGAAGTTACCGAAGGACATGCAGTACGTACGCTGTACGCCTCAAATTTAGTATATTTTGTTTTCGTTATGATACGCATAGATTGCAACGCGACTAATTGATTAATCGCCTTTTGACTGGAATCAGGAGCAGTGGGCGCAGCCGTCCCCTGTTTGTGAAAACGTCGTCTGGATAAACCTACCGAGGTCTGTTCTGTGTGACTGTGTCTTTTAAGTTTTAACTGAAATTTTTAAATTTTAACTGTTTACGATAGAGATTATAAAGAGAGATACTCGTTTGCGATTTTGGATAGTATACATATTGGGTTTTTAACGTGTACTATAATTAACTTGTAAACTTCGTATTAAAAAATATATCGTTTAAAAGTTAGTTACTGTAGTAAAAACTAAAAACTGGTTTTAAAAACCGAAAAGAATAGACCATTGATTCACGGTAGTTTTGGCTACTGTGACTGGATTGCATTTGGACGGGCGTATTTAATAGCAAGTGTCAAGAAGGAGTGAGGAAGGCGGCTCCCGCTGTCCTTGTCAACGTCTGCACGAGCCATCGCGGAACCTTCTTTTCGGTCTATGATCGAGTAGCTCATTCTCTACGATGTTTCTAGGAAGTTCTGATATGCGCGAGTGAGTGAGCACGCTTGGTCCATTTCTAGTACTCTAAATATCGCGACACTCAACCAGCTATATATACTTGCAGGATGTTGCCAAACCAAGTTTTTTAGCAATAAAAAGGTAATCTACTATAGCTTAGCATTTCCGATAGCACAAAGTACGGTCCAGTGGTAGAGACACCATCTGACCAAATCTGAAGGCGGTGGTTGGAATCCAAATTAAACCTTGATAGATGGCGTCGGTTTGAATCTAGAGGTACTGCCCCAAGGAAGGACCGAGTAGAGAGGCAATGATGATGACCAGATCTAGTGATGATGACCAGATCTAGAGGCATTCGTATAACTAGGGAGAATGAGCACAAAAATGGTGGAGTGGGCATTATCGGTGCGATGATAGAGGTTAGACAACTGGGTGGCAAGATGACCTCGGCACTAAAAGGAGCGTAGGAAAAGTGGGGGTCTAAGTACAATTGATGTGGCCAGATCTACATAGACTACAAAATCTAAGAAATTATGATGATGCGGAGGCCTTAAATCATCTATCTGAAATCTGCTGCGGTTGGATATGCTTTCAAAACATAATAAATGATCACTTTAGTCAAAATGTTGTATAGCTTTGCGGTGTGACACCTTGGCTCTCCGACTGATGAGAGACCGATTCTATTGGTAATAGTTTTATATTAGTTGTAAGAAGAAAAAAACACAACTTATAAGTATGAGAGAAACCTCACCTATTAAGACTAGTCTTTTGAAGGAGAATGTCTAATACCACTTATAAGGCTGTTGCTTTAGGGCATGCATACGACAGTCCGTGGGCTTAGTTGTGTTTAATCCGTTTAGATCTAAGACCTGAGGAGTAAACACGATTAGACTTAGACATATGGCTAAAGTTCGATCTAAAAATTGGTATTAAAACCCACACGCTTAATATCTCGTTGGACAGCATTGTCATATTATCTATTTTGGTTTTTCAAGCGTGAGTATGGAATATCCTGGCATCAGGAGCGCCGAGATCTACTGTACTCGCTGACACCCGCCACCTTGTCCTATCCAGCCGCCCTACGTCAGCCCTGCCGGCTCCACCATCCTTACCGTCCTAGCCAATAGAAAACTCGTAAACCCCACCGCATCAACTATATAAATCCCGCCGATTGGCTGCCTTCCCGGAAACAAACCCAGCGTCTCTTCGCCACAGCAAGCAACAAGTCAACAACACCGCCATTTCCATGTTCCAGCACACATGGGAATGGAGCATCACAACTACTTCATGTACAGCGACTGCACGGCCGCCGCTACTTCGACGTCGTCCTCAGTGTCATCTTCCACGGACTCGCTTCCATCCAACATGAGCGGCGGCGAGTGGATGCCAGCACCCCCGTGGAGGAGCGCGGATGCCGGAGTGTCGGCGGTCGACGGTGCGGGACAAGGGAGAGGACCCAACAAGGGAGCGTACATCGGGGTGCGGAATCGGCCGTGGGGGAGGTTCGCGGCGGAGATCCGGGACTCGACGCGGAAGGGCGCGCGGGTGTGGCTCGGCACGTTCGACAGCGCCGAGGCCGCCGCGATGGCCTACGACCAGGCCGCCTTCTCTGCGCGGGGCGCGGCCGCGGCGCTCAACTTTCCCGTGGAGCGCGTCCAGGAGTCGCTCCGCGCGCTCGCGCTCGGCTGCTCGACCGGGGACTCGCCCGTGCTGGCGCTGAAGCGACGGCACTCCAAGCGAAGGCGGCGAAAGAAATCTGAGCTGGTGGCCGCAGCGGGCAAAGCGGCTGCTTCCGGTGAAAGCAAGAACGTGCCGGCGGCGGCGACCGAGCAGGAGCGGTTCGTCGTGGAGCTGGAGGACTTGGGCACCGAATACCTCGAGGAGCTCCTCAGGATCTCCGAGCCAAGTGATGACTGATGCTCACTTCGTAGCTACTACCGAGTTCAATTCTAGCGCATGCGCATGCAATGTGCCCAACGTGAGCTCGATCGGTTCTTGATTTCATGCATAGCAGCAGCAACTTGTAACATACTTGACGCTTACATGCATTGCATCATAGTAATGTATATTAGAAAGGACACAGTTGTGTGTAATTTGATACCTTTCATGTATTCAGGGGTGTGCAGTGAAGGGGACTGGATGGACTAAACTGGATTGAGGCACTGAGCAAGGTCCCAAAGTTATCCGTCCTTTTTACTCGCATGTTACAAGTTGCATCAAACAGAGATTTGATGTGAGCGCGAGCTGTCCTTTTTGGGTCCCCCCCCAAATTAATTACCTGATTTTTGTTTTTGTTGGTTTTGGGACGTCGTATTGGAATTTATTTGGTCGTGGAGTGTTTCAAATGTTTTTGGTGCAATGTTTTTGTTTCTGCTACTTTTTTTTTGAGAGATTTGTGTCTGCTACTTGATCGATCCTAATTTGCATCGTTCTGTACATAATTGGTTCTGGAGAATTCGCTACCAAGATGAAGGCACCTTGAGTTTCCCCCTGGTCTTTTGTACCGACTAGATGATGCAGCGAATATTTCTTTGGTTTTGAGATCATTCAACTTCAGCTTTTGAGATGTAATTTTGTGGCTGCTACTTAATTAACTCTAATGTGGATCATTTGTAGCTTAGCCATCTTTGAGCTCCCGGCTCATTCAGAACTACTTTTAGTTTTTTAGTTATGATTTGGAGCTAATACTTGATAAACTCTAATTTGGGTAATTTTGTTAACTTGTTTTGGGCTCATTCAACCGACGAAAAAAAGATTTTGAGCTGTAATTTGTTTGGGTGTTGCTTGAACAGTTCTAACTGATCATTTTGTAGCTGATTTGATTTTGAAATTTTTGCTACCAATATTATTCATCTCAACAAATCATGCCACGAAATCTCATCTATGGTTGTTGTTTATTCTAAATGTGTGCACATGAATAAGAATCTTTACGAGTTAGTTATAGCTTTTCATCTAGAAGTATTTCAAGGTATCAAAATTCATCAGGAAGCGGATGATAGATTTACTAAGAACAATTTTCTACTAACTAAAATGAAGATCAAAGATATGATTTAGTAAACTAAAAGAGAAGAAGCAAGGTTATCCAGGCAAATTGAGATTCTCCGCTGGGCTAGGTTCGCTTACCCCAATTTATGACTAGATTAATCTAATAGCAATTAACAGTTCTCATACTAGGTTGGCTCTCACTTTACAAATCTACATAGGCCCTTTCATAGTTTCACCCCTGTCAAATGCCCATCAACCATTATCACCGGCAAGACTTGCTCTACTTGGCATAGATCAGCCAATAGATCGGGCTAAGCAAACGACAGTCATAATGCTCTAATTATTGAAAGAGAGACAAAGCATATAATATCAAGCACACAACCATATCATAAAAAGAGTATTAATAATATAGATCAATTCATAAGTCAAGAATTACAATAGATCCCCATAACCCGAGGAAGAGAGGGAACTATTCACTTCACACATAACTCGATGAGACAAAGAAAAAAGGCTCTAGAACATCGGCATTAGTTTGCAATTAGAAGAGAATTAGAGGATCTAATCCCAATCATTTACTAGGCTAAAACTAGAATAAACCTTACCTAATCTACCAGAAGTAGAACCTTGGAATCTCGACTATTCAGTGGCATTTTGGACTTTGGAACTTGGATGTTCTAGGCGAGGGGGAGGGGATCAGCTTATATAGGGGTCGGCTCCAGGTGGTGTTGTGTGGGCGGGCGCACGGGTCAGTGCCAACTTGGACTCCGCTCCGCAGTGTATGGAGTCTGCCCTGTATCTCTGACATTGCTCATATTTGATTCCGCTCCGTAGTGGCATGTTTGGCTGCGGCTGTGGTTTATAGCTTTTAACTGAAATTTTTGAATTTTGGCTGTTTATAGTATAGATTACGGAGAGACAGATATTTACTTATGATTTTGGCTGGTATAAATGTTGGGTTTTAACGTGTAGATCGTTTAACTTGTAGACCCCGTCTTGAGAAAATACTCCGTTTAAAAATTAGCTACTGTAACAAAAGCTAAAAACCACCAGTTTTAAAGAAAAAGAACAGAGCCTAAGTCTGTTTCCCTTCCCAATTCTCTCATCTTTCCTTTCCCTCATTTACCCTTTTTGAATCTCTGAAAGAAAGGCACTGAGAAGCTTGACAAAGTGAAGGAATCGGATTGAGCACTGAAAAGGGGCCACGCCATGCATGACATGGTTGGGCGCCAGATGGCCGAATGCCCCCCAAGTGCAAGGTATCGTTGACTGTAAGCATCTGGCCCCTACTTCTGATTCATTGATTATGTGGGTTTAGTGATTAATGACATCTAAATCATTAAAACTAACTCTATTTTGAGTGTGATTAAGATATGTTAGGTCTTGATTTTAAATATGGTTTTTCTTGGACTTTCGTGGCGAAGCATGTTTTCATGAAGATTAATGATCTTATGGCTATAAGTTATCGAAAGAGTTGAGTATGGATCATTTTCGTTGATGGGTTTTGGTTTTGCTTTTGTCGAGCTATTAAAGAGGGTTCAAGGCTAGTGGGTTGAGCTTGGTTAGGTTGTGTAACTAGTTTGGTGTACACTAGGTCTTTCTTGCTCAATTTTAGTGAGAGAGTGTCAAGAATCAAGTTATGGTTGAGAAGATCTCTGTCTGAATCAAAATTCAATCAAGTCAGAAAAATCAACATAGGTGGATTATCCGGGTCGACCTGTACCATTAAGGCTATCATCTCTTCAAAGAGGTTTTTTTGGTACTGAAGGAGTTTTACTCTAAGGTGTATCATCCGGCTCGAGGTGTGTCATTGAGACAGATGATCTGCCTCGAGTGATATCATTGAGGCATATCATCTCTCTAGAGAGGAAGTTTTTGAACTAAGTGAGAGGTGGATGACATGGCCCTAAGCGTACCGTTGAGACAGATGATCAGGGTCAAGCCATACCATTGATCCATAGAGGTTCCACATACGTTTTTTGGTGAGATGGATGATACAGTAGACGCAGATGATCTGACTCTGGTGGATAATCTAGGTCAAGGTGTATCATCTGGGTATGTATAACGGTTAGTTTTTGATGAATTGTTGGAACTTTGGAAAATTGAGCTAAGGCAAATGAGCCAGGTCTAAAGGCACTTTCCACAAAACATGTCAAATGGCCAGTTTTTCAATAGAGAGGCTGTATAAGTGAACTATGGGCATTCAAGACATAACCTTTGAGGCTCCAATAAAGTGGTTTGCATGTTGAGCAGCTCAAGGGCGCTTAGGAGCTTCAATTTTAGAATTTTGAGTGTGTGAGAGTAGTTTAGGCCATACTGTGTATCACTCCTACTTGCTTGACCTTGCTGGGTTCAAGTGACATCTTTGCACTTATTATTCTTGGATTCAGTGATTCCTAGATGGCTTGGAGGCTTGCTCTTGGTGACCTTCCAAGGAAAATCTTGTATAGGCACTGGGAGGGTTGTGAAGGTTCGAAGTCTACATATCCGTAGAGGACTACAATGAGTTGATTGCTTGAATCATTGCACAGTTCCAATAGGAGGTAGACTCTTGCGAGAGTGATTCAACGTGGAGTAGAGGATATCGCCGAATCTCTAAGACCTTGGTAAAAGTTTTGGTTATCTCTAGTCCCTTTTATGTTTCCACATTTACTTTCATGTCTTTTAATTCCTATATCACTAGACTTGTGTAGGACATGAACTTTAGTTGCAAAACTTCACATGAAAATTAAAAAAATGAAAAAAATTCTAGAAAATATATAAAAATTTAAAATGCAAAATAAAATTATTTATACTTATAAAATTAACTATATAAAATTTAAAAATATATAAAATAAAGTTATACATATATTAAAAAATGAATGGGCCTAACTGGCCATGCCGTCTTTGGCCTAGCACTATTTGTGCCTTGCTGGGCCGAGGTTGTGGCCCACCCAAGTATGGTGCCAGGCCGGCCTAGCACTGTTCGGTAGTTAGCTGTGCCGTGGCTAGGTCAGACCAACAATAATGTACTTTGAGCCAGCTCGATATGCACAGCCTATTTGGTCATCTCTAGTTGCGTGGTCTTTAATTACTGCTAGTATTGGCCAGGGCTGCACACCGAAGATAAAAATATGAATGACCTGCATGCAGCAAGGGCCAATGAGGCGATGAAGCGTTTAATCTGGGGAACTGGCTTCAATTCAGCATGGCTTATGCGAGTATACGGGGTCCACTGCCAGAAGATGTCAAGGGGACAATGCAAGGACAACTTGTTGCGATTTGCCTGCGTCATGTGGGTCAGTTTTTGCCATGTATGAGTACATGTTTGGCTGTGCATTGTTGTCTGGGTCTTTGATGCTCAGTTGCTAGTTAATTAACAGAATTATTCCCGTCAATATGCTATTAGTTGTGTTTTCACACATTACTTAGCCAACTATAAGGATGTTTTTAAATGGAAAAATTAGCCCAGTCGCATCTTGGTGTGGACGCACCGAGTGAATGGATTGTACGGTAGAGCTTACCTGATCTTCACGGCATAGTACCGCATGTGGATGATAAATTTAGTCCGCGACGAAAGAGACAGCGCGGTCTAAATCTAGTTAGGACACAGTTAGCATGTGAGCTGAGCACTTTGATGGATAGAAATTAACCAAAGAATCGAATTAATTAGGACACTCCAGGATAACTGGGAAAAAAGTTCATGGCGGAAGTCAGTATAGTGAAGTAAATGATGCTTTCAAACCAGACCCTGAGGTGTACTTCCTTCGGCGCTGTCGTACAACCCACCTTAAAATATAATGCAAATGGTGAAATATATAAAAGAAAATCGGTTACATAGGTCATCAGATGGATCAAGCATCCTGCAAAGATTAGAGTCAAAGCTTCGCCATGGTGAGTAACAAGTATATCTTTCTTCCTTTAATTGTCAGAATTTATTTTCAGCAGAAATTGTCTTTGTTGTTTCTGATGAAAATAATCTTGCTATGGTAATGGTTTAGCGTCGTTAGTGCTCAGGACACTGGAAACGTGTCAAGTCGAGGTGTTGGTTAGTTTCTGTTTTTGTGTCCGATTTGTTTCCCTGTGGAGATAAAAATCGGTTTGATTTCTTTCCCTCTTTACCAGATAGATTTCCTTGTTTATCAGATAGATTTCCTTGTTTAGCATATAGATAAGTTTAGAAAAAGTTGATTTGTTTTGTGTTAACTTTCTAGATCCTAGACTCAAAAGCATGAACACCTGAGAATCAAAAGCGGAGTCGTAAGTACTAACCTGAGCCAGAAGAGGAGACCATGAAGACAGCGTAGATGTGCGGTCGGTGAAGGGGACGGAGTGGTGGTCGACCGGCGGCGGAGAAGAAGACGAAGACCGGCGGTGGTGGTGGTGGCCGACGGTCGCAGTCGCCGGAGGTCGAGGTCTTCGTTCACCTTAGCACCCAAAATCAATCGGACTTCTTAGAGTTTTGAGGCCTAGACCACACGTTAATCTTACGCTCCTGCCAAAACCCCCGTTTTATATGGTGCTAGGTGACCGGGACCGCGAACCAAAGTTGGTTAGAAAACCGCCTCCGATCAAGGCGTGGGTGGACTAAGTCCTCGAAATATCTCGAGCGATTAGCACGAGATCAACCCAACATTCTCCCCTTTGATCGTAAGGCTAACATCATAAGTCCATCCTTTGATAAAACAGCACACCAAGGCAATGTGTTGTATAGTCAATAAAGTACCATACAACCTCAGTACCTATAGCGTACTATTTATATCTTAGAATGATTATTCATTATTCTTAATGGGAGTTGGTTTATTTAAAGGTCCTTTTATCCAGAATCAGAGGCTTTCCAATAAAACCATGCCGGCAACATAATCACGAAAAATACTGGGTGGTAAGCCTTTAGTAAGCGGATCCGCAAGCATTAACTTAGTACTAATATGCTTGATACTTATGGTTTGATTCTGGATTTTATCTTTCACAACATGATACTTAATGTCAATGTGTTTGGCAGCACCACTTGAGTTGTTGTTATTTGCATAAATGACTGCGGGTTCATTATCGCAGTATAAAATGAGTGGTTTAGATATGCTGTCTACCACTCTAAGTCTCGGGATATAATTCTTAAGACATACAGCCTGCCCGGTAGCCTCATAACATGCCACAAAACTCAGTTTGCATCGTTGAAGATGCCGTAAGGGTTTGTTTAGAGCTTTTCCACGAAAAAAGCTCCTCCAGCGAGTGTGAAGATGTAACATGACGTGGATTTCTTAGTATCAACACATCTCGCAAAGTCTGATAACCAATAACATCAAGGCTATCAGAAAACTTATATGTGTGCATGAAATACTTAGTAGCTTGCATATAACGCAAAGCTTTCTCAACGGCTTTCCAAAGTGGTCTAGTTCGGATTTGACTAATATCGCCAAGCATCCGGTTCACGAAAACAAAATCGTATGTACTAACTTGAGCATACATGATGCTTCCGACAAATGAAGCATAAGGAACCGACTTCATCTGATCAGTTTCAAATTGGTTCCATGAACATTGAAATGTCCCGGACTTATCACCCTTAACAATAGGAGCAAAGTGAGCGAGCACTTATTCATATTGTATTTCTTTAGTACTCGTCAACATATGCATTCGAGATAAACATAATATTCCTTTAGACCTATCTCGGTGAATTTCAATGCCAAGAACATAAGAGGCATCACCGAGATCAAAATTGGATGAAAGAAATTTCTTGGTCTTAAACAGCATATCCTTATCGCTAGCCAATAAGATATCATCCATATAAAGTACTAAGATGGCGAATTTACTCCCCTTGAACTTAATATACATGCGTTATCAACTTTATTTTCCATAAAATCGAAACTTCTTATGATTTTATCAAAATTTGAGATATCACTGCCTCGACACTTATTTTAAGCCATAAATGGATTTCTTAAGTCGACATCTCATATGCTCCTTGCCTTCCACGACAAAACCTTCGGTTGTGCCATGTAAACATTTTCTTGCAAGTCGCCATTAAGAAATGTTGTTTTAACATCCATCTGATGCAGCTCTAAATCATAATGAGCTACAAGTGCCATAACAATTCTGAATGAATCTTTAGTTAAGACGGAAGAAAAGACGTCATTATAGTACTTCCATCTCTTTGTGAGAAGCCTTTTCCTACAAGCCTTGCTTTGAATCTTTCGATATTTCCCTAAGAGTCATGTTTTATTTTATAGACCCATTCTGACCTCTTGTTTTGACTCGTCAGAATTTCTACTAATTCTCATACATCATTAGTGCTTATAGACTTTAGTTCATCCTTAAATATCTTGAATTCTTAAATTGTGCTGATTTTCAACTTCAGCCTTAAATATCTTGAATTTGTCGAGTGATTCAATGCGATCTTAATGGGGAAAAATAAAAACATAACGGAGAAAACATTAGCGAATGTGATGAAAGAATCAAAAACATCCATCGATGTCACGGAAAAGGACCACAAATATCAATATCATCGATGAATGTGATGAAAGAATCAAACCATCCACCGTGAATTAATTCTAAGAGTCCTGTACTGTGAGTAGTTCCCTTCTATATTTGTTTTATTTTCCTTTAATGCAATCGGCAAGTGGTGCGAGTCAAAGAAATCTAAAAGGTGGAGAATTTATTCTTTAATGAGACGCTACATTCTCCCCTTCGAAATGTGGACTAAACGACAGTGCCACAATTTCAAAGAAGTCTCATCATTAGTCTAAAGATACAGGGAAGTAATTAAGAGGAAGCATATATAGCTTTTCTTGTCAAGACCATCACCATTAAAATTAATACATTTATTGTCTATAGAAATACATTAAAACTAAGAAAGTTTACACAGTTTTTCTAAAAATGCTCTAGCTATTTGCAGAAGTGGCATTCTCCTTATCTTTAGATGTTGCAGCGGAAGCAATATGAGGCTTTGGTGCATTGTGCACTCTAGGCCCCGATTTATCTGAGTT
Source organism: Bonia amplexicaulis (assembly GCA_036346245.1). Taxonomy (NCBI): domain Eukaryota; kingdom Viridiplantae; phylum Streptophyta; class Magnoliopsida; order Poales; family Poaceae; genus Bonia; species Bonia amplexicaulis. The sequence goes on along the minus strand of CM070755.1, from coordinate 13,879,015 downwards.
AGAGGAGAAATGCAGCTTCTTCTTAGATTTGAAGTCCCCTTTGAACTTCCTTTTATGAGAGCCACCTACATTAAAGGCAAAATCTTTCTTTTCTGTTCTTATCCTTTCTTCCTCCTGGACACACATGGCGATCAAATCGCTCATGCTCCATTTCTTTTTCTGAGTGTCGTAATTAATTTTAAAAGCGGTGTACTCAGAAGGAAGTGATGTCATAATGAAATGAACCGAAAACCGCCGAAATTGCCATATCCATGCCCTTGAGTTTTTCTGCCATATCAGTCATCATCATGATATGCTCTCTTATACTGCCAGACCCATCATATTTAGAGGTTAAGAGTCTCTGAATTAAGGTACTGGCATAAACTTTAGTTAAACCTTTGAATTTCTCTTCAATTGAAGCCATGTAATCTTTAGATTTTTCAGAATTTTTGGATTGCTCCCCTAATCATGACTGAAATTGATGTTTTCATAGTCATAAGTGATAATCTGTTAGATCGTTCCCATTTCTCAGTATTTTCATCATAACTCTTCTTCTTCTCAGCAAAGTTCTCCTCACCCTCGGTGGGGGGAACGGGAACGTCTACTCTTAGGGCATAATCAGGGTCCAATACTCCAAGGACAACATAAATTCGCTCTCTCCACGAGGAAAAATTACTCCCCGTGAGCTGCTCAATATTATTAATAGTGGCGGCAACGTTCGAAGCATTAAGTGCTGAATTAAAATACAGGGCAAAAAATAGAAACGTCATAAGTATATATTGCATGTAATTAACTCTCGTTGGTGCGATTAATAACATGCAAAATAAATTACAGTTCAAATTCATATCACCGTTGGGCAGAAAATGAAAAGAACTTAATTATATATGGCAACATATGATTATAAACAACGTTGGTCAGAATATAATCATATGAATACATAATGCCAAATTTAAGCGTAAAATCTTAAAATTAAATATCTCAATGGCGACATATGATTATAAACAACGTTGGTCAGAATATAACCATATGCATACATAATGCCAAAGTCTGAACATAAAATCACAAAATTTTAATTGGCCACATATGATTATAAACAACGTTGGTCAGAATATAATCATATGCTTACATAATGCCAAAATTAAGCATAAAATTTCAGAAATAAAATATCTCATTGGCGACATATGATTATAAACAACGTTGGTCAGAATATAATCATATGTATACATAATGCCAAAATTTAATCATAAAAACTTTAAATTAAAATATTTAATTGGCGACATATGATTATAAACGACGTTGGTCGAATATAACCATATGTATACATAATGCCAAAAACTAAGCATAAATTCTCAAATTTAAATATCTCGTTGGTTCAATTTAAAATTTGAGATTATTCATAAGAATAACGTAATTATTCATCATAATTTGGGCCTCTGAAAAAATTAATTAATTAAACAGTGTATAATAATAAACTAAAACAAAATAAATGCACTGAAAATCAAAATTATAACAGTGCATAAAAGTAAAACAAAAGAATATGCACTGAAAAAATAAATTTTTTGCTGAAAAATTGGTCTCAAAAGAAAATTTGGACCAAAACTCGGCCCCAAAAGAAATTTCGGGCCACAAAGTAAAAGTCAAGCCGAAAATCGGCCACGGCCCACAACAATTGCGTGGCCCAACAGCAAAATGCGCGCAGCCCGCACCCGAGAAAAGCATCGGTGCAGCCCATTTTTGCGCGCGCCGTTGGATGAAAGATGGACGGCAGAGATCGTGCCACAACGCACATCTCATGCGCGCACCGTCGGATCGCGATCCGACGGCCGAAAATGCGTCCGGCCCAAAACAACGAATTGGCCCATTAACGGATGGCCGTCCGATCTGATCGGACGGCCGAGATGCATGCGGGGTGGCGATTTAATTCCACAAACCCTAACCCTAGTCCTCAGTTCACCCGTTTTCCTCCGAAAATCACGGCGGGCGACGGCGCATGCGCTCGGAGCGGTTGCGGCTAGCTTCGGGCGCGGCGGCGGCGACTCTTGGCGCCCGCGTGACAACGGCAGCTGCGGCGGCCCACGGGTGGCGACCGAGCGGCAAGATGCTGCGACGGCGGCATCGGCCCGCAAGCAAGATGGCGGCGGCGCCGAGCGGGCGGCACGGCGGCGATGCCCGCAGCGGCAAGGCCCCGAGCGGCGGCGCACCTTCGGCGGATCGTCGGCCGGCGGCCCGGGCGGAGCAGCGGCGTGCGGCGTCCGCAGTAGCGGCGCATCGAGAGGAGGCGGCACCGCAGCGGACGGCGACGGCGCCAAGAACCGCATCGCGGCAGAGTGCGACATCGGCGCGACCGAAGCGGCACGGCGTCGGCATGCACGTCATGAGGTAGGTTCGTCGCCGTCGATCCAATTTTTTTATTTGATTGATTGTTTTGCCGCCGATTGGGGATTTAGGGTTCGGATGGGGTGAAAAATTGGTGTTCTTCATTTGGATTTCGCATAAAAAAAATCCCCTCCTTCTAAATTTCTCAGTGAGCCATTAAGCCTTAGATCCAAAAAATAATTTATGAACCCTAACTGAACCTAACTGACCTAGGATTCATGATCGAGTCTAGAAGGCTCTGATACCAATGTTAACTTTCTAGATCCTAGACTCAAAAGCATGAACACCTGAGAATCAAAAGCGGAGTCGTAAGTACTAACCTGAGCCAGAAGAGGAGACCATGAAGACAGCGTAGATGTGCGGTCGGTGAAGGGGACGGAGTGGTGGTCGACCGGCGGCGGAGAAGAAGACGAAGACCGGCGGTGGTGGTGGTGGCCGACGGTCGCAGTCGCCGGAGGTCGAGGTCTTCGTTCACCTTAGCACCCAAAATCAATCGGACTTCTTAGAGTTTTGAGGCCTAGACCACACGTTAATCTTACGCTCCTGCCAAAACCCCCGTTTTATATGGTGCTAGGTGACCGGGACCGCGAACCAAAGTTGGTTAGAAAACCGCCTCCGATCAAGGCGCGTGGGTGGACTAAGTCCCCTGAAATATCTCAGGCAATTAGCCTGAGATCAACCCAACATTTTGATCTTGTAATCAGATTGAGTTTTCCTATATAATGAAGAGAAAACCTAAAAAAGGTGCAGCAGTTCTTTGCACCGCAAATTTTGCCTCTTCTCTGTTAATTCAGCGTTCCATGAGGATGCACAGAGCTGGACTGTAGCTCGTCCAGCAATACGGCAATACAGCGAGCAGTATTCTGCCGAGCGTGTGCGCGTGCGTTTTTTCATTGCGCCCAGATAGCGTGAGTTAAGGCCTTGATCCTGGTTTAATTCAACAATTTCTTTTACTACTACAGAGAAGGTCATAGACACCTCATCATAAACGGTTATATAGAATCTGTCAGTGTTAAACTACAGCGTAGTTATCTTAGATGATTTTACTAGCATAACCATATATGTTGCAATCGATGTAAGAACTGTCTATGATAAACTACTTATCATAGATGATTTTTTATATGAACCGTCTATAATATATTATAGACAGTTCGTAATAAAAACCGTCTATAATGCATAAACTTATCACAGACGGTATTTGTAAAAAACTATCTATGATGATTACTTATCACAGACAGGTTGTGAATGGAAGCGTCTGTGGTATTCAATGCGTTATTAAATACCCTTGTCCCGATAGATATTCTGTCAGTTAGGCGATGATGCTTTGAGGTTATTTGGTGAAAGGAGACTAGAGATTTGGAAGGATGCTTGCATGCATATCCATTTGTTCTGATTGATCTAAGATTAGTAATTGGTACTATATATAATAAATGCATTACATTCTAGCAAGATCTGCACACTTTTTAGTTGCAAAGAAAGACGGAGATCTAACTTGATAATTTGTGCTTCAATTTTAGAGTGGATCTCACTCCTATCTACTTTAATTCTTGTTGGATTGGTTCATGAACTATAGCTAGCTACTTTAGGTGGAAAAATTATGATGAATGACAATTATGTGTAAGATTGTAACATCCCGAAATTTGGTTATTTCAAAAACTTGGAATTTTGAAATCTTTTCCTGCATTTTGTTGGCATTTAAATTTCTTTTGAATGTCTAGTTGAAATCTTTTTGAGATTTGTGGCATACAAATTAAATTTCAAAGAGTAACTCCAAATGCAAATAATAGGAAACTAGAATTTTAAATACGAATCTGAAAAGATGATCCGGAGTAAGAGACAAGGAACCCGATTTAAAATGTAAAATCTCATGTTTGGGAATAATGACATAAAGAGCAATTAAAGAAATAAAGTATATATACGTATGTGCACATATAACCTAAATAATAATAATAGAAACTCTTTTAATAGCTAAAAATTTAAAAGCTTAATTTTTAAATGTCATGTAAGAATTGAAATTTATAATCATAAATGTGGAAAAAGAAATTCAAAATTTAATCTAGAAAATCAAAACAATGTTTTGATTTAGCCTTCCTTTTTCCCCTTTTCCCCCAATTTCCTTTTTTCCTTTCCCCCTTTTTCTCCCTCTGGCCAATGGGCCCGGCCCCCTCCCCAGCGCGCAGCGCCTGCCTCCTCCTTCTTTTCCCCGCCGGACCCCCATCCTTTTCTCCCGCAACACCGCCCCTTCTTCTCTGTCCGGCAGCACCCGCCGCGCCTGTGTCCCTCGCCTCCTCTCCGCAGCGTGTCGGCGCGCCGCACCGCCTCTACACCACTGCGTCCCTTCCCCACGCGCCATGCCCCTGACGCCTCCCGCCATCGCCGCCGACAAGCTCGGCGCAGGCGCCCGGCCTCTCGTGGCCAGCCGCGCCTTGTCGGGTATAAGAGCCGAGACTCCCAACCGCACCGCAACACCCCATACTTCCTCCCCACACAAGCAATTGGGCTCCCATTGCCCATAGCTCGCCGACGCCACTCTCCTTCCCCAACTCCGGCCACCGAGCCTCCTCCCGATTCCCGCCCGGACAACCTAATTCCTTCTTTCGGAACCATCTCCGGAGCACCGTGAACTCACTCCCGGCCTCCCCCAACCTCCCCATGGACCGTACCTCGCCAGCACCAAGCTCCTCCCAGTCGCCGCCACCGCACGCCGCCGCTCACCTCGCCTCCTCAGGTCACGCAAACCGCCTGGTAGGTTTCGGTGTCTCACTCCCGCTCATACTCCCCTACTCCTCCCTTTCCTCCTCCGCCGCCGCCATTAACGACCACCCCACCGTCCGCCTGCACCACCGCCGGCCGCCACCTCGCCCCTTGGCCGGAGCCGCCAACCCTGGGGCTTCCTTCCTCTGTGGGGTCCCATTTAGCGGTCGTGGCACCTCCCGGCCACCCCGCCGGGCGACGCCACCGCCTCTCCGCCCCAGCACCGCCTCGCCAAGACCCCCTTCGCGCTACCTCAAGGGTAAAATCAACCCATATGGGTTGAGAGGCGCTATGAGCCCGCCTGCTAGCAGCAAGAAATTCCTTTTCCCACAGGCTCCCTACCGCTGCTCGAGCCCCAGCACGCAGCGCTGAGGTTGAGCCCATTTTCTTTTATTCCCGACTGACAGGTGGGCCTCACCTGTCAGCGACCGCCCGTGTGCGCGTTCCGCTGACGACCGGGTCCCACTTGTCAGCCGCGGGAGGAGAGGAAGCCACTACTAGCGGGCCCCGCCTGTCGGCGCCCGCGTGGAGAAGGCGCTGCCGACGGGCCCCACGTGTCAGCCCCCGTGTGACGCGTGTCCGGCTGACATTGGGCCCCACATGTCAAGTTTTGTTATTTTTAGATTTTTATTAAACCGAAAGGCTTTAAATGAGTATAACTTATTCATTTTAACTCCAAATTGAATGAAACAAGTTTCTAAATTCATTTAAATTCAAGATCTGTCCAATGGAACCAAAATTTATAATTTTTGAAGCTCATTTGAAATTAGAAAATAATTTAGAAAAACTAATAAATTTAAATAGGTTATAAATAAGATTATTGAAAGATTTAAATTTAGATTAGACCATATATGGCTAATTAAAGTGGTTTGAGCAATCATCTAAAAAGGGTTAATTTTTAAATTTGAAGTAAATAAATATGATTTAGTTAAATATTCACACCTAATAAAGATTGCTCTTAACTATAAACAAATATGCCCTAACATCTAGCAAGCCACCATTAGATAAATCCCAGTGGTAGATTTAATTAAAATAGCAATATTAAAAGATGACCCTGTATGATAAACCTTGCCTAGGTGAAACACACTTAAAACTAAGAATTGTATACGTTACTTAAATACAACGTATGTCCTAAAGTATAATGCTCGACAAAATAATGCTGCACTAATCTCGTACCTTGAATCATGAGTCTAGCCTGACTCATAGAACTTCCTAAATAAATATACAAATAATAAAAAGAGATTATTAATAAAAAGACCGAGTCATTATATTCTCCCACCAACCTTGTTTCAACCCACCCGAACCGACCATTAACTCACAACCAAAACTAAATCAAGATGGTTTGGATTTATTTTTGATCTTTTGAGTTATTTGTATTTATTTGGATTCAGTTGCTTAGCACGTAATTAGAATCGGAAGTCGTGAATATTCAACGAATCAAAGCGTGGACAAGAAGCGAAGTGAAGATAAAGACCGGAAGCTCCAGAGAGGGCATTGTGTGAGCTCAAGACCGCGGTAAACCGCGCCAGGCGAGTCAATACTTTGATCATGTTGAACCTACTTTTCTGCAAATTACTTTGGTTGAAATTACCAAATTGCATGCGATTAATTTATATGCAAATACATGTTTAATTTAAGATCCTAGTTATATGACCATATTTACCTTGACTGATATTACACCCTCCTTGAATACTTGATTATGTGAACCTTGTCTCCCTAGCAAAATTATAATAGTAACATTTCGAAAATAAGTCCGTAACCATATGTCATGCTTAGTATTGCTTAGACATTCATGGGCGTGAGAACGCCCAAGCATCACTTTCAAACATATGAGAATTTGGTTGGGCAATCATTGAGATGATGACTGGTATCTGTTGGTATGCATATTTTATGTGCCTAAAAATCCCACATGCTTAACTATCTGGGCGGAGGATGGGGTGGGAGTGTTTGAGTGGTGCCGTGATAGCACAAGGGGATTGTGGTAGAACCGCCCAGATAACCGCTAAGGACTGAATCTTGTGATGACCTCCCAAGGTACAACAGTACAACCACATGCTGGCAAAGTGTAGGCAGGGCTAACTAATTTGCATGGCTCTTGTGTGGTTACGTGAAGGTATGAACACGAGCAAAGGGATGGATGGTCTCATCCCCGCCTTTGCCCGTGATGGCTCACGAGGGACCCTTCTCGAGGGATGGTCGCATCCTACAGAAGATAGACCTTAGCGGGCGTAACCACAAGTAGGATTATGCATTGTAACAGTCCTGTGATAGTCTACTCAACTGCATGGCTGAGGAATCATGTGGGGCAATGAGCAGACCTATCTCTTGTGGGTAAAGTGTACAAACTCTGCAGAGTCAAAACTATTCGAATAGCCGTGTCCACGGTCAAGGGCGGACATGGGAACTTAACTAGATATAGTTCTGTTCCAAAAACTTTGTGGGTGGAAATAGAAAAGTGGAGGGCAGAGAAAGGCCCTTATTGGAATTGTCCTGGGTGTCGTCCCAGTGGTAATGTAAGTGATTATAATGCTGAAAAGTTAAGCATATGATGCAGAGACTATGGAAATGGTGGATGGAATTTGGATCGTAACTACTATTGCATGTTCACATTATGTTTTTGTTCAAATGGCTAAGTCTCAGGATGTTTTTATGTATTACATTTCAAAAGCAATTGATGGCGATGCTTCTCCTAAAATAAAATGCTGGGAAAAATAAATAGGACCGTAATACAAGAAAACGACTGTTGGGGTAAAAACCTAACAATGCTTGGTGGATTTGTGTCGATTATAAATAAGGGAATAGTAGGAAGGAGTCTAGGAGAAGTAAATTGGTGGAGTCTAACTGAATAGATAGGCTAGATAGATGATTTTAATGATCTGGAAAGATTAGAAAGGTGTAAAGGTAATTACTGGAGTTAATGGGATTAATAGGATTTGGTCTAGATGGATGAATGGAATATGTGGAGATATGGAGATATGAGAATTGGAAGGTAAACTTGATTCAATCTTGGTGGAGTAACACCGATGAATTAGTGAGAGATAGATAGTGGAAAGTAAGGATTAATTATGGACCAAGTAAATTACGGAGTTGGATCATTAACCAAAGGATTGAATTGACAGAATATTCTGATACAAATAATTTCGGGGGTTCAAAAAGTAATCATGTTAGAGAATTATTAGAATTCAGAAGTGAAGAATTGTTGTTTAGCGATTGCAGACCGGATTATTTGGAATCTGGAACATAAAGGTATTGGTGGATTTGAATAGATGGATATATATATTGAGAATATATGATCGGTGGATTAACTAAATGATGTCACCCGCTGTTTGGAGTCTTAGACAGCAATCAGTAAAGAAAATATGTCTTTGGTGGATTAAGTCAATTATGACAGTCGCCGTGTGGAGTCCTAGGTTGCAACTATAATACTAGGGTTCAGTATTGACAATGCTACCAAAAAGAGAAGCTGCTGGCAAACAAAATAACGCGAGGCTTTCCTTTGATAAGCCTTGCATACTATTTAATTGCATTCTGTGTATTGGCTCGCAGAGCACGATGGTTAGTGTGCTCACTCTCGCTCTCACAACAAATCCAGAGTCAAGGAATCAAATCACTATGCCTCAGCAACACTGCAGTTCATGACGACGACAGAGCAGGTGAAGATGTCAAGGGCTAGGTCGCGAACCTCCAGTTGGCTGCCTGTGGGCATGTCCTAAGGGTTCCCTCTACGTGCTTCGTTCTTCCGCTGTTGCAGTTTTCTGATTTCGGCCTAATCGGCCCATGTGTAAGTTTACTATATTATTTATGCTTCCGCATGATATGTATTTGATATTCATTTCTGAAGCTGTGAGCACTATCTACTGATCCAGGGAATAGTGCAGTAAATCACAGAGGATTCCGGGTGTAAAATCTGGGTCTGACAAAGATCTAGTTTACGTAAATCTAATGGCTACCTAGGAGAACATTATTCTAATTTAACATTAATTTGTTATATGCGTAGCATAGATAGACTGAAACTAGATGTACGTTGAGAACCGTGTGAGTAAAAAGTACATAGATAGCGTGTCTGCTTTTAGAAGAGCTGCCAAGCAGGATATATCAAAGAGGGGATGAAATTTATATACTATCCATGCATTGATTTCGAGAATTCTAAGATGTTTACCAATTCAACGTAGATAGAGTCACACTTAATTCTAAGGGGTTTCAAAAGGGGTACACATGTTGGAGTAGTCATGGTGGAGAATGGATTATACATGAAGATAGTAACATTGTCAGGGAGACAACGATATACTGAATATCGATTGTTCTTTTGATGAAGATTGATTGCACGATGATAATCTGGATCAGATGTTACATGATGCAGAAGGAAACTATAGTGAGAGAGAGTTTGGTAAATTCTAGAGCTTGATGGAGGATTAGGAGAAACTATTGTTCTCGGGCTACAAGCCGAAATACACAAGGTTATCATTCGTGCTTAAACTACTGAAGTTGAAGGCAGGTAATGGTTAGTCTGACAAGAGATTGATGGTGTTGTTAGGTCTCTTAGCGGACATGCTTCCAAAGGGAAAAGTGTTGCCCAAAACCACGTACCAAGCCAGGAAGGTTCTCTGTCCCTTGGGAATGAAGTAAAGAGAATGCACGTATATCTGAAAGACTCTATCCTATACTGTAAAGAGTATGCAAACATGCACGTATGACTGGTCTGCAAAGCATCCTGATACAAACATAAGAATCACTCTGTTGGCTATGAGGTCATCGAGGTGAAGTAATGACCTCCTGCTAAGGTGCAAATTCTTCAGGTTTTTTTATGTAACAGACCTGGCAAATAAGAACCGCCATGTAGTTCTTTATGGAAAAAAATGATTGTCGCAGTTGAGAATGTCGTGGATAAGGAAGAGTATAATCAATTTGATGAGTTGGCTCCATTCAGAGACAACATCAGGCCCGAGAAAGAACCTAGTAAGGAAGCTAGCTATGTACGCGTTGATCATCGTGAAGGGCTACTTTTGCAAGGAAATAGCCAAGTTGAATTTTAAGTTGTAAATCACATTGAATTGTAATTAAATCACTTTGAGTTATAATTATATGTAATATGCTTACTTATTTTCAAAGGGCATAACTAGCATTTCCTAAGGCTAGCCAAAAAACAGAATTTTGTAGCTATACAAAGAACAATCATAGATGGTTTCTAACACAAAATCATCTATGATACATAGATATCATAGATGTTTTTGTATTAGCCGTTTGTGATATATAGACATCACAGATGGTTTGTTGTATTAGCCATCTGTGATACATAGGCATCACAGACGGTTTGTTGTATTAACCGTCTATGATATGTAGAGATCATAGATGGTTTTTTGTATTAGCTGTCTATGATACGTACACATCACAAGACAATTATTGTGAAAACTATAAGTGTTGTGACTTATCACAGATGGTTATTTTTAAAAACTATCTATGATAATATTCTTCTATATATACAGGGGCAAAATCCTAATAACTCACTACTGCGCTGCACACTTAGATTTTCTAATACACCCATGCACCTTCAAAGTTACTCCCTTCTCGACCTCCGGCGTCGTCACCACCCCACCACTACGACTCCTCCTTTGCTGAGCCATGCATTATTGGAGATCCACGCACCTTCCTCCTTCGTCGTGTTGTATGCCCTAACTCACACTCTTCCTCCTCCTTTGATCTAATTAGTCTCTGACCAGCCCTCTAGTGGTGTCGCCACCCTCTCCTCCACCACCTCTGGCCTCTGATGACTACGTCCTCATTGGTGACATCCTTGCCCATTCCTCATCCTATGAAAATTAGATTATATGTCCTCATCTCTATTCTCCACCGCTGCCCTCAGCCTGAACCTTCATCATTGCCCACATTCTCCGCCGCCATCCTCAACCCTAACTGCCACTTGTCCTAGCACTTCCTTACCGACCACCCCTTCCCTTGTAGCCACCTTCCTTTGTTTATTTTTCTTTTCTGTTTGGGTTTTGTTGACTAGTCTAAAATTTCTGGATCTGAGTGGGAGGAAGATTGGCAATAAAGTATGTCTTGTAGTTGGTGTTGATTCTTCCATGAAAATTCTAGATCTAGAAGTGAATAAAGCTATGGTACTTTTTCATGTTGAATTACTTCTTGATGTAGATGCCAAAAATTGATTCTTGTAAATCACCAATTGATGCTTGCATTTTGATCTCTAACCTAGATACAAATTATATGGTTTGAAGTGCTCACAAATTTATAGAACATTTATCAATTGTAATATCCTATGTGAATTGCTCCAAATTTTGGGTAAAATCAGTATGTAATCTGCAAATACTTGCCATCTTGCCACAATTTTTTCATTTGGTTATGCAATCTGCATATACTGATTCTTGTGCTTCTAATTATACTTGTTCTAGTAGAAATGGTTGCGGTACAAATGGTTAATTGGAATAGCTTGTTGGATGGTAGGATCATGTCAATGTGGCAATGATATAGAAATATCATATAGATGGGTTGCTGGACATTAATTGAATTCATACTGAAATGCAATTTGAATGCTTTGTAGATAGCAACTAAGGGAGATGGCATCCACTCAATCTTCGGGCTCAGTTTAGCCAAATGCGTCCAATGACCAAACCAAAGGAGCAACTGAGCGAGAGGGCCGAGGCATATCAAAAATGCTGAAGAGACGAATGATCATCATGGAGGTCATTTCAGTTGGGGTTCCTCCACATCCCAAACACTAACGGCAATATTTTGGACCACCTACGGGATAGTTCTAATGGAACGGGTCCTCATCACCGCACCGAGTTGGAAGTCTCTAATGCTTGAAGAGAAAGAGCAACTTTGGGATGAGGTCTCAAGGTCCTTCAAGATCGGAGAAGAAGTCCAGGGCCTCATGTAATGATAGGCATTCCTGGCGATGGGCAAGGTGTAAAAGAACTTCAAGAGCACACTTGTCACAAATTACGTAAACCAAGATGGGACGCCATTCATGAAATATCCTTTCATCCATCCAGATACATGGGACGCCTTTGTGGGCATAAAGACGACCACCGAATTCTAAGAAGAAAGTGTGGCGCACAAGGCAATCCAGACCCAAAACACTCACCTCCACAGACTTGGTACCACTAGGTACGCGGGTAAAATCCTACAATGGAGGTAGGATAATGAGGAGGCAATTCTGTCAGAGGCCTCGTCACCATTTGCCGGGATCATAGACAAGTGTGCCCAAAACTGGTTAAGAGCAAAGACATCTACCACGTATTCGGGTGCCTTATCCTTCAAGAACTTGGCAAACCAAGAAGTGTTACAATGCTTGGTAAGGTATTGAACTGCCTAGCTGGTAATATGTACATAACTTCATAGGAACTGAAATAATATGTTGGCCTCTTGCAGGAAACATTGACTGCAGAATCCTCCAAGGCAACTTCCACGTCCTAAGGGAGAGGACATGTTATCCACGATCCTAGGAAATAAGGAGCACCTGGGTAAACGTAATGCCTTGGGGTTTACATTTTGTGGAGGCAGGGATTCCCAGATGACTCCGACTCGTACAAGAGTTGAAAGAGATCAAAGGCCGAGCTTGAGGAGCGCACAAAAGAGGAGATTTGTGCAGAATTTTTTGGGAATCTAGGATGTTTAGAGGAAAGGATAGAGCAAATGCTCAGCCAATCATAGCCCGCCCCATTATTGTGGAAGCCAGCCTACATCATCATTAGAGTAGTTGCGTGTCCACACACCAATCTGACCAAAGTGACGCCTAACTTTCAATCGATGAGATTCGGGTACGATATATCTGTAGAATGCTCCAAAGTTAGACCTGTATGACATCTTAGATAATTTTGTATCATTTTGTAGGAGCCCATGCCCCGCAATCTCCATGTGAGGTTGGTTGGGTCTATTCCTATCGAGGTTGGGTGGGGATGGCATTTCCATGCTAGGAAGGGACAATGCTGCACAGTGCCCAGCTGGCGTAGGGTTACGCCAAGGTCCAGGTGGACATGGTACATGACCCTTTCATGGCCCTCCCACTGGAGAAACCCCCGAGCAAAGACATCATAACACTAGGGGATATTGTGCACACGTTTGTCTACTGGCCCAAGAGGGACATTGCCCTGGACCCTGCAGTGCCGTGATCTCCACACGACCATGCCTCACCACCTCAACTCTTGATGACTCCACCTCAACCTCCATTTTAGAAGGCCGCCGTATTGGTTCCCATGGAGACGACGCCAAAGGAACAAAAAAGCGTACCGAGTCGTATCCAGAAAGATGTATCAAAGGCAAGGTGCTAAGGCCAAATCAAAGAACATTAAGGTATCTCACAAGCTCTGGAAATTCTCCCTCGGAATGTTGTTGGTCCTCGATGCACTATTGTCCTCGACCAATGCACAGAGGACAAACCGGTCTACTGGATTCACCATAAGATACACGGAGAAGCATTTCCTCCACGAGCTGGGCTCCTTCATCGTGTGCTTCAACAACTTATTCGAACTATTCAATCTCGACACCCTCAATGTCTTACTTCTACAATGCTGGACATTGTAAGTGTGTACAATCAAGTTCTACATTCACGTAATACTAATAAATATCATAACTCACTGCTTATGTATAGATACATGATTCAAGAAGTCTGGCGATCATGAGAACTGGTGGGTTTCCTCGACCCACACTTTATCTCTGAGCAATGCATCACCCAAGGTGCATCCTACATAAAAAAATTACATAACGATGAGATTGATTGCTCAGAGCAAGAGGACTACATTCTGGTAACCTACAACCAGGGGTAAGTGCTTCACTAGTTGCTATACAAATTTTATTTGTACTTTATAGACAGTGACATACATGAGTAGGTAGCATTAGATTCTGATTGTGATTGTACCAAAGTGGAGTAAGATAATATACCTTGATTCCCTACTCCAGATAGACCACGACTTCATCCATGTGCAACAAATAATTGACAGGCAAACTTATTTCCTCTAGAGATAACTCTATTGTAGTCTTCCCTTTGTTTGCAATGGCCGAGGCTAACTTTTGAAATTATGTAGGTCGTTTAGCGCTTACATTGCTAAGCGAGGGAGACACAAGGAATTCAGCACCATAGTGCAACATAAGATGTCATTTTTGGTACCTGCTACAACACAATAATCCTATATGACACTTTGTTATAATGCCTCTAGAACTGACTATACCTATCTATATAATTCTATTTTTGTAGTGCCACTAGTAGCTACAGGGCCACGTATGTGCATTCTATATTTGTCGCCATATGTAAAAAATCATGGGTGCTAAGACAAATGATCCAGAGGTTTGTCAATCTAGTAATAATTATTTCCTAATTATCAATTTATATATATACACATGTGTGTGTGTATGTGCTTACTACTTTACTCCTCCAGCGACAGGGCGTGACAATTACTCAAGTATATTCGATCTTAACGAATCTCCAATGTTCGAAGACGGCTCTCTACCTTCTTGATTAGGGGTGCAAACGGATCGGATTCGGACGGATATTGTTGTTACCATATCCTAATCCATATTTTTTCTTCGGATTCGGTACCAATCGGATTCGGTACCAATCGGATTCGGTGCCGGATCGGTCGTGATTAACCCGAGCCGTTTGCACTCCTACTTGTTTGTAAGGAATGCATGCAGTACAACAAATGGAGTAGGAGGACGTACTGTCAAGAACTTGATGTTACTACTTAATAGCTGATGTGGAAGATTTTATTTTACCATTGCAAAAGAAAATGAAACGTCAAATAGTAGCACTAACCTGAAATCAAACTTGAAAACGTATCGGATTCGGGACGGATATTACTGTTACCATATCCTAACCCATATTTTTTCTCCGGATTCGGTACCAATCGGATTCGGTGCCGGATCGGTCGGGATTAACTCGACCCGTTTGCACCCCTATTCTTGATGATGGAGGTCATTGACCCAAAGGGAGAGTTCACTCTAGCGACAACAATTAATATATGTTCAAATTTTTGATTCAATTATAATTCATTCAATTGTAATTCGTTGAACTCTAATTCCTTCAGTTGTAATTCATTTGTGAGATTTGTGTAATGATTGTGATGTGCTATAAAATCTACAATTATCTGTGATCTATTTGCTTGTTTTTAGAGGGTATGGTTAGCATTTCCTGAGGCTAGCCAAAAAACAAAAATATTTTCAACTATTAAAATAACTATAACAGACGGTTTGTTACACAAAACCATCTTTGACATGTTAGATATCACAAATGATTTTTGTATTAGTCGTCTGTTATACGTCAGATATCACAGATGGTTATGTTTAAGAACCGTCTATGATATATGAGATATCACAATGGTTCTTTTGAAAACCGTCTATATTGTGATTTATCACAGATGGTTTGAAAGCCATTTGTGATAACCACCTGTTATCACTAACATAATAAATCAAACGGTTCAGAAACCATCTCTAATGAGGATTACAAACTGTCTATGATGACTCCATGTGTGGTAGTGTCCATATTTAATCAAACAAAAATTTGCAATTTTGTGGCATGGTATATTGCTTTTCTGCATGTCAATGAACTTGAAAATTTGTTTTAGATTTTTTTATGACCATTTGGTTGGTGTATGAGGACCATTCATGTGAGCAATGAAGTGTGTGATGCACGCAAATGTTTTATGAATAATCTCTTTTTATTCGAAATAACATAAATATACCCTGCGTGGTGCCATGCCGGTTGGGGCGGCCCCAGTGGACAAACCATGTGTGCATCGGTCGTGGGCGTGCGGACCTCCGGTAGCCTCGTGCAAGACAATAGGCGCGACTATACGTGCACCCCAGGCCTCCACACGATGTCAAGCATGCACCGCCTTCTCTTTTGTCACGTCCACACCACTGGTGATCCTATCCACCATGGTGCAACACTCCCTCCAAATCGCAACACTAACGTCAACCTGTAGGAAAAACACGAAATGGTCAATCATCTCAGTGACATTGCGATTAGGGAATATTTACAAATTTGATGTAACATACCGCAATGTGAGCGTCCCACGCGAGATACGCGAGGTACGTGTCTGTCGGTGCGGCGACGTGTGCTGTGGGCTGATCAACAACATGTATGAGCCTGGTACGGATTCGAGACTAGTACCAGCGTAGCTACTCCGCGTACGCGCTGCTGTAATAGGGGTTGGCCTCCTCCACGCAGTCGTCAAGCGCGCCCTCCTACTACGCTGTCCACCCCTCCATCTTCGCCATTCAGTCCGTGCCGCGTTTTAATTCCTTCCTAGAGTGCCTGCTTATTAAGCCATTATTTTTCAGCCCAACTGAACGGAGCCTTAAAAAGCTTTCCATCCATGTCCCTCATTCATATGGAAGATGCCCAAATTAAGGTCTGTTCTTTTACATTTCTAAAAACAATTTTTGATTTTTACTATAGTACCTAAATTTTAAACGGAGTATTTTTTTCAAGACGGGATCTACAAGTTAATTGCAATACACATTAAAACCCCAACATCTGTATCAACCAAAATCGTAAGCGAGTATCTCTCTCTATAATCTCTGTTGCAAATAGCTAAAATTCAAAAAGTTTAGATAAAAATCATAAGCCGCAGGCACGTCAAACGTTGATAATATCAGTTTAAGTGGAAAGTAGATGGACAAATCTGGTGCAGCTGCTTGAAGGCCTCCTTTATGCGTGCCTCTGCCTCCAACTGGGCCTCTGGTAATAGATCAATATTATCAAGCAACGCACGTCCATGGCAAAGCCTTCATCCTTGCGACGTGTCTTCTCAGCCTGAATTGCTTTTATATGTGAAAACCTGATTTAAAAGAAGCACGCATGACTTAGGCAGTATATAATTTCATTGATACCCATGACAAATTCTGGGAATCGTCTTGGCTAAACCTGTTTTTAATAAAATTTGTCAAACAATGGTGAACAGAGTGAGTACTAAGATATTTATATTAGAAACAATCCTCCAAGTTAGAGTAACGTCACGAAGATGAGTTCAAAAGTTATCGAGACCAGGCTTGCAGGAGACAGCTTGCGGATCGTCAGGTAGCAGTTGACGGGCAGCTTACCTTGAAACTTACGTAACTTTTGACTCACGATTTCAAATAGTGCTTTATTTATTGCGCCTTTCAACTTTCCATCCATGTCCCTCGTGCGTGCGGAAGATGCCCACCCTGCTCGCGGGCTTATTTTGAGTGACTTTTAACTAAAAATTATTATAGTAGATTAAAATTTTTTGCAGTTAATAGTGTCTTATTTGACGTAATTAAATTTAAAAAAAATTAAAATAGAAAAAATAAGTTACCCATCACAAACAGTACAAACAACTACGTGAAAAAATAGAACCGACAAAAAGCTAAAAAAAGCCAAAAAAACCAGAAAAAAATAAAATTGTTGAATAGTGAAAAATAAGCCAAAACTAAAAACCCAAACCGAAACTAGCGGGAATATTTATATCAGTTTAGGTCAAGTAGATGGACAAAACTGGTGCAGCTGCTCGAAGTACTTCTTTGTGTGTGCCTCTGCCTCCAACTGGGCCCACTAGTAATAGGTTAATATTAGACGGTAAGTTTTGGCTTATATAAAGTTTATGATTGTATTGTTTATAATAACTAGTTTTTAAATGATATGTTTTTTTAAGGCGAAATAAAAGGAGTATTGTAGTAAAAAGTGTACTGAATTCAGTTATACTAGTCAAAATTACGTGCGACTATTTTTCTGTACATACTACCTCTTACGAACAGCTAGAATTTAAATATTTAAATCATAAATTATAAGCCATCAACCTAAGAGAACCCGCCCATTATCAAGCAACGCACGTCCATGGCTAAGTCTTCAACCTTGTAATGTGTCTTCTCAGCTTAAATTACCTTCATATGTGAAAACCTGAGTAAAAAAGCACAGACGACTTAGAAAGCATATAATTTCATTCATAACATAGTTAGATTCAGTTAAGATCGAGTGAATTCACCTGTTGTTGTATTTGTCATGCTCGGCTCCTTGTCATGCAACCCAAACATGCCTCTTCCGTAGAAGCTTCAATTTTTAGTTTGTCCAGTCACTGGTGATTGAGATGAACGGGGATGTCCTCATCAGATGGACCGTTTCCTATTGGGCTTATTCGGCCGAAGAATGAAAAATTGGGGAAGAGAAACGAAGTAAAAGAGAGAAGAAGCAACTAGGCTAAGCACAATAATTCTAGGTAGGGAAAAATAGTTGTTGAATGATCGATCGATATTACTCTAAAAGAAGGATTATTGATCGATCAATATTAGGTGTGTGCTAGTAGAGGCAAGGATTATTGATCGATCAATATTAGGTGTGTGCTAGTAGAGGCCACTATATGTATGCTTAACATCTGTCCATATATTTGTAGGGAACATATCTAGTGCTAATGGACATTTGGGTGCTAAGGTGCTAATGCCGTCTAGGATTGTTAGATCTGCCCCTAACGGCCCGGATTCTTGAGGGTGGAAGCACCAAACCACTTACGCTAATTTGCCAAAAACCCCCACCTTCCCCGTCAGTTTTTTCCTCCCTTGCGCCGTTTCTCCTCCGAGTCTATAGGACCGAAATGGCGACAGAGGGGGGTGAATGTCGCTCTCTTGAAAAATCGCCCCCGAGAATTCATACACTGTTTTTCAAAAGAAGCAAAACAAAGCACCTTACAGAAAATTAAAATTAATCTTGCTGAAATTTGGAACGCATGCGACACTGAAAAATTCAGCATAAATCAGAGAGTAGTCAGTAAAAATTTCAGCTGAAAATATTGCCGTTTGATCTGCATGCAAAATCGCCAAATATCAGCAAAAGAAATAAAAAGAAAAGCTCCCAAAACAGAATTTGCAAAGTCTGAAAATCCGCAGGGAAGCAGCAGCCGAACTGCACTATGTCAAAGGTTTGATGAGGGCTGCACTTTCTGTGTAAGGAACACCGAAAATCAGCTAGTAGAAAATTGCACTAAAAATTCTGCTCTTAGCCAAACACATGGATGCAGACTTGAAGTTTGCTGATCAAGAGAATCTTTGATGAAAGCTAGCTAAAACTGCAAATGAACAGCAGCTTCTAAAACTGCCAAAAACAAAAACTGCAGAGGCTGCTATCAACTGAATTTGCATTGGCCGAAACCTGCTACCGACTGAATTCTTTTGACTGTACTGCAGACTGCCGAAAGATCACAAGCTTCCTCACAGCACAAAGGAAAAGAGAAAAAGAAAAGAAGCGTAGGAAAGGGAGCAAAATAAAGAGCAGGCGTCAAAGAGAAAGGAACTAAAGCTGCTGACTGAAAACCAGGGAGAAGAAAATCGTGCACACACTGAGGCCAAGGAGAACAGATTTGAGGAGCAGAACGAACGCCCAAGGCTCTCAAAGCTTAACAAAAGAAACTTCCTTGGTAACAGAAGAAATCAAGAGACTGGATTCTTGAGATTCTAGTGTCTTTTTGTTACAGAAATTAATATCACCACTAGAACTCTATCTCTGATAGAAAGGAACTAACATACCAACGATTCTTTCCTCAAAGAAGAACACAGACCAGAGAGAGAGAGAGGCAAAGAATAACTTCTACTCCAACAAAGATCTAGGTTGAACTCTTTGCTCTCGAGACATGACTGGCCAAGATAGCCTGTGAATAAATTTCAGTTCAGAGCAAATGAATCTGCAGCTTGTTAACAAGTTCTTCATTCAGCTCAGAGGCAGCAAAGAAGAGCAAAAACAGAAGAAAGAACGAAGCAAAGACATCCTGAAGACAAAAATAAAATACCAAAAAGAAGCTCAAGAGAAGGAAAAAATTAAACACATGATTTCTTAACTCTAGTCAGAGACAAGAAAGATTTCAAAATCAGAAGTTTACATCCATTTCATTCCAACAAAAATACAAAGGATATAGAGGAGTCTCGATACGCATGGACATTAGAGCAAGAAAGATTACAAGACTCTCAATCCATTCTCTCCCTCTCAATCCTCAAGAACACCAAAAGCCTCACATGCTTCTTGGGAGGAACACAACACACACAAATATATGAATAAGCTCTCAAGTGTCCTAAGGGGTATGCAGCCCCTCACCTCTATTTATAGCCCTTGGCTAACGGGTCTCCAACCCGTTACGCCGGCTAAACCCTAACGGAGCCGTCTCCCGCTTGTGCAGCCTTGCGAAATTCCCGTTTCGCCCCTCCTGCATCTTCCGGGAAGCTTCCGCGCTCCTTGTCGTGTACGCCTCGCAACCACATCGAATCTCCGCCGTCTTCGACACATCCGACCGTTCTGACCTCAACGCCACCTGCGTTAGTCTGGTCACCTCGTGTCTCGCCACGACTCCGCCTCGATGTCCTGCAGCCAACACAGACAAGAAACACATCAAATAGCACCGTTCGATACATGAACGCACAAATAGCATAATCAAGTCCAAACCCATCGCATTATCAGAATATACATCCTAACCCATACGACTAAGTTCGACCAAGTTCGACCGAGCCCGTTACGCCACGCAATGTCTAGGTCCGAACCAACCGACTCAAACTCGACTTTTCCTAAACCGATGTCAATTACTCATCATACACAACGGGATGACCTCCACATGGTCTCTCAATCTCCCCCTTGATGAGTATATTGATAAACACTGAAAAAGCATAAAGTTGAGTTTGAAGAGTCTAACATGGTCCAAAAGAAACAGAATGAAGCTAATGACCATGTCGACAGGAGGAGCAAAAGAAAGAACAAGTTTTCCTCAAAGCTCCCAAAACTATTCTCCCCCTTTTGGCAATAAACACATCAAGGATGCAAAGGAGAGAATATAACACAATTTTGGATGAAATGACTGAAGTTTGTTTATACAAGTTATGCATTAGAGCCATGAAGATTATCCAAAATGACCATAATGTATTACACCAAGCCATAACTCATAAATATGCTATCTAGATCATGACAAGATATGTATATGCCAGCTAAACCAAAGAGATGACAATCTGAAATGTAGTGCAATTTCTGAGCAAGTCAAGTCATCAATAAGCAAAGTCTAGCTAGAGACATCCAAGGATGATGCAAGCCATGTCAATTAAGCTAAGCGGAACCAAGAAGCTAATATTGAGTCCAAGTAGAGTGGTATATGCTCAAGAGTGAAACATTTGTTCAAGTACTTGGTTCTTTTAGTAGCTTAAGCAAATTGAACACAAATGACATATTTTCTTTTGAAACTTATGGTCGTTTCTAACCAATATTTTTATCATGTGCTAAATCTCAAGCCTTATGTAGAGCCTCAGATTTTACTATCTGGAATCCCCTGTGATTTAATGCACTATTCCCTGGATCAGTAGATAGTGCTCACAGTCACAGAAAATGAATATCAAATACATACCATGCGGAAGCATAACTAAAATAGTAAACTTACTCATGGGCCGATTAGGTCAAAATCAATAAATTGCAGCAGCGGAAAAACGAAGCACACAGGTGGGACCTTCAAGACATGCCCACAGGCAGCCAACTGGAGGTTCGCGACCTAACCCTTGACGTCTTCATCTTCTTTGCCATCAAGACCAAAGTATTGCTGATGCGTAGTGATCCGATTCCTGATTCTGAATTTGTTATGAGAGCGAGTGTGAGCACACTAACCACCGTGCTCCGCGAGCCAATACACAGAATGCAATTAAATAGTATGCATGGCTAATCAAAGGAGAGGCTCGGGTTGTTTTATTTGCTAGAAATTGCTCTTAATATTATTTTTATTATTTAATGATGGTGTTATTATGACTGTCTAAAACTCCAAACAGCGAGTGTCATCACTTATCTAATCCACCGATTATACGCCTTCACCTTTATCACCTACCATATTATCAATCCAACCACGGGTGTCTGATTCTCACATAGTTCTAACCTTCCCATAAATATATTCCTCCAATCTCAAATTTCACCATAGCCATATAATCCCCGATTTTTGGATCCACTATTTGCCAACTTGGTAACTACACAACCTAATGATAATCCAATACCTTTACTTATGACCTACCGAAAATAATTTCTATTGCATTATCCAAAATATTCAATAATCGAATCGAAGTGACCACTCTCATATACGCGTCCGAATATCCACCACCAATTCATACATCCAATCTTAGGCTCATTATTCAATAATTTAATTAACTCCTCATTCTAATACAAATCTGGTTTTCTTCATTTTGTATCCACCAACATCTGATGTATCATGAATTCCTAGGAATCCAATCTTGTGATTGCTATTCATCTATTCTCCTCCTCGTAATTTCTAATAATCCCCTACCATAATTACTTTCTTTATTCCACCAAAATCATTCTTATTAGGGCTCGCTAACAGTCCAATACTTTGCTATTATTCCAAACCAAAACTTGCTCTCCCTATAATCAATCTTGTATTTCATTATCTATCTCTTACTAATTCTCTAGTTTACCTCCACCAAGAATATCCGTGATCAAGTCTACGACTCACTAGTATGCATACACTAAGATTACCATTGCACAAGATTTTACTTCAGTAATCGTTATCATTTCTTGAATAATCCCAGAAATTCAATTCCTCCTTCTAGTATATGATCAAATCATATTAATCTCATTGTTCACAATCTCTCCTAAGAATTCATATTATTTATCCATACCGTAATCCCGCAATTTCCCTTGCACTTCCTAATTCTCCAAAAATTATTGAAAACTTCTATCTGGCCTATCAATCCATTTAAGCTCCGCCAATTTATTCCTATTAGAATGTTCACTGTCGTTCTCTTTTTATGATCGACATGGATCCACCGACATCTTTATGCGTTTACCACAAACAACAATTTTCTGTTCTTACAACTCTATTTATTCTTCCTGACATATTATTTTATGTGAACTATTATCATTATTTTGCTTTTGAAAGATAATACATAGACATTTCCCGAGACTTAGCAGTTTGAACAAAACATAATGTGTAAGAGAATGCAATAACAATAACGATTCAGATTCCATCCACCGTTACATGGCATCTGCACCATATGCTTAATCTTTCAGCGTTATAGCCGCTTAACTTATCACTGGGGCGACACCCAGGACAACACAAATCAGAGCCTTGCACTGCCCTCCACTTTTTCCATTCCCGCCTACAAAGTTTTTGAAATAGAACTATATCTGGTTAAGCTTCCCATGTCCGCCCTTGACCGTGGGCACGGCTATTCGAATAGTTTTGACTCTGCAAAGTTTGTACACTTTCACCACGAGAGACAATCAACTCGTTGCCCCACACGATCCCTTAGTCATGTGGTTGAGCGAGACCATCACGTTGTTGTTCAAAGTATCTAGTTCCTTTGTCATCTCACCTTATGGGCTTCTCCCACTTGCGGTGGGTCCCATCTATGCAGGATGTTTTCCACGGTTTCTACGCAGCGGGCTCCCCTTCCATAACGCTTAGAACAGTGGAAAACTTCACCCTCCCATTGGTGTCCCTTTAGGCCTCCCCTTGCCCTTGCTTATCCACTTCACTCCACTACCAGTGAGATGAGTCCAGGAGTTTCGATACAACTACTTAGCCAAGTTGTACTTTACAGACTTGTGGTTACACTGTTTTACGTGGGAGATCATGACAAGATTCAGTCCTTAGCGGTATCTGGGCGGTTCTTCCACTAACCACATTGTGCTTCCACCGCACCACTCACACACCCTCGAACCATCCGCCTAGATATTCAAGCAAGTAGGGTTTTGGGATCATAAAATAATCATATCGAACATATACCAGTCATTACCACCATGACTGCCCAACCAAATTTTCTCATGATTAAAAGTGATGCTTGGGCGTTTTCACGCCCATGAATATCTATGCAACACTACGCATGGCGTGTGAATTACGGACTTATTTTCAAAAGGATACTATCATAATTTCGCTAGGGCGACAAGGTTCATATATTCAAATATTCAACAAGGGGGTGTAATACTAATCAAGGTAAACATGGGCATATGACTAGAATCTTGAATTAAGCATGTATTTGTATATAAAATTAACAGCATGCAATTTGATAATTTAAACAAAAGTAATTTGCAGAAAACGTAGGTTCAACATGATCAAAGTATTGACTCGCCTGGCGCGGTTTACCGCGGTCTTGAGCTCACATAATGGCTTCTTTTGAGCTTCTAATCTTTATCTTCACCTCGCTCTGGTTCACGCTTGATTTCCTCGATTCTTCAGGATTCCAATTTCTAATTACGTGCTAAATGACTGAACACGAATAAAAGCAAATAACTCAAAAGATCCAAATAAATTGAATAATCTTGATTTAGTTTTATTATGAGTTAATGGGCGATTCAGGTAATTTGAGGCAAGGTCGGTGGTAGAATATGATGACTCGATCTTTCTATTAATAGCTCCTTTTATTATTCTTATATTTATCAAGGAAATTCCATGAACCAGGTTAGACCTATAGACTGGTGTAAGAGTTCAGTGTATTAAACTTATCTTTAGGGTATGTACTCATGAGGTTATTGCTGTTTAGTGTTCGGAGATAGCTAAGTATAGCTAATGGCAGAATACGATTGGCTCAATATTTTTACTAGTAACTTCTTTTAGTATTTTACATTTATTTAGGAAGTTCCATGAGGTAGGCTAATCCTATGATCGGTGTAAAGTTGTGCGGAGATGTTGAGTATCATGCACCGAGGGTTATTTTTAAGAATTAGGTCACGAGCTGAGCTTATGGTGTACACTAAATTATCTTATCAATTTAATCTCAGAGCTTGCGTTTGAGACAGTTCATATGGTAATATGTTAGGTGAGTTTTATGGTTGATTAATCAATTTATTAATTAAATGATTAACACCCTAATTTATTAGCACATAGGACTATTTATTTGGCCATTGTTATTTAAATGGTTAACACCAGTTGATTTCCATTTCTTATTGACCCGCGACCACTGGGCTATTTTAGGTTTTAAATACAACTCGGATATAAATACCATTACCTGCTATGCCTAGTATCCTTGAGCTTCAGGTTACATATTAGTGGGATTATTTTAATTACTAATGACCCCACTATTATATTCTAATAACTATACACTAATATGGCCTTTTTAATTAGAGTCTTTGTGACATTAATATCCTTATCCTTTTGCTTAGCGCTAGACATAATTTAATCGTAATTACACTCTTATCTACTTGAGGTCAAACTTGCTATTCATTGTTATATATCAATATTGCTATTTAATTAAATTTACTACTTGAGATTTGCCTGATGGTGGTATTTTAATGTTAGAGCATAAGGATAATGGCTTATGATTTAAACTCTGCAACGGTTAATTCTATATCATTTACTAATATGCAAGGGTTTACGATTTATTATTTAGGCAATCTTTATTTACTAAATCATCATTTTATGAGAGCATAAATCTACACAATATTCTTAATCAATATCTCACTATGCCCTTGATTAGTAATTAAGATTTATAATAAAGGTTAAAGGCACTAACACATAATAATTAATCCATTATTAGATATTTATTAAGCTCATGCATAACCTAACTAAATTGATTAGCATTCCTGAATTATCTCCTATTTTTCCCCGAATTTTCCTTAATTAAAACGAATTAAGGAAAATCAAAACAAAAAAGTAAAAGGGTGCGACCTAAGGAATCGAACTCGGGACTAAGCGGCTAACGGCGTGGCAAGCCAAGCGGGCAATGGCCCTCGGTGAATGAGAAGGGTGGGGTTGCTTAAAAGTTGTGTCTTGTTGGGATGGGCTCAAAGCAGAGCATCTTCGCGGCGCTCGGTGCCGGCGTTGCCGGCGGCAAGCGGTGGCCAGGGAGGCGGGTGTAACCGGTAAAATGGGTTCCGACGGAGGTGGGGAAGCTAGTGGAGGAGGTGCCGCAGCCCGGGATGGAGCCAGAAGAGGTCGGCGGCGCTGAGAGCGGCCGGCGGCGATGGTGGAATGGGCGGCGGCGGCGTGGAGGAGGGCGAGATAGGAGGGCACGAGTTGGAGGAGGGTGGGAAATCTTACTGCAGGTTGGCGGGCCGGGCGTCTTGAGATGAGGCGGCGGAAGCCATGGGCGGCAGGTGTGCTCACGGTGCCGGCGGGTGGGGTGGGGAGGAGCTCCGGCGGCGGTTGGGGTGGCTCGAGGGCGAGAAGGTGCTCCCACCGCGAGGTGGAGGAGCTCGACCGAGGAGGTGTGGCGATGGTAATGGCGGCGGCTGGTTTTGGGAAAGAAGGACGCTCCGTGATCACGGGTTCTTGGGGCAATTCGCCGCGGTGGGAGGATGAGGGGAGCAGAAGGAGGATGATGGCGGGCTCCAACGGCCTTTATAGGCGACGGGGTGTAGTCGGCAGCGGACGGGCGGCCGTGTTGTCTCTTCGGTGCCAGGCGGGAAATGATGGCGAGGCGACGCACGACGTGAAGAGGCGTGCTGGCGGTCTTGTGGTGAGCGCGAGATCTTGCGCAAGATTCGGCATGATGACTGTGTTGCTCGAGGACTGACAGAGAGGGCTGGCGCATGAGTGAAGAGACGGGCGAGGCGGCGAGAGGCGTGGTGGCGGCGGCGACCCGGTCCGAACGCGGCGATGCCGGTCTGAAGGCATCGGCGACCGACGGTCCGAGATCTTTGGCGAGGCGGGCGGGCTGCGTGTGGCGGCGAGGTGGAGCCGAGTTGGTTCGGCGAGAGAACGAGGAGAGGAGTTGGGCCAGCCGTTTGGTGACGACTTCTCTTCTTTTTTTTTTATATATATATATATATATATATATATATATATATATATATATATATATATATTTCTTCATGTATATTCTTGTGTATGCATTTTATGGTTTACTCTAAGCTCTTTCTCTACACATATGTATATGAATATATATTTGTTTGTTTTTATTTATTTTATTGCCCTCTTTAATTCCATTTTCAGAATGAAATTTTATATTTTAACTTAAGTCTCTCCCTCCTTATGATGTACCATCTTTTCATATTCGAATTCCAAATTTATAGGTTTCTTTTATTCCCATATATTTATTAGTCTTGTACAGATTTCCAACTATTGGAACCTCAACCAAAATATAAAGAAACACCATCAAAATCTAGATTCCAGCAAAATATATTGCAAAATAATTCAAGAGCTTCATGTTTTCAAATTTAAATTTTTCAGGATGTTACAAATCTACCCCCCTTAAATGAATCTCGACCCCGAGATTCCGGTAGAATAGAAAGAAAGGAGGTGAGGTTATACTAGCTAGCAACAATTTTCTGGGTGTTGCTCGACGCATAGTTCTTTTAGCTTCGCGGAGAGGTGAATATCTGCACAATTGGAATTAGCACATGGAGAAGTCAAGAGGGGAGAGAGAAACCTTGTTCTCTTGGGTAGGTCGTAGACTTCCAAATACTTGTTCTTCGACATTGTTGTCTTCACTTCGTCGTCGAATGAAGTAGTCACATTGTCTAGTGGACATACGGTTGTAGAGTTTTACATTGATAGGTGGGTAGTAATGGTCTGTGTCCTAGGGGGCAGAGGGCCTTAGGAATGCAGAGGTGACGATGGGTATTTCTATAGGGTGGTCTTTCACTTCTGCTAGGCTCTCGTTCTTACTCTTGGGTTTTGACAAGTTGACGATCTTAGCTAAAGGTACGCCTTGCAATCCTCATCACCAGAAGATTTCTGGTCTTGCGAATCTCCGTGTACTGGTCTGATTAGGTCTAATACAAATTGTTACACCTCCAAGGTAACCATAGCAGTACTTCCAAAAGTAATTATACATCATGGTAGCTTTCTGACATTTGGTCTACTCTTGCTACCCCCTTAAAATAAATGATTACTAGCATTAGCTATCTTTTCTAACTTCGGGCTTGACAAGTCCTATAGCGACTTTGGAGACTCGTCCGTTGTATCTCAGCTGTCTTGGTTAGCAACAGGCTCATGGAGCAGTCCTTGGGGCAGTGATCTTGTCCTTCGCAGAGAAAATATGTGATCTTGCTTGTTGGGCATGCTCCTGGCGGGTGGTCTCCTTCGCAGTTGGGGCAGCTAGCTGTACATTGACTTTTCTCATGTCCCTTCTCCCCACAACACCTACATGCTACTAGATTGATGAGGCAGTCGTCGGGGTAATGATGTTTCTTGCAGTATAAGCAGTAGGAGACTGGGCAATTGTAGCAAATATGTCCGGTTTGCCCACAAGTGAAACAGGCTCCTTGTCCAATTGGTCGTAGTGGAGGGCAGTGTTGTGCGATATGTCCTTCTTTGCCACACTCACTGCATATATTATTCATTGTAGCTTCCTGGTCTAATGACAAAGCTTTTGCAACTTGCTCTTCTTCGTCGGAGTTGAGGCTGATGGTGACGGCACCCATTAATCGCTTCTCTTTCCTCTTGATGGGGCAATTCTTCACATAATGTCCCTGGTCGCCACATCTGAAACACTTGTCTTTCTGCTTCTGAGTGCCTTTACTTAGTGTAGGGTTGCTGTTATTTCCATGATGATGGCTTCTCTTTGACTTTTCTCGTAGAGTGAATTCTTGTGATGGCTGGTACACATGGTTGGGATTATTACGGCGCCAATTATTATTCTTCCTTCTTACTTCGATCGTGGCAATGGCCTTGCTTCTATCCATTGGGCACGATAGGATTTTCGAGAAAAGGTGAGAGGAACGACATGAGGCAGTGTCACATCGTAGAGATACGATACTCTAAACCCATTAAAATTCTAGAGAGTATACCCGTAAGTCGGGTGATCTGAACTCACACAAAGTTTTGGAAGCACACTTTTCCTATGACTACGAAAAATGACACCCAAGGGCAAGAAGGCAGTACACAGGGTCCAAATAGAATCTCGCAACATTACAGTGTCTACACGGAAATCATACAATGAGAGAGGCGTGGGGTCCATATACACGGTCCGCTTAAACAAGACCCCTTTATCTTCATGATCATCTTCAACGTTCCTAACCTTACAATTTAGGGCAGGGGTATGAGAAGAGGAACAAAAATTTTCCTTTTGAATCAATAGACAGAAGAGGGAAGTATCTGGGGTAATTTGATTGACATCAACACTCACCTTTGTGTTGTTGTTTTGAACTCGGGGTAGGAGAGCTTTAGAAGTAAAAATGGCTAAGACAGCATATAGATGAGGGGAATCATCTAAGAGAGATGAGAATGAGCAATATAACTTATATTTGTCCAAATAGGTATTGAAGAAATTAATTCTAGTCATAAAACTAACGACCAGGCTAACTAGGTCACGACCTGCAGTCGATATGCTCGATACCATCCACAGAGAGCCCAGTTTTACTATCGGAATCCTCGTGATTTAATGCACTATTCCCTGGATCAGTAGATAGTGCTCACAGTCACAGAAAATGAATATCAAATACATACCATGCGGAAGCATAACTAAAATAGTAAACTTACTCATGGGCCGATTAGGCCGAAATCAATAAATTGCAGCAGCGGAAAAACGAAGCACACATGTGGGACCTTCAGGACATGCCTACAGGCAGCCAACTGGAGGTTCGCGACCTAGCCCTTGACGTCTTCATCTTCTTTGCCATCAAGACTAAAGTATTGCTGATGCGTAGTGATCCGATTCCTGATTCTAAATTTGTTATGAGAGCGAGTGTGAGCACACTAACCACCGTGCTCCGCGAGCCAATACACAGAATGCAATTAAATAGTATGCATGGCTAATCAAAGGAGAGGCTCGGGTTGTTTTATTTGCCAGAAATTGCTCTTAATATTATTTTTATTATTTAATCATGGTGTTATTATGATTGTCTAAAACTCCAAACAGCGAGTGTCATCACTTATCTAATCCACCGATTATACGCATTCACCTTTATCACCTACCATATTATCAATCCAACCACGGGTGTCTGATTCTCACATAGTTCTAACCTTCCCATAAATATATTCCTCCAATCTCAAATTTCACCATAGCCATATAATCCCCGATTTTTGGATCCACTGCTTGCCAACTTGGTAACTACACAACCTAATGATAATCCAATACCTTTACTTATGACCTACCGATCAAATAATTTCTATTGCATTATCCAAAATATTCAATAATCGAATCGAAGTGACCACTCTCATATACGCGTCCGAATATCCACCACCAATTCATACATCCAATCTTAGGCTCATTATTCAATAATTTAATTAACTCATTCTAATACAAATCTGGTTTTCTTCATTTTGTATCCACCAACATCTGATGTATCATGAATTCCTAGGAATCCAATCTTGTGATTGCTATTCATCAATTCTCCTCCTCGTAATTTCTAATAATCCCCTAACATAATTACTTTCTTTATTCCACCAAAATCATTCTTATTAGGGCTCGCTAACAGTCCAATACTTTGCTATTATTCCAAACCATAACTTGCTCTCCCTATAATCAATCTTGTATTTCATTATCTATCTCTTACTAATTCTCTAGTTTACCTCCACCAAGAATATCCGTGATCAAGTCTACGACTCACTAGTATGCATCCACTAAGATTACCATTGCTCAAGATTTTACTTCAGTAATCGTTATCATTTCTTGAATAATCCCAGAAATTCAATTCCTCCTTCTAGTATATGATCAAATCCTATTAATCTCATTGTTCACAATCTCTCCTAAGAATTCATATTATTTATCCATACCGTAATCCCGCAATTTCCCTTGCACTTCCTAATTCTCCAAAAATTATTGAAAACTTCTATCTGGCCTATCAATCCATTTAAGCTCCGCCAATTTATTCCTCCTAGAATGTTCACTGTCGTTCTCTTTTTATGATCGACATGGATCCACCGACATCTTTATGCGTTTACCGCAAACAATAATTTTCTGTTCTTACAACTCTATTTATTCTTCCTGACATATTATTTTATGTGAACTATTATCATTATTTTGCTTTTGAAAGATAATACATAGAAATTTCCTGAGACTTGCAGTTTGAACAAAACATAATGCGTAAGAGAATGCAATAACAATAACGATTCAGATTCCATCCACCGTTATATGGCATCTGCACCATATGCTTAATCTTTCAGCGTTATAGCCGCTTAACTTATCATCGGGCGACACCGGGACAACACAAATCGAGCCTTGCACCGCCTCCACTTTTCCATTCCGCCTACAAAGTTTTGAAATAGAACTATATCGGTTAAGCTTCCCATGTCCGCCCTTGACCGTGGGCACGGCTATTCGAATAGTTTTGACTCGCAAAGTTTGTACACTTTCACCACGAGACAATCAACTCGTTGCCCCACGATCCCTTAGTCATGTGGTTGAGCAGACCATCACAGTGACTGTTCAAAGTATCTAGTTCCTTTTGTCATCTCACCTTATGGGCTTCTCCCACTTGCGGTGGGTGACATCTATTCACGGGATATTTTCCACAGTTTCTAACGCAGTAGGGCTCCCCTTCCATAGCGCTTAGAACAGTGGAAAACTTCACCCTCCATTGGTGTCCCTTTAGGCCTCCCCTTGCCCTTGCTTATCCACTTCACTCCACTACCAGTGAGATGAGTCCAGGAGTTTCGATACAACTACTTAGCCAAGTTGTACTTCTGAGACTTGTGGTTACCTTGTTTTACATGGGAGATCATGACAAGATTCAGTCCTTAGCGGTATCTGGGCGGTTCTTCCACTAACCACATTGTGCTTCCACCGCACCACTCACACACCCTCGAACCATCCGCCCGGATATTCAAGCAAGTAGGGTTTTGGGATCATAAAATAATCATATCGAACATATACAGTCATTACCACCATGACTGCCCAACCAAATTTTCTCATGATTAAAAGTGATGCTTGGGCGTTTTCACGCCCATGAATATCTATGCAACACTACGCATGGCGTGTGAATTACGGACTTATTTTCAAAAGGATACTATCATAATTTCGCTAGGGCGACAAGGTTCATATATTCAAATATTCAACAAGGGGGTGTAATACTAATCAAGGTAAACATGGGCATATGACTAGAATCTTGAATTAAGCATGTATTTGTATATAAAATTAACAGCATGCAATTTGATAATTTAAACAAAAGTAATTTGCAGAAAACGAGGTTCAACATGATCAAAGTATTGACTACTTTGGCGCTGAGTTTACATGGTCTTGAGCTCACATAATGGCTTCTTTTGAGCTTCTAATCTTTATCTTCACCTCGCTCTGGTTCACGCTTGATTTCCTCGATTCTTCAGGATTCCAATTTCTAATTACGTGCTAAATGACTGAACACGAATAAAAGCAAATAACTCAAAAGATCCAAATAAATTGAATAATCTTGATTTAGTTTTATTATGAGTTAATGGGCGATTCAGGTAATTTGAGGCAAGGTCGGTGGTAGAATATGACGACTCGATCTTTCTATTAATAGCTCCTTTTATTATTCTTATATTTATCAAGGAAATTCCATGAACCAGGTTAGACCTATAGACTGGTGTAAGAGTTCAGTGTATTAAACTTATCTTTAGGGTATGTACTCATGAGGTTATTGCTGTTTAGTGTTCGGAGATAGCTAAGTATTGCTAATGGCAGAATACGATTGGCTCAATATTTTTACTAGTAACTTCTTTTAGTATTTTACATTTATTTAGGAAGTTCCATGAGGTAGGCTAATCCTATGATCAGGTGTAAAAGTTGTCTGGAGATGTTGAGTATCATGCACCGAGGGTTATTTTTAAGAATTAGGTCACGAGCTGAGCTTATGGTGTACACTAAATTATCTTATCAATTTAATCTCAGAGCTTGCGTTTGAGACAGTTCATATGGTAATATGTTAGGTGAGTTTTATGGTTGATTAATCAATTTATTAATTAAATGATTAACACCCTAATTTATTAGCACATAGGACTATTTATTTGGCCATTGTTATTTAAATGGTTAACACCAGTTGATTTCCATTTCTTATTGACCCGCGACCACTGGGCTATTTTAGGTTTTAAATACAACTCGGATATAAATACCATTACCTGCTATGCCTAGTATCCTTGAGCTTCAGGTTACATATTAGTGGGATTATTTTTAATTACTAATGACCCCCAGCTATTATATTCTAATAACTATACACTAATATGGCCTTTTTAATTAGAGTCTTTGTGACATTAATATCCTTATCCTTTTGCTTAGTGCTAGACATAATTTAATCGTAATTACACTCTTATCTACTTGAGGTCAAACTTGCTATTCATTGTTATATATCAATATTGCTATTTAATTAAATTTACTACTTGAGATTTGCCTTATGGTGGTATTTTAATGTTAGAGCATAAGGATAATGGCTTATGATTTAAACTCTGCAACGGTTAATTCTATATCATTTACTAATATGCAAGGGTTTACGATTTATTATTTAGGCAATCTTTATTTACTAAATCATCATTTTATGAGAGCATAAATCTACACAATATTCTTAATCAATATCTCACTATGCCCTTGATTAGTAATTAAGCTTTATAATAAAGGTTAAAGGCACTAACACATAATAATTAATCCATTATTAGATATTTATTAAGCTCATGCATAACCTAACTAAATTGATTAGCATTCCTGAATTATCTCCTATTTTTCCCCGAATTTTCCTTAATTAAAACGAATTAAGGAAAAATCAAAAACAAAAGAAGTAAAAGGGTGCAGCCTAAGGAATCGAACTCGGGACTAACTGGCTAACGAGCGGCGTGGCAAGCCAACTGGGCAATGGCCCTCAGGTGAATGAGAAGGGTGGGGGTTGCTTAAAAGTTGTGTCTTGTTGGGATGGGCTCAAAGCGAGCATCTTGCGTGGCGCTCGGTGCCGGCGTTGCCGGCGGCAAGCGGTGGCCAGGGAGGCGGGTGTAACCGGTAAAATGGGTTCCGCCGGAGGTGGGGAAGCTAGTGGAGGAGGTGCCGCAGCCCGGGATGGAGCCAGAAGAGGTCGGCGGCGCTGAGAGCGGCCGGCGGCGATGGTGGAATGGGGCGGCGGCGCCGGCGTGGAGGAGGGGCTGAGATAGGAGGGGCACGAGTTGGAGGGAGGGGTGGGAAATCTTACCGTGCAGTTGGCCGGGCCGGAGGCGTGCTGAGATGAGGCGGCGGAAGCCATGGGCGGCAGGTGTGCTCAAGGTGCCGCGTGGTGGGGTGGGGAGGAGCTCCGTGGCGGTTGGGGTGGCTCGAGGCGCCGAGAAGGTGCTTCCATCGCGAGGTGGAGGAGCTCGACCGAGGAGGTGTGGCGGCGGTAATGGTGACGGTGGTTTTGGGAAAGAAGGCCGCTCCGGCGAGTACGGGTTCTTGGGGCAATTCGCCGCGGTGGGAGGATGAGGGGAGCAGAAGGAGGATGATGGCGGGCTCCAACGGCCTTTGTAGGCGACGGGTGCAGTCGGCAGCGGACGGGCGGCCGTGTTGTCTCTTCGGTGCCAGGCGGGAAATGATGGCGAGGCGACGCACGACGTGAAGGGGCGTCTGAGGCGGATCTTGCGGTGACAGGCGAGATCTTGCGCAAGATTCGGCATGATGACTGTGTTGCTCGAGGCCGACAGAGGGTGGCTGCTGCGAGTGAAGAGGCCGGGGCGGCAGAGGCGTGGTGGCGGCGGCGACCCGGTCGAACGCGGCGATCGCCGGTCGAAGGCATCGGCGACCGACGGTCCGAGATCTTTGGCGCGGGCGGGCGGGCTGCGGTGGCGGCGAGGTGGAGCCGAGTTGGTTCGGCAGAGAACGAGGAGAGGAGTTGGGCAGCCGTTTGGTGACGACTTCCTCTTGTTTTTTTTTTTATATATATATATATATATATATATATTTCTTCATGTATATTCTTGTGTATGCATTTTATGGTTTACTCTAAGCTCTTTCTCTACACATATGTATATGAATATATATTTGTTTGTTTTATTTATTTTATTGCCCTCTTTAATTCCATTTTCGAATGAAATTTTATATTTTAACTTAAGTCTCTCCTCCTTATGATGTACCATCTTTTCATATTCAATTCCAAATTTATAGGTTTCTTTTATTCCCATATATTTATTAGTCTTGTACAGATTTCCAACTATTGGAACCTCAACCAAAATATAAAGAAACACCATCAAAATCTAGATTCCAGCAAAATATATTGCAAAATAATTCAAGAGCTTCATGTTTTCAAATTTAAATTTTTCGAGAATGTTACAAATCTACCCCTTAAATGAATCTCGACCCGAGATTCGGTGAAATAGAAAGAAAGGAGGTGAGGTTATACTAGCTAGCAACAATTTTCTGGGTGTTGCTCGACGCATAGTTCTTTTAGCTCCGCGGAGAGGTGAATATCTGCACAATTGGAATTAGCACATGGAGAAGTCAAGAGGGGAGAGAGAAACCTTGTTCTCTTGGGTAGGTCGTAGACTTCCAAATACTTGTTCTTCGACATTGTTGTCTTCACTTCGTCGTCGAATGAAGTAGTCACATTGTCTAGTGGACATACGGTTGTAGAGTTTTACATTGATAGGTGGGTAGTAATGGTCTGTGTCCTAGGGGGCAGAGGGCCTTAGGAATGCAGAGGTGACGATGGGTATTTCTATAGGGTGGTCTTTCACTTCTGCTAGGCTCTCGTTCTTACTCTTGGGTTTTGACAAGTTGACGATCTTAGCTAAAGGTACGCCTTGCAATCCTCATCACCAGAAGATTTCTGGTCTTGCGAATCTCCGTGTACTGGTCTGATTAGGTCTAATACAAATTGTTACACCTCCAAGGTAACCATAGCAGTACTTCCAAAAGTAATTATACATCATGGTAGCTTTCTGACATTTGGTCTACTCTTGCTACCCCCTTAAAATAAATGATTACTAGCATTAGCTATCTTTTCTAACTTCGGGCTTGACAAGTCCTATAGCGACTTTGGAGAATCGTCCGTTGTATCTCAGCTGTCTTGGTTAGCAACAGGCTCATGGAGCAGTCCTTGGGGCAGTGATCTTGTCCTTCGCAGAGAAAACATGTGATCTTGCTTGTTGGGCATGCTCCTGGCGGGTGGTCTCCTTCGCAGTTGGGGCAGCTAGCTGTACATTGACTTTTCTCATGTCCCTTCTCCCCACAACACCTACATGCTACTAGATTGATGAGGCAGTCGTCGGGGTAATGATGTTTCTTGCAGTATAAACAGTAGGAGACTGGGCAATTGTAG
Organism: Bonia amplexicaulis; assembly: GCA_036346245.1. NCBI lineage: Eukaryota > Viridiplantae > Streptophyta > Magnoliopsida > Poales > Poaceae > Bonia > Bonia amplexicaulis. The sequence continues at coordinate 13,842,849 of CM070755.1, read as the reverse complement.
TAAATATGTCCGGTTTGCCCACAAGTGAAACAGGCTCCTTGTCCAATTGGTCGTAGTGGAGGGCAGTGTTGTGCGATATGTCCTTCTTTGCCACACTCACTGCATATATTATTCATTGTAGCTTCCTGGTCTAATGACAAAGCTTTTGCAACTTGCTCTTCTTCGTCGGAGTTGAGGCTGATGGTGACGGCACCCATTAATCCCTTCTCTTTCCTCTTGATGGGGCAATTCTTCACATAATGTCCCTGGTCGCCACATCCGAAACACTTGTCTTTTCGCTCGAGTGCCTTTACTTAGTGTAGGGTTGCTGTTATTTCCATGATGATGGCCTCTCTTTGACTTTTCTCGTAGAGTGAATTCTTGTGATGGCTGGTACACATGGTTGGGATTATTGCGAGCGCCAATTATTATTCTTCCCTTCTTACTTCTGACTGTGGCAATGGCCTTGCTTCTATCCATTGGGCCTGATAGGATTTTCCAGAAAAGGTGAGAGGGAACAACATGAGACGAGTGTCACATCGTAGAGATAAGATACTCTAAACCCATTAAAATTCTAAGAGAGTATACCCCAGAAGCTGGGGTGATACAGAACCACACAAAGTTTTGGAAGCACACTTTTCCTATGACTACGAAAAATGACACCCAAGGGCAAGAAGGCAGTACACAGGGTCCAAATAGAATCTCGCAACATTACAGTGTCTACGGAAATCATACAATGAGAGAGGCGTGGGGTCCATATACACGGTCCGCTTAAACAAGACCCCTTTATCTTCATGATCATCTTCAACGTTCCTAACCTTACAATTTAGGGCAGGGGTATGAGAAGAGGAACAAAAATTTTCCTTTTGAATCAATAGACAGAAGAGGGAAGTATCTGGGGTAATTTGATTGACATCAACACTCACCTTTGTGTTGTTGTTTTGAACTCGGGGTAGGAGAGCTTTAGAAGTAAAAATGGCTAAGACAGCATATAGATGAGGGGAATCATCTAAGAGAGATGAGAATGAGCAATATAACTTATATTTGTCCAAATAGGTATTGAAGAAATTAATTCTAGTCATAAAACTAACGACCAGGCTAACTAGGTCACGACCTGCATTCGATATGCTCTGATACCATCCCTGTAGAGCCCCAGATTTTACTATCTGGAATCCCCTGTGATTTAATGCACTATGCCCTGGATCAGTAGATAGTGCTCACAGTCACAGAAAATGAATATCAAATACATACCATGCGGAAGCATAACTAAAATAGTAAACTTACTCATGGGCCGATTAGGCCGAAATCAATAAATTGCAGCGTGAAAAGCGAAGCACACGGTGGGACCTTCAGGACATGCCTACAGGCAGCCAACTGGAGGTTCGCGACCTAGCCCTTGACGTCTTCATCTTCTTTGCCATCAAGACCAAAGTATTGCTGATGCGTAGTGATCCGATTCCTGATTCTAAATTTGTTATGAGAGCGAGTGTGAGCACACTAACCACCGTGCTCCGCGAGCCAATACACAGAATGCATGGCTAATCAAAGGAGAGGCTCGGGTTGTTTTATTTGCCAGAAATTGCTCTTAATATTATTTTTATTATTTAATCATGGTGTTATTATGATTGTCTAAAACTCCAAACAGCGAGTGTCATCACTTATCTAATCCACCGATTATACGCATTCACCTTTATCACCTACCATATTATCAATCCAACCACGGGTGTCTGATTCTCACATAGTTCTAACCTTCCCATAAATATATTCCTCCAATCTCAAATTTCACCATAGCCATATAATCCCCGATTTTTGGATCCATTGCTTGCCAACTTGGTAACTACACAACCTAATGATAATCCAATACCTTTACTTATGACCTACCGATCAAATAATTTCTATTGCATTATCCAAAATATTCAATAATCGAATCGAAGTGACCACTCTCATATACGCGTCCGAATATCCACCACCAATTCATACATCCAATCTTAGGCTCATTATTCAATAATTTAATTAACTCCTCATTCTAATACAAATATGGTTTTCTTCATTTTTTATCCACCAACATCTGATGTATCATGAATTCCTAGGAATCCAATCTTGTGATTGCTATTCATCAATTCTCCTCCTCGTAATTTCTAATAATCCCCTAACATAATTACTTTCTTTATTCCACCAAAATCATTCTTATTAGGGCTCGCTAACAGTCCAATACTTTGCTATTATTCCAAACCATAACTTGCTCTCCCTATAATCAATCTTGTATTTCATTATCTATCTCTTACTAATTCTCTAGTTTACCTCCACCAAGAATATCCGTGATCAAGTCTACGACTCACTAGTATGCATCCACTAAGATTACCATTGCTCAAGATTTTACTTGATGTCGTTATCATTTCTTGAATAATCCCGAAATTCAATTCCTCCTTCTTAGGGCTCGCTCATAACGTCCAATACTTTGCTATTATTCCAAACCATAACTTGCTCTCCTATAATCAATCTTGTATTTCATTATCTATCTCTTACTAATTCTCTAGTTTACCTCCACCAAGAATATCCGTGATCAAGTCTACGACTCACTAGTATGCATCCACTAAGATTACCATTGCTCAAGATTTTACTTGATGTCGTTATCATTTCTTGAATAATCCCGAATTCAATTCCTCCTTCTAGTATATGATCAAATCCTATTAATCTCATTGTTCACAATCTCTCTCTAAATTATTCATATTATCGTAATCATAATTTCCCTTGCACCTAATGCTCAAAATTTTACTAAGAATCGTTAGTATATGATCAAATCCTATTAATCTCATTGTTCACAATCTTAGATACTAAGATTACCATTGCTCAAGATTTTACTCTCCAAGAATTCATATTATTTATCCGCATGTAATGACTTGATACATAGAGTGATTACATCATGCATTGTCGTAGTATGATATGCAAATGAATCTATCATCTAGACGTTACGGTCAATACTCATAGATGCCTTGATTATTGAGAATCTGAGTAGTCACATGTGTTACTCGATAATCGTATGGTAGATCGTATCTTATTTGAGTTACATGCCGAATTACAGCGCATAAGTGTGAGATTCAGGGTACAGGACAGGTAATAGGATGAACTAGTTTATGCAAATTAATATTGTCTAAGTCTAAGTACATTGATTCTACTTATAACGTCAATTGACATCCTAGCACCCTTTCAATTGACTTCTAGATAGGACTCATAACTATACATTAATCGTGTTGTAATGCTAATCGAATGCAGTAAAGGTCATAGTACTCTATCTAAATTATGAATTGAACTTCACTATGCATTGCTCTATTAGTCGATATGAATATGATTTATTTGATTGTGCATGAATGATGGTATGCTGACTGATGTCAGATATGTGTACATGTACATATGGTATAGGACTGACTCGGTATTACTTAGCGTTGCTACTACATGATATATCTAGGTGATCAATATCGAATGCTGACATCTGATCGTTGATGATCTAGTGACTTAAGTTAGCTCAATGTAGTATAGAATGATTCAGCAGATCACTAGTGATCAGAGCGATGCTCATATACTCAATCGTGATAGTAAGATTATATACTGATATGCCGATCACGTTCTAAGTGATGAGGTTCATGTTATTCGATATATGATATGATACGAAGATGTCATTGCATGTAAGCGAATTAAAGTAGGTGTGATACTGATAGTCGCGTAATAGCTTTGAAAGTATCAATGCATGTATGCGGTTGCCAGCGTGCGAGGTGTAGTGCAAGCGTGGGTGCCAAGCGACTAGATGCGCTTATGCGTGAGCGATTAGTGTATGTGGTCTGGATGTTAAATATGTGTGATGGGGTTGATGGTAAGTAGCAGGTATCAGTGAGTTGGTCGAGGAGATTTGGTATAAGGTAGAAATTGGTAGCATATAGTTGAGGTTTTAGAGCTATATCTTATGCATAGATGATAGGCCGTTGTATTTGATCAAAGTGACTAGAGATATGTAGCAGCGTTATGGACGCAATGATCAGTGTTTGGTTGGATTAGCACGATGGTAGGCATACTGATATGTTTGTCATATTGATAATTATTAGTTGATTTAATGGATCTTATCTGTGAGTTTCCTGTCCTTTAATTACTCTACCTCAATCTGAACCATGTCGGTCACTATAGATGATACCGATAATCACAATTGCAAAGGTGCTATGGCCATAGTTAGTTAGGTATCAATGATCGATGGAGAGCCTTGTCACTGCAGAATCAATGATGTCCGATCAAGTTTAATAACTGTTTCGAATGTAGTATAGTCTCATTGCTGTCGAAATTTGGAAGCTTTACATTCCTATGAGCTCAGAACTTGTCAGAAGTGCTTACTGTATTATTTGTAGAATGAATTACAGTTTACAATGTAGCATTCGGCTTGAGATTGCGTGATAGATATGTTTATTTCATGATCTGCATTTACTTGATCATTATTCTTCTAGATCAAGATTTCTGATATTTGCTGATGAGCTAAATATTCAGTGATAATTCAGAGTTGTCATAAGGTTAATTCTTATTCCCTCTAAGATATAGTTGAGTACTTCGTAGATTGATATGATTCCACTCAATTGCTGGAGCAGATAGCTTGATCAATTGTATTTGCAGTATTAATGCTAGTCAGTGTAGTCTATGAGCTAGTAGGCTATAATGTTGTTTTGTGTTAACGTTCCTTGGCATCTGAAGTCAATTCGTAGTGCATTGTACTTTTGATGCTAATGTACTCTACATGATATATTCAAGTGTGATGTCTTCTACTCATAATATATTAATTATATTAGCTATAGATGAATGTCTCGTTGAGCAACTATGATATGGGGAATACTAGTCTGGAAAATAGGACTGTTGTCAGAAGATTTTAGTCCTTCAATCATTACAGTTCGGAGAGGCATTTCTTGAATAATCCCGAAATTCAATTCCTCCTTCTAGTATATGATCAAATCCTATTAATCTCATTGTTCACAATCTCTCCTAAGAATTCATATTATTTATCCGCATCAGTAATCCATAATTTCCTTGCACTTCCTAATTCTCCAAAAATTATTGAAAACTTCTATCTGGCCTATCAATCCATTTAATCTCTGCCAATTTATTCCTTCTAGAGTCTTCACTGTCGTTCTCTTTTTATGATCAACATGGATCCACCAACATCTTTATGCGTTTACCGCAAACAACAATTTTCTGTTCTTACAACTCTATTTATTCTTCCTGACATATTGTTTTATGTGAACTATTATCATTATTTTGCTTTTGAAAGATAATACATAGAAATTTCCTGAGACTTAGCAGTTTGAACAAAACATAATGTGTAAGAGAATGCAATAACAATAACGATTCAGATTCCATCCACCGTTACATGGCATCTGCACCATATGCTTAATCTTTCAGCGTTATAGCCGCTTAACTTATCACTGGGGCGACACCCAGGACAACACAAATCAGAGCCTTGCACTGCCCTCCACTTTTTCCATTCCCGCCCACAAAGTTTTTGAAATAGAACTATATCTAGTTAAGCTTCCCATGTCCGCCCTTGACCGTGGGCACGGCTATTCGAATAGTTTTGACTCTGCAGAGTTTGTACACTTTCACCACGAGAGACAATCAACTCGTTGCCCCACACGATCCCTTAGTCATGTGGTTGAGCAGACCATCACAGTGACTGTTCAAAGTATCTAGTTCCTTTTGTCATCTCACCTTATGGGCTTCTCCCACTTGCGGTGGGTCCCATCTATGCACGGGATGTTTTCCCGATTACTAACGCAGGGCTCCCCTTCCCCATACGCTTAGAACAGTGGAAAACTTCACCCTCCCTTGGTGTCCCTTTAGGCCTCCCCTTGCCCTTGCTTATCCACTTCACTCCACTACCAATGAGATGAGTCCAGGAGTTTCGATACAACTACTTAGCCAAGTTGTACTTTACAGACTTGTGGTTGCACTGTTTTACGTGGGAGATCATGACAAGATTCCTGTAATACCCCGGATTATTGTATGTAATTACTTATTTGATTAAAGAGAGGTACGTGGGGAGAAAGATTTAAAATTAAAAGTGTTTGAGGGTTTTCGAAAATCTAATCAAACACAGGCCTAGGCCTTGACCTGTGTGGGTTTTCTTGGCCCAAGAGGGGAGGCCACCTCTTAACCTAGCCTCACCCCTCCCTTAGAGCAGCCGCCACCCATCCCTTGCTTCCCCTTGCTGCGCCGCCGCAGCTGCCGCCGTCGCCTTGCCGCGCCGGGCTGCCGCGCCCCTGCCACCGGCCGCTGCAGCGCTGCCGTGCCTGCCGCGCCAGCCGATCTGCCGCGCAAGCCCTGCGCGCGGCCTGCCGCAGTGCTGCCGCACGCCGTTTTGCTGCCGCGTCAGCTCGCCGGTGCCGCTGCCCTCCGTGGACGATGTCGTCGCTGCGTCGTCATCGTCGTCGTCTTCGTCGCCGTCGTCTCCTCCCGGTGCGCCGTCGCCGACGTTAAATCGCTGTACCGCGTGGATCCAGAGGAAGGAGAGGAGGAGATCGCGGGTGTGTTCGTCGCCGTGTTCGTCGTGTTCATCGCCGTGTTCGTCATGTTCATCGACGTGTTCGTCGTCGCGTCGTCAAGGGTAATCCCTGGTAGTCTCTAGATTGGTTTTTAATCGAGTTAGATTCGTCGGTTTTCTGGGCTGCTGGGACAGTAGTTCTTTCTCGGCGGTTTTGATCTAGTTTCGTCGGGATTCAGGTCTGGAACCCTTCTAGAAAGTTGTAGAGGGTTTGATTATCTTTCCAGGGAGTACAAGAACACGTTATTTGGATCTGTGTAGCAAAAGTTATTAGTTTTCTAGTGCGACTGTTCTGCAGATCGGGGTAGTTCTGGACAGAGTTTAGTAGATCGGTTTGTGCGACGGAAATAGTGGCGATTCAGGAGTCCTTCAAATTGAAAAAGTTGTAGATACGTTTCTTAGCTTTCAATAGAGGTAAAGAAGTCCGGATTCCGAGTTTCTGGGTGAATGTTATGACTGTTTTAGTGTGCTGTCCAGAGAGTCCGACGTGAATATTGATGCTTTAGAAGAGGGTTTGGATCGGCTAGTTAATGGCAGAATCAGAGAGTCTCCCCAACTAAGTTTTTGTAGATAATTTAATTATCTTTCCATAGAGTCCAAGAATTCTTAATTTGGAGTTACGTACTGAAAGTTATGATTTTTGGAAGTCGGCTGTGTGTGGTTGGGCAGATTTGGCCGAGGGGAGTTGGGGTTTTAATTGAGATAAATTGTTGGGTTAATTGGGGTTGCTGTTATTTTGTATCCAGAAACCCGCTACTGTCATGTTAGTAATTATTAATTAATTATTCAGGAGGAGAGCGGATTCCGGGGGTTTCGCCTTCTGCTCATTCTTCGTTGTCTCGCGGTTGAGGCAAGTATAACCTTGCTATGTTTACATCTGTGTGATTTGATGATGTGGATGTTTTGAGTGATGTTTGAGTTATGATTGCTTTACTTATGAATTTCAGTAAAGTTATGAGTTGTTAATGCTATGAATGTTCAGTTTACATTATAGCATTTATTTGAGATGGAATTGATGCATAAGTATGTTGAATGCCTATTTATCTTGTTGATACATTCACATATATGCATCATGCTGAGAATTGTTGAAGTCTTGGTCACATGGTGATCAAGCGTCGAGGTCCCCACACTTGCGGAGTGTGGGCAATTGGTCCCTGTACCCGAGGGTACAGGCATGGGTGTGCATTGACGGATGCACACTCCGCATTACCGGTAAAATGCGAAAGAGATGAGAAAGAGGAGCTTTTGATCATAATGCATAGCATGAAATTCATATGTAATATGTTTAACTTGAGAGTTAATGTTCATGCTTGCATTTGTTACAGTTATACTTGCTGAGTCGTTGGACTCACCCTTGTTGTTGTTTGTTTATTTTAGGTACAAATGTGAGATCAACATACATGGGGACATGAATGGCTAGTTCAGATTCACGTGCACAATTCCTTCATTAAGAAATAAAGACAGTCTTTATTAGCTTGCTGGCTGGTTAGCTTAATTGGTTCATTTTATTATTCATCAATTTTAAATGTAATAATGATTAGAACTATTTGTTATCGTTTCCGCTGTTTATTATGGAACTAGAACTGTTTCTGTTTATCCAGATTTATTATTAAGCATTGTTTAGTTAAACTTTGTTTAATTATTTTGGATTAAATGTTAGAAGTTTTATTATTAGCTAGAAAATGGTAGCATTTCAGGCCATTGTTTGGCTGGGGTGTTACACTTCCACTAACCACATTGTGCTTCCACCGCACCACTCACACACCCTCGAACCATCCGCCCAGATATTCAAGCAAGTATGTGTAATACCCCGGAAATTATCTTATTAATTGTTTAATTATTAGAGAGAGGGACTTAAGTGAAAAGATTAATATTAAAAGAGTTTTGGGGGGGTTTTTCTGGAAAGTTAAGACAACTGGGCTTGGGCTTGGCCTGTGGGATTTTCTAGGCCCAAGAGGGAGGGAGGCCACCACTTAAAACCCTGGCAGCCCTCCACCCTTGCGCCTCCACCCTGCGCCTCCATCCCAGCCGCCGCCCCTGTCTGCCGCCGCCCGCCGCTCTTGCCGCCGCGCGCGGCGCCCGCCGCCGGCGCCCGCCGCCGCCGCGCCCCCTGCCTGCCGCCGTCTCCTCCGTGCCGTGTCGTCGTCCTCGCTGCGCCGTGGTGCCTCCGTCTTCGTCGCCGCCCGTCGTCGTCGTCTTGTTCCCCGGCGCCGTCGTCGACGTTCGTCGCTATACCGCGTGGATCCGGAGGAAGGAGAGGAGGAGATCGCGAGCGTGTTCATCGCCGTGTTTGTCGTGTTCGTCGACGTGTTCGTCGACGTGTTCGTCATCGTGTCGTCAAGGGTAACCCCTGTTAGTCCTCTAGATGAGTTTTAATCGAGTTAGATTTCGTCGGTTTTCTGGACCGCTGTGACAGTTTGGGTTAATCGGCTGTTCTGGGTTAGATCCGTCAGGATTCAGGTCTGGACCTCTTCTAGAAAATTGTAGAAGACTTAATTATCTTTCCAGGGAGTGCTAGAACGCGTTATTCCGAGTTGTGTAGCCAAAGTTATGAATTTTCTAGTGCTGCTGTTCTGCAGATCGGAGTAGTTCTGGACAGATTTTAGTAGATCGGTTTGTGCGACGGGAAATCGGGCGAAACAGAAATTCTTCACGTCAGGAAAGTTTTAGATAATTTTCTTAGCTTTCCATAAAGGTCAAGAAGTCCGGATTCCGAGTTTCTGGACGAAAGTTATGCCTGTTTTAGTACGCTGTCCAGAGAGTCCAACGTGAATTTGGATGCTTTAGAAAAGGGTTTGGATCGGTTAGTAAATGGCCGAATCAGAGAGTCTCCCCAACTAAGTTTTTGTAGATAATTTAATTATATTTACAGAGAGTCCAAGAACGCTTAATTTGGAGTTACGTACTGAAAGTTATGATTTTTGGAAGTCGGCTGTCTGTGGTTGGGCAGATTTGGCCGAGGGGAGTTGGGGATTTAATTGAGATAAATTGTTGGGTTAATTGGGGTTGCTGTTATTTTATATCTAGAAACCCGCTACTGTCATGTTAGTAATTATTAATTAAATATTCAGGAGGAGAGCGGATTCCAGGGGTTGTGCCTTCTACGCGTTCTTCATTTTCTCGCGGTTGAGGCAAGTATAACCTTGCTATGATTAATCTGTGTGATTGAGTGATTTGGATGATATGAGTGGTGTTTGAGTTATGAATGCTTTACTTATGAATTTGAGTAATGTTCTGAGTTGTTAATGCTATTTATGTTCTGTTTACATTATGGCATTTATGAGATTTGTTGATGCGTAGTATGGTGAATGCATGTTATCTTGTTGATACATTCACATATATGCATCATATTGAGAATTGTTGAAGTCTTGGTCATGTAGTGATCAAGCATCGAGGTCCCCACACTTGCGGAGTGTGGGCACTGGTCCCTGCACTGGAGGGTACAGGCATGGGTGTGCATTGACGGATGCACACCGCGACACCGGTAAAATGCGAAAGAGATGAGAAAGAGGAGCTTTTGATCATAATGCATAGCATGAAATTCATATGTAATATGTTTAACTTGAGAGTTAATGTTCATGCTTGCATTTGATACAGTTATACTTGCTGAGTCGTTGGACTCACTCTTGTTGTTGTTTGTCTATTTTAGGTACCAATGTGAGATCGGCATACATGGGGACATGAATGGCTAGTTCAGATTCACGTGCACAATTCCTTCATTAAGAAATAAAGACAGTCATGATAATCTTGTTGGCTTGATAGCTCAATTGGTTCAGTTTATATTTCATCAGATTAAATGTAATAAAGACTTAGTACCTTTTGATATTATCTTCCGCTCATCATTTAGAACTTGTGCTATTCATGCTTGTCGGAACTGTTATTACGTTAATAAACAAAGGAGGTCATGCCGAAATTTCTAGGTAATTTATATTAGTTGTTGATATATTGTGGATAGTTAGTAGCATTTCAGCCTATATTAGGTGGGGTGTTACTGATTGGTATCGAGCGGTCAGTAGGTCCGTGGTAGTGAAAAATATTAAATTTGACACCGTGCACGTAGATGGGGATGGGTTTTGCATCGCATCTGTATCATTGCTGTTGTTTCTGATAATTAATTGTGTGTCATGTGTGACTCTATATTTATTTATGTTATATAGAGATGGCAAGGGTAGAGGCCGTGGTCGTCGTCGTGGCCGGCAGAGCCGGACGAAGCCGTGTGCCAGCCCCTTGATTGAACAATCTGCTGCTAGAGAGGCCAGTCCGGTGGGATCAGAGGAAGAGGTTGCTTCAGCGGTTCAAGGAAACCAGTCTCCACCCCGCACCCGAGCCGCGCCTGCGGTCATTCTTGCGGCCTTGCGGCGGTGGGTGTGATGGGTCCGCATCGGTGGAATGCGTTGAGGTTGGATACTCGATGGACTAGGGACGCCAGTTGATGCTGCTAACTGGTTGCGTCACATAGAGAGACATCTAGAGGTGTTGGGGCTACTATCTGAGCAGCAGGCTCGGTTTGTGGCCTTCGGTTGAAGGGCAAAGGATCTCGGTGGGAAGGAGTCCTGTCGGCTAGATCCACGCCTTAGGGCGGCGACTTGGGAGGTGTTTTGAGCGATTCAGAAGAGGTTCTATCCGACTCATTTGTGGAGAGGATGGAGGTTTCATTGAACGATTACAAGGTGGCAAGATGTCGATGTCGAGCACGAGGTGAGATTCCACAACATAATCCGCCTGCCCTTTGTGGCTACCAATGAGGTGGAGAAGGCCAAGAGGTTCCGCAGAGGACTTAGGCAGGAGTTTCGACAGGTATTGGGAGCTTTGGAGCTCCGTGACTTTAGCTCCTTGGTGGAGCAAGCGAGAGGCATGGAGTTAGAGATGCAGCTTGGGGAGGGACTGCATGGGACCGGTGGTCATGCGGCTCGAGAGGCACGAGAGTAGCCAGAGGAAGAGTTTTGGCCGTGGTGGGGTCGCTGAAGCCGGTTCACAAGAAGTTCAAGGGGTCAGAATTCTTTCAAGTCTAAGTTCAACAAGTCCCGGCGTCTTCCACTTTTCATCCTTCACCGGTGTTCGATGGTACGTCCGGTCCCGGTCGGGATGAAATGTTTCAAGTGTGGTGAGGGACATCGTGCGGCAAAGTGTGTTTGGTCGGGAGCTTGTCGCCATTGTGGTGCTGAGGGCCACAAGGCAATGGTCCGTAAGCGTAATCCCGCCAAAGATCATCAAGTGGGAGCCGATTCAGTAGCTCGATCGGCGCCAGACTTCTTCCCGGGTCAGCAGATGCTAGCGGCTGCCCTACTCGAACTTGGCGCCGACCCGGCCTCACTACCCTTCGCCTGGAGGATGCCTCCGGTACTTTTGGCCGCCTCCTCTGCGGCGTTGTTTCCAGCAGATGGCGCCTTCAGCTCCTCTGCGGTGGCGGCTCCGCCATACCCGGTGTTGCGGGCCCGGCACTCAGCGTCGGCCGCCACGCCTTGCCGACGGCCGAGCAGCAGTCGTCCCAATGTGGTGACAGTACGCTTTTGGTGGACTCGGTGGAGGCTTATGTTCTGCATTTGATTCCGAGCTACTTTCTTTTGCTTCCATAGAGTTTGCTAGTCGGGCCAGGTTGAGTTTGCAGTCTATAGCTCAGTCTGTTTTGGTTCATTCACCGGGTGGAATTCTTTCTAGTTCCACACCGTCCGGTTGTACGATTACCATAGATGGAGAGCATTTTGTTGCTAATCGATGGTTATGAGGATGGAGCCGTTTGATGTTATTTTGGGAATGGATTGGTTGCATAGTTACCGTCTTTGTCATATCTTGTTTTTGGAAGACAAGAACTTTGCAATCGCCGTCGAAGCCAAGAGTTAGTGTTTGTGGTAGTGCGCCTCCAGACACCCAAGTGTGTTGGCTAGTCTTTTTCCGGTAGTAGAGCAAGAAGAGTGGATTTCTTTTATCCCTTGTGGAAAAGCCAAATTCCTCTTTGATTGCAGAGCAGATTCCGGTGGTCGGGAATTCGTGGACGTTTTTCCAGCAGAGTTGCTAGGGATGCCACCTCCGCGTCCGGTGGAGTTCGGAATTGACTTGGTGCGGGAGCACGACCGTTTCTATAACTCCGCACTGCTTGGCTCGACTGCTCCAAGAAGAGTTAAAGAAGCAGTTGGATGATCTAAAAGCGAAGGATCTTATTCGCCCGAGCGTGTCTCCGTGGGGAGCACCAGTGCTGTTTGTCAAGAAGAAAGATGGGAGTTGGCGCATGTGTATTGACTACCGTGCTCTCAACCAGCTGACCATCAAGAATAAGTATCCTTTACCCCGTATCGAGGATTTGTTTGATCAGTTGAGGGGAGCTAAGGTATTTTCAAAGATTGATCTCCGATGGGTACAATCAAATTCTGTCGAGAGGAGGACATTGAGAAAACGGCGTTCTCCACGAGGTATGGGCATTTTGAATTTAAAGTTATGTCTTTTGACTAACAAATGCCCCGCCGCTTTCATGGAGACAATGAACAGGATGTTACATGAATATTTGGACGACTTTGTGGTCGTATTCATTGATGATATCTTGATTTATTCCAAGAGCGAAGCAGATCATGAGCAACATCTGAGACAAGTGTTGGCAACACTAAGAGAGCATAAGTTTTATGCGAAGCTCAAGAAGTGTGAGTTCTGGGTGACCCAAGTGGGGTTCTTGGGTCATATCATCAGCGATAAAGGAGTCTCCGTTGATCCAAGTAAAGTTTCTTCAGTGGTGGATTGGGAGAGGCCGACCAATGTCAAGGAGGTGAGGAGCTTCCTCGGATTGGCAGGTTATTATCGGCGCTTTGTGCAAGACTTCTCCATCATCGCCAAGCCCTTGTCAAGCTTACTCGAGAAGGACATGAGGTTTCGGTGGGACGTTGATTGTGAGCGCAGCAGATTTTGAAGGAAAAGCTGGTGACCCCTGTTCTCACCGTTCCAGAGCCAGGGAAGCGATTCACAGTTTTCTCTGATGCATCAAGAGTTGGGCTGGGTTGTGTGCTTATGCAAGATGGTAAGGTTTTGGCTTACGCATCGAGGCAGCTGAAAAAGCATGAACAGAATTACCCTACCCATGATTTAGAGTCGGGCTGCAGCTTGTGTTTGCATTGAAGCTTTGAGGCACTATCAGACGGTGAGACTTGTGACGTGTTTACCGATCACAAGAGTCTCAAGTACATCTTTACCCAGAAGGATCTGAATTTGAGGCAGCGCAGATGGTTAGAATTGATCAAGGATTATGATCTAACCATTCAGTATCATCCGGGTAAGGCCAATGTGGTGGCCGATGCTCTGAGTCGCAAGGCGACGCCTGCTACCCTGGATTGTTTGATTGCTGATTTTGATCGTATGGGGATATCTTTCTGCTATGCGGGTACGGCCCGAGTGGAGACCCAGTTGATCTTAGAGTCACTATACCGAGCGAAAAGGGAGGCACTGTGATCGATCGGTTGTTTGAGAGGGTTATGAAACGGTTGGAGATGGGAAAGGAAGGGGATTTCAGCTTGGATATGTCAGGTGCATTGCGTTTTAAAGGGCGTTTATGCGTGCCGCAGAAAGCGGAGGTTAAGGATGACATTTTGAGAGAAGCTCATCGCACCGTGATCTTGCTCATCCGGAGAGACTAAGATGTATCGTGATTTGAAGCAGAATTTCTGGTGGAAAAGGATGAAGGTGGATATAGCAAATTATGTGGCCTCGTGTGGTATTTGTCAGCAAGTGAAAGCTGAACATAAGAGGCCAGCCGGATTATTGCAGCCATTGGAGGTTCCTCAATGGCCGTGGGATGATATTTCTATGGATTTTGTGGTCGCGTTGCCTCGGTCGCCGAGAGGCAAGGACACAATTTGGGTTGTTGTGGATCGGTTCAGTAAGTCCGCGCACTTCATTCCTATCCGCACAACCAACTCAATGAGTGATCGGCTCCTATTTATGTTCGGAAATTGTGAGGCTGCATGGTGTGCCTAAGACCATAATTTCCGACAGAGATGCCAAGTTTGTTTCAAGTTTTGGGAGAGTTTGCGAGTGCTTTGGGCACTCACTCGCTTGAGCACGGCTTTCCACCCGCAGACTGATGGACAGTCAGAGCGGACTATCCAAACTTTGGAGGACATGTTGAGATCTTGTGTGCTATCTTGGAAGGGTAGTTGGGAGGATCAATTACCTCTGGCAGAGTTTGCCTATAACAACAGTTATCACTCTAGTATCAAAGCAGCTCCATTTGAAGTGTTGTATGGTCAGTAAGTGTAGGTCGCCTTTGCTGGGAAGCGGTAGAAAGCGATCTTAGGACCGGATTGGGTCCAAGACCGTTGAGAGAGTGGCTTTGGTGAGACAGAATTTGTTGGCTGCCCAGAGTAGGCAGAAGAGTTATGCTGATGTGAGAAGGAGGGACTTGGAGTTTGCGGTGGGAGATCAGTGCTCTTGAGAGTATCTCCTACCAAGGGTGTGGTGAGGTTCGGTACCAAAGGGAAGCTTAGCCCTAGGTACGTTGGACCTTTCACCATATTAGCGCGGATTGAGAAATTGGCTTACCGCTTGATCTTCCCGAGGCTATGCTGAGTGCATAACGTGTTTCACGTGTCCATGTTGAGAAAGTACTTGCGAGACCCGAAGTTCACATCGCTCTAGAACCTTTGGTTATTGAGCAAGATTTGTCCTTTGAGTCCAAGCCGGTGAGGACTCGGAAAGGGCAGAAAAAGTGTTGAGAAATAAGACTTTGCTGTATGTCAAAGTGCTTTGGTCGCAGCAGACCGAGAGGGAGGCAACTTGGGAGTTGGAGTCTCGCATGCTGAAAGCAAAGACCCGACGTTGTTCACGTCGGTGCGTGTTTTTCTAGTTGGTTGTTTTGTTTCTGTTGTGGTTGCAGCTAGAATTGGGGTCTAATTTGCTTAAGGAGGGTAGAATGTAATACCCGGAAATTATCTTATTAATTGTTTAATTATTAGAGAGGGACTTAAGTGAAAAGATTAATATTAAAAGAGTTTTGGGGGTTTTTCCGAAAGTTAAGACAACTGGGCTTGGGCTTGGCCTGTGGGATTTTCTAGGCCCAAGAGGGGAGGGGAGGCCACCACTTAAAAACCCTGGCAGCCCTCCACCCTTGCGCCTCCACCCCTGCGCCTCCATCCCAGCAGCCGCCGCCTCCCCTGTGCTGCCGCCGCCGCCGCCGCGCCGCCGGCCAGGCGCCGCCCGCGTCGCCCCGCCGCCGTCGCCCTGCTGCCGCGCCGTCTCCTCCGTGCCGTGTCGCCGCCTCGCTGCGCCGTGGTGCCTCCGTCTTCGCCGCCGCCGCCGCCGCCGCGTCTTGTTCCCCGGAGCGCCGTCGTCGACGTTCGTCGCTATACCGCGTGGATCCGGAGGAAGGAGAGGAGGAGATCGCGAGCGTGTTCATCGCCGTGTTCGTCGTGTTCGTCGACGTGTTCGTCGACGTGTTCGTCGACGTGTTCGTCATCGTGTCGTCAAGGGTAACCCCTGTTAGTCCTCTAGATGAGTTTTAATCGAGTTAGATTTCGTCGGTTTTCTGGACCGCTGTGACAGTTTGGGTTAATCGGCTGTTATGGGTTAGATCCGTCAGGATTCAGGTCTGGACCTCTTCTAGAAAATTGTAGAAGACTTAATTATCTTTCCAGGGAGTGCTAGAACGCGTTATTCCGAGTTGTGTAGCCAAAGTTATGAATTTTCTAGTGCTGCTGTTCTGCAGATCGGAGTAGTTCTGGACAGATTTTAGTAGATCGGTTTGTGCGACGGGAAATCGGGCGAAACAGAAATTCTTCAGGTTAGAAAAGTTTTAGATAATTTTCTTAGCTTTCCATAAAGGTCAAGAAGTCCGGATTCCGAGTTTCTGGGCGAAAGTTATGCCTGTTTTAGTACGCTGTCCAGAGAGTCCAACGTGAATTTGGATGCTTTAGAAAAGGGTTTGGATCGGTTAGTAAATGGCCGAATCAGAGAGTCTCCCCAACTAAGTTTTTGTAGATAATTTAATTATATTTACAGAGAGTCCAAGAACGCTTAATTTGGAGTTACGTACTGAAAGTTATGATTTTTGGAAGTCGGCTGTCTGTGGTTGGGCAGATTTGGCCGAGGGGAGTTGGGGATTTAATTGAGATAAATTGTTGGGTTAATTGGGGTTGCTGTTATTTTATATCTAGAAACCCGCTACTGTCATGTTAGTAATTATTAATTAAATATTCAGGAGGAGAGCGGATTCGAGGGTTGTGCCTTCTACGCGTTCTTCATTTTCTCGGTTGAGGCAAGTATAACCTTGCTATGATTAATCTGTGTGATTGAGTGATTTGGATGATATGAGTGGTGTTTGAGTTATGAATGCTTTACTTATGAATTTGAGTAATGTTCTGAGTTGTTAATGCTATTTATGTTCTGTTTACATTATGGCATTTATGAGATTTGTTGATGCGTAGTATGGTGAATGCATGTTATCTTGTTGATACATTCACATATATGCATCATATTGAGAATTGTTGAAGTCTTGGTCATGTAGTGATCAAGATCGAGGTCCCCACACTTGCGGAGTGTGGGCACTGGTCCCTGCACTGGAGGGTACAGGCATGGGTGTGCATTGACGGATGCACACCGCGTCACCGTAAAATGCGAAAGAGATGAGAAAGAGGAGCTTTTGATCATAATGCATAGCATGAAATTCATATGTAATATGTTTAACTTGAGAGTTAATGTTCATGCTTGCATTTGATACGATTATACTTGCCGAGTCGTTGGACTCACTCTTGTTGTTGTTTGTCTATTTTAGGTACCAATGTGAGATCAAGATACATGGGGACATGAATGGCTAGTTCAGATTCACGTGCACAATTCCTTCATTAAGAAATAAAGACAATCATGATAATCTTGTTGGCTTGATAGCTCAATTGGTTCAGTTTATATTTCATCAGATTAAATGTAATAAAGACTTAGTACCTTTTGATATTATCTTTCCGTTCATCATTTAGAACTTGTGCTATTCATGCTTGTCGGAACTGTTATTACGTTAATAAACAAAGGAGGTCATGCCGAAATTTCTAGGTAATTTATATTAGTTGTTGATATATTGTGGATAGTTAGTAGCATTTCAGGCCTATATTAGGCTGGGGTGTTACAGTAGGGTTTTGGGATCATAAAATAATCATATCGAACATATACCGTCATTACCACCATGACCGCCCAACCAAATTTTCTCATGATTGTGTGATGCTTGGCGTTTTCACGCCCATGTATATCTATGCAACACTACGCATGGCGTGTGAATTACGGACTTATTTTCAAAAGGATACTATCATAATTTCGCTAGGGTGATAAGGTTCATATATTCAAATATTCAACAAGGGGGTGTAATACTAATCAAGGTAAACATGGGCATATGACTAGAATCTTGAATTAAGCATGTATTTGTATATAAAATTAACAGCATGCAATTTGATAATTTAAACAAAAGTAATTTGCAGAAAAACGTAGGTTCAACATGATCAAAGTATTGACTCGCCTGGCGCAGTTTACCGCGGTCTTGAGCTCACATAATGGCTTCTTTTGAGCTTCTAATCTTTATCTTCACCTCGCTCTGGTTCACACTTGATTTCCTCGATTCTTCAGGATTCCAATTTCTAATTACGTGCTAAATGACTGAACACGAATAAAAGCAAATAACTCAAAAGATCCAAATAAATTTGAATAATCTTGATTTAGTTTTATTATGAGTTAATGGGCGATTCAGGTAATTTGAGGCAAGGTCGGTGGTAGAATATGATGACTCGATCTTTCTATTAATAGCTCCTTTTATTATTCTTATATTTATCAAGGAAATTCCATGAACCAGGTTAGACCTATAGACTGGTGTAAGAGTTCAGTGTATTAAACTTATCTTTAGGGTATGTACTCATGAGGTTATTGCTGTTTAGTGTTCAGAGATAGCTAAGTATAGCTAATGACAGAATACGATTGGCTCAATATTTTTACTAGTAACTTCTTTTAGTATTTTACATTTACTTAGGAAGTTCCATGAGGTAGGTTAATCCTATGATCAGGTGTAAAAGTTGTCTGGAGATGTTGAGTATCATGCACCGAGGGTTATCTTTTAAGAATTAGGTCACGAGCTGAGCTTATGGTGTACACTAAATTAACTTATCAATTTAATCTCAGAGTTTGCGTTTGAGACAGTTCATGTGGTAATATGTTAGGTGAGTTTTATGGTTGATTAATCAATTTATTAATTAAATGATTAACACCCTAATTTATTAGCACATAGGACTATTTATTTGGCCATTGTTATTTAAATGGTTAACACCAGCTGATTTCCATTTCTTATTGACCCGCGACCACTGGGCTATTTTAGGTTTTAAATACAACTCGGATATAAATACCATTACCTGCTATGCCTAGTATCCTTGAGCTTCAGGTTACATATTAGTGGGATTATTTTTAATTACTAATGACCCCCAGCTATTATATTCTAATAACTATACACTAATATGGCCTTTTTAATTAGAGTCTTTGTGACATTAATATCCTTATCCTTTTGCTTAGCGCTAGACATAATTTAATCGTAATTACACTCTTATCTACTTGAGGTCAAACTTGCTGTTCATGGTTATATATCAATATTGCTATTTAATTAAATTTACTACTTGAGATTTGCCTGATGGTGGTATTTTAATGTTAGCGCATAAGTGATGCGGGGGATTGCCCGATCTTCACGGCGTAGGATCGATGAAGATAAATTGGATCCGTGCAACCTGACGAATCGATGGCGCCAACCACTGTTAGAACAGCAACCTGCGACAAAAGAATTCGCCCAACCACACGCTCGTGATCCCGTCTACCCGACCACCAAGTAGACGCGTCGTCGCTCCAGCCAATCACAAGGAATCACAAGAACGACGGGGAAGAACGCCCGATTCCCCTCTAGGTTGCAATCATATGCCAAACCCTAGGAAGAACAAGCGTATAACTCTCTCAAAATAATAGATCTGTTTTCTGTGGTCTGTCCTTTGACTCACGCATCCAACAGGTATTTAAAGTTGGCTCGGCCAAAAAGAGTCGTAATATCCGAGACCGACTCGACCGAACAAAAAAATAAACGGAGAAAACACAACGTCTGAATAATACTTGGACTCGGCCTCCAAACGCACGGACAAAGATTAAGCAACATCACGTGGATGTGATTAGAGTGGGACCACCAAGCAAATCAAAGAAAGTTATCCCTTCTATTGCTTCGTGGTGGCACGGCTGAACACATGCATGTATTGGAATCACTAGATCATGGATGCATCTTTTTCTTTATTTTCTTGGTATTTCTTTCTTTGTCTCGCCTGCACATGCTTCTTCCATTAACTTCTTCACGTTGAATTTCTTGATGGTATTTCTTCCGTGATAAATCGAGAATAATTAAATAGCAACTATTAGGTAGTATATTATTCTCGATAAATTAGAACCAAATCTAACTAAGAGCGAGTTCACCGTTGATTAATCTTTTAGCTCGTGCCTGTAATTGGGCCACCATGATGTCCTCATCATCCTCCCCTCTTGAGAAGGAGTCGTCCTCGACTCTGATTCTTCCGGTCCAAAGAACGGTGATAAATCAGCAACATTGAATGTAGAGCTCACAAGATAATCATCACCCGAAGCTCGATTTTATATGCATTGTCATTGATCTTCTCGAGTACTTTGAATGGACCATCTCCTCGCGGCATCAACTTAGATTTGCGCTTATCCGGAAAGCGTTCTTTGCGTAAATGCACCCAAACCAAATCACCGGTTCAAATAACACCTTCTTTCTTGATTTGTTCGCCTTCTCAAAGATAGTAATGTGCCTTCTTTTCAATTTCTTCTTTAGTCTTGACATGAAGTTTCTTCACATATTCAAGACGTTTGGACGCCCATATTAACTTGTTCACGTAGTGGAAGTGGCAACAAATCAAGTGGCGTGATTGGTTTAAAACCATACACCACCTCAAACGGGCACAATTGAGTAGTAGAATGTACCACCCTATTGTATGCAAACCCACGCGCGGCAAACAATCTTCCCACTCTTTGATATTCTTCTTGATCATCGTCGTAGTAGCATTGAAAGTGTTCTATTCACCACCTCCGCTTGTCCATCCGTTTGTGGGTGACAAGTTGTTGAGAATAACAACTTTGTCCCGAGCTTAGCCCACAAAGTCTTCCAAAAATAACTCATGAATTTGACATCGCGATCTGAAACAATTGTCCTTGGCATGCCATGCAACCGCACAATTTCCCGAAAAATAAGTCACTACATGCGACGATCGTCGCTTTGTGACAGGAATAAAATGTGCCATTTTAGAGAATCTATCCACAACAACAAAACTGAATCCTCCCCTCTTAGTCCTAGGCAATCCTAAAACAAAGTCCATACTAATATCCTCCCAAGGTGCACTAGGAACAGGAAGTGGAGTATATAAACCATGTGGATTAAGTTTAGATTTCGCTTTGTGGCATGTCACACATCGTTGTACAAACCTTTCGACATCACGCCTCATCTTAGGCCAATAAAAGTGATCGCTCAACATCATGAAGGTCTTTTCTCTCCCGAAGTGTCCCATCAATCCACCTGCATGAGATTCCTGCAATAAAAGCAAACGCACGGACTAACTGGAACACATAATTTGTTAGCACGAAATAAGAACCCATCATAAACATGGAACTTGTCACATCCTTTCCCATCTTTACATTTAGAATATGGTTCTGAAAATTCATGGTCAGAAGCATATAAATCTTTCAAGCTCTCTAATCCAGGTACCTTTACTTCCAATTGATTTAAAAGCACATTCTTTCTAGATAAAGCATCACTACCACATTCTCTTTTCCTTCTTGTACTTAATAACATATGGAAAAGTTTCAATGAATTCTACCCACTTGGCATGTCTACGATTCAGTTTAGCTTGGCTTTTTAAATATTTTAAAGCTTCATGATCAGAGTGAATAACAAATTCTTTAGGCCAAAGATAATGTTGCCAAGTTTCAAGCACACGCACCAAAGCATACAATTCTTTATCATATACAGGATAGTTCAATTGAGCACTTCCTAGTTTCTCACTAAAGTATGCTACCGGTTTCCCTTCTTGCATTAAAACACCACCAATACCTATTCCACTAGCATCACATTCAATTTCAAAAGTCTTAGTGAAATCAGGCAAAGCGAGCAATGGTGCTTCAATTAATCGTTTCTTTAGTTCTTGAAAAGCATTTTCCTGTGATGCACCCCATTCAAACACAACACCCTTTTTAGTTAACTCATTTAATGGGGCAGCAATGGTGCTAAAATCTTTAACAAAACGACGATAAAAACTAGCAAGACCATGAAAGCTTCGATTTGACTAACATTCTGTGTGTAGGCCAACTCTTAATTGCTTCAGTTTTAGATTCATCTACCTCAATGCCTTGTCCAGAAACAACATAGCCTAAGAACACAACTTTATCGGTACAAAAATTGCATTTGTGCAAATTAGCATATAATTTCTCACTTCTAAGCACTTCTAGCACTTGTCTAATATGAATAATGTGTTCATCCATCGTTTTGCTATGGATCAATATATTATCAAAGTATACCACAACAAATTTGCCAATGCATGTTCTTAAAACATGATTCATCAATCGCATGAATGTACTAGGTGCATTAGTTAAACCAAAAGGCATTACTAACCACTCATACAATCCAAATTTCGTTTTAAAAGCAGTCTTCCATTCATCACCAAATTTCATCCTAATTTGATGGTACCCACTTCTCAAATCAATTTTAGTGAAAATAACAGCACCACTAAGTTCATCTAGCATATCATCTAACCTAGGAATAGGATGACGATATCTAATGATGATGTTGTTAATAGCACGACAATCAACACACATTCTCCATGTACCGTCTTTCTTAGGAACAAGAATTACAGTACAACAAGAAGGACTAAGGCTTTCGCAGACATACCCTTTCTCAAGTAGCTCTTGCACTTGGCGTTGAATTTCTTTGGTTTTCCTCCGGATTGGTACGGTATGGTGGACGGTTTGGAAGTGACGACCGGGAACTAGATCAATTTGATGCTCTATTCCGCGCAATGGTGGAAGTCCCGCTGGTATCTCCTCCGGAAACACGTCCTCAAATGCCTGCAAAAGAGAGGAAACACCACTAGGAAGAGAGGTTAAGTCATTAGTTGAAAGCAAAACAGTTGCATCTTTGTACACAAGCACAAAGTGCACTTTTGATGGGTCATTGCTCACATCTCTCAAATCTGATTTTGTGGCTAACATAATCATCCCTCCCTCACTCTTACTTTTTCCTCTCATATTTGGCTTGTGGCTCTCACTCACCGAGGTGTGAAATTCTCTCTTTTCTTTCTTTTTATCCTCATTTTCAGCAAGCTTCCTTTGCTGAAATTCAGCTTGTATTTGACTAGGAGTCATTGGATTAAGCTCCTTTGTCTTTCCCTTCCACTTAAATGCATATCTATTGGAACGGCCATCATGTTGCACACTTCTATCATATTGCCATGGCCTTCCCAACAGCAAGTGACACACTGTCATAGGCACCACATCACACTCAACGGTGTCCTCATAATCACCAATCTTGAAAGTAACATGCACCACAAATTGAACCTTCACATCCCCACATTCGCTAAACCATTGCACATGATATGGACGTGGATGTTTCATCATCTTTAAACCAAGCTTTTGACATAATTCAACACTAGCCAAGTTATGACAACTACCACCATCAATGATAAGCTTGATTACCTTGTTGTTTACCTTAGCTTGTGTTTGAAACAAGTTGAATCGCTGCGGATGTGCATCTCCTTCTTGTGCAAGCATACTCAAATTTTTGGTGACAACTAATGCCTCTCCCGTTTCATAATTCAACACATCAACCTCTTCATTATCATCTGATGCATCCTCATACCTCTCCTTTTCATGACTAAGCTCAACCTCATCTTCGCTTGCGGATTCATACTCTCCATCTTCCGTCACAAGCATAACTCGGTTGTTGGGACACTCTCTAGAAATATGTCCACGCCCCAAACATTTGAAGCATTGAATTTCTCTACCCTTTGTTGTAGCCCCAATTGAGGATATAGGGATGGAGTGGCCTTTTTTCACTTAAGGTAGGTGCTGTTTTACAATTGAGGAAGAACGAGCATTAATATTTGAAGAAGTACTAGCTGAAATTGTACCTCGTCCCAAATTGAAACGTGCTTTGGTGGCATTAGAGGATGATGATGATGGAGCTTTCAAGTTGAAAGATACTGTCCTTGGTGCTGGTTTTAAATCTTCTAACAACTGCTTCTCCGCCTTGGTCGCTTGATGCACCAAGTCAACAACAGTATTGTAGGGCTGATATTGCACAATGCGTTTAATGTTTTTGTTTAGACCAAACAGAAAACGCGCAAGTGTTTGTTCCTCATCTTCATGCACATGTGCCCTAATCATAGCTTGCTCCATATCCTTGTAGTATTCCTCCACCGAGCGACCTCCCTGTCTCAAATTCTGCAGTTTATCAAAAAGATCACGTTTATAAGTGTTAGGAACAAACGTGCTCTTAACTCTTGCTTCATTTCAGCCCATGATGCAATTGAGGTTCTCCATTCTCTTCTCTTTGGTTCAACACTTGCTCCCACCAAATCAATGCATACCGTCAAACTCAAGTGATGCCATGTGTAGCTTCTTCTCCTCCGAATAATTGTGCATACGGAAGATTTTGTCTACCTTGAGCTCCCATGTGAGATAGGCATCTGGATCGAAGCACCTTCAAATTTGGGAATTGTGAATTTGAGTTTCCCAAATTTCTCCTCCATGCGCTGGTCATCATGACGACGGCCATGGCGTTGGTAGTTGTCATTGCGGTGTAGCCAAGCGCCGTCGTCAAGTCCTCAACGTGGGCGGCACCGCCGCCCACCGCCGCGCCCACGGCCACGGCCTCCCTTGGCCATGGTCACGCCAAAATACCTCCCCACGCCCGGAAAGGGTGGTCGAACCGCATTGGCAGCGGCTTGATCGGCTAGGGCTTTCTAGCGAACCTGCAGCCCTCTCCTCGCCGGTCTCGTCAAGCTCAACACCTCCTGCATGGACGCCAATTGGGACCCGTTCTCTTCAAGCTCCTCTAGTATCTCTCTCCTCAAGACGCTCATGTTATCATTCAACTGAGTGTTGAAATCATTTGTGAGCTTCTCAAGGTCCGCCTGGGTCACATATGCTTGTTCTACTTTTTCCCGCCATGGTTAGTGCAAACAAAAGAAAGGCTATGTATGTGGATGTGGAAATTTTATTTGTGGAGTTCACTCAACCTCACCTTCTCTTACCAACCAAGCTCTTATGCGCCCTTGATGGAATTGAAGAGCTGCACGCACTTGGTGACGGTAGACAACACAAGGTGATAGAGCAAGCGAATTCAATTGTACAAGCACTATTATAACAATGGATTATATGTGGAGCTTGAGAGAAAATTTTATCCTATGCAATCTGAAATTCTTGATGTTGTTAAGTTAAGTAATAATCCAAACTAGAATACTTTGCCTAAGTGCTGATCCAAAAGGTTTAAGTGAAGTGTATGAACGCACACGCAAAGATCAATGTGACTCGATGCAACAAAGGAATGAGCTAAATAGAAGCGATCTGAAATTGAGAATTAAATAGCTCGTTTTGCACCAAGTACTAGGAGAGACGCTAGCCAATTGCAATAATATGAAAGTAAGGGCACAAAATTGCTCAAGAAATTAAATTACACAATCTGAATTTATGGACTAAGAACTCACCCAAATTCGGCCAATGCTTTCTTTCTTTCCTTTTTTTTTTCAAACCGTGGCTTTTTTTTTATCAGCTGTCTCTCTTTTTTTTTTTAAAGGCCGAACTAGGTTTAATTGATCTTTTGATTTTGCACAGGTCACAAATATTCAGAAAGATGTAAAATACTTAAGAGCAGCCCTAGATGCAATGTTCGACAGCTAGTCTCAAAGATGAATAAAAGATTTAAGTGAAGCTCTTCAAGATTCTAGTGTTCGGATTCAACAGCAGAGCACCTTGGATTCTCAAAGTTTAGATTTCGGCCGGTTCACAGCTAGCTGTTTTGATCTATCAAGATGATCACTAGATACTTCGGGTCTGTTCTAGACCACAGCGACCACAGCTAGCTTCAACGTGTTACTACCACCCCCAACAAGACGCAGTAAGGTGCCAAGGAGTGAATTTAGATGAAACCCAATTAGCACTAATGATGCATCCAGTTTTGTAGGTAGTTGGATCGGATGGCTTTGTGGCGCAAGCAACGAACACCAATAGCAAATTCTTCTATTCGATTTTTTTTTTGTTTCAGATGATACTTCTAGTTCTGCCCCAAAGAAATCAGATCAAGCTTTGAAAACCCAGTTCGGATGGATAACTAGCCAACTTTGGTCTCCGCCAGGAATTCTCACAAGGATCGGTTCGGTTGTCTGTTCAACACAGAGCATAGATTTTTTTTTTGATTCGGATGAAACAAAGAAACGACACAACGATCAAGCGACGCAAAAGGAACACGATGATCAGCACCTAAACAAAATTCTAATGGACGAAAACTTAACAAAACTCACGAAAAATAACAGATGCAAAAACTAGGGTTTAAATTTTTTTTTGGCTTTTTGTGTATAGGAAAAAAATAAATCTAACTACGGGTAAATTGATCCTACCGTGTCAACCGCGCTCTGATACCAAGATGATGCGGGGGATTGCCCGATCTTCACGGCGTAGGATCGATGAAGATAAATTGGATCCGTGCAACCTGACGAATCGATGGCGCCAACCACTGTTAGAACAGCAACCTGCGACAAAAGAATTCGCCCAACCACACGCTCGTGATCCCGTCTACCCGACCACCAAGTAGACGCGTCGTCGCTCCAGCCAATCACAAGGAATCACAAGAACGACGGGGAAGAACGCCCGATTCCCCTCTAGGTTGCAATCATATGCCAAACCCTAGGAAGAACAAGCGTATAACTCTCTCAAAATAATAGATCTGTTTTCTGTGGTCTGTCCTTTGACTCACGCATCCAACAGGTATTTAAAGTTGGCTCGGCCAAAAAGAGTCGTAATATCCGAGACCGACTCGACCGAACAAAAAATAAACGGAGAAAACACAACGTCTGAATAATACTTGACTCGGCCTCCAAACGCACGGACAGATTAAGCAACATCACGTGGATGTGATTAGAGTGGGACCACCAAGCAAATCAAAGAAAGTTATCCCTTCTATTGCTTCGTGGTGGCACGGCTGAACACATGCATGTATTGGAATCACTAGATCATGGATGCATCTTTTTCTTTATTTTCTTGGTATTTCTTTCTTTGTCTCGCCTGCACATGCTTCTTCCATTAACTTCTTCACGTTGAATTTCTTGATGGTATTTCTTCCCGTGATAAATCTGAGAATAATTAAATAGCAACTATTAGGTAGTATATTATTCTCAGATAAATTAGAACCAAATCTAACTAAGAGCGAGTTCACCTGTTGATTAATCTTTTTAGCTCGTGCCCGTGTAATTGGGCCAGTCATGATGTCCTCATCAATAAGGATAATGGCTTATGATTTAAACTCTGCAACGGTTAATTCTATATCATTCACTAATATGCAAGGGTTTACGATTTATTATTTAGGCAATCTTTATTTACTAAATCATCATTTTATGAGAGCACAAATCTACACAATATTCTTAATCAATATCTCACTATGCCCTTGATTAGTAATTAAGCTTTATAATAAAGGTTAAAGGCACTAACACATAATAATTAATCCATTATTAGATATTTATTAAGCTCATGCATAACCTAACTAAATTGATTAGCATTCCTGAATTATCTCCTATTTGTCCCTGAATTTTCCTTAATTAAAACGAATTAAGGAAAAATCAAAAACAAAAGAAGTAAAAGGGTGCAGCCTAAGGAATCGAACTCGGGACTAACTGGAGGAGGTGCCGCAGCCCGGGATGGAGCCAGAAGAGGTCGGCGGCGCTGAGAGCGGCCGGCGGCGATGGTGGAATGGGGTGGCGGCGCCGGCGTGGAGGAGGGGCTGAGATAGAAGGGGCACGAGTTGGAGGGAGGGGTGGGAAATCTTACCGTGCAGTTGGCCGGGCCGGAGGCGTGCTGAGATGAGACGGCGGCGGAAGCCATGGGCGGCGCAGGTGTGCTCACGGTGCCGGCGAATTGGGGTGGGGGAGGAGCTCCGGCGGCAGTTGGGGTGGCTCGAGGGCGCCGAGATGGTGCTCCCACCGCGAGGAATTGGAGGGAGCTCGACCGAGGAGGTGTAGGTGACGGTAATGGCGACGGCGGCTAGTTTTGGGGAAAGAAGGCTGCTCCGGCGAGTACGGGTTCTTGGGGCAATTCGCCGCGGTGGGAGGATGAGGGGAGCAGAAGGAGGATGATGGCTGGCTCCAACGGCCTTTGTAGGCGACGGGGTGCAGTCGGCAGCGGACGGGCGGCCGTGTTGTCTCTTCGGTGCCAGGCGGGAAATGATGGCGAGGCGACGCACGACGTGAAGGGGGCGATGCAGGCAGGTGCGCGGTGACAGGGCAGAGATCTTGCGCAAGATTCGGCATGATGACCTGTGTTGCTCGAGGACTGACAGAGAGGGCTGGCGCCACACGAGTGAAGAGACCGGCGGGGCGGCAGAGGCCAGGGTGGCGCGGCGGCGACCCCGGTCCGAACGCGGCGACTACCGGTCCGAAGGCATCAGCGACCGACGGTCCGAGATGCTGGCGCGGAGGCGGGCCGGGCTGCGGTGGCGAGGCGAGGCGAGCGAGCGGCGGCCCTGGAGGAGCGAGCGAGGGTGGAGCCGAGTTGGTTCGGCAGAGAACAGGGAGAGGGAGTTGGGCCAGGCCGTTTCGGCCGGCCTGACTTCCTCTTTCTTTTTTTTTGTTTTATATATATATATATTTCTTCATGTATATTCTTGTGTATACATTTTATGGTTTACTCTAAGCTCTTTCTCTACACATATGTATATGTATATATATTTGTTTGTTTTTATTTATTTTATTGCCCTCTTTAATTCCATTTTCAGAATGAAATTTTATATTTTAACTTAAGTCTCTCCCTCCTTATGATGTACCATCTTTTCATTTTCGAATTCCAAATTTATAGGTTTCTTTTATTCCCATATTTGATTAGTGTTGTACAGATTTCCAACTATTGGAATCTCAACCAAAATATAAAGAAACACCATCAAAATCTAGATTCCAGCAAAATATATTGCAAAATAATTCAAGAGCTTCATCTTTTCAAATTTAAAATTTTCAGGATGTTACACCTTATGCGACTACTCCAAGCAAGAAGCTTAAGAAGATAGTCTAGGTCATCCAAAACTCCCCCTGAGTTCATACCTAGTGCAATGGCAAGCCGTCTCATGAGAAAGAATTGGTAAATCAGTTTTTTCACACAAAAGAGATCTTTTTGCTTTTTAACAGATTGTACTAGCTTATGCATCATCAAGAGACTTAAAACAGCTCAAACTAAGGCTCAATAGAGATTCAACGCTCAACTCAGCCTACTAGACATGGCATGGATCATAAAAGGATAGCTCAAGAAAGACTAATCTCGAGTGCTAACATGACAAGTTTTAGTTTAAATTGAGCAAGTTTAATTAACTTATCATGGCAAAAGCTAGTCTACACATATGAAGTCATGATAAATTTAGCAAATAAGTACAAGTCATGGCAAGGTGTAAAGCATTTTAACATGTCATCAATGGATAATAATCAAGGCTCCATGAGGTTATATTACAATGCAAAATGACATGCAGAAAATCCAGCTCCCCCTCAACATGTGATGCAGCTTTTAGTTCAAGTTGAGTTATGTCAATATTAAGATCTAGAAGTTCCCAAATGAACTCCCCCAACCAAAGCAATAAAATGAGAAGTCAAAGAAAGATAAACAGCAGTCCTTAAAGCATAGATAAGATATAGAGGATACTATGGCTCGATCGACTCTCATCTACCCCATATGACTCTGTGACTATCACCGACGGAAACCACACACTAGAGAGCAAACACGCACTGCCTACCCGAGGGTGGCCCAACCTCGCTAGAGCCTACAAGAAGTGAGTGAGCTCAACCTAGTGAGATAAGAAACAGCTATCCTGGAAGCACAAGATAAGAGTAAGAAGTCTAAGCAACTCAGCAAGAGACACACTCTAACTTATGCTGGAAGGACTAAACCCAATGCACCCACAGATGCAATGCAACAGTAAGGAAACAGAAGCATAATAAATATGATAAAGCAATAAAGCACAAGCTCCCCCTCACAATAGTGTGTCAATTTAATAGTTTAATTACCATGGACCTAAAGCCTGCTCTGATACCAACTTTAACACTCTAGGACCCACATTTCCCTGGGATGCTACTACAACCACTCCACAACTAGCCAATTTACAAGATAAATTAAACTGGCAACAATTACGAATCAAGATAATATAAGCGGAAGCATAAACAACTAAGGAATAACAGAATAGTGATAACAATTCAATATTCATAATCAACTTCAACATAATAACCAAAGGAGCAGTTCTCCAATTTAACATTATTAAGATGAAACATTCATCAACAACATATCTAAGCAAAAGACTAGAATCCTTTCAACTTTATTTTAGCATTATAATATAATCCAAGTGCATCAGTGTGGTGCCGCTCTACCCTTCCTATGCATGCTCAAAGTCCACCTGTAGGGAGGGGAAAACAAGGGTGAGATAAAAATCTCAGCAAGCAAACAGTTTAATAAGCTATTCAAACTACGAACAAATAAGCATTATCATTTATAATTCCATACAACCACAATCACAATTCATGTCCACAATCAATTAACCACCACAAACTTCCATGAATCATACCTCTTCAATTTCAAATTTAAATGGTATATGAATGCAATCATTTTATCCACAAATAAATGCAAATGTATGCTTCATGCTATAGTCCACATCACTCTTTCCCCGCGGGATAGGAGGTGCATCGTATTACAACAATATACGATGCTCTCGTGGATAAGAGGTGCATCGACACGGCAATATACGATGCTCCAGCTGGATAAGAGGTGCATCGACACGACAATATACGATGTCAGACAAGACGGTCGCGGCTAGGTGCAGCGACATTCATATATGCAAATGACATGATATGACATGAATGATATGATAATCATAAATCACATTAGTCCATCCTCAAATGAGCATTATCATGCTCACAACATATCCACATCCACTATATATTAATTTTATGTTCCACAATATCACATTAAGCAAGAATTCCATATGTCTACTAGCAAAATATCAACTTATCAATTGATCAATACTTGCTACCATCTCCACAATTAAAATATCATGCAATCATGCAATCAAGTAGAGGGAATAACAAGTTAAACGGTAGCAACCACCGCTACGTTTACTTGCCTCAACTGAGAGACCATGTGGTGGTCATCCCGTTGAGAATGATGAGTAATTGACATCGTTTTAGTAAAGTCGAGTTTGAGTCGGTTGGTTCGGACCCTGACGTTGCGTGGCGTAACGGGCTCGGTCGGACTCGGTCAAACTTGGTCGTATGAGTTAAGGTTGCATATTCTGATGAGTCGACAGGTTTGATCTCTATTTACGCTTTCATGTATCGAGCGGTGCTATTTGACGTGTCTCTTGTCTGTGTGACTGCAGGACGTCGAGGCGAAGTCGTGGCGAGACACGGTGGACCAGACTAGGCGCAGGTGACGCTGAGGTCAGAACGGTCGGGATGTGTCGAAGACGACGTGGACTCGAGGTGTTTGCGAGGCGTGCGAGGCGAGGAGCGCGGAAGCTTCCCGGAAGGTGCAGGAGGGGCGAAACGGGAATTTCGCAAAACTGCAAAAACGGGAGCGGGCGCCGTTGGACTTAGCGGGCGTAACGGGACGGAGACCCGTTAGCCAAGGCTATAAATAGTGGAGAGGGCTGCATACCCCTTAAGTCACTTAAGAGAAGATTAGGGTTTATCTAGTCAAAAGAGGCTTTGAGAGTTGTTTTGCTTTAGTGGTTTTAGTTGGTAGGAGTGGCAGGAGGTTGTTTGAGCCCTTGCTGTGTATTTCCTGCGTGAGTGTCCACCGTAGCCTTCTCCTGGTGGTGTGTCCAGAGTAGTGCTTGGTAGTGTATTCTCACGGGCTGAGTTCTTTCCTCTCATGAGTTCTTGAGAGGGGATGGTTGTAATCTGTGCATGATCATTCTTTGTTCTTTCTATCTATTAATACTAGAATGATCTTTTTCGTTGGAAATTCCCATCCCCTGGTTCATTTGTGATGGCTTTCCTGATTTCAGCCTCCTCTGTTCTTCTCTGTTCATGTTTCTCTAAAACTATGGCTTGATGTTATTTTCGATTTCCTTTGGTGAGTTGGTATGAAATTTGATATTTAGAGCCCTATGGCTATTGCTAATATATCCTCAAAGTTTCATGTCCAAAAGATCAAAGGATGAGAAGAAATTTGGATTTTACTCTCTGTGTTCTTCATTTTTCAGAAAAGCTAGGTTTTAGGTTATTTTGTGTTTTCTCTTGTTTCCTTTTGAGAGTTTGCATGAAACTTGATATCTAGAGCCCTGTGGCTATTGTTAATATATCCTCAAAGTTTCATGCCCAAAAGATCAAAGGTTGAAGAGAAAGTTAAATTTTACTCTCTCTGTTCTTCATTTTCAGAAAAGCTAGGTTTTAGGATTTTTGTGATTTCCTTTTGAGAAGTGGCATGAAATTTGATCTGGATTATCCCATGGCTATTGCTAACACACGTGCAAAATTTCATAGCCAAAAGATCAAGAGATTGAGAGTAATTCGATTTTGGACTTCTCTCTGAAAAAGCTACAGTTTTGTCAAAATCTGAACTTCTTGATCTTGTGGTTGATTTCTCTGTTACTTGAGATCTTGATGATATTTAGATCAAGTTCTTGATCTTGTGAGCTGAAAGGCATAGCTTAATTTCATCATTATCTCAGTTTGCTTGTGGTCTGAATATTTTACTCTTGCTGATTCTGTTCGGCTGCAGACCCCTTTTTCGGCAAGGTTCAGTTTCTGTCGTTCAGATACTTGTTGTGTTCGGCTGTCAGCTCAAATCAGCCGAAAACTGATTGCATCAATCTCTGAAAACAATCAACAGTCTGCAGCATTTTAACTTCTTTGCTGCTATTCAATTCTGCTGTTTTCAGGTTCTGTTTCTGTTCTGGACAGCAAGTTATTTTCAGTTTTGGCTGCTGAATTTTCATAGTTTCTTCACTGCAGTCAAACACTATTTTCAGCCACTTCCTGCTGCTGTTTTCAGTCAAAATATTGCAGTCTTATGCAGAATTTTTCAGTGCAGCCAAGTGGTTCAACAGTGTGCTGTTTTCAGCACAAGTGCTGCAGATTTTGGTAAATCTTTTTGCTGTTTTCTGCGCAGTCCACTTTCAGTTTTCAGGTGCTGTTTTGAGAGGTTGTGGGCAGCAGTAACTACTATTCTTTTTCAGTTTTCGTTGGCTCCATTCAGTCTTGGCAGCCGGCAGTTAACTTCAGCCTTTTTGCTCCTTGGTCTTTATCTCTATTTTTAGTATTTGGTTTTCCAATCCTGCTTTGCCTCTAAATTACAAACAGAAGATAGTAATATGTCCAACTTTTGTCCAACCTTTTGGTCTTCAGTAATGCTTATTGATCTTTGTTTTTAGAGAAGACTTTTGTCAGTCTAAGGTTTGGTTTTTCTTGTGAATACTTCGGGGGCAAATTTTAAAGGCACCATTCACCCCCCTCTGTTGCCAACTTCGATCCTACATCAACCGACGAAGCAAAGCAAATCAAGAGCGCTCAGGGACAAGACCACCTGTCCAAAAGGCAACTCTCAGCACACAACTACAGCATACAAACACGACTAAAATAATTAAAGACGTCGCTAGAACCCCGAACCCGCACAAACTCCTCTCCGCTCAACAATTCAGCAAACTACCCTCTGCAGCAGCGCTGCTTATCGTATCTTTAAAAATATTGATCTAATTACAGCAAGCGATACCTTTCTGGATTCATCACTTAAAAGCCTACATTTTTCATGTAGAACACATATTTTTATTTTGATCACAGCTAGGTCTAATTTAATGCCCAAAACAGAGGAAGATCTCTGTTCTGGCAGACTGGACCGCAACATTCAAATGCGTCCCAGCAATAGTACAGGGGTCTAAAAATTCTAACTTTTCTACAACACTAGATTACCAGATTCTCTACAACTTTCTCAATTATGGCCATGATCATAAAAATCATTTACTACCTCAAATTCACAGATTAATATCGGTCCGTCCAATTCGTCTTTGACGAACAGTGAATTCCGACCAGTAACTCCCAGATCCCACGGCCAAAAATTCCGAAAAAATACAGGAGATGCATCTGGATGTCCTCTACAACTTTCCTTTAAGAACTAATAAAACCTCTCAACACGACACTTCGCTTAAAACAATTTCAGCTACCACCGAAGTCATGAGATCAAAAAGATCGCGTACACAGATATCAAAACTTTTCATTTAAATAGTATCATGGAAGTAATCAAATTCTTTTATGTATAGAATATTCAACATTATCATCACAACCACATACTGACCATCATGCTAGCATCAGAATAATACATTCTTAACAAGCATCATCATATCCTCAATTCCCTTCATAAACTTCTCCAAAAGAAACACAAGGAATCACTCTATCATGTTTCTATTATCTAAAAAAGATTGCAACTACTTGATCTAGGGAAAGCCTAGTGCATAAGCTACATAATAGAACAAAGCTCTTAAACAAGATGATGTTAGAACATGGCAATCTCACAAAACATGCTAGTATAAATCTCTTATTAGATTCCATATATTCAATTCTAATTGATGCTCAACTCTAATTTAGCACAAATTGATTGTACTCTAGTCATAACTAGCAATAATTGATTGTTATTTTATCATAACAACATTCATTATCCTAACTCCGTTTTACAATCATAAAACAATCATGAGCATAGATTCAATCATTTCATCTTATGTTCAGTAATTAGAACGAAATCCCTCTGTTATTGCTGAATTTAGGGTTCTTAGCCTAAGAATTGTTAGGGGATTAGCAATTTGATTCCCCGATTAGGGATTTTCTGTTGTCTGTCTGTAGATCAATTCGCGCAACGCATCTGTTTACGCAGATTAGACCTATGAAATGATTTTTCCTGCAGATCTTCCCAAAAGAAAAATTGTAGAGGACTTCGAGGCCCATCTACTGTATTGTTTTCTGAATTTTTGGCTGCGGGATCTGGGTGTAGCAGGGTCAGGAACATTGCTGTCCGTCAGGGATGCAGATTGGGACAGATTGCTGTTCAAGTGTGATTTAGAGGTAGTAGATGATTTTTATGATGTTGGTCGCAACTGAGAAAAATGTAGGAAATTAAGTAATCTAACTGCTGCATAAAAATCATAATTTTTAGAGCCTTACACTGTGGTTGGTACGCGTTAGAATCTGGTTGCCCAGATTGCCAGAACAAAGAACGTCCTCTGTTTTACGCATTAAGTTACACCTTGCTAGGATCAAAATAAAAATATGTGATCTACATGAAAAGTGAAGGTAATTAAGTGAGGAATCCAGAAATATATTACTTTTAGAGCCTTACACTGTAAATGACTTAATATTGTTAAAGATATAAAAATATTAAGCAACGCTGCTATAGTGTATAGATGGAAGAGTCGTTAAGCGGAGAGGATTATGTGTGGGTTCGGGGTTCTAGAGACGTCTTTACTTCTTAAGACGCGTTTTCATTACTGTTGTTTTGTCCTAAGAGGTACTTTTGGACAGGTGATTTTGCTCCTGAACGCACGTGATTGCTTCGCTTCAACGGTAGAGGCAAGTAAATGTAGCGGTTGTGCTACTGTTTAACTCGTTAATTATTCTACATTCACATTAATTAATTCTCTTAATTTGAGGTGCTATGTCATTGTTACATGCTTCCTTAATGTGGTCCAGATGGTAATATTTTTAAGAATTCAATTGTTTACGATCTTGATGGTTTAATTGTGGATATGCGGAATTGTTCTTGATGAACCAATATAGTTGTGGAGTAGAAAACTTTACGTGCATATTGTGTTCTAAATGGTAGTATTCTTAGTGAAAACTTGTGGTTGTGGTGGTATTGTGCGTGATAAGACACAGGTGGGTTGTGGGGAAGTATTCATGATGATTAAGTTGTTGACCTTCATGGTTAAATTCTTGTGGTTTGTGATTATCATATCATTCATAACATGTCATGACATTTGTATTTGTGGATGTCGCCGCACTTAGCCGCGACCGTACCGGTACAGCATTGTATATTGCCGTAATACGATGCACACTCTTATCCTATTGGGAGAGGGTGCAGTGGAGCATACGCATTCATATGCATTGCATTGTGGAAAGATCATTTGCATACCTATGCAATGTATTGTGGTGAAGTTATTTTGCAGTCAAATACAACTTCATAGTTGTAATGTGGAATTGGCTCATGTGAGTTACTTGTGGTATGAGAAATATGATTGTGGTTGTGGGATGGGGTTCGTCCCTTGTGGTATGGTAGTGGTTGTGATTGTGGCATGAGATTCTTTTCTCTTGTAGTAAATGATGATAGCAGTTGTGGATGTGAGAAATAATAAAATAGTGAGGTAAAACATAACTATACTTTATTGTATTTGGTAGTGGTAGCGGTTGAGGATTTAAAATTGTTAAACAAGATCTATTTTCTAATGTTTTACCATCGTTGACGGTGATGTGAGGTTGATGATATAAACGTGGTTAATTGTGGAAAATAAAATATTGATGATTAAACGGTCGTAGTTTAATTAGCCTGTTAAACAATTTGCTTGCTGAGATTTTTATCTCACCCTTGTTTTCCCCCCTACAGGTGATCATTGAGCATGCATGGGAAGGGTAGAGCGGCACCACAATAATGCACTTAGATCATAGATTTATACTGTAATAAAGACAATGTGATTTTAGACTTTTGCCTAGCTATCTTGTCAAAGTTTACTTTAACTTAATAGTGTTAAACTTGTGAACTATTCGTTGGTTAAATTGTTGGAGGTTGATATACATTATTGAATTGTTAATACTATCATGTTTTCTTAGTTGTTTATGCTTCCGCTTATCCAATCTTGTTTAGGATTTATTGCCAGTTTATGTTATCTTGTTAATTGGCTAGTTGTGGAGTGGTTTTAGTGGCATCCTAGGGTAATGTGGGTCCTGGGGTGTTACAGTTGGTATCAGAGCGGGCGTTAGGTCAGTGGTAATTAAGTTATTAAATTGACACACTGATGCACAGTAGGATGGGATGGGTCAAGCATTGCATTTATGATTTTGACATGTTGTATTGATGATTTACGTGATGAGATGATCTTGTATGATTATGATTTGCTCCTGTGACTGTTATGAGTGAGGATGGTCAATGATAAGATGTAGAGATTATAGTTGCTGCCTTGGCATTGCCAGATTATACCACTGTTCGCAGTATGGGGATAGCGATGTAGTTACCTCGGGTAACTTAGTTGCAGATGTTGTGAGTGAGTTTCTTTAGAAAAGTTGTTATCTTCCTTGAGTTGATTTTGGTCAATTCTTGGCTTATTGCGGTTAGTGAATTTCTCTTGAGTTAGCGGTTTTTTGCAGTTGTTGGGTGCCAGTAGGCCTTTTATTGTCCTTGAGACAAATATTGTTTCTTTCTTAGTGATGAGTTGTTTTGTTGCTCGTGAGTAGTGTTATGTTGCGAGATGGATATTTCATTGTTGTTTCTATCTTTCTTATTGAAAAACGTGGCTCATTTATTCGTTTGACTTTTTGTAAAAAAAAGGTCAAAGCTTTATGTTGGAAGTTCGGTAACTTGTGGAAGCCGTGGCTCTATGCATTTTTTGGGGTTATTTCGAGTGTTGAGGTTTGATTCCTCTCTTTTCTAAAAGGAAGTGTTAAAATCATTTGTGATGTTTTGTTGTGTCTAAGTAGGAGGTGGCAATTATGTAAATAATTGATAAGTTATGAATTATCAAGTTGAGATGCTAGCGTGGTGCATAAATAATTTCTACCAACATCCTTAGAAGTGAAGTTGATTAATATGATTTTGTCCTATTGTAGTTTCTTAAAGAATTATGGCTAAGAATTTGTCAATACATGTTTAGAACTCATGTAGTTATTGAGGAATATAAAAAAATTGGTTTCATTATTGTGGTTGTTTAAATTCCCAACTTGTTGGGTAGATTGGATTGATTGATCTTAAATAATTAACCTGACCATTCAAGATGGTTAAGTTAGGAGGTGTTGGAATATTACCTTGGTAATATTAACCTTTAATATGTCCTCTCCTTACATACTTGTTGAGCATGTACAACTGCTAAATTTATGTAACTTATGCCATGTTAAATTATTGACACATGTATAAAGGAATAGACGAAAGTTGATGTATTGACTTGTGGAATCTTGTCTTATAAAGCTGGTATTATTGAAGTTTAAAGTTATTTCGTTCTAATTTCTGAACGCAAGGTGGGATATTGAATCTATGCTCATGATTATTTTTATGATTGCCAAACGGAGTTAGGATTATGAATGCTGTTATGACAAAATAATAATCAATTATTACCAGTAATGACTAGAGTACAATCAATTTGTGCTAAATTAGAGTTGAGCATCAATAAGAATTAAATATATGAAATCTAATAAGAGATTTATACTAACATGTTTTAGTGAGATTGTCATGTTCTACTATCATCGTGTTTAATAGCTTTGTTTTATTATGGTAGCCTATGCACTAGGTTTTGCTAGATTAAGTAGTTGAAATCTTACTTATATAATAAGAACATGATGAAGTGATTTATGGTGTTCCTTTTGAAAAAAATATGAAGGTGTAAGAGGATATGATGATTCTTGCAAAGAGTATTTTATCTTGTTGTTAATACAATTGATAGCGATTTTCTGTGTGCTGGAATT
Organism: Bonia amplexicaulis; assembly: GCA_036346245.1. Classification (NCBI taxonomy): domain Eukaryota; kingdom Viridiplantae; phylum Streptophyta; class Magnoliopsida; order Poales; family Poaceae; genus Bonia; species Bonia amplexicaulis. The sequence goes on along the minus strand of CM070755.1, from coordinate 13,804,377 downwards.
TATTTCTTCTTACCTCTTCTTCTAAGAAAAGGATAACCGATTTTAGTTGTGAGGTTTTCTTTGTTGCGTGATGGCAACTGGATAGTGGTGGTCTGGTAGATGTTTTTTTTGCGGAAGCCATAAATATCACGATGTTTATGGTACATTGGATGAAATATTGTTTTCGTAAGATAATCCTTGGGAAGGATTTGATTTAAATAGAATGGTTGTTTTAGAGCCAAATAATTTGTTGATGTTGACAATTGAGTGTTCATAAATTCTAAAATAGTTGGCTTTTCACCTGAGATTTTCCCTATCTTTATACGGGGAGTTGTTGTAGGAGTCTTGAAAGCTAAGTCGAAGCTTTACCTTTTGTTATGCTAGAACCTTAGAGGCTCAGCGTCTCTGTGTGTGAATAGTGGATCAGAATGGAATCCAAATAGTGTGATGATTGGGATAGCATCCTTAGGGTGCAGTAAATGAGTATGTGTGGGTGTGATATGAATTTCGAGTTGTTATCCTTAAGGGATTGATGTGCTTTAGGAATTATCTATCAAAGTAATTCCATTGGTCGAGGGCTTGGCTAAAATGTGTTTTGTGGAGACAGTAGAGTCTCTCTGCAAGGGTGTGGATGATGTACTCAGTTTGAGCGCATTGTCAAAGTTGCCAACTTAAGATAAATGAGTTGGTGTGTTGGGCAATGATTTAGAAATCCTTGGTTCAAGAAAGTTAAATTTTCAAAGGGAATAGATTGGGAAATTAATGATACCTTTAGGATTAAAATGCTCTCTTGATTCTTGTTTAAACTGTGTGTATATGGCAGATGTCATCTGCAAATTGAGTTGTTTTATATTGAGGCGTGTTCTTTTCCAGTTAGGAAAAAAATGATTGTTTTGGTCTGTCGAGTGATTTTTACTCTTGGCTTATGTAGTGTGGATTCTCCAAATGTCTATTTGAAGAGTGTAAAAGGTTTTGTTGTGAATTCTTTGATTTGGATCGTGGTCCTTTGAAGGAAAGCTGATTGCTAGTGTGTTGCTTGAGAGTCCTTTATTCTTCTTTTGGTTGGGTTCCATTTGTAAAAGTTATTGTTTGTGCTTCGAGTAAAATGTTATGAGTGGAATCTGTGGTCGAATTCTTTAAAAGGGGTACAATGTATTATCCTGATTATAATAAATAGAGAAAAATATTTTAAGAAGGAGGATGGTATTAGATAGCGGCTTGATAGTTGTGGCGGGGATTTTTGTAAGAACGACAGGAACTGTTGGCCGCTCAGAGCTGGCAGAAGAGTTGCGGATGCTCGGCGTTGACCCGCGTGTGTCGTGGACTCGTCGGAGTTGGTCATGAGGAAGAATGCCACCATGTATGTGGAGGCCCTCTTGACGAATCAGTCTGAACGGGAGGTGACGTGGGAGCTTGAAGTTCAAATGTAGAAGAAGGACCCGAGTACTTCGAGGCGGGCGGGAACCCGTAGTTGTTATTCTCTTAGGATGTTCTATCCTTGGTATGCTCTATTCTTTGGTTGTTCTTTCCATGATTGTTCTTTTATCTCGTGGGTTGAGGAGTTAGATTCGAAGACGAATCCTTTTTAGGTGGGGAGAATGTAATATCCTGATCATCGATACGACGTAGGTTTTTTAAAGTAATCGCGGAGTCGCCTGTTTTTCGGTAAATCACGGGAAGGAAAAAATAAAAATTATCGAATAGCATAAAATGAATAAAATAAATAATTAAATAAATAAAAACACTGAGTGGGCTGCCTGGAGAGTGGGCTGACCGCCTTGGGCCTTCGCCCAAGGGTGGCCGACCCTCCCTCCCTAAAACTCTAGCACCTCCCTATTCCCCCCTAGCCACCACACCCCTTCCTTCAACCCCTTGGCCGCACCCCCTCCCTAGATTACGCCTCCAACTCCCCCACACAGCTGTTGTCCATTGGTGCAAAGGAGAAAGAGAAGGAAGAAGAAGAAAGGGAAGAGAAGGAAGAAGAAGAGAAGGAGGAGAAGAAGAGGAGGAAAGAAAAGGGGTGATCCTAAGAGATCCCCTAGGTAACTCTCCCTCATCTCAAATCTCTCTGTTATTGCTGAATTTAGGGTTCTTAGTCTAAGAATTATTGGGGGATTAGCAATTAGATTCCCCGATTAGGGATTTCCTGCTATCTGTCTGTAGATCATTTTGCGCAGCGCGTCTAATTGCGCAGTTTAAACCTATGAAACGATTTTTCCTGCAGATCTTCGCAAAGAAAAATTGTAGAGAACTTCGAGACCCATCTCTTGTATTTGTTTCAGAATTTTTGGCCGCGGGATCTGGGCGTAGCAGGGTCGGGAACCGCGTTGTTTGTCAGGGGTGCAGATTGGGATAGATTGATGTTCAAGTGTGATTTAGCGGTAGTAGATGATTTTTATGATTTTGGTCGCTACTAAGAAAAATGTAGAGAATTCAGTAATCTAACTTTTGTATAAAAATCATAATTTTTAGAGCCTTACACTATGGTTGGGACGCGTTAGAATATGGCTGCCCTGACAGCCAGAACAGAGAACATCCACTGTTTTACGCATTAAGTTACACCTTGCTAGGATCAAAATAAAAATATATGATCTACATGAAAAGTGAAAGTAATTAAGTGAGGAATCCAGAAATATATCATTTTCTGTAAATGGCTTAATATTGTTAAAGATACAAAAATATTCAGCAGCGCTGCTGCAGTGGATAGATGGAAGAGTCGTTAAGCGGAGAGGATTATGTGTGGGTTCGGGGTTCTAGCGACGTCTTTACTTCTTAAGACGCATTTTCGTTGTTGTTCTTTTGTGCTAGGAGGTACTTTTGGACAGGTGATTTTGCTCCTGAACGCACGTGATTGCTTCGCTTCAACGGTAGAGGCAAGTAAACGTAGCGGTTGTGCTACTGTTTAACTCGTTAATTATTCTACATTCACATTAATTAATTTTTTTAATTTGAGGTGCTATGTCATTGTTACATGCTTCCTTAATGTGGTCCAGATGGTAGAATTTTTAAGAATTCAATTGTTTAAGATCTTGATGGTTTAATTGTGGATATGCGGAAATTGTTCTTGATGAACCAACATAGTTGTGGGGTAGAAAACTTTACGAGCATATTGTGGTCTAAGTGGTAGATTCTTAGTGAATACTTGTGGTTGTAGTGGTAGCATTCTTGATGATTATGTTGTGGTCTATACGGTAGAATTCCCTATAGATCAATGAATTATGATCATGGTGAACCGAATGTGGGTTATGTGGTAATGATCTTATGAAACGTTGGTATTGTGCGTGATGAAACACATGTGGGTTATGGGGAAGTATTCATGATGATTAAGTTGTTGACCTTCGTGGTTAAATTCTTATGGTTTGTGATTATCATATCATTCATAACATGTCATGACATTTGCATTTGTTGATATCGCCGCACTTAGCCGCGACCGTACCGGTACAGCATCGTATATTGTCGTAATACAATGCACACTCTTATCCTGCTGAGAAAGGGTGCAGTGGAGCATACGCATTCATATTCATTGCATTGTGGTAGGATCATTTGCATACCTATGCAATGTATTGTGGTGAAGTTATTTTGCAGTCAAATACAACTTCATAGTTGTAATGTGGAATTGGATCATGTGAGTTACTTGTGGTATGAGGAATGTGGCTGTGGTTGTGGAATGGGGTTCGTCCCTTGTGGTATGGTAGGGGTTGTGATTGTGGCATGAGATTCTTCTCTTGTAGTAACTGATGATAGCAGTTGTGGATGTGAGAAATAATAAATTAGTGAGGTAAAATGTAATGCCCCAGATTGTTTTATTAGTTGTTATTTAATTATTTGGTTAAGTATTAAATAAAGAGAAAGAACTTAGAAGGAAAAATTTAAGAATATAAGTGTTTTGAGGGGTTTTTCTGAAAATTTAATCAAACCTGGGCCTAGGCCTTGGCCCAGGTGGGTTTTTCTTGTCCAAGAGGGGAGGGGGAGGTGTTTAAAACCCTGGCAGCCCCCACCCCTAGCCCAGCCGCCGCCTCCCTGTCTCCTCGCGCGCGCTGCGGCGCCGCCTCGCCGCCGCCGCCGCCGCGCTTATTCGCCGCCGCCGCCGCCGCCGCCGCTGCCGCGCCGCCGTCACCGCCGCCGCTGCTGCTGCGCCGCCGCGCCGCCTCCTCGCCGCGCCGTCTTCCTAGCGCCGCAGCCCGGTGTCGCCTCTGCCCCGGCTGCGCCTTCGTCGTCGTCGTCGTCGCCTTCGTTCTTCCCCGCCGCGGCACCGCGTGGATCCGGAGGAAGGAGAGGAGCAGATCGCGGGCGAGTGCGTCGTGCTCTTCATCGTGTTCGTCGTGTTCGTCGTCGTGTCGTCAAGGGTAACCCCTGTTAGTCCTCTAGATGAGTTTTAATCGAGTTAGATTTCGTCGGTTTTCCGGACCGCTGTAACAGTTTGGGTTAATCGGCGGTTTTGGGTTAGATATGTCAGGATTTAGGTCTGGACCTCTTCCAGAGCATTGTAGAGTACTTAATTATCTTTCCAATTAGTGCTAGAATGCATTATTCCGATTTGTGTAGCGAAAGTTATGATTTTTCTAGTGTGGCTGTTCGGCAGATCGGGGAAGTTCTGGACAGTTTTCGGTAGATCGCTTTGGGTGACAGGAAATCGGGCGAATCAGAAATTCTTCATGTTAGGAAAGTTTTAGATAATTTTCTTAGCTTTCCATAAAGGTCAAGAAGTGCGGATTCCGATGAGCTGGGCGAAAGTTATGGCTGTTTTAGTGCGCTGTCCAGAGAGGTCATCGTGGCTATTGATGTTTTAGAAAATGGATTGGATCGGGTAGAAAATGGCAGAATCAGAGAGGCTTCCCAACTAAGTTTATTTATATAATTTAATTATCTTTCCATAAAGTCTAAGAACGCTTAATTTGGATTTTCGTACTGGAAGTTATGGAGTTTTGAAGTCGGCTGTCTGTGGTTGGGCAGATTTGGCCGAGGGGAGTTGGGGATTTTAATTGAGATAAATTGTTGGGGAAATTGGGGTTGCTGATATTTTGTATCTAGAAACCCGTTACTGTTATGTTAGTAATTATTAATTAAATATTCAGAAGGAGAGCGGATTCCGGGGGTTGTGCCTTCTACGCGTTCTTCATTTTCTCGCGGTTGAGGCAAGTATATTTATGATGTGAAAATATGTATGTTTATGGATTTCTTGAATTGTTTGGATGATGGTTGAATCATGATTGTTTAAATTGTGAGTATGAGTAAGTGATGAATTGAGAATGCTATTTATGTTCTGTTTACATTATGGCATTTATGAGATTGGTTGATGCGTAGTATGGTGAATGCACGTTATCTTGTTGATACATTCACATATATGCATCATATTGAGAATTGTTGAAGTATTGGTCATGTGGTGATCAAGCATCGAGGTCCCCACACTTGTGGAGTGTGGGCAATTGGTCCCTGCACTCAGATGGTATGCATGGTGTGCATTGACGGATGCACACCGCGACACGGTAAAATGCGAAAGAGATGAGAAAGAGGAGCTTTTGATCATATTGCATAGCATGATGTTCTATGTTAATTGTTTAACTTGTCAATTAATGATCATTGTTATTGATGTTGATATACTTCATCGAGTCGTTGGACTCACTCTTCTCGCTTGTTTATTTGTTTTAGGTACCAATGTGAGAATGGCATACATGGGATCAAAAAGGGATTAGTTTCGTTGCACGTGCACTATTCCTTCATTAAGAAATAAAGACAGTCATGATAATCTTGTTGGCTTGTTAGCTTAATTGGTTCAGTTTATATTTCATCAGATTAAATGTAATAGAGACTTAGTACCATTTGATATTATCTTTCCATTCATTATTTAGAACTTGTGCCATTCATACTTATTGGAACTGTTATCTGGTTAATAAACAAAGGAGATTATGCCGAAATTTTTAGGTAACTTATATTAGTTGTTGTTATATTGTGGAGTTTTAGTAGCATTTCGGGCCTAAGTTAGGCTGGGGTGTTACAGTTGGTATCAGAGCGGGCTGTAGGTCCGTGGTAGTGAAAATATTTAATTTGACACACTGAGCACAGTAGATGGGGATGGGTTTTGCATCGATCCAGATCATTGTCGCTGATTCTGATTATTAATTATGTGTTATGTGTGACTCTATATATTTATTTATGTTATATAGAGATGGCAAGGGGTAGAGGCCGTGGTCGTGGTCGTGGCCGGCAGGCGTCGGACGGAGCCAGTGTGCCCCGTCCGAGGAATGAATCACGCGCAGAGAGGCCATCCGGTGGGATCGAGAGGAAGAGGTTGCTTCTTGGTTGGTGGAAACCAGTCTCCACCCCCTGCACCCAGAGCCGCGCCTGCGGTCATTCCTGCGGCCTTGCCGGCAGTGGGTGTGATGGGTCTGCATCAGTGGAATGCGTTGAGGTTGGACACTTTCGATGGACTAGGGACGCCAGTTGATGCTGCTAACTGGTTGCGTCACATAGAGAGACATCTAGAGGTGTTGGGACTACCATCTGAGCAGCAGGCTCGGTTTGTGGCCTTTCAGTTGAAAGGGTAGGCGGATCTCTGGTGGGAAGGAGTCCTCGGCTAGACCCACGCCTTAGGGCCGCCGACTTGGGAGGTGTTTTGAGCGAGTTCAGAAGAGGTTCTATCCTGACTCATTTGTGGAGAGGATGGAGGTTTCATTGAACAATTACAAGCAGAGCAAGATGTCAGTGTCAGAGTACGAGGTGGGATTCCACAACATAATCCGCTTCGTATCCTTTGTGGCTACCAATGAGGTGGAAAAGGCCAAGAGGTTCCGCAGAGGACTTAGGCAGGAGTTTCGTCAGGTATTGGGAGCTTTGGAGCTCCGTGACTTTAGCTCCCTGGTGGAGCAAGCGAGAGGCATGGAGTTAGAGATGCAGCTTGGGGAGGGACTGCAGGGGACTGGTGGTCATGCGACTCCTGAGGGTACAGAGAGCAGTCAGAGGAAGAGCTTTGGCAGTGGTGGATCGGCGCTGAAACCGGTTCACAAGAAGTTCAAAGGGTCACAGTCGTCCTTCAAGTCTAAGTTCAACAAATCCCAGGCAACTTCCGCTTTTCGTCCTTCATCTGGCGCTCTGATGGTACGTCCGGTCCCAGGTCAGGGGATGAAATGCTTCAAGTGTGGTGAGGGACATCGTGCGGCGGAATGTGCGTGGACGGGAGCTTGTCGCCATTGTGGTCAGGAGGGCCACAAGGCAATGGTCTGTAAGCGTAATCCCGCCAGCATCATCAAGTGGGAGCCAGCTCAAAGACAACAAGACTAGCAGACTTCTTCCGGGGTCAGCAGATGCTAGCAGCTGCCCCTACTCAGACTTGGGCGCCGACCCAGTTTCACTACCCTTCGCCTGGAGGGATGCCTCCAGGGTACTTTTGGCCGCCTCCTCCTGCGGCATTGTTTCCAGCAGTGGCGCCTTCAGCTCCTCCTCGCAGCGGCGGCTCCGCCAGATCCGGTGTTGTGGCGCCCAAGACTCAAATGTCGCCTCCCACGCCTTGCCGACGGCTGAGCCGGCAGGTCGTCCCGATGTGGTGACAGGTACGCTTTTGGTGGACTCAGTGGAGGCTTTTGTTCTGTTTGATTCCGGAGCTACTTTTTCCTTTGCTTCCGTAGAGTTTGCTAGTCGGGCCAGGTTGAGTTTGCAGTCTATAGCTCAGTCTGTTTTGGTTCATTCACCGGGTGGAATTCTTTCCAGTTCCACAGTCTGTCCGGGTTGCATGATTACCATAGATGGAGAACATTTTGTTGCTAATCTGATGGTTATGAGGATGGAGCCGTTTGATGTTATTTTGGGAATGGATTGGTTGCATAGTTACCGTGCTGTCATATCCTGTTTCTGGAGGACAGTAACTTTGCAGTCGCCGTCAGGCCAAGAGATAGTGTTTCAGGGTTGTGCACCCTCCTGCACACCCAGTGTGTTGGCTAGTCTTTTCCGGTAGTAGAGCGGAAGAGTGGATTTCTTTTATCCCTTGTGGAAAAGCCAAATTCCTCTTTGATTGCAGAGCAGATTCCGGTGGTCCGGGAATTCGTGGATGTTTTTCCAGCAGAGTTGCCAGGGATGCCACCTCCGCGTCCGGTGGAGTTCAGAATTGACTTGGTGCCGGGAGCACGACCAGTTTCTATAACTCCGTACCGATTGGCTCGACCGTTCCAAGAAGAGCTAAAGAAGCAGTTGGATGATCTGAAAGCAAAGGATCTTATTCGCCCGAGCGTGTCTCCGTGGGGAGCACCAGTGCTGTTTGTCAAGAAGAAAGATGGGAGTTGGCGCATGTGTATTGACTACCGTGCTCTCAACCAGCAGACCATCAAGAATAAGTATCCTTTACCCCGTATTGAGGATTTATTTGATCAGTTGAGGGGAGCTAAGGTATTTTCAAAGATTGATCTCCAGTCGGGATACAATCAGATTCCTGTCCGAGAGGAGGACATTGAGAAAACGGCATTCTCCACGAGGTATGGGCACTTTGAATTTAAAGTTATGTCTTTTGGACTAACAAATGCCCCTGCCGCTTTCATGGAGACAATGAACAGGATGTTGCATGAATATTTGGACGACTTTGTGGTCGTATTCATTGATGATATCTTGATTTATTCCAAGAGTGAAGCAGATCATGAGCGGCATCTGAGACAAGTGTTGGCAACACTAAGAGAGCATAAGTTTTATGCGAAGCTCAAGAAGTGTGAGTTCTGGGTGACCCAGGTGGGGTTCTTGGGTCACATCATCAGCGATAAGGGAGTCTCCGTTGATCCAAGTAAAGTTTCTTCGGTGGTGGATTGGGAGAGGCCGACCAATGTCAAGGAGGTGAGGAGCTTCCTCGGATTGGCAGGTTATTATCGGCGCTTTGTGCAAGATTTCTCCATCATCGCCAAGCCCTTGTCGAGGCTTACTCAGAAGGACATGAGGTTTCAGTGGAACGATGATTGTGAACACAGTTTTCAGATTTTGAAGGAAAAGCTGGTGACCGCTCCTGTTCTCACCGTTCCGGAGCCAGGGAAGCGATTCACAGTTTTCTCTGATGCATCAAGAGTTGGGCTGGGTTGTGTGCTTATGCAAGATGGTAAGGTTTTGGCTTACGCGTCGAGGCAGCTGAAAAAGCATGAACAGAATTACCCTACCCATGATTTAGAGATGGCTGCAGTTATGTTTGCATTGAAGCTTTGGAGGCACTATCTGTACGGTGAGACTTATGACGTGTTTACCGATCACAAGAGTCTCAAGTACATCTTTACCCAGAAGGATCTGAATTTGAGGCAGCGCAGATGGTTAGAGTTGATCAAGGATTATGATCTAACAATTTAGTATCATCCTGGCAAGGCCAATGTAGTGGCCGATGCTCTGAGTCGCAAGGCGACGCCTGCTACCCTGGATTGTTTGATTGCTGATTTTGATCGTATGGGGATAGCTTACTGCTATGCGGGTACGGCCCGAGTGGAGACCCAGTTGATCCTAGAGTCAGCTATACCAGAGCGAGTGTGGGAGGCACAACAATCTGATCAGTTACTTCAGAGGGTTATGAAACGGTTGGAAATGGGAAAAGAAGGGATTTCAGTTTGGATATGTCAGGTTCATTGCGCTTTAAAGGGCGTTTATGCGTCGTAAAGCGGGGTTAAGGATAACATTTTGAGAGAAGCTCATCGCACCCCGTATACAGTTCATCCGGGAGAGACTAAGATGTATCGTGATTTGAAGCAGAATTTCTGGTGGAAAAGGATGAAGGTGGATATAGCCAACTATGTGGCCTCGTGTGGTATTTGTCAGCAAGTGAAAGCTGAACATAAGAGGCCAGCCGGATTATTGCAGCCATTGGAGGTTCCTCAATGGACGTGGGATGATATTTCTGTGGATTTTGTGGTCGCGTTGCCTCGGTCGCCGAGAGGCAAGGACGTAGTTTGGGTTGTTGTGGATCGGTCCAGTAAGTCAGCGCACTTCATTCCTATCCGCACAACCAACTCAATGAGTGATCGCTCCTATTTATGTTCGGGAAATTGTGAGGCTTCATGGTGTGCCTAAGACCATAATTTCCGCGAGATGCCAAGTTTGTTTCAAGTTTTGGGAGAGTTTGCAGAGTGCTTTGGGCACTCGGCTTCATTGTGTGCACTTTTCACCCAGAGATGATGGACGATCAGAGCGGACCATTCGGACTTTGGAGGACATGTTGAGATCTTGTGTCTTTGCCTTGGAAGGGTAGTTGGGAGGATCAATTACCCCCGCGAGTTTGCCTATAATAATGATTACCACTCAAGCATCAAAGCAGCTCCATTTGAAGTCTTGTATGGTCAGAGTGCAGTCGCCTTTCTTTGGGAAGCGGTGGGAGAAAGGGCCTTGGGACCGGATTGGGTCGAAGACTACGAGAGAGTGGTTTTGGTGAGACAGATTTGTTGGTCGCCGAGTAGGCGTAAGAGTTATCTTGATGTGAGAAGGAGGGACTTGGAGTTTGCGGTGGGGGATCGGTGCTCTTGAGAGTATCTCCTACCAAGGGTGTGGTGAGGTTCGGTACCAAAGGGAAGCTTAGCCCGAGGTACGTTGGACCTTTCACCATAATAGCGCGGATTGGAAAGTTGGCCTACCGTTTGGATCTTCCTGAGACTATGCGCGGAGTGCATAACGTGTTTCACGTGTCCATTTTGAGAAAGTACTTACGAGACCCAGAAGTTCACATCGCTCGAGAACCTTTGGTTATTGAGCAAGATCATCCTTTGAGTCCAAGCCGGTCAGATCGGAAAGGTCGAAAAGTGTTGAGAAACAAGACTTTGCTGTATGTCAAAGTGCTTTGGTCGCAGCTAACCGAGAGGGAGGCAACTTGGGAGTTGGAGTCTCGCATGCGCGAGCAGTACCCAGCGTTGTTCACGTCAGGTGCGTGTTTTTGCTAGTTGGTTGTTTTTGTTTCTTGTTGTGGTTGCAGTTAGAATTCGGGGTCGAATTCTGCTTAAGTGGGGTAGAATGTAATGCCCAGATTGTTTTATTAGTTGTTATTTAATTATTTGGTTAAGTATTAAATAAAGAGAAGGACTTAGAAGGAAAAATTTAAGAATATAAGTGTTTTGAGGGGTTTTTCTGAAAATTTAATCAAACCTGGGCCTAGGCCTTGGCCTAGGTGGGTTTTTCTTGGCCCAAGAGGGGAGGGGGAGGTGTTTAAAACCCTGGCAACCCCCACCCCTAGCCCAGCCGCCGCCTCCTCTCCTCCGCCGCGCGCCGCCGCCGCCGCCGCCGCCGCCGCCGCCGCGCCATTCGCCGCCGCCGCCGCCGCCGCCGCCGCCGCTGCCGCCGCCGCCGCCGCGCCGCCGCCGCCGCGCCGCTGCGCCGTCTCTGCCGCGCCGCCTTCCTAGCGCCGCAGCCCGGTGTCGCCTCTGCCCCGGCTGCGCCTTCGTCGTCGTCGTCGTCGCCTTCGTTCTTCCCCGCCGCGGCACCGCGTGGATCCGGAGGAAGGAGAGGAGCAGATCGCGGGCGAGTGCGTCGTGCTCTTCATCGTGTTCGTTGTGTTCGTCGTCGTATCGTCAAGGGTAACCCCTGTTAGTCCTCTAGATGAATTTTAATCGAGTTAGATTTCGTCGGTTTTCCGGACCGCTATGACAGTTTGGGTTAATCGGCAGTTTTGGGTTAGATCCGTCAGGATTCAGGTCTGGACCTCTTCTATATAATTGTAGAGGACTTAATTATCTTTCCGGGGAGTGCTAGAATGCGTTATTACGATTTGTGTAGCAAAAGTTATGATTTTTCTAGTGTGGCTGTTCGGCAGATCGGGGAAGTTCTGGACAGTTTTCGGTAGATCGCTTTGGGCGACGGGAAATCGGGCGAATCAGAAATTCTTCATGTTAGGATAGTTTTAGATAATTTTCTTAGCTTTCCATAAAGGTCAAGAAGTCCGGATTCCGATGATCTGGACGAAAGTTATGGCTGTTTTAGTGCGCTGTCCAGAGAGGTCGTCGTGGCTATTGATGTTTTAGAAAAGGGATTGGATGAGGTAGAAAATGGCAGAATCAGAGAGGCTTCCCAACTAAGTTTATTTAGATAATTTAATTATCTTTCCAGAAAGATAATGAACGCTTAATTGGATTTTCGTACTGGAAGTTATGGAGTTTTGAAGTCGGCTGTCTGTGGTTGGGCAGATTTGGCCGAGGGGAGTTGGGGATTTTAATTGAGATAAATTGTTGGGGAAATTGGGGTTGCTGATATTTTGTATCTAGAAACCTGTTACTGTTATGTTAGTAATTATTAATTAAATATTCAGGAGGAGAGCGGATTCCGGGGGTTGTGCCTTCTACGCGTTCTTCATTTTCTCGCGGTTGAGGCAAGTATATTTATGATGTGAAAATCTGTATGTTTATGGATTTCTTGAATTGTTTGGATGATGGTTGAATCATGATTGTTTAAATTGTGAGTATTTATTGCCAGTTTATGTTATCTTGTTAATTGGCTAGTTGTCGAGTGGTTTTAGTGGCGTCCTAGGGTAATGTGAGTCCTGTGGTGTTACAGATTGGATCAAGGCTTGACACGTGTCAGTCCCGGAAGGGTTTGAGTTTAAGATTTTGAAACAACTACGGGGCTTCAAAACACATAGCAAATAAAGTCCGACAAATTTAGTACAATTCACAGAAATTTCTGAATATATTTTGGACTTAGGAAAAATATTTCTGACTTAAATTTGGTCATAAATTTGTACGAAATACTTTTTAGCCATGAAATTAATTTTTAAATCTAGAAAATTCACAGAAGATCCAGATAAGAGTCAAATGCTTTAAAATAATTAATTTGAAATATGATTTTATAAAAATTCAAAATACCCTTTATTTAATAATAGTTTTAGGTTTTTAATTGAATTACTTTTAAGAAAAGCCTTTTAAAAGTTGAAAATAGGCAAATAAAATCTCTAAATTTCAAGCAACCAAGGAACACTTGTTTTTGTTTTAAATTAAATTAATTTATTATTGTTTTTTACAAAAAATGTAGAATAAAAAGATGGGCTATTACAAAAATTCTCCTAAATGGCCAGATGTCTCTAATCGGACGGCTAACACGATCCGTGCTAGGCTGGTAGGTTTGGCTGGACGTTAGAGTTTCATGCCCAAATGCCTTTAAGGAAATTCTAATGATTTTCTAATTTTTGAAATCATAATGAATTCAATTGAGCTCTAGAAAACAGCAAATAAAACGGAAAAATCCCAGAATATATAAAAAAACTCCTTGCAACACAAGGAAGCCAAATAAAAAAATGTAGGATTAATTAAAGTTTAACTTAGTCAAATTAAATCTTTTAAATTTCTATAATTTCAAATTAAGCTTTATTTAATTCTAGACAAATCCAAATTTTGAATTTTATTTAAAAATTTCAAGAAGGCACTAAAAAAATATGATGTTACAAAATTTCACACTGATTACCAATGAAGTAGTGTTTCCAGATCTTGAGAGCATGAACTACGGATGTCAATTCTAAGTCATGAGACAAATAATTCATCTCATGAGGTCACAATTGATGTGAGGCATAGGCCACAACTTTGCCCTCTTATATCAACACACAATTGAGGCAATGGTGAAACACATCGCAATACATAACAAAGCTTTTGTGTATGTTGGGTAACACGAGCACTGGGGTTGTTGTGAGCCTCTTCTTTAGTTCTTTGATGCTCTACTCATAGGCCACTGACCATTCAAACTTATCTCCTTTAGAAGTTCGGTCATTGGTCTTGATTTTTGGGAGAAGTTCTTCTTGATCCGGTGACAGTACTCGGCTAGAATGAGGAAACCTCATGTACTTTGCTGGATCCATGACAACACCTCTTTTGGAAAGGATATAGCCTAGGAAGCCAACCTCCTTTAACCAAAATTTGCACTTGCTGAACTTTGTGTATAGTTGATGTTCTTGAAGTTTTTTGTAATACCCCAGAACGATTTTATTAATTACTTATTTTAATTAAAGAGAAGGGTGTCAAAAGAAAGAATAAAATAAACTGCTTAGGGGTTTTCAAAAGTTAAGGCAACTGGGCCCGGGCTTCGCCTGTGGGATTTTTTCTGCCCAAGTGGGAGGGAGGCCTCCTTAACCCTAAACTCCCACCCTTGCGCCCCCACCACCGCCGCCGCCGCAGCACCATGGCCGCCGCCGCCGCTGTCAGCTGCAGCTGCCGCCGCACCTACCGCGCGCCGACCATTGCCGCCTAACGTCTCCTCCTTCCGGTGCGCCGTCGTCGTCATCCGTCGCTGCACCGCTTGGATCCGGAGGAAGGAGAAGAGGAGTTCGGAAGAGATCCCGGCGGTACTTCCTCCTCATCGTGTTCTTCATCGTCGTGTCTTCGAGGGTAATCCCGTTGCCCCCGTATTAGATTGATTTGAATTGGTTTAGCGACGTCGGTTTTCGGATCTATTAGGATAGTTTCTGTTGGTCGGCTGTTTTGATCTAGTTCCGTCGGGATTCAGGTCTGGACCCCTTCTAGGAAATTGTAGAGGGCGTAATTATATTTCCAGTGAGTATAAGAACACGTGATTCGGATTTCTGTAGCGAAAGTTATGAATTTTCTAGTGCTGCTGTTCTGCAGATCGGGGTAGTTTTGGACAGATTTCAGTAGATCGGTTTGTGCGACGGGAAATCGGGCGAATCAGAACTTCTTCATGTTAGTAAAGTTTTAGATAAATTTCTTAGCTTTCCAGAAAGGTCAAGAAGTCCGGATTCCGATGATCTGGACGAAAGTTATGGCTGTTTTAGTGCGCTGTCCAGAGAGGTTGTCGTGACTATTGATGTTTTAGAAAAGTGATTGGATCGGGTAGAAAATTGCAGAATCAGAGAGGCTTCCCAACTACGTTTATTTAGATAATTTAATTATATTTCCATAAAGTCTGAGAACGCTTAATTTTGATTTACGTACTGGAAGTTATGGATTTTTGAAGTCGGCTGTCTGTGGTTGGGCAGATTTGGCCGAGGGGAGTTGGGGAGTTTAATTGAGATAAATTGTTGGGGTAATTGGGGTTGCTGATATTTTGTATCTAGAAACCCGTTACTGTTATGTTAGTAATTATTAATTAATTATTCAGGAGGAGAGCGGATTCCGGGGGTTTCACCTTCTGCTCGTTCTTCGTTGTCTCACGGTTGAGGCAAGTATAACTTTGCTATGATTAATCTGTGTGATTTAATGATTTAGATGATATGAGTGATGATTGAGTTATGAATGCTTTACTTGTGAATTTTAGTAAAGTTATGAGTTGATAATGCTATTTATGTTCTGTTTACATTATAGCATTTTTTTAGATTAAATTGATGCATAGTATGTTGAATGCCTATTTACCTTGTTGATACATTCACATATATGCATCATGCTGAGAATTGTTGATGTCTTGGTCACGTGGTGATCAAGCGTCGAGGTCCCCGCACTTGTGGAGTGTGGGCAATTGGTCCCTGCACTGAGGGTACGTGCATGGGTGTGCATTGACGGATGCACACCGCACACCGTAAAATGCGAAGAGATGAGAATGGACTTTTGATCATATTGCATAGCATGAAATTCATATGAAACATGTTTAACTTGACAGTTAATGTTCATGCTTGCATTTGTTACAGATTATACATGCTGAGTCATTGGACTCACTCTTGCTTTTCTCGTTGTTGTTGTTGTTTGTTTGTTTTTGGTACCTTCGCAAGATCAGCATGCATGGGAATAAGGAGGGATTAGTGTTGTTGCACTTGCACGAGTTATTTACCTTGGAGGAATTAAAGAACTTTAATTATTGTTGGTTGGCTAGTTTAAGTGGTATTTGATTCGTGGCCATTCAGATTATAATGTAATAATGAATTAGAGCTCTCTAGTTTGCTTCCGCGTTTTAATTAAGTTTCGTAACTATTTGCTTAGCAATGCTTAAATATCATATGGTTAAACTATATCTTTGATTATATCTGATGGAACCTCAATTTTTATCAATAAACAAAGGAGGCTCTGCTGAAATTTTATAGCATGCTTTAGCTTAGCTTTGTTATGATGTTAGTTTAGTAGCATTCTAGGCCAATGTTGGACTGGGGTGTTACAGTTGCTATCAGAGCGGGCTGTAGGTCCGTGGTTGATGAAATATTAAACTTGACACACTAAGCACTGTAGGTGGGAATGGGGTTTGCATTGCATCTCCGTTTCCGTCGATTATCATAATTGAATATGTGCCTAATGTTTGACTTTGTACTTGCTATGAGATGATCTTTTGGGTGCTTATGATTTGGACTATATGACTGTTATGTGTGTGGATAGTTAAGTTGAGAGACAGAGATCGTGGTGCGGCCGTAGGTATGGCCAAGTTATAGCACGCTCTGTGGTATTCAATTGGTGAGGGATCTTTCCTTGGGTAAACTAATTTCAAAGGTTAGGAATAAGTTCTTTAGAAAAGTTTCTCTATTCCTTGAGTTGAATTCAGTCAATTCTCATCCTGTTGTGGAGGATGAATTTATCTTGGGGTTGTGATTCATTTCAGTTGAGGGTTTTTATTTGGTCTCTACATGTTCTTTGAAGCAATTGAGACGCTTTTGGCTATTTGGGGACATTGTTGATTTGCAAGGTTGGTCCCTTCGTGGGAGTTGTGTCATGTTGTGAAACATGTCTTATTTGTTCGCTTGGTATTTGTATCAATAAAGGTTTTATGTTGTAAACTTGCTGACATAGGAAAGCTTTGGGATCAAGGAATTTCTTGGGATTATTTCGTGTGTGTTGAAGTTTATTTCCTCTCCTTTCAGAAAGAGAGTGTTAAAACTCTTTGTAGTGTTTTGCTATGCTTAAGTGGAAGGTGGTAACCATATAAATTAATTCGTAAGGTATGAATTGTCAAGTTGAGAGGTTAGCGTGGTGCATAATTAATTCCAACTAGCATCCTTGGAAGTGTAGTTGATTAATTTTGATATTGCCTTGTAATAGTTTTTTTTTAAAGAGCTGTGATTAAGAAATTGCCTATACATGATTGGAACCCATGTAGTCATTGAGGAGGGTGCAAAAGAATTACAATGATTATTATGGTTGATTAAATTTCTAACATGTTGGATAAAAATTGAATTATGTTTGTCTTTAGTGATTAATCTTACTGTTTGGAATTATTAAGAAGAAGGTGTTGGAATATTATCTTGGTAACATTAACCTTTAATCTGTCACTTATTTAGATATTGTATGAGCTTGTTCAATTGCTAGATTCATCTATCTTTCACCATGCTAAATTGTTGAAATATGTATAAAGAAAAAAAATAAAGGTTGATATATTGACTTGTAGAATATTGCTTTACAAAGCTGGTATTATTGAAGGATTAAAGTTATTTTGTTCTATTTTCCGAACACGAGGTGGGATATTAAATTTATGCTCATGATTGTTTTGTGGTTATAAAACAGAGTTAGATCCTGAATGTTGTTATGTCAAAATAATAATCAATTATTGCTAGTAATGACTAGAGTACAATCAATTTTAGCTAAATTAGAGTTGAGCATCAAAAGGATTGAATATATGAAACTTAATGAGAGATTTATACTAGCATGTTCTGCAATAATGCCATGTTCTAGTATCATCTTGTTCAAGAGCTTTGTTCTAATATGGTGGCTTGTGCACTAGGCTTTTCCTAGATCAAGTAGTTGCAGTCTTGTTTAGATAATAGAAACATGATGAAGTGAATTAATATGTTCCTTTCGGAAAAGTTATAAAGGGATATGAGAATATGATGATTCTTGTTAGGAGTGTACTACTTTGATGTTAGTATGATTATCAGTATGTGGTTTGATGAAAATGCCGAATGTTCAATAAATAAAAGAATTTGATAACTTCCATGATAGTATTTAAATCAAAAGTTTTGGGATTTGCGTACGCGACCTTCTAGACCTCATGACTTAGGTGGAAGCTGAAAATTGTTTTGAGCAAACTAACGCGTTGAGAAGTTTTATTAGTTCTTAAAAGATCTATGATTCGTGGTCTTCAAATCTCTTTCGTTGGAGTTGATAAAGTAATATTGTAATCGAAGAAAATCGTTCTCTTTGGTAAAAGAAAGATTGTGGTAAAAGTATTTGAGGATGGAGTCAGTTTGTGTAACTTCTATAGGTGTGCTTGATTTCTTATTTTCACTGCATAAGAGTTTCTTGGGTTTAAAATGACAAGGTTGTATTCTTGTTGGTTGATATTCGATATTTCTCATCTTGAGGGGCATGTGGCTTCAATTGTGATCTTATGTTTTGTTTTCTAAGATCCGATCTATTTCTCTTGATCTGGTGTATATTGCGATTAGTAGCACTTCTTTTTATCTCTCCTAAGAAAGGGGTAATCAATTTGGGTTGCAAGCCCTTTTAGGATATGTTTGGTAACTGGCCAGTGATTATGTGATTGGTTTGGGTGAGATTGTGGGTGTCAAGTTGCTTGCGATTCTTGGAGTGATAAAGTGATTCTGTCGAATAATTCTCGGTGAGGATTTGATTTAAAGAAGGTGTTGCCTTTGGAGCTAACTAGTTATACTGTTGCAACTAGAAGAACCTATAGTAAATTGTGGTTCAAGAGTGTTACGATCATTTGGATGGAACATTAGAATTATTGAAAGTATGAGAATCTTGATCAATTTTATTGGAGTATCGTGATTGGGTACTTGTAGGGGGTTAGTAGGAGGATTATGATGGTATAGTAATGAGATTATAATTGTGAAGAAGTCTAACTGTTATGTGAATTATTGGGATAGTACGGATTGTTGAATTATTGCCATGTATGACTTGGATTCAGTGGGTAACCCTCTAGGAGTTAGAATCTTCCTACAGATAATCAGGCTGAGAATATGTTTTTATATAGTTGCTAATGATTGAGGATGGTTGATTGTGAAAATTTTAGTCACCAAATTCGAGAGACAATGTATCAATTATATCAAAGTACATGTATAGGAACCCTGGAGATGGAAAATTTTGATTGGTGATCTATGCTAGGGCCTTGGAGGCTAATGATGTTGTGTGAGAATAGTGGAATGGGTGGATTCTAAATAGTGTGTTGAACCATGATATTATCCTTCGGGTGTAGTAAATGAGTGTGTGTGGCTGAGAATTACATGATCGTTTATCCTTAGAGAATTGTGTTGAAGAGACTGTGGGTGAAACTAACGATGAGGTGTATCGGAAATTACTCATTAAAATAACCGGTGGGTAGAGGGGTTGACTAGAGTATGTTATTGTAAGAACAGTAGAGTCCCTCTACAAATGTGATGTCGATGCACTCAGGTGAACACAGTGCTAATGTTGCGAATTTAAAGGAAATGAGCTAGTGTGGTATGGGATGATTTGAAATCTCGTGACTCAAGAGAAAGTTTATTCCAATATATACATATTCGTGGGTAGAAAAATGCTCTTTTGATTCTTGTTGATCTATGTGATGATAGCAAAAGTCTTTTGTGGTTTGGAGTTGACTTTATGTTGGCGTGTGTTGTTTATTTGAAAATGTCCTAATTGGAATGTGGAGAGGTTCTCGTGTTGAACCCTCGATTTTCTTTTCTTTTATGATTTGACTCTTTTGGGCGGATACCGCTCGGAACTTCCAAAATCTAAGCGCGGGGCGCAAGCATGGATGAATAAAAATTTTAAAGTATGTCAAGGTGTTTTGGTCGTAGCAGAGAGAGAGACAACTTGGGAATTGGAGTCTCGCATGTGTGAGAATTACTCACAACTTGTGCGTGTTAATATGATCAAGTTTACTTGTGATAAACCAATAGTGTAAGCACGGAAAGAATTTGGGGTTGAATTCTGTTTAAGGGGGGTAGAATGTAATACCCCAGAATAATTTTATTAATTACTTATTTTAATTAAAGAGAAGGGTGTCAAAAGAAAGAATAAAATAAACTGTTTAGGGGGTTTTCTGAAAAGTTAAGGCAACCTGGGCCTGGGCTTCGGCCCAGGTGGGATTTTTCTGGCCCAAGTGGGGAGGGGAGGCCTCCCCTTAACCCTAAACTCCCACCCTTGCGCCCCCACCCCCGCCACCAACCGCCCGCCTGCCCACCGCCGCCACATGCAGCTGCCGCCTTGCCGCCTGCTGCTGGCCGCTGCAGGCCGCCGCCGCCGCGCCCTGCCGCGCCCGCCGCGCCCGGCAGCCCCGCGCGCCAGCCATTGCCGCCCGACGTCTCCTCCTTCCCGGTGCGCCGTCGTCGTCATCCGTCGCTGCACCGTTTGGATCCGAGGGAAGGAGAAGCGGAGTTCGCGGAAGAGATCCCGGGCGGGTACTTCCTCCTCGTCGTGTTCTTCATCGTCGTGTCTTCGAGGGTAATCCCGTTGCCCCCGTATTAGATTGATTTGAATTGGTTTAGCGACGTCGGTTTTCGGATCTATTAGGACAGTTTCTGTTGGTCGGCTGTTTTGATGTAGTTCCGTCGGGATTCAGGTCTGGACCCCTTCTAGGAAATTGTAGAGGGCATAATTATATTTCCAGGGAGTACAAGAACACGTGATTCGGATTTGTGTAGCGAAAGTTATGAATTTTCTAGTGCTGCTGTTCTGCAGATCGGGGTAGTTTTGGACAGATTTTAGTAGATCGGTTTGTGCGACGGGAAATCTGGCGAATCATAAATTCTTCATGTTAGGAAAGTTTTAGATAATTTTCTTAGCTTTCCAAAAAGGTCAAGAAGTCTGGATTCCGATGATCGGGGCGAACGTTATAGCTGTTTTAGTGCGCTGTCCAGAGAGGTTGTCGTGACTATTGATGTTTTAGAAAAGGGATTGGATCGGGTAGAAAATGGCAGAATCACAGAGGCTTCCTAACTAAGTTTATTTAGATAATTCAATTATATTTCCATAAAGTCTGAGAACGCTTAATTTGGATTTACGTACTGGAAGTTATGGATTTTTGAAGTCGGCTGTCTGTGGTTGGGCAGATTTGGCCGAGGGGAGTTGGGGAGTTTAATTGAGATAAATTGTTGGGGTAATTGGGGTTGCTGATATTTTGTATCTAGAAACCCGTTACTGTTATGTTAGTAATTATTAATTAATTATTCAGGAGGAGAGCAGATTCCGGGGGTTTCGCCTTCTGCTCGTTCTTCGTTGTCTCACGGTTGAGGCAAGTATAACTTTGCTATGATTAATCTGTGTGATTTAATAATTTGGATGATATGAGTGATGATTGAGTTATGAATGCTTTACTTATGAATTTTAGTAAAGTTATGAGTTGATAATGCTATTTATGTTCTGTTTACATTATAGCATTTTTTTAGATTAAATTGATGCATAGTATGTTGAATGCCTATTTACCTTGTTGATACATTCACATATATGCATCATGCTGAGTATTGTTGAAGTCTTGGTCACGTGGTGATCAGCGTCGAGGTCCCCACACTTGTGGAGTGTGGGCATTGGTCCCTGCACTGAGGGTGCAGTGCATGGGTGTGCATTGACGGATGCACACCGCGACACGGTAAAATGCGAAGAGATGAGAACGGACTTTTGATCATATTGCATAGCATGAAATTCATATGAAACATGTTTAACTTGACAGTTAATGTTCATGCTTGCATTTGTTACAGATTATACTTGCTGAGTCATTGGACTCACTCTTGCTTTTCTCGTTGTTGTTGTTGTTGTTTGTTTTAGGTACCTTCGCGAGATCAGCATGCATGGGAATAAGGAGGGATTAGTGTTGTTGCACTTGCACGAGTTATTTACCTTGGAGGAATTAAAGAACTTTAATTATTGTTGGTTGGCTAGTTTAAGTGGTATTTGATTCGTGGCCATTCAGATTATAATGTAATAATGAATTAGAGCTCTCTAGTTTGCTTCCGCGTTTTAATTAAGTTTCGTAACTATTTGCTTAGCAATGCTTAAATATCATATGGTTAAACTATATCTTTGATTATATCTGATGGAACCTCAATTTTTATCGATAAACAAAGGAGGCTCTGCCGAAATTTTATAGCATGCTTTAGCTTAGCTTTGTTATGATGTTAGTTTAGTAGCATTCCAGGCCAATGTTGGACTGGGGTGTTACATTTTTTTAGTACCATACGCAAGTGTTGCTCATGCTCCTCTCCATTCTTAGAATACATGAAAATATCATTGATGAAGATCATAACAAACTTATCCAAATACTCCATAAAAATCTTATTCATAAGTTGATGAAGGTAGCGGAAGCATTGGTGAGTCCGAATGATATTATGGTGTACTCATACAAATCATAATGGGTGATGAATAAAGTCTTCGAAAGTTTCTTCGAGTTTGTGGCAAGCACAGGGAGTCCCCGAGTGTGGGAAGGCGACACCAGGTGCGGTCGGTGGCAGGGCCTACCCATAATCCGCACCACCAGCGTGCAGGACCTGACCGAGCTCTGTCCGAACGATGGGAGTGCGAGAACTGGCTACCTTGGGCCACCTCACCGCTTCGTGCATGGCCCTCCGGCACATTTTGTTGCAAGAGATGTTATGACAAGTGATTGAGACAGAAAAGGGTAATCCTTTATTTCTGATATTGATGTATTTATATTACATGAGAGGGTGGCAGCATAAAGTAAAAGGTGGGAGTTAGAGAGCAGTTATGCACATTGGGCACATGTGTTATAACACTCCCCCTTGACCAATGTGTCTTCATATGATCACCTTGATTCATCATCTTGGAAAAATTCCTCTAAAACCCTGTAGGGAAAAATATGAGGAGAATTGATAGAGTAGATATGTCACGAAAAACTCCTTTTAAAACCCTGTAGGGAAAATTTTAAGGAGAAAAAGATATGACATATATTTGATTATATCTCCTAAAAACCCCTGTGAGGAAAAGAGAGATATGATTACGTTGTCATATTGCCTCATTAAAAACCTTGATGAGAAACCTTAGAGGGAAAACTCATAAAGGGAAAAGAGTACAATATTTGTATTGAACGAGTTAAGTCTTAGGAGATTTCTCCCCCTGACGTCTGCAAATCACGTAGTCTTCGCATACCCATTCCATGAATACATTTTTGAAATGAGGATGTTGGTAATGACTTGGTGAATAAGTCTGCGAGATTATCACAAGACTTAGTTTGCAGAATACTTATTTCCCCACTCTCTTGCAATTCATGTGGGTAAAATAGTTTAGGTGCAATATGCTTTGTGATATTGCTCTTTATGTAACCCGTTTGCATTTGAACAACGCAAGCAACATTATCTTCATGGATAATAGTAGGTGATGTAATAGCATCTATACTACATGACTGTTGTATGTGGTTAATCATTCTGCGAAGCCATACACATTCACGTGATGCTTCATATAATGCAATTATTTCAGAATGATTAGTGGATGTAGCCACTAGAGTCTGTTTTGAAAACTTCCAAGAGATGGCAGTTCCATCGTGTAAAAATACAAAGCCTGTTTGTGATCTGGCATTATGGGGATCTGATAAATAGCCAGCATCTGCATATCCCATTAAATCCATTTTTTTTATTCTTTTGAAAGAATAGACCGAGATCTTTAGTGCCTTGAAGATATCTAAGGATATTCTTCACTCCTACCCAATGTCTTTTGGTTGGAGTAGCGCTGTATCTAGCAAGTAGATTTACCGCAAATGCAATGTCCGGGCGGGTGCAATTTGCAAGGTATATAAACGCTCCGATAGCACAAAACCGAATAGCTCTTCATTTTCATCTCGGGGTCTAAATGGATCTTTGTCCCTGTCAAGAGATCGAACAACCATGGGGGTTTTCGATAGATATGATTTGTCCATATTGAATTTTTTCAATATTTTCTGGACATAGGCTGATTGATGCACTATGATGCATGTATGAAGGTGCTTAAGTTGTATACCTAAGCAAAATTTGGTTTTACCCAAATCCTTCATTTCAAATTCCGTCTTAAGATGATTACGTGCTTCATCTATATCCTGTGTGTTACCAATGATATTGAGATCATCAACATACACAGATATAATGCAAAATCCGGTTGAGGATCTTTTTATGAACACGCATAGGCAATCATCATTGTTGGAGTATCCCTTTTTGGTTAGGAACTCACTTAGTCGGTTGTACCACATTTTACCCGACTGTTTCAAGCCGTCTAAAGACTTGTTTAATTTTACACAATACATATTGCGATTTGCGTCTATATTCGGAATTGAAATTCCATCTGGAACTTTCATGTATATGTCCGAATCAAGTGACCCATAAAGGTATGCTGTCACTACATCCATCAACTGAAAAGATAGATGATTTTATACTGCCAATGATATTAAGTATCGGAATGTTATTCCACTTATTACTGGAGAATAGGTTTCATTGAAATCAATGTCGGGTCTCTGCGTGAACCCTTGTGCTACAAGCCTTGCTTTGTATCTCACCACCTCATTGTTTTCATTCCGTTTGCGGACGAAAACCCATTTGAAACCGACAGGGAATACTTTAGGAGGTGTATGTATTACATTGGTGAATACATTTCTTTTTGTGAGCGAGGCTAACTCCTCTTGAATTACATCCTACCAATGGTTCCAGTCTGAGTGCTATTTGCACTTTGCCATGGTCTTAGGATCTGGATCATTTTGAAGGTTGTTTGCAATTGTTGTGGAGAAATTAATGTCGACAATTGTAGTCTTACGATCGTATGATTCTCCAGAATCAGAATAGTTAGTGGAAATTTCTTGGACCCCTGGTGACTCAATGTTATTTCCCAAATCATTTGAGTCGGGTATTCGATGTCCCGTGATCGAATTGAGTGCACTGTTGATCTGGGTTCATGGATCCTTTGGTGTCTATCAACATGAGGTTGATCTGCATTTACATGCTTTTGTTTCCTTTGTCGCTTGTTAGAAGCTGTATCCACCATTTGTGCCGTACTTCTCCCCCTCTTATTTTGAATCGGGAGTTGAGTGGTATTTTTCGGTACCTCCACTCTTTCAGGCACATTTCTGGCAGGATTATAGGATTTTGTGACACCCTTATAATCAGTAAATGCATCTGGCAGATTATTTGCAATATTTTGCAATGAATAAGTTCTGAACTTGAAGTTCGCCTCTAGTATGTGGGTCGAGGCGTGAATGCCTTGAACATTCCAATTAATTTCCTGGCATTTAGTTTGGTACTTGTTGTCTCCCCCTAATGCCGGGAAATGTTCCTCATTGAATATGCAATCAGCAGACGTCAGGAACAGGTCCCTGTTAGGGTTCGAGGTATTTTATAATCGACGGAGATTTATACCCAACATAGATCCCAAGTTTCCTGTGCGGTCCCATTGAGGTACGCTGCGGTGGTGAGATCGGTACGTATGTAGCGCAACCGAACTTTCGCAGATGGGAAATATCTGGTGGATTTCCATGTACTAATTGTAGCGGGAAGGTGCTATGATATACAGTTGGACGCAATTGTATTAAGTCAGCAGCGTGTAAGACTGCATGACCCCAACATGATGTTGGTAAGTTGTAATTCTGTAGTAATGGTCTTGCAATGAGCTTGATTCTCTTGATAAGAGATTCTGCTAAACCATTTTGTGTATGGACATATGGAACAGAGTGTTGATCTTGTATCCCAAGAGCCATACAATAATCATTGAAGGCATGGGATGTAAATTCAGCAGCATTGTCCATTCGAATTGATTGAATTCGATGTTCAGGATAATGTGCTCGTAATTGGATAATTTGTCCAATTAACTTAGCAAATGCATGGTTTCGTGTGGATAAAAGACACACATATGACCATCTAGTAGATGCGTCAATAAGAACCATGAAATATCTGAACGGTCCACACAATGGTTGTATAGGACCACATATATCTCCTTGAATGCGTTCAAGGAATTTATGTGGTTCAGCTCTTATTTAAAGATAAGAGGGTCTTAAAATCAATTTTCCGGTGACACACGAAGTGCATACGAAATCTGAGGATTCCGAAAATTTTTTTTTGATATATGTATGACCAATTGAATTGCTAATAATTTTCCTCATCATTCCAATGCCTGGGTGGCCAAGGCGATCATGCCATGTTTGGAATGTGTTTGTGTCTTGGAAAATTACTTTGTACGCAATATGTTGAACATGTTTGATGTATGTATAGTACAATCCGGAGTTGAAAGATGGAATTTTCTCTAGTATTTGTTTGCCATATCCGTTGTTTTTGGTTAAGAGGAGATATTCCTCTTTGTTGTCATTTTGGGTTTCAACATGGAAACCATTCTGACGGATATCTCTATAATTAAGTAGGGTACGTGTTGAATCGGGATACAAGAGTGCATCCTTGATTTCCAATTGTGTACCCATAGGGAGAGTGATAGAGGCGCGACCAGAGCCTACTATTGTTGCATCGCGTCCAGCGATTGTTAAAATATTTCCTTTTCTCCTTGTAATAGTTAAGAAATATTTTGTGTCCCTAAGTATAGAGTTTGTGGTACCAAAATCCACAAGGTATAATTCCTCCTCCATTGGATCGACTCCAAAAATCTATATACACAAAATAAGAATTTAATGAAATTCTTATAGTGGTATATAGAATACATACAAACTTTATTTTACAATACCGAATGTGTTCGATATATGATTGTAGCATACAAGCTTACAATATAGATGACAACATTATTTATATTACAACACTATAGTACTTAGTAGCTATTGGACTAGGAGTCTAATTGAGATCTCCAAATATGTTATGAGAATGAAATTCTTCAAGTGTGTCCTCGGTGCACATGAGATCATCATTCTTTGTAGAAGTACATGTGTCTTTGAGTTCTTGAAGGAACTTTTGATAACATCCAGCTTCATCATCGTTGGATGTGAGATTGGAGTGTGCTTCAAATCTCTTCTGTTCAGCATTCTTGCCTTGAGCCAAAACTGGAGATAGAGGTTCACAAGATGCTTCGAGGTGCGGCATTTCTTGGTAGAATGGTTGTAACAACCACACTTTTGACAAATTTTGGAATTGTCAATTCTTTTACCAGAATTGCCTTTACCTTTCTTGAATCCACTTGGTTTTTGCTTCTTATTGCGGTGGTGTTTACCTTTAAAATTCTTTGAATGGTCTTTTGAACCATTGAACTTGTTGTTATTTTGATTAGCATGAACTTTAGGAAGTGGAGCAGCCCCGGTGGGACGTTGCTGATTGTTCTTTAAAAGAAGTTCAGCATGCTTCTCTGCCTGAAGTAATGTATGCATGAGATCAAAATAAGTTTGGTAATTTGCAAGACGCCATTCTTGTCAGAGAACCCCGCCGATGGGAGCATTGTAGAGAGAGTCTTCTCTATTTTGTCCGCATCTGTTGATTCATTTTCACAAAACCGCAATTTGGAGCAAATAGTATGAAGGGCATGATTATTGTCTCCAACAGATTTAAAATCTTGGAGTCTAAGATGTGCCCATTCATGATTAGCCTCAGGTAAGAGAAATTTCATTGTTCATATCTATTTTTGAGGGCTAACCATAAAGTAAGTGGATTCTCCTCATACAGATATTCCGCTTTTAAATCTGGATGTATGTAATTCCGTATTATGTTTAAAAACGGAATATTTCATAATATCCGAAGGAATTTGATCTGCTGGAGGATCAATATCACCCTTTGAACCCACGTGTGGTGAGGTTGATCTTTAAGTCCATAGCCCATGTAGGGTAATTGGTACCATTGATAGCGAGTGACTCAAAATCTTTGGTAGCCATTTAAAATCTACATGAAAGTACACCATAAATGATTAATTTACATGAGGTAAATTAATATGTATGGTAATATTGTAATAAAATGCAAAATATGTGGAAAACAATATGAGTATTGTAATCCGAATGAATATATACCCAAAATAAATATAACATGTGGTTATATTTATAATACCGTGTAATCACAATATTGGTGGTGAACATCAATTTATTATATGGCATAGCGTACAAATAAATGTAGCAAAGTGCCATAAATTGTGATTTTATGGTATTTATGTTAGGTATTATATTTTGCAAAAAAAATCCAAATTATTAAGTACAATGGTACTCATTAAATGGGAATTTTAAATTTTAAATTTGCGAAAGATAGCAAATTTAAATATGGTCGCAATTCATATTGTAAATAAATTACAATAAAATAATCCTAAATATGTAAAAGTTATAGAAATGTGCATGCACATTTATTTGAACAATTACATAATTTTCAGATCATGTAGGGACTGAAATGCTAATTTATAAAAGTACTGACTGACGGGTACAATTATAAATAAGCACAAGGACTATACTGCAAATTATACAAAGGAAAATTTATTGAAAAGAAAATTCTGCATTTTCCTCGAAATTGAGGGGGGAAAATGCAAAATTTCGGCAACCTGGGCTAAAGCCCATTTGGCCTTTAGGCCCAAGAGGGGAGGTGGGGTGATTTGGGCCAAAAAGCCCATTTTGGGAGGGCATATATAAATGAAATTGGGGAGTTAGGGTTTCTAACTCCATTCCCAAGCCGCCATACCGCCATTGGGCTGCGCCGCCGCCTAGCCTTGACCGCCGCCGCCGCCGCCGCCGCCCCGCCGCCTTGTCGCCCGCCGCTGCCGCCGCCGCCGCCACGCCGCCAGCGCCGCCGCTCGCCGGTCACGCCGGTCGCATCGCGGCGCCGGGACGTGCCGCCAGCGCCGCCGCCGGCGCCGGGACACGCACGCCGAAGCGCCGGCCGGGTTGCCGCCATGCCGTCACGCGCTTTGCCAGTGCGCCATCGCGCGCGCGCCGCGCCGGCCGAGCCTCCGCCCGCGTCGTGCCACGCCGCGCTTGCCGGGCTGCGCCATCGCGCCGGCCGCGCCGGATTTCGAGCCGCACGTCTCGCCGTCTTGGGCTGCGCAACCACCGCCATGCTTGGCCTCCGGGCCTCGCCGACTCCGGCCGTCAAGCCGCCTCGCCGATTCTGCGGTGCGCCGGCCGCCGGGCCGTCTTGCCGCCGCGCCGCGCCGGCGGGTCGCTCGCTGGCGCTGCCGCCACCTTGCCGACCGCTGGCCGCCGAGCGCCACGCCGGCCGTGTCGTGCGCCATGGCCTCCGCCGTCATGCCATGGCTTCCGCCGTTGCGCCAGATCGCGCCGGCCCGCCTGTGCGTGCCGCGGCTGGCATCGCCGGCGCCGCCGGGCGTGTCGCCGCCGCCGCCCGCGGCGGCCACGCCGACCTCGGGCTCGGGCCGCTCCACCACGGGACAGAGGCGTAGGCGGTACCGTTGGGCGTGGTGGAGGCGGCTGTGCTCTCCACCGAGTTCATCGTGATTACCGATTGCTGTGGTGGTTCTTACCTTTGTGTTTTTTTTTCTGTTCTCTATTTCACTTGTGTGAGAACAGCGTGCTGATAACGTGTTGCAAGAGATGTTATGACAAGTGATTGAGACAGAAAAGGGTAATCCTTTATTTCTGATATTGATGTATTTATATTACATGAGAGGGTGGCAGCATAAAGTAAAAGGTGGGAGTTAGAGAGCAGTTATGCACATTAGACACATGTGTTATAACACATTTCATGCCCCCCGTCCGTAGGAAGCGCAGTGCCCATGGGGTCGCTCGGCCACGCGCCCGCTCAGTCTTGTGCCCCCGCGCTTGATTCTGCGCCCGCCGACCGCAAGATGTGCATGGGCCCGCGCACGTCGAGCTTTCGGCCGTGCCCCCTTCACGCTTTTTCGTGCCCCCTTCACGCTTTTTTTGCCAGCTCTCCCACGCATCGCGTGGGGCGTCCGTGAGGCCATGCCCCCTACCCGCCTATGGCCCGAGCGTGCCACGCGTTGCCTGAGCACACCTTGGGCCCATTTGTGGTGCGTGAGCTATGCAATAAAACGGAGCCGGTTGCCTCTCCTGTCTCCATTCCATCTCTTGGAGGAAGAAATTCTCTATGTTATAGAGAGCGGGAGAGTAGGGAGGGTGTGGCAACGTGATTTTTTCGGTCATTTTCATTTGGGGTTTGAAGGTTTCACAATTGCAAAAATTGTAAATCAGCTTCTGAGCTTTAAGAAAAGGTAATCGCTCATCGAAAATCTCAGAGGCCAGCGGCAGGCATGGAGGAGATAAGGGAGAGGGTGGGCATGAGAACGGAGGAGTCGAGCACGGGGAAGAAGGGAGGTGAGTGCGGGGTGTTGGGATTTTTATATGGCTTTCAATATTTATTGTGATTATTGTTTGTTTTACTCAATGTGAAATTATTCATATTGTTGGTGCAAGTGATAGAGAATATTTTGATGCAGAATTTAACTTGAGGAATTAATACTCGAGGTGCCGAGAATGGCTATGCTAGAATATGGTAGATATATTTATTGAGATCAAGTCTACTGGAATTTGATATGCATGGATTTGTTTAACTCGAGCACATCTCAGGACAGAATAGCTGGCTTTGTTTTGTAGGATCGGCTCTGTAGGTTGTTGACCCCTATGATTAGATTGAAATTTATCTCATAAATAATCTGATCATGGCACATGACTCATACATATTTGTTTGAGACTAATATATTTTACACTCATAAAACTGGTATGTCTGATCGTGGTTGGTGACATAGTTCAGAAATCATGGGGACAACAGTTTCTCTCGGTCTCGCGCACATCAATATCTCCGCGCACACGTCCGCGTGCAAGGCGCTCGGGAATTTTGGTCATTTCTGCCCCTGTACTATATTAATACCAAATTTAGTTCTTAAACTATTGTAATTTTAAATCTAGTCCTTTTTTCAACCGCACGACTCTGAAGGATGTGACATATGTTAATCGTGCGGTCGGGGACTGCACGACTACAATGTTCATCGTAGTTGTGCACCTACGAATAAAATAAAAAATCGTGAACAGTGTAGTCGTGCGGTCACGATCAAGACAACTACACTGTTCACGATGTTTTTATTTTTTATTTGCTTTTCGAATAAAAAATAAGAAAATCATAAACAATGTAGTCGTGTGGTCCCGACTAGTTGATTGCGTGTGAAGCTAGGATGCATGTCAGGCGCGGCAGTCACGCCATCACATGACTGCATGTCCCGATCGTACAACTACACTGTTCACGATTTTTTTATTTTTTATTTGCTTTTCGGATAAAAAAATAAGAAAATTATGAACAATATAGTCGTGGTCCGACTAGTTGATTGCGTGTGAAGGCAGGATGCACGTCAGGCGCGGCAGTCACGCCATCACGTGACTGCATGTGTTGATTGCCATCACGTCATAACTCATCAACGCCACAAGCAGTCAAGTCTACTAGTTCAATCTGGAGCAGTCTGCATGTGTATTTTTTAAACTGTTTAGATCTTACAAATGAGATGACTTCAATTTCACGGTTTATAAAAGAAAAGTCGTATTTTTATTTTCTACTAAAAATATAGATTATGTCATAAACAAAAATGAACCAGAAGAGCCAGAAAAAATGCCACTGTTGAGGAAAAGGAAAAGTATATAGAAGAGTATGAGAATTGGACTAAGGATAATAAGAGAGCTAAGATTTTTATGTTGGGATCAATGACTAATTGTTTGCTTGCTGAGTATAAAGGTGAACAGAATGCGCGAAAAATAATGCGCAGTCTGGAACATAATTTTGATGAAGTATCTCTTATTAAAGTTCATAATTTTGTTAATTGTTTTCTCTCTACTAAGATGTCTGATAGCACATCAATTAATGAGCATCTCAATAAACTCTGTGCTTTAGCAGAGGAATTAAAAAATGCTAATGAAGTGTAGATTATGGTTGTTCTAAACTTCTTGCCAAATTTATGGGAACAATTTAAGATATCTTTTTGTCATTCTGAAAGGACACTCAATATGCGTACTCTGAAACATCATTTGCTTATGGAAAAAGATAGAAAACTCTCTCAGGGAAACATCATTTCACTTCTATGCAAACAATTACAGGGGAAATAGATATATCTTCTTAGGCACTAATAGAGGAAAATTATTATTATATGACACTTTATATTCACCTAGCATGAGAAGGAATTTAATTTTGGTTGCTCAGTTAGAATCTATTAGTTATGACATAATATTTGGAAAAAGGAAGAGTTAAAATATTACTCAATGAAAAATTAGTGCATACTGGAACCAGTCATGATGGTCTTTATTTTCTTGATGAATTATCAAATGATGATAATATTAATTGCTTAGTTGGTGAAAATAACTCCATAGTGAGGAATACTAATGATAGGAACACATGCTCAGAGTCATATTTATGGCATCTACGACTTAGTCACATATCTAAAAATAGAATTAAGAGGCTTATTAATTCTAGAATTCTACACTTTAAGTGGGAGGATTTTGGTATTTATTAGGCATGTATAATTGGTAAGATAACCCATTCACCTTTTCCAAAGGCGAAAAGATCTAATGAGCCTCTTGCCATTATTCATTCTGATATTTGTGGTGAAATGTCCACTCCCACTAGAGGTCAAAAGATTTATTTTATGATGTTCATTGATGATTATTCTAGATGGCTTATTCAGATCTTCCTTTGTCTTTTTGGGGGGAAGCTTTATATACTGGTGTTTATTTATTAAATCATTCATCATCTAAGGTTGTAATAGTTATTCCTTATGAGTTGTGGTCTGGAAGAAAACCATCACTTCATCACTTAGCAGTTTGTGGGTGTAATGCACAAATCAAAGTCGTACAAAATTGTAGCCTAAAAGCATGCCTGGAATTTTTATTGGTTATTTTTTGAAATCAAAAGGGTATAGATTTTATGATCCAAAAAAAGATAAACTGGTGGAAAGTAGGGATGCAATTTTTTGGATGAAAACACACCTCGTCGCGCTAAGCAGGCAAGGGTGGAATTATTGGCAACCCCACCGAAAACACAGATGGATACATCTGGAATTAATTCTCACACTGAAGGAGATTTAGCTTCTGAAAGAAATACAAATCAAACTCCCAACACAACACGCTTAGGGTAATTTAAGTACACCCCAATATCTAGATGATTATTATTTATTTTTAAGGGAAGTTTACTCTAAAATTTAAGATTTAGAGGAAGAACCAAAGACTTATAAAGAAGCAATTAATTGCTTACAATCTAAACTATGGGTGGAAGCAATGCGGGAAGAATTAAACTCGATGAAGAGGAATAAAGTTTGGGAACTTGTTGATCTACCAAACAGCCGTAAGTTGTAAATGGATTTTTAAAAGGAAATTAAATGAAGCTGGTTTAGTGGAAAAATATAAGGCTAGACTTGTTGCTAAAGGCTTTACACAAAGGGAAAGTATTGACTTTGTGGAAACTTTTTCTCCTGTCGCTAAGTTCACTTCAATTCACATTATTAGTGTTTTAACGGCTTACTATGATCTTGAACTCCACCAAATGGATGTTAAAACGACTTTTCTTAATGGTCTTTTGGAGAAGGAAATATGTATGAAATAGTCAGAAGGTTTTGGAGAAGAAGGAAATGAAAATAAGGTTTGCAAGCTGAATAGATCAATTTATGGTTATAAACAAGCTTTACGTTAATGGTATAGTCTATTTGATAATGCTATCACGTCATATGGGTTTTCAATGACGAAAGGTAATCATTGCATATATACAAAAGTGATGGATAAATGTTTTATCTTATTGTCTTTATATGTTGATGATATTCTCATTACTTCTAATGATAAAAATAATGGATCGCGAGTAGGCTACGAGAGCAGAAAACAAAATTTTTCTACCGTGCACACAAGGACATCATGCTTAAGGAGGGATCATGGATCGTTACCACTAGGCGCAGCAGCAATGAAGAAGAGTTGGAGAAGTCGATCCAACCACGCGCGTCAGTAGTAGTGGAAGTAGTCGATCGTCCCGAACCGATCGTCTCCTCCACGCGATCAACCACACCACGAGCGGATCCAATCAGAGGTTGTTGATGCCGATCAACGCCGCAACGAGCAGCCTCCACCGGTATCCACACGTCCGGGTGGGCGCCGATCGCGAGTGTACCAAAGACTCATGAGCGACTAGGGTTTGGCTCAGGAGGTGGCGGCTAGGGATTAGCTCGGGATTATCAGATGCATCCCCTCAGCCCCTCGCCTCCATATATATAGACCTCCTCACTTGGGCCTCGTGGACCGAGGCCCAATAGGAGTCTATCCGGATCTCTATCCGAATTGAGCCCATATCCGAATCACATTCGAATTAGTGTTCCAACCCGTTAAGTGTGCGACCAGAGGTTCACGTATACTTGGTCGCGACCGAAACACCTTTCCGGTCACCCCTGTTAATAGCGGTCTCTAGTAAGACATGTTAACCCCAAAGTATACGTAAAGATCATATCGGTGAACTGTAATGTTCTCATGTACTAATCCCTTTGCCTCACGATATAGATTAAGCTCAAGGCGAGACTGTGTCATCCTCTTAATAGCTCAATCACTCTCTCGATTCCGTGATGGATTATAAACTCGTGATTGACTCCTCAATCACCTTGGCATGGCCATGCGGTTTCATAATCCATTACATCGAGGGGCCCGAGATATCTCTCCCATAAGAAGGGCAAATTCTATCTTGATCATTCACATCCCACTACATGTTTCATGGCAAACCCAAAGACTACTTTTATGACTACCCGATTCACGGAGTAGTGTTTAGTAGTCCCAAAATAAGCTACTACGCATGCTGGGAACCATGATGATCTCAAGTCTAAGGATTCCACATAAACACTACTTGAGACCAACTGATGACACATGGAATCTCTGCAGTGTCTCATGGCGGGTCTATCCAACATATGTTCACTAACACATGTCCATATTATTGATTTGGTATCTCCATACCATGATCCATGAGACATGATCATCAATCAATACGTATCTCGATCTTTGAATCATATTTGTTCCTCATATGAAATATAATCGGGGATCATTTAGAAATAGCAATATTTTGGCATTAAGAGTCTCATGAATAAGTCACATACTCATTGATCAATAATGATAATGTCTATTTCAAGGAACAAAGCAATGTATCATAAACATAGTATGTGATATATTCAACATCTCTATGTTGCCTCTAGGGCATATCACCAACAGTCTCCCACTTGCACTAGAGTCAACCATGTAGGTATCTAATACCCATTGCCCTAGTGTGAGCCTCATGCTTTGGCTGGGGAAGCGGCTTTGTCAACGGATCTGCAATGTTTAAATCCGTTTGTACTTTGCATATCTTAACATCGCCTCTCCACAATCTCGCGGATGAGATGAAATCGCCGTCGAATGTGCTTGGACTTACAGTGCGATCTAGGCTCCTTGGCTTTGAATGGCTCCTTGTTGTCACAGAGAGGTCCATTGGGTGGAGGCACTAGCCATCACACCAAGCTCGAAACAAATTTCTTGATCCAAACGACCTCTTTAGCGACTTGAAGCCGCTATGTACTAAACTCGTTGTAGAATCAAGAACTGTCTCTGCTTGGAACTCTTCCAGCTCACCGCACCGCGTCAGGCAGAACACAAATCCAGATTGCGATCTAAAATCATCTTTGTTAGTTTGGAAGCTAGCATCGGTGTAACCATTTACAACGAGCTCTTCCTCACCCCATAGACGAGGAACACATCTTTAGTTCTTCTCAAGTACTTCAAGATGTTCTTTACGGTAATCCGATGACTTTCACCGGATCGTGGTATCTACCGTAGCACTTAAAGCATACGAGACATCCGGACGTGTACAAAGCATGGCATACATAATGGATCTAATAGTGAAGCATATGGAATCGCATTCATTTTATCCGCTCATCGGTGTACTAGGACACTGATTCTTGCTAAGATTTATACCATGTGACATAGGTAGGAAGCCTTTCTTGGAATCCTGCATGTTGAACCTTTTCAACACTTTGTCAATGTACGTATCTTGGCTTAATCCAATCGGCCTTTTTGATCTATCTCTATAGATCTTGATGCCCAGAATATATGCCGCCTCCTAAGTCTTTCATAGAGAAACTATTTTCAATGAAGACTTAACATATTCGAAACATAGGAATGTCATTTCCGATCAATAATATGTCATCCACATATAAGACCGTAAACACGAGTGCGCTCCCACTAGCCTTTTGTAAACACAAGGCTCTTCTTCGTTCTTGATGAAACCAAACCCTTTGATTACTTCATCAAAACGAATGTTCCAACTTCAAGATGCCTGCTTTAATCCATAAATGGATCTTTGCAGCTTGCATATCTTTCCAGCTGATTGCGGATCGACAAAACACGTGGGTGTGTCATGTACACATCCTCACTCGATTTCCATTAAGGAAAGCTGTTTTGACATCCATTTGCCATATTTCATAGTCGAAATAAGCGACAATCGCTAGAATGATCCGAATAGACTTTAGCATTGCGACGGCGAAAAAGTTTCATCATAATCAACACCTTGAATTTGTTTGAAACCTTTGGCCACCAATCGCGCTTTATAGATGTGAACATTTCCATCTATGTCTATCTTTTTCTTGAAAACCCATTTGCACTCAATGGTTTTAACACCATCAGGTGGATCAACCAAGTTCCAAACTTGATTACTGTGCATGGATTCAATTTCGGATCTGAGAGACCATGTGGAGGTCATCCCATTGTGAGTGATGAGTAATTGACATCTGTTTTCAAAAGTCGAGTTTGAGTCGGTTTGTTCGGACCCAGACGTTGCATGGTGTAACGGGCTCGGTCGGACTTTGGTCAAACTTAGTCGTATGGGTTAGGCTGTATATTCTGATATTGCGACAGGTTTGATTTTGATTATGCTATTTACGCGTTCATTCATCGAGCGGTGCTATGTGACGTGTTTTCTTGTCTGTGTGTCTGCAGGACAGCGAGGCGGAGTCGTGCCGAGACACGGTGGACCGGACTAGGCGCAGGTGGCGCTGAGGTCAGAACGGTCATGAGGTGTCGAAGACGACGTGGACTCGACGTGTTGCGGAGCGTGCGAGGCAAGGAGCGCGGAAGCTTCCCGGAAGGTGCAGGAGGGGCGAAACGGGAATTTCGCAAGGCTGCACAAGCGGAAGACGGCTCCGTTAGGGTTTAGCCGGCGTAACGGGTTGGAGACCCGTTAGCCAAGGGCTATAAATAGAGGTGAGGGGCTGCATACCCCTTAGGACACTTGAGAGCTTATTCATATCTTTGTGTGTGTTGTGTTCCTCCCAAGAAGCTTGTGAGGCTCTTGGTGTTTTTGAGGATTGAGAGGGAGAGGATGGATTGAGAATCTTGTAATCATTCCTTTTGTTCTAATGTCCATGCGTATGGGGACTCATCTGTAATCCTTGTTTGATTTGGAATGATTTCTTCAGTTCTGTCAAAGTTGATGCTTCTCTGTTCTCTGTTAGTGTTTTCTTGTTTTGAGGAGTGTTCTTTTTAGTCCAGCCAAGTTCTCTTTGTTGTGCTCTGAACTGGGGATCTTCATCCAAGTCATTTGGCTAATTTATTCCTGAGAACAATCATTTTATTGGCAGAAATCTTTCCAGGAAATGGACGGCATCACTTCCTCTGTTTGCAGATTTTTAGGGTTTACTGTTTGTTGAAAACAGAAGGATTCTCGTTTCTGGACTGTTTCAGCTGAGTAGTACTCTTTTCTTTGCGATATCTCCTTCTGGAGTTGTTCTTTAGCAGTATTTGATCTCCTTTGATCAAAAGACACAAACTGAAATTGTTTCAGTCATTAAGTCTGAAGATCAATTAACTCCCGTGTCTCTGGTGTTGGCTCTGTTTACTCCAAGAGAAAATCAGTTGAGCTTGTGATCTTTCTTGTCAAAAAGAGAGAGTGATCAGGAGAATCTTGTTCAAGAACCGCATGATTTTTGGTCTCTTTTTTTGGCAGTCTTTACTTTTGTGTCTTTTCAGCCTTGGAATACTTTTGTTCAAAAGTTAGTCTTTCTGTTTCTTCTTTCTGTTCGATCTCAGTAAAGAAGTTCGGGTAGCTCTGCTGTCCTGCTTTCTGTCTCCGACAGTAAGTAATCACTGTTCCTTTTCTGCCTTCAGTTCATTTGCCGTTTGCTCTAAACCAAGTTATTGATCTCTCTTGAAAAAGACTTTAAGCTCTGTGTCCCAAACAGTCTTTGTATTAGATTGCCTTGGCTTCTTCTCTTTATGTAGAAGTTTTTCTTCCGAATCAATTGATCTGTGTTCAGCTACAGCAGCCTTCAGTTCAGTCTCTCTTTTCTTTTTCTTTTCTTGCTGATCTTTCACGATTTTGCATGCAGATCAAACGGCGATATTTTCAGCTGAAATTTTTACTGACTACTCTCTGATTTATGCTGAATTTTTCAGTGTCGCATGCGTTCCAAATTTCAGCAAGATTAATTTTAATTTTCTGTGAGGTGCTTTGTTTTGCATCTTTTGGAAAACGATTATGAATTGTCGGGGGCGATTTTAAAAGAGAGCGACATTCACCCCCCTCTGTCGCCATTTCGGTCCTACAATTGGTATCAGAGCCGGTTAGCTCTTCTTGATAGATCTTTAACCGGTCTTAAGAGCCATGGCGACGGACAAGTACTCGACCAAGCCCCCGATCTTTGATGGGATGGATTTTCCATTCTGGAAGAGCCGGATGGAGACCTACATCCAGGCTCAGGGCTACGCCATCTGGCGAAAGGTCAAGGTCCAGTTTGTTGTTCCCGCCGATGAGAACATCAATGCCGGGAATATGGCTGATGTTGAGGCAAACGCAAAGGCGAGGAACATCATCATTCAGGGATTGAGCAGAAGCGAATTTGATCGCATCTCTCACCTGACGTCGGCCTTCGATATTTGGGTGACCCTCAATGCTTACCATGAGGGCACCACCCAAATAAAGACGGTGCGACAAGACCAGTTCAAGCGATTACAGCAAATTCGAGATGCTTGTCGGTGAGTCCCTTGACGAGTGTTTTTCGCTTTCACAAAATTTTGAGCAACCTCCGAGCCGTCGGTCTCACATACTCCGACTCGGATAACGCCGGATGATTCTTTCCGCACTCGATCTTAGGGTTTGGGAAATGAAGGTGACCACCATCAAGGACACCACGGACCTCTCGACCCTGACTCTTGATGCGCTTTACTCGCGCCTCAAGACTCACGAGATTGACATAGTCTCTCGTCGGTCAAGTCTCGATCGATGGCTTTAGTCACCGATCCCACCGCCGCTTCGGTTCTTCACGACTCTCTTGGCGGGTTCTCCCTATCGCTCTCGTGATGTAGCGATGATCGTTAGAGCAGCTAGAGGATGAACAGCTGGCCCTCCTAGCTCGGAAGTTCTCCCATGCTTACAAGAGGAGGAGGGATGGAAAGAGAAGAGGACCATTGATTTGCTTTGAGTGTGGTGGCCCCAACCACATTCGAGCAAACTGCCCCAAGCTGGAGAAGGGCAAGAACGACTACGACGGTTCGGTCAAGAACGACTACACCGACAAGAACCGCAACAAGAAGCCTCCGGCTGGACGCAAGGCAAGAAGAAGTTCGCGACTTTGGGAAGGCCAAGAAGCTTTTCCACGCGTCCTCTCCGCGTTCGACGACCTCGACCTCAGCGAGGTGGAGGGATGGAGCGACGACGACGGGACGGGTGATCAAGACCCCAAGAGCGGCGAAGACTTCTCCGGCATGTGCTTCATGGCCCTCGAGGGCGAACTGAGCGACAGCGAGCTGTACTCCGACTCGGACGAGGTTCGCCGGGCAGGGAAGGGAAAGGTTTGGCTTGTAGACTCCGGGTGTTCACGACACATGACCGGAGATTCCCGTTGGTTTTCTTCCCTTGCCCGTGCTCCAGGTGATGAGACTATCACCTTCGGAGACGCCTCTTCTGGGCGAGTCATCGCCAAAGGTACAGTGCGCATTAATGATTCATTTGTTTTAAAAGATGTTGCCTTGGTTAGTAAGCTGCAGTACAATTTGCTTTCGGTCTCTCGACACCGATGACGATTTCGAGGTGAGTTTTAAGAAAAACAACGCAAAATTCTTGACTCTTCTGTAGTCGGTTTATGGATTTCTCGTTTTGGGAGGATCTTTCGTGCTGATTTTTCTGAGTCTTCTGGTGATCCTCTCCGTTGTTTGCTTGCTTCTGAGTCCCGCGATCTTTCCTTCTGGCATAGGAGACTTGGTCATATTGGATTTGACCATTTGACTCGAGCTAGCGGCCACGATCTCATTCGTGGTCTGCCGAAACTCAAGATGGTCAAAGATCTTGTTTGCGCTCCATGCCGGCACGGCAAGATGGTTGCCGCTTCTCATCCTCCGGTCACAGATTACTATGACCGATGCACCGGACATTGCTCCATATGGATACGGTTGGACCACTGAGTGCGATCGGCAGGAGGGAAGTGGTATGTTCTTGTCGTAGTCGATGACTTCTCGAGGTACTCTTGGGTGTTTTTCTTAGCCTCGAAGGATGAGACATTTTCACATTTTCGAGGTCTTTTCAGTAGGCTTTCTGTTGAGCTTCCAGGTGCCTTACGAGCGATCCGCAGTGACAATGGCACGGAGTTCAAGAATTCCTACTTTGAGAGTTTCTGTGGTGAGACAGGTGTAGAGCACCAGTTCTCTTCTCCATACGTCCCTCAGCAGAATGGCGTTGTGGAGAGAAAGAACCGTACATTGGTCGAGATGGCGGGGCGATGCTTGATGAGTACTCTACACGCGGAAGTTTTGGGTGAGGCTATAGCCACCGCGTGCCATGTTTCCAATCGAGTTTTCTTGGGCACACTTGCACCGCACTTCTTATGAGTTGAGATACAGGCGAAAGCCCGTGTTTCTCATTTTCGTGTGTTTGGTTGCAAGTGTTTTATTTCAAGTCCGGGAACCTAGATAAGTTCGAGTCACGTTCTTGTGATGGACTTTTTCGGGCTACTCGACTTCTTGGCGGGCCTATAGGGTGCAGGCTGCGAGTCTAGTAAAATGGTAGAAACACGTGAGGTAACTTTCGATGAGGCCACCCGAGGACTAGGCCCGATATCTCGAGTTCACTAGAGCGATCCGAGACCATCTTTGTGGATGATGAGGATGATGGAGATGAGGGTGTCTACCCGATCCAGTCCCTTCTCCACCCCTTGAGGTGCCTTCTTCCACCGCACCTCGAGGCGATCGCCCTTACCTTCGCTTCTTACGGAGCTAGTGGCTCTGTTCCTACCCGTCGAGTAACGAGGTAGAGGCCACTTCTTCATCTCATCCAGACCTCCAAGACATATCCAAAATCTCATCCTTCCGAGCGGATGATTGGAGATCTATTTGAGCGAGTCACACGTTCCAAGTGCGGCGTGTCACTTTTTCGTCTCCACTCGCCTCGTAGCTTCCTTTGAGCCCAAGGACGTTTGCCATGCTTTATCGGACGAGTCTTGGGTCAACGCCATGCATGAGGAGCTAGAGAGTTTCGAGAGAAACAAGGTCCGGACGCTTGTTGAGCCCCTCGAGATCAAAATATCATTGGAACCAAATGGGTGTTCAAAACAAGCAAAGTGAGGATGGGGTAGTCATTGAAACAAGGCTAGGCTGGTTGCAGGGTACTCCCGGGTTGAGGGTGCGGATTTGAGGAGACCTTTGCCCTCGTAGCTCGTCTTGAGGCCATTAGAATTCGCTTGCCTTTGCAGCTTCTAAGGGTTTCAAGCTTTACCAGATGGACGTCAAGAGTGCCTTTCTCAATGGCTTCATTGAGGAAGAAGTCTATGTCGACGACCTCCGTGTTTCGAGAACCCCAAATACCCTAGTCATGTCTTCAAGCTTTCCAAAGCATTGTATGGACTTAAGCAAGCCCCTAGAGCTTGGTATGAGAGGCTTAAGTCCTATCTATTGAGACATGATTTTGAGATGGGTAAGGTTGACAAGACCTTGTTCATTCGCCGGCTTGGCAATGACCTTCTCGCTTAAATTTATGTCGATGACATTATCTTTGGCGGCTCTTCTCATGCTCTAGTTTCACAGTTCTCGGATGTCATGAGCACCGAGTTTGAGATGAGCATGATGGGTGAGTTGACTTTCTTCCTTGGCTTCCAAATCAAGCAGACTCGGGAGGGTACCTTCTTGCATCAAGGCAAGTACACCGTGATCTCCGAGACGTTTCGACATGAGTGATGGAAAGCGGTGTCGACTCGATGGCTTCTACGGCCACACTTGACCCAGATGAGGACGGCGAGCAGTTGATCAAAAGAGTTCGAAGTATGATTGGCTCTCTCTTGTACCTCACGCCTCGAGACCGGACATACACTTTTCGTGTGTCTTTGTGCCCGGTTTCGAGCTTCTCTCGCGTATCTCACCGCCCGGCGGTGAAGCGCATCTTCGGTACCTTGAGCTACCATTGACTATGGTATCTGGTACTCTTCCTCATCCTGTCTATCCCTTAGAGCCTATTCGGATGCAGACTTTGCCGGCTGTAGGATAGATAGGAAGAGCACTTCGGGCACCTGCCAGTTCATTGGCACTTCTCTCGTTTCTTGGTCTTGAGGAAGCGGTCCGGTGTTGCATGTCCACCGCAGAGGCGAGCACGTTCTGCAGACTAGTTGTTTGTAGCCAAGTGCTGGATGGTCTCGACTGCGGGACTTTGGGTTGCTATCGATCGTGTTCCGCTCTTCTGCGATAACACGTCTGCGATTAGCATTGCTAAGAACCCGATGCAGCACTCTCGGACCAAGCACATCGATATCGATAT
This sequence comes from Bonia amplexicaulis, assembly GCA_036346245.1. Lineage (NCBI taxonomy): Eukaryota > Viridiplantae > Streptophyta > Magnoliopsida > Poales > Poaceae > Bonia > Bonia amplexicaulis. The sequence goes on along the minus strand of CM070755.1, from coordinate 13,762,004 downwards.
CACTTCCTTCGAGACCATGTGGAGAAGGGTGACATAGTGCTCCAGTTTGTGGAGAGTGACCACCAGTTGGCTGATATCTTCACCAAGCCTTTGGATAGCTCGAGGTTTTCAGCTCTGCGGGGAGAGCTTGGGGTGGTTTGTCCTTATGGACTGTTGTGAGGGGGAGCTTGGACTTTACTGCTTTACTATATTGATTATGCTTCTGTCTCATTTCTGTTGCATTGCATTTGCGGGTGCATTGGGATTAGTCCTTCTAGCATAGATTAGAGTGTGTCTCTTGCTGAGTTGCTTAGACTTCTTGCTCTTATCTTGTGCTTTCAGGATAGCTGTTTCTTATCTCACTAGGTTGAGCTCACTCACTTCTTTTAGGTTCTAGCGAGGGTTGGGCCACCCTCGGGTAGACAGGGTACGTGTTTGCTCTCTAGTGTGCGTTTTCTCGACAATTGTTGTCACGGAGACATATGGGGTAGATGAGAGTCAGTCTGAGCCATAGTATCCTCTATATCTTATCTATGCTCTAAGGACTGCCTATTTTCTTGATTCATTTGCCAGCTCTTGATTTTTATTGCTTTGGTTCAGGGGGAGTTCATTTGGGAACTTCTAGATTTTAATGATGACATAACTCAACTTGAACTAAAAGCTGCATCACATGTTGAGGGGGAGCTGGATTTTCTGCATGTCATTTTGCATTGTAATATAACCTCATGGAGCCTTGATTATTATCCTTTCATGACATGTTTTCATTATATTATATCTTGCTATGATTTATGCTCCATTGCTAATTTGATCATGACTTTATATGTGTAGTCAAGTCTTTGCCCTGATAGGTTAATTAAAATGCTAAATTTGACCTAATTCTGTCATGTTCATATTTGAGACTAGTCGACTTTGTGTTATCTTTTATGGTTCTTGCCATGTCAAATAGGTGAGTTGAGTCTTGAATCTTAGTTGAGCAATAGATTGAGCTATATAGTTTCTTGATGACACATAAGTTAGTACAATCTATAAAAAAAAAGATATCTTCTGTGCGAAAAAACTGATCTCACCAATTCCTTCTCATGAGACGGCTTGCCATTGCACAAGGCATGAACTCAGGGGAGATTTGGATGACCAAGATCATTTCCTTAAGCTTCTCGCTTGGAATGATCGCATAAGGCTTGAGGTCTAGCACATGACAAAAATATGATTGAAAACAATCATGAGATCTCAAAAGAAAAATGTCAAAAGTGCTCAATTAAAAAAAAATTCAAAGTACTTCAACAATTGTATCATTCTTGAACAAATAGCACTCTAGTTGGCTCAACACTAGCTTCTTGATACCATTTAGCTCATTGACATGGCTTGCATCATTTGTGGATATCATTAGCTAGACTAAAATCATGATTGACTTGACTTGCTAAGCACTTCAACTAAAATTCAGAATATGCCTTATGTTGCTTAGCTTGTCTTTACATACTTAGTCATGATCTTTGTAGCATATTTATGTTATGGCTTGATGTAATGCATGATGGTCATTTTGGATAATTTTCATGGCTCTACATACTTAAAAATGATCAAATCAGCCTTTCATCCATTTTCATGACTTTTTCTCCTTCCTTCTTTCTTGATGGGTTTATTGTCAAAAGGGGGAGAATAGTGGTAGAAAAAGCCACTTGGGAGCTCTGAGGAAAACTTGTTCTTTCTTTTGCTCCTTCTGTCGACATGGTCATTAGCTTCACACTTGCTTTTATGGACCATGTTAGACTCTTCAAACTCAACTTGGTGCTTTTTCGGTGTTTGTCAATATACTCATCAAGGGGGAGATTGAGAGACCATGTGGAGGTCATCCCATTGTGAGTGATGAGTAATTGACATCTGTTTTCAAAAGTCGAGTTTGAGTCGGTTTGTTCGGACCCAGACGTTGCATGGTGTAACGGGCTCGGTCGGACTTTGGTCAAACTTAGTCGTATGGGTTAGGCTGTATATTCTGATATTGCGACAGGTTTGATTTTGATTATGCTATTTACGCGTTCATTCATCGAGCGGTGCTATGTGACGTGTTTTCTTGTCGTGTGTCAGAGGACAGCGAGGCGAGTCGTGCCGAGACACGGTGGACGGACTAGGCGCAGTGGTGGCGAGGTCGAACGGTCATGAGGTGTCGAAGGCGGCGTGGACTCGACGTGTTGCGGGCGTGCGAGGCAAGGGCGCGAAGCTTCCGGAAGGTGCGGGGGGGCGGCGGGAATTTCGCAAGGCTGCACAAGCGGAAGACGGCTCCGTTAGGGTTTAGCCGGCGTAACGGGTTGGAGACCCGTTAGCCAAGGGCTATAAATAGAGGTGAGGGGCTGCATACCCCTTAGGACACTTGAGAGCTTATTCATATCTTTGTGTGTGTTGTGTTCCTCCCAAGAAGCTTGTGAGGCTCTTGGTGTTTTTGAGGATTGAGAGGGAGAGGATGGATTGAGAATCTTGTAATCATTCCTTTTGTTCTAATGTCCATGCGTATGGGGACTCATCTGTAATCCTTGTTTGATTTGGAATGATTTCTTCAGTTCTGTCAAAGTTGATGCTTCTCTGTTCTCTGTTAGTGTTTTCTTGTTTTGAGGAGTGTTCTTTTTAGTCCAGCCAAGTTCTCTTTGTTGTGCTCTGAACTGGGGATCTTCATCCAAGTCATTTGGCTAATTTATTCCTGAGAACAATCATTTTATTGGCAGAAATCTTTCCAGGAAATGGACGGCATCACTTCCTCTGTTTGCAGATTTTTAGGGTTTACTGTTTGTTGAAAACAGAAGGATTCTCGTTTCTGGACTGTTTCAGCTGAGTAGTACTCTTTTCTTTGCGATATCTCCTTCTGGAGTTGTTCTTTAGCAGTATTTGATCTCCTTTGATCAAAAGACACAAACTGAAATTGTTTCAGTCATTAAGTCTGAAGATCAATTAACTCCCGTGTCTCTGGTGTTGGCTCTGTTTACTCCAAGAGAAAATCAGTTGAGCTTGTGATCTTTCTTGTCAAAAAGAGAGAGTGATCAGGAGAATCTTGTTCAAGAACCGCATGATTTTTGGTCTCTTTTTTTGGCAGTCTTTACTTTTGTGTCTTTTCAGCCTTGGAATACTTTTGTTCAAAAGTTAGTCTTTCTGTTTCTTCTTTCTGTTCGATCTCAGTAAAGAAGTTCGGGTAGCTCTGCTGTCCTGCTTTCTGTCTCCGACAGTAAGTAATCACTGTTCCTTTTCTGCCTTCAGTTCATTTGCCGTTTGCTCTAAACCAAGTTATTGATCTCTCTTGAAAAAGACTTTAAGCTCTGTGTCCCAAACAGTCTTTGTATTAGATTGCCTTGGCTTCTTCTCTTTATGTAGAAGTTTTTCTTCCGAATCAATTGATCTGTGTTCAGCTACAGCAGCCTTCAGTTCAGTCTCTCTTTTCTTTTTCTTTTCTTGCTGATCTTTCACGATTTTGCATGCAGATCAAACGGCGATATTTTCAGCTGAAATTTTTACTGACTACTCTCTGATTTATGCTGAATTTTTCAGTGTCGCATGCGTTCCAAATTTCAGCAAGATTAATTTTAATTTTCTGTGAGGTGCTTTGTTTTGCATCTTTTTGGAAAACAGTGTACGAATTGTCGGGGGCGATTTTAAAAAGAGAGCGACATTCACCCCCCCTCTGTCGCCATTTCGGTCCTACAGGATCTCATGGCTTCAAGCCATTTCTCAGAGTCTGGTCCCACCATCGCTTCTTCATAGGTCTTAGGCTCATCGTTGTCTAACAACAATATGTCCCGTTGTTGAGTAGTCAAGAACATGTACCTCTCAGGTGCACGACGTGACCTCTCTGACCTACGTGGTGCCGGTGTGTCCACAACAGGTTCTTCAACAGTTTGTTCATCCTGTTGTGGTTCTGTAGGAGCTGAAATGTTTTCAGGTGTTTCTCGAATTTCTTCAAGTTGCACCATGCTCCCACTATCCCTTCTTGAGAGAAACTCTTTCTCTAAGAAGACACCATGCCGGGCGACAAACACTTTGCCTTCTTCTGGATTATAGAAGTAATATCCTTTTGTTTCCTTAGGATACCCGATAAAGAAGCATTTATCGATTTAGGGTGAGCTTATCAGATTGTAAACGTTTTACATAAGTCTCACATCCCCAAATCTTAAGAAAAGACAAGCTAGGACGTTGTCCTGTCCACATCTCATATGGTGTCTTTTCTACTGATTTTGATGGAACCCTGTTTAATGTGCAAGCGGCTGTTTCAAGAGCGTACCCCCAAAAAGACAATAGAAGATCACTGTGGCTCATCATGGAGCGCACCATATCTAATAAGGTGCGATTTCTCCATTCAGATACCCCATTCCATTGAGGTGTTCCGGGCGGAGTCAATTGTGGAACAATTCCACAATCCTTCGATGATTACCAAACTCATGGCTCAAATACTCGCCTCCACGATCAGATCGTAGAAACTTGATTGTCTTGCCTAAATGATTTTGCACTTCATTTTGGAATTCTTTGAACTTTTCAAAGGATTCAGACTTATGCTTCATCAGGTAGATATATCCATATCTACTAAAGTCATCAGTAAAAGTTATGAAGTACTGAAAACCACCTCTGGCTGTTGAGCTCATTGGTCCACATACATCAGAATGTACGAGTGCCAATAAGTCACTTGCCCGTTCACCTTGACCGGTGAAAGGTGCTTTTGTCATCTTGCCAAGTAAACAAGATTCGCATGTCTCAAATGATTCAAAATCAAATGAGTGCGAATACCATCTCTATGGAGCTTCTCCATGCGTTTCTCATTTATGTGACCTAGCGGCAGTGCCAAATAAACGTGGGATTCAAATCATTCGATCGTTGCCTCTTTGCATTAATGTTATAGACCGATGACTCTTCAAGAGTAAGAACATATAACCCATTCACCAATGGAGTATGACAATAGAACATATCTTTGAAATAAAGAGAACAACCATTGTTCACGGATCTAAAGTCATAACCTTCGCTTGTAAACATGAAGCGAAATAATGTTCTTGGAAAGAGATGGAACACAATAACAATTATTCAATTCCAAAACTAATCACGAAGGTAAAGACAATGGCATGGTGCCAACACCACCCAAACAACTTTGCTCCATTGCCAGCGAAGATCCACTTCGCTCCTCCTCAAACTTCTACTTCTTCTTAGCCCCTGCAACGATTTGCAAATGTGAGCAACCGATCCGGTATCAAATACCCAAGAATCAGTAGAAGAAGTGGCAAGATTGATTTCTATAACATTTATACCTGGAGCGGAAGTCGTACTTCCTTCTTTTCTCAAGATCCTCCAAGTACTTTGGGCGTTCCTTTTCCAATGTCACGATTGCTTACGATGGTAGCAATCGCATCGAGCAGGCCCTTCTTGACTTGCTTGGCCTTAGAACCGCTCGCGATCTCATCGGGAGCTAACTCTTTGACCGCGCCTTTCTTTACATAGGGCTTGCCCTTGCCTTTCTGCATCATCATCACATGATGGCTGCTTTTCTTAATGCTTTCCTCGGCTGATTTTAGCATCCCATGCAACTCACCAAGGTCTTGTCCATGTTGTTCATGTGATAGTTCGAATGAATGGCTCAAAGCTCGGGGAGCGATGAAGAATCACATCGATAGCCAACACTTGGCTAAGGGAAAACCAAGCTTTTCCGGACTCTCAATGTAGCCAATCATCTTAATCACATGAGGGTCGACGGATTCCCTTACGCAAGCTCGCACGCAAACAAGGACTTTGAAGTGTTGAACCTCTCACCCTTGCTTGGTTCTCAAACATACCACGCAACCCCAAAATGATATTGTAGGCATCTGTGTTCTCATATTGCTTCAAGCTCAGAGGACATTGTGGCAAGCATGAGACGACTCACATCAAGGTAATCATTCGTTTGCTTCTCATAAGCTTTCCGTGCGACCACGGTAGCATTATCGGGCAAGTCATCGGGATAAGGAGACTCAAGGACATACTCCTTGCCCTCTTGCTTGAGAACAATTCTCAAGTTGCGATACCAATCCAAAAGTTCGTTCCATTGAGTTTTCTTTCTCAAGAATAGATCGCAAATTAAAAGAACTGGATGCGGCATTAGTTGACATGATCTACAACAAAGAATACGCAAAGTTTAGCACTATGTTTATGTTCATCTTTTATTAAACTATTTAACAAAAGACTCCCACTATGTGTTTTGCAACAAGACTCCCTCTAAGTTACATAGTGGGTCAAGATCCTCATTTCATTAGTTCCTAGTGAGCTTTGGCATCACGGCTAGAAGACTAGTGACATGGGTAAGCAACACCTTGCTAATCACATCCCTATGTGACTCTTGCTTGTTGGGTGACATCAATATGTCCGGCCCCAACCTATGCCCCAAGGTCCAAAACTGTTTTGATAACCTTGTTAAGTAAACCAAATGCTTCCGCATGTAGATGTCCGACATCTACCCCAAATAATGATGATAACCGACGGCACTCTACTTTGGTAGACCTACGTGCGGTGATCATTATCTTTTGGTGCAACATATGGAAGGGCATTAACACCTAATTTTAATTTTTCTTGAGAGAAGCTATTCTATCATGAAAAACACACCCTCTATAGGTATGGCATGAAAGAATAGTATGACAAGAAATAAACATCACATGCAAATAATCACATTATCCGTGAATGGTATGGCATTTTGTATCGTAGTGGTCGCCATCGCCATGGTTCCACTTGTGATATTCTTCGCCACACTTCTTGTCCTCTTTGTCATGATGCTTGAAGCCTCCATAGCAAAGAACTAAACTATTACAACTAATAGGTAGCAAATGAATTACATGAGGAGCTTAAGCATCACAAGTCGACACGCAGTCGTTATACAATTAAAGAACGACCTCAACCCGGTGTGATTAATACGACACACAGGCCGCCAAAACACACATGCATCACATATGCATCTATGCCATACCATTCACATCATTCCCTGCAAAAACAAGTTAGCGTAGAACGTATTCTACCATACGACATGAATGTGCTTCTATAACAATCTATGCGTGTACGCAACGGCGGTCCGATCAAATCAACCCAAATCCGAGCCATTCAAAATGTCTCAATTTTCATTAGATCAATCACATTGATCATCGCGATCGGTATGCTTGAGGAGACCGCAACACAAGACCTCGATCTGTTGGCTCAATCTCATCGATGTCTTGCGTGATTAGCCCGATGGTGTTACCGGTAGGTAGGGGCAAGTCGCGTACATCAAAGAAGGAGCACGAACTAATCTTTTTGGCCACATGATGCTATCAACTCATACATATTCCATCCCCTTATGACCGATTGATCTAATCAACCCGTGCTACCAATGATTCATCACATGAACCGATTGATCTAGTCCGTAATAGATCCAATCTATTACAACCGCATATCAACATATGCGCTGATCCAGATCGCAAACTAAGCAAGATGGCTCTGATCCAATCAAGATGGATGTTAAAACGACTTTTCTTAATGGTCTTTTGGAGAAGGAAATATGTATGAAATAGTCAGAAGGTTTTGGAGAAGAAGGAAATGAAAATAAGGTTTGCAAGCTGAATAGATCAATTTATGGTTATAAACAAGCTTTACGTTAATGGTATAGTCTATTTGATAATGCTATCACGTCATATGGGTTTTCAATGAGAAAGGTAATCATTGCATATATACAAAAGTGATGGATAAATGTTTTATCTTATTGTCTTTATATGTTGATGATATTCTCATTACTTCTAATGATAAAAATAATGGATCGCGAGTAGTCTACGAGAGCAGAAAACAAAATTTTTCTACTGCGCACACAAGGACATCATGCTTAAGGAGGGATCATGGATCGTTACCACTAGACGCCAGCAGCAATGAAGAAGAGTTGGAGAAGTCGATCCAACCACGCGCGTCGAAGTAGTAGTGGAAGTAGTCGATCGTCCCGAACCAATCGTCTCCTCCACGCGATCAACCACACCACGAGCAGATCCAATCTGTAGGTTGTTGATGCCGATCAACGCCGCAACGAGCAGCGCCTCCACCGGTATCCACACGTCCGGGGCTGGAACGCCGATCGCGAGTGTACCAGCACTCGCGAGCGACTAGGGTTTGGCTCAGGAGGTGGCGGCTAGGGATTAGCTCGGGATTATCAGATGCATCCCTCGGCCCTCGCCTCCATATATAGACCTCCTCACTTGGGCCTCATGGACCGAGGCCCAATAGGAGTCTATCCGGATCTCTATCCGAATTGAGCCCATATCCGAATCACATTCGAATTAGTGTTCCAACCCGTTAAGTGTGCGACCTGTAGGTTCACGTATACTTGGTCGCGACCGAAACACCTTCCGGTCACCACGTTAATAGCGGTCTCTAGTAAGACATGTTAACCCCAAAGTATACGTAAAGATCATATCGGCTGAACCTGTAATGTTCTCATGTACTAATCCCTTTGCCTCACGATATAGATTAAGCTCAAGGCGAGACCTGTGTTATCCTCTTAATAGCTCAATCACTCTCTCGATTTCGTGATGGATTATAAACTCGTGATTGACTCCTCAATCACCTTGGCATGGCCATGCACTTTCATAATCCATTACATCGAGGGGCCCAGATATATCTCTCCCATAAGGAGGGGCAAATTCTATCTTGATCATTCACATCCCACTACATGTTTCATGGCAAACCCAAAGACTACTTTTATGACTACCCAGTTATGGAGTAGTGTTTAGTAGTCCCAAAATAAGCTACTACGCATGCTGGGAACCATGATGATCTCAAGTCTAAGGATTCCACATAAACACTACTTGAGACCAACTGATGACACATGGAATCTCTGCAGTGTCTCATGGCGGGTCTATCCAACATATGTTCACTAACACATGTCCATATTATTGATTTGGTATCTCCATACCATGATCCATGAGACATGATCATCAATCAATACGTATGCTGATCTTTGAATCATATTTGTTCCTCATATGAAATATAATCAGGGATCATTTAGAAATAGCAACAATTTGGCATTAAGAGTCTCATGAATAAGTCACATACTCATTGATCAATAATGATAATGTCTATTTCAAGGAACAAAGCAATGTATCATAAACATAGTATGTGATATATTCAACATCTCTATGTTGCCTCTAGGGCATATCACCAACAAAAAATACAGTGATGGAAGTAAAAGTTTGGTTATTTTCTAAGTTTGATATGAAAGATATGGAAGTGACATAGAGATCATTATAAAAGGATTCTTGGGTTGTCCCAAAAAGCATACCTTGGAAATGTTTTAAAACGATACTCTATAGAAAATAACAAACCTGTTAAAGTACCTATTATGAAGGGAACTATATTCAGTGAGGAATTATGTCCAAATAACCGTGAGGAAAAAGCCAGAATGAATGTAATTCCTTATTCTTCAGCTTTGGAATATTTTACGTATGCTATGTGTGTTCATATGACTTTGCCTTAGCCATGCCATTGGAATGTTTAGTGAATATCAAAGGAATCCTGGGGAAGATCACTGAAAGTAAATCAAATATGTACTGCATTATGTCAAAGGAATATATAGATTATTCATTATGTCTTAATGGTCATAATCTTGAACTACAAGGTTATACTGATGCTGACTAGCAAATGGCTTCTAGTTATCTATTTACTTTTGCAGGAGTTGTTTTTTCTTAGTGCATCAGGAAACAAGATATAATTGATCATTTCTCTATGGAAATTGAATACATTGTTGCATCTGAAGCAGCAAAGGAAAGTATATGGCTACGGGAATTTCTTGCATCACTTCAGGTCGTGGAAAGTGCATCACAACTTATCACTTGTTTTAAAGTAAAAGTAAGAACGTTGAAGGAAGATCCACCGACTGAACCAGTTAGTCAGAAATTATTTTGTTTAAGCATGATTAAGTCATGAGGCTTCCGTTTATTGATTGAAATGTTTTAGCCAAGTGGCTTTCAACATTTATTGTGATTATTGTTTGTTTTACTCAATGTGGCTTTCAACATTTATTGTGGTTATTGTTTGTTTTACTCAATGTGGCTTTGAATATTTATTATGGTTATTGTTTGTTTTACTCAATGTCGAATTATTCATATTATTGATGCAATTGATAGGGAATATTTTGATGCGGAATTTAATTCGAGGAATTAATAGTCGAGAATAGCTATGCTGGAATATGGTAGACATATTTATTGAGATCAAGTCTACTAGAATTTGATATGCATGCATTTGTTTAACACGGGCACAGCACAAGGCGGAATAGCTGGGTTTGTTTTGCAGGATCGGCTATACAGGATGCTGACCCACATGATTAAATTAAAATTGATCTCATAAACAATCTGATCATAGCGCATGACTCACACATGTGTGCATGGGACTAATATATTTTAGACTTATAAAACTGGCATGTCTAATTGTGGTTGGTGACATGGTTCAAGAGTCTCACGGGATAACGGAAACAGGTGGGTCACTTTATAACACTTGGAAGTGGACTCTATAAATAGGTCCCTACCGTATAGCCTCATTATTCCTTGTGAGCGGCACCATGGATAAGGCAGAGGAATAGACGGTGGACCAAAAAGCCTCCACGGAATTAATCTAGGGTTTGAGAAAACCCAACACGTGGCGTGCGGAAGAAGGAAGGGGTCAAGGTGGTCGTGCGTAGGAGGACCGGCAACGGTTGCAGGTGCTGGTGAGGAGAGAGAAGAGGGAGGTGGCAGGAGGTGGAGCAAGGCGGTGGGGCCAGGCATCGTTGAGAGGGAAGGGAGAGAGGGCACCGACGGGTAGGCCTACTGGGAAGAGAAAAAGAGACAAGGGGTGGGGGATGGCGACGCGTGGTGGTAGGGAAGAGATCTAGGTCGTCCACATGTTGGCCCATGAAGGGTTTGAGAGATTTAAATCATTTTTGTTTTTTAGAAATGCCCAAAAATTAAATAAAAGCTTAGAAAATTGCAAAAAATTCCAAACAAATCCTAAAAAATTCTAAAAAATTATAGAATTCACAAGGAACTCAACAAAAAGGAAATCGATTTGATTTGACCACAAATAAACAAGTTGCCATAGTTCTTTCTCTAGGCTAAATTAAGAAAGGAGAAAGGAAATTCTAGAAAATGCCAATTAAATCCAAATAAATTAGATTAAAATTTTGGGATGTCACAAGGTGGGTGAAGAACGCCGAGCTGAACAAAGTCGTAGATAGATAGTGGGTAGCCCATATTAACTACCACAAGTACCTTAGCGAGCAAGTGGGAGCAACGAAAAGCGAGAAGTAGGATGTGGAAACAGATAGTTCTGATGATGAAGAAGATGGACAAGCTACTATGGGAGGTGTACTAGATGGTGTTGTGACCACCGATGTTGCTTATTTCTCCTCTAGATTTGACGCATCATAGTGACCTCTCCAGTTCTGCCACAGCTGGAGGGGGCATAGTTGGGCTTCAATGAAGACACTCTGCTCTTAGGGCAGTGCTTTCCTAACAAGAGTGCTACCTAGTATACTATTGCTAGATATAGCGTTACCCTCAGCTAAATGTATCAGGTGTGCAGGTCCAACCCTGACACCTATATCATCAAGTGTGTGGATGAATCTTGCCCTGGCAAGGTCCATGAGCAGTGGTCAAGGACGTGGCCACACACTTCCGGATAATGGTGTTGAAGGATCACACATGCGAGCTTGCTGAGCCACATCATAGGCATCACAACATGATGTCTTCATATGTTTTTTTTGAGAATAAGACAGGAGGGAAAACTCCTACGGTATAAAGAATTAAATTAATAAGAAGAAACAGTTACAACGAAAGGAAAACAATGTACAACCCCCACCGAGGGAAAATTTAGCTAAGAGAATCTAGCTAGCTATGGAAAGGAACTTTAAGTTCATCCTTCACTCTGCACATATGGAGTGTGACATCTTGCTTGAAAAGTAAAAACCAATTGTTTAGAGTTGGCTACTTGTTGATTAAAAATCCATCCATTCTGTTCATTCCAAATGTGCCAAGCACCAATTACGAAAACTTTTGTAAAGAACGGACCCAGAAGGTTCCTCACGGCATGAATCCATTGATGTATGTCTAAAGCAAGGTCCCATTGCAAGCATAGTTTGTGCCAACAACTCTGGCCGAATGGCAGGAGAAGAATAAATATTGGAGAGTCTCCTCTACACCCTGCAAGCATAGAACATAGGAGAGATCCAGTCCTAGCAAACAACGTCGTCTACGAAGCATATGCTTTGTGTTGAGCCGATCCATAAGCAGCAGCCACACAACAACCTTTAGTGTCATGACACATTTACTTTTCTATATAATCTTAAAAGATGGTGGGGTTTGGAGTCCTTGAAAAACCAAACAGTAATACTTTCTTGAAGAGTAGTTGTTATTACCCCAAATATAACTCAAGCTGTCATTCGCGAGTGAAGTACGGGAGATGTTCTGAAGATCAAGCAGAAGGGATTGCAAATCAGAAAAAGTTTGAGCAGAGGTGGAATAGCGCATCTGCCTCCAAGTGTTGAAACAACCATTGAATAGAACAATCTTTTTGAAGAGAATATGAAAATAGCCTTGGGCATAGGAAAATATGTCCCTATGTCTTCCTAGAAGAGCACTGATCTGCCATCTCTGACTTGGCATCGAGCAATTCCCCTATTGTACGTATTTAGGCATAAAACATCTCTCCACCAAAAAGATCCTCCTTCTCAGGACACACGAGGAACTGTAGTGGAATAATAAGAATTCCAAATGAGCTGAACCAAACGCAGATCATGCTTGTTGTAAAATTTATGGAGATTTTTCAACAACAGAGCCTCATTTTGCTGCCGTAAATTGAGAACACCTAAACCTCCTTATGCTTTGGGCTGACAAACTTTAGCCCACTTATCCAGGGACTACCCCTTCACACTGGTGGCAAAACCCCTCCAAAGACAATGTCAAAAAGCATGATTGAGGCGGAATATGAGTTGGTTGGGCGCAAATCTACTGGGGCAGAGCTTGGCAACCGAGGAGACCATTCGATCACTGGTCCGTGAACGGAAGATCTCGGACCACAACACGGTTCGGCTTCCCTTTATTGACGAGACGTAGCCAGAGGCGGTGGTCTTCGTCGCCTACCCGGAAGCTAGGCTCCAGTTCCCATCCACAATGTTTGTCGGCGAGGTGCTGAGGTTGTACGGGCTGGAGCTCCCGCAGTTGACACCAAATGCCATCGTTCGGCTAGCTGTGTACTGCTGGGCTTCACAAACAGAGACGGTGTGGCGTAGCACATCTTTGTTTGCATTTCTTCACGACGTGTGGTGCCAGCCGAAGAAGCTGGACGGATAGGAGTACTCTAACTTTGGGAGCGTGAAGTTCGTGCTGCGTCCCGCGCGCACGAAGTTATTTTTGGCGAATGCAACCCAGATGATGTAGGAGTCCAATTGGATGCGGCGGTGGTTCTACCGCTGCGTGGAGAGCGGCAGCAGCTTGAGATGGTCGGGGCTAGTGGGCGTCGCCCTCTGATTCAACATGCGGGACCTCACGGAGGAATACCTAATGTATGGCATGGCTCCACTAGCGTGCCCGTGGCACGTGCAGTCCAGCCTTGCGAACCTTGGGCCATCTGTGGCTAAGGAGCACAGTCTCCGAGAAGCTGTCACGGCGAACCTTGGGCGAGTAAACCACATATGCGAAGCTCTCAGTATCCCTTGCTGGAGCGCGCTGTGCCTAGTATTGGCCGGCTTTGCACCCACGATGGTGATTACAAGAGAGAGGCATCCCCTCCTCAGCGAAGGGTTTGTTCTCCTGCAACGCGACCTTCGAGCTCAGCGCCCATTCCCCCAACGAACCTACCAAGGTTGAGGAAGTCACCGCGGGTACCGACTCTTACCTGGCTGAGTATGCAAACTAAAATCTGGAGTTGGAGCTGGACCACGGCGTCATCAGTGTGCAATGATGGGAGACACGGGGCCCAAAGGCACTGCGAGCGATGGAGGTGACGGCCGTCGTGGGCCCAACACAGATGCGAGAGGTGAATGCGAAGCCTCCTCGCCTATGTCCACTGCGGGGGCCAACAAGGCCCCTCTTGAGGCATCCATCGCAAAGTGTGCTCGCGTGGGTCCGCCAGCGGGCCGAGCGAGCGTTTTCAAATAGCAGTGGTGGCGCTCTCGGAGAATCGACTCGAGGCGGTCGTTGGCCCGAGGCGACTCTATAGCGAGGGTCGACAGGTCGCCGCGATCATCAATCTGGCGACCACAGGCGCCTTTGCTTCCCGACCGTCCTGTCCTATCTGTGATGTAAGTATAAATATTTCCTTCTCCTCTTGCGACTTCACGAGGCTTCCCCGATTTGCTTGCTGACACCGTCGTCAGCGTCAGCGGGCCCTCGCTCTCTAGGGCGTGCGCAGGGCTCTAGCGATAGAATTGGCCACGGGGGGACTGGCACTCCTGCTATGGACGTGTCGTCAATGTCCGCCCCTATCGAGGATGCCGGCATGGAGACCCAGCATTTGATTGTGGTGGACTTCGTCCCTTATCCAGAGGCATTGCGAGCATTCCAGGGTGCCACAGATTGCGTGGACACGGGTCTGGATCGTCGGACACTGTTGTAATGTAGACTGGAGCTTCTGGAAGGCACTCTGGAGGTGACGGAGTTAAAGGTACTTGTACCAACTTTCCATGATTGTGTGTGTAGGGACGTCGCTAACCTCGCTGCATCCTGCAGGCCCTGGCCCTCACCCGCACTTTGAAAGAAGCTAGGGCCCGTGAATGGAGTGGCTTGTAGGACCGACTGAATGCCGTGGAGTCGGAGGCTAGCGCAGCACGGCAATCCACCAACGATGCCCTTGCTGCTTATACATCGAAGGATGAGCGTATTCGGTTCCTTCAATTGGAGGGAGCGAAGGCTCTTGTGGACACGCAGGCTCTGGTGGAGCGGACCTAGGTATCGCCTCCGATGAACACGAGGGCTTGTTGAAGCAAATTGCCGGGCTGGAGGAGGAGAAAGCTCGGCTGATGGCGTCGGTCAGTGAGAAGGACCGTGCACTGGGTGACGCATCGTTAACAACCTCGAGCTCGATGGAGGCCCTAGAGAACACCCTCTCTGAGCTTGCCGTTGTGGTGCCTCCCCGAACCTTTGGGCCCGAGGACCTGTCGAGTAGTCTTCGGAGGATCAGAGAGGCTTCTGTGCTCGCGCTAAGTGTCATGTGATCCTACGGCAACCACTGCTCATAGATCTGCTCCCACGCATATATGGAAGTTCAACTCTATGGTGAAGAACCAAGAGAGCGCTACTCCTTGCAGAGCAAGTGGCAGCCCCTTCGCTTTGGTGGAGTCATCCCCCTGGTGGCCTTGATTGCCGTCTCGTACACCCGAACGAATTTCCTACAGTCCGTATCGCCTTTGTATGGCTCAACGGATGTGAACTTGAAATCTTTCGGCTAAGCCAACTACTACAGGTCGGCGGAGAGTGGGTGTATTGCGGAAGTATTTAGCGGATTCGCGGAGATTTCTTTTTTCTTTTGTCGAATCGGGAAGGCGGGTTTGGGCTATGGATTTATCTAAAAAGAAAAAAGAAGGAGAATTGGTGCCATGGCAAGGATTTCAGCTGTCACAGCAATGAAATTGGCTACCGTGGTAAGGTTTGTGCTGCCGTGGTAGAGATAACCGGGAAGAAGAAGGAGGAAAGAAGGAGAGAAAGGAGGGAGTGGAAGGAGGAGGAGAATAAGAGGAGTAGGATGATTTGTGCTAGTGTTCAAAGGTTCCTGCAGTGGTCTTCATGGGGTAACAAATAATTTCCTACTCCTTTTGTTCTTAGTGTTTTCCTGATCGGGCTAATTTTCGGGTAACCGGTTGATCTGCGCTGTCTGCTTTGTTTGGCAGATCAGGGGGCCTTTCGTGTGAAACCTGTGGAGTGGTCATTCACGTCGTTCTGATGAACGGTTTAGGAGTTATGAGTGCTACCGTGTTGCTATGTAGTCTGATCATTCAGGTTCTGGCGGTCGGTGGAGATTAAACGATTAAAAATAGAAGAAAAATTTTCTTGCAGAACCTATGAATACAAAAAATTGTATAGGACACATATGCCTAGATTCTGTATTTTTTCATAATTTTTGGACGAGTGGATTGGGCGTAATAGAAGTTGGAATTCTGCTGTGTAGCAGAGTTGGTTATAGGATTCAGTTTATGTTTGTGGGCAGATCCAGAGGCTCTAATGATTTTTATGAATTTTATTATAATAACAAAAATTGTATATAATCATGTAATTTAGCTGATGGTAACATTTTATATTTTTTTAGAGCAGTGTACTGTCGGTGGTGGTCTGTAGAAGCTAGCTGGTCAGAATTCAGAGGCAGATTCTGTCGTCTGTTTTCCATTGCAGATTACACCCTTTCAACGATAGAATAAATTATGGTGTCTTCGCGAAAGTTGTAGCTTTCATTATGTAAATTTCAAAAATGATATTTGTTTCTATGTTCCAGTTAGTTGATAAAAAGATACAAAAAGACAGGCATCGTTGTTGTAGTGGGCTATCAGAACGTCAGTTTGAGAGGGAGTTGTTGGGTTTTGGGTGTAGTGGCGCTTTGTATTTCAGTTATGAATGTTATATTGAGCTTTTGTGCTGAATGGTGACTTGTAAACAGGTGGCTTTGCTCCCAACCGTGCTTAAGCCCTTCGCCCCTTCGGTAGAGGCAAGTAAACGAGCGGTTGTTGCTACAGTTTAACTTATTAATTTAATTGCCTTCACCATAATTGTTGATGTTTGAAAATTAATCCACCTTTAACTAAAGATGCCCTGCTGTGTTATATGTGTCTTATTTTACATATTGTTGTTCATGTAGTTATATTCCTAATGAATCAATCGTGGTCATATCATACATGTCATAGCATGTCATTTGCATCGTGGATGTTGCCGCACCTAGCCGCCACTATACCGGTATAGCATCGTACATTGCCGTAGTACGATGCACACTCTTACTTTGTTGGGTAAGAGTGTAGTGGATTATTTGCATACATATGCATTTCATGAGGATGAACCTTATTATGAGGTTTTAAGAGGTAATGGCTCATGAGAGTCACTTGTGGCATGAGGTATCATATTGTGGTGTGAGTCACTTGTAGTATGTGGTATCATTTTGTGGTGTGAGTCACTTGTGGTATGGGGTATCATTTTATTGTGGGAGTCACTTGTGGTATAAGGTAATATCTTGTGGTATGAGGTAATATCTTGTGGTATGGGGTAATATCTCGTGGTATGGGGTAATATCTTGTGGTACGGGGTAATATCTTGTGGTATGAGGTAATATCTTGTGGTTGCCGTTGGCGTGAGTAGAGGAATGGGCTCACGAGAGTTACTTGTGGCATGGGGTATTTTATTTTCTTGTGGTTGATGTTGGTAGTAATTGTGGTTGTGGATATGAATGAGGCTGCAACGTAGATGACAAGAATTAATTGCTAATGTCATTAATTTGATCTTTAATTACCCATAGTTTAATTAATTTGTTAAACAGTTTGCTTGCTGAAAGTTTTTATCTCACCCTTGTATTTCCTCCCCTAGGTGATCTTTGAGCATGATTGGGAAGGGTAGAGCTTCGCAGCACCAATACACATATCTTCACGAGTTGTGCTGTAATAAATAACTAGAGGGATTTTATTCATTATTTTTCTTAGTCGTTGAGCATTGTAACTTAATATTGCTAGTCATGGTTGACATTAGTGGAGTTTGGACATTTGAAGCTAGGTTGCTAAAGGATATTATTGCGCAGTTCTATTTCCTTATGCTATTTTACTATTCCCTATTATATTGTTGTGTGGTATTGCTTCCGCATAGCCTTTGTTTCTGGGGAGGTGCTGCTAGATTTTCTTGGTAATCCAGCGGGTCGTAAGTGTGGTTTAGTAGTATCCTGGGGTAATGTGGTTCATGGGGTGTTACAGTTGGTATCAGAGCAGGCTTTAGGTCTATGGTGAATGGATTGACAACTTAGATAAACTTAATTTGATAATGGTTAATTAACTTAATAATTTGACACACCGATGCCTAGTAGGATGGGAAGGGGTCAAGCAATGCATTTACATTTCTGTTATGTTGCATTGTTAATCTAGATATGATATGATCTTCTATACCTATGAATTATTCTATGATTGTTATGGGATGATCTTGTATACTTATAATTAATTATATTAGTTATGAGTGATGATAGTTGATGTTGAGAGGTTGAGGTCGTGGTTGTGGCTTGGGCTTGGCCAGGTTGCACCACCGTTCATGCTATGAGAATAGAGAAGTAGTTGCCCCGAGTACCATAGTTATAGGTGTTGAGGGTGAGTTTCTTTAGAAGAGTTGTTCTCTTTCTTGAGCTTGAATTTTGGCCAATTCTGGTTATAGTTGTGGTTGATGAACTTTTCTTGAGTTAGTGTTTACAATACAATTGATGAGTTTTCGTTGGTCTTTTTTCGTGGTTCCATAAAGTGATTACTTGTTCTCCTGACTGCTGATCTATTGTTGTTTCTTGTGAACGTTAGTTATCAGCAAGATTGATTGTTTCATGGGAGTTATGTCCTTCTTACTGGAAAATATGACTCATTTATTCGCTTGGTATTTTGGATACTATAAGTTTTCTGTTGCAAGTGCTTTAACATGTGAAAGTTTTGGCTTTATGCAATTCTTTTGGATTATTCTAAGTGTTGAAGTTTAATGCCTCTCTTTTCTAAAGGAAAGTGTTAAAATCCTTTTGTGATGTCTCGTTATGGTTATGTGTAATTGCTAGGTGCAACTATTGAGCAATGAAGTTTGAGGTTGAGCATCAGTAAGAAAGGAATGGATCGGGTTTAATATATGATCTGTATTTACATGATGGTGGGATTGTCGGATGATAGTATGTCTTTGATGGAAGAGTCTTGGTAGAATCATTTAAATTGTGTAGTAGACATCCTCTAATTTAAAGAGGTTGTTGTAGTGAGGTTGTAAAGTTTTGAAATACTTTCAATTAGAGGATGGGATGATAAAGTAGTATGGAACTATTTGATGAGGTTTTGGAGGGCTTTATAATGGAAGAGTAGACGCTAACGATTCTTGTTAAGATTGTATTATTCTTGATGCTAGTAAGATTGTTGCAACCTTATTGGAAAAAAACATTTTGAAATAAGTTATTATGTTCTTTTGGAAAGGTGTATGATGGGATGGTAGGCTATGCTGATTCATGCTAAGAGTATATAATGATGAGGTTAGTAAGACTATGAGGGTGTGACTTTCCTTACTCGATGTCTTAGTGTTGTGAATCGTCAAAATCATACTCTCTGGAGTTGTTGTAGTCTACGCGCACAAAACCAAGGCAAATAAATACAAAAAAAAAACAAATAAAACTTGACAATTTAGAAGAAATTCAGAAATAGATAGTTTAGGATTTTAGAAGAATTTAGCAATTTCAACAGGTCCAAAAGGAGTTAAGATGATGAAATACGGGCTTCCAAAAGTTTAAAACTAAGGAAAAAGGAACAAGGAGATTTTCTAGAATGCTTTGGAATAGTTCAGAGCAGTCCAATAAGTAAGACATTCGGAGTAGTCCAATCGGAACGGTCTGAAAGCTATATAGTGATCAACAGGCTTTGGGAGGTCAAATAGCCATGGTCGAATGCAGTCGTGATCGACAAGATGTGGTTAGCAAGCTGTAGTCGAACAGGGCAGTGGTTGAACACAGGTGTGGTGGTCGGATGGCTGGAGTGCTCGAAGGTGGTTGTGGTAGGATGGCTAGATGCTATAGTGTTTTTGTGTGGTCAAAGCTACAGTGTGGTCAGAAGTTTAAAGTGTTTAGAGTGGTCAGAAGCTTCAGTAACCGGTCGATCGTCGAAGCTACATGAACAGCTGATACTTGAAGGAACAGTAACCGGTTGGTACTCAAAGAAACAGTAAACGGTCGGTACTCGAAGAAACAGTAACCGGTCGGTACTTGAAGAAATAGTAATCGGTCGGTACTCGAAGGTCCGAGGCTATATATTTTATGTGTGGTCGGTGGCTGTAGTGGTCGAACAGCCGTGAACGGATGACTAATCATGATCGAAATTCCATATGTGGTCGGAAGGGGTGGTCGAAAGGATTGAAGTGGTCAAACGGCTGCCATGATCAAAAACAATGGTGGTCGAAAGCCAAAGCGGCAGTGGTCAAAAGCGACCATGGTCAAAAGAGGCTTCTATGGTCGTGAGCAGTTGCGGTTGAGAGCAACCGTGGTCGAATGCAGTGGTTGGAAGACAAGAGTGGTTGGAAACAAGAGCAGTCAGAAGCTACAGGATTTTGTGTGCAGTTGTGGTCAAAACACTGAGAGTGTTCAGAAGCCAGCGGGGGTCAGAGAGTGTTTAGAGTGGTCAGCAGGTAGTCAGAGATGGTAGTGGTCGGGAGCAATTGTGGTCATGAGCGACCATGGTTGTGAGTGGGTGTGGTCGAAAGCCACAAAGTGCAAAAAGTGGTCGGGGCTCGAGAGTGATTGGGTGTAGTTGGAGTGGCTAAGGTGGTCAAAAAGGCTTCCATGTGCGGCGACGGTCTCAATGAGGACAGAGGTGGTGGCAACGAAGCACGAAGAGTCCTGGACTCCCTGGAGAGGCTTGCCGGAGCTCGACTTAAGGCCGGCGGAAGAGAAACTCGGTGCAGAAGTCTGAGGCACTCGAAAGCTAGAATTGAGTGGTGGAAGAGTGTGAACAGGAGATGCTCAGGGAGATATTTATAGGCTCGGGAAAGAGGAATGGACGAGAGGCGGCTCAATGGATTTATGGCCGGTGTAGTGGCACATGATCATGATTGATGATAGGGTTTAAAGCGGGAAAAACCGTTAGAGGAAGTAGGGAATGATGAGGGCTTTCAATGGCATCATTTGCTTCGGGAAGTAACGGCTGACTTTAAGAGCTTGGGAGGGTTGCAATGGCGTACGAGTGGAGGTGGAAGAAGGAGAAGGAAAGAGATGACAGGAGGGGGCCCACTAGTCGGTGAGAGAGAAGAGAAAGATAGAGGGAGATCGAGCGAATGGCTGGGTTTCATCCACGCGAAGCTGGAGACAATCCAGGTCGAACACTTGCCAGCTTGCGGAGAGGGTTGGGGTTTTAATTTACTTTTTGTTAATAAAAAAACCCAGGAAACTCCAAAAAGGCATAGAAAATACCACACAAAGTCTAAAAACTCCAGAACAATTCACAAACATTTCTGGAGTTGTTTTAGACTTAAGAAAAGTATTTCAAACACAAAGTTGGTCTTTAAATTTTTACAAAAATACTTTTTAACTTTCAAATTGATTTTTTAAATTTCAGAAAAAACACAGAAAATCCAACAAAAGCCAAATGTGTTTTTACTTGAATTACTTTTAAGAACAAGCCTTTTTAAAAGCCAAAAATAGGAAAAAAACTTTAAAATTTAGGCCACCAAATATCACTAATTTTTATTTTAAATGAAATTATTTTTTTCACTAATAATTTCGTCCCACGAGTAAGTTGTATTCACTGATTTTAGTTTTGGCTCAGTTTTGGAGCAAGCTTTCAACCAACTGAAAAAGGTCTCTACTTTGGCCATAATTTTTATGATCATTTGCTGGAATAGATTCACAGTACCCTAGAGAAGATCCCTGCAAAATTTCATATCATTTGAATTTATGGATCAAAAGTTCCATCGATTCTTGGTTTTGAACTTAGGTTGAAATTACTATTCATCGAGAATCGAAAGTACCGTAGTGCAAACAAAGGTACTTCTAAAAATCAGAAGTATTGTAGTGCAAACAAAGGTACTTCCGATTTTGTTGATTCTTTTCCAAAAATTTTAGCAGCTTCTCTTGCTCGTCGTGTGGTGGTTTCTCATCCTAATCTTTATAGCTTTGTAGCTATTGGAGTGAAGGAGTGTTGAATACTTAGGGAAAATTAGAAGGCACCATTCACCCCTCTATTGCTATATTCGGTCTTTCAATTGGTATCAAAGCCCGGTTAGCCCTTCTCATAGATCCTAACCGGTCTTTAGAGTCATGGCAACAAATAAGTATTCCACCATGCCTCTTGTCTTCGATCGGGTCGACTATCTCTTTTGGAAAAGTAGGATAGAGTCTTATATTCAGCCTTAAGGCTATGCGATTTGGAAGAAAGTTAAAACTTGGTTTCTCATTCCTACCGAGGATGACATCACGATTTTGAATACGCCTGATGTTGAGGCAAATGCTAAGGCAAGGAACATTATCATTTAGGGTCTTAACCGAAGCGAGTTTGATTGCATCTCTCATCTCAAGTTGGCATACGACATCTGGGTGACCCTTGTTGCATACGATGAGGGCACCACTTAGATCAAGACTGTCTGACAGAACCAATACAAGCGAGAATACAACAAGTTTGAGATGCTTGCTGGTGAGCCCTTAGATGAGTGCTTTACCAAATTTCACAAGATTCTAAGCAACCTCCGAGTTGTTAGTCTCACATACTCAAACTCAGATGCTTTCTACCTTGGACCTTAGAGTTTCGGAGATGAAGGTGACCACCATTAAGAACACGACTGATCTGTTGTCCTTGACTATTGACGCATTGTACTCTCGCCTCAAGACTTATGAGATTGACATTGTCTCTCATAAGTGTAACAGCCCAACTGTTTATTCCAAAATTTTGGAGAATTTTTTTTTAAAAATATAAAATTAAATTAATTTAGTTTAAAATAAAAATAAGAGTTTTGTTTGTGTGAAATTTGAATTTTGTTTGCCCTGATTTTCTACTTTTAGAAAGCTAGATTTGAAAAGTAATTTAAAGTAAAATTTAAAAATATTATTAAATAAAATGACATTTTGATTTTCTGTAAAAATCCTATGTCAAATTAATTATTTGAATTTATTTGGCCTTTATTTGGTGTTCTGAGTTTTTCTGGAGTTTTAAAATCTATTTTAAAAATAAAAAGTATTTTAAGTATGAGAATTAAAATACCAACAGTAGTTGGAAATATTTTTATTAAGTCCAAAATGTCTCCAGGAAGTTGTTTGAATTTTCCTGGAATTTTTTGATATAATTTCATATTTTTCTGAGCTTTATTGAATTTTTTGGTGTTTTCTGAAAATCTAAATCAAATTTAATTCTCCACCGCCCGATCTAATCTCGTGCGTCCATATTCACCTAACTCTCTTCGGAGTTTTTCTAGAATTTTCGGAGTTTTTTGAGCTCAATTTCAAAATCTCAAACAAAAATACAAAAAAAGAAAGAGGAGAGAGAATGAACGATCTGATGCATCTGTTCATCCTCTCTACTGTTCATAAAGCAGGCGCTTCATGACGCCGCACGCCATGGACGGTTTCTTTAAAACTTTGATTACTCATCAATTTCTCAACGGTTTTTCGTGAAATAAATTACATTCACTTCCTTTCATCAAGACCTTTTAATTCTCTACCGTTTCCCCTCTCATTCATGAGTATTTACACGAAATTAAAATATTACTCTAAATGACACCATTACTTGATCTCTCTCTCCCGTCCACCTCCACCCCTATAAAAGGGAGCACCAGGTGCCCCTTCTCATACTCACCCAACCCACGAAATCTCAAGTCCTCTCTCCCTTTCTTCTCTCCACAATCTCCATTTTACTTTTGTAAACCGAGCGCCGTTCTTCGGCCGATTGCGCCTCCAACAGTGGAGTCCGGTCACTTTTGACCATACCGTCGGCTTTGCCTTCACGCGTTCTACGCGGTGCTCCCCTCGCCTTCGCCGGAGCATCACCGGACCACCGTGGCCAAACCGTGCCGTCGTTCCTCTCCTCGCTGCGAGCCGACCGTGCGTGTTCCATCAAAACCGAGGTGAGCATTGTGTTCCCGACGTTCTCCTCTTCGTTTTGCCACAAACCTCACCCGCTAACTGCTCTCCGTTTGCCCGGAACGCCGATGCCAACCTGCCGATCGTCGAATGTCTTCTCCGTCATGTTTCGTCACCATCCGATGTCCGTTGGCTGAGCCGTCTGTACCGTTGAGTTCGCCTCGACGCGTTCTACGCCATGCTTCTGTTGACATCATTCGAAGACTCCCCGAGTCCTCGTCGACCTGGTCGAGCCAGACGCTGAAACTGTGCCTTCGCGCGTACACCACTTTTTTGGTAAGCGCTTTAATTTTTGTTCACGTCATGTCGTGTCCTAGTCTCCAAGCAATTTATCTATTATTTTTATTTAATTTTTTGTGGAGCCAATTGTCAGAAATTGAACTTTCCGCAAAAATGGTCGTTTTTGACTCCCGATGTTGATTCATCGCCTCTGTTGAGTTTTAGGCTGTGCCGTAATTTTTCTTAGACTTGCCTCACCGCGTTCTACGCTGTGCATCCTTCCGTTTCTCCGAAAAGCCTCCACAAATTTTTGCCTCCGACACCTCGCCATGGCCGCCAATGGCATCTAGTGTCCCTATCTGTCCGGTGGTGTTTTCCCCAATCCGTTCGCGTCATATCGTGCCAAACCATCCTACGTAGCTACCTTTCAAATGGTTTTGGATTCGCTTCACCGAGCACCAAGATATCAAGTTTTTCCTTTTTCTCTACCGTCGTCGTTCAAACGTCGATTGTATCGTCTCCGATGAAGTTTTAGCTTAGCCAATATTTTTTCTAGCTTCACCATGTCGTGTTCTACCCTGTGCTCACCCTACATCTCCACGTTCTACACCCGGTACTATCTCCTTCTAACTTGCCGTTGTCTTTTCGCCGTCACTGCTGCATTCTCTCACCGCCAGTGATTGCCGCCGTTCCTCGACTCCGTACCCACGTCACCACCTTCGTCTCGTCGCCGGGGTTCCATTTTGTCCATTCGCCGCCACCTCGCAACCAATCGACACCGTACTGCTCAAAAAGTAATTCTCGGATTTT
Source organism: Bonia amplexicaulis (assembly GCA_036346245.1). Lineage (NCBI taxonomy): Eukaryota > Viridiplantae > Streptophyta > Magnoliopsida > Poales > Poaceae > Bonia > Bonia amplexicaulis. The sequence goes on along the minus strand of CM070755.1, from coordinate 13,737,224 downwards.
GTTATCATTTCATGTGATATCTAAAACTTCCAGATATCCGTTCTCCTACATTTGAACTCCGAATCCGTTGATTCTTTCTCCTAAATTCATCTAAAATCTTAACCTTTCTTCCAGTATATATTTTGTTTTTGGGGTTTTTATTTGTATTTATTTGTTCTTTTGTATATCGTTCCGCGCGTAGAACCCGACATCGCCGAAGAATTTTCTGACCCGCAGCAAGAAAGTCAAGATATCGCACACGAAGACAAGTCTCCTTTGAACATCTTGAAACCATGTTTGAGAAATGTTTTGATTATTTTAAATTAATGCATTGCTATGTTACAAAAATGATATTTCATGTTTTAGAGATAATAGTTAAACCGACAATTGTTATGCCCTCATTTGACATTGAAAACCATGTACCTTTGACACCCTAGGATTTCCTTTGACTCAATAATGAGTTTATTATTAAACTTTGATAGATGTTGTAACGGTTGTAAGATGCTTAGTCGTGCTGTATAACTTTTGTAACCTCGGAATGGAAAAATTATATTTTGTGGAACTAGACTTTGTTCAGAAATTGGTGGCAATTGGTGTTGCCTCTGTTCTTTTAAAATAAAATAAAATGTGAGAGTTGGTTTAGACTGGGGCGGATGGTAAGATTGGTTTGGTGCGGTTAGCACAAGAACTTGTAATGTGTATGTTCCGCCTTAGTCAATTAAGGACCGACTCTTGTGATTGTCCAAACTGAGCACTACCGTACAACCACATGTCTATATGGGTACGACCTAGCTAACTAACTTACAATAGTTTAGTTTAGGTACCACCGATGGAAAGTGAGTGCCGGGTGTCTTGGTTATTCACGATGAGGGACGGGTTTCTTGTACTCATATGGCGCAAGAGGGGGCTTCTGACTGGGTGGTTTAACCCTTCAGCGGTGAAACCTCAGCGGGTGGTGTCTAGCTAGACTGAAGTAAGGTAAAAGCTTTGTGATATGTTATCTGGGTCTCATGTCTAAGGAAGCATGTTGGCTATTAAGATGACTTATCTCTTGTGGGTAAAGTGTACAACCTCTGCAGAGTGTAAAACTATTCGAATAGCCGTGCCCACGGTCAAGGGCGGGCAAGGAATGTATTCACATGGTAGATCTTTGATTTTGGTTTTAAAGTAAAAGATTTGAAAACTAGAGAGTGGATGGAACTCTCGGATTTGTGTCTGGGGTTGGAGCAGTGCGGGTGGATGTAACCCGTTGTCTTGAATCTGGCGGTTGGAGCGGTGCGGGTGGATGTAACCCGTGGTTTTGAACCTTGGCGGTTGGAGCCAGTTAACTAGTGTTGGTGGTTGGAACCTTCACTAGAAAATCATTGATAATTTCTGTTAAAACAAATACTTTATTAAATTAACGCCTTCGAAAATAATTATTGTATTTGAAATAAAATATTGTGTTGTGCAAAAGAACCATATAACCCTCCTTTGTTAAGCCTTGCATCTATTGCATTTTCCCAAGACTTGCGGAGTACTTTATGTACTCACATACTACACTAAAAAATAATAACCAGAGGAATATGAAGCTCAAGAAGGAAACTTCGACTACGGCGCGTATGGATTCGACGAAGGCTTTCCGAAGTTCTGGGTTGCGCTTCCCCAGTCAATTGCCTGTGGTGTATTGATGGGTCTCCGCTGGATTTACTTTTGCTTCCGCTGTGTTTTATGTTTCGTGTGTTGCGAGGTCTTAAAGCCTCATTTGTAATAAAGAGGCCTTTTGGTCTGTACTCTCTATTATTGTAATAAAGCGTTGTTGGTTATGTATTCATCACTATTTGACTGTGTGCACTAGCTTTGATCTGGGACTAGTGCTGTAATACACAGAGGGTCCGGATTCGAAAATCCGGGGTCCCGACAATAAGTCAAAGTCGCAGTCGATGGCCTTTGTCACCGGTCCCACTTCTGTATTTGGAAGTACCGTAGTGCAAACAAAGGTACTTCCGAAAATCGGAAGTAACGTAGTGCAAACAAAGGTACTTTCGAAAATCGGTAGTACCAGAGTGTAAACAAAGGTACTTCTGATTTTGTTAATTCTTCTCTAAAAATTTCAGCAGCTTTTCTTACTCATCTTGTGGTGGTTTTTCATCCTAATTTTCATAGCTTATAGCTATTGCAGTGAAAAAGTGTTGAATACTTAAGGAAAAAATCAGAAAACACCATTCATCCTCTGTTGCCATATTCAGTCTCTCGGTATGACACTGTCAAATGTGGTTGGTCCAATCAGACTATGAAATTCAAATGTGGTTGGTCCAATCAGACTATGAAATTTTGATAAGCAAGTTCTCCTATTCGTGTGATTCTGTCAACTGTAGTTGGTCAAAAATTGGGATATAAATGTTGCTTGAGCCTTCTGTACAGAGAAAATTTCAGGCACAACAGCAAGAAATAATATTCTCCCAAAACCCATGTCACTGTGAGTTGGAAATACACCCGAACAACTTACTTTCTTGCTTTTACACCTCACATGTTAACACGGTTTGCAAAATCGCCCTTGCCATTGTTTCTTCTCTAACTTTATTGGAAAACAATAAGAAAAAACTGCAAAATAGTTACCAACATGCTGGCTCGCATGTAAGTGATTGCAATTTTGAATACCTTTCTCCAAATCTCTTTTTTCATTGCTCTCATTTTACTCTCCGTCTTCCACCTCATGCGTGGTATAGCAGCACAGACATAACATCCGCGGTATGTCAACCAGTAATAATCCAGTGTTTTTTACGTCGTGCCTTACAATTCACCAAAAAAATGTAACAACAGGAGGGCTTTGCAAATGGAGGGAACTTGTGGGGGTGTAAATGCAATAAAATAAGCTGTGGGGGCTTATAAACACAAAGTGAAAATAACGGATGCTTTTGCAATTTTTACATACCCTTTTACAGGGCTGCGTGCCTTTCATAGTTTCAGGATCGGAAAAGCCGTCCAACACACTAAGTCCAAACACACTTGGGGAGAAACAGCAGTGTCATATAATACTAATGCAGAAATAGTATCTCATCTTCTGATTGGAAATACTACTCAATATTATAAAAAAAAGAGGTTTGAAACATATTTCTGGGACAAAGTCGATGGATTTAACGTGAAAGAAAACAACTGTTCGACGTACCTTTTCAAACATTGCTCTCAATCTCTCATTCTCCTTTCCCGCCCGCAACCTCAAGAATGGTGGTATAGCGGCACTGACATAGCACACGAGCAGTAGCGAAGTCAGAATGAAATTGAGGGGGAACTGAACTATTTATAGGTCTAAACTAAGCTAATACAAAATTAGTCTTTTACTCTTATAAAATTTCAAATTCATATAGAAATTATAAATTGGATGAAAACAAACAATGAAAAATAGAGAAATAGAAAGTAGGTACCTCGATAATAGAAAACATCATGAGTGCGGAGTAGTGATAAGTCACCTATGTATAAAATATATCAAAATTAGTGATATAATAGAAAATTATGTATGACAATGAAAATTGCCCTTCGTTGAACTAGCCGCTTCGACTCTACTTTCATTGTACTACATGTCTAGTGGTAACGATCTATGACCTCTTCCTCTCATGGCTTCCTGGTTTACGTAGTAACAAATTTTAATCTGCACTAGTATAGCCTACCTGTATCGCAACAACATATGCTTCACAGTAACTGAGACCTCATGAAGTGGATTACCACCACTCATTACTAGGAATTGGCAGTAGTAGTGCATGCTTTAAAGATTTTGTGATACTAACTTAACAATAATCATTGCAAGATATATACAAACCATAAGAGCTTGAAGTACATATTCACTCAGTTAGATTTGAACCTAATACAAAGAAGATAGTTAGAGCTGGTCAAAGATTATAATCTTGGTATACATTATAACTCCGCTAAAGCAAATATAGTAGCCCATGCATTAAGTTAGAAGTCCTACTACATCGATGTCATAATTAAGGAGAAGCAACTGGAACTACATGAAGAATTTCAGCGCCTTAACTTAGGGTTGGTAGAAGAAGATAATGTTGCTGCGTTGAAAGTAAAGCCCACCCTCGAAGAGCAAATCAGGAAAATTAGAGATAGCATAGAGAGAGGTGCTATTACAGATTTCTCTTAGGATGAGCAAGGAACCATATTGTATAGAAACCGTTTGGTTGTACCAAATGACAAGACACTAAAAGGACTGACACTTCAGGAGACCCATGAAATACTGATACTTAAGGAGTCCCACGTAATGCCCTACACCATACACCCACGAAGCACAAAAATGTACCAAGACTTGAAGCAAAAGTATTGGTGATCTGGAATGAAAAGAGATGTAGCGAGGTTTGTCGCTAAGTGTGATGTATGTTAGAGGGTAAAAGCCGAACACAAACGCCTAGTAGGACTACTACAACCACTACCATACCCAAGTAGAAGTGGGAGGAAGTCAGTATAGATTTTATCACTGGATTGCCAAGGTCACAACAAGGCTATGATTCGATTTGGGTTGTAGTGGACTCACTGACTAAAGTCTTTCACTTCATACCAATGAACACAAGAGATCGTGGATTGAAGTTGGCCAAATTGTATAGGTCCAGGATAGTGTGTCTTCATGGAGTACCGAAAAGGATAGTCTTGGATCGAGGAACACAATTTAGTCTTGGATCAACTTGCCCAATTTGCCTCGTATTTTTGGAAAAGCTTACAAAAGGTTTTGGGGACAAGCTTACAAAAGCATATCACCCCCAAACCAAAGGACAAACTGAACGAGTGAACCAAATCCTGGTAGATATGCTTACAGCTTGTGTATTGTCTTATGGACCTAATTGGGAAAATGTCTATGTATGCTTAGTTTTTCTATAACAATAGGTACCAAGCAAGCTTGTAAATGCCACCCTTCAAAGCCTTGTATGGAAGGAAATGTAGGACACCTCCAAACTAGTTTGAGACCAAAGAAAGACAAGTCTTTGGTCCTGCAATACTAAAAGAAGCCAAAGAACGAGTTCAATTGATTAGGACCAGATTGAAAGAAGCCCAGTCCAGAGAGAAAAGCTTTGCTGACCGTCGATGATGAGAACTGAGTTTTAAGCCAAATGATCTTATGTATTTGAAAGCCATGCCACTATGAGGCACCCATCATTAACATGTTTAAATCGGGCCACACCGGATAGTTCCAAGAAGCGAAAAAATAGTATACCAATTGGAACTGCTACCCGAACTTTCAGATGTACATGATGTGTTCCATTTGTCTCAGCTCAAAAAGTGTTTATGAGTTCCTACAGAGCATACTCCTTTGGAAAATATCAAGTTGCAACCAAACCTAACCTATCGAGAGCACCTGATTAGGATTTTAGAGGAAGCCGAGAGTCACACTCGAAGTAGGACCATTAAGATGAGCAAAGTGCAGTGGAGCAATCACATTGTGGATGAAGCAACTAGGGAGCATGATGATCGTCTTAGAGCCAAATTCATGGACCTTTCTCCTGAACAGTCCAAATCTTGGGAACAAGATTATTCTTAAAGGGGGTAGGCCTGTAACAGCCCACATATCACAAAACTACTATAATTATTTTACATCATGATCTATGCATTTTTGGAATTTTTCAGCATTTCTTGAAATGGTTTTGCATTTTTCAGCAGACAAAAATGAATTTCTAAAAATAGTTAAAATCTGAACACAGCGTATAAATAATTTTTTTAGCTCTACATATTCTAAGGTACGTCTCCAAAACATTTTGTAAATTTTGAAGTTGATTTGCTAATTTTAAAAATTCAAACTTCATTTTAGCAATTAAATCAATTAGAAAATCAAATTTAAATTCCTTTTGGCACGTGGGTCAGATTCCTTCCCCGGTTTGGCCCACCGCTATTTAGCCCAGCTCCAACTGTAATACCCCGAAAATGATTCGAGAGATAGTCAATTAATTGGAGGGAGGGACCTTTTAGAAAAGAATTAAATAATAGTTTTAGAGGGGGGTTTTCTGAATTTTCCTGGCAACCTGGGCCGCCCACACCCTCAACCCTAGCCGCCCCTTCCCCTCTCCCCATTGTGCAGCCGCCACCCCCTCCTCTCCTATGTGCCACCCCCTCCCCTCTCTGCCTCCTTGTGCCATTCTTCCCCTCCAGCAGCTCCTCCCCTTCCCCTCCCCTCCATTGTTGGTGAAGAAGACTCCCATTGGCTGCCGATCGAGCGAAGGAAGGAGATCACTCGTTGCAAGGCAATTGGATCCGGAGGAAGAGAAGAAAAAGAGGAAAAGGAGAAGAGGTGGATTTCGTGGGGTGTTCGTCGTGTTCTTCATCGATTCATCAAGGGTAATCCCTATTTTCCCCAATTAGATTAATAATTTAGTTGTACTACCAATGTCGTAAATCTGGACTGCTAGGACAGATCAGGTTAGACGGCTCTTTTGGGATAGATCCGTGGGGATTCAGGTATGGACCTCTCCTAGAGATTTGTAGAAGACGTCGTTATCTTTCCATGAAGTCCTAGAACGTGTCATTCAGACTTGCATAGCAAAAGTTATGATTTTTCTAGTGGGACTGTTCTGCAGATCGGGGGAATTCCGGACAGGTTTCGGTAGATTTGTTTGGGCGACGGGAAAACGGCCGAATCAGAAGATCTTCATATTAGACAATTTGTAGATAATGTTCTTAGCTTTCTAGAAAGGTCAAGAAGTCCTGATTCCGACTTTCAGGGTGAACGTTATGGCCATTTTAGTGTACTGTCCGGAGAGGCAGTCGTGATTGCTGATGCTTTAGAAGATGGCCGCATCTGGGAGACTCACCAAATATGTTTTGTTAGATAATTTAGTTATCTTTCCAGAGAATCTGAGAACGCCCTATTGGACCTTTGTATCAAAAGTTATGAATTTTTGATTGTGACTGTCCGTAAAAGTGCAGAGGTTGACCGAAAGAAATTGGGGATTAAGTCTAGATAAACGTGTTGGTTTAGTTTGGGGTGTTGTTATTTTATCTAAAGACCTGCTACTGTTGTCTTAGCAATTATTAAAATTATTGTTCAGGAGAAGGACGGATCCCAGGGGCCGCACCTTCTGTTCATCCCCCGTTTTCTCGCGGTTAAGGCAAGTATAATTGTGATTTTAAATATATAGTGTGGATTGTTGATGATTGTTGGTTTGAAGATGTTTGACTTTGATAATAAATATATGTGTTCATGATTGTGTTATTGCTATGTTGGTATTGTTTATGATGGTCTGCAATTATGAGTATTTATGAGAATTTCTGATGCATAGATATGGTGAATGCAAGTTTTTATTTATTGAGACATTCACACATATGCATCATGCTGATATATTGAAGTCTTGGTCACGAGATGACCAAGCGCCGAGGTCCCCGTCATGTTGATGTCATGACGGGCTAAAGGTCCCCATACTTGTGGAGTATGGGCAATTGGTCCCTGTACTAGATGGTACAGGCATGGGTGTGCATTGATGGATGCACACTCCGCATTACTGGTAAAATGCGAAAGAGAAGAGAAAAAGAGATTTTTGATCATCTTGCATAGCATGGTTGTTTATATGATTAAGATGAGGTTCATGATTGTTCATGTTACTATCCTTTAATACTTGCTGAGTCGTTGGACTCACTCTTGTTGTTGTTGTTTGTTATTTGTTTTAGGTACCTTCATGAAAATCAGCATGCATGGGAGTAAAGAAGGATTAGTGTTGTTGCACTTGCACGAATTATTCACCATGGAAGAACTAGAAAACTTTGAATATTATTTGTTGATTAGCCTTTGTAGTATTTGATTACGTCTATCAGGTTTAAAATGTAATAATGGATTAGGAACCTTTTATATTGCTTCCGCGCTTTAATTAAGTTTTATAAGTGTTTTGCTTAGTATTGATTACATTGAGTACGGTTAATTATATCTTTTGATTATACTTGTGAGAATTTCAGTTTTAGACAATAAACAAAGGAGTCTCCGCCGAAATTTTGTAAAATACAATTGGTTTAGCTTTGTTATGTTGTTAGTTTAGTAGCATTCTATGCCATATTTTGGCTGGGGTGTTACACCAACCCACATGCCTAAGCTGCCTTCACCCTTTCTACCTTCTCTATGCTAATGTGCCATTCGCTGAACCATTTTCACTCTCGCTATCTCCCTCACTCTCTCTGACTTGGAGGCTAGGACCGACCCGGTAGACTTTGTCTTCCCCCTCTCACTGTGCCGCAGAGCCCTTGTAGCTCTGTGTGAGCGTGCCACAGCAAGCCTTCTGCTGCGCCCGCCCGAGCCTGTGTCACCGCTCGAAGGGAATCATCGAGCAAATCCTTGCACCCCACCTATTTGAACCCCGCTGAGCCCATGGTCTTCTTTACTGTCGCTCGGCATCTCCATTTTGCCCTATGATCGAACCTTTCTTCCACTAGAGTGCCTGAAACACTCTCACCATTCACAACCCTGGTGCGCATCACCACCGCGTACCGCCGAGCTCATGGTCTATTCAGGTCAGCTTCAAACCTTCTCTTCCATGTCATCTTGTGCCTTTCCTTTCCCTTCAGCTAAACCCGAACTTAATTCAAGTTTGGTGTAGTGAACCACCAAGAATCCTTCTTCATCCTCAACACTAGTTGTCATTGTTCCCATCTCGATTTCATTGCTCCATTGAGCCATAGGCCCCACCATGGTTTTTTTACCACCCCTATGCCTTTTGAACATGATATCGTGCTCCGTTGTAGCCTGTTCCCGCTATGGTGTGCCATCACCATGGAAGCCATCGCCGCCACAGTACATCACCAGCCAGCCATCTCTGATACCTCCAACCTCTCTGACCTCATAGCTAGACTCATGGTAAGCCACTGATGCTCAAGTGCCCCTCCCTTTAGCTAGATAAAGTAGTTTTCACCATCATCGCCATTGCCATCCATGGTGCTGCTATGATAGCATGATGTCGTCGATGCTTCGTTGTCCATTGGTCCCTATGCTACCTCCCTTAGCACCATGCTGGACCTAGAAGCCATACATGTGCTCCTTTGCCCTACTATTTCACCCTTTCACCCATAACACCATTTCCAGACTTAACTGCCGCCTCATGTCACTGAGAGCCCTCCTCCGACCACCTCTCTAGCCACCAACCACACTAATGGTGTAACACCCTAGGACCCACATTACCCTGGGATGCCACTAAAACCACTCTACAACTAGCCAAATTACAAGATAAATTAAACTGGCAACAATTACTAAACCAGATAGTATAAGCGAAAGCATAAACAACTAAGGAATAACAGGATATTGATAACAATTCAATATTTAAAACAACGTCCAACATTTTAATCTAAAACATAGTTCACAAATTTAACATTATTAAGTTAATGTAAACAAAGCTATGCAAAGGTCTAGAATCCCTTCATCTTTATTACAGCATAAATCTATGATCCAACTGCATTAAGTGATGCCGCTCTACCCTTCCCATGCATGCTCAATGATCACCTGTAAGGGGGGAAACAAGAGTGAGATAAAAAACTCAGCAAACAAACTGTTTAACAGGCTAATTAAACTACAATAGTTTAATCATCAACATTTAATCTTCCATAGTTAACAATGTTTATATCCTCAACCTCAAATCACATCAACGACGGTAAAGCATTAGCAAATAAATCTTGTTTGACTACTTTAAAACCTCTATCACTACCACCACCAAAGACAATAAAACATATGTATGTTTTATTTCACTACTTTATTATTTCTCACATCCACAACTGCTATCAACAATTACTACAAGAGAAAAGAATCTCATGCCACAAACAACCCTTACCATACACATGGGACGAACCCCATTCTACGGCCACATCCACATTCCTCATACCACAAGTAGCTCACATGAGCCAATTCCACATTACAACTATGAAGTTGTATATTACACATTACAACTATGAAGTTGAATATTCCATGAAATAACTTCACCACAATACATTGCATAGGTATGCAAATGATCTTTCTATAACATCCCAGCCAAACAATGGCCTAAAATGCTACCAACTTCTAGCCAAAATTAAAACTTCTAATAATTATTCCAAAAGATTCGACCAAGTCTTATCTATTCAATCATTAATAGCAAATCTAGATAAGCGAAGCAGTTCTATTTCCATAATAAAGAACGGAAGCGATATCAAATAGTTCTAATTATTATTACATTTAATCTGATGAATAATAAAATGATCCAATTAAACTAATCGGCCACTAAGATTATAATGATTGTCTTTATTTCTTATTGAAGGAATAGTGCACGTGCATCTGGTCTAGTCATTCATATCCCCATGTATGTTGATCTCACATTGGTACCTAAAATAAACAAACAACAACAAGGGTGAGTCCAACGACTCAGCAAGTATAAACTGTAACAAAAACAAGCATGAACATTAACTGTCAAGTTAATCATGTTTCATATGAATTTCATGCTATGCAATATGATCAAAAGTCCTTTCTCATCTCTTCGCATTTTACCGGTAATGCGGAGTGTGCATCCGTCAATGCACACCCATGCCTGTACCCTCGGGTACGGGGACCAATTGCCCACACTCTACAAGTGTGGGGACCTCGACGCTTGATCACCACGTGACCAAGACTTCAACAATTCTCAGCATGATGCATATATGTGAATATATCAACAAGATAAACAGGCATTCAACATACTATGCATCAATTTAATCTCAAAAATGCTATAATGTAAACAGAACATAAATAGAATTATCAACTCATAACTTTACTAAAATTCACAAGTAAAGCATTCATAACTCCATCATCACTCATATCATCTAAATCACACAGATTAATCATAGCAAAGTTATACTTGCCTCAACCGTGAGACAACGAAGAACGAGCAGAAGGCGAAACCCCCGGAATCCGCTCTCCTCCTGAATAATTAATTAATAATTACTAACATAACAGTAACGGGTTTCTAGATACAAAATATCAGCAACCCCAATTACCCCAACAATTTATCTCAATTAAAATCCCCAACTCCCCTCGGCCAAATCTGCCCAACCACAGACAGCCGACTTCAAAAATCCATAACTTCCAGTACGTAAATCCAAATTAAACGTTCTCAGACTTTCTGGAAAGATAATTAAATTATCTAAATAAACTTATCTGGGAAGACTCTCTGATTCTGCCATTTTCTACCCAATCCAATCTATTTTCTAAAACATCAATAGCCACGATGACCTCTCTGGACAGCGCACTAAAATAGCCATAACTTTCGCCCAGATCATCGGAATCCGGACTTCTTGACCTTTCTAGAAAGCTAAGAAAATTATCTAAAACTTTCCTAACATGATGAATTTCTGATTCGCCCGATTTCCCGTCGCCCAAAGCGATCTACCGAAAACTTTCAAGAACTTCCCCGATCTGCCGAACAGCCACACTAGAAAAATCATAACTTTCGCTACACAAATCGGAATAACGCGTTCTAGCACTCCCTAGAAACATAATTACGTCCTCTACAATTCTCTAGAAGGAGTCCATACCTAAATCCCGACGGATCTAACCCAAAACTGCCGATTAACCCAATCTGTCACAGCAGTCCAGAAAACCGACGAAACTCTAACTTGGCTAAATTATCCATCTAAATGGGTTAACCGGGATTACCCTTGAAGACAATATGTAGAACACGACGAGGAGGAAGTACGCCGGGATCTCTTCATGAACTCCTCTTCTCCTTCCTCCGGATCCAAACGGTGCAGCGACGGATGACGACGACGGCGCACCGGGAAGGAGGAGAAGTCGGGGCGGCAATGGCTGGCGCGGCAGGGCGGCATGGCTGCCGGGCGCGGCAGGGGCACGGCAGCGGTGCGGCAGGGTGTGCAAGGGGAGGCGGCGGCTGCAGGGGCGGGGGAGGCGGCTAGGGTAGGGGCGGCTGCACAGGTTAAAGGGTGGCCTCCCTCCCTCTTGGGCCAAGAAATACCCACAGGCCAAGGCCTAGGCCTGTGTTTGATTAACTTTTCGAAAACCCTCAAAACTCTTTTAGTTTTCAATCTTTTCCTTCTAGGTCCCTCTCTATTTAATAATCAAACAAACAATTGAATAACAATTAATAAAACAACTGGGCATTACATTCTACCCCTTAAGCAGAATTCGACCTCAATTCTAAGCGTAAACACAATAAGAAACAACAACAACTAACTAGCAAAAACACGCACCTGACGTGAACAACGCCGGGTACTGCTCGCGCATGCGAGACTCCAACTCCCAAGTTGCCTCCCTCTCGGTCTGCTGCGACCAAAGCACTTTGACATACAGCAAAGTCTTGTTCCTCAACACTTTTTCTGACCTTTCCAGAATCCGCATTGGCTTGGACTCAAAGGACAAATATTGCTCAATAACCAAATATTCTAGAGCGATGTGAACTTCTGGGTCTCGCAAGTACTTTCTCAACATGGACACGTGAAACACGTTATGCACTCCGCGCATAGCCTCAGGAAGATCCAAACGGTAGGCCAACTTCCCAATCCGCGCTAGTATGGTGAAAGGTCCAACGTACCTAGGGCTAAGCTTCCCTTTGGTACCGAACCTCACCACACCCTTGGTAGGAGATACTCTCAAGAGCACCTGATCTCCCACTGCAAACTCCAAGTCCCTCCTTCTCACATCAGCATAGCTCTTCTGCCTACTCTGGGCAGCCAACAAATTCTGTCTTACCAAAGCCACTCTCTCAACGGTCTTCTGGACCCAATCCGGTCCTAAGATCGCTTTCGCCCACCGCTTCCCAAAGCAAAGGCGACTGCACTACTGACCATACAAGACTTCAAATGGAGCTGCTTTGATGCTTGAGTGGTAATCATATTATAGGCAAACTCGCCGGGGTAATTGATCCTCCCAACTACCCTTCCAAGACAAAGACACAAGATCTCAACATGTCCTCCAAAGTCTAAATGGTCCGCTCGATCGTCCATCCATGCTGGGTGAAAAGTCGTGCTCAAGCGAAGCCGAGTGCCCAAAGCACTCGCAAACTCTCCCAAAACTTGAAACAAACTTGGCATCTCGCCGGAAATTATGGTCTTAGGCACACCATGAAGCCTCACAATTTTCCGAACATAAATAGGAGCCGATCACTCATTGAGTTGGTTGTGCGGATAGAAATGAAGTGCGCGGACTTCATCGAACCGATCCACAACAACCCAAATTGCGTCCTTGCCTCTCGGCGACCGAGGCAACGCGACCACAAAATCCATAGAAATATCATCCCACGGCCATTGAGGAACCTCCAATGGCTGCAATAATCCGGCTGGCCTCTTATGTTCAGCTTTCACTTGCTGACAAATACCACACGAGGCCACATAATTGGCTATATCCACCTTCATCCTTTTCCACCAGAAATTCTATTTCAAATCACGATACATCTTGGTCTCTCCCGGATGAACTGTATACGGAGTGCGATGAGCTTCTCTCAAAATGTCATCCTTAACCTCCGCTTCAAGACGCATAAACGCCTTTAAAGCGCAATGCACCGACATATCCAAGCTGAAATCCTTCTTTCCCATTTCCAACCGTTTCATAACCCTCTCAAGTGGCGATCGACTATTGTGCCTCCCTTTTCGCTCGGTATAGCTGACTCTAGGATCAACTGGGTCTCCACTCGGGCCGTACCCGCATAGTAGTAAGATATCCCCATACGATCAAAATCAGCAACCAAACAATCCAGGGTAGCAGGCGTCGCCTTGCGACTCAGAGCATCGACCACCACATTGGCCTTGCCAGGTTGATACTGAATGGTTAGATCATAATCCTTGATCAACTCTAACCATCTGCGCTGCCTCAAATTCAGATCCTTCTGGGTAAAGATGTACTTGAGACTCTTGTGATCGGTAAACACGTCACAAGTCTCACCGCATGATAGTGCCTCAAAGTTTCAATGCAAACACAACTGCAGCCAGCTCTAAATCATGGGTAGGGTAATTCTGTTCATGCTTTTTCAGCTGCCTCGATGCGTAAGCCAAAACCTTACCATCTTGCATAAGCACACAACCCAGCCCAACTCTTGATGCATCAGAGAAAACTGTGAATCGCTTCCCTGGCTCCGAAACGGAGAGAACAGGAGCGGTCACCAGCTTTTCCTTCAAAATCTGAAAACTGCGCTCACAATCATCATCCCACTGAAACCTCATGTCCTTCTGAGTAAGCCTCGACAAAGGCTTGGCGATGATGGAGAAATCTTGCAAAAAGCGCCGATAATAACCTGCCAACCCGAGGAAGCTCCTCACCTCCTTGACATTGGTCGGCCTCTCCCAGTCTACCACCGAAGAGACTTTACTTGGATCAACTGATACTCCCTTATCGCTGATGATGTGACCCAAGAACCCCACTTGAGTCACCCAGAACTCACACTTCTTGAGCTTCGCATAAAACTTATGCTCTCTTAGTGTTGCCAACACTTGTCTCAGATGCCGCTCATGATCTGCTTCACTCTTGGAATAAATCAAGATATCATCAATGAATACGACCACAAAGTCGTCCAAATATTCATGCAACATCCTGTTCATTGTCTCCATGAAAGCTATAGGGCATTTGTTAGTCCAAAAGACATAACTTTAAATTCAAAATGCCCATACCTCGTGGAGAATGCCGTTTTCTCAATGTTCTCCTCTCGGACAAGAATTTGATTGTATCCTGACTGGAGATCAATCTTTGAAAATACCTTAGCTCCCCTCAACTGATCAAATAAATCCTTGATACGGGGTAAAGGATACTTATTCTTGATGGTCAGCTGGTTGAGAGCACGGTAGTCAATACACATGCGCCAACTCCCATCTTTCTTCTTGACAAACAAGACCGGTGCTCCCCACGAGACACGCTCGGCGAATAAGATCCTTTGCTTTCGGATCATCCAACCGCTTCTTGAGCTCTTCTTGGAGCAGTCGAGCCAATCGATGCGGAGTTATAGAAACGGCCGTGCTCCCGGCACCAAGTCAATTTCGAACTCCACCGGACGCGAGGTGGCATCCCAGCAACTCGCTGGAAAACATCCACAATTCCGGACCACCGGAATATGCTCTGCAAACAAAGAGGAATTTGGCTTTTCCACAAGGGATAAAAGAAATCCACTCTTTACCGCTCTACTACCAGGAAAAAGACTAGCCAACACACTGGGTGTGCAGGAGGGTGCACAACCACGAAACACTATCTCTTGGCTCGACGGCGATCAAAGTTCTTGTCCTCCGAAACATGATATGACAAAGACGGTAACTATGCAACCAATCCATTCCCAAAATAACATCAAACGGCTCCATCCTCATAACCATCGATTAGCAACAAAATGTTCTCCATCTATGGTAATCACACAACCCGGACAAACTGTGGAACTAGAAAGGATCCCACCCGGTGAATGAACCAAAACAGACTGAGAAATAGACTGCAAACTCAACCTGGCCCGGCTAGCAAACTCTACGGATGCAAAGGAAAAAGTAACTCCGGAATCAAACAGAACAAAAGTCTCCACTGAGTCCACCAAAAGCGTACCTGTCACCACATCGGGACGACCAGCCGGCTCGGCCGTCGGCAAGGCGAGGAGACTAACGCTGAGTGCCGGCGCCGCGAAGACCGGATACGGGTGGCCGCCGCAGGAGGAGGTGAAGGCGCCATCGCTGGAAACAACGCCGCAGGAGGAGGCCAAAAGTACCGGAGGCATCCTCCAGCGAAGGTAGTGAGCTGGGCGCGCCAAGTCGAGTAGGGTAGCTGCTAGCATCTGCACTGCAGACCCCCGAGAAGAAGCTGCTGAACCGAAGGTCTTTGCTGAACGGTTTCCACTTGATGATCTTGGCGGGTTACGCTTACAGACCGAAGCTTTGTGGCCCTCCTGACCACAATGGCGGCAAGCTCCCGACCAAGCACACTCCGACGCCCGATGCCCATCTCCACACTTGAAGCATTTCATCCCGTGACCCGGGACCGGACGTACCATCGGAGCATCAGCTGAAGGACGAAAAGTGGAAGACGCCTGGGACTTGTTGAACTTAGACTTAAAAGAATTCTGCGACCCTTTGAACTTCTTGTGAACCGGTTTCGCCACGATCCACCACCGCCAAAGCTCTTTTTCGATCGCTCTCGAACCCTCAGAGTCGCATACCACCAGTCCCTGCAGTCCTTCCCCAAGCTGCATCTCTAACTCCATGCCTCTAGCTTGCTCCACCAAGGAGCTAAAGTCACGAAGCTCCAAAGCTCCTAACACCTGGCGAAACTCCTGCCTAAGCCCTCTGTGAAACCTCTTGGCTTTCTCCACATCATTGGTAGCCACAAAGGGTACGAAGCGGATTATATTGTGAAATCTCACTTCATACTCGGACACCGACATCTTGCCCTGCTTGAAGTTGTTCAACGACACCTCCATCCTCTCCACGAATGAAGCAGGGTAGTATCTCTTCTCGAATCGCCCGAGAACACCTCCCAAGTCGCGGCCCAAGGGCGGTGATCTGGCCGACAGACTCCTTCCCACCGAGATCCGCCGCCTTCAAATGAAAAGCCACAAACCGAGCCTGCTGCTCTGAGGTCAGCCCCAACACCTCCAGATGCCTCTCTATGTGACGCAACCAGTTAGCAGCATCAACTGGCGTCCCTAGTCCATCGAAGGTGTCCAACCTCAACGCATTCCACCGATGCAAACCCATCACACCCATTGCGGCAAGAAGGGCAGGAATGGTCGCAAGCGCGGCTCTGGGTGCAGGGGTGGAGACTGGTTTCCCTGAACCGCTGAAGCAACCTCTTCCTCTGATCCCACAGAACTGGCCTCTCTGGCAGCAGAGTTACATTCAGCTGGCGGGGCACGGCTGCTTCGTTCGGGCTCTGCCGGCCACGACCACGACCACGCCTCTACCCTTGCCATCTCTATATAACATAAATAAATATAGAGTCACACATAACACACAATTAATAATCGAATCGCGAGAATGATACAGATGCGATGCAAAATCCATACCCATCTATCGTGCACGGTGTGTCAAATTTAATATTTTCACTACCACGGACCCACGACCGCTCGATACCAATCAGTAACATCCCAGCCAAACAATGGCCTAAAATGCTACCAACTTCTAGCCAAAATTAAAACTTCTAATAATTATTCCAAAAGATTTGACCAAGTCTTTAATGGATCGCGAGTAGGCTACGAGAGCAGAAAACAAAATTTTTCTACCGCGCACACAAGAACATCATGCTTAAGGAGGATCATGGATCGTTACCACTAGACGCCAGTGCAATGAAGAAGAGTTGGAGAAGCCGATCCAACCACGCGTCGAAGTAGTAGTGGAAGTAGTCGATCGTCCCGAACCGATCGCTCCTCCACGCGATCAACCACACCACGAGCGATCCAATCAGAGGTTGTTGATGCCGATCAACGCCGCAACGGGCAGCGCCTCCACCGGTATCCACACGTCCGGGGCTGGAACGCCGATCGCGAGTGTACCAGCACTCGCGAGCGGCTAGGGTTTGGCTCTGGAGGTGGCGGCTACGGATTAGCTCGGGATTATCAGGTGCGTTCCCTCAGCCCCTCGCCTCCATATATATAGACCTCCTCACTTGGGCCTCGTGGACCGAGGCCCAATAGGAGTCTATCCGGATCTCTATCCGAATTGAGCCCATATCCGAATCACATTCGAATTAGTGTTCCAACCCGTTAAGTGTGCGACCACAGAGGTTCACGTATACTTGGTCGCGACCGTAAACACCTTTCCGGTCACCACATTAATAGCGGCCTCTAGCAAGACATATTAACTCCAAAGTATACATAAAGATCATATCGGTGAACACGTAATGTTCTCATGTACTAATCCCTTTGCCTCACGATATAGATTAAGCTCAAGGCGAGACCGTGTCATCCTCTTAATAGCTCAATCACTCTCTCGATTCCGTGATGAATTATAAACTCGTGATTGACTCCTCAATCACCTTGGCATGGCCATGCACTTTCATAATCCATTACATCGAGGGGCCCAGAGATATCTCTCCCATAAGGAGGGGCAAATTCTATCTTGATCATTCACATCCCACTACATATTTCATGGCAAATCCAAAGACTACTTTTATGACTACCCGCCACGGAGTAGTGTTTAGTAGTCCCAAAGTAAGCTACTACGCATCTTGGGAACCATGATGATCTCAAGTCTAAGGATTCCACATAAACACTACTTGAGACCAACTGATGACACTTGGAATCTCTGCAGTGTCTCATGGCGGGTCTATCCAACATATGTTCACTAACACATGTCCATATTATTGATTTGGTATCTCCATACCATGATCCATGAGACATGATCATCAATCAATACATATCTTGATCTTTGAATCATATTTGTTCCTCATATGAAATATAATCAGGGATCATTTAGAAATAGCAACATTTTGGCATTAAGAGTCTCATGAATAAGTCACATACTCATTGATCAATAATGATAATATCTATTTCAAGGAACAAAGCAATGTATCATAAACATAGTATGTGATATATTCAACATCTCCATGTTGCCTCTAGGGCATATCACCAACAGTCTCCCACTTGCACTAGAGTCAACCATGTAGGTATCTAATACCCATTGCCCTAGTGTGAGCCTCATGCTTTGGTCGGGAAGCGGCTTTGTCAACGGATCGCAATGTTCAAACCGTGTGTACTTTGCATATCTTAACATCGCTCTCTCCACAATCTCGCGGATGAGATGAAATCGCCAGAGAATGTGCTTGGACTTACGGTGCGATCTAGGCTCCTTGGCTTATGAATGGCTCCACTTGTTGTCACAAGAGAGGTCCATTGGGTGGAGGCACTAGCCATCACACCAAGCTCAGAAACAAATTTCTTGATCCAAACAGCGTCTTTAGCGACTTGAAGCCGCTATGTACTCGGCTCATTGTAGAATCAAGAACTGTCTCTCGCTTGGAACTCTTCCACTACCGCACCGCCATTCGTGCGAGAACACAAATCCCGATTGCGATCTAAAATCATCTTTGTCGGTTTGGAAGCTAGCATCGGTGTAACCATTTACAACGAGCTCTTCCTCACCCCCATAGACGAGGAACACATCTTTAGTTCTTCTCAAGTACTTCAAGATGTTCTTTACTGTAATCCAAATGACTTTCACCGGATCGTCGGTATCTACCGTAGCACTTAAAGCATACGAGACATCCGGACGTGTACAAAGCATGGCATACATAATGGATCCAATAGTGAAGCATATGGAATCGCATTCATTTTATCCCGCTCATCGGTGTACTAGGACACCGATTCTTGCTAAGATTTATACCATGTGACATAGGTAGGAAGCCTTTCTTGGAATCCCGCATGTTGAACCTTTTCAACACCTTGTCAATGTACGTATCTTGGCTTAATCCAATCACCTTTTGATCTATCTCTATAGATCTTGATGCCCAGAATATATGCGCTCTCCTAAGTCTTTCATAGAGAAACTACTTTTCAATGAAGACTTATGATTCGACATAGGAATGTCATTTCCGATCAATAATATGTCATCCACATATAAGACCGTAAACACGAGTGCGCTCCCACTAGCCTTTTGTAAACACAAGGCTCTTCTTCGTTCTTGATGAAACCAAACCCTTTGATTACTTCATCAAAACGAATGTTCCAACTCCGAGATGCTCTTTAATCCATAAATGGATCTTTGCACCTTGCATATCTTTCTAGTCGATTGCGGATCGACAAAACCGTGGGCTGTGTCATGTACACATCCTCACTCGATTTCCATTAAGGAAAGCTGTTTTGACATCCATTTGCCATATTTCATAGTCGAAATAAGCAGAATCGCTAGAATGATCCGAATAGACTTTAGCATTGCGACGGCGAAAAAGTTTCATCATAATCAACACCTTGAATTTGTTTGAAACCTTTGGCCACCAATCGCGCTTTATAGATGTGAACATTTCCATCTATGTCTATCTTTTCTTGAAAACCCATTTGCACTCAATGGTTTTAACACCATCGTGGATCAACCAAGTTCCAAACTTGATTCTCGTGCATGGATTCAATTTCGGATCTCATGGCTTCAAGCCATTTCTCGTAGTCTGGTCCCACCATCGCTTCTTCATAGGTCTTAGGTTCATCGTTGTCTAACAACAATATATCCCGTTGTTGAGTAGTCAAGAACATGTACCTCTCGGTACACGACGTGACCTCTCGACCTACGTGGTGCGGTGTGTCCACAACAGGTTCTTCAACAGCTTGTTCATCTGTTGTGGTTCAGAGGCTGAAACGTTTTGTGTTTCTAATTTCTTCAAGTTGCACCATGCTCCCACTATCCCTTCTTGAGAGAAACTCTTCTCTAAGAAGACACCATCTTGGGCGACAAACACTTTGCCTTCTTCTTGATTATAGAAGTAATATCCTTTTGTTTCCTTAGGATACCCGATAAAGAAGCATTTATCGATTTAGGACCGAGCTTATCGATTGTAAACGTTTTACATAAGTCTCACATCCCCAAATCTTAAGAAAAGACAAGCTAGGACGTTGTCTGTCCACATCTCATATGGTGTCTTTTCTCGATTTTGATGGAACTCGTTTAGTGTGAAAGCGGTGCTTCGTGAGGCGCACCCCAAAAGACAACGGAAGATCACGTGGCTCATCATGGAGCGCACCATATCTAATAAGGTGCGATTTCTCGTTCGATACCCCATTCCATTGAGGTGTTCGGGTGGAGTCAATTGTGGAACAATTCCACAATCCTTCAGATGATTACCAAACTCATGGCTCAAATACTCGCCTCCACGATCAGATCGTAGAAACTTGATTGTCTTGCCTAAATGATTTTGCACTTCATTTTGGAATTCTTTGAACTTTTCAAAGGATTGAGACTTATCTTCATCGGTAGATATATCCATATCTACTAAAGTCATCGATAAAAGTTATGAAGCATCGAAAACCACCTCGGTCGTTGAGCTCATTGGTCCACATACATCGAATGTACGAGTGCCAATAAGTCACTTGCCCGCTCACCTTGACCGGTGAAAGGTGCTTTTGTCATCTTGCCAAGTAAACAAGATTCGCATGTCTCAAATGATTCAAAATCAAATGAGTGCGAATACCATCTCTATGGAGCTTCTCCATGCGTTTCTCATTTATGTGACCTAGCGACGGTGCCAAATAAACGTGGGATTTAAATCATTCGATCGTTGCCTCTTTGTATTAATGTTATAGACCGATGACTCTTCAAGAATAAGAACATATAACCCATTCACCAATGGAGTATGACAATAGAACATATCTTTGAAATAAAGAGAACAACCATTGTTCACAGATCTAAAGTCATAACCTTCTGCTTGTAAACATGAAGCGAAATAATGTTCTTGGAAAGAGATGGAACACAATAACAATTATTCAATTCCAAAACTAATCACGAAGGTAAAGACAATGGCATGGTGCCAACACCACCGCAGCAACTTTTGCTCCATTGCCAACGCGAAGATCCACTTCGCTCCTCCTCAAACTTCTACTTCTTCTTAGCCCCGCAACGATTTGCAAATGTGAGCAACCGATCCGTATCAAATACCCAAGAATCAGAGATGAAGTAGCAAGATTGATTTCTATAACATTTATACCGGAGCGAAGTCGACTTCCTTCTTTTCTCAAGATCCTCCAAGTACTTTGGGCGTTCCTTTTCCAATGTCCCGATTGCTTCTGATAGTAGCAATCGCATCGAGAGCAGGCCCTTCTTGACTTGCTTGGCCTTAGAACCGCTCGCGATCTCATCGGAGCTAACTTTCTTTGACGCGCCTTTCTTTACATAGGGCTTGCCTTGCCTTTCGCATCATCATCACATGATGGCTGCTTTTCTTAATGCTTTCCTCGGTGATTTTAGCATCCCATGCAACTCACCAAGGTCTTGTCCATGTTGTTCATGTGATAGTTCGAATGAATGGCTCAAAGCTCGAGGGAGCGATCAAGAATCACATCAAGAGCCAACTCTTGGCTAAGGGAAAACCAAGCTTTTCCGGACTCTCAATGTAGCCAATCATCTTAATCACATGAGGGTCGACGGATTCCCTTCGCAAGCTCGCACGCAAACAAAGACTTTGAAGTGTTGAACCTCTCACCCTTGCTTGGTTCTCAAACATACCACGCAACCCCACAATGATATTGTAGGCATCGTGTTCTCATATTGCTTCAAGCTCAGAGGACATTGTGGCAAGCATGAGACACTCACATCAAGGTAATCATTTGTTTGCTTCTCATAAGCTTTCCGTGCAGCCACGTAGCATTATCGTGCAAGTCATCGGGATAAGGAGACTCAAGGACATGCTCCTTGCGCCTTGCTTGAGAACAATTCTCGTGTTGCGATACCAATCCAAAAGTTCGTTCCATTGAGTTTTTCTTTCTCAAGAATAGATCGCAAATTAAAAGAACTGGATGCGGCATTAGTTGACATGATCTACAACAAAGAATATGCAAAGTTTAGCACTATGTTCATGTTTGATCTTCCATTAAACAATTTAACAAAGATACTCCCACTATATGTTTTGTAATCGTCTTCCTCTAACGACATATAGTGGTCAAGATCCATGTTCATCTAAGTTCTAGTGAGCTTTGGCATCACTGCTAGAAACTTAGTGACGTAGGTAAGCAACACTTGCTAATCACATCTTATGTGACTCTTGTTTGTTAGGTGGCATCCAATGCCCCGGCTCCCAACACCATGCCCCAAGGCCCAAATCTAATTTGATAGCCTTGTCAAGTAAACCAATACTATGCATGTGGATGTCCGACATCCACCCTATTAGATCAAGATAGTTGATGGTACTCGCTTTGCACCTACCAAACAATGATCATGATTCTTATAGGCGCAAAGAATTGGAAGGGCATCAAAACAAATTCTTAATTTTTCTTGAGAGAAGCTATTCTATCATGAAAAACTAACCCTTAGTTGGTATGGCATGAAAGAATAGTATGACAAGAAATAAACATCACATGCATATAATCACATTATACTGTGAATGGTATGGCATTTTGTATCGTAGTGGTCGCCATCGCCATGGTTCCACGGTGATATTCTTCGCCACACTTCTTGTCCTCTTTGTCATCATGCTTGAAGCCTCCATAGCAAAGAACTAAACTATTACAACTAATAGGTAGCAAATGAATTACATGAGGAGCTCAAGCATCACAAGTCGACACGCAGTCGTTATACAATTAAAGAACGACCTCAACCCTACTGTGATTAATACGACACACAGCCGCCAAAACACACATGCATCACATATGCATCTATGCCATACCATTCACATCATTCCTGCAAAAACAAGTTAGCGTAGAACATATTCTACCACCGACATGAATGTGTTTCTATAACAATCTATGCGTATATAACGGCGGTCCCTACCGGCCTAAGATGTCGATCTTTGAATCATATTTGTTCCTCATATGAAATATAATCAGGGATCATTTAGAAATAGCAACATTTTGGCATTAAGAGTCTCATGAATAAGTCACATACTCATTGATCAATAATGATAATGTCTATTTCAAGGAACAAAGCAATGTATCATAAACATAGTATGTGATATATTCAACATCTCCATGTTGCCTCTAGGGCATATCACCAATGATCTTATCTATTCAATCATTAATAGCAAATCTAGATAAACGAAACAATTCTATTTCCATAATAAAGAACAAGCGATATCAAATAGTTCTAATTATTATTACATTTAATCGATGAATAATAAAATGATCCAATTAAACTAATCAGCCACTAAGATTATAATGACTGTCTTTATTTCTTATTGAAGGAATAATGCACGTGCATCTGGTCTAGTCATTCATGTCCCCATGTATGTTGATCTCACATTGGTACCTAAAATAAACAAACAACAACAAGGGTGAGTCCAACGACTCAGCAAGTATAAATGTAACAAAAACAAGCATGAACATTAACCGTCAAGTTAATCATGTTTCATATGAATTTCATGCTATGCAATATGATCAAAAGTCCTTTCTCATCTCTTCGCATTTTACCGTAATGCGGAGTGTGCATCCGTCAATGCACACCCATGCCTCGTATCCTCGTGCACGGGACCGCCAAGGCGCGGCGAGGGAGGCGGGCTGCAGGGCGGGGAGGCGGCTAGTGCAGGCGGTGCACGGGTTAAAAGGGTGGCCTCCTCCCTCTTGGGCCAAGAAAAACCCACCGGCCAAGGCCTAGGCCCGTGTTTGATTAACTTTTCGAAAACCCTCAAAACTCTTTTAGTTTTCAATCTTTTCCTTCTAGGTCCCTCTCTCTATTTAATAATCAAACAGACAATTGAATAACAATTAATAAAACAATCTGGGGCATTACACTTTCCACAATGCAATGCCTATGAATGCTTTCATACTATGCTCCACATCACTCTTTTCCAGCGGGATAAGAGGTGCATCGTATTATAGCAATATACGATGTTGTACCGGTACGGTAGCGGCTCGGTGCGGCGATATCCACATATGAAAATATCATGATATGATATGAATAATATGACAATCATAAACCTCATGAATTCCAACCATAAAGGAGCATCAACATGCTCACAACATATCCACAACCACATATCCACCACATATTTGTTTTCATACTCCACATTAGCACACTAAACAAATTTCCACATGAGTAAGAGCAATTTATCCAAACATATTAATTGATCAATAATTGCTACCACCACAACCACAAGTATTCACTAAGAATACTTCCACTTAGACCACAATATATTCGTAAAGGTTTCTACCCCACAACTATATAGATTCGTCAAGAACAATCCCGCATATCCACAATAAATCCATCAAGACCATAAGCAATTGAATTCATAAAAATACTACCATTTGTACCACATTAATGAAGTATGTAACAAAGACATAGCATCACCAATTAATAGAATTAATTACTTAATGTGAAGGTAGAATAATTAACGAGTTAAACAGTAGCACAACCGCTACGTTTATTTGCCTCAACTGTTGAAGTGAAACAGTCACGTGCGCTTAGGAGCAAAACCACCTGTCCACAAAGTATCTCTTAGCACAATGCTACAGAATACAAAGCGCAACTTAAAAATTAAAGACGTCGCTAGAACCCCGATCCCACACATACACCTCTTCGCTCAACGATTCCACAAACTACAACTGCAGTAACGCTGCTTAATATTTTCATATCTTTAAAAATATTAATCTATTTATAGTAAACGATATATCTCTGGATTCGTCACTTGAATTCCTACATTGTTCATGTAGATCACATAGTTTTATTTTGATAATAGCTAGGTGTAACTTAATGCACAAAACGGAAGTTCTCTGTTCTGTCAGACTTGACAACAAGATTAAATCACGTCCCAATAATAGTACAGGGGTCCACAAAATATAATTTTTATATAGAAGCTAGATTTTGGAATTTCCTACAACTTTCTCAATTGCGGACATAATCATAAAAATCATTTACTACCCCTAAATCATAGTTGAACAGAAGTCTGTCCCAATTTGTTCCCCTGACAGACAGCAGTATTCCCAACCCTACTACGCCCAGATCCCACGGCCAAAAATTCTGAAAACAATACAAAATATGAGTTTCGAAGTCCTCTACAAATTTACTTTTGGGAAGATCTGCAGGAAAAATCATTTGATGGGTCGAAACCACGCAAACAGACGCGCTGCGCGAATCAATCTACAGGCAGACAGCAGGTAATCTCTAATTGGGCAATCAATCTATTAATTCCCTTCAAATTCCGTGCCAAGGACCCTAATTACTCTATAAAACAAAGGGTTTGGGATGGGGAAAAATTACCTAGATGAATCATTGGGATCACCCCTCTTCTTTCCTCCTCTTCTTCTTTTCCTTCTCTTCTTCTTCCCTCTCTTCCCTTTCTTCTCCTTCCTTCACCTTTCTCCTTGGCACCAATGGCAGCAGCTATTTTGGGGAGGGGGAGGCGCCAAGAGGAGTAGGGGTGGTGGATGGAAAGGGGGAGAGGGGGTGGCTAGGTTAGAAAAGAAAAGGGGGAGAGGGGGTGCGGCCAAGAGGAGAGGGGTGCGGCCACCCCCTTAGGCCTTGGCCCAAGGCGGTCAGCCCACTCCCTAGGCAGCCCACTCTGAGATTTTAATTTAATTTTTAATTTATTTTATTTATTTTATATTGTTCTTTATTTTTCCCTTCCCGCGATTTACCCAAAAACTGGCAACTCCGCGATTATTTTAAAACTTACGCCAAATCGATGATCAGGATATTACAAATGGTCTCTCCATGAGCCCCTCTAGCTATCCTCAACCTTGCAACAGCCTCTCCGACCTTCCCTTTGTTGCCCATGAGTTCACCGACGAACTTGGCGAAGAGCATCACCTTGCCTCTATGTTGTGTGAGCTGATGAGTGGACCCCACCAAGAGATTAGTTTATCTTAATTAATCTTAGTTAAACTCAATGATTCTATGAAATGTGGGCCCAAACAAATTAATCAAATTAAAATTATAACTTAAACTAGTTTTAAATAAGTCAATGACATGTGAACCCTACCTATCAGTCATTTTAGAAATTAATAAAACCCTAACAAGTAGGCCCCACCTTTTTGCGTAATGACACATTAAACCCCGACTGTCCTTTAGAAAGAAAAATGAAAATCCGAGCACAATGCTTTCCTTTTTCAGCATTTTTTTAGTCCAACCCAAATTCGAATGCAAGTAACTTTTGCATATGAACTCCAAAGTGAAAATTTTTTGTTTCTAAAATCATGCTATTTCGTATTCTACTAAAAAATTTGGAATTGTTCTCTATTTCATTTTATTTGGCTCTAATTTATGATATTTTCTATTTGCCAATTAGATATCGATGTTCTGGAAAACTTCGTCGACACACCAGAGCAATGTTAAGAGTTCAACAAACAAGGCAAGCACCCCTTTGATCATGTTGATCTCATATTTCAATGCTATGTATGTTGTGTTCAAAACTATTGTGCGTGTGCATAATTTCTGTAAAAACCACTATATTGATAAGATCGATAGTTATACCCAATTGTTGCATAAATCCCGCCTTGAAAAATTGTTACCCTTATTGTTGTCACCTTAGCATTAATATCCATTGTTGGTAAAATGTGGAACTTAGAGATTACATGAAATAGTTGATGCTTAGCATTAATATCCATTGTTGGTAACGGAACTAAATGTGCTAAGTTGGAAATGGGTCAAAATGTTCAGAAATGGGAGATACTGGAGAATTGGTCCAGGGAGGTTACCTCTGTTATTTTGATTAGCAAATAAAATAGAAAACATATTTTGTACTTGGGCGAGTGGTTGTGGAGACCGGTGTGGGTAGCATGAGATTGTGGTTTGTGGATGTCTCGCTCAGGTCAATAAGGATCGAATCATATATTGTCATATACCCAAGTACAGTTGTACAACCATATGTGCCTTTATGAGAATGCCTTAGAATAATAAGTTATCGTGTGCTAGCAATTTCACCGCATGTAGTAGATTGTAGATGAAGTTGGGCTAGTATAAGCTTGGAGGGTATCCATGTTCAAAGGGACCTTACTGGGAAGGAAGGTTTACTCGACACACCGCATGAGTCTTAGGACACTAGAGTGCACTCCCCCCATCCTAAGAAGGGAATCATAGAGTGATGGTTGTTAGAACCAGTAATGTAAAGACATCATCATGAACTCTCAAATCGGATACCGATGATATCGTGTAACATGTATAACATGGTGGGATATTTATGTTGTGTTAGTAAAGCATACAACCTCCATAGAGTGCAAACCTATTCAAATAGCCATATCCCCAATTATGGACAAAACTTGGTAAAATCCCATAATAATTAGCTTTATGTTTTGCAAAATGATTTCAGGAAGTTATGGATGGGAAATCTATACACGGTGTGCTCGGTAAGATTATTGCCACTGTTTCAAAATTTTGGGGCAGCAAGTCTCTTATCCTAAATTATGTTATTATCACTTTACCATTATTTGTTTATGAAATTTAAATTCCCTTACAACTTTCATTTGCAATCTCTTACTTATTATTTCAATTGAAAGCATGTTTCTCAAATTGAACTAGACTTGACAGCTACCTTTGACTCAGCCTGCATACTATATAGCTTTGTTTTAAAATCTTGTAGAGTACAATTTTTGTGCTCACTGTTGCTTGTGAAACATATTTAGAGGATGCAGAAGATCGGTCTTGTGGTTACTATTATGAAGCAAGTTTTGATGACGGGGATGCCGAATTCTTGGGTCCTGCCCTAGTCAATTGTCTGTGCATGGGTTGAGACATACTTGCTAGTTTTTGGTGCCTCTTTTGTTTCCGCTTTCACTGAACTATTTTTATTATATGTTCTAATTGGTTGTTCAACCCAAGTGTTGTAAACTTCGTAGCATAGGATTATGCTTGATCACTACTTTAATACACTACCTTGCTTTAAATTTATCATGTATGGATGTGATATAAATATTTTTGACTGTGTGTGCTAGCCACTGATCATTAGATTAGCACGGTAAACACATATGGTTCAGAATGCAAATTCTGGGTCCCGACATCACCTCGCACTCGCCCCCGTCCCATTGTCGTAGTGCAGTTGAACCATTTCATCACCTCCACTTGTTCGTTCGGGCAGAGAGAGAGAGAGTGCGTGTGTGAGTTATCACCACAGCAGCACTTTTCTCATCATTCTTCTTGTGACCTTCTCCACCATACTTAAGCCACACCACTCGTGTCATCTCTCTAAGCTCACCATTTCCAGCTTACCTCCCACGAACCAGAGCGCTTGGTCTTGTGGTTTACTAGGAATGGTGCCATCTTCTTCGATGCTAGTGAGTACACCACTGTGCAATTGATGTCCCAGTAAGCTCACCTTGCTCAACACACTTGTCACTCTCCTCCTTGAGCTTAGCCCTTACCCTTGCCTTGCTTGCCTTCATAGAAGAAGTTGTAGGGAGCACCTTTGCCATCATCACCTTCCTCTCCTACCAACACACCCTTCTACGTCACAATGATTTTGTCACTTCGGTGAGTTTGTCTTTGCACCGCTCACATCACATTGTGTTCCATAGCCAACTTATGCCTCCTCCCATACCATTTCATCAATTTCGCAGTGAAACCCCGAGGCCATGCATATCTACTATTTTAGGCCACCATCGCCATTTCCATTGATCCCTCTACTCCAATGAGTCCTTGTTTGATTTCTTCCATTTCCACCATCACCTAAATGCATGCCAGCTGATGCATACCTTCTTATAGCCTTTCCCCTTGCTGAATTTGCTATCACCGAGTGCCACCCTCCATCATAGATGCTCGCCACCGTCAAGCCACCTCGGTACCACTCCAACGCCGCCATCATCACCTTCATGCTCGTGGTGAGTCACCGATGCTCGTGTTCCCTTTATTTTGCGTCGAGGAAGCCATCTTCACTGCCATCACCATCGCCGCCCATGGCACCAACTGCGGTAACATCACCTAGACTGCCTCTAGCTCTCGTTATGACCCAGTTAGCTTGCTCTACAGTTTCGTGCCAATGCAACTGCTTGAGTAAGCTTCCCTAACTAAGCTTCCCTACTACTTCGTGTCGCCGCCTCCGTCCACCGTAGCCACCCATAGGCTCACTTGGATCTCGTCATTCAATTTTGCTACTTCCCGAGGACGCTTCGCTACTGCATCAGTGTCGACGAGCTCGACATCGCACCTGGATGGAGCGCCTCTACTCTGCCTTCTCTCCTTTCAACCTCTGACATGTGGGCCTGCATAATTAGAGTTAAGGTTAGCATTAATGGCAGTAATTAAGGTTAGTAAGTCACTGATACGTGGACACCACCTATCAGTTTGTTTTGCAAAATAATACAAATCTAATAGGTGGGCCTTACCGTTAGCTTAATGACACAATAAATCTGGTTTTTCTTTTAGAAAGAAAGATAAATATTAAAATTAAATTCATGCATAGTGTCCACAAATTAGTATAAGCGGAAGCATAAACAACTAAGGAATAACAGGATAGGGATAGCAATTCAATATTTAAAACATCCTCCAATATTTTAATCCAAAACATTGTCCACAAACTTAACATTATTAAGATAATGTAAACAAAGCTATGCAAAGGTCTAGAATCCTTTCAACTTTATTACAGCATAAAAAATATGAATCACGTGCGTCAGTGTGATGCCGCTCTACCCTTCCTGTGCATGCTCAAAGTCCACCTGTAGGGAGGGGAAAACAAGGGTGAGATAAAAATCTCAGCAAGCAAACTGTTTAACAGGCTATTCAAACTACAATCAATTATACATCATCATTTATAATTCCATACAACTACAACCACAATTCATATCCATAATTATTAATCACCATAAACTTCCATGAATCATACCTCTTCAATTTCAGATTTAATTGGCATATGAATGCAGTCATTTAAATATCAATTAAATGCATATGAAACATTTAGTCCTCCACAACTACAATAAATTAATCATCAACATTTAATCTTCCACATATAACAATGTTATATCCTCAACTTCAAATCACCATCAAATACAATAAAACATATATAATGATCATCTCACTACTTTAATAATTCTCACGTCCACAATTGCTATCAACAATTATTACATGAGGAAGGAATCTCATACCACAAACACAACCCTTACCATACACAAGGGATGAATCCCATTCCACGACCACATCCACAATCTTCATACTACAAATAGCTCACACGAGCCAATTCCACATTACAACTAGAAAGTTGTATATCCCACAAAATAACATCACCACAATATATTGCATATGTATGCAAATGAATCTTTCCACAATACAATGCATATGAATGCTTTCATGCTATGCTCCACATCACTCTTGTCAGGGCAAGAATTGTAGTTCATCGTATTACGGCAATATACGATGCTTCCGTGGGCGAAGAGGTGCATCGTATTACGGCAATATACGATGTTGTACCGGTACGATCGCGGCTAAGTGCGGCGACATCCACATATGCAAATGACATGATATGACATGAATGATATGATAATTCATAAATCTCATTAATTCATCCACAAGGAGCATTATCATGCTCTCAACATATCCACATTTACCATATGTTAATTTCATGTCCACATTATAACATTAAGTAAGAATTCCACATGTCTACTAGCAGATTATCCACATATCATTGGATAAATGCTTGCTACCATCTCCACAATTAAAATATCATGCAATCATGGCATAATGTATCAAATTAAGATAATAATGTAAATTGCAAGTAGAAGGAATAACAAGTTAAACGGTAGCAACCACCGCTACGTTCACTTGCCTCAATCCGATGAAGTGAAGTAAAAATATCAAGAGCGCTCAGGGACAAGACCACCTGTCCAAAAGACAACTAAAAGTACATAACCACAGCATACAAACACGACTAAAATAATTAAGACGTCGCTAGAACCCCGAACCCGCACAAACTCTTCTCTGCTGAACAATTCAGTAAATTACCCTCTGCAGCAGCGCTGCTTCACAATTTCGTATCTTTAAAAATAATGATCCAAATACAGCAAAGGATACCTCTCTGGATTCATGACTTAACAACTATTTTTATTTTAATCACAGCTAGGCGTAATTTAATGCCCGAAACAGAGGAAGAACTCTGTTCTGGCAGATTGGACAGCAGTGTTCAATCGCGTGCCAACAATAGCACAGAGGTCTAAATATTCTGAACTTTATACAGAAGCTAGATCCCTAAATTATCTACAACTTTCTCAATTACGTCCATGACCTGAAAATTCGTTTACTATTTCTAAACTCCAGATTACCGTCGGACTGTACCAATCTGTCTGCCTGACGGACAGCGGTATTGCCGACTCCGTATCTCCCAGATCCCACAGTAGAAAATTCCGAAAACAATACAGGAGATGTATCTGGAAGTCCTCTACAACTTTTCTTTTGGGAAGACCGTAGGAAAATTCGGTTTCTAGATCAAAACGGCGCGATAAGCCGCGCTGCGCGAATCAATCTATAGACAGACAGCATGTAAACTCTAATCAGGTAATTAATCTATTAACTACCATCAAAATCCGTGCCAAGAACCCTAATTATTCCATAAAACAGAGGATTTCGGATGAAGGAAAATTACCTAGGTGAAGATTTTCCCCAAAATTTCCTCCTCTTCTTCTTCTCCTTCCTTCTTCTTCCTTCTTCTCCTTCTCCTTCTTTTCCTTCTCCAAGGGCAGCAATGGGGGACTCCTTGGGGTGGGCGCAGCCACCGTGGGAGAAAGAGGGGGGGGTGCGGCTGGTTTGGGGAGGAGAGGGCCCTAGGGTTAATATGAGAGGGGAGAGGTGGGGTGGGGTGCGGCCAAAGTGGGGGTGGCGCACCCCCTTGGGCCCTTGGCCCAAGGGTGGTTGGCCCACCTCCCAGGCGACTCAAATCTGAATTTTAAAAATAATTTTTATTATATTTTATTTCTTTTCCATTGTTCTACAATTTATATTTTTCCCTTCCAGCGATTTACTGAAAAACCGGCGATTCCGTGATTGGTTAATAACTAACGCCGTACCGACGTTTAGGATATTACATTCTCCCCACCTAAAAAGGATTCGTCCTCGAATCTCGCTCCTCATCCCACGAGACAAAGAACAATCAAGGAAAGAACAACAAAAGAATAGAGCATCCCAAGGATAGAACATCACGAGGGAACAACATCTACAGGTTCTCACCCGCCTCGAAGAACTCGGGTCCTTCTTCCACATTTGAACTTCAAGCTCCCACATCACCTCCTGCTCTGACTGATTCGTCAAGAGGGCCTCCACATCGACTCCGCCGAGTCCACGACATACACGGGACAACGCCGAGCACCCGTAACTCTTCTGCCGGTTCTGAGCGGCCAACATATCCTGTCGATCTCGTGAAACTATCAAGCCAACATCTAATACCATCCTTCTTCTTAAAACTTTTTCCCTCTATTTAATATAATTGGGATAATACATTGTACCCCTTTTAAAGAATTTGACCATAGATTCCACTCATAACATTACTCGAAGCACAAACAATAACTGATACAATGTAACACAACCACAAGAAGAATGAAGCATTCTCAAGCAACACACTAGCAACCAGCTCTCCTTCAAAGGACCACGGTCCAAATCAAAGGATTCACAAAAAAACCATTCACACTCTCCAAATAGACATTTGGAGAATCCACACTGCACAAGCCAAGAGTGAAAATCACTTGACAGACCAAAACAAACATTTTCTTTTCCTAACTGGAAAAGAATACACCACAACATTAAACAACTCAATTTGCAGATGACCTCTGCCATAAACACACAGTTTAAACAAGAATCAAGAGAGCATATTACCGCTCGAGATATTATTAATTTCCCAACCATTCCCTTTAAAATTTTAACTCCCTTGAACCAAGGATTTTCAAATCATCGCCCAACACACCAACTAAATGCCATACATCTCTTAAAGGACTTTGCAACCCAAATTGATTACCCCTTTCTTGGAGAGGCAAAAAGAAGTAAATTTCAGCACAAAGGAAGATGTTACCATCTGCAATAAACACAAGACCAGAAGAAATAGCAATGAACTTGGACAACAAAAGATAAGATCACAACTGAAGGCACATGCCTCCTCAAGAAGAACAATATCAAATCACAACAAATAAGAATATAGTATTGCCATTCGAGCTCAAGAAGCTCTTATGCAGCGAGAATAAGAAGTTAAATACACCTAAAAAAATGCACAACTTGACTTCAACATTCAATACTTTTACCACACTCTTTCTTTTAACCAAGTGAGCAACCTTCTTTGATTACGGTATCACCTTGACAATTCCAACAAAAGAGAATTGAAGACCTCAACACATTAATTCTTTAAGAACTAATAAAACCTCTCAACATGACACTTTGCTTAAAATAATTTCAGCTACCACATAAGTCATGAGATAAAAAAGATCGCGTACATAATTCTCAAAACTTTTGATTTAAATAGTATCATGGAAGTTATCAAATTCTTTTATTTATAGAATATTCAACATTATCATCACAACCACATACTGACCATCATGCTAACATAAAATTAATACATTCTTAACAAGCATCATCATATCCACAAATCCCTTCACAAGCTTTTCCAATAGAAACACAAGAAATCATTCCGTCATGTTTCTATGATCTAAATAATATTGCAGCTACTTAATATAGGAAAAACTAGTGCATAAGCCAGCATATTAGAACAAAACTCTTAAACAAGATGATACTAGAACATGGCAATCTCGCAAAACATGCTAGTACAAATCTCTTATTAGATTCCATATATTCAATTCTAGTTGATGCTCAACTCTAATTTAGCATAAATTGATTGTACTCTAGATATTACTGGAAATAATTGATTATTATTTCATCATAACAACATTCATAACCCTAACTCTGTTTTACAATCATAAAACAATCATGAGCATAGATTCAGTATCCTACCTTACGTTCAGAAATTAGAATGAAATGAGTTTAAACTTCAATAATACCAGCTTTGTAAGACAAGATTCTACAAGTCAATACATCAACCTTCATCTATTTCTTTATACATATTTCAATAATCTAGCATGATGAAAGATAGATGAAAATAGCAACTGTACATGCCCATAAAGTATCTAAATAAAGACATATCCAAGGTTAATATTACCAAGGCAATATTCGAACACCTCCTTACATAATCATTCCAAACGGTCAGATTAATTACTAAAGACAAAGATAATTCAATTGATCCAACATGATAGATATTCAAACAATCATAATAATCATTCTAATTCTTTTTGCACACTCCTCAATAACTCCATGAGTTACTATCATGTATAGACAAATTATTAATCATAGTTCTTCCAGAAAATATTACAAGGTGATATCAAATTAATCAACTATATTTCCGGGGATACTAATTGAAATTAATTATGCACCATGCTAACACCTCAACTTGATAATTCATACCTTATGAATTAGTTTATATGATTACCACCTTTCACTTAAACATAGCAAAACACCATAAAGGGTTTTAACACTCTCTTTCAGAAAGAAGAGGAAAAAATAAACTTCAACACTTGAAATAAACTAAAAGAAATACATAGATCCAAGACTTTCACATATCAATGAGTTTTGCAACTCAAAACTGGCATTACTAAAAGAAAATACCAAGCAAACCAATAAGTCATAAATCACAACAAGACAAAACTCCCACGAGGGGACTAACCTTACAAATTAACAATAAGCACAGGTAGCAAAGTATCTCATTAGCCCAGAAAGAAACAATATCTGCTTCAAGGAACAGGTAGAGACCAATTGCATACCCTCAACTGCAAGAACCACAAACTCAAAGAAATTCATTAACTGCAATAAGCCAAGAATTGGCCGAAATCAACTTAAGGAAGATAACAATTTTCTGAAGAAACTCACTCACAACATTTGCAATTAAGTTAACTGAGATAACTGCATTGCTAATCCGCATGCTACAATCAGTGATATAATCTGGCAAAGCCCAAGCAACACAAGCAATATCTACATCTTAACATTGATTACCTTTAGTCATAGCAGTCATAGGAGCAAATCATAAGCATATTAGATTATCTCATAATATAAATCATCAATACAACATGTCAAAAGCATAAATGCAATGCTTGACCCATCCCATCCTACTGTGCACCAGCGTGTCAATTTAATAGTTTAATTACCACGGACCTAAAGCCCGCTCTGATACCAACTGTAACACCCTAGGACCCACTTTACCCTGGGATGCTACTAAAACTGCTCTACAACTAGCCAATTTACAAGATAAATTAAAGTGGCAACAATACCAAACAAATTAGTATAAGCGGAAGCATAAACAACTAAGGAATAACAGGATAGGGATAGCAATTCAATATTTAAAACATCCTCCAATATTTTAATCCAAAACATTGTCCACAAACTTAACATTATTAAGATAATGTAAACAAAGCTATGCAAAGGTCTAGAATCCTTTCAACTTTATTACAGCATAAAAAATATGAATCACGTGTGTCAGTGTGGTGCCGCTCTACCCTTCCTATGCGTGCTCAAAGTCCACCTGTAGGGAGGGGGAAACAAGGTGAGATAAAAATCTCATCAAGCAAACTGTTTAACAGGCTATTCAAACTACAATCAATTATACATCATCATTTATAATTCCATAGAACTACAACCACAATTCATGTCCATAATTATTAATCACCATAAACTTTCATGAATCATACCTCTTCAATTTCAGATTTAATTGGCATATGAATGCAGTCATTAAATATCAATCTACAGACAGACAGCATGTAAACTCTAATCAGGTAATTAATCTATTAACTACCATCAAAATCCGTGCCAAGAACCCTAATTATTCCATAAAACAGAGAATTTGGGATGAGGGAAAATTACCTAGGTGAAGATTTTCCCCAAAATTTCCTCCTCTTCTTCTTCTCCTTCCTTCTTCTTCCTTCTTCTTCTCCTTCTTTTCCTTCTCCCAGGGCAGCAATGGGGGGGGACTCCTTGGGATGGAGGCACAGCCACCAGGGGAGGAAGAGGGCAGGGGGGTGCGGCTGGTTTGGGGGGAGAGGGGCCCTAGGGTTAATATGAGAGGGGAGAGGTGGGGTGGGTTGCGGCCAAGGTGGGGGTGGCGCACCCCCTTGGGCCAAGGGCCCAAGGGTGGTTGGCCCACCTCCCAGGCTGCCTAAATCTGAATTTTAAAAATAATTTTTATTTTATTTTATTCCTTTTCCAATGTTCTACAATTTATATTTTTTCCTTTCCGCGATTTACCGAAAAACAGGCGATTCCGCGATTGATTAATAACTTACGTCGTACCGACGTTTAGGATATTACACATGCACTTTAGTAATTTATTAAAAATATTTAGATTTTCTCTTTGTTTGAATTTATTGGGCTCTTGTTTGCATTATTTGGCTTTTACCGATTCGATACCAACGTTACAGAAATCTCCGACACCGCTCTAGAGCAAGACCAACAGTTCAACGAGCAAGGTAAGTACCCTCTTTGACAATGTTGATCCTATATTTCACTATTATGTATGTTGTGTTTCAAAATTATTATGCATGTGAGTAAAATTTGGTAAAAATCGCTATATTGTTAAGGTTGGTAGTTATATCCAATTGCTGCATTGACGCTACCTTGATAAATTGATACCCTCACTATTGTCACTATAGTATTGTTGTCCACTACTTATATATTTAGTTGTGAAATTTATATATGAAGCGAATAGTTGATGCTTAGCAATGCTCATACCGATACTAGTTGTGCTAGGTTTAAAATTGGTCAAATTGTTTAAAATGGAAAACACTTATAAATTGGTCTAGAGATGGTACCTCTAATATTTTGGTTAATAAATAAAATTGAAGATATGCTTTTCACTTGGACGAGTGGTTGTAGAGACTGGTACAATTGCACGAGACTTTAGTTTGTGGTTATCTTGCCTAAGTCACTAAGGACTGATCTATTGTGTCATAGACCCAAGTATTCTCGTACATCCATGCATGCCTCTATGGGGAAGCATTAGCATAATAAGTTTCCGTGTTCTAGCAACTCAACTGCAGGCGGTAGTTTATAGATTGATCTGTGGGCTAGTGTAGGCATGGTAGAGTATCTCCATGTTCTTAGGATCTTAGAGAGCTCTCCATATATTAAGAAGGTATCATAGCACTATGGTTGTTATGACCGATAATGTAAAAGCTTTGTCATAAACTCTCAAATTGGATACCAATGATTGCGTGGCATGTATAACAAGGTGAGATGTTTATCTCGTGTGAATAAAATTATACAATCTCTACAGAGTGTAAATTTAACATCCTCAAAATTAGGGTATTTGAGAATTTGTAAAATTTTAAATTTTTTGTTTGCATCTCATTGCCAATTGTTTCTCTAGGTTTTGATAGAAGTTCCTAAGGAATAAAAATTCATGAACATAAATCTTAAGGTAAAGGAACTAAATATGAAAATAAATTTAAAATAGAATTTGAATATGAAAAGATCATCCATAAGTAAGGCTCATTTAAAGCAAAAAATCTAGTTAACAAAAGCCTAGTTTGAAACTGAAATTAAAATGCAATATGCAAATTAATAAAGACAAATCATGAGCTAAATCCTAAAGTAGATTAATGGGAAAGAAAGGGGAATTTATGACTTAAACTTTAGTGACCTAAAACTTAGATCAATAGCTATATTCAAATCCAAGCCAAATAAAAAGTCATATAGGAATTCAACTTGAAATTTGTGTCTCCAAAAATCAAATGCCATCCAAAAGACTTATTTGGCATTTTAAGGAACATGAGTTTAGTACAATTTCAATTTAGGTTTAAATTGAAACACAATTTGGCTTTGTCTCGAAATGGTAGATTTAAACTAAAATTCAAACCAGAAATTTGAAGAAAATTCAAAAATTGGTGGGGAACATATTTGGGCTCATCCCATTAGGCCCATGGCCCATCTCCTACCCTGTCAACCAACGACCTAGCCTAGATGTGCCAGTGCGAACACGGCACACTCAATTCATGCACAGGTAGCACCACCGCTGCGCCAGTTGTGTCCCGTGCATGGCACTGCCTCGCTCCGGTTGTGCCCGAGCCAAACTAGCGTGCGCACGATCCTTGCCTCACCCTTTTTGACCATCTGCCATGCATGCTCATGCTAGTGCCATCCTTCCCATGCACCGCACCATGCATGATCGCGCTGATACATTGTGCCAAGCATAGCAGCACTGCAAGGATTGACCAAAGCACCGCCCCTTTTTTCCTATGTTCACATCTTCTGCGCCAAGTCATGCCTTGCATTCAAGTGCGCCAGACACAGCCACTGCACTTACCCCTCCCTAGCTTATTGCTATGTCGAATGCCTACCATGTGAAGTCCCACCGTGAGTGCGAGCACACCAATCGCGCTACCAAAGCCTTGACTGACCGCCTCAACACTCATGCACCATCTCCTCCATAGCCCTATGGCCATGCCAGAGCTGATGAAGCCTAGCAACATTGTGGGACACCTCACCACCACTACCATACATGGATCACATCGCTCGGTCACTCCAGTCGAGCGCTCAATAGCTTCACCACACCACACTTGCTCTCTCTCTCTCTCTCTCTCTCTCTGAGCAATTGAACACTCATTGGCTGAAGCTCATCAGAGCCACTCCTCTTCCCCACTCCAGCCATTGTTTCCAACACCGCTGTGCTAAGCTAGGGTTCAATTCCTTTGGCAGAGAGCATCTCTAGCACCTACTAACACCTTCCATGCTTGCCAATTAGAATGACGACTGTTGTAGCTAGCTGGTGTTGTGCTCTCCTTTGTGGCACTATGGGTCCCCATCATCATACTTACATGGACTTCCCTGAGCATAACCGACCCCTTAGGTAGCTCCCTTATAGTATGTATATGCTCCTAGCATGATGAATCAGTCAAAGATGGCACCATTTGCCTTAGTGCCATGCACCGGCCACTGTCGCCAATCGGGTTCGTCGCTAACCACTTCACGAGCCAAATTGAGCCATGAATTTGAGCCTAGAGGTGCACGCTGAGGTGAGGATTCCGTTTTTAGCTTTCTCTCCGACCGCCATCCACTCCCTCACTGGCGATGAGCTCGTCTCTCTTTGGTGGGAAGATGATGACTGTAGTGAAGAGGTTAATTTAAACCTATGATTAGATTAAGGTTAATGATTGAATTTAGTTTTGTTAATACACACTGACACGCAGGCCCTCCCCATTTAATTAAAGCCTCATATCTATGACATGTTGGCCCTGCTATGTAAAAAACCTTTAAAAACCAGTTAAGTGACCATGATCCACTGATGTGTGGATCCGGTTTACTGTACTAAAGAGTACATTGCTCCACATGTTAGTCTCGGTAACCTTTTCCAATTAAGGAATAATTCTAAAAAGAAATTAAAACCCATGGACCCCACCTGTCATGCACTATGATTTTTCAATGGAAAAATAAATAGAAAACAAAACAAAAAGCCCTAGGTCCCACCTGTTAGTGAGAGATATTCTCTCCCCCTTTTTATTTTCTATAATTAATTCAAACCCAACTTTGATGGGCCCGTTCTCATTCATCTTACGTCCAAATTAGTGAAATTTGATTCTAAATTCATCTAAATTCAAGATATTTCTAATGGAACTAAAATAATGAATTTTGGAGTTCATTTGATTTTTTTATTTGATTTATTTCTATTTTTCTGGTTTTTATTCAAATTTATATGTAATCGTTTGATAGCCTACAAAGCTCAAGAACAAAAAGAGTTTGAGGCAAGCCAAAACCCGCAAGACTAAGCAACTAATGGGCAAGATGAGTCAATACTTTCATCGTATTGAAACTATATTTTGTGCAAGCTATTTCTATTTAAATTATCTAATTGCATGATGTTATTTATTATGCAAATTATATTCATCCTAAGTTTTAGTTGCATGCCTAATCATTGTGTTACTATTATATCCCACCCCTTTTGATTAGTTGAAAACTTGACCCCTGTCACCCTAGACATTTACTTGTAACTATAATAGTTATACATTGTATATAAAGTGCCATACTTAGACTTGTATAGATACCCAGGGGCATTAAATTGCCCTGACATCAATTTAAAAACATGATACTAGTTTTGGGCAGCTATTAGAGGGAAATAGGTGATATGTTGGGATAACTTAATTTATACTTCTCAAAAGCCTAAAACATGCTTTACATATCTAGTCGAATGTAAGAGGGGTTAGTGCGGATGGAGCATGAGAGTGTGGTTTATGGTTGAACTGCCCAGACAACCCTAAGGACTTCATCCTGTAATGACCTCTCAATGTAAAACAGTACACCCACAAGTCTATAATGGGTATAACTTAGCTAAGTAATTTACTAAACTCTGGAGTCATCTCTTATGATGGAGTAGTGGAGTTGGTGCATACTGATTACAATCCGGCTTGAATGGAACACTGAGTGGAGGGTGATGTTTGCCTGCTGAGCTAGTCATTGGAGAAATGTTGTAGTGTTGCTGCGCTAGTTTATTGGGTTTAAACTTCTAGCACAACTATGGGTCCTTCTGCGAAAGGGGTAATTCCATAGGTAGAGATGACAAAGGGGCGAGGTATTCATAAAGGCCTCATGATGATCTCCTTGATCTATATGTCTAAGGAAACATATAGAACATAACGAGTTGATTGTTTCTTGTAGGTAAAGTATACGACCATTGCAAAGTAAAAACTGTTCGAACAGCCATGCTCACGGTCATGGGCTAGCATGAAAACTTACTCAAGTTAGTATCTATTTCTAAAACTATTTGGGTGGAATGAAAATACTTGCGGGGTAGATAGACTCTTGGTGGATAGAACCTAGTGATTATGTCAGGTGGATAGAACCCTAATAGTAAAAACTAGCATTGGTGGATGGAACCTTCTCTATTACTAATATTTCACACTCATATTCTCTTTACCAAAAACATGGTTAGTATAAACACGAAGTCATAGGAATTTCTACTAATGGTAATTCAATCAATGCCATTAGCAAATAAAATAAAACCAAGCCTTCCCATGTTGACCCCCTGCATGTATATTACTGTATATTGTGTATTGGCTCACGGAGCATGGTAGTTTGTGCTCACACGCGCTCACTCAATTAACTCAGAACTAGGAGAAAAGTAGATCACTACGCTTATTGTAATACCCTGAACGTCATTACGGCGTAAGTTTTTAAACAATCGCGGAATCGCCGGTTTTTCGGTAAATCGCGGGAAGGGAAAAATATGAATTGTAGAACATTGTAAAATGAATTAAATAAACTAAAATAATTAATTTGGATGTTTTGTGTTGTCCAGAGGGGTGGGCCAGCCGCTTTGGGCCAGCCAGCCCAAATGGGGGCCGTACCTCCCAAACCCTAGCACCCCTTTATAAACCCTCCTTGGCCCCTCCCTCTTTTCACCCCACAGCCGCCACCCCACCCTTTGGCGCCTCCCCTTCCCTCTTGCTGCCATTGGTGCCCCCAATGCTGCTGCCATTGGAGGTGAAGTACGGAAAAGGAAGGAGAAGAAGAAGGAGAAGGAGAGGAGAAGAAAGAAAAAGAGAAGAGAAGGAAAAAAGTGGGAAAAATCTTCATCTTGGAAATTTTTCCCCATCCCAAACCCTCTGTTTTTATGAACAATTAGTGTTCTTGGCACGGATTTTGATGGTAGTTAATAGATTAATTGCCCGATTAGAGATTAGCTGTTGTCGCTCAGATTGATTCGCAAGCAGCTGCCTCGTCCTCATGGATTTGACCTAGTAAACAACTTTTCCTGCGGAATCTCCCAAAAGGAAAGTTGTAGAGGACTTCCAGATGCGTCTCCTGTAATGTTTTCATAATTTTTGTCTGGGGGATCTGGGAGATACGGGGTCGGGAATACAGCTGTTCGCCAGGCGAGCAGATTGATACAAACCGACGGTAATTCGGGGATTTGAGGTAGTAAATGATTTTATTGCTCATGGCCGTAATTGAGAAAATTGTAGATAATCTGGTAATGTAGCTTTTGTAGAAGTTTCATAATTGTTGGATCTCTGTAGTATTGCTGGGACGCGATTGAACATTGCTGTCCAATCTGCCAGAACAGAGTTCTTCCTCTGTTTTTGGCATTAAATTACCCCTAGCTGTGATCAAAATAAAAATATGTGTTCTACATGAAAATTATAGGTTTTTTAGTCATGAATCCAGAGAGGTATCATTTTCTGTAATTGGATCATTATTTGTAAAGATACGAAATTGTGAAGCAGCGCTGCTGCAGAGGATAATTTGCTGAATTCTTGAGCGGAGAAGAGTTTGTGCGGGTTCGGGGTTCTAGCGACGTCTTAATTATTTTAGTCATGTTTGTATGCTGTGGTTGTGTACTGAGAGTTGTCTTTTGGACATGTGTTCTTGTCCCTGAGCGCTCTTGATTTTACTTCGCTTCATTGGATTGAGGCAAGTGAATGTAGCGGTAGTTGCTACCGTTTAACTTGTTATTCCTTCTACTTGCAATTTACATTATTATCATAATTTGATACATTATACCATGATTGCATGATATTTTTAATTGTGGAGATGGTAGCAAGTATTGATCAATTGATATGTTGATAATTTTGCTAGTAGACATGTGAAATTCCTGCTAAATGTTATATTGTGGAACATGAAATTAATTTGTAGTGGATGTAGATATCTTGAGAGCATGATAATGCTCCTTGTGGATGAATTATTGTGATTTATGAATTATCATATCATTCATGTCATATTATGTCATTTGCATGTATGGATGTCGCCGCAAATGCCGCGACCGTACCGGTACAGCATCGTATATTGCTATAATACGATGCACCTTTTCTCCCGCGGGAAACAATTCCCTGCCCTGGAAAGAGTGAACTGAAGATAGCATGAGCATTCATTTGCATTGCATTGTGGAAAGATTCATTTGCATACATATGCAATATATTGTGGTGATGTTATTTTGTGGAATATACAACTTTCTAGTTGTAATGTAAAATTGGCTCATGTGAGCTACTTGTGGTATGAGGATTGTGGATGTGGTCGTGGAATGGGGTTCGCCCCTTGTGTATGGTAAGGGTTGTGATGATGGCATGAGACTCTTTCTTCAGGTATTAATTGTTGATAGCAATTATGGGTGTGGGAAATAATAAAGCATTGAAGTAAGACATACATAAGTTTGATTGCCTTTGGTAGTGGTTGAGGATTTAAAGTAGTCAAATAAGATTAATTTGCTAATGTTTTACCGTCTTGATGGTGATTTGCGCTTGAGGTTATAAACATTGTTAATTGTGGAAGATTAAATGCTGATGATTAATCTATTGTGGTTTGTGAAAAGATTAAATGTTACATTTGCAATTATTTATGGATAAAATGATAGCATTTATATGCCAATTAAATCTGAAATTGAAGAGGTATGATCCATGGAAGATTTGCAGTGTTTTAATAATTGAGGACATGAATTGTGGTTGTAGTTGTATGGAATTATAAATGATGATGTATAATTGTTTGTAGTTTGAATAGTCTGTTAAACAGTTTGCTTGCTAAGATTTTATCTCATCCTTG
Organism: Bonia amplexicaulis; assembly: GCA_036346245.1. Lineage (NCBI taxonomy): Eukaryota > Viridiplantae > Streptophyta > Magnoliopsida > Poales > Poaceae > Bonia > Bonia amplexicaulis. The sequence continues at coordinate 13,693,244 of CM070755.1, read as the reverse complement.
TTTTCTCTTCCCTACAGGTGGACATTGAGCATGCATGAGAAGGGTAGAACGGCTCCACACTGATGCACTTGGATCATAGTTTATTGCTGTAATAAAGTTGAAAGAATTCTAGACCTTTGCATAGCTTTGTTTACATTATCTTAATAATGTCAAATTTCTGAACTATGTTTTAGATTAAAATGTTGGAGGATGTTTTAATTAGTGAATTGCTATCACTATCTAGTTATTCCTTAGTTGTTTACGCTTCCGCTTATACTATCTTGTTTAGTAATTGTTGCCAGTTTAATTTATCTTGTAAATTGACTAGTTGTGGAGTAGTTTTAGTAGCATCCCAGGGTATTGTGGATCCTGGGGTGTTACAGTTGGTATCCGAGCGGGCTTTAGGTCCGTGGTAATTAAATTATTAAATTGACACACTGGTGCACAGTAGGATGGGATGGGTCAAGCATTGCATTTATGCTTTTGATATGTTGTATTGATGATTTATGTTATGAGATAATCTTGTATGATTATGATTTTACTCCTATGACTGTTATGAGTGAGAATTGTCAATGATAAGACATGGAGATTGTATTTGCTGTCTTGGCATGGCCAGGTTATACCACTATTTGTAGCATGGGGAATAGCAATGCAGTTATCTCAGGTAACTTAATTGCAAATGTTGTGAGTGAGTTTCTTTAGAAAAATTGTTATCTTCCTTGAGTTGATTTTGGCTAATTCTTGGCCTATTGCAGTTAATGAATTTCTCTTGAGTTTGTGGTTCATTGCAGTTGTTGTTTTGCAATTGGTCTCTACCTGTTCCTTGAAACAATTATTGTTTCTTTTAGGAACATTTGAGACACCTTTGCTCCTTGTGAATATTGTTGATTTCTAAGGATGTTCCTTCGGGAGTTTTGTCTTGTTGTGAATTATGACACATTGGTTCGCTTGGTATTTTTATTAATGAAGGGTTTATGTTGCAAACTCATTAATATGTGAAAGCCTTAGATCTATGTATTTCTTTTAGATTATTTCGAGTATTGAAGTCTATTTTCACTCCTTTCTGAAAGAGAGTGTTAAAACCCTTTATGGTGTTTTGCTATGCTTAAGTGGAAGATGGTAATCATATAAACTAATTCATAAGGTATGAATTATCAAGTTGAGATGTTAGCGTGGTGCATAATTAATTTCAACTAGCATCCTTGGAAGTGTAGTTGATTAATGTGATTTTGCCTTTTAATAGTTTCTAAAAGAACTATGATTAAGAATTTGTCTATTCATGATTAGAACTCATGGAGTTATTGATGAGTGTGCAAAAAAATTAGAATGATTATTATGATTGCTTAAATTTCTGTCTCTAGTAATTAATCTGACTGTTTGGAGTTATTAAGTAAGAAAGTGTTGGAATATTGCCTTGATAATATTAACCTTTAATATGTCCTTTACTAGATACTTTATGAGCATGTACAATTGCTAGTTTCATATATCTTTTATCATGTTGAATTGTTGAAATATGTATAAAGAAATAGATGAAGGTTGATGTATTGACATCCAGCTCGTGCGTTGCATCAGGGGCGAGAAGGCCTATGCATATTGTTGTTGTTGTGCTAGATGGGATATCTCTTTGCTTTTTTTTGTTGTTGTATGTTGTGCTAGATGGGTAATCTGCTTGTTGTTTTTGGATATTGTAATGGTAGGCACTAATTTCATTTCTTGTTGTTCTTGTTGTGCGAAATGGATGTTTTATGTTTGTGAAATGAATTAAGATATGAATTGGATATATATATGTACATATTGATCTGCTTGTTTCAGAGGGTATGGCTAGCATTTTCTGAGGCTAGCCAATAAATAGAAATAGATTTAGGGGTAGAAGAGAATAGCACCGATGGATTTTAATTAAAAACCGGCTATGCTAGTTGATAATCACAGACAGTTAAAAACCGTCTGTGATATTTTATATATCACAGACGGTTTTTTAACTAAAAACCGTCTGTGATTATCAACGATCACAGACGGTTCGAAAGCCGTCTGTGATGACCTCGTATCATTATTGACCCATAAATTCAGATGGCTCACAAAACCGTCTGTAATGACGTTTCTGAACCGTCTGTAATATGGTTTTCTGTAGTAGTGCGAGTATCTCTCTCTGCAATCTTTGTCGTAAACAGCCAAATTCAAAAATTTCAGCCAAAAGCTATAAGCCGCAGCCAAAAAGGACATGCCCTATATAATCTTTGCTATAAAGTATTACCAAGTACAACTTTATGCTCATAATTACTTGTTGAACATATTCAGATGATATGGAACATGACCCGTTTTATGGTACTTTTACACCGCGGGTTTTGGCAACGATGATGCCGATCTTTAATGTTCAATCCCAGTCGGTTCCCTGTGATTGGATTGAGGCTTAGTAGCTAGCTTTTATTGCCTCTTTATCTTCCTTTCCATAGCACCTTTTTGTCATGTGAACTATTTAGCTCGACGACCTTATGTTGTAAAACTAGTCGCTTACAACTCAATTTTCATTATTGATTATATCGTACTATCATGTTTATTTAATCCTGAAGGGATATGATATGATTTTTGTATGTATGGTAGCTATTGATTATGGGACTAGCCTGGTAAGCACATAGAAGAATTTATTTCCCGGGTCTGACACAGTATCATAGAAAACGTCAAAAATATGTAGGGGAAATTTTCAACGTCACGTAATACGGATGCAGAAATAGTACTCCATCTTCTAATTGATAATACTGGTCAAGATTAAAAATTAAATAGGTTTGGAGCATACTTCTCGGACAAAGTCGGGATTTAACGTGAAAGCAAACAGCTATTAGTTCTACCTTTTCAAACATTTTTCTGGGATGGCAAAGATACAAATAACATTTAGTTACAAAAGTTTCTCAACATTTACGACGGTCGCTTCAAAATACTTTAACAAGGTATCTACTTTTTATAAATGATACATTATAATAAGACAGCAGCCCCACAAAATTGGACGTCACCGAAGGACATGCAGTACGCTGTACGCCTCAAATTTGGTATATTGCAATGCGACTAATTGATTCATCGCCTTTTGAGCGCAGCCAGTCTGTGAAAACGTCGTCTGGATAAACCTACGCGATAATTAATATTGATTCATGGTAGTTTTGGCTACTGTGACTGGATTGGATTTGGACGGGCGTGTTTAATAGTAAGTTTCAAGAAGAAAAGTGTCGAAGGCGGCTCCCGCCGTCCTTGTCAACATCTGCACCGAGCCATCGCGGAACCTTCTTTTCGGCCTAGCTCACTCGTCTGTATATATGACTAAGTAGCTCATTCTGTATGTTGTTTCTAGGAAGTTCTGATATGCGCGAGCAAGTCAGCACGCTTGGTTAATTACTAGTACTCTAAATATTGTGGTACCTTAAAGTCACTACCAACCGTAGAGAAGGCTATACTGAACATCTTATTACAGATGATTCCTCGAATTCATCAGTATTACAATTATCATAGACAATTTTACATATGTGGCCGTCTATATTAATAGCAATGGATAGAACCATATATAATACATAATTATCATAGACAGTTATTATTAAGTACCATTTGTAAATTATTACAAACGGCTCTAATAAAGAACTGTCTGTGAAGTCTTACATTATCACAGAGTTTTCTTAATAAGAACCGTCTGTGACAAATAATTATCACAGACTATTTATAGTTGAAATTGTCTATGATACATCGCATTATTAAATACCTCGTCAGGCCAGTCCTAATATATCTGTCTGCAATGCACTACTTTGAAGGAGCCGGCCGGTCTTGGGGAGTTTGGTAAAAGCATATCGCAGATTTACAAGTGGTCTTATAGTTCGTTTTGTTCTTGGTTATCTGCGGTGAGTATGTGCTTCTAATTATATGCATTATAATCAAGACAGATGATAGCTAGGTTTAGATCTAACTTGGTAGTTTGCTCTAATTTAAGAATAGATCTCACTACTCCTAGTCTACTTCCATATATATTTACTTGATATATATATTGTTTTTGGATAGTACGTAGCTAGCTACTTTAGTTAGACAATTAAGGTGAATAAAAATTATGCATAAGCACTAGCTAGCTAGCTATAGGAGAATTAATTTAATTTGATACTAATTTGTTACATACATAGCCTAAATGGACCGAAGCTAGATGTACGTTGAGAACCATGTGAGTGAAGAGTACATTGAAGGCGTGTCTGCTTGTAGAAAGAGTGGTCGAGCAGGATATGTTGAAGAACGGGATGGAATATATGTACTATCCATGCATTGATTCGATAATCTAAACATGTTTACAAACTCAATGCAGATCGAAGCTCACTTGATTTTGAAGGATTTCAAAAATGGGTATACATGTTGGACCAGTCACGGCGAGACAAAAATATACAGGAATGTAGTTATAATATCATCGAGCGACACAATGATATGCCGGATGTAGATTGTGCTCTTAATGAGGATATGTCACATGATGTCAATCTAGATTAGATGCTACACAGTACCGAAGGGAACTACAATAAGAGCGAGTTTGGTAAATTCGAAGGCTTGATGGAGGACTCAGAGAAACCTTTGTTCCCAGACTGCAAGCCGCAATACACAAGGTTGTCATCTATTCTTGAACTGCTGAAATTGAAGGCAAGTAATGGTTGCTCCGACAAGAGTTTCATGATGTTGTTAGGTCTCCTAACGAACATCCTTCTAGAGAAAAATGTGTTGCTTAGAACCACCTACCAAGCTAAGAATGTTCTTTTCCATTGAGAATGGAAGTGAAAACAATACATGCATGTCTGAATGATTTGTATTCTTTACCATAAAGAGTATGCAAACCTACATATTTTTTTAGTGTAGAAAGCATTTCGATACAAGCGTAAGAATGACTCCGATGACGACGAACGCATCGAGGTGAAACAAGGACCTCATACTAAGGTATTGTGGTATCTACCTATAATTCCCCATTTGAAGTATTTATTTGCAAACTGAAAGGATGCATGATTACTACGTGGCACTCGGAGGAGCGTAAGAAAGATAAAAAGATAAGACACTCTGCTGATTCTGCCTAGTGAAGGAACTTTGATAGGAAGTTTGTAAAATTTGGTGCAGAATCAAGAAATATAAGGTTTGGGCTTAGTACAGATGGAATTAATTCTTTCGGTAACATGAGTAGCCGACATAGCACCTGGCCCATGAATGTATGCATGTACAATCTTCCTCCTTTTTGTGCACAAAATGGAAGTACATTTTTATGTCACTACTTATCCAAGGGCTTAATCAACCTAGGAACGATATTGATGTGTAATTAGCACCATTGCTGAAAGATCTTGTGACATTGTGGAATGAAGAGGTACAAGTACTATGTCGGCTACTCATGTTACTAAAAGGATTCATTCCATCTACTCATGTTACATTTTATTATGAAACCGTCTATGATACATGTCACAGATAGTTCTAAAATAGAACCATCTATGATATGGTATTATATCACAGATGGTTCCATTCTGGAACCGTCTATGACAATTTCTTCTATAAGTAGGATCCCACTAGGGTTTGCACTCTTACTCACTCACTTGGCCACATCCTTTCGCATAGAACGCCGCCGCCACCTCTCCTCCCAACGCTGTCACCTCTCCTCCCAACGCCACCTCTCCTCCCTCTCCGATCCAAGTAATGGCTGAGTAATCCCCACGTAGATCTCTCTTTCTGTTGTTATTCTATCTCCGTAGTGCAATGTTTCGTTGTTATTCAAAGTCTTAGTTTGCACTAGTTGAGAATCTAGAACAAAATATGTCCATGCAATAACTAGTTAGCTTGCTTAAGTTTACTTTTTTTTCTTTTTAGGACCAGTCAACAGCTAATAATTAAAAAAAACAATATTGAATGAATTAAATAAATATTGTACATTGCCCTCTATGATGCTGGATTAGCACATTCCATTACAAGTCTGAGCAACAGAAGTTTCTATATGCAAGGGACATAATAGGAAAACATAGGTTGCACCAACATGACTGACAGGTAGAGTCATACGTCTGACAATGAAGTAGTTCCAACAAGACTTTAACGTGCATTAGCACAATGGTAGTTATAACAAATTTCAAGGCTTTGCTATGTCAATGCAATGTCAGGTAAAAAAACTTTCCTATGACATGACTTTGACAATTCGATATACTACTAAGCATGAAAGACTTAGTTGAAACTTAATTTATGTTCATGGTACCTAACATGGTCTGAATTTATACAAAGTAAAGTTAAACTAACGGGTATGGTACATAACATAATCTGAATTTATACAAAGTAACAATGCTTGAGAAAAGTAAGAACTTCAAGGTTTCAAGCCTTACATTTTTTGCAAGTAGAACCAAACATTATAAATCATTATGTCATACTAAATACACTAGAATCTACTGAACTATATGTATGTGATTCTTCTTCTTCTTCTTCTGCTTCAGATGCATATATCCTTATCACCACGTATGTATTCTTTTGATTTAGATGCATATATCCATGTCACCATATATGTAAATGTCAAGAAATATCCAACAATTAATGTAAGACATTCTAGCAATGTTTCACGACGTAATCAAACTTTGTTGATAAATACTGATATGAGCAGTCGGACTACTTTTATAGAATAATTTATGGACAATTAGTTATCTTCGTGATGTCTTGGCATATATTATTTTTACAAGATTTATTTGGAATGGCATATTAGTGTTCCAAAGAGACCTTGTAATAATAATATACGCCAAGAGGTCATCAACCACATATTCAGGCGTCATCTCTTTCAAAAACCCACAGACAAAGAAGTGTCCCAATACTTGATAAGATACGTTAAACTACCTAGTTGTTAATAAGCCCATAATTTCATAGGGTATAAATAACATGACTATCTCTTGTAGCAAATATTCACTTTTAATCTTCCCAAGGCTCCTTCTAAGCAGTTAGGGAGAGGGATATACTATCCTTAGCCCAGGAAAATAAGAAGCACCTAGGTCGCACATGAGGCTTGGGGTTTACATACCTTGGAGGCAGGGATTCCTAGACGACTTTGAGGCGTATAGGAGTAGGAAGAGATCTAAGGGTGAGCGCGAGGAATGGTTGAAAGAGGATATTCGTGCAAAATTTCGAGGAGACATAGCATCATTGACAGAACACCTGAATCAAGTCCTCAACCATTTGCAAGCTACCCTCATTATTTTGGGACTCAGTCCCCCTCAACGTCAGAGTAGCTACGGGTCCACTCCACTTTCTAAACATAGTGATGTTCACTTACCTATCGACGACATCCAGGTAATGTACATCTCTAGACCTATTGGATGCCTTAGCTAATCATGTATCATTATATAGAAACCTACGCTATTGTAGGATCAAGGATAATCAACTAGAGGGGGGTGAATAGGAGCTTCTAAAAAATCTAGCCTTCTAAAATTAATTACCTTCAAACCTACACAATTCTAGTATCTAAGGCACCACAATACAAGACTCTACAAGTATATTTCTAGCACAACTAAATATGACAATCTCAATAGTCTTCAATTGCTAGAAATACAAATGTGGAAAGTAGAGATAAAGAAATAGCATATTGACAATCGATGTTTTGCTGTGGTACCGAAGAGTTGCTAGTCTTCACTAGTCCACGTTGAGAAAAGCCTAAGCTACTTACACCGCCTCCATGAATTAAGCCTTGCTCCTCGAATCCACTAGTGATTGTTCTTCCTCTGTTCCGAAAAAGGTGAATACCGAACCACGAGCAAGTTGGCATCGGACCTCTTCACAATCTCCTTGAAGAGGTCACCTCGCAATCTCCCGCCAAACCATCTAGATGCCGGCAAGCACCAAGAGTAATGAATCATATCTTCACTTGACGGTGATCACGTGCCAAGGATTAATCTAGAATGAATACACTTGATTTTTGGCTCAACTACCTCAAATGAATGCAAAGTGAGTAAATGTGTGTGGAGAGAGTGCTCTATGCTCAAAGATGTTAAATGAAGTCTTTAGCCTTACCCTTGAGCTGGTTAGGGGATACCCCCACAGCCAAATCTAGCCATTATAGAACAATTCTTGAAAAATTCAGGATGAGCGGTGGTACCGCCATTCATCAGCCGGCACTATCACACCTATTCTGACACAACAGTAATGCTATATTAGAGCCTCTCAACTAGCCATTGAAATTCAATGTAGTACTACCATCGTTGTAATCGTAGTAGTTCTGCTCTGTTGTAGTTCTGATTTTTAGTGCAGTACTTCCGTTTGTCTTGAGGACCAAAACTTGGCCCTCTCTAGAAAAAATATACTGCCCCAAAAGTTGGTACTTTTGGGTTTTGGTAGTACTGCTTAGGAGTTACGGTCATACCGCACTATGGTAGTTCAGCTGTTCAAACTTTGGTACTACTGTTTTCTAGAGAAACAGAAGAGCTTCAAAGGAACTTTCTAGAAAAACATACCACTAACTAAACGTTGGTACTTCCGGGTTGTGGTAGTACCGCACTGCCTTCCTGGTCATACCGCACAACGGTAGTACCACTGAGTAAACTCTGGTACTACCGATTTTCCTAACAATGCATAGTTGGCTTTCAATTTTAATTTCAAGTGCATGCATGATCCTAAATTGATCCAAATGACACAAGAACATGCTGTCGACCTATTAGCATGATCGCTCTTAATAGTATGACATTTAACTTGTAATCCAGTCTTCCATCCTTTCTCCTAAGACCAGTAAAACTATAAAGGGATCCTAGACTACTTATATCTTTGTCTCAAACCATATTGATCCTCATGTTGACTCTTAGCTTGTGTCTCACATTCGTCACCAGGACTAAACCTTTCTAACAATTAATAAACATGTTAGTCCCATATTCACATAATGTCATTAATTACCAAAACTATTTTTAGAGGCCTAGATGCTTTCAGCCATGCAACCTCACACTCAGGCTTGTTGGTTCTATTCTTGTGAGACTAGGCGGGGATTGTGTATCCATGCTTGCCAAGGATGCTAGTGCACGGTGCCTAGCTAGGAAATGATTTCTCAAAGGTCCATGTGAACAAGGTACATCACATTTTTAGGGCCGTCGAACTAGAGAACCCCCCAAACGACAAGATCAGGACACTACGGGATGCCATCCACATATTTGTCTAGTGACCTAAGAGGGACATCGCCCTGGACCCTTCTGTATCGGCATCTACCTAGCATGAATAGCCGCCCTCTCCACACGACCATGTACAGCTTGAGGCCTCTTCGACACTCTCTTTGATGTCACTACGTGGACCTCATTCATGTCAGCGGGCCATCATTTTGGCTCCCATGAAGACAACACTGCACATAGATCAACAACATGCCTAGTCCTCTTCCGTGAAGAGCACATATAAGCGTGGCCACAAGACTAAATTGAAGGACATCAAGTCACTTCAAAAGCTTGGATATTCTCGCTAGGAATATCGTTGGTCCTAGATATGCTCTTACCCATCCTTGGAATGGGTTGCACAAGTTTGCATGTGTGGTACATGGGAAAGACCAATGAGACGAGGACACAACACCGTACGAGTTTCACCATCAAGTACATGGCGGGGCATTTTCTCCACAAGATAGGCTTCTTCGTGGTGGGCTTCAATGACCTGTTCGATTTCTTGAACCTCGATGCCATCGATGCCTCATTTTTAAGATGTTGAACACTGTAAGTGTGAAAAAATACGGTCTCATTCATATCATACCGTTAAATGCCACAACTCTTTGTTTATATATAGGCACATGATGCAACAAGCTAGACAATCCCGAGAACTGGTGGATTTCCTTGACCCACACTTGGTCTCAAAGCAAAGCATCCAACATAATTCATCCTACATCCAAGATTACGTAACAAATGGAGTGCATGCTCACAATGATAAGGAGTACATACTTGTACCCTACAACTAAAAGTAAGTGCTTCATCTTTTCCTAAACTATTTGATTTGTACTTCATACACAGCACGAGCTTAGTTTTAAGGATTATGGCGGCATACATATGTTGGTGCACTGGATTCTAATTATCATTATACCAAATTGGAATAAGGTTATATACCTTGATTCCCTAAACAAGATGGAGCACAAATTCACAATTATGCAACAATTAATCGATAGGTAAAGTTATTTCATCCATAGATAATTCTATTTACCCTTCATTTGCAATGGATGAGGCTAAATTGTTTGAATCACGTAGGTCGTTCAAGTCCTACGTTGGTAGAAGAGGAGACACACGGAAGTAGGGGTGCAAACGGATCGGATTCGGACGGATATTGCTGTTACCATATCCTAACCCATATTTTTTCTTTGGATTCGGTACCAATCGGATTCGGTACCAATCGGATTCGGTGCCGGATCGGTCGGGATTAACCCGAGCCGTTTGCAGCCCTACTTGTTTGTAAGGAATGCATGCAATACAACAAATAGAGTAGGAGAACGTACTATCAAGAACTTGATGTTACTACTTAATAGCTGATGTGGAAGATTTTATTTTACCATTGCAAAAGAAAATGAAACGTCAAATAGTAGCACTAACTTGAAGACGTATCAGATTCGGGACGGATATTGCTGTTACCATATCCTAACCCATATTTTTTCTTCAGATTCGGTATCAATCGGATTCAGTACCAATCGGATTCGGTGCCGGATCGGTCGGGATTAACCCGACCCGTTTGCACCCCTACATGGAAGGGAGCGCCACACTACAACATGTAACACAGTTTTCGGTACCCGCGACTACACAATAGTCTTATATCACACTTCGTAATGATACCTCTCAAACCGAACAAAACATATGCATGTAATTATATTTTTGTAGTACCACCAGTAGCTACCGAGCAACGTATATGGATTCTATGTTTGTCGCCATATGCAAGAAATCATGGGTGTTGGGCCCAAGGATCTAGAGGTTTGTGAATCTCACAATAATTATTTCTTACTTATCAACATATATATATATATACATACATATACATATATATATATATACATACATATATATATATATATACATACATATACATATATATATATATATATATATATATATATATATATACATATATATACATATACATATACATATATATATACATATACATATACATATATATACATATATATATATATATACATATACATATATGTATGTATGTATGTATGTATATCTATATACATGTTTGCGACTTTACTCTTCCTAGCGACAGGGCATGAAAATCGCTTCAAGTACAGTCCATACGAATGAACTCTTTGATATTCGAGGACGGCTCGCCACCTTCTTAATGATGGAAGTTATTCACCGAAAAGGGGAGTTTTATTCAGACATGGATTAATATAATCTCTCTTGTATAGTGACAAATAATTTTTTTTGGTATCTATAAACATGTTGTAGCTGTGTTATCATAATTCATCTGTAATTAATCAATAAATTTGTGTATATGTGATATATCTATCTATTTGTTATTGATATCTATTTATCTGTGATATCTGTGTATTGTGTTATATATTTGTGATATATGTGTATTTGCTTATTTTCAGAGAGCATGATTAGCATTTCCTGAAGCTAGCCGAAAATAGAAAAAAAATTAGGTATAGAACGAACTATTACAAACGATTTTATGGTATAAACCGTTTGTGAAGACCTACTATCATGGACAGCTGTGACTAAAAACCGTCTATGATATGTCAGACATTTTCTATATACAAACCATCTATGGTATGAATTACTGCATTGACAAATTATTTGTTTTGGTTTTTCAAGCGTGAGTATCGAAATATCCGGTATCATGCGGGCAGCCCGACAAGCACCAGACAACATTTCGAGCGCCGAGACCGCCACCTTATCCTATCCGGCCGCCCTACGTCAGCCCTGCCGAACGTGCCTAGCACCACCCGAGATCTTCGGCCCCACCTGTAAGTTACGTAGCTAGGTGCGGGACCATCCTAGCCATTAGAAAACTCGTAAACCCCACCGCATCAACTCTATATAAACCCCGCCGATTGGCTGCCTTCCCGGAAACAAACCCACCGTCTCTTCGCCACAGCAAGCAACAAGTCAACGACACCGCCATTTCCATGTTCCAACACACATGGGAATGGACAATGGAGCATCACAACTACTTCATGCACAGCGACTGCACGGCCGCTGCTACTTCGACATCGTCCTCAATGTTATCGTCGTCGGACTCGCTTCCATCCAACATGAGCGGCGGCGAGGGGATGCCGGCACCCCCGTCGGGGAGCGCGGATGCCGGAGTGTCTGCGGTCGACGGTGCGGGACAAGGGAGAGTACCCAACAAGGGAGCGTACATCGGGGTGCGTAAGCGGCCGTGGGGGAGGTTCGCCGCGGAGATCCGGGACTCCACGCGGAATGGCGCGCGGGTGTGGCTCGGCACGTTCGACAGCGCCGAGGCCGCCGCGATGGCCTACGACCAGGCCGCCTTCTCTGCGCGCGGCGCGGCCGCGGTGCTCAACTTCCCCGTGGAGCGCGTCCAGGAGTCGCTCCGCGCGCTCGGACTCGGCTCAGCCGGGGACTCGCCCGTGCTGGCACTGAAGCATCGGCACTCCAAGCGTAGGCGGCGAAAGAAATCTGAGCTGGTGGCCGCAGCGGCCAAAGCGGGTGCTGCCGGTGAAAACAAGAACGTGGCCGCGTGGCCGACCGAGCAGGAGCGGTTCGTGGTGGAGCTGGAGGACTTGGGCACCGAATACCTCGAGGAGCTCCTCAGGATCTCCAAGCCAAGTGATGACTGATGCTCACTTCCTAGCTACTAGCAAGTTGCCAGTGCGAGCTCGATCGGTTCTTGATTTCATGCATAGCAGCAACAACTTGCAACATACTTGACGCTTACATGCATTGCACCATAGTAATGTAAATGCAGAAAGCACGCAGAAGTGTGTAATTTGGTGACCTTTCATGTATTCAGGGGTGTGCAGTGAAGTGGGATTGGATGGACTAAACTGGACTGAGGCACTGAGCATGGTCCGTCCCCACGCTAACTAGAATATGTAGTACACACCAGTTATCTCGGGCCTTTTTACTCGCACGCTACAGGTTGCATCAAACAGAGATTTGATGTGGAGCATGAGCTGTCCTTTCTAGAATATGAAGTAGTATACACCAGTTAATAATCCATTCTAGAATATGAAGTAGTATACACTTATCCCTCCTTTTTACCCGCATGTTAGTATGTTACAAGTTGCATCAAACAGAGATTTGATGTGGAGCGTGAGCTCTCCTTTTTGGGTCCTCCTGCCAAATTAATTACCTGATTTTGGTATTTGTTGGTTTTGGGTCGCAATGGATTTTATTTGGTTGTCGAATGTTTCAAATGTTTTTGGTGCTATGATTTTGTGTCTGCTACTTTTTTTTGTAGGGATTTGTGTCTGCTACTTGATCGATCCTAATTTGAATCGTTCTGTAAATAATTGGTTCTGGAAAAATTCGCTGCAAAGATGAAGGCATCTTGAGTTTGCCCCGGTCTTTTGTATCGACTAGTTAGATGATGCAGTGAATTATTCTTTGGTTTTGAACCAATTAAGCTTCAGCTTTTGAGATGTGATTCTGTGGCTGCTACTTAATTAACTCTAATGTGGATCATTCGTAGCTTAGCCACCTTTGGGCTCCCAGCTCATTCAAAAATACTTTTAGTTTTTGAGTAATCATTTGGGCTAATACTTGATAAACTATAATTTGGGTAATTTTGTTACGTGGTTTTGGGCTCATTCAAATTACAAAAAAAGATTTTGAGCTGTAATTTGTTGTCGGTGTTGCTTGAAGTTCTAACTGATCATTTTGTAGCTGATTTGATTTTGAAATTTTTGATACCAACATTATTCATCTCAACAAATCGTGCTACGAAATCTCATCTATGGTTGTTGTTGATACTAAATATGCACATGAATAAGAATCTGCACACGCACGAGTCAATTGTAGCTTTTGACCTAGAAGTATTCCAAGGTATAAAAAGTTATAAGGAAGCGATTGATAGATTTACTACTTGGAACAATTTCATACTAACTAAAACAAAGATCAAAGAGATGATTTAGTAAACTAACATTACTAGAGAGAAGGTCATCACAGACGGCTCAAAAACGTCATCACAGATGGTTTTATGAGACGTCTGAGTTTATGAGTCAGTAATGACATTAGGTTATGACAAACGATTTTTGAACCGTATGAGATGTAGACTATCACAGAAAGTTATTAACTCAGAACTATCTGTGAAAACTCACAGCACAGATGGTTTTTTAAAAGAACCATCTGTGATATATCAGATATCACAAATGGTTTTGTAAAATAACCTTCTGTGTTGTGACTTATTACATATGGATAATACAAAAAATTATCTGTGATAGTTCTTTGTATAGCAAAAAAAATTCTGTTTTTCGGCTAGCCTGAAGAAATGCTAGTCATGCCCTCTGAAAACAAGCCAGCAGATCACAGATAATTGCTTATAGAACACGACAATCATTACACAAATCTCACAAATAAATAACAACTGAATGAGTTACAATTGAATGAATTATAATTGAATGAACTACAATTGAATCAAATATTTGGATATCTATTCATTGTTGTCACCGGAGTTGAACTTTCCCTTTGGGTCAATGACCCCATCATCAAGAAAGTGGAGAGCCTCGAACATTGGAGAGTTCATTAAGATCTAATGTACTTTAGTTGATTGTCATGCCCTGTCACTAGGAGTAAAGTAATAAACTAGATAACATAAAGTCGCAACTTACTACTTATTCTTGATTAAGATAAATGATGTACACATATTTCATGGTAACACTAATATAGACTTGCACACCTCACAATTTAAATGAAATAGCAGTACGATAGAAAGGGTCATCAGAGATGGTTCACAACTGTCATCACACACGGTTGTCAAACTCTCTGAATTTATGTGTTGTGATAATTACAACATAGACGGTTTTTCAAAAAACCATCTGTGCTATATCACGGACAGTTCTCAAACATAGGCATATGTGATATCTTACATATCACAGATGGCTAATACCAAAAATCGTCTGTGATATTCATATAGCACAGACGGTTTATTGCTGCAAACCGTCTGTGATAGCTATTTGAATATCTATATTATTTCATGTTTTTCGGCTAGCCTAAAAAATGCTAGCCATGCCCTATAAAAATAAGCAAACATATTACATATATAACACACGGCAACCATTAAACACATCTCACAAATGAATTAAACAACTAAATGAAGTACATTTCAATGAATTGTTTGATTAAGCACAATTGAATGATTGCAATTGTATCAAATGTTTCAACATCTAATATTCATCGCTAGGGTAGAACTCTCCAGTCTCATTTATGACCTCCGCTATCAAAAATTGGGAGAGATTTCCTCGAATTTTGGTGAGTTTATCAAGTTTGAATGTACTTCCGTCGAATTCCGCTCGCTATCGCTAGGAGTGTTAAAGTCATTAGCGCATACATACATACATACATACATACATACATACATACATACATACATACATACATACATACATACATACATACATGCATACATACATACATACATGCATACATACATACATACATACATACATATATATATATATATATATATATATATATATATATATATATATATATATATATATATATATATATATATATATATATATATATATATCAGTGCGGCACTAGATTCGTTGTGTCTCTCTCCCTGGGCAACGTAAGCACTGAATGACCTACGTGATTCCAAAAAGTTAGCATTGACCATTGCAAACGAATGGAAGACTACAATAGAGTTATGTATGAATCAAGAGGAAATGAGTTTACCCGTCAAGTGTTTGTTGCACACGGGTGAAGTCATGGTTGCTCCTAAGTAGGAAATCAAGATATATTATCTTGATCCACTTTGTATAATCACAATCAAAATCCAGTGATCCCTAGTCATGTATGTCGCCATAGTGCTTAATCCTAAATTCATGTTGGACCTCTGCATGTATCAGGTATGCAAAGTATTGCAAACCAATCCAAGACTGGGTAATTGTGACTTAGGGACTAATGACACTCCGAGCATAAACTCCATTCCCTAGGAGGCGCATTAATCTTCTTTGATTGGGCCTTAGCTCCTCGCTTGTGATACATTTTCGGCATTGCCTTCATGGGAGCTGATGCGCTGGCCTTTTGAAGAGGAGCTTGAGGTGGAGTCATAGAGTGTTCTATTTGATAGGCATGGTCATGTGGAGGTCGCGGCACGAAAGGGTCCAGGGTGATGTCCCTCTTGGGCTATTGGACAAATGTGTGGATGGCATCCCCTAGTGTCATGATTTCTCTATTTGGGGGCCTCTCCAACAGGACAAGCCTGCAAACATCATTAATCATGTCTACATGGACCTTCGCGAAACCGGTTGTAATACCCCGGAAATTGTTTAATTAATTGTTTAATTAATAGAGAGAGGGACTTTTGTGAAATAATTAAATTTATAAGAGTTTTGAGGGGTTTTATGAAAATTTAAGACTACTGGGCCTAGGCCTTGGCCTGTGGGTTTTCTTGGCCCAAGAGGGAGGGAGGCCACCTCTTAAAACCCTAGGCAGCCCCACCCCTGCGCGCCCACCCCTGCGCCTCCACCCCAGCAGCCGCCGCCCGTGCTGCCCGACGTCTTCTTCCGGTGCGCCGTCGTCGTCTTCATCGTTGTCGTCTCCTCCCCCGGTGCGTCGTCGCCGACGTTCGTCGCTGTACCGCGTGGATCCGGAGTAAAGAGTGGAGGAGATCGCGGGCGTGTTCGTCGCCGTGTTCGTCGTGTTCGTCGACGTGTTCATCGTCGTGTCGTCAAGGGTAATCCCTGGTAGTCTCTAGATTGGTTTTTAATCGAGTTAGATTCGTCGTTTTTTTGGGCTGCTGGGATAGTAGTTGTTTCTCGGCGGTTTTGATCTAGTTTCGTCGGGATTCAGGTCTGGACCCCTTCTAGAAAGTTGTTGAGGGTTTGATTATCTTTCCAGGGAGTACAAGAACACATTATTTGGATCTGTGTAGCAAAAGTTATGAATTTTCTAGTGCGACTGTTCTGCATATCGGGGTAGTTCTGGACAGAGTTTAGTAGATCGGTTTGTGCGACGGAAATAGTGGCGATTCAGGAGTCCTTCAAATTGGGAAAGTTGTAGATAAGTTTCTTAGCTTTCAATAGAGGTAAAGAAGTACGGATTCCGAGTTTCTGGGTGAAAGTTATGACTGTTTTAGTGCGCTGTCCAGAGAGTCCGACGTGAATATTGATGCTTTAGAAAAGGGTTTGGATCGGCTAGTTAATGGCAGAATCAGAGAGTCTCCCCAACTAAGTTTTTGTAGATAATTTAATTATCTTTCCAGAGAGTCCAAGAACGCTTAATTGGAGTTACGTACTGAAAGTTATGATTTTGGAAGTCGGCTGTCCGTGGTTGGGCAGATTTGGCGAGGGAGTTGGGGATTTAATTGAGATAAATTGTTGGGTTAATTGGGGTTGCTGATATTTTGTATCTAGAAACCCGTTACTGTTATGTTAGTAATTATTAATTAAATATTCAGGAGGAGAGCGGATTCCGGGGGTTGTGCCTTCTACGCGTTCTTCATTTTCTCGCGGTTGAGGCAAGTATATTTGTGATGTGAAAATCTGTGTGTTTATGGATTTGTTGAATTGTTTGGATGATGGTTGAATCATGACTGTTTAAATTGTGAGTATGAGTAAGTGATGAATTGAGAATGCTATTTATGTTCTGTTTACATTATGGCATTTATGAGATTGGTTGATGCGTAGTATGGTGAATGCTCGTTATCTTTGATACATTCACATATATGCATCATATTGAGAATTGTTGAAGTCTTGATCATGCGGTGATCAAGCATCGAGGTCCCCACACTTGCGGAGTGTGGGCATTGGTCCCCTGCACTGAGGGTACAGGCATGGGTGTGCATTGACGGATGCACACTCCGCGTCACGGTAAAATGCGAAAGAGATGAGAAAGAGGAGCTTTTGATCATAATGCATAGCATGAAATTCATATGTAATATGTTTAACTTGAGAGTTAATGTTCATGCTTGCATTTGTTACGATTATACTTGCCGAGTCATTGGACTCACTCTTCTTCGTTGTTTTGTTGTTGTTGTTTGTTTATTTTAGGTACCTTCACGAGGTCGCATGCATGGGAATAAAGAGGATTAGTATTGTTGCACTTGCACGAAATATTCACCATGGAGAAGATAGAGAACTCTAATTATTATTTGTTGATTAGTTCAAGTGGTATTTGATTATGACCTTGATTAAGATGTAATAATGGATTAGAACTTCTTTATATTGCTTCCGTGCTTTACTTAAGTTTTATAGATGTTTCTGCTTAGTAGCCAAATTACTTTGCTTGCGGTTATTCATACCTTTTGATAATATTGTTAGAACTTCATTTTTATCAATAAACAAAGGAGGCTCTGCCGAAATTTTATAGAATGCCTTAGCATAGTTTTATTATGTTGTTAGTTTGGTAGCATTTCGTGCCATTGTTTGGTGGGGTGTTCAGATTGGTATCGAGCGGGCTTTAGGTCCGTGGTAATTAAACTATTAAATTGACACACTGGTGCATGAGGATGGGATGGGTCAAGCATTGCATTTATGCTTTTGACATGTTATATTGATGATTTACATTATAAGATAATCTTGTATGCTTATTGATAATCTTGTATGATTATGATTTGCTCCTATATCTGTTATGACTGAGAATAGTCAAAGATATGATGTAGATGTTGTGATGTGCTACCTTGGTATTGCCAGATTATATCATTGTTTGTAGTATGAGGATTAGCAATGTAGTTACCTCAGGTAACTTAATTGCAGTGTGTTATGGTGAATTTGTTAGAAAAGTTGTTATTATCCTTAAGTTGATTTCGCCAATTCTTGGTCGATTGCGATTAATGAATTTCTTTTGAGATTGTGGTTCTTGCGGTTGAGGGTATGCAATTGGTCTCTACTGTTCCTTGAAGCGATTATTGTTTCTTTCCGGACTCACCGAGATACTTTGCTACCTGTGCTTTTTGTTGATTTGTAAGGTTAGTTCCTTCGTGGGAGTTTGTCTTGTTGCGAATCATGGCTTATTGGTTCGCTTGGTATCTTCTCTTGTTAATGCAAGTTTTGAGTTGCAAAACTCATTGATATGTGAAAATCTTGGATCTATGTATTTCCTTATCTCGAGCGTTGAAGTTTGTTGTTCCTCTTCTTTTTGAAAGAGGGTGTTAAAATCCTTTATGTTGTTTTGCTATGCTTAAGTGGAAGGTGGTAATCATATAAACTAATTCATAAGGTTTGAATTATCAAGTTGATATGTTAGCGTGGTGCATAATTAATTCCAACTAGCATCTTTGGAAGTGTAGTGGATTAATTTGATATTGCCCCGTAATAGTTTTTAGAAGAACTATGATTAAGAATTTGTCTATTCATGATAGTAACTCAAGGAGTTATTGAGGAGTGTGTAATAAGAACCGGAATGATTATTATGATTGTTTAAATTTCTATCATGATTGGATAAATTGAATTATCTGTGTCTTTAGTAATTAATCCGACCGTTTGGAATGATTAAGTAAGGAGGTGTTAGAATATTACCTTGGTAATATTGACCTTTAATATGTCTTTTAATTAGATGCTTTATGAGCATGCACAATTGCTAGTTTCATCTATCTTTTACCATGCTAGATTGTTGAAGAATGTATAAAGAAATAGATGAGGGTTGAGGTATTGACTAGTAGGAACTTGTCTTACAAGCTGGTATTATTTAAGATTAAAGTCATTTCCGTTCTAGTTTCTGAATGTAAGGTAGGATACTGAATCTATGTTCATGATTGTTTTATGATTGTAAAACGAAGTTAGGATCATGAATGCCGTTGCGATAAAATAATAATCAATTATTGCCGGTAATGACTAGAGTACAATTAATTTGTGCTAAATTAAAGTTGAGCATCCATAAGAATTGAATATATGAAATCTAGTAAGAGATTTATGCTAGTATGTTTTGTGAGATTGTCATGTTCTAGTATCATCTTGTTTAAGAGCTTTGTTCTATTTATGTGGCTTATGCACTAGGTTCTCCTAGATCAAGTAGTTGCAACCTTATTTAGATATTAGAAACATGATGAAGTGATTTCTTATGTTTCTTTTGGAGAAGTTTATGAAGGAGTTGAGGATATGATGATGCTTGTTAAGAATGTATTATTCTGATGTTAGTATGTTGGTCCATTTGTGGTTATGATGGTAATGTTGAAGGTTCATTAAATAGAAGAATTTGAATAAATTCCTTGGTACTATTTAAATCAAAAGTTTTGATAGTGTGTATGCGATCTTTGATCTCATGATTTATGTGGTAGCTGAAATTGTTTTAAGCCAAGTGTCGTGTTGAGGGATTTTATTAGTTCTTAAAGAATTAATGTGTTGTGGTCTTCAACTCTTCTTTTGTTGGAATTGTTAAGGTGATACCGTATTCAAAGAAGGTTGTTCTCTTTGTTAAAAGGAAAAGTTTGATAAAAGTTTTGAAGGTTGAAGTCAAGTTGTGCAATCTTTGTGAAGTGTGTTTGACTTCTTATTTTCGCCGCTAAGAGTTTCGAGCTCAAATGACAATACTGTATTCGTATTGGTTGAGATTTGATGTTTTCGTCTCGAGGAGGCATGCGCCTTCAGTTGTGGTCTTATCCTTTGTTGTCCAAGATCTTTGTTTTCTTGGTTTTGTGTTTATTGCAGATGGATCTTGTGCTGAAATTTTCTTCTTTTGCTTCTCCAAGAAAGGGGTACGCAGTTTGGGTTGCAAAGACCTTTAAGATGTGTATGGCAACTAGTTGGTGTGGTTTTGTGATTAGTCTGGGTGAGATTGTGGGTATCAAGATACTTGAGATTCTTGGAGTGATAAATTGTTCTGTTGAATAATTCTCGATGAGGATTTGATTTAAAGAAGATGTTGTCCTTGGGGCTAAATAGTTTTATTGTTGCAACTAGAAGAACCTAGCTGTGGTTCATGAGTGTTACGTTTATTTTGCTGGAACGTTGGAATTATTGGAAGTATGGGAATCTTGATCAATTTTATTGGAGCATCATGATGGGGTACTTTGCAAGGATTATTAGAATGATTATGATGGTGTAGTTAATGAGTTTATAATTGTGAAGAAGCCCAACCGTTGTGGGAATTATTGGGATAGTAAGGATTGTTGAATTTTTGCCATGTATAACTTAGCTCGTTGAGTAACCCTCTAGGAGTTAGAATCTTTCTGAGATAATCAAGTTGAGAATATGTTTCATATGGTGTTAATGATTGAGTATGGTTGATTGTGGAAATTTTAGTCACTGAATTTAAGAGTCTTTGTATTAAATATATCGAAGTATATGTATAGAAGCCTTAGAGATGGGAAATTTTGGTTGGTGATCTATGCTAGAACCTTGGAGGCTAATGTTATTGCGTGAGAATAGTGGAAGGAGTGGATTCGAATATTATGATGTTCCTTGATAGTATCCTTTGGATGTAGTAAATGGGTATGTGAGCCGAGAAATTCATGTTGATTGTCCTTAAGATTTGTGGTGAAGTGTTGGTGGGTGAAAAATAACGATGAGGTGCATTGGAAATTATTCGTTAAAGTAACATGTGGGAAGAGGAGTTGACTAGAGTATGTTATTATGAGAATAGTAGAGTCCCTCTACAAAAGTGTGTTGGATGCACTCGGTTTGAACATAGAGTTGATGTTGCCAATTTAAGAGAATTGAGCTAGTATGGTATGGGATAATTTGGAACCTCGTGATTCAAGAGGAAGTTTAATAAAAAATCGGTAGTAAAATGCTCCCGATTCTTGTTTGAGCTACGTGATGAGAGAAAAGTCTTTTGTGGTTTGAGTTGACTTTTGTTGACTTGTGTGGTTTTTCGGTTTAGGAAAAAAATGGACGAGGTTTGACATTTGAGTGATTCCCCTTTGACGTATGTGTTGTTTGTTTGCAAACCACCTACTTGGAAGGTGGAGAGGTTCTTATGTTGAATCCTCGATTTTCTTTATGATTTGACCCTTTGGTGGGGAGTGGGTGATGCGTGATTGCAATAAGAATCCCTTATTTTCGGTTGTATTCGTGTGTGAAAGAGTGGGTTTACCTTGACCCCGTGGTGTGCCCGTGTTTAAGGGGTGCTCATTGCTAAGGTAAAGAGATCGATTGAGAATGGAAACATGAGATATATGTCTTGTGCGATTGTGTGGGTTGGTACTAAAGGGAATGATAACCCGATGTGTATTTAATCGCTTTTGTTAATTGCGAAGTTTTAGGGGTTTGTGTATCACTAGGACTACCTTGGGTTCTAGTGTGGGATACACGCTTTGTATGACTCGGTATCGAGGAGAACTTGAAAGATTTGGGCGTGGGCTTCATTAAAACCGTTGACCAACGAGTAAGACCACCACCATTCAAGAATTAAAGCTACACAATTCAAGTGTTGTAGGGGCGTAAGTTCATTGAGTGGCCTTGGTGAGTCGAGAATCATTGGTGCGCCAGAGCGGGCGAAAAGTTATGCGATGTAAGGAGCAAGGATCGGAGGTTGGCAAACCACTTGGATCTTCAAAACCTATGTGCGAGGTGCAAGCAATTAGAAAAAAAAATAAATATTTAGTATGTCAAAAGCGCTTTGGTCGCAGCAGACTGAGAGAGAAGCAACTTGGGAGTTGGAGTCTCGCATCATGAAAGCGAGACCGGCGTTGTTCACGTCGGGTGCTAGTTAATTGCTAATTGGTTGTTTTGTTTTCTGTTGAGGTTGCGGTTAGAATTTGGTCGAATTTGTTTAAGGGGTAGAATGTAATACCGGAAATTGTTTAATTAATTGTTTAATTAATAGAGAGGGACTTTGTGAAATAATTAAATTTATAAGAGTTTTGAGGGTTTTATGAAAATTTAAGACAACTGGGCCTAGGCCTTGGCCGGTGGGTTTTTCTTGGCCCAAGAGGGGAAGGGAGGCCACCTCTTAAAACCCTAGGCAGCCCCCCACCCTCTGCGCCTCCACCCCTGCGCCTCCACCCCAGCAGCCGCCCGTGCTGCCCGACGTCTTCTTCCGGTGCGCCGTCGTCGTCTTCATCGTTGTCGTCTCCTCCCCCGGCGCCGTCGCCGACGTTCGTCATTGTCTGCGTGGATCCGGAGTAAAGAGAGGAGGAGATCGCGGCGTGTTCGTCGCCGTGTTCGTCGTGTTCGTCGACGTGTTCATCGTCGTGTCGTCAAGGGTAATCCCGGTAGTCTCTAGATTGGTTTTAATCGAGTTAGATTCGTCGGTTTTGGGCTCTTTGGGACGATAGTTGTTTCTCGGCGGTTTTGATCTAGTTTCGTCGGGATTCAGGTCTGGACCCTTCTAGAAAGTTGTTGAGGGTTTGATTATCTTTCCGGGAGTACAAGAACACATTATTGGATCGTGTAGCAAAAGTTATGAATTTGCTAGTGCGACTGCTCGCATATCGGGTACTTCGGACGAGTTTAGTAGATCGGTTTGTGCGACGGAAATAGTGGCGATTCAGGAGTCCTTCAAATTGGGAAAGTTGTAGATTAGTTTCTTAGCTTTCAATAGAGGTAAAGAAGTACGGATTCGAGTTTCGGGTGAAAGTTATGACTGTTTTAGTGCACTGTCCAGAGAGTCCGACGTGAATATTGATGCTTTAGAAACGGGTTTGGATCGGCTAGTTAATGGCAGAATCGAGAGTCTCCCCAACTAAGTTTTGTAGATAATTTAATTATCTTTCCAGAGAGTCTAAGAACGCTTAATTGGAGTTACGTCTGAAAGTTATGATTTTGGAAGTCGGTTGTCGTGGTTGGGCGATTTGGCGAGGGAGTTGGGGATTTAATTGAGATAAATTGTTGGGTTAATTGGGGTTGCTGATATTTTGTATCTAGAAACCCGTTACTGTTATGTTAGTAATTATTAATTAAATATTCAGGAGGAGAGCGGATTAGGGGTTGTGCCTTCTACACGTTCTTCATTTTCTCGGTTGAGGCAAGTATATTTGTGATGTGAAAATCTGTGTGTTTATGGATTTGTTGAATTGTTTGGATGATGGTTGAATCATGATTGTTTAAATTGTGAGTATGAGTAAGTGATGAATTGAGAATGCTATTTATGTTCTGTTTACATTATGGCATTTATGAGATTGGTTGATGCGTAGTATGGTGAATGCTCGTTATCTTTTGATACATTCACATATATGCATCATATTGAGAATTGTTGAAGTCTTGATCATGCGGTGATCAAGCATCGAGGTCCCCACACTTGCGGAGTGTGGGCATTGGTCCCCACCGAGGTGCAGGCATGGGTGTGCATTGACGGATGCACACCGCGTCACGGTAAAATGCGAAAGAGATGAGAAAGAGGAGCTTTTGATCATAATGCATAGCATGAAATTCATATGTAATATGTTTAACTTGAGAGTTAATGTTCATGCTTGCATTTGTTACTGATTATACTTCTTGAGTCATTGGACTCACTCTTCTTTGTTGTTTTGTTGTTGTTGTTTGTTTATTTTAGGTACCTTCACGAGGTCAGCATGCATGGGAATAAAGAGGGATTAGTATTGTTGCACTTGCACGAAATATTCACCATGGAGAAGATAGAGAACTCTAATTATTATTTGTTGATTAGTTCAAGTGGTATTTGATTATGACCTTCAGATTAAGATGTAATAATGGATTAGAACTTCTTTATATTGCTTCCGTGCTTTACTTAAGTTTTATAGATGTTTCTGCTTAGTAGCCAAATTACTTTGCTTGCGGTTATTCATACCTTTTGATAATATTGTTAGAACTTCATTTTTATCAATAAACAAAGGAGGCTCTGCCGAAATTTTATAGAATGCCTTAGCATAGTTTTATTATGTTGTTAGTTTGGTAGCATTTCAGGCCATTGTTTGGCTGGGGTGTTACACCGGTCGCAGGCATGGATACACCAATCCCTGCCCAGCGTCAATGGGAATGGAGCCAACAACCCTGATTCTGAGGATGCACGGCGTGGCCTCCTACATAACAATACACCATGAGTTAAGGTGTCCACTAGGTCTATCTATGTAGCATTTTAGAGATGTACATTACCTGGATGTCATTGATAGGCAAGTGGGCGTCACGATGTTCAGAAAGTGGTGCGGACGTGTAGCTACTCTGATGTTGAGGGGACTGAGTACCGTAATAATGGGGGTGGTTTGTGACTAGTTGTGGACTTCTCTTAGTTCTTTTCTTAGTGCATCTATCTCCCCTTGAAGTGAGGCAGTCATGTCCTCCAGTTTTGCATCAAAGTCCCGTTTCATACTTTCCTCGCGATCGGCCTTGGATCTCTTCCTACTCCTATACGCTTCGGAGTCATTTGGGTATCTGTGCATCCAAGATACATGTCGGACCCAAAATTTTCAATCCAGAATCCTCTGTGATTTACTGCACTATTCCGTGGATCAGTAGATAGTGCTCAAAGATACATTGTTGTATCAATTCATACATCGCATGAAATATACGAAAACATAATATTACATATCGGAGTTAAGATACACCACGTTGGGTGCAGTTTACAGAAGGGCCGATCAGGCCAAATATCTACAGTACAAAAGATAGCAGTGAAAAGCATAAACAAAAGTAGGACCAACATCCACAGGCAAGCATCTGAGGGGTAAATGTGTGCGACAGGTATTATCTAGGTCTAGATAATATATGTGCATACAATCTCCATCAAGTCTAGTCGTCTAGGACTCAAACTCGCGAAAATCATCCTTATTTCTTTCGTCGACTCCTCCATATGTGGCAGGCGCATCATCATAGACGTAGTGGTCCTGGTTTCCTGTTTCTAGTTTTGGTAATGCGAGGGTGAGCACAAATCTACCGTGCTCCGCGAGCCAATATACAGTATGCAAGTAAATATCATGCATGGCTTACCAAGAAAAGGCTTGGGTTGTTTTATTTGCCAAAAATTGCTTTCAAAGATACGATACATAGAAATTCCTTGAGACCTAGCAGTTTAAAATTAAAACATAATATTTGAGTAAAAGAATGCAATAATAGTAGTAGTATAGGATCCATCCCACATTACATGACTCCTGCCTTGTATTTTAACCTTTCAACGTTATAATTGTTTACCTTAACACTAGGGCGACACCTAGGACAACACAAATCAGGGCTTCCTGCAGCCCACCATTTTTCAATTCCATCCAGAAAGTTTTTGAAATAGAACTATATCTGGTTAAGTTCACATGCCCACCCATGACCATGGGCATGTGTAACATCCCGAAATTGGGTTAGTTCAAAAATGTGGAATTTTAAAATCATTTCCTACATTTTGTTGGCCTTTAAATTTCTTTTGAATATTTAGTTGAAATCTTTTTGAGATTTGTGGCATACAAATTAAATTTCAAAGAGTAATTCCAAGTGCGAATAATAGGAAACCAGAATTTTAAATACAAATCTGAAAAGATGATCCAGTGTAAGAAAAGAGGAACCGATTTAAAATATAGAAATCTCATATGTAGGAATAATGGCTTAAAGAGCAATAAAAGTGAATAACTGAAATACATAGATATATATATCTGCAAATTATGCAAAGAAAAGTTTAGCAATATAAGAAATAAAATATATGTATATATTCGTGCACATATAACCTAAATAGTAAAAACAGAAACTTATTTAGTAGCTGAAGATTTAAAGCTTAAATTCTAAATGTCATGCAAAGATCAGTGATCATAAATATGAAACAAAAATTTAAACTAGAAGTCTGAGATTTCAAAGCCAAGCCCAAACAGTCTCTTCTCTTTTCCACCCTACCATTTCTTTTTCTCTCTTACATGTGGGCCCCCTCCTTTCTTTCTCTCCTCTCTCCTCCTTCTCTCTCTCTCGCTGGGCCCATTGTGTGACCTCCTCCTCCTTCATTCCTGCGCCAGCCCCCTCCTCTTTCCCACAACACCGCCCCCCCTTCTCCTCCTGTCCGGCGCACCGCCGCGCCCGTGTCCCTGCCTCCCTCTGCACCGGCCGGTGTTCCTTCCCCACGCGGCACCATGCCCTGCCCGCCCCCCTGCCATCGCCGCCCGACAGCCCGCCAGGCGCCCACTCGCTGGTGGCTAGCCGCACATCGCCTATAAGAACCCCAAGCTCCCAAGCGCGCCGCCACCTTTCCTCTTCCTCCCTCTGCGAGCAATCGAGCTCCCATGCCTCATAGCTCACCGCGCCCCTTCTTCCCCACGGCCGGCCGCCGGGCTCGCCGTCGCACCAGGCCGCCACCGTCCAATTCCTTTGCCCTCGAGCTCCCTTAGAGCACGGTGAAGACATCCCACCATCGACCAAGCTTCTCCCGGCTCCCTTCACCGCGCCATGCTCCCCCTCCGCCGCCATCAAGACGCTGGCTCGCCGTGGTCCCCTCCACTCGGCCATTTCTATGGGAGCATCCCTTTACTCCCCGATGCTCCCACACCCGCCAATTCCCCCGGGACCGTACCTCGCCGGCGTCGGCGCTCCTCTTCTGCCTCCGCCGCCGTGCGAGGCCAGCCCTCCACGGCACACCCCGGACCCCGCCGACGCTCCCAGAACCTTCACCGACCCGAGGGCAACCCATTTCAGTGGACCCCCGAACCCCTCCGGCCACCCTTCGCCGCCGACGCCACCGCCCTCCCTCGGCCCGGAGCCTCCTCTGCTCGAACCTCCCATGGATGGGTTAAGAGGGTATATTACCCTATATGGGTAGGCAATGCCTCCCGCCCACTTGGCTAGCACCGCTAATCTCTTCTCTCCCCGGGCTCCCTCGGCCGCATTCGAGCCCCGCCACGCAGCCGAGGTTGAGCCCATTTTTAAATCGCCGGTGACAAGTGGGCCCCACTGTCGTGACCGCCCGCACGCATGTCCGGTGACGGTAGGGCCCCTGCTAGCGACGGAAAGGGAGAGAAGCCGTTGCCACGGCCCACTGTCGGCGCCCGCGTGAGTGAGCTGCTGCTGGGCCCACTTGTCGGCCCCGCGTGAGTGGGTGCTGTCAGTGGGCCCCACTTGTCAGATTTTGCTATTTCTAGGATTTAACCTAACCAAAAAGCTTTAAATGGGCATAACTTATTCATTTTTGCTCCAAATTAAATGAAACAAATTTCTAAATTCATCTAAAATCAAGATATGTCCAATGGAACCCAAATCCTGATTTTTTAAGCTCATTTGAATTTAGAAATAATTTAGAGAAGCTAATGCAAAATAGATTATGGGATATTTAAAATGGAATTAGTTGTCATAAAGGATTAATGTGCCTTTAGTGTTTATTTTAAATCCAAAGTCAATTAAAGGCATCCATAAAGAAAAATGAGTTTTGTTAAAATGTCCAAATTTAATAAAGGTTGCCCTTAATCAAAATTAAGATAAAGGCAAATGTTAGTAAGCCACCAATAATAAGTCTTAGTGGTAGTTTTTGCTGAATATCAATTATTGAAATATGACTTAGTTAAATATTCACACCTAATAAAGACTACTCTTAACTATAATATATGCCCTAATATCCATCATATCGCCATTAAATAACTCCCCATGGTAGATTTAGATAAATAATGACATTGCACTAAGAATTTGTAAGACAAGCCTTGTTAGACAAATAAAATAAGAACTAGAAATAAAGCTAAACGTTGTAAGCGTTGCTTAAATAAAAACTTGAGCCCTGAATGTAGCACTCGACAAAATAATGCTGCACTAATCTCGTACATTGAATCATGAGTCTAACCTGACTCATGGAACTTCCTAAATAAATATACAAATAATAAAAAGACCGAATCATCGTATTCTGCCACCGACCTTGCCTCAAACCACCCGGATCACCCATTAACTCCTAATAAAACTAAAATTGAGTTTATTCGGGTTTATTTGGGTCTTTTGAGTTATTTGCTTTTATTTGGGTTCAGTCGTTTGTCGCGTAATTAGAAACGGGAGCTCCGAAGAATCGGTGGGTCAAGCGAGGCCGAGATCGAGGTGAAGATAAAAGACCAGAAGCTCAGGACCTTCGAATGAGAAAGCATTGAGTGAGCTCAAGACCGCGGTAAACCGCGTCAGGCGAGTCAATACTTTGATCATATTGAACCTACTTTTCTGCAAATTACTTTAGTTTAAATTATCAAATTGCATGCTATTATTTTATATGCAAATACATGTTAATTTAAGATCCTAGTTATATGGCCATGTTTTCCTTGACTAATATTACACCCTCTTTTGAATACTTGATTATGTGAACCTTGTCACCCTAGCAAAATTATAATAGTAATCTTTTGAAAATAAGTCCGTAACTATATGCCATGCTTAGTATTGCTTAGACATTCATGGGCGTAAGGACGCCCAAGCATCACTTTCAAACATGTGAGAATTTTGTTGGGCAGTCATTGTAATCCTACATGCTTAATTATCTGGGCGGGTGGTTGAGGGTGTGAGTGTTGAATGGTGCCGTGATAGCACAGATTTGTGATAAAGTGGTGCCGTGATAGCACAAGGGGATCGTGGTAGAACCGCCCAGATAACCATTAAGGATTGAATCTTGTGATGACCTCCTAAGGTACAACATGTACAACCACATGCTGGCAAAGTGTAGGCAGGGCCAACTAAATTGCATTGACTTAGTAAGAGTTGCGTCGGTGTGAACACGGGCGGGTAGAGGATGGCCACATCCTCCGGCGTGATGGCGCAAGAGGGGCTTCGGAAGGGTGGTCGTGCAGGAGGAAGTGGAAACCTTAGCGGTCGTAACTCTGCTAAGAACATGCATCGTAAAGGCTCTGTGATAGTCTACTCAACCACATGGCTAAGGAATCATGTGGGGCAATGGGCAGATCTATCTCATGTGGGTAAAGTGTACACCCTCTGCAGAGTCAAAACTATTCGAATAGCCGTGCCCACGGTCAAGGGCGGACATGGGAACTTAACTAGATATAGTTCTGTTTCAAAAACTTTGTGGGTGGAAATGGAAAAGTGGAGGGCAGAGAAAGGTCCTTATTTGAGTTTTCCTGGGTGTCGTCCCAGTGGAATTGTCCTGGGTGTCATCCCAGTGGAATTGTCCGGTGTCGTCCCGTGGTAATGTAAGCGGTTATAAATGAAAAGTTAAGCATATGGTGCAGAGACTATGAAATGGTGGATAGAATCTGGACCGCTAATACTATTGCATTCTGTCATATTATGTTTTGTTCAAATGGCTACGTCTCAGGAAGTTTTTATATATTATATTTCAAAAGCAAATAATGGCAATGCTTCTCCTAAATAAAAATGTCAGGAAAAATAAATAGGGTCGGAAGAAAAGAAAATGGCTATTGGGGTAAAATACTTAACAATGTTTGGTGGATTCGTGTCGATTTTAAATAAGGGAATGGTAGAAAGGAGTCTAGGAGAAATAGATTGGTGGAGTCTAAATAAGTGGATAGACTAGATAGATGATTTAAGTGATTTTGGAGGATTAGAAAGGTATAAAGGTAATTGTTGGAATTAATGTGATTAATAGGATTTGATCTAGTTGGATGAATTGAATTGATGGAAATTTGGAGATATAAGGATTGGGATATAAACTTGATTCAATCTTGGTGGAGAAATACCGATGAACTAGTTAGAGATAGATGATGGATAATAAGGGTTAAATATTGGCAGAGTAAATTACGAAGTTGGATTATTAACAAAAGGATTGAATTGTTAGAAAATTCTGATATAAGTGATTTCGGTGGTTTAAAAAGTGATCATGTTACAGAATCATTAGAATTCAGAAGTGGAGTTGGTGATTAGTGATTGCAAGATTGGATTATTAGGAAATTGGAATACAAAGGTATTGGTGGATTCGATTATATATAGGTATATAGAAAATGTATGTTCGGTGGATTAACTAAGTAATGTCATTACGTTTGGTGGATTGAAAATCAATGATGTCAACCGCTGTTTGGAGTCTTAGACAGCAATCAGTAAAGAAAATACGTCTTTGGTGGATTAAGTCAATTATGGCAGACGCCGTGTGAAGTCCTAGGTTGCAACTATAGCACTAGGGCTTGATAATGCTACCAAAAAGAGAAGTTGCTGGCAAATAAAACAACCCGAGCCTTCCTTGATAAGCCTTGCATACTATTTATTTGCATTCTGTGTATTGGCTCACGGAGCACGGTGGTTAGTGTGCTCACACTCGCTCTCACAACAAATCCAGAGTCAAGGAACAAATCCCTATGCCGCAGCAACACTACAGATCATGATGACAAAGAAGATGAAGATGTCAAGGGCTAGGTCGCGAACCTCCAGTTGGCTGCCTGTGGGCAAGTCCTGAGGGTTCCACTGTGTGCTTCGTTCTTCCGCTGCTGCAATTTTCTGATTTCGGCCTAATCGGCCCATGTGTAAGTTTACTATATTAATTATGCTTCCGCTTGATATGTATTTGATATTCATTTCTGAAGCTGTGAGCACTATCTACTGATCCAGGGAATAGTGCAATAAATCACAGAGGATTCCGGATGTAAAATCTGGGGTCTGACAGCATGGCTGTTCGAACAGTTTTTACTCTGCAGAGTCTGTACACAAGAGATAATCCGCTCGTTGCTCCACATGATTCTTTAGTCATGTGGTTGAGTAGACCATCATAGTAACTTTTCGAAATACCTTGCCCCTTCCATCATCTCACCTATATGGGCTTCTCGTACTTGCGGTGGGTCCTATAAGTTGTGCGGGATGTTGTACCCCCAGTGACTAACTCAGCTGGATTACCCACACTGACTAGCTCGCCGCGACAAACTTTACCCTCAACGAGTGTCTCATTCAAGCCATCATGAAGTCAGCCACTTGCACTACCCTCTCCCCCACCGATGAGATAACTTTTAGGGTCCAGTAAATCTACTAAGCCAAGTTGTACTTTACAGACTTGTGGTTGTACTTGTTCTACATAGGAGGTCATGACAAGATTAGTTCTTAGAGTTATCTGGGTGGTTCTAACACTAACCACACTTTCGTGCATCACTGCACTAGCCTCCCAATACCATCCGCCCAGATATTTAAGCAAGTTGGGAGTTTTTGGGAGCATAAAAAAAATAACCATATCGAATATTCCAGCCATTTTCCACGCATGACTTCCCAAATCAGTTTATCATGATTGAAAATGGTGCTTGGGCATTTTGGTGCCCCCGATTATCTAAGCAGTACTAAGCATGACATGTAATTATAGACTTATTTTCAAAATATTACCATTATAATTTTTCTAGGGTGACAAGGCTCAGAAGCTCAAATGTTCCAAGAGAATGTAGTCAGTATCATACCCGCAAGATAAATAATAGGCATGTAACTAGAATCTTAAAATAATCATAGATTTGCATATAAAATAATGGCATGCAATTTAATAATTTAAACAAAAATAGATTGCACAAAATATAGGTTCAACATAATCAAAGTATTGACTCACCTTGGTCACTGTTAGTTTGGTCTTGCTGGTTGTGACTTGCTTCGACTTCTGCTTCCTCCTCCTGCGCCTTGTACACTATTTTACGTCACGAGAAAATTTGGACAAAAACCAGTAAAACCAATAAATTCACCCAAAATTCAAATGAGCTCCAAAATTTATGGTTTTGGTTCCATTGTAAAGATTTTGAATTTAGAAATTTGTTTCACTAAATTTGGAGCTAAGATGAATAAGTTATACCAATTTAAAGTTCTCAGTTTGAATTATTTTGAAAATTAAAAAGGGAAGAGAGAGACCCTCTCTGACAGGTGGGTCCTACCGTAGTTTTAAATTTTCTTTTATTTTCTTTTTTAGGCTCTATGACATATGGGACCGGTTCCTGTTTGCATAATATGTATGGTCCACAGTTCCGTGAGTGTTTAAGGATAACTGACTTCAATAGTCCTAATAAATTACTGAATTAAAATCTAATCGCTTGTGAACAGTGTACCCACCCCCTTCGCATGTAAAAGAGAAGTTCACCATCGGCGGCAGAGGCGGTGGCCGGACGTGAGCATCCCCAAAATAGATTGCTCATGCCTGCGCGCACTCCTAGCCAAAGCCTTGCTGGCCAATTCGGCCGGGGCGGCAGCCGGCGGCTACTATGGGTGGCGACGGAATAGGGGAGGGGTGGACACAATAGTACATGGCACCAGAAGCCAACTGAATGCTAAGGGAGCATCTAGGCGTGGACAGGAGGTTACCTTGGGGGTTGGCACAGCTCGGGAGTAGCGGTGGTGGTTCGACGGCGTGAGACGGCGTCGGGCGGAGGTGGTGCATGGTGCTGGCGAAGTATTGGTGGCGAAGGATTTTGCCGAGGGTGGGGATGGTGTCATGGTACTCCAAGGATGCTTCAGCTCGGTGGAATCGACACATGGCGCCTCCAATTGATGGTCCTCCCGCCGGCTAGCACTGGAGAAGACAAAGCCGCCAGTGCTCCTACTGACTGCTAAAGGGTGATTCTTCACGGTGGGAGGGGGAGTCTGGTGGTGTGGTATTGCTGGGAGCATGAGCGGGGCTTTATAGCTGCGCGGGGAGGGCTGGCGAATGGCATGGCTTCAGCATGGCTACACAGTTGGGTGAATCAAGCTCGCGTCATGATAGCGACACACCGTAGGGCATGGCTGTCGCATGGATGTCGGACTTGGATTTTACAATCCAGAATTCTCTATGATTCCACCGCTCTATTCCCTAGATCAGTAGATAGCGCTCACAAATATAGTATTGAACATTAAAATATATATCATGCGGAAGTGTAAATATAATAGTAGATTTACTCATGAGTTGAGTAGGCCGAAATCAATAAAATACAGCAGCGGAAACGAAGCACACATGTGGGACCCTCAGGACGTGCCCACAAGCAGCCAACTGGGGGTTCACGACCTAGTTCTTGATCTCTTCATCTTCTTCACCATCATGACATGGTGGGTTGCTATAGCATAGCGATCTGACTCCTGATTCTTGACTATTTGTGATAGCGAGGGTGAGCACAAAACACCATGCTCCACGAGCCAATACACAGGATGCAAATAGATAACATGCATCGCTTATCAAGGAAAGGCTCGGATTATTTTATTTGGCATAAATTGCTTTTAAAATATGATAAGTAGAAATTTCCTAAGACCTAGCAGTTTGAACTAAAACATAATGTGTGAAAGAATGCAATATTAATAGTGATCCAGATTCCATCCACCTTTACATGATTTCTGCACCATATGCTAACCTTTCAGCATTATAACTGCTTACATTATCAATGGGCGACACCTAGGACAACACAAATCAGGGCTTTCCACAACCCTCTACTTTTCCAATTCCACCCACAAAGTTTTTGAAATAGAACTATATCAGGTTAAGTTCCCATGTCCGCCCTTAACCATGGGCACGGCTATTCGAATAGTTTTGACTCTACAGAGTTTGTACACTTTCACCACAAGACACAATCCGCTCGTTGCTCCACACGATTCCTCAGTCATGTGTGTAACAACGCAGCTGTTTAATTCAACATTTTCAGTAAAAAATTAAAAAAACTAATGTAATTTAAAATAAAAACAAGAGTTCTTTGGTTGCTTGACTGTTCGTGATTTTATTTGCCTGTTTTTAGCTTTTTAGAAAGCTTTTCTTAAAAGTAATTTAACTAAAAACTTAAAAATATTATTAAGTAAAAGATATTTTGAATTTATATAAACAATACTATTTCAAATTGATCATTTTAAAGCATTTGGCTTTTGTTTAGATTTTCTGTGCTTTTCTAGGATTTTAAAATCAATTTTAAAGCAAAGAATATTTTTGTAAAAAATAAAAGGCCAAATTTAAGTTGGAAATATTTTTCCTAAGTGTAAAACATCTTCATAGTTTCTTTGAATTTTTCTAGAATTTTTGAACTTTATTTGCTATTTTCTAAGTAATTTCAAAGCTTCCTAGTATTCTGAAAGCCAAAAACGAATTTTAAATCTCACTCTCTCTCTCTCTCTCTCAGGCTGACACGTGTCACGCCCAGATCCAATCCACCCCACTCCATTTAATCTTAGCTGCTCTCATCCACTTACCCATTCGTTCTTATCCGACGGCCTGAATTCAATCCACCGCCGCCCGATCTCATCTCCCTGTCCATCTTCACTTAAACCCTCCGGCGGCCCTGATTCTTTCCCTTGCCACGTGCCCACCATCCGACCATCCGCTCCTTCCTCCTCTCCCCACTCTCACCGACAGAGAGGCCCCGCCTGTCAGATCGTCTCCTTCCTCCCCTTCTTCCTCCTCGCACCGCCGCCATTGCCACCACCTGAGCTCTTCATTGCGACGGTTTCTCTTGCTTTAAGTCCCAAGTTAGTGCACATCATGATGCCCTTCACTCCCACACCCACTTCTGTCCATTTTCCACGGCCTTAAACTGCATTCACGCCGGCGCGCTGTAATATCCCAAAAGTGATTCGAGAGATAATCGATTAATTGTAGGGAAGGACCAAATAGAAAAGATTTTAACAGGGGTTTTTAGAGGGGGATTTCTACAAAACTCCAGCAACCTAGGCTTGGGCCTTGGCCCAAGTGGTGGCCGGCATAGGGGGGGAGGCGCCCCTGCCCCCAAACCCTAGCCGCCTCCCCTACCTCCCTCCCCTTTCTTCTTTTGTGGCCGCTGTCTCCTCTCCTTCCTTGTGCCTCCACCTTGTCCAGCAGCGCCTCATCCTCCATTGAAGCCCCCTGCTGCTGGCAAAGAAGGTCCCCATTGCTGTCGGCCAAGTGGAGGAAGGAGACCGATCACCGGGAGGTATTTTCATTGGATGGAAGAAGAAGAAGAGGAAGGGGAAGAAGGGAAGAGGAAGGGGGAGAGAGATCGTGTGGTGTTCATCATGTTCTTCAGCAGTTCATCAAGAGTAACCCCAGTTAGATGCATTTTTAATTGTTGTAGCATTGTCGGTGTTGTGGACTGCTCAGGGCAGATTGCGTTAGGCAGTCGTTTTGATGTAGTTACGTGCGGATTCACTTCTAGACGTCTCCTAGAGTATTGTAGAGAACGTCTCCATGTTTTTGTGAAGTTCTAGAACACATTGGTTGGACCGCTGTAGCAGAAGTTACGATTTTATTAGTGAGACTGTTTTGTAGATTAGTGGATTTTCTGTCAGGTTTTAGTAAATTGTGTTACGCGATTAGAAAAAGGGAGAACCAGAGAAGCTCAATGTAATAAAAGTTTTAGTTCATTATCTCAGCTTTCCAAAAAGCTCAATAACTTATAATTCAGACACACGTACTAAAAGTTGCGGTATTTTTAGTATTCAATCCAAAGAACCCGACGTGAAATTGATGTTTTTATAAACGGGATTGTGTGGGTATTATTTGGCCGATTCAGAGAGGGTTACCAACTAGGTTTAGTTGGAGAATGTAATTACCTTTCCAGAAAGTCTAACAACATATTATTGGACTCCCATACCAATAGATATGGATTTTTGAAGTTGACTGTCCATAGAGGGGGCAGATCGACCTTTAGGATTTGGGGTTGGAACCGAGTTAGACATTTTTACGGGTTCGTGATTGTTTTTATATAGTTTAAGGTCCACTACTGTTATCTTAGCTTGCGTTATAATTATTATTCAGGTGGTGGACTGGTCCTGGGGGCAGCGCCTTCTGCACGTCCCTCGTTCTCTCACGGTTAAGGCAAGTATAATGATGGTTTTAATAGATACTATAGAATGTCAATGTTTGATATATACTTTGAGCAATTGTGTGTTCATGATCGTGATGATGGTGTAATTGGTATGAGCTACGTGTATTCATGGTTGTTTGAAAGTTATGAGTCCATGATGGTGAACAGTGTAGTATGAATAGGTCATTCATGTGCAAGGTTGTTGTGGCCACAAATTTCTATTCAATTGTGACTTTCATGCATATGCATCATGTTGGCTTATTGAAGTCTTGGTCATATGATGACCGAGCACCTGCTAAAGGTCCCCATGCTTGAAGGGCACGGGCTTAGGTCTCCATACTTGCGGAGTATGGGTATTGGTCCCTGTACCAGATAGTACAGGCATGTGTGTGCATCGACGGATGCGCACTTTGTATTACCGGTAAAATGCAAAAGAGAAAGAGAAGAGATAAAGATCTTGTTGAGTATATTGCATAGCATGTGTTTGTAAGTAATTGTTGGATATTCTTTATGGGGTGGTGTATATATATGCTATTGTTACCATTTATTATATTTGCTGAGTCGTTAGACTCACCCTAGTTGTTTGTTGTATTTTAGGTACTTTTACGAGATCGGCATGCATGGGGTAAAGGAAGGATTAGTCTTGTTGCACTTTGCACGATCTACCCATAATGGATAGAAAGGAAGAAATTAAATAGTAGATGAACGAATTACTTTAAGTATATTTATGATTATTGCTTGCTGGAATTAAACTATAATAAATGAATAGAAGATTTATGATGCTCATGTTCTATGTCTAGATGCTAATTGCTATGGATGTCATAGTAACATATAGTCAGTTTTGATTAGTCTTGATCATAATACATGTTGATTTATCTGTTTTTATTAGAACTGCTTGTTGAAACCTTTGACATAGACAACTATACAAAGGAGGTTCTGCCGAAATTTGTGAGTTGTATTTAGTTTATCTTTGTTACATTACTTAGTTTCGTAGCATTCCAGGTCATTGTTTTGGCTGGGGTGTTACAGTTGGTATCAGAGGGGGCTGTAGGTCTGTGGTTAACGAAATATTAATTTTGACACACTAAGCACTGTAGGTGGGAATGGGGTTTGCATTGCATCTACGTTTCCGACAATTATCATAGTTGAATGTGTGCTTAATGCTTGACTTTGTACTTGTTTGTGATGATAGAGATGGCAAGGGGTTAGGTCGTGGTTGTGGTCGGCAGGGTGCCGAACGAGGCCAGGCAGTGCCCCCGCTCGAAGTTCAGAACTCTGTAGCCAGGGAGGTCAGTTCTATGGGAACAGAAGAAGAGGTTGCTTCAGCGGTTCAGGGGAACCAGGCCCCACCTATCGCACCTGTTGCCGCGCCCGTGGCGATTCCTACGACAGTATCCGCGGTGGGTACTATGGGGCTGCAACAGTGGAATACATTTAGGTGGGACACTTTTGATGTTGTTAACTGGCTGTGGCACATAGAGAGGCATTTGGGAGTGTTGGGATTGACTCAAGAGCAGAGGGTTCAGTATGTGGCCTTTGAGCTGAAGGGTCTAGCAGATCTCTAGTGGGAAGGAGTCCTGTCAGCTAGGGCCGCTAGCTAGGGACCAGCAACCTGGGAATTATTTGTGGAGTAGTTCAGAAGGAGGTTTTATCCTGCCTCATTTGTGGAGAGGATGGAGGTATCATTGAACAGTTACAAGCAGGGTAAGATGTTGGTGTCAGAGTACGAAGTGGGTTTCAATAACTTAATCCGCTTCGTTCCAGCTGTGGCTACCAATGACGTGGAGAAGGCTAAGATGTTTCGTAGAGGGATCAGGCAGGAATTTTGGCAAGTGTTGGGGGCATTGGAGCTGCGTGACTTTAGCTCCCTGGTAGAGCAGGCCAGGGGCATGTAGCTAGAGATGCAGCTTGGGGAAGAGTTGCTGGGTACAGGAGGTACCATAGTATCCGAGGGTACTGGTGGCAGATAGAAGATGGGTCTCAGGGGAGGAAGTGGGTCAACATTGAAGCCAGTTTCCAAGAAGTTCAAAGGCCGGCAGAATTCCTTCAAGTCCAGGTTTACCAAGCCTCAGGCATCCTCTGCTTATCGATCATTAACAAATGCTCTTATGATGCGTTCGGTCCCAAGTCAAGGTATGAAATGTTTCAAGTATGGTAATGAACATCGTGCTTCAGAGTGTACCTGGTTGGGTGCTTGCCACCATTGTGATCAGGAGGGCCACAAGGCATTGGATGTAGGCGGAATCCCGCTAGTTTTATCAAATGGGAGCCAATTCAAGCGTCATCAACAGTTCCAGCTGCTTCATCTCGAGGATCAGTACAGATGCTAGCAACTACTCCTACTCAGTCTTGGTTGCAGCCTCAGCCCTACTACCCTACTCGTAGAGGGATACCACCAGGGTACATTTGGCCACCTTCCCCCGCGACACTATTCCCAGTCGTGGTGCCATCAGCACCTCCAGCATGTAACATCCCAGCTGTTTATTTCAAACTTTTAGTTAAAACAATTATTAAATAAATTTAATTTAAAATAAAAATAAGTATTCTTTTGTTACCTGAATTTTGGAGATTTTATTTGCCTATTTTCAGCTTTGAAAAAAATGTTTTTAAGAAAATTAATTTAACTAAAAAAACATAATTTTTTTAATAAATGGTATTTCTAAACTTTTGTAAAAATAACTATTTCAAATTAAGTATTTAAAAGCATTTGGCTTTATTTAGATTTTCTGTGATTTTCTGGAATTTATTTGGAGTTATCTGGATTTTATTCCAAAGCCTAGAGCCAGAAAATATATCTTAAAATATTTTATTTAAGCCAAAAAGAGTTTATTTTGCTTTTTCTAAGCTTCCCTGAAATTATAGTAATTTGTGAGAATTTTCTGGAATTAAAAATCAATTTTAAAAGTCAAAAAGGCATTTTATAAGTTTTTAAATGCCAAATTTGAATTAAGAATATTTTTCCTAAGTCTAAAATATCTCCAGGAATTTTCTACAATTTGTTTGGAATTTTTAGACATTATTTAATATTTTCTAAATATTTATAAAATTTCCTGGTATTTTCTGAAAATTTAATCCGAATTTAAATCCGAATTAATCCTGAGTTGACACGTGTCGCGCTTGGCTTAAATCCATCTCTCTCCCCGATCTAATCTGAGTTGTCCACTATATCTTACCCCTTCATTCAAATCCAACGGCCGAAAGTTTTTCCCTCGCCACTTGTCGCAAATCCGGCCGTCCGCCGTTCCCCTTCTTTTCTCTCTCTAGCCGACACGCGGTCCACCATGGCCGCACCTCAGAGCTTTTAAAGCTTCCGTTTCCTTCCGTATTTCTAGGGCGTTAGCTGCCATTAACGCCCCTCTTTACTCCCCACTCAATTCCGGCCGTTTCCCCTGTCTTTAAACTCCGCTAACCGTCGCACCACGCCCCTCGGCCGCCTTTACTACGGCGAGCTCGTGCTCGGCCGTTCCCCTCCCCGCGCCCTATAAAACCCCCTCCGAGAGCTTCTTCGGCACCGCCTCTCCCCGCCGCTCCTCTTCCCCTTCTCGGCTGAAGCCCCCGACCACCAAAGCCGCCGCCACCACTCCTCTTCCTCTTCGGGCCTCGGCAAACTCCGGCGAGCAATTGTTGTCGGCTCGGACCGTCCCTCGCCTCGTCGCCACCATCTCCGCCTTCTCCGTGGGCCCACAACCACCTTCCGCCCCTCGGCCGTGCCACCGCCCGCCAGTGCCGCCGCCCGAGCGCCACCACCACCGCCTCCTCTCTTCCGCCGTCGCCTCCGCCACCCCGTACCCCAGCGTCGTCCCTTCTACCCCCGCCGCCCCTCGCCGGCCGCCGGTGAGCGCCCATGCTCCGGCGAGCATGCCGCCTCCGTGCGCCGCCGCTTTGGCCCAGCCACGTCACCACCCTAAGCCCACGTGGCATCCGCGTGGCGGCAGAATGGTAGACGCGTGGCCCGCCACGTCAGCATTTCTTTTTAAAATAATTCATTAGAAAATTAAAAACCCTACTGACATCATAAATATTCTTTTTCAGTACAAAAATAATTCCCAAAAATCAGCCTTTTTCTTTTTCTCTCTTTTAAACTTCCGGAAGCCCGTATTTCTTCATTTTAACTCCGATTTGACACATTCAAATTTCTAAATTCTTCTAAAATCCTAAACTACCCATTTATAGACTCTGTTTGAATTTTATTTGAATTTGTTTTGAATTTATTTTCATTGGTTCTTCGCGTATAGATTTCGACGATCTCGGAGAGAACGACTACGACGACTCGAACTAGGTCTTCGAGCAAGGCAAGTTACACCTTTGACCATATTGATCCCAACATTGTAAATTATTTATGTTGTTTTAAATTATTATGCATGCGTAATTTTATTCAAGCTTAGTTTAAATTTAGTTTTGAACTCTAGTTATACCCAAATTTTTTGGACAGCCAAACTTGATATTGAAAACCATTACACCTTGTCAACCATAGATAAAATCTAGTTAGTACATTAGCACTAACTAGAAGTTTCATAGAATTTCTTAGCCATGCTTATAATAATTATGGTTTGGGATAATATTTCATATGAAATGATAAACTTTAAAACTAAATTCTTGACTTTGGAGAGTCAGAAATGTTTATGAAATTATTTCCAAACAAAGTATAAAACTCGGTTTAGACTTAGGCAAATGGTTATAGTGGTGGGTGCTTGCTGGCATGCATTTTTGTTTGGTGACTCAATGTTGATTGCCAGGCACAAGGGTGTAACACCCCAGCCAAACAATGGCCTGAAATGCTACCAAACTAACAACATAATAAAACTATGCTAAGGCATTCTATAAAATTTCTACAGAGCCTCCTTTGTTTATTGATAAAATGAAGTTCTAACAATATTATCAAAAGGTATGAATAACATAAGCAAAGTAATTTGGCTACTAAGCGAAACATCTATAAAACTTAAGTAAAGCACGGAAGCAATATGAAGAAGTTCTAATCCATTATTACATCTTAATCGAAGGTCATAAGCAAATACCACTTGAACTAATCAACAAATAATAATTAGAGTTCTCTATCTTCTCCATGGTGAATATTTCGTGCAAGTGCAACAATACTAATCCTCTTTATTCCCATGCATCTTGACCTCGTGAAGGTACCTAAAATAAACAAACAACAACAACAAAACAACAAAGAAGAGTGAGTCCAATGACTCGGCAAGTATAATCTGTAACAAATGCAAGCATGAACATTAACTCTCAAGTTAAACATATTACATATGAATTTCATGCTATGCATTATGATCAAAACTCCTCTTTCTCATCTCTTTCGCATTTTACAGGTAATGCGGTGTGCATCCGTCAATGCACACCCATGCCTGCACCCTCGGTGCAGGGGACCAATGCCCACACCGCAAGTGTGGGGACCTCGATCTTGATCACCGCATGATCAAGACTTGAACAATTCTCAATATGATGCATATATGTGAATGTATCAAAAGATAACGAGCATTCACCATACTACGCATCAACCAATCTCATAAATGCCATAATGTAAGCAGAACATAAATAGCATTCTCAATTCATCACTTACTCATACTCACAATTTAAACAGTCATGATTCAACCATCATCCAAACAATTCAACAAATCCATAAACACACAGATTTTCACATCACAAATATACTTGCCTCAACCGCGAGAAAATGAAGAACACGTAGAAGGCACAACCCCCGGAATCCGCTCTCCTCCTGAATATTTAATTAATAATTACCAACATGACAGTAGCGGGTTTCTAGATATAAAATAACAGCAACCCCAATTAACCCAACAATTTATCTCAATTAAATCCCCAACTCCCTCGGCCAAATCGCCCAACCACGACAACCGACTTCCAAAATCATAACTTTCAGTACGTAACTCCAATTAAGTGTTCTTGGACTCTCTAGAAAGATAATTAAATTATCTACAAAAACATAGTTGGGGAGACTCTCTGATTCTGCCATTAACTAGCCGATCCAAACCCTTTTCTAAAGCATCCAAATTCACGTCGGACTCTCTGGACAGCGCACTAAAACAGGCATAACATTCGCCCAGAAATTCGGAATCCGGACTTCTTTACCTCTATTGAAAGCTAAGAAACTTATCTACAACTTTCTCAATTTTAAGGACTCCTGAATCGCAACTACTTCCGTCGCACAAACCGATCTACTAAACTCGTCGAGAACTACCCGATCTGCAGAACAGTAACACTAGAAAATTCATAACTTTCGCTACACAAATCCGAATCATGTGTTCTTGTACTCCTGGAAAGATAATTAAACCCTCTACAACTTTTTAGAAGGGGTCCAGACCTGAATCCCGACGAAACTAGATCAAAACCGCCGAGAAACAACTACCATCCCAGCAGCCCAGAAAACCAACGAATCTAACTTGATTAAAAACCAATCTAGAGACTACCAGGGATTACCCTTGATGACACGACGACGAACACGTCGACGAACACGGCGAACACGGTGACGAACACGCCCGCGATCTCCTCCTCTCTTTCCTCCGGATCCACGCGGTGCAGCGAACGCCGTCGGCGGCGGCGACGGGGAGGAGACGGCGACGATGAAG
The DNA here is from genome assembly GCA_036346245.1 of Bonia amplexicaulis. Classification (NCBI taxonomy): domain Eukaryota; kingdom Viridiplantae; phylum Streptophyta; class Magnoliopsida; order Poales; family Poaceae; genus Bonia; species Bonia amplexicaulis. The sequence goes on along the minus strand of CM070755.1, from coordinate 13,650,117 downwards.
GCGACGGCAGGCGGGAAGAAGACGTCGGGCAGCACGGGCGGCTGCTGGGGTGGAGGCGCAGGGTGGGGGCTGCCTAGGGTTTTAGAGGTGGCCTCCCTCCCTCTTGGGCCAAGAAAAACCCACCGGCCAAGGCCTAGGCCGGGTTGTCTTAAATTTTCATAAACCCTCAAAACTCTTATAAATTTAATTATTTCACAAAAGTCCCTCTCTCTATTAATTAAACAATTAATTAAACAATTTCCGGGGTATTACAAAGGGGTATGTGGTTGGTGCCTAAGTCAGTAAATGACCGGTCTGTGAGTTACTGTTGCAAAGCTCTTTCCTACTACCACAAGGCTGGTATGGGACAGCCCTGGCTGACTAATTTGCAGGTCCCAACCTGAGTCTCACTGCAGGTTGAAAGTGAGCGTGGCGTAGGCCATGAGAAGTCTAACTCGGCTCAAGAGGGGGTCTTGGTCTGGTGGATTCCTTATCGGGGTGAAATCTCAGTGTTGATGTGGCCAGTTCGAAGGTTTTGCATTGTAAAGGCCTTGTTATGATTTTCTCAGTCGCACGCCTACGGAAGCGTATAGTGGCCAACATTGTGAGATTATCATATCTTATGGGTAAAGCTGTACAACCTCTGCAGAGTGTATAATCTATCCTGGATAGCCGTGCCCACGGTCATGGGCAAGCTGAGTAAAGTTTTTCACGGATAAGACTTTGCTTTTGAAAATGTTTTATGAAAACCTTATGGATGGATGGAATCTATGAGAGATTTTGAAAACCTTATGGATGGATGGAATCCATTGGAGATTTTGAAAACCATATGGATGGATGGAATCCACACGAGTTTATTTTTGAGAAAAGATGGTTCGGGTGGGATGCTTGTGGATAGGTTGGTGTAGGGGATGGACCTGCACTAACGTTATTTATTTTGATTACAATGTTGTTTTACTTACTGTATAAAATTCCACTTTTGCACTTACTTTATGTTCTTTATTCCAATGCTACCTTTTATGCAAATTAACCATATTATGCCTTCCTTTGATATTCCATATGCATGTATTAACTCTGTTAAACCTCCTGGTGTAACTTGTGGAGTACTGTTTGTACTCATATTGCTCAATTTAACTCTTTCCAGAGGAAGCTTTTGATGACTTCGGTGAGGATTGCGACTAGGCCATGTCTTACAGTCATTCGCCTTGTGGGAAGGTTGGATGGGCTGCTACTTTGTGTTATCTTTCGCTGTCTTCTTTCGCTGCTATTGTAAACTTTGGCCATCAGGCTCATATTAGTTAAATAAAGTTGTCATTGCACATGATATTTGTCTTTGTTTTCACTGTGTGCACTAGCTTTTCCTGGGATAGTGTGATTAACACAAAGGGTTTCGGAGTTATTGCTCCGGGTCCCGACAGAGATGGTATCAGAACAATAATGACTCTAAGACGTGACCATAGATAGAATAGATTGGCTGGACCTTTAGGATTTATTTTAAATATTCAGTAATTTCAAAAAAATTTGCTTATTTTTACCTCTCAATCTATGCTACCCTTATCTCTTAATCTTTACTTGCTCTCATCTTCCAATTCTCCCTTATCTTTATGCCATTACTTGAAAACCCATTTCTAACTCTTCCCTTGCTCAAAACAACCATAGATGGTCAACAGTCCGGATTCATCGCCTCCACCGCTGCTTTGAAGGATCATGCTTCGTACATCAAGAGCTACGAAGGATCACTCCAAGACAACCCTTACCTCTGTTGGTTATGTTGTTAGGCTAGACAGTAGATGAAGTTATGAGCTCCTCTGTTGGTTATGTTGATAGGCTAGACAGTAGACGAAGTTATGAGCTGTCATTTTCCCCTTTTGTTGACAGCGATAATTATTGCTTGTTGTTTGTTTAGTAAAGGTTTTGTTTTGGCTTGCGCAAAACGTACATTGTTCTCTCTTTGCCTTGAGTCTCCTCTCTCCTAATCTTAGAAGCATCAAGTTGAAGCGCCAATTGCCAACAACCTTTGTGAAGGACCTTTGAACCAGACCTCAGTTCAAGCCACACAGAGTAAGATACAAACCTATTTCTTTGCTAGCCCGTGCGAATCTCGGGGACGAGATACTGTTTAAGGGGGGTAGTTTGTAACAGCCCAGCCGTTTATTTTAAAATTTTAGTTAAAAAAATTATTAAATTATTTTAATTTAAAATAAAAACAAGTGTTCTTTGGTTGTCTAAATTTTAGAGATTTTATTTGCCTATTTTCAGCTTTAGAAAATGCTTTTAAGAAAATTAATTTAACTAAAAAATAATTTTTTTTAATAAAAGGTATTTGTAAACTTTTGTAAAAACAACTATTCCAGAGCTTTTAAAGCTTTTCCTAAGTCTAAACTATCTCCATGAATTTTCTATAATTTATTTGGATTCAATGGAGGCTTTTGTTTTGTTTGACTCTGGGGCTACTTTTTGCTTTGCATCTTTAGAGTTTGCTAGCCGGGCAAATTTGAGGTTGCAGCATATAGCTCAGTCTGTTCTAGTCAGTTCGCCTGGGGATTTCTTTCTAGTTCCACAGTCTATCCGGGTTGTGTGCTCTCTATAGATGGGAGGAATTTATTGATAATTTGATGGTTATGAAGATGGAGTCGTTCGATATTATTTAGGGAATGGATTGGTTGCATAGTTACTGTGCTATCATATCATGTTTTTCGAAGACAATAACCCTGCAAACTCCATCGGGGTAGGAAATAGTTTTTTCTGGTAGTGCCCCCTCCTATTCACTTAGTGTGCTAGATAGTTTGTATCCTGGTAGTAGAGCAGCAAAGAGTGGGTTTCTTTTGGCTCTAGTGGAAAAGCCGAATTCCACTTTGATTGCAAAAAGTATTCCGGTGGTTCGGGAATTCCTAGATGTATTTCCAGCAGAGTTGCCAGGGATGCCTCCACCACATCTAGTGGAGTTCTAGATTGATTTAGTACCGGGTGCACGACCGGTTTCTATGACACCGTATCATTTGGCCCATCCTTTTTAGGAGGAACTTAAGAAGCAGTTGTGATGAGGACATCACTTCTTCGGATATACACAACACTCCTCCACTTGATTGTAATATCCCAAACGTTGTTACGGCGAAAGTTTTTAATGAATCGCGGAATCGCCGGTTTTTCGGTAAATCGCGGGAAGGGAAAAATATAAATTGTACAACATTAGAAAAGGAATAAAATATATCAAAAAAATTATATTTAAATTCAGCGTTGGGCTGGAGGTGGGCCAACCACCCTTGGGCCGAGGGCCCAAGGGGTGCAACCTCCACCCCCAACCGCACCCCCACCCCTTTAACCCTAGGGCCCCTCTCCCACCCCTTTGGCAGCCACCACACCCTGCCTCCACCCCCTGGCGCAGCCCTCTCCCCTCCATCACCCTCCCACAAGTTGCTGCCCTTGGAGAAGGAGAAGAAGGAGAAGGAAAAGGAGAAGGAGAAGAAGGAAGAAGAAGGAAGGAGAAGAAGGAGAGGAAAAGATTGGGGAAAATTCTTCTAGGTAATTTTTCCCCATCCTAAATCCTCTGTTTTATGGATTAATTAGGGTTCTTGGCACGGATTATGATGATAGTTAATAGATCAATTGCCCGATTAGAGTTTAGTCGCGGGCTGATTTTAGATCTATTCGCGCAGCACGCCTTGTCACGAGGTTTTGATCTAGAAAACGATTTTTCCTGCAGGTCTTCCCAAAATTAAAGTTGTAGAATATTTCTATATGCGTCTTCTTTAATTTTGCGGATTTTTCTGTCGTGGGATCTGGGAGATACGGAGTCGGAATACATCTGTCCGTCAGGCGGGCAGTTTGTTACAGTCCGACTGTAATTCGGATTTTAAAATAGTAGATGATTTTTATGGCTAGGGCCGTAATTGAGAAAGTTGTAGATAATTCAGATTTCTAGTTGATGTGTAATTTTCAGGATTTTAGACCTCTGTACTGTCATGGGGACGCGATTTGGTTTCGCTGCCCAGTCTGCCAGATCAGAAAGTTTTCTCTATTTAGGGCATTAAATTACATCTAGTTCTGATCCGAATAAAAATAGGAGTGCTACATGAAAATTGTAGGTTTTTAAGTCATGATTCCAGAGAGGTATCGTTTACTATATTTGGATCATTATTTTTAAAGATACGAATTGTGAAGCAGCGCTGCTGCAGAAGGGTTCTTGCCATTTTGCTGAGCGGAGAGGAGTTTGTGCGAGTTGGGAATTTTGTTAAGATAAATTGTTGGGGTAATTGGGGTTGTTGATATTTTGTATCTGAATACCCGTTACTGTTATGTTAGTAATTATTAATTATTATTCAGGGGAGAGCGGATTCGTGGGTTGCACCTTACGCTCGTTCTTCGTATTCTCTGGTTAAGGCAAGTATAATGATGGTTGAAATTTTATAGTGTGATTGTTGATGAATGATGGTTTGTGGATGTTTGATCGGTATTATGAGTGTATGCGATCTTGGTTGTGATAATGACATGTTGGTACTATTTATGGAATTTTGCAATTGAAGTTGTTTATGAGAATTTATGATGCATGGATATGGTGAATGCAAGTTTTTATTCATTAAGACATTCACATATATGCATTATGCTGCAATTGAAGTTGTTTATGAGAAGTTATGATGCATGGATATGGTGAATGCAAGTTTTTATTTATTGGGACATTCACATATATGCATCATGCCGATATATTGAAGTCTTGGTCACGAGATGACCAGCGTCGAGGTCCCGTCATGTTGATGTCATGACGGGCTAAAGGTCCCCATACTTGTGGAGTATGGGCATTGGTCCCTGTACCGGATGGTGCAGGCATGGGTGTGCATTGACGGATGCACACCGCGTCACGGTAAAATGCGAAAGAGAAGAGATAAAGAGATTTTTGATCATATTGCATAGCATGGTTCATTATATGATTGATGGTTAAATTGTGAGATGATGTTCATGGTTGTTCTTGTAATTACTTATTATATTTTTGAGTCGTTGGACTCACTCTTCTTCGTTGTTGTTGTTTGTTGTTTGTTTTAGGTACCTTCATGAGATTGGCATGCATGGAATTAAAGGAAGACTAGAGTTGTTGCACTTGCACGAATTATTCACTATGGAAGGAATATAGAAATTAGATTATATTTGTTGAGTAGTTCAAGTGAGATTTGGTTTATGACTAAGAGGTTAATTTGTAACAAAGAACTAGAACTTGTTTATTTTGCTTTCGCTCATTAATTAAGTTTTATAGCTGTTCTACTTAGTATAGCTTATATTGATTTCGATTAATTGTATCCTTTGATTATGCTTGTTGGAACCTCGGAGTTAGACAATAAACAAAGGAGGTTCTGCCGAAAACTTGTAGGGTAATTTAGTTTATCTTTATTATGTTGTTAGTTTGGTAGCATTCCGGTCATTCTTTTGGTCGGGTGTTACAGTTGGTATCAGAGCGGGCTGTAGGTCCGTGGTTGATGAAATATTAAACTTGACACACTAAGCACTATAGGTGGGAATGGGGTTTGCATTGCATCTACGTTTCCGTCGATTATCATAATTGAATATGTGCCTAATGTTTGACTTTGTGCTGGTTATGAGATGATCTTTTTGTGCCCATAAATTGACTATATGATTGTTATGAGTGGTGATAGTTGATGTCGAGGGATAGAGATCGTGGTGCGGCCATAGGCATGGCCAAGTTATGGTACTGTTCATGGTATTGAATTGGTGAGGGATCTTTCCTTGGGCAACTTAATTTCAGAAGTTAGGAATGAGTTCTTTAGAAGAGTTTATTCTCTTCCTTGTTGAATTGGTCAATTCTTATCCAGTGGTGGGAGAAGAATTTGTTTTGGTATGATGGTTCATTGCAGTCGAGGGTTTACATGTGGTCTCTATCTGTTCTTTGAAGCAAATATTGTTTTCATCTATTGAGACACTTTTGCTATTTGGGAACATTGTTGATTTCCAAGGTTGGTCCCTTTGTGGGAGTTTTGTCATGTTGAGAAAATATGTTTTATTTGTTCGCTTGGTATTTTTATTAATGAAAGTTTTATGTTGCAAATTCGTTAACATGTGAAAACTTTAGATCTATGTATTTCTTTATCTTGAGCGTTGAAGTTTATTGTTCCTCTTCTTTTTGAAAGAGAGTGTTAAAAATCCTTTATGTTGTTTTGAAATGCTTAAGTGGAAGGTGGTAATCATATAAACTAATTCATAAGGTTTGAATTATCAAGTTGATATGTTAGCGTAGTGTATAATTAATTTTTACTAGTATCCTTGGAAGTGTAGTTGTTTAATTTGATAGTGCCTTGTAATAGTTTTTAGAAGAACTATGATTAAGAATTTGTCTACTCATGATAGTAACTCATGGAGTTATTGAGGAGTGTGCAAAAAGGATTAGAATGATTATTATGATTGTTTGAATTCCTACCATGTTGGATAAATTGAATTATCTTGGTCTTTAGTAATTAATCTGATCATTTGGAATGATTAAGTAAGGAGGTGTTCGAATATTGCCCTGGTAATATTAACCTTTAATATGTCATTTATTTAGATACTATATGAGTATGTACATTGCTAGGATCATCTATCTTTCACCATGCTAAATTATTGAAATATGTGTAAAGAAATATAGGAAGATTGATGTATTGATTTGTAAAACCTTGTCTTATAGAGCTTATATTATTAAAGTTTGAAGATGTTCCGTTCTAATTGTTGAACATAAGATGGAATGGTGAATCTATGCTCATAACCGTTTTGTGAGATTGTCATGTTCTAGTATCATCTTGATTAAGAGCTTTGTTTTAATATGGTGGCTTGTGCACTCGGCCCTTCCTAGATCAAGTAGTTGCAATCTTGTTTAGATAATAGAAATATGATGAAGTGAATTAATATGTTCCATTTGGAAAAGTTATAAAGGGATAGGAGGATATGAAGATTCTTGTTAGGAGTGTATTATTTTAATGTTAGTATGATTGTCAATATGTGGTTTTATTGATAATGTTGAATGTTCTATAAATAAAAGAATTTGATAATTTCCATGATGATATCTAAATCAAAAGTTTTGAGATTTGTGTACGCGACCTTTTAGACCTCATGACTTAGCTGGTAGCTGAAATTGTTTTGAGCAAACTAACGCGTTGAGAAGTTTTATGAGTTCTTAAAAGATTTATGAGTTGTGGTCTTTAAGTCTCTTTCATTGGGATTGTCAAGGTAACACAAGAACGAAGAAATTTGTTCTCCTTGTTAAAGGGAAGATTGTGGTAAAAGTATTTGGGAGTGGAGTCAAGATTTGTAACTTTTAGAGGTGTACTTGACTTCTTATTTTCACCGCATAAGAGTTTCTTGAGTTTAAAATTGACAATGTTGAATTCTTATTGGTTGATATTGGATATTTCTCTTCTTGAGGGGCATGTGCCTTCAACTGTGATCTTATGTTTTGTTTTCCAAGATCATTGCTACCTCTCTTGGTCTGGTGTCTATTGCGGTTGGTAGCATTTTCCCTTGTGCTGAGATTTACTTCTTTATCTCTCCTAAGAAAGGGGTGACCGATTTGGGTTGCAAGTCCTTTTAGTATATGTTTGGTAACTGCTTGGTGTGATAGGTTTGGGTGAGATGGTGGGTGTCAAGTTGTTTGATATTCTTGGAGTGATAAAATTGGTTGTCAAATAATTCTCGGTGAGAATTTGATTTAAAGAAGATGTCTTTGGAGTTAATTGGTTACATGGTTGCAACTAGTAAAATGTGGTTCAGGAATACTTTGTTCATTTTGATGGAACATTAGAATTATTGAAAGTATGAGAATCTTGATCAATTTTAGTGGAGTATCGTGATTGAGTACTTTGCAAGGGTTAGCAGTATGATTAGGAGGGACTTAGTAGTGAGATTATAATTGTGAAGAAGACTAGTCGTTATGGGAATTATTGGGATAATAGGAATTGTTGAAAATTATTGTCATGTATGACTTGGTCTCAGTGAATAACCCTCCAGGAGTTAGAATCTTCCTACAGATAATCAGGTTGAGAATATGTTTTTATATAGTTGTTAATGATTGAGTGAAAAAAATTTTAGTCACCAAATTCGAGAGTCTTTGTATCAATTATATCAAGTACAAGTATAGGAGCCCGAGATGGGAAATTTTGGTTTGGTGATTTATGCTAGAACTTTGGAGGCTAATATCGTGGTGTAGGAGTAGTGGAGCAAATGGATTCTTAATAGTGTGATGCACCTCGATAGTATCCATTGTGTGTAGCAAATGAGGAAGCGTGCTAAGAATTTCAAGTTGATTACCTCCAAATGATTGTGGTGAAATGATTGAGGGAGAAAACAATGATGTGGTGCATTAGAAATTATTTATCAAAGTAACCCTGTTGGTCGAGGTCTTGGCTAGAATGTATTTTGTGGAGACATTAAAGTCTCTCTGCAAGTGTGTGGATGATGTACTCAGTTTGAGCGTAATGTCGAAGTTGCCAACTTGAGATAAATGAGTTGGTGTGTTGGGGCGATGATTTGGAAATCCTTGGTTCAAGGAAGTTAAATTTTTTTTTCAAAGGGAATGTATTGGGAAATTATTAATATTTCGAGCAGTAATATGCTCTCTTGATTCTTGTTTAATTGTGTGTATTTATGGCAGAGATCATCTACAAATTGAGTTGTTTGATGTGAGGTGTATCCTTTTCCAGTTAGGAAAAGAAAATGATTATTTTGGTTTGTCGAGTGATTATCACTCTTGGCTTGTGCAGTGTGGATTCTCCGAATGTCTATTTGAAGAGTGTGAATGGTTTGATGTGAATCCTTTGTTTTGGATCATGGACCTTCAAAGGAAGGCTGTTTGCTGGTATGCTGCTTGAGAATGCTTTATTCTTCTTGTGAATGTGTGGCATTTGTTTCAATTATTGAATTGTGCTTCAAGTAATGTTGTGAGTGGAATCTGTGGTCGAATTCTTTAAAAAAGGGGTACAATGTAATATCCCGATTATATTAAATAGAGGGAAAAGTTTTAAGAAGAAGGATGGTATTAGATGTTGGCTTGTTAGTTTCGCGAGATCGGCGAGGATATGTTGGCCGCTCGAGTCGGCAAAAGAGTTGCGAGTGCTCGGCGTTGACCGACGCGTGCCGTGGACTTGTCGGGGTTGATGTGGAGGCCCTTTGACGAATCGGTCCGGCGGAGATGATGTGGAAACTCAAGTTCAAGTGCGTAAGTAAGACACGAGTTCATCGAGGCGGGTGAGAACCCGTAGTTGTGGTTCCTTGGGATGTTCTATCCTTGGAATGCTCTTTCTTTTGGTGGATCTTTTCTTCATTGCTCTTTTCTTCATTGTTCTCTTGTCGAGGTATGAGGAGCGAGATTCGAGGACGAATCCTTTTAGGTGGGAGAATGTAATATCCCGAACGTTGTTACGGCGAAAGTTTTTAATGAATCGCGGAATCGCCGGTTTTTCGGTAAATCGCGGGAAGGGAAAAATATAAATTGTACAACATTAGAAAAGGAATAAAATATATCAAAAAAATTATATTTAAATTCAGCGTTGGGCTGCCAGGGAGGTGGGCCAACCACCCTTGGGCCGAGGGCCCAAGGGGGTGCAGCCTCCCACCCCCCAACCGCACCCCCACCCCTTTAACCCTAGGGCCCCCTCTCCCACCCCTTTGGCAGCCACCACACCCTGCCTCCACCCCCCTGGGCGCAGCCCTCTCCCCCTCCATCACCCTCCCACAAGTTGCTGCCCTTGGAGAAGGAGAAGAAGGAGAAGGAAAAGGAGAAGGAGAAGAAGGAAGAAGAAGGAAGGAGAAGAAGGAGAGGAAAAGATTGGGGAAAATTCTTCTAGGTAATTTTTCCCCATCCTAAATCCTCTGTTTTATGGATTAATTAGGGTTCTTGGCACGGATTATGATGATAGTTAATAGATCAATTGCCCGATTAGAGTTTAGTCGCGGGCTGATTTTAGATCTATTCGCGCAGCACGCCTTGTCGCGAGGTTTTGATCTAGAAAACGATTTTTCCTGCAGGTCTTCCCAAAAGTAAAGTTGTAGAATATTTCTATATGCGTCTTCTTTAATTTTTTCGGATTTTTCTGTCGTGGGATCTGGGAGATACGGAGTCGGGAATACATCTGTCCGTCAGGCGGGCAGTTTGTTACAGTCCGACTGTAATTCGGATTTTAAAAATAGTAGATTATTTTTATGGCTAGGGCCGTAATTGAGAAAGTTGTAGATAATTCAGATTTCTAGTTGATGTGTAATTTTCAGGATTTTTAGACCTCTGTACTGTCATGGGGACGCGATTTGGTTTCGCTGCCCAGTCTGCCAGATCAGAAAGTTTTCTCTATTTAGGGCATTAAATTACATCTAGTTCTGATCCGAATAAAAATAGGAGTGCTACATGAAAATTGTAGGTTTTTAAGTCATGATTCCAGAGAGGTATCGTTTACTATATTTGGATCATTATTTTTAAAGATACGAAATTGTGAAGCAGCGCTGCTGCAGAAGGGTTCTTGCCATTTTGCTGAGCGGAGAGGAGTTTGTGCGAGTTGGGAATTTAGTTAAGATAAATTGTTGGGGTAATTGGGGTTGTTGATATTTTGTATCTGAATACCGTTACTGTTATGTTAGTAATTATTAATTATTATTCAGGGGAGAGCGGATTCGGGGTTGCACCTTCGCTCGTTCTTCGTATTCTCATGGTTAAGGCAAGTATAATGATGGTTGAAATTTTATAGTGTGATTGTTGATGAATGATGGTTTGTGGATGTTTGATCGGTATTATGAGTGTATGCGATCTTGGTTGTGATAATGACATGTTGGTACTATTTATGGTATTTTGCAATTGAAGTTGTTTATGAGAATTTATGATGCATGGATATGGTGAATGCAAGTTTTTATTCATTAAGACATTCACATATATGCATTATGATGCAATTGAAGTTGTTTATGAGAAGTTATGATGCATGGATATGGTGAATGCAAGTTTTTATTTATTGGGACATTCACATATATGCATCATGCCGATATATTGAAGTCTTGGTCACGAGATGACCAGCGTCGAGGTCCCGTCATGTTGATGTCATGACGGGCTAAAGGTCCCCATACTTGTGGAGTATGGGCAATTGGTCCCCACCGGATGGTACGAGGCATGGGTGTGCATTGACGGATGCACACCGCGACACGGTAAAATGCGAAAGAGAAGAGATAAAGAGATTTTGATCATATTGCATAGCATGATTCATTATATGATTGATGGTTAAATTGTGAGATGATGTTCATGGTTGTTCTTGTAATTACTTATTATATTTCTTGAGTCGTTGGACTCACTCTTCTTCGTTGTTGTTGTTTGTTGTTTGTTTTAGGTACCTTCATGAGATTGGCATGCATGGGATTAAAGGAAGACTAGAGTTGTTGCACTTGCACGAATTATTCACTATGGAAGGAATATAGAAATTAGATTATATTTGTTGAGTAGTTCAAGTGAGATTTGGTTTATGACTAAGAGGTTAATTTGTAACAAAGAACTAGAACTTGTTTATTTTGCTTCCGCTCATTAATTAAGTTTTATAGCTGTTCTACTTAGTATAGCTTATATTGATTTCGATTAATTGTATCCTTTGATTATGCTTGTTGGAACCTCGGAGTTAGACAATAAACAAAGGAGGTTCTGCCGAAAACTTGTAGGGTAATTTAGTTTATCTTTATTATGTTGTTAGTTTGGTAGCATTCTAGGTCATTCTTTTGGCTGGGGTGTTACATTGATATTCAAGGACCAATCACTAGAGCTCGTGCCCGACAATTGAATTTACAGGTGAGCTCGTTCCTAAGTACTTCCTTTTGTTCATTTGAGAATCGATTACTACCTAATGATTTAATTATGATTAGGAACCATGGAGAGGATCAGGAAGTACCTGGGGAAGGGCTACGAGGCGCACAAGTCCAGCAAGGGTGGTTGAATCATGTTGGATGTCCAACTCAAGCCGACTTCGAATCCAATTCGGAGTCCAGGACCAGGCCGCACTAAAATGGACACCCAGATCGCATCCAGACTCCGTTTTGGACGTTCCACATATGTATGGAAAGCTGAGAAGATAACCTTTCCAATGGCTCTAGTCTCATATCAAAATTCCTTCTGAGTCAACGAGAATCGTCGAAACAAGTGGACGTTCAGAATCTGTCAGGGTGCTGCGACACCGTCTTTTGGGCCGTTCGGCTTTGTATCGTGTTGGAGTCCATTAAGGACGCGTCCAGGGGTTTTGCACGCCCCTTACTCCTTTATATATAGCCGCCACCCCCACCATTAGGGTTGGGTTTTGCTTAGATTAAATCTGTCTTTGAACAATTTCGCCGTTCATCGGTTTGTGAGACCCCAACTTTCGAGTGCTAAATCAATACATCTGCAATTCAGTTGTGATCTTCCTTGTTCTTGCTTGTGTTCTTCGATTCGCAGGCGAGGATTAGCCTTCTTGACGAGGTCAACCGGGCTGCGCACGGTTGATAACCTGAGGAGACGTGGTGCTGCGATTACGGGGTTCGGGACGTGTTGTTCGGAAGCCGGATCGATTTGTGTCGCGTCTCCACCAAATCGAACATATCCAGAACCTGTTGGAAGATCGGGACCCCGTTCCCATCAAGTTGGATGACCTAAGAGCGAAAGATCTTATTCGACCCAGTGTGTCTCCGTGGGGAGCTCCGGTGCTATTTACCAAGAAGAAGGATGGAAGTTGGCGTATGTGCATTGATTATCGTGCTCTCAACCAGCTGACCATCAAAAATAAATATCCTTTGCCCCACATTGAAGATTTATTTGACCAGTTGAGAGGGGCTAAGATATTCTCAAAGATTGATCTCCAGTCGGGATACAATCAGATTCCTGTCCGAAAAGAGGATATTGAAACGACGACATTCTCCACAAGGTATGGGCATTTTGAATTTGAAGTTATGTGAGAGACCATGTGGAGGTGCTCCCATCTTTGTGATGAGTAATTGACACGTGTTCTGGAAAGTTTGAGTTTGATTTGAGTCTTTCGTCCTTGAGTTCCTTCTTCTGATGCAAATGTATGATTACAGTATTTCGAGCGGTGCTATGTAATGTTTTTCTTGTCTGTGATGGCTGCAGGACTTTGAGGCGGAGTCGTGGCAAGGCATGGACGGTCGGACTAGGCACAGACGGTGCTGAGGTTAAAGCGGTCGAGAGATGCCGAAGACGACGCGGATTCAAGGTGTTTGCGACGCGTGGACATCAAGAAAAGTGGAAGCTTCCGGGAAGGAGTGTGAGGGGTAATTTGGTAAAATTGACTCAGGCTTGCGGAAGCAGATTCGGTTGACGCTAATAGATAAAGCGCAGAGTTGGTGGAGCTAATGGGTAAAGCGAATTGAGAACACGGTAGTGGGAGGCTATAAATAGAGAGGTTGTTCTCTAGAGCCACTTGAGGGTTTCCTGTTTCTTGCTCTCCCTGTCTGCATAAGCTGTGTAGTGTAGACATAAGTGTCATTCCTTTTTCTTTTGTGTGTGTGTTGATCTGTGAGAGAGTTGGCATGAACTGGATGTAATATCTTGCACTATTTGTAATCATTCATGTCTCTGACTCTAGTTAAGAAATCTTGTGTTTGAGAGGCTTTGCCTTTCCGTGTTTATTTATATGTGTCTGGTTTCGGTTTCTTCTGCTCTGGTCTCTGTTCCTCTCTGCCAATCTTCTTTTGATTGAAGCCCTTGATTGAGAAACAGCAATTCTTCTTTGTCTCTGAACTGGGAGTTGTTCACCAGGCTATCTTGGCTAGCACCTTCCAGAGAGAAAAGATTTATATCACCGTTTTCTTCTCAAATGATCTCTGCTGAACTTCCTCTGTTCTTTTGAATTTCTAGGGTTTACTGTGCAGGGAGGTAGAGGAATCATGTTCTCTTGATTTCCTTGATGAAAAGGTGATTTGGTTTATGTGTTTTTGTTGAGAGATGATTCTCTGTTGTGTTGTCAATCCTCAAGTTCAAAAGATTCAATTTTCTCTGGCTATTCGAAGCTAAGTCCTTCTCTCTGTTCTGCACTTCATTCTTAGGTTTAGTTTTCAGCTCCCTGCTCAGATTATTTCTTTTCAACCGTTTTTCTCCCTTTTTGAAGTCTCTTGTTCTTCAGGTCAATCTTGCTGTCTAGGTGAAAGTCCTGACCATTTGTGTTGAGAAGAGAAGATATCAGTAGTCATTTTCTGTTTTTCGGTTCAGCTACACAGTATTTACTGTGTCTTCTGTTTTTGGCAGCCAATTCAATTTTTCAGAGTTTCGGTTCTTTAGTCAAAATGCTTTTCCTGCTCTGTCTTCATCTTTGCCAAACTGCTCTTTATGTTTTCTTCCTAAAATTTGTCAGTTATTTGGCTTGATACCCTGGCTTATTGGGTCCGAGAGGAGCAGCGTTCACTCGGCAATTTCTCTACCTCTCGGTTCTTTTGTATTTACTGTACCTAAGGATGCTAGTTGAAATTAATTATTTGGACATACATGTATTCTTTCTACTTCCATTCCCAATGAACAAAGAACCTTCTTGGCTTGGTACGTGGTTCTCGGTAACACATTTCCCTTTGGAAAGATGTTCGCTAGGAGACCTAACAATGCTGTGAAACTCTTGTCGGATCAACTATTGCTTGCCTTCAATTTCATCAATTCAAGAATAGATGACAACCTTATGTATTGCAGCTTGCAGCCCGGGAATAAAGGTTTCTCCAGGTCCTCCATCAAGCCCTCAAATTTACCAAACTCTTTCTCACTATAGTTTACTTCTGCATCGCGTAGCAGCTGATCTAGATTATCATCATATGACCTATCCTTATCGAAAGCATAGTCCACAACTGGCATATCGTTGTCTCCCTCAACACCTTCCTGTATAATCTTCTCTTCATTGTGACTGATCCAACATGTATACCCCTTTTTGAAACCCTTTCGAATCAAATGAGCTTCGATCTGCGCTAAGTTGGTAAACATCTTCAGATTATCACAATCAATGCATAGACAGTACATATATTCCATCCCCTTCTTCAACATATCCTGCTCAGCCGCTCTTCTAAAAGCAGATTAGTGTACTCTTCACTCACATGGTTCTCAACACTACCGATTGGGTATGTAGCTTACGACTACTGACCGGTTAATGTAGTTTACGTCTACCGACTAGTGGTCGAAGATTATGAGTCCAACTACGGTGGAAGATTTTGACACCCGTAGCGGTTGAAGAGTTTGACACCGACTGTGGTCAAAGATTTTGACAATGGTAGCGGTCGAAGATGTCGACAATGGCTACGGTCGAAGATGTCGACAACGACTTCGGTCGAAGATTTCAACATGGCAACGGTCGAAGATTTTGACACCGGCTGCGGTCGAAGATTTTGACACCGAAAGCGGCCAAAGATTTTGACTGTTGTAGTTCCATTCTTATGTTCGAGTACTACGGTTTTCTTTTTGAGTTCAACTACTTTAGTTCTCTTTTTTACTTTGATTACTTTAGTTCTCTTTTTGACTTCGATTACTTTAGTTCACCTTTTCTTGACTTCGACTACTTTAGACCTCTTTTTGACTTTACATACTCTACAAGGGAGGAGGAGCTCATAGGAGGTGGGGGCAGAGCTTGAGGAGTGGAGGAGGCTGGCAGCAGAGACTGTGCCTGCAGCGAAGAGGAGGTTCTTGGTGACAGCGAAATCCGACAAAAGAGAAGCTACAGAAAGTGGGTGCGCATGAGCTTGATTGCATGCTTGCAGAGGTATGTGTGAATAGAATTGAGGTATGGCTCACCGGAGAGAGAGGAAGTCATACGGCGGCATCCTAGTGAGAGAGGAAGAAGAAATCCTAGCTCGAGTGATCCACTGCACGAAAGGTCAATCAAATGAGCAGGGTGCTTAAGGAAGAGGTAGGCACATTGTGACAGAGTTGGGGAGGAGAGGATCTCACCATAGTTGCTAAAGTACAGTGGCATGCTCATCGGCGCTGTGTACGACTTTGGTTTCTCAACGTTCTAGTGAGCGAAGTGCTCAAGGATCGTGCACAAGAGACCAAGAGGGTGAGCTGAAGAGAAATGGCACAGTCAGGGGGCTTTATAGGTATAAAATGGCTGAGGACAGAGTGTGAGTTCTCGCGATGCAACCAAGCAGCACGGTCAACTATGGATCACGAGGCGCGGAACATGATACGTGGGAAGAGATGCGTCGTGTTGAGGCGACAGGTAGGCGGGGTTGGTAGTAATAGAGAAGAACTATGGGCGCAGCGTTATAAATCAGGGGAAGCACGATCTATGACCACGGTAGAGCTGGCGCAGGCGCGTGAGGTGGAAGATGAACCCTACCAGTGGGCCCGGCACGTCAGCGAGCACAGAGAAGTGGCCTAACGGGATTGTTGGTTATAATCTTGACATGTAAATGATTTAGGAGTCATGTGCTCGAGTACCTGCTAGTTAGTCAAAGCACTCGAGCAAGTGCAAACAGGTCGAAGCTCTCGAGTAACTGCAACAGATCAAAGATTGTGAACGTGGAGCGGTCGGAGTTTACGAGGGCCGACTTAACAGGGGAGTGGCGCAGAGGTATCTTCACGGGCACTCGGTTTAAGGGCTGATGGAAGGTGTGACGGGATGACATTGGGATGGTTCGGGACGTCAGGATGCAAAGCTGGGCATAAAGACGAGATACACGGAGGAAAGGAACAGCACGATGCATCACGCATGGGCCAGCTAGGTGGCGTGTAGAGTGGTGCATGGCAGGCGGAATTCATGATGGAGACATGACGAGGCAGAAGCACAGGGCATGGACTCTCAACAGAGGGAGAAATGACAGGCGGGGTATCAAAACGATGAGCATGGCGTCAAAAACCAGTGGCATGTGCTCATGGTTTCTCGGGCTGCTGGAGGTGGAAAAAAGGTACTGAAAGCAGGCCAACTCGGTAGTCAGAGAGAGGGTGAGGTGTGCTGAGAGAGAGAAAAGATAGAAAGGCTTTGGTAAAATTAGAAATTGGATTCAGATTTTTGAATTTGTATTTTCAAGTTTTGCATTTGAATTTAAATTTGAATTCGAGTTCCTGGTTCAAATATTGAATGTGAATTTTAATTATTATTTTGCTCTTTAAATTTTATTTTAGTTATTTAGGTTTTTGGATATGGGTTTTCAGTTGGAATTTCAAGTATAAAATATGATCAACTTAAATTAGATTTGTTAGGCTCTTGCCTCAAAACTTTTATTTCTATTTAATAGTTATTTGGTAAAGCAAAAGCAAAGATCAAGGAAATTTTAAATAACACGGATAGAAGAATAACAAGATTTAGAAATTCTCTCCAATTTTATATTCCTATTTGCTTTGAACCTTGATCCTCGATTTTTATTCTTGCCATTGAATTTGTTTGGAAGGAAACCAAATCGACAAACCAGGGAAAATTGAGTAACACCAAAAAACAATAAAAGGATTTAAATTTTTCATACTTTTGTCAATTTCCAAATCAAGAATTCTCAGATAAATGTCAAAATTTTGAATAACACTAAAATGAAATAGAAAGATTTTCCCAGGATTCCTAAATTTGGGATGTTACAAAACCTTCCAAAAACGGGTTTTCCAAAATCTCTAAAACTTCCAATTATGGGCACCTTCCAATACTCCTTCCAATTCATCACGTGTTAAAGCCTCCAGGACCGCACCTCCTGTAGCTTCTCCACGCATCCTCCTCCTTTGATCTCCACATGCTCTAGCGTGAGCCCGACCACCTCCTGATATCCTCGACCGCTTGAACCTCAGACTTCCCCATCCTAGTCTCGATCCTCCTCGTCATCGACCATGGTCATCTCCACGCCCAACCTACACATGCAAAGACCAAAGAATGTTTTCTCAGCACAACTTCTCTCCAACTTGACAAACATTAGTTCACACGCATATCACACCCCAAACCAACAATAAACACGAACTAAATCAACCACAAACTCAATTTTCATGCTTTCCAAAAATCAACCTAAGATCACTCAGAAAGGCCAGTCTAATCGCCATGCACAGGCCGGTCAGACCGCTGGCCCAACACGAGAACTCGAAGCTTATGAGTACTCAGGTTACTCGAAAGTCACAAGAATTGTAGCACTCGAAGCCTATGTTTACCGACCATTGCCAGTCACTGTAACTATGAGCATCGACCAAGCACTATAGCTACGACCACTGACAAAGCACTGTAGCTACGACCATTGACCAAGCACTGTAGCTACCGACCATCAACTATTACTATAGCTATGACCATCGACCAAGCACTGTAGCTATTAACCATCACTAGGTACTATAGCTACCGACCATCCTGGTTGAGGCCTATGACTACCAACTACTGATCGAACTACTGACTACCGATCGAGGTCAAAGCCTACGACTACCGACTGTGGTCGAATACTCCGACTGCTTAGCGGTTGAAGTCTGACTGATTATTCATCATCACTATATTCACGACCTATCCACATGGTCTAACAATGTTCCTCTTATAGTTGTTGAGAAATACCAACATGAGCAGTCTGACTACTTTTCAGAAGAATTTGTGGACAATTGGTCCTCCTTTTCTCATCTTGACATATATTATTGCTACAAGATCCCATTGGAAGGGTGTTTTAAAAAAACTATTACTTCGACTGACATACTTTTAGTTGTCATGTATGATCTGATATCTGACTTTGTCCCTAGCTCAGTTAAATTGTGAGATGTGCAAGACTATGTTAGTGTTACCATGAAATATGTGGACATCATTCATCTAAATCAAGAACAAGTAAGTTGTGAGTTGTAACTTTATGCTGTGTAGTTGAAAAGAGAAGCCGTTCTCTAATCTCGAGGGATCTCCATGATGGTCATTTGACTCCCATGCCATCTCTGGTGCCGGCTGCATTCTATTTTCAATGATCAACATGTTCCTTAGAAACTATAAAACATACATGCATGTATGCGAATACATTTGCGTGAATTGAAACACTGCACTAATACTACAGTTTAAGCATAGCAAATTGAATCACACTAGTATGCTTCTATACTTAGAATTGATTAATCAATCATGTTTGCAGAATCTTGATCATAAAGTGATAGTCATCTAGGATTATATTCAAGTGGACATACTTGACGCAAAAAAACCCTTTTAATACTAATGTTTGGGCCAATCCATTCCAGTTTATGAACACTAGTAACATTCATGTAGAATTTTATTTTTCAATTTGTATTCTCTATGCATGTCAAATATTCCATTTTACTTGCCTTTTATTAACAAAGGAATCCCTAATGAATTACCACATGGCAGTTTATTAAATTGGATCACCTATGAAAATGTAGCTTCACACTCATGCACATATCAACTATCCATACATGTCATGGTACTCACATTCATACATGATGCACACCTTGAGCGATAGCGACGGGGAGTCGAGAGGAGGTGCCATGCGATGGGGAGCCAAGGAGGATGCGATGGTGACAGGGAGCCAAGAGGAGGAGCTACGCCACGGGGAGCCACGGAGGAGGCGATGGCGACGGGGAGCCAAGGAGGACACAATGACGATGGGAAGCCAGGAGGAGTAGCCGCACGATGGGGAGCTGAGGAGGAGCCGGCAACGCAGGAGATGGAGAAGGGGCAAATGAGAATGCGCGCACGTTATTGGAAAATCTAAGTGTGCGCAACACAGTGAGTTAGGTTTTTGCCCCTGTATATATATAGAACATTAATATCACATATGTTTTTTACTGAAAACCGTCTGTGATATGTAGGATATCACATATGGTTTTTATTACGAACCATCTATTATGTATCACAGACAATTTTTATTAAGAACCGTCTGTGATAATTGTAAACATCACAGACAATTTTAATACAAACCATCTGTGATACATCACAAACAGCTCTTAACAAGAACCTTCTGTGATAATTATGTATCACAGATGGTTCTAGACTTCGCTAGTAACTTAGGTGGTCACGTTTGTAAAACTGTCTGTGGTAATTACAATACTGATAGATTCTGGGGAACCATATCTGATGAGGTGTCTAGTAAGAGCCTTCTCTGTAGTAGTGTAAAATAGAAGAAGCAAGGTTATCCAACCAATTCTCAGCAACCCAAAATGAATTTGATAGCTTTACTAGAAATGTCTTGGAGTTTCCAACTATTTTAATTGAGTTCTCTGTTAGAAGTGCATGGAAAACATTTTTTCCTTGATTTTGAACCTTCTTGGCATTTTTGAATAATTAAAAATCCTACCAAAAGGATGCAGCAACTAATTAATTTTCAAGAAAAACTAAGAGCTGGTAAATGATGCGATTAAATTTTACTAAGAACTGGAGTAAGCCAGGAGCCTCTTCAAAAATTTTCATAATTTTTGGAACTTCTTTCCTGCATTTGAAAATTTTCCAAAATCTTAGTGTAAATAGAAATTCCCCCAAACTCAAATAATACAAGATAGTAGCCTTCAAAGAATTTTAGAGAAAAATTGAAAGCATAGAAGATTCTAAAAAAGTTATACAAGAATATAAACTCTGTCAGAAGCCTCCCTAGAAATTCCATAATTATTGCAGTCGATTTGCAGTATCTAAAAATTTCCCAACCCTCCCTCACTTTCTCTCGTTGCCACGTGGCGCTCGGCTACAGTCAACTTCTTCCACCTGAGGATGCCGAATGTAGCTCGCTATGCATGACAAGAACAGTAGCCACGCGGTGCCGCCTGCAAAATCTGACCTCCTCAAGCTCCCTTGCCGAAGCTGCGACGTGACCCATCACTAAGCTGCAGCCCTTGGCGTGTAGGGGACACCAAAGACCACTCATCCTGTGAGTTCCCGAGCTCATTCTTGAGAAGGCGATGAGACCTATGCCACGATGTCGCTACTTAAGCCCCAACTGATCGTGTCCCTAACTTCTCCTCTCCAAGCCATCTCTATTTTCCCTTCCCCTGCGTTTATCCTCCACCGACGCATCCGGAATGCACTCATCGTTCCTGTCAGAAATCACCGGAGTAACGACGTCTTTCTTGCGTCGCCGGTGATCAGGAACCTGCACTCACTCAGAAAACTCAAACAACAGAGTAAAAGAACTCAGAGGCGAGAATCAGATTAGTACTTCGGAAAGAGCACATTCTCTCATCACTTTATTAGCTTAAATAGAAAAAGTTACAAATGCAATGACCCACGACATGTATGCCACCGGTGGGATCCTAAACTCCGTGCGAATGACTCGCTCAAAAGAAACAGTCAAAGAAACAACTAGCCGTCTACCTAAACGAGAAATCAGCTGAGCCAAGTAAAGCACAAGAATTATTCAACAAATCTCCTCCTAAGTCTTGTGCATCTCACTACTTACAGAGTTGAAGGCCAATCTTGTCGCAGAGCTCCTGGAACTTGCCCTTGCAAAGTGGCTTTGTGAGGACATCACCAAGCTGCTCATCTGTTCTTATGAATTTTACCTCAATCTGTCCATTGTGTACATATTCCCGGATAAGATGAAACCTTGTGTCTATGTGTTTACTCCGGTCATGATGTACAGGATTTTTGATTAAAGAAATGGTGGACTTATTGTCCACCCTTAGCATCGGCTTGCTCACACCTGAACCCAAAATTTCAGCCAGCAAACGAGCTAGCCAAACGACTGACGAGCAAAGATGCGCAGCGATGTATTCAGCTTCACAACTTGATAACGCCACAACTTTCTGCTTTGTAGACTGCCAACTGATTGGACTTTCTCCAAGAAAGAACATCACTCCAGAAGTGCTCTTCCTGCTGTCCAGGTTTCCTGCCAGGTCACTATCACTGAAGCCCAGCAATTCTGCTGTCACATTTTTCTTCCTTGGATAGAAGAGACCCCAATTGCTTGTGCCAGCTATGTATCTCAAAATTTGTTTTACAGCTGCAAGATGCTCTTCATGAGGTTCTTCCATGAATCTGCTTACATACCCAACAGAGAATGCCAGGTCAGGACGGGTATTCACTAAATATCTCAAACTCCCAACTAGGCTTCTGTACTCAGTAGCATCCACACATGGACTGCTGCTTTCCTTGCTTAGCTTCAACTTGGGCTGCATGGGCACCTGGCAGGAATTGCAATCCAACAAGCCAGCTTTCTCAAGGATCTTTTTTGCATAGCTCCCTTGAGACAAAGTGGTTCCCTCTGTATTTTACTTCACTTCAATGCCCAGATAATAAGTGAGTAACCCGAGATCACTCATCTTGAATATCTCAGCCATTTGAACCTTGAACTTCTTGATGCTGCTGCTGGTAGTCCCTGTGATTACCAAATCATCTACATAGACACCTACCACCAGCCTCTCAGCACCAGTACCTCGGCAGTAGATAGCATGTTCGGATGAACTCCTCTTGAATCCCAGAACACCCAATTTCTCATCTAACTTTTGATTCCAAGCACGAGGAGCTTGATGAAAACCATACAGAGCTTTATGGAGCTTAAATACCTTGTGTTCATGGCCAGGTTGAGCAAACCCCGGTGCCTGCTCCACAAATACCTCCTCCTGAAGATCGCCGTTCAAGAACGCCGTCTTGACTCCATGTGGTTGATGTGCATCATATATGCAGTATATTTTATGACATTATCATGTTGCTAATTGCTCAAATTGGCCATAAATTCATTAATTATACACATTTTGCCCTCCTTTTGGACAATTTACAGTGTTTTGTAATTGCTTTGCAGATCGGCGCGAGCCAGGCGCTAAATCCACGTAAAATCGATCGAAGGAGTTGGGGATGCAAAAATTACAAAACGTGAAGGGGCAAAATGCAAATTGCGGGGGAAAACCCTAGCCGCCAGCGCAATCGCGAAAGGGCAAGCCGGTCAGAGAGAAAAGGGGGGAACCAGGCCCGCACCAGCTCATTCCCACTCGCCTTCCTCGCGCACGCCCTCTCCCAGGGAGCCGCCCCAGAGAAAATCGCCCCTTTTCTCCCCCATGGCTGTTGCTGGAGACTGGTAGTAGCGGGGCGATTTGATCCTCCTCCACTGATGTCGAACCTTCTGGCCAGTAAAACCACTCCATCACCCGCGGAATCTTGAGAGAGAAGAAGGAGAAGAAACCCCGTCGCGGACCGCTTCCTCTCGGTGGCTGCAAGACGGATCCGCTTCCCCTTCACCGGATCTGCTTCCCCTGCTTCCCCTGCGCACGGATCTGCTTCCTCTGCTTCCCCTGCGCACGGATCTGCTTCTCACTGCCGGCTTCCACTACAGACCATCTTCAACAACTTGAGCAGCTTTATTTCCTGGGTTTATTCCACTCCGATCTTTGATATTACTGCTGTGAATGCTTTCCTGAGATGCTTGGATGTCAGATCTGTGATGTGCATGATATATTTTTGTAGATCTTGTCGTTAAGTAATGCTTTCCATGTTCCGGTACTGTAAGATTTTTATGTGATCCTGATGTCTGGCCTAGATTTGTGATACTTGCTTGTTGATCTAATGGTTTTACTTAAGTCTTTATGCATCTGCTCATAGGATTTATATTCCTGCTTTAATATGCTTTTCGCTTTCATTTTAGGTTGGGTCTTTCGGTAGAGTTAGATTTTTGCTTTCTAGTTTATTCAGATTCTTGTCCAGATCTGTGTCTTTAGGTGAATCGTGAGTTAGATTTAAATTTTTGTTATTTGCAGTGGCTCAGTTTACTTGTTTAGTTGATTTGTTTTGCTCTTGTTCTAGGAGATAATTGTTTTGTTCTTGCTGTGAATGGTTGGGATAGTGGTTTAGGTGCTTGTCTTCCTCTCGTCGGTCTTTGCGCTCTCCTTCTTCCCTCCATTTTCTCTCCCTCTTTCTTTCTAGCTCTTTTCCTTGTCTAACCAGCTAGTCATTCTTAGCGACCTAAGTCTTTCTCTGGTTTAGCTATTTCTCATTCCCCTCCCTTTATCTCTCTCTCTTCCCGTCTGATTCTAAACCTCGTTACCTTCCTCAGACATTTCTTGCTTCTCCTCTCTAATTCAGTCTCTTTCTCTTCTCTAGTTTTCTTCTGTCGGTGTTATCTTCTTACCTCAATCTTCTTTCTTTTACCCTATATCTCGCTCCTCTCGTTAGTTTTTTTCTTTTCTTTCTAGTAAACCCCTTTTCTGTAACCTCTCCTTGTCTTCTCTTTTCAGGGTTAGTTTAGCAGTCCTTTCTCTCTTTCCCTTCTTTTTGCTTTCTTTCCCTTCTCTGATATTCCTCTCTTCTTCTCTGATTTTGGTTTCCAACGCTCTCCTTTAGGTTCTCTGTTTTACTTCTCCTCTACTAGCTTTCTTCTCTTATCTGATTCTCTCTTTCCCTTAGATCGCTATCTTTTATTTCTGCTAGTTCTTCCTCTTTTCTTTCCCTCAGCAGTAGTAGTTACTCTGATTCTCTCCTCCTTTCTTCTCTCTAGTTCAGTTCTTTTCTTTTCTCCTATTTCTCTTCTGCAGATTTCTTCGCTTACTTCTAGGTTGCTTAGATTCTTTAGTTAGCCTTCAAACACCAGTTCGAGCGATTTAGCTTTGGTCGAGTGTTTGGTCACCGGTACTCTAGTCCCTGCGGAGAACAGGACATCTCGTTGCTATCTTAGCGACAACCCGTTCACTTGCGGGTGTGCAGTTTTGCACGATCAGTGGTGGACTTCCCATCCTTCATGTGCTGCCAGCGCCAGTAGTAGTCGCACGGCCTCCATGCGTGCTACTGGGGCAAACACCTCGTCGTAGTCGACGCCTTGGCGCTGCGCGTACCCCTTGGCGATGAGCCGCACCTTGTGCCTCACCACCACGCCGCGCTCATCCCTTTTTACCTTGAATACCCATTTGAGACCTATCGCACGCCGTCCTTGAGGCAACTCTGTAAGCGTCCAGGTGCGATTCTCCTCGATGGACTGCAGCTCCTCCTCCATCGCCTTGCGCCAGCATGGGTTCTTCTCCGCCTGAGCGAAGGATGTAGGCTCCTCCGCACTCACTGCGAAGAGCTGACCATCTCCCAGATCGCGCATCGCGTACCCAGGTGGAGTTGCAGGGCCGATGACGTTCTCCAAAGTCCAAAAACGCAGCGGCGCCCCGTCGTCGTGGTCGGCGTCCAGCTGGTCCTCCAGTTCCGCCGGTGGTGAGGCGTACTGGACCCCCGGAGTCGCAACTTCCGCCGTCGAGGGTGTGGTCGGGGGCGACGCAGGGAGTGCTGCCGGTGTGGTCGCTGGTGAAGCAGGGGAGGCTGTAGGCATATCCAGTGACTCACCGTGTTCCTCCACGACCCCGTACTTCACAGTGAAGATGTCGTCATCGCTTCTTGCATCAACGCCTCGCTCCTCGCAGCTTGACCAATCCCACTGTCCGGCTTCATCAAAGATCACGTCCCGCGTTATGTGAACGCGCTTTGCGACGGGATCATATGCACGGTAAGCCTTGGAGCCCCGCTCATAACCGACGAAGATCATCTTCCGCCCGCGATCATCCAGCTTCTTCAGGTGAGGGGCAGTATTCTTGACGTAGACGAGGCAGCCGAATGTCCGCAGGTGATGAACAGCCGGCTTTTTCCCGTACCACACCTCAAATGGTGTTACGCCATCCACGCTCTTCGTCGGTGTCCGGTTCAGTAGATACACGGCGGTGCTCACCGCTTCACCCCAGAACCAGCCCGGTAGCCCCTTCGCCTTGAGCAAGCTGCGGGCGGTTTCGACCACCAGGCCGTTCCGGCGTTCGACGACTCCGTTCTGTTGTGGGGAATATGGAGCCGTTAGTTGTCGCCGAACACCCTCAGACGCGCAATACTCCATGAACTCCTTAGCGGTGAACTCCCCGCCTCGATCCGTGCAAAGCGCCCTCAGCTTGCAACCCGATTCGGCCTCCGCATGCGCTTGGAAATCCTTGATGGCCGCTGCTGCACGATCTTTGGACGGCAACAGGTTCACCCACATGTAACGGCTTCGGTCGTCGACTAGGAGCAGGAAGTAGACATTCCTGCTTGGTGTCGCCGGCGCCACCGGTCCACAGAGGTCACCATGGACCAGCTCAAGCACGCGCTCCGCACGCCACTGTGACTAGTTCGGGAAGGAGGTTCTCTTCTGCTTCCCGGCAAGGCACGCCTCGCAGAGCTGGTCCATCGGCTCGATCGTAGGCAGGCCACGAACCATCTCCTCTCTCGCCATCTTCCGGAGTGCCGTCATGTTGATGTGGCCAAGCCTGGCGTGCCATCGCCAGGCGCTTTCCTCGCCACGGGCAGCCAGGCATACCGGCCGTGCGAGTTTTATCTCAAGCGCGTACAGCCGGTTCCTCGCCCGTGCAACTTTGGCCAGCAGTCGTCCTCCCTGCTCACGGATCCGCATCACCCCGGAGCTGATGTTGACGCTGTACCTGTCTTCGTCGAGTTGCCCAACACTCACAATATTGGCCGTGAGCTGGGGAATGAAGTACACGCCGGTGAAAGAGCGATGCTCGCCGTTCTTGCACGCGAACAGCACCGTCCCACAGCCTTCAATCTGCGCCACTCCTCCGTCGCCGAACCGCACCGTCCCACACACTGTCGTGTCCAGATCCGCGAACACCGCCCGGGACCCTGACATGTGGTTCGTGGCCCCGGTGTCGAGGATCAACGACTCGGCGCTCCGCGTTTCCTCCGCGTCGAGGTGGACGAAGATCTTCTCCTCCCGCAGCTGTAGTGGGCCGGATCTCGCCCGCGTCCTCGAACTCCTCTCGATGGCCGCCCAAGCCTGCGCCTGTGACGATGCGCCAGAACGCGCGATCGGGGCCGCTGCCTCCACCCGTGACGGCGTGCCAGGATGCGTACTCGGGGCCGCCGCGCGTGGTGTTGGGGAGTCCGGGCGCACAGGAGATGACTCCCGTGACGGTGGCGGGGCAGATCTTGGCTGCGCCGGAGGTGAGGAGAAGCATGGCGGCGGCGGCAACGTGGTGAATACCGGGGCCACCGCACGTGGTGGTGATGAGCGTGAGCGCGCAGGGGATGGCACCCCTGACGGCGGCGGGGCTGATCTTGGCTCCGTCGGTGGTGGGGAGAGGCATATCGGCGGCGGCGGTGGCGGCGGCGGTGTGGGGAATATCGCCTGCAGTGGAGACGGGGTGAGGCGTGTGAGTGAGGTTGACTTGACCAACATCAGTGCCTCCTCTTCATCTTGAGCGACGTGGGCTTGTTCCCTTTTGGGCTTGGAGCGGCAGTCACGGGCCCAATGACCAGTTTTTCCACACCACCGGCACTCGTCTTTGCTGGCCTTGCTGGAATTGTTCGCCGGCCCGGACGTCCAAGACGACTTGCCGTCGTTCCCACGTCCTCGGCCTCTGCCACGCCTGTTCCCGCGACGCGCAGAACTCCCGCTCGCGCCGCCGTTGTTCTGGTGCTCCGCCTCACGCCGCTTCTGCCGCGCATCCCATTCTTCCTCCGTCAGGTACAGCTTGCCATCGTGCTGTATCGTCGGCGGCGACTCGAAAGATTCCTCGGCGGCCTTTAGTCGCCCCGTCAGATCGGCAACAGTGAGCGTAGATGTGTCGAGGAGCGTCCGGATCGCTAGCACGATCTGCTGGAATCGCGACGGCACGCTGCGGAGCATCTTCTCCACCACCTTGGACTCCTGCACAACTTCGCCGAGTGTCGCGAGTGGCCACCATGCCGCTCAGACGAAGCGCATAGTCCTCCACGGTCTCGCCATCTTTAAAAGTCGCCAGGTCGAACTCCCGCATCAGCTGCTGGGCGGTGTTCTTCTTCACGCGGTCGTCGCCGATGCGCATGGTAGCAATGGCGTCCCACGCCTCCTTCGATGTTTCCTTGTCGGCGATCGCAGATGCCATCTCGGCGGGACGGCGCTGCATAGGGCATCGAGCGCCATCATGTCCTCATGGGGATCAACATCGCCCTTGTCGATGGCTCTCCAGAGTCCCCGGGCCTTGAGCTTCATCTTCATGAGACGCGCCCAATTGGAGTAGTTGGTCTTGGTGAGGACGGGGTAGCTAGTCCCGCCGGCCACCTCACGGACTACCCGCTGCATCACGGCGCCGTCCTTGGTGCCGCTCGTCCCGTCGCCTTTCTCACCGACCATCGGTGGTGGCGACACCGGCTCCGTCATCAGTGCAGATTCGTCACGCGTTCACGATTCCAACGGCGGTACTACGCCGCGATCGTGGCCCGGCCCGTAACGAAGCTCTGATACCACTTGTCAGAAATCACCGGAGTAATGACGTCTTTCTTGCGTCCCCGGTGATCAGGAACCTGCACTCACTCAGAAAACTCAAACAACAGAGTAAAAGAACTCAGAGGCGAGAATCAGATTAGTACTTCTGGAAAGAGCACATTCTCTCATCACTTTATTAGCTTAAATAGAAAAAGTTACAAATGCAATGACCCCTGACATGTATGCCACCAGTGGGATCCTAAACTCCAGGCGAATGACTCGCTCAAAAGAAACAGTCAAAGAAACAACTAGCCGTCTACCTAAACGAGAAATCAGCTGAGCCAAGTAAAGCACAAGAATTATTCAACAGTTCCCACCTCTGTGTGCGCGCTCCACCATGCCACTTCTGTCCTCTTTGAGTTCATCCCGAACCATCCGTGTCACCGTGTGTCACTATTGATGCTCATCGCGTTCCCCTAAGTCCCTTCTCTGTTCTCGCAGCCGGCTGCCAGATCAGGCATTGTCTTCCCCGGCTCTGGCGAACTTGTCCACGGAATGCCGCCCACGCCGTTGCTGCTCTGGTAGTCTGGTGATCTCCTCCATAAACCTATCACGTCATACTGCGTTCCACATCATACAATGTGTCATCAATTTATTTCGTAATTCATGCAGACGTTCGTCAAGACTGAGTCATCTTCCTTGGGTTCGGCCAAAACAGCCATTGACGTCGATTGGAGCTATCCGGTTGGTATTAGCTCAATTCCTTTTGTCCTCACCTCCCCAATGCGTGGCAGCTAACTTGGGTCTCATTGTATCTCGACTCCCCGGCGCTCGCCGTAGCCCGTCGGAGCCGACATCCACCACTTGGGTAAGTTCTGGGTGCCCCTAGGATCGTGATGTGCAAGTTGCAATGGCTATTTCGCCCTCCATCCAGCGATGTCGCTGTCGAACCTGCATCTGCGCTGTCGCCCGCCTGCTGCCACCCGTCACCAGCCCCGTCGCCGGCCCCGTCGCCATTGCCCATAGCTTTGCCTGGCTACCATCTCTTAATTTTGCCCACCACCGGTGGCTGCCGGTGAGCCCACCCCAAGCAAGTACGCCATGCATAGTGCTCTGTTTTTTAGGTATCTATTCTTTTGCTCTCTGCCTTACTACCGAGTCACTGCCAAGCCAGCCCCACCGTGTAATTAGCTTAGCACTAGTTCATCATGTCATTAGAAATTAAGACACCTAAGTAATCATGTTTCAAAGCGAATTAGTCACTGGCATCTTAGCCCTGTTTGTCAAATTCGTAGTTAAGTAAAAACTTAAATTATGTGTCTGACTTATGCATAGGCCCTACAGGGAGGACTGAATTAGTGCTAGCAAATCATGGCTTAACTTAATTAATATTGCATTAGGTTCATGCTTCACGGACGTGTGAACCTGAGTAAATTAGGTAGTTGAAATTTTATTTAAAACGGTTTTAAAATCTGAGAGGAAGACATGTAGGGCCCACATGTAAGAGAAGAAATTAGCACTAATGATATATTTGAATATAATAAGTCTATGACAAGTGGGTCCAGCTAAAATCAATTAAGGAATTTTAATTAAACTGAAAATTAAAATCTAAGTTATTAACATATAGGACCCACTCGGTAAATTAGTAAATAAAACGCGATTTATAATATATAAGACTGACATGTATAGCCCACATGTAAGGAATTTTGGAAAATGAATAAAATGAAAAATGCCACTTTTAGTTATGTGAAAGTTCGCTTTCTCTGTTGGAAAGCGTACTTTTGGAGAGTACGTCTTCGGCGCCGTCACTTTTTATTATTTTTGGGATTTATAAACTGAATAAAATTTGAGTGGCATAACATTTGCATATCAAATTAAGTGATTTTTATCTCTAAATTTTTATAAAACCATTCTCTATCTAAACATACAAAAATAATTAAATTTGGTCTCTTTTTTAATTTGTTTGGCTCTTAATTGCGCTGATTTGGATTTTACTGAATAGATACTGTCGCATCGAAAATCTACGGAAGCACTTTAAATAATTCTCTAAGCAACGAGGGTAAGGCAAACTCTCCCTTTGACCATATTATGATATATTATTTGCAAAAACTATTATGCACACATGTATGTTTCTCTAAAGTTTATATATTGTGGGTAACGGTAGTTATATACACTTGTATGTATTGATCCTCCTTGCAATATTAATATCCTTACTGTTGTAGCCTTTAGGACATAGTTTAGACAGTAGTTAATGTCAAATTGGATATATTATATTGAGTATAGTGAGGGCTCAATATTCATCGTGTTGGTGCAAGGTTAGGACTAGATGATGTAAAGGCTTTATGATAATCTCTTCATCACACGCCCAAGAAAGCGTGTACTTGCCAATAGTGAATTTGATTATCTCATATTCGTAAACAAGAACAACCTCTTGAGAGTGTAGAACTATTTAAATAGCCATACTTGTGGTCATGAGCATGCTTAGGTGTAGCCATAATGAGTCTAGCCTTTATTTTAATAAAATGGTTTTGTTGAAAATGATGGGATGACATGAATGTGACGCATGTGCCATGCCTATATTTGGGATTTGTTCGATTTTCAAAGCCAAGGAGGGCTGCGAATTGTTGTGGTTTACTCTCATTAAAGTTATATAAATTTTATTTCATTACATGTTAAATACTCTTTAAATTTCTATCGCAAATTACTAATTATCAATATTGCAAATGAAATTTATTTCATGCTGAAAATAACTTGTAGCATAGAGCATTATCATTTGTTAGCCTTGCATTTATATATATATATATATATATATATATATATATATATATATATATATATATATATATATATATATACAATACATCAGAAGTCTTCTTGAGTACACAATGTACTCATCTTGCTTAAATTATTGTTCAGAGAATGAGAAACGGAGAAAGTGATTATGCCGATGATGCTTATTTTGCTCCCGGTATTGGAGAATACAGTGACAGGTCATTCTAGGGCCTAATTCTTAGCAGTTGTCTGTGGGGTTTGGTGGCATACTGATGGACACTCTTGGTTTATGTACTTGTCTTCCATTGTGATTTTACTCTTGACTGGTCAGCCTTATGTTGTATACTTTATATACATCGCTTATGTACTTATCCCTTTTGTTATAAATTAGTTGTATGCAATATGTATACATATGATCTCAATGTTGTGATTATGTGTACTAGCCACTGATTATGAGACTAGTATGAAATATATACGAGAATTTCGGGTATTCAACGCCCAGGTCCCCACAGAATCACATTGTGCTCAGCTTATCCTTGGAATAACCTTTTAAGTGACCAGCGGAGTAGTGCCTCTCCTTTCAGATTAATCTCAATTGCCATTTACTTATGCGTTGAAAAACCAACCCTTCTAGTTATTTGTTCAACAAAGCAGAGTTTCGAGATAATAATTAAGCATGCTCACAAGCTAGATAAATACTCATCGAGATAACAGTTAAGCTCTTCACCTAGGCAAAGTGGGGACTAAAAGAATGGTTGTTTCCACAATGAAAGGGAGAGTTATATAAGTCAGAAAACTACTAGGTTTCCTAGTTTTCAGGTTTTAAGTTCAAATTTGGTGCTTGAACAACCTGATAACAGGTATGGACATGGGCTTCAGCTATCAACAGTCAAACCACCATTAGTGCCCTAAGATCAGTATTATGACATACCAAGTCATATTAAACATTCTTGTAAAGTAACATGGTTATCAATAAAAGCTTACAGTACAACACCAGCAACATATCATCATTTCCTGGATAAATAAATGTCAAACTTACGAAATATCATGATGACAGCTCAATCAACCAATTTGCATCCTCCCCCACACTCAAATTTTGCATTTCCTTCAATGTAAAGGACATAAATAAAGGAATGAAGGAAGGAATAAATGCGATTTACTTGATTGGAGTGTAGATCCAGCCATGTTGATTTTATCAAGTTTCGTTCGAAATTGACTTGTTTTGATTTAGTATCATCTTATTTCTAGTTTAGAAGTAATTTTGTTATTGAGCTAATGAGCTGAACTGATCGAGCCTAAGGCCCTGTTTGTTTTAGATTCTAGGCAAGCTAGCTACTTCTAGTAGCCAAAAGCCCTCCCAAACAGTCTAGCTTTTTGGGCTAGCTACAGAGAATCTAAAAATCTAGGAAGGCACAATTATACTGGGATCAAGAAGCTGCAATAGCCGAGCTTCTCATAGATTATGCAGGCTAATGCCACTTAAAATTGAAGTTATTTACCCGCAAATGCCACTTAATAAAACTCCCCCTCCGCCTCCCGGATCCACCACCCCTCCCGGATCCCCCCGCCCGCCTCTCTCCTCCCCACGCCTCTCGTCCCCCTCTCCACCGAGATCCCCCCCGCCCCTTCTACCCCTCCTCCCCACGCCTCCTCCCTCCCGTCGCTGCCCACCCCGGCCCCCCCCACCGCCCCTTCCCCGGATCCCCGCCGCCCCTCCTACCCCTCCTCCCCACGCCTCTCCTCCCCCCCGCCGCCCACCCCGGCCCCTCCCCGTCGCCGCCTCCCGAGATCCCCGCCCCCCTCCCCCACGCCTCCTCCCCCCCCGCCGCCCACCCCGCCACCTCCCTTGTTGTCCCTCCCGGATCCCCGCCGCCCCTCCTACCCCTCCTACCGCATATGGTGGTTGACATTGGAGACTCGGTATGGCATGGGAAGCAATGTGGTGTTCTTTGTTACGAGTGAGTGATTCCTAACTGTGTTCTCATGTTGGTTCTGTTCTTGTTTCTTCTTTGCGTAAGACCGAAATGCCGAGAAAAGGGTTACAGAGGTGAGATGGTAGATGAGTATGTGGATATTGGTGATGAGATGCCGACGGTGAATTACCAGTCAGTAGAGATTTTTCATGGTGGAGAGATTTTTCCCTCCGTTGGTTCTCATGTTGGTTCTGTTCTGTTCTTGATGGGGTAGAAGGAATGAAACAATTGTATTGCTGTTGTGCTGAATGACATGAAGTCTATGTAGTTGATGATACCATATTTGGTGTTGCTACCTGTAATTGATATGTGAATGTCCACTTTGCTAGCACTATGGGGATGCAGATTGAAGTTATCAGTGAATGCTAGCATCAGCGTCCAAAGATGGAAAAGAAAAGTGAATTTTGGCTGATACATCTCAAATTGCATTATTAATACATGCTATTGCTTCGCTTTCATAGAGTGTGATGATGATGAAGAGTACATGTCACATGTTGATTCAAACACAGGAGGAGGTTACATTGGCACAGCACAAGATGATGGTTGTCAGACCCGGATTTTGTAATCCAGAATCTGCTGTGCCTTACTGCATTATTCCCTGGATCAGTAGATAATGCACACAGATACATTGCTGAATCATTTCATACACCGCTGAATTACAATAAGCCATAATTTTATTACATAACATAGGTGAAGTTAGGCCTTCACAAAGGCGCAGATGTTACAGTAGGGCCAAGCAGGCCAAATATTTACATGACAAAAGTCCAACAGCGGAAGTGATACAAAGTAGGCCTTTAAACCACAAGCAAAGACTAAGGGCAAAAGTGGTCATATAAATATGACTAGGGCTCTAGTAATATTTGGATGAAGCCACACCTTAGTCTAGATGCCTACGGCTCTTAAGCGCGGATTATACGTCCTAATTCTCGACGCGGTCTCCTCCACCTGTAGCAGGTGCTTCCTCGTAGGCATACGGATCTTGAGCTCCCGAATCTGGATTTTTGGTATTGCGAGAGTGAGCACACTAACCACCGTGCTCAGCGAGTCAACACACAGAATGCAGTAGGTAGTATGCAAGGCTTTTAACAAGGGAAGGCTCAGGTTATTTTATTTGCCGAAATGTGCTTTTTGAACTATAATAATACTTAAAAGTTCCCTAAGACCTAGCCAGTTGGATTTTAAACATGATACTCAACGACATATACCTTTATTTTTATCGAATCAGAGACCATCCACCATTACGTGGTCTCTGCTCCTCATGCCATGCCTTCAGCGTATAGTCGCTTACATTACCACTGGGACGACACCCAGACAACTCAAATAAGGGCCTTTCTCGCCTCCACTTTTCCATTTCCACCCCAAAGTTTTCAAATGAACTATATGTAGTTAAGTTCCCATGTCCGCCCTTGACCGTGGGCACGGCTATTCGAATAGTTTTGACTCTGTAGAGTGTGTACACTTTACCCACATGAGATAGATCTGCTCATTGCCCCACACGATTCCTTAGCCATGCGGTTGAGTAGACTATCACAGAGCTTTTACTATGCATTTTCCTAGCAGAGTTGCGACCGCTAAGGTTTCCACTTCCTCCGGGTACGACCACCCTTCCAGAAGCCCCCTCTTGCGCCATCACATCGGAGGATGTGGCCATCCTCTACCCGCCCGTGTTCACACCGACGCAACTCTTACTAAGTCCATGCAAATTAGTTAGCCCCGCCTACACTTTGCCAAAGATGTGGTTGTACTTGTTATACCGTGGAGGTCATCACAAGATTCAGTCCTTAATGGTTATCTGGGCGGCTCTACCACGATCCCCTTGTGCTATCACGGCACCACTTTATCACAATTCGTGCTATCACGGCACCATTTAACACTCACACCCTCCAGCCACCCGCCCAGATAATTAAGCATGTAGGATTTTTGGGGACAGAAAGTATTCATACCAACATATACCAGTCATTACCACAATGACTGCCCAACAAAATTCTCACATGTTTGAAAGTGATGCTTGGGCGCTCTCACACCCATGAATATCTAAGCAGTTCTAAGCATGGCATATAGTTACGGACTTATTTTCAAAGGCGTTGTAACATTATTACTTTTACTAGGGCGACAAGGATCACTTAGTCAAGTATATTGTAAAGGATGTATACTAAACCAAGAAAACATGGGTGTATATCTAAAAGCTGAAATTAACATGCCATGCAACATAAATATAAGCATGCAGTTTATAATACTTAAACCAAAATACTTTATTGAAAGCATAGGCTCAAAATGATCAAAGCATTAACTCGCCTTGGATGCAAAGGTCGGGGTTCGGGTGTTGGAGTTCTGGCGTGACAGCTTCCTCTTCTTGGGCCTCGAAAGCTACGTTTTTTATATGCGCGAAAATTTAGATAAAAATCATCACAACAATCAAATAGCACAATAAAAATTTGAACAAGCTTCAAAAATGTTGGTTCTGGTTCCATTAGGTAGCCCTTGATTTTAGATGAATTTAGAAATTGGTTTCACTAAATTTGGAGCTAAAATGAATAAGTTATACACATTTGAATGCTTTCGGTTTAATTAAATCTCAAAATTAATAAAATCGACAATGGGGCCCTTGTCGGATGGCCGCTGCATGGCCGACATGTGGGGCCCAGCGGCATGGCTCACGCCCGCCTGCCCCGACAAAGCGGGGCCGGGAGGCGTGGCCATTGTATCGTGGTCGCCGACAGTGGTGCCCACCGTCACGGGAAAATAAAAGAAAGGCTCAACCTCAGCGCTGCGTGAGCGGGGCTCGAACGCGCACCGAGGGAACCGGGAAAGAGGTGGCGCCGCTAGCCACCGGCTAGCAACAAGATCTCAACCATATAAGGGGCGATACCCTTTTGAGGTAGCGCGAGGGGCGGTGAGGTGGTCCGGAGCCGAGGGAGGCGGTGGCCGTCGCCGGCGAGGGAGGTCCGTCGACGTTCGGGGAAGCGTCAAAATGCGATGTTGAGCTCGTGGCGAAGCTGGTGGTGACGACGAGGAGGGCTGGGGATCACCGGAGGTGGGTCGGCGACGAGCAGCAGCGGCGGCTCGGGGAGGCCTTCGGCACCGGCGAGCTACGGTCGTCGGCGAGCTCGGGAGAGGCCGGAAACACGTTGGCGACGAGCTGGAGATGATGTGGGAGTAAGGAATCGAGCTCCCACGGCGAGGATCGGTGGAATTGCGGCGAGGGGCCGACAGCCGGAGTTGGGGAAGAAAGAGGATCGCCGGCAATTTTGTGGCTCTCCAACCGATTCCGTTTGCTACAACGATGAGGGGGATGGGGCGATGCTTTTGAGGGGGATCCTGGGCTTCATAGCCGACTGGGCTGTGTTGGCCATGGCGAACCCGGCGCGGGGCATGGGCGGCTGCTGTGCGGCGTGCGTGGCAGCGGCGACAACGGGCGGCAGGGGGGTGTGGCTGGTCGTGGGCGGCGTCGAGGTCCTTCCCCATGCCTCTGCCCCCTTTGCGAGATTCCTGCAGAGCGGTCGCGGCCATGACGTGGCGGAAGGGGGGTCGGGCGGCGAGGAGGAGGAAGAAAGGGGAGCGCCATCGACAAGTGGGGCCCGCTTGTCGGCGAGAAAGAGGCGCGGCAAGGCGCATCGCATGGGCGGCCGAGATGGCGCCCGGGTGGGACGTGGCGCCATCGGGACCGAACGCAGCCGCCCGGGAGAGGGAGGGCGGATCCGGGGGCGTGGGCGGATCCATCTGTCCAGCGTCGGTACGGGGTTTTATTATTGATTTTAATTTTCGAAATGCTAGAGGGCTTAATATAACTCGGAAAAATATGTAATTAGCACCAAAATTCTAGAAAAATTCACGAAGTTCCTAGACACATTTTAAGTTTAAGAAAATTATTTCCCACCGAGGTGGCCATTTCATTTAAAAACTTGGGACCCACTGAACCCATTTTTTCTTCCTTTATATTTTCTCCTCTTTTCTTTTATAAATTTTGTGATATTACCATTTTGTGTACAAATATTCCTTTGGCACTTTGACCAACTTATTTATGTTACTTTTGTAAATTTTTATCATGGATCATCTTTTCAGATTCGAATTCAAATTTGGGATTTCCTATTAATTAAACAGGTGGGTTTCTCCTTGAAGTTTTTTAGAAAAATATTTTTAGAACCCAACCCAACAAGATGTGTTACAGAATATCTCACAACATTTTATTACATAATTCTTCTAGGTTTTCAGGATGTTACAAACCTACCCCCCTAAAAAGAATCTTGACCCCGAGATTTGGCTTAGCTAGAAAATAAAGCAGGGTAATCTCTGCGCAGCTGATCTTCACGCTCCCATGTGGCTTCTTTCTTTGAATGGTGACTCCATTGCACTCTGCACAAGCGAATGGATTGGGTCCTGGTTCTCTTTTCCACTGTGTCCAGAATTTTGATGGGACGTTCTTTATAGGTTAGGTCCTTCTCGAGCTCGATGGCTTCCAACGGGGCTTTGTCTTCCCAAGACTAAGCACTTCTTGGTGGGACACATGGAAGACATCGTGCACTTGACAGGTTTGGGGTAAGGTTAGGCGATATCGACCTCTCCTTCTTGGCTACAATAGGGAATGACCCAACATAGCGCGGGGTGAGCTTGCCTTTGACCTTAAATCTCTTGACTCCACGCAAGGGCGACACCTTCAAGTACACATGATCTCCAACTTCAAAACTTATGGGCCTTCTCCTTTTATCAGCGTAGCTCTTCTGCCTGGATTGGGCTGCCAGCAACCGATCTCTAATCAGCCGAACTTTTTCTTCTGCTTGCCTCAGAGTTTTGGGACCAAACACATAGTTTTCTCCCACCTCGGACCAATGGAGTGGGGTCTGACATTTTCTGCCGTATAAAGCTTCAAAGGGGGACATCTTTAGGCTGGATTGGTAGCTGTTGTTGTAGGCAAACTCGGCATAGGGCAGACATTTATCCCATTCCTTCGAGAAGTCTAGTGCACATGCCCGGAGCATATCTTCTAGTATTTGATTTACTCTTTCTGTTTGTCCGTCGGTCTGAGGATGGTAGGCAGTGCTGAAATCTAAATGGGTACCTAGAGCTTCATGTAGACTTGCCCAAAAATGTGAGGTAAATTGAGAGCCTCGATCTGAAACAATCCGCTTTGGTACACCGTGCAGACACACTATGCGGGATATGTACAGCTCAGCTAACTTATCTCCTTTGTACGTTGTTTTGACGGGGATGAAGTGGGCAACCTTGGTTAATCTATCAACGATGACCCGTGATCGAGTCACGGCGACTTCGTCATGGGAATCCGTGATAAAGTCCATGCCAACTTCCTCCCATTTCCATTGAGGTATTTTAGGTCAGAGCGATCCTGCCGCCTTTGGTGTTCAAACCTTCACTCTTTGACAGACATCACAACAGGCGACGTGCTCAGCAATGTCCCTTTTCATACCTGGCCACCAGTAGTATTGCTTCATATCTTGGTACATTTTGGTACTCCCAGGATGAAGGGAATATGCGGAGCTATGGGCTTCCTGAGCATCGTGTTCTTGAGGTCCTTCGGTGGGTATGAAATACGGTTCCGCACTTTAGAACTCCTTGATGGTCCAGAGTCATTCTAGGGGCCTTCCCTTCTTCCATCAATTTCTTCAATCTCAAAACAGTTGGGTCTCCTTTCTGTGCAGCCTCTATCATTTCTTCAATACTTGTTTGATCTTCCAGAGTGGTTAGGGCTCCTTCTTCTACAATCCCTAGGTTCAGGGCTATCAGCTCCTTATATAGTTCAGACTGGTGTTTCTGAACCATAAGGTTATTGCGATGAGGCCTTCCTCAGAGCGTCCGCCACCACGTTAGCTTTTCCAGGTGGTAGTGGACACTCATGTCATAATCTTTGATCGCTCTAGCCACCTTCTTTGCCTCAAGTTAAGGTGTGACTGGGTGAAGAAATACTTGAGGCTCTTATGGTTTGTGTAGATATCACAATGATTGCCAATGAGATAGTGCCTCCAGATCTTCAGGGCATGTACTACGGAAGCTAACTCGGTCATGGGTTGGGTAGTTGGCTTCGTGAGGCTTAAGTCGCACGAAGCATACGCCACAACCTTGCCTCCTTGCATCAGCACACCCCCAAGCCCTTCATGCGACGCATCGCAGTATACTTCAAAATCTCGACGCACATCGGGCAGAACCAACACTGGGGTGGTAGTCAATCTCTTCTTTAGTTCTTGAAAACTCTCTTCACATGCCTTGGTCCAGCCAAATGCCTGCTCTTTCTTGAGCAACTGAGTCATCGGTCTAGCGATTCGGGAGAGCCCCTCAATGAATCGCCTGTAGTATCCTGCTAATCCAAGAAAGCTCCTTACCTCAATGACGGAGTGAGAGACCATGTGGAGGTCATCCCATTGTGAGTGATGAGTAATTGACAACTGTTTTCAAAAGTCGAGTTTGAGTCGGTTTGTTCGGACCCAGACGTTGTTTGGTGCAACGGGCTCGGTCGGACTTTGGTCAAACTTAGTCGTATGGGTTAGAATGTATATTCCATTGTTGCGACATGTTTGATCTTGCTAATGCTATTTGCGCGTTCATGTATCGAGCGGTGCTATTCGACGTGTTTTCTTGTGCGTATGCGCAGGGCGGTGAGGCGAGTCGTGGCGAGACACGGTGGACCGGACTAGGCGCAGTGGCGCCGAGGTCGAACGGTCATGAGGTGTCGAAGACGACGTGGACTCGACGTGTTGCGAGGCGCGGCGAGGCAAGAGCGGAAGCTTCCGGAAGGTGCAGGAGGGGCGAAACGGGAATTTCGCAAGGCTGCACAAGCGGGAGACGGCTCCGTTAGGGTTTAGCCGGCGTAACGGGTTGGAGACCCATTAGCCAAGGGCTATAAATAGAGGTGAGGGGCTGCATACCCCTTAGGGACACAATAGAGTGAGTTAGGGTTTTAGAGCTCATTTTATCTCTTTGTGTGTGTTGTGTTCCTCCCAAGAGGCATGTGAGGCTCTTGGTGTTCTTGAGGATTGAGAGAGTGGGTGTGAGCATGTGTTCTTGAGAAGAACCATGTAGTGTGTTCCTCTTGTCTCATTCATGTATGGGGAAGAAGTGAAATTGCTGAAAAACGTTCTTGTATAATCTTTTATATCTATGAATCCTGTTTACGGTTCATCATCTCATTCTTGGCTCTCTCTCTCTTTCTATCTGATTTCTCTCTTTCGTCAAACTGATCCTTTAATCAGCATTATCTTTCTTGAGGTTTGGTTAGCTGCTTAGTTGATCTTTCTGAGAAGAACAGCAAACTGTTTTTCGTTTTGTTCTTGCAGCCGAACATCTTCTTACTTCTCTGTTGTGTTGTTCAAGCAAAACGAGGAAACAAGATATCTGTGTAACCTTGCAGCAGAGTATTCATTGCTTTCAGTCAAGGAATCACTGCAGACCCCTTTTTCTTTTCCGGACAAGCTGTTGATTTTTCTTCAGTGCTTTTCATTGCCTTCGGCTGTTGATAGCTCTTCTTTCTGGTTCCAGTCGGCACTTCAGTCTTTCTTTTCTGCTATTTACTGCAGTTTTCGGTGTTGATCTTGCCTGGTATTTTCTCTTGGTGATTATGTACCAAACCAGAAATTGCTCGCACTTGGACCGATCGCGGTGAGGAAGTAAAACCATTTAGAGACCGTGGTCAGACGGATAAGTATCGAAGGTCTACTTTTGGTTTCATTTTCTTGTTCCTGTGATCAAGTTACTCGCTAGCTTGTAGTTCAATCCTTGACGAGAATCAATCTTTCTTGGTTCAGTTTCTCTTGCCTTTTTGTAACACTTTGGACCAACAATGCTTTCATTCTTGTTTGTTTTCTTTTCTCTGGTTGAACTCTTTTCTTTGGGCTTGCTTTTCTCCTGTTTGTTAAGTTCTTTTGGCGACCTCTGTTTACCTTTTCTTCTTTTCGCCTGGTTCACCGCGGTAACTTGTCTTCTCATCTTTTGGCCAACACGTTCAGTTCTGTTTCATTTCTTTTCTTTACATTTTGGCCAAGAAGTTGCCGATCGACCGCTCTCTCAAAGGACATTTTTTTTATTTCTTTTGCGATCTTTGACGATTTTGCATGCGAGATCAAACGGTAATATTTTCATTGAAATTTTACCGACCACTCTCGATTTATGCTGAATTTTTCGATGTCGCATCGTTCCAAATTTCAGCAAGATTAATTTTAATTTTCGTGAGGTGCTTTGTTTTGCATCTGCTTGAAAACAGTGTCTACGAATTGTCGGGGCGATTTTAAAAGAGAGCGACATTCACCCCTCCGTCGCCATTTCGGTCCTACAATTGGTATCAGAGCCGGTAAGCTCTTTTCTATAGATCTTAACCGGTCTGCGAGCCATGACAACAGACAAGTATTCCACCAAGCCGCCCATCTTCGATGGCCTGGATTACCCCTTCTGGAAAAGCCGAATGGAAACTTACATCCAGGCTCAGGGGTATGCCATCTGGCGGAAGGTGAAGATTCAGTTTGTTGTTCCTGCCGATGAGAACATCAATGCCGGAATATGGCTGATGTTGAGGCGAATGCTAAGGCAAGGAACATCATCATTCGGGGTTAAGTAGAAGCGAGTTCGATCAAGATCTCTCACCGTCGTCCGCCTCGACATCCGGGTGACCCTCGATGCATACCATGAGGGCACCACCCGGATCAAGACGGTTCGACAAGACCGTTCAAGCGAGAATCTGAAGAATTTGAGATGCTTGCTGGTGAGTCCATTGACGAGTGCTTTTCTCGCTTTCACAAGAGTTTGAGCAACCTCCGAGCCGTCGGTCTCACATACTCCGACTCGGATAACGCTCGTCAAATTCTTTCTGCACTCGATCTTAGGGTTTGGGAGATGAAGGTGACTACCATCAAGGACACCACGGACCTCTCGACCTTGACTCTTGATGCGCTTTACTCGCGCCTCAAGACTCACGAGATTGACATAGTCTCTCGTCGGTCGAAGTCTCAGTCGATGGCACTAGTCACCGATCCCGCTTCTGGATCCACTTCTTCTGAGCCATCTTGCGGATTCTCCTCATTGCTCTCGTGACATAACCGATGATCGATAGAGCGACTTGCGGATGAGCAGCTAGCCCTCCTCGCACGGAGATTCTCCCATGCTTACAAAGGGAGGAGGGACGGAAGGAAAAGGGGACCCGTGATTTGTTTGAGTGTGGTGGCCCCAACCACATCCGAGCAACCGTCCCAAGCTTGGGAAGGGTAAAGGTGACTTGGCGGTTCGGGCAAGAACGACTACATCGACAAGAACCGAACTCAAGCTCTCAAAGACCGGCTCGGAAAGAAGAAGTTCGCGACTTTGGGAAGGCCAAGAAGTTCTTCCACCGCATTCTCGCCGCTGACGACCTCGACCTCACCGAGGTGGAGGGATGGGCGACGACGATGGGACCGGTGACCAAGACCCCAAGGGCGACAATGACTTCTCGGGATGTGCTTCATGGCCCTTGAGGGCGGGCGAGCGACAGCGATCTCTATTCGACCGATGAGGTATGTCCTCTTATGACCAACTTAATGAAGCCTTTCTTAAGTTAGGAGGTTTTCATGCTAGAGCTAAGACTAGATGTAGCGAGTTGGAGAAGGAAGTAGAGATTGTCACGGAGCTTACTTCACTTATATCTCGCTCCCTCCGTGACGATCGTGATACATGCCGTGCTTTGATCGGTGATATGGAGAAGCTAAGGACCTCACATGATAGTCGTCCTCCGAGCTTGATGCAATTAAGGTGGAGAATGTTAGTCGCTTGTCGATTTAGAATTGAGTAGGATGGTCATTACCCTACTTACTACCGATGAGACTATTGCTCCCACCTCATGTGAGGATAAGGACTTTGATGCTAGAGGACCTTATGCCATGCTTCGGATCTCGCCCGAGTCTTGTGTAAATTGTGATAACTTGAATATGAAACTAAAGCAGGCAGATCATAAAATTGCGAATTTCAAACCTTCTTACTTGAGCCTATTGCTTCTTGCGTGAATTGTCCCAAGCTTATCTTGAACTTGAATCGTCTCCAAACAGGTTTCAAGAATTTGTTGATGATAATAAGAAAATGGCTCAAGATGCTTCTAAGGATCTGTTAGCTCACCATGCAAAAGTTGTAATAAACTAAAATCTGATTTGATTGCCTTAGATGAAAAGTATGTGAAGCTAACTAAGGACCTTCTAGAAAAATCACATCCTTCCCGTGCTTTTCAGTCTTTGAAATGTTGGAAAAGGATAAGGACATGGTAGAGACGTTTAGGAAGAGTTACGAGAACCAAATGGCTAGTATTAGGGCTGCCCCTGTGTGTCTGTGAAGCCCTCAAGGTTGAGGTGGCGTGCATAAGGAAAAATACGCACGTGCTATTCGCTCTTACGCTATTGGTTCTTCTCCTTCTCTCCTCCCTGTCTCTTCTTCTCCTCCTTGCTCTTCCTGCGCCTCTCTCTTTCGGGAGTGTCAAGATCTTATGAACACTCTCGAGAAATTTGTAGGAGGTAAGAAGAAGCTCAACCTTATTCTAGACCGTCTAAGATTTCGATTTAAAAAGGTCTAGGATATGATTTTCATGAGGATGTGAGGAAACATCCACCGTCGTGCTCGATCCGTAGCCACGTGTGTGATCGAGGTCAAGCCCAAGAACAAGAAAGTTCAATTTAAATCGGTGGGCTTTGTCCAAAGTTTTGACGACAAGGTGATTTCACTGCGACTTGACCTCTCGGCGAAGCCTTCTCATGCTACTTGACCCCTCGGGAAGGCGTATCATTGCACCTTCATCGTCGAAGGATGGG
Source organism: Bonia amplexicaulis (assembly GCA_036346245.1). Lineage (NCBI taxonomy): Eukaryota > Viridiplantae > Streptophyta > Magnoliopsida > Poales > Poaceae > Bonia > Bonia amplexicaulis. The sequence continues at coordinate 13,606,619 of CM070755.1, read as the reverse complement.
CATTTGTTTGACCATTGCTTCAAGCGCCAAGATCGCGAAGAGACCGTGTTGAGTCTCTTAGGCGTATCTGTGGTCGCCCTGCACCTTGAGTGCACCTAAGACCAACACGAGGTCTAAACTTGCTCTTGTTGGTAGCTTTGGGCAAGATCGAGGACTTGGTTCTTCCGAAGTTTTCGTTTTTCGTCCTCATGCTCCCTCCGGTCGTGACTTCCGCCATCCCGAGGGTAGATCTCGTTTCCATCGAGATAGCTACCGTGGCGTGATCGCGTCTTCGCCGGTGCTCCACTCGCTCTCCGTAGCGGTCGGACCCAAGAATGACTTCAGTGTCGCACATAGACCTTCGCGCTTTGAGCGACGGAGGCGTGGGGTAGTTAGAGGTCATCGTGTGACTACTTCTTACTTTCGACGTGTGACTCAAGATTGGGTGCCAAAATCTATGTTGATTTATCCCAAGATCGAGACTTTGCTCTCTTGTTGACTCAGTTCGCCAGGCGTGGAAGGAAAGGTTTGGCTTGTAGACTCGGTGTTCACGACACATGACCGGAGATTCCGTTGGTTTTCTTCCTTGCCCGTGCTCCGGTGATGAGACGATCACCTTGGAGACGCCTCTTACGGGCGAGTCATCGCCAAAGGTACAATGTGCATTAATGATTCATTTGTTTTAAAAGATGTTGCCTTGGTTAGTAAGCTGCGCAAGACAATTTGCTTTCGGTCTCTCACCTTACCGATGACGATTTCGAGGTGAGTTTTAAGAAAAACAAGCGCAAAATTCTTGATTCTTCGAGTAGTCCGGTTTATGGGATTTCTCGCTTTGGGAGGATCTTCGTGCTGATTTTTCCGAGTCTTGGTGATCCTCTCCGTTGTTTGCTTGCTTCGAGTCCCGCGATCTTTCCTTCGGCATAGGAGACTTGGTCATATTGATTTGACCATTTAACCCGAGTTAGCGGCCACGATCTCATTCGTGGTGCGCCGAAACTCAAGATGGTCAAAGATCTTGTTTGCGCTCCATCCCAAGCACGGCAAGATGGTTGCGACTTCTCATCCTCCGGTCCAAGATTACTATGACCGATGCACCGGGACAGCTGCTCCATATGGATACGGTTGGACCAGCTCGAGTGCAGTCAGCAGGAGGGAAGTGGTACGTTCTTGTTGTGGTCGATGACTATTCGAGGTACTCTTGGGTGTTTTTCTTAGCCTCGAAGGATGAGACGTTTACATTTTCGAGGTCTTTTCAAGAGGCTTTCTGTTGAGCTTAGGGTGCCTTACGAGCGATCCGCGATGACAATGGCACGGAGTTCAAGAATTCTTACTTTGAGAGTTTACGTGGTGAGACGGTGTAGAGCACCAGTTCTCTTCTCCATACGTCCCCAGCAGAATGGCGTTGTGGAGAGGAAGAACCGTACCTTGGTCGAGATGGCCAGGACGATGCTTGATGAGTACTCTACACCGCGGAAGTTTTGGGCTGAGGCTATAGCCACCGCGTGCCATGTTTCTAATCGAGTTTTTCTTCGGGCACACTTGCACCGCACTTCTTATGAGTTGAGATACGGGCGAAAGCCCAGTGCTCCTCATTTTCGTGTGTTTGGTTGCAAGTGTTTTATTCTAAATTCCAGGAACCTAGATAAGTTCGAGTCACGATCTTGTGATGGACTCTTTCTAGGCTACTCGACTTCTTGGCGGGCCTATAGGGTGCAGGCTGCGAGTCTAGCAAATTGGTAGAAACACGTGAGGTGACTTTCGATGAGGCGGTCAGGGACTAGGCCCGATATCTCGAGTTCACTAGAGCGATCCGAGACCATCTTCGTGGATGATGAGGATGATGGAGACGAGGGTTGTCTACCTGATCCAGTCCCTCATCCACCCCTTGAGATGCCTTCTTCCACCGCACCTCAAGGTGATCAGCCCATGCCTTCTGCTTCTTCTGGAGCTAGTGGCTCTGTTCCTACTTCATCAGCTCATGAGGTAGAGGCCGCTTCTTCATCTCATCCTGGACCTCCTAGACATATCCAAAAATCTCATCCCTCTGAGCAGATTATTGGAGACCTCTTGAGCGTGTTACCCGCTCAAAATCAGCTTATCTCAATTACATCTTCATTACGCTTTTATTGCCTCCTTTGAGCCCAAAGATGTTTCTCATGCTTTATCTGACGAGTCTTGGGTCAACGCCATGCATGAGGAGCTAGAGAGTTTCGAGAGAAACAAGGTGCGGACGCTTGTTGAGCCCCTCGAGATCAAAATATCATTGGAACCAAATGGGTGTTCAAGAACAAGCAAAGTGAGGATGGGGTAGTCATTCGAAACAAGGCTAGGCTGGTTGCACAGGGGTACTCCCGTGTTGAGGGTCCGGATTTCGAGGAGACCTTGCCCACGTAGCTCGTCTTGAGGCCATTAGAATTCGCTTGCCTTTGCGACTTCTAAGGGTTTCAAGCTTTACCAGATGGACGTCAAGAGTGCCTTTCTCAATGGCTTCATTGAGGAAGAAGTCTATGTCGACGACCTCCGTGTTCGAGAACCCCAAATACCCTAGTCATGTCTTCAAGCTTTCCAAAGCATTGTATGGACTTAAGCAAGCCCTAGAGCTTGGTATGAGAGGCTTAAGTCCTATCTATTGAGACATGATTTTGAGATGGGTAAAGTTGACAAGACCTTGTTATTCACGGCTTGGCAATGACCTTCCGCTCGCCCAAATTTATGTCGATGACATTATCTTTGCGGCTCTTCTCATGCTCTAGTTTCACAGTTCTCGGATGTCATGAGCACCGAGTTTGAGATGAGCATGATGGGTGAGTTGACTTTCTTCCTTGGCTTCCAAATCAAGCGAGACTCGGGAGGGTACCTTCTTGCATCAAGGCAAGTACACCGTGATCTCCCGAGACGTTTCGACATGAGTGAAGGAAAGCGGTGTCGACTCCGATGGCTTCTACGGCCACACTTGACCTGAGATGAGGACGGCGAGCCAGTTGATCAAAAGAGTTGAAGTATGATTGGCTCTCTCTTGTACCTCACGCCTCGAGACCGGACATACACTTTTCTCGTGTGTCTTTGTGCGGTTTGAGCTTCTCCTCGCGTATCTCACCGCCAGCGATGAAGCGCATCTTCGGTACCTTCGAGCTACCATTGACTATGGTATCGGTACTCTTCCTCATCCTGTCTATCCCTTAGAGCCTATTCGGATGCGAGACTTTGCGGTGTAGGATAGATAGGAAGAGCACCGCACTGCCGGTTCATTGGCACTTCTCTCGTTTCTTGGTCTTGAGGAAGCGGTCCGGTGTTGCACAGTCCACCGCAGAGGCCGAGCACGTTGTTGCAGCCGATTCTGTTGTAGCCAAGTGCTGGATGGTCTCGACTCTGCGGGACTTTGGGTTAGCTATCGATCGTGTTCCGCTCTTTTGCGATAACACGTCTGCGATTAACATTGCTAAGAACCCAGTGCGGCACTCTCGGACCAAGCACATCGATATCGATATCATTTTCTTGAGACCATGTAGAGAAGGGTGACATCGTGCTCCGGTTGTGGAGAGTGACCACCGGTTGGTGATATCTTCACCAAGCCTTTGGATAGCACGAGGTTTTCACTCTGGGAGAGCTTGGGGTGGTTTGTCCTACGGACTATTGTGAGGGGAGCTTTGGGCTTTCTCGCTTTATCATATTAATTATGTACGTATCCTTCTTGTTGCATCGCATTTTGGTGCATTGGGTTTAGTCCTTCTAGCATAGGTTAGAGTGTGTCTCTTGCTGAGTGCTTAGACTTCTTGCTCTTATCTTGTGCTTTCAGGATAGCTGTTTCTTATCTCACTAGGTTGAGCTCACTCACTTCTTCTAGGTTCTAGCGAGGGTTGGGCCACCCTCGGGTAGACAGGGTACGTGTTTGCTCTCTAGTGTGTGTTTTTCTCGACAGCTGTTGTCCTGGAGTCATATGGGGTAGATAAGAGTTAGTCTGAGCCATAGTATCCTCTATATCTTATCTATGCTTTAAGGACTGCCTGTTTTCGTGATTTATTTGCCAGCTTCTCGTTTTATTGCTTTGGTTCAGGGGGAGTTCATTTGAGAACTTCTAGATATTAATGTTGACATAACTCAACTTGAACTAAAAGTTGTATCTCAAGTTAAGGGGAGTGGATGTTCTTCATTGATTTGTAACATAACTTAATGGAGCCTTGATTATTATCCTTTCATGACATGTTTTCATTATATTATATCTTGCCATGATTTATGCTCCATTGCTAATTTGATCATGACTTTATATGTGTAGTCAAGTCTTTGCCATGATAGGTTAATTAAAATGCTAAATTTTGACCTAATTCATGTCTTGTTCATATTTGAGACTAGTCAGCTTTGTGTTATCTTTTTATGGTTCTTGCCATGTCAAATAGGCTGAGTTGAGTCTTGAATCTTAGTTGAGCAATAGATTGAGCTATCTGGTTTCTTGATGACACATAAGTTAGTACAATCTATTAAAAGCAAAAGATCTCTTTTACGAAAAACCGATCTCACCAATTCTTTCTCATGAGGCGCTTGCCATTGCACAAGGCATGAACTCAGGGGAGTTTTGGATGACCAAGATCATTTCCTTAAGCTTCTCGCTTGGAATGATCGCATAAGGCTTGAGGTCTAGCACATGGTGAATAAAAGATGGTTGAAAACAACCATGTGATCTCAAAAGAAAAATGTCAAATGTGCTCAATTGCTAAAAATGTTCAATGTACTCCAACAATTGTATCATTCTTGAACAAATAGCACTCTAGTTTGCTCAACACTAGCTTCTTGATTCCATTTAGCTGATTGACATGGCTTGCATCATTTGTGGATATCATTAGCTAGACTAAAATCATATTTGACTTGACTTGCTAAGCACTTCAATTAAAATTCAGATTATACCTTATGTTGCTTACATTCTCTTTACATACTTAGTCATGATCTTTGTAGCATATTTGTATGTTATGGCTTGATATAATGCATGATGGTCATTTTGGATAATTCTCATGGCTTTACATACTTAAAAATGATCAAATCAGCCTTTCATCCATTTTCATGACTTTTTCTCCTTCTTACATTTGTGATGGGTTTATTGCCAAAAGGGGGAGAATAGTGGTAGAAAAAGCCACTTCGGGAGCTTTGAGGAAAATTTGTTCTTTCTTTTGCTCTTACGTCGACATGGTCATTAGCTTCACTCTTTACTTATGGACCATGTTAGACTCTTCAAACTCAACTTGTGCTTTTACGGGTTTGTCAATATACTCATCAAGGGGGAGATTGAGAGACCATGTGGAGGTCATCCCATTGTGAGTGATGAGTAATTGACAACTGTTTTCAAAAGTCGAGTTTGAGTCGGTTTGTTCGGACCCAGACGTTGCTTGGTGCAACGGGCTCGGTCGGACTTTGGTCAAACTTAGTCGTATGGGTTAGAATGTATATTCCATTGTTGCGACAGGTTTGATCTTGCTAATGCTATTTGCGCGTTCATGTATCGAGCGGTGCTATTTGACGTGTTTTCTTGTCTCGTGTGTGCAGGGGGCGGCGGAGTCGTGGCGAGACACGGTGGACCGGACTAGGTGCGGTGGCGCGAGGTCGAGCGGTCATGAGGTGTCAAGGCAGCGTGGACTCGGCGTGTTGCGGCGTGCGAGGCAAGGGCGGAAGCTTCCGGAAGGTGCGGGAGGGCGGCAGGAATTTCGCAAGGCTGCACAAGCGGAGGCAGCTCCGTTAGGGTTTAGCCGGCGTAACGGGTTGGAGACCCATTAGCCAAGGGCTATAAATAGAGGTGAGGGGCTGCATACCCCTTTGGGACACAATAGAGTGAGTTAGGGTTTTAGAGCTCATTTTATCTCTTTGTGTGTGTTGTGTTCCTCCCAAGAGGCATGTGAGGCTCTTGGTGTTCTTGAGATTGAGAGAGTGGGTGTGAGCATGTGTTCTTGAGAAGAACCATGTAGTGTGTTCCTCTTGTCTCATTCATGTATGGGGAAGAAGTGAAATTGTCGAAAACGTTCTTGTATAATCTTTTATATCTATGAATCACATTTACGGTTCATCATCTCATTCTTAGCTCTCTCTCTCTTTCTATCGATTTCTCTCTTCGTCAAACCGATCCTTTAATCGGCATTATCTTTCTTGAGGTTTGGTTAGTGCTTAGTTGATCTTTACGAGAAGACGACAAAGCTGTTTTCGTTTTGTTCTTGCTGATAGAACATCTTCTTACTTCTCTGTTGTGTTGTTCAAGCAAAGCGAGGAAACAAGATATCTGTGTAACCTTGCGTGAGTATTCATTGCTTTCAGTCAAGGAATCACTGCAGACCCCTTTTTCTTTTCCGGACAAGTCGTTGATTTTTCTTGATGCTTTTCATTGCCTTCTTTGTTGATAGCTCTTCTTTACGGTTCGATCGGCACTTGATCTTTCTTTTACGCTATTTCTGCAGTTTTCGGTGTTGATCTTGCACGGTATTTTCTCTTGGTGATTCTGACCAAACCGTAAAATTGCTGCACTTGGACCGACTGCGGTGAGGAAGTAAAACCATTTAGGAGGCGTAGTGCAGACGGATAAGTATCGGAAGGTCGCTTTTGGTTTCATTTTCTTGTTCACGTGATCAAGTTACTCGCTAGCTTGTAGTTCCAATCCTTGACGATAATCAATCTTTCTTGGTTCAGGTTTCTCTTGCCTTTTTGTAACCTTGGACCAACAATGCTTTCATTCTTTGTTTGTTTTCTTTTCTCTGGTTGAACTCTTTTCTTTGGGCTTGCTTTTCTCCTGTTTGTTAAGTTCTTTTGGCGACCTCTGTTTACCTTTTCTTCTTTTCGATCGGTTCATTGCGGCGCTTGTCTTCTCATCTTTTGGCCACACGTTCGATTCTGTTTCATTTCTTTTCTTTACATTTTTGGCCAAGAAGTTGCCGATCAGACCTGCTCTCTCAAAGGGCATTTTTCTTTTATTTCTTTTGTCGATCTTTGACGATTTTGCATGCGAGATCAAGCGGTAATATTTTCATTGAAATTTTCTTGACCACTCTCGATTTATCTGAATTTTTCGATGTCGCATGCGTTCAAATTTCAGCAAGATTAATTTTAATTTTACGTGAGGTGCTTTGTTTTGCATCTGTTTGAAAAGCAAAGGTACGAATTGTCGGGGGCGATTTTAAAAGAGAGCGACATTCACCCCCCTCTGTCGCCATTTCGGTCCTACACGGAGGTAGGCTGCTGCCATTCCGTTATGAGAGATCATGTGGAGATGATCCCAATTTTATGATGAGTATTTGACTCTTGGTTGAAGGAAAAGTGAGTTTGTTTTGGGCGTTTTACTGCGAAGTCGTAACTCTGGCCTTTGTCCAAATCGTGTCGACCGCTCCACAGCTCGTACGACCTTGTAGGATGCTATACGACCACGTTTGGTCGTGATCGAAAGTCGTTCGGGTGGTTTACGACCACGTTACAGCATCCTCGTGAAATTTGCCGTGGTCGGAAGTCAATCGACCACGTTGAGGCATCCGGCGATTTTGACCGTGGTGGGAAGTCGATCGACCACGTTGGCGGTATCGGAAGCCGGTCGGGCGGCGTCACGGTGGTCGGAAGGCAACACGACCACGTTACGCTTTTTCGGCAAAGCGAGCGTGATCGAAGTCTCGGAAAATCTCGACCACGTTGTGCGCGAGGTCTTCGACCACGCTGTACGCCGGCACTTAGACCACGTTGTATCGCTGGCGGAGTGCGACCACGTTAGCACGGGTTTGAGCGTAGTCGGTAGTCGTGGCTAGGGTTTTCGACCATGTTGTCCGATCGGAGAATCGACCACGTTGCGAGTGTTCGAGGTTCGATCACGTTGTGCGCTCGGGCACTCGACCACGTTGTGGAGGTCGGATTCGACCACGTTGTGGTCTCGAAAGTTCGACCACGTTGTCGGCAGATTGGCCGTGGTCGATGGAGTTCTTTCAAACCGGTCGTATGGGCTCATATCATGTCCGATTACGGTGAGGTTTGGTCGGTTGGGTTCCTTGTGAAGTCATGGACCTTGTAGACTGGTTTGTTCTACATTTTGACGGTCTTGACTAAGTTTAAAATCTGTGGAAGATTTGAGCTCGGGTTGAGTGCATGCGAAGTATGGTTTTACTGTAGAACGGTGCTATGTGATGTTTTGTTGTCTTTGATGGTTGCGGTATCTTGGAGGCAAGTCTTGGTGAGGCTTAGGAGGTCGGGACTAGACAAGGAGTTGTTGAGGTCGAGCGATGTGAAAAAGTCAAGAGGGCGTGTCGTGCGGTGGGTCGACGGCATGGACAACAAGGCGGTGGAGGAAGCTTCACGGAAGGCGGCGGAGGGGCATTTTGGAGAAATGTCAAAGCTGCGGAGGAAGCCTGCCCACCGAGAAAGCACTGACGCTTTGGAGAGTTGGTGGTGCAAGCGGGCAAGCGGTGGAGCCGTTGCCACCGGGTAATGGGCAAAGCACTGGAGGCACAGAAGCACTGGAGCTCTCATGTGGGTGGTCTGTGGAGACCCGTTAGCGTGTGAGTATAAATAGAGGAGGAGACTACGGAGTGGGTGAGGTTGTCCCCGAGTGCTCGAACTCTATTGTTGTATCTTGTGTGAGTTGTCTCTGGGTGGAGTGGTTGTAGAAACCTCCATGAGAAATGAAAAGATTGGATTCATCTCTGTGTATCATTTCATGTTTGTGTTCTTGAGATGAGTTACTTGTTGCTTTTGCCCTCTCGATTTCCTTTCGTATATGTGTTTTATTTGAGAGTTGGCTTGCATTTCTTTGCTCTGAGCTGGGATTCACACTCTAAGACCATTTGGTCAATTCATTCCGAGAGCAAAAATCAAAGCAGAGAAATCTCGTGATTTTACATTTCGCCTCGAGACTGTTTTGATTTTCGACTTGGTTTCTCTCCGACCGTTGCTAAGACTTTGGTGGTTCTTGGTTGACTCACTTCTAGAGACCCTTTCTTGCTAAGATTCAAGTCTCATGCATTTTGGTTTTCGTGCCAATAGTTCTCTAAATTCCGTCTTGGCGGTCGTGCGCTGTTTTCGGTTCGACCGATTGAATTCCTTATTCGTCATCTTTTGCCGCTCGTTTCGACCACGCAGATTTCGGCTATATACATTGTCGAACAGCGTTTGATTGTCTCTCGGTGCTCTAGATCTTTCGACCACAAGTCGGTTCGACCACGGTTGTTTTACATTACGACTTTCGGTCGATTCGGTCCTTTGAGAATGTTTCGATCACTACTTTTCTTGTGATTGTTTTCTCGGGTGATTTGACAGTGATTCCATCTCATTTTCCGTCATTTACATTTTCTCGGGTGGTCTCGATTGGTCGACCACAACTCTGTTCTTCTCGGTCTTTACGACCACGTGGAGAAACTCTCTGTTCTCTTTGAGTTTTCGATAAACAACTAATCTTCTTCTTCACGACTCTTTAGCTATTGGAGAAAAGATCGAGTTGAATTTTAGAGAGCGTTTAAAGGCACCATTCACCCCCTCTGTTGCCATTTCGGTCCTTCAATTGGTATCGAGCGGTTAGCTCTTCTTCATAGATCCTAACCGGTCTCAAGAGCCATAACAGCAGACAAGTATTCCACCAAGCCGCCTATTTTCGATGGCTGGATTACCCTTCGGAAGAGCCGAATGGAAACATATATCCGAGCTCGGGGTATGCTATTTGGCGGAAGGTGAAAATACAATTTGTTGTTCCGCCGATGAGAACATCAATGCCGGAATATGGTCGATGTTGAGGCAAATGCAAAACAAGGAACATCATCATACGAGGATTGAGCGAAGCGAATTTGATCGCATCTCTCACCGTCGTCCGCTCACGACATCCGGGTGACCCTCGATGCATACCATGAGGGCACCTCCCGGATCAAGACGGTTCGGCAGGATCGGTTCAGCGAATCTGACAAATTCGAGATGCTTCTTTGGAGAGTCCCTTGACGAGTGCTTTTCACGATTTCACAAGATTTTGAGCAATCTCCGAGCGGTCGGTCTCACATACTCCGACTCGGATAACGCTCGACAGATGCTTTTCGCACTCGATCTTGGGTTTGGGAGATGAAGGTGACTACCATCAAGGACACCACGGACCTCTCGACCTTGACTCTTGATGCGCTTTACTCGCGTCTCAAGACTCACGAGATTGACATAGTCTCGTCGGTCGAAGTCTGTCGATGGCTCTAGTCACGGATCCCACCCGACCACGGTTCTTCTGCCGATTCTCTTTGCGGGTTCTCCTAGCTGCTCTCGTGACGTGGCGATGATCGGTTAGAGCAGCTAGAGGATGAACAGTAGCCCTCCTAGCTCGGAAGTTCTCCCATGCTTACAAGAGAAGGAGGGACGGAAAAGAAGAGGACCGGTGATTTGCTTTGAGTGTGGTGGCCCCAACCACATTGCAAACCGCCCTAAACGGAGAAGGGCAAAGCGGCGTTGGCGGTTCGGCAAAACGACTACATCGACAAGAACCGCAACAAGAAGCCTCCGGCTCGACGCAAGGCAAGAAGAAGTACCGCGACTTTGGGAAGGCCAAAAGTCTGTTCCACCGCGTCCTCACGCGTTCGGCGACCTCGACCTCGGCGAGGTGGAGGGATGGAGCGACGACGACGGACGGGTGATCTAGACCCCAAGAGCGGCGACGACTTCTCGGCATGTGCTTCATGGCCTCGAGGGGCGAGCGACAATACTGTACTCGACTCGGACGGTATGCCCCACCTATGACCAGCTCAATCATGCTTTTCTTAAGCTAGGTGGATTTCATGCTAGAGCTAAGGCTAGGTGTCTTGAGTTAGAGAAGGAAGTAGCTAGATTGTCACGGAGCTTACTTCACTTACATCTGCTCCCTCCGTGATTTAATGTGATACATGCATTGCCTTGCTTGGAGACATGGAGAAACTAAGGACCTCGCATGATAGTCATCCTCGGAACTTGACATTGTTAAGGTGGAGAACATCGGTCTTCTTCTTGAGCTTGAGATGAGTAGGGTAGTTCTGTTTCATCTTCTCTTGTTGAGACTATTTCTTGCACCTCATGTGAGGATAAGGACAATGCTTTTAGAGGTCTTTATACCATGTTGCTTGATCTCGCTCGAGACTTGTGAAAGTTGCAATAATTTAAAATGAACTTAAAAGGCGGATCACAAAATTCTTTGAGTTACAAGCCTTTTACTTGAGCCTATTACTTCATGTTCAAATTGTCCCAAACTTCTTCTTGAACTTGAATCGTCTCCAAGCAGTTTCAAGAATTTGTTGATAATAATAAGAAAATGGCTCAATATGCTTCTAAGGATCTGTTAGCTCACCATGCAAAAGTTGTAATAAACTAAAATCTGATTTGATTGCCTTAGATGAAAAGTGTGTGAAGCTAACTAAGGACCTTCTAGAAAAACCACATCCTTCACAGTGCTTTACGTCTTTGAAATGTTGGAAAAGGATAAGGACATGGTAGAGCAGCTTAGGAAGAGTGCGAGAACCAAATGGCTAGGATTAGGGCTGCCCCTGTGTCTGCGAAGCCCTCAAGCTTGAGGTGGCGTGCATAAGGAAAAATACGCACGTGCTATTCGCTCTCCTTACATTGGTTCTTCTTCCTCTCCTCTGTTGTTCTTTCTCCTCCTCCTTGCTCTTCTTGCACCTCTCTCTTTCGGGAGTGTCAGTACCTTATGAACACTCTCGAGAAATTTGTAGGAGGCAAGAAGGATCTCAATCTTATTCTAGACAAATCAAAAATTTGCAAGTTCAAGCAGGGTCTAGGATATAATTTCCGTGAGGATGTGAGAAAACATCCACCGTGGTGCTCGGACCCATAGCGCATAGTGTGATCGAGGTCAAGCCCAAGAACAAGAAAGTTCAATTTAGATCGCGGGCTTTGTCCAAGGGATTTCGGCGACAAGGTGATTTCACTGCAGCTTGACCTCTCGGAAGGCGAAGCCATCTCATGCTACTTGACCCCTCGATATGGTATCATTGCACCTTCATCGCCGAAGGATGGGCATCTGATTGACCAATGCTTCAAGCGCCAAGATCGCGAAGAGACCGTCTTGAGTCTCTTAGGCGTATTCGTGGTCAGCCCGGACCTTGAGTGCACCTAAGACCAACACGAGGTCTAGGTTTGCTCTTGTTGGTAGCTTTGGGCAGACCAGGGACTTGTTTTTTGGAGTTTTCTTTTTCGTCCTCGTGCTCCCTCTCGGTCGTGACTTCCGCCGTCACGAGGGTAGATCTCGTTCCATCGAGATAGCTACCCGGCGTGATCGCGTCTTCGCCGGTGCTCGACTCGCTCTCCGTAGTAGTCGGACCCGAAGAGCGACTTCAGTGCGCACATAGACCTTCTGCTTCTTTGAGCGACGGAGGGCGTAGGGTAGTTAGAGGTCAGTCGTGTGTGACTACTTCTTCTGCTCGACGTGTGACTCAAGATTGGGTGCCAAAATCTATGTTGATTTATCGAAGATCGAGACTTTGCTCTCTTGTTGACTCGGGTTCGCCGGGCGAGGAAGGAAAGGTTTGGCTTGTAGACTCGGGTGTTCACGACACATGACCGGAGATTCCGTTGGTTTTCTTCCCTTGCCCGAGCTCCGGTGATGAGGCGATCACCTTGGAGATGCTTCATCTGGGGCGTCATCGCCAAAGGTCTTGTGCGCATTAATGACTCATTTATTTTGAAAGATGTTGCTTTAGTTAGCAAGCTGCAGTACAATTTGCTCTCAGTCTCTCAGCTTACTGATGACAATTTCGAGGTGAGCTTTAAGAAAAACAATTGCAAAATTCTTGATTCTTCGGGTAGTCTGGTTTGTGGGATCTCTCGTTTTGGGAGGATCTTTCGTGCTGATTTTTCTGAGTCTTTTAGTGATCCTCTCCGTTGTTTGCTTGCTTCGAGTCCATGACCTTTCCTTCGGCATAGGAGACTTGGTCATATTGGATTTGACCATTTGACCCGAGTTAGCGGCCACGATCTCATTCGTGGTGCGAAACTCAAGATGGTCAAAGATCTTGTTTGCGCTCCATGCAAGCACGGCAAGATGGTTGCCGCTTCTCACCCTCCGGTCCAAGTGACTATGACCGATGCAGGACATTGCTCCACATGGACACGGTCGGACCGGCTCGAGTGCAATCTGCAGGAGGAAGTGGTATGTTCTTGTCGTGGTCGATGACTTCTCGGTACTCTTGGGTGTTTTCTTAGCCTCGAAGGATGAGGCGTTTTCACTTTTCCGAGGTCTTTTGGTGAGGCTTTACGTCGAGCTTAGGGTGCCTTACGAGCGATCCGCATGACAATGGCACGGAGTTCAAAATTCCTACTTTGAGAGTTTCGTGGTGAGGCAGTGTAGAGCACCAGTTCTCTTCTCCATACGTTCCTCAGCAGAATGGCGTTGTGGAGAGGAAGAACCGTACCTTGGTCGAGATGGCCAGGACGATGCTTGATGAGTACTCTACACCGCGGAAGTTCTGGGCTGAGGCTATAGCCACCGCGTGCCATGTTTCCAATCGAGTTTTTCTTCGGGCACACTTGCACCGCACTTCTTATGAGTTGAGATACGGGCGAAAGCCCAGTGTTTCTCATTTTCGTGTGTTTGGTTGCAAGTGTTTCATTCTGAAGTCCGGGAACCTAGATAAGTTCGAGTCACGTTCTTGTGATGGACTTTTTACGGGCTACTCGACTTCTTGGCGGGCCTATAGGGTGCAGGCTGAGTCTAGTAAATTGGTAGAAACACGTGAGGTAACTTTTGATGAGGCGGTCAGGGACTAGGCCCGATATCTCGAGTTCACTAGAGCGTCCGAGACCATCTTTGTGGATGATGAGGATGATGGAGATGAGGGTTGTCTACCCGATCGGTCCTTCTCCACCCCTTGAGGTGCCTTCTTCCACCTTGCACCTCGAGGCGATCGCCCCTACCTTACGCTATTACGGAGCTAGTGGCTCTGTTCCTACCCGTCGGTAACGAGGTAGAGGCCACTTCTTCATCTCATCCGGGACCTCCAAGACATATCCAAAATCTCATCCTTCCGAGCGGATGATTGGAGATCTATTTGAGCGAGTCACACGTTCCAAGTCCGGCGTGTCACTTTTACATCTCCACTCGCCTTCGTAGCTTCCTTTGAGCCCAGGGCGTTTGCCATGCTTTATCGACGAGTCTTGGGTCAACGCCATGCATGAGGAGCTAGAGAGTTTCGAGAGAAATAAGGTCGGACGCTTGTTGAGCCCCTCGAGATCAAAATATCATTGGAACCAAATGGGTGTTCAAGAACAAGCAAAGTGAGGATGGGGTAGTCATTGAAACAAGGCTAGATTGGTTGCTCGGGGTACTCCCGTGTTGAGGTGCGGATTTGAGGAGACCTTTGCCCTCGTAGCTCGTCTTGAGGCCATTAGAATTCGCTTGCCTTTGCGGCTTCTAAGGGTTTCAAGCTTTACCGATGGACGTCAAGAGTGCCTTTCTCAATGGTTTCATTGAGGAAGAAGTCTATGTCGAACGACCTCGTGTTTCGAGAACCCCAAATACCCTAGTCATGTCTTCAAGCTTTCCAAAGCATTGTATGGACTTAAGCAAGCCCCTAGAGCTTGGTATGAGAGGCTTAAGTCCTATCTATTGAGACATGATTTTGAGATGGGTAAAGTTGACAAGACCTTGTTCATTCGCCGGCTTAGCAATGACCTTCCTTTCGCCTAAATTTATGTCGATGACATTATCTTTGGCGGCTCTTCTCATGCTCTAGTTTCACGGTTCTCGGATGTCATGAGCACCGAGTTTGAGATGAGCATGATGGGTGAGTTGACTTTCTTCCTTGGCTTCCAAATCAAGCGAGACTGGAGGGTACCTTCTTGCATCAAGGCAAGTACACTCGAGACCTCTGAGGCGCTCGACATGAGTGACGGTAAGCGGTGTCAACTCCTATGGCTTCTGACCGTACTAGACCCGAGATGAGGGCGGTGAGTCGATCGATCAAAAGGAATTGAAGCATGATTGGCTCTCTTGTACCTCATCGCCTCGAGACCGGACATACACTTCTCCGTGTGTCTTTGTGCGGTTTGAGCTTCTCCTCGCGTGTCTCACCGCCCGAGCGGTGAAGCGCATCTTCGGTACCTTGAGCTACCATTGACTATGGTATCGGTACTCTTCCTCCTCTGTCTATCCCTTAGAGCCTTTTCGGATGCGAGACTTTCTTTGGTCAGAGGATAGATAGGAAGAGCACTCGGCACTGCCGGTTCATTGGCACTTCTCTCGTTTCTGGTCTTCGAGGAAGCGATCCGGTGTTGCCTGATCCGCTGAGGCCGAGTGCGTTGTTGCGGCCGATTCTTTGTAGCCAAGTGCTTTGGATGGTTTCGACTCTGCGGGACTTTGGGTTGCTATCGATCGTGTTCCGCTCTTTTGCGATAACACGTCTGCGATTAGCATTGCTAAGAACCCGATGCAACACTCTCGGACCAAGCACATCGATATCGAGATATCATTTTCTTGAGACCATGTAGAAAGGTGACATCGTGCTCGGTTTGTGGAGAGTGACCACCGGTTGGTGATATCTTCACCAAGCCTTTGGATATACGAGGTTTTCACTCTGCATGGGAGAGCTTGGGGTGGTTTGTCCTACGGACTTTTGTGAGGGGAGCTTTGGGCTTTCTTGCTTTATCATATTAATTGTGCTTCAGATCCTTCTTGTTGCATCGCATCTTGGTGCATTGGGTTTAGTCCTTCTAGCATAGGTTAGAGTGTATCTCTTCTTTGAGTTGCTTAGACTTCTTGCTCTTATCTTATGCTTTCGGGATAGTTGTTTCTTATCTCACTAGGTTGAGCTTACTCACGTCTTTTAGGTTCTAGCGAGGTTGGGCCACTCTCGGGCAGGCAGTGCGTGTTTGCTCTCTAGTGCGTATTTTTACCGTCATTTGTTAGTCACAGAGTCATATGGGGTAGATAAGAGTCGATCCGAGCCATTAGTATTTTCTATCTTATCTATGCTTTAAGGACCTGCTTTTTTCGCTTTCTTTGCCGACTTCGCTTTTATTGCTTTGGTTCAAGGAGAGTTCATTTGGGAGCTTCTAGAGCTTAATATTGACATAACTCAACTTGAACTAAAAGATGCACCATATGTTGAGGGGAGTGGATTTTCGCATTGCATTACGCATTATAATATAACTACATGGAGCCTTGATTATTATCCATTCATGACATATTTTCTCTTATGTTACATCTTGCCATGATTTGTGCTCCATTGCTAATCGATCATGACTTTATATGTGTAGTCAAGTCTTTGCCATGATAGGTTAATTAAAATGCTAAATTTTGACCTAATTCATGTCATGTTCATATTTGAGACTAGTCGACTTTGTATTATCTTTTATGATTCTTGTCATGTCAAATAGGTGAGTTGAGTCTTGAATCTTAGTTGAGCAATAGATTGAGCTATCTGTTTCTTGATGACACATAAGTTAGTACAATCTATTAAAAGCAAAAGATCTCTTTTGTGCGAAAAACCGATCTCACCAATTCCTTCTCATGAGGCGGCTTGCCATTGCACAAGGCATGAACTCGGGGAGTTTTGGATGACCAAGATCATTTCCTTAAGCTTCTCGCTTGGAATGATCGCATAAGGCTTGAGGTCTAGCACATGACAAAATATGATTGAAAACAATCATGAGATCTCAAAAGAAAATGTCAAAAGTGCTCAATTAAAAAAAAAATCAAAGTACTTCAACAAGTGTATCATTCTTGAGCGAACAAAGACTCTAGTTGGCTCAACACTAGCTTCTTGATTCCATTTAGCTCATTGGCATGGCTTGCATCATTTGTGGATATCATTAGCTAGACTAAAATCTTGTTTGACTTGACTTGCTAAGCACTTCAAATTAAAAAAATCAGATTATACCATCTGTTAGCTTAGCTTCTCTTTACATACATAGTCATGATCTTAGTAGCATACTTGTATGTTATGGCTTGGTGTAACACATTTGGTCATTTGGATAATTCTCATGGCTCGCATACTTTGACTAATAAAATCAGCCATTCCATCCATCATTTTGACTTATTCTCTCTTGCATACTTGATGTGTTTATTGCCAAAGGGGAGAATAGATTGGAGAAAATTTCTCAACGGGAACTTGCTAGAGCTTTGGAGATCAATTTGCTCTTTATGTATTGCTCTAGTATTTCTTACATCGACATGGTCATAATTTCATTTTCCTTCCTTGGACCATGTCGGCTTCTACAAACTCAACTTCATATTTTTCGGTGTTTGTCAATATACTCATCAAGGGGGAGATTGAGAGATCATGTGGAGATGATCCCAATTTTATGATGAGTATTTGACTCTTGGTTGAAGGAAAAGTGAGTTTGTTTTGGGCGTTTCTTTGAAGTCGTAACTCGGCCTTTGTCCAAATCGTGTCGACCGCTCCCAGCTCGCACGACCTTGTAGGATGCTATACGACCACGTTTGGTCGTGATCGAAAGTCGTTCGGGTGGTTTACGACCACGTTCAAACATCCTCGTGAAATTTGACCGTGGTCGGAAGTCAATCGACCACGTTGAGGCATCCGGCGATTTTGACCGTGGTCGGAAGTCGATACGACCACGTTGGCGGTATCGGAAGCGGTCGGGCGGCGCACGGTGGTCGGAAGGCAATACGACCACGTTACGGCTTTTTCGGCAAAGCGAACGTGATCGGAAGTCTCGGAAAATCTCGACCACGTTGTGCGCGTGAGGTCTTCGACCACGTTGTAACGGCGGCACTTAGACCACGTTGTATCGCTGGCGGTGCGACCACGTTAGCACGGGTTTGAGCGTAGTCGGTAGTCGTGGCTAGGGTTTTCGACCATGTTGTCCGATCGAGAATCGACCACGTTGCGGTGTTCGAGGTTCGATCACGTTGTGCGCCGGGCACTCGACCACGTTGTGGAGGTCGGATTCGACCACGTTGTGGTCTCGAAAGTTCGACCACGTTGTCGGCGATTGGCCGTGGTCGATGGAGTTCTTTCAAACCGGTCGTATGGGCTCATATCATG
Source organism: Bonia amplexicaulis (assembly GCA_036346245.1). NCBI lineage: Eukaryota > Viridiplantae > Streptophyta > Magnoliopsida > Poales > Poaceae > Bonia > Bonia amplexicaulis. The sequence goes on along the minus strand of CM070755.1, from coordinate 13,588,677 downwards.
TCCGATTACGGTGAGGTTTGGTCGGTTGAGTTCCTTGTGAAGTCATGGACCTTGTAGACTGGTTTGTTCTACATTTTGACAGGTCTTGACTAAGTTTAAAATCTGTGGAAGATTTGAGCTCGGGTTGAGCTGTGCGAAGTATGGTTTTCTGTATAGATCAGTGCTATGTGATGTTTCTGTGTCTGTGTTGGTTGCAGGTACTGGAGGCAAGTCTTGGTGAGGCTTAGGAGGTCGGGACTAGACAAGGGAGTTGTTGAGGTCCAGAACGATGTGAAAAAGCCGAAGAGGACGTGTCGTGCCAGGTGGGCTGACAGCATGGACAACAAGGCGGTGGAGGAAGCTTCCTGGAAGGCAGCGGAGGGGCATTTTGGAGAAATGTCAAAGCTGCGGAGGAAGCTCGCCCACCGAGAAAGCACTTGACGCACTTTGGAGAGTTGGTGGTGCAAGCGGGCAAGCGGTGGAGCCGTTGCCAGCGGGTAATGGGCAAAGCATCGGAGGCTGTAAAGCACTGGAGCTCTCAGAACGGTGGTCTGTGGAGACCCGTTAGCGTGTGAGTATAAATAGAGGAGGAGACTCTGGAGCTGGGTGAGGTTGTCCCCCGAGTGCTCTGAACTCTATTGTTGTATCTTGTGTGAGTTGTCTCTGGGTGGAGTGGTTGTAGAAACCTCCATGAGAAATGAAAAGATTGGATTCATCTCTGTGTATCATTTCATGTTTGTGTTCTTGAGATGAGTTACTTGTTGCTTTTGCCCTCTCTGATTTCCTTCTGGTATATGTGTTTTATTTGAGAGTTGGCTTGCATTTCTTTGCTCGAACTGGGATTCACACTCTAAGACCATTTGGTCAATTCATTCCGAGAGCAAAAATCAAAAAGAAATCTCGTGATTTTCATTTCCGCCTCGAAGACTGCTTTTGATTTTCGACTTGGTTTTCTCTCCGACCGTTGCTAAGACTTTGGTGGTTCTTGGTTGACTCACTTCTAGAGACCCCTTTCTTGCTAAGATTCAAGTCTCATGCATTTTGGTTTTCTGTGCCAATAGTTCTCTAAATTCCGTCTTGGCGGTCGTGCGCTGTTTTCGGTTCGACCGATGAATTCCTTATTCGTCATCTTTTGCCGCTCGTTTCGACCACGCAGATTTCGGCTATGTCATTGTCGAACGCGTTTGATTGTCTCGGTGCTCTAGATCTTTCGACCACAAGTCGGTTCGACCACGGTACATTTTACATTACGACTTTCGGTCGATTCGGTCCTTTGCAGAATGTTTCGATCACTACATTTTTGTGACGTTGTTTTCTCGGGTGATTTGACGGTGATTCCAGTCTCATTTTCCGTCTCATTTACATTTTCTCGGGTGGTCTCGGTGGTGACCACAACTCTGTTCTTCTCGGTCTTTACGACCACGGCGGAGAAACTCTCTTCTCTTTGAGTTTTCCGATAAACAACTAATCTTCTTCTTCACAGCTCTTTAGCTATTGGAGAAAAGATCGAGTTGAATTTTTAGAGAGCGTTTAAAGGCACCATTCACCCCCCCCTCTGTTGCCATTTCGGTCCTTCACGTTACCGCAGCAATTTTGGTGGGGTCAACAGACACTCCTTCTGCAGACACAATATGCCCCAGGAAGCTGATGTCCTGCAACCAGAACTCACACTTGCTGAATTTGGCATAGAGTTGGTGTTCCTTCAGCCTTTCTAGTACCAAGCGTAGATGCTCAGCATGCTCGTCTGCGGTTTTGGAGTAGATGAGTATATCATCAATGAATACTACCACAAACTTATCCAGGTAATCCATGAAGACTTTGTTCATGAGATTCATGAAATAGGCAGGGGCATTGGTCAACCCAAAAGACATAACTGTAAACTCATACAACTCATATCTAGTAGTGAATACAGTCTTCGGGATGTCTTCCGGCCTAATCTTCAGTTGGTGATAACCTGACCTTAAATCAATCTTGGAGAATACTGTGGCTCCCCCAAGCTGATCAAATAGGTCATCGATCCTAGGCAGTGGGTACTTATTCTTGATAGTTACTTCATTTAAGGCCCGATAATCTACACACATCCTAGCGGTGCCATCCTTCTTCTTTACAAAAATCACCGGGGATCCCCAATGTGAGGAACTCGGCCTGATAAAACCTTTGTCCTGTAGCTCCTGAAGTTGCTTCTTCAATTCTTCTAGCTCACCTACGGTCATCCGGTATGATCTCTTGGAGATAGGGGCAGCACCAGGCTTCAAGTTGATGACGAACTCGAGATCTCTGTTTGGTGGCATACAGGCGGTTCCTCGTGGAAGACTTCAAGATAGTCTTGTACCACCATCATTCCTTCCAGCGGGACATCTTCACAATAATATATTTCTCGACCCCACCGATACGGTCGGTCCACCTTTACCACAATGGTCAGTCCTGGGCACTTGGTCAACTTAACTTGCCTTAAGGCACAATCTAGTATTCCTTGGTGTCTAGCTAACCAGTCCATCCCTAGCATAATATCCAAGGTCTGGGAGGTTTGCACGACTAAATCTGCTAGGAATATAAATCTTTCCATGACAATTTCTACCCCCGGACACACTAAGGTGGCCTTAATCATCCCTGCGGGTGAACTAAGCATCAATGCTTTCTTCAACAGGTGGACAGACAGCCTAAGTTTATCCACATACCCTTTTGCTATAAATGAATCGATGCCCCGAATCAAAAGGACACGTCTTGGTAGTGTCTTGACAAAGAACGTGCCAGTGGGACTCAGTGACCTTCTCGACTTCTTCGCGGTGACATGATTAACCCTTCCTCGATTTGGAGTCGATGCCGCCCTGTTGGACTGAGGAGCCTAATTTCCTCTGCTGGGTGCTGAAGCTTGGCCTCGGGCGGGGGTAGTACCCAAATTGAACTTCACCGGAGTGGTCTGCCGCTGTGGGCAGCGATAGGCGTAGTGCCCCTTCTCCCCACAGTTGAAGCAATTGAAGGAGGTCGCAGGATTTGTTCTCGCAGATCGCCCGAGGGGCGAGGAGTCCGCGATGCTACCACCGGGACGAGGTGCTGGGTTTGGGCTCTGAGATGGGGTTGTCCCTGAGAAGGGGGAATTGTTGAAGAACCTTTGGATGAACCTTCCACGTGGTCATTGAACAACTGCTTCCGTTTGCGACTAGCCTCGTGTTCTTCTTCTCATTTTCGGGACCAACGCCTTATTCACCACCGGTGGTGGCTGGGAAGTCTGCGTGATGAGTCGCACACGGAGTTCTTCATTCATCCCTTGAAGAACCGGTCAATTTTCTCCTCTTCATCGGCCACATCCTTGGGGGCGTGAACGGCCACCGATTAAACTTGGTAAGATATTCATTGACTGACAGGCCGCCCTGCTTCAAAGTTCTGAATTCATTTTTCTTCATTCGCACACCAGCTGGGATGAAATTGGCCTTAAAGGCCGCCTTGAATTCTGTCCAGGTTATAGCTGCTGCGCTAGCTCCGGTGGGGGTGTCCTCATATCCTTTGGTGGCCAGGTAATTCTCCCACCGTGCACCATGCCCCTTGGAGTTGATGGGTCGCAAAAAGCACTTGGTCACCCTCTGCAGATTTGGCCAAACGAAGCTTCCTTTCGTGTCCCATGACCAATCTTCCTTTGTAGGGGCTCATACGCCCGGCCAAGGTAAGGGCCGGGTCTGATGAAGTCGCCCAAGTCGGAGGCGTGAACGTTGGTGGTGGTCTGCTGGCCTGCGTAGATAGCCTGAAGTATTTGCGTTTGCTGCGCCATTACTTGTGCCATGGATGGGTTAGCCGGTGGGGGTGGGAGGTTTACTCCTTGACCTGGGCCTCTTCCCCTTCCCGCTTGCTGCGCTTCTTGACTGGCTTCCACTTCTGCCTGCATGTCCGGGTTTGCTCCAACTTGTGCGCGGGTAACTCTATGGCTAGCCATCTGTAATTTATTCAAACATTCTTTTAAACAGCTGCTCTAATTTCAGCTAGACTATTGGTCTATGACCATCATACAAAAGAACCAAATCCAACGTCAAACAGCAAGAAAATTTTCAAACACAAGGCCGATTTCATTAAGTATAGATAGCACATCACATAGCCAGCTTTCTATGGCCGCACAAGCCATGCTGGGCTTTACAAACATACACATACTTAGCGTTCATAATTATACATACACGGGACTAGACCACGGGCACACGCTACTACTAGTAAGACGGGGCATGCGCTTGCTAACACTAGCCAACTCCAGCAAGCATCTTGTACTAAGCGACCTCGTCTCGCCTACTCCTCCATGTCGCCAACTTTGGGGTGGAGGGGTATAGTCCGTACATCGAATGGGACGCTACCACTAATCTCGAGACGGGTCGGTGTCGAGTGGGGCGTGAGCAGTGCGTCGAGTCTCTCCTCGGCGTGAGCGGATCGAGGCCCTAGGGGCCGCGCTCTTGCGTCTTTGTGAGCACAGTGCGGAGTCCCCGGAACTGGCGGAGGTCTTGGAACCGGGTCGGTGTGGCGTCTGCTGAGCTCAGGCGCGGCGTGCGCCGCCGCCAAGGCCCGCTCGATCGGGCGGCTGCTCTCGCAAGGAGTCCACCTCGATGTGGCGTGTGAGGAGGCACTCTCGAAGTGCGGTGATCTCCTCCTGTGCCACCACATGGGCTGTACCCATGGCCCGAGTGAGGTCCACCTGGTGTGTAAGCCTCGGGTCGTCCTCCAACTCTGTCACCCTGGTCCCGTCGAACCTGGCGTGCTCTGTCCGCAGTGGGTGGTAGGTGAAAGGAGACTCTAGCACCAGCGTCACGTGGATATCGCAAAGTTGGGCCGCGGCCAGACGAGCGGCATCCTGTAGTGCTTCTGCCACCAGGCTCCTCCGGTGGGTAGTCTGGAACACGTGAGACTGGTCTCCCTCGCGCCGGGGGTAGATGAAGATCTCCACCAACCAGGACTCGTCTCCTCCTATCCTGGTCCTCCGACCGCGGTAGATGGGCGCGTCCTCGTAGCCCAAGTAGTGGAGTAGTTTGCGAAGTATATCCGCAAACTCTCCCTCATGCACTCCGTGAGCGAAGAAGTCCCAGTGCCCAACGTCTGCAGCTCCTGACATCTGTGATTAAGTAATATCGTTAGTAATTTTCAAAATATCAACTGAAAAGTAGAGCAGTAGAGCTAGGAAGGATGCGGAAGAAATGTTACGCTATATTTTTAAGAAACTCATTTTATACATTTTCAATATCATAAGCCTAAATACTTACGACCACCTAAGGTTTTACCCTACGATCGTATGCTCGATACCACTCTGCGGACCGGATTTTGCAATCCGAATCTGCTGTGCCTTTACGCACTATTCCACGGATCGATAGATAATGCACATGATACATTCTTGAATCATTTCATACACATTGAATTACAATAAGCCATAATTTTATTACATAACATAGGTGAAGTTAGGCCTTCACAAAGGCGCAGATGTTACAGTAGGGCCAAGCAGGCCAAATATTTACATGACAAAAGTCCAACAGCGGAAGTGATACAAAGTAGGCCTTTAAACCACAAGCAAAGGCGGGGCAAAGTGGTCATACAAATATTACTAGGGCTCTAGTAATATTTGGATGAAGCCACACCTTAGGCTAGATGCCTACGGCTCTTAAGCGCGGATTATACGTCCTAATTCTCGACGCGGTCTCCTCCACCTGTAGCAGGTGCTTCCTCGTAGGCATACGGATCTTGAGCTCCCGAATCTGGATTTTTGGTGTTGCGAGAGTGAGCACACTAACCACCGTGCTCAGCGAGTCAACACATAGAATCTGAGAGGTAGTATGCAAGGCTTTTAACAAGGGAAGGCTCAGGTTATTTTATTTGCCGAAATGTCCTTTTTGAACTATAATAATACTTAAAAGTTCTCTAAGACCTAGCCAGTTGGATTTTAAACATGATACTCAATGACATATACCTTTATTTTTATCGAATTAGAGACCATCCACCATTACATGGTCTCTGCTCCTCATGCCATGCCTTCAGCGTATAGTCGCTTACATTACCGCTGGGACGACACCCAGGACAACTCAAATAAGGGCATTTCTCTGCCCTCCACTTTTCCATTTCCACCCCCAAAGTTTTCGAAACAGAACTATATGTAGTTAAGTTCCCATGTCCGCCCTTGACCGTGGGCACGGCTATTCGAATAGTTTTGACTCTGCAGAGTGTGTACACTTTACCCACATGAGATAGATCTGCTCATTGCCCCACACGATTCCTTAGCCATGCGGTTGAGTAGACTATCACAGAGCTTTTACGATGCATTTTCCTAGCAGAGTTGCGACCGCTAAGGTTTCCACTTCCTCCGGGTACGACCACCCTTCCAGAAGCCCCCTCTTGCGCCATCACGTTGGAGGATGTGGCCATCCTCTACCCACCCGTGTTCACACTGACGTAACTCTTACTAAGTCCATGCAAATTAGTTAGCCCTGCCTACACTTTGCCAGCATGTGGTTGTACTTGTTGTACCGTGGGAGGTCATCACAAGATTCAGTCCTTAATGGTTATCTGGGCGGCTCTACCACGATCCCCTTGTGCTATCACGGCACCACTTTATCACAATTCGTGCTATCACGGCACCATTTAACACTCACACCCTCCAGCCACCCGCCCAGATAATTAAGCATGTAGGATTTTTGGGGACAGAAAGTATTCATACCAACATATACCAGTCATTACCACAATGACTGCCCAACAAAATTCTCACATGTTTGAAAGTGATGCTTGGGCGCTCTCACGCCCATGAATATCTAAGCAGTTCTAAGCATGGCATATAGTTACGGACTTATTTTCAAAGGCGTTGTAACATTATTACTTTTACTAGGGCGACAAGGATCACTTAGTCAAGTATATTGTAAAGGATGTATACTAAACCAAGAAAACATTGGTGTATATCTAAAAGCTGAAATTAACATGCCTTGCAACATAAATATAAGCATGGGTTTATAATACTTAAACCAAAATACTTTATTGAAAGCATAGGCTCAAAATGATCAAAGCATTGACTCGCCTTGGATGCAAAGGTCGGGGTTGGGGTGTTGGAGTCTCTGACATGCAGCTTCCTCTTCTTGGGCCTCAAAGCTACGTTTTTATATGCTAAAAATTTATATAAAATCATCACAACAATCAAATAGCACAATAGAAATTTGAACAAGCTTCAAAAATGTTGGTTCTGGTTCCATTAGGTAGCCCTTGATTTTAGATGAATTTAGAAATTGGTTTCACTAAATTTGGAGCTAAAATGAATAAGTTATACACATTTGAATGCTTTCGGTTTAATTAAATCTCAAAATTAATAAAATCGACACTGGGCCCACTGTCGGTGACATGCTGCCCCGACAAAGGGGCCCGGAGGCGCGGCGGTTGTATCGTAGTCGCCGACGGTGGGGCCCACCGTCACGGGAAAATAAAAGAAAGGCTCAACCTCGGTGCTGCGTGAGCGGGGCTCGACGCGCCGAGGGAACCGGGGAAGAGGTGTGGCGCTTGCGGTAGGGCTATGACGCATCTCAACCATATAAGGCGCATACCCTTTTGAGGTGGCGAGGGGCGAGGGAGGTGGTCCGGAGCCGAGGGAGGCGGTGGCCGTCGCCGGCGAGGGAGGTCCGTCGGCGTCGGGAAGCGACAAAATGCGATGCTGAGCTCGCGGTGAAGCTGGTGGTGACGACGAGGAGGGCCGGGGATCACCGGAGGTGGGTCGGCGACGAGCGGCAGCAGCGGCTCGGGGAGGCCTTCGGCGCCGGCGAGCTACGGTCGTCGGCGAGCTCGGGAGAGGCCGGAAACACCTTGGCGATGAGCTGGAGACGATGTGGGAGCAAGGAATCTAGCTCCCACGGCGAGGATCGGTGGAATTGCGGCGAGGGGCCGACGGCCGGAGTTGGGGAAGAAAGCGGATCGCCGGCGATTTTGTGGCTCTCCAACCGATTCCGTTTGCTACAACGATGAGGGGATGGGCGATGCTTTGAGGGGATCCGGGCTTTATAGCCGGCCATTTGTCTTGCCACGGCGAACCGGCGCGGGGCATGGGCGGCGGCTGGCGGCGTGGTGGCGGCGACAACGGCGGGGGGTGTGGCGGGTCGTGGGCGGCGCCGAGGTCCTTCCCATGCCTCCCCTCTGCGAGATTCCCGCAGCGGTCGCGCCAGACGCGTGGCGGGGGAGTCCGCTTGTCGGCGAGAGAGAGGCGCGGCGGCGGCAGCAGGGGCGCCGAGATGGCGCCGGGTGGGGCGTGGCGCCATCGGGACCGAGCAGCGTGAGGCTGGGAGAGGAGGGAGGATCCGGGCGGCGTGGGCGGATCCAAATCCGTCCACGCGTCGGCGGTGGTTTTATTTTTGATTTTAATTTTCAGAAATGCTAGAGGGCTTAATATAACTCGGAAAAATATGTAATTAGCACCAAAAATTCTAGAAAAATTCATAGAAGTTCCTAGACACATTTTTAAGTTTAACAAAATTATTTCCCCACTAAGGTGGCCATTTCATTTAAAAACTTGGGACCCACAACTGATTCCTTTTCTCTTCCTTTATATTTTTCTCCTCTTTTCTTTTATAAATTTTGTGATATTACCATTTTGTGTACAAATATTCCTTTGGCACTTTGACCAACTTATTTATGTTACTTTTGTAAATTTTTATCATGGATCATCTTTTCAGATTCGAATTCAAATTTAGGATTTCCTATTAATTAAACAGGTGGGTTTCTCCTTGAAGTTTTTCAGAAAAATATTTTTAGAACCCAACCCAACATGATGTGTTACAGAATATCTCACAACATTTTATTACACAATTCTTCTAGGTTTTCAGGATGTTACAATGGTGATATGTGTGTCTTTCGTGATTCCATAGCTAACGGCTTAATGGCTTCAAGAATATAGATAGTACCATAGAAGTTCCTTTTGATGGTGATATGTGCGTCTTATATACCTATGAACACCTTTTGTACGCTCCTTTTGTATTGAGACATGGTAGTTATCCATATTAATATTTAAAATTATGATTTGGAATCAAATTTATTGTTATGAAATTTTAATATTACTTTTCAATGTTTGAACTAAGTACTACAAATTTACAGCATGGATATCTCTTCTATCAATACATAATCAGGACATCAAATCACCTAAGGGCATTGCAGTCAATACATCTATCAGGATATCAGCTGCACAGCTAGAATCCAGGATGCCAAACAGGCTAGCTACTCGGATCATTTGCTACTCAAACTAGCTACTACTCGGAATCTCCAGCTAGCTACTCATACCAGCTAGCTACTCAGAATCTACAGCTCCCCCAAACAGGGCCTAAGTGTAATCGTGTTTCACTCGAAATCAGCTCATTTCAATTTTAAACCAAAAGTGTAATAGGAGCAATCTTGATCTAAGCACATGAGCCCATTAAATGAGCTTTTTTGCCGGTCCTAGCAAGTGGTCTTCAGATCATGCTTGGCGAGGCCATCCAATTGCTCAATTTAACATCGAGAGCTAGGCCGATGAACTCGCCTTCATCTAGCAGCGGATTCAAAAATATCAAATTCGTCCATCTTCGACCTTTCAGGTTCCAGATACACCTTGACTTGTTATCCATTCACTGTGAGATATTTGCCTTCGTCATGCTCGATGACAATTGCACCAGATTTAACTACTTTCAGCACTGTGCATGGACCGTACCATTTGCTTTTCAGATTTCCTTTGCCAAATAGCTCGAATTGTGAGTTGCCAAGAAGAACATTCTCCAGCGTTGAATTTTTCCTGTGCGCCCTCTTGACATGCCATCGCTTCATCTTTTCCATGTAAATGCTAGCATTCTGGTAAGCTTGAAGTCGAAGCTCGGAAAGTTTTACTAATCTGAAATTTTCTTTTCTTCCCAGCAACATCTGGTTGAAATTTATTTCCTCGATTACCTAGTATGCTCTATGTTCTAATTTAACAAGAAGATGACAGTATTCACCATACATCATATGATAAGGTGTCATTCCAGTGTCTATCCTGTGAGCTGTATAGTGTGCTCAGAGCGCGTCACTCAACGTAGAAGACCAATTCTTGTCTTAGTGATTGACTGCCTTCTTGAGAATATCCTTGATCTGCTTATTGTTGGCTTCAACGCTAGAAACACATACGAGAGGATATAGAAATTTTTATGGCAATTTTCTCTCTATATTTCTCTACTATTTATAGTACAAGTACTGACCGACCTATTGATGAGGTAATGGGGGTCCCGATCTTCCAATAGAATGATAACTTCCATTCTCGTAGAGATGACTCTTGCGATCTGACTACAACCGTATGACGTCGCTTGCGCCTTAGCAATCGCTGAACCAACTCCATGTCATATCAACCATGCCATGAACGTGGTTGACCTGGCCACGAAGGTCTATTCCTGCATGCAATTAAAGAACACACAAGAATAAGATAACAAGCAATCTAAAGATTGCAAAATATTTATATTCAGTTCAAAAGGTGGGATTCCGAAGGCTGTCTTGACAGGTGGTCATCCGACACAACTGAAGAATATAAGTTTGCACAAGGGCTAAACCAAAATTCAACGAAATCCAAAGAGTTCAAAGGGGGTAAAGGGTGAATATATAAGTTGGAGAAGAGAGAGGGGCGGCCAAGGGTCGTCCTAGGGTTGGACACCCACCCTAAAAAAAATTACAAAGCCCTTGGGCCCAATTGGAGGTGGCACAGCACCTTTAGACTCGGATTCAGAAATAGTTCTAAATTATTTTGGTGATCTATTTCTGCACAAAAGGAATTTTGAGGTGAGGCCAAATCCATTGGAAAGAGGATAAGATGAGCTTTCCATCAAGTACTCACCCATCCCAAACGGACTCCAGATGCAAATTCTATGCATGTTGGAAGTCAGTCCTATCAGGCTAAATCAGCGTCAGATTGTTTTGGCTATTATGACGCGACCAAAAGGGTTCTGAAGCTAATCCCTTACCCATTGGATGAGTCTTGGAATAAGCTTTCTAACAAGCACAAGAACACATAAATCGGACTCTGTTTGTGAAAGTTATTGCCATTTTATGACAGGCATGTCTAGCTGTCCCGAACCGAATCTGAATTGAGTTTTGAGTTGATTCCGAGTTTGATTTCGGTTGGGCTTGAGAAAATTCCAAATTGGGCTTGAAAACCTCATCAAAAACTTAGGATTTAAGTTCTTGGACCTCTCCCTGTAACACCCCAAGACCCACATTACCTTGAGTTGCCACTAAAACCACTCCACTACTAGCCAAGTTACAAGATAAATTAAACTAGCAACAATTCCTAAAACAAGATAAGATAAGCGGAAGCATAATCAACTAAGGAAAATAGGATGATGATAACAATTCAATAATTAAAATCAACCTCCAACATTTTAACGAAAAGAATAGTTCACAAATTTAACACTATTTGGTTAAAGTAAACATTGACGAGATAGCTAGGCAAAAGACTAGAATCCCTTCGTCTTTATTACAGTATAAATCTATGATCCAAGTGCATTAATATGGTGCCGCTCTACCCTTCTCATGCATGCTCGATGATCACCTTTAGGGGGAAAAACAAGGATGAGATAAAAATCTCAACAAGCAAACTGTTTAACAGGCTATTCAAACTACAAATAATTATACATCATCATTTATGTTTCATACAACCACAACCACAATTCGTGTCCACAACCATTTAACCACCACAGACTCCCACGAGTCATACCTCATAAGTTTGTAATTAGTTGGCATATGAATGCAATTATTCCATCAACAATTAAATGCATATGAATGCTAACATGCTGTGCTCCACTGCACCCTTTCCCAACAGGATAAGAGTGTGCATCGTACTTCGGTAATGTACGATGTTGTACCAGTACGGTCGAGGCTAAATGCGGCGACATCCACAATGCAAATGTCATAACATGTTATGAATGATATGATGATCATAAACCACATGAATTCTGACCTCAAGGAGCATCAACATGCTCATCAACATATCCACAACCATATATCCACCATTTATTTATTTTCATAATCCGCGTTTAGCACATTAAACAAATTACCACATGACTACGAGCAATTTATCCAAAGCATGACAATTGATTAATAATTGCTACCATAACCTTATTTAGAAAACATGCAACCATGGCATAACATTTCAAATTACGAGAATCATGTAGATTGCAAGTAGTAAGAATAACGAGTTAAACGGTAGCACATCCGCTACATTTACTTGCATCTACCAGCGAAGCGAAGAAATCACGCGCGTTCAGGAACAAAACCACCTGTCCAAAAGGTACCTCTCAGCACAATGCTACAGCATAGAAAACACGACTTAAGAAGTTGAGTTATCACTATCCCCCAAAACCCCACAACACCCCTCTCCGCTTAACGCTTCTACATTCTACCCACTACAGCAGCGCTGCTTAACTATTTTGTATATTTAAGATTATTAAACCTTTTACATAGAGATATATGTTTGGATTCCTCACTTAAATACTTTCACTTTTCATTTAGATCACATATTTTTATTTTGTTCCTAGCAAGGTATAACTTAATGCGCAAAACAGAGGACGTTCTCTGTTCTGGCAATCTAGGCAACCAGATTCTAACGCATTCCAAACACAGTGACAGGCTCTAGAAATTGTGATTTTTATACAGTAATTAGATTACTGAATTCCCTACATTTTTCCTCAATTGTGACCAAAAACATAAAAAATCATCTACTACCCCTAATTCACACCTGAACAGCAATCTGCCCCAATCTGCACCCTTGACGGACAGCGAGGTTCCCGACCCTGCTACGCCCAAATCCCGTGGCCACAAATTCTAAAAAAAATTACAGTAGATGGGTCTCAACATCCTCTACAATTTTCCTTTTGGGAAGACCCGCAGGAAAAAATGTTTCGTATGTCTAAACTGTGCAAACAGTCACGCTGCACGGATTGATCTACAGACAGCAGGAATTCCCTAATCGAGGAATCTAATTGCTAATCCCCACCAATTCTTAGGCTAAGAACCCTAATTACAAAAATAACAGAGGGATTTGAGATGAGGAAGAGTTACCTAGGGGATTCCCTTGGGATCCTCCCTCTTCTTCCTCTTCTTCTCCTTCCTTCCTTGTTTCTCCTTCCTTCTTGTTTTCTCCTAGCACCAAGGGCAGCAATGGAGGAGGGAGAGAAAGTGGCGCACAAGGGGAAAAGAAAGGGGGTGGCGGCTGTGGGAAAGAGGGAGAAAGGGGGTGCGGCCAGGTTAAGGGGAGGGGCGGCTAGGGTAAGTGGGAGGGGGGTGCGGCCACCCCTTGTGTCGGATGGCCCAAGGTGGTAGGTCCATCCTCCAGGCAGTCCACTAGAGTTTTTTTTTAATATGCTATTCCACAATTTTTTATATTTTTCTCTTCCTGCAATTTACCGAAAAAAACTGACGACTCAGCGATTATTTTAAAGCCGACGCCGATACGACGTTCAGGGTATTACACTCCCCTTTTGCCCTCCCACTGCATGGCTTCTTCGTGGCCTTCTTCCTTATTTTTCTCCATTGCTTTAGCACCGGCCTCCCTCTCAGTTCGAAAGTATTCCATTTGTCTAACCTGAGAATGAACAAAGTAGTGACATGAGGTAGTATTTTATTCTCATGAATAACATTGGTAGTAATAGATAGAAACAAATTCACCTTTTGTTCAATCTTAATATTAGGTGATATGGTCGTATGCGTTTGTGGCATGGTCACATCATCTATGAAATAACTAAATAAAAGAAAACTATTTTGGTGTGGATTTGCATCTAAACTCTAACATTTAACTTGTCGTGCAAGGCATGAACACTACGTAACCTTTGGCAAGTCTCAATTATTTCCTAACAATTTCTCCCCAAATCTAAACTTGGTTGCATGAGATCTCTGACGCTTAGCAGATCACGCATCTCTCTGAACTTGACTCGAGGAAGTGCCTTTGTGAGGATATTCGCACGCTGCTCCCCTGTGCACATGTGCTTGACAACAATCAGCCCCTTCTCCACACACTCTCTAATAAAGTGAAATCTGGTATTAATGTGCTTGTTTCTTCCATGAAACACCAGATTCTTCATCAATGTGATTGCTGATTTGTTGTCAACGTACAAGATGACTGGACTTGGGGCTTCTCCCGTTATTTCACTTAGCATACTTCGCAACCATATGCCTTGACATGCTGCTGCTGAGGAAGCAATGCACTCAGCTTCACATGATGATAGTGCGATGCTTTTCTATTTTTGAGACACTTAAACGACTATATTCCTGTTGAAGTAGAATGACATGTCACTTGTGCTTTTTCTGTTATCTACGTCACCTGCCACATTGCTATCGTTGTAACCTGCAATATTCTCTGTAATTCCTCCTCTAGAATACACTAGACAAAAGTCAGTTGTCCCCCTTACATACATGAGGATCTGTTTCATGGCTTGCATGTGTAGCTGAGTTGGCTTCTCCATGTACCGGCTCACCATCCCGACTGCATACATAATGTCTGGCTGGGTGTGACTTAGGTACCGAAGACTTTTGATGATGCTTCTGTACTTTGTCACATCAACTCAGAATTTGTCTTTATCCATCCCAAGCGTAAGTTTTGTCTGCATGAGATCCTTGTTGGATTGCATTGCTCATGCCAGCTTGCAACAAGATCTTCTTTGCATATGTTGTCTATTTGAGAGTGATGCAGCAAACCTTTTGCTCTACCTCTATCCCAAGGTAGTAAGCAAGAAGTCCAAGATCACTCATCTCAAACTCCCTCTTCATCTGGTGCTTGAATTTCTGAATTTCATGTGTACTTGTGCTAGTGACAATGAGATCATCTACATATACACGACCAACAAGTACCCTTCCTTCATTACACCTCTTGTAGACGTCTTACTTTCGCAGACACTTTGTGAGCCCTAGATTCTTGAGACTCTTATCTAGCTGAATGTTCCAGTCCATTGGGCTTGACATAGTCCATAAAGCGCCTTTGAGAGCTTATACACCTTGTGCCCCCTCTCCTTCTGTGACAAATCCTACTGGCTGAGTGACATACACTTCTTCCTGACGGCCGCCATTCAAGAATGCTGACCTGATGCCCAGGTGGTGGACATTCCATCCACTTTGCGCTGTAAGGGCAAACAAAAGTTTCACTGTATCGAGCCGTGTCATAGGAGCAAATTGTTAGCGATATGCCCTAGAGGGTATCATAGAGATGATTATATTATTTTCATGTTTATGATCTTTTGAATAATATATTATTTTTCCCTTGAATAAATATCCTTTGTATTGATCAACAAGTATGTGACTTGTTTATGAAACACTTTATTCATGTTTTGATGTTATTCTAAATTATCTAAGATCTTATATCATTATGTGGAATAATTATGACTTACAAATCAGCACATGTATTAATTGATGATCATGTTTCACGGATTATGGATATAGGATATCAAATCAATAATGTGGACACATGTTAGAGAACATGATGTTGGATTGACCCACCATGAGATACTGCTGGAATTGTTATATTCTTAAGTGTCATCAGTTGGTATCATACATAGTGTATGTTCGATCCTTAGACCTGAGGTTGTCATTGTTTTCTACATGTGTAATAGTTTACTTAGGGGTTACCAAACACTATTCTGTGACTGGGTGGTCATAAAGGTAGCTTTCGAATTTACTATAAAACATGCAGAGGATTATGAGCGACCAAGATGAAATTTGTCTCTCCTATATAACAGGAGAGATATCTCTGTGCTCTCGATGTAGTTGGATTAAGAAAGTACATGGCCATGCCAATTGAGATTGAGGAGTCAATCACAACTGAGTAATCCACTGCAGTTTCGAGTGAAGGATTGAGTTATCATAGGATGGCATACTTCTCACCTTGATTGCAATCTGGTATCATGAGACAAAGGGATTAGTACATAAGCACTATACAGGTTCATTCGATATGATCTTTTTGTATGTTTGGCAGTCGTTTCACTAGAAAGGAGTTTTCGGCCTATGTCCAAAGATACATGAACCACTGGGTCACACACTTAATGCGCTGGAACGATAAGGGTTTGGATGATAGTCTCCGAGTGGGATACGATCTCTACTCGTATCGGATAAGGATTCAATTGGACACTATATAAGGAGAAGTGCTGAAACACACCTGTCGAAACCCTAGCCGCCACCTCTCAGTACACCTGCCGTGCGCGCTGGTACTAGCATGCTAACACACAATGTTCCATCTTTGTACTTGTGGACCTCGGTAGAGGTGTTGCTGTGACTACGGCGCTGATCGGGATGATCGCAAGGAAGAGATAGTTGGCCGGAGGACAATCGACTACTACCACTACACCGACGCACTCTTCATTGAATCGGCTGCTTAAACTCCACTTCCGCTGCACTAGCGTCTAGTGGTGATGATCCATGATCTCTTACTCATATGGCTTCCTGGTTTATATGGTAGAAAATTTTAACCTGCGCTAATGTATCCTACCCATATCCCAACAGTGGTATCGGACCCATCCTATGTAGCTTTTGATCTGGATTGGTCGTATATAGTTGATATGTGGTGGTAGTAGATTGGATCTATTACTGATCTGATATGATAGCTTAGATTGGTTCATGTTATTGGATTGGTTTAGGTACTGGTTGATAAGATCAATCGGTTTCGGTGGTAGTAGATGGGTTTGGAGGAGGTATGAATCGATAACACTGAGTAGCTATTCTTTCTGGAAACCTCTCATGCCGATCAATATGATTGATCAATGGAAAATTGGGCCGATCAAATTTGTTCAGAATTGGGTTAGTGTGATTAATCCAATGAAATTTTCAAAGGCGATTTCGCGGGATAGCCGTGCTAGGTAATCATACCACGTATTATAGGTGTTATGTGTTCATATCGTGCGATAGAATTGGTTTTTGCACATAACTCATTTTTGCAGGGTTGTGTGAACAATATGGCCCATTATACGCATGTATGAGTTTTTCATGTCCTATGTGTCATGTTGATTTATAGCCATGGGCTACATATTATTGTATAGCAACCTGCGTGTCAACTTGTGATGCTTGATTTTCATATGTAATTCATTTCAGCTGTTAGGAGTAATAGCTAAGCAGATAGATGTGGTGAACTCAAGCATTGATGGCTCGGTGGATAGGAAGCATGGTGATGGATATTGCTGTGCTAATGGCCATAATTTCTCATAGTTCAATATGATTTAATTGTGAATGTTTTTATGTTCCTATTATGCAATTATTCATTTTATTATTATCTTGGGTGATTTTAACATGATAGAATAGTATCCCTCTAGAAAAATTAAGTAAAACTTGATGCCCTTTCAATAGTTGCATCTATCATGATTTTGATCATTAACTGGTAGGTCTACCAAAGTAGGGTGCCATTAATTATCTCAATAAGATAGGATAAAGTGTTGGACACTTCATGCATAATATTGGTTTGGCTTGACTATGCTATCAAACTGGTTTTTAAGTCTAGGGGTATAGTGTTGAGACCGGGACATATGGATGTCACTCAACAAACAAGAGTTACATGTGATGTAATTAGCAAGAGTTGATTATCTACATCGCTAGGTTTCTAGCAGTGATGCCAAAGCTTACTAGGACTTAGTGAAATATGGATACAGTGAGAGTATCTTTTGTTAAATTGTTTAATGGGAGATTTCACATAAACATAGTGCTGAATTTTTGTATATACTTTTTATGTTATAGACAATGCCATCATCTACTTCCTCCACACCCAGTTTTAACCTGCGATCTATTCTTGAGAAAGAAAAACTAAATGTAACAAACTTCATTGACTAGTATCGCAACTTGAGAATTGTTCTTAAGCAAGAAAAGAAGGAATATGTTCTAGAGGTTCCATATCGAGATAAAACAGCTGAAGATGCTACTCGTGCTCAAAAGAATGAGTATGAGAAACATTGCAATGACTCACTTGATGTTAGCTGTCTCATGCTTGCCACCATGAATTCTCGACTTCAGAAGCAATATGAGAACACGGATGCCTATAATATGATTGTGGGTCTTAAAGGTATGTTTAAGAACTAGACAAGGTCTGAAGGTACAATACCTCTAAGTCATTATTTGCGTGCAAGTTAGCTGAAGGGAGTCTGGTTTGTCCTCATGTGATCAAGATGATTGGATACATTAAGAGTTTAGAAAAGCTTTTATTTCCCCTAAGCCAAGACACGGAGAAGTCAATGACCGAGTTGCATGGGATGCTTAAGTCAGCAGAGGAGAGCATTAAGAAAAGCTCTAATCATGTGATGATAGTTCGGAAGACTACCAACTTCAAAAAGAAGTATAAGACTTTAAGCAAAAGAAAGGGCACTGGCAAAACTCAAGATAAGATCTCGAGTATCAAATCTAAGCTTCAGAATCTCAAGATTGGTGCTGCATCTGATGCCATTTACTACCATTGACAAGGGACTGGACATTGAAAGAGGAACTGTAAGAAGTACTTGGCATAACTGGAAAAGAAGAAGGCAAGTAAGACTTCTACTTCTGGTATAAATATTATAGAAATAAATCTTGCTACTTCTCATATTAGTTCTTGGGTATTTGATACTGGATCAGTTGCTCATATTTGCAATTCGATGCAGGGGCTGCTAAGGAGTAGGAATTTGGCAAGAGATGAGGTCGATCTTCGCGTAGGCAATGGAGCAAGAGTTTCTACATTGGTTGTTGGCACTTTACCATTGTCTTTACCCACATGATTAGTTTTGAAATTGAATAATTGTTATTATGTTCCTGCCTTAAGCAAAAATATTATTTCTGCTTCATGTTTAGGAGCAGAAGGTTATGAGTTCAGAATAAAGAACAATTGTTATTCAATTTATTTGAATGATATGTTGTATGGTCATGCTCCATTGATAAATAGATTATATATTTTAAATTTTGAGGATGTGCCTGTCTATAACATTAATGCTAAGAGGTTTCGGCCTAATGATTTGAATTCCTCTTATATTTGGCATTGTCGTTTGGGTCACACAAATGAGAAGCGTATGGTAAAGCTCCACAAAGATGGTTTTCTAAAATCATTTGATTTTCAATTATTTGAAACATGCGATGTTTACTTGACAAAATGACTACGACACCTTTCACTGGTATAGGTGAGAGGGCAAATGACTTGTTGGCCTTAGTACATTCGGATGTATGTGGACTAGTGAGTTCAACAACCATAGGTGGTTTTCAGCACTTCATAAAATTTACTCGTGACTTTAGTAGATATGGATACATCTACCTAATGAGACACAAGTCTGAATTATTTAAAAAGTTCAAGGAATTTCAGAATGAAATACAAAATCAACTTGGCAAGACAATTAAAGCCCTATGATCAGATCGTGCAGGTGAATATTTGAGCCATGAGTTTGATGATCATCTAAAATAATGTGGAATTGTTCTACGCTAGCTCTTCCGGGAACACCTCAATGGAATGGGGTGTCTGAACGTTGGGATCAGACCTTGTTGGACATGGTACGATTGATGATAAGCCAATCTGATCTACCATTGTCTTTTTGGGGGTATGCTTTAGAAACAATTGCGCTCACATTAAATAGGTTCCATCAAAAGCCGTATAGAAGACACCATATGAGATATGGACTGGGAAGTGTCCCGGGTTGACTTTTCTTAAAATATGGGGATGTGAAGTATATGTAAAATATTTAACATCTGACAAGCTCACACCTAAATCTGATAAATACTTCTCCGTGGGTTATCCTAAGAAAACTAAAGGTTATTACTTTTATAAAAGGGATGACAACAAAGTGTTTGTTGCTCGAAATGGTGTCTTTTTGGAGAAAGAGTTTCTCTCAAAAAGAGTTAGTGGGAGTACGATGAGACTCGAAGAGATTCGAGAGACTTCAGAAAATATTTCAACTCCTACTAAACCTCTATAGAGTGTACAAGATGTTGTACTTATGATAAAGGCACTAGCCCCACGTAGGTCTAAAAGGTCACATTAATTGCTGATAAGGTATCGACATAACATTTTATTGTTAGACAATGATGAGCCTAAGACTTATGAGAAAGTGATGATGGGCCTAGACTCTGAGAAATGGCTTGGAGCCATGAGATCCGAAATTCAATCCATGTATGATAATCAAGTTTGGAACTTGGTTGATCCACCCGATGGTGTAAAAACCATTGAGTGCAAGTGGGTTTTAAGAAAAGATAGACATGGATGAAAATGTTCATATCCATAAGGCACGATTGGTGGCGAAGGGTTTCAAATAAATTCAAGGTGTTGACTGTGATGAAACTTCTCACTTATCGCTATGCTTAAATCTGTCCGGATCATTCTAGCTATTGCTGCATGTTTCCATTATGAGATATGGCAGATGGATATCAAAACGGCTTTCCTAAATGTAAACCTAAGTGATGATGTGTACATAACACAACCTGAGGGTTTTGTCGATCTTCAAAATGCTAGAAAGATAAGCAAACTTCAGAGATCTATCTATGGACTGTAACAAGCTTGTCAAAGTTGGAACATTCGTTTTGATGACGTAGTCAAAAGGTTTGGCTTCATCAAGAATGAAGAAAAGCCTTGTGTTTACAAAAAGGCTAGTGGGAGCGCACTTGTTTTTCTGGTCCTATATGTTGATGACATATTATTGATCGGAAATGATATTCCTATGCTTGAATTTGTCAAGTCTTCATTAAGAAATAGTTTTTCTATGAAAGACTTAGGAGAGGCAACATATATTTTGGGCATAAAGATCTATAGAGATAGAACTAAATGGCTAATTGGATTAAGCCAAGATATGTACATTTATAGAGTGTTGAAGCGGTTCAACATGCAAGATTCCAAGAAAGGTTTCTTACATATGTCACATAGTATTAGTCTTAGAAAGACTTAGTATCCTTCGACAGCAGATGAGCGAGACTGGATGAGTTAGATTCCATATGCTTCCGTCATTGGGTCTATCATGTATGACATGCTTTGTACATGCCCAGATGTGTCATATTCTCTAAGTGTTACGAGTAGATACCATTCATATCCAAGTGAAGGTCACTGGATAGCTTTAAAAAATATCCTAAAATACTTGAGAAGGACTATGGATGTGTTCCTTGTTTATGGAGGTGAGTAAGATCTAGTCATAAATGGTTGCACTGATGCTAGCATCTAAACCAATAAAGATGATTTTCGATCGCAGTCTGGGTTTGTGTTTTGTCTTAATAGAGGAGTAGTGATCTGGAAAAGTTCCAACCAAGAGATGGTTGCCGATTCTACAATGGAGGCTGAGTATATTGCGGCTTCTGAAGATGCAAAGGGGGTTGTTTGCATAAAGAAGTTCATCTCTGAGCTGAGTGTGGTCTCTAGTGCTTCTAGTCCAATGAATCTCTATTGTGATAATAGTGGAACCATTGCGCAAGCTAAGGAGCCTAGATCGCATAAAAAATCTATGCACATACTTTGGCGTTTTTACCTCATTCGCGAGATTGTTGACAAAGGTGATGTTAAGATATACAAAGTGCACACGGATTTAAATATTGTTGATCCATTGACAAAGCCTCTTCCACAACCAAGGCATGAGGTGCACACAAGAGTTATGGGTATTAGATACTTGCATGATTGACTCTAGTGCAAGTGGAAAGTTGTTAGTGATATGCCCTAGAGGCAATCTTGGAGATGATTGTATCACTTCTATATTTATGATCTTTCAAATGATATGTTATTTTGTCTCTTGAATAAATATCTTTTGTATTGATCAACAAGTATGTAACTTGTTCGTTGAACTCTTTATTCATGTTTTGATGTTATTCCAAATTATCTCTGATCTTATATTATTATGTGGGACAATAGTGACTTACAAATCAGCACATGTATTGATTGATGATCATATTTCACATATCGTGGATATGTGATATCAAATCAATAATGTGGACACATGTTAGAAAACATGATGTTGGATTGACCCACCATAAGATACTACGGGAATTGTTATATTCTTAAGTGTCATTAGTTGGTCTCATACATATTGTATGTACGATTCTTAGACCTAAGATCGTCATTGTTTCCTACATATGTAATAGTTTACTTAGGTGTTACCAAACACTACTCCGTGACTGGGTGGTCATAAAGGTAGCTTTCAAATTTACAATGAAATATGCGGAGGAATATGAGCGATTAAGATGAAATTTGCCCCTCCTATCCAATAGGAGAGATATCTCTGGGCCCCTTTATCTAGTTGGATTAAGAAAGTGCATGGCCATGCCAAATGTGGTTGAGGAGTCAATCACAACTCAGTAATCCACTGCAGTTTCGAGTGAAGGATCGAGCTACCATAGGATGGCACGCTTTTCGTCTTGATTTCAATCTGATATCATGAGACAAAGGGATTAGTACATAAGCACTATACAGGTTCATCCGATATGATCTTTTTGTATGTTTGGGAGTCGTTATGTCCTGCTATAGACTGCTACCGACTTATTGACTGAAAATGAGTTTTTGGCCCATGGCCAAATATACATGAACCTACAGGGTCGCACACTTAATGGGCTGAAACAATAAGGGTTCAGATGATAGTCTCGGAGTGGGATACAATCTCTACTTGTATAGATAAGGATCTGATTGGAGGCTATATAAGGAGAGATGCGGGGAGGTTGAGGGAGGCATCCCAAAACACACCCATCCAAACCCTAGCCGCCACCTCTCCTAACCCCTGCTATGCGCGCTGGTGCTAGCACACCGATGCACGATGTTCCATCCGTAGACATGTGGACCATGGTAGAGGCACTGCTACGACTGTGGCGCTGATCGGGACGATCGCTAGGAGGAGACGGTTGGCTAGAGGATGATTAACTACTGCCACTACACTGACACGCTCTTCGTTGAGTCGGCTGCTTCAACTCTACTTCCGCTGCACTATGTGTCTAGTGGTAATGATCCATGATCTCTTACTCGCATAGCTTCCTGTTTTACATGGTAGAAATTTTTAATCTGCGCTAGTGTAGCCTACCCATATCCCAACATGAATACATCATAGAAGTCGATCCCATGCCGCTACGCGTACCCCTTGGCAACTAATCTTGCCATGCGCCTCACGATGTTGCCATCCATGTCCTTCTTTAGTTTGTATACTGATCATGCAAAACTGCACACCCGCAAGTGAACGGGTTGCCACTGAAATAGCGGCGAGTGTCGTGTTCTCCACAAGGACTAGACTTAGGCTAATGGTGCTCAGCTAAAGCTAGATCAAACAAAACGGGGGAGAACTAAACTACTCAACAAACTCTAACTAGCACTAACTAAACGACAAATGAACTAGACAATCGAAAGACGACAGAATGAACGACATGACTACCGATCGACGATCTAACTAACTACCGATCGCTAGACAGAAATAGGGAGTCGAGAAGCACTTGGGAGTTTAGAAGCAGCAGGAAGTCGAGAGAGAATGAGGGAGAAAACGGTCGACGGCTAACTAGATGACGGCGATAGGACAACACAAAACACAGAACTACGAACGCACGCACGAATCAACTACCGACCAACCGTGAGATAGAAGAAACGAGGGAGGCTAGAAGCAAGGAGGAGGTCGAGATAGCAAGTGGAAAGGGAACGGTTGCCAGCTAGCTAAATCACGCTAGACAACACTCAAACATAGACATATACTAACACTGATTACTACTACTAACAATGGCATTTAACAAACACTAAGTTAACATATGACCACTCAAACTAAGAACATAACACAAGTATTATTAAATTTGAACAGCATAAACCATCATATTAGAAGATAACAAATTCTCAACTATAGTTCCACATCCACATATATCACTGTAATAAACAGGGCAAAGTATCATCTCAGTGAATACATGCAAAATCACAGTGCATAATGAGCAGGCATATTATCATGTCCACTAATCCCATGCATCACAGTCACAGCTCACTTCACATACACACAGAGCACAGATCAAAATCCACAATTCACCATCACAGATCATGATTCAACAGGCAAAAATAAGCAGTAAAGAGATTAAAGAAAAGGATCTGGAGATGAACCGAGGGGAGTAGAAGTAGTAGAGGGCAGCTGAGGAGGTGTCGGTGGAGTAGATGCAGCAGTCGGTGACATGGAAGAAGATGGTGAAGCCGTCGGTGTCGATGGAGCCGAGGCCTGGTCGCCGAGGTTGGCGTCGGTTGATGAAGTCGAGGACGTCGGTGGTGGCGAAGAAGAGGGTCGGTGGTGCTACGGTCGCCGGACTCGGGTAGATCGGCGGAGTAGCGCACCGGTGGAGATGGGGGAGCTGCGGCTCGGCACTCGCCGGTGCCGGATCTGGAGGAGCGGCGGCGCCGAGGTGGGGCAAGAGAAAAGGCGCTACGGAGGAAGAGCAGAGGAGCAGCAGCGGCCGGAGTGGAGCGTCGGCCTGCAGAAAAATATAGAAAAATATAAAATTGTCCATTTCGAGCAATTAAATATAGGAAAAGTATGTAAATGATGATAAATGGTCTTAAAATATGAAAAATATGAGGGTAAAATGACGGCTAAATATATGCAAATATGACGCATGTCATACCCCGAAGCTTAAAACTTTTACTTGTCCTCAAGTAAATGGCATGACATTATCGAATCCGGACAACAAGTCATTATGATAAAAGACTAGTTTTATGCATGTAATAAATCAAAAGGCATACAACAATGTAAAATATGATTATCTAACTTGAGTTTTGAGAATCATCCAAGATGAGAATGAAACATTCAAGCAAAGATACCAAATGATAACTACAACATCTGACCAAATCAAGTTACACACACAAGTGTCGAAGTGCACTAAGTGATCGCATGAATTCAACCAAAATTGTAAGGCATCGGAACTAGGTATAACATCAAGAATGAGCATATCAAAGAGTCAAGCTAAGGCATTTGCTATTTGAGACAAAGAGACTAATACTTGCATGCTATTTATGAAAAAGCCCACACTTGTGCCATGATACTTAATTTTTGTCGATTTTTAGCAAATTTAAAACACACATTGGGCACTTGTGCCACTTATTCACACTCACACTTCACTTGGGCAAAACTACCACTTATTCAAATGTTTGCGAACCAATGTGAGTCACTTATTTCACACACTCACACATTGTATTACAATTTTTTTCTTTTACTTTATTATTTTTTTTAGTTTTGATTAAGCATCTTTAACCGGTTTTTATTAATGCTAAGTAACACATGTCCTTAGGCATGGATATTTAGATAAGTCAACCAAGTTATTGGCTCAAGATAGGACTACCCCTTTCACAAATTTTACATTCAAGCAAAGTATCAATATCTAAAATAACATATGTCAAAGTATGAATCTAAGATATAATCATTCAAGAAGCTATGACTAGAACCAATTCAATCCGCAAATGGTTAAAACACATGCGTAACTCGCAATGAATCAAATACTATAGGATCACAAGGTTTCTAAGCACATCAAGGATAATAAACAATACTCAAGCTTCAATATGATGCCAAGCAACTTAAGACATACAAGGAACTAGTGACAATATGGCTCAATTAAGAAAATTTTGACATGACCTTTCTTGATTAATCATGGCATGGGCTCACATAGCAAAGATATATAGTCAAGGATAACATGAGAGCAATAGTAAAGGCCATATATCATCAACAAAAGCACAAGAATGACCAAATATCATCAACTACACAACAATAAGCTCAAATGCTCACAAATATAATACAAGCAGGCTAGAACATCATCCATACACATACAAGTCTTCCCCCAAGCTTAAATTGAGCAATGAGTTAAGAATGTGCTTAAAGGGGTAAGAAACAACTCACCGGGCATATATGATGTAGTGGAAGTAGAAACTCATCCCATGGCTTCTCGCATGTATAAGGATGAAGATCTAGCACGGGACCTGAAATAAAAAGAAAGAAAAGAGGAGAAACCAACAAAAACTAACAAAAGGTATGGAAATAAAAAGATAAAGAGATGTGCTCATTTGGGTGTGCGAGAGGAGGACCAAGGACGGGACATGGAAAAGGCACATGTCCGCCCTCCTCATGAAACAGCATGCCTCGAAATCCACCTGGATCCCAAGGAATATCGACTCGAACCATGTCCCGTAGTCGATGGTACACAAGCATAACCCTGCAAACAACCTCATAGATATGGCAAGTATGTGTGATAGGGTTGACACCCCCTAAGTCATCAATAGAATATCCAATCATATAGGTATATCGATAAAGTACATCATGAGGACTGTAAGTGAGATGAGCACAATCAATAATAGAATATGTCTCGTATGAGCGAAGGAAATCAAACCTGAGGTGGTCGGGGAAGAGTTTCCAAACTACCTGAAGTGTAGGTGAAGTAGAATGTACGATAGTAGAAACCTCCAGAGGGGCGATGTCGACGAAGGAAGTAGCAGGTGGTGGATCAATAGAAATGTACTCCTCAACATCGGAAGCAGCCCCCTCATCAAGATGTGGAACCTCATATCTCAAAAGCATATCCATAATGAACCCGTCATCATCTGGCACAAAGCCCTCATCATCTAAATCTAGCACATCACAACTCAAGAGTGGATCTACCATAAACTCATCCTCATAGTCAGGAGTGAAACAAGCATCATCAGGAAGTAGATCCTCATCATCTAGCTCAATGATCTCTCTCTCAGAGTCAATAGGCAAAGGATCCGACGGAGGTGTCTCTAAGTGTATCTGAAGTGTCTCCAACAACAAGCCCTCGCTAGCAAGATCAGGTGTAAGACTTGATGAGGACATCACTTCTTCGGATATACACAACACTCCTCCACTTGATATTCAAGGACCAATCACTAGAGCTCGCGCCCGACAATTGAATTCTGAGTAAGCTCGTTCCTAAGTACTTCTTTTGTTCATTTGAGAATCGATTACTACCTAATGATTTAATTATGATTAGGAACCATGGAGAGGATCAAGAAGTACTTGGAGAAGGGCTACGAGGTGCACGAGTCCAGCAAGGGTGGTCGAATCATGTTGGATGTCCAACTCAAGCCGACTTCGAATCCAATTCGGAGTCCAGGACCAGGCCGCACTAAAACGGACACCCAGATCACATCCGGACTCTGTTTTGGACGTTCCACATATGTATGGAATGCTGAGAAGATAATATTTCCAATGGCTCTAGTCTCATATCAAAATTCCTTCTGAGTCAACGGGAATCGTCAAAACAAGTGGACGTCCAGAATCTGTCAGGGTGCTGCAACACCGTCTTTTGGGCCGTTCGGCTTTGTATCGTGTTGGAGTCCATTAAGGACGCGTCTAGGGGTTTTGCACGCCCCTTACTCCTTTATAAACAGCCGCCACCCCCACCATTAGGGTGGGGGGATTTTGCTTAGATTAAATCTGTCTTTGAACAGTTTCGCCGTTCATCGGTTTGTGAGACCCCAACTTTTGAGTGCTATATCAATACATCTGCAATTCAGTTGTGATCTTCCTTGTTCTTGCTTGTCTTCTTCAATTCGTAGGCGAGGATTAGCCTTCTTGGCGAGGTCAACCGGGCTGCGCGCGGTTGATAACCTGAGGAGACGTGGTGCTGCGATTGCAGGGTTCGGGACGTGTTGTTCGGAAGCCGGATCGATTTGTGTCGCGACTCCACCAAATCGAACTTATCCAGAACCTGTTGGAAGATCGGGACCCCGTTCCCATTAAGACTGTTGGTGATATGCCCTAGAGGCAACATGGAGATGTTGAATATATCACATACTATGTTTATGATACATTGCTTTGTTCCTTGAAATAGACATTATCATTATTGATCAATGAGTATGTGACTTATTCATGAGACTCTTAATGCCAAAATGTTGCTATTTCTAAATGATCCCTGATTATATTTCATATGAGGAACAAATATGATTTAAAGATCAGCATATGTATTGATTGATGATCATGTCTCATGGATCATGGTATGGAGATACCAAATCAATAATATGGACATGTGTTAGTGAACATATGTTGGATAGACCCGCCATGAGACACTGCAGAGATTCCATGTGTCATCAGTTGGTCTCAAGTAGTGTTTATGTGGAATCCCTAGACTTGAGATCATCATGGTTCCCAGCATGCGTAGTAGCTTATTTTGGGACTACTAAACACTACTCCGTAATTGGGTGGTCATAAAAGTAGTCTTTGGATTTACCATGAAACATGTAGTGGGATGTGAATGATCAAGATAGAATTTGCCCCTCCTTATGGGAGAGATATCTCTGGGCCCCTCGATGTAATGGATTATGAAAGTGCATGGCCATGCCAAGGTGATTGAGGAGTCAATCACGAGTTTATAATCCATCACGGAATCGAGAGAGTGATTGAGCTATTAAGAGGATGACACAGGTCTCGCCTTGAGCTTAATCTATATCGTGAGGCAAAGGATTAGTACATGAGAACATTACAGTTCACCGATATGATCTTTACGTATACTTTGGGATTAATATGTCTTACTAGAGGCCGCTATTAATGTGGTGACCGGAAGGTGTTTCGGTCGCGACCAAGTATACGTGAACCTACAGGGTCGCACACTTAATGGGTTAGAACACTAATTCGAATATGATTCGGATATGGGCTCAATTCGGATAGAGATCCGGATAGACTCCTATTGGGCCTCGGTCCACGAGGCCCAAGTGAGGAGGTCTATATATGGAGGCGGTGAGGGAATGCATCCGATAATCCCGAGCTAATCCCTAGCCGCCACCTCCCGAGCCAAACCCTAGTCGCTCATGAGTCTTTGGTACACTCGCGATTGACATGCCCACCCGGACGTGTGGATACCGGTGGAGGCGCGCTCGTTGCGGCGTTGATCGGTATCAACAACCTATAGATTGGATCGCTCGTGGTGTGGTTGATCGCGTGGAGGAGACGATCGGTTCGGGACGATCGACTACTTCCACTACTACCTCGACGCCGTAGTTGGATCGGCTTCTCCAACTCTTCTTCATTGCTGCTGGCGTCTAGTGGTAACGATCCATGATCCTCCTAAGCATGATGTCCTTGTGTGCGCGGTAGAAAAGTTTTGTTTTCTGCTATCGTAGCCTACGCGCGATCCATTAGTGGTATCAGAGCCATCTTGCTTAGTTTGCGATCTGGATCAGCGCATATGTTGATATGCGGTTGTAGTAGATTGGATCTATTACAGACTAGATCAGTCGGTTCATGTGATGAATCGATGGTAGCACGGGTTGATGAGATCAATCGGTGAACAGGGGTTAGATGAGGCGCAGATTGTATGAATACTAGTGTCCTAGAGATTGTCTCGGATCGGTATAAGGTAGTTATGCCGAATACTAGTATTCTATGGATCTGATGGCCTCGGCCCAGTGGAAAAACTAGCGTCCTAGAGAATGTCTCGGATCGGCATAAGGTGGTTGTGCCGAATAGTTTTTCCATTGCGATTTCATAGATTGGATCTGTAAATATCGTAGGGTGTATAGCGTCTTGGTTTCACATCGTTAGGTAGAATACGATTCTACGTCTAACTTGTTTTTCAGGGAATGATGTGAATAGTATGGCCCTATATCTTATTGGAATGTATGAGATGTATGTGATGCATGTAACATTCATTCATAGCCTGCGTGTCATGATTATTTCAGCTATTGTTAGCTGTCTTTATTGTATTTAACGACCTGCGTGTCGACCTTAATGCTTGAATCTATTTTTGTAATCTTCAATTTCTAGCTATTATAGGTAGTAGCCTAGTTTTGAGGTTACATGCTTTCAAGCATGGTGGCCTAAAGGAGTGTTGTGGAGGATAGAGATCGTCTACACCTACATGGAGATGGAGATCACCATTTTTGGGCCATACTATTTCACAGTTAAATATGTTTATCTGTGATGTTATCTATCTTATTCTTGTGCAATGATATATGTGATATGTTGCTTTGGTAGGATAGAATTCCTCATAAAATTAGGTGTTAATGCCCTTCCATATGTTGCACCAAAAGATAATGATCACCGCACGGTAGGTCTACCAAAGTAGAGTGCCGTCGGTTATCATCATTATTTGGGGTAGATGTCGGACATCTACATGCGGAAGCATTTGGTTTACTTAACAAGGTTATCAAAATAGTTTTGGACCTTGGGGCATAAGATGGGGCCGGGACATATTGATGTCACCCAACAAGCAAGAGTCACATAGGGATGTGATTAGCAAGGTGTTGCTTACCCATGTCACTAGTCTTCTAGCCGTGATGCCAAAGCTCACTAGGAACTAGTGAAATGAGGATCTTGACCCACTATGTAACTTAGAGGAGTTTTGTTGCAAAACACATAGTGGGAGTCTTTTGTTAAATAGTTTAATAAAAGATGAACATAAACATAGTGCTAAACTTTGCATATTCTTTGTTGTATATCATGTCAACTAATGCCGCATCCAGTTCTTTTAATTTGCGATCTATTCTTGAGAAAGAAAACTCAATGGAACGAACTTTTGGATTGGTATCGCAACTTGAGAATTGTTCTCAAGCAAGAGCGCAAGGAGTACGCCCTGAGTCTCCTTATCCCGATGACTTGCTCGATAATGCTACCGTGGCTGCACGGAGAGCTTATGAGAAGCAAACGAATGATTGCCTTGATGTGAGTCGTCTCATGCTTGCCACAATGTCCTCTCGAGCTTGAAGCAATATGAGAACATAGATGCCTACAATATCATTGTGGGGTTGCGTGGTATGTTTGAGAACCAAGCAAGGGTGAGAGGTTCAACACTTCAAAGTCCTTATTTGCGTGCGAGCTTGCGAAGGGAATCCGTCGACCCTCATGTGATTAAGATGATTGGCTACATTGAGAGTCTGGAAAGCTTGGTTTTCCCCTTAGCCAAGAGTTGGCTACTGATGTGATTCTTCAGTCGCTCCCCCCGAGCTTTGAGCCATTCATTCTAAACTATCACATGAACAACATGAACAAGACCTTGGCTGAGTTGCATGGGATGCTAAAATCTGCCGAGGAAAGCATTAAGAAAAGCACCAATCATATGATGATGATGCAGAAAGGCAAGGGCAAGCCCTATGTCAAGAAAGGCGTGGTCAAAGAAAGTTAGCTCCGATGAGATCGCGGCGGTTCTAAGGCCAAGCAAGTCAAGAAGGGCGCGCTCTCGATGCGATTGCTACTCAGTAAGCAATCAAGACATTGGAAAAGGAACTGCCCAAAGTACTTGGAGGATCTTAAAGAGAAGAAGGGAAGTACGACTTCCGCTCCAGGTATAAATGTTATAGAAATCAATCTTGCCACTTCTTCTCGATTCTTGGGTATTTATACCGGATCGCTTGCTCACATTTGCAAATCGTTGCGGGGCTAAGAAGAAGTAGAAGTTTGAGGAGGAGCGAAGTGGATCTTGGCGCTGGCAATGGAGCAAAAGTTGTGCGGTGGTGTTGGCACCATGCCATTGTCTTTACCTTCGTGATTAGTTTTGGAATTGAATAATTGTTATTGTGTTCAATCTCTTTCCAAGAACATTATTTCGCTTCATGTTTGCAAGCAGAAGGTTATGACTTTAGATCTGTGAACAATGGTTGTTCTCTTTATTTCAAAGAAATGTTCTATTGTCATACTCCATTGGTGAATGGGTTATATGTTCTTACTCTTGAAGAGTCATCGGTCTATAACATTAATGCAAAGAGGCAACGATCGAATGATTTGAATCCCACGCTTATTTGGCACTGCCGCTAGGTCACATAAATGAGAAACGCATGGAGAAGCTCCATAGAGATGGTATTCGCACTCATTTGATTTTGAATCATTTGAGACAAGCGAATCTTGTTTACTTGGCAAGATGACAAAAGCACCTTTCACCGGTCAAGGTGAACGGCAAGTGACTTATTGGCACTCGTACATTCGATGTATGTGGACCAATGAGCTCAACAGCAAGAGGTGGTTTTCAGTACTTCATAACTTTTACTGATGACTTTAGTGGATATGGATATATCTACCTGATGAAGCATAAGTCTGAAACCTTTGAAAAGTTCAAAGAATTCCAAAATGAAGTGCAAAATCATTTAGGCAAGACAATCAAGTTTCTACGATCTGATCGTGGAGGCGAGTATTTGAGCCATGAGTTTGGCAATCATCTCAAGGATTGTGGAATTGTTCCACAATTGACTCGCCGGAACACCTCAATGGAATGGGGTATCGAACGAGAAATCGCACCTTATTAGATATGGTGCGCCCATGATGAGCCACAGTGATCTTCCGTTGTCTTTTGGGGTACACTCTTGAAACACCGCTTTCACACTAAACAGGTTCCATCAAAATCGAGAAAAGACACCATATGAGATGTGGACAGACAACGTCCTAGCTTGTCTTTTCTTAAGATTTGGGGATGTGAGGCTTATGTAAAACGTTTACAATCTGATAAGTTCAGTCCTAAATCTAATAAATGCTTCTTTATCGGGTATCCTAAGGAAACAAAAGGATATTACTTCTATAATCAAGAAGAAGGCAAAGTGTTTGTCGCCCGACATGGTGTCTTCTTAGAGAAAGAGTTTCTCTCAAGAAGGGATAGTGGGAGCATGGTGCAACTTGAAGATATTCGAGAAACACCAAAACGTTTCAGCTCCTCTGTAACCACAACAGATGAACAAACTGTTGAAGAACCTGTGGACACACCGCACCACGTAGGTCAGAGAGGTCACGTCGTGCACCTGAGAGGTACATGTTCTTGACTACTCAACAACGAGACATATTGTTGTTAGACAACGATGAGCCTAAGACCTATGAAGAAGCGATGGTGGGACCAGACTCTGAGAAATGGCTTGAAGCCATGAGATCCGAAATTGAATCCATGCACAGTAATCAAGTTTGGAACTTGGTTGATCCACCTGATGGTGTTAAAACCATTGAGTGCAAATGGGTTTTCAAGAAAAAGATAGACGTAGATGGAAATGTTCACATCTATAAAGCGCGATTGGTGGCCAAAGGTTTCAAACAAATTCAAGATGTTGATTATGATGAAACTTTTTCGCCCGTCGCAATGCTAAAGTCTATTCGGATCATTCTAGCGATTGCTGCTTATTTCGACTATGAAATATGGTAAATGGATGTCAAAACAGCTTTCCTTAATGGAAATCGAGTGAGGATGTGTACATGACACGACCCACGGGTTTTGTCGATCCGCAATCACCGAAAAGATATGCAAGCGCAAAGATCCATTTATGGATTAAAGCAGCATCTCGGAGTTGGAACATTCGCTTTGATGAAGTAATCAAAGGGTTTGGTTTCATCAAGAACGAAGAAGAGCCTTGTGTTTACAAAAAGGCTAGTGGGAGCGCACTCGTGTTTCTGGTCTTATATGTGGATGACATATTATTGATCGGAAATGACATTTCTATGTTCGAATCTGTTAAATCTTTATTGAAAAATAGTTTCTCTATGAAAGACTTAGGAGAGGCGGCATATATTCTGGGCATAAAGATCTATAGAGATAGATCAAAAAGGCTGATTGGCTTAAGCCAAGATACGTACATTGACAAGGTGTTGAAAAGGTTCAACATGCAGGATTCCAAGAAAGGTTTCCTACCTATGTCACATGGTATAAATCTTAGCAAGAATCAGTGTCCTAGTACACCGATGAGCAGGATAAAATGAATGCGATTCCATATGCTTGACTATTGGATCCATTATGTATGCCATGCTTTGTACACGCCGGATGTCTCGTATGCTTTAAGTGCTACGAGTAGATACCGATCGATCCGGTGAAAGTCATCGGATTATCAGAAGAACATCTTGAAGTACTTGAGAAGAACTAAAGATGTGTTCCTCGTCTATGGGGTGAGGAAGAGCTCGTTGTAAATGGTTACACCGATGCTAGCTTCCAAACCGACAAAGATGATTTTAGATCGCAACTGGATTTGTGTTCGCACGAATGGCGGTGCGGTGAGTGGAAGAGTTCTAAGCAAGAGACGGTTGTTGATTCTACAATGAAGTTTAGTACATAGCGGCTCAAGTCGCTAAAGAGGTCGTTTGGATCAAGAAATTTGTTTTGAGCTTGGTGTGATGGCTAGTGCCTCCACCCAATGGACCTCTCTTGTGACAACAAGTGGAGCCATTGCAAGCCAAGGAGCCTAGATCGCACTGTAAGTCCAAGCACATTCTACGGCGATTTCATCTCATCCGGAGATTGTGGAGAGGCGATGTGAAGATATGCAAAGTACAAACGGATTTGAACATTGCAGATCCGTTGACAAAGCCGCTTCCCCAGCCAAAGCATGAGGCTTACACTAGGGCAATAGGTATTAGATACCTATATGGTTGACTCTAGTGCAAGTGGGAGACTGTTGGTGATATGCCCTAGAGGCAACATGGAGATGTTGAATATATCACATACTATGTTTATGATACATTGCTTTGTTCCTTGAAATAGACATTATCATTATTGATCAATGAGTATGTGACTTATTCATGAGACTCTTAATGCCAAAATGTTGCTATTTCTAAATGATCCCGATTATATTTCATATGAGGAACAAATATGATTTAAAGATCAAGATATGTATTGATTGATGATTATGTCTCATGGATCATGGTATGGAGATACCAAATCAATAATATGGACATGTGTTAGTGAACATATGTTGGATAGACCCGCCATGAGACACCGCAGAGATTCCATGTGTCATCGGTTGGTCTCAAGTAGTGTTTATGTGGAATCCCTAGACTTGAGATCATCATGGTTCCCAAAGATGCGTAGTAGCTTATTTTGGGACTACTAAACACTACTCCGAATCGGGTGGTCATAAAAGTAGTCTTTGGGTTTGCCATGAAACATGTAGTGGGATGTGAATGATCAAGATAGAATTTGCCCTCCTTATGGGAGAGATATCTCTGGGCCCCTCGATGTAATGAATTATGAAAGTGCATGGTCATGCCAAGGTGATAGAGGAGTCAATCACGAGTTTATAATCCATCACGGAATCGAGAGAGTGATTGAGCTATTAAGAGGATGACACAGGTCTCGCCTTGAGCTTAATCTATATCGTGAGGCAAAGGGATTAGTACATGAGAACATTACGTGTTCACCGATATGATCTTTACGTATACTTTGGGATTAATATGTCTTACTAGAGGCCGCTATTAACTGTGGTGACCGGAAGGTGTTTCTGGGTCGCGACCAAGTATACGTGAACCTACAGGGTCGCACACTTAATGGGTTGGAACACTAATTCGAATATGATTCGGATATGGGCTCAATTCGGATAGAGATCCGGATAGACTCCTATTGGGCCTCGGTCCACGAGGCCCAAGTGAGGAGGTCTATATATATGGAGGCGAGGGGCTGAGGGAATGCATCTGATAATCCCGAGCTAATCCCTAGCCGCCACCTCCTGAGCCAAACCCTAGTCGCTCGCGAGTGCTCGTACACTCGCGATCGGCGTTCCAGCCCCGAACGTGTGGATACCGGTGGAGGCGCTGCTCGTTGCGACGTTGATCGGCATCAACAACCTACAGATTGGATATGCTCGTGGTGTGGTTGATCGCGTGGAGGAGACGATCGGTTCGGGACGATCGACTACTTCCACTACTACCTCGACGCGCGTGGTTGGATCGGCTTCTCCAACTCATGAAGCTCTGTCACCTAAAACTGTGCTCTGTCACGTTTTTTTTCGCAAAGCACAGCACAGGAATAGGAACCACGCAAAGTTTCACGTCAATCTGATATAAGGTGTGGTCTACAGAAAATGATGAATGTGCTAAAAAGTCGGTGATGAAATTTTGGAGCTCGAGTACTACGCTTTCCAGGCCGAATTTGGGCAAGATAAATTTGCCGAAACCGACGTTGTCCCGATTGACGTGAACAACAAGATAAATTTTCTTGGACTCTAGGATGAAATCGAAAACAACAAGATGGGTAAACTCGAACCTGGAGGAACACCTGAAGCTCTGATTACCACTTAATGGGAACGGGGTCCCGATCTTCCAACAGGTTCTGGATAAGTTCGATTTGGTGGAGTCGCGACACAAATCGATCCGGCTTCCGAACAACACGTCCCGAACCCCGCAATCGCAGCACCACGTCTCCTCAGGTTATCAACCGCGCGCAGCCCGGTTGACCTCGCCAAGAAGGCTAATCCTCACCTGCGAATCGAAGAACACAAGCAAGAACAAGGAAGATCACAACTGAATTGCAGATGTATTGATATAGCACTCGAAAGTTGGGGTCTCACAAACCGATGAACGGCGAAACTGTTCAAAGACAGATTTAATCCCAGAAACCCCCACCCTAATGGTGGGGTGGCGGCTATATAAAGGAGTAAGGGCGTGCAAAACCCTAGACGCGTCCTTAATGAACTCCAACACGATACAAAGCCGAACGGCCCAAAAGACGGTGTCGCAGCACCCTGACAGATTCTGGACGTCCATTTGTTTTGACGATTCCCGTTGACTCAGACGGCATTTTGATATGAGACCAGAGCCATTGGAAAGGTTACCTTCTCAGCTTTCCATACATATGTGGAACGTCCAAAACGGAGTCCGGATGCGATCTGGGTGTCCGTTTTAGTGCGGCCTGGTCCTGGACTCCGAATTGGATTCGAAGTCGGCTTGAGTTGGACATCCAACATGATTCGACCACCCTTGCTGGACTCGTGTGCCTCGTAGCCCTTCTCCAAGTACTTCTTGATCCTCTCCATGGTTCCTAATCATAATTAAATCATTAGGTAGTAATCGATTCTCAAATGAACAAAAAGAAGTACTTAGGAACGAGCTCACCTGTAAATTCAATTGTCGGGCGCGAGCTCTAGTGATTGGTCCTTGAATATCAAGTGGAGGAGTGTTGTGTATATCTGAAGAAGTGATGTCCTCATCAAGACTGATAGGCTGACACTCATCTCTATCCAAAACTATCTCTGTGCTGCTAATGGAAGGCTGTGAAGAGGTAGAACTATCCACACAGGTAGACATGGTGCTCATAATCGCCTCAATCTCGTCTTGAATTGCCATCGCATGATCACCACTAGGAGGCACAGTCATGAATTCCTTGCATAATGCATCAAGTCTGGCAGCCTGATCTTCATGTGAAGGAGGTGGCTCATGAGACTGCTCTAAAGACTCAGACATAGGAACTGTAAACTGGCTCGGTGAAGGCACAGGTGAACTGTAGGCAGGAGGTGTCGAATCCAATGCGAAGTCACTACTCATTCTACTCTCGAAATCTCCTATCATCCTAGACATCCACTCATCAAATCTGGTCATCTGATCGAGCTCAGGAGTAGGAGTCTGATGCTGAGGTATAGGATAGTGCTGGTGTGACCAATGAGAATCATCCGGACCTCCATATCTAAAACCCTGCAATGGTATACTAGAAGAAAATGATGAGATATCAGGGTCGTTGTTTCCATATGATGACTGACCGCCAGCCATCCGGGTGATAAGTGTCAGGGTATGGCCCACTCGACTGAGCAAAGCTCATCCCGTAACACTCTGGAGTGGACAAATAACCACGCTGGCACTCAGCGGATGAATGGCCCTGAAAACCACAAGTCTGGCATATAGGAACAACTAGAGAACAGGCGCTTAATAAAGAACTGTACTGATCGTGCCCACTCTCTAACACAAATCCCCGCTCTAAAGCATAGCGTTCTAACTGACGAGACAATAGATTTACCTGTTCTTGAAGAGTGTCATAAGTAGGGGTGCTCATAAAACCACAAGAATCATAACAATAAGCCATAGCCTCAATAAGTATCTATATCGATCAACCTACGAGAATGGATACTAAAAGACACAAGAGAAAGAAATAACTAGGGAATAGGTTAGGAGGGTAGCAATATATCACAAATATGGACAATGACGAAATGAAAAACAGGTCAGCACAAACACAGGAAAAAGAAAACAAACAACGACCTAGTCTATTGTAATACCCCGGAAAATATTTTATTAATTTCTTAATTAATAAAGAGAGGGACTTAAGTGAAAAGATTAAAAATTAAAAGAGTTTTGGGGGGTTTTCTGGAAAATTAAGACAACCTGGGCCTAGGCCATGGCCCAGGTGGGATTTTCTAGGCCCAAGAGGGGAGGGGAGGTCACCATTTAAAAACCCTAGGCAGCCCCTGCCCCTGCCCAAGCCGCCGCCCCGCTGCTCCCTCGCCGCGCCGCCGCACGCCGCCGCCGCCGCCGTTGTCCCTTGCGTTGCCGCGCGGGTCGCCGCTCCGCCGTGGTGCTGCTGCCCTTCGTCGTCGTCGTCGTCGTCGTCATCGCTGCGTCGTCGCCGCCGCCGCCGCCGCCGTCGTCGTCTCCTCCCGCGCGCCGTCGCCGATGTTCGCCGCTGTACCGCGTGGATCCGGAGGAAGGAGAGGAGGAGATCGCGGGCGGGTTCGTCGTCGTGTTCGTCGTCATGTTCGTCGACGTGTTCGTCGTCGTGTCGTCAAGGGTAATCCCTGGTAGTCTCTAGATGAGTTTTAATCGATTTAGATTCGTCGGTTTTCTGGGCTGCTGGGACAGTAGTTGTTTCTCGGCGGTTTTAATCTAGTTTCGTCGGGATTCAGGTCTGGACCCCTTCTAGAAAGTTGTAGAGGGTTTAATTATCTTTCCAGGGAGTACAAGAACATGTGATTCGGATTTGTGTAGCGAAAGTTATGAATTTTCTAGTGTTACTGTTCTGTAGATCGAGGTAGTTCTGGACAGAGTTTAGTAGATCGGTTTGTGCGACGGAAATAGTTGCGATTCAGGAGTCCTTTAAATTGAGAAAGTTGTAGATAAGTTTCTTAGCTTTCAATAGAGGTAAAGAAGTCCGGATTCCGAGTTTCTAGGCGAAAGTTATGCCTGTTTTAGTGCGCTGTCCAGAGAGTCCGACGTGAATTTGGATGTTTTATAAAAGGGTTTGGATCGGTTAGTAAATGGCCGAATCAGAGAGTCTCCCCAACTAAGTTTTTGTAGATAATTTAATTATATTTACAGAGAGTCCAAGAACGCTTAATTTGGAGTTATGTACTGAAAGTTATGATTTTTGGAAGTCGGCTGTCTGTGGTTGGGCAGATTTGGCCGAGGGGAGTTGGGGATTTTAATTGAGATAAATTGTTGGAGAATTTGGGGTTGCTGATATTTTGTATCTAGAAACCCGTTACTGTTATGTTAGTAATTATTAATTAAATATTCAGGAGGAGAGCGGATTCCGGGGGTTGTGCCTTCTACGCGTTCTTCATTTTCTCGCGGTTGAGGCAAGTATATTTGTGATGTGAAAATCTGTGTGTTTATGGATTTGTTGAATTGTTTGGATGATGGTTGAATCATGACTGTTTAAATTGTGAGTATGAGTAAGTGATGAATTGAGAATGCTATTTATGTTCTGTTTACATTATGGCATTTATGAGATTGGTTGATGCGTAGTATGGTGAATGCTCGTTATCTTTTGATACATTCACATATATGCATCATATTGAGAATTGTTGAAGTCTTGGTCATGCGGTGATCAAGCATCGAGGTCCCCACACTTGCGGAGTGTGGGCAATTGGTCCCTGCACCGAGGGTGCAGGCATGGTGTGCATTGACGGATGCACACCGCGTTACCGGTAAAATGCGAAAGAGATGAGAAAGAGGAGATTTTGATCATATTGCATAGCATGATGTTCTATGTTAATTGTTTAACTTAACAGTTAATGATCATTGGTATTGATGTTGATATACTTGCTGAGTCATTGGACTCACTCTTCGCTTTGTTTATTTGTTTTAGGTACCAATGTGAGAATGGCATATATGGGATCAAAAAGGGATTAGCTTCGTTGCACGTGCACTATTCCTTCAATAAGAAATAAAGATCATGATAATCTTGTTGGCTTGTTAGCTTAATTGGTTCGGTTTATATTCCATCGATTAAATGTAATAAAGACTTAGTATCATTGGATATTATCTTTCCGTTCATTATTTAGAACTTGTGCTATTCATGCTTATTTAAACCGCCATCCGGTTAATAAACAAAGGAGGTTATGCCGAAATTTTAGGTAATCTATATTAGTTGTTGTTTTATTGTGGATAGTTAGTAGCATTTCGGGCCTATGTTAGGTGGGGTGTTACTGATTTGTATCGAGCGGGCTTTAGGTCCGTGGTAATTAAACTATTAAATTGACACCTTTGGTGCATGAGGATGGGATGGGTCAAGCATTGCATTTATACTTTTGACATGTTATATTGATGATTTACATTATGAGATAATCTTGTATGCTTATTGATAATCTTGTATGATTATGATTTGCTCCTATGATTGTTATGGTGAGAATAGTCAATGATATGATGTAGATGTTGTGATGTGCTACCTTGGTATTGCCGATTATATCATTGTTTGTAGTATGAGGATTAGCAATGTAGTTACCTCGTGTAACTTAATTGCAGTGTTATGGTGAATTTATTAGAAAAGCTGTTATTATCCTTAAGTTGATTTCGGCCAATTCTTGGCTGATTGCAGTTAATGAATTTCTTTTGAGATTGTGGATCTTGCAGTTGAGGGTATGCAATTGGTCTCTACCTGTTCCTTGAAGCAGTTATTGTTTCTTTCCGGACTACTGAGATACCTTGCTACCTATGCTTTTTGTTGATTTGTAAGGTTAGTTCCTTCGTGGGAGTTTGTCTTGTTGTGAATCATGACTTATTGGCTCGCTTGGTATTTTCTCTTGTTAATGCAAGTTTTGAGTTGCAAAACTCATTGTTATGTGAAAGCTTTGGATCTTTGTATTTCTGTATCTCGAGCGTTGAAGTTTATTGTTCCTCTTCTTTTTGAAAGAGAGTGTTAAAATCCTTTATGTTATTTTGCTATGCTTAAGTAGAAGGTGGTGATCATCTAAGCTAGAAGCAAGGAGGAGGTCGAGATAGCAAGTGGAAAGGGAACGGTTGCCAGCTAGCTAAATCACGCTAGACAACACTCAAACATAGACATATACTAACACTGATTACTACTACTAACAATGGCATTTAACAAACACTAAGTTAACATATGACCACTCAAACTAAGAACATAACACAAGTATTATTAAATTTGAATAGCATAAACCATCATATTAGAAGATAACAAATTCTCAACTATAGTTCCACATCCACATATATCATTGTAATAAACAGGGCAAAGTATCATCTCAGTGAATACATGCAAAATCACAGTGCATAACAGAACAGGGCATATTATCATGTCCACTAATCCCATGCATCACAGTCACAGCTCACTTCACATACACACAGAGCACAGATCAAAATCCACAATTCACCATCACAGATCATGATTCAACAGGCAAAAATAAGCAGTAAAGAGATTAAAGAAAAGGATCTGGAGATGAACCGAGGGGAGTAGAAGTAGCAGAGGGCAGCTGAGGAGGTGTCGGTGGAGTAGATGCAGCAGTCGGTGACATGGAAGAAGATGGTGAAGCCGTCGGTGTCGATGGAGCCGAGGCCTGGTCGCCGAGGTTGGCGTCGGTTAATGAAGTCGAGGACGTCGGTGGTGGCGAAGAAGAGGGTCGGTGGTGCTACGGTCGCCGGACTCGGGTAGATCGGCGGAGTAGCGCACCGGTGGAGATGGGGGAGCTGCGGCCCGGCACTCGCCGGTGCCGGATCTGGAGGAGCGGCGGCGCCGAGGTGGGGCAAGAGAAAAGGCGCTACGGAGGAAGAGCAGAGGAGCAGCAGCGGCCGGAGTGGAGCAAAGAGGAGACGACGGTGGAGAAGAAGAGGGGCACGGGCGTAGGCGGTGAGGAGATGGCGCGGTGGAGAAGATAGGCGGAAGAGGTGGCGCGCGGGCGAGTCGGCCCAACCTCGCCGGCGGCCGGAGATGGAGATGAATTGGGGGAGGAGAGAAGAAGGTGATGGGGAGAAAACAGAAGAAAGCCGGGCATAGGCGAAATCAATGGCGGCGGCTAGGGTTATGTCGTCGGGTGGGGATTTGGTTATTTTGCGATTTAGTCCTCCCACTTTCCGACATTCACAGTAAGGTCCTTATCCCATTTAATTTCTTCCGTTTTGGCCCTCTGGAAGTCCGATTTCATCGCGGTTTGATCCTACGCATCCGTGACGACGCGCACATCTGTACGGAGTAGTCCCGAAAGTCCAGATTTGTCGTTTTTGCGCCTCGATTGTGCCGGCCTGAGAAAAATATAGAAAAATATAAAATTGTCCATTTCGAGCAATTAAATATAGGAAAAGTATGTAAATGATGATAAATAGTCTTAAAATATGAAAAATATGAAGGTAAAATGACAGCTAAATATATGCAAATATGACGCATGTCATATACCCACTTGAGACCAATGGATTTATGACCAGGTGGTAACTCGGTGAGATTCCAAGTCTCGTTCTTCTTTATGGCCTCGAGCTCACTCTTCATCCCCTCCTGCCAATGATATTCTTGTGCAGCCTCATGATAAACTGCTGGCTCTTCTATAGCTAGAAGGTACAACTCATCCATTCCATTAATCTCCTTAGATGCGGTGTAGATGTCATTGAGGTTTCGATATCTGCGTAGCCCACTCTCGTCAGGTGAGATAAGGCCCCATCTGTTCCACCTCCTGTGGCTTCTACTGTATCCATGGGTGTCAGCATAGCCATGCTCTCTTGCCCCTCCATGCTAGGGATAGGGTTTGGCATTGCCATGCTTGGCGAGCCAAATGGTGTCCTTCCTAGTGATCCCAAGCCAAATGCATTTTCACCCCTTGTTTTGGCCTGCTCATCTACACCTGTGTTACCAAAGACAACAAATGAAGTTCAATGAACATTAGTTACATCGTCAGTGATGTTGTCGATCCACGACCACTCCTTTCCTTCCTTGAAACCACATCACAGCTGATGTGAAGTTTTACTTATTCAGGATCGTAAAATCGGTGAACCTTGCTGCCAGACTCCACAATAAAATACACTATGGTAGTGTTGTGGTTGTTTAGTTTCTTCAAGTGTGGATTTACCACCTTGGTGTGCGCAATGCACCCAAACACTCGCAAGTGCTCGATGAGTGGCTTCTTTTCAGTCCAGGCTTCTACAATGTGACCCCAAGTAGAGCCTTGGTTTACACGCAATTAAGAAGGTACACCGCATGTTTCACCGACTCCCTCCACATTACTACAGGTATATGCTTTCTCTTTAGTAAACTTCTCATCATGGACAACATGGTACAGTTATGTCATTCTACAACACCATTCTGTTGTGGTGAATATGGTGATGTAAAGTGTTATGCTATCCCTTTAGCATCGTAGAACACGCCGAATTCGTGTGACAGGAACTCACCTCCATGATTTGATCTAAAGACCTTCACCTTGAGTCCACGCTTGTTCTCGACGACTCTTTGTACTTATTGAATGCACTGAGAGCCTCATCATTAGTGCACCCACATATATCTGCTAAAATTATCAATGAACATTATGAAGTACTTGTTATCAGCATGTGTATGTGGAGTTATGGGTCTACATAAATCCACGTGTACATGTTCTAGCGGCTTCTCCGCTAGATGATGCGCGTGTGACTGGAACAAACTTTTGGTTTGCTTGGTCACCAAACAACCTTCACATAGTTATGTTGGATAGTCAATCTTGGGCAAGCCTAGCACCATCTCCTTCTCTGCCATCTGCTTTAAGGCATGAAAGTTCACGTGCCCTAACTATGCATGCCACCACCATCCAGGCTCATCCAAACTAACCATTAGAAACAACTGGGTTTCTTGTCTCTAGCAGAATCTTGTACAGTCGGTTATTTGATCTTTTTACGTTCATGAGGAGTCTCCCACTGTGCTCATAGGCCCATAGCCGTGTATGATGCAAAACCACCCTGCAACCATCTTTTGCATGCTGCCCAAGGCTAATGATGTTGTTGCAAAGGCTCGGAATGAAATATACCTCAAAGAGTACACGTTGTTCTCCATTTTTGCACTGGATAAGGATTGACCTCTTCCCCTTAGTCTCCACCATAGACCTGTCCACAGAAGCTTTCATCTAGCTCATTGAACACAGACCATTGACCCATCATGTGGCTGCTAGCACCGTTGTCCCGGTACCACTTGTTGGACATGAGATGTGCCTCGCCGTTGATGCACAGTCTTGGTGTTACATTCTCCTCATTCATCAGAACCATGTTACTAAAGGATCGCGAGTAGGCTACGAGAGCAGAAAACAAAATTTTTCTACCGCGCACACAAGAACATCATGCTTAAGGAGGGATCATGGATCGTTACCACTAGACGCCTTGTGCAATGAAGAAGAGTTGGAGAAGCCGATCCAACCACGCGTCGAAGTAGTAGTGGAAGTAGTCGATCGTCCCGAACCGATCGTCTCCTCCACGCGATCAACCCCACCACGAGCGATCCAATCAGAGGTTGTTGATGCCGATCAACGCCGCAACGAGCGCCTCCACCGGTATCCACACGTCCGGGTGGAACGCCGATCGCGAGTGTACCAAAGACTCGCAGCGGCTAGGGTTTGGCTCGGAGGTGGCGGCTACGGATTAGCTCGGGATTATCGTGCGTTCCTCGCCCCTCGCCTCCATATATAGACCTCCTCACTTGGGCCTCGTGGACCGAGGCCCAATAGGAGTCTATCCGGATCTCTATCCGAATTGAGCCCATATCCGAATCACATTCGAATTAGTGTTCCAACCCGTTAAGTGTGCGACCACAGCAGGTTCACGTATACTTGGTCGCGACCGAAACACCTTTCCGGTCACCGTGTTAATAGCGGCCTCTAGTAAGACATATTAACCCCAAAGTATACGTAAAGATCATATCG
Source organism: Bonia amplexicaulis (assembly GCA_036346245.1). Lineage (NCBI taxonomy): Eukaryota > Viridiplantae > Streptophyta > Magnoliopsida > Poales > Poaceae > Bonia > Bonia amplexicaulis. The sequence goes on along the minus strand of CM070755.1, from coordinate 13,544,072 downwards.
GTGAACTCGTAATGTTCTCATGTACTAATCCCTTTGCCTCACGATATAGATTAAGCTCAAGGCGAGACCTGTGTCATCCTCTTAATAGCTCAATCACTCTCTCGATTCCGTGATGGATTATAAACTCGTGATTGACTCCTCAATCACCTTGGCATGGCCATGCACTTTCATAATCCATTACATCGAGGGGCCGAGATATCTCTCCCATAAGGAGGGCAAATTCTATCTTGATCATTCACATCCCACTACATGTTTCATGGCAAACCCAAAGACTACTTTTATGACTACCCGCCACGGAGTAGTGTTTAGTAGTCCCAAAGTAAGCTACTACGCATCTTGGGAACCATGATGATCTCAAGTCTAAGGATTCCACATAAACACTACTTGAGACCAACTGATGACACATGGAATCTCTGCAGTGTCTCATGGCGGGTCTATCCAACATATGTTCACTAACACATGTCCATATTATTGATTTGGTATCTCCATACCATGATCCATGAGACATGATCATCAATCAATACATATGCTGATCTTTGAATCATATTTGTTCCTCATATGAAATATAATCAGGGATCATTTAGAAATAGCAACATTTTGGCATTAAGAGTCTCATGAATAAGTCACATACTCATTGATCAATAATGATAATGTCTATTTCAAGGAACAAAGCAATGTATCATAAACATAGTATGTGATATATTCAACATCTCCATGTTGCCTCTAGGGCATATCACCAACAGTTACATGCCTCCTGCGCATGCATGGAAAGAAGTAAGGTAGGGTCATCGTCGTATGCTCGGGTGAGATTAGCTTCCTCATCCTGATTACAATCACGACGAGGCTTGCGACACTCAGATGCCACCTCTAGAGCCTCGTTTGGCATTAGTAGATGGCGAGGTGTCATTGCGGCCACCCTTGCCACGACCATGGCCATGATCGTGTCCTCTTCTGTGGCCATGACAATTGCTGCCATTACCGTTGTGTCCCTTCAAATCGAAGGAAGATTCCCCTCCTTCATTCTTCTTCATGCGTGCCATCCAATCCGAGTATGTGAGCAATAGATGCTACTGCTCCTCCTTGTCACTGTAGCTTCGAACTCTCTCCTCAAAGGCTTTGAGATGGTCGTTCAGCTCCTCAAAGGATATGGTCTTTAGGTCACTGAATTGCTCGATTGATGTTAAGAATTTTGCTAGAACCGCTCGGAAAAATTTATAGATGATGGTGATCTCCTCCACCTGCTCACTCAACGCCCATATGCTATTGGCGATCGTCGTCAACTTTATGGCGAAATCATCCACCGATTCACTTTCCTTCATGCGAATCACCTCAAAGTCACTCCTCAAAGTTTGGATATTCACCCTCTTGACACGATCTATACCAATGTGCATCGTCCTGAGAGTCTCTCACATATCCTTGATAGAGTCATTCTCAGCCAACGTTAGGAGCATATCCTCCGATATGCTTTGACATATGACGGTCAGGGCCATTTATCCCTCCGTTTCGTCGATGTCATCTTTCACTGCGGCATCCCACACGTCTTACGCCTATAGGTTAACATACATTTTTAATGACCACGTTGCATAGTTGTTCCATATGAGCAACGAATGTTACAGCGAAATACTGCTGTCTTTTTTTTTCTATCACCCCATCGACGGTATGTGGACGGCATCTCCGTCAAAGTGTCGGGTTGGTGATTTAGACTGCTTACGTCTTGATATCTGCCTCGGTATGATCCGTCGGCTTAACTTTTTTCTTTATCTCCTGTGCAAACCGAAGGAAAAAAAAGAAAAAAGTTAACTTTACCCTTCTTTCTCCCCTGGGGCTGTGTGCGCCTTCTTTTCCTTGCGCAGACTCTGGCGTAGCTGTCTGCCGCCTCGTGTGCAAACGGAATGAACAAAAACTACTACGACCTTTTACACTCTCTCTCTCCTCGGCTTTCTCTTCTTTTCCTGCTGATGTTCCGAGGCAGCAAACAAAAGTCTTGCCTTCACGTGAAGACGCTGATGCTGTCTGCCTTAGAACGGAAACACACTCAGTTTTTTTTACGCGACTTTTAATTTTTACTTTAGTTTCTAATTTTTAAATAAAATATTTTTTAAGACGGACTCTATAAGTTAATTGTAGTACATATTAAAAGTCTAACATCTGTATCAACCAAAATCGCAAATAAGTATCTCTCTATAATCTCTATTATAAACAACTAAAATTCAAAAATTTTAGCTAAAAACTATAACTATAAGTCACAGCCGTGTCAAAGATACCCTCGGCTCCTATCATGGGTGTCGCACGGAACGAGGTGACCTGCTGGACCGAAGACGACGCGATGACATCTCCATGCTCGGCTTCGCTTCAAACTCGTCTGGCGCCCTGGGATGACGCTGGCGCTACGCAGGTGCCTCGGGATTCGCTGCTTGGACCAAGAAACACCAGGACGCGCGCAGAGGATGTACAACCCAACATCGCCGAGAAGCGACGCGCTGGCCTCAGGACGCGCCGGCGATTTTTGTTTTTTTTGTCCTGATGGCTTGTTGGTTTCAACACTAAAAACACCTACGACACGACACATAAATTTTTAGGTAATTTTCTTTCCATATTTTTATACTATTTATAGTAGAAGCATGGACTTATCTATAAAATAACTAAATAACGAAACAAATTGTTTGCATCTAAATTCTAACATCTAACTTACTAAACACTACGTAATCTTCGACAAGTCTTGATAATTTCCTAACACTTATTTAGCGCCTCTACTTCTCTGTTTGTCAATGGATGATATGCAGTCGCAATCCGATGGTTCACTCCATACTTCTCCAAAGCATCTCTGAACAACTTTTCAATGAAGTGAGAGTCACCATCAGTAATCACCGCACGTGGTACACTAAATCACAGAAATATTTTCTCTGTGAACATATTCTGATCAGTGGAGGCGTTGGTTGCTTTCCATGGAATTGCTTCAACCCATTTGGATATGTATTCATAACCATTGGATGATAGAAACAGGCGAATGTAATCTAAAGATGTCTATTTGAAGGTGATAATTCAAAGGCATTGTGCTGAACTTTCCAAATTGCCTATTCTCAGACACTCAGGACATTTTATCACAAATTCGAGAGCATCTTTGTACATCATCGGCCAATAGAATCCACCTCCCTAAACTTTTGTTGTAGTCCGGTCTTTACAGTAGTGTCCTCAATGAATGGCATTTTCGCACAATCTGAATTTGTTCTTCCTTCAAAAACATTTATGAAGCAAGCCATCCTCACAATATCGATAAAGTGTCGGAGGATCCCAAATGTCTTAGCGCTTTTCTCTCATCCATTGCCTCCTCTTGTAAGTCGGCAGATGTTAAGTGAGTCTCCTTTTTGTTGCCAGTTGGACATCCGCAAACCACTCATGCTTTGAAGATATTCCATATAAGTGATCACCTCGTAAGCAGTCATCAATGGGATGTTCCACTAATCTTACTCGCATTGAGCCTTGACGGGTGGTTTGCTACCAAATTCTTGGTTACTTTCTTGTCTCTGATCTCAAGATCAAATTCATGCGGCATCAAAATCCATCAGATCAATCTTGTCTTGGTCAATAGATATCTTATACCAGCATCATCAGTGTAGACAATCACCTTCGAGTTAACGATGTATGAACAAAATTTCTCCATGGCAAAAACCACAAAGCAGCAGTTTCTCTGTTGTGTCATAGTTGACATGTGTTAAAGTTAATCCAAATTCGTACCGTGTCCGTGTAGAACACTTCATCGCCTCATGCCAGACGTGGTATGACATGTGTATATGTAGATTGTATCAGACATGGTGTCAATCTGTAGCAACCGACTCTGATTTGGTTTCCTCTCCGTGTGGCACTCTTTTCCTTCACACTATATATATGTACCCAAGCGCTCCATTGTAATCTCTCCTCATATAGTGATTTGCCTTTGAGTGTCCATGGTTTTTTCCCGTAACGGTTTTCTACATAAAAAATTCATATTTCCTATCTCTATTTTTCTGTACATTATTTGCAACAACATGTGCATCATTCAGAGTCTTGCTGGCATAGTAGATAGCATGCAACTTCCCATTCTTCCTGTCCTAGAACTGCTCTAATAGCATAGTCACTAGCATCGCCTTCTTTTGTCCAAGAACTGCTTCAATAGTATAGTCACTAGCATGGCACATGATCATCACTGAAATCAATGCTTTCTTCCAAGTTGTGAAGGCTTGCATTATTTCCTAACACTCATAATCAAGTACGAATAATGTATCTTTCTTTGTGCTCTTTCAGAAATCCTTGATGTATCTTCTGTAAAACCCGGCGTGATATAAGTTTTGGATGTGGAAGTTTCCGAACGGTCTCAATATTTGCTTTGTCCAAATCAATTCCTCTCTCAGTTGGGCACACCATGAAGTGACATTTTTCCAGTTGGGCACTAAATCAAATTCGCTGCAACACTATAAAACTTTTTTGAGACTTTCCATGCAAGAATCAAAGCAATTTACATAGATAGAAAAATCATCCATGAACACTTCCACAATTTTCTTAATAAAATCAAAAAAATAGGCGTCATACAATGTTGAAAAGAAGTGGGAGCATTACATAAACCAAAAGGCATTATCCTCTAGGCAAAGGTACTACATGGCCAAGTAAATGTGATCTTATGCTAGTCTTTCTAACATCTCGTTAATGAATGGAAGTGAAAAATGATATTTACTAGTGGTATTATTCAATTTACTATAGCAAATACACATATGCCAACCAGTGATAGTTCTTTGAGGAATTAGCTCATCTTTCTTATTTTTAATCACAGTCAAACCATCTTTCTTAGGAACACAATGTGCTGAACTAACCCATTCACTATCAGATATAGGATATATTATTCCAGTATTAAGCAATCTATGCACTTCTTTCTTAACCACCTCCCAAATAGCATTATTAAGCCTACATTCATGTTCTACACTAGGCTTATATTCAAATTCCACGTGAATTCTATGAGTGCAAAAAGTAGGCACTACTACAGAAAACTGTATTACAGACGGTTCAGAAACGTCATCACTGACGGTTTTATGAGCCATCTGAATTTATGGGTCAGTAATAATACGAGGTCATCACAGACGGCTTTCGAACCGTCTGTGGGGCAAATATCACAGATGGTTTTTAGTTAAAAACCGTCTGTGCTATTCTCTTCTACCCCTAAATATATTTCTGTTTATTGGCTAGTCTCAGGAAATGCTAGCCATGCCCTCTGAAACAAACAGATCAACATGTATATGCATACATCCAATTCACATCTCAATTCATTTCACAAACATAAAACATCCATTTCGCAAATCAATTAATTGAAATGAAATAAAATATCCATTAACAAATGCACAGTTACAATCATTGTCAATCTTATCCCAAAAAAATCATTGTGCGTTGTGTAACTCTCTATCTGATTTTATGACTCTAGCCATCAAAAAGTACGCGCACTCTCCTCGAATTTGTGCAATGTCGGACTGTTGCAATGTAGTTGTAGAGATGGACGTAGCCTGTCGATAGGAATATCAATGTGCGTACATATATAACCTGATAAGTATGAAATAATTTTGGGAAGATTGATAAACCTTAGGATTGGTGATCTTCGAGGAATCGAGTAGTAGTTTCATATGGTGGCAAACGTAGAATCCATACGTGTTGCCTGACTGATGTTAGTGGCACTGCAAAAAATAGAATGTGTTAATTCAAGAGGCATTACTACCAAGTGTTGTATAGGATTAATTAATGTGTACTAGTGAATACCCGAAAATTTAGAACATGTTGCAAGGGCTTGGCCCCTTCCGTCGAGCCACGTGTCTCTGCAACGTACATGGTGAATGACCTTCGTGATTCGAAAAAGTTAGCTTAGTGATTCGGAAGGAAAGAAAGAGTACAATATAGTTATGTATGGAGAAAATGTACTTACCTATCAAGTAATTGGCCAATAACTGTGTAGTCGGTTTTGTTCTTACTTAGAGAATCAATGTATATTGTCTTGTTCCATTTTGGTATAATTACAATTAAAATTCAATGGAACAGCTGATTATAGGGCATAAGAACAAATTATTTATCGCGGTGAGCCAGCAGTGTTGTTGTAATATACCTCTTGACGAAGGATACATCCTCGTTGATGGTATCCATGGCGACCAAGCGTGGGTCTAGGAAACAAATTGGTGATTTGGATGATCTAGCTTCAGTCACCATGTATCTATATATATACACAGAAAAGCAACAAATTATATATGACATATATCGGTATTACATGAACGGAGACTGTGATTGTACACACTTACAACGTCCAGCATCGAACGAGTGAGGCGTCGAGAGCGTTGAGCGTGAAAAGATCAAATAAATCCTCAAAGGTCACCGCAAAGACACAATCATGAACTTCGTGTTGTAAATGATCTGGCCTGAATTTGACAATGATACCTGAGCGTCGTTCTCCCTGTGGCTTATTGGCATGTTCCATATACCAAGCGTGTAATCTCTAGCAACTAAGTCCTAGGGTTAAGAGGCACTTTTTCGGGAAGATCATCGACTCGCCTAGCAGGAATTTGCGGATCAATGGCAGGTACGGGATATCATCATTAGTCTTCTTTGATTTGCCCTTGCTACCTCAGCTGTAGTTTGACTTCATGGTAGTCGACTGTAAAGGTAGCACCGGTGTAAGTTGCTTCATCGAGAATAGCACCCGTGGAGATGGCACCGGTGCAAGTAGCGGTAGTGGAGATAGGCTTTGTGGAGATGGCTCTAGTGCATGTAGCTCTGGTTCAGACTGCCCTTGTGGACCTGCCACCGGTGAAGAAGCCTCTAGGCAGATGTCGCTTTTGAGCCACTGGATGAATGTTCCAATGGCATGCCCTAGAGTCACGATCTCGTCGTTGGGGGCTTCGGTAACGGGACGACCTCGAAATTGGCATGCACACCATCCACATGAACTTTTCCGAAGCCTGATGCTAATTGAGAGACCATGTGGTGGTCATCCCGTTGAGAATGATGAGTAATTGACATCGTTTTAGGAAAAGTCGAGTTTGAGTCGGTTGGTTCGGACCTTGACGTTGCGTGGCGTAACGGGCTCGGTCGGACCTGGTCGAACTTGTCGTACGGGTTTAGAGGCGATTCTGCGATGCGACGGGTTTGGATTTGATTATGCTTACATATATCGGCGGTGCTATTTGATGTGTTTCTGTCTATGTTGTTGCAGGACATCGAGGCGGTGTCGTGGCGAGACACGGTGGACGGACTAGGCGCAGTGGCGCCGAGGTCGAACGGTCGGGATGTGTCGAAGACGACGTGAACTCGAGGTTGTTGCGAGTCGGGAGACGAGGAACCGAAGCTGGAGCTACCGGTGATGGACACAACGATCAACGACGAGAGAACCGGGACTAGACTCAGGTGGAGTCGGAGGTCTCGGTCGATGTCGGATGGAAGCGACGGGCTGCAGCGGAGCGGACCGGACTAGACTCAGGGAAGAGTCAAGGTCAAGATGGTCAAGGCGCGGTTATGGAAGCTTCCGGAAAGTGCTTGTGGGGCAATTTGGAGAATTGACTCAAGCATGAGTGGAGGGGCTGGTTTTTCCCTCCAAAAGGTTGTGTTGACTTCTTGCCTCATGTGTGCATGTGGTCTTGGAGTGGGCTTTGTATGCCACTTCTTGAATTTCCATATGAGGGTGAGGCCTTGCCTTTAAAAAGAGGAGAGAGAGGTTGTAGTAATCACTCACTTAGACATGAAAGGAAAGTGAGCTGGCAGTGTTGTGCTCTGTTCTTCATTTTGCTCATGTGTGTTCTTGAGAGATGAAGTGTGTGAGAATGGTTTGATCCTTCATGTAATTTCTTTTTTTGTTCAAATGTACAGGCGTATGGGAACTTCTTTGTGATCTTTTTGCCTCTAGAAATGAAATCGTTGAAGTTATTCTCAAGTCAAGCTCTCTGTTCTTCCTCTGTTCCTGTATTTTGATTTCTAGGGTTTGAGTTTGTTATTGATTCTCTTTGTGAAATGTCATGAAATTTAGGTTGTAGAGTCCTGAGACCATTGCTAACATACCCTCAAAATTTTATGGCCAGAGGATCAAAGTTGAGGTGGTAATTCGAATTTCAGTGTTCTCCCTGTAGCTTTCAGAGTTTGGGCTCAAATCTGAATTTCTTGGTCTCGTGTTGAGTTTTCTTGATTCCTAAAGTCTGACTGCTATTTAATTGAAGTTCTTGATCTTTTGGGCAAAGAAGTGGAGCTAAATTTCATCAATGTCTCATTTTGTTTGTGGTATGAAATTCCTTCTACTAGCTGTTTTCAGATTATGAATTTCGTTTCCACTAGTTTGTCGTCAGTGCGCTTTTTTTTAGGTCTATCGTTCGGCTGCAGCTGCATTTTCTATTTTCTTTGAATAGTGCTTCAGTCTGCAGCTCTGTTACTTGGTTCGGCAAATGCAGTCTCCCTGTTCAGTTTCATCAGCCGAAGTGTTTTTCAGTTTCCAGATTGCCATTTGAGCAATACTGATCAGTTTTGGTCTGTAGTTTTGCAGTTGGCTGCAGCTTACCTTGTTCTTGCCGTCTGTTGTCAATTCTGCTGTTTTCAGTTTTTGAACTACAGATTTGTTTTGAATGGAAGTACTGAATCTTCAATTAACCAGACTGCATCCTTTTTGCTCTCAGACTATTGTCATTTTCTAGTCATTTCTTGCCGTCAGCTCTCTTCATTTGGTGGTTGAGTTCTCTGTATTTTCCTAGCAATAGAGACTGAAAAACTGCAGACAGTTCTCGCAAGAAATGACTCGGCTGAAAACTGAAATTGAACAGAAAAAGAATTAAAGACAAAAACAAAAGAGGCATCTGGACAACAGTGTTTTAGTCTGAACTTTTTCTTGGTACTTCTTGCTGCTCCTTCTTTTAATCAAGCTATTACTTTTCGGCAGCAGCTCAGCCCACTACAGTTCAACATGCAGTTTGTTCTTTTCTTTTTATTCTTTTGCTGATCTTTGACCATTTTGCATGCAGATCAAACGGCAATATTTTCAGCTGAAATTTTTACGGATTACTCTCTGATTTATGCTGAATTTTTTAGTACCGCATGCGTTCCAGTTTTCAGCAGAATTAATTTTCCGAATTCTCGGGGGCGTTTTTTAAGAGAACGACATTCACCCCCCCTCTGTCGCCATTTCGGTCCTACAAAGGTGTATAGTGCACCATGGCCCCGTGAGCAGATGGATATGTCTGGCCCCAAGCAGCGTACAAGGGAACGGAGGCATATCTCACTTGGAGCTTGCACTTCGTAGGCTCCTACATAACGATACAAAATTAGCTACTCCAATAGGCCTATCAATGGATCGAGCATCTACAGATAATAATTATTACCAGGATATCGTCCATAGAAAATCTGGCCTCACTTTTTTTCGTAGGATTGGATGCGCAACTACTCCAACGGTTAGGGGGCTGGCTAGCACAGGAGCGGCGGCAGTGGCCTGCTGATTTTCTGTATATCTTCGCATCTCATCTCTGACGTAATCAGCCAGCTCCTCTCTAAGAGATGCCTTGATCTCCTCTCGTAGCCATGCCTCACGCTCGGTTTTGGTTCTCTTCCTACTCCGATACAATTCGGAGTCATCTGAGAAACCATGTTTCTAAGGAACATAAAGCCCAAGGCCTCTCGTACGACCTAGGTGCTCCTTATTTTTCCAGGGCCGCGGAGAGTATATCTTTCTCCCTAGTTGCCTGGAATGATCCCTAGGAAGATTCTACACTCAGCGCTTCCTGCAAAAGCACGACACGTTATTTCACTTCCTACGAAGTTGTGGAGTAATTACAAGCTACGTAATTCGATCGAGAATTTTTTGTACGGATAATCGATTTTTTATTCGAAAATTCAGAAATATACCCTTGGAAATTTTTTTTACAAAAGTAGGCTCCAGTCGCCCAACCATTAGGCGACTAAAGACTTTCGCCCAACCGACGAGCGACTAGATATAGTCGTCCTACAGTAGCGTGATTGCATCTAGTCGCCCCACCGTTAGGCGATTTTAATGCAGTCGCCTAATGGGACGACGACTAGATACATCACCCGTGAATGTTTTAGATTTTGTCAATTTTGTAGTTTTAAACTGGTAAAAAATCTGCTGAAGTTGTAAGAAAAGTTTATGTTCATTGTATGTTGTAGGTGAGTAAATAATTTTTCAATTTTTTTTCTGAACGATTGACCGTAAAACAATTGATACATACGACGGTAAGTGATATTTTCATGCGCACTATTTGGATGTCGTAGACAATGAGTAAAAGTAAGTACGACACAGTACTAAAAAGTTCACATTTTAAATAAAGAACATAAGCAGTACATGAAATAATGATGTACAATCACGCGCCACCCTGGCCTGCCCTGTCCCCACGCCCACGTCGGCCCTGCTTGGCCGTCCTCCGGTGCAACGGGTGAGGACGCTCCGAAAACGTGAAACGATCAGAAGCATGTCGCACCCGCCCCTGAGCTGGTGGAGTCAGCTGCACCACTGGTTGTGTGCCCTCCGGTGCACCGGGGAGGGCACTGCCGGAGGGAACCTCTGGTGCTATCCCAGGAGGTGCAGACCCAGACGGCCTGGTGATCCACTCGGAGAAGTACTGGTCCACATCCTCCGGGCTCGCGGTGGGGCCGTGTCGGGACTCGGACTCGAAATGACCTACGAAAGTAATATGGTTAGTTTCAGATATACAATATTGCCATAAAACGGAGATCGTACGATACGTACCCTCAGCGAAGGCAAGTTGTTAAGTACGACAATCGTTAATAACAACGAAATAGCTGACTGTGATAATACTTGTCGCCGACACCAAAGAGAGCCCATCGTCGGCCGGTCGATGTCTCCCCCCGGATACATCTCGGGCCCGTACGGGCCCATGTCATCTAGCGCAGGTCGTCCGAGGCTGAAGCGCTCGAACGACCACAACTACAGTAGTAGGGGACAGCCCGCGAGGATCGAGTTCACCTTCATCCTCACGCACGCATCGCACAGGCCGCGGTACGTTGTGGCAAGTGCAGCCGATCTCCAGCTGACTTGGGGGGCCTCGCCGTCCGCAATCGCCCTCGCATGAGTGATAAGGCACGCATCCACGGAGTTGCCATGGCTAGTGGTGAAGAGCACCCAACCAAAGAGCCACAGCACGTACGCCTCCAAGTGGCGCGAGACTTGGTAATCGTCTGCCTACGGATCCATGCGCTCCACCTGAATAAACAAGTTGTTATTAGTACGTAATAGCGCAAGTAAGAGCTTGCAATACACGATCGATTGTAAAAGACCACGTACCCGGTACTGTGCGAGCCACCTCAGCAATGGCCCGTGCGTCTGAGTCATATCGAAGATGTGGTGGTCATCGGCCGGTGGAAGGACCCCATCGAATCTGCTGAGCAAGTCCGTGCGCCACTCGGCCGGGGCCTCCGATAGGAAGACAACGTCTCCCTCGATCGGAAGGCCAAGAAGCAGGGACACATCCTGCAGGGTCATCTCCCCGAATGGGAGGTGGAAAGTGTGCGTCTCGGGCCGCCAAGGGTCCACCAAAGCCGTCAGTAGGGAACGATCGAACGGGAAGCGTCGTGATCGCTCCACGCACGCCTCATCCCCTCCCGCGGCCAAGGCGGCTCCATCCTCCTCCGTGGCCTGCACCATCCGGGCAAGAGGGAGTAGCCCAGCATCCCGCAGCCTACAAACAAAGTGAAGGTCAGCACAGAACATTACTACGGCAACACAAAAACACTGGCGTAGTGCAAACATGACAGTCCAACGGGGGTCGAGTCCCTAGGCTACGCGAGGTATGCGTGTCCTAACCACTCCCAACTCAGCCGGCTCGTCCGTACTCCCCGGTGCCGGCACACGACGGGAAGCGCGGTGCACGCGGTCCACGTGCTCGTCCAATAGCGGGTACCGCCAGTCAGAGTCACTACCATCACGAGCCATACCTACAAAAAGAGTTCAAGTTACCTACAACATAAACACATCGTAACCACTGCAGTTAACCATTTTCTACAATAATACATCAAAAATACTATACAAAATTTTGCCAGAAAATTTTGTTCTTCTAAATTTCTACACTAAATTTTGTACACTAATATATGAAACAAAAACTCAAATTTCCATACTAAATTTTCTACTTCTACAATTTTATATACTACAAATGTTGCATACTAAAAAAATGTATATACTACAAATACTAAAATTTCTATACTCAAAATTGTACTCAAATATCCATACTAAATTTTCTATATCTACAATTTTTACTACCACTAACATTTCATACAAAATTACGTTAACTAAATTTTCTATACTAAAAATGTGTACTAGAAAATTTCTATACCAAAAATTCTATACAAAATTTCCACACTAAAATTTCTACACTACATTTTCTACACTATATTTTCTACACAAAATTTTCTACACAAAATTTTCTACACTACATTTTCTACACTAAATTTTCTACACTAAAATTTCTACACTAAAATTTCTACACTAAATTTTCTACACTAAAATTTCTACACTAAATTTTCTACACTAAATTTTCTACACTAAATTTTCTACACTAAATTTTCTACACTAAAACTTCTAAACTAAAATTTCTTAACTACATTTTCTACACTAAAATTTCTAAACTACATTTTCTACACTAAATTTTCTACATCTATAATTTTTACTAACATTAATAAATATAACATACAAAAAATTACCTACTAAATTTTTCCTCTTTCTTTTCTTCCTCTCTTTTTCTCCTCTCTCGCGTTTCTTCTCCTCTGCTTCGTTCCTTCTCTCGCGCGGCGCTTCGTCGCTTCTCTCGCGCAGCGCGTCTCGGTGAGAACGGTCGAGTGCGGCGCGCTTTTAACCCCGCAACCAGTCGCCATACGGTTGGACGACTGGATGTCAGTCGCTGAACGGTGGGGCGACTACAATAAATCGCCCAACGGTTGGCAGATTCACTGCATGTCGCCGCTGAGTTAGGCGACAGGCTCCAGTCGCCCAACCATTAGGCGACTGGAGCCTATTTTTGTAAAAAAAATTTCAATGGGTATATTTCTGAATTTTCGAATAAAAAAAGGATTATCCGTACAAAAAATTCGTTCGATCGATATCTTATCAGGCGGTGGGACACTTCTTGGTCTGCAGGGTTTTGGAAAGAGATGTCCCCCGATGACGTGGTAGATGACCTCGCTCTAATCCAATTTCGAGTGCGCTCATTCAGGATCGTGCCACATGGCGGGGCGGTGTCCCATAGGATTGCTTGTTCGTCCTCCATCCTCCACTGTGGGATTTTACCCGCATACCCAGCTGTGCCAAGTCTGTGGGGTGTGTGTTTTTTGCTTGGAGGAAGGCTTATTACAGACAGTTCTAGTTGAGAACCGTCTATGATATATTTATCACAGACGATTTTAAACTAGAACCGTCTGTGATATCATTTTATCACAGACAGTTCTAGTTTAGAACCGTCCGTGATAATAATTACATCACAAACGGTTCTAGTTTAGAACCGTATGTGATAATTATATCACAGACGGTTCTCAAATAGAACCGTCTGTGAAGCCCACGCACTGGAGTTATTACTTACACCAACCAGCAGGCACTGAAATAAGACCTCACAGAGTGTATTTATTTACAACAGCCCAATGAATATAGAGATAGATATGTATGACTCATTCTCAAAATTCACCTATATATCACATATTTTCACATATACATAAATGCAAATCCACAAATACATTACACACATGCATTGTTATATATATACATAAATGCAAATTGACAAATACATCACACACATGCATTGTTATATACATAAATGCAAATTCACATATACATCACATACATATATTGTTATATATATAAATGCAAATGGCCACATATATATCGCACATTCTCATTCCACTTGCTTATTTCCTTTAAAAATTAGCCCTTCATGATGATCAATGCGTGTGTAACTAGTTTCGTCACGTTGTTCGTCGTCGACCCTTATGCCATTTCCAAAAGGAGGTAACTCGTCAAATTGATTGTATTTGTCCTCGTCCACTACATTCTCTACTCCGACAATTCTCCTTTTTCCATGAAGAACTACATGGCGCTTCTTATTTGCCGGATCGGTTACATAAAAAACTTGAACAACTTGGTTAGCGAGTACGAATGGTTCGTCTTTGTATCGGACACGTTGGAGGTCCACGGTAGTGACACCGTACTTGTCAACCTTCACCTGTGGGAGATGCATCCAACGGCACCGAAATAAGGGGATCTTGAAAACCACGTAGTCGAGCTCCCAAATTTCTTCTATGAACCCATAGTACGAGTTTCTCAACCCATCGGTACTGAGTGCATCTATACGGACACCGCTGTTCTGGTTAGTGCTCTTTACATCCTGAACCTGTGTATAGAATGTGTACCCATTTATGTCATATCCTTGCCATGTCACAATTGTAAATGTTGTCTCTTTTGCTAACCATATCAGCATCTCACTTGGCGAGCTCGTAGCGATTTGCTCCTTCAACCATTGGTTGAACCGACTATTGTGTTGCCTCATGATCCAACATCTGGCCGCTCCGGATTCTGTTGCCGAAGCACATCCTTGTGCTGGTCGACATAAGGCGCCATTTCAGTCATGTGTTGCAAGACCGTGAAATAGGCTTGAGCATACGCGTCCATATCTGGAGTGATTGCTTTCCTTCCGATAGTTCTGATACCCTTGAGCCTCCCCTCATAACCAGATTGAGGCACACCTATCAGTGATATCTGAGCCGTATAATCGACACAAAACTCAATGACCTCTTCGCTTGCATAACCTTCGACGATGTTGTTCTCTGGCCGAGATCGATTCCATACATAGGACTTGAGAATTCCCATGAATCTCTCAAATGGGTACATGCTACGTAGGAATACGGGCCCGCACATTTTTATCTCCCGCACAACGTGAACAATAAGATGGGCTATGATATCGAAAAACGAAGGAGGGAAATACATCTCAAGATGACATAGAGTCATCACCACCTCGTCCTACAGAGCATCTAGTCCTTCGGGATCGATGACCTTCTAAGCAATTATGTTAAAGAAATAACATAGCCTCATGATTATCTCTCGGACTTTGATCGGTAAAATATTTCTAATTGCAATAGTGAGCATCTGTGTCATCAGCATATGACAATCATGAGACTTGCTTTATTGGGAACACCTGGAAGTTCGCAAGTGCATCAATGACATGCACGTAGAGAAGAATGTATGTGACAGCTTGATTGGTCTCTTACTGAACATTTGTGACAATAGAGGATCGTGTCAATGCAAGGCATGACTTGGTCGCTATGAATATCAGGACCGAATTAGCAACGATAGAGACCGATAAAGTCCGAGAGAACTGAACTGTGCCAATGCTTGCATGGTGTGAAAGTTCTGTCCGGTCAACATGAAGAAACTTATTTCCATGAAAAAATTGAAATTAATTGCTACGAAGTCTCATGACTGTCATGTGCTAATGACACAAATGCTTCTGTTGCAATTAAAAGTATTTTACCGAACAAGATTAGAGTAACAATCGTGAGGATGTGTTATTTTTCTAACACAATTGCTGAGAAGGTCATCGATCCTGGTGGACTAGATGCTCTACGGACCGAGGTGGTGATGACTCTATGTCATCCTGAGATGTATTTTCCTCTGTTACTTTGTGATATCATAGTTCATCTCATTGTCCACCTTGTGAAAAGAAAAAGATATATGGCCCCGTGTTTCTATGTCATATGTACCCGTTTAAGAGGTACATGGGAATTCCCAAGTCCTATGTACGCAATCGTTCTCGGCCAGAGGGTAGCATCATCGAAGGTTATGCAACCGAAGAGCTCATTGAGTTCTGCATTGATTATATGGCTCAGGTCAAACCGATAGGTGTACCTCTATCTTGTCATGAGGGGAGGCTAGAGGGTATCGGAACCATTGAAAGGAAAGTAATAACTCCGGATCTAGATACGTATGCTCAAACCCATTTCACTATTTTACAACACATGACTGAAGTGATCCCTATATTGAGGAGCACAAGAACATGCTAAGCCAAGAGAATCTAGGCTAGTCAGAAGTTTAGATCATGAGACAACACAACCATTTGTTCAACGAATGGTTGAAGGTGCGATTGACTGGGAGGTCGTCAAGTGAAACACTACAATGGTTGAAAAAAGGGCCAAAATTTACAATTATGACATGCCAAATATACGATATTAATGGGTACATATTTTATACAACAGATCAGGCTAGAAAGAGCACAATGCATAACTCAGGTGTCTGCATATATGCATTTCATGCGCACATCTGTACCGCTGGCCCAACTCGTACTATGGGCTTGTATAGGAGATTTGGGAGCTTGACTACATAATTTTTAAGATCCCTCTATTTTGGTGCCGTTGGATCCAACTCCCACAAGGTGTAATGGTCGACAAGTATGATGTCACTACTATGGACCTGGAACATGTAGGATACAAAGATGAACTATTCATACTTGCGAGGCAAGTTATTCAAGTTTTTTATGTAACCGACCTGGCAAATAAGAAGCACCACGTAGTTCGGGGAGAGATAGATTCATTGAGGGAAGAACTAAGACAAGTCCGCAACCAATTGCAACCCACCCCTGTTAATGCGGTACCCAGTCCCCCTCAGCATCGGAGTGGCTGCGTGACCATGCTAATTTAAGAACATAGTGACACTCACTTACCTATCGACGACATCCAAGTAGTGTACCTCTCTAGAATGCTACATAGATAGATTTGGTGGACGCCTTAGCTCATCGTGTATCGTTATGTACGAGCTCATGCCGTGCATCCTTAGAGTCAGGTTTGTTGGCTCACATTCCCATTGATGCTGGGTGGGGGATGGCGTATTCATGGCTGTCAGTAATGCTGGTGTATGGTGCCCAACTAGACGCCAGTTTCATGAAGGTCTAGGTGGACATGGTTAATGATGTTTTCCAGACCGTCCCACTTGAGAAGCCCACAAACGAATAGATTATGACATTAGGGGATGTCGTCCACATATTCATGTAGTGGCCCAAAAGGGACATCTCCCTCGACTCGTCTGTGCGGCGATCTCCACAACTAGTGGCCCAATAGGGACATCGCCCTGGACCCATCACATCGGCTCCCGTGGCTCCATCTCAAGCTCCGCTTCAGAAGCCCGTCGCATCGGCTCCTGTGGAGACGACACCAAAAATATATCGCAAGCGAGGTGATAAGCCCCAACCAAAGAAGATTAAAGGGCCTCCCAGGCTATGGAAGTTCATTCTCAAAGTGTCGTTGGTCCCCGAGTCACAACTACCCAGCCTTGGACTGGTTTGTAGGACTTTGCATACCTGGTACATGCAGAGGTCCAACATGAAGCTAAATCGGCAAAGTGGATTCATTGTGAGATACACGGAGGCGCATTTCCTCCATGGCTCAAGCTACTTCGTTGGGACATTCGAAAACTTATTCTTACTATTCAACCTCGACGAACTCGACGTCTCACTTCTACGATGTTGGACACTGTAAGTGTACTGTACAATCATGTTCTACATTCACATAATACCGATGAATGTCATAATTCATTACTTATGTATAGATCCATGATCCAACAAGTTCGGAGACGGTGAGAACCAGTGGGTTTCCTCAACACACACTTGGTCTCTGAGCAATCCATCAACGATAATGCATTCTTCGTTCACGATTACATAACAAGGAGATTGTTTGCTCATAGTGACAAGGAGTACATTATGGTACCCTTCAACCAAGGGCAAGTGTTTCACTAGTTACCATACAAATTTCATTTGTAGTACATTATACGCAACATGAACTTAGGATTAATCACTGTGGTGACATAACATGACTAGGGGTCATTGGATTCTGATAGTGATTGTACCAAAGTGGAGTAAGGGAATATATTTTGATTCCTTACTTAGTGACAACCGTGACTTCACCCGTGTGCAACAAGCAATTTGAGAGACCATGTGGTGGTCATCCCATGTGTATGATGAGTAATTGACATCGGTTTAAGAAAGTCGAGTTTGAGTTGGTTGGTTCGGACCATGTCATTGCATGGTGCAACGAGCTCAGTCGGACTTGATCAAACCTGGTCAAAAGGTTTAGGATGCATATTCTGATGTTTCGACAGGTTTGTTGGTGTTATTATGCTTACATGTATCGAGCGGTGCTATTTGATGTGTTTCTTGTCTGTGTTGGCTGCAGGACGCCGAAACGGAGTAGTGGCGAGACACGAGGTGACCGGACTAGACACAGGCGGTGTCGAGGTCAAAACGGTCGGATGTGTCGAAGATGGCGGAGATTCGATGTGGTCGGAAGCTTCCCGGAAGGTGCAGGAGGGGCAAAATGGTAATTTCGCGAGGCTGCACAAGCGGGAGCAGGCTCCGTTCGGGTTTAGCAGGCATAACGGGTTGGAGACCCGTTAGCCAAGGGCTATAAATAGGTGTGAGGGGCTGCATACCCCTCATGGCTTTGGGAGAGAGTTGGAGTTTGCTAGAGTCAAAAGAAACTCTGTGAGTTTGTTTTCACTTTGGCTTTAGTTGTTGAGGAGTGGGTGGAGACAGAATAGGTGGTTCAGGTTCTTTGCAGCTTCTCGTGTCTTCATGAGAGTTCTGAGTGTTCATTCTGAGTTTGTGTTCTTGCGTATGAGTTTTTCTCAGAATGTAAAGATGGTTTGAACTGGATGCATTCCTACTCATGTTAAGCATCTATCTCTCTGTATCAAGATCAATGTGAGAAACTCTGTGTCTGAAATGAACTGGTTTTCTTCTCCTTTTCTGTGTTTGTTTTGAGTTTTGCCCAGTGTTATTCTCTTCTTCTTATGGCTTTGAGATCTTGTAAAAGCAGCTTTTGATTTCTGCTCTGTGCCGGAAATTAGCCTCAAGGTCTTTTGACCAGTTCACTCCAAAGAGCAATAATCAGATTCTATGGGTAGTCTCTTCTTTCAGGCATGGGCCTCATTTTCTCAGTTCTTCATGTTCATGTTTCTAGAGTTTGAGGTAACTTTTATTTCCCTTCATGAGTTGGCATGAAACTTGATATTTAGACTCTTGTAGCTATTGCTAATATATCTACAAAGTCTCATGGCCAAAGGATCAACGATTGAGGAGTAATTTCATTTTTGGTGGAGTCTCTGGAAGTTTTCAAGTTCTTGTTCAAATCTGAAGTTCTTCCTCTCTTGATGAGTTCTCTTCATTTCTAATGTCCTGCTGCTATTTAAATCATATTCTTGATCCTTTGGTGTGAAAAGAATAGCAGCATTTTCTTGAATTTCCCTGGAATTAGACTTTTCTGTAGTTTCAATTTGTGAGTCGGCTGCTGCTCTAGTTTTCATTCCCTTCTCTGTTTTGGGCAACAGTTCGAGTAATCCTGTGCAGTTTCAGTTTTCTGTTTCAGCAGCTGTCTTTCTCAGAGTCTCAGGCCTTTGCAGTTGAACTTCTTTTTCAGTTTTGTCTGTTCTGTGTCAAAGCAGTTTTCTTGGTCTGAGTTTCCTCTCTTTGGGGTCTGTCTGCTGTTGCATTTGTAGGGCTGTTCGATGACCCTGAGAGGCACAGTAATCATGCAATCGATTTCTGATTCCCTGATCTGAAAAGTCTGGCTTCGGCTCATAAATTTCACTATTTACTATTTTCAGTTGGCAACAAGCAGTATTCAGTCTGCAGGTTTCAGATTTCTTGCTGCTGTTTTTGCTGCTGAATTTTCTCTGTTTTCAGTCCGACAGTCTGCTATTTTCAGCAGCAGTTTGAACTCTTCAAAGCTTCAGCCTTCAGGTTTTCGGCTAGTGCAGTGGGCAGTTTTTAGTCAACAAAATATGCTTTATTTACCCGCTGTTTTAGTATGTTTTAGACAATAGTTTGCGGTCCTTCAGCCGGGTATTCTCTGCAGTTTGGAGTCTCCAATTCTTGGCTAAAAATTCAGATTTCCTGCTGGCTTCTTGGTCCTTCTTCTCAGCAAAATAGATCAAACAATTTGGCTTCTCTTTTTGGTTTGGCTAAGGTCTTTACGGTTTGACAAGTCTAGTTTTCAGCGAGGACTCAAATTTCTATCTTCCTAGCTACTATAGCTATCAGAGAAGGAAAGTTGTGAGAATATTTTGGGGCAAAATTTGAAGGCACCATTCACCCCCCTCTGTTGCCATTTCCGATCCTACACAATTGACAAGTAAACTCATTTCCTCCACACATAACTCTATTGTAATATTCTCTTCATTTGCAATGGCCGACGCTAGCTTTTTGGAATCACTTAGGTTATTCAGCGTTTACGTTGCCCAAGGAGGGAGACACAAGGAATCCAGTGCCACACTGCAACATAGGACGCCATTTCTAGTACCCTCTACAACACAATAATCCTATATCACAATTTGTTATAAATACCTCTAGAACTGACAATATCGATGTATGTAATTCTATTTTTGTAGTGCAACCAGTAGCTGCAGGGCAACATATGTGGATTCTACGTTTGGTACCATATGCAGGAAATCATGGACGCTAAGACGAATGATCCAGTGGTTTATCAATGTGCTAGTAATTATTTTATGATTTATCAATATATATATATAGGACGCTGAAATGGGGCACTATAGTGTCTGAGTACCAAGCCTCTCTGCCTTTGGATTGATTTTAGACACGTGCTAGTGCAATGATATATAATATATCATGTATGCTAAATCAATCATGGATGGAAAGTCTCAATCACACTAGCACGTATCTAAAAGCAATCCAAAGACAGGAGGTTTGGTGCATAGACACCATGGTGTGTGTGTGTGTGTGTATATATATATATATATATATATATATATATATATATATATATATGCTAATGACTTAATGCTACTCCTAGAGACAATGCATTGAATTTGATAAAAGTGCAATTGATCCTAACAAACTCACCGAAATTCAAGGATGCTCTCCCAATTCTTGATAGCATAGGTCATAAACAATACTGGAGAGTACCACTCCGGCAATGGTGATTAGATATTTCAACATTAGATACAATTGCAATCACTCCATTGTGCTTAGTCAAATAATTCATTCAATTATACTTCATTTAGTTGTTTAATTCATTTGTGAGATTTGTGTAACGATTGTCATTTGCTATATATGTTATCTGCTTACATTGTTTAATTCATTGTGAGATCTGTGTAATGATTGTCATGTGCTATGTGTGTGTGTGTGACCTTCTTGCTTGTTTTCAGAGGGCTTGGCTAGCATTTCCTGAGGCTAGCTGAAAAAATGAAAATAATGTAGCTTCTGAAATAGCTATCACAGATGGTTTAGTGTTCCAAACCGTCTGTCATATGTACGATATCACAGACGGTTAATATCAAAAATCGTCTGTGATATATACGATATCACGAACGATTAATATCAAAAACCGTCTGTGATATATACGATATCACGAACGATTAATATCAAAAATCGTCTGTGATAGTGGAATATTACAGATGGTTTTTGAAAAAAAATCGTCTGTGTTTTTAACTATCACAGATGGTTTGAGAGCCATATGTGATAACCATTTATTATCACTGACATATAAATGCAAACGGTTCAGAAACCGTCTGTGATGACGGTTTTGATCCATCTGTGATAAAATCGTCTGTAGTAGTGCTTATTACTTATGGTGTTTGCTGACACTTAGATAGTGTGGAGTCGTGATTCGATGATCTTCTTAAAAAGGTTGTAAGAAGGCCCAGTTATTGTGAAGGTTACAGTTCACCTACTCATAGGGGGTCTACTACTAGTGGATTTGAGGTATTTGGCCTAATTTGTGGGGCTCGTCGAATTTGTTTGGGCTTATCTCAATATGGATCAGGGCAGACCGGCAATTTCCCGAATATCTCGGTGCTCGCTTGTGCTGATTTACATTATTGTAATTTTCATTCCTAGAATTAGATAGCTTGCTTATCACTCTAGAATTATAAACCTTTGAAAAAAAAACCGTCTGTGTTTTTAAGTATCACATATGGTCTGGGAACCATCTGTGATAACTATCTATTATCACTGACATATAAATGCAGATAGTTTAGAAACCATCTGTGATGACAGTTTTTATCCATCTGTGAGAAAATCGTTTGTAGGAGTGCTTATTACTTATGGTGTTTGCTGACACCTAGACAGTGTGGAGTCATGATTCGGTGATCTTCTTAAAAAGATTGTAAGAAGGCCCAGTTATTGTGAAGGTTGGAGTTCACCTACTCATAGGGGGCTTACCACTAGTGGATTTGAGGTGTTTGGCCTAATTTGTGTGGCTCGCCGAATTTGTTTGAGCTTATCTCAACATGGATTAGGGCAGACCGGCAATTCCCCAAATATCACGGTGAAAAGATCATTGTGTCATTTCCATTTGCTCGTTTGTGCTGATTTACATTATTGAAATTTTCGTACCTAGAATTAGATGGCTTGTTTATCACCCTAGAATTATAAACCTTGATATAGACATAAAGTATTAGTACACGTAGTTGCAACTAGTTGATTTAGATTTAAATTGAGCAGAACCATTTTAATTCACAATTTTGCATAAACTCAATTTTAGCAAAAGTTTTTTTTAAAAAGGCCTATTCATACCCTTCGTAACCGGCCTCCTTAATGGTATATCCACCCAACCTCGGGCAAACACCCACCTCAGGCAAACACCGATGCGGTGGCCATATTTTATTGCGTCTGGGTACCCTTTTCCGCCAAATGCACGCACCTACTGTACACCTGTTAGCCTGACGGTGAAACCATCAGGAATATTACAATTTTACATGTGGTTGCATTAAAGGAACACGATAACTATTTGTCATTATCTGTATTAAACAAACCGTTAGGAAATTTTCTCATTTCTTTTCTTCTGGCCGCATTACAAGCCTGACACGAATGGCTAATTTTGCTACTGGTTTTCCTCACCAAGAAAGATTGGTTTTCTGGTACGTTCCTAGGCCCGGCTGGTTTTCCAAACCTTCCAAATCCTAACCATAGGGCGTCAAATTAGGGCCGCTGATCCGAAGAAAAACTTGGTGGCAAACATTCTACAAATAAACGATGGCAAAATTGGTTCCTTGACATGACACTTTGATGGAATTTGCTAGAACAACCTGCAAAATTGTGTTTTGGCTTGTGGACACTGTAAAATATTGGTATTTCCTCAGGGGCACTCAAAAATCGTGGTTTGGCTAGATGACAGTGTAAAATGGGAGCCATTTGCCATAACACACCCGACCGATTAAAATCATATTTTCCTGTGCCTCGTAGAGAGAAAATATCTCACATATACCCAAATTGCCCCTTTCATTCTTAATTTGGATGAATTATCTAACTAACTAAAATATTTGGTAAAAATCATATATTTGAAATAAATCATTTTGTATTAGTATAAATTATTTTAGCTCATGATTAAACCTCTAATTAATCACAATAAATTCTTTTTAAATTAACAAAAAATGGAAAAAAAAGATTTTTTAAATCTGTAATAATTTAGAAAATTCTCAAAATTCAGGAATGAAATTTAAATTAATTTTAGCCAAAAATTAAAATTTTGGGATGTTACGTAGAGAAGACAGGAGGAGGAAGAGAAGTTTTTTTTTATTTGTTTTAACGATTTTGTGCCAAGGGAATTAAATATTTTTCGCACCATGCAGTGTGTTGTGGCAAATCGGCAAATGACCACAATTTTAGAGTGTTTTCTAGCCAAACCTTGACTTTGGAGTGTTCCAAGCAAATGCCAACATTTTACTGTCATGTAGCCAATTTAATTAGCCTTTTAGGTTAGTACGTACATAGGTAAGTTTGCACGGAAAGGGGGTGGCAGGGAGGAAATGTGATTTCTGTCAGGACAGGGTAGCCCTCAACCATCTGTTGCACCATTGCCCAGTTGCTAAATTTGTTTGAAGTGCTGTTAGTGTTAACAAACATCAAGCCAACCCCGGGCTGAGCAGGAATGGAGTAGAACATGCCATGGGCCTTGAAAACTCTTTCTGGTGACAAGTCGTTTGTGATGGTCAGTTTGTCAGCCGTATGCCGGGCAATCTGGAGTTCTGGACAAGGAACGATCCATGTTTTCGTCGAACCAAATGCTACTTTGACCCATTCGAACTGGTTGCCTGATCTTTAATTACTACTAGTATTGACCAGGGCTACACTCTGAAGACAAGAATGCGAATGACCTGCATGCAGCAAGGGCCAATGAGGCGATGAAGCGTTTAATCTGGGGAACTGGCTTCGATTCAGCATGGCTGGCTGCTCTTCCATGGGACTAAGCGGGGCTTCGACGAACCTTGTTCCTCATGGAAAAATCAACGTGTTTCAATTTGAATGCTCTACTGCATGTATCTAGGTAAGTAGGGATCATTATTATAGGTCTACAAAGAGTGTGGGTAGTGCATGGTAGTGTGTCCTGGTCCACTGACAGAAGGGGGACAATGCAAGGACAACTTGTTGCGATTTGCCAGATTCATGTGGGTCAATTGTTGACATGTATGAGTACATGTTTGGCTTGGCTGTGGATTGTTGCTCAGTTGTTAGTTAATTAAGAGAATTCCCGTCAATATGCTATTAGCTGTGTTTTCACACATTACATAGTCAACTATAAGGATATTTTTAAATGGAAAAATTAGCTCAGTAGCATCTTGGTGTGGACGCACCGAGTGAATGGAGTGTACGTAGAGCTTGCCTGATCTTCACAACATAGGGTCATTCTTTATGGCTTCTAAAAATGGTTTTTAGTTTCTACTACAGCACCTAACTTTCAAATAGAGTATTTTTTTTCAAAACGGGATCTACAAGTTAATTGTAGTACACGTTAAAAGTCTAATATCTGTATTAACCAAAAATGCAAGCGAGTATCTCTCTCTTCGTAATCTTGTCGTAAACAGCCAAAATTTAAAAATTTCAGCCAAAAATCATAAATCGCAACAAAAAAGAATAGATCCATAGTAACCCGCATGTATATGATAAATTTAGTCCGCGACATGATAAAGGAGACAGCACGGCATTGAACAATCATCCAACCACTCATCAGAACCAATACACACTGCAATCTTGTAGATCAGGACCGTTGTAGCGCGAACTAGGGGGATCCCGTGTAGGTCGATCTCAAGAAAATGCTCGGAATGTGCAGGGGCAGAATTCATAACATGATATAACTCTCGACTCACGACAAGTTATCTAAATTTAATATTAAAACTCTGTTGTGACTACATATATGAACCCTAAACTGTAGGCTCCGGTATGACGAGTTAGAGGGAGTTGAATAACTTCTCAGAATCTTCTCCTGGTATTAGCAACACAATACAACAGAAAACACAAACCCTCAAGTTACACCAAAGCTAAGAGACAAGGATCACAAAGTCACACGAGACTCACTATCTCCCTGAGAGACTGTGGATCGACCTAGGCCAATTTGTGATGAAAAAATTAGCAGATTGGTTGAGTTGAATCTAAGGTTTTGTAAAAGGATTGTAATTTCCTAAAATTCAGGTTGTTGTAGGTAGTACTGGCCAGATGCCTATGAAAATATTGGAGCGGTAGTACTAGCATGGTGGCCGTGGTACTACTGCAAATGCGGTTCACGAGAGAGAGAGTTGGTGGTAGCTATTTTCTAGAGTGGGGTTTGGGTGTGTTCAGATTGGAATGACCGGGCTTTGAACAGCGGTACTACCAGGGCGATAGTATTGGCATGTGCGAGAGGTCATACTGGCTGCACTGTTACTAGAAATGGGTAAGGCTAGTAGTACCAGTCAGTGATTGGCGGTACTACCGGAGCAGTATGATTGGCATGGATTGCACGGTTATACTGGCTATGGCAGTTAGGTTCTAAAAATTGGGAATTATGGGAGATTTGATTAAGGGATGATCTTGGAACTCCTATCATTGTTGCATTGTATTGCATGTTACAAGTTTATACTAACGTAGGTCAAGTTGTGAATAACTTATGCTTGCAAACGATTTCTTGGTCTTTGGATATGCAGAGAAGTTTAAAAGCAACTATGGTAACACAGGCGACCATGCTACATCAGGGTGGATCGAGGTCAAAGCGGCCAAGGAGATTGTATGAGATGACTGTGCTCAAGCATGGCGCATGGCAAAGCCAAGGGATGAGTTGAAGGAAGGTTCAAGCAAAGGGTTGGATCAAGTTGGTTTTATCGGTTCAAGTGAGGTGTGGTCCGATGGGATCCCGAATGGGGAGAGACTTGCCTATAGGAGGGAAGCAATTGATCAATCTACACATGGTGTGCATGGTGGCTTGCACGACAAGAAGAAGACAGAGTCAAGGGAAGGCTCTGAAAAGCTTCATCAAGGGCATTGAGGGAAATTGCCAAATAGGCCTACTCTAAAACTAAGGCACCAGAAGACGCAAGGAAAGTGGTTTAGGGTTAGGCTAGAGTCATGTGTGTTGTGTGGATCAATCCCTAGCATGTTAGCGGGTTGGTCTTGTAAACGCTTTGAAAAGCATGCGAGTGAATGTAAAACCCGGTGTTAGGGGTTGATTGGTTTCCCAATTCTTAACAGGTCTAGACCCACTAAGGTGGTTGGTTAACATATTTAGAAGAAGAGGAGGCTAGCTAGGGCAAGACAAGGAATGAAAGTTGAGTTCTAGGCTTAGGCTTGTGCCTCTTCTCCTTTATTGTGTGAGTAGAGAGGGACATGTGGATGGTTTTTTGTAGCCAGCAAGCTATAAGAATCATTCCTCTTCATAGATCAAGTTCTTACAATCCTTGTATTCTTGTCTCTCTTTGCATGAGTTATTGCCTTTGCTTGTGTTGATTGGATCTTTTTGTGTTTCTTTTATTCTTGCTATGATCCATGATGTGTAACAGGTACTACCAGGTCCTTGGGATCAAGTTATGCCTATGTAGATCACTCTATAGCAAGAATCAAAATCTTACCTCATTTTAGACTTGTCTTGACTAACATTTGTGATTTCGTCATCATAGCCTTTCTAGCCCAAACATGTGACTAGATTACCTTGCTTGGACATATGAGAGATGATCTGGAAAGCCTCATGACTTAGATACTCATGAGCAAGAGTAATTTGGTTTTTATGGTTTGGTGTGTTGTTGTGGCCTAGAAATCAATTCTTCTAAATTGGATGGTTCCAAGTTCAAGATACTCATATTTTCTTATTTGATTTGGTTCCTGACATCCTTGCTTAGTTTGATACCAATTTTGGTAGCATGTGGATAAGATTTAACCCAGATCCTCAAATTTGGTTTTTGTCCTAAGGGGGTTTGCACTCTGGAACAGGGAAAATGGTCATACTGGCCTGAGAATGGCAGTAGTACTAGCACCATTATCTTTATCTTTTTGGGCCTCCTCAGATGATGTAGGGACATCCATCACCTCATCTTCTGTCTCAAGCAATGGAATTAGTGGCTCAATCAACTCATTCTTCTCTTCAGCATAGTTCTCAACTTCCTACAAGTTGTTAGTCACAGAAAAAGGCACAAACACAGGTTTGTTCTCATGTATCCTATCATCAAGCATTTTCAATTCATCATCAATCTGACTTTCAATCTTACAAGCAAGTATAAACAAATGAGAGAGAGAATTATATTCTTTGTGAACAAGAAGGTCCTGAATTTTTTTATTAAGCCCACTTAAGAATTTATTATCTATAGCTTCAGCATGTTCCTCTAAACCACAACGCAACGAACGAGTTTTCAATTCATGATAGTATTCCCTTACGGTTGTACTACCTTGTTTTAAACGCTGCAATCTAGTTAGCAGATAATCATCATGATATTTAGGAACGAATTCATCTCTCAAAAGTTTCTTCAATGCATTCCAAGTTTGAGGTACTCTACCATGTCTACCAACATACTTCTACCAAAGTATTGCATTATCAATAAAAGCACTTGTGGCAGTTCTAATCTTTTGCCTATCAGACTAATCATAATATTCAAATTCTTCCTCTAATGCTATCTCCCAATTAACATAAGCATCAGAATCAAATTTACCAACAAAGGATGGAAAAGCATACTTGACTTTAGTTAATGCATCATCATCGCGTACCTCTCTTTGTAAGATATCATCATCCCTGTCCGAGAAGAGTCAGGAGGAAACAGTGCACGTTGATAGCTGGGGGTGAACGTTTATCAAGGTTCTCAACTCTATTGTGAATGGTGGTGAGGGTCTTATTAAGCTGATCAAACACAACAGAAACCAACTAGAATTTTTCAATGATTCATTTTTTTGTTTCCTAATGGCTTTTTCTACAATTTTTATTTTGGAGCCAACTTCTAGAAACCAACAGAAAAATTCGCACAAAAATCACAAGTGCTGTCTATTGCATTTTCAAAATAGAAATTTGGGTCAAATTTCACTGCATATATATTTTCACTACCCTATTAGAATGAAGCAAAATTTTGTAGGCAGATGGATAATGGAGTCATAAATCTAATGGCGGTGGTCTCACTCAAAAAGGATCAAGTAATGAAAAGTTATGGCATTTTTTGTGGTGATTGCAGAAGAGGGAGTCTTCTGGCCGAAATTAGAAATTAGGGTTTGGTGTGTTCTTGATGGTTTTGGACGTGGGGAATTGTTTTTGGACCGAAGATATTACCAGCAATAAGACAAAGCTAAAATAGACGCAAATTCAATTTAGCAAACCGAAAGTAACAAATTCAAAGGCACAACGGGGTTTGTATAGCGGAAAATAATTCTTTTTGCGGGAAATTTTCTGGTTATATGTATGAAAAACAAATCTAAAACTAAAATCTCACTAGGCAATCTGTACTTTGATACCAATTGATGAGGAGATTTGGCACGATCTTCTGATGAGAATGCTAACTTCGATTAATTGATATGACGTTGACGATGAGGCTACTTGACCGAAATGACCAAGTTTATCCTGTAATCGCTACACCACACCCTGGTCGTTGTCAACCATGCTAAGAACATGGTCGACCTGAACACGAGGTTCAATTCCTGCGAGGAATTGAAGAACAAGGTAAAGAGCAATCTAAATAGCTATTTTTAAGTTCAATTCCATGAAAATTGTAGGTTTTTAAGTCATGAATCCAGAGAGGTATTATTTGCTATTTTTCGATCTATATTTGTAATGACTAGAGTACAATCAATTTGTGCTAAATTAGAGTTGAGCATCAATAAAAATTGAATATATGAAATTTAATGAGAGATTTATACTAGCATGTTTTGTGAGATTGCCATGTTCTAGCATCATCTTGTTTAAGAGCTTTGCTTTAATATGGTGGCTTATGCACTAGGAGTTTCTTGATTAAATAGTCGCAATCTTATCTAGATAATAGAAACACGATGAAGTGATTTCTTGTGTTTCTTTTGGAAAAGTTTACGACGTGATTAGTGGTTATAATGATGCTTATTAAAAATGTATTATTCTGATGTTAGCATGATGGTCAGTAGGTGGTTGTAATGATAATGTTGAATGTTCTATAAATAAAAGAATTTGATAACTTCCATGATATTATTTAAATCAAAAGTTTTGATATTTGCGTGCGCGATCTTTTGATCTCATGTCTTATGTGGTAGCTGAAATTATTTTAAGCAAAGTGTCGTGTTGAGAGGTTTTATTGGTTCTTAAAGAATTAATGCGTTGCAGTCTTCAAATCTCTTTTGTCGGAATTGTCAAGGTGATACCATAATCAAAGAAGGTTGTTCTCTTTGTTAAAAGAAAAGTTTGGTAAAAGTATTGGAGGTTAAAGTCAAGTTGTGCATTTCTTTTGAGGTGTGTTTGACTTCTTATTCTCGCTGCATAAGTTACTTGAGCTCAAATGGCAATATATTCGCCGCGTAAGAGCTTCTTGAGCTCGAATGGCAATACTGTATTCTTATTTGTTTGAGATTTGGTTTTTTCTTCTTGAGAAGGCATGTGCCTTCAGCTATGATCTTATCTTTTGTTGTCCAAGATTTATTGCTATTTCTTCTGGTCTTGTGTTTATTACGGATGGTAACATTTTCCTT
This sequence comes from Bonia amplexicaulis, assembly GCA_036346245.1. Lineage (NCBI taxonomy): Eukaryota > Viridiplantae > Streptophyta > Magnoliopsida > Poales > Poaceae > Bonia > Bonia amplexicaulis. The sequence goes on along the minus strand of CM070755.1, from coordinate 13,514,151 downwards.
TGTGCTAGAATTTACTTCTTTTGCCTCTCCAAGAAAGGGGTAATTAATTTGGGTTGCAAGTCTTTAAGATGTGTATGGCATCTAGTTGGTGTGTTGGGCGATGATTTGGAAATCTTTGGTTCAAGGAAGTTAAGTTTTCAAAGGGAATGGATTGGGAAATTAATAATATCTCGAGCAGTAATATGCTCTCTTGATTGTTATTTAAACTGTGTGTTTATGGCAGAGGTCATCTGCAAATTGAGTGTCATATGTCGTGGTGTATTCTTTTCCAGTTAGGAAAAGAAAATGATTGTTTTGGTTTGTCGAGTGATTTTCACTCTTGGATTGTGCGGTGTGGATTCTCCAAATGTCTATTTGGGAGAGTGTGAATGGTGTGGTTGTGAATCCATTGTTTTGGATCGTGGTTCTTTGAAGTAAGGTTGTTTGCTAGTGTGTTGCTTGAGAATCATTTATTCCTCTTTTGGTTGCGTTCCTTTTGCAAAGCTATTGTTCGTGCTTCGAGTAAAGCTATGAGTGGAATCTGTGGTCGAATCCTTTTGTAGGATCGAAATGGCAACAGAGGGGGGGTGAATGGTGCCTTTTAAAAATATTCTCAAATAAAATTCAACCCTATCTTTCTCCAATAGCTAAAGAGCTATGAAGAAGAAGATTGGTTGTTCACTGGAAAACTCAGAGAGAACAGAGAAATCTTTAGTTTAAGACCGAGAGGAAAAGGGTCAAAAGACTGTGGTCGAAATCCAGGAGAGAAACGAACAACTGCTGTGATCTATATCCGAATATATTTGCAATGGTCGAACAACTCATCCGAAAAACAGAATCACCCGAGAACCGAAAACAGCCAACAGTAAATACCGAGACTGCGCTTGTCGACCCGTCCGACAAAGGATGACAGCGGTGACCGACAAAGTATGACCAACAGTGAAGCGGCAGCGATCGAAAGATGAGTCCGGTCGGAACCGTCGTGGTCGTAAGCCAATGGCATCACTAATGAACTAACTTAGCTCAATCTAAATCTCAAAAACAGATTCAAGACTCAACTTAGCCTATTCGACATGGCCTGAATCAAACGAGGATCACTAAAGCCAGACTATTCACAAGATTGAACAAGTCATGATTTGATTCAAGTTGTTCACATTTAATTAAGCTAGTATGGCAAGAGCTAAGCAACACATAGAAGGGCATGATAAATCAAGCTATCACAAGACATGGCAAGATATAAATCATGATATCATGTCACATAAAGATAATATTCGTGGCTCCAAGATCTGCACAGCATTCATGTGAATGTGACGCACTATTGAACAAAAGAATGCACATGAGATGAACTCCCACAAACATAGCCGAATAGACAGAAAGGATCCAACTCCCCCTAGAGAAGGCAAAAAGAGAAGAACCAAGAAATTTGGCACAAAATCCAGAAAGAGAAGGTTCTAGCTCAAGGAGGTGATTCCCAAACACATCCTATCCTCATGGTCTCTAGTCTATAACCTCATACCACGGGGCAAAAAGCACACTATGTCAATGCAAAAGACTCTAGTGGCCAAGAAAAAGTTCAACCTAGGTAGAAGAGAATCCTAGAGAACCAAAGCCCAAACTAGGTAGTAAATAATCCTAGAGAACCATTTGGATGAGAGGTGTGAATGAGACAACATCACCTAGAGTTAGCTCCCATCGCCCAAAAGACCCTTCCTACCACTAGAAGACATATACTATGCAAAGCCAAGTGGCGGGAAGCAGAGCACTGAAAATCATAAGGGAGAACCAACCTTTGTAGCAGTTGCTCGGTTGTTTAAGCTGTAGTCGTAGCCGAATTCCACGTCCAAAACGTGGTCGTAGTCAAGTCAGGACGTTGTCGTAGTCGCGTCCTTCTCATGTTCAAAGTCGAGTCTGAGTTTGCGGTTGTATTCGAGTCCAGACCGTGATGAAGTGATCGAAGACGCGTAATGGTCTGGACCATGGTCGTAGCAGTCATGTCCTGGCGGTAGTCGTAATGGTGTCCTGGTCGTAGTCGTAAATGAGTCTGGTCATTGCGTCCTTGGCCGAAGTCGTAACACGAGTTCGGCCGAGGGTCCAGACCATGGTCGTGGTTCCTACGACGTGGTCGTAATGACCAGGGAGCGGTCGTAAACAGCTGTATCACTCTCCCCTCCTGCAGTTTAATCATAGGGGAACAACTGGTGTCCTAGTACTGGGGTAAATGATATACAACATGGAACCAGTACTGAGACAAATGATAACAACAGTAGCATCACTAGTATTAAAGACATAGAACACATGAGAACACGCACCGCCACAAGCTCAATCTAGCCCTCATCAAAAGCATCTAGAACAACAAGCCTAGAGCCACCCAATACTAGAAGAAGCTTGTGACCTAACCACAAATCTCATGATATCTAAGCATAAGCACAGACTAATGCTACCAAGATGTCATACAATTTATTTCATGCCATAACAGCAATAAGATCAAAGTATACAAGCATCACAATGAATCACAACCATACACATAGCAGATGACAGAACAATCCGTAGCATATGCTAGCATGGATAAAAGCATGTATACTAGAAAGATACAAAGGCATGAATGAACGCACCATCATGACACGTAGAAACTATCCAAGATATACTCAAGCTCATCTGTCCATACATATGCATACATCATGTAGACATACAACATGGCAAATCAACATCATGAAAAGTATGCTAACATGTATAAATAATGATGAATGAACATAAGGAGCAAGATGTGAACCATGATAGATACTACAGAGCACAAGGTCATGATGATACTTGACTTCTAATGCACACATTCTACTTAGCTCATGAAGTCAAGTCAAAGCTTAAGCATGTAACAAATACAACAAGGTACATGGATACTTAAGCGACATACACATAAAGGCATGACATGAAAGCATTGAGAGAAAACATGCCAGTATGGTACAAGTGAGCACATGAACAAGCACAACATGCCAATATGGTCAAACATGAGTATAAGGGCATGAGAGTATAGAGTAGCTCACAAAGTAGGTGGAGACGCCAAACGTGAAGGTACATGCCTCTTGGAGGCCATGAAATGGAGAACCAACAAATGTTCTAGTCACGTGATGAAGCAGAAGACTAAAATCCATTCGATCCCATGTTCTCCATCCAACGTCTGGACACCTATAAAAGACAAGAACAAAATGCCCAAGTCTTGGATCCCAAGGGGTTAGTAAGCAAATGCTTGAGACACCAAGACCTGACACACGGCCACTCAGCAGAAAAAGAGTGGTCGTTACGCATCACGACTACTACGAGAAGAAATGAGCGTGGTCGTAGCACGAGAGGCGTAGTCTTGAACGACTACAGCCGAGAGATGTGATCGTTGGTCATTACAACCACGACTGGGAATTGCAGGTGTGGTCGTAAGTCAGTTATGACCACGGCAATCGAGCAGCAGCGCGCTCAGAACCAGCAGTCGTGATCGTAGGGACTTTCGACCATGGTAACAAGCGGAAGTGTCCACCAGCAGACATGGTCGTATGCAGCTACGACTATGTCGAGAAGCCGAAGTTGTGGTCGTAAGGCATTACGACTACAACGACGACACAGCAGAGGAACTCAGCTTTACTACATTCTAGCAAGCTCACACTCCTCTACACATGTGCAGTGAGTCAAAGTTTTAATTTCTCATTTGCAGATTTTAACATTCAAGTAGAGAAATTAAATTTTCACCATCTACAGAGAAAGACTCACAACCTACACATGAGAAATGAGATTTCAACCTAGCAAGAACAATCTAGCAATTTATAATGTAGGCACCTCACAATATCCCGAAGAGCAAGTATATTCATCTTGGACAAGGCCAAGGCCATAATGAGTTTTTTTTTTACCTTGCTCATGATAAGTCGACGCTTATCATTATCATCCGTGTGTTCTCCAAGGCTTTCTCCTTCCTAGCACTTGATCAACCAAAGGACAAGAATGTACCACAAAGCTCACACTTGTGGTTTCTTGCAAATAAAATCATCCTCTAGCCGAAATCAAGCCTCTTGTCTCAAAGGACATCATTGGCAAAACCACCCCAACAAGATGCAAAGAAGCGATCACAATATTCCCTACTAGTTGCATGCTCAAGATCGGTTAAGATCCAATTCGAGCTAACCGGCTCTGATACCAATTGTAGGATCGAAATGGCAACAGAGGGGGGGTGAATGGTGCCTTTTAAAAATATTCTCAAATAAAATTCAACCCTATCTTTCTCCAATAGCTAAAGAGCTATGAAGAAGAAGATTGGTTGTTCACTGGAAAACTCAGAGAGAACAGAGAAATCTTTAGTTTAAGACCGAGAGGAAAAGGGTCAAAAGACTGTGGTCGAAATCCAGGAGAGAAACGAACAACTGCTGTGATCTATATCCGAATATATTTGCAATGGTCGAACAACTCATCCGAAAAACAGAATCACCCGAGAACCGAAAACAGCCAACAGTAAATACCGAGACTGCGCTTGTCGACCCGTCCGACAAAGGATGACAGCGGTGACCGACAAAGTATGACCAACAGTGAAGCGGCAGCGATCGAAAGATGAGTCCGGTCGGAACCGTCGTGGTCGTAAGCCAATGGCATAGTCGTACGATCAACGTGGTCGAAGACCGACTCGCACCTATAGCCGACTGCGGTCGCAGACACCTCATGAGACCGTGGGGGCACACGACTACGAGATCTACGACCATCAAGCACTCGGAAACCAGCGCAAAAGAAAGCAGATGATCTACGTCTTGATTGCCGAACCGACCGACAGCGATAGCGAAGTCGAACGTCGTGGGACCAGTCGGCGAAGCAAAGGTTTCGGATGCAAATAGAACGTGGTCGATACTCGATCGGAAAATGACGAGCAAACAGTAAGTACTACTTTTGTCGGAGCGACGACCATGGAGCAGCGAACAGCGAAACTGATTTCGACCACAAAGGAAGTGTTCAGACCAGTTGAGAAACTTGAGATAAACAAACTGAAACTTGTATTCTCAAGTCAGACTTCCTTTCTACCGGTCTCCTCAAGGCGGTCGACGCTAAAGAAGACGCAAAGTCTAAATACGGCAAGACTGAAAACAGAGCATCTGTGAGGCGAACGACCGCCAGAGCGATTTTTCGAAGAACTTTTGAAATAGAGATCCAGAGCACATGAAACTTCAAACTTAGCAAGAACATGATCTCTAGAAGTGAATATACCAAGAAAACCAAAAGTCTTTGTTCCGGCCAAAGAGATTGATGCAGTCGAAAAATAGAACAGAGACTCACTGGCGGCAGACCGAAAGACACAGGGATTTTTCCAAATCAACTTTTGCTCTCGGGAATGAACTGGCCAACTAGCCTTGAGACATATTCTCAGTTCTGAGCAAATCAAATATAAGCCAACTCTCAAAGGAAATACAGAAGGAACTAAGAATGAAGAGATGGCAAATAAATCGATGAAAACATCTCAAGAACGACCTCTCAACCCGGATCACAAACACGGACCCATCTCATAGATAAACTCTAACAAGTACGAGAGATGAGTCCTCTCAAATCATAACACGGAGGTTTCGCAACCACTCCCCGGGAGGACAAGCTCTAGCCCTAGAGCAAACACACACAGATACACTCCCAAGAGAGGAGAGGCGGTGCCTCCAAGGCCTAGCCGACCAACTCTCTCGTAACTCTTGCCTCCCTCTCCCTTTTATAGCCTCACACCTGAGACTAACCCTAATGGATCCATCCATTAGTCCATACTGGGGATAACCCGAAAACCCCATCTAACACCGGTTTTAACACTCACTTTGCCCGCTAACTCAAATGCTTTGCTGCTATCCCAACAGACCCGCACTTTGCCCGTTAGCGCCAACAGAATCCACTTCTTTTCTCAGGTGCTTTACCAGAGGGACAGCTTCCTTTGCAGCTTTGGCATTTCTCCAAAATGCCCCTCCGCTGCCTCCCTGTCCACGCTTGCAACCACCTCGCAAGACTAGGTCTCCTTCGGCTTTCCCTGGTCGTTCTGGACCCCGACACCACATTGTCTCGTCCCGACCATCCTAGCCTCGCCAGACCTATCTCCGACCATTGCACCAGCTCGGTTCCTCATCACCACCTTGAGCTCCAAGTCTTCTTTGGCTTCACCCACTGCTCGGACCTCAACATCTCCCATGTCTAGTCCCGACCACTCCAAGCCTCACTAAGACTTGTCTCCAAGATCATGCAACCGACCGATCAGACCTCCGACTCCTCCAGAGTCTAGTCTCGGTCTATTCCGCCGCACGCGACCGCACCCAACCTCCTGACCGTCTGGACCTCAGCTCCTCCCTGAGCCTAGTCCCGGTCCTCCTCGTTGTTGCCCGTCGTGCTCAGCTCTGGTTCCTCGCCTCCCGGCCGCAACCACCTCACCAGCCTCGATCATCTTGGCGTCTCCGACCGTCGGACCTCAACACCTCCGTGCCTAGTCCCGGTCCTCCCGCCTCACCATGAAATAGCTCAAGTCCTGCACCACACGGACAAGCAAACCGTCACATAGCACCGCACCAAAACACACGGACCATCAATGGTCACGCTCAACAAGATCTCGGTGCACAATCACCGCAACCTTCTAGTCGTACACCCCATACGACCACTCGAACACTCAATTCATGAAGTGGTCGAAGTCCTAGAAGACTTCTCAACAACCTTCGACCACACAGCATGCCGTCACGACCATCTCAAAGCTCGTTACGACCATGCAGACACAAGCTACGACCATCACTAGCCGCTTTGACTTTATCGCACAAAGTCTAGACCTCATACGAGCACTCTGTTGCACCAACCGTAGACACTCGAGCCCAACAGAAAATAGATTGCAACAAGACCTGTCAAAATGATGAACCAATAAGTCCACAAGGTCCATGACAACCGCAGGAACCCATACGACCAAACCCCAACATAATCGGACATCACATGGGCTCATACGACCGGTTTAATGAGCTCCATCGACCACGGTCAGACATCCGCTAACGTGGTCGAAACAGCGAGCGCCCAACGTGATCGAACGCCCGATCTCCCAACGTGGTCGAAGACCCACGCGCCACAACGTGGTCGAAACGCCAGGCGCCCAACGAGGTCGACGCTCCCAAGCGCTCAACGTGGTCGTAAACCCTGGCGCCGACTACCGATCACGACCAACGCGGTCGAAACTTCACAACGTGGTCGTAGATGGCCCTAGAGACCTCCGACCACGGTTATTTTCGCTGAGTAAGATACCGCGTGGTCCTACGCAGTCCGACCGACTTCCGATCACGTCCAAATTCACCGAGGATGCTGCAACGTGGTCGTAACTGGCCCTGGTGGCCTCCGACCACGGCCAACGTAGTCGTAGACTCCACAACGTGGTCGCACGCTACTCGATCGGTTCTTGATTTCGCTCAACGTGGTCGTATACCCTTCCGATCACGACCAACGTGGTCGTACAGCACTCGAAAGGGTTTCGACCACGACCAAACGTGGTCGTAAATGGCCGGGGTGACCTTCGATCATGGCCAAATATTCCGAGGGCTCCGCAACGTGGTCGCACTCCACCCGAGAGACTTTCGACCACGGCTAAACTTGTCGAGAAGGCCACAACGTGATCGTAGATCTCCACAGCGTGGTCGTATAGCCTTCCGACCACTCGTTCAATGCCTCACTCGGTTTCAACTAAGGACAACGTAGTCGTAAGCAGTCTGCTGACAATTGTTAAGGCTTACGACTTTGCGTAGTCACTCAAACCTCAAAACCAAACTCAATCTTTCTAGATCAAGAGTCAATTACTCATCACAACCATGGGGTGACCTCCACATGGTCTCACAATCTCCCCCTTGATGAGTATATTGACAAACACTGAAAAAGGCATGAAGATGAGTTTGTTTTTGAAAAGAAGAAAAAGAAAGAGAAGCAAAAGCCACACATGGTCTAAAAGAATGAAGAAGGGACTCAAGACCATGTTGACACAGAATGAAATGGAGCAGACAGAGAAAGATCAAAATTTCTACAGAACCTCCAAATCACACAGAAAGTCCAATCTTGCTCATGGTCCAAGAAGCAGATGCTCACATGACCATTGTCATAGCAAGATGACCAAGCATTCTCCCCTTAATGCCTTTTATCCTTCTCCCATCCCTTGATGCATTCTCCCATTTTAATGCCTTTTGCACCCTTAATGCCTTTTCTCTATCCTTCTCCCCTTTTGGCAATAAAGTCATCAAGATGCAAGGAAGAAACATAGAGCATGAATGAAATGGGGTGACTACAATTAATTCATTTTAAGCAAAGGGAGCTATGGGAGTCATGAAGATTATCTAAAGTGACTTCACAGAAAATTATACCAAGCCATAAAAGGTGACAATGCTATTTAGATCATAACAAACTATCTATTGCCAAGCTCAAGCCAAATAAGTCATGATCTTTAAATTAAATGGTTTGATTAGCATGTCGAGTCACTCAAGATTATAGTCTAGAAGAAGGTATCCAAAAGTGAGTCAAGCCATGTCAATATTCTAAGTGGAACCAAGAAGCTATAGTTGAGTCAATTTAGAGTGCTATAAGTTCAAAATGAGACATTTTGTTCAAGCACTAGATATCACAAGTAATTCATTACTTGTAGTACTTTGGATACCACTTGTAGAATATTTGAGCAAAATTAGCACAATTGGCCTTTATCAGAAATTCATGGTTGGTTCCAACCATTTTTCACAAGAATTTTTGTTTTCATAGCCATGTGCTAGATCTCAAGCCTTATGCGATCACTCCAAGCAATAAGCTTAAGGAGGTGATCTTGGTCATCCAAAACTCCCCCTGAGTTCATGCCGAATGCAATGGCAAGCCGTCTCATGAGAAAGAATTGGTGAGATCAGTTTTTCCGCACAAAAGAGATATTTTTGCATTTACTTGAATTAGTTCATGAACAAAGAGTTAAGACTTAACTCATGCATCACTAATGAACTAACTTAGCTCAATCTAAATCTCAAAACAGATTCAAGACTCAACTTAGCCTATTCGACATGGCACGAATCAAACGAGGATCACTAAAGCCGACTATTCACAAGATTGAACAAGTCATGATTTGATTCAAGTTGTTCACATTTAATTAAGCTAGTATGGCAAGAGCTAAGCAACACATAGAAGGGCATGATAAATCAAGCTATCACAAGACATGGCAAGATATAAATCATGATATCATGTCACATAAAGATAATATTTAGGGCTCCAAGACATACAGGCATTCATGTGAATGTGACGCACTATTGAACAAAAGAATGCACATGAGATGAACTCCCCCAAACATAGCCCGAATAGACGAAAGGATCCAACTCCCCTAGAGAAGGCAAAAGAGAAGAACCAAGAAATTTGGCACAAAATCCAGAAGAGAAGGTTCTAGCTCAAGGAGGTGATTCCCAAACACATCCTATCCTCATGGTCTCTAGTCTATAACCTCATACCACGGGCAAAAGCACACTATGTCAATGCAAAAGACTCTAGTGGCCAAGAAAAGTTCAACCTAGGTAGAAGAGAATCCTAGAGAACCAAAGCCCAAACTAGGTAGTAAATAATCCTAGAGAACCATTTGGATGAGAGGTGTGAATGAGACAACATCACCTAGAGTTAGCTCCTCATCGCCCAAAAGACCCTTCCTACCACTAGAAGACATATACTATGCAAAGCCAAGTGGCGGGAAGCGAGCATCGAAAATCATAAGGGAGAACCAACCTTTGTAGCAGTTGCTCGGTTGTTTAAGCTGTAGTCGTAGCCGAATTCCACGTCCAAAACGTGGTCGTAGTCAAGTCAGGACGTTGTCGTAGTCGCGTCCTTCTCATGTTCAAAGTCGAGTCCGAGTTCGCGGTTGTATTCGAGTCCGCACCGTGATGAAGTGATCGAAGACGCGTAATGGTCTCGGACCATGGTCGTAGCGATCATGTCTGGCGGTAGTCGTAATGGTGTCCCGGTCGTAGTCGTAAATGAGTCCGGTCATTGCGTCCCTGGCAAGTCGTAACACGAGTTCGGCCGAGGGTCCGCACCATGGTCGTGGTTCCCACGACGTGGTCGTAATGACCGGAGCGGTCGTAACAATTGTATCACTCTCCCCTCCTGCAGTTTAATCATAGGGGAACAACTGGTGTCCTAGTACTGGGGTAAATGATATACAACATGGAACCAGTACTGAGACAAATGATAACAACAGTAGCATCACTAGTATTAAAGACATAGAACACATGAGAACACGCACCGCCACAAGCTCAATCTAGCCCTCATCAAAAGCATCTAGAACAACAAGCCTAGAGCCACCCAATACTAGAAGAAGCTTGTGACCTAACCACAAATCTCATGATATCTAAGCATAAGCACAAACTAATGCTACCAAGATGTCATACAATTTATTTCATGCCATAACAGCAATAAGATCAAAGTATACAAGCATCACAATGAATCACAACCATACACATAGCGTATGACAGAACAGATCACGAAGCATATGCTAGCATGGATAAAAGCATGTATACTAGAAAAGATACAAAGGCATGAATGAACGCACCATCATGACACAGAGAAACTATCCAAGATATACTCAAGCTCATACTGTCCATACATATGCATACATCATGTAGACATACAACATGGCAAATCAACATCATGAAAAGTATGCTAACATGTATAAATAATGATGAATGAACATAAGGAGCAAGATGTGAACCATGATAGATACTACAGAGCACAAGGTCATGATGATACTTGACTTCTAATGCACACATTCTACTTAGCTCATGAAGTCAAGTCAAAGCTTAAGCATGTAACAAATACAACAAGGTACATGGATACTTAGCAAGATACACATAAAGGCATGACATGAAAGCATTGAGAGAAAAACATGCCAGTATGGTACAAGTGAGCACATGAACAAGCACAACATGCCAATATGGTCAAACATGAGTATAAGGGCATGAGAGTATAGAGTAGCTCACAAAGTAGGTGGAGACGCCAAACGTGAAGGTACATGCCTCTTGGAGGCCATGAAATGGAGAACCAACAAATGTTCTAGTCACGTGATGAAGCGTAAGACTAAAATCCATTCGATCCCATGTTCTCCATCCAACGTCCGGACACCTATAAAAGACAAGAACAAAATGCCCAAGTCTTGGATCCCAAGGGTTAGTAAGCAAATGCTTGAGACACCAAGACGACACACGGCCACCGCCAGAAAAAGAGTGGTCGTTACGCATCACGACTACGGTCGAGAAGAAATGAGCGTGGTCGTAGACGAGAGGCGTAGTCTTGAACGACTACCGAGAGATGTGATCGTTGGTCATTACAACCACGATCGGAATTGCGGTGTGGTCGTAAGTCGATTATGACCACGGCAATCGAGCGGCAGCCTCGCCGTAACCAGCGATCGTGATCGTAGGGACTTTCGACCATGGTAACAAGCGGAAGTGTCCACCGGCAGACATGGTCGTATGCAGCCACGACTATGTCGAGAAGTCAAGTTGTGGTCGTAAGGCATTACGACTACAATGACGACACATGCAGAGGAACTCGCTTTACTACATTCTAGCAAGCTCACACTCCTCTACACATGTGCAAGTGAGTCAAAGTTTTAATTTCTCATTTGCAGATTTTAACATTCAAGTAGAGAAATTAAATTTTCACCATCTACAGAGAAAGACTCACAACCTACACATGAGAAATGAGATTTCAACCTAGCAAGAACAATCTAGCAATTTATAATGTAGGCACCTCACAATATCCCGAAGAGCAAGTATATTCATCTTGGACAAGGCCAAGGCCATAATGAGTTTTTTTTTTACCTTGCTCATGATAAGTCGACGCTTATCATTATCATCCGTGTGTTCTCCAAGGCTTTCTCCTTCCTGGCACTTGATCAACCAAAGGACAAGAATGTACCACAAAGCTCACACTTGTGGTTTCTTGCAAATAAAATCATCCTCTAGCCGAAATCAAGCCTCTTGTCTCAAAGGACATCATTGGCAAAACCACCCCAACAAGATGCAAAGAAGCGATCACAATATTCCCTACTAGTTGCATGCTCAAGATCGGTTAAGATCCAATTCAGAGCTAACCTGGCTCTGATACCAATTGTAGGATCGAAATGGCAACAGAGGGGGGGTGAATGGTGCCTTTTAAAAATATTCTCAAATAAAATTCAACCCTATCTTTCTCCAATAGCTAAAGAGCTATGAAGAAGAAGATTGGTTGTTCACTGGAAAACTCAGAGAGAACAGAGAAATCTTTAGTTTAAGACCGAGAGGAAAAGGGTCAAAAGACTGTGGTCGAAATCCAGGAGAGAAACGAACAACCGCTGTGATCTATATCCGAATATATTTGCAATGGTCGAACAACTCATCCGAAAAACAGAATCACCCGAGAACCGAAAACAGCCAACAGTAAATACCGAGACTGCGCTTGTCGACCCGTCCGACAAAGGATGACAGCGGTGACCGACAAAGTATGACCAACAGTGAAGCGGCAGCGATCGAAAGATGAGTCCGGTCGGAACCGTCGTGGTCGTAAGCCAATGGCATAGTCGTACGATCAACGTGGTCGAAGACCGACTCGCACCTATAGCCGACTGCGGTCGCAGACACCTCATGAGACCGTGGGGGCACACGACTACGAGATCTACGACCATCAAGCACTCGGAAACCAGCGCAAAAGAAAGCAGATGATCTACGTCTTGACTGCTCGAACCGACCGACAGCGATAGCGAAGTCGAACGTCGTGATTGGACCAGTCGGCAGAAGCAGTGCTCGGATGCAAATAGAACGTGGTCGATACTCGATCGGAAAATGACGAGCAAACAGTAAGTACTACTTTTGTCGGAGCGACGACCATGGAGCAGCGAACAGCGAAACTGATTTCGGCCACAAAGGAAGTGTTCAGACCAGTTGAGAAACTTGAGATAAACAAACTGAAACTTGTATTCTCAAGTCAGACTTCCTTTCTACCGGTCTCCTCAAGGCGGTCGACGCTAAAGAAGACGCAAAGTCTAAATACGGCAAGACTGAAAACAGAGCATCTGTGAGGCGAACGACCGCCAGAGCGATTTTTCGAAGAACTTTTGAAATAGAGATCCAGAGCACATGAAACTTCAAACTTAGCAAGAACATGATCTCTAGAAGTGAATATACCAAGAAAACCAAAAGTCTTTGTTCCGGCCAAAGAGATTGATGCAGTCGAAAAATAGAACAGAGACTCACTGGCGGCAGACCGAAAGACACAGGGATTTTTCCAAATCAACTTTTGCTCTCGGGAATGAACTGGCCAACTAGCCTTGAGACATATTCTCGCCTCGAGCAAATCAAATATAAGCCAACTCTCAAAGGAAATATGAAGGAACTAAGAATGAAGAGATGGCAAATAAATCGATGAAAACATCTCAAGAACAGCCTCTCAACCCAGATCACAAACACAGACCCATCTCATAGATAAACTCTAACAAGTACAGAGAGATGAGTCCTCTCAAATCATAACACGGGAGGTTTCTGCAACCACTCCCCCTGGGAGGACAAGCTCTAGCCCTAGAGCAAACACACACAGATACACTCCCAAGGGAGGGAGAGGCGGCTGCCTCCAAGGCCTAGCCGACCAACTCTCTCAGAACTCTTGCCTCCCCTCTCCCTTTTATAGCCTCACACCTGAGACTAACCCTAATGGATCCATCCATTAGTCCATACTGGGGATAACCCGAAAACCCCATCTAACACCGGGTTTTAACACTCACTTTGCCCGCTAACTCAAATGCTTTGCCTGCTATCCCAACAGACCCGCACTTTGCCCGTTAGCGCCAACAGAATCCACTTCTTTTCTCAGGTGCTTTACCAGAGGGACAGCTTCCTTTGCAGCTTTGGCATTTCTCCAAAATGCCCCTCCGCTGCCTCCCTGTCCACGCTTGCAACCACCTCGCAAGACTAGGTCTCCTTCGGCTTTCCCTGGTCGTTCTGGACCCCGACACCACATTGTCTCGTCCCGACCATCCTAGCCTCGCCAGACCTATCTCCGACCGGCTGCACCACTCGGTTCCTCATCACCACCTTGAGCTCCAAGTCTTCTTTGGCTTCACCCACTGCTCGGACCTCAACATCTCCCATGTCTAGTCCCGACCACCCAAGCCTCACTAAGACTTGTCTCCAAGATCATGCAACCGACCGATCAGACCTCCGACTCCTCCAGAGTCTAGTCTCGGTCTATTCCGCCGCACGCGACCGCACCCAACCTCCTCGACTGCCGGACCTCGGCTCCTCCCCGAGCCTAGTCCCGGTCCTCCTCGTTGTTGCCCGTCGTGCTCGGCTCTGGCAGCCCAGCCCGGTTCCTCGCCTCCCGGCCGCAACCACCTCACCGCCTCGATCATCTTGGCGTCTCCGACCGTCGGACCTCAACACCTCCCGTGCCTAGTCCCGGTCCTCCCACGCCTCACCATGAAATAGCTCAAGTCCCGCAGCCACACGCACAAGCAAACCGTCACATAGCACCGCACCAAAACACATGCACCATCAATGGTCACGTTCAACAAGATCTCGCACAATCACCGCAACCTTCTAGTCGTACACCCCATACGACCACCGAACACTCAATTCATGAAGTGGTCAAGTCCTAGAAGACTTCTCAACAACCTTCGACCACAAAGATGCCGTCACGACCATCTCAAAGCTCGTTACGACCATGCGACACAAGCTACGACCATCACTAGCCGCTTTGACTTTATCGCACAAAGTCTAGACCTCATACGAGCACTCGTTGCACCAACCGAGACACTCGAGCCCAACAGAAAATAGATTGCAACAAGACCGTCAAAATGATGAACCAATAAGTCCACAAGGTCCATGACAACCGCAGGAACCCATACGACCAAACCCCAACATAATCGGACATCACATGGGCTCATACGACCGGTTTTAATGAGCTCCATCGACCACGGTCAGACATCCGCTAACGTGGTCGAAACAGCGAGCGCCCAACGTGATCGAACGCCCGATCTCCCAACGTGGTCGAAGACCCACGCGCCACAACGTGGTCGAAACGCCAGGCGCCCAACGAGGTCGACGCCCCAAGCGCCAACGTGGTCGAAAAACCGGTGCCGACCACCGATCACGACCAACGCGGTCGAAACTTCACAACGTGGTCGTAGATGGCCCTAGAGACCTCCGACCACGGTTATTTTCACGAGTAAGATAC
Organism: Bonia amplexicaulis; assembly: GCA_036346245.1. NCBI lineage: Eukaryota > Viridiplantae > Streptophyta > Magnoliopsida > Poales > Poaceae > Bonia > Bonia amplexicaulis. Next base: position 13,498,953 of record CM070755.1, on the reverse strand, counting down.
CGCGTGGTCCCACGCATCCGACCGACTTCCGATCACGTCCAAATTCACCGAGGATGCCGCAACATGGTCGAATCGCCCCGTGGCCTCCGACCACGCCAACGAGTCGAGACTCCACAACGTGGTCGCACGCTACTCGATCGGTTCTTGATTTCGCTCAACGTGGTCGTATACCCTTCCGATCACGACCAACGTGGTCGCAAAGACTCGAAGGGTTTCACCACGACCAAACGTGGTCGTAAATGGCCGGGTGACCTTCGATCATGGCCAAATATTCGAGGGCTCCGCAACGTGGTCGCACTCCACCCGAGAGACTTTCGACCACGGCTAAACTTGTCGAGAAGGCCACAACGTGATCGTAGATCTCCACAGCGTGGTCGATAGCCTTCGACCACTCGCTCAATGCCTCACTCGGTTTCAACTAAGGACAACGAGTCGTAAGCGGTCTCACGACAATTGTTAAGGCTTACGACTTTGCGTAGTCAGCTCAAACCTCAAAAACCAAACTCAATCTTTCTAGATCAAGAGTCAATTACTCATCACAACCATGGGGTGACCTCCACATGGTCTCACACCTTTAAAAGGGGTACAATGTATTATCCCGATTATTATAAAAAGAGGAAAACATTTTAAGGAGGATGATATTAGATAGTGGCTTGATAGTTGTGGCGAAGAATTTTGTGAGACGGCAGGATCTGTTGGCCGCTCAGAGCCGACAAAGATTACGGGCTCGGCGTTGACCTGCGTGTCGTGGACTCGTCGAGTTGGACATGAGGAGAGAGCCACCATATGCGGAGGCCCTCTTGACGAATTAGTCTGAGCAGCAGGTGACGAGGAGCTTGAAGTTCAAATGTGAAAGAAGGACACGAATTCTTCAAGGCGGGTGAGAATCCGTAGTTGTTGTTCCCTTGTGATGTTCTATCCTTGGGATGCTCTGTTCTTTCCTTGACTGTTCTTTTTGTCTCGTGGGTTGAGGAGCGAGATTCGAGGACGAATCCTTTTTAGGTGGGGAGAATGTAATATCCCGAACGTCGTTACTAAGATAAGATTTTAAATCAATCGCGAATCGCCGATTTTTCGATAAATCGCGGAAGGAAAATATAAATTATAGAATATTGTAAAATGAATTAAATAAATTAAAATAATTAATTTGGATGTTTTGGCTGCCGGAGGGGTGGGCGACCACTTTGGGCGGCCACCAAATGGGGCCCTGCACCCTCCCAAACCCTAGCACCCTCAATATAAACCCTCCTTGGCCCCTCCCTCTTTCCACCCCAAACCAGCCACCACCACCCCTTGGGCGCCCCCCTTCTCCCCCCTTGCTGCTGCCATGGTGCCAAGGAAGAAAAGAAAGGGAAGAGAGGAAGGAGAAGGAGAAGGAGAAGGAGGAGAAGGAGAAGAAGGAGAAGAAGAAGAGGAGGAAAAATTGGGGAATTCTTCATCTAGGTAATTTTTTCCTATCCTAAATCCTCTTTTTTATGGATTTATTAGGGTTCTTGGCACGGAATTTGATGGTAGATATTAGATCAATTGCCTGATTATAGTTTTGTCGCGGATTGGTTTTAGATCTATTCGCGCAGCGCGGTTTGGCTCGCAGTTTTGATCTAGAAAACGAATTTTCCTGTGGATAACCCCAAAAGTAAAATTGTAGAGGACTTCCAGATCTATCTCTTGTATTTTTTTCAAATTTTTCTACCAAGGGATCTGGGAGATACGGGGTCGGAAATACCGCTGTCCTTCAAGCGGACAGATCGGTACAGCCCGACGGTAAACCAGAGTTTAAAATTAGTAAACGAATTTTCCGGCGGGTCTCCCCAAAAGGAAAGCTGTAGATACATTCCATATGTATCTCCTGTATTTTTTTAAAAAAATTTCTACCATGGGATCTGGGAGATACGGACTCGGCAATACCGCTGTCCGGCAGGCGGATGGATTGGTACAGTCCGACGGTAATCCGGGGTTTAAAAATAGTAAAAGCATTTTCTGGCCTTGACCTTAGTTGGGAAAGTTGTAGATAATTTATATATCTAGCTTCTGTATAAATTTGGGAATTTTTAGGACTCTGTGCTGTCGTGGACACGCGTTTGAACGCGGCTGCCCAATCTTCCAGAGCAGAGTTCTTCCTCTGTTTTGGGCATTAAATTACTCCTACCTGTGGTTAAAATAAAAATAGGTGTTCTCCATGAAAATTGTAGGTTTTTAAGTCATGAATCCAGAGAGGTATTATTTGCTATTTTTTTGATCTATATTTTTAAAGATACAAAATTATGAAGCAGCGCTGCTGCAGAGAATAAGTGTTGAATTGTGGAGCGGAGAGGAGTTTTCGCTGGTTCGGGTCTCTAGCGATGTTTTATATATTTATGTCGTGTTTGTATGCTGTGGTTGAGTGCTGAGAGGTGTCTTATGGACATGTGGTCTTGTCCCTGAGCGCTCTTGATTTTTGTGGTTCGTCGCTTCATCGGATTGAGGCAAGTAAACGTAGCGGTGGTTGCTACCGTTTAACCTGTTGTTCTTACTACATTCAGTTTACATTATTATCGTAATTTGATACAATTTCCATGATTGCATGATATTTTAATTGTGAAATTCTTGCTTAATGTTAATATGTTGATCATGAAATTAGTATGTGGTGGATGTGATTATGTTGAGAGCATGATAATGCTCCTTGCGGATGAATTAATGTGATTAATGAATTTTCATATCATTCATGTCATATCATGTCCTTTGTGTATGTGGATGTCGCCGCTTATAGCCGCGACCGTACCGGTACGGCGTCGTATATTGCCGTAATACGACGCACCTCTTCGCCCGCGGGAAGCATTCGTATCTTGCCAAAATACGATGCATTGCACTTCCTGCCCTGGCAAGAGTAATGTGGAGCATAGCATGAGCATTCATATGCATTGCATTGTGGAATGATCATTTGCATACATATGCAATCTAATGTGGTGAAGTTATTTTGTGGAATGTACAACTTCATAGTTGTAATGTGGAATTGGTTCTTGTGAGCTATTGACGGAATGAAGGTTGTGGTTGTGATCTTGAAATGTGGTTCGCCCCTTGTGTGATTGTGATGGTGGCATAAACTCATTTCTCTTACTTTACTTGTTTATAGTAATTGTGGATATGAGAAGTAATATAGTATTGAAGTAAGACATACATATGTTTTATTGCCTTTGGTAGTGGTATTGGTTGAGGATTTAAAGTAGTCAATCATGAATTAATTGTTAGTGTTTTACCGTCATTGATAGTGAATTGAGGTCGAGAATATATACATTGTTAATTGTGAAAGATTAAATGTGGTTGATTAATCTATTGTGGTTTGTGGAGGAATAAATGTTTTCTTTTGCATTTAATACGGGATAAAATGATTGCATTCATATGCTAATTAAATCTGAAATTTAAGAGGTATGATTCATGAAAGTTTATGGTGGTTTAATATTTATGAACATAAATTGTAATTGTGGATGTATGAAATTATAATGATGATGTTTAAATTGCTTGCAGTTTGAATAACTTGTTAAACAGTTTTCTTGCTGAGATTTTTATCTCACTCTTGCTTCCCCCTCCCTACAGGTGGACTTTGAGCATGCATTGGGAAGGGTAGAGAGGCACCGCACAGATGCACTTGTATTATAATCTTAATGCTGAAATAAAGTTGAAAGAAATCTAGTCTTTGTTTAGCTATCTTATTGACAAATGTTTCTTCTTAGTAATATTAAATTTGTGTACCATTCCTATAGATATTTTGTTATAGTTGATTATGATTATTGAATTGTTATCTTAATTCTGTTTATCTTAGTTGTTTACGCTTCCGCTTATACTATATTGTTTAGTAATTGTTGCCAGTTTATTTTATTTTCGTAAATTGGCTAGTTGTAGAGCAGTTTTAGTAGCATCCCAGGGCATTATGGGTCCTGGGGTGTTACAAACGGACTCTTGATGCGAATTTTATGAGCGTTTAAAGTTGGTCCTGTCAGGTTGAATCAGCGCCAGATTGTTTTAGTAATTCGGTGCGCACGATGGCATTTGGAGGTAGGGCCAGATCCATTAGAAAGTGGATGAGTTGTGATTTCTATCCTATACTCATCACCACAAACAGTGTTCGTATGCAAATTCTATGCACGTATGAAATTGGTGCTATCTCTAAAGGCCGAATTGGATTCCAAAACGTGTTCAATTTGAATTTTTGCTTTGATTGGACAAATGTGATGTGAGGACCTTGAGGAAGAGTTGGGGGAGATATTGGCTTGGTCTTGATATGTTGATTGGCTTCCCTTCAGGTGGACCCCATCCACGAGCGCATTGTGTTAATGCAATCCGCCTTGTATAGCTATACAAATAGACATTTTCATCATTTGGTAGGCATCATATTCTCATTTAAAACAAATTGAAGTTAAAGAAACGAATTCACCTCTTGTTCAATATTAGAAACTATGGTCATATGCGTATGTGGTATAGTTACATCATGTACGAGGTAAATCTTAATTTGGATCTCAATATCTACTGTGTAATATTTGTGACTTACTATTCCCATTATCCAAATTTTATCTCAATAGCCATTATTTTTATACTTTAATCTTATTATCTCCTGCTCTACAAGATTATATCTAGCTAGTGTCTTCAATAAATATCTGAATTTCTAAAATTCTTATAATTTTATTTTAATATATCCCTTAGCTAGCTAGATTTTCTTACACCAACGTGGCGTAGGATTGTTAACCACTAGCTATGCATGTCTATTGTAAATGCTATAGCCTAAAGTAGACATTGGCACAAGGATCTTCCTAAGATTAGACTATCCATCCTAATTCCTGTGGACCCAATTATCAGTGAATAGCTACTCCTACCATAATCAATATGCTACTAGCCATTTTCTCATTTAGCCGAGGTATGCATTCTATCTCAACTTCTTACTAAAATTACTTACTATTAACTGGTTTAATTTTAGCAATTAGTCACTGAACAAAAAGGGCCTGCATGGCATACTCTTGTACATATAGGGGAAGTGCACAGCTAACAGAGAAGCAATTTGGAAAAAACAAGCGGTGCCGACCAGGTGACGGTGTCACCGGCATGGGGAGGCCGGAGGGGCAGAGGAGACCAGTAAAATGGGTTACCGGGAAGCTAGGGGAGGCGATAGAGCAAGTCAAGGAGGAGCAAGGCAGCTCAGGTGATGCAGTCGGTGGCCAAAGACGGGAGAAAACGAGGCGGCGATGGCCAGGAGGGAGAGGGGAAAGAGTGAGGCACGCATGAGTGGTGGGAGGTTTGGAGAAAGCTCACCGTGGAAGCCACAGAGGTGGATAAGCCATGGAGGAGGATAGCGACAGAAGTCGAGGCGGCGAGGGGTGGTCACCGGTAGCGATGAGCTTGGGTGAAGGAGAGGGCGTGGTAGTGCTTGGGGGATGTTGGGGACAACATGGTGATGTTTCCAGAGGGAGTAATTGATCCGAGGCACCGTGGATGAAAATGGCCAAGGTGGAGGTACGACAATCGGACTTGGGGGAGAAGGGTGGCGCAACGAGCTCTGTTGAGCTATGCTAGAAATTGACTTGAGGAAAAGTAATAGGGAGTGGGGAACATGATATGACGTGAGAAATTTCATGAATAGATGGCTGGAGAGGCCAGAACACTGATGGTACGCGGTGGCCAGTGCGCATGTGTGGCCGGTTGAGCTCAACAGATGGCTGGAGAGGCCAGAACACTGATTGTACGCGGTGGCCAGTGCGCATGCGTGGCCGGTTGAGCTCAACAGGGCTTAGAGGAGGAGAGGTAAGGGGGAATGTAGGAGCAATGGGGAAGCTCGGATGGCCATTTATAGTGGTGGAGGTGGTACTAGGTAATACTTTCACTGGTGACTGGTGCGCAGCATGTGGGATGGGTGGTGATGAGAGGATTTGACCCGATATTCCGATGAGAAAGATAACTACGACTGTTTGATATGACGTTGACGACGAGGATACTTGACTAAAACGACCAAGTCTGTCCTGCTATCGCTACACCACACCTTGGTCGTTACCAACCATGTCCAACACGGATGATCTTTTTGCAAGCAATCGAGAATCAAGCCAGAATGAAATAAGCGTGATCTGAAATACGATTTTTCGTTGAACAATGAAGAGGCCTGAAGTCGTCGTAGTTAGTCTAGTCGACACAAATACACGACTGATGTTTTTTGAACGAAAATCAATCTAAAAAAGCCTAAAACCCTAAAAGCGGCGTCTCTGGCAATTTTTATGGTGCTAGGGACGTGAGGAGCACATCCGTGAGAGTGGGGGAACATCCCACTACAACTCTCCAGTCGGGCTCAAACTGATATAAGGCCCACGACTCAGGTTTGGAACTGATTTAGAATTGTTTTGTAGTTTACTTCGTGCTCAGGTGGAGTTTTGAGGTGGGACTAGAACCGTTGTAAAGAGGACGTCAAGAGCTTTCCAACAAATACAAAATTGTCTCATTTGGACTCTATATGCATCTTCTATGCTCGTTTGAAATCAGTCTCCGGAGGCCGAATTGGATTGCAGAATTCATTTCGACCTCCGGAGACTGACTTCAAACGACCATGGTGTGGTGTAGCGATTGCAGAATGAATTGGTTGTTTTGGTCAAGTAGTCTTGTCGTCAACGTCATATCAAACAATCGTAGTTATCATTCTCATCGGAAGATCGGGCCAAAATCTCTCATCACTACTCTTGCCAAATAAAGTTTGAAATACTACTAGGGCACTTGAAGGATATAACGTGCAAGCAAACAACTATTCTTCCTGTTCAAAAATATTTCTCAAACTACTTTTTTTTATAAATTCCATTATAGTGCAACAGAAGCCCCATGAAAGTACATGCAATCAAAGAGCATGTGATGCCTACATACCTTGCATATTATTATTTGTTTTGTCATTGTCATGTCCACAAAGCAACTGTACGCATAGATTGCATCGTGCTTTAATAAATTCAACCGTCTTTTGACTAGAACCATGAGCAGGAAGCACAGTGTAACAGCCTAATTTTGACTTCCAAATAAACATACATGAATTTCAAAACTTTTGGTGCATTTTAAAAAAAATTGCAATGCATGATTGAGGTTGAAGAATTTTAAAATAAAATCTGTGACACAAAAAATGTGCAAACAAAATTTTCAAAAATTAAATTGGGAGCTGTGAAATTTTTCATAAATTTTAGGAATTAAAACTGAAAATAAAGGTTTAAATCCAAATCAATTCCCTCCAAGGCCATTGGACCGAATTTCCCCACCAGCCCAGTCCAAGAGTCATCTTTGCCTGTGTTGCGGACCAGGCCAGCCGGCCCACACGCGCAAGCTAGCTCATGTCATCCCCTCTCCTGTGAGTCACCGCCATGTTGACCTAGACCCACCTATTAGCACACTATGGATCTTCTTCCTCCCTATTTTCTTCCTCACGCCAGTGCTAACCTTATGCCCCCTCTTGTTTTTGCAGGTCAAGGAACAATGATGGTGTTCCACCTTAAGCCAAGAGCACAACGAGTTCAGCCCATCGACCATTGAAGTCCCTCGCTCACTCTCTCGCTCTCTCGCAAGCTCGATGCCCTAAGCCCTCATGGCACCCGAGCCTAATCTGTAACACTCTAGCCCAACAAAAGCCTAGCATGCTACTAAAACAACATAACAGAAAATTATACTATAAGTAATTCTCTAAATTTTTGGTAGCATTTCTTTTGAAACAATAACCAGTAAAGGGGTTCAAAACAATCTAACAAGTATAAGAGTATGTTGACCATGTATTAAAATTTAAATCACAACCATAACAGCACAGACGAAGTAACCGAACATCTCTTCTATAAAGGAAACAATTCTATCTCAAAGGGTGAAAACAACCATAAACAAATTCACTAGCAAAGTTCTTCTAATTAATGCTTAAACTTGCGTGACAGCAGTGAAGATGATGCCAATATTGACATTTGACAAGAACAGATGCCTCCAGGCTCCAATGCAGTGGTAGCACAGTTCACTGAATTGATTTAATTTGGAGCAACTAAATTGCTCTCAAATTTTGAAAAAAAAACTAGTGAATTTCTCTCTAGAGCTCCTTTCGTGCGTGTGTGTCGATTTCATCCCTTGCAGTTATTAGTACTAATTAATTCTTTTCTTGAAAGCAAACAATTTTACTCTTTAGCCTTGAAGCAAAATTTCATTACTCCTCTAACCTTGAAAAGTATTGCTAGGCTACTTTCCATAGCAACAGCAACAACAATGAATCAACTAAATGGCTAACAGTTGACTAGAGATAGGTATAGCTAGCTCTCACACTTTTCAGGCATGAAGATCCAAATGATGAACCCTCACCCAGGCTGGTGACAAGATAACATAATATAATAACCGCACTCAGTGAAATAAAGCAAAGCTAATGTAATTCCTATCAGAAAAGAAAAGCATCAACTAAATGATGCCCTGTACTCAAAACAAGAAAAGAACATAACTGTATACTTCACTGAATGGACTATGGAGCGATGGTAACTTACAAATTTCAGACAAAACAAAACACGCAAGCACTAGATAAAATGTTCTCATCTAGTATTCTAGGCCAAATCTCATGCAATCCCCAATTACTTCAGTGGTAAAGAAACAGATCCTAGCACAAGGAGACCATATATCTGTAGAAATACAAGAAAAAAAATGTACATTGGAGGCCGTAAGATGTAAACCTAGAAAGGAAAAGGAAAACGAGAATGGCACTTGACCGCTTATTATGGAAATCAAAAGCAATCTTGATGTTGGTTAGGTAATTGGATAACACCTTCAGCAACAACATTGACTGATGAGGATGCTACGCGGCGGCTGGGTTAATCCGGCAAGGAGCTGCAGTCACTAGATTGAATGCAGGCCTGGGCACGGACGGTGGTGGGGAGGATGGCACTGGGAAAACATCGGAGTGAATAGGGAGGACACATGACGTGGTGGTCCGGCTCCTCCGCCGAGAAGCTCCGCGCGCGAGACATGGGGAGAGGAAATGAATGGAACGAACTCTGATCTGCCTGATTTACAGTAGTGTTTTAGGGATAAGTTAGTTGAGGATTACCTTTCAATGTGAGGGAATACAAAGGATCTACCGAAGGAAGAGGAAGGCAAGGCCAAGAAATTTGGGGATTTGGTGATGCTGCCAAAGGAAGAAGGGAAGGCCCCTTGCCGAAGGAAGAGAAGGGCCAAGAAGGCAAAGAAGCCTGCCGATTGGACGTTGGTTACGGAAATCAAAAGCAATCTTGCTGTTGTCAGTAAATCGGAAGGATGGGGAAAATGACGACGGGGAGCGGCGTGATTGCTCCGCAGTTGTTGTTAGAAACCTGGACTGGGCTTCAAACTTTAGTCTATAATAAATATCTCATCACTAGATTATAAATAGAAAGTATTATTGACTATTTTATATACGAAATCAGAAACAAAGCAATAAAGAAAAATCAGAAGGTCTCTCCACCTCTCTGTGTTTTTAATATACTATTTCCTATCTTCTGTGATTGATCTGGTTTTGCATTAGCAGATGAATCGATCGGAATGGTCACCAGCGACTGTTTCTCAACACATTATCAGCATGAATCGCTCCGGTGAATCGAAGGTAATCATCGAAGCACTAGTAGATTGAATTGTCTGTATCTAGATCGCCATAAATTCACAGATTTCGCTTTCCAGATTATTTTTCTACGGTGCAAATCTGATCTAATCTACCGCGAGCAGACTTGAAGTCGTCGGCACAATGTCTATCGGAAGATTACATCACAGAGTAAATGTTGATTGCACTGTAAATTTAAAAACAAAAGAAAAAAAAGAAAAATTGTGATCACCACCCATCTACCGCCAGACGAATCGGTCACTGCCACGGCCACCCTCCCACGCACCGGCCACTGGCCTCCCGCACAGCCGCCACAGGCCGCCGCCGAGGCGGTCGGCCTCAGACCGGTCGCCGCCGGCTACCGCCGAGGCGCTTAGCCTCCCCGCCACGGCCGACCGCGCGCCGCCGCCGCTTGACCTCCTCGCTCGGTCGATCCATCGCGTGCCCGGCATCGCAGCTCGGCCTCACAGCGCCGCCGCCCGCACGCCCGATGCGCCGCCTGCCGCCACCGCCACGCCCGAGGAGACCGCCCAAGCCTCTTTGGGTTCCACGCACGAACCGCCGCCCATGGTCGGCCCCGGCGCCGCCCATCGCTTGCGCCGGCTCACGCCGAAGCCCGCCGACCCGTCGCTCCGCCCGCCCTGCAGCTCGCCGGCCGACCGCCGGCCGACGCATGCCCGAGCCGACTGCTCGGGTAGCCGCCGCTAACGAGGGAGACAGGGTAGGGGAAACCTTACCCCCCATTCTTAAGCCGACTGAATGGGCCGAGAGCGAATGGGCCGAAAAACGGACCAGAGGGGCGTGCTGGCAATTTTGCAAAAAGACCCTAGTAATTCCAAAATTAACAAACCTCAGATTTTTCAGATGGGTCCCGAATTTTGCAGAAAACCCCTCAGAAAATTCGAAAATTACGCGAAAATTTCCTCTGAACTAAAAATTTGCGTATAGGCCCTTGAAAATTACAGAATTCACTAAAAATTCATATTCTGACATAAAAAGGCATCGGGAATTCAAATTTTGAATTATTTTTTGCATTTGAAGCATGTTTAGTTCTGCCATTATTATTTCCCATGTTTTTTGCATGTATTTTCTGTTTTGGTTAATCGTAATTATTTAAATTGCCTTTAATCACCAAAATTAACAGTAAAATTTATAGAAAATGCATAGAAAGTTCTAGAACATTACGAGAATCTTTTGTACCACTATACAATTTATTTACCTGAAGTAAATTTTATTCCATGCATGTTTACGGCAGTGAACTTATTTATTCCTCTCATGCACATGTAGATGACTGGCATCACGAACTGGGAGTTCGAGGAGTTGGCCCAGCATGACCAAAACTATCTGACTTGGACTTCCGATATCGAGATGGTACTTGGAGCCAAGAAGCTCCGCGCTGCTATTGGGATTGGCACACTGCAAGACGCCCAACCCACCCCTGAGGAAAATAAACCGGTAGTTCACTTCCTCAGGCACCATCTCTACCTCACTCTCAAGAATGAGTACATGGCAGAAAAGAACGCGCTAGCACTATGGACTACACTCAAGAAGCGGTTCGAGAGGCTAAAGTACACCATTCTTCCTCAAGCAGAGCAAGAATGGATCTGCCTGAGGTTTTTCGACTTCAAGACGGTCGGGGAGTACAATTCTACCTTGCACAGAATTTGTACCAATCTTCAACTTTGTGGCAAGCAGATCAGAGATGAGCAAAAATTGAGAAAACTCTATCCATCTTCCACCCCAATGCAGTGCAATCCGCACGCAATTATCGTCAACACGACTAAAAGGAGTATGCCGAGTTGATTGATATGATGCAGGTTGCAGAGGCTCGGGACATCACATAGCCACCTGGGAGCTCCGCTGGTCGTGAAGCCAACGCCGGGCGCTACAATGTGTGAAAGCCCATGATGAACAAAAGGGGAACGAAGGTTAAGGCCGCAGCTCAGAAAGGGAAGTTAGATGCTCCACATGAGAATAAGGCAAAGAAGCCAAAGCGGGATGGCAAGGTCTATGGTTAGTAGGACCAATCCTGCTTCAAGTGTGGCAAGTGGGGGTATTGGTCGTGGATCTGTAAAGTGCTGCAATATGTCATTGATGCCTTCCAAGCCCAGAAGAAGAAGGAAGTCAAAGTGTAGCATGAAACCCACTTTGCATCTGTTGAGGGGGAGAGTTCTGAGTAGCTGCTTGCGTTGATGGAGGTTGAAGCCATCCCGACAGCAGCATCCTCTTTTGACCTAACAGCGGCCAACGCCATGATTTCTCTCGAAGAGCATATCACCCCTAAGAAAATAGCAGATGAAGTCTCTGATTTCTTATCAGATTCAGTCTAATGCACAAAATGCATTTAGACTTTAATTGTCATTTATTTTTGTGTGAAAAGGACGAGTTAGAACTTGCATGGATATTACCTAAGTAATTTTTTTTTCTCATGATGGTTGGATGATACTTGAATAATTCATTCATTTCTTCAGTTTATAATGGCATGATATGGTCTGATATTGAAGTATTTTATTTACGTGTTGATTGCCTTCTAATGTATATTAATAAAATACCTTATATTAGAACATGTGTGGCACCCTATGAAGAAAGTGTGCTTAGCTGGCAGCGGCACAACGAATACCATCTGAAGAGAGACAAAATACTTTCAGTTGATTAGTAAGAATGCTGGCAGCCTTACAATAATCGCCGGTAGCGATGCTTGTATAATAGGTTCAAGAAGAGCCACAATTGTACTCCCAATGGGCACAACTTTGATCATTCAAGAAGTCTTGTTGTACCCAGAATCAACTAGAACTCTCCTAAGTTTTAAGGATATTTGCGCCAACGGTTTCCACATTGAGACTAAAGAAGAGTACGGTAAGGAATACCTACTCATTACGAAACGCGAAGCAAATGAAAAAAGGGTATTAGAAAATTTTCCTTCATTAGAAACTGGGCTATGCTACACCAACATCAAGGCACCTGTAGCCTATACTACCCTGAAGATAGTATTTAGAAGTTCTAAACTCTTCTGTATCTAGCATGACAGATTAGGCCACCTAGGTCTTAGAATGATGAGAAATATAATCAATAATTTCTAAGAGTATAATATTAATATAAAGAATTTTTTGAATCATGAAGATTTTGTGTGCACTACATGTGCCACCAGGAAACTAATTACTAGGCCTTCTACTCTGAAAGTGACGGATGAAGTCCCTACATTCCTGGATCGCATCCAAGGAGATATTTGCGGTCCCATTCAGCCACTTTAGGGCCATTTAAATATTTCATGGTGCTCATCGATGCTTCCTCGAAATGGTCGTACATATGTTTATTGTCTATGTGAAACTATACTTTCGCAAAGCTGATATCGTAGATAATTCGCATCAGAAATATTTTCCCTAGTCATCACATAAAGTCCATTGGAATGGACAGCGTTGGAGAATTTACTTCAAAGGTATTTGATGATTATTGTATGGCAATGGGAATTACAGTTGAGCATTCTGTACCGCATGTCCACACCCAGAATGGTTTAGCAGAGGCATTAATCAAGAGAATTAATAAAGCGAATTGTAATTTTCCAGCTACATGTTGGGGAATCTCATCAACTTTAGACTATCAGCCTACAACATCCATTCATCTATGCAACTAGCCCAATGGTCAGCACCGAAAATTTCTCATCTCCGGAGGTTTGGATGCAAGGTTTATGTACCTATACCCCATCTACAGTGTACTACAATGGGTCCTCTCCAAAAGACTGGGATATACGTTGGTTATGAAACATCATCCATATTCAGGTATTTAGAACCCATGACGTGAGATTTGCATACTGCCCGCTTCGCTGATTGCATATTTGATGAGGATAATTTCTCAACATTAGGGGGAGGAAATCAACCCCTTGATGAAAAATATCGGGAAATTACGTGCCAAGCCATGGGAATCCACACACATGACCCGCACACTAGTGAAGCAAATAGAGAAATCCAAAAGATTATTGATTTGCAAGCATTAGCAAATCAACTGTCTGACCACTTTAGTGATTTAAAAAGCGTGACCAAGTAGTATGTGCCTGCACGCAATGCACCGAAGAGGGTTGAAATACCAAATAAAGTAGAAGGTATCCCTAATCCCGTCCAGAGGCCTCAGAATAAAAGGACGAGAACTCCAGTCCCTTGAATACTAGGTAACCAGGGACGCCTGGTGAAGAAGGATAAGAAGGACTTGTCACAGCCGATCGTTGAAGTTCCCCAGAACCAGAAGGGGAGTCAGTTGAGACCTAGAATCAGTATGACACCTTTAGAAAAGGGCATACTGGATCTGAACATCCCCATGGAAGAAGAAATTGGCATGGATGTGTGCGCACACATCGGAGCCGAAAAACTAAAGGGACTTGCCATAGCAACTGGAAGAAGCGATGAGCAAGGAGAAGCTCCAGAAGAAGCAACTCATGAAGAAATAGCTATAAATTATGTGCACACGGAAGAGTCCATTAATAGGACAACAACCAATGTTGATATCTACTTTGCAAAAAAAATTGCCACAATCATCGATCTTGATCTAGAGCCTGCATCGCTCGCTGAATGTAAGAAAAGGTCGGATTGAGAAGATTGGATGAAGGCAATAGAAATTGAATTATTATCTCTGAACAAAATAGAGGTGTTTGGGCCTGTAAGCCGCACACCTCCCCATGTGCACCCTGCAGGGCATAAGTGGGTATTTATTCGAAAAAGAAATGAAAGAAATTAAGTTGTAAGATATAAAGCAAGGCTGGTAGCACAAAGTTTCACTCAACATCTAGGAGTTGATTATGAAGAAACTTACTCCCCAGTCATGGGTGGAATTACCTTTAGATATTTGATCTTAATGGCAGTAAACTTGAATTTAGAAATAAATTTGATGGATGTGGTAACTGCATACCTTTATGGAAACTTAGATTCGGAGATTTATATGAAGGTACCTGAATGTATCCTTGTCCCGAACCAAGACAAAGCAAATAGAAATCTGTATAGTGTGAAACTTCGAAAATCATTGCACAGACTTAAGCAATCAGACAGAATTTGGTATAATCACTTAAGCGACTTTCTATGCAAGAAAGACTACACGAACAATGAAGATTGTCCTTGTGTATTTATACGACGATCCCAGAATGGATTTTGTATAATCTCAGTATATGTAGATGATCTGAATATCATCGGGACAATGGAAGACATAAAAGAAGCAAGTTCTTACCTATTGTCAGAATTTGAAATGAAAGATTTGGGTAAAATCAAATACCGCTTAGGCCTGCAGCTCGAGCATGTCCCTAAAGGAATATTAGTACATCAGTCAGCCTACACCTAGAAGGTCTTAGAAATGTTCGGCTTTGAGAAGGCATACCCATCGAAAGTACCGATGATTGAGAGATCTTTACAGCAAGAAAAAGATCCATACCTACCTAGGGAAGAGGGGGAGGAAGTCTTGGGACCGGAATTCCCATACTTAAGTGCAGTAGGAGCACTTATGTATTTAGCAAACTGCACTAGACCGGACATTGCATTTGCTGTAACCTATTAGCAAGGCATAGTGCAGAACCTACTAAAAGGCATTGACAGGGAGTAAAGGACATCTTCTGATACCTCGAAGGAAGCAAGGACCTTGGATTATTCTACAGAAAGAATAAAGATTTGAACTTGATTGGCTAAGCAGATGCTGGGTACCTGTCGGACCCGCATACCGCAAAGTCTCAAACAGACTATGTATTCCTGTGTGGTGCAACTGCAATTTCATGGAAATCGTCTAAGCAAAGTCTTATAATGATTTCAACGAACCACTCAGAAATTATAGCATTGTATGAAGCTGCACGAGAATGTGCTTGCCTCCGACGAATGATTCACTACATCCAGTAGTCATGTGCGATGAATATTATGCAAGCTCCCACAATTATCTATGAAGATAATGCAGCTTATGTTGCACAAGTACAGACAGACTACATGAAGAGTCATCTCACAAAGCATATCAACCCCAAGTTCTTCTATGCTCATGAATTGCAAAAGGTGGATGAAATTAAGGTACTACATACTAAGTCATGTGAGAATCTTGCAGATTTATTCACTAAGTCACTTCCAGCATCTAGTTTCGAAAGATGTATACGAGGAATTAGAATAATGAGACTTAGAGAAGTGCAGAATTTAGGGAGAGAATATTCTCAAGCTCGTTATTAAATCTTGATCATGAAGATCAAGTACCCAAAAAATAAATTGTGAAAATTGAACAAAATTGGGTGGATTGTACTCTTTTTCCCTTGTTGGGTTTTCCTGAAGTTTCTCGATCAAGGTTTTTAATGAGGCAATTCGTGCAACGCAGAATAACATGTATCATGTACTCTTTCTTCAAATTTTTCCCACTGGGTTTTTTTAGAGTTTTGATGAGGTATGAATGTGTCGGATGAGTGCCCAAGGGGGAGTGTTAGGAAACCTAGGCCTGGACTTGAAGTCTTGATCTATGGTAGATACCTCACCATTAGGCTATAAATAGGGAGCACTATTGACTATTTTGTATACGAAATTAGAAAGAAAGTAATAAAGAAAGACCAGGAGCTCTCTCTACCTCTCTGTATTTTCAATCTACTATTTCTTGTCTTCTGTGATTGATCTGGTTTTGCACTAGCAGAGGAATCGATCGGACTGGTCGCAAGCGATGGTTCCTCAACAGTTATTTCCATGGTAAGATCGCTGAGAAAAAAGGATTAACGACCAAAAGTTTCTTATGGTCGTTATTTTTTATTTGTTGTTGTTAATACTCTGAATTCTAGTAGTGAGAGTTAGGCTCTAGAAAGATCTATCGTTAAATTTCTCGGTGCCAAGACAAAGTACGTATCATCGAGCATGTTATCTTTCACATTGTTGTGGCCCCATTAACTACACTAATCCCAATTTGTGTTTCTGAACCATCTGCTAAGTCTAGCGCACAAATTAGTGTGCTATTAACGAGAAGAAAATACAAGAAGCCCATAGGAAAGAGAGGGAGGCCGGCATTGGACAGGAAGGAAGGAAACAAATACATGCAGGGATTGGATTGTTCTGTGAACGTGAGAAGAAGGGCAGCGCATGATTGCGGCTTAGGCCTAGTGCAGCACATGGAGATATGCAGCGTGGACTAAGCCAAGAAGGATTTGAGCGCAGCTTACCAAGCCAGAAGTGGAGCCAGAAAAGGGAGGCGAGCCAGGACAAACCTGTAGGGATTTTTTTTTCTACATTGGTTTTATCCGAATGCATATATGAGTCGATGTTTTTTTAATAATTATCTGTGTTAGTCCAAGTGGATTGCTTTGTTAGCTTGTTAATTTTTATGAAAGCTTGTTTTATTTTTCCAATTAATTTTGGTGATCGAGACATATTCTTAGATGGACGTCTAGTCCATGTCGTGCGCGTGTGTTGCGGCATATAAAAGCCAAGGGCCAGCGGCCTTGTAACTCAAAACTTGAATCGTGAATTTCAAGTTTATGCCATGAAGGCTGCGTTAGTTATATCGTGTGTTCTTGTGTTCGTGAGAAGAACCCATCTAGGGTTAGCTGCTCCTACACAGAATTGGAGCGCTGCTGTGTTTCAAGTCTATGAGGATCCAGGTTGATCTTACTCGGTAATTCAATCTACTCGATTGGTTCACAGAATTCACCTCTTGGTTTGCATCTATTCCATGGTTTCTTGCTGATTAGTTGTGAAATCAGAGAATTACCAAGTACTGTCCGTTCTTATTTTTTGGAATTAATTTAGACAAGAGATACAAGTGCTACTGCTGCGGTTAGATTGGTTCTGCTGCTAATATCTGAAATTAATCTATTATAATATAAATAAATGCAAGGCTAAGTAAGGCTCTATGCTACAGTAATTTTCAGCAAGAAGCAAGTTTTGTTGCAATATCGATAAATACTAATTTACAGTGGAATTGAAAAGAGAATTTGACATATAAGGAAATAATAATTTATATAACATTAATAATGGTAAAACACATCCATTCGCAACCCTCCTCACTTGTCAACATCGAACAATTCCCAATCATGCGCATGGCACACGTGACATGTACATGCCATCCCAACATTTCCATCAAACAGTTTTGTAAACACAAAGCTATATATACTCATTGTGGCTGCATCCAAGCATGCTCATGACCATGAGCACAATTATTTAAATAGTTTTTAACACTCTGAGAGGTTGTACAATTTTACCCACATGAGATAATCAAAACACCGTTGGCAGCTTTGTGACAAAATTGATTATTCTATAGACTGTACATTACCTAGACCTAACCTTGCACCAGTCTGATGAATGTCGAACCTCAATTAGGTCCATCCCCCAAGTGAGCATTCGAATCCTCACTTATGTCCATCCCCCAAGTGAAGACTCTCACTTAGGTCTGTCCTCCAAGTGGGCATTCATCGTTGTATTAGCAAGTTTTGGTCTCAACACCTTAGTGAAGGGAGCCCCTAAGGGTATCCTACCCGATATGTCCTTACTACTTCGGCCTACCAAAATTGAAAGGGTAGACCTAGACAACTTAATCAACAAAAGTCAGAGCCCATATAGCACATATGGTTGTATACTTAAATGTGCGGCCATAGTGCTCGGTCCTTAATTGACTTGTGTGAGAATCTCCTCCTATTTACATGCGAGATATCCTCTCACATTTGACAGTCCATAATATAACTCACTCGCATCTAAATCTATGTTTTTTATTTTATTTTTATACCAAAATAATAGAGATTCCTTCTTTGGTTCAACATTTCAAAATCACCCGTGTCCTTATGTTAATTTTTTCAAATGATCAAACTTAGCAAAAACTATTGCCTAGCTAAGCATCTAGACCATATACTCAATGGAATATACCCAAAATGATATTAGATATTGTATAAATTGTGTCCTAAAGGTTACAACAGTAACGATTTGAAGTTTACAAGAAGGTTCAATGCATTCAAGCGAATTTAACTATCGTTACCTGCAGGATAGCAAATTTTAATGAAACATATATGCATGCATAATAGTTTTTGCAAACAATACATAATAATTGAAATAATGTGATCAACATGGTCAAAGGGGGTGCTTTCCTTGCTCTTGTTACTAAGAGAATGGTTTGGACGCGTTCTCAAAATTATCTGACGCGATGGTGTCTATTTGATAAAATCTAAATATATACAAATAATAGCCAAACAAATTTAAATAGATAAAAACTCAAATATTTTTGCATTTGGACATAGCATGATTTTAGAAAAATCTAGAGATAAAAATCACTAAATTTGGAATTCATATACAAAAGTTATCGCCATTTAAGTTTTATTTAGTATGAAAATGCTGATAAAATTAAGAAATGACACTGTGCACAAATTTTAGTTTTTAATTTGTATTTTTCTTTCTAAGGGAACTCTAAATTTATGGCATCATTAAACCGACATGTGGGCCATGCATATCAGAGTTTTATCTATTTCTGAATTAACTGACATGTGGGCCATACATGTCAGCCTTGCATGTTCAAATCACGTTTCATTAATTTTTTACCATGTGGGTCCCATGTGTCAGTGTCTCATATTTCAATTTTCAGTTTAAATAAAATTCCTTAATTAATTTTGATTGGGCCCACTTTTCATAGACTCATTAGTTCAAATATACTATTAAAGTTAATTAACGTTCTAACAGGGGTAGGTCTACATATCATACTCACATGTTTTAAATCCTTACCTGCATGTAGGTCCTACATGTCACTCTCGCCATTTTTAAACATGGTTTTAATTATAATTCTAGTTAATTAATTAGCCTGGGTCCACACGTTATACAACCATTAGATTTAAACACGTCATTGGCGCTAACCTAATGACATGTTGAGCCCACTATCAGCGGGAGGAAGACAAAGCCGAGTGGAGCGACACTCCGGTGGGCTTGCCAACGGTGACAGGGGCAATGGTTCAGTGTTAACAAGGTCAAAATAGAATGGCTACATCTTGCTGAAAGCATCTAGGCCCCTAAAAATAGTTTTGATAATTAATGAATTTATGTGAATATGGGACTGGCATGTTTATTGAGTGTTTAAAAGGTTGAAACGCATGCTAAGGATAAACATAAAGATCAAAGTGGCTCAAGACAAAGGAATATGTAGACTAGGATCCTTTTTCACTTTTACCGGTCTTAGGAGAAAGAGTGGAAGGCCGGATTATAGGATAAATATCGTACCATTAAGAGGGATCATTGCTAGTAGCTTGATAGCATATGCTTCTGCCATTTGCATCAATTTAGGATCATGCATTCATTTAAAACTAAAATTGATAGACAATCTGTGCTTTGTCTGGAAAAATAGACGTACCGGAGTTTCAACGGCGAAACTACCGTAGAGCGGTAGTACCGCAACCTTGAGCGGTACTTCCGGAGCACAGAAGCTCTGAAAAATTGAGCAGGACCTTTTTTCCAGAGAGCACCCTCGAAGTCAATTTGTGCTCTGTCTAGACAACCAAAAGTACCGGCGTGCAAACCGCGGTACTTCGCTTTCCGGATGCTCTGTCAAAATCGAGCGAAACCTTTTTTCCAGAGAGCACTCTCGGACTCACACTTTCTTTGCAACAAACGGAAGTACCAGAGTTTCAACGGCGAAACTACCATAGAGAGGTAGTACCGCAGCCTTTAACGGTACTTCCAGAGTATGGAAGCTCCAAATAACTCGGGCAGAACATTTTTTCCAGAGTGCGCCAACTCTCGGCCTTGAATCAAACGGAAGTACTGTACCGAATTTTTGGAACTTCCGATCATTGGAGCTAACGAATTTATAACAACAGTAATTCCGTACCGACTTCCAACGGCTAGTTCAGAAGCTCTGAAATAGCCGTTATTGTTATGTCAAAACAGGTGCGGAAGTACCGCCCATTGCACGGCGTTACTTCCGCTCGTCCTAAATTTTTTAGGAAATTCCATGTAACAGCTAGGTTTAGTTGGTGATGGTATAAATACCCCTCCACCTGCCTAAGAAGAGACTCTATTGAACATCCTTGAGCATTGAGCATTCACTCCTCACCTCATTTTCTCATTGTGCATTCATTTAAGGTGGTTGAGCCAAAACAAGTGCATTTCATTTCTAGATTGATCCTTTGGCACTTGATTGTTGTCAAGCGAAGCTATGATTTGTCACTCTTGGTGCTTGCCAGCACCTGGATGGCTTAGCGGGAGTTTGCGCGGTGACATCTTCAAGATGGTTGTGAAGAAGCCCGGCATCAATGGTGAGTGGTTGATGTCCACCATCTTCGGAGTGAAGGAAGAACAACTATTAGCGGATTAAGGAGCTGAGACTTAATTCATGGACCCAGTCCAAGTCACTTGGGGTTTCCTCAACGTGGACTAGTAAAAATCAGCAAGTTTTCGATCACTACGGTAAAAACATCGTGTGTAAATTCATTATCTCTTTGCCTCTTTTTCAGCTCTTGTATTTCTAGTACATTGTGTTTGTGATATTTACTTGTGGTAGAGCTTCTTGTAAAGACTTATACTTGTAGTGCCTTATACTCACTAGAATTGTGTAGGTTTCAATTGTTTTAAAATCCTGCCACACTAAAATTGAGATAATTGTTATTAGATGGCAAGAAAATTTTTAAACCTCCTATTCACCCTCCTCTAGTCAGTTATCCCTGATCCTACAAGTGGTATCAGAGTTTGGTCTCTCATTTGTTAGACTTAACCATCTAGAGATAAAGGATGGCTAGTGAGGGGATTGCTATAGGAAAGACACCTTTTTTAATGGCTCGAATTATTCTTATTGGAAACTTAGAATGTCGATTTATCTCAAGGTCATGAGTCCGAGCATGTGGAAAATCGTAAATGAGAGTTATGTTGTAACACCCCAGGACCCACATTACCCTGGGATGCTACTAAAACCACTCCACAACTAGTCAATTTACAAGATAAATTAAACTGGCAACAATTACTAAACAAGATAGTATAAGCGGACGCATAAACAACTAAGAAATAACATGATAGTGATAGCAATTCAATATTTAAAACATCCTCTAACATTTTAATCTAAAACATAGTTCACAAATTTAACATTATTAAGATAATGTAAACAAACATATGCAAAGGTCTAGAATCCTTTCAACTTTATTACAGCATAAAAATATGATTCACGTGCATCAGTGTGGTGTCGCTCTACCCTTCCTATGCATGCTCAAAGTCCACCTGTCGGGAGGGGGAAACAAGGGTGAGATAAAATCTCAGCAAGCAAATTGTTTAACATGCTAATTAAACTACAATAGTTTAATCATCAACATTTAATCTTTCACAATTAGCAATGTTTATATCTTCAACCTCAAATCACATCAACGACGGTAAAGCATTAGCAAATAAATCTTACTTGACTACTTTAAAACCTCAACCACTACCACTACCAAAGACAATAAAACATATGTATGTTTTACTTCAATACTTTATTATTTCTCACATCCACAATTGCTATCAACAATTACTACAAGAGAAAAGAATATTATACCACAATCACAACCCTTACCATACACAAGGGACGAACCCCATTCCACGACCACATCCACATTCCTCATACCACAAGTAGCTCACATGAGCCAATTCCACATTACAACTATGAAGTTGTATATTCCACATTACAACTATGAAGTTGAATATTCCACCAAAATAACTTCACCACAATACATTGCATAGGTTTGCAAATGATCTTTCCACAATGCAATGCATATGAATGCTTTCATGCTATGCTCCACATCACTTGTTCCCAGTGGGAGAAGAGGTACATCGTATTACGGCAATATACGATGCTGTACCGGCACGGTCGCGGCTAGGTGCGGCGACATCCACATATGCAAATGTCATGATATGATATGAATGATATAATAATCATAAACCACAAGAATCCCAACCACAAAGGAGCATCAACATGCTCACAACATATCCACAACCACATATCCACCACATATTTATTTTCATACTCCACATTAGCACACTAAACAAATTTCCACATGAGTACGAGCAATTTATCCAAACATATCAATTGATCAATAATTGATACCACCACAACCACAAGTATTTACTAAGAATATTACCACTTAATCACAATATACTCGTAAAGGTTTCTACCCCACAATTATATAAATTCATCAAGAACAATCCCGCATATCCACAATTAATCCATCAAGATCATAAGCAATTGAATTCATAAAAAAAACTACCATCTGGACCACGCTAAGGAAGCATGTAACAAATACATAGCATTACCAATTAATAGAATTAATCAGTGTGAAGGTAGAATAATTAACGAGTTAAACAATAGCACAACCGCTACGTTTAGTTGCCTCAACCATTAAGTGAAGCAGTCACGTGAGCTCAGGAGCAAAACACCTATCCACAAGGTATCTCTCAGCATAATGATACAGCATACAAAGCACGACTTAAAAATTAAAGACGTCGCTAGAATCCCCGAACCCGTACATACTCCTCTCCGCTCAACGATTCAACAAACTACCCACTACAGCAATGCTGCTTAATATTTTCGTATCTTTAAAAATATTAATCCAACTATAGAAAATGATATATATCTGGATTCATCACTTTAATGCCTACATTTTTTATGTAGATCACATATTTTTATTTTGATCATAGCAAGGTGTAACTTAATGAACAAAACAGAGGAAGTTCTCTGTTCTGTCAGACAGGAGTACAGGGGTCCAAAAATATAATTTTTGTACAAAATTTAGATAACTGAATTCCCTACAATTTTCTAAATTGTGACCATAATCATAAAAATCATTTACTACCCCTAAATCGTAGTTGAACAGCAGTCTGTCCCAATCTACTCCCCTGACCGACTGCGGTATTCCCGACCCTGCTACGTCCAGATCCCACAGCCAAAAATTTTGAACAAATTACAAAATATGGGTCTGGAAGTTCTCTACAATTTTCCTTTTGGGAAGATCCGCAGAAAAAATCGTTTCATGGGTCGAAACCGCGCAAACAGACAGGCTGCGCGAATCAATCTAGAGGCAGACGACATGTAATCTCTAATCGGGCAATTAATCTATTAATTCTCTTCAAATTCCGTGCCAAGAACCATAATTACTCTGTAAAACAGAGGGTTTGGGATGGAAAAAAATTACCTAGGTGATCCCTTGGGATCATCCCTCTTCTTTCCTCCTCTTCTTCTCCTCCTTCTCTTCTTCTTCCTTCTCTTCCCTTCCTTCCTCTTTCTCCCTTGCACCATTGGACAACAGCAATGGAGGGTGTTGGGAGGCGCCACCGAGGAGGGGTGCGCCGATGGGGTGGGAAAGGGGTGGCGCCAAGGGGAGGGGAGAGGGCTAGGGTTTTAGGGAGGGGAGGGAGGTGCGGCCACCTTGGGCCTTCGGCCCAAGGCGGTCGCCCACTCCCCAGATAGTCAACTCTGAGTTTTTATTTAATTTTTTAATTTATTTTATTCATTTTATACTATTCTATAATTTTTATTTTTCCCTTTCCGCGATTTACCGAAAAACCGGTGATTCCGCGATTAAATTTAAAGCTGACGTCGAAACGACGTTTAGGGTATTACACATGTCATTCCTCTTGATCCGCTACAACCCACGGAACAAGATGGGTGTAACTCTCATTTAGATGCTCAAGCCATGTATGCTCTATTTGGAGCTTTGAACGCAGATGAGTTCAATAGAGTGAGTAATTTAGAAACCGCTCATACAATTTGGACTACCCTCTCGAAAATTCATGAGGGAACATCCATGGTCAAAAAAGTCAAATTGCATAGGCTTGGATAAAATATGAGACTTTTACAATGTTGCCTCATGAGGAGATAAATTAAATGTATTCACGCCTCAACAACATTGTAAATGAACTCAAAGGCCTAGACATTAATCTAATCGATGTTGATGTTGTAAGGAAAATGCTTAGGGCCCTATCGAAGAAATATGAAACATTGGTGATACTCTTTCTTAACTCACCCAAGTTGACAAGAATGACACGAACACAACTCTTGGGTAATCTCATAACAAATGAGTTGCACAAGAAGGACAAGGAGGAGCTCTTGGAGCAATCCTCCTCCAAGGGCAAGAAGATCACCGCTTTCAAGGCTAAAGCGGTATCAAGTGAAGAGTCCGAGGATAATGAGCAGGACTCCGAGGAGTTGGCTCTCCTTGTGAGAAGAATGAACAAGTTCATGAAAAGGCGCTCATACCGAAGCGTTAATCATGAAAAAGTGAAGAGGGGCACTTCTGCAACACTAACAAGCTCTATAGCAATATTCATTTATATGAGTGCGATGAGAAGGAGCATATTGCCTCCTAATGCCCTACAAAGAAGGATGACAAGGAGAAGTCATTTAAGAAAAAGAATTTCAATGGCCAAAGGAAGCTTCAAAAGAATGGTAAAAATGAAGCCCATATTAGAGAGTGGGATTCCGATGAGGAGTACATCGATTCCGATTCAAGGAGGATGAGTCTTCTAAGAAAAGGGGACTTATCGGTATTGCCATCAAGGTAGCTCCATCACTCTTCTCATCTCCAACATGCCTTATGGTAAAATGAGAAAAGATAAAATCTCTTGATGATGATGAACCTTCCTATGATGAATTTATGGATATGCTAGTTAAATTAAATGAATTTCTTGAAAAGGAAACTTCAAAATTTAAGGTTTTAAAGGGAGAGCATATCTCTCTTAAAAAATCTTATGAGGACTTAAAGGAAGCTCATGACTTTCTTGTCCAAGAAAATTCAAGCAAATCTTGCACTAGCATTGGTATAAATTGTGATATTCTAAATGAAATGCCTAGTATAAAAATTACGAAAGCTAGCATATCTACATCATGTGATGACTTGCTTGCAATACCATGTTCCTCAAATATTGATTCTAACAATGCAATAGCTATGTCATGTGATGTTAAGCTCATTAATGAGAATAATAAGCTAAAGGAACAAGTGACTAAGCTAAACAATAGTTTGGAAAGATGCTTTAAGGGTAAATCTACCCTTAACAAGTTGTTACGTGAGCAAAGATGCTCATTTAATAAGGAAGGTCTTGGGTTTATGCCCAAGAAAGACAAGAAACCAACAAACAAGCCCACAAGATTTGTAAGGCAAAATGGTAGGTATTGTTAAAATTTCGGGAATTAGGATATGTACAAAACAAATTGTCCTATGGGTAAGACTTCATCTATTGGTTTATTTGATTCATGCTATATGCTTAAGAAATCTAAAAATAGTAGTGTTATAGCTAAATTTATTGGCACTTTAATTTTAGATGCTAAAAAGAGTGCCATTTGGGTGCCCAAAGTCTTGGTTACTAACCTCTGAGGACCCAAACAAATTTGGGTACCTAAAAAAAGTTGATTTCTTTTTGTAGGCAAACTACAAGATCGGTGGACGGCATTGAGTGCTTGATAGTGGGTGCACTCAATACATGACCAGAGACTGAAAGATGTTCACCACATTTGAAAATGGGAGCAATGAGAGAATCACATTTGGAGATAATAGCAAAGGAAAGTTTACATGGATTAGGTAAAATTTCTATTTCTAATGACCTTTCCATTTCAAATTTATCTCTAGTAGAAACATTAAATTTTAATTTTCTATCGGTTGCTTAATTATGTGATCTAGGCTTAATTTGAGAATGGATTAATGTGATTTATGATTATCATATCATTCATGTCATATGATGTTATTTGCATATGTGGATGTCGCCGCACCTAGCTGCGACCGTACCGGTACAACATCGTATATTGCCGTAATACGATGCACCTCCTATCCTACTGGGAAAGAGTGATGTGGAGTATAGCATGAAAGCATTCATATGCATTAATTTGTGGATACAATGACTGCATTCATATGCCATTTAAATATGAAATTGAAGAGGTATGACTCATGGAAGTCTGTGGTGGTTTAATAATTGTGGACACGAATCGTGGTTGTGGTTGTATGGAAATATAAATGATTATGTATAATTGTTTTGTAGTTTGAATAGCCTGTTAAACTGTTTGCTTGCTGAGATTTTATCTCACCCTTGTTTCCCCCTCCCTACAGGTGGACTTTGAGCATGCATGGAAAGGGTAGAGCGGCACCACACTGATGCACTTGGATTATATTTTAATTCTGAAATAAAATTGAAAGGATTCTAGTCTTTTGCTTAACTATCTTGTTGATGATTGTTTCATCTTAATAATGTTAAATTTGTGAACCGTTCCTTTGGTTATCATGTTGGAGTTGATTATGAATATTGAATTGTTATCACTATTCTGTTTTCCTTAGTTGTTTATGCTTCCGCTTATACTATCTTGTTTAGTAATTGTTGCCAGTTTATTTTATCTTGTAAATTGACTAATTGTGGAGTAGTTTTAGTAGCATCTCAGGGTAATGTGGGTCCTGGGGTGTTACAATAGTTCTATTTCTGAAAACGTTATGGGTCGAAGAAAAGTGTCGGGCAGTGGATGCCTTGATTTGTGTTGTCTTGGGCATCGACCAAGTGATGGAATTAAGATAATGTAATGCTGAAAAAATAGCATATGGTAATATTATCGCAATTCTTTACACATATAGAAAACATGATTTGGTTAATAATACTAAGTCATAGGATTTTGTACTTATGGTAGATTCAAACTGGGTTCTTGGCAAATAAAATAACCTGAGCATTCTTTGATAAGCCTTGCATCCACATAATTGCATTTCTGTGTATTGGCTCGTGGAGTATGGTGATTTGTGCTCACCCTCGCTCACTCAATAAAATCCAGAATCAGGAAAGCAAGACCATTATGCTTATGACAATGCTCTAGGACCTGAAGGAGGAGAAGGCAAAGGGAATTAGGATGAATTTTAAAGATTTAACCCCTCGTCAAGCAGAATTTTATGGAGATTGTGTGCTCATATATTATCCTAGAAAGGATAATATATGTAATACACATTTTACCCCCAGTCGCTTGTCTATGGATAGTCTAGGTCTTACCTTTTGAGTTGCTACTTCCATTTTCACTTTTGTAATGTATATATTTGGCTTGATCAGTCAATGTGTAAATAGACACCTGATGTGGTGCATTTAACAACTACTACAAAAAGGCTAATACTAGATGGTTCATCACAGATGGTTGACTAAAACCATCAGTATTAAATACAATCACAGATGGTTCTAGTTTAGAAACCATCTGTATTGCTACCAACACAAAAAACCGTTTATGAAGAGGTAATATCACAGATGGTTCATAGTGAACACTATAACATCCCAAATTTTAGGGCATGCAAAAATGAGAAAATTTTTAATCTTTTTGAATGCAATTTGTATCTTTGGCTCTTTACTAGAGTTTCCTTAGACAATTTGATTTTAAAAAATTGAATCAAAATCAGATAAGTGCATGAAACACAAATCAAATTGAATCAAAATCAGATAAGTATAATTAAATTCAACAAAAAATCTTTTAAGATTTTTCTAGAAAATTCGAGAGAAGATAAAACTCTCAGAAACATATAAGCAATCATCAGCTCTACGTCAGGAGCATCCGTAGAGATTTTCATAGATCTTTCGAGTACCTTTGATGAGTAATTAAAACACCCAAACCTCTCACCTCTGCTTACCTCACCTCTCTCTCTCCCTCTCCCTACCGTGTGGGGCCCGAGGACAAAGATCGTCTTCCACCTCAAGCGCATTCGCCAGCTCCGTCATGATCGTGGCTCGAGGTGCCCCCCATTTTGGACGCCACACATGCGGTTTCTCCTCTTCTACTGACAACTCTGCGTACCCATCGCCTCAAATGCAACGCATATATTCCCCCTACTCCCCGTCAACGCCTTGCGTTCTGCAACGAGTTTTCAACTACGCTCGTGATAACTCACGCCCAGCCCTCAGCCTTCTCTGCCTATAAAACTCCTTTGACTATACTATTTTCTCCTCAGCTCTCCCTCTTGGTGTCTTGCGCACAATCCTTGAGCACTCCACTTTTTGGAATGTCGAGAAATCGAAGTCGTCTGCGACACTGGTGAGCATGCCACCATGTGCTAGCTTCTTTGGGGAGCTTTTCTCCTCCCTAACTCAGTCACAATGCGCCTACCTCTTCCTTAAGCACCCTACTCATTTGATTGACTTTTCATGCAATGGATCACTCGAGCTAGACCTACTTTTTCATCTCCGACTAGGACGTCACTGTAAGACCTTTCTCTCTCAGGTGAGCTGATGTGGCACCAAGTAGCACTACAATTTTGGTTAGTGCTTGCAGTTCTGTGTATAATGTTCAAGAAGCATGGAATATCAATTCTGAGGTTTCTAATGAGCACAAAACACATATTTGGAAAGATAATGAAGTATACCTTCTAATGAATCAAACAACACTTGATTTAGAGCTTCTTACACAAAGTTATGGTAATTTCATTGGATGCTGCATGACTTGTCCGGAGAGACACACGAGACTTGCCAAACATAAAGAGTCTGAGTATTGCAATGCAAGTAAGTGTAAAATTCGACCATGCCATGGATTTCTAAAGGTTGAGAAGGATTCCTTTTCAGGTTCTAAATGGATTTGGAAGCCCCTTGAACAATAAAACAAAACATATAAAGATTTGAAGCCGGTTCGGACTCGGTTCGAGACAGCTGGCAAGACCGATAGTAAAACGTCTATAACTTTCACAAACGGAGTCCGATTTGGGCGTTCTTGGACTCGGTGGAAAACTATTTCGAAGCCCCACACAATAGATAAGGTGCCAGCTATGGAATCCTCATGGTCACATTGCAAATTGAGAGAGAATCCCGTGGTAGCAGTTTAGATATTTTCTTTTTAATTCGTATTGAAGTTTGTTTCAGCCTTAGGCCAAGTTGTGCGTAAGTTTTAGTCAAGGTCGTGCATTGTGCACCAATATAAGCCAGAGACTTAGCCCCATTGTAACTTAGGCTATGAATTGAGAAATAGAAATCAGAAAATCACTATAGTTTGGTGGCCATTGTTGGCGTGTTCTTGAGATTTCCATCGAGGAATTGCTCTTGGTGTGTTGAATCCAATTGTGGTGTCGGATTCTACTCACTGAAACTTCAGTTTCTCTACCCTTTGTTCACGTGCTATGATGTGCGTAGGAGAAAACTTATCTTAGAGGTGTATGCTGTTCTTGAGTTTGTAAGAACTCTAGAACAAGGAGGGCATCCAACAAGGCGTATTGTGAAAGATCAGGGCGAAGCAACGTGGTTCAGCTAGCTTGCTAGGTGGATCTGTACCATCTTGGTATTAGAGCGTGGTTGATCACGGTATGAGGTTGCTGAATTTTTCTTGATGGCGGGTTCTATGAAGACTAAAGATGGCGAGGCGCGACATAATCATGCCGAGCCAATCGGGAAGGCGCCCCAATATGCGGCGTCTTTGCTGCCTGAGGTGCGACACGGGCTTGAAGCGACACGTGACGACTTCTTAAGTTGTCACCGGAAGCTTGAAGGAAAGGTTCATGATTTAGGGGCACGAATTGACACGTTGACGGAGGCGATACGCAACTAGCCACCACAATTTCAGCATGCTGAACAGGGACCTCAATATCCTGAACGGCGTGCACCGTACGAAGACGACAAACACGAGGAGGTCTTTGATGGTGCAGCAGGCTTTGCTCCAGAATTGCACTGTGCTCAGGACTACCGTGGTGCTGATCGTGATAGGGACATGCGAGGTAGAGGTGTTGCCCGTGGTGGAGGTATGCGTGATGGTGTTGGGTTTCCTCAGCGTGTTGCTGTGGTGATGGAATTGGGTGAATAAAAATTTATATCCCATCATTTAATGGTAAAGTTGAACTGGAGGAGTATTGGAGTAGGAGATGCACGTCGAACAAATTTTTGATAGCCAACACTATACTGAGGATAAGAAGATTCGGTTGGCGACAATTGAGTTCACCGGATATGCTCTTGTTTGGTGGAATCAATTGTGTCGCGTAGGAGCTCGTCCGGATACTTAGGTTCAATTGAAGAATATTTTGAGGTGGCGTTTTGTTTTGGCGCATTACACTAGGACCTTGTACAACCGGCTACAACAGCTATGTCAAGGTAATTCTAGTGTTGATGAATATTATAAAGAGATGGAGATGTTGATGATCCGTACAGGAACAGAGGAGCATGATAAGGCTACTATGGCACGTTTCTTTAATGTGTTGAATGAGGATGTACAAGATAGGGTGGAGATAGTCCATTACTACAACATCCAAGACTTGGTGCATCAAGCCGAATGTGCTAAACAATAATTGAAGCACAAACAAGCCAAGGGTGGACATGCCAACACTCAAACAAACACATGGAGGCGTCCATCACAGCAAGGCGATGATGTTGGTTCACACTCCAAGGTGGCAACATCAAGCCGTTCAAATAGGGCTCTTTCAAAGGAGGCAAGCAACAAAGGTAAAGAAGCAACTAAAACTGATTCTAGTTTGCCTTCTAATGCTCGTGCTAGAGAAATTGAGTGTTTTAAGTGCAAGGAAAGAGGTCATATGATGCGTGATTGTCCAAATCAACGAAGAGTGCTTCTCACTAAAGATGGCTATGATTCAACAAGTTCTAGTAGTGATTCTGAAAGTGAAAAATCCGATGATTCCAAGGAGGATATTGTCTATTGTGATCTAAAATTGAACGGTGTTAATCTTTTGGTCTGAAAGTTGCAAAGTAAAGAAACTGAAACAAAAGGACAGCGATGGAGTGTTTTCCAAGCGGAGTGCAAGATCAAAGATAAAGCATGCAAGTTGATCATAGATGGTGGAATTTATACCAACGTGATTACCAAAGATTTGGTGTAGCTTTAGGGCTGTCCATGTGGAGGCATCCTCAACCACATCACATGGAGTGGCTACACAACTTCGGAAGGCTAAAGATAACTCACAAGGTGCGGGTTCTGTTTGTTGTTGGTGACTATGTTGACAAGGTGGATTACGACGTAGTTCCAATGGATGCATGTGGGTTATTGTTGGGAAGACCATGGCAATATGATCGCAATGCTACACATGAGGGCCGGTCCAACACATACACTTTTATACATGGGGTAAAAGCATGTGATGAAACCAAAATTGGAGGGTGCTATTCATGTTGATGACAAAATTACAGCCAAGAAGAGGCAAGCTCCCAAGATTACGCCAAAGCCGGGGACGGCTTTGCTTCAAGGAGGGGAGGATGATGTGGCACCAAGTAGCACTACAACTTTGGTTAGTGCTTGCAGTTCTATGCATAACATTCAAGAAGCTTTGAATATCAATTCTGAGGTTTCTAATATGCAAAAAATATATATTTGGAAAGCTAATGAAGTCTACTTTCCAACGAATCAAACGACACTTGATTGGAGCTTCCTACACAAAGTTATGGCAATTTCGCTGGATGCTGCACGAGCTGTCCAGAGAGACGCGTGAAACTTGCCAAACATAATGAGTCCGAGTATTGCAATGCAAGTAAGGGTAAAATCTGACCACACCATGGCTTTTCTAAAGGTTGAGAAGGATTCCTTTTCAGGTTCAAACTCGGTTCGGGACAACTGGCAAGACCAATACTAAAACATCCATAACTTTCATAAATGGAGTCCAATTTGGACGTTCTTGGACTCGTTGGAAAGCTATTTTGAAGCCCCACACAATAGATAAGGTGCTAACCATGGAATCCTCATGGTCATGTAGCAAATTGAGAGTGAATATAGTGGTAGCAGTTTAGATATTTCCTTTTTAGTTCGTATTGGAGTTTGTTTCGGCCTTAGGCCAGATTGTGCGTGAGTTTTAGTCAAGGCCATGTATTGTGCACTAATATAAGGCCTTGGCCTTAGCCCCATTCTAACTTAGGTATGAATTGAGAAATAGAAACCAGAAAATCACCTTAGTTTTGTGGCCATTGTTGGCGTGTTCTTGAGATTTCCATCGAGAAATTGCTCTTGGTGTGTTGAATCCAATTGTGGTGTTGGATTCTACTTGCTGAAACTTCGATTTCTGTACCCTTTGTTCATGTGTTGTGGTGTGTGTGGGAGATGGCTTATCTTGGAGGTGTATGCTATTCTTGGGTTTGCAAGAGCCCTAGAACAAGGAGGGCATCCAACAAGGCATATCGTGAAAGATCAGGGCCAATGCAACGTGGTTCAGCTAGCTTGTTAGGTGGATCTGTATCATGAGCCATACCTCAACTCCTTCCACCCATGCCTCCACATGCATGCAAGCAAGCTCATGCACACCCTTTTTTGTAGCTTCACTGCTGCCAAAAAATCATTGTTGCCGTGGACCCCTTCGCCGCCAACGAGGTCTCCGACGTTAGCTTCTTCCACTCCTTCTCGTGGCCCGTCATTTTCTTTGGTGAGCTCCTTCTCCCTCGTAAAGTAATAAAAATTGAAAGGAGAAATAAAGTAATCAAAGTCGAAAAGAGAACTAAAGTAGTCGAACATATAAAGGGAACCGTTGTAGGTGAAGTTGAGAAGAGAACCGTAGTAGTCGAGTCAGATATCTTCGACCACAGTCGGAGTTGAGAACTTTGACCGTTCCTGTGGTTGAAATCTTTGACCGCTGCCGTTGTCGAAATCTTTGACTGTAGCCGGAGTCAAGATCTTTGACTGCTGCTGTGTCGAAGTCTTCGACCGATGCCGTGTTGAAGTCTTCGATTGCTGACGTGGTTGAAATGTTTGACTGCTGTTGTTGTCAAAATCCCCAACCGCTACTGTGTTGAACTTTTTAGCCGCTGCCATGTCGAAGTCTTTGACTGCTGACGTTGTCAAAATTTTTGACTGCTATCGTTGTCAAAATCTTTGACCGCTACCATGTTGAAATCTTCGATCACTAACGTGTGAAAATCTTCGGCCACTACTGTTGTCGAAGTCTTAGATTGCAGCTGTAGTTGAGATCTTCGACCGCAGCCGGTGTCAAAACCTTCAACCACTACCATAGTCGAAACCTTCGACCCTGTAGTAGTCGTAATTTTTGACCTCAAACCATAGTCGTAAAACACAGTACCAGCTCTGTGTGAGAGGTACAACTGATTACATGTCAAATGCTCCTTGGAATTTCGTTTGTGAATTATTACTTATCGATATTGCAAAATGAAATATGCTTTATGCTGAAAGTAATTTAGTATAGAGCCTTATCCT
This sequence comes from Bonia amplexicaulis, assembly GCA_036346245.1. Classification (NCBI taxonomy): domain Eukaryota; kingdom Viridiplantae; phylum Streptophyta; class Magnoliopsida; order Poales; family Poaceae; genus Bonia; species Bonia amplexicaulis. The sequence goes on along the minus strand of CM070755.1, from coordinate 13,465,349 downwards.
TTGACAGCCTTGCATATATGTAAAATTTTGTGATACACTACAAGTCTTGCTGAGTACACAATGTACTCAACCTTGCTTAAATTATTGTTGATTAGAGAATGGAGATAACGTGTCCAATGATGCATTTTTTGCCTCTTGCACACGGGAATTTGATGAGGGGTCCTTCTAGGGTTTGATTCTAGTTTGTTGCCTGCGGGTTATGATGGCAAATCACTATATACTTTTGTTATTAGACATCCGCTGCATTATATTCAAGACTCTGTTGTTATTTTGGCCGAACGGCTTATGTGTATAGACTCCCTTATGCCTCACTTATATATATACATCACCCCTTTTGTTGTAAACTATTTATGCGCGATATGTACTGATGTGATCTAAATTATGTTAGTGTGTGTACTAGGTACTGATCATGGGACTAGTACGGAACACATACGGTGACTACGGGCATCTCTCCCATCCGGGGTCCCCACAAACACCATGTATGATATTACCAAATATCACGGATGGTTTTTTCTTTAAATCGTTTGTGATACTTCACATACGGTTCGTATTGAAAACTATCTATGGTAATTAAGTCATCACAGATGGTTTGTATTAAAATCGTCTATGATAATTTCACTTATTAATTGCAGACCCGCCAGATCTATCTTAAATTCCAGATCTGTTCTCACAGGCTAGCTGCTACTTTGAGGAGGTGGGGCTTTGAGGCCATTTGGTGAATGGAGACCGCGGATTTGCAAGAGTGATTATAGATCCATTTGTTCTTGAGTATCTATGGTTAGTATTTTGTTCCTAATTGTATTATATTTTAGATCTAGCTTTTAGTAAAGGGAGAATTGAAAATGGTTTAGATCTAGCTTGATGTAGAGAGAAAGATTATTTACATCTAGAATGATTTAGAGTTTAGGGTTTAGCCAATTCATAGTCTATTTCTATTTAATTCAATTTAATTAATTATTCTTACTACATATAGCTTCTTTATATTATATATAGATAGTATACCAATTAATTAATTCAATATTTAATAGTAAATTGTTATATGCGTTATGTAGGACCGAAGCTGGATGTACGCTGCTAACCATGTGAGTGAAGAGTACATTAATAGCATGTCTACTTTTACAAGAGCTGCTGAGTAGGATATGTTGAATAAGGGGTGGAATATATGTATTGTCCATGCATTGGCTATGAGAATCTAAAGATATTTAAGAACTGAGTGCAAATCAAAGCATACTTGATTCGAAGGGGTTTCAAAAAGGGTATGCACGTTGGACCAGTCATGGTGAAAGGCATATTACACATGAAGATAGTAATAATGACATCATCAACAAAGTCAACGATACATGACCAAATAATGTCGATTGTGGTTCCGATTCGAATAGGCTACATGATGACAATTTAAATCAGATGCTTCGCGATGCAAAAGGGAACTGTGATGATAGAGAGAGTATGTTAAATTCCAGGGCTTGATGGGTGACTCGGAGAAACCCTTGTTCACATGCTACAAGTCAAAGTACATGAGGGACTTAAGAGGGAGATCTGCTTGGAGCCTTCTGCACCGGTGTTAACTTCATGGGAAAGTCCTGTACCGGTGCCAAGTCCATGAGAGCTATCTGCACTGGTGCCAAGTACAAGATAACTGGTGATAAGTCCACAGGAGTTATCTGCACTGGTGCCAAGTCCATTGGAGCTATCTACACCGGTGCTAAGTCCACGAGAGCTATCTACACCAGAGTTACATGCATCTACATCTCGTTCTTGGTCGCTACCATGAAGTCGACCTCTAACAATCCCCTATTTGTGCTAGGCGAACCATTGGTCATCCTGATAGAACACCTCCAACCCAGGATTGGCTTGCTAGAGATTGCATGCATGGTACATGGAACATGCTAACAAGCTGGAGGGACAACAATGCTCGGGTGTCAACTCAAGTTCAGGTCGCATCATCTTCAGCATGATGGGCCTGTTTGGTAACGGCCGCGGCTTATGGCTTTTGGCTGAAATTTTTGAATTTTGGCCGTTTACGGTACAGATTATGGAGAGAGATACTCACTTGCGATTTTGAATGGTACAGATGTTGGGCTTTTAACGTGTACATCGTTTAACTTGTAGACCCCGCCTTGAGAAAATACTCCATTTGAAAGTTAGGCACTATAGCAAAAGCCAAAAGCCTCCAGCTTCGGAGGAAAAGAACATGCCCGATATTCATGATTGTGTCTTCACGGTGACCTTCGAGGACTTGTTCTTTCTCTTCAAACTCGACACCCTTGACGCCTCACTCATTCGATGCTGGACACTGTAAGTGTGTACAATCATAGTCTACATTCATGTAATATCGGTAAATATCATATATAACTTATTACTTTTGTGTGTGTATATATATGTATAGACACATGGTGATTGAAGCCAGGTTAAGGAAATCACCGGTTGGTTTTCTCGACCCACACTTGGTCTCAATGGATATCATCTAGGAAAATGCATCCTTCGTCGAGAATTACATGATGACGGTATTGGTGGCTTACCGCAACAAGGAATTCATACTTATGCCCCACAACCAAGGGTATATGCTGCACTAGTGGAAATACTTGTTGATTTATAAGTAACACGAACTTAGATTTAATGACCATAATGATATACCTATGTAGGTTCCACTGGATTCTAATTGTAATTATACCGAAATGGAATAAGGTAATATACCTTGATTTCTTAAAGAAGACCAAAACCGACTTCACAATTGTCCAACAATTAATCGACAGGTAAACACATTTCTTCTGTAGATAACACTATTGTAATATGTCCTTCCTTCGCAATGATTGAAGCTAACATTTTTGAATCACGTAGGTCGTTCTCCTCATATGTTGCTACTATACAAAAATCCAAGGGAGGGATCGACGTCCTGTGACACGATCTAGATTTATCGGTATTTGCTAGTACACATTAATCCTATATAACACTTTGTAGTAATGCCTCTCAAACTAACAAGTTCTATTTTTGTAATGCCACCAGTAGTGGTCAGGCAACACCTGTGGATACTATATTTTCCACAACATGAAACTAATTGCTTTTGCAAAGACCAATCATCCTCAAGTTTGTCAATTATTGCAATAATTATTTCATAATTATTAATTTATATGTATGCATGACATTGATCTTCCTAATGATAGGTTGCAACTATCACTACAACTGCGTTGAAATAGGCCAAGCTTCAAAAATTTAAGGATAGTGTGTGTACTTCTTGATGTCTGAGGTCTTAAGAGAAGATGAGAAGTTCCACAATGTAGAATGAACTTGTGTTGGAATAAGACTAAACTTAATGCATGGTACATGTGTATTTGTTCTTGCATGGTTAATTTACTTCATTTTAGTTAATTGATTTATGAAATCGATGTTCTTTTTTCTGAAATGAATGTAAATTGGATATATACATGTACTTGTTGTGTTTCTGCTTGTTTTAGAGGGCATGGCTAGTATTTCCTGAGGCTATCCAACAAATAGAAATAGATTTAGGAATACAAAAAAATATCACACACAGTTATTAACCCATAACTGTCTGTGATAGTTGACTATCATGGATAGTTTATACTAGAAACTGTCTGTGCTATCTGATGAATCACAAATGATTTCAACTACAAACTATATGTGATAGTTTATGGATACAAATTGGATGTATACATGTACTTGTTGTATTTCTGCTTGTTTCAGAGGGCATGCCTAGTATTTCCTAAGGCTAGCCAACAAATAGAAATAGATTTAGAAATACAAAAGAATATCACAGACGATTATTAACCCATAACTATCTGTAATACTAGTTAGAGACCTGTGCGTTGCAACGGAGTCATAAAAATAATGAGACGAAACTTATTTCCTGGACAACTTCACACATCAAATATTAGAGAGCAAGCGACAGAGAGAGAAGGGTGGCCAGAATGCGCGAGGAGATGGGAAAAGTAGAGGGGGTGTGCGGTTGTATCCTGAGAGAGAGGAGGAGAGATACGAATAGTCCAGATAAAATCAGATGGCTGAGAAGAGAGGAGTGAGGACGGACCAACCACCAACTCCTTCTTTTATAATAGTAAAGATTAAACTATCACAGACAGTTTGTAATTGAAATCGTTTATGATTCATCAGATAGCATAGACGATTTCTATTACAAACTATCTGTGATAGTCAACTATCATAGACAATTATGGATTAATAACTGTCTGTGATAGTATGTATCACAGACGGCTTGAAAACCATCTGTGATTACCTCATGTCATTACTGATCCATAAACTCAGATGGCTCACGAAATCGTCTGTGATGACATGTTTGAACCGCTTGTGTTGTCCTTTTCTGCAGTAGTGAACTCTGATGTTTAATATTAATATAAGGTATGGTTCATGTGATGTATGAAATGATTCAGCAATGTATCTGTAAGCACTATGTACTGATCTAGCGAATAGTGCAGTACAATCACAGAGGATTTTGGATTAGTAAAATCTAGGTCTCACACCTATGGACCGTTGCCACTGACTAGTACGCCCTTAGGTTAATGACCACATGGACCTAATCTACATAATCCTTGAACCCACCTATCAGTCTCTCTAGGATTTCCTTAAGAAAAATAATTACGAAGGAGAAGAAAACCCTCAACTAACCCCACTGGTCAGCCACAACAGCTTTCCCTTAGAAAAATAATTCTAAAACAAAAAGAAAATCCGAGTGGACCCCACTTGTCATAATTTTAGGAATTTTCTTTTGGTTTAACTTTGAAACACCATAATTTCATCATTTCAAATCCAAATTCAGTGATATTTGTTTCTAAATTCATTAGTTTTCTAACTATTGCAAGATCATAAGTTTTAGAGTTAATTTGAATTTTATTTAAAATTTTCTTTCAATGTTTAATTGAATGTGGATGACTTTGCATGTATAGACTTCGACGCTTAGGAAGCCCCCATCACTGATGAGCAAGATCCCACCTTAGCCATATTTGATCAAGGCAAGTCCTTATACTTGATTATGTTGAACCTAGTTTTCAAATGGAAAGGTTTGCTTTCAAACCTACATGCATGCTTATTATAGTAATTGCTAAAATGCTATGTTAAAGGTTGAATGCCTAGTTAAACCATCACTTGATACTAGTACTCCCCTCCTTTGATTGTTGTTGTTTCCTTGCCATGTCACCTAGATATTTATTACTAATAACTCCACCATTGATTGAACTCTAATACATATGGTTATGCTTAGAAATGCCATACTGGTAAATGAAGTAAGACACAAACATTGCCAACTAAATTTGAAAACATAATAATAATGGTAACATGGGTTACCTTTGGAAACAACAAAATGTTTTCTAAAAATGGGGGAGACTCGGGCGAGTGGTTGGTTGGAAAGTGGTGTAGGGGATTGCATGTATTGGATTGGCCGCGCAGGGGATTGCATGAGTCATTTTTGGATGCGCTGTGCAGGGTATGCACGTCTCCTTGCTTGAATTGCTATGTAGGATATGCACTAGCTCTGGGTTTGTGGTTGGTCTTGCCGAGTCGTTTAAGGACCAAATTCTTGTGCCTCTCTTTTCTATATCCAAAATCGTGCAACAACAAGCCTAGTTATGGGAGAGACCTGGTTGACTAATTTGTCTAGTTTTGGTGTGGACTCCTACACAATTGTGGTTTCATTGGGAGTGGCTAGTGATGGTCACAACAACATGAAGGGCGAGCGACTCCCTAGCAACGATTATCACTTAGTACTGGGTTACACCTCTGGAGTGGGGGAAAACATCAAAACTAAGTATTGTAAAGACCTTGTCATGATTTTCTCAGTCACACACCTACAAAAGCATATAGTGGCCAACATTATGAGTTAATCATATCTTGTGGGCAAAGCTATACAATCTCTACAGAGTGTTAAAAATCTATTCGAATAGCTGTACCTCGGATATCGGCAAGGTGTAGAAAGGTCACACTTGCGTAGTTTTCATAAAATGGTTATTGGTGATTATGAATATAGTATTATGGAATTCATTTATTGATCTTGGAAATCTGGTATCTTGGTATAGACTTTAGTTAATCATGGGATGGACAAGCATTGCGAAAGTAATTGGATCTCTCTCTCAAGGTAAACTTGACTTAAACTGGACATTTGATTTTAGTTGAAAATGGCTAGGTTATAGGTTTGAAAACTAGTTATACTATGATATTTAATAAACTGGCTTTATACTAAAAGAAATATAAGACCTTCGCTTAGTTAAGCCCTACGTGTAGAGATATATATAGTTGTATTCTACTATAGGGACATGGTGAGTACCTTTGTACTTATTGTTGCTTAATATGTGGTTTTAGATGACGGAAGTAATGATCCGGTGTAAGAGTTCACTCATGCCACTAGCTATGATATAGAAGATGGAGACCAAGACTACGTTTAGCCCTAGATGATTGCCAGTGGAAAGTTATGGAGGCCCTGTTTGGTTTAAGTATTATTCCGTTATTTTACTCTAAACAATGCTATTTGGCCAATCGACCATTGTGTAAAAACTTTGTCATAAGATCTAGTTACGATTGTCTGTGTAATATAAAGTACCCTTTTTATTATCTGAATGTATGGATGTGATATCTGCCGATATTATTGTGTGAGCTAGCTACTGATACAGGGACTAGTTTGGAATACACAGGAGATTCGGATTATCAAATCCGGGTCCCCACAGCTGCTCTGGCCTCGTGTGTTTGGCTATGAATTGATCGGTCTATTTTTTGTGGCTGCGACTGATGGCTTTTGGCCCAACATCGAGCGCTTGTGTGGAAGAACCAAATACCAAAAAGCCACATCAAAAACGTTGTCCCGATAAATCACTAGGAAAAAGCAGTGAGAAGCCGTCCCATTTGCTTATTTGACAGAAGCCATAACCTATAAGCTGAAAAAATGGGGCCGATGTCTGGATCTTGTTGGTCAGCTGTTGGTTGAGTAATGAAATTTCTGTCAATATGCTTTTGTCGTAAATAGTGTCTAAACATATTACTCCTTTCTTTCATTTTTTTAATGTTTCAGAATACGTGTAAATTAACCTTGTAAAACTTTAACAACAGATATACATAAAAGAATTTAAATTTCTCGTATAAACATTATATAATTATATGCTTAATATTTTTTGCCAACATATGATTAGAGAATGTAATGATCAGATATGCATTTCTGGTACACTACAGAAAGGCTAATACTAGACGGCCAATCACAGACAGTTTGACAAAATCGTCTGTGACCGACACTAACGCAGACGATTTTAATTTGAACACGTCTGTGTTGGCGGCGTCGGAGAAAAGGAGTATCACAAACGATCTCAGCCGATGAACCGTCTGTGATACTTTAGTATCACACACGGTCTGTATTAAGAACCGTCTGTGATAATCCCAGATTATCACAGATGGTTTTTAATAAAAACCCATATGTGATAATTCACAGACGGTTTTTAATTAAAAACTGTCTGTGATAATGCCACTAAGCATTTATTGCGCTGCTCAGACCGCATCTGTCTTCATTTCGATCCAGATCTAGCCACTGCTGCGCACTCTTTCGCTCAGGAGGCAAGCTAGGCGATTTCAGGTCAGTTAATTTGGTGGGAAGAGGCAGAGATTGAGCTTTGAAGATTCATTCATACTTTCCTGGTAGCTCTAGATATGGTTAGTAAGGAAATTTATTTTTTCTTTAATTGCATTACAATTTAGATCTAAGTAATTGGTGAGTGTTATTGAAGATGGTTAATTTGTAAAATTGTTGGTTATATAATAGATGTTATATTTATAATATGAATTGAGCTAGCAAATTAAGCCTCAATATAATACATGTGGCCGGTATATATGTAGTAATAATAAGTTAATCTATTTTTTAATACTAAGTTGTTATATATGTACGTAACGTAGGACCGAAGCTGGATGTATGCCGCGAGCCGTGTGAGTGAAGAGTACATTAATGGCATGTCTGCTTTTATAAGAGCCGCCGAGGAGGATATGTTGAATAAGGGGCTGGAATATATGTATCGTCCATCTACCGATGCGAGAATTTAAAGAAGTTTAAGAATCGAGGGCAAATTGAAGCGTACTGATTCAGAGGGGTTTCAAAAAGGGTTATACGTGTTGGACCAGTCATGGCGAAGTGAATGATCATATGCCGCCGGATGACATCGCCGGTGAAGTGAATGATATGCCGCCGGATGACATCGCCGGTGAAGTGAATGACATGTGTAGGATCGAAATGACGACAGAGGGGGGTGAATGTCGTTTTCTTTAAAATCGCCCCCGAGAATTTGTACACTGATATTTCAGACAAATACAGTACGAGGCAACTCACAGGAAATTAATTCTGCTGAAAACTGGAACGCATGCGATACTAAAAAATTCAGCATAAATCAGAGAGTAATCAGTAAAAATTTTAGCTGAAAATAATGTCATTTGATCTGCATGCAAAAAGGTCAAACAACTGCAAAAAGAAAAAAAAGAAAAGCACTTTTGAGATTTTAACCTTCTTCGGCTGACACGGGAAAATGAGTAGCAAAACTGCACCGACAGACCACTTTGCCGAGTTCACTGAAAACAGCAGTTCACTGAAGGAACCAAAGGAGAAAAAGCAGTCATGCAACAATAAAAATTAAAGCTCTGAACCTTCTGTAACTGAACCACACTTTTGATCAAAAGAGAAAAAGAAGTCACGGCAGAAGGAAAGAAAAACCAAGTGCTGCTGTACAAAGAAAAGAAATTGATAGAGCAGGTAGCATGCGGTCTGCTAAAAATACAGAACGAAAACAGACATTGCTGCAGAGAATGAGCTTGAGCCGAAGAACTGAAACAGGCTTGGCCAAAGTCTGCGGGATCGGCTGAAAACAGCAATTGAAAGAAGTCTGTTTGCTGAACCAAAACAGGTCTAACCGGATTCAAAGAAATCCAGCGACTGCAGAATTGAGAGGAAGAAAACTGACCAAAAAACTCAGAACAGTAACTGCAGAGGCATACTAAAGACTAGAAAACTGATTCAATGTTTGCCTCTTTTCTCAGCTGATTGAACAAGATTTCAACAAAGAAGATTGCAAGAAAGAAGAACACACCAACTGAGAATAGAAAGCTAAAAACCAACAAGAGTGCACAGAGAGAAAAGATAAGAAATCAAATCATCTCAACACAAAATATCTTGAGTTCAATACATAGACATATATGAACTCTACTCCATACACACAAAGAGAGACACAAACATAGAACTATCACACCCACTCTCTCAATCCTCAAGAACACCAAGAGCCTCACATGCTTCTTGGGAGGAACACAACCCACACAAAGGGATGAATGAGCTCTTAAGTGTCCTAACTCATTCTCAAGTGTCCTAAGGGGTATGCAGCCCCTCACCTCTATTTATAGCCCTTGGCTAACGGGTCTCCAACCCGTTACGCCGGCTAAACCCTAACGGAGCCGTCTCCCGCTTGTGCAGCCTTGCGAAATTACCGATTCGCCCCTCCTGCACCTTCCGGGAAGCTTCCGCGCTCCTTGTCTCGCACGCCTCGCAACCACTTCGAGTCCACGCCGTCTTCGACACATCCCGACCGTTTTGACCTCAGCGCCACCTGCGCCTAGTCCGGTCCACCGTGTCTCGCCACGACTCCGCCTCGACGTCCTGCAGCCACACAGACAAGAAACACGTCAAATAGCACCGCTTGATACATGAAAGCGTAAATAGAGACCAAACCTATCGAGTCATCAGAATATGCATCCTAAACCCATACGACTAGGTTCGACCAAGTCCGACCGAACTCGTTACGCCACGCAACGTCTAGGTCCGAACCAACCGACTCAAACTCGACTTTTCTAAACCGATGTCAATTACTCATCATACACAACGGGATGACCTCCACATGGTCTCTCAATCTCCCCCTTGATGAGTATATTGACAAACCCAGAAAAAGCATGAAGTTGAGTTTGAAAAGTCCAACATGGTCCAAAGAAGGAAATGAAACTCATGACCATGTCGACAGAAAGAATCATTAGAGCAACTCAAGAAAAAGTAAATTGTTCTCCAAGCTCTAGATTCCCAAAAGACTTTTTCTCCAATCTATTCTCCCCCTTTTGGCAATAAACACATCAAGATGTGAAAGAGAGAAAATAACACAATTTTGGATGAAATGGCTGAAGTTTGTTTATTCAAGTTATGCATTAGAGCCATGAAGATTATCCAAAATGACCATAAGGATAACATCAAGCCATAACACATAAATATGCTATCTAGATCATGATAAGATATGTATATGCTAGCTAAACCAAAGAGATGACAATCTGAATTATAGTGCAATTTGTGAACAAATTAAGTCATCAATGAGCAAAGTCTAGCTAGAGACATCCAAGGATGATGCAGGCCATGTCAATTAAGCTAAGCGGAACTAAGAAGCTAATATTGAGTCCAAATAGAGTGTTATATGCTCAAGAGTGAAACATTAGGTCAAGTACTTGGTTCTTTTAGTAGCTTAAGCAAATTGAGCACAAATGACATATTTTCTTTTGAAACTTATGGTCGTTTTCAACCAATATTTTTATCATGTGCTAGATCTCAAGCCTTATGCGATCATACCAAGCGAGAAGCTTAAGGAAATGATCTTGGTCATCCAAAACTCCCCCTGAGTTCATGCCTAGTGCAATGGCAAGCCGTCTCATGAGAAAGAATTGGTGAAATCAGTTTTTTCGCACAAAGAGATCTTTTGCTTTTTAAACGATTGTACTAACTTATGCATCATCAAGAGACTAAAACAGCTCAATCTAAGGTTCAATAGAGATTCAACGCTCAACTCAGCCTATTTGACATGGCATGGATCATAAAAGGATAGCTCAAGAAAGACTAATCTCGAATGCTAACATGACAAGTTTTAGTTCAAATTGAGCAAGTTTAATTAACTTATCATGGCAAAAGCTAGTTTACATATATGAAGTCGTGATAAATCTAGCAAATAAGTATAAATCATGGCAAGATGTAAAGCATTTTAAGCATGTCATAACAGGATAATAATCAAGGCTCCATGTAGTTATATTACAATGCAAAAAGACATGCATAAAAATCCAGCTCCCCCTCAACATAAAATGCAACTTTTAGTTCAAGTTGAGTTAGGTCAACATTAAGATCTAGAAGTTCCCAAATGAACTCCCCCTGAACCAAAGCAATAAAAACGAGAAGCTGGCAAGAAAAGATAAACAGGCAGTCCTTAAAGCATAGATAAGATGTAGAGGATACTAATGGCTCAGACTGACTCTTATCTACCCCATATGACTCTGTGACGAACAATGCCGAGAAAACACACACTAGAGAGCAAACACGCACTGCCACCCGAGGGTGGCCCAACCATCGCTAGAACCTACAAGAAGTGAGTGAGCTCAACCTAGTGAGATAAGAAACAGCTATCCTGAAAGCATAAGATAAGAGCAAGAAGTCTAAGCAACTCAGCAAGAGATACACTCTAACCTATGCTAGAAGGACTAAAACCCAATGCACCCGCAGATGCGATGCAATAGTAAGAGAGACAGAAGCATAAATAAATATGATAAAGCAATAAAGCCCAAAGCTCCCCCTCACAACAGTCCGTAAGGACAAACCACCCCAAGCTCTCCCAGAGTGAAAACCTCAGTGCTCGGAGGCTTGGTGAAGATATCGACCAACCGGTGGTCACTCTCACAAATCGAAGCACGATGTCACCCTTCTCTACATGGTCTCAAGAAAGTGATATCGATATCAATGTGCTTGGTCCGAGAGTCTTGACGGGTTCTTAGCAATGCTAATCGCAGACGTGTTATCGTAAAAGAGCGAAACACGGCCGATAGCTAACCCAAAGTCCCGCAGAGTCGAGACCATCCAAAGGACACAGCTACAAGAATCGGTGCAAACAACATACTCGGCCTCTGCGGTGGACTGTGCAACACCGGACTGCTTCCTCGAAGACCAGGAAACGAGAGAAGTGCCAATGAACTAGCAAGTGCCCGAAGTGCTCTTCCTATCTATCCTACAGCCGGCAAAGTCTGTATCCGAAAAGGCTCTAAGGGATAGACAGGAGGAGGAAGAGTACCAGATACCGTAGTCAATGGTAGCTCGAAGGTACCGAAAGATGCGCTTCACCGCCTGACGGTGAGATACACGAGGAGAAGCCTGAAACCGAGCACATAAACACACGAAAAAGTGTATGTCCGGTCTCGAGGCAGTGAGGTACAAGAGAGAGCCAATCATACTTCTGAACTCCTTTTGATCAACTGGCTCGCCGTCCTCATACGGGTCAAGTGCGGTCAGAGAAGCCATCGAGTCGACACCGCTTTCCATCACTCATGTCGAAACGTCTCGGGAGATCACGGTGTACTTGCCTTGATGCAAGAAGGTACCTCCCGAGTCTCGCTTGATCCGGAAGCCAAGGAAGAAAGTCAACTCACCCATCATGCTCATTTCAAACTCGGTGCTCATGACGTCCGAGAACTGTGAAACTAGAGCATGAGAAGAGCCGCCAAAGATAATGTCATCGACATAAATTTGGGCGAGTAGAAGGTCATTGCCAAGCCGACGAATGAACAAGGTCTTGTCTACTTTACCCATTTCAAAACCATGACTCAAGAGATAGGACTTAAGCCTCTCATACCAATCTCTAGGGGCTTGCTTAAGTCCATACAATGCTTTAGAAAGCTTGTAGACATGGTTTGGGCATTTGGGGTTTTCGAAACCAGGAGGCTGTCTCACATAGACTTCTTCCTCAATAAAGCCATTGAGGAAGGCACTCTTAACGTCCATCTGGTAGAGCTTGAAACCCTTAGATGCTGTAAAGGCAAGCAGGATTCTAATGGCTTCAAGTCTACCTACAGGGACAAATGTCTCCTCAAAATCTAGACCCTCAGCCTGGGAGTACCCTTGAGCTACCAGTCTAGCCTTGTTTCGAATAACCACACCATCCTCACTCTGCTTGTTCTTGAACACCCACTTAGTCCCAATGATATTGTGACCTCGAGGGGGCTCAACAAGCGTCCAGATCTTGTTTCTCTCGAAGCTCTCTAATTCTTCATGCATGGCATTTATCCAAGACTCGTCGGAGAGAGCATGACAAACATCCTTAGGCTCAACAGAGGCAACAAAGGCAGAGTGGAGACAGAAGAGTGTCATGCCAGACTTTGAGCGTGTGACTCGCTCAAAGAGATCTCCAATTATCTGCTCAGAAGGATGAGCTTTCTGGATATGTCTAGGAGGTCCAGGATAAGATGAAGAAGTGGCATCTACCTCGTGAGCTGACGGGGTAGGAACAGAGCCACTAGCTCCGTAATAGCGAAGGCAAGGGCGATCGCCTTGAGGTGCGGTGGAAGACGGCATCTCAAGGGGTGGATGAGGGACTGGATCAGGTAGACAACCCTCATCTCCATCATCCTCATCATCCACAAAGATGGTCTCGGACTGCTATGAAGAACCTGAGATATCGGGCCTAGTCCCCGGACTGGCCTCATCGAAAGTCACCTCACAGGTTTCTACCATTTTACTATACTCACAGTTTCAGACCCTATAAGCCCGCGAAGAAGTCGAGTAGCCTAGAAAGAGTCCATCACAAGAACGTGACTCGAACTTGTCTAGGTTCCCGGACTTCAGAATAAAGCACTTGCAACCAAACACACAAAAATGAGAAAACACTGGGCTTTCGCCCATATATCAACTCGTAAGAGGTGTGGTGCAAGTGTGCCCTGAGAAAAACTATGTTCAAAACATGGCACGCGGTGGCTATAGCCTCAGCCCAAAACTTCCGCGGTGTAGAGTATTCATCGAGCATCGTCCTGGCCATCTCGGCCAAGGTACGGTTTTTCCTCTCCACAACGTCATTCTGCTGGAGGACGTATGGAGAAGAGAACTGGTGCTCTACACCTGTCTCACCACAGAAACTCTCAAAGTAGGAATTCTTGAACACCGTGTCATTGTCACTGCGGATCGCTCGCAAGGCACCTGGAAGCTCAACAGAAAGCCTACTGAAAAGACCTCGAAAATGTGAAAACGTCTCATCCTTCGAGGCTAAGAAAAACACCCAAGAGTACCTCGAATAGTCATCGACCACAACAAGAACGTACCACTTCCCTCCTGCTGACTACACTCGAGCTGGTCCAACTGTGTCCATGTGAAGCAGCTGTCCTGGTGCATCGGTCATAGTAACTGTGACCGGAGGATGAGAAGCGGCAACCACCTTGCCGTGCCGGCATGGAGCGCAAACAAGATCTTTGACCATCTTGAGTTTCGGTAGACCACGAATGAGATCATGGCCGCTAACTCGGGTCAAATGGTCAAATCCAATATGACCAAGTCTCCTATGCCAGAAGGTAAGGCGCGGGACTCAGAAGCAACCAAATACCGGAGAGGATCACCAGAAGACTCAATAAAATCAGCACGAAAGACCCTCCCAAAACGAGAAATCCCGCAAACCAGACTACCCGAAGAATCAAGAATTTTGCAATTGTTTTTCTTAAAACTCACTTCAAAGTCTTCATCGGTAAGCTAAGAAACGGAAAGCAAATTATACTGCAGCTTACTAACCAAGGCAACATCTCTCAAAATAAATGAATCATTAATGCGCACTGTACCTTTGGCGATGACGCGCCCAGATGAAGCGTCTCCAAAGGTGATCGTCTCATCACCTGGAGCTCCGGCAAGGGAAGAAAACCAACGGGAATCTCCGGTCATGTGTCGTGAACACCCGGAGTCTACGAGCCAAACCTTTCCCTTCCCTGCCCGGCGAACCTGAGTCAAACAGAGAGTAAAGTCTTAGTACTGGGGTAAATCAACAGTGATTTTGGCACCCAATACTGAGTAACACGTTGAGTGGATGAAGTAGTCAAGCACGACTGACCTCTATCTACACTACGCTCTCCGTCACTCAAAGAAGCAGAAGGTCTGTGAGCAGACCTGAAGCTGTTGCTGGGTCCGACTGCTACGAACGAGCGAGTTAGCGCACCGGCAACAGGCTGATCATGCCGCGGGTAGGCATCTCGATGGGGAAAACAAGATCTACCCTCAGGACGGCGGAAGTCACGACCGAGGGAGCACGAGGACTAAAAACGAAGACTCGGAAAAACCAAGTCCCGGTGGTCGCCCAAAGCTACCAACAGTAGCAAACCTAGACCTCGTGTTGGTCTTAGGTGCACTCAAGGTCTGGGGCTGACCCTGAATACGCCTAAGAGACTCAACACGGTCTCTTCGCGCGATCTTGGCGTGCTTGAAGCAATGGTCAAACAAATGTCCATCCTTCTGACCGAAGGTGTAATGATACCATCCGAGAGGTCAAGTCGCAGTGAAATCACCTTGCTGTCAGAAATCTCTTGGACAAAGCCCGCTGATTTAAATTAAACTTTCTTGTCCTTGGGCTTGACCTCAATCACACTGCTGACTCACGGTCCGAGCACGACGGTGGATGCTTCCTCACATCCTTACGGAAATCATATCCTAGACCCTGATTGAACTTGCAAATCTTTGATTGGTCTAGAATAAGATTGAGCTTCTTCTTGCCTCCAACAAATTTCTCGAGAGTGTTCATAAGGTACTGACACTCCCGAAAGAGAGAGGTGCAAGAGGAGCAAGGAGAAGAAGAAGAGACAGCAGGAGGAGAGGAAGGAGAAGAAGCAGATGAAGGAACATCAATCTTAGTCATTTCTAGTTCAGCTAGCAGACTAACATTCTCCACCTTAAGAATATCTAGCTCACAGGTCACACTATGATAGGAAGTCCTTAACTTCTCCATATCACCAATCAAAGCAGGGCATGTATCACATTCGTCACGGGAGGGAGCAGATATAAGTGAAGTAAGCTCCCGTGACAATCTAGCTACTTTCTTCTCTAACTCAGTACACCTAGCCTTAGCTCTAGCATGAAATCCACCTAGCTTAAGAAAAGCATGATTGAGCTGGTCATAGGTGGGGCATACCGTCCGAGTCGGATGCAGCTCATTGTCGCTCGATTCGCCCTCGAGGGCCATGAAGCACATGCCGAGAAGTCGCCGCTTTGGGGTCTTGATCACCCGTCCCGTCGTTGTCGCTCCATCCCTCCACCTCGCTGAGGTCGAGGTCGTCGAACGCGGTGAGGACGCGGTGAAACAACTTCTTGGCCTTCCCGAAGTCGCGGAACTTCTTCTTGCCTTGTGGGTATACTGAAGTCTTTTTGTTGCGGTTCTTATCGGTGTAGTCGTTCTTGCTCAAACCGCCGAAGTCAGCTTTCCCCTTCTCCAGTTTGGGGCAGTTCGCTCGAATGTGGTTGGGGCCACCACACTCGAAGCGGATGGTGGTCGCCTCTCTTCTGTCCCTCCTCCTCTTGTAAGCATGGGAGAACTTCCGAGCTAGGAGGGCCACTGTTCATCCTCTAGCTGTTCTAAGCGATTATCGATTCGTCACGAGAGCAGCTAGGGAGAACCCACCAAGTGAATCAGAAGAGGGGCCCGAAGAGGAAACGGGATCGGTGACCAAGGCTATCGACTGTGACTTCGACCTACGAGAGACAACGTCAATCTCGTGAGTCTTGAGGCGTGAGTACAGCGCGTCAAGAGTCATGGTCGAGAGGTCCGTCGTGTCTTTGATGGTGGTCACTTTCATCTCCCAAACACGCAGATCAAGTGCGGTGAGCATCGACGAGCGTTGTCCGAGTCGGGCACGTGAGACCGACCGCTCGGAGGTTGCTCAAGATCTTGTGAAACGCGTAAAACACTCATCAAGGACTCGCCAATGAGCATTTCAAACTTGTTGTAATCTCGCTTGAATCGGTCTGTCGCACGGTTTTATTTGGGTGGTGCCCTCATGGTAAGCATTGAGGGTCGCCCAAATATCGAACGCGGACGGAAGATGAGATATGCGGTCAAACTCACTACGACTCGGGCCACGGGTTATGATGTTCCTTGCCTTAGCGTTTGCCTCAACGTCGACCATGTTTCGGCATTGACGTCCTCATCGGCAGAACAAAGAATCGAACCTTGACCTTTCGCCAGATGGCGTAGCCCTGAGCCTGGATGTAGGTCTCCATCCGACTCTTCCAGAAGGGATAGTCCATCCCATCGAAAATCGGGGGCTTGGTCGAGTATTTGTCTGTCGCCATGGCTCACAGACCGGTTAAGATCTACAGAAAAGAGCTAACCGGCTCTGATACCAATTGTAGGACCGAAATGACGACAGAGGGGCGTGAATGTCGTTTTCTTTAAAATCGCCCCCGAGAATTCGTACACTGATATTTCAGACAATTGCAGTACGAGGCAACTCACAGGAAATTAATTCTGCTGAAAACTGGAACGCATGCGATACTAAAAAATTCAGCATAAATCAGAGAGTAATCAGTAAAAATTTCAGCTGAAAATAATGTCATTTGATCTGCATGCAAAAAGGTCAAACAACTGCAAAAAGAAAAAAAAAGAAAAGCACTTTTGAGATTTTAACCTTCTTCGGCTGACACAGGAAAATGAGTAGCAAAACTGCACCCACAGACCACTTTGCCGAGTTCACTGAAAACAGCAGTTCACTGAAGGAACCAAAGGAGAAAAAGCAGTCATGCAACAATAAAAATTAAAGCTCTGAACCTTCTGTAACTGAACCACACTTTTGATCAAAAGAGAAAAAGAAGTCACGGCAGAAGGAAAGAAAAACCAAGTGCTGCTGTACAAAGAAAAGAAATTGATAGAGCAGGTAGCATGCGGTCTGCTAAAAATACAGAACGAAAACAGACATTGCTGCAGAGAATGAGCTTGAGCCGAAGAACTGAAACAGGCTTGGCCAAAGTCTGCGGGATCGGCTGAAAACAGCAATTGAAAGAAGTCTGTTTGCTGAACCAAAACAGGTCTAACCGGATTCAAAGAAATCCAGCGACTGCAGAATTGAGAGGAAGAAAACTGACCAAAAAACTCAGAACAGTAACTGCAGAGGCATACTAAAGACTAGAAAACTGATTCAATGTTTGCCTCTTTTCTCAGCTGATTGAACAAGATTTCAACAAAGAAGATTGCAAGAAAGAAGAACACACCAACTGAGAATAGAAAGCTAAAAACCAACAAGAGTGCACAGAGAGAAAAGATAAGAAATCAAATCATCTCAACACAAAATATCTTGAGTTCAATACATAGACATATATGAACTCTACTCCATACACACAAAGAGAGACACAAACATAGAACTATCACACCCACTCTCTCAATCCTCAAGAACACCAAGAGCCTCACATGCTTCTTGGGAGGAACACAACCCACACAAAGGGATGAATGAGCTCTTAAGTGTCCTAACTCATTCTCAAGTGTCCTAAGGGGTATGCAGCCCCTCACCTCTATTTATAGCCCTTGGCTAACGGGTCTCCAACCCGTTACGCCGGCTAAACCCTAACGGAGCCGTCTCCCGCTTGTGCAGCCTTGCGAAATTACCGATTCGCCCCCCGCACCTTCCGGAAGCTTCCGCTCCTTGTCTCGCACGCCTCGCAACCACTTCGAGTCCACGCCGTCTTCGACACATCCCAGCCGTTCTGACCTCAGCGCCACCTGCGCCTAGTCCGGTCCACCGTGTCTCGCCACGACTCCGCCTCGACGTCCTGCAGCCACACAGACAAGAAACACGTCAAATAGCACCGCTCGATACATGAAAGCGTAAGTAGAGACCAAACATGTCGAGTCATCAGAATATGCATCCTAAACCCATACGACTAGGTTCGAACAAGTCCGACCGAGCTCGTTACGCCACGCAATGTCTAGGTCCGAACCAACCGACTCAAACTCGACTTTTCTAAACCGATGTCAATTACTCATCATACACAACGGGATGACCTCCACATGGTCTCTCGACATGCCACCGGATGATGTCGATTGTGGTTCGGATTCGGATAGGTTGCACGATAATAATCTGGATAAGATGCTTCGCGATGTAGAAGAGAACTATGATCAGAGAGAGTATGTTAAATTCCGGGGCTTGATGGAGGACTCGGAGAAACGTTTGTTCACGTGCTGCAAGTACACGAGGTTGTCGGTCGTGCTTGAATTGTTGAAATTGAAGGCAAGCAACGGTTGGTCCGACAAGAGTTTCACGGCGCTGCTAGGTCTTTTAGCGGACATGCTTTCGGAGGGAAATGAGTTGCCTAACACCACGTATAAATCCAAGAAGGTTCTTTGTCCGTTGGGAATGGAAGTAGAAAGAATACATGCATGTCCGAACGACTATATCCTGTACCGTAAAGAGTATGCAAACATGCATGTATGTCCAGTGTGCAACGCATGCCGATACAAACATAACAATCAATCAGATGACGGCGAGGGAACAGAGGCGAAGAAATGACCTCCTGCTAAGGTGGTACGGTATTTTCCTATAATTCCCCGTTTGAAAAGGTTTTTTGCAAATCCAAAGGAGGCAAAACTGCTACGTTGGCACTCGGAGGAGTGCAAGAAGGATGGAATGCTAAGACACCTTGCTGATTCCATCCAGTAGAGAAACATCGATAGGAGTTTCGCAGACTTTGGTGCAGAATCAAGGAATATGATGTTTGGACTGAGTACAGATGGGATGAATCCTTTCAGTAGCATGAGCAACCGACATAGCACATGGCCCGAGACTCTTTGCACACGTGGCTCGACGACAGGGGCTAAGCCCTTGGAACATTCTCGTAATTTTCGGGTATTCGCTAGCTACACATTAATTAATCCTATACAACACTTAGCAGTAATGCCTTTTGATTTAACATATTCTATTTTTTGCAGTGCCACCAGCAGTAGCCGGGCAACATGTGTGGATTCTATGTGTGCCACCATATGAGACTACTCCTCTATTCCTCGAAGATCAGCAATTTTAAGGTTTGTCAATCTTCCCACATTTATTTCATACTTGTCAGGTTATATATGTAAGCGCGTTGATATTCCTATCGACAGGCTACGCCCATCTCTACATCTGCATTGAAACAGCTGGACTTTGGAAAAATTCGAGGAGAGTTCGCTTGGTTTTTGTGGACTAAAGTCATCAGATCAGATGGAGAGTTCCACTGCGCACAATGATTTTTTATTGCTCTTATCACACTGTAATTGTGAATTTGTTAATGGATATTTTATTTTATTTCAATTAATTCATTTGCGAAATGGATGCCTTATGTTTGTGAATGAAATGTGATGTGAATTGGATATTTTATGTTTGTCAAATGAATTGAGATGTGAATTGTATGTATACATATACTTGTTCATCTGCTTGTTTAAGAGGGCATGGCTAGTATTTCCTGAGGCTAGCCAATAAACAGAAATAGATTTAGGGGTAGAAATGAACATCACAGACGGTTTTTAGTTACAAGCCGTCTGTGATAGGTGACATATCACAGACGGTTTATAACTGAAAACCGTCTGTGATATTGATATATCACAGACGGTTTTTAGTTACAAAATGTCTGTGATATTGATGTATCACAGACGGTTCGACAACCGTCTGTGATAACCTTCGATTATCACTGACCTATAAATTTAGACGGTTCACAAAACCGTTTGTGATGACGTTTTTGAACCGTCTGTGATGATCTTTTCTGTAGTAGTGCGGTCTATGTGTATTTGTCTCAAACCTTCTCTTAAATATATAATTTTGCGATAGTTTGTACAGTACATGTAGTTTTATGATATTTATACAAAATGAAAATATTGAAATAACTACGCTCTTGATTTTCTCAGCAAATAAGAACTGTGAAATGACATATCTAAAGACAGTGGACAGATATTGCGAAACTCAGGCAGTGTGACACTGTCAAATGTGGTTGGTCCAAACAGACTATGAAATTGAGATAAGCAATCCCTCCTATTCGTGTGATTCTGTCAGTGTAGTTGGTCAACAATTGGGATATAAATGTAGCTTGTGCAATATTAATGTCCTGCCAAGAAAAAGTCCGTGACGAAGAAGGGGTTTTCTTTTGACTAACAAACCTTGAGCCTTGACAGCACAGAAAATTTCAGGTACAACAGCAAGAAATAACATTCTCGAAAAACACATGTCACTTCGAGTTGGAAATACACCCGCACAACTTGCTTTCTTGCTTTTACACTTCACAATTTGCAAAATCGCCCTTGCCATTGTTTCTTGTCTAACTTTAATGGAAAAACATTAAGAAAAAACTGCAAAATAGTTACCAACATTTTGGCCCGCATGTAAACATCTTTTTCCAAAAGAAGTTTCATTGCTCTCATTTTCCTCTCCGTCTACAACTTCATGCAAGGTATAGCAGCACAGCTAACATCCGAGGTGTCAACCATTAATAATCTAGTGTTTCTCATGTCTTGCGTTACAATTCACCAAAAAAAAGGGAACAACAGGAGGGGTTTGCAAATGGAGGGAACTTGTGGGGTGTAAATGCAATAAAATAAGATGTGGGGATTTTCAAACACATAGTGAAAATAACGAATGTTTTTGCAATTTTTAGATACCCTTTTACATGGCTGCGTGCCTTTTAAGTTGCAGGATCGTCGAAGCCGTCCAACATACTTGCAGAAATAGTATCCCATCTTCTAATTGGAAATACGACCCAATATTTTTTTTAAAAAAGAGGTTTGAAAGATATTTCTGGGACAAAGTCGAAGAATTTAACGTCAAAGATAACAACTGTTCTACGTACCTTTTCAAACCTTGATGTCGTTCTCCTTTCCCGGCTGCGACATAATACTGATGTAGAAATAGTATCCCATCGTCTAATTGCTTATGACAATCTTTGCTATAAAGTCTTACAGGGTACTAACTTTATACTCACAATCATGCCGACAATCTTTGCTATAAAGTCTTACAGGGTACTAACTTTATACTCAAAATTACTTATTGAAAATATTCATTTTACATCACAGGTTTCGACGACGATAACGCTAATATTTAAAGCTCAATTTCAGCCAGTTGCCTGTGGTTAGGCTAAGGCATACTAGCTATCTTTTATTGCCTCTTTATTTTCCTTTCGTCATATGAACTATTTGGTTGGTCGGCCTTTTTGTTATTAAACTAGTCATCGCTTACGAATTAATTTTGGTATTCCAATTATATCGTGCTACCTTGTTCATTTAATCATGTATGGATGTAATATGAATGTTGTTATATGTACGTGTGCTAGTTACTGATAATGAGACTAACATGATAAACTCATAGGATTCGGAACTAATTTTTGCGGTCTGACAGTGTCATAGAAAGCGTCAAAAATACTTTAGGGGGACTTACAACTTCACATAATACGAAAGCAGAAATAGTCTCCATCTTCTAATTGAAAATACTGATCAAGATTAAAAAAATAAAGAGGTTTGGAACGTACTTCTGGGACAAAGTCGAACGATTTAACGTGAAAAGCAAAAAACTGTTAGTTCCATCTTTTCAAACAATTTTTGGGATGGCGAAGATAAAGATAATGAAATTCCTTAAAGCTCAGAGGATTAAAGGCTAGGCAGGTTTTGCAAAAAAAAACCCTCCGACTTGCTCAAAATCATGCCGACATACTTCGTTCGGGTCTCAAGAGTTGCTGTCCGTCCGATCGCCCCAGCCGCAAGATCAGTCCGTCGATCCTCACGTCGCGAAGCACATGCCCTAACGACCCCCTCCCCCTGCATTCCCCACGCAGAGCCCACCAGCTCAGAACCCCACCCCGTCTCCTCCCCTCCGATCTCGCCACCACCCTCAGCACCTTCTTTGTCTCCAACGACGCCTCCATCGCCTTTGTGCGACCCCTGCTCCTGCGCTTCCCCTCTCACCTCCTGCGCCGTCCCCGTCATCTTTCTTGCCTGTCTCCCTCCTAACCAACGGCGCCGCCGCCTCGATCTACCATCACCGTCGGCAGTCTCCCTGGTTCCCACCTGTCTCTCTCTACCTTTGGTCAGCCTCGGCTAGTCCCGCCGCCTCCGCCTAGCTCCATGCTGGATATCATTGCTCCGTAGTCAAGCTGTTAGGGCGACGCTGCTGGATCAAACGGATCTTGCATCCCGTTCATAGCCCCTCATTCCCCTCCCAGACCCCGCCGCCTCAACGCCTTCCCTTCGCCCGCCCCTCGCCCGTGATCCTGTTCGCTCCCCTTCCACCTTGCCACTGCCCCTCCATTCGCGTGTGCTCCTCTACCTCCTCCACCCTCCCATGGCACCATAGATCGGAGCACTAATCCACCCCTCCTTCCCCTACCCCCTCACCCGCTCCCCACGACCAGATCCCCAAAGCCGACAATTGCCTTTTGCCTCCACTTCCACCGTCGTCGCCATCTTGTGGTCATTTGCACGTCTTCTGGCG
The DNA here is from genome assembly GCA_036346245.1 of Bonia amplexicaulis. Lineage (NCBI taxonomy): Eukaryota > Viridiplantae > Streptophyta > Magnoliopsida > Poales > Poaceae > Bonia > Bonia amplexicaulis. The sequence continues at coordinate 13,442,132 of CM070755.1, read as the reverse complement.
GAGACGACGGGCCACCAGCGGAGGGGGAGAAGCGTCAGGGGCCCTTGCTGCCAGCACTATCGAGGATCACGATGGCAATCGCCTGGGCCATCGCGTCGCTGCTACTGCAACTCACAATCACCCCCTCCATCTTCGCCACCGCCATTAGGTACTCCTCCATCGCGGTGTTCCTCCTCTTAGTCCTCATGCTGCTCCTGTGAGTGGCACAGGTTCCCCTTGGAAGGGTGAAGCCTTCAACCTTGCCGCCACTCTCGCCACCATCGTAGGCCTCGGCTCGCTCCGCCACCGCTGGTCTGCTCATCGACAGTAGTACACAGGTTTGTTGTGTTTGTTCCTGGTTTTCAATTCAAAAGCTTCACTTTGTTTATTAGTGTAACATCCTGATTTTCAGAGCCTTTTTGAAGCTTTCAAAATAAAATTCACCATTTGGATTTTTTTTTGGAATTAATTCAAGCTTACATGGAATTTTTATGAATTAAAAAGGATTTAATATGACTAAATAAAACTTTAACATCTACTGGAAGTATTTTATTTGAGTTCCTCGTGCTTCAAGGATTTTTCTGGATTTATTTGCTATTTCTGGAACTCAAATGAATTTAGATGAATTCCTAGAATTAGAAAATTATGAGAAATAAAAATCCCCTTCAGCCCATTAAACCTCAGCCATCTGATTTTCTCCTAGCCACATGTCAGCCATCCGGTCGTGCTCTGCACCGTCCACTAGATCTCCCTGGTGAAATGTGTCGGCTATCCGAGTATGAGGGCATTGTTCATCTATGCCATGCATTGTCTGCCATTTGATCACCCGAGCCACCACATGTCGCACATCGGTGGGCGAGGGCATCGTGGATCTTCCCTGACCCAGCTCCTCCGTGTTTGCTCAGGTCATGCCATTGCCGCGTTCTCGGTGTCCATGCCGTGCACGATTCGGTAGTCTCGGCCTCCGCACCTTTAAAGCTCAGCCGTCTCCTTTTGGTTTTCCTATCCCGAGCCTTCAATACTCTCGTCATCCATGCCAAGCCGTCACGCCCGAGTTGCCGTCTTCATCTTCGATCCCAGTCATCGTTGACGTTGTTGCTCCGCTGTGCTCGCAGCCTCCAACCGTTTACCCTTCGCCACTGGTGAGTTGCCATCTAAGCACCGCCGCTATCTCTCTCTCTCTCTCTCTCGGCCAGGCGCTGTTGGTCAAACCCCGCCGTGCCGCTCTGCGCATTCATCGCCGCCGACCGCATCGCCGCTAGTGTATCACCTCGGTTCGAGCACCCGTCGACATCAGCGTTGACGCCAGGCCACACTCGCGCCCGTGCGACGCTTCACCTCCTTGGTGAACCCTGTCCACATGCACCGAGCCACTAACATGTAGGTCCCACATATCAGATCCACTATTCCATGCACCCGTGAGCTGAACCATGTCAACCGTCCACCTCAGCTGCCACGCAAGCAGCCATGTCAGCCTGAGATGCCCAGTCAGCTGCCACATCATCCAATCCCAAGCTCCGTATACTATTCTATGAGCCGAGTCCACAGCACGGTAGGATTTTCAAATTTCCAATATTTCCTTTAGATTATTTTTTCCAAGAGCCCGTTCTTCTACGTCCTAGCTCCTATTGGCCCAATTCTTTTTCCTAAGTTCTTCTAAAATTGAGCTCTATCTTTTAGTTTTGGTTTTAAAGTTTTTGGAGTTTATTTGGTTTTTATTTGATTTTATTTGTGCCTCATTCATTTTTACTTTCATTAGATAACGTCTTGAAGGAGAGTAAAAGGAGCAAAAAAAATCAAGAAATTGGTAACTGAGCAAGGCCAAGGCAAGTCATGTCCATTGATCATATTGAACCTAGATTTTAAATCTATTATGTATTATTTTGTTTTAAATTATCATATATCGCTATTTTATTACAAACCTTTGTATTGGTAGTGAATGACCTATTTGATTAATTCCTTCCTTGATAATTTGAATGACATGATTCCATTATCTAGTAATGTAATACTAGTTCTCACAAGGATTGTACGTTTAAATTGCTTAGCCATGCTTATAGTTACATTAGGTTCGTCATCACATGTTATTAATTAATTAATTTGACTTAATGAGATATTGAATCATGGTGGTTAACCATAGTTATAAAATTTGTATACAATGACATGGGTAGTGTCATTGGTTTTGGTTATACAAAATAATTTTCACTTGGGCGAATGATCGTTAGTAAAGGGGTGCATTTTGCACATTGGGATGTGGATGTTTCGCCTGGTAATGTCTAAGGACTTAACTTTGTACATCATTGATATGAGCCTCATCGTACAACAACATGTCCAGTATGGGATGGATCTAGCTAATTAATTTGTGATATTTCAATTTCGATTCCACCATTGTGATGAACATGGTTTCTGATTTCCATGAGGCGCAAGAGGGGGCTAGAGTGGTGGAGTTGGGTTGAGATTGAGCATTGTAAAGGCCTTATGATAATCGATTAGTTGCACGTCCAAGGAAGTGTATATTGGCCGACAAGATAAGTGTATTATCTCTTGTGAGTAAAGTTGTGCAACGTCTGTAGAGTGTAAAACTATTCGAATAGCCATGTCCCTGGTTATGGATAATACTCGGTGATTTCACATGAGGGGTAGAGTTTTCATAAAAATCTGGTTGGGTTAAGTTGGGAAGTGAATGGTTAGTTCGCAAGTGGTTCATTATGTGAATGGTTAGTTCACGGGTGGCTCATTGGAGTGAATGGTCAGTTCACTTGTGGTTACTCTCAATTCCTAGAATTATGTACTTATTAATCATTTTCAATGTTCGCTTTCAATCTATTTATTGTATTTACTTTAAATTATTGCTTTCTGTAAAATAACCACTCAACTATCACTTTGTAAGCCTTTCATATTATATTGCATTTTTATTACAAATGACTTGCTAAGTACTTTATGTACTCACGGCTATATTAATATTTGCTCAGTTGAAGAAGAAAAAACCATATCAGCAGGAGGTACCTGAAGGGGATACTTCGACGACTTCATAGATTAGGACCTCGCTCCCAGTCGATTGCTTGTGGGCTTGTCAAATGTCTACTACGCTTATTTTTGTTTTCGCTGCTAGTTTTTAAGCCCTTCAGGTTATTATCTGTATGTTTGGCCATAAGGTCGTAACTCTGATAATTAATAATTTTTTAGTCTTTTCTTAATAAACCGTGATATAGTTGATACTTCATCTATGTTACACTACATGCACTAGCGTGATCCTGACTAGTGCAAAATACACAGGAGAATCCGGATTTGCATATTCGAATCTCGACAATTAGCTTGGACCTGCTAGGATCTTCCGGAAGAGATCAGGCCCCATGGGAGAGGGACGGCTCGGTCCGTCATGGTCACAGTGTTCTGCGTGCTGTTCCTCCTCCGCACGCTCCAGATCTATTAAGTTACTATTGGGACTTAAGGTCTAATAACGATCTTCTTAGTATCTACACAACTAAACAATTACCAGAGTTAGGTGAGCCCTCAATTTGATCAGCATGCTTGCTTCTTAGACTTTTAGTGACGGATAGGATTTATCTTGAGGTGGTGTCAGAATGTATGCAATTTTCGTATTTTGCAATAGACTGCACAATTAGATTGCAGAGGCTAAGATTGTTATTTGCGCATGTAGACATCATGGTTAGATCTTGTTACTGGAATTAAGGCACACCCTTTTTTATTTCTTGGTGAGGGATCACTACTACAGGAAAGGTCATCACAGACGGTTCGAAAACATCATCACAGACGGTTTTGCGAACCGTCTGAATTTATGGGTCAGTGATAATACGAGGTCATCACAGACGGTTGAAAACCGTGCGTGATGGTCGATATCACAGACGGTTTTAACTAACAACCGTCGTGATACCGATAATCGAGCGGTTTTAACTAAAACCGTCGAGATTATCGATATCCTGACGGTTTTAGTGAAAAACCGTCTGTGTTACACGATAATCACAAACGTTTTTTAAATAAAAACCGTCTGAGATTGTCAGGTATCACAAACGGTTTTTAGTTAAAACCCGTCTGTGATATTCCTTCTACCCCTAAATCTATTCCTATTTATTGGCTAGCCTCAGGAAATGCTAGCCATGCCCTCTGAAACAAGCAGATGAACAAGTATATAAGGCATCCATAAACATCCAATACACATCACATTTCATTCATAAACATAAAGTATCCACTTCGCAAATGAATCAATTGAATTGAAATAAAATATCCATTACACCGCATTACAATGCAATAAAATTCATGGTGCAGTGGAACTGTCCTTCCGACTTTATGACTTGAGCCACCAAAAGTACGCCAACTCTCCTCGAATTCGTGAAATATCGGGCTGTTCCAATGCAGTTGACGGGATGTACGCAGCCTGTCGATAGGGATATCAATGTACGTATATATGTAACGTGATAAGTATGAAGTAAATATGGAAAGATTGATAAACCTTGAATTGGTGATCCTCGAGGAATCGAGGAGTAGGTCCATATGGTGGCAAACATAGAATCCACATGTGTTGCCCCGTTGCTTGGTGGCACCGCAAAAATAGAATGAGCAATAATTCAAGAGGCATTAATACTGAATGCTGCATAGGATTAATTAATGTGTAATAGCGAATACCTTAAAATCTCGAGTATGTCTCGTGCCTTTGGCCCTTGCTTCGAGACACCTCCCATTTCAACGTACATCGCGAACGCCCACGTGATTCAAAAAAGTTAACCTTAGTCATTCGGAATGAAAGAAAGAGTACAATATAGGTATGTATGGAGAAAATAAACTTACCTATCGATTACTTGGGCGACAACTGTGAAGTCCATTTTATTCTTACTTAAGGAATCAAGGTAATATACCTTGTTCCATTTTGGTACAATGACTATTAAAATCCAATGAAAGTTTTGATTGTAGGGCATAAGTATATAATCCTTATTGTGTTGAGCCCGCAGCCACGATGCAATGTACCTCTCGACGACGGACATATCCTCGTCGATGGTATACTTGGCGACCATGTGTGGGTCCAAGAAACCAACCGATGATGACTGGGATGTTCTAGTTTTAGTCCGCACGTGTCTACATATATACACACGAAAGCAACAAATTATATATGGCATTTATCGGTATGACATGAACGGAGACTGTGATTGTGCACACTTACAGCGTCCATCATCGAATGAGTGAGACGTCGAGAGCGTTGAGCGTGAAAAGATCGAATAAGTCCTCAAAGGCGACCACGAAGACACCGTCTTGAAAATCGTGATGGAAATGCTCCAACGCGAATTTGACAGTGATACCTGATCTCCGTTCGCCCTCTGGCTTATTGGACTATTCCATGTACCACTTGTGCAATTGCTGGCAACTAATTGGTAGGGGTTGGAGGCCTTTTTTCTCGGGCAACGGCTCGCCAAGCACGAATTTACGGGCCAATGGCAGGTACGGGCCAATATCATCATTGGTCTTCTGTGCTTTGCCCTTGCTGCCCTTGCTGCCCTTACTGCCTCGGCTGTGGGTCGACTTTACGATAGTCGACTTTAAAGGTAGCAGCGGGGCAAGTTGCTCTGGCGAGAAGAGCACCTGTGGAGATAGCACCGGTGCAGCTAGCGGTGGTGGAGACAAGTCAACTATCACTTTGTAAGCCTTTCATATTATATTGCATTTTTATTACAAATGACTTGCTAAGTACTTTATGTACTCACGGCTATATTCATATTTGCTCAGTTGAAGAAGAAGAACCATATCAGCAGGAGGTACCTGAAGGGGATACTTCGACGACTTCATAGATTAGGACTTCGCTCCCAGTCGATTGCTTGTGGGCTTGTCAAATGTCTACTACGCTTATTTTTGTTTTCGCTGCTAGTTTTTAAGCCCTTCAGGTTATTATCTGTATGTTTGGCCATAAGGTCGTAACTCTGATAATTAATAATTTTTTAGTCTTTTCTTAATAAACCGTGATGTAGTTGATACTTCATCTATGTTACACTATATGCACTAGCGTGATCCTGACTAGTGCAAAATACACAGAAGAATCCGGATTTGCATATTCGGATCTCGACAATTAGCTTGGACCTGCTAGGATCTTCCGGAAGAGATCAGGCCCCATGGGAGAGGGACGGCTCGATCCGTCATGGTCACAGTGTTCTGCGTGCTGTTCGTCCTCCGCACGCTCCAGATCTATTAAGTTACTATTGGGACTTAAGGTCTAATAACGATCTTCTTAGTATCTACACAACTAAACAATTACCAGAGTTAGGTGAGCCCTCAATTTGATCAGCATGCTTGCTTCTTAGATTTTTAGTGACGGATAGGATTTATTTTGAGGTGGTGTCAGAATGTATGCAATTTTCGTATTTTGCAATAGACTGTACAATTAGATTGCAGAGGCTAAGATTGTTATTTGCGCATGTAGACATCATGGTTAGATCTTGTTACTGGAATTAAGGCACACCCTTTTTTATTTCTTGGTGAGGGACTTTCCTTAAAACTTGTGACTTTTTAGTTAATTAGCTTTCTTTTAATGTGGTACTCACAACATGTGCAATATCCCTTCTAGCTGTTTTCTTAAATTGTTTTCTGCTTTTATCTTTCTATTTTTAGTTCATAATCTCCACACTGCTAGTTCGTTTTCACGTGGGATCCATGGTTCAGCAAAAGGAAAGCGTGTTTATAATCAGCAAAAGGATGAACTTCTAGATGCCTTTGGGTAAGTCTAAGTGGGCTCCATTGTTTAAAATCAGCAAAAGGAAAGCATGTTTAAAACAACAGATAGTATGCATCCATGGTTAGATGAATAGATTTATATACTATTATCTTTCTCTTTTTTAGTTTGCAGCCACATGCTCTTGCTCTACATTTGTCCCCTGTGTATTTGCCCTAGGAACATGTGTGCTTTAAGCAAAGATCTGTGAGACGGGGTCCATGTTTTAAAATCAGCAAAAAGAAAGCATACTTTTGTATTCCATGTATGGAACTTTTCGTTTGCTACCATGATTTCAAACATTAGGCGGTATGGTTTGTTGTTCGAATACTAAAGGAAGGTTACCTGATGCTTCAATGTTTGCATTTCTCCCCAATTAGAAATTATCTTCATAAAGATGCCTTACCGGTTTGCATATGATAACCTGCTGCATGCATTATGAATCTGAACCCAGGCTCATGCCATTTTTTACCATTTAGTAACAAAAGTCGTTGTTTCTGCTATTTAAGACCATCAACAAAGAATCTTGCCTGCTTTAATTTCATGGTTTGCGTTGTTAATGATTTGTTCATATGAAAGTTCTTACTATATTATCCTTGCTACTTTATAATATGGAAGTTATTCCCTTTGTCTCAGAATATGTCATGTTACTATCGCTAAGTGGATGATAGAATTGTTGGACATTATGGAATCTTGGTTGGAATGAGGTAAGTTCTGCTCCTTATTTTTCTTGTTGGTATATATGTTAGTTTACATTTACGTAAGGAGTCTGTTCTTATTTCCATCGCTTCACATGAAGCTGACATGCTAGGAACAATTTTACAACCGACACATATAAGTATGAATTGTTTTCTACTCCTTTTTTTGCTATTACAGTAAGCATGTGAAGTAGCCAAGTTATATAGCCTCGGTATTTTTGAAACAATGTCGTTTGCACTGTTGGGTACACCATTCTTGCCAAAACTTAGCTTTGGGTTTGTTTAGGAGTAGTCTATCTCAGCTTATGAGTTGTGTTGTCGAGTCTATAATATATTTTTTTTCTTTTTGCTCCAGACCATACCATACCCCATTTGTTCTTTTTTTCCTCCCCTCCGGAGGGAGCAGTCTACCTTTTGAGCTACTTGGGTAAATATTATCTCTGCTTGGGTTGTTTGCGCTCCAAAGCAGTCCATCACTTATTATTTCTTTCTGATCCATGTTTTTTTGTTTGGGTTAACAGTCATGGTTCCATGTGGTTCCAATTTCAGTACTTTGGCTATAATCAAAGCTACTTCGTAGAGGAATTTTTTGTACGGATAATCTATTTTTATTCGAAATTACATAAATATACCCGTGGCCAAATTATTTACAACAATAGGCTCGATCGCCCCCTCATTGGGCGACTGGAGCCTTTCGCCCAACCGGGAGGCGATTACATTGTAGTCGCCCTACGTCCAGGCGAGTACATGCAGTCGCCGTTCTATTGGGCGACTAGAATGCAGTCGCCCAATGGATGGGCGACAGGTAGTGCAGTCGCTCAATAGGAGGGTGAAAGATCATGTGGTGGTCATCCCGTGTGTATGATGAGTAATTGACATCGGTTTAGGAAAGTCGAGTTTGAGTTAGGTGGTTCGGACCATGTCGTTGCATGGTGCAACGGGCTCGGTCGGACTTAGTCAAACCTGGTCAAAAGGATTAAGATGCTTATTCTGTTGATTTGACAGGTTTGGGCTTATTATGGTTTCACTAATGCTATTTATGCTTTCATGTATCGAGCGGTGCTATTTGATGTGTTTCTTGTCTATGTTGACTGCAGGACATCGAGGCGGAGTCGTGACGAGACACGAGGTGACCGGACTAGACACAGGCGGTGTCGATGTCAGAACGGTCGGATGTGTCGAAGACGGCGGAGATTCGATGTGGTTGCGAGGCGTACACGACAAGGAGCGGAAGCTTCCGGAAGGTGCGGGAGGGGCGAATCGGTAAGTCGCAAGGCTGCACAAGCGGAGACGGCTCCGTTAGGGTTTAGCCGGCGTAACGGGTTGGAGACCCGTTAGCCAAGGGCTATAAATAGGTGTTGGGGGCTGCATACCCCCTTGAGGGTTTTTGTGCATTTGCTCTCCATTTTGTGTGTGTTCCTGCCAAGAAGCATGTGAGGCTCTTGGTGTTTTTGAGGATTGAGAGGGAGAGGATGGATTGAGTGTCTTGTAATCATTCCTCTTGTTCTAATGTCCATGCACATGGGGACGTAGTTCTTTGTATTTCTTGCTTTTCTTGAATGTAAAATCTGAAGGTTTATCTCTATTTTCTTCTCTTCGTGTGTTCCTGGTTCTTGTCCATTTCTTTATGAGAATTGTGAGCAGAGTAGAGTCATTGAGGTTGTGTTCGCGTATGCGTTCTTCTCAGTTTGGTCTCTCAGAGGTCATATGCTTATGCTTTTAGTTCTCATTGCTGTCGTATTTCTTTTGGTTCTCAATGTTAAGTCCTCATCAACTCAATCCTCTAGACTTAATTGAGTTCAGGTATTTTGGTTGAGGTCTTCTTGCCGAGTCTTTTGAGAATATCAATTTGTCTTGGCATCTCTGCAGTGAATCTGATCTAGTCTTGGCTGTATGCTGCAGTTGTTGTTCTTTCCAACTGATTTCGGTTGAGGATTCACCAACGGAGAGACATCAAGATTATTCTTTTACTGTTTGGCTGCAGTCCCTATTCGAGTTGTTGCTTGCAGATGGTTGTTAATCTTTTCAGCAAATGAAGCATGGTTTTGGTTCGGCCAGAAAGCAGCAGTGTTCCTGTATTTCTTTTTGAAAATACTTTGGTCCAGTTTTGGACAGGCTGCAACTTGTGATCTCCCTCCATTTTGGTTTCTCTTTTGACCCATTTTTCTTGTTAGTAGTTTGTGTTTTGGTAGTTTTCGGCTGTGGCATGTTACCTCTTACTCTGTGATTGCTTTCTTCTTTATTTCTTTTCCTTTAGCAGTCTCAAAGTTTTCTTTTCAGTTCTTGCTTTATCTTTGCGTCTGCAGTCTCTGTTGGCAGCCCTCATTCTCCCCTTCCTTATTTGAACTTTTCGTTTTCAGGTTCTGTCTGCAGTGTTCAGTTTTAGTCTTTGAGATTACTCTTCTTCATTCAGTCAGGCTGCACTGCAGGTTTATATCTGTGCCATTCTTGCTCCTTAGTGCCTCTTCTTTTTATTCTTTTTCTGATTTTTCTTCCTTCCGCATGCAGTCTAAACGAGTTTATTTTTAGTTGAAATTTTTACTAGCTGGTCTCTGATTTATGCTGATTTTTTAGTATCCCACGCATTCTAAGTTTTAGCAAAATTAATTTTCTGTGAGTGGCTTTGTTCTGCTTCCTTTTGAAAAATCAGTGTACGAATTCTTGGGAGCGATTCTGAAAAAGAACGACATTCACCCCCCTCTGTCGTCATTTCGGTCCTACAGAGGGCGACTGCACTCGTACCCCGTGATGTTTTAGAGTTTTGTCAATTTTGTAGTTTTAAACTGGAAAAAAATTTGGTGTAGTTGTAATAAAAGTTTATCTTCACTGGATGTTGTAGATGCATAAAAAATTTTGGGAAATTTTTTTAAAGCACGATTGACTGTAGAACGTTTGATATATATAGTGGTAAGTGATATTTTAATGTTACTGAGAATTGGTTTGTTAATATTGTTAAATGACTTGCTATATGAATTATTAGATGCGAACAGACGAGATAATAACCTTATGTGTAATAGAAATAAACTTCATAATACATTTGTAATATCCTGAACGTCGTTACGGCATAAGATTTTAAATCAATCGCGAAATCGTCGGTTTTTCAGTAAATCGCGGGAAGGGAAAAATATAAATTGTAGAACATTGTAAAATGAATTAAATAAATTAAAATAATCAATTTAAATATTTTGGGCTGTCCGGAGGGTGGGCCATTGTTTTGGGCGGTCACCCAAATGAGGGCCTGCACCTTCCAAACCCTAGCACCCTCTTTATAAACCCTCCTTGGCCCCTCCCTCTTTTCCACCCCAAACCAGCCTCCACCACCCCTTGGGCGCCCCCCCCTTCTCCCCCCTTGCTGCCGCCATGGTTCCAAGGAAGAAAAGAAAGGGAAGAGAGGAAGGAGAAGGAGAAGGAGAAGGAGAAGGAGAAGGAGGAGAAGGAGAAGAAGGAGAAGAAGAAGAGGAGGAAAAATTGGGAAAATTTCTTCATCTAGGTAATCCATCCCCATCCCAATCCTCTGTTTATTGGTTTTATTAGGGTTCTTGGCACGATATTCATGGATAGATATTAGATCAATCACCCGATTAGAATTTTGCCGCGGATTGGTTTTAGATCTATTCGCGCAGCGCCGGTTGTCTCTCAGTTTTGGGCTAGAAATAGATTTTTCCTGAGGGTCTCCCCAAAAGGAAAAGTGTAGAGGACGTCCAGATCTAGCTACTGTATTTTTTTTCAATTTTGTTCACCAAGGGATCTGGGAGATGCGGGGTCGCCAAACTCGCTGATTTGCAGGCGGCCAGATCTGCGCAGCCGACGGTAAACCGTAGTTTAAAATTATAAAACGATTTTTACTGTGGGTCTTCCCAAAAGGAAAGTTGTATATTACTTCCATATATACCTTCTTTATTTTTTTCAAAATTTTATACCACGGGATCTAGGAGAAACAGTGACGGAATTAACGCTGTCCGGCAGGCAGTCGGGTTGTTACAGACCGACTGTAATTCGGTGTTTAAAAATAGTAGATGATTTTTCTGGCCTTGGCCGTAGTTGGGAAAAATGTAGATAATTTAGAGATCTAGCTCCTGTAAAATTTTGGTAATCTTTAGACCTCTGTGCTGTCGGGGCTGCGCATTTGAATGCGGCTGCCCAAATCTGCAGAGCAGAGCATGTCCTCTGTTTTGGGCATTTAATTACTCCTAGCTATGATTAAAATAAAAATAGGTGTTCTCCATGAAAAATGTAGATATTTAAGTCATGAAACCAGAGAGGTATTATTTGCTATTTTTCGATGCATATAATTAAAGATACAAAATTAAGAAGCAGCTCTGCTGCAGAGGCTAGAATGCAGATTTTGAGCGGAGAGGAGTTTTCGCGGGTTCGGGTCTCTAGCGTTGATTTATGTTTTTATGTCGTGTTTGTATGCTGTGATGGAGTGCTAAGAGGTGTCTTATGGACAGGTGGTCTTGTCCCTGAGCGCCCTTGACTTTTGTTGTTCGTCGCTTCATCGGATTGAGGCAAGTAAACGTAGCGGTGGTTGCTACCGTTTAACCTGTTGTTCATATTACATTCAGTTTACATTATTATCATAATTTGATACAATTGCCATGATTGCATGATATTTTAATTGTGAAATTCTTGCTTAATGTTAATATGTTGATCATGAAATTAGTATGTGGTGGATGTGATTATGTTGAGAGCATGATAATGCTCCTTGCGGATGAACTAATGTGATTAATGAATTTTCATATCATTCAATCATTCATGTCATATCATGTCCTTTGTATGTGGATGTCGCCGCTTATAGCCGCGACCGCACTGCTGCGTCGTATATTGCCGTGTACGACGCACCTCTTCGCCGCTGGAAGCATTCGTATATTGTCGAAATACGATGCATCGCACTTCCGCCTCGGCAAGAGTAATGTGGAGCATAGCATGAGCATTCATATGCATTCATATGCATTGCATTGTGGAATGATCATTTGCATACATATGCAATATAACGTGGTGAAGTTATTTTGTGGAATGTACAACTTTATAGTTGTAATGTGGAATTGGCTCTTGTGAGCTATTGATGAAATGAAGGTTGTGGTTGTGGTCCTGGAATGTGGTTCGTCCCTTGTGTGATTGTGATGGTGGCTTGAAACTCTTTTCTCTTGTTTTAATTGTTTTTAGTAATTGTGGATACGAGAAGTAATATAGTATTGAAGTAAGTCATGCATATGTTTTATTGCCTTTGGTAGTGGTAGTGGTTGAGGATTTAAAGTAGTCAATCATGAATTAATTGTTAATGTTTTACCGTCATTGATAGTGAATTGAGGTCGTGAATATATACGTTGTTAATTATAGAAGATTAAAATGTTGTTGATTAATCTATTGTGGCTTGTGGAGGAATAAATGTTTCTTTTGCATTTAATACGGTATAAACTGATTGCATTCATATGCTATTTAAATCTGAAATTTAAGAGGTATGATTCATGAAAGTTTATGGTGGTTTAATATTTATGAACATAAATTGTAATTGTGGATGTATGAAATTATAATGATGATGTTTAAATTGCTTGTAGTTTGAATAACTTGTTAAACAGTTTGCTTGCTGAGATTTTTATCTCACTCTTGCTTCCCCCTCCCTACAGGTGGACTTTGAGCATGCATTGGGAAGGGTAGAGCGGCCTTGCATCGATGCACTTGTATTATAAACTTAATGCTGAAATAAAGTTGGAAGAATTCTAGTCTTTTGCTTAGTTATCATATTGATGTATGTTTCAACTTATTAATGTTATTTTGGAACCGTCCCTTTGGTTATTATGTTTAAGTTGATTATGAATATTAATTTGCTCTTGTTATTCTGTTATTTATTAGTTGTTTACGCTTCCGCTTATACTATCTTGCTTAGTACTGTTGCTAGTTTATTTTATTTTTATAAATTGACTAGCTGTAGAGTAGTATTAGTGGCATCCCAGGGCATTGTGGGTCCTGGGGTGTTACAGTTGGTATCAGAGCGGGCTTTAGGTCCGTGGTAATTAAACTATTAAATTGACACACTTGCACAGTAGGATGGGATGGGTCAAGCATTGTATTTATGCTTTTGACATGTTGCAATAATGATTTATGTTATGAGATGATCTTGTATGATTATGATTTGCTCCTGTGACTGTTATGAGTGAGAATTGTTAATGATATTATGTAGAGATTGTTTTTGCTGCCTTGGCTTTTGCCAGTTATACCACTGTTTGTAGCATGGGGATTAGCGATGAAGTTATCTCAGGTAACTTAATTGCAGATGTTGTGAGTGAGTTTCTTTAGAAACATTGTTATCTTCCTTAAGTGGATTCTGGCCGATTCTTGCCTTATTGCAGTAATGAATTTCTCTTGAGTTTGTGGTTCATTGTAGTTGTTGTTTTGCAATTAGTCTCTACCTGTTCCTTGAAACAATTATTGTTTCTTTTCGGAACATTTGAGACACTTTTGCTCCTTGTGAATATTGTTGATTTGTAAGGATGTTCCCTTCAGAAGTTTTGCCTTGTTGTGAATCGTGACTCTTTGGTTCGCTTGGTATTTTTATTAAAGAAGGATTTATGTTGCAAACTCATTAATATGTTAAAACATTGGATCTATGTATTTCTTTTAGATTATTTCGAGTGTTGAAGTTTATTTTCACTCCTCTCGAGGAGAGTGTTAAAACCCTTCATGGTGTATTGCTATGCTTAAGTGGAAAGTGGTAATCATATAAACTAATTCATAAGGTATGAATTACCAAGTTGAGATGTTAGCATGCTGCATAATTAATTTCAATTAGCATCCTCGGAGGTGTAGTTTATTAATTTGATATTGCCTTGTAATAGTTTCTTGAAGAACTATGATTAAGAATTTGTCTATTTGTGATTAGAACTCATGGAGTTATTGAGGAGTGTGCAAAAGAATTGCAATGATTATTATGATTGCTTAAATTTCTATCATGATTGGATAAATTGAATTATTTTGTCTCTAGTAATTAATCATTGCTTGGAATCATTACGTAAGGAGGTGTTGGAATATTGCCTTGGTGATATTAACCTTTAACCTGTCATTTATTTAGATACTTTATGAGCATGTACAATTGCTAGATTCATCTATCTTTCACCATGCTTAATTGTTGAAATATGTATAAAGAAATAGATGAAGGTCGATGTATTAACTTGTAGAATCTTGTCTTGCAAATATGGTATTATTGAAGATTAGAGTTATTCCGTTCTAATTTCTGAACGTAAGGAGAAATATTGAATCTATGTTCATAATTGTTTTATGATTGTAAATAGAGTTAGATCATGAATGTTATTATGATAAAATAATAATCAACTATTTCTAGTAATGCCTAGAGTACAATCAATGTGTGCTAAATTAGAGTTGAGCATCAATAAGAATTGAATGTATGAAATTTGATGAGAGATTTATACTAGCATATTTTGTGAGATTGCCATGTTCTAGCATCATCTTGTTTAAGAGCTTTGCTTTAATATGGTGGCTTATGCACGAGAATTTCCTAGATTAAATAGTCGCAATCTTATCTAGATAATAGAAACATGATGAAGTGATTCCTTGTGTTTCTTTTGGAAAAGTTTATGACATGATTAGTGGATATGATGATGCTGGTTAAGAATGTATTATTCTGATGTTAGTATGATGGTTAGTAGGTGGTTGTGATGATAATGTTGAATGTTCTATAAATAAAAGAATTTGATAACTTCCATGGTACTATTTAAATCAAAAGTTTTGATATTTGCGTGCGCGATCTTTTGATCTTATGGCTTATGTGGTAGCTGAAATTGTTTTAAGCAAAGTGTCGTGTTGAGAGGTTTTATTAGTTCTTAAAAAGAATTAATGCGTTGCAGTCTTCAAATCTCTTTTGTTGGATCTATCAAGGTAATACCGTAATCAAAGAAGGTTGTTCTCTTTGTTAAAAGAAAAGTTTGGTAAAAGTATTGGAGGTTGAAGTCAAGTTGTGTGTTTCTTTTTGAGATGTATTTGACTTCTTATTCTCGCCACATAAGAGTTACTTGAGCTCAAATGGCAATATATTCGCCGCATAAGAGCTTCTTGAGCTCGAATGGCAATACTGTATTCTTATTTGTTGAGATTTGATTTTTCTTCTTGAGGAGGCATGTGCCTTCAGCTGTGATCTTATCTTTTGTTGTCCAAGATCTTTTGTTGTCCAAGATTTATTGCTATTTCTTCTAGTCTTGTGTTTATTGCGGATGGTAACATTTTCCTTTGTGCTCGAATTTACTTCTTTTCGCTCTCTAAGAAAGGGGTAATTAATTTAGGTCGCAAAGTATTTTAAGAGGTGTATGGCATCTAGTGAATGTGTTGGGCGATGATTTGTAAATCCTTGGTTCAAGGAAGTTAAATTTTCAAAGGGAATGGATTGAAAAGTTAATAATATCTCGAGCAGTAATATGCTCTCTTGATTCTTGTGTGAATGTGTGTTATGGCGAAGTCATCCAAAACCGAGTTGTTATATGTTAGGTGTGTTCTTTTCCGCTTAGGAAAAGAAAATGATTGAATTGGTTTGTCGAGTGATTTTCACTCTTGGCTTGTGTAGTGTGGATTCTCCAAATGTCTATTTAGAGAGTGTGAATGGTTTTGTTATAAATGATTTTATTTGGACCGTGGTCCTTGAAAGGAAAGCTGGTTGCTAGTGTGTTGCTTGAGAATACTTCATTCTTGTTGTGGTTGTGTTACATTTGTAACAGTTATTGTTTGTGCTTCAAGAAATGTTATGAGTGGAATGTGTGGTTGAATTCTTTAAAAGGGGTACAATATATTATCCCGATTATAATAAATAAAGAAAAATATTTTAATAAGAAGGATGGTATTAGTTAGTGGTTTGTTAGTTGTGGCGGAGAATTTTTGTGAGAACGGCAGGATCTGTTGGCCGCTTAGAGCCGACAAAAGAATTTCGGGTGCTCGGCGTTGACACACGCATGTCGTGGACTCATCGGAGTCGATGTGGATGCCCTCTTGACAAATCAGTCCGAGCAGGAGGTGACGTGGAGTTTGAAGTTCAAATGTCGAAAAAGGACCCGAGTTCTTCGAGGCGGGTGAGAACCCGTAGTTGTTGTTCCCTCGTGATGTTCTATCCTTGGGATGCTCTATTCTTTGGTTGTTCTTTCCTTGATTTTTTTTGTCTCGTGGGTTGAGGAGCAAGATTCGAGGACGAATCCTTTTTAGGTGGGGAGAATGTAATATCCCGAACGTCGTTACGGCATAAGATTTTAAATCAATCGCGAAATCGTCGGTTTTTCGGTAAATCGCGGGAAGGGAAAAATATAAATTGTAGAACATTGTAAAATGAATTAAATAAATTAAAATAATCAATTTAAATATTTTGGGCTGTCCGGAGGGTGGGCACTGTTTTGGGCGGGCCACCCAAATGAGGGCCCGCACTCTTCCAAACCCTAGCACCCTCTTTATAAACCCCTCCTTGGCCCCTCCCCTCTTTTCCACCCCAAACCAGCCTCCACCACCCTTGGCGCCCCTTCTCCCCTTGCTGCCGCCATGGTTCCAAGGAAGAAAAGAAAGGGAAGAGAGGAAGGAGAAGGAGAAGGAGAAGGAGAAGGAGAAGGAGGAGAAGGAGAAGAAGGAGAAGAAGAAGAGGAGGAAAAATTGGGAAAATTTCTTCATCTAGGTAATCCATCCCCATCCCAATCCTCTGTTTATTGGTTTTATTAGGTTCTTGGCACGATATTCATGGATAGATATTAGATCAATCACCCGATTAGAATTTTGCCATGGATTGGTTTTAGATCTATTCGCAGCGCCGGTTGTCTCTCAGTTTTGGGCTAGAAATAGATTTTTCCTGAGGTTCTCCCCAAAAGGAAAAGTGTAGAGGACGTCCAGATCTAGCTACTGTATTTTTTTCAATTTTGTTCACCAAGGATCTGGGAGATGCGGGTCGCCAAACTCGCTGATTTGCAGGCGGCCAGATCTGCGCAGCCGACGGTAAACCGTAGTTTAAAATTATAAAACGATTTTTACTGTGGGTCTTCCCAAAAGGAAAGTTGTATATTACTTCCATATATACCTTCTTTATTTTTTTCAAAATTTTATACCACGGGATCTAGGAGAAACAGTGACGGAATTAACGCTGTCCGGCAGGCAGTCGGTTGTTACAGACCGACTGTAATTCGGTGTTTAAAAATAGTAGATGATTTTTATGGCCTTGGCCGTAGTTGGGAAAAATGTAGATAATTTAGATATCTAGCTCCTGTAAAATTTTGGTAATCTTTAGACCTCTGTGCTGTCGGGGCTGCGCATTTGAATGCGGCTGCCCAAATCTGCAGAGCAGAGCATGTCCTCTGTTTTGGGCATTTAATTACTCCTAGCTATGATTAAAATAAAATAGGTGTTCTCCATGAAAATGTAGATATTTAAGTCATGAAACCAGAGAGGTATTATTTGCTATTTTTCGATGCATATAATTAAAGATACAAAATTAAGAAGCAGCTCTGCTGCAGAGGCTAGAATGCAGATTTTGAGCGGAGAGGAGTTTTCATGGTTCGGGTCTCTAGCGTTGATTTATGTTTTTATGTCGTGTTTGTATGCTGTGATGGAGTGCTGAGAGGTGTCTTATGGACAGGTGGTCTTGTCCCTGAGCGCCCTTGACTTTTGTTGTTCGTCGCTTCATCGGATTGAGGCAAGTAAACGTAGCGGTGGTTGCTACCGCTTAACCCGTTGTTCATATTACATTCAGTTTACATTATTATCATAATTTGATACAATTGCCATGATTGCATGATATTTTAATTGTGAAATTCTTGCTTAATGTTAATATGTTGATCATGAAATTAGTATGTGGTGGATGTGATTATGTTGAGAGCATGATAATGCTCCTTGCGGATGAACTAATGTGATTAATGAATTTTCATATCATTCAATCATTCATGTCATATCATGTCCTTTGTATGTGGATGTCGCCGCTTATAGCCGCGACCGACTGCATCAGCGTCGTATATTGCCGAATACGACGCACCTCTTCGCCTGCTGGAAGCATTCGTATATTGTCGAAATACGATGCATCGCACTTCCCGCCTCGGCAAGAGTAATGTGGAGCATAGCATGAGCATTCATATGCATTCATATGCATTGCATTGTGGAATGATCATTTGCATACATATGCAATATAACGTGGTGAAGTTATTTTGTGGAATGTACAACTTTATAGTTGTAATGTGGAATTGGCTCTTGTGAGCTATTGATGAAATGAAGGTTGTGGTTGTGGTCCTGGAATGTGGTTCGTCCCTTGTGTGATTGTGATGGTGGCTTGAAACTCTTTTCTCTTGTTTTAATTGTTTTAGTAATTGTGGATACGAGAAGTAATATAGTATTGAAGTAAGTCATGCATATGTTTTATTGCCTTTGGTAGTGGTAGTGGTTGAGGATTTAAAGTAGTCAATCATGAATTAATTGTTAATGTTTTACCGTCATTGATAGTGAATTGAGGTCGTGAATATATACGTTGTTAATTATAGAAGATTAAAATGTTGTTGATTAATCTATTGTGGCTTGTGGAGGAATAAATGTTTCTTTTGCATTTAATACGGTATAAACTGATTGCATTCATATGCTATTTAAATCTGAAATTTAAGAGGTATGATTCATGAAAGTTTATGGTGGTTTAATATTTATGAACATAAATTGTAATTGTGGATGTATGAAATTATAATGATGATGTTTAAATTGCTTGTAGTTTGAATAACTTGTTAAACAGTTTGCTTGTTGAGATTTTTATCTCACTCTTGCTTCCCTCCCTGTGTGGACTTTGAGCATGCATTGGGAAGGGTAGAGCGGCACTTGCATCGATGCACTTGTATTATAAACTTAATGCTGAAATAAAGTTGGAAGAATTCTAGTCTTTTGCTTAGTTATCATATTGATGTATGTTTCAACTTATTAATGTTATTTTGGAACCGTCCCTTTGGTTATTATGTTTAAGTTGATTATGAATATTAATTTGCTCTTGTTATTCTGTTATTTATTAGTTGTTTACGCTTCCGCTTATACTATCTTGCTTAGTACTGTTGCTAGTTTATTTTATTTTTATAAATTGACTAGCTGTAGAGTAGTATTAGTGGCATCCCAGGGCATTGTGGGTCCTGGGGTGTTACAACATTTGGAAGTAACATGCCGCGTACATTTTTATTACATACATAACATATAGCATGATATGCGACTAACCCATCCAACTGCTCGTACGACCTACTGTGTGGACCGGGGCCACTTTCCCTTCCTTGCCCGCTCGGTGTTGAACTCCTCCGCGGCCTCTTTTGCCTTAGCCGCGATTTCCCTCTTTCTCTCGTGCTCCATCTCGCGAGCCTCTCGCTCCCTCCGCGTGCACGCATCGAGATGGGCTTGCGACTCGCACTGTATACGCAGGGTGTGCTCGTTCTTGCGGTGCTCCTCCTGCAGCAACTCCTTGTCCTGTTTGACATTCTACTCCTCGAAGTCGAGGGTCCATTGGTCCGCGGGTGGATCTCAAGATTGATCCATTTGCATGTGGGGAGAGATTGTTAGTACGTGATGTGAAGGAGAAAATGTTGGGAAAAATGGTGCATGTGGTCGTTACCGGTTCCTGATAGGATGAGGTGTCAAAACGGCGGTTGGGGTAGTCACTGGAGTAGTTTGCGCAACCCCAGTAACGCATACCCAGGCTGATGCGTTTCTTCGATTTGACGAACTTGCACGTGTCCCCGCACCAACAAAGGGGGGTGTCTCCCCCTCAGGTAGGAGTTGCGGCGAACGCTCGTTGGGGACGTCCGGGATGGGGTTGTTGTTACTGCCGCTCATTGCGGGAGTCGACCAGAGTCAGCAGCAGCCCTTGCTTGTTCCTCGCGAGCTGCCGCAGCCCTTGCTATCTTGCATGTCTCCCCCCATTCTGCCTTCTTGCGGGACTCCTCCCTACCCTTCCGAGTAGCTTTATTTATCTTGTCCGCGAATTTCTGCCATTCTTTTATATTCTTGTTGTTCATTTCGACGTGGAGAAGGAATATATGATGTAGTGTTAGATTGTGTAGTGTTCTGTTGCAGACGCATTGCACCTTAATTTATAAGGCGAAGGGTAGCCATGTGTTTTTTTTTGCCGCTGCGCAAAGCTGCCATCTTTTGTCATGTCACTGGGTAAAGCTGTCTTCTATTGTCATGAAAGAAGGCAGAGCTGTCTTCTTTTGTCATGTCACTGCGCAAAGCTGGGCTCTTTTGTCACGTCACTGCGCAAAGCTGGCCTCTTTTGTCATGTCACTGCGCAAAGCTGGCCTCTTTTGTCATGTCACAGCGCAAAGCTGGCCTATTTTGTCATGTCACGGCGCAAAGCTGGCCTATTTTGTCATGTCACTGCGCAAAGCTGGTCTCTTTTGGCATGTCACTGCGCAAAGCTGGCCTCTTTTGTCATGTCACTGCGCAAAGCTGG
Organism: Bonia amplexicaulis; assembly: GCA_036346245.1. Taxonomy (NCBI): domain Eukaryota; kingdom Viridiplantae; phylum Streptophyta; class Magnoliopsida; order Poales; family Poaceae; genus Bonia; species Bonia amplexicaulis. The sequence goes on along the minus strand of CM070755.1, from coordinate 13,421,311 downwards.
CCTCTTTTCAAAAAAAATAAATGTAATATGATATCTAATGCTTTAGTGCATTGTTTGATTCGTCAGGTTAGCTTGATCATTCATGGAAACAACAACAATAGATAGCTGAAAATGACTGCACAGAATGAAGGATAGATTATACTTATTGCAACAATCTGTACTCTCAGTTGGTATTTACAGCACATACTACAACTGTGACTGGCAAAATTGGTATATTCCGTGTTGACAGACTTTTTAAGGTATTTTGTTTTTTTTTGCATGTTTATCTAATTTCTAAAATCTGAATTCAAATACTACGAAGTAGAATGTCTTTCTAGCTCTTATTAACTGCAATGCTATCTGATCTAATGGATGGATAATCATAATGCTTTTAGACCCCTCAGCCAAAATCTTTCCAGATTATTGATCAAATTTGAAGTTTTCTATGTTGCATTTCATACATACATATATATACATACATATACATACATACATATATATATATATGTATATATATATATACATATATATACATACATATATACATACATACATATATATACATACATATATAGGAAAAATACCTTTTACACCCGGGTGTAATTACACCCACCTCTAATATACCATCTAAACAAACTTGAAATACTCCTTTATCACTTTAGGTACATTTGTATACTAATTATAAGATACTCCAATGTGACCCGCACGAAAAACTTGTAAAGGAGTTCATAGTTTTTAGCGTATTTTGTAAATACCCTTATATACGCGCATAAAAGGAGTATGTCGAAAAAAATATACATACCACTTCTGAAAAATTATTCATATCACCTAGATGGTCTTAAATACTTGTATACTACACGTACATACCCTTCGTTACGCGAGATACTCCATACATTGCGAGATACGATATAGGGTGTAATTACACCAGTGTAGAAAAGAGGCTTCCTATATATATATATATATATATATATATATATATATATATATATATAGAAAGAAAGAAAGAACGTACACATACGTACGTTTTCCGTCATTGTATATAGATTTTCCAAGCAACCCAGGTAGATGGACGTAAAGTAGTGCGTCTCCACTGTCCAGTAACATTTAGTTACAAAAGTTTCTCAACATGTACCACAGTCGCTTCAAAATACTTTAACAAAGTATCTAATTTTTATAAATGATGTTATAATGCAACAGCAGCCCCACAAAAGTGGACGTTACCGCAGACCGAGCAGCGCTCGGTTGAGCTGGCTAGCTCAGCCAGTGGGCAGAGCGCCGCCCGGGCTCGTTTCCGGGTGCCGTATTTTCAAAAGACCCTGTTTATATAAATAGTGTTTCTCTGATATTATTTATATAAACAGTATCTACTGAATACTTACGTGAACATTGATATATTCAGTGATTAAAACGTGTATCTGCATTTCAGAGACCTTCGGTTCCGTCTTGCCTCAAGCATGTGCTCTGGACATATCCATGTCGGTATGAGCGAATATATGTGTAATGTTATGTATATTTATGATTACGTCCTTGTTGTACTTATGATTTTAAAAAAGTGGGCGTTATCTAAGGACATGCAGTACGCTGTACGCCTCAAATTTAATATATTTTGTTTTGTTATGATACGCATATAGATTGCAATGCGACTAATTGATTCATCGCCTTTTGACTGGAATCAGGAGCAGTGAGCGCAGCACACACTGGCTGTGAAAACGTCGTCTAGATAAACCTACGAGATAATATTATTGATTCACGGTAGTTTTGGCTACTGTGACTGGATTGGATTTGGACGGGCGTATTTAATAGTGAGTGTCAAGAAGGAGTGAGGAAGGCGGCTCCCGCCGTCCTTGTCAACGTCCGCACCGAGCCATCGCGGAAACTTCTTTTCGGCCTAGCTCACTTATCTATGATTGAGTAGCTCATTCTCTGTAGAACTTCTGTATGATGTTTCTAGGAAGTTCTTATATGCGCGAGTGAGTGAGTGAGCACGCTTGGTTACTAGTACTCTAAATATTGTGGCACCTTAAGAGAGCGTTAGACAATCTAACCGGTATGGCATTTTGAATGTCTTGTTATAGTCAACGTCTGATTCTTAGATTGTTTATGAGTTTTTGTGATTGGCTACTCTTAACCAGCTGTATGCCGGATGTTTCCAAACCGAATTTTTTAGCAATAAAAAGGTAATCTTTGTTATGCTCTCAGAATATAGTAAAAATGAACACTTTGATCAACTTGTTGCATAGCTTTGAGTATGACACCTTAGCTTTTTCGACTAGCAAGAAATCAATTCCACCAAACGTAGTTAAATAAGTTATTTATATGCATTTTTTACTGTGACCTTTTAGAATTTGAATCCGTAACCTACGAATTACTGCACGGATTATCTATTTTTGGTTTTTCACCATGAGTTCGGAATATCCCGGTAACTTGCGGGCAGCCCGGAAGACATCAGGAGCGCCGAGATCCGGTGTGCTCGCTGACACCCGCCACCTTGTCCTATCCAGCCGCCCTACGTCAGCCCTGCCGAACGTGCCTAGCACCACCCGAGATCTTCGGCCACACCTGTAAATTAATTACCTAGCTAGGTGCGGGACCAGCCTTACCGTCCTAGCCATTAGAAAACTCGTAAACCCCACCGCATCAACTCTATATAAACCCCGCCGATTGGCTGCCTTCCCGGAAACAAACCCAGCGTCTCTTCGCCACAGCAAGCAACAAGTCAACGACACCGCCATTTCCATGTTCCAACACACATGGGAATGGACAATGGAGCATCACAACTACTTCATGTACAGCGACTGCACGGCAGCCGCTACTTCGACGTCGTCTTCAATGTCATCGTCCTCGGACTCGCTTCCATCCAACATGAGCGGCGGCGAGGGGATGCCTGCACCCCCGTCGAGGAGCGCGGATGCCAGAGTGTCGGCGGTCGACGGTGCGGGACAAGGGAGAGGACCCAACAAGGGTGCGTACATCGGGGTGCGGAAGCGGCCGTGGGGGAGGTTCGCGGCGGAGATCCGGGACTCCACGCGGAAGGGCGCGCGGGTGTGGCTTGGCACGTTCGACAGCGCCGAGGCCGCCGCGATGGCCTACGACCAGGCCGCCTTCTCTGCGCGGGGCGCGGCTACGGAGCTCAACTTCCCCGTGGAGCGTGTCCAGGAGTCGCTCCGCGCGCTCGCGCTCGGCTCGGCCGAGGACTCGCCTGTGCTGGAGCTGAAGCGGCGGCACTCCAAGCGAACGCGGCGAAAGAAATCTGAGCTGGTGGCCGCAGCGGCCAAAGCGGCTGCTTCCGGTGAAAGCAAGAACGTAGCGGCGGCGGCGACCGAGCAGGAGCGGTTTGTGGTGGAGCTGGAGGACTTGGGCACCGAATACCTCGAGGAGCTCCTCAGGATCTCCGAGCCAAGTGATGACTGATGCTCAGTTCCTAGCTACTAGCGAGTTCAATTCTAGCGCATGCAATGTGCGCGACGTGAGCTCGATCGGTTCTTGATTGCATCATTCCAACATGAATAGCAGCAACAACTTGTAACATACTTGACGCTTACATGCATTGCATCATAGTAATGTAAATGTAGAAAGCACACAGAAGTGTGTAATTTGGTGACCTTTCATGTATTCAGGGGTGTGCAGTGAAGTGGGGAATGGATGGACTGAACTGGACTGAGGCACTGAGCATGGTCCCCACGCTAACTAAATGGATGCATCCCAATAGGTACATAATAGTCCATTCTAGAATATGAAGTAGTATACACTCTACACCAGTTATCCGCCCTTTTTACTCGCATGTTACTATCATAAAAGAAATTTCCTTGCTCTGTCCTTGCATCAAACAGAGATTTGATGTGGAGCGTGAGCTGTCCTTTTTAGCTCCTCCCATCAAATTAATTACCTGATTTTGGTTTTTGTTGGTTTTGGGTCGCAATGGATTTTATTTGGTTGTGGAATGTTTTAAATGTTTTTTGTGCTATGATTTTGTGTCTGCTACTTTTTTTTTGAGGGATTTGTGTCTGCTACTTGATAGATCCTAATTTGTATCGTTATGTACATAATTGGTTCTGGAAAAATCAGCTACCAAGATGAAGGCATCTTGAGTTTTCCACCTGATCTTTTGTACCGACTAGATGTGCAATCAATTTTCTTTGGTTTTGAGCTCATTCAACTTCAGCTTTTGAGATGTGATTTTGTTGCTGCTACTTAATTAACTCTAATGTGGATCATTTGTAGCTTAGCCATCTTTGAGCTGGGTCATTCAAAAATACTTTTAGTTCTTGAGTTATGATTTGGGGCTAATACTTGACATACTCTAATTTTGGTAATTTTGTTAAGTGGTTTTGGGCTCATTCAAATTACGAAAAAAGATTTTGATCTGTAATTTATTGTGGGTGTTGCTTGATCAGTTCTAACTGATCATTTTGTAGCTGATTGATTTTAAAACTTTTGCTGCCAACATTATTCATCTCAACAAATCGTGCCACGAAGTCTCATCTATAGTTGCTGTTGACGCTAAATATGCACACAAATAAAACTCTGCAAGCTTACGAGTCAATTGTACCTTTTATCACCTATAAGTATTCCAAGGTATCCATATCCATAAGGAAAGAAGCATAGATTTACTACTTAGAACAATTTACTACTAACTAAAACGAAGATCAAAGAGATGATTTAGTAAACTAAAAGAGAAGAAGGAAGGTTATCCAGTCTAATTGAGATTCTCCCTTGGGCTAGGTTCACTTACCACAGTTTATGTCTAGATTAATCTAATAGAAATTAACACTTCTCATACTAGGTTGGCTCCCACTCTACAAATCTAAACAGCCCTTTCATAATTTCACCCCTGTGACAAGTCCATTAGCGCTTATCACCGGCAGGACTTGCTCTACTTGACATAGATCGGCCTACAGATTTAAACACCATGTTTACATCTACGGCTAAGCAAACAACAATCATAGTTCTTTAATTCCTGAAAGCGAGAGAAACCATAATATCAAGTAGTTACAACCAGATCATATATAAAAGAGTACTAATAATATAGATCAATCCATAAGTCAAGAATTACAGCAATATCCCCACACCCCTAGGAAGAGAGGAAACTACTTACACATTCCTCGATGAGACGAAGAAGAAAGGCTCTAGAACCTCAGCATTAGTTTGCTATTAAAAGAGAATTAGAAGATCTAATCCCAACTATTTACCAGGCTAGAACTAGTGTAATCCACGCCTAATCTACTAGAAGTAGAATGTAACATCCCAAGACCCATATTACCCTAGGATACCACTAAAACAACTTCACAACTAACCAAAATGCAAGATAAAATAAACTAGCAATAATTCCTAAAACATGATAAGATAAACGGTAGCATAATCAACTAAGGGAACAGGATAATGATAACAATTCAATAATTAAAATAAACCTTCAACATTTTAACCAAAAGAATAGTTCACAAATTTAACATTATTAAGTTAAAATAAATATCGACGAGATAGCTAGGCAAATGGCTAGAATCCCTTCGACTTTATTACAACATAAATCAATGAACCAAATGCATTAATGTGGTGCCGCTCTACCCTTCCCATGCATGCTCAAGGATCACCTGTAGGGGGGAACAAGGGTAAGATAAAATCTCAGCAAGTAAACTGTTTAATAGGCTATTCAAACTACAAACAATTATACAACAACATTTATGTTACCACACAAGCACAATCACAATTCACGTCCACATTCATTTAACCACCACAGACTCCTACGAGTCATGCCTCATAAGTTTTTAATCAGTTGGCATATGAATGCAGTTATTCCATCTACAATTAAATTCATATGCATGCTATGAACCACTGCACCCTTACCCAACAAGGTAAGAGTGTGTATCGAACTACGACAATGTACGATGTGTACCGGTACAGTCGCGGCTATAAGCGGCGACATCCACAATGCAAATATCATGACATGTTATGAATAATATGATAATCATAAACCACAAGAATTCTAACCTCAAAGGGGCATCAACATGATCAACATATCCACCACGTATTTATTTTCATATTCCACATTTGGCACATTATATAAATTACCACATGACTACAAGTAACTTATCCAAAGCATATCAATTGCTTATTATTTTGCTACCACAACCTCATTTAGAAAATATACAACTATGGCATAACCTTTCAAATTACGAGAATCATGTAGATTGTAAGTAGTAAGAATAACCAGTTGAACGGTAGCACATCCGCTACATTTACTTGCCTCTACCGGCGAAGCGAAGTAATCACGTGCGATCGGGAGTGTAGCCACCTGTCCAAAAGTACCTCTCAACACAATACTACAGCAAGGAAATCGCGTCTTAAGAAATAAAGATGTCGCTAAACCCCATACGCACATATAACCCTCTCCGCTTAACGGTCCTACACTCGGCCCGCTGTAGCAGCTCTGCTTAATATTTTTGTATCTTTAACACTGTTCAACCATTTACAGCAAATGATATATTTCTGGAAACTACACTGAAATATCTTCAACTTTCAAGTAGACTACTAAATTTTATTTTACTGCTAACATGGTGTAATTTAATGAGCAAAACAGAGGACATGCCCTGTTTCTGCAATCAGGCCAGCCAACTTCTAACGCGCAATATCTTCTGTACAAAGCTCTAAAATTTATGATTTTTATACAATAGTTAGATTACTGAGTTCCCTACAATTTTTATAAGTGTAGCTAAAATTATAAAAATCACCTACTACTCTGAAGCTACACCCGAATGTCAATCTGTACCTCTGCCAAACAACAAAGTTCCTGACTCTGCTGCGCCGAAATCGCGTGGCCTAAAATTCTGGACAAATTACAAAAGATAGACCTCGTCGTCCTCTACAATTTTCCTTTTGGTGAGACCCGTAGGAAAAATCGTTTCGATGCCCTAATCTGCGCAAACAGTCGGGCTGCACAAATCTGACTACGCACAAACAGCGGAAAATCACTAATCGGATAATCAATTTGCTAATCCCCTTCTAATCCCGTGCCAAGAACCCTAATTACTCTAAAAACAGAAGGATTTGAGACTGAGAAAAGTTACCTAAGGGATCCCTTGGGATCACCCCTCTTTTTTCCTCCTCTTCTTCTCTTCCCTCTCTTTTTCTTCCTTCTCTTCATCCTCCTTTCTTCTCGCTTCCTCCTTTGCACCAATGGACAGCAGCAGGGGAGAGGAGACGGAGGCGCAACTGGGAGGGGAGGGTGGCGGCCAGGGGGTGGAAAAAGGGGTGGCGGCCACTAGATTAAATAGGGGAGGGTGTGGCTTAGGATTTAGTGGGGGAGAGGGGGTGCGGCCACTCCTTGGGCTGGATGGCCCAAGGTGGTAGGCCCACCCTCCAGGCAGCCCACTTAGAGTTTTTTTATGCTATTCCATAATTTTTATTTTTCCTTCCCATGATTTACCGAAAATTCGGCGACTCCGCTATTACTTTAAAGCCGACGCCGAAACGACGTTCAGGGTATTACATTCTCCCCACCTAAAAAGGATTCGTCCTCGAATCTAACTCCTCAAACCATAAAACAAGAGAACAACAAAGAAAAGAGCAACTAACAGAAACCATGAAACCACAACTACGAGTACTCACCAGCCTCAAAGAGCTCGGGGTACTTCCTTCGCATTTGATCCTCAAGCTCCCACGTAGCCTCCCTCTCACACTGAAACATCCATAGGACCTTCACATACTTGATGGTCTTACTCCTCAAGACCCACTCTGAAGTATCCAAGATACGCACTGGCCGACTCTCCATAGTGAGATCCTGATCGACCTTGACCTGCTCAGGTCAATTTTGTGTTCTAGATCCCGCAAATATTTCCTCAGCATAGACACATGGAAGACATTGTGCACCACACTCAACGAGCTCGGCAACTCCAAACGATAAGCCAAGCTGCCCACACGAGCAACCATTGGAAAATGGCTGATGTACCATGGGCTAAGCTTCCCGGTGGTACCAAACCGAACAATACCCTTAGTTGGCGACACCCGAAGGAGCACAAGGTCACCAACCGTAAACTCCAACTCTCGGCGCCGAACGTCCGCATAACTCTTTTGTCGGCTTTGAGTGGCCAAAAGGTTCTGACGAACCTCCCGCACTTTCTCCACAGTCTGCTGAACATGGTCCGGGATAAGTAAAGACCTCTCGCCCACTACATCCCAACAAAGAGGGAAAACATACCTGCGACCATACAAAGCCTTAAAAGAAGCTATCTTGATACTCAATTTATAACTATTGTTATATGCGAACTCTGCCAAAGCCAGATGGTCCTCCCAACTACCCTTCCAAGACAGTACACAAGCCTGGATCATATCCTCCAAAGTCTGAATGGTCCGCTCTGATTGACCATCTGTCAGACCTAGTTTCTTGAATTTTTTTCCATAATTTTTGGACGAGTAGATTGAGTGCAATAGAGGTGGGAAGTCTGCTGTGTAGCAGAGTTGGTTTTAGGATTCAGTTTCTATTCGTGGGCAGGTTCAGAGGCTCTAATGGTTTTTATGAATTTTCTCATAATACCAAAATTTGTGGATAATGTTGTAATATAGCTGCTGGTAAAATTTTAAAATTTTTGGGGCAGTATACTGCCTATGGTGGTTTGTAGAAGCTCGCTGGTCAGAACTCAAGGGCAGATTCTGTCATCTATTTTCCATTGCGAATTATGCCCTTTTAACTGTAGAATATAATTATGGTGTCTTTGTGGAAGTTGTAGATTTCGTTATGCAAATTTCAAAAATTCTATTTTATTCTGTAGTATGTTTAGTGGATAAAAAGATACGAAAAAGACAGGCAGCGCTGCTGCAGTAAGCTAAGCATCAGAATGGCAGTTTGGGAGGGAGTTGTTGGGTTTCGGGCGTAGTGGCATAGTGGTGACTTGTGAACAGGTGGCTTCGCTCCTGACCATGTTGAGCCCTTCGCCCCTTCGGTAGAGGGAAGTAAACGTAGCGGTTATTGCTATAGTTTAACTTAGTAATTTAACTATCATCACCATAATTGTTGATGTTTGATAATTAATCCACATTTGAATAAAGATTTCCTACTACACTATATGTCTTATTTTACATATGGTTGTCCACATATATTCCTAATGAATCAATCATGGCCATATCATGCATGTCAAAGCATGTCATTTGCATTGAAGCTATGTCGCCGCACCTAGCCGCGATCGTACCAGTATAACATTGCACATTGCCGTAGTACGATGCACGCTCTTACATTGCCAGGTAAGTGTTCAGTGGATCATTTGCATACTATTGTAGGTGTGGCCCCCACCTAAGCCCAGCCGGCCTGTTAGAAGGCTGTAAAGCCCAAAATAGGACATGTATAATGATATAAATGCCCTTGAGTGGGATATTTGGGTCTAAAGACATAATTGTAAAATACTCCCCATGTGAATATATAAAAAGTTGTCCTGGACCTGGGGAGCACCCAGAAAAAGCATTGCTCACCTAACATCTCCACTACCATACTACCATCTCTCTGTTTGGTCTGTAACCACAATAGGTGGCGCCGTCCATGGGGACGATAAGAGCAAACTGCAAGATCTGAAGATGGATGGCACCAACAAAGGCTTCATCATCGGCGGCGGCAAAGAAGAGGAGTACGAAAGAGGCGCTCGGCAACGCATCGACTACGAGTGCGGGCGACAACGTCGTGGCTACATGTGTGGGCGACAGCGCTGGTGCTACGGCTGCGGACCTCGACACCTGTGGTGCGACAGTCTCCCCAACCGCTGGCACGGCGATCGGCGCGGGTGCCGACCGGACCGTTGGGAGTGTTGACGCGATGCTCGGGCTACCGCGGTCGCTGCCACTGCGCCCGGTGCAGAAGCGGCGGATGGCCTCGACGGCGACGCCGGCCCCATCACTGAAGTTCTAGAGCGCAAGCCGTGTTCTATAGCGCAAGCCGTGGTTGCTACCAGCCCGACGGTGCAACCCGCTGCTCCAACGGCCGCAACGATGCTGACGGTGGAGAACGCTCTACAAGTGGCCTTCGGCACGATGCAGCGGGAGCTGACGGACCTCCGTGGAGCCGTGCGGGGTATACAAGAGGTTCGGAGCCAACAAGTCCCGCCAGTGGCCGCGTCGGAGCCCACGCCAGAGCGGGTGAATAGCCGCAACACCCCCACCTTCAGTCGTGTCCCACTGTGGCGCATGAATCCGAAGTCCCCCCTCTCCGTGGGCCTGCAGCAATCGGCATGGCCGGAGGATTTCAAGTTCCCCAGCGCCATCGAGCCGTACAAAGGCGACATGGACCTCGGGAGTTCGTGCGCATGTACGAGACCGCTATCGAAGATGCGGGCGGATACGACACCACCAGTGAAGGGGCATGCACCGCTATTGCGGCGCTTCGTCAGGGAGCCACTAGGGATAGGGCCCTGGAGGCAGACCCGCCTACCGTGGCTCACGTGCAGCAGCCCCAAGAGGGCCCCTTAAGAATTCAGGCCCCGGCGGGAGCCCAGCACCGGGCCATAAACTTATCTCCGGGGTCTCTTCGCTGGAGTCCTCGACGCGGCAGCAGAAGGCCCACGTGCGGGGGCTACACCATGTGGCGGCGTATCTGACGCAAGCATCACCGGATTGGGTACGACACGAAATCACCTTCACGCCCACCGACGCTGACGGTGTAGAATTCCCTCACCAAGATCCCCTAGTCATTCAGGCCGCCATAACAGGCTACGATGTCAAACGTGTCCAGGTCGACGGAGGCAGCTCCGTGGACATCCTATTCGCAGCGACCATTGACCAAATGGGGATCCCCTGGAGTCGCTTGGGCACCTCGAGAATCCCACTACAGAGTTTCGGGGGTCAACCGCTGAAGGCGTTGGGCCAGATAAGCCTATAGGTTTCCTTTGGTCAGGGCGACAACGCGAGGAGCGAGGACGTCACCTTCGACGTCGTCGACACCCCATACCCTTACAATGCCATATTGGGGCGCCCAGCTCTCAACTCCTTCGGGGCGATCCCGCACCATGGCTTTCTATGCATAAAGCTCTCGGGCCCGCAGGGTATCATCACCACCTTCGGTGACCAGGACCTGACTCGGCGCATAAAGATTGGCACTCGAGGCCTGCACCGCAAAGTGCATCTCCTCACCGACAATCGAAAGGACGATATGCCCTCCGCGCCGGGCTGGACGCCTAAGCCCTGGCCGGATGGCGAAGTCAAGAGGGTACCTCCGCACACCGAAACTCAACACTGAGAACACACAGTCACAGAGAAAATCAAGAATTCTAACCCATCTCTCTGACTCACGCAGGAGAATACATGAACCCCTCTCAACTGCTCTCTCTCTTTCCAACAACCTCTCAACCAAAAGAGAAAAAGAGCCCAAAGCAAAAGCAAAACCAACTCACAAAGTTCCTAACCCCTCTCACAAGTCATACATGAAACATACACACATGGAGAGCAAATGCACAAAAACCCTCAAGTAGCTCTAGAGAACAACCTCTCTATTTATAGCCTTCCACTAACGGGTTCCCCATTTGCTTTATCCATTTAACTCTCAACAACTCTGCGCTTTATCCATTAGTGCCAACCGAATCCGCTTCCGCTTGCCTGAGTCAATTTTCCCGACTGCCCTCACGCCCTTCCGGAAGCTTCCTCGTCGCACAACCGCAACCGGCACCCTGACTGTCTGGACCTCGACTCCTCCCTGAGCCTAGTCCCGATCCTCCTCGCCGTCGCCTGTCGTGTCCACCTCCGGTAGCTCCACCTCCGGTTCCTCGTCTTTCGACTCGCAACCACCTCAGCAGCCTTGATCATCTTCGACGTCTCCGACCGTCCGGACCTCAACACCTCCTGTGTTTAGTCCCGGTCCTCCTACGCCTCACCATGACCTAGCTACGAAGTCCTGCAGCCACACAAACAAACAAAACGTCACATAGCACCGCTCGACACACGAAAGCATAAATACCACATTAAGCCCAAACCTGTTGAATCAACAAAATATGCATCTTAATTACTTTGACCAAGTTTGACCAAGTCCGACCGAGCCCGATTGCACCAGGCAACGTCAAGGTCCGAACCAACCAACTCAAACTTGACTTTCCTAAACCGATGTCAATTACTCATCATACACACGGGATAACCTCCACGTGGTCTCTCAGAAGCTCCTGGGCTTCCTCGTGTCCGAACCCCGACAAGGTTGACGCCATCCTCGTCATGGAGCCGCCCAAGACGACGAGGGAGGTCCAGAGGCTCACCAGCCGCATGGCCGCAGTTGCCGCTTCCTATCCAGGGTAGCGGAGCCGGGCCTGCCATTCTTCAAGACCCTCTGGGGCTGTGACGGGTTTCACTGGCATGACGACTGCACGAAGGCTTTCGATGAGCTTAAGAAGCACCTCGCAGTCCTTCCCACCTTGGTCGCCCTAGCACCAGAGGCTCCCCTCCTCCTATATCTCGCAGCCACAGCAACAGCAGTCAGTGTCGTCCTCGTCCTCGACTAGGGCGCCCTCCAGCGGCCTGTGTACTTCGTCTCGGAAGCCCTCAAGGGAATTAAGTAAAGCAACAAGTAGCAATATTAGGAACTATGAATACTAAAGAAATCCTTAAGTAATCTAATTATTGTCCTGGAAAACCACTAAGTTATTCATGACCATTAGTGATGAACTGCTAGGTGGGGGTGAGGAGCTACAATGTGCAATTTTCTATGTTCTACTACCACCCAATGCATGTTGCTTTTAACGATCACCGAAAAATAACAAATAAGCAAGAGTGAGTCCAAGGCTCAGTAACTATAAAGTAGAACAATAAATGAATCTACATCATTTTAACAATTTAAATCAATCTACTATTAAGTCAAATTTCACATCTTATTCTTATGAATTCTCATCCACACACCTCAATATCTCATCTCAATTTCTCTTAGTGTAGTGCAATGCTCATGATCAAGTCTTATTCTCCTTCTGTAGCTCATACTGGTATAGTGGAGGGCAAATATGTCGATGTCACTCTCTACCTTCATCCCATGGATGTGTCTACCGAAGTAAGTCTTTCCCACCATCCCATGGAGGTGCCTACCGAAGTAGGTCTTTCCCTCTATCCGACGGAGGTGCCTACCGAAATAACTCTTTCTTAAGAGTACGCCAAAATAGTCAAATAGCATAGGTATTGACTTTCTCACCGCCTTGGCTCATAATGCATAGGTCATGTTATGAATGCTATTTTTCATCACTTTACCATATATCACAATTATCATCAAATTAATATCATACTGATCAAAAGAATAATCAAAATTATTGCATGACAGAATAATTGATAATAGTGAGCAATTATTAATCATCATCTATCCATCTACTAAGCACTTGCAATTCTAATTGCGACAACCGGTTTGATTAATTAGGAGATGAAAACATAACCGACGCTACCTCTCCTATAGCAATTACTTATTCTCAATACAAGCCATAATATTACAAGGCAATAAATAAATGACAATGATCCTACATGCTCTCCAAACCCACAACTTTCTCCCTTTATCGGACAGTCAAACCTTGCCATCCCGGTATCAAAATTACCATAACTTCCAATTCCAATATTAAAATATAGCAAATCATATTAGTTCTGGAATCTATACAAAATTTCCTACAACTTCCTACTTGATTACATGTCCAGATTGAATCATCTAAACCCCAGTTATTAACCCAGAAGACAAATATGTAATCTTCTGGACAACAGAATTAATAATTTCATATCTTTTAATCTAGACACGCAAACCTACAAAACTATGATATTTTCAGAAACTACAGGAAATTACCTACCACTTTCTAGTTATTGCTAAAATTTAATTTTGCCACAAACTAATCAAATTATTGATTTCCCACGACTGTGTCCAGCAACAACCAGGTACTAGACAAGAGCCTCCCAAAATTCATAGCTCCTATTCTCCTTATTTAAAAATTGTAGTCTTGGAATTTCTGAAAACCTTAAAAAATTACCTACAATTTTCAGATTGACCAAACCCCCAAATTAGTTCATTTGCTATTTTTAATATACAGATTAATAAGTGCTACTCAAATATGACAAATTTACCGGACAACAGACTTACAAATTTTGTACCTCAAAATCTACTCATCCGATTGATAAGAATAAAAAATTCTACGAAAAGCTATCGAAATTCTCTACAACTTTCTAGTAGATGAAATTCCTAAATTATGCCCTTATATTACCCATAATCATATTACAAGTATAGTAGATTAAACTAATCTACTGTTTATATCACTTCCACTAATCTCCAAGTAAATAAACAAAATAGAGAGAAAACGTTCAGATCATTTCCCAAAGGAAGAATATGAAAATCATGATCCTTCCTTAAATTTCCCTTCAGTTCTTCCTTCTAATCTTTTCCAGTTGCTATTTTTCTGATTTCCCTTGGCTCGCGTGTGCTGACAAGAGAACATGCAGGGTAGACTGCAGTAGCAGCTTTACCCTGCATGCATGGTATACAGTAGGCTAGCACAGTCGCACGCAACCATCGAAAGCCACATCAATTAGCGACGCACAGCATTAACTCAGCAACAACACGCAGACACAGGTGACGCGTAAGAACTCGGCATCGAACTATCGGCTGGCGGTCCCCGTGTGTTGCATTGGCGCACTGCTGGCCATGCACTCTAGCATGGGAAACAGCCACGCGCAGATGTGATGCGAAGGGCGGTCGGCAAGCCAGGTCGGGCGAAGCGATCGCGACCGGTGCGCGAGCGGGAAAACACGGCCGCATGTCCAGCTCCTGTGCGTGGCACTCCCACGCGAGGCTATGGCAACGTGTGTTGCACTGCGAATGAGGCGCGTGATGGCAGGTGGTCAAACACTTGCGCGTGGTGATTTCGGCTGGAGAGGTGGCGTGGTGCAGCGCTCGGCACAGAGAACGACGCTAGCACGCAGTGGTTTGAATTTTTTTTAGGAATAATCTATTTTTTATTCGAAATTACAGAAATATACCCGTAGAAATTTTTTTTTACAAAAATAGACTCCATTCATCCAATGGGGGAGGCGACTGAAACCAATCGTCCAACGGGGGGCGACAGAGTTTCAGTCGCCCTACCTCGGGCGACTGCAACCAGCCCCCCATTGGGTGACTTGCAGTCGCCCCCCCTTCCATTGGGCGACTGCACTCAGTCCCCCGTAAATTTTTTAAATTTTGTCAATTTTGTAGTTTTTAACTGAGAAAAAACCTGCTGGAATTGTAATAAAAAGTTTATGTTTATTGTATGTTGTAGGTGCGTAAAAAAATTTGGAAATTTTTTTTTGGAACGATCGGTACGTATGATAGTAAGTGATATTTTGATGTTACTGAGAATTCGTGTACGGAGAAAACCGGTATGTTAATATTGTTATATGACTTGCTACGTGAATCATTGAATGCGAAAAGACGAGATAATATGCTTGTTTGGATTTAAATAAACTTCATAATATAGTTGGGAGTAACATGCCGCGCACGTTTTGATTACATGCATAACATATAGCATGATGTGCGACTAACCCACCCAACTGCTCGTACGACCTACTGTGTGGACCGGGACCATTTTCCCTTCCTTGCCCGCTCGACGTTGATCTCCTCGGCGGTCTCTTTTGCCTTCGTCGCCATTTCCCTCTTTCTCTCGCGCTCCCTCTCGCGAGCCTTCCGCTCCCTACGCGTGCACGCTTCGAGATGAGTTTTCATCTCGCATTGTATACATAGGGTTTGCTTGTTCATGCGACGCTTCTCCTCCCGCATCTCCGATGACCTTGCGACATTCCATTACTCGAAGTCGAGGGGCCATTGGTCCTCAGGATGGATCTCTAGATCGATCCATTTGCGGTAGGCACATAGGGGTTCCGGGGACTGTAAATATAGTGGAGAGATTGTTAGTGCGTGCTGTGAAGGAGAAAAGATAGGGAAAAATGGTGCACCTGGTCCTCACCGGCTGTCGATAGGTTGCGTTGTCTAAACGGCGGTCGGGGTAGTCACTGAAGTAGTTTGCACAACCCTAGTAACGCATACCTAGGCCGATGCGGTGTTTAGACTTGAAGAACTTGCACGTGCCCCCGCACCTACAAAGGGGGTGTCTCCTCCTTAGTGGGAGTTATGGCGAACGCTCGGTAGGAACGTTCGGGATGAGGTTGTTGATACGGGGCCCCTCATTGCGGGCGCAATAGCCCTTATTTTCTGATTGCGGGCGGCAGCTGACCGTGCTAGGTCTCGGGTCTCCTCCCATTGCTTCAACATCTTGTCCCATTCTTCTTCTGCCTTTTGTCCATCCCGGTGCGGTGTAGGAAGCGCGGTGTAGTGTGGGGTTGGTCTTGTAGTGTTCCCTACGAAATGGAACGCACCCCAATTTATAGAGTCCGTTGTTCCTATACTCGTACGTGTAAAGCTGGTGTGCGTGATCCTGACACTGAGTAAAGCTGGGCCGTGCTGTCATGTCACTGCGAAAAAATGCGTCGTCATGCCATGTGACTATGCAAAGCTGGCCTATTTTATCATGTCTCTGTGCAAGACTGCTCTCTTTTATCATGTCTCTGTGCTAAGCAGCCCTCTTTTGTCATATCACTACGCAATGCTTCCCCTTTTGTCATGTTATTGCGCAAAGCTGCCCCCTTTTGTCATGTCACTGCGCAAAGCTGGCCCCTTTTGCCATGTCACTGCTGAAAGGTGCCCCCTTTTATCATGTCACTGCGTAAAGCTGCCCTCTTACATCATTTCTCTGTACAAACTGACCTCTTTTGTCATGTCACTACGCACAGTTGACATCTTTTGTCATGTCACTGCGCAAAGCTTCCCCTTTCGGTCATGTCACTGCGTAAAGCTGCTGTCTTTTGTCAAGTCTGTGCACAAAGCTGCCCGCTTTTGTCATGTTGTCATTGCAGTAAATTCTCTCGTTCTATATAAAAAGCACAGTTGGGGTCCTATGAAAATAGGAGTAGAGAACCCTGTAAATCGAACGAAGAAGTACCATCTCTGTCGTGCAGATACATACCATGGCAGACGCCGAGAGGCCAGTCAGAGCGGGGTCACCAAAGAAAGACCTTCCCGTGGAAAGGAGGGAGGACTTCGGTCCTAACTACCGCTTGATACCCAGCAGGCGTGCTCAACTAGTGTGGCCAAAATGCAGACACAATGAGGACGTGGTCGTGCAGGTCCTCAAAGACCAATTCGATGACGGGTGACGTCTCTTCCGATGCCCACACTCCGGGGTACAAATTGCTAGTACTACATATTTCGTTACTGCTTATAGAGCCTCTTTGTTTACCGTCCTTTCCCACAGATGGCAAAATGCGATTTCGCCCGCTGGATCGACCCTCCTCATGAAGCGTATATTGTCAGGTACGTGGATACATTACGGGATGGAATCTTTGAGTTGAAAGAGCGACTCCGCACTCTCAATGAGGAGAACAATGACATCCGGGCCTGGTACCAGCGCAGGTACTCCGTGCTGTCGTAGGGGCGGTCCTCCTCAACCCGGTCATCAAGCGCGCCGTCCCACTGCGCAGTCCACCTCTGCATCTTCGCCTTCCAGTCCGTGCCGTGTTTCACTCCCTTTCTAGAGTGCCTGCTTGTATGACCACTTCGTTAGTAATTGAAAATGAAATAGTAAGTACGTACAAATTTATGAGACGCGGGCACTCACGCGTGCGTAGCCTGCGCCACAAGTGGTCCGACTGGTACCAGAACAGCCTGGCGTAGACCGAACTGCCGCATCACTCACTACAGCGAGTAGTCTTCTATGAAGATATCGTAGACAAGCTTCTGACGCGTCAGCCAGAAAGCCTGATCGCGCCAACAGAGTGTCGACAACCCATCGGGAGCACGGTCTAGCAGTGCCGCATGTGAGTATGGCTCCCAGCGCACGTCGTCGGCCGTGAGGCGGTCGATCTGCTCAACAAAGGGCAGATACGCCCGCGTGACCTGCACATGTGCGAACTGCACCTTCAAGGATGAGTAGTTGTTACATACGACCGTCGTTAGTACAAAGGAAATAACTAATTAACATATTACTTACCTGCCGACGACACCAGAGAGAACCCATCGTTGGCCGGTCGACGTCTCCCCACGGATACATCTCCAGCCTGTACAGACCCATGTTGTCTAGCAAAGGTTGTCCGAGGCTGAAGCGCTCGAATGACCACAACTACTGCAGCAGGGGACAACCCGCGAGGACCAAGTTCGCCTTGGTCCTCGAGCACGCATCCCACAGGCCGCGGTACGTCGCGGCAAGTGTCGCCGATCCCCAGCTGACCTAGGGGGCCTCGCTATCCGCAATCGCCCTAGATGAGAGATGAGGCACGCGTCCACAATGTTGCCGTGACTGGTGATGAAGAGCACCCAACCAAACAGCCACAGCAAGTACGCCTCCAAGTGGCATGAGACCTGGTGATCGTCCGCCTCTGGATCCATTCGCTCCACCTGAATGCAAATAAGATGTTATTAGTATGTAATAGCACAAATAAGAGCTTCAACGACACGATCAATTGTAAAGACCACGTACCCGGAACTGTGCAAGCCACCTAAGCGACGACCCGTGTGTCTGACTCGCCGGGAAGATGTTGTAGTCATCCACGGCACTCGATGGAAGGACCCCCTCGAATCTACCGAGCAGGTCAGTGCGCGTTGAAAATGATCATAGATGGTTGGCCCAATGGGTCGTCAATGACGTCCCAGTGCTGTGGGCAGTCGATGGTGATCGGGCCCGACGGGTGGTCGAAAAAGTCCTGAATATCGGAGGCAGTAAAAAATGTCTGGGTGTTGAAGGTGGTCGAAAGAGCCTGAGCATCGCAGGTGGTCGAAGCGACTGTGTCCCGAAGGTGGTCGAAAGCACCTAAGTATCGCAGGCGATTATAGGCAACCAAGCTCCACCAATCGCACTTGGAAATTGCTTGTGCTAGGCGACGAGAGG
This sequence comes from Bonia amplexicaulis, assembly GCA_036346245.1. Classification (NCBI taxonomy): domain Eukaryota; kingdom Viridiplantae; phylum Streptophyta; class Magnoliopsida; order Poales; family Poaceae; genus Bonia; species Bonia amplexicaulis. The sequence goes on along the minus strand of CM070755.1, from coordinate 13,402,451 downwards.
GACTTGTGTGTAGCGACATCCGCCTCACCCTACTAACATCATATCAGCAATACGAGTGGGACAAACCTAGTGTGTGGCAGATCATCACAGCTGCACGGCTTGGCCACGGTGCGCGCTGCATTCTAGAGTGGGAGGACTCATGCCTCAAACTCGATGAGATGACGGCGATCTTGCCAGCCTGTCGTTGTGGCGAAAGGTCGCTCAACGCTGAGCTCCTGAGCGCTTTCTATGATGGCTTCACCAACAGCGACCGCAGGCAACGGTGGTCGTCCCGCTACTGCCGCACTCTATCGGCCTGCCTCCCCATCTGTCTGTCTTCTCGTGTGGATGCCAAGGGGTCTCTCCGTCTAGGGACCATCCCCCTTCGTGCATATGGGGTCTCTCGCTCCCCTCTGCCTCCATCCTATGGTGAGCGGATGTGCTTCCCCTTTTATAGGCGTGGGCAAGGGCCGTAGGCATTGTACGTAGCTTCCACGGGGTGCCGATCAGGCCATTTAAATTGAGATAAGATTCCTAATTGTAGGATCGGAATTGGCAATAGAGGGGGGGTGAATGGTGCGTTCAAAAATTCGCCCCAAGAATTTACTCGATTTTCTTCTCTAATAGCTATAAAAAGCTACAAAGAAGATGAAGGTTTCCTCAAGACAAAAGGCCGACAAAAGAAATCAAACTAAACAAAAACACGGGACTGCAATCTGAAACCAAAGAGACACAAGAAATGAGATCTGAGATTTCAGCCAAAGAGATTAAAAAGGGAAACCAATCTGCAGCTAGACAAGAGACAAGGCTAAAAGTTAATGCTAACCGAGTAGAAATAAAAAGTGATGCTAGCTGCCCAAATAAAGACTAACTAAAGCCGGTTTGACTGCTGTGCCAAAAACATATAATCAGTTGGGAAGAAGCAGTACAGAGATTGCAGCCGAAAGCAACATATACATGTATATATTTTGGTGGTTCTTCAGCAAAGAAGATTACTCTCCGAAAACTTGTCATCCACCAAGGCAAAGACACAAGCAAATACCATAGCATATGACAAAGCACAAATCGAAAGAACTTGTCGTCCAACGACTAAGAATTGGCATTAAAAGCGAAGTTTTCAGTTCATCGAAACCGGACAAAGAATCTGAATTTCAGGTCACTGAAAATCTGGACAGCAAGACTGAATTTCAGTTCACAAAAAAACTGGACAGCAACTCTGAATTTCAGTTCACTGAAAAACTGGACAACAAATCTGAATTTCAGGTCACTGAAAATCTGGACAGAGAAGAAATGCAGACCTAGCTGAACCGAACTGCAAAAGAACAGAGGTGCTAGCTGCTGGACCAAACTGAGAAAGAGCAAGGAAAAGCATATGCTGCGGCAAGAATACTGCTGACCCAAAAAGACGAAAGAAAGCAGCACCTAGCAATAAAACACTCTGCGGTAAAAATCGAAAATTGCTGGTGACAAGTTGCTGCATAGTGATTCCTATTAAGTAGTAAAAAACTGAGATTTTATCAAACGTCCAAGCTCTTCTCTGGTCACTTGAAAGAGAAAACAAACTAAATAACTGCTAGACCAGAGAATCAAGAATCTACTACCAAAAGGTGATTCGGCTGAAAAACTGATATTGAACAGAGGAAGAGCCAAACACCCAAATTACTCATCATACCTAAAGACTTTGATCATGAAATTTTGTAGATATGTTAGCAATAGCCATGGGATAATCCAGATCAAATCTTATTCCATTTCTTCAACGGAAACAAGAAATCATCAAAACCCTAGAAATGAAAATATGAACAGTGAAAAACAGAGGAATCATCAACATGGAATCTTTGGATTTTCAATTGAACTCTAGGAAGTTTCTTTAACCAAAGGGGCTCAAAGAGTCATTCCATCACTGAGCAATCCGCTTTGCATCCTCTGGGCAAGAAACAACTCCAAATCACAAAAGCCAAGAAATCAAACAGAGGAGAAACAATAGCGATAAACAGAACAGATGAGAATGAGAAATCCAGATTTCCATTCCATAAGCAAAAGGATTACATAAGAGAATCACTCAACACTCTTCCTCTCCATCTCTCAAGAACACATGAAACAAGAACAAGGAAGGAGGAGGACAAGAACAGAGCACAACACCCTCAACAAGCTGCCCACACACGCAGGAGACACTACGAAGGGGACAAGCAGGGAGCACACATCTGCCTCCACCAACAAACCACACCAACTAAAGAGCTAAAGGAAACAACATTCCCAAAGCCTCTTTTGACTAGTGTAAACCCTAATTCCTTACAAGTGCTCAAGAGGGCATGCAGCCCCTCAATCCTTTTTATAGCCCACGGCTAACGGGTCTCCACCCCGTTACGCCCGCTATGTCCAACGGAGCCCGCTCCCGCTTGTGCAGCCTTGCGAAATTCTGCCGCCCTCCCCGCACCTTCCGGAAGCTTCCGCTCCTTGCCTCAAGACGCCGCAACCACCTCGAGTCCACGCCGTCTTCGACACATCCCGACCGTTCGACCTCCGCCACCGCGCCTAGTCCGTCCACCGTGTCTCGCCACGACCGCCTCGACGCCCTGCGGTCACGAGACAAGAAACACGCCAAATAGCACCGCTCGATACATGAAAGCGTAAATAGAGATCAAACCTGTCGAGTCATCAGAATATGCAACCTAAATCCATACGACTAGGTTCGACCAAGTCCGACCGAGCCCGTTACGCCACGCAACGTCTAGGTCCGAACCAACCGACTTAAACTCGACTTTTCGTAAAATGATGTCAATTACTCATCATACACAACGGGATGACCTCCACATGGTCTCTCAATCTCCCCCTTGATGAGTATATTGACAAACCTAGAAAAAGCATGAAGTTGAGTTTGAAAAGTCCAACATGGTCCAAAGAAGGAAATGAAACTCATGACCATGTCGACAGAAGGAGCAAAAGAAAGAACAAGTTTTTCTCAAAGCTCCCAAAACTATTCTCCCCCTTTTGGCAATAAACACATCAAGGATGCAAAGGAGAGAATATTTCATGATTTGGATGAAATGGCTGAAGTTTATTGATTCTAAGCATTTAGAGCCATGAGAATTATCCAAAATGACCATAACAGATTACATCAAGCCATAACAACATATAAAGCTATCGAGATCATGACGATGTATGTATAGACAAGTTAAGCCAAAAAAGTCATAATCTGAAAATTAGTCGAATTTCTTAGCATGTCAAGTTATCTAAGATCATAGTCTAGCTAAAGGTATCCAAGGATGATGCAAGCTATGTCAATAATCTAAGTGGAACCGAGAAGCTAGAATTGAGCCAACTTAGAGTGCTATAAGTCCTAAAATGAATCATTTGTTCAAGCACTTTGATCATGTTGTAATTAAGCAAATTTTGCACAACTGACTTGTTTTTCCTTTTAAAACTCATGATCGTTTCCAACCAAAATTTTAGTCATGTGCTAGATCTCAAGCCTTATGCGACCACTCCAAGCAAGAAGCTTAAGGAAATGATCTTGGTCATCCAAAACTCCCCCTGAGTTCATGCCGAGTGCAATGGCAAGCAGTCTCATGAGAAAGAATTGGTGAGATCAGTTTTTTCGCACAAAAGAGATCTTTTTGCTTATGCTGAATGTAGTTCAAGAACAGAGAGTTAAAAACTAGCTCATGCTTCATAAAAGAACTAGCATAGCACAATCTAAGGCTCAATAGAAGATTCAAGACTCAACTCAGCCTATTTGACATGGTATGAATCATAAAAGGATAACTAAATACAGACTAGTCTCATGAGCTATCATGACATGAATTAATTCAAGTTGTGCATTTTTAAACAACTTAGCATGGCAAAGACTAGTCTACACATATACAGTCATGATAAATCTAGCAAGTAAGCACATATCATGGCAAGATGTAATGCATTGTAAATATGTCATAACAGGATAATAATCAATGCTCCATGTAGTTATCTTACAATGCAAAATGCTAAAATGTAAGAAAATCCAGCTCCCCCTTAACATGTGATGCAACTTTTAGTTCAAGTTGAATTATATCAATATTAAGCTCCAGAAGCTCCCAAATGAACTCCCCTTGAACCAAAGCAATAGAAACGAGAAGCTGGCAAAGAAACCAAAGAAGGCAGTCCTTAGAGCATAGATAAAATATAGAGGATACTATGGCTCAGACTGACTCTCATCTACCCATATGACTCCAGGACTATCAGCTGACGAGAAAACACACACTAGAGAGCAAACACGTACCCTGTCTACCCGAGGGTGGCCCAACCCTTGCTAGATCGCAAGAAGTGAGTGAGCTCAATCTAGTGAGATAAGAAACAACTAATAGAGCATCCTGAAAGCATAAGATAAGAGTAAGAAGTCTAAGCAACTAGACAAAAGAGCCACTCTAACCTATGCTGGAAGGACTAAACCCAATGCACCCATATGCAATGCAATCAGAAAGGAGTAAGAGCATAATAAATATAGTAAAGCAGTAAAGCACAAGCTCCCCCTCACAACAGTCCATAAGGACAAACCACCCCAAGCTCTCCCCGCAGAGCTGAAAACCTCGAGCCATCCAAAGGCTTGGTGAAGATGTCAGGCAACTGGTGGTCACCCACCACAAACTGGAGCACGATGTCACCCTTCTCCACATGGACTCTAAGGAAGTGAAAGCGAATGTCGATATGCTTGGTCCGAGAATGCTACACTGGGTTCTTAGCAATGTTAATTGCAGAAGTGTTATCACAAAGGAGTGGAACACTGTTGATAACTAACCCAAAGTCCCGCAGGGTCGAGACCATCCAAAGCACTTGGCTACAAAGAATCGGCTGCAAAGAACGTGCTCGGCCTCTACGGTGGATCGTGCAACACCGGACGCTTCCTCGAGAACCGTGAAACGAGAGAAGTGCCAATGAGCGGCAGTGCCGGTGCTCTTCCTATCTATCCTACAGCCGGCAAAGTCTGCATCCGAAAAGGCTCTAAGGGATAGACAGGATGAGGAAGAGTACCAGATACCATAGTCAATGGTAGCTCGAAGGTACCGAAAGATGCGCTTCACCGCCTGGCGGTGAGACACGCGAGGAGAAGCCTGAAACCGAGCACATAGACACACAGAGAAGTGTATGTCCGGTCTCGAGGCAGTGAGGTACAAGAGGGAGCCAATCATGCTGCGGTACTCCTTCTGATCAACTGACTCACCATCCTCATCAAGGTCAAGAGAAGCTGTAGAAGCCATCGGAGTTGACACCGGCTTTCCATCACTCATGTCAAAGCGTCTCAGGAGGTCTCGAGTGTACTTGCCTTGACCACCTCGAGGTGCGGTGGAAGAAGGCACCTCAAGGGGTGGATGAGGGACTGGATCGGGTAGACAACCCTCATCTCCATCATCCTCATCATCCACGAAGATGGTCTCGGACTGCTCTAGTGAACCTGAGATATCGGGCCTAGTCCCTGATGGCCTCATCAAGGTTACCTCACTGTGTTTCTACCATTTTGCTAGACTCGCAGTTCCAGATCCTATAGGCCCGCGAAGAAGTCGAGTAGCCTAGAAAGAGTCCATCACAAGAACGTGACTCGAACTTATCTAGGTTCCCGGACTTGTAATAAAACACTTGCAACCAAACACACGAAAATGGAAACACGGGCTTTCGCCGTATCTCAACTCATAAGAAGTGCGGTGCAAATGTGCCCAAGAAAACTCGTTCAAACATGGCACGCGGTGGCTATAGCTTCACCCAAAACTTCAGCGGTGTAGAGTACTCATCAAGCATCGCCCCGCCATCTCGACCAAGGTACGGTTCTTCCTCTCTACAACGCCATTCTGCCGAGGGACGTATGGAGAAGAGGCGGTGCTCTACACTGCCTCACCACGAAACTATCAAAGTAGGAATTCTTGAACTCCGTACCATTGTCATGCGGATCGCTCGTAAGGCACCGGAAGCTCAACGAAAGCCTCTTGAAAAGACCTCGTAAATGTGTAAACGTCTCATCCTTCGAGGCTAAGAAAACACCCAAGAATACCTCGAGAAGTCATCGACACGACAAGAACATACCACTTCCTCCCGCCGATCAGACTCATTTGGTCCAACCGTATCCATATGGAGCAATGTCCGGTGCATCGGTCATAGTAATGTGGACCGAAGGATGAGAAGCGGCAACCATCTTGCCGCTTCGGCATGGAGCGCAAACAAGATTTTTGACCATCTTTAGTTTCGCGGACCACGAATGAGATCGTGGCGCTAACTCAAGTCAAATGGTCAAATCCAATATGACCAAGTCTCCTATGCCGAAGGAAAGGTCGCGGGACTCGAAGCAAGCAAACAACGGAGAGGATCACCAAAGACTCGGAAAAATCAGCACGAAAGATCCTCCCAAAACGAGAAATCCATAAACCGACTACAGAAGAATCAAGAATTTTGCGCTTGTTTTCTTAAAACTCACCTCGAAATCGTCATCGGTAAGCTGAGAGACTGAAAGCAAATTGTACTGCAGCTTACTAACCAAGGCAACATCTTTTAAAACAAATGAATCATTAATGCGCACTGTACCTTTGGCGATGACGCGCCCAGAAGAAGCATCTCCGAAAGTGATCGTCTCATCACCTGGAGCACGGGCAAGGGAAGAAAACCAACAGGAATCTCCGGTCATGTGTCGTGAACACCCGGAGTCAACAAGAGAGCAAAGTCTCAGTACTGGGATAAATCAACATAGATTTTGGCACCCAATACTGAGTCACACGTCGAGCAGAAGAAGTAGTCACACACGACTGACCTCTAACTACCCTACGCCTCCGTTGCTCAAAGAAGCGAAGGTCTATGTGCGGACTGAAGGCATGGCCGGGTCCGACCGCTACGGAGAGCGAGTGAGCACCGGCAGCACGCTGATCACGCCGCGGGTAGCTATCTCGATGGAAACGAGATCTACCCTCAGGACGGCGGAAGTCACGACCAGAGGGAGCATGAGGACGAAAAACGAAGCTTCGGAAGAACCAAGTCCTCGATCGCCCAAAGCTACCAACAGTAGCAAGCCTAGACCTCGTGTTGGTCTTAGGTGGACTCAAGGTCTGGGGCTGACCCTGAATACGCCTTAGAGCTGCAACACGGTCTCTACGCGCGATCTTGGCGCACTTGAAGCAATGGTCAAATAAATGCCCATCCTTCTGACAGAAGGTGCAACGATACTTCGCCTTCTGAGGGGCCGAAGCTGAAGGTGAAATCACCTTGTCGTCGAAATCCCTTGGACAAAGCCCGCCGATTTAAATTGAACTTTCTTGTTCTTGGTGGACCTCAATCACACTGCTGCTACGGTCCGAGCACGACAGGTGGATGTTTCCTCACATCCTCACGGAGATCATATCCTAGACCCTGTTTGAACTTGCAAATCTTTGATTGGTCTAGAATAAGATTGAGATTCTTCTTGCCTCCTACAAATTTCTCGAGAGTGTTCATAAGGTACTGACACTCCCGAAAGAGAGAGGTGCAAGAGGAGCAAGGAGAAGAAGGAGAGACAGCAGGAGGAGAAGAAGGAGAAGAACCAATAGCAGAAGAGCGAATAGCACGTGCATATTTCTCCTTATGCACGGCCACCTCAACCTTGAGGGCTTCGCAGGACACACAGGGGGCAGCCCTAATCCTAGCCATTTGGTTCTCGTAACTCTTCCTAAACGTCTCTACCATGTCCTTATCCTTTTCCAACACTTGACCTGAAAGCACAAGAAGAATGTGATTTTTCTAGAAGGTCCTTAGTTAGCTTCACACATTTTTCATCCAAAGCAATCAAGTTAGATTTTAGTTTATCACAATTTTGCATGGTGAGCTAACGAGTCCTTAGAAGCATCTTGAGCCATTTTCTTATTGTAGTCAATCATTTCTTGAAACTGTTTTGAGACGATTCAAGTTCGTGATTAACTTAGGACAATTTACACATGAAGCAATAGGCTTAAGTAGAAAAGCTTGTAACTCGGCAATTTTATGATCGCCTATTTTAGATTCATCTTTAAGTTATTACAACTTTCACACGTCTCGGGCGGATCGAGAAGCAATGTATAAAGACCTCTAAAAGCATTATCCTTATCCTCACATGAGGTGCAAGAAATAGTCTCAACAGTAGAAGATGAAACAGGAACTACCCTACTCATCTCAAGCTCGGAAGAAGACTAATGTTCTCCACCTTAATCAAATCAAGCTCGGAAGACAGACTAGCATGAGAGGTCCTTAATTTCTCCATATCATCAATCAAGGCACAAGATGTATCACGGTCATCACGGAGGGAGCGGATGTAAGCTAAGTAAGCTCCGTGATAGTCTAGCTACTTCCTTCTCCAAATCAGCACACCTAGCCCTAGACTTGGCATGAAATCTACCTAGCTTAAGGAAAGCATCATTAAGTCGGTCATAAGTAGGGCTCACCTCATCGAGTCGAGATGCGGCTCATTGTCGCTCGATTCGCCCTCGAGGGCCATGAAGCACATCTTGGGAGAAGTCCTCGCCATCCTTGGGATCTTGCTCGTCCTTCCCATCATCGTCGCTCCACCCTCCACCTCGCCGAGATCGAGGTCGTCAAGGCGGTGAGGATGCGATGGAACTTCTTGGCCTTCCGAAGTTGCGGAACTTCTTCTTGCCTTGGACCGGTCTTGAGGACTTGAGTTGCGGTTCCTGTCGGTGTAGTCGTTCTTGCCCGAACCGCCGAAGCCACCTTTACCCTTCCCAAGCTTGGGACAGTTTGCTCGGATGTGGTTGGGGCCATCACACTCGAAACAAATCACGGGTCCTCCTCTTTTTCCATCCATCCTCCTCTTGTAAGCATGAGAAAATCTCCGTGCTAGGAGGGCTAGCTGTTCATCCATAAGTCGCTCTAACCGATCATCGTTATGTCACGAGAGCGGCGAGGAGAATCCGCACAAAGGCTCGCAGAAGAAGATCCGAGCGGGATCGGTGACTAACGCCATCAAGCTGTGACTTCGACCGACGAGACTATGTCAATCTCGTGAGTCTTGAGGCGCGAGTAAAGCGCGTCAAGAGTCAGGGTCGAGAGGTCCGTGGTGTCCTTGATGGTAGTCACCTTCATCTCCCAAACCCGAAGATCAAGTGCAGAAAGGATTTGTTGAGCGTTATCCGAGTCGGAGTATGTGAGACCGACGGCTCGGAGGTTGCTCAAGATTTTGTGAAAACGCGAAAATCACTCGTCAAGGGACTCTCCAGCAAGCATCTCGAATTTCTTGTATTCGCTGAGGCGGTCTGTCGAACCGTCTTGATCGGGTGGTGCCCTCATGGTATGCATTGAGGGTCACCCGGATGTCGAGGCGGACGACGGTGAGAGATGTGATCGAACTCGCTCGCTCAAACCACGAATGATGATGTTCCTTGCCTTTGCATTCGCCTCAACATCGCCATATTCCGGCATTGATGTTCTCATCGGCGGGAACAACAAGCGAATCTTCACCTTCCGCGGATGCCATACCCCGAGCACGGATGTAAGTTTCCATTCGGCTTTTCCAGAAGGGGTAATCCAGGCCATCGAAGATGGGCGGCTTGGTGGAATACTTGTCTGTCGCCATGGCTCGCAGACCGGTTAAGATCTATAGAAAAGAGCTAACCGGCTCTGATACCAATTGTAGGATCGGAATTGGCAACAGAGGGGGGGTGAATGGTGCGTTCAAAAATTCGCCCCAAGAATTTACTCGATTTTCTTCTCTAATAGCTATAAAAGGCTACAAAGAAGATGAAGGTTTCCTCAAGACAAAAGGCCGACAAAAGAAATCAAACTAAACAATCACACGGGACTGCAATCTGAAACCAAAGAGACATAAGAAATGAGAACCGAGATTTCACCAAAGAGATTAAAAGGAAACCAATCTGACTAGACAAGAGACAAGGCTAAAAGTTAATGCTAACCGAGTAGAAATAAAAAGTGATGCTAGCTGCCCAAATAAAGACTAACTAAAGCCGGTTTGACTGCTGTGCCAAAAACATATAATCAGTTGGGAAGAAGCAGTACAGAGATTGCAGCCGAAAGCAACATATACATGTATATATTTTGGGCTGGTTCTTACTGCAGCAGCATTACTCTACCGAAAACTTGCTGTCCACCAAGGCAAAGACACAGTAAATACCATAGCATACAGCAAAGCACAAATCAGAAAGAACTTGCTGTCCAACAGCTAAGAATTGGCACAAAAGCGAGTTTTCAGTTCATCAAAGCTGACAAAGAAATCTGAATTTCAGGTCACTGAAAATCTGGACAGCAAGACTGAATTTCAGTTCACAAAAAAACTGGACAGCAACTCAATTTCAGTTCACTGAAAAACTGGACAACAAATCTGAATTTCAGGTCACTGAAAATCTGGACAGAGAAGAAATGCAGACCTAGCTGAACCGAACTGCAAAAGAACAGAGGTGCTAGCTGCTGGACCAAACTGAGAAAGAGCAAGGAAAAGCATATGCTGCGGCAAGAATACTGCTGGCCCAAAAAGACAAAAGAAAGCAGCACCTAGCAATAAAACACTCTGCAGCCGAAATACTGAAAATTGCTGGTGACAAGTTGCTGCATAGTGATTCCTATTAAGTAGTAAAAAACTGAGATTTTATCAAACGTCCAAGCTCTTCTCTGGTCACTTGAAAGAGAAAACAAACTAAATAACTGCTAGACCAGAGAATCAAGAATCTACTACCAAAAGGTGATTCGGCTGAAAAACTGATATTGAACAGAGGAAGAGCCAAACACCCAAATTACTCATCATACCTAAAGACTTTGATCATGAATTTTTGTAGATATGTTAGCAATAGCCATGGGATAATCCAGATCAAATGTTATTCCATTTCTTCAACGGAAACAAGAAATCATCAAAACCCTAGAAATGAAAATATGAACAGTGAAAAGCAGAGGAATCATCAACATGGAATCTTTGGATTTTCAATTGAACTCTAGGAAGTTTCTTTAACCAAAGGGGCTCAAAGAGTCATTCCATCACTGAGCAATCCGCTTTGCATCCTCGGGCAAGAAACAACTCCAAATCACAAAAGCCAAGAAATCAAGCGGAGGAGAAACAATAGCGATAAATGAGCAGATGAGACCGAGAAATCCAGATTTCCATTCCATAAGCAAAAGGATTACATAAGAGAATCACTCAACACTCTTCCTCTCCATCTCTCAAGAACACATGAAACAAGAACAAGGAAGGAGGAGGACAAGAACAGAGCACAACACCCTCAACAAGCTGCCCACACACGCAGGAGACACTACGAAGGGGACAAGCAGGGAGCACACATCTGCCTCCACCAACAAACCACACCAACTAAAGAGCTAAAGGAAACAACATTCCCAAAGCCTCTTTTGACTAGTGTAAACCCTAATTCCTTACAAGTGCTCAAGAGGGCATGCAGCCCTCAATCCTTTTATAGCCCACGCTAACGGGTCTCCACCCGTTCGCCCGCTATGTCCAACTGAGCCCGCTCCCGCTTGTGCACCTTGCGAAATTCCCTGCCGCCCCTCCGCACCTTCCGGAAGCTTCCGCTCCTTGCCTCGCACGCCGCAACCACCTCGAGTCCACGTCGTCTTCGACACATCCTGACCGTTCTGACCTCAGCGCCACCTGCGCCTAGTCCGGTCCACCGTGTCAAAGACAACAGGTGAATTACTATACCCTCCTGAAGTCAAAGTCTTACCTATGATCATGTTGAGAACCTTCTTCTTTAGCTATTCACCATCTCTGCTCTTGCGGAAGCGACAGTCCTTTGTCATATGACCGTGTTTTTTGGCACACAAAATAGGTGATTTCCCTCAATTCCTTTTCTTCAATTTTCTTCTTCTTAAAACTTGATACGGGGTCGCCCGATCTTCTCGACGTAGGATGGATACTCACGGGAGCCTTGATAAATCGTAATGATCCTCCAATGCCAATGCAAGGGACGAACACTCTTTAATCCACCAAAACACACTCGTGTTGATTTCGCGACCACTGCGAAGATATATCGTGCACCCAATTCCCAACGGAAAGGCTGAACGATCTTGATTGAAGAAAATCACTCCAAATTCCCCATGGAACTTCGGTAGCAATGCTAAACTCGAACAAACTTTAATAGATTCATTATTCTCAAACGTGGTCTGCCTTACAATGGGGGTCTAACCCTCAATATATAGTACCCTGTCCACCTCATGGCTGGCCAAGATGTTTTAAACCAACTCCAACTCATCCCTACATGTATTTGGAAACAAACTCACACAAAAGGAAAAACCTACAATTAAGCCATCACAATGTTTCGGTCATAACTTTTAATCCATAACGAATTTCAAGGTGGGGCTGGATCCATTGTGTATCCCTTGAAATTATCTTTCCAACGAGTATAAGAACACTTGAATCAGACTCCGTTTGTGAAAGTTATGACCTTTTTAGTAACTGCCTGTCAGGCTGTCCCGAACCGAATCCGAATTGAATTCTGAGTTGAATCTGAGTTTGAATTGGATTGAGCACATGGGAGATCCGAATTTGGCTTGAAAATCTTATCCAAAACTTGTAGTTTTAGTCCTTGTGCTCCTCCCTTTTGCTCTTCCAAGTCTTCACATGAATCATACCTAAGAATACATAAAATAATAGCATGATGTAGTATTCCAAGTTCATCATCCATTGAAAGAAACTTCTTAAGAAACAAATTCACCTGACAATATTTAATGCGGCTCAATACTTGTTTCCAATTAAATAATGTATTCGCCTGAAAAGTGCTAAGCATGTGCGTGTCCGCATCATCGTCCCCTTCTTCAAGAAAAACCGTCCTCGGCTTTTGGTAGCCTGAAATTGTACTACGCAAAGAATACAACGTATATACATGGTATATATATTTGTCATCAACAGTTCTTTTGCTTAGCATATCAAGAACATATGAAGGCATAGTAGATAAAAAGAACAACACATATGCATGGTATATGTATGAATCAATTATCGTGTCATTCTCGTTATTGCACACAAACAAATTAATATAACGGCAACCATAAGATGTATACATTGCAACATTGTCTTTCATATCATTCTCCCTCCCATGAGAAAAAGGTGTCCTCGACTTGGCTAGGCACATGGACAAGTCATTAATGGGATAAACCAAATTAAGTTGTTCAAATATGGGGGAGAAAATTTTTAGTTCCTTCCATGCTTCAATCAAGCGCTACTCGATTATTTGTACATGATTGTACATTAAAGGATGAATAAGTAGGCTTAAGAAATCTTTTGAAACATGCAGCAATATTGTTGAAACTCATCTCATTGTGATCATGATATGGCACAGAAGATTGTTTATTCAAAATATGCAATTTCAATTCAGTAAACTTATCACATGTAATGCATATTCGGTAAACATAAAACTTATCATCTATACCATAATTTCCAATCAAATTGAACTTATATGTATATGCAAAGGTACTAACTAGTGATTTTAAATATGAAATTTCAGCAACATTCTCAATCACACTAGATAGCTCTTTAGGATCATCAAACATGACATAATATAAAGAATCATCAGGAGATATTCTCGTAAGAACTTCCTTATGAGTAATCAATTCCACATTATGTAAATTGAGCAAAGAAATTTCAGAACATGGAATTTTCATTCGTATATATGAGTTCTCACAAGTACTCACCGTTTCACAATTAATTTCAACACCAATATTGTTACCTTTATTGTTCTCCTCAATTGATGTTGGTGTTGTAGGTATTAAATCATCATGATGTAACAACGGATCAGCAAGTATTTCATCTTTAACTATGATTATCTCCTCATCGTTTATCTCCAATGGTGCCAGTTGTTGAACATTTGACTCCTCTTCTTTAATATCAACTTGCACAATGTGAGAAACAACACGAGAAGTAGATATTAATGTGTTAGTTTCAAAATCAACCTCACTTTGTCCATCTTCTACTTCTCTCTTTTCTTGTGGTGTATCTCTCACACTCTCAGTTTGAATGCTCTCAAACTCACATATGGTGGAATCACACAGCTCGCTCTTTTTAACACTCTCACTCAATTTGGCTATGTGGCTCTCATTCTCACATAGGTTTTGATGCATCTCAATTATTGTATGTATCATTGGGGCAGCATAAGATGTCTCCTTTACCGAAGGGAAAGTCCCATGCTCGGTCATCTTCTCATGTGTCACACTAGTGGTACCATAAGAGCTGAAGTATGGATATGGATTGAACTGTGATGTACATTTCTCCATAAGTCTCTTCTCCTGTATAATAGCATAATTCACAAGATCATGCATGCTACTAAAATATTTATGTTGAAGTGCAGCGGCGATCTCAGAATTCAAGCCACCCCTAAAGTATGCCTTCTCCCTTGATGGACTAGTGACACCGTCACGACACATCGCATCTTGCAGTTCAAAATAGTAATCTTGGACAGTATTACTCCCTTGTGTGATATTCTCCAGATGGTGAAACAATTCATGCGCATAATAGGATGGCACAAACTCGCTTCTCATAAACGCCTTCAAATCTAACCAAGATTTAATGAGTTGTTTTCCAATTAGTTGTTGCCACCAACTATAAGCATAGTCTTCAAACTCCCTTGTGGCACGTATCACCTCTTGGTCTTTGGAAAGTTTCTGAAATCTAAACACTTTCTCCATTTGTCCCACTCAAGATACTCCTCTGGATCATCACTGCCATAGAAAGGAACAAAGCTATCTTTTTGTTGTTGTGGACGAAGTGCTTGCACAATATCATTCACGATGTTTTTGTGTAACACCTTCATTTGTTGATTGAATTCAATATGGAAATCCTGCATATCCGCCTTAAGTTGTATGTGCTTAGCAGTGGTGCCTGATTGGAGCTCTTGTTGCAATGTACTTCTCAATGCCTGATGTTTAAATCGAGTCACTGGGGCATTAAGATTAACTTCATTCTCATCACCATAGTTGTCTTCTCCACCTGACATGGTTAGATTGTGCAAAGACAACACAAAGCAATAACAAGGTATATGGATAATTAGTATAAATCACTCGATCTCACTCATTTCTCTCACAAGTAAAGTTCTCACCTTTCCGAAGTGAATTGAGGCCAAAAGAAACTCACACTTCGTGGTGGCTATAATAACAAGTGATGATCAAGCGGATTTAAAAGTGACTCACAATTGCACGGCAAAGGATATTTTGTGGAGCTTGGTTAGGAAGTATTTATCCTACACGATCTGATTTCTCGATGTTGTAAAATTAAGTAATAATCCAAGGTAGAAAGTATGCCTATGTGCTGATCCAAAAGATTTAAGTGAAGTATATGAACACACACGCAAAGATCAATGTGACTCGATGCAAACAATGGAATGAGCTAACTAGAGGCAATCTGAAATTAAAGATTAGATAGCTCGTTTTGCACCAAGTACTAGGAGAGACGCTAGCCAATTGCAATGACATGAATACAAGGGCACAAGATTGCTCAAAGGAATTGAATACACAAGCTGAAATTATATATTAGAATTAGCTAACCCCAATTTGGCCAATGCTCACTTCCTTTTTTTTTTGTCGGCTGCCTTCTTTCTTTATTTCCTTCTTTCCTTTTTTTTAACTTGTAGTTGGCACTAAGGTTTAGCTTTCCCTTCCACAAAAGAATAAAATTTCAGCAGGTATAAATTAATATCAAGAACAGCCCTTAATGCAATTATCAAAGACTAGTCTCAAAGATGAACGGAAAAATTAAAGATATCTGTAACAGAAACAGCGACAATGTAGATTTTTTCGCACGGCACTGTAGCTGCACTATTCATGGTACTGTAGCGATCGGATTTTTTTTTGAATTTTGGATTGGACACAAAGATTAAGCTACGCAAATAAACACGAACGATCAGCACGTAAACAAAATTTCTAATGGATCAAGACATAACAAAACTCACGAAAGTAGCAGATGTGAAACTAGGGTTTGGATTTTCTTTTTGTGTGTTTTCGGTTTATGGACTATAGGACAATAAGTAATAAACTAAAATTTAAAGGGATAAGATCATACCGAGTAAACCGCGCTCTGATACCAAGATGATACGGGGTCGCCCGATCTTCTTGACGTAGGATGGATACTCACGGGAGCCTTGATAAATCGTAATGATCCTCCAATGCCAATGCAAGGGACGAACACTCTTTAATCCACCAAAACACACTCGTGTTGATTTCGCCGACCACCAAGCGAAGATATATCGTGCACCCAATTCCCAACGGAAAGGCTGAACGATCTTGATTGAAGAAAATCACTCCAAATTCCACATGGAACTTCGGTAGCAATGCTAAACTCGAACAAACTTTAATAGATTCATTATTCTCAAACGTGGTCTGCCTTACAATGGGGGTCTAACCCTCAATATATAGTACCCTGTTCACCTCATGGCTGGCCAAGAGGTTTTAAACCAACTCCAACTCATCCCTACATGTATTTGGAAACAAACTCACACAAAAGGAAAAACCTAAAATTAAGCCGTCACAATGTTTTGGTCATAACTTTTAATCCCTAACGAATTTGAAGGTAGGGCTAGATCCATTGCGTAGCCCTTGAAATTATCTTCCCAACGAGTATAAGAACACCTGAATCAGACTCCGTTTGTGAAAGTTATGACCTTTTTAGTAACTGCTAGTCAGGCTGTCCCGAACCGAATCCGAATTAAATTCTGAGTTGAATCTGAGTTTGAATTGGATTGAGCACATGGGAGATCCGAATTTGGCTTGAAAATCTTATCCAAAACTTGTATTTTTAGTCCTTGTGCTCCTCCCTTTTGCTCTCCCAAGTCTTCACATGAATCATACCTAAGAATACATAAAATAATAGCATGATGTAGTATTCCAAGTTCATCATCCATTGAAAGAAACTTCTTAAGAAACAAATTCACCTGACAATATTTAATGCGGCTCAATACTTCTTTCCAATTAAATAATGTATTCGCCTGAAAAGTGCTAAGCATGTGCGTGTCCGCATCAAAACTAGTTGTCTTATTTGGTTAGTTGAATTTGTACTTCTTTACAGCTGTCTTTTTATCTACGATATTGGCATGTTCTGACCAGAATGGTGGGTGCATCTTTTGCTCTGGCCTTTTCTTCCACATCAAGGGTAGCAATAAGATTCTCGATAGAAATGTCTTCCCTCTTATGCTTCAATCTAGTAGCAAAATCTCTTCAACTAGCAGGAAGTTTGACAATAATACTCTTTGCCACAAACTTAGGAGGCAACACACAGCCCAGGTGCTCAATCTCACCAATCAGCACCCGTAAGTCATAAGCTTGTCCAACTATGGACTTAGCCTCATCCATGCTAAAGTTGAAGAATTGCTCACACATGTAAAGCTAATGACATGCCTCTGTATATTTGTGCTCTATTGCATGCCACAACTCTGTGGTGGACTTGCAGTCCATATACACACATAGAGCTCACCTGCCAAGATGGTCAGAATGCAGCCAAGAGCAGTGTTGTTAACATTTTGAAACTGCATGAACTGGTCAATCATAGATGGATACTGTAGGTGGATAGCCCATCACAACACCAATGACATGAGCCAAAATTTGGCTCTAGTCTGTCATTTACGAAAGTTCTGACCAGAAACCTCTCTGCTTTCATAGCATCAGAAGCACTAGCCAATGCTGTATTGCAATAAAGTTCACAATAAGGTTTCTATAATGTTGGAAATGTGGGCCATATTTTAATTCCAAATTTTACTAGGAGACAAATATAATAAAAGACTAGTGATGCAAAACTCATAACTAATAGCAAACTACTCATTGTACTTTAGAAAATATGCAAGAAAAATATAGTATCAAAGTCGATCAATCATGTGAACAACTTACTGTTGGGCATGATGAAGAATAGGAAGCAATGCAGATTCGATGCGGTGCAGAATGTAGATGAAGCAGAGTAGGAGCGGTCACGCAAATGAGCTGCTTAGAAACCTTGTTGCCGCCCTGTGCAAGTACTCCCTTGGGCAATGGCTCAGAGATAGTCGCTCTTCCTCCTTTCTAATGCACACTAAGAAGAAAGGTCGATGAGGTTTGGTTGCTCAACACTCAGTACAATTTCACCAGAGAGGAAGAAGATAATGTGAGAAAGAAATGAAAGAGTTTAATCTCTTAAGCATGAACGTCTCCATGTCTTTTATAGACATGAGGATTACTCTCTAGTAACTGATGCTATTAAATTGGAGTAATCAACTAGTAACTGCTAAATTATTCAAACCAAATAATAATTAAGCAGTCCATGACCAGTTAAAAGGAAGAGATGATGCATAGTTTAGCAAAAATAAGGTAGACTTGGTCTGCCAAGTGGCGTTCCACGTCATGGCATGGTCGTACGTCGCAAGTCATGCGATTTTCCATGCGAATACACACACATGTGCATGCATGCGTGTGTTTTCAGTTAAAGCCCTCCTCATTTTATCTCCATTCATCTGCCACATAATCAAGGAGTGGCAAGAACTCCAACTTATAAATTGATCTCTACCATATTGCCTTAGTAATATGGTATTAAATGATGCATGCTTTGGAATTATAGAAAATATGTCTCACTCATATGGGCATATTTCTAACAGCTTGTTCTTCTTGGAAAAATCAACGTGTTTGAACTTGAATGCTCTACTGTAGGTGTCTAGGTAAGTAGCGATCGTTATAGAAGTCTACAAAGAGTGTGGGTAGTGCATGGTAGTGTGTCCTGTGTTGGAGATGTGGGCAATATTTTAATTTCAAATTTTACTAAGAGACAAATACAATAAATTAGTGATGCAATACTTACTACTAACAGCAGGCTACTCATCATACTTCAGAATATACTCAAGAAAAATATATTAACAAAGTCGTATGTGCGCACGAACGACTTACTAGTTAGCCCGATGAAGAACAGGAAGCCGCGCAGGCTTGACGCAGTGCAGAACGTAGATGTCACAGTGCAGAACGTAGATGTCGCAGTGCAGTGAGCGGTCGCGCAGATGCGCTGCCTAGAAACCTTATTGCCATCCCGTGCAGGTACTCTCTGCGGCAACGGTTCGGAGATAACCGCTCTCCCTCCTTCCAGGAGCACGCCGGGAAGAAAGGTCGATGAGGTTCAGACAGCACAGTACTCGAGCAAAAAATCGCAGAGAAGAAAAGCAATGGAGGCAGTGAGATTCTCTCACATATTCTAGACGTCTCCATCAATAGACAGACTGATAACTAACATGATTAAAGCAGCCATTTACCCACTGGTAACTGATACATTCAAACAACCATTTATTCACTGGTAACTACCTATCATCAAAACCCCAATAAAGCCTCAAATTTAAACGTTTGAATCTCATTCAAACACAGAGAGAGTGGTGCAGAGTTCAGCAAAAATAGAGATAGACTTGGTCTGCCAAATGGCGCGCCACAAGTCACGCGATTTTCATGCAAAAATACACGTATACGCGCTGTGACTAGACATAACCCTCCACATACCATCTCTATCCATATTGAAGGAGTGGTGGGGACTCCACCTTATAAATTGGTCTTTCTCATCTTGCCTTAGCAATATAGTACTAAACCATGCATGCTTTGAAATTAAGGAAATGGGCCAATTTCTAACATCCTGGTCCACTGATAGAATAGAGTGTTCTTTTGGGATACGACTTATATCTTTTTGTTATGATTTAATAGTCTAATGAATAGTAATTACTGAGAGAAGTCAAAAGTTAAAACCCGTTGAAACGTCAAAAAGAGCAGGGCCAAATTCAAGGGGACAATGCAAGGACAAATTGTTGCGATTTGCAAGGGTCATGTGGGCCAATTCTTGCCATGTATGAGTACATGTTTGGCTGTGGATTGTTGTCTGAGTGGTGAGAAATTAGTGGTAGTGTGGTGGTGGATTTGTTAGACGGCGATGAATGGCAACACTAGTGGCAAAGGTTGGCGGTGGCCTAGTGGGGTAACCGCGGTAGCGCTAGAGCGGTGTCGTGGTTGATGCTGTTGGTGAATGGGATGTAGGAGAAGAAGAAATAGAGAGTGGCACCAGAGAAGGGGAGGAGCTGGTTTCTGTTGCTCGTCGAGACGAAGACGGAGAGAGAGAAGAAGAGTTGGGGAATTGATGTTGATCTGTTGGGTGAATGGATGGATGAGATGGAAAGGAGTTGGATTCAATGGTGCAGGTCTGTTGGATTGAGAGTTGGATTCAATGGTGCAGGTTTGTTGGATTGAGAGGAAAATGTGGGTTAGGTAATTTTTTAATCATCAAGCCACGTGTGCATCCAAGGCAAATCATGGGTTGCTAAAATAAGTTGACTCAATGCCACATCAGCATATTCCCTTAGCAAACGACACAACCGACTTGCGATGTGAAGGACGCAAGTTCACCAAACCTAGAAAGTAATTTGCCGGCTGAGGTATGTAGGTGAGAGAACCTTATAAGTTTAGGAAGCTTCAATACAATTTACTCATATTTTTAAATGGAAAAATTAGCATGGTAGCATCTTGGTTTGTGGACGGACCGAGTGAATGGAGTGGACATAGAGCTTGCCTGATCCGACATAGTGACCAGCATATAGATGATAAATTTAGTCCACGACATGATGAAAGAGACAGCACGGCGTTGAACAATCATCCAACCACACCAGATGTCCAGAACCAATACACACTG
Source organism: Bonia amplexicaulis (assembly GCA_036346245.1). NCBI lineage: Eukaryota > Viridiplantae > Streptophyta > Magnoliopsida > Poales > Poaceae > Bonia > Bonia amplexicaulis. Next base: position 13,381,888 of record CM070755.1, on the reverse strand, counting down.
CAGTGTTGTTGATCAGGAGCGTCGGAGCGCGAACTTGGGGGACCGTGTAAATGCGCAGGGGCAGAAATGCAGCATTCATAACATGATGTAACTCTCAACTCACGACAAGTTATCTAAATTTAATATTAAAACCAGGGGCGAACCCAGAATTCAAATATAAAAAGAACCAAGTAGATGATAATTTTTTTGCCAAGAAAGTGACAATCACATAAAATATAACATAACAATACAAAAAAAGGTACATATCTATTCATTTAAATTTGGTTCTATGCCTGCCAAAAGACATAGATGTTAATAATTTAATCAAAAGTGAACTTTGTCCACTCATGATGAATGCTAAATAAATATTTTACAAGATAATTACTATAAAATACTTAATAACTAATCAAGAGAATCAGAAATATTGGAAAGGGCCAGCCTTTGCTCGCCCCCTTGTCTCCGCCCCTGATTAAAACTCTTTTGTTACGGTGTTGACTCATTACGCTCTTATATATAGACCGGAATAGACAAACATATATGAATCCTAAACAAGAAACCTACACTAGATAGGACCTTAATGGATGGAAATAAACTAAAGAAGCGAATTAACTAGGACTCTGCAGGATAACTGGGAAAAAATATCCATGCCGCAAATAATATATGCAGCATTCGCGGCCCGTGGCAATCTGCTGCACACCCCCACCTCCTCATTACTAAAAAAACAAGTTCGCTGATGTCCGGGTGACCAGAAGTTATTTGCAAGATTTAAAAGTCTGTCACTTTTAAACCGAGCGTTATATTTACGATCCGTTTGAACAAGCATGTCTATTGCATCACGTCATTAATCATTTTGTTCCATTAGTGAACTATTATTGCGTAGAAAACAACATATATGATCAACAATTGTCATTTTTTTATTTAGTTCCAGTAGTGCTTCCCAAAATAAATTTATCAAATATCAAAGTTGCATAGTTAGTATAGTTAAGTAAAGGGTGCTTTCAAATCAGACAGTCACGTGTACTTTCTTCGGTGCTCTCATGCAGCCCACCTTCAAACATAATGCAAATGGTGAAATATATAAAAGAAAATCAGTTACATAGGTCATGAGATGATCAAGCATCCTGCAAATATTAGAACAAAAAAGACAAATTTTAGTCAGTAACAAGTTTATTTTTTTTCCTTGATTGTCAGATTATATTTTCAGCACAAATTGTGTCTTTGTTGTTTCTCCATGTTTAATCAAACTTATATTTGCAATTTTGTGGCATGTTATATTGCTTTTGTGCATGTCAATGCACTTGAAAATTTGTTTCAGATTTTTCATGGCCACATTTGCATGGTGTATGAGACCATTCATGTCAGCAATGAAGTGTGGTATGCACTGTTTAATGACTTTCTGAATCAGTATGGAAATTTTTGAATAGGTATGGAAACCCCTCCAAATTGATGCGATACAGTTAAATTTGTTGGTCAGAAACTAGGATCACTACTACAGAAAGCCTAATAGTAGACGATAAATCACAGACGGTTTGACAAAACCGTCTGTGACTGACACTAACACAGACGGTTTTAATTTGGACACCGTTTTTGTTGATGGCTACGGAGAAAATTATTATCATAGACGGTTTTTAATACAAACCATCTGTGATAATGAGCTTATCACAGACGGTTTTTATTAAAAACCATCTGTGATAATTCCAGATTATCACAGACGGTTTTGTAACACCCCAGGACCCACATTACCCTGGGATGCTACTAAAACCACTCCATAACTAGCCAAATTATAAGATAAAATAATCTGGCAACAATTCCTAAACAAGATGGGATAAGCGGAAGCATAATCAATTAAGCGAAACAGGATAGTGATAATCAATTTAATAATTTAAAACAACCTTGAACCATCTAACCAAAGAATGGTTCACAAGTTTAACACTAATAAGTTAAAGCAAACAATGACGAGATAGCTAGGCAAAATACTAGAATCACTTTGTCTTTATTACATCATAAATCTATGATTCAAGTGCATTATTGTGGTGCCGCTCTACCCTTCCCATGCATGTTCAATGATCACCAGTAAGGGGGTGAAACAAGGGTGAGATAAAAATCTCAGTAAGCAAACTGTTTAACAGGCTAATTAAACTACAATAGTTTAATCATCAATATTTAATCTTCCACAATTAACAACGTTTATATCCTCAACCTCAAACCACCATCAACGACGGTAAAATATTAGCAAATAAATCTTATTTGACTACTTTAAAACCTCAACCACTACCAGCACCAAAAACAATAAAACGTATGTATGTTTTACTTCAATACTTTATTATTTCTCACATCTACAACTGCTATCAACAATTACTACAAGAGAAAAGAATCTCATGACACAACCACAACCATTACCATACACAAGGGACGAACCCCATTCCACAACCACATCCACATTCCACATACCACAAGTAGCTCATATGAGCCAATTCCAAATTACAACTATGAAGTTGTATATTCCACATTACAACTATGAAGTTGTGCATTCCACAAAATAACTTTACCACAATACATTGCGTAAGTATGCAAATGATCTTTCCACAATGCAATGCATATGAATACTTTCATGCTATGCTCCACATCACTCTTTCGGTAGGATAAGAGGTGCATCGATACGGTGATATACGATCTTTGTCTAGGTATGGTCGCGACTAGGTGCGGTGACATCCACATATACAAATGTCATGATATGATATGAATGATATGATAATCATAAACCACATGAATTCCAACCACAAAGGAGCATCAACATGCTCACAACATATGCACAGCCACATATCCACCACATATTTGTTTTCATACTCCACATTAGCACACTAAACAAATTTACACATGAGTATGAGCAATTTATCCAAACATATCAAGTGATCAATAATTGCTACCACCACAACCACAAGTATTCACTAAGAATACTACCACTTAGACTACAATATACTCGTAAAGGTTTCTACCCCACAACTATATAGATTCATCAAGAACAATCCCGCATATCCACAATTAATCCATCAAGATCATAAGCAATTGAATTCATAAAAATACTACCATCTGAACCACGTTAAGGAAGCATGTAAAAAGACATAGCCTTACCAATTAATAGAATTAATCAGTGTGAAGGTAGAATAATTAACGAGTTAAACAGTAGCACAACCGCTACATTTACTTGCCTCAACCGTTGAAGTGAAGCAGTCACGTGCGCTTTGGAGCAAAACCACATGTCCACAAAGTATCTCTCAGCACAATGCTACAGCATACAAAGCGCGACTTAATAATTAAAGACGTCGCTAGAACCCTGAACCCGCACAAACTCCTCTCCGCTTAAGAATTCAACAATCTACCCACTGTAGCAGCGCTGCTTAATATTTTTTATCTTTAAAATATTAATCCATTTACAGCAAATGATACAGCAAATGATATATCTTTAAAAATATTAATCCATTTATGTTTTCTCAATTACGACCATAATCATAAAAATTATTTACTATCCCTAAATCATAGTTGAACAGCAGTCTGTCCCAATTTGCTCCCCTGACAGACAGCGGTGTTCCCAACCATGCTACACCCAGATCCCACGGCCAAAAATTCTAAAAAAATACAGATGATGGGTCTCGAGGTCCTCTATAATTTTCCTTTTGGGAAGATCCGCAGGAAAAATCGTTTCTATCTACAGGCAGACAGCAGGTAATCTCTAATCGGGCAATCAATCTATTAATTCCCTTCAAATTCCGTGCCAAGAACCCTAATTACTCCATAAAATAGAGGGTTTGGGATGGGAAAAAATTACCTAGATGATCCCTTGAGATCACCCCTCTTCTTTCCTCCTCTTCTTCTCCTCCTTCTCGTCTTCTTCCTTCTCTTCCCTTTCTTCTCCCTCCTTCACGTTTCTCGTTGGCACCAATGGCAGCAACTATTTTGGGGAAGGGGAGGCACCAAGAGGAGGAGGGGTGGTGGCTGGAAAGGGGAAGAGGGGGGTGGCTAGGTTAGAAAAGAAAAGGGGGAGAGGGGGTGCGGCCACCCCCTTGGGCCTTGGCCCAAGACAGTCGGCCCACTCCCCAGGCAGCCCACTCTGAGATTTTAATTTAATTTTATTCATTTTATAATGTTCTACAACTTTTATTTTTCCCTTCCCGCGATTTACCGAAAAACCAGCGACTCCGCGATTATTTTAAAACTTACGCCAAATCGACGATCAGGGTATTACAGGTTTTTAATAAAAACCGTCTGTGATAAGCTCATTATCACATACGGTTTGTATTAAAAACCGTCTGTGATGACCTCAAAATTATCACAAACGGTTTTTAATAATAAACCGTCTGTGATAATGGCACTAGACATTTATTGCGCCGCTCAGAACCACACATGTCTTCATTTCGATCCAGATCTGGCCGGCGCTGCACTCTTTCGTTCAGGAGGCAAGTTAGGTGATTTCAGGCCAATTAATTTGGTGGGAGGAGGCAGCGATTGAGCTTTGAAGATTCATACTTTTCTGCTCTAGATATGGTTAGTAATGAAATTTATTTTTCTTTGCATTACAATTTAGATCGATCTACTTAGTAATTGGTGAGTGTTTATTGAGGATGGTTTGCAAAATTGTTGGTTATATAATAGCTGTTGTGTTTATAATATGAATTAAGCTTGCAAAGCCTGAATGCATATGGTATATATGTAGTAATAATTAATTAATTTAATTTTTAATACTAAGTTGTTATAAATATATACATAACATAGGACCGAAGCTGGATGTATGCCGCGAACCGTGTGAGTGAAGAGTATATTAATGGTGTGTCTGCTTTTACAAGAGCTACCGAGGAGGTTATGCTGAATAAGGGGGTGGAATATATGTACTGTCCATGCACTGACTGCGAGAATTTAAAGATGTTTAAGAACCAAGGGCAAATTGAAGCGCACTTGATTTGGAGAAGTTTCAAAAAGGATTATACATGTTGGACCAGTCATGGCGAAGTCAATGATCATATGTCGCCGGATGACATCGCCGGTGAAGTGAATGATATGCCGCCGGATGACATCGTCGGTGAAGTGAATGACATGCCGCCGGATGATGTCAATTGTGGTTCGGATTCGGATAGGTTGCACGATGACAATCTGGATCAGATGCTTCTCGATGTAGAAGAGAACTATGATGAGAGAAAGTATGTTAAATTCCGGGGCTTGATGGATGACTTGGAGAAACATTTGTTTACGTGCTGCAGGTCAAAGTACACTAGGTTGTCGGCCGTGCTTGAACTGTTGAAATTGAAGGCAAGCAACGGTTGGTCTAATAAAAGTTTCACGGTGCTGCTAGGTCTTTTAGCGGACATACTTCCGGAGGGAAATGAGTTGCCTAAAAGCACGAATAAATCCAAGAAGGTTCTTTGTTCGTTGAGAATGGAAGTAGAAAGAATACATGCATGTCCGAACGACTGTATCCTGTGTCGTAAAGAGTTTGCAAACATGCATGTATGTCCGGTGTGCAACGCATCCCGATACAAACGTAACAATCAATCAGATGACGGCGAGGGAACAGAGGTGAATTAAGGACCTCCTGCTATGGTGGCATAAAATTTTCCTATAATTCCCCGTTTGAAAAGGTTTTTTGCAAATCCAACGGAGGCAAAACTGCTGCGTTGGCACTCAGAGCAGCGCAAGAAAGATGGAATGCTAATACACCTTGACAATTCCGCCCAATGGAGAAACATCGACAGGAGTTTTGCAGACTTCGGTGCAGAACCAAGGAATATAAGGTGCGAACTGAGTACAGATGGAATAAATCCTTTCAGTAGCATGAGCAGCCGACATAGCACATGGCTCGTGACTCTCTGCATCTATAACCTTCCTCCTTGTTGTGTATGAATCGAAAGTATATTTTGCTGTTGATACTTATCCAAGGGCCAAAGCAACCTGGGAATGATATCGATGTGTACCTAGCACCGTTGGTGGAAAATCTAAAAGTACTGTGAAACGAAGGGGTACAGGTATGGGATGCATACAAACGAGAGAACTTCACTTTGCGCTCCTTATTTTTCTGCACCATAAATGACTATCCTGCCCTTGCTAACCTATCGGGCCAGAGTACAAAAGGTGCCATAGCTTGTACTCACTGTTTAGATAGTACCGAGAGTGTGTGGCTGAAACACTCACACAAAACCGTCTACATGCGTCACTGCCGGTTCATTCAGAGGGCTCACCCATACCGCAAGATGAAGAAACAATTTGACGGAGAGAAGGAAGACGGTTCAGCTCCACGGCATTTAAAGGGAAAAGATGTTTATAATGTGGTTAAGGATTTAGATGTTGTCCTCAGAAAGGGACGTAAATCGAGGGCTCATGAGAAGAACACCTGGAAGAAGGGATCAATATTTTGGGACTTACCTTATTGGGAGTACCTAGATGTTCGACACTGTATCGACGTCATGCACGTAGAAAAAAATGTATGCGACAGCTTGATTGGTCTCTTACTGAACATTCGTGATAAAACAAAGGACGACGTCAACGCACGGCTTGACTTGGCTGATATGGACATCAGGCCTGAGTTAGCACCAACATGCACTGATAATGGACGAACGTACCTTCTCTCTACGTGTTATAGTCTGTCCAAGGCCGAGAAAACAGAACTGTGTCAGTGCTTGCATAGTGTCAAAGTTTCGTCTGATTACTCCGGCAACGTGAAGAAACTTGTTTCGATGCATGATTTGAAGTTAAATGGCATGAAGTCTTATGATTGTCATGTGCTGATGACACAGATGCTCCCTATCGAGTACAAGTTATTACACTTAGTCGCTCTCCTGAAGTCCCGATCGAGCCCGTCGCCACCGCCGTCCCCCTGAGCCCCTCGCCGGCCGCCTCCATCGATCCCCCGAGCCCGTCGCCGGTCGCCGTCCCCTAGCCCCTCGCCGGCCGCCTCCGTCGAGCCCCGACCCTCGCCGGTCGCCGGACGCCTCCATCGAGCCCCGAGCCCCTCGTCGGTCGCCGTCCCCCGAGCCCCTCGCCGGTCGCCTCCGTCATGCCCCCGAACCTCGCCGGTCGGGAATTTTTTGTACGGATAATCCATTTTTTATTCAAAATTACAAAAATATACCTGCAGCCAAATTATTTACAACAATAGGCTGCAGTCGCTCCCCCGTTGGGCGGCTGGAGCGTTTCGCCCAACCGGGAGGCGATTATATTGTAGTCGCCCTATGTTCAGGCGAGTACATGCAGTCGCCGTTCTATTGGGCGACTAGAATGTCGTCGCCCAATGGATGGGCGACAGATAGTGCAGTCGCTCAAAAGGAGGGCGACTGCACTCGTACCCCGTGATTTTTTTGAGTTTTGTCAATTTTCTAGTTTTAAACTGGAAAAAAATTTGGTGTAGTTGTAATAAAAGTTTATGCCAATAAACAGAAATAGGTTTAGGGGTAGGAAAGAATATTACAGACGAACCGTCTGTGATATGTGATAATCACATACGGTTTTTAGGTAAAAACCGTCTGTGATTATCATATATCACAAACGGTTTTTAGTTAAATTAAAAACCGTCTGTGATATTTATATATCACAGACGGTTTTTACTTACAAATCGTCTGTCGAAAACCGTCTGTGATAACCTTCTATATCACTGACCCATAAATTCAGACGGTTCAGAAAATCGTCTGTGATGATGTTTCTGAATCGTCTGTAATACTGATTTCTGTAGTAGTGGATATAAATATTATGTGGCTTGTCCAAAGTCGGTGACGAAGAATCATTTAAAAAAAGAGTAAAAAGTAACTTTCTTATTTGACAAAGAACTTTGAGCGCCTTGACTATATATATATAGAAAATGTGAGGTACAACAAGAAGAAAATCAATATATATATACACATAAAGTTGAACTGTTTTGGGAACATCAATTCACTTTTACATATATGTATCTTGCCATTCAATTTTCAGCATCATATATAGAAATCCAACAAATCTAAGAAGAATTTTTCAATAGAGTAAAATGCATAGAGTATCATTCAACTTTTGCGGGTGTGTCATTTAAATCATAGAAATGTCAAAATGTACATTTAGGTTATCGATGTGATATAAGTGGGTCATTAATCTATCTTAACTGCTCACGCTGATATATTTCATACATGTGGCATGACACGTATAATTGCAAAGCAGTTGGCAGAATATTTGCAAAAAAAAATCCCTCTATAATTTTTTTCCATTTAGCCTATTGGTGTACCCTTCCCCAAAACTGGTCCAATTAGACCATATTCTATATCTTCTTGTTACTTTCTGTTCGACTCTGTGCTGATTCACACGAGGAGATCCCAAGGGCGACGCGGGAGGTACCCATTGCTGCCAATGATGAAGACACAGAATCTGGTTTGCTGCTGAATTTCATTTCTCAACTGATAGAAGAAAAGAAGATGTCGGTTGCCGGGCGTGTTCTTTTTCTTCGAAATTGACGGTATTTAGTTTTTGCTATAGTACCTAACTTTTAAACGGAATATTTTCTCAAGACAGGGTCTACAAGTTAAACGATGTGCACGTTAAAAGCCCAACATCTGTACCATCTAAAATCGCAAGTGGGTATCTTTCTTTCCGTAATCTGTATCGTAAACAGCAAAAATCCGAAAATTTCAGTCAAAAACTATAAGCCAGAGCCATTGCCAAACAGGCCTGTTATCAGCAGATCTAGTAAGTTTACAAACAGATATTGCAGAGGTTGAGAGAAGATACTCTGAGGGTAGGGATTTAGTTTAGAGGGCATCGATGTACCGCCAGGTTCTATTGATTACAGGAGCTTCTGCAAATGCCCCGAGGAGTGCATCGTTGTCAGGTTTGCTACCATCATTGCGCAGGTCAAGCATATATAAGGAGAGGGAGATGAAGTATTTAGAGCAGCTTGAAAGTGCATATTACTTTAACAAGCAATTGTCGGGCTACAGGTAATACAACAAATCTGAAATTTAATTCACAAATATTCTTAGAACTTCATTTTCACAAACAAACTATTTTTACAAAAATAACCATCACGGATCGATCATACTCTATGCATCGTAAGTTCACTAGCACAACATCATCTAACACAAGCATTACCACTATGACACTACGTCATCCAGAAGCATTTTCATCCGCAAGGTAACCGGACGTCGAGTCCGAACCCCGCCACGACAAGGCATGCTGCCGGCAAGTACCCGACGGTGTTGGCCAGAGCGCGCCGAGTCCTGTGATGATGAAGCCATACTCTGCTGTTGCCACTGAACTCTACCACCACTACCGCCAAGGGTTTTGTCGCAAGTGCATTCCAATGGAAGATGATATTGTTTCGGCTTTAGTTTCTGACTTCTGATTTATTTTTTACTATTCATAAAATTCATCTTTTTCTAAGCTTTTGACTTTTTTTTGCTTTTTTGGCGGTTTTTTTTTTCCGTATTCATTTGTGTTGTCTGTGATGAGCTAGCATATTTTTTGTATTTTTAAATTTTTAAAATTTAATTATGTCAAATAAGCCACCTTCAGCTACAGTAAAATTTCAGCAGCTACAGTGCAATTTCAGCTATAAGCCACAGTTTTTCAGCCCAACCGATCGGGGCTAGGTCTTGAGTGACCGGTGCCGGCTGGTTCAACCAGACCAAGATAAAGGCAGAGGGATAGGGTTAAATGAAAAATGTTTTCAGGGTGTTTTGTATTAATTGCAAAATATTGCAAGCATTGAATCCCACTGTGATGTCACTCATATGAAATATGCCAACATGGATAATTAGGTTGGACTAATGATCCACTTAAAGTACAATGACATAGATGATACGCTTGAATAAGTTCGACCCGTCGTGTATTTTACTCCTTGCAATATATATAACAGAATACTACTCCAGATCGGCGAAGTATGCTCTAATTAAAAATACCACTCTTGCCAAATAAAGTTTGAAATACTACTAGGACACTTGAAGGATTTAACGTGCAAGCAAACAACTATTCTTCCTCCTAAAAAATATTTCGCAAACTATTCTTTTTTTTTAATAAACTCCATTACAGTGCAACAGCAGCCCCACGAAAGTCCATGCGACCAAAGAGCATGTGATGCCTACATATCTTGCATATTATTATTTGTTTGTCATGGTCTTGTCCACAAAGAAACCGCACGCATAGATTGCGTCGTGCTTTAATTAATTCAGCTGCCTTTTGACTGGAACTAGAACCATGAGCAGGATGCGCAGCCTACCAGTAGCTCCGCGCCTGTGAAAGCCTTGTACGGATAAAATTTGTCAAGGAATCCCCGCTCATTTTAGTTTCGGCTTCTGACTTTCAGCTTATTTTTTATTATTTCTAAATTTCGTCTTTTTCTATTTTTTAGATTTTTTGAGCTTTTTTACCGGTTCTTTTTCATGTGTTCGTTTACATTACACATGATGGGTTAACCTGTTTTTTCTATTTTCAATTTTTTTAAATTTAATTATGTCAAATAAGACATCTTCAGTTACAGTGTAATTTCAGCCAACTACAGTAAAATAAGCCATAAGCCACAGCCCAACTGAGCACCAATAGAAGATAGATTAATCATAGAATAATATAAAGAAAATAATAGATTAAATCTAAGACATAGAGAAACTCCTTTCTTTATTAATTTATAGACTAAATCGTGAGGTGTCCACCATGGGCCAAGGCTTCAGGCCTAGGCTTATATTTCCCAACACTCCTCCTTAGGCACTCATCCGACACGTTTATGCCTAATTAAAATTTTATAAAAAACCCAGTAGGAAAAATTTGAAGAAAGAGTATATGATACATGTTATGTTGCATTGTACGAATTGCCTCATTAAAAACCTTGGCCGAGAAACTTTCGGAAAACTCGTCAATGGAAAAGAGTACAATCCATCCAAGTTCATTTAATCTACAGGATTTATTCTTTGGGTACTCGATCTTCGTGATGAAGATTTAATAGTAAGCTTGAGAAGAATCTCACCTTGAGTTCTGCACTTCGCTAAGTCTCATCATTCCAATTTCACATATACACCTTTTAAAGTTAGATGCTGGAAGTGACTTAGCAAATAAATCTACAAGATTTTCACACAACTTAGTATATAATATCTTAATTTCATTCATCTTTTGTAACTCATGAGCATAGAAGAATTTGGGGTTGATATGCTTTGTAAAATGACTTTTAGGTAACCCGTTTGCACTTTGTACAACACAAACTGCATTATCTTTATAAATAAGTGTGGAAGCTTGCATGATATTTAATCCACAAGCACATTCTTGTGCGGCAACTTAGTATATAGTATCTTAATTTCATTCATCTTTTGTAACTCGTGAGCATAAAAGAACATGGGGTTGATATACTTTGTAAGATGACTCTTTAGGTAACCCGTTTGCACTTGTACAACACAAACTGTATTATCTTTATAGATAATTGTGGAAGCTTGGAGATATTTAATCCACAAGCACATTCTCGTGAGACTTCATACAGTGCTATGATTTTCGAGTGATTCGTCAAAGTCGATACAAGACTTTGCTTAGACGATTTTTCATGAAATTACGATTCCACAACATAGGAACACATAGCCTGTTTGTGACTTAACTATATGCGGGTCTAACAAGTATCATGCATCTGCATAACTAATCATATTTAGATCTTGGTTCTTTTTGTAGAACAGTCCAAGGTCTTTGCTTCCTTAGAGGTATTGGAAGATGCCCTTTATTCTCTACCAATATCTTTTGGTAGGTTCTGTACTATACCTCGCTAATAGGTTTACGGCAAATACAATGTCCGATCTAGTGTAGCTTGCTAAATAGATAAGTGCTCATATTGCACTTAAGTACGGGAATTCTGGTCCAAGACTTCCACCCTCCTCTTCTCTAGGTTGGTACGGATCCTTGTCTTACCATAAAAATCTCCCAATCATCAGTGTAATGCCCCAGATTGTTTTATTATTTGTTATTCAATTGTTTGTTTGATTATTAAATAGAGAGAGGGACCTAGAAGGAAAAGATTAAAAATTAAAAGAGTTTTGAGGGGTTTTCTGAAAAGTTAATCAAACACGGCCTTGGCCTTGACCAGTGGGTTTTCTTGGCCCAAGAGGGAGGGAGGCCACTCCTTTTAACCTGTGTAGCCGCCCCCTGCCTAGCCGCCTCCCCCGCACCGCCGCCGCCCCTCCACCGCTGCCGCCGCCTTGCCGCGCCACCCTGCCTGCCAGCCGCTGCCTGCAGCGCCTGCCGCGTGCCCCAAAGAGCCGTGCTGCGCCGCGCCACCATTGCCGCCCGACGTCTCCTCCTTCCGGTCTTGCCGTCGTCGTCATCCGTCGCTGCACCGTTTGGATCCGGAGGAAGGAGAAGAGGTGTTCGCGGAAGAGATCCCGGGCGTGTACTTCCTCCTCGTCGTGTTCTTCATCTTGTCTTCAAGGGTAATCCCGGTTAACCCATCTAGATGGATAATTTAGCCAAGTTAGAGTTTCGTCGGTTTTCTGGACTGCTGTGACAGATAGGGTTAATCGGCAGTTTTGGGTTGGATCTGTCGGGACTCAGGTCTGGACTCCTTCTAGTGAATTGTAGAGGACGTAATTATCTTTCCAGGGAGTGCTAGAACACATTATTCCGATTTGTGTAGTGAAAGTTATGATTTTTCTAGTGTGGCTGTTCGGCAGATCGGGGAAGTTCTGGACAGATTTTGGTAGATCGGTTTGTGCGACGGGAAATCGGGCGAATAAGAAATTCTTCATGTTAGGAAAGTTTTAGATAATTTTCTTAGCTTTCCAGAAAGGTCAGGAAGTCCGGATTCCGATGATCTGGGCGAAAGTTATTGCTGTTTTAGTGCGCTGTCCAGAGAGGTCGTCGTGACTATTGATGTTTTAGAAAAGGGATTGGATCGGGTAGAAAATAGCAGAATCAGAGAGGCTTCCCAACTAAGTTTATTTAGATAATTTAATTATCTTTCCAGAAAGTCTGAGAACGCTTAATTGGATTTACGTACTGGTAGTTATGGATTTTTGAAGTCGGTTTGTCGTGGTTGGGCGATTGGCCGAGGGAGTTGGGGAGTTTAATTGAGATAAATTGTTTGGGTAATTAGGGTTGCTGATATTTTGTATCTAGAAACCCGTTACTGTTATGTAGTAATTATTAATTAATTATTCAGGAGGAGAGCGGATTCCGGGGGTTTCGCCTTCTGCTCGTTCTTCGTTGTCTCACGGTTGAGGCAAGTATAACTTTGCTATGATTAATCTGTGTGATTTGATGATTTGGATGATATGAGTGATGATTGAGTTATGAATGCTTTACTTAGGAATTTTAGTAAAGTTATGAGTTGATAATGCTATTTATGTTCTGTTTACATTATAGCATTTTTGAGATTAAATTGATGCGTAGTATGTTGAATGCATGTTTATCTTGTTGATACATTCACATATATGCATCATGCTGAGAATTATTGAAGTCTTGGTCACGTGGTGATCAAGCGTCGAGGTCCCCACACTTGTGGAGTGTGGGCAATTGGTCCCTGTACCCGAGGGTACAGGCATGGGTGTGCATTGACGGATGCACACTCCGCATTACCGGTAAAATACGAAGAGATGAGAATGGACTTTTGATCATATTGCATAGCATGAAATTCATATGAAACATGTTTAACTTGACAGTTAATGTTCATGCTTGCTTTTGTTATAGTTTATACTTGCTGAGTCGTTGGACTCACCCTTGTTGTTGTTTGTTTATTTTAGGTACCAATGTGAGATCAACATACATGGAGACATGAATGGCTAGTCCAGATGCACGTGCACTGTTCATTCAATAAGAAATAAAGACAGTCATTATAATCTTAGTGGCTGGTTAGTTTAATTGGTTCATTTTATTATTCATCAGATTAAATGTAATAATGATTAGAACTATTTGATATCGCTTCCGTTCTTTATTATGGAAATAGAACCGTTTCTGTTTATCTAGATTTGCTAGTAATGATTGAATAGATAAGACTTTGTCGAATCTTTTGGAATAATTATTAGAAGTTTTAATTTTGGCTAGAAGTTGGTAGCATTTTAGGCCATTGTTTGGCTGGGATGTTACAATCAGCACTTTTAATGGGTACACCTTTTCAAAGCTGAACATTTGTAGCACCTTTTGGCTATATGCGAACTAATGTACTAATATCCCTTCAGGGACATGCTCAAGTTACAAGCCTAGGCAATATTTGATTTTCCCTAGATCTTTCATTTTCCCTAGATCTTTCATTTTGAACTCTGACTACAAGTAAGAGCTCACTTCCTTTATATCTTTCAGGGTTCCGATGATATTTAGATCATCCATATATACTAAGATTATACAAAATCCATTTTGGGATCGTCGTATAAATACACAGGGACAATCCTCATTGTTCGTGTAGCCTTCTTGCATAGAAAGTTGCTTAAACGATTATACCATATCCTGCCTGATTATTTAAGTTCGTGCAATGATTTCTTGAGTTTCATATTGTACACGTTTCTATTTACTCTGCCTTGATTCGGGACAGGGATACCTTCAGGTACCTTCGTGTAAAAATCTGAATCCAAGTTTCCATAAAGGTATGCAGCTACCATATCCATTAACTTCATTTCTAAATTTAAGTTCACTACCATCGAGATTAAATATCTAAAGGTAATACCACCCATGACCGGGGAATAGGTTTATTCATAATCAATTTCTGGTCGTTGAGAGAAACCTTGTACAACAAGCCTTGTTTTATATCTTACAATTTCATTTTTCTCATTTCTGTTCCGAACAAATACCCACTTATGTCCTATGGGGTGCACACAGGGCGGCATGTAGTTTATAGGCCCAAACACCTCTCTTTTATTTAAAGATAGTAAATTAGTTTCAATTGCCTTTTTTCAATCCTCCTAATCTGATTTTTTCTTACATTCGACGAGTGATGCAGGCTCTGGATCAAGATCGATGATTGCGGTATTTTTTTTTACAAAATAAATATCAACATTGGTTGTTGTCCTATTAATGGATTCTCCGATGTGCACATACTTTATAGCTATTTCACCATGGATTGCTTCTTCTAGTGCTTCTACTTGCTCATGTCTCCTTCCAGTTGCAGGGGCAAGTCCCTTTAGTTTTCAGCTCCGATGCATGCTACACATCCATACTGGTTTCTCCCTCCATTGGAATGTTCAAATTCGCTATGTCTTTCCTTGAAGGTGTCATACCGGTGCCAGGTATCAACTGGCTCCCCTTCTGGTTATGGGGAACTTAGGTGATTGGCTGTGTTAAGTCCTTGTTATCCTTTTTCAACAGGCGTCCCCGGTTACTTGGGATTCGAGGGGCCAGAATTCTCGTCCTTTTATTTTTGAGGCCTTTGGACGGGATTAGGGATTAGGGATACCTTCAATTTTCTTTGACATTTCAACCCTCTCCAGTGCATTGCGTGCAGGCACAAGCAACTTGGTCATGCTCTTTAAATCACTAAAGTGGTCAGACAGTTGCTTTGCTAATGCTTGCAAATCAATGATCTTATGGACTTCTCTATTTGCTTCGCTAATGCATGGGTCATGTGCATGGACTCCCGTGACTTACCAGTAAATTTCCAACATTTTTCATCAAGAGGTTGATTTTCTCTCCTAATGTCGGGAAACTATCCTCATCAAATATACTATCAGTGAAATGGGTGGTGTGCAAATCTCCTATCATGGGGTCCAAGTACCTGATTATGGATAAAGTCCCATAACCCATGTATATCCCAAACTATCGGAGAGGATCCATTGCAGTACGCTATGGTGGAGGTATATATACATAAACTTTCCAACCAAACCTATGAAGATGAGATTTTCAGTGCTGACTCTTGTGCTGGTTGCATAGATGAATGGATGTTATATGTCGATGGTCTAAAATTGATGAGAGTTGTATATAGGACTACGTGTCCCCAGCATGTAGTTGGTAAATTACAATTCTGTAAAATCGATTGGGCAATACATTTAATTCTCTTAATTAATATTTCTGCTAGTCCATTCTAAGTGTGGACATACAGTACAGATTGCTCACTTTAATTTCTATTGACATGCAATAATTATCAAATGCCTTCGAAGTAAATTCTCCGTCATTTCCATTCTAATGGACTTCACATGATCAGGGAAATTATTTTTAATTTAAATTATCTGCGAGATCAATTTTACAAAAGCATGGTTTCTCGTAGATAATAAACATACGTGTGACCATTTCGATGAAGCATCAATGAGTACCATAAAATATTTAAATGGACATAACAGTGGTTGTATAGGACCGCAAATATTTCCTTGGATGCGTTCCAATAATGCAGGGACTTCATCCTTTACTTTCAAAGTAGAAGATCTAGTAATTAATTTCTTGGTTGCACAAGCTGGGCACACAAATTTTTCTTGATTCGAGAAATTCTTCACATCGATATTATGTCCCTGTGAATTGTTAATTATATTTCTCATCATTCTAGGACCTAGGTAGCCTAATTTATCATGCTAGAGACAGAAGAGTTCAGAGCTTTTAAATATTGTTTTCAAGGCGATATAGGTTGCGGGTGCCTTAATATTAGTGTAGTATAGCCTGTCTCAAGTGGAGTCTTTCTAATACCCTTTTCCATTTGCCTCACGCTTTGTAATGAGTAGGTATTCTTTACCATACTCTTCTTCAGTTTTAATGTGGAAACCTTAGCGCAAATATCTTTGAAACTGAGTAGAATTCTAGTCGATTCTGGGTACAATAGGGCTTCTTGAATGGCCAAAGTTGTGCCCATTGGGAGTATAATAGTGGCTCATCCTGAGCCTATTATGCATGCATCGCTACTAGCAATGGTCGTAAGATTGCCAGCATTTTTACTAATCGACTGAATGATTTTTGTCTCTCTCAAGATAGTATTTGTTGTGCCGCTATCAGTTAAGCACACTTCCTCCATAGGGCACCATATGCATTCTAATATAAAATACTTTATTAATGTGTAGTAGAAGACAATCAATACATAAATAAAATACTTCAGATATTAGAACATATCATGCTATTATTGACTGAATAACTGAATTAATTAATTAATATCATCCAACCATCACGAGAAAATAAATTGTTTGAGCACCATCAATGCAAAATCTCAATTACTCCTTCCACACATGAAATGAATGACCATTAGAGTCTAAATGCATTATGTGCAATAAACTGAATCTACTCAGAAACCAGATACTTCGGTTGCTATCTTCTCAGGGGTGAGATGCTCTTCCTGAGAAATTATGGCGGCGGCAGCTGCGATGTCAAGAGGGGTGCCACTGCAGGAGTGGAGTCAATCTCCATTGGTACACGCAACTGCTGAGAACTCTCCCCCTCAATGAAGACAAAGTGAGTTTCATGCTGCCCTTTGCCGCCCTTCTACTTTTTGGCCTGTATGGCATTGACGACGTGTCGTGGTTCTTTACAGATCCGTGACCAGTGTCCCCACTTGCCACACTGGTAGCAAGTTTGGTCTTGCTGACTATAGGGCTTGTCATCCCTCTTTGGTTTGCTGGCCTTATTTTTCTGTGAAGCATTTAACTTGCCTTTCTGAGCTGCAACTTTGCCCTTCCTTCCCTTTTCCTTCATTATAGGCTTCCGCACCTTGTAGCTCTGAGGTGGCTGTGCGACAAAGTTCTTGTAGAGAACATCATCCTGAGCCTCTACAACCTGCATAATATCAATCAATTCAGCATACTCCTTGTAGCCGTCTTGACGATAGTTACGTGCAAACTGCAATGCATTGGGTAGAAAATGGAGAGGGTCTTCTTAATCTTTTGCTCATCTGTGACCTGCATGCCATAGAGTTGAAGATTGATATAAATTCTGTGCAGAGCATAGTTGTACTCTCTAACCGTCTTGAAGTCAGCAAATCTGAATCGGATCTATTCCTGCTCTGCTTGAGGAAGAATGGTGTACTTTGGCTTCTCAAACCACTTCTTGAGTGTAGTCCATAATGCTAGCGCACTCTTCTCTGCTATGTACTCATTCTTGAGAGTAAGACAGAGGTAGTGACTAAGGAAGTGAAGTGTTTTATCATTTTCCTCAAGTGTAGGTTTGGCATCTTCTGGTGCACCAATCCCAATAGCATCGCGGAGCTTCTTAGCTCCATGTACAATCTCGACGTCAGAAGCCCAAGTCAATTAGTTTTGGCCGTACTAGGCCAGCTCCTCAAACTCCTGATTCATGATGCTTGTCATCTACATGTGCATAAAAGGAATATATAAATTTACCGCAGGTAAAAATTGCATGGAATAAGTTGGATAATAGTACCAAGATTCTTGTATTGTTCCAGAATTTTTCATGCATTTTCTATAATTTTACTAACCCTCTTAGCGATGCGCCATATCGAAACCCGGGTGTGGTGATAAATGAGCAAGGGCCGGGACGTCACTGTTGGTGATATGCCCTAGAGGCAACATGGAGATGTTGAATATATCACATACTATGTTTATGATACATTGCTTTGTTCCTTGAAATAGACATTATCATTATTGATCAATGAGTATGTGACTTATTCATGAGACTCTTAATGCCAAAATGTTGCTATTTCTAAATGATCCCTGATTATATTTCATATGAGGAACAAATATGATTCAAAGATCAGCATATGTATTGATTGATGATCATGTCTCATGGATCATGGTATGGAGATACCAAATCAATAATATGGACATGTGTTAGTGAACATATGTTGGATAGACCCGCCATGAGACACTGCAGAGATTCCATGTGTCATCAGTTGGTCGCAAGTAGTGTTTATGTGGAATCCTTAGACTTGAGATCATCATGTTTCCCAGCATGTGTAGTAGCTTATTTTGGGACTACTAAACACTACTCAGAATCGGGTAGTCATAAAAGTAGTCTTTGGGTTTGCCATGAAACATGTAGTGGGATGTGAATGATCAAGATAGAATTTGCCCTCCTTATGGGAGAGATATCTGGGCCCCTCGATGTAATGGATTGTGAAAGTGCATGGCCATGCCAAGGTGATTGAGGAGTCAATCACGAGTTTATAATCCATCACGGAATCGAGAGAGTGATTGAGCTATTAAGAGGATGACACGGTCTCGCCTTGAGCTTAATCTATATCGTGAGGCAAAGGATTAGTACATGAGAACATTACGAGTTCACCGATATGATCTTTACGTATACTTTGGGGTTAATATGTCTTACTAGAGGCCGCTATTAACACGGTGACCGAAAGGTGTTTACGGGTCGCGACCAAGTGTACGTGAACCTCTGTGGTCGCACACTTAACGGGTTGGAACACTAATTCGAATGTGATTCGGATATGGGCTCAATTCGGATAGAGATCCGGATAGACTCCTATTGGGCCTCGGTCCGCAAGGCCCAAGTGAGGAGGTCTATATATGGCGGCGGTGAGGAACGATCGATAATCCCGAGCTAAACCGCCGCCACCTCGAGCCAAACCCTAGCCGCTCGCGAGTCTTTGGTACACTCGCGATCGGCGTTCCACCCGGACGTGTGGATACCGGTGGAGACGCCGCTTGTTGCGGCGTTGATCGGCATCAACAACCTCTGATTGGATCGCTCGTGGTGCGGTTGATCGCGTGGAGGAGACGATCGGTTCGGGACGATCGACTACTTCCACTACTACCGACGCGCGTGGTTGGATCGGCTTCTCCAACTCTTCTTCATTGCTGCTGGCGTCTAGTGGTAACGATCCATGATCCCTCCTTAAGCATGATGTCCTTGTGTGCGCAGTAGAAAAGTTTTGTTTTCTGCTATCGTAGCCTTCGCGCAATCCATTAGTCACTCCCTTAGTGACGCGATACGTCGACGCCCGGATGTAGTGGAAATTGGGCAAGGGTTTGCGCACTTTACTCGACGAGTGCAAGGGGCAAGGAATCTCGTCGAGAAGAGTAGGATTCGTATGGGCAGTTGGAATGTAAGGTCCTTAATAGGTAAATTAAGAGAGATAGTTGATACAGTGATTAGGAGATGTATAGATATCTTGTGCGTTCAAGAGATTAAATAGGTAGGTCAGAAGGCAAAGGAGGTGGAGCATACTGACTTCAAGCTATGGTATACTGGAACAGAATGAATAAGAATGGAGTGGGTATCTTAATCGATAAGTGCCTCAAGAGTGGAGTTGTCAACGTGAGGAGATAGAGAGATAGGATTATCCTAGTCAAGCTAATCTTTGGTGACTTAGTTTTGAATGTTGTTAGTGCATATGCTACATAAGTAGGGTTGGATGAGACTGCTAAGAGGCAATTTTGGGAAGACCTAGATGACATAGGTAGAAGTGTGCCTATCAATGAGAAGATTTTCTTAGAAGATGATTTCAATGGTCATTTCGGTACAACTAGTGGAGGGTTTCAAAGGGTGCACGGGGGTTTTGGTTGTGGTGGTAGGAATCAAGAGGGAGAAGATATCTTAAACTTTGTCGTAGCCTATGATCTCATGATAGCTAACACCTTCTTTAGTAAGAGGCATTCTCATTTATACCTTTAGAAGTGGTCAACACTCAAGTCAAATTGATTTTGTTCTTTTTAGAAGGGAGGACAAACGAGCCTGCATGGACTGTAAGATTATACCTTGAGAGTGTGTTGTCTAGCAACATAAGTTGCTAGTCTCCGACTTTCGTTTTAGGTTACAGGTTCGACAAGCTAAGGTCGCCAGAGCAACGAGGACGAAGTGGTGTAAACTCAAAGGAGATACCGCACATGCGTTTAAGGAGAGGATGCTCACGAAAGGGAAGTGGAACGTGGGAGAAGCGAATAGCGAAGTGAATAGTATGTGGATAGAGATGGCAACTTGGATTAGGAAAGCACATGCTCAAGTGCTCAAATGGCAACTGAGCAAATTGCAAATGGGACTCTCGAAGACGATCATTGAGTACTCCATGAAACTCACCACTTTGGTGAGTGAGATCCGCTCGCTCGGCGTGAAGCTGGAAGAAAGCGACGTTGTCGAAAAGTTGTTCAGTTCGGTTCCTGGTAGATTCCTCCATATTATCGGAACGATCAAGCAGTTTGGTGATGTCAAAACGATGTCGGTCTCGGAGGCGATCGGTCATCTCAGAAATTTCGAGGAAGGACTCAAGGGTCGACATCACTCGAAGGACGGAGGAGATAAGCTACTCTTTACTAAAGGTAAGTGGGCAGAGAAGATCTTGAAGACTAAGAAGAACGACGGCTCAAGCAGCGCTCAGAGAGGAGGTCGAATGGAAGAGGTCGGGGACGTGACTGTGGACAAGGCGATGGCCGAGGAGAAGGCAAACACGTTGTCAATGGACGATTACCAGTAGACTTCAACAAGACCAAGGTCAAGTGCTTCAACTGCAACGAGTACAGACACTTTGCGAAAGAGTGTCCAAAGCTGAACCGAAGAGCAAGGGCAAACCTCTTAGTGAAGCAGAACAACGACGATCCTCATCTGTTGATGATCGAAGTATGTGAACTCGTCCATACAATCCCAACACCTGAAGAAGAGGTATTCCTACAGGAAGAAAATGTGACGCCAAAACTTAGTGGCACCCAAAACAAAGCTTGGTACATAGACACTAGTGCGAGTAACCACATGATTGGATGCATGGAGAAGTTTGCTGAGATTTACACGAAGGTAAAAGGCTCAGTCAAATTTGGAGATGGTTCGGCTGTGAAGATACAAGGAAGGGGCTCGTTACTATTGGAGTGTTCCACAGGTGAACATCGTATTCTCATGAATGTTTACTACATCCCGAAGCTAAGAAGCAATATTATCAGTCTTGGGTAGCTAGATAAGAACGGCTGCAAGATTGTGGTCAAAGGAGGAGTAATGTCAATCTTAGACAGAACTCAAAGGTTACTGGCCAAAGTGAGCAGATCAAGAAATCGGATGTAGTTGTTACACATCAATCCAGCACTCCCAGAGTGTCTTCTAACAAGAAGCACTAAAGAGGCGTGGAGATGGCACGCCAGGTATGAGCATTTGAATTTTCATGCACTGAAGGATTTGACTCACAAGAAGATGGTACAAGGCATGCCCATGATCGAGCACGTGAATCGCATCTGCGATGGTTGTCTAATCGACAAATAACATCGGAACCTATTTCCGACCACGCCTCTATACCAAGAAGATATGCCCCTCGAGTTGTGGCACGGCGACATCTACGGGCCAATCACTCCAACCGAGCATGGAGAAAATCATTATTTCCTGCTGTTGGTAGATGATTGTACATGGTACATGTGGCTGGCGTTACTCCAAAGAAAAGATGAAGTGTTCGAGGCGTTCACGAAGATCATGACTACAGCTGAGGTGGAGAAGAATCTAAGGCTGAAAGCTCTGCGCACCAACCGTGGTGGCGAGTTTACCTCGAATGAGTTCAAAGACTACTGTGAGCTGTTGGGAATTAGGCGGTACCTAACAGCGTCTTATTCTCCCCAACAGAATGGTGTAGTCGAACGGAGGAACAAGATAGTGGTCGGTATGGCGAGGAGTCTGTTGAAGACCATGGGTGTCCCAGGAGAATTTTGGCAGAAAGTAGTCTCGACTGCCGTTTATCTCCTAAATTGGGCGCCAACGAAAAGCGTCATCATTGGCAAAATTCCTTACAAAGCCTATTACAACCGCAAGCCAAGTGTGAGTCACCTCCGCATTTTCGGGTGCGTTGCACATGTAAAGACGACCACGCAACACATCTCCAAATTAGCAGATCGAAGCAAACCAATGGTGTTCACTAGGTATGATTCGAAGATAAAAGGCTATCGGATGTTTGATCCGATGACACGACGAGTCACTACTACAAAAGAGGCTATACTGGACGGCTACATCACAGACGGTTCATACGGAACAGTCTGTGCTTAAATTATCACAGACGTTTTATACTAGCAACCATCTGTGATATTTTCACAGACGGTTATTAACACGAACCGTCTGTGGTAATTGAGACATCATAGACTCTTCGTGTTAATAACCATCTGTGAACATTCACAAACGGTTCTTAATACGAACCGTCTGTGATAAGTGAGACATCACAGACAGTTTGTGTTAAGAACCGTCTATGAAAGTTGCGGACATCACAGATGGTTCATATAAAAACCGTGTCTGATATTCTAGACATGACAGACGGTTCTTGCAACAAACTGTCTGTGATATTGGGGACATCACAGACGATTGCTAGTATCTCCATTGTCGGTGATATCCAGCCGCCATTCGATGCATCCAGCTTCTACTATTGCTAGGATCTCTGCTTCTTATATATCTTGTTGTGTTAGAGAGTTGGGTTCATTATCTTGTTATGCTGTAATGGTGGATTCTAATCTTAATAGAAATGGAACGTGTTGTTGTGTTGATTTTCCACTGTATTTGCTTATTTTTAAAGGGCATAGATAACATTATTTCTTGAGGCTAGCCAAAAAACAAAAAAAATTAGATATAGAGTGAACTATCACATATGGTTTTCTGGTATAAACCGTCTATAAAGGACTATCATAGACGGTTATATATACCAACCATCTATGATACTCTCCAATCACATACGGTTGGTAACTAGAACCGTTTATGATGTGTGAGTATTACAGATGGTTTGTGGTTCGAGCCGTTTGTAATAGTTTTCTTCACGGACGGTTCTAGTTGCAAACCATCTATGTTGTTTTTATCACAGACGGCTCACAAACCGTCTGTGATAACCTTTGATTATCAGTAACACATAAATACAGGCGGTTCAGAAAACCGTCTCTCGTGACGCCGTGTTCGAGGAGGAGAGGAAGTGGGAGTGGAGCAAAGGTACAGCCTATGGAAGACATCTTCACGATGCATTATCCTCCTAATACTTTTGCAGGTCTTAATGACTATGTAATTGACGCACCGACCACGGTGGGCATAGTCGGAAGATCCGACCACAACGGGGTCGTAGATCCTAACGGCCACGTAGTACTTCCAATGCTACGACCATGGAGAATGAAGTTAGAGGACACAACCACGTTGCAGAATATCCAGGTATGACCACGGCAAGTACGAGCACGGGAACTGGCTTGCCGGCTCGACTACACCGCGTACTCTTGCAGCAATGGTGAGAATGCCGGTCTCACCTGGTAGTCCGCGAAGATTGGAACTCGATGAAAGCTTGTCTGAAGGACCTCGACGGGAGTGTGACATTAAAAGTCTCTACGATGCCACATCTCCGATCGAGCTGAAAGATTTCTAGTTTTCCTTACTCGGAGAGGTGGAGCTTATGAACTTTGACAAAGCTAAGGCAAAATCAGAATGGAGAAGAGCTATGAAGGATGAGATGTCCTCTATCGAAGAAAATGGAACATAGAAGCTAGTTCCATTGACAGTCAGTCACAGGCCGATTGGGTTGAAATGGGTGTATAAGGTGAAGAAGGACACCCAAGGCATGATCGTAAAGCACAAAGTGATGCTAGTTGCAAAGGCGTACGTTCAACGATGAGGCATTGATTTTGATGAAGTCTTTGCCCCTGTTGCAAGACTAGAAACGGTATGACTGCTTATTGCGATTGCGGCACACGAAGGATGGGAAGTTCATCATATGGATGTGAAATCAGCATTCCTCAACGGAGATATGGAAGGAGAAGTGTATGTTGTGCAACCTCCAGTATTTGAGAAGAAAGGAGAAAAGCATCTGGTATTAAGATTGCACAAAGTCTTATATGGTCTGCGTCAAGCCCCGAGAGCTTGGAATATAAAGCTAGACAAGTCTCTCGTGGCACTCGGTTTTGAAAAATGCCCATTAGAGCATGCAGTGTACAAACGAAGCCAAGGAAAAAGGAGTTTGTTGATTGAAGTTTATGTGGATAATTTGATCATCACTAGAGAGGGTATCGAGGAGATCATTAGCTTCAAATGCCAGATGAAGAAATTATTTAGCACGAGTGACCTTGGGTTACTCAGCTACTACTTGGGCATTGAAGTACGTCAAAACTCTGGAAAGATTACTCTCAGCCAGTCCGCATATGCAACGAAGGCGTTAGATAAATACGGCATGAAGGAATGCAATCCAACGCAAATTCCGATGGAACCCCGCCTGAAGATGAGCAAGAATAGCACAAATCCTACTGTAGACAAGACTATGTACATAAGCATAATCGGAAGTTTAAGATACTTGCTACAAACACGACCGGATTTAACGTTCTCAGTTGGGATGGTGAGCATGTACATGGAGAACCTGACAACAAAACATATGGGTGTTGTAAAGCGCATATTGAGGTACCTGAAAGGAACTTTGAGTTACGGGTGTGTATACGAGAAGAAGGAAGAAGGTTTGAGGCTGATCAGCTACTCAGACAGTGATCTTGCTGGTGACCCGGACGATCGGAAAAGTACTTCAAACATGGTATTTTTCTTGGGTCAAACCCAATCAGTTGGTGTTCGCAGAAACAGAAGGTGATCGCTTTATCCTCGTGTGAAGTAGAGTACGTTGCAACTTGTGCGGCAGCATATCAAGGGGTATGTCTAGGATGATTGTTGGCTGACATGTTGAAAACAAAGGTTAAGAAGATAACTTTGAAAATTAACAATCAGTCTGCAATAGCGTTGTGCAAAAACCCAGTCTACCGAGAGAAGCAAACTCATTGACACTCAGTTCCATTGTATAAGAGAATGTGTTGCAATAGCGTTGTGCAAAAACCCAGTCTACCATGAAAGAAGCAAACACATTTACACTCAGTTCCATTGTATAAGAGAATGTGTAGAATCAAGGGTTATAGAAGTGCAGCATGTTTGCACAGAAGACCATCTCGCAGACATCCTGACCAAATCGCTCGAAAAAATGAAGTTCATGGAGATGAGGGAGAAGATCGGTGTGCGAAACATCGACAGAAGATAGCAAGCTTAAGGAGAAGATTGATACAGTTAATCTAGTTGTCTTCAGGTCTGGTCGAATCAACGACCACGGTAGTCTACGACCACGTTCTACAACCACAGCAGTATCGACCACGTTCGAGTACTGTAGCGATCGTAAGTCATAACTCATAAAGGTACTATAGCAGTCGTAGTCGTAAGTGGTCAGGAGTCGGAGTCTGTTTAGGATTCAGAGCGGTCGTAAATGGAAAGTTAGGATGTTTCCATGTCAGATTCTCCGCGTGGTATGCCACGTTGGTTTCAAAGTTTTATATGTTGCTTCTCTATATAAGAAAGAAGAAACGGACGCAGACGCATCGCACTGTATCACGTCGCAAAGAAACAAAATCAATCTGAGTTTACTCGTGTTCGTGTGTGTGATCTCAAAGGCTGCCGTTCATTGCTTGTCTAGGGTCTAGGTGATTTCCCCAACAGAGTTGAGCCCAATGATGTCAGATCATGGAAAGAAAAAATAACAGTAAGGTAGATAAATACACTTTTTGATTTGGAATTGCTTCTTTTAAGTAAAAGAAAAAAATGCTATAAGAGACTTGTTAGGACTTCAGGTTAATCTGCTGGAGTTTGTGTCATGGAACTCACAGCTTTTCCTGGATCGGTGGTCCGGGCTGCAAGAAACGCAGCTATGCTGTCGGTTGTTCCAGTACAGACAACACAGTTCTTGGAAAATCCTAGCAATAAAACGTTTATATATATTTAGTCAAGAGAAGTGTTATAAAATATTCGACTATTTTTTAAGACAAAAATAGTCAGATGATCTGAAAGCGTTAGATCTTTATCTAACGGATCCACTTATATAAGCACCCCCTCCCAAAAAAAATATCTCATATAAGCACCCCCTCCAAAAAAAGATTTGGAGCGTTGGATCAATCCTAAAATCTGACTATTTTTGTCTTGAAAAATAGTCAAGTGTTATGTAGACACTCCATTTAGTCAATTAAGACGAAAAAATATTTATCTATTGCATGGAAGATAAAATGCTAAAGGAAATGAAGTGGATGTTTACCGTATTGTGAGCGTACATCTTCTTTGATTGGACCAATGGAAACTCCAGGTGCTCTGACAGAAGGTAACATGTATGAGTATGGCTGTGACATGAACCAGCTTGGGTAGGAGTCAATCTCGGGATCATAGCCTGCCTGAAACAAACGATAACAAAGTACATATCTTACAGTAAAGTCGGTATATTCGTTGAGTTATGTTCACAAGACTATCCAAAAGGAAACTGCACAGAGCTTAAACTAGTTACGACTTATGACTAACAATGGTGAGCCATTTCTTTAATTAGAAAGATAAAGTGAGCACTCATCTTTAGCTGTCGACTACTATAGGTGATCCATGTTGGAAGAAAACTATTGTTCTCTTTGGTTCATCCGTGTGAACTATTTGTAGGCTCTCTAGCTACTGGATGACAAAAGAATCACCTTCAGAGTATTGTTGTAATCTGAAATACCATATTCTCCATGCAAAAGCCAGAGAAGCCAGTCTGATTGGTGCATCAGTATCGCTGAATCACTACTGTTTGATCCCCTTGAATTCCACCACGACACAAGCTTACACAGGGTGGACGAACCAGAACAAACTGTATGATTAGCAGGAGCAATAGACTCGACGGTGGGCAGCGCATTGTGGAAGCTCTCATTGTAGAGGAAAGGAACAGCAAGAAGCTCTCCATTCTTTCTGCTTGTCAAGAAAGATATATGCATATGTACAATAGTCATCAATCTAACTTTAGTTGTATTGATGCAAATTGAAGACATGAGGGTTTAACAGCATATGCAAACCTGTCCATGATGAGAGTGGTTGCTGATGTCCCATCGATGGAAATGGAGGAGATGGATGGCCGGTAAATGGATGGGATATCACTTGGAAGGTGGAAGAGTGCTTCCCTCCATGAGCTTGCCCAGTCTGTGGCGTTGCCAACCTGCCTAGCAACTCCAATCGAAGGATGAATAGGCTCATTAGGAATTAAACAAACAATCCAAGATACAGATAAAGAAAGTAAACTAAACTTGATTGGCATGAACTTGCTGGTAGTATATTATACCCTACACTTGCATCTATGTCCAGGTAAGACTGCATGTTTGTTATGTATCTTCCTCTACCAAGTCACTTTAATATTGCTAAAGATATATTATGACACATTTTGTTTCAACGAACCTTCCGCGTATCGAGAAGATACAAAGATGAATCACTACTGCTAATGGATCAGCTGGTAGAAGACAAGAAGTACACCAAGAAAGACCCGATATACAATTCGTGGTTAGGATTAACCAAAACCAATGGACTCAAATCATTCACCTAAAATTTTACCGCAAAACTGAACTAAATTTTTTAGAAATTAATACTTACTTTGCACATGTAGCAATACTTAACAGGAAACCAAACTCTTACAGTTGGGTAAGTTCTTTTGCCTTCAGAATGGATGGCCCCTTGCTTGTCAATAAGAGCATATCTGGCACCTGAGGTCCCAAAGTCTATCCCAAGGCAGAGTGTCCTGCTGGTTCCATTTGTACCATTATGGCCTCCCGGATTCTGTTGCTTCAGCATAGTAATCCTTATTCTTGGTGTAAATGTAGGGCTCTGTTCCCTTCTGAACCTCGACAATCCTGAAAAGATATCCAAGAAATGCAATATATCGGGTCACCTGTTCCCAAATATATTCAGAATCTACATCGATTGAGCCACATTACTATATATGTTGGATCAGTAACACAGTATCAAGTGTTCACTTGCCTCGTTTTGCAGGGAGGTGAGACAGCGGCTTAGCAGAGAGACTGGGAATTGACATGATTCGATCAGAATGCGGTGGTTCCTGGGGTGATCGATAAGGAACCTTTTGCGATGCTGCTGGCCGGCGATCGATAAGGAGCCTTTTGACACGACACCATTGTGGGGCTCCATCACACAGAAAGCAATTCGCAAGCATATGCACTGCTGTACGTGTAACGTAGAAAATGACTTGGCACATAATGTCCAAACAGATTTGCTACTTGTAAGTCACCTGAAATTTTATCAAGTCTTAAGTCAATTTTTGTAACCATTGGATTTGTATAGAGATTGATGTGCCCTATGATTAGATATTGATCCAATGAATAAAAAACATGACTTATGCTTAAGATAATTCCAGTTATCTTACGGATAGACAACCCCATGTCCAAAACAATATCCCCGAGTCCTTTTTTTTACTTTCACGGACTCGAGAGATAAATTTAAGTAATAATATTTTTATCCTAGTAGAACTTATGAAAAGTGGGCAAAATTACACTGTAATCCTCTAAGCTATTTTTGTTTGTGTAATCAAGTGTCCAAAGTCCAATCTTGTTGATTTGAGCCTATTAAGTATGAACCGTTCAGATTTTTTCCAATTAAGCCCCTTTACAACTAAAAATTATCTAACTAGACCCTTCCAATGAACATATTCGTGTTATCGTTAATCTGAGCCACTTAGGATTGGTAACTGAAATATAACAAGTTAATTAAGTTTTTTTGGAATTGTTAATGCTCTCTGTAAAAAATCACCACCAAAACAGTAAATCGACAACAAAAAGTATACAGAAAAGACCTCTAATGTATAACTTTAGTACAAAATCATCTCTAAAACATGTTACAAAGTTTCAGTAACATTGTATCATTATGTTTTATTTGAATTGGCAATCCACGTGTCATCAATTTGTTAATAGTGCATTGGGCCTACAAACGTGTAACACCTCCGCCCATCCTCTGAATCTAGAATACTACCACTGTACAACTGCCGTCTCAAATTGGCGCCGTTGTTAAAAATTTCAACAACTCCTCTACTTATATGACTACAAACAAGGAGCAATAACACATACATAGATTAAACCGCAATAAGATAGCCTATACCATATCATGTATAGCCATAACACGAATAAATTTAGAGCTCTGCTCTCAAGAAAGCTCATACCACAAGCTCGAAACATAATATAACGAATCGAAGAACCACCTTGTTTATCAACCATTCCTTATGCATTTGCAACTTTTCTCTGACAGGATGCAAATACAAATATGTATGTACATATACATCTTTTTCCTTTCTTTAGTTTATACCGATATAACATAATGAGCATCTGTCGATGCTCACCTAAGCCTGCCCTGTTTCATTCGGGGATCTCAATAACCCGTCCTTTTTCATACGAGGATCTCAATAGCCCATCTATTTCTATGACATGAATACATGCAAAGCAGCTTCTCCATTTAAACACATCAACATGTCATGTTCCATTATGCACCATTTGTCAACATAACAGCATCGAGTATCCATCACATGTGCCATTACTCAGCACTCATCGTTATGCCAATATGCCAACAGAAATAAACAACTCACAATAGCATGGTAGGTAGTGCATCGAAATCAAATTCATAGCAATCACTACTTGAATTTACCATTTTACCATGTACTTGTCTGTTAATCTAACGGATGATGCGTGGACAACAATAAGCCCAAACTGCCATCTGTACAAACATCACTTAGTCTTAATACATTATAGTAATACACATATTCATACGAACACATCAATTTTACGCGCAAAACCAATGGTAGATTTAAGTTTCGTCGTGTAGGCCGTAGGCTAAATCTCTCTCCTCGATACTATTTGGCCGAAAGACTTCTACTGGCCATTCTCGACTTCCTCCCTCTCCTTTCTTAATCTCCCACATAATTTGTTTTTTCAATTAATCCTCTCTCCTCACCAAAATTTTTCCTCTCTCATTAGTCGGTCGGATGGCCTGGACCAGCCGACTACCGACTTCCCATTCTTCCCTCTCCAATTTGTTATACTAATTAATCTTATATTAATTAATCATCTACACTAATTAATTCTAATACTAATTAATCACTTCACCAAACTAACAGGTATACTAATTAATTACCTATCTCAGTTAATCATACTAATACTAATAAACTATACTAGTTAATTATTCTACCCAACTCTGTCCACGCCTCCCCCTCTCACTTTCCTCGTTTTCCTTTGCTTAGATGCTCTGGTTCGTTCGGCCGATGCCTTGCTATTGCTCTCTGATTCTTCTCCCTTTCCACTTCTTTCTTCACTGCCTGCTTTCCCATTTTCTTCTCTTTCTTGCTCCGGCCGAACACCACTGCTGCGCTTCCACGCCTTTCCCTTTCCCCACCTTTTCTTGCTCTAGCTGAACACGGATTGCTGCGCCTCCATGGCCGATTCATGACCTTGGCCCCGGCCACCCTACCTGCGCCCGTCACCCAAGGTTTCGGCCTCCCTGCCGGCTGCTCCGACCAGCCCACGGTGGCCCCTTGCTTGCCGCCATGCAGCTCGGCCTGCTCGGCTCTGGCCACCACCGGCTTCCAGGCTTCCAGCGCCTCCGGCTCGGCTCCCAACCAGCGCTAACTACTTCATGTGCCGCCGCCGGTACGACTCGGCCATGGCCGCCTCTCGAGGTTCCCTCTACTCTCTCTTCTCTATGATGTGCTTGCTATGCTGCTATGATGAATAAAAAAATGGATGGTTTTATCGGGTTAGAAAAGGAAAGTGACGACGATGCACATGCTCTCGGTCGGCCTCTTGATCCCCTCCTGGTTCCTGTCGGCCTGTCTATGCCTTTATGACCGCCGTCTTCGCTCCTTCGTCTTCCCCTGCTCCTTTGAGCTCCTCTCCTCCTGGCTTCCTCCTCCTTGCTCCCTCTCTGCAGTATATGCTTCGGTTGCTCTGTGCGATTACTTGGCTTTGGATGGAAATGGGATAAACATAGGAAGTGGGAAGGGGGATGGCTGTGAGAGTGCTCGGTTCTCTCTCTCTCTCTCTCTTGGTTTGTGGTTTGTTGGCTTCGAGATGAGCTTGGCTCCGGTTGCGCAGAGAGAGAAATGTGGAGGGGAGTGGCTCACTCCTTCCCCCTCCTGCTCGGCTGCGCATGCGCTGGCCGTGTACAGATTTGGTCTTTGGTGCCGTATGGTTAAAATTATATTATGGTTAGTTAAAATTATATTATAATTAATAATGTATAACTAAATTAAAAAAAATAAAGATAAAAAATAGATTAAATCATCATAGATCATACAAACGAATACGAAAGAACCGATAAAAAACCTAAAGAAAGCAAAAAAACAGAAAATATAAAATATAAAAATAATAAAAAATATGTCAGAAACCAGAAGCTAAATCAAAATGAACGGAGCTAAGGCATGACTGGGGCGCTGGGTAAAAGAAAAAATGGGGCAAGCCGAAGGACCTTCGGTCTCAGGCATGAGTTTGGTCCTTCGGTCTCAGGCATGACTTTGGTTAAAATGAGTTTTTACCTTAGGGCTAAAAGCCGGCGAGGGTAAAAAATAGTATTATATCTTGAATTGGTTTTATCTAAGACTCTAGTATTATCAAATGACCCATAATAACAAGCACTTCAAGGTAATACAAAGAACTAGACACCTCGTCTTTAGGGACTACTCTACCTAAATATTTGTGGTAGAAGCATAGCAATATAAATTATTGAGCAACGCGAGTTCTACCAAAAGACAATAGCACAATTAACAAAGTTATACTATATTGATAATAATAAAATACTCATATAACAGTAAGAAAGGTACATATAGTGAGACACATCGTACTACCGAAAATCATTTCTCCGCAACTTTGGCTTTGCAAAGCCGACATTTCTCCTAGCTCACTCCTAACTACTTGAGACTCGTAACTCCTAACTACTTGAGACTCCAACGTAACCTACACTACATAATAGTGTGTGGAATGGATGGAGTGTTGTGGGATGGAATCGAGCGGGCCAGCCTAGTGTTTGGGTCGGCCAATCACCACCTTGATGTTGTCGCCTCCTAGGGCGTGAAGTGCATTGGCCGGCCCAAGGAAACATCACACCTTGTGTGCTGCCGCGGCAGCCGTTTTGCTTGTCGCTGCAACCACCTTTGACGGCCTCGGATGGTCGGTCATCTTTTCACACATTTTTGCTCATAGAACTATATGTTTAGTTGATAACACGACACTTGTGGCATTATGAGTGTGAAGCGAGACTTTCGCTAAAACATCGTTATACTTTGCCTTTTTTGAGAGATTCTAGGGTGAAAAAGTGAATATTGTGCGTCAACATTAGACCAAACACAATCATCAATGCAATAACAAATTTTAATACCATTCTCTTGTATAAGTATGTGAAAGCTGTTCTTCCAATTTACACTAATCTGCTCTCTATATAAGTATGTTGTTTCGGAAACAATAAAGCGAAGCGACCAACAGATAGTTCATATAAGCGGCACCGTGGATGCCAGCACACTGAAATGCAAATATAACATATCGTATATGATCCTAGCTGTCGTAGGTTCACAAGTAAACAGAACGCTAAACCGAAACTTAGTGGTGACGACGCTGCTATCGCTGTACATCAGGTCATGCAGAAGGCTGATCAGGCTGAGGAACAGTAGAGCTGCTACCGTTCTTGCGGGACATGCTGAAATGCCCTGTCATAGTCTTCCCCATGAACTTGCCAGCTTTACCAAGGCCACTGCCAACGGCGCCAATACCAGAGCCAACAAGCCCGACACCAGCACCAATTCCTGAACCCACGAACCCAACACCGCCAACAATGCCAGTGCCCACAAATCCAACACCTGAACCAACTAGTGATGCAGCGCCACCAAGCGCATCCATTGTGCTGCCAATTACCCCAGCCTCCTTCAGCCGCCGCCTCTCCTCTATTGCTTCCTTTTCCAACCCCAGGGCTTCCAACTGTTCTTCCTTTGTAAATGGGTGATACATGACCTGATGAGTTAAAATAAAATATTAGGAACATTATTTTGACCATAAACATTACAGTCTTGCCTACATTCTTTGCAGTCAAAACCACTTGGCATCATTTAGTCCATGGGACTTTGATGTGTTGATCCCATCATGTCTAGGAAATGCAATGAAAATTTATGCATTTGAAATGCAATTATCCATCAATCCAGTGATGAAACAAAGACAAGCAAGATGCAGAACCTATTTTTGCGAACATGAAATTTAGTGAACAAGATATTCAAACACCCATTGGCAACATTAAACCAGAATAGCATGTCAAAGCTTACAAAACATTATAGCTACAAAAAGAGAATAAAAGCTGCTACCACCAAGGCAGATCCCAAGATAGCCATGGCGCTACCATCACCAACACATACTACACATAAGAAATTAGGCAGGCAAAAGCTAATATGATATCTGTATGAGCACATGAGATGCACTAAAGTAGGTGGTTTTATGCCAAAAGGCAACCATAGTTATGGTTGAACTCCATCTGGCATCCAGTTTGTTGAATGCTAGTCTTTATTACAAAATGCACAGGGAAGCATTGGTAATCAGGGCCATCGCTTGCAAGCGATGGCCAAATTAAAAAACTTCCGAAGGACAATGACTCAATGAGACAATGGGAGCAAATCCTTGAAACAAGAGTGTAAGTGTCACAGATACTTCAAGTCAAACTAATAATGCCGCCAGTGTTCACCTAGGCGCTAGTCAGGCGGCAGACCAGCCCATAGCGCCTAATCGCTGCCTAGGTGGGCTAGGCGGACGCCTAGGCGGGAAAAAATCGGCTAGTCGGACAAGGCAGGAGGGTGGCGCCTAGCACCTAGGCGGGCTAGGCGGCCACCTTGGAGAACACTTAATAAATATAGAGTTCAAAAGCCTGCTACACTGGAGAATCAGAATTTGGAAGCCTGCACCTCACAGCCTAGACAAATAGAAAACCAAGAGCCTCTCCCAACACAGTTTATAATGACAAAAGAATTCACAATTTTCCTTTCTATGTGCCTTGGGATATTAATCTTACGTGTGGTATGTGATATGAAATTTTATACAGCAACAAAAAAACATCCAAGGATTCTCTCTGTGAATTATATCCACAGAACATATGCAATAAACCCTGAAGAATGCAACTTTGCAAACCTTGTTTCTTTTAGTAGTAGTGACATTTATAACCTATTTATTTAACTACATATCAGTATGACAGTATGTGACACATGATGATAGACTTGAGAAATGCCAAACTGGATAAGCAACACTTCATATAAATTATATTCGGAAAAGGAAAAGTAGGAAAAGGATATGTGTATGTAATATATGCTCGTAAGTTATAGGTTATAACTACCAAGTTAACATTATTCTCCAGTTCTGTAAGTATTAACATCTACTCTAAAATTCTCTAGCTTAAAGGAAATAAACTATATGGAGGTAGACACTGAAACATAGAAAACCAACGCTAACCTTAAGATGTAATGTCCCTCTGTCCTTGTTGTCCTTAATTTTAAGTGAATCTAGTGTTTGCAGAAGCTTCAGAGTGATTTCGCGGGGAGTCTCAGGTTCAATGTTATTCACTGCTAGTTTAGCCACACCCAGCTTCTTGTCTTGCTGAAGTTTATCTTCATCATAAACCTGCAAAGTGACAACAAACATGTTACCTAGCAACATTGAGAGGAATCAGCAGCAGCAACAACAACAACAACAAAGTCTTTTGTTCCAAACAAGTTAGAGTAGGCTAGAAATGAAACCTTCTCAAGATCAAAGAGATGAGAGTCTTGAAATAAAACCTACAATGCTAAAACCCTAAGCCGTACATCCTGTTATCTAAGTCGAGAGCCTAAAACACTGCTCTTAACTTTCTTATAGTTCCGGTACGTAGATCGCTAACTTCCATGCGCTCATATCCAAAACTAATTGTTTAGATACATTTCAATCCCTCAAGTTTCTTTTAACTGCTTCCTCCCACATCAGTCTTGGTCGACTTCTGCCTCTTCTTACGTTTTCAGTACGTCTTAAAATCTCACTACGTACCGATGCCTCAGGAGGCCTTCGTTGGAGATATCCAAACCATCTCAAGCGATATTGGACAAGCTTATCTTCAATTGGTACTACCTCCACCCTATCACGTATATCATCGTTACAGATGCAATCCCGCCTTGTGTGACCATAGATCCAACACAACAATCCTCATCTCTGCTACACTCATTTTCTTTATATGTTCTCTTTTAGCTAATCAGCACATAGCTAATATTAAGAAGAATATTATAATCAAGATATGAACAACTTATGGGAAGTCAGGTTGCATGGACATTTCTACTATGAGATGCGTCAGACACCAGGTGCTTCCCAACACTTTCAATTGTATAGGAGGCATTGTCAGACATGGAACATTTTTCAAAGCACATCTGATTTTATTCTCCAAGGCTCAAGCCATGCCAAGGAAACAAAGTATCAATGTACTTCTTGGGTTAATAGGCAAATTGTTCGGTCCAAGCAAAAAATCCTCAACCGTCCACAAGGACAGAATGGATGATATGGTGCCTTAAGGTAACTGCTGGTTCATTACCACAACAGGAGATAGTGATGTTAACAGCCGAGGGTTCATTAGTATTGCATTTTTTATGAGAAATTTGGTTATATACCTTCCAAAGATGGCTGTTTGGACAAGCCTAGCATAAGCTTACACTAAAAAAAACCCCATCTGAACAATACCCAGTCCTTTTTTGACCCACCAAGTACTGACCATTCTATAGGACTACAGAACTAACTTGACAGATCTTACATGATTTCGAGATAGCTAGTCCAAATTACTACAGTAAAAGTTTATTGTAACAATATATCCTTAGGATATTCTATTCCTTTGTTCCTACAAATTCTCGAAGTCAGGCATAATAACAGTATTGCAAGCAGGTATAATAACAGCATTGCACCAATAATTCTTTGGTAATTCCATCACTACCAAATGAGCGATATATATTAAAATAGAATTTGGCATCAGATGCTCATGTGTGACAGCACACACAGGCAACGTAGTCTTGACCAGAGTTCAGAAAACCGGAGGTTACCAGCCAGTAACCGGATTTCCTGCTGGGTACCAGGAAATAAAAAACCAGCCAGGTTTTTTCGAAGTGCATTTATATTTATGAGTCTTTTGTGACTATATAATGCACCTCCTAGGTTGGTTTAGACCTTTTTTATGCTAAATTACCTATTATATAAGGTAAATATACTTCGAAACATCCCAAATTCAATATTTTTTTGTGTTTTTAGCGGTTTTTCCAGGTTTTTTGGGCGGTAACCGGCCGGTTTTTCCGGTTAACGGTTTTAAATTCAAATTTCAAAACCTGAAATTTGACTAGATTTTCCCCGGTTTTTCCAGTTACCGGCCGGGAACAGGTACCGGCCCCTGCCAGGATTTAGGCGGGTACCGGTTTTCCGAACCCTGGTCTTAACACTCTTCCAAATATTTGTACATGTGTTGAATATCATGTCAAACACTAACACACCTCCAACACATGTCAGAGGCATGCTGGGCTATTCCATTCAAGAAAAAACAATTCAAATTCTTCACATGGCTCCAAGCCTCCAACATGCCTTGAACAAAGCCGATGACACCTCAAAGAAGACCAAGACAAAACTTGACTCCCATACCAAAGAGCTATAAAGACTAGATGGAAGAATGCTGGTAGTTGTATTGCATAGCCCAAAGGGCATTATATATTACAAGACTCAACACAACCCTAAAATAGGAAATGACACTTATACCCTTAACATCCCCATCAAATACAAGGCATATGCAATAGCATTACATTTAGAAGGGTTTACACTAAAATAGAGAAAATCCGAAGTCAGAGTCTTGAAGAGGTCGACATACCGTGCGGCTCTTAGAAAATTATGTCGAGTACCAAACATCCAGAATCATTCAACAGCCCAGAAAGCAGAAAGTGCAGGGGTAGGATTAGTCCCATGTTGCTTATTTAAAGTGAGTTGTAGTAGCATATAATGCATGTTGGACCCAAATGTAGCATCTCCGGGTTAACCCTTTCATACGAAGCGAGGACAAAAATGTAAACATGATGCTATGTATGTGTGGGCTCACCTCACGGTGGGTTGGGCTTTGAGCAGATTTTGTGCTAGGATATTACAAATGGTATCAGAGTATCAACTCTCGCTGCACATGTATGTATACATGTGGGCCTTTAGCGGGTACCACGACACAAAGGTTGCACCAAGGAGTGGTTCTGGGCATTTGCAATGTATAAGATGTGCTACTGAGGGCATCAACCCTTACGGGGGTGAATGTCGGCTTGTTTGTAGTGCGGCTCATGTGGCCCATGTAGAGTTGTGGTGGTGAGATTAGCATTGTTGTTACGGCGCCACCTAGGCGACGCCTAGGCGTCCAGGTGGGATTGCGCGAACACCACGACAGTTCGCCTCGCCTTGGTCTTCTAGGCCTTCCGTCCCTCTCCTCTCCGGCTACACCGCCTTCCTCCTTGTGCCGCCTCCCTCCCGACGCCGCCTTCCTCCTCCATTGCGCTGGCGTCCCTCCCGCCACGGCTTCCTCTCCAACTTGCTCCCGCGGTGGGGAGGGAGGCGGTGACGGGAGGCATCGAGGAGGAGGCGTAAGGGAAGGAGGTGGCGAGGGAGGGCGTGGGTGGGAGGAGGCACCACGTGGGGAGGAAGCAAGCGGCGTCGGGGAGGGGAGGAAGGCGTCGGGAAGAGGCGGCCGGGAGGCGGGAGAGAGGCAGTGAGTCGGGAGAGAGTGAGTCGGGAGGCGAGAAAGAGTCGGGAGGCAGTAGTGAAGAGTGAATATATGGGGGTAGACGACGCAGCTGAAAAGTGAATGGAACATCACCGTATACAGCATCGAGACTCCAGAGTACATACGCAGTGTCGCCGTGGGCTCGCCTAGGCGTCGCCGTGTCCTCGCCTAGGCGTCCTGGCGCCTACGAGGCGCCGTGGTCGCCAATTACGCCGTGACAACCATGGAGATTAGTCCCACGTCACTTTTCTAAAATGAGTTCTAGTAGCATATAATGTTTGTTGGTCTAAACATAGCACCTCCAGGTTAATCTTTTTAAACGAAACGACAACGAAAATCTAAGCGGGGTGCTATGCATCCAGGGGCTCGCCGCACCATGGGCTGGTTATAAGTGGATTTTGGGCTAGGGTGTTATATTACCCATGGGTAGGGAGTTGGTGCACACTGGAACCCTAATGGTCTCACCACCAAACCCTTGAACTACATAATAAATTTTCCTCCAAATTGTGCTAACAAAATTTCAAATTCAGGACTTCTAGCTTTGATACCATGTTAAAATTCATACACTAACCAACTAAACGCAAAAGTTTTAGCTACTGGAGGAAAGGTGGACAATCTACTCATACTTTTATAATTCTCAATGGTTAACAAAGATTATCCCCTCAATTTCTCATTAATGTAAGTATTTTTTTTTTCTGTCAGGGCCAATCAAGGTTGGGCTACATTTTCAGGCAGCATCTGGGCCACATGTGCCCCGGCTTAAACCCATCATGACCATTTAACCTTAGGCTTGGTTAGCCTGA
The DNA here is from genome assembly GCA_036346245.1 of Bonia amplexicaulis. NCBI lineage: Eukaryota > Viridiplantae > Streptophyta > Magnoliopsida > Poales > Poaceae > Bonia > Bonia amplexicaulis. The sequence continues at coordinate 13,342,778 of CM070755.1, read as the reverse complement.
AGTCTTGAACTGGCCCGGCCAACCTGACTATCATTATAGCACCCAGCAAGGCTGGGCTCAATTCAACTGAACCATTTGCTAGCATGGCCTGGCAAATTATTACATCCATCTATTTGCTTTATAATCTACAGAAGATTGCTTTTTTGCAAGCATAGAAGCTTTCCTTGATTTTATTGTTCCAAACTCTTCAATTCATGTGAATAAATATATTTTTCATTCTTGCATACTTTCTTGTTTAATTGGTGTCATTTCGCCTTATTGTAGTTGTATATTCGAAAGGGAACGGGGGAAACAATATAGAATTACCTCAAAAATGACAGATTGGGTTTCCTTGTCTTCAACAATAAGATGAAATATTTCATTCCATTCAGGATTTAGGTTGTCATCTATGACTTTTGTTTTGACCTTGAACATCGGACGCACATACAGAACCACATATGGATCTGATTTACCAATCATCTCCTTGTTCTTCAAAGAAGTTGCTTTTACTACAGTAACAGAAAGTCTTCCCTGAGGTTTAAGCTCCAGCTCACTGCATAGATATTAGAAAGTAAGTACAATATGGAAAAAACTAAGAGTCGAAGTCAGTGAATGCGGATCTGGCAATTCAATATGTAAAGACAATTTTTAGACAAATATACAGAAAAAGAATAATCAGAAGTCATTATATGCTAGTGAAACTGTGAAAGGTATCAAACCAAGAAATTGGGCATTTGTGTAGATCTATGTATCCATAAAATGGTTTACCATGTGCAATATATGATTGGTTGCCCAAAGACATTCTCTCTAGATGGAAGTGCAGGATTAGTTGTCTAATTGAGGGCGTTGGACTGGGATGGGACTTGGGAGTCCTAGATGAAAATGAGGCTCCAAAAAGAATTTTGAAGAGCTCCATAACAGTGTTGAACGATCAAAATTTTCAGATGGAAGCATGCTAAAATCTGGATAGTGCCATGCAGACTGGATCACCAGGCAATGACAAATTCTCACTACTTCCGTGGTATTGTTTGATCTCCTTTTTATGTAGTCTTCTAATCTTGCAAATCATTGAAAGTTAATATATCTAATGTTTCAGAAAGTGATTGACTGATTGGATGTTTTGAAGGAATGTGGAACTAATTCAATAAAACATCGAGTTTCTTTCGAGAAAACTGCATATATGCCACTACAAACTAGCTAACTATAAGTTCATTATTGGCATTTATATATAAGCACTGGAAAGCTAACAATCAGCAGACATCCATCTCAAAACTTCATTTTGTAAATAGCAATGACATGTCTACAATCTTGCAGTGACTTTTTTTAACACATGATTTTTCGGGTCGCATAACCACACGAAGTTTGGGAGGGGGAGGGGGGCATCGACCGTTGTAACAATACACTGAAGAAGACTCACCTTGTATCAACATTGACACCAAGTGGAACAACAAGCCTGTGTGGCCACTGGAGCATGTCGGAAACAATTGAATTGACAGTATCCTGATCGAAGGCAGAAGAATCATGGTTACTTTTCCACATAGTTTGTTAGTAGGAATTCAATGTTCAAAATATTGTCAAGTCATCTTACATCAATCATGTCAGAAAGTCCAGGAATAGCAGTCAGGCTTCCTCCAATAGCCTTCAACGTGTACTGTATTTTTGGCTCTGGCTGAAGCACAAAGAAACCCATTGAAAGAAATACACAGGAAATGCTCATCTTGATAATGCAAAAGGTTCCAAGCTCAGAAATGTAATTTATACAATATTTCCTAACTATCCTAATTATCGAATGTTGTCAACAACAACACTAGACCTAGAAAACTTTCAATAAAATGATCTAATAGGAAATTTGCAGCATGAAACCTGCGTTAAGTTCAAAAAATTAATGGCTAAGTTGCATTAACCACAATATTTTTACCTAAACACAGTTGCCACAAGCATTAGCACATAAAACTGGTGGTTTAAAAGTTCCCATAAAAATGATAGGCAGTGTCAAACTAGCATCATAATATAATGCTACCACAACCAGCCTCAATTCTGAAACAAGAAATAGTTTTGTTTGTGGTTCAATGTTAAGATCATCCCAGGTGGAACTACCATTTTTTTTTTGTCCTACTCTGTCAGTCAACTCTCAGGTAAGACTTAAGAGTTGGGACAGATGCTGTGTGGAAGACATAATGCAATCAGTAAATGCGCAGAATCAAATGAATAAGGTTTCACAAATAGTTTTTCTCAAGGAAGATTTCACTTTATGTCATCTTAATTACTAATAAGATAAGTGTCTTCAACTCTTCATTCTCCACTGAAACTTGGGGGTTTGTTGTCCAGTTTGTTAGTAGAAAACTCATTTCAGCTAATGTTGTACTATTTTTCTTCCTACCTATAATACAAAGATGTGTGATCTCGAAAAATAATCTCCACTGAAATAAAAATTAACAATTGTTCAGTAGATACATGCCTCTGCAAGGAGAGCAACAACAACAGCAGAGATGCAGGGAATCTCTTCTGATAGTTGAAATACAACACGGACAATGGTAAAGACCTGAAGATCCTTGAGCTGCAAGATGGTTAGCAAAAAAATATTACATCCCGTAATTAAAGAAAGGTTTACTTCTGCAAAATTGCTCATTACAAAGAGCAAAGAAACAATTAAAACCTGAATAGGCAGTGATGCAACTAGAGCATCAACACCAAGGATTATGCTTGGATCACCACCCCAACGGAAATCTATATCCATTATGATTTGGCCTGGCTGAAGATTTTGAATACGAATGCCTTCATATAAAACAACAAAACATGATGTCTTTCAGTCATACTTATTTAGTACTGCAGCAACATTAGCAAAATGATAAACAAAATTTAGCTTAGCTTGGCATTAATAAGATGGAGAACACGAACTCATATAAACATCAAGTGAAAATTAGGTCATTAGCATCACAAAGAAGTGAAATTAGAGAAATAATATCGCAAACGAGCATAACTACCAAACGACATCTCAAACATGGATTATTATGCAAAATATCATTGCTGTTAGCCGATGATAAGTTAGAGGGGTAATACAACATTCCTTTGTTTTGGGCCTAGCACGAATCCAAGGATCTAGGTAGCGCCAAAATTTGAGCATAACTACCAAATGACACTGCAAACATGGATTATTATGTAAAATATCATTGCTGTTAGCGGATGATAAGTTAAGAGGGTAATACAACATTCCTTTGTTTTGGGCCTAGCACCAATCCAAGGATCTAGGTAGTGCCAAAATTTCCTTCCATCTCTCACCTATGTGAAGAGTTCTTCTCATACTGCTCTTCTACCTTTCTTTCTCAACTTATTTACTTCAAATTGAAAAGGGTGTCAGGTAATGGTTTTTATCTACTTGGGTAATTGGGTGCGTTCTTTTCGACTACGGCTGATAGCTTACAGCTGTGTCTGATGGCTTTTGGTTCTAACCCAAGCGCTTGTGCGAACAAACCAAATTCGAAAAGGCTATCCTGATGACGGAAAAGCCATGCTGTTTATTTGTTTGGGGGAAACCATAAGATGAAAAGAATTAGTCCAACATCAATCGATCAATCTACCGTAGGAAGTGGTGTCAATTATTGACTTCAAGAAGAGCTTGGCTGCGTTCGTTTTGACTTTGGGCTCGTGGCTTATGGCTTATGCTATAATAACTAGCTTTTAAACGGGCCGTTTTTTTAAGGCGGGGTCAACATGAAAATTGTAGTAAAAAGTGTACTGAGTTCAGTTATACCGACCAAAATCGTATGCGACTATTTTTTCTCCGCGTACTACCTTTGCGAGTAGTCAGAATTCAAAAATTTAAGAGATAAACCATAAGGCACAGCCCAAAAGAATCCCACCCCTTATCATGAGAAATCATACCTTGCTATGGAGGTTACAAATATGCACAAAGCAAAAAGTCAATTTTGTGTACACTAGTCACCAAGGCCGATTCCCGCAATTTAATATATGCACACTGACCACCTAATGAAATAGTAGGTAATAAACGCCGGCTTAATTAAGATCATGTAGCTTCGATTAATCTCAATAAAGTATGACATGATTTAAGACCTGTCACTACTCGCTACCACTGGACCTAGTGCTTGGTCTACGTATGTAGGATGCAATGATTGTACTTTTCATTTAAGAACTCTCTAACTCAAAACTGTCTCAAAACTCAGACAGTAGGCATCCAAGAAGAACAAACATGGGATAAATACTAGAGCACAAAAAAATATAAAAGGGAAACCTTCTATCTTTGGTGACACATTTCCAAGAGAGAACTTGCTGAACTTCAGAGATTTTATTCCTGGAGGTCGATAATCATCTAGCAGTGGTTCAACAGATTCCTTGACAACTGCAGTTGCAGCCTAAAATCAAATGAGAAGTATAGTTAGCATACAGAAGGCTCACAAACATTAGTATATAATTTACAAGATAAAAAGCCTAGGGGCATGAGAATACGAGATTGTACCAAAGCAAAGAAAATAGGCATGTCTTGATTAACGATGTCATGCATATTTACCAGGCAAACAGCTTAGGACAATATTCATCACTGGTGGAAATTGTAAGTGATAACTTGATAGAGGTACAACTTCAATGCTCCATGAATGCAGGATAGCTTGACACATCTCTATAAAAAATGTAGTATTGTACAAAAAAAACAACCTAATCGTTCGATGAATGTGCAGAACAGGATCATTGATGTGATCAGCATCTCAGTTAATTTTCGACCTTTAACAGGTTATGTTAAATAGCCTAGAAAGTGTTATGGTCATGATCATTGACTTGTCCTGATGGCTATACTCAAGTATCAGGGTTAGCAATTCTATGATCCAGAGATTGAATAAAAACAATGGATACTCCAAATATCAAAAACCATCTTGTTATGCTCAGAAAATTTTCACACTACAGCAACAAAATTGATTCAAAGGCTCAAGCTATTAGTAATAGCAACATAATCAACAAAACCCAAAAGAACATGGACAAACCCCACAACATGCTAGTATTGGAATGCAGAGACAATTAAAGAACCACCAATTTGCAATTCAACAGCTAGATGAAACAGCATGCACCAAGGGATGGAAATTGCTACAACGGAATACCATATTCCTACTCATCACTAGCAAGCATAAGTTTCCAATTAGCAAAGTACTTTACAATTTACAGTACTATAGGTTGGTTAAAGAGTCAAATAATTTTTATCTTACTTGTGCAACAAAAGGCCAAAGTTTGCTGAGATGCTTGTTTAGCCATTTCACCTGTAGAGAACAAAATTTTAGGTAAAATATTCATTCTCAAGATCATCATGAGTAATCAAATACACATGAAGGTCTTCTCATGAACTGACAAGACAACGTCCAAAGTATGGATCATTTTCAATCCATTGCGTGTACAGAATATTTCGCAGAAAAGAAAATATTAACACAAGTTATGTGCCTCCTCCAAGATATCATCCTAGTCTTCGGCAAATACAAACCAAGGATTCCTATGCCATCAAATATAAGATGATGAGATCACACACTTTACTGATTTTTACCCGTAGGAGGAAATGATATTTCTGAATGTACAGATTCAACATCCCTTGATTCTAGAAAGCATATTTGTTTCTTAATCAAGAAAATTGCACCAGACCTACCTAGGTCCACCTACACTTCGCTTCTACAGATGCCCACGTGTACTTACAGAACTGGCAGCTGACCAACCTTTTGAAAACCATTCATGCTACCTAATACGATTTACCACTTGTGAATCCACGGGTAAGGTCATAGATTCAAGTTTAACCTGCTCGAACTGCGGGAAGGATACCCATTCGGGGAAATTGTCGCCGCACAGCTTCTTCAGGTCGTCCCTGCCAAGCGAGCCCAGGACCTTGATATCCGCAGCCTGTTTGGGACCCCCAAAAAGAAAAAAAGAAAGAATAAAAAACCCGCAAAGCAAGCTTCACACTACGCTTCACAGCAACCGTGAGCAATCCAACTGCAGCATCGCAGCAGATTCGCGTGATCCGAACCTTGGCGATGCGCTTCCTGCTTCGTCGCCGCATCACGCGGCTCCACCCGGCCATGAGCGCGACGCCGACCACCACCCCCATCACCATCCCCGAGATCAGCCCCATCCTCGCGCCCACCGCCGGCCAACTTCGCGGCGCTCCGCTCCGATCCCCTACCCAATGAAGCGACGGCGACTCGAGATCTGGGCGTGCAGCGGGAGGAGGTGAGGGGTTTGGTCTCGCTGGTGTTTGCGTTTGCGGCTGGGGAAATGGGGATCGATTGGGGCTTGGGGAGGGGATTAATTAATGAGAGGGGACTGCGTTAGTGGTCAATTAATGAGAGGGGATTGGAAGGAAGGAAGGAAAGGGTGCGCTGTTGGCTTGCTGGAACAGTGATTAGGAAGATGGGAGCCAGGCAGTCAACTTGGAGGAAATGGATCTTCCGGTTTGATTGGGACAAACGGCAAGTCGGCAGCGACGGAGGGAGTCTGCAGTTCCACGTGAGGCTGTTTGACTACAGGGAAAATGCAGCAAAACTCGAAACAAATTGAAGCCCATTTCAAGATGGGATGCTAGTGCGCAATTGTGCAAGTGGGTTGCTCGTGGACCTGGTACGTTGCAAAAGGTGTGCTAGTAGGCGGGCCAATGTCACTTTTGGATCAACAATGTGGGCCAGTCGCACTTTAGCCCATGGATCAAGTCGATAAAAGGTGTGCCTGTAGGGTGCAGGCTACCTGATGTTTACATGATTTTTGGTTCATGACCTGAACAAAGTGCCTGAGAAAAAGCTAATATAATCATGGTTAACAATGACATAAATGAAATTGAGCTTAGCCCTATCCATGCACCTCAGCCTAACGACGCCAACCTCACCACACCATGTTGCGGCTTGCGTAGCCCAGCCCAACCTCCCCTGTTCTTTTTCGCTGCGACTTTTGGTTTTTAATTGAAATTTTTGAATTTTAACTGTTTGCGACAGAGATTACGGAGAGAGATACTCGCTTACAATTTTGGTTGATACAGATGTTAGGCTTTTAATATGTACTACAATTAATTTGTAGATCCCGTCTTGAGAAAATACTCTATGTAAAAGTTAGGTACTATAGCAAAAGTCAAAAACCGCTTTTAAAAGCCGTAAAGAACAGGCCCCCAGCCGACTCACTCCGCAGCGGATTCCACCGGGTATTGGATTAGGCGCTATACATGGAGCGCCAACAGTGCCTCATTAAAAACATGCAAGTAAAAAAATCGACCATCTAGGTGAGATGACCCAAACTTACGAAGTAGTAAACATAATGGGTAGTAAGATAGATCAGAACTAAGCTTAAGGAGTAGCTGAGGTCCAGAAGGGTCAGGTAAGCCAAGTGCAGTCTGTTAAATGGTAAGGCATGTGGTGCGTCACGTGACTTGAGCTCATTTGCAAGAGAGGATGGTTCAATGAGATTTGGCTTAAGTGTTGATTTCTTAATTTGACTTGGTTTTTAGTATTTCTTTCAACCCTCTCGATCGTGATTGATGCCAAAGACGTGTAAATGATGGACATATCTCTTGGAGGACTACATCCTATCCATCTAGGCACTTGTTCTTTGCAATTTTTTTGAGTTTGTCCGATTTTGGTGGAAGAAAAGGTGATTTTTGGGATTTTGCTCTTAAGGGCTTTTAGCTTGATTCTTGTTGTGGTTAAGGATGCTAGGACGTGTGGGAAATCATCCTTAACCATTTTGGTTTGATTCCTCTCACGAGCTCCTCTCAATCATCATTTTCGTATTTGGCCCGGTTTTGGTGCAACTTACCTCCTAATCGAAAAATATCAAATCTTTAGAAAGATTTGCTTCAATTTTTTCATGGATTAGGTTCATAATATCTTAGGCAAAGTATATGCAAAGTTATGTCGATTTTAAGATTTAAAATTGTGTTGATTTTATACTCTGCCCTAAGGAGAGATCAAACCGCCAACTAGATAGCGGCCAGATCGCCCCTGACCGATCAGACCGCTCCTAGCTAGAGGTCAAACAGCCACAAGGGTATGAAGGCTTGTTTTGCTCGATTTTTTTGTGGAGATTTTATTGTAATGGTTTACACTCTAAACTTTATACTCTGCATAGCTACTGGAGCGAGAGAACCGCGAACTTTTAAAGCAAAAGATTTAAAAGGCCCAGTTGGTTACATGCTCTAAATGTCAAATTAATTTATTGTTAAATTCATGTGAATAAGGTGCAGCTCACGTTCTTGAGATGATATATATCACGTATGTTTGGAACACGATGATTGAACCAAAATAAGTCTAGTACAATACGATATGTACAAAAGAAAAACATTCAATCGGGTTAGTAAAGAAGTCAGAAGTGTACGCATAAGCATAATGCAAGTGATTGGCCAGCAGGAGGCAATAGATGGAAGAATCAGGGCTATAAGCTCTGACAACAAATCTATTGCATGCTCTAGGAATCCATTTACACTGAATCACACACGCATACTTACCTGGAAGATGAAATGGTCGCGTCAGTGACTTAGTGTATACGCCGACATCAATCAGGGAATCACTTATGTTATGTGATGTCCTCTCCAGTCAGTGCCCCACTGCTCATGCTGCCCGACCGCCTGGACACTTGAGTAGGCCGACGCCGGCACGTCGGCTTAGTTGCGTCCCCGCCTCTGCTCAATTGCCCAGGTAAGTCGGGACTAATTTTGAATCTAAATTAAAAGGTGTTACACCATCTCTACTTAGATTCATAGGTCTTGTATCTCCTAGGGTTGCGTGCCCACCCCCGGCTTTTACTCCTTGCCCTCTTTCTCTCTTAAATAGCCCTAGACACATCTTTCTTTCTCAGATTTTATTTAGATCAGTTTAGCCCTTTGTGTGTAAACTCCATGTGTCTCTTGTGTCGATTAGATCAATAGATTCGTGTTATAGAACCTTAACTATCCTTGTGCAACATATATACATATATATATAGCAATTTTTAGATTGCTCTTTACTTGAGTTCTTGCTTGTTCTTTAATTGCTTAGAGGAATTGATCTTCGTGATCAAGTCAACTGTCGTTCTTGGCGAGGTTGGTAATGGTAAGAGTGTGGTATAGCGATTGTAGGACATACTTGGTGGTTTCAGTCAACTAGCCTCATCATCAACATGATATCAATCAATTGAGTTATCGTTCTCATCAGAAGATCGGGAAAAATCCTTCATCAAGTGGTATCAGAGTACAAATTTCCTGATGAGATTTTATTTTTATATTTGTTTTTCATACCTATAACCAGAAAATTGCCTTACAAAAAGAGTTAATTTTTGCTGTCCAAACCTTGTTTGTGCTTTTCAATCTGTTAGTTTTGGTTTGGTAAATTGAATTTGCATCCGTATTAGCATTGTCTAGTTGTTGGTTATGTCTTTGCTCCTAAAAATTCCAAACAAAAAACATCTCCACATCAAAATCCATCTAGAACACCCAAACCCTAATTTCTAATTTTCGACCAGAAGACTCACCTTTCTGCCGCCGCCACAAACAATGCCATAACTTTTGATTCTGTGATCCTTTTTGAGTGAAACCACCACCATTATATTTATAACGTCATTATCCATCTACCTGTAAAATTTCACATCATTCTAGTAAGGAAATTGAGAGATATCTGTGATGAAAATTGACCCAAATTTCTAGTTTGAATCTCCATCAGTTAGCAGTTATGATTTTTTGTGCAAATGTTTTGGTCGGTATTCAGAACATGGTCCCAAAAGAAAAATTGTAGAAAAAGCCATTAGGAAATAAAGAAAAAAAGAATCATTGAAAAAAGGGCATCTAAAAAATTTACGGCCAAAATACCCACGTACTATCCAGTGGACAGAAAACTTCAGCTTTCAGATGTGGGTCGATCCTTGTGCTTTTTAATTTCATATTCCATTCTATTGAACGATCCTGTGTTTACCATTCCTATACATTGTTATACACTTATTTTATCTTTCTTCCATCCTTAGTTGATCAGCAACATATGTTGAGTGCTACATATGAACTATAATTCAATTATGTACAATTTCTGAAATTAACTGATTGTTCTCCATTGCTACATATCTAGAGCCTTCCGAGATACACCTACTACTAATCGTGACAAATCTTGACATACCGGCAATCGCTATACTCATCACTTGAGTCAAGTTATCACGAATCAGCTATCGGTTGCACCACTTGTTTTGCATTGGTAATAACTCATAAGAGCTTGGTAAGGGTTTGAGAGATGTGTGGCTTCTCAAACTCCTGATGATTGAGAACTAGTAGTCGATCAGAAATTTACACGCGATGATTATCCTGAGAAGAAAAGAATTATGGCATCTACTAGTGAATTTACTGATTTTGCATCAATTTGGTGGAGGGAATATTGTAGACAACACCATGTACCTAGAACTTGGGATGGCATAAAATGAGACATGAGATCTAGATTTGTTCCTTCATATTGTTCATGTGACTTGTTAAATAAATTTCAATGTTTAAAACAAGGCGGTAGAACTGTAAGGGAATACTATTATAAATTAAAAACTCCTTTGTTGCATTGTTGTTTAGAATAACATGTTGAAGTTATAGAGAATAGATTCTTAAGTGGGCTTAATCAAGAAATTCAGGACCTTCTTGTTTACAAAGAATATAATTCTCTTTCTCATTTATTTATACTTGCTTGTAAGGTTGAAAGTCAGATTGAGAAAAAAATTGAGAATGCTTGATGATCGGAAATATGAGAACAAATATGTATTTATGCCTTTTTCTGTGACTAAAAATTTGTAGAAAGTTGAGAACCATGTTGAAGAAAAGAGTGAGTTATGTGGTTCCACCATATGTGAGATTGAGAGAATTCAAATTAAGTGTGCGAGAGATACACTAAAAGAGAAGATAGATATTGATATTGAACACAAGGAGTTGAATGTTCAACAACCGGTACTGTTGAAAGCAAAAGATGAGAAGATAACCATGGTTGGGATGGAATGCTTGTTGCCCTATTGTTTAATTATAAAAATTTGACACCTACAACACCTACATCAACTAAGGAGGTCGAGAAAGGTAACACCCATGTTGCTGAATTTAAATGTGAAAATATGAGTAATTGTGAGAACTCATGTATTCAATTGGAAATTCCATGTTCTGAAATTTCTTTACTCAATTTACATAATGTGGAATTGATTACTCGTAAGGAAATTCTTACTAGAATATCTCTTGATGATTCTTTATACTAGAATTTCTTACTAGAATTACTCGTAAGTACTAAAAATTTTATCCCTTATATTTGAGAAAATTAATCGGGTTTTGCCCTTTGATATCTTTTCTATGTCCTTAGAAAAGTCAAGCATGATTTTGTCATGGGAGGGAGAATGATGTGAATGACAATATTGCAATACGTACATCTTATAGCTGCCGTTGTACTAAATGGTTTGTGCAAAACACCGAGAATGACCCCATCATCGATTCATACATATACCATGCATATGTGTTATTCACTTTGTTTACTGCACCTTCCGATGTTCATAATGTGCTAAATAGGAGAAGTGTGGATGACATATACATATACATATACATATACATATAGATATACATATACATATACATATACATATACATATACATATATGATGTCCTCTTTGGTTAGTACATTTTCATATTATCAAAAGCCGAGGATGGCTTTCTGTGAAGAATGAGAGGATGATGAGAACATCATTGGCTATATTGTTCCATATGTTATTTGCAATTCATCTACTTCAAAACAACATAAGCTTATTAAAAGAGCTAAAGCTTTTGCCAAGAAGATTAACATTGAGGTGAACTCGTTTCTATATATTCCTACTAATATTATTTATGAGAATGGAATACTACCTCATGCCACTACTTTGTATATTTTCATGTTTGACAAAAATGGAGGGGAAGGAGGAGGTCAGGGCCAAATCAATAAATAAGAACAAGAAAGAAAAACGCCAAGGATAAGCCCATGCAGTGGAAGAGTAAAAGGGGAGATGTTCAAGAACTTAAAGCCCAAGTTTTGGATGAGTTTTCTAAGCCCAATTTTGAATTTCTTCAAGCCCAACCAAAATCAAACTCGAAATCAACTCAGAACTCAATTCGGAATCAGTTCGGAATAGCCCAACAGGCCTGTAATAAAAAGACCATAACTTTCACAAACGGAGTCTGATTCGGGTGTTCTTATGTTTGTTAGAAATATTATTCCAAGCCCCATCTAATGGGTATTGATACGGGGTCGCCCGATCTTCTCGACGTAGGATGGATACTCACGGGACCCTTGATGAATCGTAATGATCCTCCAATGCCAATGCAAGGGACGAACACTCTTTAATCCGCCAAAACACACTCGTGTTGATTTCGCCGACCACCAAGCGAAGATCTATCGTGCACCTAATTCCCAACGGAAAGGCTGAACGATCTTGATTGAAGAAAATCACTCTAAATTCCCCATGGAACTTCGGTAGCAATGCTAAACTCAAACTAACTTTAGTAGATTCATTATTCTCAAACGTGGTCTGCCTTACAATGGGGGTCTAACCCTCAATATATAGTTCCCTCTCCACCTCATGGCTGGCCAAGAGGTCCAAAACCAACTCCAACTCAACCCTACATGTATTTGGAAACAAACTCATACAAAAGGAAAAACCTAAAATTAAGCCGTCACAATGATTCGGTCATAAATTTTAATTCGTGATGAATTTGATGATGGGGACAGATCCATTGCGTAGCCCTTGAAATTATCTTTCCAACGAGTATAAGAACACCTGAATCGGACTCCGTTTGTGAAAGTTATGACCTTTTTAGTAACTGCCTGTCACGCTGTCCCGAACCGAATCCGAATTGAATTCTGAGTTGAATCCGAGTTTGAATTGGATTGAGCACGTGGGAGATCCGAATTTGGCTTGAAATCTTATCCAAAACTTGTAGTTAAGTCCTTGTGCTCCTCCTTTTTGCCCTCCCAAGTCTTCACATGAATCATATCTAAGAATACATAAAATAATAGTATGATATAGTATTCCAAGTTCATCATCAATTAAAAAAAACTCCTTAAGAAACAAATTCACCTGACAATATTTAATGCGGCTCAATACTTCTTTCCAGTGAAATAATGTATTTAACTGAAAAGTGCTAAGCTTGTGCGTATCCGCATCAGGTATGGCCCCATCTTTAGAAACCTTTTTGGTCACATCGCATTCGCCAAAACAATCAAACGCTGATTCAGCCTAACAATACCAACTTCAAACATGCATAGAATTCACATTTGAAGTCAGTTTGGGATGTGTGAGTACTTGTAGAAATCTTATCTCATTCTCTTTCCAATGGATCCAGCCCCACCTCAAAATTCCTCCTGCGCACACCTTAATCACCAAAACAAAGTCAGGGTTAATTCTAAATCCGAGTCAACAGGTGTTGGGCCACCTCCACCTAGGACCATGGGCCTTGTACCTCCTAGGGTTGCGTGCCCACCTCCTGGCCACCACCCCTTGCCCTCTTTCTCTTTTAAATAGCCCTAGACAGCTCTTTCTTCCTCATGTTTTGTTTAGATCAGTTTAGCCCCTTGTGTGCAAACTCCACGTGTCGATTAGATCAACAGATTCGTGTTACAGAACCTCAACTATACTTGTGCGACTTATATATCTAGAAATTTTCATAATGCTTATTACTTGAGTTCTTGATTGTTCTTCGATTGCTTGCAGGAATTGATCTTTGTGATCCGGTCAACCATCTTTCTTGGTGAGGTTGGTAATGATAAGGGTGTAGTGTAGCGATTGTAGGATGGACTTGGTGGTTTTGGTCAATTAGCCTCATCGCCAACGTCATATCAATTAATCGAGTTATCGTTCTCATTGGAAGATCGGAAAAATGCTTCATCTCCATAATTGGAGATGCATCGAATTACCTCAGTTATGCATCCGAATTAACCACATAATTTAAGCGAAAATAGAAAGGAACCTAACTGGTGCTCTAGAACAACAACATGGCTAGGAGTAGGTGCACAACTAAACAATGGTTTTACATCATGTTGCTAATATTTTCACCAAACCGCCTGATTCTTCTTGTTTTACTCAATTACGGAGTGATGATCAATGATTATTTATATATATATATATATATATATATATATATATATATATATATATATATATATATATATATATATATAACCATGTTATCATATTTGCTTCAAGCATGTTATCATGAAAAGAAGTATGCTACAAGCATGCCACATGCGTAAAAACTGAGTATGAAGCAATATGTGGGTATATGAGATTGCCAACTCGCCTAGATTTAAAGTTTTCTTTACTTCCAGGCTTTGACTTTTCGGTAGGATATCACATTGTGCTTTTTATACTCATTTTGATCATTGTTGAGAAGCCTGTCATAGATTTAAAATCACTTAATCATGTTGAAAGACCTGTCTTGTCATTGATTTATGATATATGACTTTATATGATGTAGATAGCTCTACTAAAAAAGATGCCTGGTCAAATTATTAAATCAATGCAAGTGACCTGTGTAGTCTACAAGATTCCTGATCTTTACTCTCTTAGCTTCCTTTTATAATTGTTCTCTCTTTGAAGTTCAATGATTACATTGCCAAAGGGAGAGAAAATAGAGAAAGGGGGAAAGGGGGGTTGTTCGAGCTTTCTTCGAGTTGTCTTTGCAGCTACGAAACTTTTTTCTGCAGATTTTGTTGTGTGTTGTCAACGTATTCATCAAGGGGAGTTGTTAGATCATGTGGACGGTCGTGAATAGTGATGATAAATAATTGATATTTGGATTGCTTTGGATTTTGCATTTGTGAAAGTTTCGGTCGATCACAGTGAAAGGGTTCGAGTACTAGTGGTCTCAGTCAGCTCCGAGTGGTTTTGTTCTGCTCCGAGTGGTTTCGGACGGGTCCGAGTGACATCAGAAGATCGGGCGATGTTCGAGTGCCATTGGAGTATCGGACGTCGGTGGTCGTAAGTTTGTCTGCTACAGTACTCGATGGGTGTAGACTTTGCGGACTGCTGTCATAGTCGTAGACTTCGTAGTCTTATCATCATAGCCATAGACTTTGTGATCAATACTTGTAGACCTTGTGATCTGCTGTCGTTGTCTTAGACTTTGCGATTGGTATTTGAAGGCTTTTGCAATTAGTTGTCGTAGGCTTCACCGTCGGTACTCGTAGACTTCATGGTCGGTACGAGTGCTTTAATTCTTGTGATCCTCGAGTTCCTCAAGTACTCGTGCTAGGTCAGCGGTTGTCGGTGATACTCGGTACTCGATAGTTTTGGTCGGTAGCGATGCGTTGTATTCTTGAGTGTTTGGAGCGAAGCAATGGTAATTCTCGAGTACTTATTGTTTTCATATACTCGTTGAGCTAGCGGTTGTAATGTGTTGTCTGAGGCTGAGTTTTGGATAGCGATGGAAATTATGGAAACATAGCGTATTATTATTCCCCCTTATCACTCTTAGTTCTAGCAGACTTGTCTTTCTTTCTTTGGGTTTTAAAAATGGTTACTTATACTTTGGTGGTCCAAACTACAGATGGCCGGGAGCCGCAACCAAAGGCCCGTGGGATTACTTCTCTCACGGTTAGGATAAATATGACTTCACCGACATCCTACACAAGCTGATGCAATACTTGGGTTACAGTCACCAGCCCATCTTTCGAGCCCATAGCACTTCCGCAGGAGTCCGAGAATCTTGGATTATGGAAGTCTTCATATACGCCAGGGATGGCGAGCACCAGCCACACACACCTTTAGGAGACTACATAGGAGGAGCAGTACCAATGCTACCACAAAGAAATGCCATTTTGAGATTGTTTATGGTTTCATACCTCGTGCACCTATCGATTTGTTGCCTCTTCCAGCTTCTGAGAAGGTAAATTTTGATGCGCAACAACGTACTGATTTGATACGTAAGATGCATGAGACAACTAAAGAGAACATTGAGATTATGAATGCTAAATATAAAGTTGCTGGTAGTCAAGGACGCAAGCATGTTACTTTCGAACCTGGTGATCTTGTGTGGTTACACTTGCGTAAAGAACGATTCCCTGAATTAAGAAAGTCTAAACTCATGGTTCGTGCAGATGATCCTTTTAGAGTGTTGAACGTATTAATGATAATGCATATAAGTTAACTTGCCTGCAGAGTTTGGGGTTAGCCCCACCTTTAACATTGCAGATTTGCGACCTTGCTTGGGCGCGGAAGATGAGCTTGAGTCGAGGACGACTCCAATTCAAGAAGGGGAGGATGATGAGGACATCCTTTCCATAGATACAACTATGCCAATGCCACAACAAACTCAACAAACTGAAACTATGATACAAGGACCAATGACTCGAGCGCGAGTACGTCAACTTAACTATCAGGTGAATGCGTTCCTAAGTTTGCATACAAATGTTTCAAAGAATGGCATACTACTTAATTTTTGTGATGATTTAATTGTCCTTAGGAACCATGGGGAAGAACCACGTGAGCTCAAGTGTAGAAGTGGAACCGTCAAGCGCAATCCAAGTCCTATTCGCGAGTTCGATTCAGATTCGGCCTTTGTAACAGAGTCTACTTCAAACGGCCATAACTTTGGATCCAGAAGGCTTTTTAGGGTCCATGAGTACTCGTTGGAAAGATCTTGGAGTCTACTTTCAGATGTATCTGGTCTCACCTCCAAACTGCATCCAAGCTGACTAGAAACTGCAAAACAATTCACATCACTTTTCCAGACCGAGTCAAAGTGGGCCTTGGGCCTTGTATCACCACTTAGTCTATTTGGGCCGGACGTACTGTCCATGTGAACAGTAATCCATGAGTAGTACCGCGCCCTTTTTCTTAGATAAGTGCAGCTTCCCCCTCTCCTATTTAAGAAGGCCGCAACCCTTTAGTTTTCCTCGGGTATTTCTTAGGAGATTGTTCTGCTTAGCAGTTTCACCGCAAGTTCGGTTGAGAAACCCCAACTTGTGAACTTAATCTTTATTCGCAATACAATTTCGGATTGCATCTTGAAATCTCTTGCTTGTGTTCTCGATTCGCTTGTAGGAGATAGCCTTCTTGGCGAGGTCAACCGTGTTCGGCACGGTTGATAACCAACAGAGCAGTGGTGTAGTGATTGCGAGGGGTTCGATCTGTTTTGGTCGGAGCCTTTGGATCATCAACGTCGAGATCTCCACAATCGACTTATCAATACCTTTCGGAAGATCAGGCCACCGCCACATTAGCTATGCTCCAAAAGATGTAGCAGATAAGGAGAAAAAGATTATCATTTCTCTGAAGGCATGAATGAAGATCTGTGCGTGCAACTAATCATCCAAGACTTCTCTAACTTTCACCACCTTGTTAACAAAACTCTCATTCTGGAGAATGGGAGGAAGAATTTGGAAGCGAGCCGCAAACGCAACAAGCTGTTCAAAGGCCACAAGAAAAGTTCATTTAGAGGTTTTTCAAGGCCAGTTCAACCCCCAAGAATTATAGCTCCCACACCACGCCAAAGCAGCAGTACATTCCAAACTCCACACCCTATAGGCCAGTCTACTAGGATAAACCTTGCTGCCCACCTCAACTATTTTAGTTACAGAGAAAAAGGGCATTTTGCTAGGCGATGCCCACATAAGTAAATTACACCTATGAAATTTTATCGGGGAACCACTCTAGCCCATGGTCAAGCTTCAGCATCCGGCAAGGGATATTAGGCCCCTCAAGAAAACAGGGTGGCCTCGACACCCGATCGTGGTCGTGTGTTGTCTAGTTTTTGGTCACATCTTTGTTAGTAAAAATCCAAACAAAAAAATCCCCACATTAAAATCTATCTAGAACACCCCACACCCTTATTTCTAATTTCAGCTAGAAGAATACCCTTTCTGCCACCTCCACAAAAATGCCATAACTTTTGATTTCGTGATCATTTTTAAGTGAAACTACTGCCATTAGATTCAACACTTCTTGTAAAATTTCACTTCATTACAACGAGGCATTTAAAAGATATCTGCAATGAAAGTTGACCGAAAATTCTGGCTTGAATCTGCAACAATCAGCACTTGTGATTTTTGTGCGATTTTTCTGTTGGTTTCCAGAAGTTGGCCCCAAAACAAAAGTTGTAGAAAAAGCCATTAGGAAATAGTAAAAAAAAGTATCATTGAAAAAGAGGCTCTAGACAAGAAAATACAGTCAAAATACCAACATACTCTCCAGTGGACAGAAATATTTAGTTTTCAGATTTGGGTCAATTCTTGTGCTTTTCAATTCTAGATTGCATTCTATCGAATTATCTTGTGTCTACCACTCCTGTACACTGTTAT
Source organism: Bonia amplexicaulis (assembly GCA_036346245.1). Lineage (NCBI taxonomy): Eukaryota > Viridiplantae > Streptophyta > Magnoliopsida > Poales > Poaceae > Bonia > Bonia amplexicaulis. The sequence goes on along the minus strand of CM070755.1, from coordinate 13,324,533 downwards.
ACATTTGTTTTAGCCTTCTTCCATTCTTAGTTCTTCAGCAACATAGGCTAAGTGCTAGATACGAACTATAATTCAATTATGTGCAATATCTAAAGTTAATTGATTGTTCTCCATTGCTACTTATATATTGCCTGTCCAAGTTCCGCCTACTACTAACTGAACAAGCCTTGACGTACTAACAATTCTATACTCATTACTCAAGTCAGGTTTATCACGAACCAGCCACCAGTTATTCCACCTGTTTGCTTTGGTAAGAATTTGTAAGAAATTGGTAAGAGCTTGAATGTGTGTGACTTTTGTAAAACCTTCAACACCTAGTAGGATAGGAAACTAACATATTTATTATGAGTTTTTTATTTCCTACTAACAATGGCAGGATCATACACATCTAGGAATGGTAGCAAGGATGAAGGACAATCTTCAGAACCTGGGTGTGTAGTGCCCCTCACTCCTCGTAAGAATGCTCATGTAACACTTTGATTGTGTGGTCAACAAGAAAATCGAGGACATCTATAATATGTTGGATCGGATCAACAACACCCTTACCACGATCAACACACGCATTGAGCACCTCGAGCAATAAGCACCAGCTACTGCAGCTGAGGCTACCGACGACGACGAAGCTTTGGCCAAGCTGAAGGTCACCATGCCTAGTTTATAGGAGGTATTAATGTGGATGACTACCTCACTTGAGAACACACAGTTGACAAGCTCTTTCGATTGAACCACTACACCGAAGATAAGAAGCTAAAACTTGTATCAATGGATTTTGATGGTTACGCCATGCATTGGTGGCAACAAATTATACGAACACGTATATAGAGGCATGAACCACCTATTGTCACATGCAATGAGATGAAACATGACATACGTGGAAGGTTTGTCTCTCATCATTACAAATGTTCTCTTTATGAAAAATTACATCACTTGAAACAAGGAACAAAGATAGTAGAAGAATACTATCAGGAGAAGAGAATTAAGGAGAGTCATGCACCACGGCTCCATGTGAGCCAACCCTTCCGTTCTTATGCTTCTATTAGTGTAACACATGAGAAGATGACCGAGCATAGGACTTTTCCTTTAGTCAAGGAGACATTTGGTGCTACCCCAATGCTACATTGAGTGAGAAGCATCAAAACCTATGTGGGGATGAGAGCCATATTGAGTGACAGTGTTAAAAAAAGTGAGTTGTATGATTCCACCATATGAGAGATTGAGAGCATTCAAATTGAATGTGAACGAGATACATCAAAAGAAAAGAGAGAAGTAGATGATAGACAAAGTGAGGTTGATACTGAAACTAATGTATTAATATCTATTCCTATTGTTGTTTCTTACATTGTGCAAGTTAACATTGAAAACAAGGACTTGAATGTTCAACAACCGATACTATTGGAAGCAAAAGAAGAGGATATAATCATGGTTGGGGAGCTACCCCGTTGTTTTGTCATAAAGATTTGATACTTACAACATCTACATTAATTGAGGAGATCGATAAAGGTAACAACCATGGTGCTGAATTTAAATATGAAAATATGAGTAATTGTGAGAACTCATATATTCAATTGGAAATATCATGTGCTTAATTGGAAATTCCACAGGAAGCCAACTGGAGCCATCAGGAGCTCAGCCATGATGATGACGCCGATGGCTACGTGAGCGCCACGCTTGCACAAGGGTCCGCACCTGAATTGTTCACTTGCAAAGAATCCTAAATTTTGCAACGGACCTCGGCCTCTTACAACCTCTGGATGGGCGAGTGGCTACCCTGAAAACATCCTTGTATATGGATGACATGGCCATCCTTTTAGTGCCACAACAGAAAGATGTCTGCAATTTGGTCTGGATCCTGCAGAACTTCGGTAACACAACGAGGCTGCAAACTAATCTACAAAAAAGTCGAGTTGCGCCAATTAGATGTGAACAGATTGACCTACAAGCCACATTGTAGGACTTGCCGGTGGTGCATACATCCTTCCCTTTACAATACTTAGGCTTACCCCTTATACTGAAAAGACTCCATCAGGTGGACTTCCAAGTGCTAGAAGACAAGTATGCCAGCCACCTAGCTAGATGGTATGGCAAATTATTTACCATTGCAGGCAGAAAAACCCTCACCAAATCAGTCCTATGGCACAGTCCACCTACCTTCTTATGGCCATCGAAGCACCAAAATGTGTGCTCAAATCCATCAACAAGTGGACATGTTTGTTCCTCTAGGCAGTATAAGAACAAGTATCGGGTGGCAAATGTAGTTCAATTGGGACAAAGTCTACAAACCAACCCACTTGGGAGGAATCGGTCTCTTGTACCTAGAGCATTTTGCCAGGGCCGCTAGACTCAGATGGTTGTGGCATGAATGAGCTACTGAAAAGAGACCATGGTGGAGGATGGAAACACCATGTGATGATCAAGATCGGGAGCTCTTTGCGGTGGCTACCAGCGTACTGATGGGTGATGGGAAAAGGGCATACTTCTGGAATTCATCCTGGGCACATGGAAACATATTGGGTGACATTGCATCGGCCAACTACAGTGCCTCCAGAAGAAAGAAATGCACGCTACAGACAGCGTTGATGGATAACAAATGGCTATAGTATCTTGACCCATCGGCCAGAATCATGGCAAAACACATACACGACTGTCGAGACCCAAGTATGCAAATTTGAACCTCTTTGTGTATTCTGCACTAGTTCAGGATCACGCTAATGCACACAGTAGAAACATAGATGAAATATAAACCATACACACGGTTAACCAAAATAAAGACTCAAATATCAACTAATTATCAGAGTTGTGACCTTATGGCCAAGCTTACAGATAATAGCGTGAAGGGCTTAAGGAACTAATAGTGAAAAACAAAAATAAGCGTAGTAGCCATTCGACATGCCCATATGCAATCGACTGGAAAGCGAAATCCTATTCTGAGAAGTTATCGAAGTACCCTCCTTCACATACCTCTAACTGGTATGGTTTTTCTTCTTCAACTAAGTATGTATGGATAAAGCCGTGAGTACATAAAGTACTCAGCAAGTCATTTGTAACAAAGATACAATATAGTATGCAAGGCTTACCAAATGATAGCTGCGTGGTTATTTTGCAGAAAACAATAGTTTAGAGTAAATACAATAAATAGATTGAAAGCGCATTCTTTGGAAAGGATGTAATTAAATAATTAATGAATAAAAGGATTGAATAAACCACAAGTGAACTACCCATTCACTTCCCAACCAACCAAGATTTTGTGAAAAACCTAACCCTCGTGTGAAATCACTAAGCATTGTCCATGACCGAGGATACTGCTATTCGAATAGTTTTACACTTTGTAGATGTTGCACAACTCTACCTACATAATATGATCATCTTGTAATGCCACCGGCATAACATGCTTCCTTTGGCATGTCAACCAAGAATATCACAACAAGGCTATACAAAGTTCAATCTCAACCCAGTTTCACCCACTTAAGATTTCACGATTGAGTAGGCTGAGCATCTAGTACAAAGGTTTGTATTAAAATAGCAATGCATGATAATTTAAAATAAAATAATAAATAAATGAAAACTAGGTTCAACATGATCAAAGGACAAGACTTGCCTTGGCCTTGCTCAGTTAACAATTCTTGAACTTCTGCTCCTTCGAAGACATTATCTAATGGGAGAGAAAACGAACGAGGCACAAATAAAATTCAAATGAACTCTAAGAACTTCAAAACTAGAACCAAAAGGTAGAGCTTAATTTTAGATGAATTTAGGAAAAAGAATCAGATCAATCGGAGTTAGGACAGAGAAGAAAGGGATCTTGAAAATTTAATCCTAAGGAAATTACTGGAAATTAAGAAATTCTACTGTGCTATGAGCTCGGTGCATGGAATAGCAAGTCTACGGTGGACCCGACATATGTAACAGCGTACGTGCATGGCTTGGATGATGTGGCGGCTGACTCAGCATTTGTGGCTGACATGGCAGACACACGGCTGATAGGTTGCAATTAGGGCTGATGTGGTAGGGTGACGTGGCATGCTGACGTGCACATGGGATGGCTCCCGTCGCTGACGTGGCACCCACGTGGCATGACACGTGGTGGACACGTGGACCTAGGGCTGAGTTGGCTTTTGACTCGGCTTGACTTGGCTTACGGGTTGCGGCACCGTGGATCTAACATGGGGGACCCACGGGTCATTGATGTAATACCCTGAACGTCGTTACGACGTAAGTTTTTAAAACAATCGCGGATTCGCCGGTTTTTTGGCAAATCGCGGGAAGGGAAAAATAAAAATTGTAGAACATTGAAAAATGAATAAAATATATTAAAAATTATTTTAAAATGCAGAAGTGGGCTGCCTGGAAGGTGGGCCGACCACCCTTGGGCCAAGGCCCAAGGGGTGCGCCACCCCACCCCATGCCCCCCTCCCTCGTATAATCTCTAGGGTTCCCTCTCCCTTTTTCCCCAACACCGCCACCCCTTCCCTTTCTCCCTTGTTGGCCGCCTCTCAAGGTGTTCCCCCCCCCCAAGTGTTGCTGCCGTTGGAGGAGAAGCAAGGAGAAGGAAGGAGAAGAAGGAAGGAGAAGGAGAGGAGAAGAAAAAAGAAGAAGAAGATGAGGAAAAAAGTGGGAAATTCTTCATCGTGGTAATTTTTTCCCATCCTAAACCCTCTGTTTTTATGAACAATTAGGGTTTTAGCACGGATATTGATGGTAGTTAATAGATTAATTACCCGAATAGAGATTATTTGTCTTTTGTAGATTGATTCGCAGTGCGCGTCATCTCCTTGATTTGACCTAGTAAACGGATTTTCCTATAGACTCTCCCAAAAGGACAGTTGTAGAGGACTTCTAGATGCGTCTGCTGTATTTGTTTTGTAATTTTTGGCTATGGGATCTGGGAGATACGGGGTTGGGAATACACTTGTTTGCTGGCGAGCGATTAGTGTGACCAAAGCGGTAATTCAGGAATTTGAGGTAGAAATGATTTTTATGCTCGTGGCCGTAATTGAGAAAATTGTAGAGAATCTGGTAATGTAGCTGCAGTATAAATTGCATAAATTTTGAACCCCTGTAGTGTTGCTGGGACGCGATTGAACACTGTTGTCCAATCTGCTAGAGCAGAGTTCTTCCTCTGTTTTGGTCATTAAATTACCCCTAGCTGTGATCAAAATAAAAATATGTGTTCTACATAAAAATTGTAGGTTTTTAAGTCGTGAATCCAGAGAGGTATCATTTGCTGTATTGGATCATTATTTTTAAAGATACGAAATTGTGAAACAGCGCTGCTGCAGAGGGTAATTTGCTGAATTGTTGAGCGGAGAAGAGTTTGTGCGGGTTCGGGTTCTAGCGACGTCTTTAATATTTTTAGTCGTGTTGGTATGCTGTGGTTGTGTGCTGAGAGTTGTCTTTTGGACAGGTGGTCTTGTCCCTGAGCGCTCTTGATTTTACTTCGCTTCATCGGATTGAGGCAAGTGAACATAGTGGTGATTGCTACTGTTTAACTTGTTATTCTTTCTACTTGCAATTTAAATTATTATCTTAATTTGATACATTATGCCATGATTGCATGATATTTTAATTGTGGAGATGATAGCAAAAATTTATCCATTGATATGTTGATATTATGCTAGTAGACATGTGAAATTCTAGCTTAATGTTATAATGTGGACATGAAAATAACATGTGGTAGATGTGGATATGTTGAGAGCATGATAATGCTCCTTGTGGATGAATTAATGTGATTAATGAATTATCATATCATTCATGTCATCTCATGTCATTTACATATGTGGATGTCGCCGCACTTAGCCGCGATCGTACCGGTACAGCATCGTATATTGCCGTAATACGATGTACCTCTTCACCCGTGGAAGCATCGTATATTGTCGTAATACGATGAACTACAATTCCTGCCCTAGCAAGAGTGATGTGGAGCATAGCATGAAGCATTCATATGCATTGCATTGTGGAAAGATTCATTTGCGTACATATGCAATATATATTGTTGTGATGTTATTGTGTGAATATACAACTTTCTGTTTGTAATGTGGAATTGGCTCATGTGAGCTTCTTGTGGTATGAGGATTGTGGATGTGGTCGTGGAATGGGGTTCGTCCCTTGTGTGTGATAAGAGTCGTGGTTGTGGCATGAGATTCTTTTCACTTGTATTAATTGTTGATAGTAATTGTGGATGTGAGAATTAATAAAGTTGTGGGATGATCATACATATGTTTTATTGTCTTTAATGGTGATTTGAAGTTGAGGATATAACATTGTTAGTTGTGGAAGACTAAATGTTTCATATGCATTGTTAGAACGGCACCACACTGATGCACTTGGATCATAGTTTAATGCTGTAATAAGTTGAAAGAATTCTAGGCCTTTGCATAGCTTTGTTTATATCATCTTAATAATGTTAAATTTGTGAGCTATGTTCTAGATTAAAATGTTGGAGGATGTTTTAAATAGTGAATTGCTATCACTATCTTGTTATTTCTTAGTTATTTATGCTTCCGCTTATACTATCTTGTTTAGTAAATGTTGCCAGTTTAAATTATCTTGTAAATTGGCTAGTTGTAGAGCAGTTTTAGTAGCATCCCAGGGTAATGTGGGTCCTAGGGTTTACAATTGACTCGATTCACGATAGATGCGGTTCACGGAGAAGGCGAAGGGACGTGCAGCGCGGGTACAGGGTGAGTCATTGCTGATGTCGGTCGGTGTGCAAACTAGGGCAACACTGCAACGTGAGCGGCGTGCGGACTCACCGGTAAGGTGGAGCGGCTCGGCGGCGGCGGCTGACCGACAAGGTCGACGAACGGCAACCAGTGTACAAGACGATGGTGACCATGACAGAGACAGCGCACGGGCGACTTGCAATGGAGGCGATGAATGGGCGAGGGTGACGGGTGGCGTGGCTTTGAGGGATGCGGAGAACGAGCGGCAGCTCAGCTATAAAGCGCGGACGCCAAGGAGTTCGAGGCGCGTGAACGGGCGAGAGTCCATAATGGGGACGGCGTGGACGCCGAGGCATGTCTAGCTCGGAGATGGCGGCGGGAGTGCAAGAGGATGATAATGAACAATACTCAGGCCTTTGGATGTATGACACGTGGCAAGGTGAGGAATTGGACGGTGCTTGGACGTGCGGATGTGCAACACGTGGCGATCAGGCGGTCGACATGAGGGACCGCCAGATTGCTGACGCGTGGCAGTGGGGAGGTCGGACGACTGACACAAGGAGGGCCGAATGGTAGGTGGGCTGGGATTAGGGTTTTGGCCCAAAAGGCCTTAAGGGATTTTCTAAACATTTTCTATTTTTCAGAAATTGGATTAAGTTAAATTGAGCTCTAGAGAATAGCAAACAAATCTGAAAAAATCTCAGAAAATCCTTGAAGCACAAGGAACAAAAAATAAAATACTTCCATCCACTGTTAAACCTTAACTTAGTCATATTAAATCCTTTTAATAATAAAATCTCAGTTTAAGCTTTAATTAATTCCAGAAAAATCCAAATGATGAATTTTATTTTAAAAGATTCAAATAAACTCTGAAAATCAGGATGTTACAATGAGCTTGTTGCTATTTGGGGGCTTCTCTCCACGACGCCCTTACAGGCTGGCCACGAGAACACCATAACATGGAAGCTAACTCCGAATAGAATTTAGAGCGCTGCCTTAGTGTACAGAGCACATTTCCTTGGAACAACACACACCACCATGAACGCCCTTGTCTGGAAAACTTGGGCACCTCAAAAATGCAAAATCTTTGCCTAGCTAGCCATACAAAATAGAATCTAGACCGCGGACCGCATATCCCAGCGTGGGTGGCCGAACCAACATTTATGCCCTTTATGCAGGCATGCACCAGAGACTGCTATCCACCTTTCGGTCGAACGCTGTTATTCCACAAGAATCTGTGCAACCATTGCGCAATGGACAGCGAGCGCCTCCTTGAACCCGACAAGCTGGCAGACCCCGTCCTCCATCCAAAAATGGTGGGAGGAGACCATCCTTTCAACTGGAGCTCCACGAAAAGTAATGGTGACGCTCGTCATGCTTGTGACATGGGAAATTTGGAAGGAAAGGAATACTCAAATCTTCCAATCAACAGTGACCACGCCGATGTCATTGATTGCCTGCATAAAAGAGGAGGCCAGAACTTGGGTCATTGCTGGAGCTAAGAGACTAGCGGAGCTATAGCTCAATCATGTAACAACTTAACTTAACCTCCTTCCCGGCGCCTATAGCTAGCCGGCCCTGTACCTCGCCTTTTCTGGGCACCTCTGTACTTTGACCTTTCTACTCCCCTTTAACTAATTACGAGTGCGCTCCTACTATGCTTTCGAAAAATAAAACAAATTGCAATGGCAATAACACAAACCATTTCAATGTGACCAACTTGGCAGCATCGTATTACGAGTTTACTTAGGCCCTATTCCACGACTTTTAGGTTTTGGTTTCTAATTTCCAGAAGCCATAAGCCGTTTGGAACCTGTTGGTTTCTTAATGCGGGTTTTTCCCTTTTTTCCTTTGTATTATCCATAGACATATAATGGTTTTTTCTCTTTTTTCTTTATTTTTCTTTGGTTGAATGCCTTACCCAAAAACTAACAATCGCTACAATATCATTTTAGGCAAAAGTAAAAAAACTAAAAGAAAAAAGAGTCATACTAGCACACGGTATACCATTAGAAAGGATTATAACGGTATAGGAAAGTTTCACTGGGTTTCTTCTAAGTTTCATAAGGTTTCAGAAAGTTTCGAACATGCTTCATGAAACTTAGTCAACTTAAGCATGAAACCTCCTGAAAACTTTATGAAATCTCATAAAATATTATAAAACTTGACATAAAACCTTATAAAATTTAGTCAACTTAGGCATGAAATCTCCTGAAATTTTATGAAATATAATGAAACATCATGAAACTTAGTAATAAAACATCATGAAATTTCATGAAACTTATTCATGAAACCTACTAAACTTTATGAAACCACATGAAACCATTGTCGAGCAACCAAATCGGGTGAGAAAACCAAAGGGCATGAACAACATGAGCTCGTGGTGTGGATTAGGCCTACCAACGGTCTGATCCACTGTTGCCCCCGCCTAATCGACTCTACGTTGTTGAATTTGGGGGAGTAAGTGGGGATTGGAGAGGGGAAGAGAGAGAGAGAGCGTGGGCGGTGACCAAGAAGTCAACTTTGATCGGTAGAGTTGGAAATGAAGTCCACATATCTTCTATACATGTAGGTGGAGAGGATGAGAAGCACTGAATCAAAAAAATCTAAAGGCTGAAACGTATATCGTTGGGATTGGGTTCCATGGCTGAAACTTTGAATTCAGTTGAGTTATTTCTAGTTTTTCACAGACATACCGTAATGATTAGATTCAGATTGATGCCTGTTCTGTTTTTCCTTTAAAGGGAAATGGTATAGGGTTGGTGATCGGTTCTTTGAAAGTCGAAAGCTTATGGTCGAAAACACCGTGGTGGTGAAAACACCAGTGGTGATGAGGCTTATTTAACATAATTAAATTTAAAAAATTGAAAATATAAAAATATGTTAGCCCATCACAGACAACGCAAACGAATACGAGAAAAAAAAGAACTGACAAAAAAGCTAAAAAAAATCAAAAATTCAGAAAAAGACGAAATTATAAATAGTGCAAAAATAAACTTAAGCCATAAGTTTAAGCAATATTGAACACAGCCTTAGTATTGCCCAATATAAAAAACCACCGACACAGCCGAATTGAACGTAACCTTAGCAATTTAGCATCTCTCTCTCCTCCGACACGACAGGAGGCCAATCAATCCGGCATCGAATAAGAAAGGGTCGGCCCAAGCAGAGGCGACCGCGGAGGGCGGGGCCCACCTACTCCCCAAGCGCCGAATAACAAAAGAGACGCGAGCACACAGACAGATATATTGGCACTCAAGAAACTGACAGTTGGGCCCCAGAAAGACTTTGCCCCACATGTCAATGGCTATGCAGAGATGACGCTTCCTATCTCGGAAACTATCGACGAGCCCTTCAAACGGTGGCGCGTCGCTCGCTCGTCGTTTAACCAAGCCGAAAACCCCCCACAAAGCCGAGAGAGAGAGGAGAAGGCCCTAATCTGAAGGCCGCGGCTGCGAGCGCTCCTCCAGTCTCCACCCAGCCACCGAGCTCGCCTCTCTCCTCCTCCTCCTTGTGCTCTAGGTTTGTACACCCCTCCCCCTCTCTCTCTAAGCCGCTGTTTTTAGTCTCCCGGCGGTGGCTCGTCGGCCGGTACATGGTGTTGTCTGATGCGATTTGACATGGCGTTGTTGGATGCAATTTGGCTTGTGATGTGGTTCTAACAGGGTAATGCTTTGTGTGGCTTTTGTGTTGTGCGTTTAAGTTCTGGGATGGAGGCCGAGGCGGCGGCGAAGAGGTCGCGGGAGAGCGAGGACGCTGTGGCGGCGGCGGTGGCCGGAGCCAGCGAGCAGGCGGGGATCTCCGCCGTCATCCCCGGATGGTTCTCCGAGATTAGCCCCATGTGGCCTGGTAATTCGTTGCAATCTAGGACCTACCCCTGTTTTACCATATTCCTCTGCTATGAGCTGCTCTCTTGTTCTGTTAATTCGCTCGACACGGACTGCAGGTTTCGTTTTAAATTTCTCCTTCTTTTCAGTAGTAATTCGAGGAGTAGATAGTTGGGGTTATTTGTTTTGGCATCTTTGGTTAAGGGACGGGTCATTAGGGGGACAGCTAAATTTCTATACCAATTTAACAGACTAATTTTGTTGTTATGTTGTTGAGGTATGCTTGTTTAGAGACATATAATTTTCGTGTGTTGTAGCTGTTTTCTTTTTTCATGAATGCTTTTGTGTCAACGGTAGGTGAGGCACACTCGTTGAAGGTGGAAAAGGTGCTGTTCCAAGGGAAGTCAGACTACCAAAATGTGATGGTTTTTCAGGTACCTGCCTTCGACGTTATCTGTCATTCGATCGTCTTGGCTCAAAGTGGAAGATGAAAACTGTGTTATTGTTTTGCTTTATAGTCCTCAACGTACGGGAAAGTGCTTGTCCTGGATGGAGTGATTCAGGTCACTGAGAGGGACGAGTGTGCGTACCAAGAGATGATTACACACCTTCCCCTTTGCTCCATCAAAGATCCCAAGAAGGTAAATGCAATGGTCCTATTCACTGTTTATCTTTTTATTAGAGCAATTATTACCCAGCAGCCGAATTTACAGGTTGTAGGTTCTAACATGGATAGTGTATACTAAAATCAACTATTCTTATAGTTGTTTGTGGTTTTGTAGGCATATGTAATATGTTGAATATTTTAAACAAAATGGTATTTTGTCAATGTGAGGAAAAGTTTGCGAGCCATTTTTTCCCACCTTAATCATGTCACTGCAAGGATCTGATGATAATATGACAAAGAACAACTTTTAGGGCAATATATTCCTTTTTTACTATTTTCGTATGATGAAATGTAGTGCCCTTCAGGTTTGATAACAAAGAACAAGTGGGAGCATTTGTGTTACCCCTTTTCGCCTTCAAGCTTTGTTTGTGTGTTAAAATGTCCACCTGTGGATAGGACAACCATGAATTTTAGTGATTCCCTTGGATTATGTCACCCAAACCTGTATAACTCTGTCCATTTAGAGAATCTTCTGTTTTTGGGTTACTCTAGCGGTCTAGCTCCTCATACTTGTGTAGTATTCCCTCAGCGTTCTTTGCAGTTAATCCATGTACATTCTATAGTTATAAAACAAAATAAGCTATATATTGAAGCAAAAGAGTACTATGGATAACTGGGTACATACAATAAACATCAATATGCTACACTTATTCATCATTATTTGAAGCAAAAGTGAATCAACATTGTAATATTTTGGTTCCATAGTTAGTTTGGACAATTTCAAAACTTGATAACTGTAGCTGCGTCATTTTTTTATTCATTGAACAACAAGGAACTTTTACTTGATCATTAACTTAGAACAACATCACTGAAACAAATTTAAAATAGGAAATTGGCACTGGCATCAAAAGCAAGGATAATCAATGTATAAGAGTTGCTTTCAAACAAGTGCTTTTGTCCTATTGGCATTAAAAAGGAGAAATTTGATCCTATTGGCATTGATTAAATTATTTTTAATACAAAAGTTCCTAGCTTAATTCTTTATGGACAACTTTAGCTTAAAGATAGTTTCAACATGTAACGCCTGGAGAAGTTCCTAGTGCAAATTTGTAAGAACACAATTGTAATGTCAAGCTCATTACAAGGTGACTTTAGTCATTCATACTTGTCAAATGATGTATATATCAAGTTTTTAAAATAAATGGAGTTGATCTCTAATCTTTTCATGTTGTACAGGTGTTAGTTATTGGAGGTGGAGATGGTGGTGTTCTGCGTGAGGTTTCACGGCATTCCTCAGTGGAACAAATTGACATTTGTGAAATTGATAAGATGGTGGTAGATGTAAGATACCTCCCTCCCTCTCTTTCAGTGCATGCATCTATGTTGACTGTTGATAGCATGGCTGTAGATGGAACAATTTATTGATCTCAACAAACTTGGGTTAAGGATCTTTAGATGTCTGCTTTGACACATCATAGAGCACCCATGCTCCGTAGTCTGTAGGTTTGATTTCTATTATTGATGGTCCTTTTCTATATTTTCTTTTGTGCTTTTTTGAATTGTGTAATTTGAAAAGGCACCAATAGTTTGCCTGGCATCTTATAAGGTTTGCAATAGACTTAATTAATCAAAGGAATGAGTAATAGAAGGGCTAAAGTCAAGCTATTATTCGATATTTCCTCTTCTTGAAATGTGAGTCTTACAGTTGGTTTGGTTGATGCTGCTTGAAGTTTGATTGGCATGCTCCTACCATTCCATTTTCAGTATTTGAAAATCCATTCATTTATATACCCTTGTACTGTATGCTATGCTATTCTGCTCTAAAAATCCAGGACCAGTTAAGTGAAATAATGCTAATTCTATTGAAACTCACGTGCCTTGTGGATTTGTGTCTTGTTTGGTGGAGGTTCCCTGCTATACTCACAAGTGTATGTTGGCTGCTGTCTGGTGATTTCATTGGTGTAGTTTCTGATCTTTTCTTTCACCTCATGTTGCCATGCGGGTTAGGAGCAGTAATATGTAATGAGGCTCCCTTACTGATGCTGTGTGCATAGAAAGGGCTTTCTTCTGAGATGCATTTCCATGGAGCCCAAGAAAAGAAAAACTCTCATCAGAAAAAATATTAAAAAACTTCTGATATTTCCATTTGCATCAAGACAGGACTTGTTTGTTTTTTCTAGGGCCACTAGTGCCTAAACAGAAGCGTTGCATTTGAAGCCACTAGTGCCTAAACAGAAGTGTTGCATTTGAACTACTACAACCATTTTGGTTTTTATGATCTATATACTATGTCGGCACATTGCAACTTGTGAGATGCATTTTTTGTCATATATGCTTTGTGCTTGGGAACTTGTAAAGCATACTTGTAATTTGCATTCCTGCCATCAATCCTTCAGCCACCATGATTTCAGTGAATCTATCAGGTTTTTGATAGACGGTTGTCAATCCTTTTGTGGTATGAAACTATTAATCATGTCGAACATTGTTCTTCCTGCACATCTTATTATTTATGGTGCTGAAAACTAATGAAAAGCATGCTATAACAGTCAAGAGGACATGCTTGTATTGATTATAACTTTGTAATCTGCCATAATTTTATAAATACCAACATGTGTTAAATAGTTACTTAAACATTCGTTGAACATGTTTCACTGTTATTAAGTCACACGACTAGTCGCGACTAATCGTCGATTAGTCGACAAGTCGGCACACAGGCACCGGCTAGTGCCGTCGACTCGACTAGCTGCGCTAGTCGTTCGACTTGCCGACTAGTCGGCAACTAGCCGCGACTAGTCGGCCAGTGTGAGCAGTGTTCAAGTAGGCGCTAGGCGCTAGGCGGGCGGCAAGCAGGGGCCTAGCGCCTAGGCCGCCTAGGCGGGGCCTAGGCGGGGCCTAGGCGGCCGACTGTAGCATGATGTCCTACTGACGATATCAAGATATATATGATTATCAAAGTATTAATAAAACTATAAAAGTATATGACAGTCTATGATACATCATCATTCCATCAAATTAGTTTACTAATTAAAATAAACTCAATCCATTATCTATCAGTCTCCTCCCGTGCCGACAGCCGGCTCCAACCGACTGCCGACACATCAGCCGTGCCCCTCCTCTCTAAATCGCTCGCCTCTCGTCGCTCACGGTCAATCCGTCTCCCAGTTCGTCTCTCGCCCGCCCGCTGGCTCTCGGTCGGTCATGCGATCGCGAGTCGCCTCCCCTCCGTCGCTCCACCCTCTCAATCTCGTCTCTCCCGTCCCCGAGTCCCCATGTGGTTGTGCGGCGTGCGCTCCTCCGACCCAGTAGGATTCCTCACGGATCTCCCAGCTGCCCGGCGGAGGCGGAGGGAGGAGGCGAGGCGGAGGAGAGGTCGAGGCCGGAGGTGGAAGGGAGGCGGAGGGAGGCGGAGGAGGAAGTGCAAGACAGGATAATCCGGCGAGGGGAGGCTAGAGGGAGGAAAAGCTCGGCCGCTTGGCCGTCGGGAGAGGGCGAGGCGGAGGGATCCGCGGTTCGACGGCCGGCGTGGGAATCCTGGAGTCTGGCGGCTCTGTAAGTCTCCCTTTTCCAACCCTAACTTTTCCTTTTGGCGCCGCATACCGCTTTGACCGCTTACACCGCTGCGACCGCCACCGCTTAGCCGCCGACCTCCGCCGGGGCCAAGTCGCGCGGCAGCCGCCGCCCACCGCCTAGCGCCGCCTCGGGCCGCCTAGGCCGCCTTTTGTATCACTGAGTGTGAGTCAAACGTCTAATTGGCCTAGTGTCAGTGACGCCGTCGGGAGAGGACATATATTACAAGAGAGGGGAAGAGGACATACAGATGCAATCAAAACTCGGCTCCCCTACTCCCCACGACGCCGCCGGGTGAGGGGAACCCGGTGGTAGAAGGCAGTTAGTAGTAGAAGCAACAAGCAAGTAGTAGTAGAGTAGTCGACGACTAGTCGGGATTAGTCACGACTAATCTCCAAGTCGGTAGCATCACGACTCGACTCGACTTTACGACTTAATAACATTGGCATGTTTTTATGTATTGTCTATTTCATAGTTATTGTCGGCAACGGTGATCGTGAGTTTGTTTTATATTCCACGTAGATGTTCTTTCTAGATTTACCAAATTAAATACTTTAATTTATAAAACAATTCATTTAACCTGTTCCATTGTTTAGTCTTGCTGTGTTAGCTTGTTAATTTTGTATGTTTAATTTTGCAGGTCTCCAAGCAATTTTTTCCTCATCTGACTGTTGGATTTGAAGATCCTTGTGTGTCATTACACATTGGAGATGGTAAGGAGCATGCTATACCATGTGCACTTCGAAAGCAGACTAGTTTGTAGACTTTGGTTTTATGGCAATGACTAAGCCTTCTATTTTGCACCTGACTCAAAATATAGCTAGAATTTTATTACAATAAATAAATTGGATATGTAACTTTGATTCTAATATTACTACTTATGTTAACTTATATATTTTGGTTGTTGCCTCATCCTAAATGAATTACTTCTGGACTTTTGAATGATCAATATTATTCTATACCTTTGTTTATCACATCATTGTGAAATACCTGAACTTTTGACTTTTGTAGTATTGCAAATACTTGTAGGAGATCTCAGTGTTATTGTTATGTGTAAACAGAGCAAGGCACAAGTATATATATATAGGCAAGGATGTCTAGGGTTAGGTTAATGGAATCATAGGCCAACCTAAGAGATCCTCGCCTATACTAAGCACATATAGGCCCAAGGCCAAAAGCCCAAAAGAACAAGTCTAACACTACAAGTCTAACACCCCCCGTAGTCGAAGCGTCCACAGCACAGACGTTTAGACTGGATCTAAACTCACGGAAGACTGAGGAAGGAAGTCCTTTGGTGAAGATATCAGCATACTGTGAACTGGTAGGAACATGCAGTACACGAATGTCACCAAGGGCCACTCTCTCGCGAACAAAGTGAAGATCAATCTCAATGTGTTTGGTGCGCTGATGCTGGACTAGGTTGGAGGACATGTAGACTGAACTGATGTTGTCGCAATACACCAAAGTGGCCTGTTGAAGTGGAGTATGTAGTTCCAACAAAAGGTGGCGTAACCAGGAAGATTCGGCAACGGCATTGGCCACACCACGGTACTCGGCCTCTGCGCTAGAGCGTGACACGGTGTTCTGACGCTTGGAGGACCAGGAGACAAGGTTATCTCAGGAACACGGCATAGCCCGAGCGTGGGTGGTGTGTGTCCCGCAACCGCCCGGTTGGCGTCAGAATAAACCACAAGATCAGTCTGCGAGGACGGCTGTATAAGGAGTCCCAGATGGAGAGTGCCACGAATGTACCGAAGAATCCGTTTGAGAGCAGCAAGGTGGGGTTCGTGAGGGTCGTGCATGTGAAGGCACACTTGCTGAACTGCATAAGAGATGTCTGGCCTGGTGAATGTGAGATACTGTAGGGCCCGGCTAAAGCTGCGAAATCATTGGGTGACTAACGTGGTCACCTACCGAGGCTGACACCTTTGGATTAGTGTCAACAGGGGTGGTGCATGGCTTGCAATCGGCCATGCCTGCACGCCCAGGATGTCCACCATGTCTTGGCGTTGGGAGGTGAAGACCATCGCGGCACTTCTGCACATGCATCCCTAGGAAGTGATGAAGCTCACCGAGATCCTTCATGGAGAACTCCTGCTGTAGTGAGGTGATGATGCGGCGAAGGAGTTCAGCAGATGAGGCGGTGATAACGATGTCATCAACATAAAGGAGCAAGTAGACGATCTCAATGCCGTGGTGGAAGACAAACAAGGATGTGTCCGTCTTGGCTTCAATGAACCCAAGAGATAGCAGATATGAAGCAAACCGACTGTACCAAGCACGAGGAGCCTGCTTGAGACCGTATAGTGATTTGTTCAGACGGCAGACAAACTCTGGATGGGTGGAGTCCTCGAACCACGATGGTTGTGAACAATAGGCATCTCGGACAAGGTGCCGTGAAGGAAAGCGTTCTTCACATCAAGTTGATGTATCGGCCAACGTCTGGAAAGGGCAAGAGCCAGCACTGTCCTCACGGTTGCTGGTTTCACAACTGGACTGAAGGTTTCGGCGAAATCCACTCCCGGGCATTGTGTAAAGCCACGGAGCACCCAACGGGCTTTATAGCGCTCGAGAGAACCGTCTGCCTTGAGTTTGTGTTTGAAGATCCATTTACCAGTGACGACATTTGCTTTGTTCGGTCGAGGAACTAAATCCCAGGTGTTCTTTTGCAAGAGGGCTGCATACTCTTCGTCCATAGCAATCCGCCAATTGGGGTCGGCGAGGGCGGTGCGGTATGTCCGAGGTACAGGTGACAGGGGCGTGATGTGGTAGAGAGCAGGTTGCCGAAAACCGGACTTGCCGCGTGTCGTCATCAGTGCTGATTGAGCACGGGAGGCACTGGTACTGCGCTGGGGGGAAGAGGCGCCGGAGAATGTACCGGGGCAGAGAGTGGGAGTCCCTCCTTCGCACGTCATGTATAGACGTGCTGAACGGCGTGTCCGGCAGGGGCCGCAGGTGGCAATGCGGGTGAAGGGGATGCTGCACGTGGTAGTGCTGGTGGTGGAGACGTTCTGCACAGCGCATCGATCTCATGCGCCGGGGTGGAAAGTGGGAGGTCCACCTTCGTACGCCGTGTGTAGACATGGCGAATGGTGCGTCCGGCGGGGGTTGGTGCTGCAGTGCTATCAAGAGCCGCGCGTGACAGGTTGCCGGGCGCGGTATCGTCCGGGGCTGGGCGTGGCACGCGCGCGGGAGGAGTTGCGGTGGGAGAACCTGCAGGCAAGGAGATGGGTGACGGTCCAATGGGAGTCGTCACAGGGTTAGTGTGGTCATCCAGAAACTCAAAGTCTGCGGTGGATGGAGTGGAAGGAAGAGCGGCAAAAGGAAAGGAAGTTTCATCAAAGGTGACATGACAGGAGAGGATGACTCGATTGGAGGTCATGTCAAGACATCGGTAACCCTTATGGTGAGAGGAGTAGCCAAGGAAAGTACATAGAGCGGAGCGAGGGGCGAGTTTGTGGGAGGCTGTGGAGGTAAGGTTGGGGTAACATGTGCATCCAAAGACGCGAAGATGATCGTATGAGGGTGAAGAGCCAAGGAGGGCATGATGAGGTGTGGAGAAATTCAGCGTCTTGGTGGGAAGGATGTTGAGGAGGTAGGTGGCGGTGGTCAATGCCTCAACCCAGTAGGATGGTGGCATAGACGCCTGAAATAGAAGTGAGCGAATGACATTGTTGATAGAACGAATGATGCGCTCAGCTTTACCATTCTGTTGGGAGGTGTAGGGGCAGGACATGCGTAGATGAACACCATGGGTGAGGAAGAACGTGCGGGCGCTGCGGTTGTCAAACTCGCGGCCGTTGTCGCGCTGAACGGCCTTAATGGTGATGCCAAACTGAGTGGAAACAAAGGAGAAGAAGTTGGCGAGGGTCGGAAAGGTGTCAGACTTAAGTCGAAGAGGGAAAGTCCACAGATGATGAGAGTGATCATCGAGAATGATCAAATAGTACTTGTAACTCGAAACACTATCAACGGGAGATGTCCAAAGGTCACAGTGTATAAGATCAAAGTTTTTGGAAGCACGGGATGTTGATACATGAAATGGAAGACGAACATGACGACCCAGTTGACATGTATGACAAAGGGAAGGACCTGTGGTTTTATTACATGAGGGAAAAACAGAAGACTTTGCTAACTGAGACAAAACTTCATGACCGGGATGACCAAGGCGCCGATGCCAAAGCGGAGCGGTGGAAACGGTGAGGAAGGACTTGGCGTTGGGAAGATGCAGAGGGTAGAGTGGCCCGGAGCTATTGCACCTGATGATCACGTTCCGAGACCGAAGATCCTTCACAGAACAGCCAGCCGAGTCAAATTCAACGGAACAGTTGTTGTCGGACGTAAATTGACGAACAGAAATGAGGTTTTTAATGAGAGTGGGAGACACGAGGACATTGTTAAGATGAAGAGAACCCGGAAGATCGGTTGAGCCGGTGGAGGTCACGGGAAGTAACGAGCCGTTGCCGACAACAATGTAAGGAGTGGAATGCGGAAGGGTTGATGAAGAAGAGAGGATACCGGGGTCGGAAGCCATGTGGGAGGTGGCCCCCGAGTCGAAGTACCACTCGTGTTGAGGGGGTGGTGTGAGCGTCATGGTGGAGAAGGCGCCCGCAAGACTTTGCTGGTCCCAGGAGGGGATGGTATAGTGCCCAGTTGCTTGGTTGGCGGGGTAGTCTCCATAGAAACCAGCAGCATGATTGGGAAAAGCCCACTGGCTCTGGGCGCCCGGCATGGCAGGAGGTTGCAGCAGTGGCTGGGGAGACACCGGAGGAGTCCACTGGTTCTGGGCGGCGAACAGAGCATGAGGTTGTGGAGGTGTTGGTGTAACCTGGTGAGGCACAGCCGGCCTGGAGACACGTCCCTGCGGAAGAGGAGCAAGAGGAGGGCGGGAACCAGGCCACATCTGTATAGTACCTGTCCAGGGGTTGTAGAAGCTGGGCCAGCTACCTGGTCTAGGCACACTGAGTCTTTGGAGCCGGCGCCTCCATTCGGGCCAAGACGGGTGGGCGTTTGTGCCACGACCACGAGTGGGAGGAGCCACCCCCCGGCCTCCATTGCTTCCGCCGTAGCCGCTGGGAGCAGAGGAGCGGTTGGTGGTAGTCGAGGCAGAGTGGGCGTCGGAGGTGAGTAGAGCGGTGGCCGAAGACGTCTTGCGGTTGGTCATGTGCAGTTCCTCCAGAAGAAGATCGGCGCGGGCCTCAAGGAAGGAGGGGAAAGGTCTGCTCCGTTGGAGGTGTAGACCGATGGCGGTGAATTTCTCATTGAGGCCGCGAATGACATGGAGGACCAGAGTCCGATCGGCGACGAATTCTCCGAGGTCGGTGAGTGCATCAGCCATACTCTTGAATCGTCGGCAGTAATCAGCAATGGAGAGGTCACCTTGGATGAAAGTGCAGAACTCAGCGTCGAGGTAGAGGACGCGCGACTCCCGGTTTCCGAGGAATTGAGTCTCGACGGCGAGCCAGGTGGCGCGCGCGGTGGCCCGACGCTCCAGCACAGTCTCGACGAGGTCGGTGGAGAGGGTGCCGAGGATCCAGGATTTGACGACGCAGTCCATGCGGATCCAATCGGGAAGGTCCAGATTTGGAGCATCGCTGAGCACATTATCCTCGAGGCAGTATTTTCCAAGAGCGAGGAGGAAGAGCTCGCGCCACCGTGTGTAGTGGCCGGAGGTGAGGTCGAGGACGAGGGGAACCAGCAGCCGGATGTTTTGGACACCAACGGCTTGAGCATGAAGGTTGGCGATGGCAGCGACTTCATGGAGGAGAAGAGCGTCGTGGAGAGGACGGGCCTCATGGACGGACTCAGCGTTAGAGTCGTCTTCCTCGGAGGCGGCGGCGCGCTCACGGGCCGCGCGTGCTAGAGCAACAAGGCCCGGTCGGCGGCGGCGGCTCTTTGGCGGCGATGGCGGCTTGCGCGGCGGCGGCCGGCCCGTGCGAGAGCGGCGGCGCGGACCGTGGTGGTGGCGGCGAGGCGCGCATCGGGAGGCACCATGGCGGTGGGAGCTTCATCGGCAGTCCTGGTGGCGGCGTCGCCCGGTAGGGGGTCGGCATCGACTTGAGCGGACGAAGTCGGCGGCGGGCCGTCTGGCATAGGGGTGGAGAGAAAGGAATCTAGGTTTAGGGGAGAAGGGACGGTCGAGATCGACCCTTTGTGGAGATGGACGGTCGGGATCGACCCTCTGATACCATGTAGAAGATCTCAGTGTTATTGTTATGTGTAAACAGAGCAAGTCACAAGTATATATATATAGGCAAGGATGTCTAGGGTTAGGTTAATGGAATCATGGACCAACCTAAGAGATCCTTGCCTATACTAAGCACATATAGGCCCAAGGCCAAAAGCCCAAAAGAACAAGTCTAACAATACTCACCATAGAGTAGGTTCAGAAAACAATGAAGCCCCCTTATTTGACATATTTGGGATGGCCTATGCTGCATATGGAAGTTCCCTGATAAGCACCTGCTTGTCATGTCCATGGAGCATTAACATATTTCTTGTTCACCAAGCATATATTTTCTTTTTAAATCATGTCCTTGTTTTTTCCCTAAAAAAATTAAAATTTCAGTCT
Organism: Bonia amplexicaulis; assembly: GCA_036346245.1. NCBI lineage: Eukaryota > Viridiplantae > Streptophyta > Magnoliopsida > Poales > Poaceae > Bonia > Bonia amplexicaulis. The sequence goes on along the minus strand of CM070755.1, from coordinate 13,303,302 downwards.
AAATTTGACTGGTTCACTTGTTTTATTTGATGAATATTTTTTGATATCTATTTGATAAATAATTCTGTGCTACATATTTATGCTTTGTTTAAATTCACTGTTGTGTTCATGCAGGCGTTGCCTTTTTGAAAAATGTTTCAGAGGGTACCTACGATGCAGTAATTGTGGATTCCTCTGATCCAATAGGTAATTGTTGTAAATCATGTGCATATTTTTGCCTCCTGTCATTATTGATGATTCATTAACATTCCCCTGCCTAACCAGGTCCGGCTCAAGAGCTTTTTGAGAAACCTTTCTTCCAGTCTGTTGCCAGAGCTTTGCGTCCAGGTGGAGTTGTATGTACACAGGCAGAGAGCATATGGTTGCATATGCATGTTATTGAAGATATTGTTGCCAATTGTCGCCAAGTTTTTAAAGGCTCAGTTAACTATGCTTGGACAACAGTACCTACATACCCGAGGTATGCTCAACTGATCCTGCCCATGTGACTGAACCGGTTTTCCCTTCTTTTAGCCTCTTTAGTTAAAATGCTCTCATTGCAGCGGGGTGATTGGTTTCATGCTTTGCTCCACCGAGGGGCCCACTGTTGATTTCCAGCACCCTGTTTTTAACATTGAGGAGGATGAGTATTCTACAAAATCGAAAGGACCACTAAAATTCTACAACTCCGAGGTGTGTTTTTGCTCGTATTTCCTACCATCCTTGCCTGAACTTGTGGTATTGTTATCTGACTGCATGTTGTTTTTCAGATCCATTCAGCATCATTTTGTTTACCTTCTTTCGCGAAGAGGGTAATTGAGTCCAAGGCCAACTAGACGTTAAGAGCATCATTGAATCCAAGGCCAATTGGACCGAAGTCCCTCAGACACGACATAAAATTGGCTGTAGCGTGAAGAGGGGATGGCCCCTTTTTCGCTTTAAATAAGTATTGGAGATGCAAGCAGTTATACAAGTTGTCAGGTCCATGTCATTCTGTTAGGGTGGCTCGGCGGGGTGGCGCCACCCGCACATCTGCATGATGCGGATGAACGGCAGCGGGTGGATCTGCAGCACGCCGAACGCGGTGACACCCCCCTCACCCTGGCCGTCCGTCCAGTAGCGGATTCAAAACCAAATTTTAAAGAAGCTAGTAAGACATAACATATAAAAGTATGAAATACATTAAACATAAAATGAACTATATTTTGTAATCTAAAATCACATATAATTAGAATAGAAACATAGTAAAAATACAAAATACAATAAAAATTATACCTTGATAATAGATAGTGTGCCTCTTAAAACTCATAAATATATTTAAGCAGCTATCTATACACCAACATTAGTAAACTTAGTGATGAAATCAGAAATTGCATTTGTAAATATTTATAAAGATTGAAAAAAAGATAAAACATACTATTAGTTAGGATTGAGTAGTAATACAAGTACAAGGCAATAGCATTCTACGAAATTTTATATTTTGAAATCGTTTTCTAATTCTATCATCATCAATGTTTCTAAAAATCTTTCGCTCAGTGTAGCATATCATCAAGTCATTGAACCACTAATTGCTACTCTATTGCGCAAATCTGTCTTGATAATATTCATCGTCGAAAAGACTTTTTCAACCGATGTCGTTGCCACTAGAAGGACCAGTGTTAGCTCAGTGAGGCGATAGACGAATGGGAATGTTCTATTTTTTTTCCTTTTTCAACCATCTTTTGAGCTAGCTTTGCAATATCACTACATCCATGGAATTTTACACTTCTCCTGACATTGAGAACAAACATTTGAAACTGATTTCTTAACGACAAATGGTCAGTTGTATCGAAGTTATCAGCATAAATCTCAGCAAGTCGAACAAGCTTATCTACATCAATTTGGAGAAAGAATCTCTTGGATCAAGACAAAACATGCATACCAATAACTCTGAAGAAACCTCATTAAATCGATGGTTCATCTATGATGTAATGACATCAATAGCAGTAATTGAAATCTCAACATTGTAATAGTGAAGGTAAGTCACCGTATGATTCCTACGTGCAGACAATAGAAATAAAAGATCGCATCCTTTTTCACACTATATTCCAACTAATCATATTTATTATACAAAGACTATTGAAATGCCCTTAAACAATCATTTTGCATTTTGTAAGGAAAATCATGGCCTTTTGGTTAGGTTCGACCTCTCAACAAATACGCCCTCCTCACTTGATCTCTAATTTCATTGTCATACTCATTAATAGGTATATGATTCGCTGGATCAGCGATGATTTCATCCAAACTAAAATTCACCCGAGCCTTCTTTACTTGACTCTCATTAGTATGAGGAGTACTACTTGTATTGCATTAAAAATATTTATGCAATGCTCGTGTCTCCATTTTTTACAACTCTACGAATTAATAAATGACAATAGATAAAACTAAAATGCCAAATTAATTACAATTGCGCAAATTAAAAAGTAGATTTGTGTTTCATACCTATTAATGCAAAACCACAGCGGTCAGGCCCTCACAACTGACTCCACACTAGGATTTGGTATTGCTGTCAAGTGACAAAAAGACCACTAATTTACGATATTTTTCCTATTGACACTTTGCAGACACAAATACACAAACCCAACAACCAAATGAACCAATTCTAATTGATACTTCATAATTTTAGTCATAGTCTCATAGAACAAGTCATGGCCATTTACCACTCACTGCCTTACCAGTCACTAGTCAAACCACCCAACCCCACCACTCCACCAGGCACCACCACACTAGTCACCAAATATTCCAAATTTCCAATCGACTGTTGGCCTCTCCCTCTCAGGTCACACTTTGCCTCTTCGGCTGGCTTCGCGGTGGATGGCGCGGCACTGCAGCCCGTAGGTCCCTCCGGCCGACCAGCCCCCCTCACCTCCCAGCCGCGGAGTCGACTCACCTCCCTCACTGCCTGTGTCCTCACCTCTGACCTCTCCCTCTCCGCTCATGACTCTCCAGTTGGCGCTAGGAGGCCAGCCAACTACTACCTAGTCAGCTGCTCGGTAGCTTGGTGTGACGGTGACGACGCCCCACACCTCCTACCTCTAGATTTGGTGCTAGGCGGCCACTGCCGGCTGCCCGGTCCGTCGGTCGGCTGCTCCTGCTCTGCGACTCCGACCCTCCCTAGCTCCCTCCGGCCCTCCCTGGCATGGAGGAGCTCTCCTCCCTCTCCAGATCTGCGTTGCCTGGGCATCTGGTGGCTGGTCGGCCTCAGCACCCCGCAGTTGCCCGCCTCCAACCCAGTCGTCCGCCGCTGCCCAGCAAGAAACTTTAATTTTGTTGGTACAACCGACAATACTAGTCAGTTGTGGCTAAAGTGCCGAATTGGTAGAACATTCTGGTTCATTTGGTATTTTTCTTTGATTGCGTTGCCACGCCACATGTGGGCTTTGATAAAATATGGTGGACTTTGCTAGTTTGCTTGTGATGTTTGTGTATTGTGTTGCATGGTTGGCCACTTGGCCCAGGATTAATTCAGCCATTTAGGGCATGAAGTCATGAACTGAAGGCTCCAAGCGACCAAAGCCCAAGTGCCAGCCCAACTCGCTTCCTATCTTCAGTTCTTCGCTTCTTCTTCTTTGCCGACGATGACCTCAGGGCTCAGGCTGCACCATGGCGCCCTCTGTAAGATCGAGAAGGCTGACTAGAGGGAGATGAATAGGCGGTCTAAAAATTTTCTTTTAATTATTATCAATTTCTATTTGTCTAAACTAAATATAAAATCTAGAAGTTTAAATCAAATTGGTTTAATACAAATAAAACCTAAAGTCAAGGTTCACAATCCTAGGATGACAAGAAATTGATTTAATTCTATGAATGTAAATTGCTTGAATGTAAATTGAGCATAAGAAAACAAACCACAATTGACATGGTTGTTTTTACTGTGGTGTTCGGAGACTTGCCGGTCTCCCCTAGCCCACGTTGAGGTTAGCCCAAACGAATTGGACCGGCTCCACGAATTAAGCCGAAAACCTCAACCCACTAGTGGTAGCTCCTTCCCCCTCCGAGTATTTTGGATCCGGGGAATGTATTAAGATATAAGAATATGATGTAGAATGCATACGTACATGATTTTCATCTTTTCATCCAAGTGAGACTTAAGAGATTATAATCAATGAATAAGTTAGTCTCACAATTAGATTTATCAATATATACAAAACCATTTGTCATTAATTTCATCCAAAATGTGACTAGGCAATATATAACTAATAAACATATTAGTCTCATAATTGCATTTGTCATTATCACCAAAACCAACTTAATGGAGTTTGAACTTACACCCCCGCCGAAGCTAGGGGAGCTAGAGGGTACCTACTCTCTAGCTCAAGGTAGGGTGGGCATTAGCCCCCTTAACCCACTGGTGCGTCCACCACTATACGGGACACCGAGTTTGCTATGCGTTTGAATGAAAGGTAATGCACAATATTGTTCAAGGGCACTTCAACAATCTTGGTACAATAAATATGATTGGTTGGAATATAGTGTGGAAAAGGATGCGATCATTTATTTCTATTGTCTGCACATAGGAAGAATACGATGACTTACCTTCACTATTACCATGTTGAGATTTTCATTTCTGCTATTGATGCCATTACATCAGAGATGAACCACCTGTTCAATGAAATTTCTTCAGAGTTACTGATATGTATGTCTTGTCTTGATCCAAGAGACTCTTTCTCCATATTTGATGTAGATAAGCTTGTTCAACTTGCTGTGATTTATGTTAGTGACTTCGACATAGTTGACTGTTTGTTGTTAAGAAATCAACTTCAACCATTTGTCTCAATGTCAGGAGAAATGTAGAATTCTATGGATGTGATGATATTGGAAAGCTAGCTCAAAAGATGGTTGAAATAGAAAAAATAGAACATTCCTATTCATGTATCGTCTCATTGAGCTAACATTGATCCTTCCAGTGGCAACGACATCGGTTAAAAGAGTCTTTTCAGCAATGAATATTATTAAGACAGATTTACGCAATAGAGTAGCGAATGAGTGGTTCAGTGACTTAATGATATGCTACATTGGGCGAGAGATTTTTAGAAACCTTGATAATGATAGAACTAGAAAATGCTTTTAAAGTATGCAATCTCATATAATACTATTGCCTCGTACTTGCACTATTACTACTCAAATCTAATTAATTGTATGTTTCATCCTTTTTTCAATTGTTAAAACAAATCACGAATGCAATTTCTAATTTCATCACTAGGTTTCCTAATTTTAATGTACATATAGCTGTTTGTATATATTTATAGGTTTTAGAAGACACATTATCTATTACCAGGATACAATATTTGTTGTATTTTTTATTTTTACTACGTCTCTATTCTAATTATATGTGATTTTAGATTGTAAAATATAGTTAGCTTTATATTTAATACGTTTATTTTTTGTACGTAATATCCCACTAACCTCTAAACTTAGTCGTGGGTCTGCCACCGACCCCGTATTGAGTTGAAGGAAAAGTAATCTGCGTGTAACGAGTCGCACGCGCTAACTACATTCAGTGCCATCATACATGGTAAGTACTATATGGGTCAAGAATAGACTCTCGTGGCACCCAAAATACTCTCCGGAGGCTGGATGCACAATGGGCAGCGGCCACACAACGGCGTCATTCCCAAAATTAGGCAGAGAAGAGCTTTCGCATGGGTCCTGCACTCTTGCAGCCTCACCGTCAGGGCCAGAAATACCTGTGCAGAAGACGACAATGTTGAAATCCAATAAAATTTATAAAGACATATTTGAATATTAAAAACCAAATAAAATACTTTCTACTTGATATTGAAGTTTAAATTAATCGTGTCAAATCATTTTGATTTAGGAAATTTCTAATTAAGTTTTAAATTAATTGCAAAATCTAGAAAATTGTATAAACCTATTTAGAAAATAATATTTTTGAAAACCCCAAAAATTGGGATGTTACAATATTCTTCTAATAACTCTTTTGTAGCCAAACTCTAGCAGCCCATAGATGCTTGCTGAACTGCCAATGTAGTTGCGTTCTGAACATCCTTTGTACTATGATGTCTTCCAGCTATGTCTATGGGTTAAATTTGCTTGTTGAACTGATAATGTAGTTATATTTTTGACATCATATACGATTGATTGATCTTTACATGTGCAGTATATATGATTTTTGTTTTCACACATATCCGGCTAAATATTCGTGACCGACACTATTCATTTCGATGTGACATGTATTCGCTCTATATTTTTGACCAAGAATATCCACATTCATACTCATATCTGGCATTGTCTGTGTTTGACTTCGAGAAAAATGTGGAATACGATATAAGATAAGTGACATCCGTCCATATCTGATCCGATTGTATCCCTAGCAGACAGGTAGGCCATTTGGAATTTTTTATTGCCTGGACTCGAACCTGAACTTGTATCTGAGGTCTGTTCTTTTGGGTTTGTGGTTTATGACTTTTGGTTACGGTTTATTAGTCGATGAATAGTAATTACTGAAAGAAGTCGAAGTCAAAAGCCGGCTGAAAAGCTGAAAAGAATGGAGGAGTCTAAGAATATTTTCTTTAGCATATCTCTTTCTGAGAGACCATGTGGAGGTCATTCCGTGTGCATGATGAGTAATTGACATCGTTTTAGGAAAGTCGAGTTTGAGTTGGTTGGTTCGGACATTGACGTTGCGTGGTGTAATCGGTTTCGGTCGGACTTGGTTGGACTTGGTCGAATGCGGTCGAGTGTGCTTAGGACGTTTGTTCTTTTTCTTGATCGGTCGTTTGGGTTATTTTGTGTATGAGTATGTTTCTTTGTGGCTATTATTGATTATGCTGTTTCGTGCGGTGCTATGTGATGGTTTGCTTGTCTGTGTAGTTGCAGGACTTCGGAGCTAGGTCATGGTGAGGCGTGGGAGGACCGGGACTAGGCACAGGAGGTGTTGAGGTGCAGACGGTCGGAGACGTCGAAGATGATCGAGGTGCCGAGGTGGTTGCGAGTGGGAGGCGAGGAACCGGGCTGGAGCCGCGGAGGTGGACACGACGGCGGCGGCGAGGTGGACCGGACTAGACTCGGGAGGAGTCGAGGTCCGAGGCAGTCGAGATGCAGTGCGATCGTGTCTGTGGAGCGGACTGGGACTAGACTCAGGGAGGAGTCGGAGGTCCAGTCGGTCGGAGTTAGGTGCGGTCGTGCGTGATCGACAAGAAAGAGGAAGCTTCCGGAAGATGCGGGAGGCGTTTGCAAAGCGCAAAGCGCATGAGGAAGCGGATTGGGTCTTTGGTTTAGCGGGTAATGCAAGGGAGAAACCCGTTAAGCAAAGACTATAAATAGAGGAGGTGTGTCTCCTGGAGAAAATATGGATTTTTTAGGGTTTTAGAATAGGTCTTTGCTTTGGCTCTTTTTTCTCTTTTGGTTGAGAAGTTGGTGGAGTGAGCAGAGTGGGTTGTTGCTGTTTTTCCTTTCTCTGTGTGAGCAGAAAGCAGCGGAGAGTGTCCCCTGCGTGTGGTGTTCTTGTTGCTTTGGCGTGTTCTTCTCAAGTGTGAGACCATGTAATAGAATGGCTGTAGAAGATTCTATAGGTAATCATTTATGTCTATTCCTCAATCCATGAGCTGTTCATCCTGTGATGTGATGAGTGTATTTCCTTTGTTCTGTTACATTTTCTTCAGTCTTCATGTTGAAGCTTGTCCTTTGATTTTCGATTTTGTTTGGCTTCCCTGAGATGTGCTCTGGACGGGGTTTCTCCTCAAGGCCCCTTGGCCAGATTATACCCGAGAGCAAACATTTCTATCACTGTTTTCCTCCCAAAGATTTGGTCAACTCGAACTTCCTCTGTTCTCAGAAATTCTAGGGTTTACTGTTCATTGTTGGCAGAGGACTTGTTCTTGATTTTTGGGCAAAAATCTGTATTAGACTTGTATTCTCTTGGTCCCTGTTGTTCAGAGGATAAATTTCAGATGTATCCCATAACCTAAAGTTGCCAAAATCTCAAGTCTTGCAGAAATTAGATTTTTGGTTATGAGCCTTGTTTTTCCTCTTTGTTGATGTCGATCTCTCCTTTCAGTTCAATGAGAGTAGCAGCCAAGCAATGTGAATTTTCTTGGCAAAGAGAGAGTGATTTTGTTTTTGAGAGGAGTGGTATGGCCATTTGTTTTAAAAATCAGAAGCTGCACTGACTTTGATTCTTAAGGTTGATGAGCTCTGTTTTCAGCATTTCTGCACTGCAGTTTTCAGCACTTCTTGACTGCTGTTTTCAGCATTTCTGCACTGCAGTTTTTCAGCATTTCTTCACTGCTGTTTTCAGCATTTCTGCTGTTCTGAAATTGCAGATTGCAGTTTTCTGCAACTTGCTGTTTCAGATTGCAGTTTTCTGTTGTTTTTGATTTGCTGTTCTGAAATTGCAGATTGCTGTTTTCTACAGATTGCTGTTTCAGAGTTTTAGTTCTTGTTTTCCAAACAGTATTCAGTCTGCACTTCTCTGTCGGCTGTTTTCCCAGCTTTCAGGCGCAACTAGCGCTAAGTTTATTCTTCAGTTTTCGGCAGCACAGCAGTATTCACTGTTCTCATCTCAGTTTGCTGTTTTCGGCTGCTATTCCTATTTTGGTTGATTTCAGTTTGTGCTCTGCATTTTCAGTTTTCGGATCTACATGAGTAGTTACTGTTTTGAGAGTTTGTCAGTCAGTATTTCACTGTTTTTCAGTCTGCAGTCTTTTGGTTGAGTTTTGTCCAGTCCGTTTTTCTTTGTTTTCAGTATAGAAAATCTGCAGTCTGATTTTGAGCCGTTTGGCAGTAAGCCTGTTTGCAGTTTGGTTTTCGGTCGAGGTTCTAGTGCAGTTTCTGTTCTCTGTCTAAATGCCTGAATTCTTGTAGGGCCCCAGATTTTAATATCTGGAATCCTCTGTGATTTAATGCACTATTCCCTGGATCAGTAGATAGTGCTCACAGTTACAGAAAATGAATATCAAATACATACCATGCGGAAGCATAAATAAAATAGTAAACTTACACATGGGCCGATTAGGCCGAAATCATTGATTTGCGCAATGAAAATGAAGCACATCGGGTGAACCCTCAGGACATGCCCACAGGCGACCAAGCGGAGGATCGCGACCTAGCCCTTGGCGTCTTCATCTTCTTTACCATCAAGGCCTAAATATTGCCGATGCGTAGAGATCCAATTCCTGATTCTGAATTTGTTATGAGAGTGAGTGTGAGCACACTAACCACCGTGCTCTGCGAGCCAATACACATAATGCAATTAAATAGTATGCATGGCTAGTCAAAAGAAAGGCTCGGGTGGTTTTATTTGCCAAAAATTACTCTTTGTATTATTCTTTTTATTTAATCATGGTGTTATTGTCGCTATCTAAAACTCCGAACAACGAGTATCATCACTTATCTAATCCACCGATTATACGCTTTCTATTCTATCACTCACCATCTTATCAATCCAGCCATGGGTGTCTGATTCTCACCTAATCCTAACCTTCCCCAGAAATTTATTCCTCCAATCTTAAATTTCACCAGAATCGTATAATCCTGATCTCGATCCACCAGTTACTAACTTGTTAACTACTCAACTTATTTATACTCCAATATATTTACCTGTGACCCACCGATCAGATGATTTCTATTGCATCCTCCAAAATATTAAATAATCGAATCGAAGTTACCAATCACGTACATGAGTCTGAATATCCACCACCAATTCATAAATCCAATCTTAGGCTCATTAGTCAATAATGTAATTAGCTCCTCATTCTAGTGAAAATCTGGTGTCCTTTATTTTGTATCCACCGATATCCGTTGTGTCGTAAATTCCTGATAATCCAATCTTGTGATTGCTATTCATCAATTTTTCACCTCGTAATTTCTAATAATCCAATCGTTTCGGTCATTGATCCCCAAAACCATAAATTGGCTCTTCCAATAATCCATCTTATTTTATATTGGCTATCTCTAATTAATTCACTAGTACACCTCCACCAAGAATATCAATGATCAAATGTATACCCCAATTATCATATCTTCAAGTTTCCAAAAATTCAGTTCATCCATCTAGTATTTGATCAAATCTTATTAATCTCATTATCACCAGCATCTCCCAAGAATTTATGTTAGTTAACAGTGTCGTAATCCAACAATTACTTTTGCACTCCCTAATTCTCCAAGAATCATTTAAATCATCTACATAGCCTATATATTCATTTAGACTCCACCAATTTACTCCCAGATTCCACATTATCGTTTCCCTTTTATGATCGATATGAATCTACCATCATCTTTTATACTTTTACCACAACAACTATCTCCTTTTCTACATCTCTATTTATTCTTCCTGACCTTTTATTTGGTGATAAGTATTATCCTCATTTAAAAATATAATACATAGAAATTTCCTAAGACTTAGCAGTTTGAACAAAAACATAACATGTAAGAGAATGCAATAACAATAGCGATTCAGATTCCATCCACCGTTACATGGCATCTGCACCATATGCTTAATCCTTCAGCGTTATAGCCGCTTAACTTATCACTGGGGCGACACCCAGGGCAGCTCAAATCAGGGCCTTACACTGCCCTCCACTTTTCCATTCCCGCCCACAAAGTTTTTAAAATAGAACTATATCTAGTTAAGTTCTCATGTCCGCCCATGACCGTGGGCACGGCAATTCGAATAGTTTTGACTCTGCAGAGTTTGTACACTTTCACCACAAGAGACAATCAACTCGTTACCCCACATGATTCCTTTGCCATGCAGTTGAGCAGACCATCACAGTGACTGTTCAAAGTATCTAGCTCCTTTTGTCATCTCACCTTATGAGAAACTACCCACTTGCGGTGGGTCCCATCTATGCACGGGATGTTTTCCATAGTTACTAACGCAGCCGGGCTCCACTTCCCGCAACACTTAGAGCAGCTGGAAAACTTCACCCTCCCCTCGGTGTCCCTTTAGGCCTCCCCTTGCCCTTGCGTATCCACTTCACTCCACTACCAGTGAGATGAGTCCGGGAGTTTCGATACAACTACTTTTGTGGTTGCACTGTTTTACATAGGAGGCCATGACAAGATTCAGTCCTTAATGGTATCTGGGCGGTTCTACCACTAACCACTTTGTGCTTCCACTGCACCACTCACACACCTTCGAACCATCCGCCCAGATACTTAAGCAAGTTGAGGTTTTTGAGAACATAAAATAATCATTCCAACATATTCCAGTCATTATCACCATGATTGCCCAAATCAGTTTCTTATGAATAAAGTGATGCTTGTGCGTTCTCACGCCCATGAAAATCTAAACAATACAAAGCATGGCATATAGTTACGGACTTAGTTTCAAAAGGGTTACTATTATAATTTTGCTAGGGCGACAAGGTTCACATATTCAAATATTTCGAAGGATGTGTGATACTAATCAAGGTGAACAATGGCATATAACTAGAATCTTAAAGTAAACATGTATTTGTACATAAAATATCAGCATGCAATTTGATAGTTTAAACAAAAGTAATTTGCAGAAAATGTAGGTTCAACATGATCAAAGTATTGTCTACTTTGGCGCGGTTTTCATGGTCTTGAGCTCACACAATGTTTCTTTGGGAGCTTCTGGTCTTTTTCTTCACTTTGTTATGGTTCACGTTTGATCCCTCGATTCTTCAGGACTTCAATTGCTAATTACGTGCTAAATGACTGATCATGAATAAAAGCAAGTAACTCAAAAAGATCCACATACATCTAATAAAATCAATTTAGCTTCGTTATGAGTTAACGGGTGATTTGAGGCAAGGTCGGTGACAGGGTGCGATGACTCGGTCTTTTTATTAATAATTTAATTTTATTATTTTTGTATTTTTTAAGGAAGTTCCATGAGCCACGCTAGACCTACGGGTAGATGTAAGACTGTAGTGGGGTGTAGGGTATTGCCTTGTCTAGTGTTAGCTTTTAAGAGTTAGGGCATGAGTTATATACACGATGTATATGATTTCTGGTTTACCGACTTAATCTTGTAGTTTATATTTTGAGCAATTCGAGATGTATTATTTTAGGTTGTGCTAATATTACCTTGTTCATTAAAATGCAAAGTGGTAAGATTTTTTTTATTATTATTATTACCGATGACCTAGGGATTTTAGTAGATACGCCAACATGACTTTTAATTAAAGATGCTCTTCGGGTTAGGTATCGTGAATATTCTACGTATATTTTAGTTATTATTATGGTGTTGTTATTATTATTTTTGTTATTTAAATTTACTTATCTAGGACCGAGCATGCTATATCAGGTTATTCTTTACTATCAATATTCAATTAAATCTACGGTTGAGATTTATTCATCAATGACATGCTAGTGATGACTACTAGTTACATCGCTACATTAGGTAGATTACTTTCAACATCCGATGACCTAGGGGTTACTACATATCTTTCCAACATGAGATTTCCACTTAAAGATGTCCTTTTGATTAAAGGTTATTAATTTATGTATCCTCAGTTGTTATTTAGTGTAAATTAAGTTTTAAAGAAAAAAGATCGTATATATATACATTTAGGTGATAGCCTGGCTTGCTATTTATAGTCACATTTCACTATTGTTATCAACCAGACTTACGGCTAAGATTCAATTTACCGATGGCATGCTGATGGCAAGAACTAGGCTTTAATGGGGCCTACGGAGGGCATAATAGTTTTCCTGAAATAATTATCATTCAAGTTTGCCTATATAGCTTCTTGTGTCTAACTACCATCGGCTAGACGGCATTCCATTATAAACCCTTTTTTGTAGAATTGCTCTTCTCGAAATGTCATTATTTTATGCTTCTTTAGCATTGCTTGGACTTAGGGTCAATGTTAATGGCATGCAAATTGATCAAAGGTTGAGGCTAGGATATTCTTATCTTGGAAAATTCTTTATTCCAATTTCATAGCTTAACCCTTTCCTTGTTTTCTTTAGTAATCTTGTTTTGCATAGACAACCATTTCATATGTGTATGCCATTATATTTTGATTTTTGGATTTTCTTAACTAGCTAGCAAAAGCTGAGTCTAATTGCCTTGAGTGGCCTTGGGCCCACATGTCATTGAGGGAAGAGAGACAAATGGGGAGGAAGAGGCGCCTGCTCTCGGCCACAGAGAGAAAAGGGAAGGAAACAGGGAGGAGGCAGAGCACGGGAGGCGGCAGCGGCTGTGGTGAGCGCCTCCGGCAAGGGAGGCCGAGAGCCGGCGACATAGGGTGAAATGGAGGGTGAGGAGATGAGGAAGCCAATTGGGGGTGGATGGGCCGAGGCGGGGCGGCCGGAGCTGGAGGTCGAACGTGGTCCGGCCGGAGTGAAAGAAAGAGGAAAAGGAAGCGGCACGAGCTAGAGATGGACCAGAGGTGCTTACCAAGCCATTTGTCGGGCCGGAGGAGGTCCATGGCGGCCGGCGGCAGCGTGGCGGCCTTGAGAGGGGCTCGGTGGTGGCGGTGAGGTGGAGGAAAGCTTCAACCGACGATGGGGGATGCTCCGTGGTGGGGACGGGATGCTCCAGACCGCAGGAATTGAAGGGAGGCTTGCCGAGTCGACGAGTTGAGCCGCAACCGGAGTTGGAGAAGAAGGGGCGCCGGCGGCAGTCGTCTTCGGGGAAGAAGGGGGAAAGGTGGGGAGGAAGAGGGTGGCGCGAGGGACTGTAGGGGAAAGCCGACGGCTTTTGTAGCTGCAGCGGGGGTGGGGAGGTCCGCTAGGCAAAGCGCTTGTTGCCGAGCAAGACGGCGACGCTGACAGCCGCAGGGTGGTGACGCAGGGGTAGGAGGTAGCTCGGCGACACGACGTGAGACGGGACGAGGCGCGGCGCTGCAGCGGGATCTTGGGAGGATTCGGGCGTGCCTGCTTGCAGGATTTGGCACAGGAGTGAGAGGGACGGAGGGAGATGCGGAAGACGCTCGGCCACAGAAGGAGAAAGAGGGAGGCACGGGCGCACGGGGAAAGAAAAAGAAAGAAAGAAGGGGAAGGAGCCAGCGGCCACGCGGCACAGAAGGAGAGAGGGTGGAGGAAAGAGGAAAGAGGGAGTGGGTCCCACCTGGAAGGGAAAGAAAAATGGAAGAAAAGGGGAAAAGAAGGCTCATGCAAAATTTTTGAATTTGGATTTCTAATTTAAATTTTTAGCTGGCATTAGGAATTACTGATTTTTGAAGCCTGGCATAACATGCAAAGCTTTAAATTTTTAATTTTCAGCTATTAGATGTGAGCTTGTAATATTCCTTTAGCCATTTTTCTTTTACCTAAGTGAATTGAAATTCAGATTCTTATTTCCGTTATTTAATACTTAAATTTTGCTTTTGTTTGTAGATCCTTTTTTTTAATATCTATGTTACTTTTGCTTTGGATTGTACTTCTTAGTACATTACTTTGCATGACACAAAACTCGAGAAGTTTCAAATAAATGTTCAAAAAGAAATTCTGAACACCAGCAAAATGCAAGAAAAGTTTTTAAAAATTTCGTATTTTTGAATATCCAAATTTTTGGGATGTTACAATTCTCGGCCAGCAAGCATTGCTTTGTTTGCGATCTCTTGTTCCCTTGCTCTTCTTTGTCATATACGCTTTCAAAGAATATAAGTATTCGGTCGATTGAGAGAAGATTTTTGGGCAGTCTGTTGGTATTTCTCCAGTGAGCCTTCTTGGTCAAGACTAATACAAATAGTCTCTCGGCAAAACTAATTTGGAGTATATGGTTTTCACAGTTGGGAGCAAAGTTTCCTTTTAGGTTATTTTCAGTCTCAAGTAAAGCTTTTGTCCTCCTTGTCAAATCTGGTCTTCTCTCCTTCGGCAAAAATTGGTTTTCGGTTTCCAGTGAGTGAATTTCTTTCGTCTTCATAACTTCTATAGCTATCGGAGAAGAAGAAAAATATGAATACTTGGGGCGTTTTTGAAGGCACCATTCACCCCCTCTGTTGCCGTTTCCGATCCTACACTTTCCAATGTATAGCCTGGGTTCCAAGAGCCCAAAAATTTTGCTAGCTCCGGGTTTGAGACTACATTGCGCATGCCCTTATAGGTTTGGCCATCATTAGATAAAAACATTTGAGATTGGGTGCGTGAAATCGGTAGTACCATTATAGGAACTGTTTGATATGGCTGCGGCTTTTAGTTTTTGGCTGAAAATTTTGAATTTTAGCTGAAAATTTTGAATTTTAGCTGTTTGAGATAGAGATTACGGAGAGAGACACTCGCTTGCGATTTTGGTTGATACAGATGTTGAACTTTTAACATGTACTACAATTAACAAGCAAACTTTGTTTTGATAAAATACCTCGTTTGAAAGTTAGGTACTGTAGCAGAAGCCAAAAGTTTTTTTAGAAGCCATTAAAGAACTGACCCATATTCATAATCACTACTACAGAAAACCGTATTATAGACGGTTCAAAAACGTCATCACAGACGGTTTTCTGAACCGTTTGAATTTATGGGTCAGTGATAATCGAAGGTTATCACAGACGGTTTTCGAACAGACAACCGTCTGTGATGTAAATATCGCAGACGGTTTGTAACTAAAAACTGTCTGTGATATCTGGTAATCACAAACGGTTTGTAAGTAAAAACCGTCTGTGATATGTGATAATCATGCACGGTTTGTAGGCAAAATCGCGTGGAGGTCCTGCTCGCGTCTGGGCCCAACTCTCGCGACGGAGGAGACGATCCGGGCTTTGTTGCGCGAGGGAAGCTGTCGGACCGCCGCGAGGTGCGGTTGCCCGTCAGCGACGAGACAGAACCACACCAGGAGAAGTTGGAGGCGGTCGTCTTCGTCGCTTATTTTGAAGCTAGGCTTCTTGTCCCGGTGGCTATGCTTGTCGGTGCTGTTTTACGAACCTTCGGGCTAGAGCTATCGCAGTTGACTCCGAACGCGATAGCCCGCCGTGCTGTCTACAGCTGGGCATTGCGCGCGGAGGGATGCTGGCCTAGCGCCTCGCTGTTCGTGTTCCTCCACGACGCATGGTGTCAGCCGAAGAGGCTGAGAGGGGGACATTTTCCAACTTCGTCCCGCGATCGTAGTGCGGGAAGATTTTCCCTGCCAACTCGACCCGGACGAAGTGGGAACCAAACTGGATGAAATGGTGGTTAACCATCGCGTGGCGAGCCGCAGTGGCCTCGAGTGCACGGGCTGGCCGGTGTCGTTCAATACCTCGCTAGGCACGCCGATCGACGCCGAGGACAGGCGGAGGGCGCGAAGGCTTATGGGGACCACCGCCCGCTTCAACATGCGCGACCTCGCCAAGGAGTTCGTTATGTATGGTGTGGCACCACTTGGCGATGGGTGGCGCATCATACCTGGGGGCCTTCAGCACGACAATGTCGGCCCATCAGTGTCCTCGCTGCCGAGGCCCGCCAACCCTCGTAAGTCTTGGCGGAGCCCTTTTTCTCTCTCTTTTTTTTGACTACACCTCTTCGCGCCTATAGGGCTTCTGCTGGGGGACGCGGAGCGTGTGGTGGCCATGTTCTTTGGACCGTATGCGGCCAAGGAGCACAGCCTGCGTGTTGCTGCGACCGTGGTGGCGAAGCTAGGGCGGATAAATCGGGTGTGCGAGACTCTGGGCATTCAGCGTCGGGGAGCGCCACTGCCCCCGAGCGACCTCACCGTCGTACATCGTGGCCGTCCATCTCGACGGAGGGCTCGGTCGTCTGCGGTCATACCTGGTGCGCTGGCCGTCGCCCCTGTCAGCTCTGCCGGGGGTGATCTTTCGGTGGACGCCGACTCCGACTCGGCGAAGTATCCCGATTCGGACCTTGAAGCTGGTATGGAGGCGGTTCCAGGCGAAGTGTCCCTGGGCGGTGCCGCGGACCAAGGGTGCGGTGCAAACAGCCAGGAGGGCTAAGCGCCGCCGCCTGCGTTGGCTGTCGATGTGGAGGAGTCCTTGCCTGTAACAGCCCAGCTGTTTATTTCAAATTTTTGGAGTAAAACAATTAAAATTAAGATATTAAAATTAAATTAATTTGGTTTAAAATAAAATAAGAGTTTTGTTTGTGTGAAATTTGAATATTGTTTTGCCCTGATTTTCTATTTTTAAGAAAGCTAGATTTGAAAAGTAATTTAAAGTAAAAACTTAAAAATATTATTAAGTAAAATGATATTTTGGATTTTCTGTAAAAATCCTATGTCAAATTAATTATTTGGATCTATTTGGCTTTTATTTGGTTTTTCTGAGTCTCCCGGAGTTTTAAAAATCTATTTTGAAATTAAAAAAAGTATTTTAAAGTATGAAAACATAACATCAACATTAGTTGGAAATAATTTTCTTAAGTCCAAAACATCTGCAGGAATATCTGTGAATTTTTCTAGAATGTTTGAGAATTTCCTGGAATTAAAAATAAACTTTAAAAGATAAAAAGTATTTTATAAAATTATTAAAAGCACATCCGAAATTAAAAATATTTTTATCAAGTCTAAAATAGCTCCAGGAATATTCTATGAATTTTCTGGAATTTTTTAGATATTATTTATTATTATGTAAGCAATTATAATGTTTCTAGTATTTTCTGAAAAATAATCCAAAAATTAAATCCGGATTAATCTCGGGCTGACACGTGTCGCACCCGGATTGAATCCATCTCTCTCGTCGATTTAATCTCGGCCGTCTACCATAACTTACCCCTTCACTTAAATCCAACGGTCGAAATCCATCCACTTGCCACGTGTCATTCATCCGGCCGCCCCATACCCCTTCATTCCTTGTCTCTCACCGACGGGTGGGCCCCACCCGTCATATTCTTCTTCTACCTTCCTTTCTTCTTCCTCCTCTCACTCTCTCTCCTCCGTTGTTGCCGAAAATGAAGGTTTCAATTCCTGCCGATTTCTTCGCTTTAACTCCCGATTGATTGCGCAATGAGAGCCCCTAATCACTCATCCATTAAATGCCGGCCGTTTCCCCGTTGAATTCCCCTAATTGCGGCCAAAAATCTCACCGATGAACTCCCCAAACCGCCGGCCTCCCCCCTCCGCTCCTCCTTTTCCCCTCCTCGCCCGAGCGCCGTAGCCACCGGAGAGCCGCCGCCCCCGAGCTCCTCCGCCGCCGCCGCTAGCTTCTTGCCGGCCGCCCTAAGCTCCTTCGGGCCCGCCCGGGTGGGATTCGAACCGCCGCCTCATCTACCTCCCCAATCTTCGACCGCCCCCGACCACCCGAGCACCGCCGCCCTAGCCGCCGCCTTCTTCCCTCGACCGCCTCCGGTTGTCTTCAAGTCCCGCTGGTGGTGAGAGCTGAACCCACGCTGCGTCCCCTTCCTTCGCCCCTCGCCGCCCGAGCCGCCTCAGGTGCCGCCTGGTGGCTAAGCCACGCCACCGGTAGGTAGGCCGAGGTGGTATGAGTGGCGACCACGTGGCCGGCCACGTCGGCACCCGCCTCGCCGTTTTCTCTTTAAAATAATTCCCACCAGAAAATTTAAATATTGCTGATGTCATAAATGATCTTTTTCAGTATAGAAATTGTAGGATCGGAAACGGCAACAAAGGGGGGATGAATGGTGCCTTTTGAAAAAACGACCCCCAAAAGTACCCACTTAAAACTTTCTCCGATAGCAATTGATGCTATGAAGAAATAAAATGAAAGTTCACCGGAGACCGAAACAACAAATCAAAGACGAGGATGCAGACTAGAGAAAGTAGATCGGTAAAGAAACTGCAGTAAAATATTGTCACGCAGAGTAATGACTCAAAAATAATACCACGGCAAGAAAACAGCAGAAAACCCTGTCACGGCAGAGAACCAAACAGAGAAGTCTTGCCACGGCAAAGGAAACAGCAGAAACTGCTGTCACGGCAGGAGAACAAAAAGAGAGACAAGCAGCCAAAAATAAATCAAGAGATGGACTGCAGCTGCTGCCAACTACCAACTAAAAAGAGAGAAAAGCAGAAACTGAAATCTGCATTTAGCCACCCTGAGGAAGTACAGTAAACTGAAAACAGAGAAAGCACAAAGTAGCAAAGGCAACAAAAGGTAAAACTGAAAGGTAAAGGCAGTCGTGAACTGAAGAAAACTGAAATGCACTGACTGAGCCAGTGAGTGCTACCGAGAACAAGAAACAGAGAAAGAGATTGATCCACTGCTATGCTTCTTTGGACAATCCAAGAAAAGACTTGCGATCAAGAGAACAAGAACCAAAAGAATATGAGCTCTTCTACCAACAACTCCAATCAACCAGAAAGAATGCAGAGAAGAGCAGAGTGCTGCTGATGAAGAATAGATGCCAAAACATAGAGAGAGATCAACAAGAAATGCAAACTGCAGATAGCCAAAAATCAGAGAGATGCCGAGAGACAACTGGAGACTCAAAGACACAAGAGAATCATATGGCAGTCAAAAGAGAACTCAAGCATACAAAGAAATCATCTCAGAGAGAAAAGAAATCATTCCAAATCAAACAAGGATTACAGATGAGTCCCCCTACGCATGGACATTAGAACAAAAGGAATGATTACACGACTCTCAATCCATCCTCTCTCTCTCAATCCTCAAGAACACCAAGAGCTTTTCATGCTTCTTGGGAGGAACACACACATGGAGAGAAAACAAAACTCTAACTCACTCCCAAACCCATGAGGGGGTATGCAGCCCCTCACACTTATTTATAGCCTTTGGCTAATTGGTCTCCGGCCGTTACCGCTAAACCCGAACGGAGCCCGCTTCCACTTGCGCACCTCGAAATTACCATTCCGCCTCCCGCACCTTCCGGAAGCTTCGCGCTCCTTGTCGCCCACGACTCGCAACCACCTCGAGTTCACGCCGTCTTGACACATCCGACCGCTCGACTCGACACCACCGTGTCAGTCCGGTCACCTCGTGTCTCGCCACGACTCCGTCTCGACTCCTGCAGCCAACACAGACAAGAAACACATCAAATAGCACCGCTCGATACATGTAAGCATAATAAAGTCCAAACCTGTCGAATCATCAGAATATGCATCCTAATCCCATACGACCAAGTTTGACCAAGTCCGACCGAGCCCGTTACACCACGCAACGTCTTGGTCTGAGCCAACCAACTCAAACTCGACTTTCCTAAACCGATGTCAATTACTCATCATACACACGAGATGACCTCCACACGGTCTCTCAATCTCCCCCTTGATGAGTATATTGACAAACCCAGAAAAAGCATGAAGTTGAGTTTGAAGAATCCAACATGGTCCAAAGAAGGAAATGAAGTTAATGACCATGTCGACAGAAGGAATCACTAGAGCAATTCAAGAAAGAGCAAATTGTTCTCCAAGCTCTAGATTCCCCAAAAGACTTTTTTTTCGCTGTTCTCCCCCTTTTGGCAATAAATACATCAAGGATGCAAAAGAGAAAATATGACATGACATTGGATGAAATGGCTGAAGTTTGTTTATTCTAAGCATTTAGAGCCATGAGAATTATCCAAAATGACCATAACGAATTACACCAAGCCATAACTCAATAAAAGGCTATCTAGATCATGACAAGATATGTATAAGCTAGCTAGAACAAATAGATGATGATATGAAATGTAGTGCATTTTGTGAGCGTGTCAAGTCATCAATAAGCAAAGTCTAGCTAGAGATATCCAAGGATGATGCAGGCCATGTCAATTAAGCTAAGCGGAACCAAGAAGCTAATATTGAATCCAAATAGAGTGTTATATGCTCAAGAGTGAAACATTATTTTAAGTACTTAGTTCTTTTAGTAGCTTAAGCAAATTGAGCACAAATGACATATTTTCTTTTGAAACTTATGGTCGTTTTCAACCAATATTTTTATCATGTGCTAGATCTCAAGCCTTATGCGACTACTGCAAGCAAGAAGCTTAAGAAGATAGTTTAGGTTATCCAAAACTCCCCCTGAGTTCATGCTTACTGCAATGGCAAGCCGTCTCATGAGAAAGAATTGGTGAGTTCAGTTTTTTCGCACAAAAGAGATCTTTTTGCTTCTTAACAGATTGTACTAACTTATGCATCATCAAGAGACTAAAACAGCTCAATCTAAGGCTCAATAGAGATTCAACGCTCAACTCAGCCTATTTGACATGGCATGGATGATAAAAGGATAGCTCAAGAAAGGCTAATCTCGAGTGGTAACATGACAAGTTTCAGTTTAATTTGAGCAAGTTTAATTAACTTATCATGGCAAAATCTAGTTTACACATATGAAGTCATGATAAATATAGCAAATAAGCACAAGTCATGGCAAGGTGTAAAGCATTTTAAGCATGTCATAACAGGATAATAATCAAGGCTCAATATAGTTATATGACAATACAGAATGACATGCAGAAAATACAGCTCCCCCTCAACATGAAATGCAACTTTTAGTTCAAGTTGAGTTAGGTCAATATTAAGATCTAGAAGTTCCCAAATGAACTCCCCCTGAACCAAAGCAATAAAAACGAGAAGCTGGCAAAGAAGTCAAGGAGGGTAGTCCTTAAAGCATAGACAAGATATAGAGACAACTATGGCTCAGACTGACTCTCATCTACCCCATATGACTCTGTGACTATCAACCTGGACATCTAATGCACTAAGGAGCAAACACGCACTGCCTACCCGAGAGTAGCCCAACCCTCGCTAGAACCTATAAGCAGTGGGTAAGCTCGACCTAGTAAGAAGAGAACCAGCTAATAAACAGCATACTAGAATCACAAGATAAGAGGAAGAAGTCTAAGCAACTCGGCAAGAGAAACACTCTAACCTATGCTAGAAGGACTAAACCCAAAATAATCCGTATGCAATGCAATCAGAAAGGAGCATGATAAATAGTAAAGCAGTAAAGCTCAAACTCCCCCTCACAACAGTTCATAAGGACAGACCACCCCAAGCTCTCCCCGTAGTGCTGAAAACCGAGAGTTGTCCAATGGCTTGGTGAAGATATCAGCCAACTGGTGGTCACTCTCCACAAATTGGAGCACGATGTCACCCTTCTCTACATGGTCTCTAAGGAAGTGATAGCGAATGTCGATATGCTTGGTCCGAGAATGCTGCACTGGGTTCTTAGCAATGTTAATCGCAGAAGTGTTATCACAAAAGAGTGGAACACTATCGATAACTAACCCAAAGTCCCGTAGAGTCGAGACCATCTAGCACACAGCTACAAAGAATCGGCCGCTGAGAACGTGCTCGACCTCTGCGGTGGATCGTGTAACAGGGGCTGCTTCCTCAAGACCAGAACGAGAGAAGTGCCAATGAATTGGCGGGTGCTAGAAGTGCTCTTCCTATCTATCCTCAGAGTCCGCAAAGTCTCAAGGTCCGAAAAGGCTCTCAAGGAAAGACAAGAAGAGGAAGAGTACCGATACCATAGTCAATGGTAGCTCGAATGTATCAAGACGCGCTTCACCGCATGGCGGTGAGATACGCGAGGAGAAGCCTGAAACCGAGCACAAAGACACACGGAGAAGTGTACGTCTGGTCTCGAGGCAGTGAGGTACAGGAGGGAGGCAATCATACTACGATACTCCTTCTGATCAACTGGCTCGCCATTCTCATCTGGGTCGAGTGGAACTGATGTAGCCATCTGAGTGGACACCGCTACCATCACTCATATCAAGCGCTCAGAGGTCTCGAGTGTACTTGCCTCGATGCAAGATAGTTCCTCCCGAGTCTCGCTAATTTGGAAGCCAAGGAAGAAGCTCAACTCGCCTATCTTGCTCATCTCAAACTCCGAGCTCATGACATCGAAAACTGGAAACGAGAGCATGCGAGAGCCGCTAAAGATGATGTCATCCACATAACCGGACGACGTAAAATCGGTGCCAAGCCATGGATGAACAAGGTCTTGTCTACTTTACCCATTTCAAAACCATGACTCAACAGATAGGACTTAAGCCTCTCATACCAAGCTCTAGGGGCGTGCTTAAGTCCATATAATGCTTTGGAAAGCTTGTAGACATGGTTTGGGTATTTAGGGTTTTCGAAACCAGGAGGCTGTCTCACATAGACTTCTTCCTCAATAAGGCCATTGAGGAAGACACTCTTGACGTCCATCTGGCAAAGCTTGAAACCCTCATAAGCTGCGAAGGCAAGCAGAATTCTAATGGCCTCAAGTATAGCTACAGGGGCAAAGGTCTCCTCGAAATCTAGACCCTCAACCTGGGAGAAGCCCTGAGCTACCAGTCTAGCCTTGTTTCGAATAACCACACCATCCTCACTCTGCTTGTTCTTGAACACCCACTTAGTCCCAATGATATTGTGACCTCGTGGGGGCTCAACAAGCGACCAGACCTAGTTTCTCTCGAAATTCTCTAACTCATCATGCATGGCATTGACCCAAGACTCGTTAGAGAGAGCATAACAAACGTCCTTGGGCTCAAATGAGGCAACAAAGGCAGAATGGAGACAGAAAAGAGACATGCCAGATTTTGAACGAGTAACTCACTCAAAAGGTCTCCAATAATCGCCGTAAGGATGGTCTTTTGAATGTGTCTAGGAGGTCGGGATGAGATGAAGAAGTGGCCTCTACGTCGTGAGCTGACGAGGTAGGAATAGAGCCACTAGCTCCAGAGGAAGCAGAAGGCATGGGTTGATCGCCTCGAGGTGCGGTGGAAGATGGCACCTCAAGGGGTGGATGAAGGACTGGATCGGGTAGACAACCCTCGTCTCCATCGTCCTCATTATCCACAAAGATGGTCTTGGACTGCTCTAAAGAACCTGAGATATCGGGCCTAGTCCTCGGACTGGCCTCGTCGAAGGTCACCTCACTGTGTCTCTACCATTTTACTAGACTCAGCCTGCACCCTATAAGCTCATGAGGAAGTCTAGTAGCCTAGAAAGATCCCATCATAAAAGCGTGACTCGAACTTATCTAGGTTCCCTGACTTCAAAATAAAGCACTTGCAACCAAACACACGAAAATGAGAGACGCTGGCCGCCCATATCTCGCTCATAAGTGCGGTGCAAGTGTGCCCTCGTAAAAACTCGATTTGAGACATGGCACGCGGTAGCTATAGCCTCAGCCCAAAACTTCCGCGGTGTAGAGTACTCATCAAGCATCGTCCTGGCCATCTCGACCAAGGTACGGTTCTTCCTCTCCACGACGCCATTCTGTTGTGGGACATGCGGAGAAGAGAACTTGTGCTCTACACCTGTCTCATCACAGAACCTCTCAAAGTAGGAATTCTTGAACTCCGTGCCATTGACACTGCGGATCGCTCGTAAGACACCCGGGAGCTTAATAGAAAGCCTACTGAAAAAACCTCGGAAATGTGTAAACGTCTCATCCTTTGAGGCTAAGAAAAACACCCAAAAATACCTCGAGAAGTCATCGACCACGACAAGAACATACCATTTTCCTCCTGTTGACTGCACTCTAGCTGGTCCAACTGTGTCCATATGGAGCAGCTGTCCTAGTGCATCGGTCATAGTAAGCGTGATTGGAGGATGGAAGCGGAACCATCTTGCGCGTCAAGCAAGGAGCACAAACTAGATCTTTGACCATCTTGAGTTTCTGCAGACCACGAATGAGATCGTGGCCGCTAACTCGGGTCAAATGGTCAATGCCAATATGACCAAGTCTCCTATGCCAGAAAGTCCGGTCACGGGACTCTAAAGCAACCAAACACCGGAGAGGATCACCAGAAGACTCAGAAAAATCAGCACGAAAGATCCTCCCAAAACGAGAAATCCCGCAAACCAGACTACTCGAAGAATCAAGAATTTTGCAATTGTTTTTCTTAAAGCTTACCTCAAAACCGTCATCGGTAAGCTGAGAAACGAAAAGCAAATTATATTGCAGCTTACTAACCAAGGGAACATCTTTTAAAATAAAAGACTCATTAACGCCAAGACTGCACCTTTGGCGATGACACGCCTGCACGAAGCATCTCCGAAGGTGATCGCCTCATCACCGGAGCACGGCAAGGAAGAAAACCAACGGGAATCTCCGGTCATGTGTCGTGAGCACCCGGAATCTACGAGCCAAACCTTTCCCTTCCCTGTCCGGCGAACCTGAGACAAACAGAGAGTAAAGTCTCAGTAGGGGGTAAATCAAGAGTGATTTTGGCACCCAATACTGAATAACACGTCGAGCAGATGAAGTAGTCAAGAACGACTGACCTCTATCTACCCTATGCTCTCTATCACTCAACAAGCCGAAGGTGCGTATGCAGACAAAAGCGTTGTTGGGCTAGATCGCTGTAAGAGCGAGTCAAGACACCAGCAACATGTTGATCACGCCGCGGGTAGCTATCTCGACGGGGAACATGAGATCTATCCTCAGGACGACGGAAGTCACGACCAAAGAGAGCATGAGGACGAAAACCAGAAAACTCGGAAAAACTAAGTCCTCGATGCTGCCCAAACCAATCAGTTGAAGCAACTCTAGACCTCGTGTTGGTCTTAGGTGCACTCAAAGTCCGGGTCGACCCGAACACGCCTAAGAGACTCAACACGGCCTCTACGCGATCTCGCGCGCACCAAGCATCGATCGATCAAATGTCCATCCTTCTCGATGAAGGTGCAATGATACTTCACCTTCCGAGAGGTAGAAGTAACATGATGAGGCGCTTTCCGAGAGGTCAAGCCGCAGTGGAATCACCTTGTCGCCGAAATCCCTTGGACAAAGCCCGCTGACTTAAATTTAACTTTCTCAGTCCTGGGCTTGACCTCGATCACACCGCGGCTATGGGTCTGAGCACCATGGTGGATGCTTCCTCACATCCTCTAGAAAATCATATCCTAGACCTTGATTGAATTTGCAAATCTTCGATTGGTCTAGAATAAGATTAAGCTTTTTCTTGCCTCCTACAAATCTCTCGAGAGTGTTCATAAGGTACCGACACCCTAAGAGAGAGGTGCAAGAAGAGCAGGAGGTGAAGAGACAGAGAAGGTAAGGGAGCGTAAGAAGAACCAACAAGAGGAAAGAATGGCTTGTGCACACACACCGACTACGATGGGACAGCCCTACTACTAGCAGCTTGGTTCACGCCCTAAGCTGCCTCAACCTTACCCTTGGGCTTCTCCCCACACCAAAGAATCATATCACAAGCGCTGATGGCTTCACTAGTTGATCCTTAGTTAGCATCACATATTTTTCATTTAAAGCAACGAGTTCAAGTTTAGTTTATCACAACTAATGCATGGTGAGCTAACAGAGTCCTTAGTCGCAAACTGAGCCATTTTCTTATTAGTGTCAATCATTTCTTGAAACTGTTTTGAAATAGATTCAAGTTCAGTAGTTAACTTAGGACAGTTCAAACATGAATCAATGGGCTCAAGTAGTGAAGCTTGTAGTTCAGCAATTTTATGGTCTGCCCGTTTTAGTTTCATCTTCAGATTATTGCAATTTTCACAAGACTCGGGCAGATCGAAAAACATGGTATAAAGACCTCTAAAAGCGTTGTCCTTATCCTCACATGAGGTGCAAGAAGTAGTCTCAACAATAGTAGGTAAAGCAACAGCTATCCTACTCATCTCTAACTCAGCAAGCAGACTAACATTCTCCACCTTAATTATATCAAGCTCAGAAGATAGACTAGCATGAGAGGTCCTTAATTTCTCCATATCCTCCAACAAAGCACAGCAAGTATCACAATCATCACGGGAGGGAGCAGATATAAGTGAAGTAAGCTCCCGTGACAATCTATCTACTTCCTTCTCCAACTCACTACACCTAGCCCTAGACTTAGCATGGAATCTACCTAGCTTAAGGAAAGCATCATTGTCGATCGTAGTAGGGCTCACCTCGTCGAGTCGGAGTACATTGTCGCTCGTTCAGCCCTCGAGGGCCATGAAGCACATGCCGGAGAAGTCGTCGCCACCTTTGGGGTCTTGACCACCGGTCCCATCGTCATCGCTCCATCCCTCCACCTCGCTGAGGTCGAGGTCGTCGAATGCGGTGAGGACGCGGTGGAAGAGCTTCTTGGCCTTCCCAAAGTCGCGGAACTTTTTCTTGCCTTGTGGATGTGCTGGAGGCTTCTTGTTGCTGTTCTTGTCGGTGTAGTCGTTCTTGCCCGAACCGCCGTAGTCGTTCTTGCCCTTCTCCAACTTGGGAGTTTGCCCGAATGTGGTTGGGGCCACCACACTCGAAACAAATCACGGGTCCTCCTCTCTTTCCGTCCCTCCTCCTCTTGTAAGCATGGGAAAATCTTCGCGCTAGGAGGGCTAACTGCTCATCCGCAAGCTGCTATAACTGATCATCAGTTATGTCACAGAGAGCAGCAAGGGAGAAACCGCAAGTCGGCTTAGAAGAAGAAGATCCAGAGGTGGGATCGGTGACTAAGGCCATCGACTGCGACTTCGACCTACGAGAGACTATGTCAATCTCGTGAGTCTTGAGGCGTGAATACAACGCGTCAAGAGTCAGGGTCGAGAGGTCCGTGGTGTCCTTGATGGTAGTCACCTTCATCTCCCAAACACGAAGGTCGAGTGCAGCAAGCATCTGACGAGCGTTATCCGAGTCGGAGTACATGAGACCGACCGCTCAGAGGTTGCTCAAGATCTTGTGGAAACGCACAAAACACTCATCAAGGGACTCGCCAGCGAGCATTTCAAACTTGTTATAATCTCGCTTGAACTGGTCCTATCGCACCGTCTTTATTTGGGTGGTGCCCTCATGGTAAGCATCGAGGGTCGCCCAAATATCGGCGACGAAGATGAGATATGCGGTCGAACTCGCTACGACTCAGGCCCTGGATTATGATGTTCCTTGCCTTAGTGTTCGCCTCAACATCAGGCATGTTTCCAGCATTGATGTTTTCATCGGTAGGAACAACAAACCGGACCTTGACCTTTCGCCAGATGGCGTAGCCCTAAGCCTGGATGTATTCTCCATCCGACTCTTCCCGAAGGGATAGTCCATCCTATCGAAGATCGGGGGCTTGGTCGAGTATTTGTTCGTCGCCATGGCTCACAGACTGGTTAAGATCTACAGACAAGAGCTAACCGGCTCTGATACCAATTGTAGGATCAGAAATGACAACAGAGGGGGGTGAATGGTGCCTTTTGAAAAAACGACCGCCAAAAGTACCCACTTAAAACTTTCTCCGATAGCAAGTGATGCTATGAAGAAATAAAATGAAAGTTCACCGGAGACCGAAACAACAAATCAAAGACGAGGATGCAGACTAGAGAAAGTAGATCGGTAAAGAAACTGCAGTAAAATATTATCACGGCAGAGTAACAGCTCAAAAATAATACCACGGCAAGAAAACAGCAGAAAACCCTGTCACGGCAGAGAACCAAATAGAGAAGTCTTGCCACGGCAAAGGAAACAGCAGAAACTGCTGTCACGGCAGAGAACAAAAGAGAGACAAGCGACCAAAATAAATCAAGAGATGGACTGCAACACGCCAACTACCAACTAAAAGAGAGAAAAGGTAAACTGAAATCTGCATTTAGCCACCCCGAGGAAGTACAAGAACTGAAACAGAGAAAGCACAAAGTAGCAAAGGCAACAAAAGGTAAACTGAAAGGTAAAGGCGTTCGTGAATCAAGAAAATCGAAATGCACCGATCGAGCCGGTGAGTGCTACCGAGAACAAGAAACAGAGAAAGAGATTGATCCACTGCTATGCTTCTTTGGACAAAGATCTTTGAGTTTTAAAATAAATAGCATCTCTAACTTAGGATCAAGAAGAAGCAAACAGATAGCGATGCGCTCAAGTGAAAACATGCACCGAAAAGAAAATGCGTAAAGGAGGATCATTGCTCAAGAACCGCCAAAGACAAGAAAACCGAGCACAACCTAAAACACAAAATTTTTCTAAAGCTTGTTGTTCTTGATTCTTTGAGCATGAAACTCTTGATCAATCCAAGAAAAGACTTATGATCAAGAGAACAAGAACCAAAAGAATATGAGCTCTTCTACCAACAACTCCAATCAACCAGAAAGAATGCAGAGAAGAGCAGAGTGCTGCTGATGAAGAATAGATGCCAAAACATAGAGAGAGATCAACAAGAAATGCAAACTGCAGATAGCCAAAAATCAGAGAGATACCGAGAGACAACTGGAGACTCAAAGACACAAGAGAATCATATGGCAGTCAAAAGAGAACTCAAGCATACAAAGAAATCATCTCAGAGAAAGAAAAGAAATCATTCCAAATCAAACAAGGATTACAGATGAATCCCCCTACGCATGGACATTAGAACAAAAGGAATGATTACACGACTCTCAATCCATCCTCTCTCTCTCTCAATCCTCAAGAACACCAAGAGCTTTTCATGCTTCTTGGGAGGAACACACACATGGAGAGAAAACAAAACTCTAACTCACTCCCAAACCCATGAGGGGGTATGCAGCCCCTCACACCTATTTATAGCCTTTGGCTAATTGGTCTCTAACCCGTTACGCCTGCTAAACCCGAATGGAGCCCGCTCCCACTTGCGCAGCCTCGCGAAATTACCATTCCGTACCTCCTGCACCTTCCGGGAAGCTTCCGCACTCCTTGTCGTCCACGACTCGCGACCACCTCGAGTTCACGCCGTCCTCGACACATCCGACCGTTCTAACATCGACACCACATGTGTCTAGTCCGGTCACCTCGTGTCTCGCCACGACTCCGTCTCGACGTCCTGCAGCCAACACAGACAAGAAACACATCAAATAGCACCGCTTGATGCATGTAAGCATAATAAAGTCCAAACTTGTCGAATCATCAGAATATGCATCCTAATCCCATACGACCAAGTTTGACCAAGTCCGACCGAGCCTGTTACACCACGCAATGTCTTGGTCCGAACCAACCAACACAAACTCAACTTTCCTAAACTGATATCAATTACTCATCATACACACGAGATGACCTCCACATGGTCTCTCAAAAATAAATCAGAAAAATTAGCCTTTTTCATTTTCTTCCTTTTAAACTTCCAGAAGCCATAACTTTCTCATTTTAACTCCGTTTGAGCCCATTGAAATTTTTAAATTCATCAAAAATTTCAAACTATACATTTATGCCATCCTTTCAAATATTTGAAATTTATTTGGAATTTTAAAATTTAAATTCCAAATTTCAATACCAGTTCATTTTCAAAACCTCAGTTCCGTTCCAAATTTTCTATGCACTTCCAAAATTCAAAATTCAAACCTTGTAAATTCTTCATAAAATACATTCTATTTTTCTGAGCCCAAATATTTTTCCAATAAATTCTTTTTCAATTAATCTTCCAAATATCTTTTCTGCCTCGTATGAACCCCGAATCTGTTGAAACCTTCTCCTAAATTCATATAAAATTATAAGCTTTCTTCCAGTAAATATATTATACTCTTTGTAATTTTATTTGTATTTATTTGTTCATTTGTGTTATCATTTTGCGCATAGAACCCGACGTTGTCGATGATTTATCAGACCCGCAGCAAGAAAGTCAAGATATCGCACGTGAAGGCAAGTCTCCTTTGAACATCTTGTACCTATGTCTACCAAAATCATTTTATTATTTTAAATTTAATGCATTCACTATGTTACATAAAATGATAATTTCTGTTGTAAGGATAATAGTTAAACCAATAATTGTTATACCCTCATTTGATATTGACAACCATGTACCTTTGTCACCATAGGTTTCTCTTGTCTCAGTATTGAGATTATTATGTAATTGTTAATTTTAGAACGATAGTAATTGCTTAGACAAGCTAGTCTGTCGCAGAATCTTCGGTGGAAAATTGATATGGATGATTTCGTCATTTTAGTTAGTGGCAATAAGTATTGCTGTTGTTTCTAAACTAAAATAAAATGGTGAAAATTGTTTTAGACTTGGGCGGATGGTAAGTTGGATTGGTGCGGTTAGCACGAGAACTTGTAAAGTGTATGTTCCGCCCTAGTCAATTAAGGACCGACACTTGTGTTTGTCCAAGCCGAGCACTACCGTACAACCACATGTCTATATGGTTACGACCTAGCTGAATAACTTACAATAGCTTAGTTTAGGTACCACCAGTGGAAAGTGGGTGCCAGGGATTTACTGGTTATTCACAGTGAGGGACATGGATTTATCAGACTCATATGGCGCAAGAGGGGCTTCGTCTGAGTGGATTTAACCTTCAACAAAGGAAACCTCGGTGGTGGTGACTAGCTAGACTAGAGTAAGGTAAAGGCTTTGTGATGAATTACCTGGGTCTCATGCCTAAGGAAGCATGTGGCTATTAAGATGACTTATCTCTTGTAGGTAAAGTTGTACAACCTCTACAGAGTGTAAAACTATTCGAATAGCCGTACCCATGGTCAAGGGTCGGCAAGGAATGCATTCACATGGTAGACCTTTTGGTTTTGGTTTTAAAGTAAAAGATTTGAAAACTAGAGAGTGGATGGAACTCTCGGATTTGTGTCCTGGCGGATAGAGCCAGTGTGGGTGGATGTAACCCGTGGTTTTGAACCTTGGCGATTGGAGCCAGTTAACTAGTGTTGGTGGTTGGAACCTTCACTAGAAAATTATTGATAGTTTCTGTTAAAACAAAT
Source organism: Bonia amplexicaulis (assembly GCA_036346245.1). NCBI lineage: Eukaryota > Viridiplantae > Streptophyta > Magnoliopsida > Poales > Poaceae > Bonia > Bonia amplexicaulis. Next base: position 13,271,962 of record CM070755.1, on the reverse strand, counting down.
ACTTTATTAAATTAATACCTTCGAAAATATTTAATGGTATTTGAAATAAAATATTGCTTTGTGCAAAAGAATCATATAACCTTCCTTTGTTAAGCTTTACATCTACTGTATTTTCCCAAGACTTGCGGAGTACTTTATGTACTCACATGCTACACTTAAAACAAAATCTCAGAGGAATATGAAGCTCAAGAAGGGGATTATGACTACTTCGTGTGTGGATTCGACGAAGGCTTTCCGGAGTACTAGGTTGCGCTTCCCCAGTCAATTGCCTGTGGCATATTGATGGGTCTTCGCCTGAGTTTATTTTGCTTCCGCTGTGTTTTGTGTGTTGCGATGACTTGAAACCTTAGTTGTAATAAAGAGGTCTTTTGGTCTGTACTCTCTATTATTGTAGTAAAGCGTTGTTGGTTATGTAATCATCACGGTTTGACTGTGTGCACTAGCTTTGATCTGGGAGTAGTGTCAGAATACGTGAGGGTCCGACTGAACGGGTCCCGACATTGCCCCAGTCTCCGAAAGCGAAGCGGCCGTGCACATGGGCGCCCTCACGTCCGGAGAAGGGGTTCACTGTGGCGGCCGGGGTCAGGAGCCTGTGGGAGTCAGATTCTGACACAGAGGCACCCTGGCCTAGTATCCCTGCCATTCCCTCTGCGGCTGCGGTGACCGGGTCAGAAGCCTGTGGGAGTCGGATTCCGACACAGGCCCCTACCGGGAGCCGGCCTCCAGGGGCACCGGTTCTCCCGCACCATTCTGGGTCGAGAGGACGCCCAGTGAGCTCGCCGGTTGATGCCGAAGGTAAGCTAGACTCCCTTCGTACAACTCTGCGGTGCTTCGGCAGGGTCCTGACCACCACGCTTTAGTTTTGGCAGTGGCCTGGTCTCCTGGGCGCGGACAATCTTTGGGGGGTGTGGACGTTCCCTTGGGGGCGTCGTCACCCAGTGCCCTCAAGATTACCGTCGCGGAGGCCGCGTGACCGAGCTTGGCGGACTTCGTCCCTCGGCCGATGGTGCTACGTGCGTGGCGGGGGGCTGCGGAGAACGCGGTCGCAATCCTGGATCGGTAGGTGTTGCAGACGTGCGGGTCAGAGCTCTTAGGAGGCGCGCTAGAGACCTCGGAGATAGGGGTGAGTACTCGACTTTTGAGTGTGCGCCATCATTTAGGAACTTGCTGACCGCTGCGTTGTGCAGACCCTTGCCCTTGGCCAGGCGTTGCAAGCGGCTCACGCTCGTGAACAGGGGGCGCTAGAGGTCCGGCGCTGGCCGTCGAAGGGCCCCAGGCAGCGCCGAGGAGGCCCACTCCGCCAATGATGACCACATCCGACTCTTGGAGGCGGAGTGTGCGAAGGCGGTTTCGGATGGCGATGTACTCGTCGCGGCGGTGTGGCAAGCGGTCGGCGAGGCGGCATAGCGAGCGGCTACCGAGGAGTGTGACAGCTTGCTTCAGCAACTCGCTGTGCTGGAGAAGGAGAAAGGCCGCCTTACGGCGTCTCTTGGGGAGCGAGATCGAACTTTGGGCGATGCCTCGGTGGTGGCGTGGGACGCCATGCTAGCTCTAGAAGGCACCCTTGAGGACCTTGTCGCCGAAGTGCCACCTCGCTCCTTTGTCCCCGAAGAGCTATTGTGGACGCTTCATCGGATTGGGGAGGCTTCCAACCTTGCTCTTAACGCCGTGAAGTCCTTTGGCAACTACTGCTCCTTTGTGACTTCGCGCCTAGCCTTTGCGCTGCTCCGACACCGAGGCTACCAGCACGTTGACGGGTTGGTAGACCTTCGGCTGGAGATGCCAGCAGGGGCCGGGGTGATGTCAGGTGCCACACGCGTCGTTCGCCCCACGGTCCAGGTTTTCCATGAACGCATCTGGGACTACGTCGGGGAAGCCGCGGCGAAGGTAGAGCTATGGCGGTCCATGCATGGCGAGGGGAACTTCGGCCGATGGATTGATGAAGTCCCGCGGCGTGACGAAGGTGGTGCCACCGCCGCAAGGCATGGTGCGAACCCACAGGTGTGATGCCGGGGTTCTGATGTGTAGGTGTGCGTTGCAATGTACGCACCCCCTTTTATTTATGAATAAAGCAAAAATTGTTCCCATTGTTCGACGCAGATAAAGTCAAGGCCCGGCATTGCTAAATAGGGGCCGGCTGCTAGCCTTTGACCTCTTGACCCGATGGCGTCTTCGGCACTGGCGGTGGGCCGAGGATTCGCTGGACTTTTGGGCGGCTCGGGCTTCGACGGGCGAGGCTCCGGTGCGGTAGTACGTCAAGGTGGAGCCGGGCGAGTAGCGATCCTGGGTGCTCTAGGATGCTTGTACCTTAGGTATTTGGCGATGTTAACTGCCAGACGCCCTTCTAAACATATATAAGTATATGTAAAGGGCTGGTTGGAGCATATGCCCCGTAACTTTTCACGATTGCGCCTGCCCTCAACCAACTCGCATAGCCGGCAGCCGCCGCCCCTACCCTTGAGGTGGTGGGCAGAGTGGCGCCAGGCGGTAAACGCGTGAGGCCCGCCCCTCACCCCCGAGGTGGTGGCAGCGGATGATGTGGTCAAGAATATGAATGCTACATTGATTTGTGCTTCATCCATGCAATTTGAAGTTACAAGGCTTAGTAGTACTGAATTGCGCAAGGAAAAAGAAGCAATCGGTTATGGGAGAGAGAAGAATATCCTAGTTCATGCGGATGCTTATGTGATTCCTCCTTTGCGCAATGCAAACAAGACAACAATGCATAGAATTAGAGGTGTGGATGGAGAAGAAAGAAAACTAGTTGGAGTTTCCTACACAAAGTTATGGCAATTTCATTGGATGCTGCACGAGCTGTCCGGAGAGACACGCGAGACTTGACAAACATAAAAAGTCCGAGCATTGCAATGCAAGTAAAGGTAAAATCCGACCACACCATGACTTTCTAAAGGTTGAGAAGGATTCCTTTTCAGGTTCCAAATGGATTAGGAAGCCCCTTGAACAAGAAAATAAAACATATAAAGATTTGAAGCTGGTTCGGACTCGAATTGGGACAGCTGGACAGACCGATACTAAAATGTCCATAACTTTCACAAACAGAGTCCGATTTGGGCGTTCTTGGACTCGTTGGATAGCTATTTCGAAGACGCATACAATGGAGAAGGTACCAGCCACGGAATCCTCATGGTCATGTCGCAAGTTGAGAGAGAATCCAGTTGTAGCAGTTTAGATATTTCCTTTTTAGTTCGTATTGGAGTTTGTTTCGGCCTTAGGCCAGGTTGTGCCTGAGTTTTAGTCAAGGTTGTGCATTGTGTACCAATATAAGGCCAGGGCCTTAGCCCCATTGTAATTAGGCTATGATATGATTAGTTTTTATACTTGTGAAATAAAGGAGAAAATTGCCATGATGGTTGTTGGCGGCCAGATTGTGTGATTGCAAGGTTTTCTCGTTTAGAGTTTGCTAAGTTAGTGCAAGGCAAGAATAGGAGATTCTTGAGATTGCCCATCGAATCTACAAGGTTCATCTCTTCTAATTCGTGTTTTCTTGCTGAATTCACGGTTTGGGGAGTTCGGTGGATTGCTTCTAGTGTGCGCCTTGCATACTAGTGCAAATTGTCCTTATCAATATTGTTTGCTGCATCAAGACTAGGAGAAGACTCTATCCAAGGAGAAGGAACCTCGCTAATCGTACCGGGAAAGATCGGCCATCCCTACGCATCAACTAATACTTAGTTGGTCCGCATCAGGATACTAACCACGAATCGCTCGAGGATGGGAGCAGCAGCCATCGCCGCCATGACGGTGGGTTGGGGCATCGCGGGAGCCTCGTGCCGAGCGAGCCATGTGGAAGCCCGGCGGGCTCGTTTCTGGGAGCCGTCGAGGGCCTTTGCGCTATCGTGTCCGCCTTAGGAATCCCGGTGGACCTCGCCGTGTGGGCCTCGGGTACCAAGCTCTAAGCGCCGGGCGATGTCCTGGTCATCGTGGGTAGTGATGATACCTCGCGGGCCTGGGAGCTTCATGCACAGAAAGCCGTGGTGTGGGACTGCCCCGAATATGGCGTTGTACGGATACGAGATGTCGACAACGTCGAAGGTGACGTCTTCGGTCCTCGCATTGTCGCCTCGGCCAAAGGAGACCCGCAGCATATCCGCCCAAAGCCCTCGCCACGACCTCAAGCCTCAGAATCGGATTCCCGAAGGACCTAGGCGACTTCGAGGGATTCCCATCTGGTCAAAGGCCACTGCGAATAGGATGTTTGTGGAGCTTCCTCTGTCAACTAGGACGCGCTTAACGTCGCATCCTACGATGGCGGCCTGGATGACCAGGGGATCTTGGTGAGGGAACTCCACGCCTCTGGCGTCGGCGGTCGTGAAGGTAATTTCGTGGTGCGCCCAGTCCGGCGGCGCCTGTGCCGGGTATGCTGCTAGGTGGTGTAGCCTCCGCGCGTAGGCCTTCTGCTGCCGCGCCGAGGCGAACCCCAGTGAGGAGCCCCTGGAGATGATGTTTATAACCCGACGCTAGGCTCCCTCTGGGCTTGGATCCGCGGGGGGCCTTCCTGGGGTTGCTGTACGTGGGCTTGAATCCGCAAGGGTCCCTCCTGGGGCTGCCACCGGCAGTCTTGGATCCGCATGGGGCCCTCCAGGGGTTACTGAACATGGGCTACAACGTGTCGCCGCACCTGGAGGGCTTTATCCCTGGCGACGCTCTGTCGAAGCGCCGCGATGGTGGTGCATGCGCTCGTGTCGTGGCTACCTCGGCCAGCACCTCACACCACTGGTCGTAGGGCTGGTCTTCATACTCCGCACGGTCCTATCATCGTGGCCCGGCCCGCCCCCCCCCCGCCCGCCGAGCCCGACCGCACGGCCGGGGCGCTGTTTTCTGAGCCGCCCTCAATGTCAAGACGAAGCGGCTCTCCGGACTTGTGTTGGTGTGCTTGGGCTTTTCGCCGACGAGTCCTTGTGCTGGGCGTCCTTGCGCTCGGGAGCGTCCTTCGATGACTCTTGCTTGCGCTTGACCTTCGAGGATCCTTCCTTCAACGAGTCTCCATTCTTTATCAAGTCCTCCGCCTGATTGGTGTCGGGGTCGTCGCCTTGGCACCGTGGCGCGTCTTCCTCTGCCCTGGCATACTCTTCCATTTTGTCGAAGAGCTTAGCCACCGCCTTGATTGGCTTTCGGCGCTAGTACTCGATCAGCGGCCCAGGTGAGGCCCTGTCATCGCGTGTTGATGGTGGTTGTCTCGTTGACATCCTTGACTTGGCAATGACCTTCGCAAGCGCTGAAGTACTCCCGAGCTTCCGAGGGTTTTGCTTGACAACAAGAGCTAATCTGCCGACGCGCTCGACGTAGTTCCCTTGGAAATTGTTGTAAAGACGGTCGCGGATCTGCTCCCATGCGTAGATGGAGTTCAGCTCTATGGTAAAGAACCAAGAGAGCGCCACCCTTTGTAGCGCGAGGGGGAGCCGCTTCGTTTTGGTGGAGTCGTCTCCGCCTACAGCTTCGATAGTGGTCTCGTACACGCGCACGAACTCTCGAGGGTCCGAGTCACCTTTGTACGCTTCGATGGCGCTGGGGACTTGAAATCCTCCGGCCATGCCGGTTGTTGTAGGCTCGCGAGAGGGGACTCGGATCCACGCGCCGCAATGGACGCGATCGACGTAGGGGCCTCGCGGCTGTCCGTCCGCTCCGCGTGGGCTCCAGACGCCCATCGGTGGGATCTGGCGGCTTCGAGCCTCTTGCATATCCCGCACGGCCCGCGGAGGTCCGCTAGCTCCCGTTGGAGCGTACCGACGACCGTCAGTAGAGTGCTCTACACCGTCACCGTGGCTTGGGCCATCAGCGCGCCCGGTTGCACCGTCGGGGCCGCAGCAACCATGACCTGCACTCCTGAGCTGCCCGGCGCGGTGGATTTCGAAGTCGGTAACGAGGCCGACGTTGCCGCCGGAGCCGCTCCCTGCTCCCACACCGGACGTAGGGACGGTGGCCGTGCTGACATGGGAATCGGCGTTACCACTCCCGACAACCTTGGTCGGTGCCGCCGGTGCCGACCGCTGCGCCAGCGGTGGGGCGATCGCCGCTACCGTGAGCGCCGTCGTCAGTAGTCGCGACGTCGGTGTCGACGCCGCACTCGCGATCGCCGACGCCAAGCCCCGTGTTGACGCTGCCTCCGCTGCTTCCTCTTCTTCTTCTCCGCCGTCGATGATGAAGTTTTCTTCGGTGCCATCCTTCTTCAGATCTTGAGGCTTAATCTTGTCGTCCCCATGGGCGGCACCAACTATTGTGGCTACAGACCAAACAGAGGAGAGTATGGTAGTGGAGAGTTAGATGAGCAATGCCTTAGAGTTTCCCAATGGCTTGGATGACATACATTTTACAGCTATACCTTTGCACTCAAGTACCCTTAGGGGCATTTATGTCATTGTACATGTCTTATTTTGGGTCTTACAACCTTCTAACAGACCAGCTGAGCTTAGGTGAGGACCATCCCTACAATGGTTAGATTCAGATTGATGTCTATTCTGTTTTCCCTTTAAAGGGAAATGGTATAGGGTTCTTAGGGCCTGTTTGGGGGAGCTTTAGATTCTGAGTAGCTAGCTAGTCTGAGTAGCTAGCTGGAGATTCTGAGTAGCTGGCTAGTCTGAGTAGCAGCTGGTCTGCCCTTAGGTAAGTTGATGTTCTGATTATGTATTGATAAAAGATATATTCATGCTGTAAATTCATCATAAAATTTACTTTATTATACATTTTTTGTTATTTGTGACAATATATTATGGTTGAAGTTAGTGGTCAAATTGGTACTGCAGACTTTGACAATGTCCAAAATGACTCTCGCTTGGAATAGGAGGGAGTGTTATTGTATATCTTGATAAATAATTCACCTTTTTTTGGACATAATTATGCATGAATGAAGTTTTTTTTCTGAGACATATGACTTTGAAAGAAGAAACATATATTTTGAAGTACTTGATTACATTGTTGTCTTTGCTCTTCTTGAAATATCCTTCTCGTCAAATGTTGGCTTTAACATTTTGCCTCATTGCTAGTATGCGATATTCTACAATGCAAACTTGCGACATGCTTCAATTGCTTCCATGAATGCCTAACCAAACATATATAGGGTACTAATCCGCTCCATCCAATCTCATGATCTCCCAAACAAAAAGAAATAAACAAGAAAACTAACAATTAAACAGACTAACATCGTGACGTAAAGCTCGCATAATCGATCAATTTCACATTCATGATCGAAACCCCCAAGAAACAAAACACATATTAATCTTCGTACACGATTGATGAATCACAAATTCACAATTCCCGTGTGGTAATTCCTCGGGTGGTCTCAAGAACAATGTCCGATCCATCGCCTTGAGCAAACTCGCATCACCAAAGCAACACTCCTCCATATCATCGCCATCCACGCCATGTTCGATCAAAACAAGACGACGACGATGAACCGATGGCTTCCTTTCGATGACGATCACTTGTGCCTCCTCCTCGCCTCTCGGCTTTCTTGATCGATCGTCGAGGAGCAAGTCCTCGACCTCGAGTCAAGCACTTGCACCGAGGACGAAGATGGCATCGCCGAGGCGGATCCGGGATTGGGCCACGGGCGGATCCGGGGGGGCGAGGGAAGAGGCGGCGACGAGAGAGGCGGCCGACGGAGTCTGAGGGAGGTGACGCCGTCCCCAGGCGTTGGAGGCAGGTCGAGGAGCGCCGAGGAGGGGCGGGGAGGCGACGGGCGGAGGGAGGGCGGCGGGCGACTGGGATCCGGGGAGGGAGGGCGGCGGGGAGGGCCGGCCCAAGTGAGGAGAAGCACCATGGGATCCGGGAGGAGAGGGGCGGTGGGTGAGGGTGGCGGCATGATCCGGGGAGGGAGGGCGACGGGGAAGGGCGACGGCCCGGGGAGGGCGACAGGCGGTGGCGGATCCGGGAGGGGCCAAAGGGTCACAGGAGGAGGAGGAGGAGAGTGGCGTGGGGAGGAGGGCGAGGAATCATGAGGGCATGTGTGGGGAAGGAATGGGAGGGTCGCAGTGTTATTTTTATCCAATGACATTTTACGGGTAAATAACTTGAACTTTAATGGCACTAGTCCGCAGAATATGTGAGAAACTGGTTTTTGCAGCTTCTCAGTCCTAGTACAATTGTGCCTTCCTCAGATTTCAGATTTTCAGTAGCTGGCCTAAAAGCTAGACTGTTTGAGAGAGCTTTTGGCTACTAGAAGTAGCTAGCTTGTATAGAATCCGAAACAACAGGGCCTTAGGGCTGCTTGTTTCACCGCGAGATATCCAATTAGTCGAGTCTGGAGAAGTCGGATAACCCCCTTTCCGCTACTAGTTCATTTTCGGATTCGTAGCTTCCGCTACTTAGAATCTGGATGAAAATTTGACCGCTTGTTTGAGCCGCAGATTCTGGTGAAAGAAATGCAATGCTGTGTTCAAACAAATGGCTCTTAGTATTGCTCAATAAAAAATCCACCGACACAGCCGAATTGAAAGTAACCTTAATAATTTAGCATCTCTCTCCTCCGACACGACAGGAGGCCAATCAATCCGGCATCGAATAAGAAAGGGTCGGCCCAAGCAGAGGCGCACCTACTCCCCAAGCGCCGAATAACAAAAGAGACGCGAGCACACAGACAGATATATCGGCACCCAAGAAACTGACAATTGGGCCCCAGAAAGAATTTACCCCACATGTCAATGGCTATGCAGAGATGACGCTTCCTATCTCGGAAACTATCGACGAGCCCATCAGACGGTGGCGCGTCGCTCGCTCGTCGTTTAATATGCCACGCGAAGCCGAAAACCCCCCACAAAGCCGAGAGAGAGAGGAGAAGGCCCTAATCTGAAGGCCGCGGCTGCGAGCGCTCCTCCAGTCTCCACCCAGCTGCCGCCAGCCACCGAGCTCGCCTCTCTCCTCCTCCTCCTCGTCCTCCTTGTGCTCTAGGTTTGTACACCCCTCCCCCTCTCTCTCTAAGCCGCTGTTTTTAGTCTCCCGGCGGTGGCTCGTCGGCCGGTACATGGTGTTGTCTGATGCAATTTGACATGGCGTTGTTGGATGCAATTTGGCTTGTGATGTGGTTCTAACAGGGTAATGCTTTGTGTGGCCTTTGTGTTGTGCGTTTAAGTTCTGGGATGGAGGCCGAGGCGGCGGCGAAAGGGTCGCGGGAGAGCGAGGACGCTGTGGCGGCGGCGGCGGCCGGAGCCGGCGAGCAGGCGGGGATCTCCGCCGTCATCCCCGGATGGTTCTCCGAGATTAGCCCCATGTGGCCTGGTAATTCGTTGCAATCTAGGACCTACCCCTGTTTTACCATACTCCTCTGCTATGAGCTGCTCTCTTGTTCTGTTAATTCGCTCGACACGGACTGCAGGTTTCGTTTCAAATTTCTCCTTCTTTTCAGTAGAAATTCGTGGAGTAGATAGTTGGGGTTATTTGTTTGGGCATCTTTGGTTAAGGGACGGGTCATCAGTGGCGTAGCCAGGATTTATAGCTATGGTGGTCCGTTGTCTAAAATTTATTTAACCGCTATAAATTTAACATGTCGGTACACAAGTATATAAATTACGAAATGCAATTAAGGTAAAAAGGACATACAAACTTCATAAAATAGACGAATATAGCTTTCTTAACATAGAATTGAAATATTACATACCTATAATAGTTGAAGAACAGTACGTCACTACTTCTTCTTGTCAGGCCTGCGTCTTCTAATAGCCATGAAAATGTTGATGATCTCTTCTTCACTCAATTGTAAGAAGATGTCCCGCTCAATAAAAGTGACTAGTGTAGGACCGAAATGGCGACAGAGGGGGTGAATGTCGTTCTCTTTAAAATCGCCCCCGAGAATTCGGAAAATTAATTCTGCTGAAAACTAGAACGCATGCAGTACTAAAAATTCAGCAAATCGAGAGTAATCAATAAAAATTTCATTGAAAATATTGCCGCTTGATCCGCATGTAAAATCGCCAAAGATCAACACAAGAAATAAAAGAAAGAAGACCAAGCTTGATGTTCTACTTCCGATCAAGAGGAGTTCACATTCTACGGGCATCTATTTCCTAACAATGAAGACACGGGGTTCACAAGGAAGCATGTCAAACAGAAAGAAGAAGAGCAGCCGAAAAACCAGACGGGCACAGAAAAAGAAAGAGTAGAAAGAAGGAAAGCTAAAATACACATAAGGCTAAAATACACCAAGCGCATGGTGGTCCACGGCCCATGAGGACCACCACAGAGCTCCGCCCATGGTCATTAGGGGACGACTAAATTTCTATACCAATTTAACAGACTAATTTTATTGTTATGTTGTTCAGGTATGCTTGTTTAGAGACATAATTTCCGTGTGTTGTAGCTGTTTTCTTTTTTCATGAATGCTTTTGTGTCAATGGTAGGTGAGGCACACTCGTTGAAGGTGGAAAAGGTGCTGTTCCAAGGGAAGTCAGACTACCAAAATGTGATGGTTTTTCAGGTACCTGCCTTTGACGTTATCTGTCATTCGATCGTCTTGGCTCAAAGTGGAAGATGAAAACTGTGTTATTGTTTTGCTTTGTAGTCCTCAACGTATGGGAAAGTGCTTGTCCTGGATGGAGTGATTCAGGTCACTGAGAGGGACGAGTGTGCGTACCAAGAGATGATTGCACACCTTCCCCTTTGCTCCATCAAAGATCCCAAGAAGGTAAATGCAATGGTCGTATTCACTGTTTATCTTTTTATTAGAGCAATTATTACCCAGCAGCCGAATTTACAGGTTGTAGGTTCTAGCATGGATATTATATACTAAAATCAACTATTCTTATAGTTGTTTGTGGTTTTGTAGGCATATGGAATATGTTGAATATTTTAAACAAAATGGTATTTTGTCAATGTGAGGAAAAGTTCGCGAGCCATTTTTTCCCACCTTAATCATGTCACTGCAAGGATCTGATGATAATATGACAAAGAACAACCTTAAGGGCAATATATTCCTTTTTTACTATTTTCGTATGATGAAATGTAGTGCCCTTCAGGTTTGATAACAAAAGAACAAGTGGGATCATTTGTGTTACCCCTTTTCGCCTTCAAGCTTTGTTTGTGTGTTAAAATGTCCACCTGTGGATACGACACCCATGAATTTTAAGTGGTTCCCTTGGATTATGTCACCCAAACCTGTATAACTCTGTCCATTTAGAGAATCTTCTCCTGTTTTTGGGTTACTCTGGCGGTCTAGCTCCTCATACTTGTGTAGTATTCCCTCAGCGTTCTTTGCAGTTAATCCATGTACATCCTATAGCTATAAAACAAAATAAGCTATATATTGAAGCAAAAGAGTACTATGGATAACTGGGTACATACAATAAACATCAATATGCTATACCTATTCATCATTATTTGAAGCAAAAGTGAATCCACATTGTAATATTTTGGTTCCATAGTTAGTTTGGACAATTTCAAAACTTGATAACTATAGCTGCGTCATTTTTTTATTCATTGAACAACAAGGAACTTTTACTTGATCATTAACTTAGAACAACATCACTGAAACAAATTTAAAATAGGAAATTGGCGCTGGCGTCAAAAGCAAGGATAATCAATATATAAGAGTTGCTTTCAAACAAGTGCTTTTGTCCTATTGGCATTAAAAAGGAGAAATTTGATCCTATTGGCATTGATTAAATCATTTTTAATACAAAAGTTCCTAGCTTAATTCTTTATGGACAACTTTAGCTTAAAGATAGTTTCAACATGTAACGCCTGGAGAAGTTCCTAGTGCAAATTTGTAAGAACACAATTGTAATGTCAAGCTCATTACAAGGTGACTTTAGTCATTCATACTTGTCAAATGATGTATATATCAAGTTTTTAAAATAAATGGAGTTGATCTCTAATCTTTTCATGATGTACAGGTGTTAGTTATTGGAGGTGGAGATGGTGGTGTTCTGCGTGAGATTTCACGGCATTCCTCAGTGGAAAAAATTGACATTTGTGAAATTGATAAGATGGTGGTAGATGTAAGATACCTCCCTCCCTCCCTCTCTTTCAGTGTAGATGGAACAATTTATTGATCTCAACAAACTTGGGTTAAGGATCTTTAGATGTCTGCTTTGACACATCATAGAGCACCCATGCTCCGTAGTCTGTAGGTTTGATTTCTATTATTGATGGCCCTTTTCTATATTTTCTTTTGTGCTTTTTTGAATTGTGTAATTTGAAAAGGCACCAGTAGTTTGCCTGGCATCTTATAAGGTTTGCAATAGACTTAATTAATCAAAGGAATGAATTTTTTGTACGGATAATCCATCTTTTATTCGAAAATTCAGAAATATACCTATGGAATTTTTTTTTACAAAAATAGGCTCCATCGCCGAACCATTGGGCGATCAAGCCTTCGCTTCAACCGACGAGCGACTAGATATAGTCGCCTACAAGAGCGCCGATCGCATCTAGTCGCCCACCGTTAGGCGATTTTAATGCAGTCACCTAATGGGGCGGCGACTAGATACATCCCTCGTGAATGTTTTAAGATTTTGTCAATTTTGTAGTTTTAAACTGGTAAAAAATCTGCTGAAGTTGTAATAAAAGTTTATGTTCCTTGTATGTTGTAGGTGCGTAAATAATTTTTCAAAATTTTTTTCCGAACGATTGACCGTAAAACAATTGATACATACGACGGTAAGTGATATTTTCATGCACACTATTTGGATGTCGTAGACAATGAGTAAAAATAAGTACGACACAATACTAAAAGGTTCACATTTTAAATAAAGAACGAAGCAAGACATGAAATAATGATGTACAATCACGCCACCCCTACCGCCCTGCCCCCACGCCCACGTCGGCCCCGCTTGGTCGTCCTCCGGTGCAACGGGTGACAACGCTCCGAAAACGTGAAATGATCAGGAGCATGTCGCACCCACCCCGAGTGGTGGAGTCACCGCACCTCGGATGTGTGCCTCCGGCACCGGGAGGCACTCACCGAGAACCTCGGTGCCGCCCTAGGAGGTGCAGACCCAGACGGCCTGGTGACCCACTCGGAGAAGTACTGGTCCACATCCTCTGGGCTTGCGGTGGGGCCGTGTCGGGACTCGGGCTCGAAATGACCTGCGAAAGTAATATGGTTAGTTTCAGATATAAAATATTGCCATAAAACGGAGATCGCACGATATGTACCCTCGTCAAGGTCATCGTGCCTAGAAAAGGGCATATGTCTGCACACCCCCAATGGGTAAACCAGGATGTACGGAGGACGCGAGAACAGCTGGCCTGGCGGTGTAGGAGGCCATCGCCAGGCCGATTCTCCAGCCTCATCCGGGTTAGGTGGAGGAGGACATGCCCACGTGGAGCCTCCAGTATCGCCACGGCCGGCATGCAGACCGCTGGCGAGCCGTCACACTGGCGTGGGTGTGGAGACCGTCGGTAGCCTCCTCGCAGACAACAGTTAACGACACGCCTACACCCGCCCCCACCCGACGCAGAAGTCGACGTGATCCTCGTGGGTGAACTCCGCACTGGGCAACCTCTCCGCTTCAGGACGGACTCGGTCCACGCCAGCAGATCCGATGTCGCATGGACAAAAAGACAAAATAATATGATCCATCATCGAAACGACATTGCCATTTGGGAATATTTGAAATTACATGTAACGTACCGCGATGTGAGCGTCGCGCGTGAGGTGCGCGTGGTATGTGTCTGTCGCAGCGGCGATGTGTGTGGCGGGGTCACGACATGTACTAGCTCGGTACGTGTCCGCACCGTACCGCCGCAGTATTCCGTGTAGTCCTCGCCGTCGATGGGCGGTCCTCCTCCACGTGGTCGCCGAGCGCACCTCCCACCGCGCAATCCGTGGTCGCATCTTCGCCATCCGGCCAGGCCTCGCTTAACTCCCTTCGAGTACCGCATATATAGGACCAATTCGTAATGTAAGTACTTGCGAAACACGTAAAGGCGTACATATTTATGAGAAGCGATCACCACGCGTGCACATGCCGCGAAGCGGTGGTCCGACCCGTACAGAAGCGCGCCGTAGTCCAAGCCGCCGCATGACTCGCTGGTGCGCGAGTCCTCCACGAAGATATCGTACACGAGCTTCGTGGCGTGAGCCGTAAAGCTCGGCCACGAAGCATAGCGTGGGATGGCCGTGGCGAGCACGTGCTGTAGTGCCTCATCTGCGTAAGGCTCCCGCCGCACGCCGCCTACCGTGAGGCGGCCGAATCGCAATAAATGGCGTGTACGCCGCGTGACCGCACGCGCGCCGAACCGCACTGCAAGAAAGGCAAGTTGTTATACGACAATCGTTAATAACAACGAAATAGCCGATCGTGATAATACTTACCGCCGACGACACCAAAGAGTGCCCATCGTCACGGCCGATGTCTCCCCGGATATATCTCGGGCCGTGACGGCCTATGTCGTTTAACATGTGTCGTCCGAGGTCAAGCGCCGAACGATCACAATCGTGATGAGGGGACGGCCGCGAGGATTGAGTTCGCCTTCATCCTCGCAAGACGCATCGCACAAAGCCGTGGTACGTCGCGGCAAGTGCACCGATCCCCACCGACACGGGGCTCGCCGTCCGCAATCGCCTCGCATGAGCGATAAGGCGCGCATCCACGGAGTTACCGTGGCTGGTGGTGAAGAGCACCCAACCAAAGAGCCACAACACATACGCCTCCAAGTGGCGCGAGACCTGGTAATCGTCTGCCTGCGGATCCATGCGCTCCACCTGAATAAAAACAAGTTGTTATTAGTACGTAATAGCGCAAGTAAGAGCTTGCAATACACGATCGATTGTAAAGACCACGTACCCGGTACTATGCGAGCCACCTCAGCGATGGCCCGTGCATCTGAGTCACATCGAAAATGTGGTGGTCATCGGACGGTGGAAGGACCCCATCGACCGCCGAGCAAGTCCGCGCCACTCGGTAGGGGCCTCCGGTGAGGAAGAAGACGCCTCCCTCGATCGGAAGGCCAAGCGAGGACACATCCTGCAGGTCGGCGCCATCTCCCGAATGGGAGGTGGAAAGTGTGCGTCTCGGGCCGTCAACGGTCCACTAAAGTCGTCAGCAGGGAACGATCGAACGGGAAGCGTCGTGATCGCTGCACGCCCGCCTCGTCCCCGCCCGCGGCCAAGGCGGCTCCATCCTCCTCCGTAGCTTGCACCATCCGGGCAAGAGGGAGTAGCCCGGCATCCCGTAGCCTACAAACAAAGTGAAGGTCAGCACAGAACGTTCCTACGGCAACACGTAGTGCAAACCTGGCAGTCCAACGGGGGTTGAGTCCCCAGGCCACGCGAGGTGTGCGTGTCCGAACCACTCCCAACTCACCGGCCGTCTGTTCTCCCGTCGCAAGCACACGACGGAAGCGCGGTGCACGCGGTCCACGTGCTCGTCCAATAGCGGTACCGTCAGTCGGAGTCACGACCATCACGAGCCATACCTACAAAAAGAGTTCAGGTTACCTACAACATAAACGTGTCGTAACCACTGTAGTTAACTATTTTCTACAATAATACATCAAAGATACTATACAAAATTTTGCCAGTAAATTTTGTTCTTCTAAATTTGTACACTAAATTTTGTACACTAATATATGAAAGAAAACTCAAATTTCCATACTAAATTTTCTACTTCTACAATTTTATATACTACAAATGTTACATACTAAAAAATGTATATACTACAAATACTAAAATTTCTATATTAAAAATTGTACTTAAATATCCATACTAAATTTTCTATATCTACAATTTTTACTACCACTAACATTTCATACAAAATTACGTTAACTAAATTTTCTATATTAAAAATGTGTACTACAAAATTTCTATACCAAAAATACTATACAAAATTTCCACACTAAAATTCCTACACTACATTTTCTACACTACATTTTCTACACTAAATTTTCTACACTAAAATTTGTACACTACATTTTCTACACTACATTTTCTACAGTAAAATTTCTACACTACATTTTCTACACTAAAATTTCTAAACTACATTTTCTACACTAAATTTTCTACATCTATAGTTTTTAATAACACTAATAAATATAACATACAAAAAATTACCTACTAAATTTTTCCTCTTTCTCTTCTTCCTCTCTTCTTCTCCTCTCTCGCGTTTCTTCTCCTCTGCTTCCTCTCGCGCTCGGTCGCCTAACGGTGGGGCGACTGCAATAAATCGCCCAACGGTTGGCAGATTTACTGCATGTCGCGCCGTGAGTTGAGCGACGAGCTCAATACCAACCATTAGGTGACTGGAGCCTATTTTTGTAAAAAATGTTTCCATGGGTATATTTCTGTATTTTCGAATAAAAAATGGATTATCCGTACAAAAATTTCTCAAAGGAATGAGTAATAGAAGGGCTAAAGTCAAGCTATTATTCGATATTTCCTCTTCTTGAAATGTGAGTCTTACAGTTGGTTTGGTTGATGCTGCTTGAAGTTTGATTGGCATGCTCCTACCATTCCATTTTCAGTATTTGAAAATTCATTCATTTATATACCCTTGTACCGTATGCTATGCTATTCTGCTCTAAAAATCCAGGACCAGTTAAGTGAAATAATGCTAATTCTATTGAAACTCACGTGCCTTGTGGATTTGTGTCTTGTTTGGTGGAGGTTCCCTGCTATACTCACAAGTGTATGTTGGCTGCTGTCTGGTGATTTCATTGGTGTAGTTTCTGATCTTTTCTTTCACCTCATGTTGCCATGCGGGTTAGGAGCAGTAATATGTAATGAGGCTCCCTTACTGATGCTGTGTGCATAGAAAGGGCTTTCTTCTGAGATGCATTTCCATGGAGCCCAAGAAAAGAAAAACTCTCATCAGAAAAAATATTAAAAAACTTCTGATATTTCCATTTGCATCAAGACAGGACTTGTTTGTTTTTTCTAGGGCCACTAGTGCCTAAACAGACGCGTTGCATTTGAAGCCACTAGTGCCTAAACAGAAGTGTTGCATTTGAACTACTACAACCATTTTGGTTTTTATGATCTATATATTATGTCGGCACATTGCAACTTGTGAGATGCACTTTTTGTCATATATGCTTTGTGCTTGGGAACTTGTAAAGCATACTTGTAATTTGCATTCCTGCCATCAATCCTTCAGCCACCATGATTTCAGTGAATCTATCAGGTTTTTGATAGACGGTTGTCAATCCTTTTGTGGTATGAAACTATTAATCATGTCGAACATTGTTCTTCCTGCACATCTTATTATTTATGGTGCTGAAAACTAAAGAAAAACATGCTATAACAGTCAAGAGGACATGCTTGTATTGATTATAACTTTGTAATCTGCCATAATTTTATAAATACCAACATGTGTTAAATAGTTACTTAAACATTCGTTGAACATGTTTTTATGTATTGTCTATTTCATAGTTATTGTCAGTGCAGTGATCAGGAGTTTGTTTTATATTCCCTGTAGATGTTCTTTCTAGATTTACCAAATTAAATACTTTAATTTATAAAACAATTCATTTAACCTGGTCCATTGTTTAGTCATGCTGTGTTAGCTTGTTAATTTTGTATGTTTACTTTTGCAGGTCTCCAAGCAATTTTTTCCTCATCTGACTGTTGGATTTGAAGATCCTCGTGTGTCATTACACATTGGAGATGGTAAGGAGCATGCTATACCATGTGCACTTCAAAAGCAGACTAGTTTGTAGACTTTGGTTTTATGGCAATGACTGAGCCTTCTATTTTGCACCTGACTCAAAATATAGCTAGAATTTTATTACAATAAATAAATTGGATTTGTAACTTTGATTCTAATACTACTACTTATGTTAACTTATATATTATGGTTGTTGCCTCATCCTAAATGAATTACTTCTGGACTTTTGAATGATCAATATTATTCTATACCTTTGTTTATCACATCATTGTGAAATACCTGAACTTTTGACTTTTGTAGTATTGCAAATACTCACCATAGAGTAGGTTCAGAAAACAATGAAGTCCCCTTATTTGACATATTTGGGATGGCCTATGCTGCATATGGAAGTTCCCTGATAAGCACCTGCTTGTCATGTCCATGGAGCATTAACATATTTCTTGTTCACCAAGCATATATTTTCTTCGTAAATCATGTCCTTGTTTTTTCCCTAAAAAAAATAAAATCAGTTTAAAATTGACCGGTTCACTTGTTTTATTTGATGAATATTTTTTTGATATCTATTTGATGAATAATTCTGTGCTACATATTTATGCTTTGTTTAAATTCACTGTTGTGTTCATGCAGGCATTGCCTTTTTGAAAAATGTTTCAGAGGGTACCTACGATGCAGTAATTGTGGATTCCTCTGATCCAATAGGTATTTGTTGTAAATCATGTGCATATTTTTACCTCCTGTCATTATTGATGATTCATTAACATTCCCCTGCCTAACCAGGTCCGGCTCAAGAGCTTTTTGAGAAACCTTTCTTCCAGTCTGTTGCCAGAGCTTTGCGTCCAGGTGGAGTTGTATGTACTCAGGCAGAGAGCATATGGTTGCATATGCATATTATTGAAAATATTGTTGCCAATTGTCACCAAGTTTTTAAAGGCTCAGTTAACTATGCTTGGACAACAGTACCTACATACCCGAGGTATGCTCAACTGATCCTGCCCATGTGACTGAACCGGTTTTCCCTTCTTTTAGCCTCTTGAGTTAAAATGCTCTCATTGCAGCGGGGTGATTGGTTTCATGCTTTGCTCCACCGAGGGGCCCACTGTTGATTTCCAGCACCCTGTTTTTAACATTGAGGAGGATGAGTATTCTACAAAATCGAAAGGACCACTAAAATTCTACAACTCTGAGGTGTGTTTTTGCTCGTATTTCCTACCATCCTTGCCTGAACTTGTGGTATTGTTATCTGACTGCATGTTGTTTTTCAGATCCATTCAGCATCATTTTGTTTACCTTCTTTCGCGAAGAGGGTAATTGAGTCCAAGGCCAACTAGACGTTAAGAGCATCATTGAATCCAAGGCCAATTGGACCGAAGTCCCTCAGACACGACATAAAATTGGCTGTAGCGTGAAGAGGGGATGGCCCCTTTTTCGCTTTAAATAAGTATTGGAGATGCAAGCAGTTATGTAAGTTGTCAGGTCCATGTGATTCTGTTGCAATAGCCCATCGGGCATATATATAGTACAAAGAGGACACAAGGACATAAACGCTAGATATATGGAAAAAGACTTAAATACCCTTAATAAGCTGTATGTCCCGCCTGTGGTATGAGAATGTTTTGTGTTGGTAGCTGTCTTTCCGCAGTTCTCTGATCATTTATCAAGATGAGTTTCGCATCATTTTGATGTGACAAGTTGTTGCTTTTCCTGTTCCAGTTTACCATTGCTCAAGTTTTGTCGTAAGATGCTGCTCGCGTTCCTGGGTATACCAAGATCTGAATAAAACTTGACACATGTAGCCCTTGGCAGTCAAATACCTGATAAATCATGTAACTTTCTTCTTGTCACCTGAGTTATAGAAGCTTCTGCGCCAAAAATAATTTATTGGCAAGGTTAATTTCATTCCAAAACTCGAATGTGCTAATTCGTGTTTGTTTGACCCAGTTCCCCACGATTTTCAGCTGCTTTAAGAAGAAATCGCTGGAGAGAGTTGTTTGACCAATGAGAGTGGACGTTCCCTTTCCTATAAAATTCACTAATTCGATAATATACTAAATTCCCAAATATGCAACAAAGAAAAATATTAACAATTACACCAAGTTTCTTGGTCTATCCATACAAAGTTAGAATCGTGTTTCCAATATGTACTTCGCCTCCCTCCTCTCTCTACTTTTGGGCATCTTATGATGTCCACCGCTATCTTATCTCAAATGACCCTTTCGCTAATTTCAGACTCGTGTGAGAACGTACAGTAGATAAAAACGAATGGTTTCAGTTCATCACCCCCAGACTATTCTTACACGTCAATCGGATCGCCGAAAGAATAGAAGAATCCCATGCCCAGTGGCGGACCCAGAAATGAAGTAAGAGGGGGGCTAACCTTGGATATCCCAATACACGATATGGGTACAGCGATACAGATATGATGATACCGCGATACAATATTTTGTACATATATAGATTAGATAAGCTTTAACCCTTATCTACATTATAAATTAGAATTTCTGCCTGTAACTTGAGGAGTGACATATAGTTCTTTTGATGGTATACGCATAAAGACTATGCACACAATCAAAATTTTGAGATCTAGCTGAACTGAGCTACAATCAATGAATTACTACAATCAATGAATTAGTCAGTTGGCTACCATCCCTATACTAACAAGACATTAGCAATTAACTCGAACCAAAATTCATGCTTTCTCCTTACTTAATCGAAGTAATAAGCAATCCACTAGTAGAATAGAATCAGTAAAAGTGAAGATGGCACTGCCGATCCATCCTTACCTTGCCAGGATGAACAATGTGATGTCTCCTTAAGCTTCTCCTCAATCCTCATACTCATCCTCAGCAGCGTAATCATCCTAAGCCCCAATAAAGCACGCATCAATCATAATAGATAAGCAAAAAAAGAACTTATCAGTGTCGATGTCACAAACTGTGTGCGTGAAGAATTCTCTGACATTTTCAGTAATCCACTCTACACCGACAGACCACCGTAAGCATGCAAGCTAATACAAATCAGAGCTAAAACCACCCTAAAACCCTACAAGTCACCAGATCTACACATCACAGAGCTAGTGAAAACCACAGATCGAGGCGCATACCATGTGGTTGGTGGTGATGAAGGGGGCGTTGACAATGACGAGCTCAACGTCCCGCCTACGGAGAGCGACACGCCACAAGCCTCCCGATCATTCAAACCTGCCCCAAAATCACGCATGGAGACACGAAGACCCACTGAAATCACCATAAATCCAAACCAAACCACACAAAAAAGCACAACTGCCGACCTGGTAGATTTATTCGGGTAAGAACTAAAGAACTCACTGTTGATTCTGATCTTAATCTTGACAGCGATGGCATCGGCGGCGCCTCACAGGTCGCAACGGATGGAGGCGGTCAGGGGCCTCAAAGCTCAGGTGGAGCCTGAGCCCAAAGGGAAGAAGGCCGCCCGGCGCGACAAGACGTAGGCAAGGCCGTGCGGGTCCTCAACTCCTTGCTCCTCGGTGGACTAGGAGAGCGTGGATCGCTTGAGCTCCACCACTGAGGCGCGAGCCACTACAGGCTCGCAACGGGCATGTAAACCCTAGAAAGCGTGAGAGTCAGGGAGGCGAATGGAGAATTGGGGATGGGGGATCAGTCAGTGGGTGGCTGGCGCTGTGTGCCTACACGCTAAGTCATCTGGAGGCCTAGGCAGCTGAGCTGGGCTGCTGGGCTAATAGGGAATTACTGGGCTAGGACCCGGGCTAGAGCCCCTTTAGCCCAGGCCCTAGGTCTGCCCCTGCCCATGTCTAGTATCCATCACGTGAAAATACTGGTCAGCTTTGATTCCTAAGTGTTGGTGGTGGAGCACGTCCTAAAGACAGGCTTCCTGCAGTTCTGAAAGATGCTGCCGTATATGAGATCGAACTGCATGCCTCCTCTCTGCCAGTTGATGACGAACGTCATGTGATCTGCCTCCACAATCTTGTAGTGCCTGATTTTGCACCCGCAATGAAACAAGAGTCACGAGTGAAAATGGCTGCGAGTTAGAAGGGAATCTACTCAAAGAGAGAGCAAACCAGATGCCCGGTTGAAGCGGATGGCAATCGGAATCATTCTCTACGAAGAGGGTCGGATGCTCCACCGGAATCCGAGGATGAGTCATTGAGATGGTGTTCAGCGCACCATCATTATCCTCCCATTCTTCGTCCTTGCCACCACAAAAGGAGCTATTATCACATAACATATAAAAGGTAAGTATATTAAACATAAAATGAACTATATTTTCTAATCTAAAATCACACATAATTAGAATAGAGACGTAGTAAAAATACAAAATACAATAAAGATTGTGCCTTGATAATAGATAGTGTGCCTCTCAAAGCTCATAAATATATTTAAGCAGCTATCTATACACCAACATTAGTAATTTTAGTGATGAAATCAGAAATTGCATTTGTAAATATTTATAAAGATTGAAAAAAGATAAAACATACTATTAGTTAGGATTGAGTAGTAATGCAAGTACAAGACAATAGCATTCTACGAGATTTTATACTTTGAAATCGTTTTCCAATTCTATCATCATCAATGTTTCTAAAAATCTTTCGTTCAGTGTAGCATATCGTCAAGTCATTGAACCACTAATTGCTACTCTATTGCGCAAATCTGTCTTGATAATATTCATCGTCGAAAAGACTTTTTCAACCGATGTCGTTGCCACTAGAAGGATCAGTGTTAGCTCAGTGAGGCGATAGACGAATGGGAATGTTCTATTTTTTTTTCCTATTTCAATCATCTTTTGAGCTAGCTTTGCAATATCACCACATCCATGGAATTTTACACTTCTCCTGACATTGAGAACAAACATTTGAAATTGATTTCTTAACGACAAATGGTCAGCTGTATCGAAGTTATCAGCATAAATCTTAGCATGTTGAACAAGCTTATCTGCATCAAATTGGAGAAAGAATCTCTTGGATCAAGACAAAACATGCATACCAGTAACTCTGAAGAAACCTCATTAAATCGATGGTTCATCTATGATGTAATGGCATCAATAGCAGCAATTGAAATCTCAACATGGTAATAGTGAAGGTAAGTCACCGTATGATTCCTACGTGCAGACAATAGAAATAAAAGATTCCTATGTGTAGACAATAGAAATAAAAGATCGCATCCTTTTTCACACTATATTCCAACTAATCATATTTATTATACCAAGATTATTGAAATGCCCTTAAACAATCATTTTGCATTTTGTAAGGAAAATCATGGCCTTTTGGTTAGGTTCGACCTCTCAACAAATACGCCATCCTCACTTGATCTCTAATTTCATTGTCATACTCATTAATAGGTATATGGTTCGCTGGATCAGCGATGATTTCATCCAAACTAAAATTCACCCGAGCCTTCTTTACTTGACTCTCATTAGTATGAGGAGTACTACTTGTATTGCATGAAAAATATTTATGCAATGCTCGTGTCTCCATTTCTTACAACTCTACAAATTAATAAATGACAATAGATAAAACTAAAATGCCAAATTAATTACAACTGCACAAATTAAAAAGTAGATTTGTGTTTCATACCTATTAATGCAAAACCACAGCAGTCAGGCCCTCACAACTGACTCCACACTAGGATTTGGTATTGCTGCCAAGTGTCAAAAAGACCATTAATTTATGATATTTTTCCTACGTGACACTTTGCAGACACAAGTACACAAACCCAACAACCAAATGAACCAATTCTAATTGATACTTCATAATTTTAGTCATAATCTCATAGAACAAATCATGGCCATTTACCACTCACTGCCTTACCAGTCACTAATCAAACCACCCAACCCCACCACTCCACCAGGCACCACCACACTAGTCACCAAATATTCCAAATTTCCAATCGGTTGTTGGCCTCTCCCTCTCAGGTCACTCTTTGCCTCTTCGGCTGGCTTCGCGGTGGACGGCGCAGCACCGCAGCCTGTAGGTCCCTCCGGCCGACCAGCCCTCCCCTCCCCTCCCAGCCGCGGAGTCGACTCCCCTCCCTCACTACCTGTGTCCTCACCTCTGACCTCTCCCTCACCTGCTCGCAGCTCTCCAGATTTGGCGCTAGGAGGCCGGCCAACTACTACCTAGTCGGCTGCTCGGTAGCTTGGTGTGACAGTGACGATGCCCCACTCCTCCTACCTCCAGATTTGGTGCTAGGCGGCCACTGCTGGTTGCCCGGTCCATCGGTCGGTTGCCCCTGCTCTGCGACGTCCGACCCTCCCTAGCTCCCTCCGGCCCTCCCTGGCATGGAGGAGCTCTCCTCCCTCTCTAGATCTGCGTTGCCTGGGCATCTGGTCGGCCTCAACATCCCGCAGTCGCTCGCCTCCAACCCAGTCGTCTGTCGCTGCCCAGCAAGAAACTTTGATTTTGTTGGTAGAATCGACAATACTAGTCAGTTATGGCTGAAGTGCCGAATTGGTAGAACATTCTGGTTCATTTGGTATTTTGCTTTGATTGTGTTGCCGTGCCACATGTGGGCTTTGATAAAATATGGTGGACTTTGCTAGTTTGCTTGTGATGTTTGTGTATTGTGTTGCATGGTTGGCCACTTGGCCCAGGATTAATTCAGCCATTTAGGGCATGAAGTCATCAACTGAAGGCTCCAAGCGACCAAAGCCCAAGTGCCAGCTCAACTTGCTTCCTGTCTTCAGTTCTTCGCTTCTTCTTCTTTGCCGACGATGACCTCAGGGCTCAGGCTGCACCATGGCACCCTCTGTAAGATCGAGGAGGCTGACTAGAGTGAGGTGAATAGGTGGTCTAAAAATTCTCTTTTAATTATTATCAATTTCTATTTGTCTAAACTAAATATAAAATCTAGAAGTTTAAATCAAATTGGTTTAGTACAAATAAAACCTAAAGTCAAGGTTCGCAATCCTAGGATGACAAGAAATTAATGTAATTCTATGAATGTAAATTGCTTAAATGTAAATTGAGCACAAGAAAACAAATGACAATTGACATGATTGTTTTTACCATGGTGTTCAGAGACTTGCCGGTCTCCCCTAGCCCACGTTGAGGTTAGCCCAAACGAATTGGACCGGCTCCATGAATTAAGCCGAAAACCTCAACCCACTAGTGGTAGCTCCTTCCCCCTCCGAGTAGGTGAACTCCAAACTTCACATTTCGCTGGGTCTTCTCACAACCTCCTTTAAGAATACCACCATGCACGACGCCTCCAACGCCGTCTAGGAGTCGGTAAACTCTAAGAGTAACAAGTCAATCCCCTTGCTTGACTCTCATCACGTGCAACGTATGCATAAGCTCGAGTGGATTCTCAATCCACCTCTAGATGCAACACATACAATGTAGAGCATCCCTCCTTGCTCACAAGGTGCAACAAATGCACAATTGAGAGAATGACCTCACACTATCTCAAAGGAATGAAATAGAGTCCAGCTACCTTGCCCAAACCAGCCACAAGGGGGTATTTATACCCCACACAAAAACTAGCCGTTGGAAGCAAACCCCTAAAAAATCAGGATTTACGGTAGTTTCACTGTTATAAGGCCGGAATTACCACTCCCCTCAAAGCGGTCAGAAAACTAGCCGTTACTCAACAAATCCGGTAGTTTCACCGTTCATTTTTCGGTACTTCCATTCATCGGAAGTACCACTTCACACATGCAGAATTACCGCTCTCGCGAGGAGGAGAAGACCACCACACAAGTGTCTCTTTGGAAAAATATATCGCAGGATTTTTCGGAACTTCCGAAGTCCGGTAGTACCGTTCACACAGAGCCGATAGTTCCGACTTACGGTAGTACCGTGTAACACATGCCGGTAGTTTCGATCTTCAGTAGTACCGCGTAATACACGCCGGTAGTTCCGATTATCCTGACAAGTGCATATAGTTCAGCAAATCTTGCAAAACATATTTGTAGGTTATAGTATCATGCACACAAGGATCAACCATGATTTTCATCAAGTTGCAAAATATATTTGCACACTTTTAAAATCATGACACAAGGTATTGGTACATGGACTTAACATATTTGCAAAATATATTCGCAAATTTTAGTCACATGTTACAATGATTATGTATGAGTTTCAACCATTTGCAAAACACATTTGCAAATATAAGCTTTACACCACAAAGAGTAGGAAACCTGGACTTTAAACACTTGCAAAACACATTTGCAATGTACAGTCCCATGTTACGAGGTTTCATTACATGAGCTTCAACTATTTGCAAAACACATTCGCAAATATAAGCATCATGCCAAAGAGAGTTAGAGCAAGTGAGGTTGAGCTATCAACATATGATGAGAATCAACCTAGTAGACATGACCCCCACTTAATAGTGTGACAATCTATAGTAGCAATCCGGTCTTGCAACAAAACACCAAGACCGTTAAAAAACTAGGAACACACCCTTAACTCTAGCTAGTTATACCTTTACTTTAAGCAACCTCTTAAATCTTGATGACGCACATCTTCACTTCAAGTCTAAATTAATGTCACTGGAACTCCATCAACAAATAATGGATCTTCTTTTGACTTGATGATCAACACCTGATCATTGTCTTAATGGCCTTCAACTCATGAAGCCATCTTCTATTTTGCATCTTGACTTGATAATGTTCAACACATGAAGCCATCCCAAATCATCTTCATTTGTGGAACCTAATCTATTCATCCAACTCATGAAAAATGTTAATCCACAAAACAATTGCCATAAATTACCAAACTTTGCTATTAACTCATAATGGAGGGATTGGATTCCATAATATTCCCTTTTTGGTAATTTATGGCAATCTCAACATATAATTAGATAAAAATTGATTTGCAATATGCAACATGTATAAAACACTTGTATACTCAAGGGTAACCTTCTTAAGCAATTAACATAATGGAGGAACTAGATGACTGACCGATTGTAATTGATTTAATTTAAATCAATCATGAGTATATATGAACTATACAAGCTATATATACTCAAGGGATATGTTTCAAAGTAAAGATCCTTAATATATGAAAAAAAACATGTATCAATACTAATGAAACCACAAAACATAGAGAGAACTCCCCTAAATGTATGCATACAAGAATATATAATGGAAACATATACACATATTGAAGTTAAACTATTGATTGAGTTCAATCTGTATTTTGGATCCGGGTTATGTATTAAGATATAAGAATATGATGTAGAATCATACCTCCATGATTTTCATCTTTTCATCCAAGTGAGACTTAAGAGATTATAATCAATAAATAAGTTAGTCTCACAATTAGATTTATCAATATATACAAAACCATTTGTCATTAATTTCATCCAAAATGAGACTAGGCAATATATATGTAACATCCCAGCCAAACAATGGCCTGAAATGCTACCCACTTCTAATCCTAATAAAGCTTCTAACATGTTGGTACCTAAAATAAACAAACAACAACAAGGGTGAGTCCAACGACTCAGCAAGCATATCTGTGATTAAAGCAAGCATGATCATTAACGAACAAGTTAAACACCTAACATATGAATATCATGCTATGCAATATGATCAAAAGTTCCTTTTCTCATCTCTTTCGTATTTTACCGGTAATGCGGAGTGTGCATCCGTCAATGCACACCCATGCCTGTACCCTCTGGTACAGGGACCAATAGCCCACACTCCACAAGTATGGGGACCTCGGCGCTTGATCACCACATGACCAAGACTTGAACAAATCTCAATATGATGCATATATGTGAATGTATCAACAAGATAAACATGCATTCGTCATACTATGCAACAATTAATCTCATAAATGCCATATCGTAAACAGAACGTAAATAGCATTATCAACTCATAACTTTACTCAAAATTCACAATTAAACAATCATGATTCAACCATCATCACAATCATTCAATCAGCATAAATCATACAGATCATTCACATCATAGATATACTTGCCTCAATGGCGAGAAAATGAAGAACGAGCGAAGGTGCAACCCGGAATCCGCTCTCCTCCTGAATAATTAATTAATAATTACTAACATAACAGTAATGGGTAATTAGATACAGAAATATCAACAACCCCAATTACCCCAACAATTTATCTCAATTAATTCTCCAACTCCCCTCGGCCAAATCTGCCCGTCCATGGACAGCCGATTTCAAAAATTCATATCTTCCAGTACGTAAATCCAAATTAAGCGTTCTCAGACTCTCTGGAAAGATAATTAAATTATCTAACAAAACTTAGTTGGGGAGCCTCCCAGATTCTGCATTTTCTACCCGATCCAAACCCTTTTCTAAAACATCAACAATCACGATGGACTCTCTGGACAGCGCACTAAAACGATCGTAACTTTAATCCGGACTTCTTGACCTCTCTGGAAAGCTAAGAAACTTATCTACAACTTTCCCAATTTGAAGGAATCCTGAATCGCCACAGTTCCGTCGCCCAAACCGATCTACTAAAATCATCCGAACTACCCCGATCTGCGAACGGCCGCACTAGAAAATTCATAACTTTCGCTACACAAAATCGAATAATGTGTTCTAGTACTACCTGGAAATATAATCACGTCCTCTCCAATTTTCTAGAGGGGTCCAGACTTGAATCCGACGGATCTACCCCAAACCGCCGACTAACAACTTCGTCCCGGCGACCGAAACCGACGAATCTAACTCGATTAAAAACTCATCTAGGAGGCTAACAGGGATTACCCTTCATGACATGATGAAGAACACGATGACGAACATGATGAAATCGATGAACACGCCCGTGATCTCCTTCACGAAATCCTCCTCTCTTTCCCGGATCACGCGGCAAAGAACGGACGACGGCGTCAGACACGGGAAGGAGGAAGCGTCGGGCAACAGCGGCAAGAAGACACCGGCGACGACACGGCGCAAGAGGATGGCGGCGGCGACGGAGACGCAGACGGTGGCTGCCACGGCAGGCGCGGCGGGATGGCGAGCGAGACTACCGCCACCACAGGGCGGCGTGGCGGCAGAGCGAGACGGCGGGCGGCAGAGCGAGGCGGCTACCACGGCAGGGCGCGGCGAAACTGCTGCCACGGCGGGCGGCGGCTGCTAGGTGGTGGAGGCGCAGGAGGGGGGGGTTTTAGGGTTGGGGGGAAACCCCCCCTCCCCTCTTGGGCCTGAATTCCTATCTAGGCCAAGGCCTAGGTTGTCTTAAAAGTTCATAAAACCTCTCAACGATTTGGTATTTACACTTTTCCTTAAGGTCCCTCTCTCCGATTCAATTAATTATTTAATACAACTTTTCCGGGATATTACAATATAACTAATAAACATATTAGTCTTATAATTGCATTTGTCATTATTACCAAAACCAACTTAATAGAGTTTGAACTTACAACCCCCGCCGAAGCTATGGGAGCTAGAGGGTACCTGCTCTCCAGCTCAAGGTAGGGTGGGCATTAGCCCCCTTAACCCACTGGTGCGTCCACCACTGTACGGGACACCGAGTTTGCTATGCGTTTGAATGAAAGGTAATGCAGAATGATTGTTCAAGGGCACTTCAACAATCTTGGTACAATAAATATGATTGGTTGGAATATAGTGTAAAAAAGGATGCGATCATTTATTTCTATTGTCTGCACATAGGAAGAATACGATGACTTACCTTCACTATTACCATGTTGAGATTTTCATTTCTGCTATTGATGCCATTACATCAGAGATGAACCACCAGTTCAATGAAATTTCTTCAGAGTTACTAATATGTATGTCTTATCTTGATCCAAGAGATTCTTTCTCCATATTTGATGTAGATAAGCTTGTTCAACTTGCTGAGATTTATGTTGATGACTTCGACATAGTTGACCGTTTGTTGTTAAGAAATCAACTTCAAACATTTGTTCTCAATGTCAGGAGAAATGTAGAATTCTATGGATGTGATGATATTGGAAAGCTAGCTCAAAATATGGTTGAAATAGAAAAATAGAACATTCCTAGTCGTCTATCGTCTCATTGAGCTAACAGTGATCCTTCCAGTGGCAACGACATCGGTTAAAAGAGTCTTTTCAGCAATGAATATTATTAAGACAGATTTACGCAATAGAGTAGTGGATGAGTGGTTCAGTGACTTGATGATATGCTACACTGAGCGAGAGATTTTTAGAAACCATGATAATGATAGAACTAGAAAATACTTTTAAAGTATGCAATCTCATATAATGTTATTGCCTCGTACTTGCACTATTACTACTCAAATCTAATTAATTGTATGTTTCATCCTTTTTTTCAATCGTTATAACAAATCACGAATGCAATTTCTAATTTCATCACTAAGTTTGCTATTTTTAATGTACATATAGCTGCTTATATATATATTTATAGGCTTTAGAAGACACATTATCTATTACCAGGATACAATATTTGTTGTATTTTTTATTTTTACTATGTCTCTATTCTAATTATATGTGATTTTAGATTGTAAAATATACTTAGCTTTATATTTAATACGTTTATTTTTTGTACGTAATATCCCACTAACCTCTAAACTTAGTCGTGGGTCTGCCACCGGCCCCGTATTGAGTCGAAGGAAAAGTAATCTGCGTGTAACGAGTCGCACGCGCTAACTACATTCAGTGCCATTATACATGGTAAGTACTATATGGGTCAAGAATAGACTCTCGTGGCACCCAAAATACTCTCCGGAGGCTAGATGCACAATGGGCAGCGGCCAAAATTTGCCGACAGGTTCACAGGACAGCACAACGGCGTCTTCCCAAAACTGGGTAGAGAAGAGCTTTCGCATGGGTCCTGCATCTTGCAGCCTCACCGTTAGGGCCAGAAATACCTATGCAGAAGACGACAAAGTTGAAATCCAATAAATTTACAAAGACATATTTGAATATTAAAACCCAAATAAAATACTTTCTACTTGATATTGAAGTTTAAATTAATCGTGTCAAATCATTTTGATTTAGGAAATTTCTAATTAAATTTTCTAATTAATTGCAAAATCTAGAAAATTGTATAAACCTATTTAGAAAGTAATGTTTTTGAAAACCCCAAAAATGAGGATGTTACAATATTCTTCTAATAACTCTTTTGAAGCCAAACTCTAGCAGCCCATAGATGCTTGTTGAACTGCCAATGTAGTTGCGTTTTGAATATCCTTTGTACTATGATGTCTTCCAGCTATGTCTATGGGTTAAATTTGCTTGTTGAACTGATAATGTAGTTATATTTTTGACATCATATACGATTGATTGATCTTTACATGTGCGGTATATATGATTTTTGTTTTCACACATATCCGGCTAAATATTCGTGACCGACACTATTTATTTCGATGTGACATGTATTCGCTCCGTATTTGTGACCAAGAATATCCACATTCATATTCATATCTGGCATTGTCTGTGTTTTACTTCGAGAAAAATGTGGAATATACCATCCATATCTGATCCGATTGTACCCCTAGCAGACAGGTAGGCCATTTGGAATTTTTTATTGCGTTGGACTCGAACCTGAACTTGAATCTGAGGGTCTGTTCTTTTAGGTTTGTGGTTTATGACTTTTGGCTACGGTTTATTAGTCGACGAATGTAATTACTGAAAGAAGTCGAAGTCAAAAACCGACTGAAAATCTGAAAAGAATGGAGGAGTCTAAGAATATTTTCTTTAGCATCTTATTTCCAGTGTATAGCCTGGGTTCCAAGAGCCCAAAAATTTTGCTAGCTCCGGGTTTGAGACTACATTACGCATGCCCTTATAGGTTTGGCCATCATTAGATAAAAACATTCGAGATTGGGTGCGTGAAATCTGTAGGACTGTTTGATATGGTTGCGGCTTTTAGTTTTTGGCTGAAAATTTTAAATTTTAGCTATTTGCAATGGAGATTACGGAGAGAGACATTCGCTTGCGATTTTGGTTAATACAGATGTTGAACTTTTAACATGTACTACAATTAACTTATAAATCCTGTTTTGAGAGAATATCTCGTTTGAAAATTAGGTACTGTAGCAAAAGCCAAAAGTTTTCTTAGAAGCCGTTAAAGAACTGACCCATATTCATAATGAATATGCTTTTTATGATATATATTTTTTATTTGTAGCAATATACTACGTTGAAATTAGCGGCCAAAGTGGTACCGTGGAAACATATATGCCAATGTGCAAATGATTTACATCACCATATTTAACGTGCTCCTATACAGTTGTTGGCGATTCCGTTACGACGCAGCAGGTCAAGTTAGCAAACAACAAAGTAACACCCGCTCATCCTTCTGTTCTCTTCTTCCCACCTCGAAGTCTAACAAGTCGATGGCAGAATTAGACGGGGAAGCACGCGCGGAGTGGCGCCGAGCTGTGGCATTGGGGCAAGGCAGGCGGAGGACCGTCGCGCAGCCAGGATCGCAGGCGGCGGCTTGGCCCGCATTGAGCGGCGGCATTGCCATGGACGAAATTGCGGCGGGACAGATGAACGAGCTTCACATGGCCACGCGAGCGCGTGCAAGGCGGTTAGGCCGAGGTAAGGCTGGGCCAGGTGTATGAGGCGGTGGCCTATGTGACGGTGGTTTTGTCCCTGAGCGCTCTTGTTTTTGCTTCGCTTCGTCGGTTAAGGCAAGTGAACGTAGTGGTGATTGCTACAATTTAACTTTTATTCCTTCTACTTGCAATTTACATTATTACCGTAATTTGATACATTATGCCATGTTTGCATGTGAGAGACCATGTGGTGGTCATCCCGTGTGTATGATGAGTAATTGACATCGGCTTAGGGAAGTCTAGTTTGAGTTCGTTGGTTCGGACCATGTCATTGCGCGGTGCAACGGGCTAGGTCGGACTTGGTCAAACCTGGTCAAACGGGATTAGGATGCATATTCTGATAATTCGACAAGTTTGTTGATGTTATTATGCTTACATGTATCGAGCGGTGCTATTTGATGTGTTTCTTGTCTGTGTGGCTGCAGGTCGTCGAGGCGAAGTCGTGGCGAGACACGGTGGACCGGACTAGGCGTAGGTGGCGCTGAGGTCAGAACGGTCGGGATGTGTCGAAGACGGCGTGGACTCGAGGTGGTTGCGAGGCGTGCGAGACAAGGAGCGCGGAAGCTTCCCGGAAGGTGCAGGAGGGGCGAATCGGTAATTTCGCAAGGCTGCACAAGCGGGAGACGGCTCCGTTAGGGTTTAGCCGGCGTAACGGGTTTGAGACCCGTTAGCCAAGGGCTATAAATAGAGGTGAGGAGCTGCATACCCCTTAGGACACTAGAGAGCTCATTTCACCTCTTTGTGTGTGTGTGTGGTGTTCCTCCCAAAAAGCATGTGAGGCTCTTGGTGTTTTGAGTATTGAGAGGGAGATAATGGATTGAGAGTTTTATAATCTTTTTGTCCTAATGTCCATGCGTATCGGGACTCCTTTTGGTTGGAATAAAATTGAAGTTTTTATGTTCTTCAATATTTGAATTGATTTTGGGTGTGTTCTTTTGAGAAGTTTGAATCTGAGTTAAGTTAGATATAGAACAACTCCTTGTAAGCTTTCATGTCTTGGTGTTATTTGAGCTGCTATGATCTTTATGTTTCTTGTCTTGTGAAGTTTTAGAGCTCTCGGAGTAATCAGGAAAGTCTTGTTCAGAAGTTTCAAGAACTGCACAATTTTCGTTTGTCTCATTTTTCCTTCTCAGAATGTCTTAGTTGTGCTCAAAGCTCTGAAACCGATAGTTCATCAAATCAAGAGGTTTGAAATCAGACATAGCGAATGAACTTTGTATGCAGTCCTGTTCTTAGATCTTCGGCAGTAATCTTTATTTGGTTTCAATCGTTTATTTACAGCAGAAAATCATTCTAATTCTTAGTGAAGGTTTGCCCTCTCCTGACTTCATTCGAGTGTCTGGTTACTGGTCTTTTAAGCTTTTCTGCAGAGAATTTGTTCTCGGTTTCAGCCGTCAGTTTCCAGTATTTTCAGTCTCTTCTTTCAGCAGTCTACTGCTCAGTTGCCTACTTCCTGTCCTAATTTCTTTTCTGCAGAAATGCTCCTTCATTATAAGATAGGATGGCTATTTTCTTTGAAATACTGATTTCTCAATCTGAAAACACAGCAGTGGTTCATCCTTTTTCTACTTTTTGGGTGTGTGCAGTATTTACTGTGCAGCAGATTTTCGTATGGACAGATTTCAGTCAGTCTCCTTCTGTTGGCTTCGGCTCTTCTGACTGGCACACTTCTTTCAGTTTTGCATGTGTCTCTTTGTTAGCTGGTCCGGATCCTTTCTTTTGGGATTCGGTTGGCTGCCTGTGTACTACTCTTTGATCTCCATTTCTTTTAGCAAACTCAGCTTTCCCTTTTTATCAAAGCTCCTCTCGGCAGCAAGCTGTCCCTGCACAAACTGCAGCAACCCCTTTTCCTTTCAGTCAGTCTCCTTCTGTTGGCTTCGGCTCTTCTAACTGGCACACTTCTTTCAGTTTTGCCTGTGTCTCTTTGTTAGCTGGTCCTGATCCTTTCTTTTGGGATTCGGTTGGCTGCCTGTGTACTACTCTTTGATCTCCATTTCTTTTAGCAAACTCATCTTTCCCTTTTTATCAAAGCTCCTCTCGGCAGCAAGCTGTCCCTGCACAAACTGCAGCAACCCCTTTTCCTTTTGTCAGTTTTGGCCAGCAGCAAGTTTGATAGTCCTTGTTTGAATACAATTTGGTGGAAATAAATATTTCAAGTTAGTATTAACTCTTTTTGTCGATCTAACTATGATTTCCAGAGAGTCATCTTCTTTGTAGCTTTTATAGCTATCAGAGAAGTTGAGATCTGTGTAAAGACTTTTGGGGACAAATTTTAAAAGGCACCATTCACCCCCCTCTGTTGCCATTTCCGATCCTACAACATGATATTTTAATTGTGGAGATGGTTGCAAGTATTGATCAATTGATAAGTTGATATTTTGCTAGTAGACATGTGAAATTTTTGCTTAATGTTATAATGTGGAACATGAAAATAACATGTGGTGGATGTGGATATGTTGTGAGTAAATGATGATGCTCCTTTGAAGATGGATTAATGCGATTTATGATTATCATATCATTCATATCATATCATATCATGTCATATGCATATGTGGATGTCGCCGTACCTAACCGCGACTGTACCGGTACAATATCGTATATTGCCGTAATACGATGCACCTCTTATCCCGCGAGAAGCATCGTATATTGCCGTAATACGATGCACCTCAATTCCTGCCCTGGAAAGAGCGATGTGGAGCATAGCATGAAAGCATTCATATGCATTGCATTGTGGAAAGATTCATTTGCGTATATATGCAACATATTGTGGTGAAGATATTTTGTGGAATATTCAACTCATAGTTGTAATGTGGAATTGGCTCATGTGAGCTATTTTGTGGTATGAGGATTGTGGTTGGGGTCGTGGAATGGGATTCGTCCCTTGTGTATGGTAAGGGTTGTGATTGTGGCATGAGATTTTTTTCTCTTGTATTAATTGTTGATAGCAATTGTGGATGTGAGAATTAATAAAGTATTGAAGTACAACATACATATGTTTTATTGTCTTTGGTGGTGATAGTGATTGAGGTTTTAAAGTAGTCAACCAAGATATCATTGACCGGCACATATCGTGGACTCGTCGGCGTTGGTCATGAGGAAGAGGGCCACCAGGTATGTGGAGGCCCTCTTGACGAATCAGTCCGAGCGGGAGCTTACGTGGGAGCTTGAAGTTCAAATGTAGAAGGACCCGAGTTCTTCGAGGCGGGTGAGAACCCGTAGTTGTTGTTCCCATGGGTTGTTCTACCCTTGGGATGCTCTATTCTTTGGTTGTTCTTTCCTTGATTGTTCTCTTGATTGTGGTTTGAGGAGTTAGATTCGAGGACGAATCCTTTTTAGGTGGGGAGAATGTAATACCCTGTACGTCGTTTCGGCGTCGGCTTTAAATAATCACAGAGTTTCTCGATTTTTCGGTAAATCACGGGAGGTGAAAATTAAATCGCATAATTGTCCAAACTTAAAAAAATAAATTAAAACAACTAATTTGGATATTTTGGGCTGTCCGGAGGGTGGGCGGTACCGCTTTGGGGGCCGACCCAAAAGGGGGCCCGTACCCCCTCCCAAACCCTAGCACCCCCTTTATAAACGCCCTCCCTTAGCCCCTCTCCTCTTTTTTCCACCCCTGGCCGTAGCCTCCCCCTCCCCTAACAGCTGCTGCCCTTTGGTGCCAAGGAGAAAGAGAAGGAAGAAGAAGAAAGGGAAGAGAAAGAAGAAGAAGAAGAGAAGGAGGAGAAGAAGAGGAGGAAAGAAGAGGGGTAATCACAAGGGATCCTCTAGGTAATTTTTCCTAATCTCAAACCCTCTGTTTATAGAGTAATTAGGGTTTTTGTCATGGAATTAGAAGGTAATTAGCAGATTGATTACCCGATTTGAGTTTACCTGCTGTCTGCCTGTAGATCAATTCGCGCAGCGCGTCTATTTGCGCGGTTTAGACCCATGAAACGATATTTCCTGCAGATTTTCGCAAAAGGAAAATTGTAGAGGACTTCTAGATCCATCTTCTGTATTTTGTTCAAAAGTTTTGGCCACGGGATCTGGGCGTAACAGGGTCGGGAATACCGCTATTCGTCAGGCAAGCAAAATTGGATAGACTGCTATTAAACTGTGGTTTAGAGGTAGTAAATGATTTTTATGATCATAGCCGTAATTGAGAAAGTTGTAGATAATTTGGTAATCTAGTTTCTGTATAAAATTCAGAATTTTTATACCCCTGTACTGTTGTTGGTATGCATTTGAATGTTGCTGTCCCGTCTGCCAGAACGGAGATCTTCCTCTGTTTTGGGCATTCAATTACACCTAGCTGTGGTCAAAATAAAAATATATGTTCTACATGAAAAATGTAGGCTTTTAAATGATTAATCTAGAGAGGTATCATTTTCTGTATTGGATTAATATTTTTAAAGATACGAAAATGTTAAGCAGCGTAAGTTTTTTTAAAGCAATCACGGAGTCGCCAGTTTTTCGGTAAATCGTGGGACGGGAAAAATATAAATTGTAGAACATTGGAAAAGGAATAAAATATATTAAAATTATTTTAAAATTCAGTGTTAAGCTGCCTGGTAGGTGGGCCAACCACCCTTGGGCCAAGGGCCCAAGGGGTGCGCCACCCTCCCCCATGGCCGCACCCCACCACCCCTCCCCTTTTCTTATTAGTTCTAGGGTTCCCCTCTCCTCCCAAACATAGCCACCACCCCCCTGCTGTTTCTCCCCTGGTGGCCACGCCCCCTCCCTAAGGTGATTTCCCCCATTGCTGCCCTTGGAGAAGGAGAAGAAGGAGGAGGAGAAGGAAGGAGAAGGAAGGAGGAGAAGAAGAGGAGGAAAGATTGGGGAAATTCTGTTATTAGGAATAATTACGGTTCTTGGCACGGATTTTGATGGTAGTTAATAGATTAATTACCGGATTAGAGATTAGCTGTTGTCTGCCTGTAGATTGATTCGCGCAGCGTGTCTGTCCTCGCAGATTTGACCTAGTGAACGAATTTTCCTATAGAAACTCCCAAAAGGAAAGTTGTAGAGGACTTCTAGATGTATCTCGTGTAATTGTTTCGTAATTTTTGGCTGTGGGATCTGGAAGATACGGAGTCGGTAATACCGGTGTCCGTCAGGTGGACAGATTGGTACAGTCAGACGGTGATACAAGATTTAAAAATAGTAATTGATTTTTATGGTCATGTCCATAATTTAGAAAGTTGTATATAATTCAGAGATCTAGTTTCTGTATAATTTTCAGAATTTTTAGACCCCTGAACTGTCGTTTGGACGCGATTTAGTTTCGCTGTCCGGCCTGCCAGAACAGAGTTCTTCCTCTATTTTGGGCATTACATTACCCCTAGCTGTGGTCAAAATAAAAATATGTGTTCTACATGAAAACTGTAGGTTCTTAAGTCATGAATCCAGAGAGGTACCATTTCCTGTTTTTGGATCATTATTTTTAAAGATACGAAATTGTGAAACAACGCTGCTGAAGAGGATAATTTGCAGAATTGTTGAGCAGAGAGGAGTTCGTGCGGGCTCGGGGTTCTAGTGACGTCTTAATTATTTTAGTCGTGTTTGTATGCTGTGGTTGTGTGCTGAGAGTTTTCTTTTGTACAGATGGTCTTGTCCCTGAGCGCTCTTGATTTTACTTCGCTTCATCGGATTGAGGCAAGTGAACGTAGCGGTGGTTGCTACCGTTTAACTTGTTATTCCTTCTACTTGCAATTTACGTTATTATCATAATTTGATACATGATGCCATGATTGCATGATATTTTTAATTGTGGAGATGGTAGCAAATATTTATCCATTGATATGTTGATAATATGCTAGAAGACATATGGAATTCTTGCTTAATGTTATAATGTAGAACATGAAAATAACATGTGGTGGATGTAGATATGTTGAGAGCATGTTAATGCTCCTTGTGGATGAATTAATGAGATTCATGAATTATCATATCAGTCATGTCATTTGCATATGTGGATGTCCCTGCACTTAGCCGCGACCGTACTGGAACAACATCGTATATTGCCGTAATACGATGCACCTTTTCACCCGCGGAAGCATCGATATTGCCGTAATATGATGAACTACAATTCCTGCCCTGGCAAGAGTGATGTGGAGTATAGCATGAAGCATTCAAATGCATTGCATTGTGGAAAGATTCATTTGCATACATATGCAATATATATTGTGGTGATGCTATTTTGTGGAATATATAACTTTCTAGTTGTAATGTGGAATTAGCTCATTTGAGCTATTTGTGGTATGAGGATTGTGGATGTGGTCGTGGAATGAGGTTCGTCCCTTGTGTATGGTAAGAGGTTATGGTTGTGGCATGAGATTCTTTTCACTTGCATTAATTGTTGATAGTATTTGTGGATGGGAGAATTGATAAAGTAGTAAGATGATCATACATATGATTTATTGTCTTTGATGGTGAATTGAAGTTGAGGATATAACATTGTTATTTGTGGAATATTAAATGTTGATGATTAATCTATTGTAGTTGTGGAAGATTAAATGTTTCATTTGCATTTAATTATGGATAAAATGACTGCATTCATATTCCAATTAAATCTGAAATTGAAGAGGTATGATTCATGGAAGTTTATGGTGATTAATAATTATGGACATGAATTGTGGTTGTAGTTGTATGAAATTATAAATGATGATGTATAATTGTTTGTAGTTTGAATAACCTGCTAAACAGTTTGCTTGCTGAGATTTTTATCTCACTCTTGTTTCCCCCTCCCTACAGGTGGACTTTGAGCATACGTTGGGAAGGGTAGAGCAGCACCACATTGATGCACATGGATTTTGTTTTAATGCTGAAATAAAGTCAAAAGAACTCTAGTCTTTGCTTAGCTATCTTGTTGATGACTATTTCATCTCATTAATGTTTAATTCGGAACCGTACCTTTGGTTAATATGTTGAAGTTGATTATGAATATTAAATTGTTATGGGTATTCTGTTATCCCTTAGTTGTTTATGCTTCCGCTTGTATTATCTTGTATTATCTTGTTTAATAATTATTGTCAGTTTATGTTATCTTGTAAAATTGGCTAGTTGTAGAGCAGTTTTACTACCATCCTAGGGTAATGTGGGTCCTGGGGTGTTACAGTTGGTATCAGAGCGGGCTTTAGGTCCGTGGTAATTAAAATATTAAATTGACACACTGGTGCGCTGTAGGATGGGATGGGTCAAGCATTTCATTTATGCTTTTGACATGTTGTATTGATGATTTACATTATGAGATAATCTTGTATGATTATGTTTTGCTCCTATGACTGTTATGAGTACGGATAGTCAATACTATGATGTAGATGTTGTATGTGCTGCTTTGGCATTGCCAGATTATATCACTGTTCGCAGTGTGGGGATTAGCAGTGTAGTTACCTCAGATAACTTAATTGCAAATGTTGTGAGTAAGTTTCTTAGAAAAATTGTTATTTCCCTTGAGAGATTTTTGCCAATTCTTGGCATATTGCAGTTAATGAATTTCTTTTGAGTTTATGGTTCTTGCAGTTGAGGGTATGCAATTGGTCTCTACCTGTTCCTTGAAGCAGTTATTGTTTCTTTTCAGACTAATGAGATACTTTTGCTACTTGTGCTTATTGTTGATTTATAAGGTTGGTCCCTTCGTGGGAGTTTTGTCTTGTTGTGAATCATTACTCATTGGTTCGCTTGGTATTTTTATTAATGAAAGTTCTATGTTGCAAACTCATTAATATGTTAAAGCCTTCGATCTACGTATTTTTTTAGATTATTTTGAGTGTTGAAGTTTAATTCCTTTCCTTTTTGAAAGAGAGTGTTAAACCCTTTATGGCGTTTTGCTCTGCTTAAGTGGAAAGTGGTAATCATATAAACTAATTCATAAGGTATGAATTATCAAGTTGAGATGTTAGCATGGTGCATAATTAATTTCAACTAGCATCCTTGGAAGTGTAGTTGATTAGTGTGATATTGACTTGTAATAGTTTCTAGAAGAGCTGTAATTTAGAATTTGTTTATATATGATTGGAACTCATGGAGTTATTGAGGAGTGTGCAAAAAGAATTAGAATGATTATTATGATTGCTTAAATTTCTATCATGTTGGATAAATTGAATTATTGTTGTCTCTAGTAATTAATCTGACTGTTTGGAATTATTAAGTAAGGAGGTGTTGGAATATTGCCTTGGTAATATTAACATTTAATCTGTCCTTCATTAGATACTTTATGAGCATATACAATTGCTATTTTCATCTATCTTTCATCATGCTAGATTGTTCAAACATGTATAAAGAAATAGAGGAATGTTGATGTATATACTTGTGAAACCTGGTTTTATAGAGCTTATAATAATATTGAAGTTTGAAGATATTTCGTTCTAATTGCTGAACATAAGATGAAATGTTGAATCTATGCTCATGATTGTTTTATGATTGTAAAACGGAGTTAGGATCATGAATGTTGTTATGATAAAATAATAATCAATTATTGCCAGTAATGACTAGGGTACAATCAATTTATGCTAAGTTAGAGTTGAGTATCAATAAGAATTGAATATATGGAATCTTATAAGAGATTTATACTAGCATGTTTTGTGAGATTGCCATGTTCTACTATTATCTTGTTTAAGAGCTTTGTTCTATTATGGTGGATTATGCACTAGGACTTTCTAGAGTGAGTAGTTGCAATCTTATTTAGATAATAGAAATATGATGGAATGATTCCTTGTGTTTCTTTTGAAAAAGTTTGTGAAGGGAATTGAGGTTATGATGATGTCTGTTAAGAATGTATTATTCTGATGTTAGTATGATGGCCAATATGTGGTTGTGATGATAATGTTGAATGTTCTTTAAATAAAAGAATTTGATAACTTTCATGATACTATTTAAATCAAAAGTTTTGATATTTGCGTACGCGATCTTTTTGATCTCATGACTTATGTGGTAGCTGAAATTGTTGTAAGAAAAGTGTCGTGTTGAGAGGTTTTATTAGGTATTAAAGAATTAATGTGTTGCGGTCTTCAAATCTCTTTTGTTGGGACTGTCAAGGTAATACCGTAATCAAAGCAAGTTATCCTCTTTATTAAAATAAAAAGTTTGGTGAAAGCATTGGAGGTTGAAGTCAAGTTGTGCAATCTTTTTGAAGTGTGTTTGACTTCTTATTCTCGCCGCATAAGAGTTACTTGAGCTCAAATGTCAATATTTTCGCTGCATAAGACCTTCTTGAGCTCGAATGGCAATACTGTATTCTTATTGCTTGAAATTTGATATTGTTCTTCTTGAGGAGGCATGTGCCTTCAGCTGTGATCTTATCTTTTGTTGTCCAAGATTTATTGCTATTTCTTCTAGTCTTGTGTTTATTGCAGTCGGTAACACTTTCCTTTATGCTGGAATTTTCTTCTTTTTGCCTCTCCAAGAAAGAGGTAATCAATTTGGGTTGCAAAGTCCTTTAAGAGGTGTATGGCATCTAGTTGGTGTGTTGGGTGATGATTTGAAAATCCTTGGTTCAAGGGAATTAAAATTTCAAAGAGAATAGATTGGGAAATTAATAATATCTCGAGCAGTAATAAGCTCTCTCGATTCTTGTTTAAACTATGTGTTTATGGTTGAGGTCATCTGCAAATTGAGTTATTATATATGGTGGTGTATTCTTTTCCAGTTAGAAAAAGGAAAAGATTGTTTTGGTCTGTCGAGTGATTTTCACTCTTGGTTGTGCAGTGTGGATTCTTCAAATGTCTATTTGGAGAGTGTGAATGGTTTTTTTGTAAATCCTTTGATTTGGACCGTGGTCCTTTGAAGGAGAGCTGGTTGGTAGTGTGTTGCTTGAGAATACTTCATTCTTCTTGTGGTTGTGTTACATTTGTAACAGTTATTGTTTGTGCTTCAAGTAATGATATGCGTGGAATCTGTGATTGAATTCTTTAAAATGGGTACAATGTATTATCCCGATTATAATATATAGAGGAGAATATTCTAAGAAGGAGTATGGTATTAGATAGTTGCTTGATAATTGTGGAGGGAATTATGCGAGAAAGACATGATCTGTTGGCCGCTCAGAACCGACAGAAGAGTTACGGGCGCTCGGCGTTGACCGGTGCGTGTCGTGGACTCGTTAGAGTTAGACATGAGGAAGAGAGCCACCAGATATGCGGAGGCCCACTTGACGAATTAGTCCGAGCAGGAGGTGACGTAGAGCTTGGAGTTCAAATGTAGAAGAAGGACCTGAGTTCTTCGAGGGCGGGTGAGAACCCGTAGTTGTTGTTTCCTCGTGATGTTCTATCCTTGGGATGCTCTATTTTTTGGTTGTTCTTTTCTTGATTATTCTTTGTCTCGTGGATTGATGAGCGAGATTCGAGGACGAATCCTTTTAAGGTGGGGAGAATGTAATATCCCGAACGTCGTTACGGCGTAAGTTTTTTTAAAGCAATCGCGGAGTCGTCGGTTTTTCAGTAAATCCTGGGTTGCTACCGTTTAACTTGTTATTCCTTCTACTTGTAATTTACATTATTATCATAATTTGATACATGATGCCATGATTTCATGATATTTTTAATTGTGGAGATAGTAGCAAACATTTATCCATTGATATGTTGACAATATGCTAGAAGATATGTGGAATTCTTGCTTAATGTTATAATGTGGAACATAAAAATAACATGTGGTGGATGTGGATATGTTGAGAGCATGTTAATGCTCCTTGTGGATGAATTAATGAGATTCATGAATTATCATATCATTCATGTCATATCATGTCATTTGCATATGTGGATGTCGTCGCACTTATCCGCGATCGTACTGGTACAACATCGTATATTACCGTAATACGATGCACCTCTTCGCCCGCGGAAGCATCGTATATTGCCGTAATACGATGAACTACAATTCCTGCCCTGACAAGAGTGATATGGAGCATAGCATGAAGCTTTCAAATGCATTGCATTGTGGAAAGATTCATTTGCATACATATGCAATATATATTATTGTGATGTTATTTTGTGGAATATGCAACTTTCTAGTTGTAATGTGGAATTGGCTCATTTGAGCTATTTGTGGTATGAGGATTGTGGATGTGGTTGTGGAATGAGGTTCGTCCCTTGTGTATGGTAAGAGGTTGTGGTTGTGGCATGAGATTCTTTTCACATGCATTAATTGTTGATAGTATTTGTGGATGGGAGAATTGATAAAGTAGTGAGATGATCATACATATGATTTATTGTTTTTGATGGTGATTTGAAGTTGAGGACATAACATTGTTATTTGTGGAAGATTAAATGTTGATGATTAATCTATTGTAGTTGTTGAAGATTAAATGTTTCAGTTGCATTTAATTGTGGATAAAATGACTGCATTCATATGCCAATTAAATCTGAAATTGAAGAGGTATGATTCATAGAAGTTTATGGTGATTAATAATTATGGTCATGAATTGTAGTTGTAGTTGTATGGAATTATAAATGATGTTGTATAAT
Source organism: Bonia amplexicaulis (assembly GCA_036346245.1). Classification (NCBI taxonomy): domain Eukaryota; kingdom Viridiplantae; phylum Streptophyta; class Magnoliopsida; order Poales; family Poaceae; genus Bonia; species Bonia amplexicaulis. The sequence goes on along the minus strand of CM070755.1, from coordinate 13,228,486 downwards.
TGTTTGTAGTTTGAATAGCCTGTTAAACAGTTTGCTTGCTGAGATTTTTATCTCACCCTTGTTTCCCCCTCCCTACAGGTGGACTTTGAGCATGCGTTGGGAAGGGTAGAGCAGCCCCATATTGATGCACATGGATTTTGTTTTAATGCTGAAATAATATCGAAAGAACTCTAGGTTTTGCTTAGCTATCTTGTTGATGACTGTTTCATCTCATTAATGTTTAATTCGGAACCGTACCTTTGGTTAATATGTTGAAGTTGATTATGAATATTAAATTGTTATGGGTATTCTGTTATCCCTTAGTTGTTTATGCTTCCGCTTGTATTATCTTGTATTATCTTGTTTAATAATTATTGCCAGTTTATGTTATCTTGTAAAATTGGCTAGTTGTAGAGCAGTTTTAGTAGCATCCAGGGTAATGTGGGTCCTGGGGTGTTGCATTACCGTTATTGATGGTGATTTGAGGTTGAGGATATAAACATTGTTAATTGTGGAAGATTAAATGTTGATGATTAATCTATTGTAATTTGTGGAAGATTAAATGTTTCATTTGCATTTAATTGTGGATAAAATGACTGCATTCATATGCAAATTAAATCTGAAATTGAAGAGGTATGATTCGTAGAAGTTTGTGGTGGTTTAATAATTATGGACATGAATTGTGGTTGTGGTTGTATGGAATTATAAATGATGATATATAATTATTTGTAGTTTGAATAGCCTGTTAAACTGTTTGCTTGCTGAGATTTTATCTTACCCTTGTTTCCCCCTCCCTACAGGTGGACTTTGAGCATGCATGGGAAGGGTAGAGTGGCACCACACTGATGCACTTGGATCATAGTTTAATGCTGTAATAAAGTTGAAAGGATTCTAGACCTTTGCATAGCTCTGCTTACATTATCTTAATAATGTTAAATTTGTGAACTATGTTTTAGATTGAAATGTTGGAGGATGTTCTAAATATTGAATTGCTATTACTATGCTGTTATTCCTTAGTTGTTTATGCTTCCGCTTATACTATCTTGTTTAGTAATTGTTGCCAGTTTAATTTATCTTGTAAATTGGCTAGTTGTGGAGTGGTTTTAGTAGCATTCCAGGATAATGTGGGCCCTGGGGTGTTACACTGCATGCGCAACTTCTTGAAAATCTTTGTCAATTCCTTGCTTCGGAACCTTATGTGGAAGTTAGCCACGAGATGCCTCATGCACCAATGGCTCCTCACATCGTTTCACAGCAAAGGCGGCTCTATCCCATTCTGCATTGTGGTCAACACGGATAACGACCCAGCATTACGATCTGAGATGACCAAACATCTGGATGGTCATGACATTGTGCATATGCCATAGGGAGTAACTGGTTATTCGTGTCGGCTGTGACCGTGGTGAGGATCATAACCTTGTACTTGCACAGAGGAAGGTGTTGTCCATCGTCAGCATGGGACGGCAGTACTTGAATCCTTCAATGTTCTACTGAAAGGTCTAGAACACTCTGCCAAGAACAAAACAATTAGGCTGCTCCTGCTTGTTAATGTATCCGCCGGGATTTGATGCTGCAATTTGATGGAGTATTCTTGTGACTAGGTCGTAGGCCTCCTCGTATGTCCTGTACATATGCTCCAAGACCTTCCTTTTCGTCCTCCATGCCTTGTGGTAGCTGACCTCAAACCCCACCATATTGGCAACATCTGCCAATAGAACCTTCGGCGAAATAGAAACATCAGCCATGATGAGGTGGCTTGCTAGGCTCACAATGTACAACGACGTGATGTTGCGGTGCCTATGAAGTGGCTCAGCAAGCACACATGTGTGATCCTTCATCACGGTTATCCGAAAGTCTGTGGCCGCTACCCTCGATCACTGCACATGGACCTTGCTAGGGAAAGATTTATCCACACACTTCATAATGTATGTGTCCGGGTTCAACCTTCACACCCGATATGTCCGGTTGATTCTCATGGCATATCTACCAATCTCTCTGTTGGGCAGCGCTCTTGCTAGGGAAGTGCCATCCTAAGAGAAGGGTGTCTTCATTGAATCCCCCACTGTACCTCCTCTGGCTGTGGTAGAACCAAAGATGTCGTTGCGATGTTGTGTGCTATGTAAAATTATTTTTTCTACTTTAGATATACTTGGTATGTGCTGTGTAAAATTATTTTTTCTACTTTAGATATATTTGGTGTGTGCTGTGTAAGATTATTTTTTCTACTTCAGATATCACCAACTCATAGACGGTTGTCATACGGATAGTGAAGCTAATTAAAGAAGGCAACAATATTACCTCAGAACAAGAACATAATCAACCAACTAAAAGCAATGTAGAGAAGTGGGAAATGTTAACATACGACGAAGCTCCATCTCTACAAGTTCTAATAACTTTGGATCATCAACAACATCAACTTTGTTTAAGAAAGAAACAAGTGATGGCACAACAAGAATACCACCATCCATTTGAGTAGCTCCAGTGATCATGTTCTAAAATTTTCACATCAAATTAGAGTCATACTACAGAGATGTGCATGCTGGACAATTAAGGAATCTAATAGCTCTTCATCGCTGATTTTGGATGCTATCATGTACAATTGATATTGAGGATTAAACTGGTAGTTCGAAGAGCCTACTCCAAGTTCAAATATGCTCGCTCGGTGATTACATCAATTTGATAATTCATATGATTGTAACTAGAAAAATCTCAATTTAAGATAAGTTGATAACTCACATTATTGTAAATGGGATAATCTCAATTTAACATGCACAACCCCACACATGATTTTAAACACATAGTACCTCTAGACTCTCTACATACAACCTTAACACAATCATGGCTATTTACCTGAACAGATTCTAGTTAGAGAACAGAGCCATTTACCTTGACATAATCAGCATGCAGAGCTGAACAGATCTGATCAAAGGAGGAGTCACGTGCTGGTGAAGGTCGCCATGGATCTCACCTAGAGGCTTCCAGCCAACGATGTTGGGATTCCAGAGCACCGCTGCGGCGACCATTACATCGCAGTAGCTCGTAGGATCATCGATGACAATCAGAGAAGGTAAATGATTGTAACATCTAGCGAAAGTTTTGTTTACCTCTGCTATTTTATAACCATCCAACCTATGAATCATAGCAAGAAAAAGAAACAACAAAAATAATATTAAAAGATAAATATCTTCTGCTTTTTCTTACTAGGCCTTCAAGTCGTGTGGTTTTGGTGCTCCTCTTGGCACCGTGCGATGGCATGTACGTAAACCGAGGAGAGCGAACACATGAGAAGCTGAGATCTCGCGTCGTCCTGAAATCGGCGATGATGCACTGAACAAACTTTCTGATGCGTCTACCCAATTCCGACTAAAAGTCACGGCCAACAATCAAAGGCAAAGCTCTGCATGCAGCTGATGAAAACACCGCTGTAATTTTTTAATCCCCTGATCTCTCGGCCAGAATGCTCGTTTTTTTTCTTTCTTCAACTCGATCACGGCTCACGCATGCAGACAAAAACACACGATCAAGCACTAATGCATGCAAGCCACCGCTCCCATTTTTTTTCTTTTCCAATCCGACGCCCACACGCACGCAAATCCTATTTGTTGAACTTATCTGTTCTTCTTGCTTTTGCACGGATCTGAGAGAGAGGGGTAGAGGGAGAGGCGTTACCATCGGATTGCGTGGAGGCGTTGGTCATCGCTTGTTCGTCAGCGGCGATCTGCGCAAAGGCAGCGACGGTCGGGGAAGAGGTGGACGGTCGTCGACGGCGATGCTCCGGCGAGGTCGATGGCGACGAGCTTCCCGTCGCTGACTGCGCGTCCTCAGATCGGTCTGGGAATATTGGTGGGGTTGGCGGCTGCGATCAACCTCGTGACTAGAGCCCCGGCCCCCACCCTCTATTTATAGCGCAGCATGACAGGGCCCATCACCAAAGTGGGTGGCGCCCGATCGGGCGCGGGTCAAGGGCCCGATTAGCCGTTGGGCTAATCGGGGAGAGATCATTCTAACATTCTCCCCCTTGATCTCCTCTCATACTTTATCCTTAATTACTTTTGCCTTTACACATTCCATCACAGATTAGTGCATAGAACATGTCTCATCGTCACGGTCAATCGCCGATAGATTCAACAGCTACAATACACCTCTTTGTTCTGAAATAGTTACTTTAATACTTTGGGCCATCTTTTAGTCCAGGAATCATAGGCTTTCCCTTAAACCCATGCCGGCTACATGTTCTCTGAACACGTTGGGTGGTAAGCCTTTGGTAAGCGGATCCGCTAACATCTTTGCGGTACTTATATGCTCAAGACTTATAATTTGATCCCGAACTTTATCTTTCACAACATAATACTTTATGTCAATATGTTTGGCAGCACCACTTGACTTATTGTTGTGGGCATACATTACTGCGGGTTCATTATCGCAGTACAACTTAAGTGGTCTATTGATGTCGTCAACCACTTTTAAACCGGGTATGAACTTCTTAAGCCAGTTCACCTGCCCCGTAGCCTCATAACATGCTACAAACTCGGCATACATTGTGGATGATGTAGTGACGGTTTGCTTTGAGCTTTTCCACGATATAGCTCCTCCTGCGAGAGTGAAAACATATCCGGATGTAGACTTTCTATCATCTCCGCAAAATCGAATCAGATACCCCACTATATGGAGTAAATCTGATCTTCTGTATGTCATCATGAGGCCTTTGGTTCCTTGCAAATAACGCAAGACTTTCTTTATCAATTTCCAATGTTCTATTCCGTGATTGCTCGAATCGCCAAGTAACCCGGTAACAAACGCTAAGTCAGGGCGCGTACACACTTGAGCATACTGCAAGCTTCCGACAGCTGAAGCATATGGAACCGCTTTCATTTGATCGATCTCATACTGGTTCCTGGGGCATTGAAAATCCCCATATCTGTCGCCCTTGACTATAGGTGCAGGTGAAGGACTACATTTATGCATACCAAATTTCTTTAATACTCTCTATGTATGCCTTTTGTGACAGTCCCAATACCCCTTGTTTCTATCCGGTGAATTTCGATCCCTAGAACGAACGAAGCTTCACCAAGATCTTTCATATCAAAGTTTGAGGACAAAACTTCTTTGTCTCTAGTAGCGATCGACATCACTACTAGCTAGTAGGATATCATCCACATACGTGATTAGGAAGATAAACTTCCCATCTTTAAACTTTGCATAAACACGTTGTCCTCTACATTCTCTTTAAACCCAAATTTTCTTATTGTACTGTCAAACTTCAAGTACCACTGTCTTGAAGCTTGCTTTAACCCATAAATCGATTTCTTTAGGCGGCATCCCATTCTTTCATTTCCTTCCACAACAAAACCTTTCGGTTGTGCCATGTAAACATTTTCCTCCAAATCCCCATTAAGAAATGCCGTCTTTACATCCATTTGATGTAACTCTAAATCATAATGTGCAACCAATGCCATTATGATTCTGAAAGAATCTTTACATGAGACTGGAGAAAAGGTCTCATTGTAATCAATCCTTCTCTTTGCGTAAAGCCTTTTGCCACAAGTCGCACTTTGTATCTTTCTACATTCCTTGGGAGTCAAGCGGAGAAAAGGTCTCATTGTAATCAATCCCTTCTCTTTGCGTAAAGCCTTTTGCCACAAGTCGCGCTTTGTATCTTTCTACATTCCCTTGGGAGTCAAGCTTTGTCTTGTAGACCCATTTACAGCCTACTGTTTTGGCTCCTTTAGGAATAATTTCTAAGTCCCAGACTTTATTAGCCTTCATGGACCTCATTTCCTCTTCCATGGCCTCAAGCCATTTTGAGGAATTTTCGCTTCTCATGGCTTCTTCAAATGAGGTGGGATCATCCTCCATTTGAAATTCCTCTGTATGATAAATCTGATAATCATCAGAAATAGCTGATCTTCTTACTCTTTGAGACCTCCTCGGGGCCTCCACATTTGGTACATCTTCATTTGAGGTCGATGTTGCTCCCCTCACCGTGGCAATTGGTTCTATATGATCCTGAAGAATGTGTTCTTCATTCTCATTCATTATTGCCACGGGAGGAACAATAACAGGTGCTGGCACCACAGTATCTTGTACCGTCGGTGTAGCGACAGCAGGTAGTACGAAGAATGGCTCTTGAATCATCGGAGTGGGCGCATATGCCCGCTTCTCTTCAAGGTCAATCTTTCGAGCTACCATGCTCCCCCTCATCATCTCATCCTCTAAGAAGACAGCGTGTCTCGTTTCTACAAACTTTGTATATCTGTCTGGACAGTAGAAACGAAAGCCTTTTGACTTTTCAGGGTAGCCAATGAAATGACAACTTCATCGCTTTGGGATCAAGTTTTCCAAGGTTTGGGTTAAATGCTTTAGCCTCGCAGACTCCCCCACACACGTAAGTGGTTTAGTGAGGGAACTCTTCCTGTCCACATCTCGTACGGTGTTTTGGGTACCGACTTACTAGGCACTCTGTTGAGTATATGAATGGGGTTTTTAACGCCTCCATCCATAAACTCAACGGCAGTGTGGAGTAGCTCATCATGCTTCGCACCATATCCATCGAGTACGGTTGCGTCTTTCGCCTACTCCATTTTGCCGAGGTTCGCCGGTGTAGAATCTTGGGCCACTATTCCATTTTCCTGTAAAAACCTTGCAAAAGGTCCAGGAACTTGTCCATATGGGGTATGTCGACCGTAGTACTCCCCACCACGATCAGATCGGACTATCTTAATCTTTAAATCGTGTTGGTTTTCAACTTCAGCCTTAAATATCTTGAATTTATCCAAGGCTTCATTTCTTTCTTTGATTGGATAAATATATCCATAACGGGAGTAATCATCCGTGAATGTTATGAACGAGTCATATCCATCCACACTTTTCACAGAAAAAGGACAACAAATGTCTGTGTGAATAATTTGTAGAACTCCTGTGCTTCTTTTAGCGTCTTTCTTAATTGCATTCTCTGCATTGTTCTAAGTCTGAGAACTCTAATGGAGGAAGAATATCATTCTTAACTAGTCTTTCTATTCTCCCCCTCGAAATATGGCCTAAACGACGAGTGCCATAATTTCGACGACGCATCTAGAGTTCTCTTCGTTTCCTGTTTACATTCGTAGACGAGGATTCATTTATGAACGTAATAATGTTCTCACCTTTCTTTGACATAATCATCTTCAAGAAATCGGGACAATCTTTCTTGTAGTGTCCCGTCTTCTTCTGATGAAGACACCGATCTTTCTCCACCGTGAAATTATTCATTGAGGCTGAAAAAGAGGCTTTTCCTTGTTCTTTGAGGAGAAATAACTGTTGAAAGTCTTTTTCTTGTTATCCTTCACATAGTTCACAGAATCACCATGTGAGGATTTAAATCTTTCCTCCTCTTGCACACACATAGCTATGCACTTTTCTAAGTCCCATTTCTGGTGCATATTGTAGTTGACAACAAAGGTGTCAAACTCTTTCAAGAAGGAAGCAAAATCAAATGAATAAGGAACTCATCCTTGAGAGCCAAATCCATTGGTTTAAGCTTGGATGCCAAGTTACTCATCCTTAGTATGTGCTCTCTTATGCCACCGCCACCACCGTAGTACCTTTTCGTCACAAGTCGCTTAATCGGTGTGTAGCATAAGTCTTTGAAGAGCCAAGAACCGACTCTTTATTTTATCAAGGTACTCTGTGACAATGTCACACTCTGCGATTGAGCCCACAATTGCAGGCTCAATCGTGTTCTTTATCACAGCCAAACATTTCTTGTTGGTTGTGACCCACTTTTTATGATCAAGATCATATGACATCTTTATGGGAGCAAAGTCCCTCTGTATATAGTGAGAACATTTATAATAACAATAATAACAACAACTGCAAGTCTTGATTTCAACGTTGGTTAAAATTAAAACATACGATCGTTTACACATTAAATCTACATCACCGCTGGGCGTAAATAGAAATAATGCATAAAATCATCAATTAAAATTATAATACTTTTAACAGCAAAATTATATGCCTTATTTTAACGTTGGTCAAAAATACGACATACAATTTTATTTATACATTAAATCTACATCACCGTTGGGCAGAAATAGAGATAATGCATAAAAAAACTTCAATTAACAATTATAATAATGTTATTATCAACGTTGGTCAGAAAATAACAATATCATAATTATCTGGAAATTATATCTATTTTTCCAAAATTAAATTCTCCCGTTGGTTCGAATTTAATAATGAAAATGTAATCAACATTAACTTTTGCAGCGGAAACTGTAATTATTCTAAAAAATAATTCATTATTCAGAATTATTATAACTGTACTTATCTAATCTCTGGAAAATTAACACGTTGGTGCAAAAATAAAACAGAGATTAGAAAGTTAATCATCTCTTTTAACTGTAGATCAATTCTTTTGATCGTACATCATTTCTTTTGACCGGTTATCATATCTTTTGACCAGTCAACGAAAAAATATAGATGAGATTTTCCCATGTGCCGTAACAGAGCGTGGAAGTGTTTACATGACATTGCATCCTTGACTACTAAAGGAGGCAAGCATTTCAGCTTGGGTGATGACACGAGACCTGCGAGCTAGTTTGTCTGACAGGCTAAAAAGTTGTGCACTTTCTTTATTCCCTCAACCGCTCCCCACTGGCAGGCACAAAAAACGGATCTCATCTCCCCCCCACTTTCCCGAAAAAACGGAGGGGGCCGGCGCAGAAAACGGATCGGAAACCGATCGCAGAGGGCGGCACCAGCGGCAGCGGAGGGACGGCGGCCGCGAGCGCGAGGGGAAGCAAAGCAGCGGCGGCAGCGCGGCGGGCGCGGCGGCGCTGCACAGCGGCGGCGGAGGGGCGACACTGGCGGGAGCCCGCAGACGGCGGCGCGAGGCGGCGGCGGCGGCGGCGCAGGCAGCAGCGGCAGGCGCGGCGGCTGAAAGCCAGGCCGTCTTGCCGGCGGCCGAGGCGACAGCGGAGGCGCGGCGGCGAAGGGCGGCCGAGCCGGACAGCAAGGCGGCGCAGCCGGCGGCGCCGGCGGTAGGCTCGATACCATTGTTGAACTTCTGTTCTTCTTGCTTTTGCACGGATCTGAGAGAGAGGGGTAGAGGGAGAGGCGTTACCATCGGATTGCGTGGAGGCGTTGGTCATCGCTTGTTCGTCGGCGATCTGCGCAAAAGCGCGCGACGGTCGGGAAGAGGTGGACGGTCGTCGACGGCGATGCTCGGCGAGGTCGATGGCGACGAGCTTCCGTCGCCGCTGGCCCTCGATCGATGCAGGAATATTGGTGGGGTTGGCGGCTGCGATCAACCTCGTGACTAGAGCCCCGCCCCACCCTCTATTTATAGCCTTGTGTGACAGGGCCCATCACCAAAAGTGGGTGGCGCCCGATCGTAGGCGTGGGTCAAGGTCCGATTAGCCGTTGGGCTAATCGGGGAGAGATCATTCTAACACTATTGACCATACATATATGCAATACATATATCTCCTATTCAATCTCTACTTAAAACCCTAAAACAATACGTCCAACTAAGCCTAAGCCTTTTTTTCTCAACGAGCTTTCGGCCCACTATTTTTCAAGAGACCCGAAACCCTTCCTAACACAGGTTTTCTAAAATTCCACTTTTCTGACATGTCACGTGTTGAAACTTATAGGACCGCACCTCTCGTAGTTTCTCCACGCATCATCCATCACGTGTTATAGCCTCTGGACCGCACATCCGTAGCTCAACACGTATCATCCATTTCTGATCTCTATGTGCCCTAAGCATGAGCCTGACCATCTCGTGACTCCTTGATCGTCTGAACCTCGGATCTCCCATCCTAGTTCCGATCCACCTCGTCACTGACCATGATCGCCTCCATGCTCATCCTGCACATGCAAAAACCAAAGAATATTTTTACGGCACAAGTTCATCCCAACTTGACCAACATCAGTCCACGCACGCAACACAACTCGCATAACAATGCTAAACAATATTGTCAATTATTCATCATCACAAATTAACCATTGTCAATTATTCATCACCAAGATATCTTAGACCTAGCCATATGGTCTAACACAACAGTGTGTGAGGAGGAGGTGGCATGCTTAGGGAGGAGGCGCGTGGGGAGGAGGTAGCGTGCTCGGGGAGGAGGTGCACGGGGAGGGGGCGGTGTGGTCAGGGAGGAGGCATCGTGGTTAGGGAGGAGGCACATGGGGAGGAGGTGGCGTGCCGGGGAGGGGGCGGCGTGCTCGTGCTCGGGGGAGAGTGAGAGATATATTAAACCTTTTAAGTGGGGGCGCGGGCACACCCTAAAGGCCGAAGATAAATAGGTTGGACACATCACAGAAGATTCTAAATTATAACCGTCTATGATAATATACATCACAGACGGTTCTACTTTATAACCGTCTATGATAAATATACATCACAGACAGTTCTAAATTAGAACTGTGTGATAATATGCATCACAGACGGTTAAAAATTAGAACCGTCTATGATAATAAACATCACAGATAGTTCTAAATTCATTCTCATATACATAAAAATAAATCACGCATACATGACACATTCTCATATACATAAATGCAAATTCAGTAATAGCACCTTAGCAGTAAATATGTATTACTTAATTATTTTTTACTGGTCAGTAATGTCATCATGTTGTTATACTGAGACCGTTTACATATATAGAAAACAATAAATACAAATATAACTGCTTGTATTTATATATGGCCAAACAATGAGGCTAGTCATTTCTTACAAAAGATTAAAATAAAAAGTAGAATTCTAACTGCTTCAAAGTTTTATAGTGGCAGAGGTAGCATGATATCTCCGTCTTTAAAACTTCATAGGTGACGTGGTCGACATCGGATGATTCAGGATCATTAGTGAACAAAGTCCGAAATGAGTCCACCTACTGACGTGCTCGTTCGAGTATCTCCCGAACACCCTGCGACTAAACAATCAAGTTGAAATGAGTCCATAGGCTCTCTTCTCTTTCTTGAGGGGTCTCGGCTAGGGGTGAAAGTGGACTCGAGCCATCCGTGAGCCTACTTAACCCATCCCGTATAAAATGTTATCTGGACACTGGGGGCTAACTTCTAACCTTTAGCTACCTGCATAGCCCACGGCAGCTGACCTAAAACTTTGCTCCGCTTAGGTGATGCTAGCTTGAAAAACCATTATGTGGCTTCTTGCTAGTTTGAAGAGCCACAAAGTAAAGTAAACCAAACAACAATGAGGAATTATAAATCAACAATGAGGAATCATAAATCCCACTACGTTGGCTTCTTGCTGACATATGAATTTGCTAAAAAAAAGGATAATCGTCCAATATATAAATGTGTTTGCGATCATACCGAATCTTTGCTTCATCACTGCAACTTCCCTTTCCCTAAACACTCTATCATAAAGTTGCACGAAAAGCATCCACCTAGTCGTTCGTCCTTCTCGACAGAAACTTTATGTAGATTGGAGGATTCACCTTGGCAAGAGTAAGCACTAATTGAGGGAAAAACAACAATCCATCACCACACAAAAAAGCCGGAAGAAACTGTAGTCTCGGCAAGGTTGACCCGTTCGCCCGCCGTCTCGACTAAGCACTCCAAGAGACAGTAAGCCTCCTGGAGACATACAACATCGATGGTGAGGTTAGCGCGCCAAAAGCAGGAGACGAACCAGAAGACGTGACAGAGGAGGATGTTAAGACAGTGGAAGGTGGCCTTCAACTACTTTGGCAAATCCTCAGACATAGGAGGGAGGACACTATTGGCACAGTGTCCCTCTACAGCATCCGCCAGCGTACAGCTGGCGAGGTGCTCGTACAGGATGGTCAGGTTGGCCGTCAATACTGGTGACAAGGAAGAGGATGCCAGAGCCATTTGTTTGTGCTTGTGTGTGAGACAAAGAGATGCACCGGGGAGCCAAAATGATCAGAGACGCATCGGGGAGACAAAGCGATCAGAGACGTGTTGGGGAGACAAAGCGCACACCATTCATGCATAGATACATCACAGATAATTTGTATTAATAATCATCTATGTTAATATCATAAACAGTTCTAATAAAAAAACAGTATGTGACATCTGAATTATCACAGATCATTCTTATTAATAATCATTTATGAACTATCATATATGGTTATTAACAAGAACTGTCTGTGATCATTCCGTATCACAGATGGTTCTAGCTATTGCTAGTAACACAGATGCTCATGTTTATAAAATCGGCTGTGATATAATCAACATAGATGGTTCCCCATGAATCGTCTATGATGAGGCGTCCAGTATAGCCTATTTTGTATTAGCGATTTCTTGCAATGTTTGGGATGTATGAATTTCACATGTTGCATGAACTTTTGTTTTATCTTTTATGAATGGAAGCATCTCTATGCTTTGTGATAATATTTCATTGCATTGTGTGTGGTTGATATGTTGCCTAAAAATGTGATATGAATGCCTGACAAAATGCTTGATTTTTTGGATTAAAGAATTCACAGGAAGTGTCATGTGATTACTTGACAAAATGGATGAGTTTATACCAAAGAATATGAGACAGTGTCATGTGAATATCTAAGAAAATACATGACATATTGTAATGTGCATGATGAACAAGCGCTGCTATAGTTTCAGATCATTCTGCTCCCTATGCATTTTAGTGTCAATTTGATAAAATAAATTTAGTACCCGATGCTTAAGCCCCCATGCATATAGCAGAGGCCAGCAACACTTGGTGCATGATAGTAGCACAAAATTTTTAGACTTTACCATAGCAAAAATTTGTTCATCCATCACTTAGCAGTGAGAAAAGAAATTAAGATGAAGTCCTGGACACCTAAAACTATTATAAATTCGATTTTTCATTCACTTGTATCACTCGGATGAACTCCTGGGCACATCTACACAAACACACAATAATTGTGCTTGATTCTAAAAATTTCTGGTACAACACATTTCAGCTACCAAAATACACAAGAAAATTTCTGATGCAAATACACAATGATTTATGCTTGATACTTGCAAGTAGCAATGCCAAATTTCATGTTGAGAACTAAATGGACTTTGCTTGTACTTGCTTGACTGCTGCTTCTACCTGTTAGTCTTGCTTTATCCATTTTCGCCCTGAAGCAATGAAAGTTGGAGACAACACACAATACAACAGTATCACGTTCAAGAAATCTCGTTGGTGAACAGAAATTCCTACATGAGAGGACTGGCATAGCAACAATAGAACTAGTCTTAATTCATTACATCAACACAGCACATGGTTACATAGAACTAAACTGGGTTCATTACATCAACATAGAACTTAATTCATTTGGAGGAAACATGGGAACTGAAATTAGTTCATTACATCAAGAACATTCCCATCCTGAACTTTTCATGGAACTGACACATAAATTGAGCACTTCTCCAAGCTGCATTTTATCATGATTTCAATGAACTCGATCTCTGCAGTCAAAGCTAGCATCTTCACGGTGGAGAATATGCAGAACCGAGTTGAGGCGGCACGACAGGACCATGGCAAGTGGGTTGATGGGGGGCGACGAGTCGGTGGAGCGGCAACTAGCAGGGGCAGCTACTCCCTAACTGTCAGACCTAGATTTTAACATCCAGAATCCTCTGTGATTTATTGCACTATTCCCTAGATCAGTAGATAGTGCTCACAAATTACAGAAATGAACACCAAATACATATCATGCGGAAGCATAAATATATTAACATACTTACTCATGGGCCGATCAGGCCGAAATCATTAAATTACAGCAGCGGAAAACGAAGCACACCGGGGGAACCCTCAGGACGTGCCCACAGGCAGCCAACTGGAGGTACGCGATCTAGTTCTTGACTTCTTCATCTTCTTTGCCATCATGACCAGGAGTATTGCTGAAGCGTAGTGATCTGATTCGTGATTCTGGATTTATTGTGAGAGCGAGTGTGAGCACACTAACCACCGTGCTCCGCGAGCCAATACATAGAATGCAAATAAATAATATGCAGGGCTAATCAAAGGAGAGGCTCGGGTTGTTTCATTTGCTAGAAATTGCCTTTAGCATTATCATTATTTAGTCGTAGCGTTATCATGGTTGTCTAAAACTCTAAATAACGAGTGTCATCATTTATCTAATCCGCTGATCATACACTCTCTATATTGATTACTGTCCAAGGCTCCAACAGCTAGTGTCATTATTTATTTAATCCACCGATTACACTCTTTCTATTTTGTCACCCACCATTACATTAATCCAACCATGGGGGTCTGATTCTCACATAATCCTAACTTCCACCATGAATTTGCAAATCAATCTCAGATGGCTGTATACTCCCAATCTCTGATCCACTATATGCCAATCTATTAGCTCTACAATCCAATGATAATCCAATACATTTACTTTGGATCCATCAATCAAACAATTTTCAGTGCATTGCCTAAAAATCCTATTAATCGAATCGGAATTACCGACTCTCATGTGAATCCAAATTCTCGCCACAAATTTATAAATCCAATCTTAGGTTCATTATTTACCAATTTGATCAGTTCCTTAGTCTAATGAAAATTCAGTATCCTTTATCTTATATCCACCGATATCTTTTATGTTCTAAATTCCTAACAATCCAATCTTGTGTTGCTATCCATCAACCCTTCACTTCTGAATTCTAATGATTCTCTAACATAATTACTTTTTAATCCACCGATATCATTCGTATCAGGACGTTCTAACAATTTAATCCTTCTTGTTATTGATTAAAAACCATAATTTTCTCTTCCAATAATCTACCATATTTTCCATTTTCTATTTCTAACTAATCCACTAGTACACTTCCACCAAGAATATCACTGATCAAGTTTATACTCCAATTATCATATCTCCAAATTTCCATAAATTCAATTTATCCATCTAGTATTTGACCAAATCCTATTAATCCCCTTATCGCCAACATCTCCCAAGAATTTACATTAGTTATCAGTGTCACAATCCAGTAATTACCTTTGCGCTCCCTAATTCTCCAAAAATCATTTAAATCATCTATCTAGCCTATCTATTCATTTAAGTTCCACCAATTTATTTTTTTCAGAATCCACACTATCGTTCCTTTTTATGATCGACATGAATCCACCAACAGCTTTTAGGTGTTTACCACAAACATCCATCTTCTTTTCTACGACTCTATTTATTCTTTCTGACATTTTATCTTGTGAGAAATATTATCATTATTTAAAAATATAATACATATAAATTTTCTAAGATCTAGCAGTTTGAACAAAACATAATGTGTAAGAGGATGCAATAATAATAGCGATTCAGATTCCATCCACTATTACATGGCCTCTGCACCATATGCTTAATCCTTCAGCGTTATAGTCGCTTACATTATCACTGAGGCGACACCCAGGGCAACACAAATCAGGGCCTTCCACTGCCCTCCACTTTTCCAAATCCCACCCACAAAGTTTTTGAAATAGAACTATATCTGGTTAAGTTCCTATGTCCGCCCATGACTGTGGGCACGGCTATTTGAATAGTTTTGACTCTGTAGAGTTTGTACACTTTCACTACAAGAGACAATCCGCTCGTTGCTCCACACGATTCCTTAGTCATGTGGTTGAGTAGACCATCACAATAACTTTTCAAAGTAT
This sequence comes from Bonia amplexicaulis, assembly GCA_036346245.1. Lineage (NCBI taxonomy): Eukaryota > Viridiplantae > Streptophyta > Magnoliopsida > Poales > Poaceae > Bonia > Bonia amplexicaulis. Next base: position 13,212,906 of record CM070755.1, on the reverse strand, counting down.
CTAGTCCCTGTTGTCATCTCACCATATGGGCTTCTCCCACTTGCGGTGGGTCCCATACGTTGCACGGGATGTAACCACGTCTACTAGCGCAGCCGGGCTCCACTCCCCGCAACACTAGTACGGCTAGTTACTTCACCCTCCTCTCGTTGTCCCTTTAGGCCTCCTCTTGCCCTTGTATATCCACTCCTATCCACTACCGGTGAGATGGGTCCAGGGGTTTCGATAAATTTACTTAGCTAAGTTGTATTTTACAAACTTGTGGTTGTACGATTTTACATAGGAGGTCATGACAAGATTCAGTCCTTAGTGGTATCTGGGTGGTTCTACCACTAACCATTTTGTGCTTCCACTGCACCACTCACACCACCGAACCATCCGCCCAGATATTCAAGAAAGTTGGGGTTTTTGGGAGCATAAAATAACCATGTCATATACCAGTCATTACCACCATGACTTCCCAACCAAATTTTCTCATGTTTAAAAGTGATGCTTGGGGCATTTTAGTGCCACTGAATATCTAAGCAATACTAAGCATGACGTATAATTACAGACTTATTTTCAAAAAGTTATCATCATAATTTTGCTAGGGCGACAAGGTTCACATATTCAAATATTCCAAAGGGGGTGTAATATTAATCAAGGTAAGCATGGCATATAACTAGGATCTTAAATTAAAGAAGTATTGGCATATAAAATAACAGCATGCAAGTTGATAATTTAAACAAAAGTAATTTGCAGAAAATGTAGGTTCAACATGATCAAAGTATTGACTCGCTTTGGTCACAGTGGGTTGGTTCTTGGTTGTCTTGAGCTTCTAGAGATGCTGCCTCGGCTTCCTCCTCCTGAGCCTCGTATGTTATTTTAACGTGCGCGAATATTTGGATAAAAAAAAGGTAATCAGCGAACCAAATAAAACATTTGCAAGAAAATCCAACTAACTCCAAAATTCACACTTTTAGTTTCTTCAGGTTGGTACGAAATTTAGACAAATTTAGAAGTATGTTTCATTCATTGGAGTTGGAATGAAGAAGTTAGGGATTTTTGAAGTTTGAGTGCGATTCATTTAGCCAAATTTAAATTACCAATATTTCAAATAAATTCAATTTTGCAGCATTTTAGTTCCAATGGGCAGATCTTGATTTTAGATAAATTTAAATTTTTTTTCCCATTCAATTTGTTGCTAAAATGAATTAGTTATGAATATTTGAAGTTCTCAGTTTATTTAAATTCAAAAGAAAAAGAAAAAGGGTGGGAGACAGAGACTGACAGGTGGGGTCCACATGGCAGTGATTCCCACTCTCATGCAGTCACTGACAGGTGGGGACCAGTCGTCAGCGAGACACGCGTGCTGGCGGTCGCTGACAGGTGGGACCCACCCGGGCTTAAGGAAAAATTACCGAAAACTCAACCTCCACACTGGAGCGGGGGCTCAAGCTGTGCCGAGGGAGTTGGGGGGGGGAGAAGAGAGCACCGATAGCCAGTCGAGCCCAAAGTGTTTCTTGACTATATAGGGCGAATGAGTTAGTTAAACCGATGCTACAACACCTTGAAGTAGAGGAGCTCGGGGCCTGGTATGGGCGACGAGGTAGCCGGCGAGGGGTGGCCGGGGAGGCGCCGGAGACCAGCAAAACGGGTTCCCCCGTGGGTGGGGAAGATTCCAGCGGGGTCATCACGGTCCGTGGTGACGTTGGGAGCGGCCTATGTCGGGTGGATCGGTCGGTGGTGAGATGGAAACGGGGCGGTGGCGCCGGAGTGAAGGAGAGGGGGAAGTGAGGTGCGCATGAGCATGAGGGAGGTGGGGGCATGCTTACCACGAGATTGGCCGAGCGGGAGAGGGGCTGAGGCAAGCTGGCGACGACGGCTGCTGGCGTGGGCGGTGACAGTCTTGGCATGAGGGGTGGGGAGGAGCTTCAGCGTTGGTTGGAGGAGGTTCGTGGCGGCGGAGAGTTGCTCCTAGAGCGTGGAATCGGGCGATGGGGCTCCGAAAAAGAAGCGGGGGCGGTGGAGGCGCATTCGGCCGGTGGTGAGGAAAAGGGGCAATGCGGGAGCTCCGACGCACCAGAGTCCAATTAATTTGGCGGGGATGTACACGGGGAGCAGGGACACGCTGTGAAGCATTGTGGTGGTGGGCGTCGCCAAGGCCGGAACAGGTGTGGCCATGCGGCTGCAAGACGCAGGTGAGGCGGGATGAAGTAGGGAGGAAGGAAGGAGCCGGGGTGGGGCAACGGGTCAGGCGGGGAGTGAGGAGGGGCCAAGGCCACTTATAGCCACAGAGGCGGGAGGCACGGCAAGGTGTTCATGGGCGGGATCGGGCGGCGAGGAGGACTGTCGGACAAGGACCGGCACGGGGCTCAACGCATGAAGGCGTGCGAGGCGCAGAGTGCGGTGGCGCGACGCTGCGGGACGGCGCGGTAATGATGAAGGGACAGTGGCGCAGAGGGAGGTGACGCGCTCGCAGGGATGGGCGAAGAAGGTAAACAAGGCGAGGAGGGAAAAGAAAGAAAAGGGAGAAGGAAGCAGGGAAATGGGCCCGCGTAGGGAGGGAAGTAGGGGAAGAGAGAGATGAGTGGGAAAGGAGGCTCACGGGTAGATTAGAGGAAAGAGAGGGAGAGAGAGAATAGGAGTGGGCCCACATGTAATGACAAGAAGAGGAGAAATAGAGGAGAAAAGGAATGAAAGAAAAATGGAAAAACTTATGAAATCTTGAATTCTGGATTTTGAACTTCTGGTTCAAATTTCTATTTCATATTTAAGATTACTGATTTTCAGCTTTGCCAGATATTAAAATTCAAAAATTAAATTTTCAGTTCAATTATTTAGATGCGAGTCTTTATTATTCCTTTAGCCATTTCTTCCTTTACCTAGTTAAATTGAACTTCGACTTTCTATTTCCTTTATCTAATATTTGAATTTGAATTTGTGTGTAAATCCTCAGACTTTTCATCATTTATATATTTTCTTGGATATTGCTTGTCAATACATTAATTTGTATGTCACAAAACCCGAAAGGTTCCAAATAAATATTCGAAAGAAATTTGAACACCAGCAAAACACAAGAAGAGATTTTAAAAATTTCCTATTTCTGAAAATCTGAGTTTTAGGATGTTACACTAACCCTAGCCCAAGATGGGATTGGCAGGAGATAGGAGGGCATCAAAAGGGGAGGAGTCGGGCATGGGAGAAGATGATCAAGAGGGGTTTTTGCAAATTATCCGGTGCGGCGCGCGGGGAGCGAAATGCAAAAGCAAGTAAGTGGGCAGGGGCAGCGCCTGCCTCGATCTTGTTTGTAGATTTTGGATCGGATGGCTAGGAGTGAGCTTGTGCATATGTCCACAAATATGCTTTTGTGCATCAGATATGTTGCCTAAATAAAACTTGTAATTTTGAAGAGGTCTTGTAGTCATGTGTGATATGGGGACGCTTAAGGTACTAAGCTGCAAACCTGCCGAATATTTGAATTTGACAGCCGTTGGAGCCCCCGTCTTGTCTGCGCTCTCGGTCCCACGTGATTTCCCCATTCAAAATCGCAGATCACAAACACGACGACATAAAGCAAAAAAGCGCCCTCTCCCGTTGGCTGAAAGAGCACCACTTTCCCCACTTCGAGGCGCACGCACTGTCCTTGGCTTAGCTCAGGTCGAGAACCAGTGAAGCACCACCACCAATACAGCAGCGGGAGAGTCCAGGTCGCCATGGGTGAGGTGGTGCTGGTGTCCAATGGCTGCGGAGGTGGGGGAGGGGGAGGGGAGGGGAAGCAGCAGGGTCAGGTTCTGGCGCTGGTGCTGGCCGCACTCCGCAAGTCAGTGGTGCTGCCGTGCCAGATGGTGGACGCGGACGACCCGGCGGCGGGGGGCGGGTGGGGAATGGAGATCGGCTGGCCCACCGACGTCCGCCACGTCGCACACGTCACCTTCGACCGCCTCAACGGCTTCCTCGGCCTCCCCGTCGAGTTCGAGCTCGAGATCCCCGGCCACGTCCCCAGCGCCAGGTACCAAATGACCGTTAGTGTCGTGAGACCAGACGGTCCATTTCGAACCTTGCTGCGATTTCCTTTCTGCCTTGCTACTTTGCGTTGGATTTACCGGCTAATGCTTCTGGTTTCGTGCAGTGCAAGCGTTTTCGGGGTGTCGCCGGAGTCGATGCAGTGCGGCTACGATGACAAGGGGAACTCGGTGCCCAAGATTCTGCTGCTTATGCAAGAGAGGTTGTACACGCAGGATGGCCTCAAGGTAGTAGAAAATAGAACTCACAAGCGTTACTATTTCTGTTTGTTGAAACTTCAATTCGGATTGAAACCTCAATTCGGACCCGCACAAGTGCCTGACGGCTATTAAATCGACCTTCTGCATCATTTAGGCAGAAGGGATCTTCCGGATCACTCCGGAGAACAGCCAGGAGGAGCATGTCAGGGAGCAGCTGAACAGGGGCGTCGTCCCTGACGACATCGACGTGCACTGCCTCGCTAGTTTGATTAAGGTAATTGGTGATGTCACTGCTTCTGAGGCAATTAATTGACAGTTGACGCGACTGATAATGGTTTGAAGTTGTTTGTAAGGTTGAAACGCGAGACCGATGTTGTTAGTCTTTGGAAAAGGAACAAAACTGCGTGGCTTGTAATGTTCAGTGTTCATATTTCAATTTGTTTCTAGTTCAAGAAGTAGCTTACTTTGTTTGTTCAAATGAGAAGAATTATTACATCGTTGATGCCATATGAGCCATAAGGCCCATAACCATCAAGGCAGCCGACGTTGTTTGCTTAAGGTTAACTGGCTGAATATTTCTCAACTCAATTTATGCCATATGAGCCATAAGGCCCATAACCATCAAGGTAGCTGACTTTGTTTGCTTAAGGTTGACTGGCTGTATATTTCTTAACTCAATTTATGCTAACAAGTTACATAAATAAGTTCCTAATATTACTTGCAAAAATTTGTTTAATAAAATGCTAGTAGAGGATGAACTTTAGTTTAGCCAAATAATCTTATTATAGACGTAAACTAAGTTTCTTGTTTAATAAAGTGCTAGTAGAGGATGAACTTTAGTTTAACCAAATAATCTTGTTATAGACGTAAACTAAGTTTCTTGTTAGTCTCAGATTAACCTTGTTTGGTTTAGAAGCTGAAGTTTGAGCTCTCCAGATTTGAACTGTGCTCCTTGTTTGTTCAGTTTAACCATGATAGTCTACAGATTTTGTAGTCTGAAACTCTTGTTATTTACTTACTTTTTTTTTTTGCTTTTTATAAGCATGCAAATTATGAACATCTGTCATCGGTATGGGAAATTTTTTTGCCAAAGAATATACTACTGTAATTTCTAAATAACTTTCTGATCAGAAACACTGGTACTAGGCATTTAATTTTCTTTGGTTTGATGTTTTACATAAGGGTAATTATGTTGTGCAATTTAAATCAGGCTTGGTTCAGAGAACTCCCCGAGGGTGTGCTTGATAGCTTCTCACCTGAGCAAGTCCTTCACTGCAACACAGAGGAGCAATGCGTTGATCTTGTGAAGTTTCTTCCACCAACACAGGCTGCACTTCTTAGCTGGGTTGTAGAGCTCATGGCTGATGTTGTCGAGGAAGAGGAATCAAATAAGATGAACGCCAGAAATGTTGCCATGGTCTTCGCACCCAATATGACACAGGTATTTTTCTTATTGTGACAATTCTCTAACGGATCAATATTTCATGTTCAGACGTGCTAATATGAAAATTGAATTCACCTCCATTCAGATGACAGATCCTCTGACTGCTCTGATGCATGCTGTTCAAGTCATGAATTTTCTCAAGACATTGATTCTCAAAACGCTTAGAGAACGTGAGGATGATGATGAAGGATCATATTCAACATTTTCATCGTCACCGTCTTTATCTGATGAACTTAATGAGGTGCATCATCATGACCAACACGATGATGAAAATGACAGTGACATCGAGAAATATAGCGGCAGTGGTAGTGAAAGCCCAAAAGATATTGACCGGGCTGCTAAACTAAAAGTGGACAATGAAAAGCTAATTGGTGCGTCCAGGAGGCACACCTCAATTGATTTTCATTTGCCTTACATCAGCTACAGTAGTGACGACGAAGGCGCGTCGCTGAATGATATTGAAGAATGTTTCTTAAGGAGGCTCGAATGGAAAGTGGTGAGCAAAGGCGCTGATGAAGACAACGGCGACAACTTAGTTTCCGCCAACAAAGAGGCAGAGCAGGTGAGCTCCTCTGAAAGCATAAATGGATCTTGCAAGGCAAATGATCAAACTAGCAATATGAAAGATGTTGCTGATACAAAAAGGAATGAACTGAGGCAAACGGAAAGCAGAAATGGAATTACAAATGAGGTAAAAGATGTCACAAAAGGAGAGTTAATTCTATTCTCATAAGCAACCCTTTCAAGGATGCGGATTTTACCTTTGGGTATCATCCATGTAATTTAATGTGAAGTTTTATTTCGGTTCTTGCCTGTCCTTCAGTCAACAAGGGGTTGAGGAACTTTGTCCTTGTAATATTCTTCGCACTATCTCCAGCTTGAGCTTTGTAACTGAGCATTTGTGTGGTTTAATTAAGCTGAAATGTCTAGTTTCTAGCTAGTTGGACCTATGATAACTATAATGGATTGCGCGAAGGCTACGATAGCAGAAAACAAAACTTTTCTACCGCGCACACAAGAACATCATGCTTAAGGAGGGATCATGGATCGTTACCACTAGACGCCAGCAGCAATGAAGAAGAGTTGGAGAAGCCGATCCAACCACGCGCGTCGAGGTAGTAGTGGAAGTAGTCGATCGTCCCGAACCGATCGTCTCCTCCACGCGATCAACCACACCACGAGCGGATCCAATCAGAGGTTGTTGATGCCGATCAACGCCGCAACGAGCGGCGCCCACCGGTATCCACACGCCCGGATGGGAACGCCGATCGCGAGTGTACCAAGACTCGCGAGCGCCTAGGGTTTGGCTCAGAGGTGGCGGCGGTGGTTTAGCTCGGGATTATCGATGATTTCCCTCACCGCCTCCATATATATAGACCTCCTCATTTGGGCCTCGTGGACCGAGGCCCAATAGGAGTCTATCAGGATCTCTATCCGATTGAGCCCATATCCGAATCACATTCGAATTAGTGTTCCAACCCGTTAAGTGTGCGACAGTAGGTTCACGTATACTTGGTCGCGACCCGTAAACACCTTCCGGTCACCGTGTTAATAGCGGCCTCTAGTAAGACATATTAACCCCAAAGTATACGTAAAGATCATATCAATTTGAACTCGTAATGTTCTCATGTACTAATCCCTTTGCCTCACGATATAGATTAAGCTCAAGGCGAGACCTGTGTCATCCTCTTAATAGCTCAATCACTCTCTCGATTCCGTGATGGATTATAAACTCGTGATTGACTCCTCAATCACCTTGGCATGACCATGCACTTTCATAATCCATTACATCGAGGGGCCTAGAGATATCTCTCCCATAAGGAGGGGCAAATTCTATCTTGATCATTCACATCCCACTACATGTTTCATGGCAAACCCAAAGACTACTTTTATGACTACCCGATTCGGAGTAGTGTTTAGTAGTCCCAAAGTAGCTACTACGCATCTTGGGAACCATGATGATCTCAAGTCTAAGGATTCCACATAAACACTACTTGAGACCAACTGATGACACATGGAATCTCTGTAGTGTCTCATGGCGGGTCTATCCAACATATGTTCACTAACACATGTCCATATTATTGATTTGGTATCTCCATACCATGATCCATGAGACATGATCATCAATCAATACATATGCTGATCTTTGAATCATATTTGTTCCTCATATGAAATATAATCAGGGATCATTTAGAAATAGCAACATTTTGGCATTAAGAGTCTCATGAATAAGTCACATACTCATTGATCAATAATGATAATGTCTATTTCAAGGAACAAAGCAATGTATCATAAACATAGTATGTGATATATTCAACATCTCCATGTTGCCTCTAGGGCATATCACCAACAAACTATTCAATAGGTCCTTTTTTTAAGTTCTCATAAATCATTTACCTGTACTGGTTGCGCAACCAAAAACAACTTTAACTAGGCGTATAATTCGCAAATGACTCTGGGTTCGACGGTCTTTTGCTTTGTGTTGTGTTAAATCTGTAATGATTATGTTCCAGTCAAACTTCTGATGCATCTTTATTAACGGTAACGATTATCTGTGTGTTGACACACAGTTCCAACATGTCAGATTATTTGAAGATCTGACATGTTTGGAATTACGCTATTCCAAATTTTTCATTGATTATAAATTTTAATAAGTTGATCGGAAGGGGCATTCCAAACTTCACCTCGCAATCAATGCAGAGATAATCCTCATCTTGCCCTTAATTTCTACTGTGAAGTTACGGATTCAACAGATTCTGGAAGAGTCACTTCCACTGTACATACATTACTACTACTTAAAAGAGAAAGTTAGTGAGTGGTATGTTCTTTCTCCTTAGTGAGTGGTATATTCTTTCTGCTCCTTCCTCCTCACACAACAATTCGCGTTTACATGTGGGTCATCCCCATCCGCTCCTCGTCGCAGATAACAACTAAGGTTTGGGCATTTTTGGCACTGTTTGTCACGCGATTACCAAATTTAGCCCCCAAAGCATCGTAATTCTATTTCTGGCCCCCTCCCCGAGCGCGAGATTGTGGCATGCAGACACGTGCACAGTCGTGCGAACTAGGAGTGCAGCACTCAAATCGTGCGGTCTAGGAGAGCACCACTCTAAGACATGCGGTTCCTGACCGTATGATTCTAGTGGCACTCGAGACATGCGGTTCCTGATCACATGATCACTCGAGACGTGCGGTCCCTGACCGCATGATCACCCATCATCCCATCGCCCAGACATCCCATCGTCCAGCCGAAAGCAGTGACCGGCCTCCGCTTTTTTCGTGCGCCGGTGGCACCCGCCGTATGCTGCGTGCATACTGATATGGTGCCCCCACCCGTGATCAATTGGTGTAATACAATGTTTATTTGTGCCAAACCTTCCATATATCAAGTATGGTGTATTATAGTATATAGAATAGTTTGTAGTTTATTTTTTGTAAAGACATGTAGTTGTAGTATTGCAGTCATTGCATGTTGTGTAGGCGTCGAAAAACTAAGTATTTATGTGAGAGCATTTGTAGGTGATAACAAGAGTAGTTGGATTAGAAACAAGAATGTTACGGTTAGTAGGCTTAAGAAAAAAGTGGACACAATGTGTTAGGTGCCAAAAATAAATTGAAAATAAATTTGCATGAGTAGAATAAAATTAGAGCAAAAATAATACAAAGTTAGAGTAAAATAAAAGAAAATTTGTAATTTAACTTCCATATGAATTTGAAAGTAAGTTCTGTAAATAATAGAATTAAAAATATTAGTATTTTGATTTATATAAGAATTCGTAAGCAAAATCCCGAAATAAATAAAATTTACAACAAAAATGAAGAAAAATTAGTAATTGGATTTGTGCATTAATTCCAACAAAAAATAGTACAAATTAGGAGTGAAAATAAAATAAAGTTGAAATTTAATTTTCATACGAAATCCAAAGTAAGATATGTAAATAAGAGAATTCAAAATAAAATTGAAATAAATTAGTAATTTGATCTATATAAGAGTTTGTAAGTAAAATCCTTAAAAAAATAAAATCTTGAATTAGAAATAAACAAAAATTACTAATCAAATTTTTCGTAATAGGAAGAACAACGAAATTAACATGGAAATCTTACAGTGCGGTAGCGGTTGTATGATGGTACGATTGTTACATGTTATGTACCTTCGGTAGGCACTTATGTTAGATACGCCATGGGTGACATTCAAGACTTATTTGTGTTCTACGAGAGTGGTCTCATACACAACGGGCCGTGCAGGGTGGACCTGTCAAATTGTGACCAGACGTGATCCGAGTACCCAGTTTGAACGCCATGAGCCTATATGAGCTACGGAGGTGTGTACATTCGACGTTCGATCGGTGCAGAATGAAATGCAAGAAAATCCCGCTCCCCCTCAACATGTGAAAATTTTTTAGTTCAAGTAGAGTTAGTCAACATTAAGATCCAGAAAATCCCAAATGTACTCCCCCTGAACCAAAGCAATAAATACGAGAAGCTGGCAAAGAAAATCAAAAGACAGTCCTTAAAGCATAGACAAGATATGGAGAAGACTATGACTCAGACTGACTCTCATCTACCCCATATGAATCTAGGTCTAATAACTGGTCTACTAACACACTACGGAGTAAACACGTTCCCTGTCTACCCGAGGGTGGTCCGACCCTCACTAGATCGCAAGAAGTGAGTGAACTCAACCTAATGAGAAGAGAAGCAACTAGAAACAACAACATAGAAACACAAGATGAGAGGAAGCAATCTAAGCAACTAAGCAAGAGAATTACTCTAACCTATGCTAGAAGGACTAACCCACATGCACCCTTATGCAATGCATGGGAAGGAAATAGAAGCATAAAAGACAAAGCATAGAGAATGAAGCTCCCCCTCACAGCAATACATACGGACAAACCTCCCCAAGCTCTCCCCGCAAGGCTGAAAACCTAGAGTTATCCAAAGGCTTGGTAAACATATCAGCCAACTGGTGGTCACTCTCCACAAACTGGAGCACTATGTCACCCTTCTTTACATGGTGAGAGATCATGTGGAGATGATCCTATCTTTGTGATGAGTATTTAACTCTTGGTTGAAGGAAAATTGAGTTTGTTTTGGGCTTTTATTGCAAAGTCTTATTTCTGGTCGAAATGAAGTCGTGTACGACTTGTCCCTGGCTCGTACGACCTTGTAGGATGCCATACGACCATGTTTAGTCGTGGTCGAATTTCGTTCAGGAGCGTACGACCACGTTGAGGTGTTCTCGCAAACCGGCGGTGGTCGGAAGGCGTTACGACCACGCTGGCGCATATCGGGTGGCGACGACCACGCTGTCGAGTATCGGGTTCCAGACGAGCAACGTACGAGTTCTTTGGCCGTGGTCGGAAGGGTTTACGACCACGTTGGCAATTGGGAGCGTTCGATCACGTTGTAGCGCTCGAGCTTCACCACGCTATGAGCCCTCGGAAGATTTGACCGTGGTCGGCACTCGGCGCTAGGGTTTACGACCACGTTGTGGGATCGGAGCCTCGACCAAGTTGGGCGGTCGGGCGTTCGACCACTTTGGCCGTGGTCGGTGGGCGTCTCGACCACGTTGTGGGAAAGGAGCCACGACTACGTTGTGGCACTCGGTGGTGCGACCGCGTTGTGCGCTCGGAGAGCTACGACCACGTTATCGGTTGGATGACCGTGGTCGTGCGGGATCACTAAAATTGGTCGTGAGGGTGCATTTCATGTCCGATTACGGTGATGTTTAGTCGGTTGGGTTCCTTGTGATGTTTTGGACCTTGTAGACCTGGTTTGTTCTACATTTTGACAAGGTTTGGTAAAGTCTAATTTACGTGGAAAGAGACTTGAGCTCGTGAGTTGTCGCAGTATGGATCAGTGCTATGTGATGGTTTTGTTGTCTGTGATGGTTGCAGGTACTAGGAGACATGTCTTGGTGAGGCTTAGAGAGGTCGGGACTAGACATGGGAGATGTTGAGGTCCAGAACGACGTGGAAGCCGAAGAGGACGTGGTCTTGCCCGAGTGGTGTAACCAGAAGACAGCAAGGCATGAGGAGGAAGCTTCGGGAGGCTGTTGAAGGGCATTTTGGAGAAATGCCAAAGCCTGCAAAGGAAGCTGTGTCCTCTGGGAAAGCACTGGAGTTGGTGGTGCTATTGGGCAAAGCAGTGGAGCCGTTGCCACTGGGTAATGGGCAAAGCACTGGAGGCCGCAGCACTTGGACTCTCAGAACGGTGGTCTGTTGAGACCCGTTAGCGTGTGAGACTATAAATAGAGAGGTTAGGTCTCAGGAGCGAAGTGAGGTTGTCCCCCGAGTGCTCTGAGTCTTATTGTTCTATTGTGTGAGTTGTCTCTGGGTAGAGCATGGATGCTCGTGTACCTCCGATGGAGTGGCTGTAGAAACCTCCATGTGCAATAGAAAAGATTGGATTCATCTCTCTGTATCTTTCTCACTTTTTGTTCTTGAGATGATTTGTTTGATCTATTTGCCCTCTCCGTGTTCTTTTGTTCATATGTGTTTTCTCTGAGAGTTGGCTTGTGCTTCACTTGCTCAGGACTGGGAAGTTGTTTTACGGCTGCTTGCTAAGATCATTCCCGAGAGCAAAAGCGAAATCGATGAAAACCGAGTTCGTGGTTCGCGCACCGAGCTCGCTATTTCAGTTTTCGACTTTGGTTTTCACCTCTTCTGTTGTGAAGACTTTGGAGGTTCTTGGTATTTTTACTTCCAGAGATCTTGTACGAGCTAAGTTTCAAGTTTCATCCGTTTTGGATCTCTGTGCAAAAAGTTCTTCAAAATCTCGAGTTGCGGTCGTGCGCCGAAAACAGAGTAATCATCGTCGCGGTCCGTTTTCGGTTTATCGACCACGTATATTTTCTTCGCCACGACTACGATCGCTAGTCGTCTCGGTCGCGGTGGTCGCACGTTTCTCACCGCCTGTTTTCATTTCTCGATCGACCGTGTGTTGATTCTTTCTATCTCGGCTTCCGACCACGCTTTTCTTTCGCTTTTCTTGGTCTTAGCTGAGATCTCTTTGTTCTCTCTATGTTCCTCGGTAAGCAATCAATCTTCTTCTTCATAGCTCTTTAGCTATCGGAGAAAAAGATTAGGTTTAATTGTGGGAGAATTTTTTAGGGCACCATTCACCCCCCCTCTGTTGCCATTTCGGTCCTTCACATGGTCTCTAAGGAAATGGAATCTGATATCAATGTGCTTGGTCCAAGAATGTTGCACTGGGTTCTTGGCAATATTAATAGCAGAAGTATTATCACAAAGAAGTGGAATACTGTCTATAACTAACCCAAAGTCCCGCAGGGTCGAAGCCATCCAGAGTACCTGGCTACAGTAACTGGCCGTAGCAACGTACTCGGCCTCTGTGGTGGACTGTGCAACACCGGACTGCTTCCTAGAGGATCAAGAGACAAGAGAAGTGCCAATGAATTGGCAGGTGCCAGAATTGTTCTTCCTATCTATCCTACAGCCAGCAAAGTCTGCGTCCAAGTAGGCTCTAAGGGAGAAGCCAGAAATCGAGCACATAGACACACAGAGAAGTGTATGTCCGGTCTCGAGGTAATGAGGTACAAGAGAGAGCCAATCATGCTGTGATAGGAATTCTGATCAACTGGCTCGCCATCCTCATCTGGATCGAGCGAAACTGAAGTAGGCATAGGAGTTGACACCGGCTTGCCATCGCTCATGTCAAAGCTTCTCAAGAGATCACGAGTGTACTTGCCTTGATGCAAGAAGGTGCCCTCCCGAGTCTGCTTGATCTGGAATCCTAGGAAGAAGCTCAACTCACCTATCATGCTCATCTCGAACTTCGTGCTCATGACATCAGAAAACTAAGAGACAAGAGCATGAGAAGAGCCGCCGAAGATGATGTCATCCACATAAATTTGGACGAGTAGAAGGTCATTGCCATGCCTACGAATGAACAAGGTCTTGTCTACCTTACCCATCTCAAACCCATGACTCAACAGATAGAATTTAAGCCTCTCATACCAAGCTCTAGGGGCTTACTTAAGTCCATACAAGGCTTTGGAAAACTTATAGATATGGTTTGGGTATTTGAGGTTCTCGAAACCTGGAGGCTACCCATTGAGGAAGGCACTCTTGACATCCATCTGGAAAGCTTGAAACCCTTAGACGCCGCGAATGCAAGCAAGATCCTAATGGCCTCTAGCCTAGCTACAGGGGCAAAGGTCTCCTCAAAATTTAGACCCTCAATCTGGGAGAAGCCCTGAGCTACCAATCTAGCCTTGTTTCGAATGACAACCCCATCCTCGCTCTGCTTGTTCTTGAACACCCATTTGGTATCTATGACATTATGACCTCTAGGGGCTTAACAAGCGACCAAACCTTGTTTCTCTCAAAGTTTTCTAACTCCTCATGCATGACATTGACCCACGACTCATCAGAGAGTGCATGATCAACATCCTTGGGCTCGAATGAGGCAACGAAGGTAGAGTGGAGACAAAAGTGAGACAAGCCAGATTTTGAGCGTGTGACACGCTCAAAGAGATCTCCTATTATCTGCTCTGAATGATGGTCTTTTTGGATATGTCGAGGAGGTCCTGGATGAGAAGAAAAAGTGGCCTCTACCTCATGGGCTGACGAGGTAGGAACAGAGCCACTAGCTCCAGAAGATGTGGAAGGAATGGGCTGATCTCCTCGAGGTGCGGTGGTAGAAGCAGGCACCTCAAGGGGAAGAGGATCTCTAAAGCCAGACTAGTCACACGATTGAACATGACAAGGTTTAATTCAAGTTGTTCGTATTTAATTAATCTAGTATGGCAAGAGCAAAGCGACACATAGAGGAGCATGATAAATCAAGCTATCACAAGATATGGCAAGATATAAAGCATGGTATCATGTCACATGAAGATAAATAGTTAGGGCTACAAAATCTGTACTGGCATTCATGTGAATATTATGCAACAAGATACAAATAAATGCACAAGAGGTGAACTCTCCTTGAAAAATAGCCCGAACAGACAGAAAGACTCCAACTCCCCTTAGAGAAGGCAAATTGAGAAGAACTAGGAAGTTTGGCACAAAATCCAGAAAGGGAAGGTTCTAACTCAAAGTGGTGATTCTCAAACACACTCTATCCTCATGGTCTCTAGCCTATAACCTCATACCACGGAGCAAGGGCACACTATGTCAACTCACAAGACTCTAGTGGCCAAGAAGAAAGTTCAAGATAGGCAGAAGTTACCTAGAGAACTAAAGCCCAGACTAGGTAGTAGATCATCCTAGAGAACCATTTGGATGAGAGGTGTGACTGAGACAATATCACCTAGAGATGGCTCTCATCTATCCAATCGGACCCTTCCTACCACTAGAATAAATAACCAATGCAAAGCCAAGTGATGGGAAGCAAAATACTAAAGATCACAAGGGAGGTGGGGGGTCGTGATCGCAGACCTGATCGAGTATGAGTGTTACCTTGGCCGAGGTCGAATACGAGTCCAGACCTCGGTCGAGTGGTCAAAATGTGTCCAGGTCGTGGTCGTAGTCGAGACTGTAATGTAGTCGCGTCGGGTTCGGCCGATAGTCCAGACCACGCTCGTAGTAGCTTTGACGTAGCCGTAAAAACCAAGGAACGGTCGTAAAGGCTGTACCAGTCTCCCCCTCATTCACAGCCTGCAGGTTAAACACAGGAACGACTGGTGTCCTAGTACTGGGGTAAATGATATACAACATGGAACCAGTACCGTGTCAAATGACATCAACAATAGCATTACAAATACTAATGACAAAGAACACATGAAAACACACACCCACACAAGCTCAATCTTGCCCTCATCCGCCCGCATCAAAAGCATCTAGAACAGCAAGCCTAGTGCCACCCAATACTTAGAACAATCTTGTGACTTATCCACAGTTCTCATGAAGTCTAAGCAAAAGTACCGTCTAACGCTACCAAGATGTTATACAGTTTATTTCATGTCATAACTGAAATGAATAAGATCGAGGTATACATGCATCACAATGAATCACAACCATACACATAGCAGGTGACAAGGAAAAGTCACAGAAGCATATGCTAGCATGGATATAAGCATGTACACAAGTAAAGATAAGAAGGCATGAATAAACATAGCATCATGATATAGACAACTATCCAAGATATTAATCAAGCTCATAATGTCCATACTTAAGCATAAATCATGATAGAACAAAATCATGGAAAAGTATGCTAACATAGATAAATAATGGTGAATGGACATAAGGAGCAATATATAATCAATAAACCATGATGGATACTACAAGGCACAAGGTCATGATGATACTTGACTTCTAAAATATACATTCTACTTATGCTCATGAAGTCAAGTCAAAGCTTAAGCATCAAATCAATTAACATACATATTATGATACAAGGATACCTAAGCAACATACACATATAAGCATGACAAGAAGACATCAAGAGTAAAGCATGCCAATATGGTACTAGTGAGCATATGAACAAGCACATCATACCAATTATGACTAACACTCGAATATAAGGGCATGAAGGTATAGAATAGCTCACAAAATAGGTGGAGACGCAACAGGTGAAAGCATATGCCTCTTGGAGGCCATGAAGTAGTGAACCAACAAGTGTTCTAATCACGTGATGAAAAAGAAGACTAGAACCCAATCGAGTACATGTTCACCATCCCACATCTTGACACCTACAAGAATAATGTACCGAGTCTTGGATCCCGAAGGGTTAGTAAGCATGTACTTGGGAATCCAAGACTTTGACACACTCACACTAGAAGGATGCAAATCTACATGATGCAGCTGATGGTCCATGCAAGAAACTAGATCCCAGAGGCACACCGCAAATGAACAATTCGAGTCCCCACTCCGAAAAAGCGGTGAATACCTAACTTGAAAGCACCAAGAAGAGAACCAACAAAAGCATCAAAGAAACTCACAACTTCTCCTTGCCGTAGATGCGCACCTCGTTTGGACGAACGAGGTCCATCATTTGAGAAATGACGGAAATTCCTCCTCGAGACAGCACGTGGACAAAAATAAGAAAACACACAAAACAAGTTTCCGATGCCAATGAGCAAATGATGTCCATCTTTCTGACAAAAATGAGCAATGGTGCAAGCGTCTACTACGAGACAAGATCCAAAAGGACAAAGCACCATTCTTGCTCAAAGAGAAGTCCCTTGGACCTCACGGGAAGAGCCAACAAGAAATGCACTAGCCAAAGTAGGAGTAAAGGATATGAAACAGAAAGATTTATGCCCACTACAAACGGTTCCCAATCCAAAAGAACAGAGGAGGCTAAGTCGCAAGATGCATTACTCATATCATCGTGCTCTCTCCTCAAAGCATTTACACCACCCCTTACAGAATCACACTATAAACTAGGGAAGGGAATGCAAACAAATTGGATCAACAAGAGTAACATGGCTAGTACAAACATAAAACAAGAGAAGCTAGAACAGAAGAACATAGCATTCTAATCTCAGCCCTAGCAAACTCAAGCTCCTCTACACATGTGCAGTGAATCAATTTTAATTTCTCATTTTCAGATTTTAACAAGCAAGTAGAGAAATTAAATTTACTCCATCTACAGAACTAGACTCACAACCTACACATGATAAATGAGATTTCCACCTAGCAAAATCAATCTAGCAATTTATCATCTAGGCATCTCACATTCTCCCTAAGAGTAAGTATATTCATCTTGGACAAGGCCAAGGTCACAATGAGGTTTTACCTTGCTCATGATGAGTTAGTGCTCGTCCCTCTTATCATCATCATCATCCGTGTGTTCTTTCAAGACTTTCTCAATCTTAGCACTTGAGCAACCAATCGGGATAGAATGAAATCATCCTCTAGCCAGATTCAAGCCTCTTATCACAAAGGACACCATTGGCAAAAACACCCCCAACAAGATGCAAAAAAAGCTCATAAGATTCCCTACTAGTTGCCATGCTCAAGATCGGTTAAGATCTATAGAAGAGAGCTAACCGGCTCTGATACCAATTGTAGAACCGAAATGGCAACATAGGGGGTGAATGGTGCCTTCAATAATCGCCCCTCAAGTATCCACACATATGCTTCTTCTCCAATTGCTATAGAAGCTATGAAGACAGAAGATATGCGCTCACTGGAAGTCACAAAGAACGAGCATAAAATGATCCGAGAGAAACAGGTCGTAAAAATAGATTCGAGTCGGTTCTGCAAGCGTAGTATCGTTGTGAGGAGCGGTAGTACCGCTAAGCCAAGCGGTAGTACCGATGTTGAACAAGCGGTAGTACCACATGAAGAAATCAGGCGACAACAGAATCAGAAACTGAGAAATTCGCAATATTCTTGTATTCTTGGCTTAGGAAACTTTGAGGATAGCAAGGAAAATGGTCTCAGAAGAATTAGCCAAACTCCAATTTTAATTTTCCTCTAGAAAATCAAAGGGGCACACAACCCCTGACTTCTAACCCTAGAAAACAGCACGACCAGGGCCAACAACTGTGCCAAATTTGGGAGAAAGGAAACTTGTTGATTCTTCCTTCTGCTCCCAAAAATAGAATGCTCAAGTGATCTCAAGAAAATTCCAAGTTCAAAGCATTAATAACCAACAACTACAAAATCAATAAATCAACAAAAAGGCCA
The DNA here is from genome assembly GCA_036346245.1 of Bonia amplexicaulis. Lineage (NCBI taxonomy): Eukaryota > Viridiplantae > Streptophyta > Magnoliopsida > Poales > Poaceae > Bonia > Bonia amplexicaulis. Next base: position 13,194,658 of record CM070755.1, on the reverse strand, counting down.
AGAAGTGAGAAAGGGGGCACGAATAACAGAGAGCAGTCAAAAGGCTCAAAACATCTCAAAAACAAGATTTCTCAGATTGATTGAGCGGGATGAATGATTACAAGAGTTGCTACAACCAATTCATCCCAATCTACGGCCCCATACGCGATTGAGAAATCAAGAACTCAAGAACACATGGAGATAAAAGGCAGAACAACCCTCTGCCAACCCCACCCATTCCACAACAGCACAAAAGAAAAGAGAGAGCACAAAGCAAAAACCCTAACTATTGCTTTGCTCTCATGCCTCTCCCTCTCCTTTTATAGTCTCCACTAATGGGTTCACAAGCACACTTTACCCATTAGCGCCAAGTACTTTTGTGTTTTACCCATTAGCTCAAACCGAATCCGCTTCCGCTTTTGCAGCCTTGCACATTTACCACAATGCCCCGGCTACACCTTCTAGGAAGCTTCCTCCTTTCTTGTCGTTCAAACCTCGCAACCACCTTGAGTTCTCGCCGTCTTCAGCACATCCCGACCGTTCTGACCTCAGCACCGCCTGTGCCTAGTCCGGTTATCCCATGCCTCGCCACGACTCCACCTCAAAGTCCCGCACCACGACGATCATTGTTGTTCCGCCCTCGAGCGACATTGGTTAGTACTGCCTCTTCGTAATCGCTCACCCGCAAGATCTGAGAATTCAATAAAGTTCACCGTTTGCGAAACTAATCTTGTTTCCTGAAAAAACGCGCGGAGGCTCCCCTCCGCGCGCGCTCTCCATGAGAATCGCGCGGGAGACGCCCCCGCACGCACTCTACGGAGTATAGATAAGAGGTAGCATCGAGGTCCACCTCCACACACACTCTACGGAGTATAAATAAGATGTAGAGTCGAGGTCCGTCTCCGCACGCACTCTACGGAGTATACATAAGACGTAGTGTCGAGGTCCGCCTCCGTAGGCATTCTACGAAGTATAAATAAGATGTAGCGTCAAGGTCCGCCTCCGCACGCACTCTACGGAGTATAAATAAGACGCGGATGTTGTCCCTGCGCACTCTACTAAGTATAAATAAGATGCGGATGTCCCTGCGCACGTGTGGGCGTTGCTCCTGCGCGTACTCTTCGGAGTATAAACAGACGTGGTTGATGTTCCCACGTACTCTACGGAGTATAAATAAAACACGGATGTTGTCCCTGCGCACTCTACTAAGTATAAATAAGATGCGGATGTCCCTGCGCACGTGTGGGCGTTGCTCCTGCGCGTACTCTTCGGAGTATAAACAGACGTGGTTGATGTTCCCACGTACTCTACGGAGTATAAATAAAACACGGATGTTGTCCCTGCGCACTCATCGAGTATAAATAAGACGGATGTCCTGCAAGACGTGTGGGCGTTGCTCCTGCGCATACTCTCCGGAGTATAAACAGATGTGGTTGATGTTCCCACGTACTCTACGGAGTATAAATAAAACGCGGATGTTGTCCCTGCGCACTCTACTGAGTATAAACAAGACGCGGATGTCCCCGTGCATGTGTGGGCGTTGCTCCTGCGCGTACTCTCCAGAGTATAAATAGACGTGGTTGATGTTTCCACGTACTCTACGGAGTATAAATAAGACGCGGATGTTGTCCCTGCGCACTCTACTGAGAATAAACAAGACGCGGATGTCCCCGCGCACGTGTGGGCGTTGCTCCTACGCGTACTCTCTAGAGTATAAACAGACGTGGTTGATGTTCCCACGTACTCTACGGAGTATAAATAAGATGTGGATGTTGTCCCTACGCACTCTACTGAGTATAAACATGGAGCGGATGTCCCCGCGCACGTGTGGGCGTTGCTCCTACGCGCACTCTCCGGAGTATAAACAAACGTTGTTGATGTTCCCACGCACTCTACGGAGTATAAATAAGACACAGATGTTGTCCCCACGTGATCTACAGAGTATAAACAAAGCGTAGCAAGAGGCTTGCCTCCGTGCATGCTCCGCGGAGTATGCATATAGTGCAACAGAGGCTGGCCTCCGCGCGCACTCTACAGGGTGTAGATAGGGTGCAGCAGAGGCTGGCCCCCGTGCGCACTCTATGGAGCACAAAAGCTTGTGCGTCTACTTCAACTAGGCGCCAACTCCATTGCCACCACTTCGAAGGGTAGGGGACGGAGCGCTCATGCGTCTACTTCGACTAGGCTCTAGCTACGTTGCCACCACTGCGAGGGGTAGGGGACGGAGCGCTCGCACGTCTACCGAACAGGCGCCGCCCTCCGCCACCACTGAAGGGTATGGGACGAGCGCTCGTGTGTCTGCCGACCAGGCGCCAACCCGCTGCCACCACTCGAGGGTAGGGGCAGAGCGCCGCGCGCCATCGAGGCTAGGCGCCAGCTCCGCTGCCACCACTTCGAGGGGTAGGGGATGGAGCGCTTGCGCGTCTACTCGACCAGGCGCCCGCCGCCGCCACCACCGAAGGGTAGGGGACTGAGCGCTCGCGCGTGTGCCGGCCAGGCGCCGGCTCGCCGCCACCACTCAAGGGTAGGGGCAGCCGCACGCCGTCACTTGCCAGGCGCCGGCCTGCGCACCACTTCAAAAGGTAGGGGACAGGCGCTCGCGTGTCATTTTGCCAGGCGCCACTCGCCGCCACCACCTTGAAGGGTAGGGGAGGGAGCACTCACGCATCTACTTCGACTAGGCGCCAGCTCCACTGCCACCACTTCGAAGGGTAGGGGACGGAGCACCCGCGCGTCTATTTCGACTAGGCGCCAGCTCCGGTGCGACCACTTCGAGGGATAGGGGACGGAGCGCCCGCGCGTCTGCTTAGGCTAGACGCCAGCTCCACTGCCACCACTTCGAGGGGTAGGAGACGGAGCGCTTGTGCGTCTCACCGACCAGGCGCCAGCTCACCGCCACCACTCGAGGGTATGGGACGGGCGCCGCGCGTCTGCCGACCAGGCGCGGCCCGCCGCCACCACCGAGGGTAGGGGACTGAGCGCGCGCCTCACTCGACCAGGTGCGGCGGGGCGGGCGCTCGCGCGTCTACTTCGACTAGGCGCTAGCTCCGCTGCCACCACTTCAAAGGGTAGGGGACGGAGCGCTCGCGTGTCTACTTCGCCTAGGCACCAGCTCCACCGCCACCACTTCGAGGGATAGGGGACGAAGCGCTCTCTACCTAGCGTGTGGACGTGCGTGAAATAAAGTCCTATGAGTCTGCCCGAAGGAAGCACGGTCGCGAGAAGTGTTGGAGACGCATGCTTCTATCAAGGCCCTTTCCGCGTTACTTGGAGGATGTTTACAAGGGGGCACGGTAAAAATTAAATGTACAAGTGTCCTCGGACGCTCACAGCCGCTACTCGGCCAGCTCCTCCTTAAGATACGTCTGTGCTGAAGTGTCAGGACCCGGATTTCCAAATCCGGTCCCTCCGTATTACAAAGACTAGTCCCGATCAAAGCTAGTGCACACAACAAACAAAGGATGATTACATAACCAACAACGCTTTATTACAATAATAGAGAGTATGCACTAAAAGGCCTCTTTATTACAACCGAGGTTTCAAGACCTCACACACACAAAACAAAAACAAACACAATGAAGCAAAATAAACCAATGGATGAATACCCATCAATACGCCACGTGCAATTGGTGGGAGCGCAACCTAGTACTCGGAAAGCCTTCGCCGAATCCATACGCCGTAGTCGAAGTTTCCTTCTTGAGCTTCATATTCCTCTGGTTATTATTTTAAGTGTAGTATGTGAGTACATAAAGTACTCCGCAAGTCTTGGGAAAATGCAATAGATGCAAGGCTTAACAAAGGAGGATCATATGGTTCTTTTGCACAAAGCCACATTTTATTTCAAATACCATTAATTATTTTTAAAGGCATCACTTTAGCAAAGTGATTGTTTTAACAGAATCTATCAATAATTTTATAGTGAAGGTTCCAACCACCAACACTTGAATACTGGCTCAACCCGCCAAAGTTCAAAACCACGGGTTACACCACCCACACTGGCTACATCCACCAGGACACAAATCCGAGAGTTACAACCACTCCCGGTTTTCAAAACTTTTATTTTAAAACCAAAACCAATGAGCTACCATGTGAATGCATTCCTTGCCCGCCCTTGACCGTGGGCACGGCTACTCGAATAGTTTTACACTCTGCAGAGGTTGTACACTTTACCCACAAGAGATAAGTTATCTTAATAGTCAACACGCTTCCTTTGGCATGAGACCCAGATAAATTATCACAAAGCTTTTACCTTACTCTAGTTTAGATTACCACCACCGAGGTTTCACCGTGAAGGGTTAAACCACCCGCATGAAGCCCCTCTTGCGCCTGTATGAGTACAATAAACCTCGTCCCTCACTGTGGATAACCAGTACACCCTGGCATCCACTTTCCACTGGTGGCACCTAGACTAAACCATCATAAGTTAGTCACTAGGTCGCACTCCATATAGACATGTGGTTGTACGGTAGTGCTCGGCCCGACAAACACAAGCGTCGGTCCTTAATTGACTAGGGCGGAACATACACTTTACAAGTTCTCGTGCTAACCGCACCAAACCAATCTTACCATCCGCCCCAGTCTAAACCAACTCTCACATTTTATTTTAGTTTTAAAGAACAAGTGGCAACTCAATCACCACTAAATTCTAAACAAAATCCAGCCCACAAAATATAATTTCCCATTTCAAAAGGTACCAAAGGAGTATATAGCATGACTAAGCATTTTACTACCGATACAACATTTACCAAAGTGTTATAATAATCTTAATATTGAGACAAAGGAAATCCTAGGGTGTCAAAGGTACATGGTTGTCAACGTCAAATGAGGGTATAACAATTGTCGGTTTAACTACTATCTCTAAAACTTGAATTATCATTTTATGTAACATAGCAATGCAATAATTTAAAATAATCAAACATTTCTCAAACATGGGTTCAAGATGTTCAAAGGAGACTTGCCTTCGTGTGCGGTGTCTTGACTTTCTTGCTGCTGCTTAGAATATTCTTCGGCGACGTCGGATTCTACGCGCGGAACGATAAATACAAAAGAACGAATAAATACAAATAAAATCACAAAAATATAAAATATATACTGGAAGAAAGGTAAAGATTTTAGATGAATTTAGGAAAAAGATTCAACGGATTCGGAGTTCGAATGAAGGAGAACGGATATCTGGGAGTTTTTAAAGATCACATGAAATGATAACAAAATCCGAGAATTACTTTTTGAACAGAACGGTGTTGATAGGTTGCGAGGTGGCGGCGAATTGACAAAATAGAACCCCGGTGATGAGGCGAAGGTGATGACATGGGTACGGCGTCGAGGAACGACGGCAATCACTGGCGGTGAGGGGTAACGGCAGTGATGGCGATGTTGCGACAACGGCAGATTGGAGGGAGATAGTACCGAGTATAGAACGTGGAGATGTAGGGTGAGCACCGGCTAAAACGCGGCTTGGAAAAGCTAGGAAAATTGTCGTCTCACCGAAACCCATCGGAGACGGCGAATCGACGCTTGAACGATGTCGGGAAGGAAAAGGAAAACTTGATATCTTGATGCTCGTGAGGCGAATCCAAAACCATTTGAAAGGTAGCTACCTGGGGTGGTTTGGCACGATGTGACGCGAACGGATTGGGGAAAACACCTCCGGATAGATGGGGACACGAGATGCCATCGGCGGCCATGGCGAGGTGTCGGAGGCAAAATTTGTGGAGGCTTTTGGGAAAACGGAGTGAGCACGGTAGAGAACGCGGTGAGACAAGTTTAAAAAATTACGGCAGAGGCTAAAACTCAACAGAGACGATTTAATCGTCGCCGGAGTCAAAACGGTCATTTTCGCGGAAAGTTCAATTTCTGACAATTGGCTCCACGAAAAATTAAATAAAATGGTAGATAAATTGTTTGGAGGCTAGGACACAATATGACGCGAACAGAAATCAAAGCGCTTACCGAAAAAGTGGTGTACGCGCGAAGGCACGGTTTCAGCGTCTGGCTCGACCAGGTCGACGAGGACTCGGGGAGTCTTCGAGTGATGGCGATAGAAGCATGTCGTAGAACGCGTCGAGGCGAACTCAATGGTATAGACGGCTCGGCCAACGGACATCGGATGGTGACGAAACATGGCGGAGAAGACGTTAGGCGACCGGCGGGTTGGCATTGGCGTTCCGGGCAAACGGAGAGGAGTTAGCGGGTGAGGTTTGCGGCGAAACGAAGAGGAGAATATGGGGAACACAATGCTCACATCGGTTTTGACAGAACACTGACGGTCGGCGCGCAGCGAGGAGAGAAACGTCGGCGTGGTTTGGCCACGGTGGTCCGGCGATGCTCGGTGATGCTCCAATAAGGCGAGGTGAGCACCGCGAGAACGCGAGAAGGCAAAGCCAACGGTGTGGTCAAAGTGACCGGCTCCACTGTTGAGGCGCAAATGACCAAGAACACCACTCGGTTCACAAAAAGAAATGGCTATTGCGAGAGAAGAAAGGAGAGAGGCTTTGAGATTTCGGGGTTGAGTGAGGTTGAGAAGGGGCACCCGGTGCTCCCTTTTATAGGGGCGGAGGTGGACGGGAGAGGGAGATCAACGGCCAAGCCTTTTAGAGCACCGGTTTCAATTCCGAGTAAATACTCATAAATGGGAGGGGAAACGGTGGGGAAATGAAAGCCCTTGATGAGAGGATTTGAATGCACTTAATTTTGCCGAAACCGTTGAGAAAATCAAAAGTTATTAAAGTTTTAATGGAGAGGCCATGCCGGGCGGCGTCGAGCGCCGGGACGCAACTCGAGAAGATGAACAGTGCCCACGGGCACTGTTCACTCTCTCCTTTTTTTTTTTTTTGTATTTTTGTTTGAGATTTTGAAATTGAGCTCGACAAACTCCGAAAATTCTAAAATAATTTCGAACCTTCCTTGAGACTCAAAGAACTCAAATAAAATATTTTCAGCAAATATTAATATTTAATTTTATTTTATTAAATAAAAATTCTAATTAAGATTTAGTTTAAACGAAATAAATCCACAATTTTCAAAAATTTGAAAATATGGTATAAATGGATAGATTAGAATTTTAGAAGAATTTAGAAATTTAAATGGGCTCAATCGGAGTTAAAACGAAAAAGAACGGGCTCTCGGAAGTTTGAAAAGAGAGAAAAGAATAAACCGATTTTCTGGAATTATTTTTGAACTGAAAAATCAAATTATGACGTCATCAAGTAAAATGATTTTCAAATGAATTATTTTTCTGTGGAAAATAAATTTATGACGTCAGCAAGAATTTTGATTTTCTGGCCGAATTATTTTTGTAAAGAAAATAGTTTTATTCATCGACGTGTGGGACCCGCTTTTATCAACGAGAGAGAGAGAGAGGAAAGAGCGGACGGTCGGATGAGTGATGTGGTGCAAGGAGGAAATCGAGATCATCGATGGAGAGCGAAGGGTTATGAAAATGGACGACGAGATTAGATCGGGCATGAGTATTAAATTTGATTTAGATTTTCAGAAAACACCATAAAATTCAATAAAGCTCAGAAAAATGTGAAATTAATTCCAAAAGTTCCAGAAAAATTCAAAGAACTTCCTGGAGACATTTTGGACTTAATAAAAATATTTCCATCTACTGTTGGTATTTTAATTTTCATACTTAAAATACTTTTCATTTTTAAAAATAGATTTTAAAACTCTAGAAAACTCGTAACACCAAATAAAGGCCAAGTAAATCCAAATAATTAATTTGAATTAGGATTTTATAGAAAATCAAAATATCATTTTATTTAATAATTTTTTTAAGTTTTACTTTATATTACTTTTCAAATCCAAATTTTCTAAAAGCAAAAAATCGTGGCAAACAAAATTCCAATTTCACACAAATAAAACTCTTATTTTTATTTTAAACTAAATTAATTTAATTTAATAATTTAATTTTTTTTTTCTCCAAAAATTTGAAATAAACAGCTGGGCTGTTACATGAAGCCTCGCCCGAAGAGACCCGGGCCGCCCAGAAATCCAACGACTCTTCGGCCCGCCACCAGTGTCGGAGACGCCGTCGGGTCACAAGATTTGAAATAAGCGGCCGCTCCCTATCAAGCAGCTGCTCCGAACACAGGGATACACTAGTCAGAACATGGGGGCCAGTTTCTACTTTATTCATAGAAGGGGGCGCGTACATTACAACGCACACCAACATACGACAACCCTGATGTCACACCTGTGGGTTCACATCACGCCACGAGGCGTCGATACCACCTTGGCCCGCCGTGGGCCTCGTCCAGCCATCGGCCGAGGCTCCCCTCGCCGTACATGGTCCGCCGCAGCTCTACCTTCGCCGCGGCCTCCCCGATGTACTCCCAAATCCGCTCATGGAAAACACAAACAGCGGGGCGAACAGCGCGCACGGCACCAGACATCACCCCATCCCCGGCCGACATCTCCAGTTGTCAGCCAGCACGTCGACATGTCGGCAGCCCCGGTGCTTGAGAAGCGCACACACCAGGCACGAGGTCACGTAGGAGCAGTGGATGCCGAAGGATATCACGACATTGCGAGCGAGGTTGGCCGCATCCCCGATCCGCCGAAACGTCCGAGACAGCTCTTCAGGCCCGAAGGAGCGAGGTGGCACTTCGACGACAAGATATTCAAGGGCGCCTTCCAAAGCCAGCATGGCATCCCATGCGGCTACCGAGGCGTCGCTCAGAATCCGGTCCCACTCCCCAAGAGACGCGGTGAGACAGCCTTTCTCCTTCTCCAGGGCACCAATTTGCTGGAGCAGGTTGTCCTGCTCCTCCGCGGCCGCTCGCCGTGCCGCCTCTGTGGCCGCTAACAAGCGCCTCGGCGTATGAGATCACCTCCGCACGCTCCGCCTCCAAGCATTGGATGCGGTCGTCCTTCGCGGAGTGCGCCTCCTCGGCTGCGCGAAGGGCCTCTTCGGCAGCGCGCAGATGATCCTCTAACGCGCCCAGCTCTTGGGCGTGAGCCGCCTGCAACATCTGACCAAGGGCGAGGGTCTGTAAGACAAGGTAGTTAGTAAACCTCTACAGGACCACGCGCCGCTAAGAGGTCAGGCACTCACCCTCATCTCCGAGGCCTCCAGTGCGCCTCCAAGGAGCTCCAACCCGAATGACAGCAACGCCTGGTGATCCAGGTTCGCGGCCGCATAATTCGCGACCCCTTGCCACGCTCCCAGCACCTCCGGTCGAGGGTGTCCGCGGCAGTTTTGGGAGCGTCGGGCGTCCCTCCCAAAGGAACGTCCCAGGCCCCGAAGGTTGTCCGTGCTCAGGGAGGCGTACCGCTGCAAAGGAACACAGTGATTAGAGACCCACAAGCGCACCACAAGACTACGCCAAGGAAAGTGGGTTTACTTGCGGCATCAGCCGGTGGACTCTGCCGGAGTGTCCCCTGATGCGGATACGCACAAGCTTAGCACTTTTCAGTCAAATACATTATTTCACTAGAAAGAAGTATTGAGCCGCATTAAATATTGTCAGGTGAATTTGTTTCTTAAGGAGTTTCTTTTAATTGATGATGAACTTGAAATACTACATCATGCTATTATTTTATGTATTCTTAGGTATGATTCTTAAGGACTTGGAAGAGCAAAAGGGAGGAGCACAAGGACTTAAACTACAAGTTTTGGACAAGATTTTCAAGCCAAATTCGGACCTCCCACGTGCTCAATCCAATTCAAACTTGGATTCTACTCAGGATTCAATTCGGATTCGGTTCGGGACAGCCTGATAGGCAGTTACTAAAAAGGCCATAACTTTCACAAACAGAGTCCGATTCAGGTGTTCTTATACTCGTTGGAAAGATAATTTCAAGGGCTACGCAATGGATCCTACCCCACTTTCAAATTTCTCACGGATAAAAAGTTATGACCGAAATATGGTGACGGTTTAATTTTAGTTCTTTCCTTTTGTGTGAGTTTGTTTCCAAATACATGTAGAGATGAGTTGGAGTTGGTTTAGGACCTCTTGGCCAGCCATGAGGTGGAGAGGGAACTATATATTAAGGGTTAGACCCGCATTGTAAGGGAGACCACGTTTGATAATAAAATATTCTTTTTCTTTTGATGGCCGACCCAACTTAAGGGAAATGTGAGTTTGCTGAAATCAAGATCGTTCAACCTTTCCATTGAGAATTGGGAACACATGTGGTTGGGCGAATTATAGAGTGCTAACTCTTGCATTGGCAACGAGAGATCACTATGGTTCGTCGAATCCTCGTGAGTATCTTGATCCTACGTCGAGAAGATCGGGCGACCCCGTATCATCTTGGTATCAGAGCGTGGTTTACTCGGTAGGATTATTTACCCTTACTTTTAGATTGATTTACTTCTGTTCCTATAGTCCATTAAAACCGAAAATTGCCACAAACAAATTCCAAACCCTAGTTTTTGCATCTGTTAATTTTGTGAGTTTTGTTAGGTTTTGATCCATTAGAATTTTGTTTAGGTGCTGATCGTTCGTGTTTATTTGCGTAGCTTAATCTTTGTGTCCAATCCAAAATCCAAACAAAAAAATCTTGCTGATATTTTTTTCATCAATTGAGACTAGCTGTTGAATATTGCATCTAAGGCTGCTCTTTAGTATTTTACACTTTGCTAAATATTTGTGACCCGCAAAAAAAATCAAAGGAACGATTAAAGCTAGTTCGGTCTTTACAAAAAAAAGGACAACTAAAAAAAAGAAGAAAAGAAAAGGAAAAAAAACATGGCCGAATTTGGGAGAGTTCCTTGTCCGTAAATTCAGATTGTGTGATTTAATTTCTTGAGCAATCTCGTGCCCTTACATTGATATCGGTGCAATTGGCTAGCGTCTCTCCTAGTACCTGGTGCAAAACGAGCTATCTAATTTTTAATTTCAGATTACCTCTAGTTAGCTCATTCCTTTGTTTGCATCAAGTCACATTGATCTTTGCGTGTGCGTTCATATACTTCACTTAAATCTTTTGGATCAGCACTTAGGCAAAGTATTCTAGCTTGGATTATTACTTAACTTTACAACATCAAGAATTTCAGATTTTAGGATATACACTTCCATACCAAGCTCCACCATATAACCGTTGTTGTGTAAGTAGTGAGCACTCTTGAATTCGCTTAATCATCACATTGCTGTTGTCACTTCTACCAGGTGTAAGTTTTTATTGGCCTTAATTCACTTCGGAAGGGTAAGAACTTTACTTGGGAGAGAAAATAGTGAGATTGAGTGATTTTCATAAAGTATTATTCTACATAGCTACTTGTTTCTTGCATAGCTAACCATATCAGGTGGAGGAGAACACCATGATGAGAGTGATGAGACAAATGAAACTCAAGCATTCGTTAAGCAATATCAATTTGGGGCATTCCGTGAACACTTTCAACGTGAGCTACGCCAAGGGATCGATCAACTCCATGAAAAGCATGATGCTTTTGCTGATCAAATTGCACGGAAGATGCAAAACATAGAGATACAAGCTAATGAAAATGTGCGCCAATTGCGGGAGGACATTGGAGCCCTCACTAGGCTCATACAAGCTCGCAATGGTCGCGATGAAGCAAGTGTTCAAGGAAGAGACGCTGTTGTACATGTACCTGCTGAACCGCAACATCGAGTGGCTGCCAACGTGGTGCGTCCACCACATATTGGAGACGAGGAGGAGGAGGCCATGGAGGGCGTGGCCAAGGCCTAGGTGGTGGCCGTGGTGGTGCTGCACATACGATGGAATAGGATGGTGATTTTGCTTTGCATTACAATGACCACTATCGTCGTCCGCGCAATGAAGATGATGGATTGAGCAAGCTCAAGTTTTTCATGCCCAAGTTTGTAGGTGGAACTGATCCCGAGGAGTATCTCACTTGGGAATTGAATGTTGACAAAATATTCCGTATGCATCACTATACGGATGAGAGAAAGATACAGTTGGCATCACTTGAGTTTGAAGGCTATGCTTTGGATTGGTGGGAATAAGTTATTACTCAAAGAGCTGAGAATGGAGCAGACCCAGTGGCATCTGGCAAGAGATGAAGCGAGAAATGAGAGCCTGTTTTGTTCCTCGTCATTACAAGCGTGATCTATTTGATAAATTGCAGAATATGAAGCAGAAGAAGAGACTTTGGAGAAGCATACAACACGTTCTATCCAAGTCCATCCTTCGCCTATGCCGCTGGTGTGTCATGTGAGAAGATGACCGAGCATGGGACTTTCCCTTCGGTTAAGGAGACATGTAGTGCCCCATTGCTACAAACAACACTTGAGATGTATCAAAACCCATGTAAGGATGAGTGCCACATAGCCAAATTGAGTGCGAGTGATAAAAACAGTGAGTTGTGTGATTCCACCAAACATAAGGTTCAGAGCATCCAAATTGAGAGTGAGAGAAATACACAAAAAGAAAAGAGGGAAAGAGATGATAATAAAAGTAATATTACTTTTTATACTAACAACTTACTCTCTACTTGTAGTGTTGCTGCTCATGTTATGCAGGTTGACATTAAAGCTGAGTCGAATGTTCCACAACCGGTACCATTGGAAGTCAAAGATGAGAAGATAACCACAGTTGAAGATGAAGTACTTGCTGCCCCGTTGTTACATCATGATGATTTAATACCTACAACACCTACAACAACTGAGGAGAACAATAAAGGTAACAATATTGGTGCTGAAATTAATTGTGAAACGGTGAGTACTTGTGAGAACTCATATATACGAATGAAAATTCCACGTTCTGAAATTTCTTTGCTCAATTTACATAATATGGAATTAATTACTCATAAGAAAGGTCTTACGAGAATATCTCCTGATGATTCTTTATATTATATCATGTTTGATGATCTTAAAGAACTATCTAGTGTGATTGAGAATGTTGCTAAAATTTCATGTTTAAAATCACTAGTTAGTACCTATGCATATACATATAAGTTCAATTTGATTGGAAATTATAGTATAGATGATAAGTTTTATGTTTACCGAATATGCATTACATGTGATAAGTTTACTGAATTAAAATTGCATATTTTGGATAAACAATCTTCTGTGCCATATCATGACCGCACTAAGATGAGTTTCAACAATAGTGCGGCATGTTTCAAAAGATTTCTTAAGCCTACTTATTCATCGTTTAATGTACAATCATGTACAAATAATCAGTGTAGCGCAGTTGAAGCATGGAAGGAACTAAAAATTTTCTCCCCCATGTTTGAACAACTTAATATGGTTTGGCCCATTAATGACTTGTCCATGTGCCTAGCAAAGTCGAGGACGACTTTTTCTCATGGGAGGGAGAATGATATGAAAGACAATGTTGCAATATATACATCTTATGGTTGCCGTTATACTAATTTGTTTGTGTGGAACAACGAGAATAACACGATAATTGATTCATACATGTACCATGCAAATGTTTTGTTCTTTTTATCTACTACGCCTTCAGATGTTCTTGATATGCTAAGCAAAAGAAGTGTTGATGACAAATATATATACCATGTATATACGTTGTATTCTTTGCTTAGTACAATTTCAGGCTACCGAAAGCCGATGACGGCTTTTCTTGAAGAAGGGGAGGATGATGCGGATACGCACAAGCTTAGCACTTTTCAGTCAAATACATTATTTCATTGGAAAGAAGTATTGAGCCACATTAAATATTGTCAGGTGAATTTGTTTTCTAAGGAGTTTCTTTTAATTGATGATGAACTTGAAATACTACATCATGCTATTATTTTATGTATTCTTAAGTATGATTCATGTGAAGACTTGAGAGAGCAAAAGGGAGGAGTACAAGGACTTAAACTACAAGTTTTGGATAAGATTTTCAAGCCAAATTCGGACCTCCCACGTGCTCAATCCAATTCAAACTCGGATTCAACTCAGGATTCAATTCGGATTCGGTTCGGGACAGCCTGATAGGCAGTTACTAAAAAGGCTATAACTTTCACAAACGGAGTCCGATTCAGGTGTTCTTGTACTCGTTGGAAAGATAATTTCAGGCGCTACGCAATGGATTGAGCCCCACCTTCAAATTCGTCACGGATAAAATGTTATGACCGAAATATGTTGATGGTTTAATTTTAGGTTTTTCCTTTTGTGTGAGTTTGTTTCCAAATACATGTAGGGATGAGTTGGAGTTGGTTTATGACCTCTTGACCAGCCATGAGGTGGAGAGGGAACTATATATTGAGGGTTAGACCCCCATTGTAAGGAGAGCATATTTGAGAATAATGAATCTACTAAAGTTTGTTCGAGTTTAGCATTACTACCGAAGTTCCATAGGGAATTAAGAGTGATTTTTCTTCAATCAAGATCGTTCAACCTTTCCATTGGGAATTGGGAGCGCGATGGAACTTCATCGGTGGTCATGAAGTTCAGCACATGTGGTTGGGCGAATTATAGAGTGCTAACTCTTGAATTGGCAACAGGAGATCACTACGGTTCATCAAATCCACGTGAGTATCTTGATCCTACGTCGAGAAGATCGGGCGACCCCGTATCATCTAAGTTCGTCATCAATTAAAAGAAACTCATTAAGAAACAAATTCACCTGACAATATTTAATGCGGCTCAATACTTCTTTCCAGTGAAATAATGTATTTGACAGAAAAGTGCTAAGCTTGTGCGTATCCGCATCATCCCCTCACCCCTAGAGGAAATCGCCAGGATGCCGGCGCCACGACGGCCGGCCTTCAGCCGGGAGCCTCCAGTGGGGCCGATTCGATAGATTCTCGACCCGATCGCCGCAACCCCGGAGGGAGCCTTGGAGACCTTCGGCCTGGGGGCCTCAGTGTCGAAATCAGAGTCCCACAGGCTCCCGACCGTGGTCGCCACAATAAACCTCCCCTTCGGGCGAGCGGGTGATCGTACGTGTGGCCGCTTCGCCTTGGGGGAATAAGGCAGGGACCATGCCCTGGTAACCGCCACGGATGGGGGCTCCGCTCTAGCAACCTCCGCTGGTGGCAGCTCCACCTCGGCAATCGCGACGGGCAAAGACTCCACCCTAGCATCATCCGTGGGCGGCGGCTCCACCTCAGCGACCGCCGCGGGCGACGAAGCTTCTCCCTCCCGATCATCCGCGACACACTCTCGGTCCCTAGAACTGCCCAGGGACCCCTCGCCTTCGTCCCTGTAACATCCTGAAAACTTGGAAGAACTGTATAATAAAATGTTGTAAAATATTCTGTAGCATATTATGTTGAGTTGGGTTTTTGAAAGTGTTTTTCTGAAGAACTTCGTAGAAGAACCCACCTGTTTAACTAATAGAGAATTCTAAGTTTGAATTCGAATCTGAAAAGATGATCCATAAGAAAACTTCAAAAGTTAACATAAGTAGGCTTTCAGGGAACCAAAGATGGAATTGAAATTTAGAAGTAGAAGTGGCAGGAATGCCAGATGAAAGCTTTTAGAAATAAATAGGACAATCCTAGTCATATATATATATATATATATATGTGTGTGTGTGTGTGTGTATGTATATATGTATGTATGTATGCATGCTTTTACACAAAGTAAATATATCTCCAAATATAAAAGAAAAGAGGAGAAAAATAAAAAGGAAAAAAAGGAAAAGTAGTCAGTTACAGGCCTAGAAATATTAAATGAAACAACCAATTTGTGGGGAAATAATTTTCTTAAGCCCAAAAATGTCTCTGGGAATTTCTGTGAAATTTCTAGAATTTTTGGTGGTAATTTAGTATTTTTCCGAATTATATTCTGCCCTCTATCATTTCTGGAAAATTCAAAATCATAATAAAGCCCCAGCCCTACCCCCGGCCGACGCGTGGACGGGCTGGATCCGCCCACGTCGCCCGGAGCCGCCCACCTCTCCCTCGGGTTGACGACGGCGGTCCCGACGCGCCCATCGCCGCCCGAGCCGCCCACCTCTCCCTCGGGTTGACGCACGTGCGGTCCCGAATGTGCCACGCCGCCACCGCGCCATCTCGGCCGCCCGCGGACGCCCCACCCGCCTCTCTCGCCGACAGCGGGCCCGCTGTCGCCGCTTCCTTTCTTCCTCCTCCTCCACAGACGCCCGGACACCCCCATCGCGCCGTGCAGCGCCCATGCTGCGGAGACCACGTGGGGGGCAGCGCATGGGAAAAGACCCCACGACGCCCAACCCCGCCGCCTCCCGCCGCCTGTGCCCGCTGGCCGCCCACCGCTGCTGGCGGCCGCCCGCCCGCCGGCTCCTCCGGGCAGGCCTTTTGGCCGGCTATAAAGCCCGGATCCCCTCAAAAGCATCGCCTCACCTCCTCATCGTTGTGGCGAACGGAATCGGTGGGAGGATCACAAAATCACCGGCGATCCTCTTTCTTCCCCAACTCGCCGCCGCCCTCGCCGCATTCCGCCGGTCCTCACCTGGGAGCTCGATCCTTGCTCCCACACCTCTCCGCACCGCCGCCAAGCTTCTCCCAAGATCTCCCGAGCTCGCTGACGACCGTAGCTCGCCGGCCAGTGAGCCCTCCCGAGCGACCATCGCCGCTGCCGCCGACCCACCTCCGGTGACCCCGGCCCTCCTCGTCGTCGCCGCCATCGCCTTCGCCATGAGCCCAAAGATCGCATTTCACCACTTCCCGAACCTCGGTGAGCCTCCTCGCCGCCTCGGGCCGCCTGCTCCACCCCCGAGGAAAAATCACCCTTAAGGGGTGAGATGCGCTGCTAGCCCTACCGGCTAGCGGTGCCAACCCTCTTTCCCCGGCTCCCTCGGCGCGTTCGAGCCCCGCCACGCAGCACCGAGGTTGAGCCATTTTTTTAAATCTGTCACGACGGTGGGCCCCACCGCCGACCGACGCACGACATCGACGCCGCCTCCGGGCCCCTTTGTCGTGGTCGCTGGGCAAGGCGTGAGCCCTCGCCGCCGGTCCCACGTGTCGGGCCATGAGTGCGGTCACCGACAGTGGGCCCCAGCTGTCAGAATTTATTAATTCTAGGAATTATTTAAACCGAAGGAATTCAAATGTGTATAACTTATTCATTTTAGCTCCAAATTTAGTGAAACCAATTTCTAAATTCGTCTAAAATCGAGGGCTACCTAATGAAACCAGAACCAACACTTTTGAAGCTTGTTCAAATTTTTTTTATTGTGTTATTTGATTGTTGTGATGATTTTTATCTAAATTTTCGCGCATATAAAACGTAGCTTCGAGGCCCAAGAAGAGGAAGTCGCACGTGAGACTCCAACACCCCGAACCCGACCTTTGCATCCAAGGCTAGTCGATGCTTTGATCTTTTTGAGCCTATATTTTCAATAAAGTATTTTGGTTTAAGTATTATAACTTGCATGCTTATATTTATGTTGCAATACATGTTAATTTCAGATTTTAGATATATATGCCCATGTTCTCTTGGTTTAGTATATATCCTTTGCGATACTTTTGGCTATGTGATCCTTGTCACCCTAGTAAAAGTAATAATGCTACAACTCCTTTGAAACTAAGTCTATAATTATAAATGCATGCTTAGGATTGTTTAGATAAACAAGGGTGTGAAAGCACCCTAGCATATCTTGCAAACTAAAGAAAGCTGTATTGGGCAGTCATTGTGGCGATGACTAGTTTATGTTGGTATAAGTGTATTTTCGTCCGAAAGAACCTGACATGCTTACTTATCTGGGCGGATGGTTGAGGGCATGGGTGTTGAATGGTGCCGTGATAGCACAGATTTGTGATAAAGTGGTGTCGTGATAGCACGTGGGGATCGAGGTAGAATCGCCCAGATAACCTCTAAGGACTGAATCTTGTGATGACCTCCCACGGTATAACATGTGCAACCACATGCTGGCAAAGTGTAGGCAGGGCCAACTAATTTGCATGGGCTTAGTAAGAGTTGCGTCGGTGTGAACACGGGCGGGTAGAGGATGGCGACATCCTCCGACGTGATGGCGCAAGAGGGGGCTTCTGGAAGGGTGGTCGTACCCGGAGAAAGTGGAAACCTTAGCGGTCATAACTCTGCTAGGAACCTGCATCGTAAAGGCTCTGTGATAGTCTACTCGACCACATGGCTAAGGAATCATGTGGGGCAATGAGCCGAACTATCTCATGTGGGTAAAGTGTACACACTCTGCAGAGTCAAAACTATTCGAATAGCCGTGCCCACGGTCAAGGGCGGACATGGGAACTTAACTAGATATAGTTCTGTTTCAAAAACTTTGAAGGGGTGGAAATGGAAAAGTGGAGGGCAGAGAAAGGCCCTTATTTGAATTGTCCTGGGTGTCGTCCCAGTGGTAAAGTAAGCGATTATAACGCTGAAGGCATGATATGAGGAGCAGAGACCATGAAATGGTGGATGGTCACTGATTCAATAAGAATAATTGTATATGTCATTGAGTATCATGCTTAAAATTTAACTGGCTAGGTCCTAGGGAATTTTAAGTATTATAGTTCAAAAAGCATATTTCCGCAAACAAAACAACTTGAGCCTTCCCTTGTTAAAAGCCTTGCATACTACCTACTGCATTCTGTGTGTTGACTCGCTGAGCACGGTGGTTAGTGTGCTCACTCTCGTAAATGCCAAAAATCCAGATTCAGGAGCTCAAGATCCGTATGCCTTCGAGGAAGTACCTGCTACAGATGGAGAGGACCATGCCGGGAGTTAGGACGCATAATCCGCGCTTAGAACCTAAGGCATCTAGACTAAGGTGTGGCTTCATTCAAATATTACTAGAGCCCTAGTAATATTCGTATGACCACCTTTGCCCTCAGTCTCTGCTTGTGGTTTAAAGGCCTACTTTGTATCTCTTCCGCTGCTAGACTTTTGTAATGTATATATTTGGCCCGCTCGCCCCCATCAGAATAATCGCGCTTCGTGAAGGCCTAACTTCACCTTTGCAATGTAATAATATTATGGCTTGTTGTGAATTCCGCAATATATGAAATGATTCAGCAATGTATCTGTGTGCATTATCTACTGATCCAGGGAATAATGCAGTATGGCACAGCAGATTCTGGATTGCAAAATCCGGGTCTGACAGTCCCCCACACCCGCTCCCAGGTCCGAACCGGCATACTTCGCCGAATCGGATTCGGCGTCCCCCGTACTTACGGGAGTGGTGGCAGCCACCGCACCAGACGGGGCTGCGGGGGACCGAGCTCTACGGTGAGACGGCAGTCCCTTCCCCTTGGCATCATCGTCTCGGTGGCCAGGTTGGCTCAGGGCAGGAGTGGCGCGCTTCGGCACTTCAATACTCAGGGCCTTGCACACACAGTTTATCCGGCCCAGCTCCGCCTCCGCAGTCGCGGCTATGCGCAGGTCATGCTCCTTGGCCGTATACGGCCCGAGGAAAGTCCCTATAGGCAGCATGGGGCGGAGTTTACAGGACAGTCCAATAGGGTGAAGTGGAAAAGCAAGACGTCGCCAACACTTACGAGGTTCGGTGGGTCTTGGTAGTGAAGACACGGACGGGCGGACATTGTCGCGCCGAAGGCTCTCAGCTGTGATATGACATCCATCGGAAAGCGGCGCCACGCCATACATGACGAACTCCTCGGCGAGGTCGCGCTTGTTAAAGCGGGTGGCGATCCCCATGAGCCTCCGCGCCCTCCGCCTGTCCTCGTCGTTAATCGCCGTGCTAGGCGTGGTATTGAACACCACCAGCCGGCCCGAGCACTCGAGGCCGCTACCGCTCGCCACACGGTGGTAAAACCACCGCTTCATCCAGTTTGGCTCCCACTTCACCCGGGTTGAGTTGGCGGGGAAGATCTTCCCGCATGCCGACCGCAGGACGAAGTTGACGCAGCCGAAGTTGAAAAACATACCGTCTTTCCGCTTCTTCGGCTGACACCGTGCGTCGTGAAGAAACGCAAACAATGACGCGCTGGGCCAGCACGCCTCCGTACACACGGCCCAACTGTACATAGCCAAGCGTGCTATCGCGTTTGGGGTCAGCTGCGCCAGCTCAAGTCTGAAGGTTTGCAAGATGGCGCCGACAATCATGGCGGCCGAGATGCGAAGTCCGGCTTCAAAGTAAGTGACGAAGACTATCGCATCCGACTTCTCGGGGTGTGGTTCTGTCTCGTCGCTGGCCGGCAGTCGCACCTCCCGACGGTCGGACAGCTTCCCTTCACGCAGTAGGGTGCGGATCGTCTCCTCCGTCGCAAGCGTTGGGCCCAAAACGCGGGAGCACTGACCTTCCATTTTCTCCGTCGCCACCCACCATTTGTCTACCAGCGTTGAATCGTGCCCCTCGAGCGTATACTTCACCTCGAGCGGCGACGACCGTCAGGAGATGGTGTTATCGCCGGCCTGCTGAGCGTGTTCTTTGCCGTGTGTCATTGCTCTCTGGGAACTAGACGACGATGGGGGCAACGCGGCGGCAAAGAAGGCAAGAGAACAGGGCACAAGAAAAGAGATCAGGAGGTGTGAGGAGGAGAACGTGGACGTGGTGCCGCAGGGGATATTTAAAGCCCCTTCACCTCCCGCACCGCCGGTGGATGTAACCAGCGGGAGACGAACTGTTTGCCTCCCCACGATTGAAGCCGAAGCGGCGCGGCCACTGACACGCGTCGTGCCCTGTCAGAAACGGATGCATGACCGCGATCGTGCAACGGCCTGACAGCGCACGACGTGCCTGCTCCCTCGGGAATAAATGCAGGTCGCACGATGTGGCGCATCCACTGGCGCGTGTCGACGCGATTCTTAGGGCCATCAATGCAAAAGCGGCAGGCCATGGGCCAGTTAACCTCAGCTGGAACTTCGGTGGGGTTCCCGCTCACGCAGGGAGACTCCGGCTCCGACTTCAACCACGCCCCCGTGAAGGACCACCTCGGTACGCTGCCATGGGCCTATGCGGTAAGCCCGAAGACCACCTCGACTTCGGTGACTCGGGACGACCTGGAACGTACTTCGGCCCATCTTTCTGGGGTCCAACCGGAACTCCGACTCGGCCTCACACACCGGGGGCAGCTTCGCACCCCGCTCCTAACATTCTAAATATTTTACTTCAGCACTTAACATGTCACAAATAATATCCATGGCGTACGGTTGCGGGCAGATTTGGCTTCCTCTTGATAGGACGCCCTCGGCGGGCGGAGTGCCATCCAAGCACCGTCCTCGAGCCGTGGGATACCATCCAGCCCTCTGATCTCTGGTCCGCGCGAAGACTCCCGAGCTCGCCACAGCAAACCCGCGCAGGGATGACGGAGGCCACCTTGACTTTGAAGCCTGTGCGACGACACAGCGGCCCAACCGGTGGGGATCCAGCTGTCTGCACTCCCCGCAATCGGGGAGCGCGGCCGCTAATCTACAGCAAGTCTTGACTTGTTCTCATAAACAGGCCTCCTTCAGTACATCAACATTCTTTGATAGTTAGCGCCAACAGACGCAATCAAAGAACGCAGATGAACTAAAGTAGGCCTATTTGTAAGAGCAAGATCACCATATGCAGGAAGCGCCAATCAGCGAAAACGTAGCCGTCCGCCTTCCCCCGCGACTGGCCGCCACGACTGGGGATTCAGAACGAGCTCTAACCAAAGTCAAAAACAGGCCCCCCTTCTGTTCGTCAACATTCGCCGATTGCGTTGTCAACGCTCGTTCTGCTGTGCAACAGCCTTATCGGAGAATATAGAGGAACAGAGGCATGCCTATTTTTAAGAACCAAGACCACCCTACCCGTACCCGGTTGCGTCACAATAAAGGACGATACAGCAAGATGGCAGCATATATATAACCCGATGCGACCCCTACCGGGAAACGCAACCGGCGGGAGAGCAATAGGCGGAAACTGAACCGTCACGCATGGTCCAGCTCCCGTCTTGCGGTGACAGCGCACATCATGTCAGGCGCATGCCCCCACGTGTCCCGGCTTCTCGGGAAGGGGACTGTATCGGGAGCGTACGGCTGCAGCAGCCCCCCTAACATGTCAGGGGTCGGCGCAATTCTCGCTGCCATTAAGACATCGCCTCCGGACCGCGAAGTTGCCAGGTCACGTGTCGACTACACCTCTTTAATGTGACCCCGGAAGGTACCTCCGCGACGAGCTACCTTCGGACCCGTCTCCGCGCGAAGACCCCCACATCCGCCTCTCCGCCACCAGGCGCAGGGTTTGACCTGCCCCACGCCCCGGTGTGTCCGCAGCATGAGCTAGCCTTCGCTTCGACCTCGACTCCGCCACCGAAGGGCCCCGTGGTCAAGGGCAGCTCCGACAACCCGCTCAATGCTATATCAACGGCGCGGGGCGGAGACTACACCAACCAATGAGACTCCATCCGATAGCATAAAAGTTCACAGGCTGTGGGGACGGAGGGGGCCAAGTGGCTCGGCAACATGGCTTCGACTTGTGAAGCCCTTCACCATGAAAGGCTCCTGTTGTAGGGGTGGCCCCCACCTAAGCCCAGCCTGCCTATTAGAAGGCTGTAAAGGCTCAAAGTGGGACATATGTAATGGCATAAATACCCCTGAGAAGGATACTTAGATGTAAGGGTACTGTTGTAAAAATACTCCCCATGTGAATATATATATATACGATACAGGCCATGGGGAACCCTAAGCATTGCTCACCTAACTCTCCACTATCATATCTCTCTCTCTCTCTGTTTGGTCTGTAGTCACAGCAATCTCCATGACCGCCGTGGTGCTCGCCCTGCAGCACGCGCCGCCCGAGAGAGTGCACGGGAGGGGAGGCCGATATGGCTTTATGGATTTGGGGGAGGTATGCCTTTGGGGGATTGGCGAGAGAGCACGGGAGGGCAGCAAGGGATGGCGGTTTTTTTTTTGCAAAAGTTGGGTTTAAGTGCGAGTGGGGGGATTCGTCCTGAATTGTGTGCCTCCGTTCATGATCCAACGCGGCTGAATGCTTTGAGTGCACGAGTGCACTGGAAGCGTGAGTGCACAACAGTTTTTGCTTTCTTTATTTTACATAAATATTCTGACTTGCACTATGCTGCATTTTCTTACTGATTTTTAAACCCATTTTTTGCATTGTGGCTTTATGTTATATCAAAGTTAGTTAATGGCATCTTAATTTATGCACTCTGACCTTTATGGCTCATCAAAGTTAACCTTAGTGTTCAAGTTTAACCCTAACAAGTTTAAAAGCTTGTATATTTCCTTCTCACTAGTTCTGATATTTGAATTTGCAATACCTATCCTTCAAGCCGAAGTACCTTGTTACTTTTGTTATGAATATTGTGTGTATATTGAAGAAGCCCAATGAGCAATATATATAGAGAGTACAAAGGGATATTAAAGGGGAATATGCCATGTGTGAATAAGGAAAGCGAGACATATAAGGAAAGGAATAATACAATTCCTATTCTATCTCTAATACTCTTAACACATCCCTCAAATGCAAGACGTATGCAATAACATTGCTTTTGAAAAAGGGTTAACACTAAAATAAGAAAAATCCGAAGTCCGAGTCTTGATAATGTCATTGTTGTATGCAGCTTTTGAATAAACTATCTGATGAGGACATCACTTCTTCGGATATACACAACACTCCTCCACTTGATATTCAAGGACCAATCACTAGAGCTCATACCGACAATTGAATTTACAGGTGAGCTCGTTCCTAAGTACTTCTTTTTGTTCATTTGAGAATCGATTACTACCTAATGATTTAATTATGATTAGGAACCATGGAGAGGATCAGAAAGTACATGGGGAAGGGCTACGAGGCGCACAAATCCAGCAAGGGTGGTCGAATCATGTTGGATGTCTAACTCAAGCCGACTTCGAATCCAATTCGGCGTCCAGGACCAGGCCGCACTAAAACGGACACCCAGATCGCATCCGGACTCCGTTTTGGACGTTCCACATATGTATGGAAAGCTGAGAAGATAACCTTCCCAATGGCTCTGGTCTCATATCAAAATTCCTTCTGAGTCAATGGGAATCGTCGAAACAAGTGGACGTTCAGAATCTGTCAGGGTGCTGCGATTGCGGGGTTCGGGACGTGTTGTTCGGAAGCCGGATCGATTTGTGTCGTGCCTCCACCAAATCGAACATATCTAGAACCTGTTGGAAGATCGGGACCCCGTCCCCATCAAGTGGTAATCAGAGCTTCAGGTGTTCCTCCAGGTTCGAGTTTACCCCATCTTGTTGTTTTCGATTTCATCCTAGAGTCCAAGAAAAAGCCCTAAAAAAATTTGTAGTCATAGGTTGTTTCCTGTCCTAGATCTCGTTTAGTCTTTTGCACAATTTGATTCCAGAGTCCGTAGTCAAGTTGAAGAGGAATAGATAGAAGCATGGCGACGCAGATCGAAGCCCAAGATAGCAGCGACGCAATGCATAAGGTGCAGAAGACGCGTGGTTGCTTTAGAAGCTCAGGGCAGCGGTTAGAGAAGCGGCGGCATCATAACGACTCTTACGATCTGCATGTGGCTCAGAGAGTAGAGCGGTGGTTGCTGCCATGTAAAAGAAAATTTCTATACTTCTATGACTAACAATAAATTTATGGACTCATACGGTTTGGATGAACTAAAAGAGAATCTACGGACTTGAATGGACGCAATGGAAGATTCAAAAAAAAATTCGAAGACTAACTCAAAAGAACACAGATACTAGCAGCAGCATAAGAACCATACTAGCAGCAGCATAAGAACCCATCCATCTCTCCCCCTCTCCCTTACATCCTCTCATCACCTATCTCTCCCCATTTGCCACCTAGCGAGGTGGGGCCAAGGGGGTGGCGACGGTGCTGCTGGAACCGACGGAGGTGGGCCCGGCGGCTGCGCGGCGGTAGGCGGCAAATGCGCGGTGGTAGGCGGCGGCTGCGCGGTGGTAGATGGCGGCGTAGAGGGATCACCTCAAGGCCCCGAGTATCTTCGCCACTTATACCCCATGAGGGCGAGAGCTATGGGCTGGAGGCGCGCGTGCGTGAGGCGGGCGAAACGGAGACGATGACATTGCAAGGGTTTTGGAGGAGTGGAGGTGGCCGGATCTGGCGCGGGGTTCTCGGATCCGACGGCGGAGAGGCCGGAGGAGGGTAGAGATCCGGCTGGGCGGCGCGATGCCTTGGAGATGAGCCACGCAGACTCACTCTCTCCCACCTCACGGACGATGGCGGCGCGCCTCTCCTGCTTCAAGCAGTGGCGGTGGTCCAAGAAGAGGACAGCGGCTGTGGCTCGTCTTGTGGAAGATGAAGACGATGCGGCGGTGGTGTCGGGCATGGGAGATGGTCGGATCCAGGTAGGACTTCGCGACAACGATTGGATCTGGGCGCGTCAAGGTCAGCGGCGGCCCGATCCGGGCTAGGTCTGTGGTGTGGCAATGAGGCGAGGTCGGATCTGCCCAGATTTGGGCGTACAACGACAGCCAACGCGGGTGAGACAGCCGTGGGCGACGGCGGCGGCCAGATCTAGAAGTGGCAAGCGGCGGCGGTGGTCCCAGAGATGGACGGCTGCGGCGGCTCACCGGGATCTAGGCGCGGCGAGATCCGATGCCGGTCCAGCGATGGCCTGGCGAGATCCGGTGGCGACAGCCAGTGAATGCAGGCATCAAGGCGGCAGGGGATGGCGACTTGCGGCTGCGTCGGCGGCCGAGGAAGAGTTGGCCGCCCCCAGGAGCGAACGACGGTGTCACCAGCGCGAGGCAACCGTCGACGAGAATCTGAAAGTGTTGGCAACGATGGATCCGTACGGATCCGGAAGTGGGATGTACGGTTGGCGAAGAAGTGGCCACCTACGGCAGGATCGAACTCTGCTCCCGGGGTAGCAAATGCGGAAGACGAGCGGAAGTAGATCGAGATTAGGGTTTTAACCTAAGCAGTACCATGTTATGAATATTATGTGTATATTGAAGAATCCTAATGAGCAATA
Source organism: Bonia amplexicaulis (assembly GCA_036346245.1). Classification (NCBI taxonomy): domain Eukaryota; kingdom Viridiplantae; phylum Streptophyta; class Magnoliopsida; order Poales; family Poaceae; genus Bonia; species Bonia amplexicaulis. The sequence continues at coordinate 13,168,971 of CM070755.1, read as the reverse complement.
TATACAGGGAGTACAAAGGGATATTACAGGGGAATATGACGTATGCGGACAAGGAAAGCGAGGCATATAAGGAAAGGAATAATACAATTCCTATTCTATCTCTAATACCCTTAACAACTTTCACTATTGGAATTTCACAGAAAAAAACATAAATAGGGCAGTCAAGAAGGTAATTTCTTGATAAAATTAAACTTTACAATATATATGAAATCACTCTCACATCCTAGGTTGTGTTGTCAAACTATGGCTGTTTGTTTTCTGTTACAGAGAATGCTTGCGTTGGTGAAAACTTTACTTTTAACTTAAGTTTACACATGCCATGAAATTACAACTTGGTGAATTTCCTAATTGTTTTAACATGAAGATCAGTCTTCTTGAATATATTTTACTGATTCGGGTGATGTCACATGTTCATCAGTTGGTTTTTTCCTTGCTGAAACTGAAGTACTATCACACATGCTTTTTGCAAATGCCTGCATTAGGGAAAGTAGTGTTAAGCTCAAATTGTTTAAGAATTAGACCTGAGGATGCAGAACAGCACAATTAGTTTTTTTGCCAAAAGGGTGAAAAAACATGACTAAGTGGGTGTTGTATGTTTTGACCTGTAGCTGTTGTAGTCCGATTCGATGTTATTTTGCTGTGTTATTTAGATCTTCGCCTGTTTGGTCACAAGCAAGCAGGTTCATGGCATAATAATATATGCATGAATTTGGATCTTCTTCTTTTCTTTTGCAGGTTCATGGCCAAATGCATGCTACCCAAGGATTTATGAGTTATTGGTTAATTTCTTGCTGCAAATGGAGGTTATTCCCTTGACCCCTCTCGAACACATTTCATCTTCTATAATTTTTGTTTACATGTTCAGGAGATGGATATACACCTGATGTTGTGTTTGAAAGAAATATGAGTGTGCACTTGCAATTAGTCTTAGAACAGTTCTCATACTAGATCATGCAGCTTTTTTTGGAGCAAGAACTAATAAACAACAAATTTTCATTGTGGTTCTCATATTGACTGCCATGGGGTTAACTTTTGCGGTCTTGATTTCCCATTGGTAGCTACCGCGAATCTTAAACAATTTGGTATTATTTTTTGTTGAGCATGTTCTTCAGAGCACATATATCACAATCTAAGTCTATGAAAAATAGTGACAATGTAAAGGATAACACACTTCTTAGCTACTAATGTTTATATCACAATCACCTCCAACAACAAAGGTTCAATAGATCTCATTGTAGTTTTTTTTTTAAAACTAAATCTCGTTGTAGTTGAGTAAGAGAGGTGCGACATCTGCTCACAGAGATTGGTGCAGAGGCGTGCTGATCTGGGCGATGAAGAAGAGGACTCGATCAGTTCTGCAAGTAAGCATAGGATGTACGAAAACCCAACCATTGATTTAGGCTCAAATTTTTACTGTGCTTGTTATAGATTTACCGGCTACTATGGAAAGCCCTAATGATCAGAATTAACATTATTACTAAAAGAATCTCCAATTGTCTGAACCATTATAGGTTTATGAACTTGAACTTTTTTAGCATTTTGTTCTTCTATGATGATTGCTAAAAATCTTGTCATGCATTAATTGTGATCTTTATCAAAGAATGGCCGCTGATTTTCTACGTGGGATGCCATGGGGAATTGTTTCCTATTATACTGAGCATGTCTTTATGTTATGTTGTCTCAAGGTAGATATCAGCAAAACTTTTTTTCATGTGTTGTTCCATTTGCTCATGAATTTTTCATTGCGATTTATTGTTTGGATAGAAATGTTCCATGTTAGCTTGGACTAGATAGAGTAGCTACAGGCTAAAGTTCGAAGCTACATCCCTTGCTGTGTTACAGTTCACATAATCCCAATGTAAGGAAGAAACTTGTGAAGATACTGAAACCCTATAAGCTCTGGCTTACTGTGCTCCCTTCTATGTCCTACCCAGTTGGATATATCAATGGTGGTTGAGGGATTTGATCATTTGCTCCATCTTACATTACATATGATAAAATGCACTGCGATGTGTCACTTATATGTGAGCCCTGGATCCGCATGTAAATGAGACATCACAGGGTATTTTATCAAATACATATGAAAGATAGGACAAATGATCAAATATTTCATGAAAAAATGGTGGTAATAACCATTCATCTGCGGCTAAATGTTTGTTTTGTGTACATGGACAGTTACACTACAAGTCTTGTAGGATTAAACATTCTTAATTATCTGGTCTTTCGATCAGTAGACTAATCATTGAGAAATACCAGTAAGATGTGATTAGTTTCAGGTTTAGCTATCAATAAAAGAACATATAAAATAATTTCTCAAAGTTGGCAAGGACAAGCTTGCATGGAAGGTGTCAACCAGAATTATGTTATAATATGAATTTCTCAACAATCCATACCATAGTCTCTCAACATTGTTAGACCAATGCAATGTTGGTTAATTTGTATAATTTCAGCATTAGGACGCGGGTGCATCCACCGGTGGAGGATGATACAATCCCAAGCTAGGGGACTTCGCCGTTGGGGTCATGGTCTCTGGCACCGAGGCATGCCTTTACGTTGCCGTCGGCATTGAGCTGTCAACTGCCTCACCATGCTGCTCGCCAAGGAGGTCCTCTCACTCGACCATGCCATCAATTATGCGCCGATGCTAGTAGCTCCACTTCAGCCAGAGAGCATGGTGGCGTGACGGCCCACCATGGAGGAGGAGGCGGTCTAGAAGTGGAAGCTCGGGGGTACGGCACAGGTGGTGCCTGACACAGTTATCTTCATGTCATGGTCTAGCTACATACTGTTGAATTGCATATTGCAGCCGTGTGAGTCTCATGCCAGCCTACATTAACTATCAGAAATTCGTCTGTATTTTGTTCACTTCATGTTCAAATTGGATGCTTAACAAGGTTGCATGTGCACTTTCTAAAAGTTCCTTTTTTTATTTCTGCATATGTGTTCTGCACCAAACTACTTTTCTTAGTACAATTGTTTTTGACTTTGCGTTGCAGAATTTTTTTGTGAAGATTCCTCATGTTAAACGTGGTGCAAGTAGGTTGGTTACATTGTTCATTTTCCTAGATGTTGTTTCAACCTAGAAATTTCATTGCAACCAAATTTAAATGACTCTTCTCAGATGCTAGTAAACGAAAGAAATTATGTAGCCTTAATGTGTGTATCACTGTTAGACATTTTACTCTGTTGATCAAATTTTTCTTAGCTTGCAAAAATTGTGAAATGCATTGCATAAGCGTAATTAGACTAATTATACATTTTGCATGCGAAGAAAACATATAATACTATTATATATATTATTAGCCTTAGAAATCTTTTTTGTTCCCGTCACAACACACAGGCAATTGTAATCAGCTAAAATGATAGTCTTACCTTCTAGGTGTCTTATACACTAACTAAGATGTTATCTTTGTACTCATATTGGACAAGAAATAAGATCAACTACTAAATATGCACATATATGTTTGGCTTGATATATATGTGTAAGGGAGTTTTAATGTCCATTGTGCGATTTGGATCCATTTGATGATATTTATCTCTTTTAGAACCCTGTCGAACACATAGACATCTTACTACAGAGATGGCAACCACCAGGATGACAATCTGCTGGCGTCGGATATGAACTGGGCCCCATTGCTGCATGCCCATCCTGCCGCTGCTACTGCTAGGGTAGTGAGATGTTGCGATCAGTGTTGAATATCCTAGAGGGAGTTAGCCGGTTTTCGTGGGTTACCAGAGGAATTTACTCTCTTGTTTTGGGCTTTCTGGCATGATCTAAGACGTAAAATATGTTGTTTGGAGTTAAATGTTGTGGAAAATTCCAATCACATTTGGAGGGGAAATGGAATTTAAAGAAAATAGGAGAGTTCACTGGCCAGTTATCAAAAATTGGTGCGGGTCTGGGAGAATTGTCAAAAATGTCTTTTTAATCCTTGTTTCCATCTTCGAGGAATGCTTCATAAATATTTCTAATTTTTAGGTATATGTCATAACAAAGTGATGAAGTCACAAAAATACAATTACATAAAAAAATCTTGTAAAAAATGACATTATAAAAATATTGCAAAAAATGCCAATTTATAGTCAAAGGGATCATAAAAATACCACTACGGTCCATATTTCAGCATTATACTTGAAATAACACCACATATTCCACCTAGTATTTTCATATGGATCAAGTTACCCCTCGTCTCATAGCCTCACTGTACTCCCCTTTCATGAAGATGCTTGGACAGTCTAGCAGTTCATTCCCTCTCCCCTCGCCCCACCAATGGAACCTAGACGGAGACCATAGAGACTGGAGAGGCTATGCGAGGCGAAGACCCTTCATTCATAATTTTTTCATTTTACGAGTAGAGAGATTGAATGACCATGTGAGAATGTCCCTAGTCAATTGGTGATGAACAATTAGTATATTTGTTGAGTTGAATTTTGGATTTTGCAAAAGTTTAGCAAAATTCAGTTCTGCTATCAGTAGAGTCTGACCGGTATGCGAGACCGGTCAGATCGGTGTTGCGGCGTGACCGTGCTATGGTAGATTGTTGCATTTTTTCAGAGAGGATCTTTGGAGATGGGATGTGGCGGTCAAACTGGCCAAAGGTTGGCAGTTTGACCGGCCATGGGTGCTGCTGTCAGATTGCTCTCTATTACCGAGAGAGGTTTAGGGGAGAGCAGACATATCTGGGGCTCAGAGAGGTTCTAAAGAGGGCAAACATGCCTAGCAAATCTGAGGGCCTATTAGGTAGGACTCTAGATTCTCGTTTTCTAGCTTCTACTCTGGATTATTGATAATCCACTTCTTGAGAATTTGATTCTGCTTTTGAAAAGTATTTGGCTAATAGGTTGGCTGCAGAAACATAAGAGGAGGATTGGAGGCAAATGGACTATGCTATCCCTAGTTATAACACTTCATCTTTGTTTGTGTCTCGTTCTTTTGTATTTGTAAACAATTGATGATATTTTTTGTCCAAATTTATTCCTCTGTATTTGTAAACAATTGATGATTTTTTGTCCAAATTTTGTAAGAGTTGTGTAAGTAACAAGCTAACCAATCTTTGTACTTGTGTCCATGTACAGCAAATCCATATATACATAAATCAACAAATGTAAATACAATTTTTTTGCGTCCTGCGTTTGTGATCTCTAATTCCTCAACGACCAACAAACCGTGAAATCTTCATTCAACATCCAGAAAGCCACAGTGAACTGCTTCTGTTCACTGTTGAAAACAACAAACCATGTAACTCATTCAATAACCAGCAGAAGAGAAGACAATTAGCACATAAACTTCATTCGACATCCAGAAAGCTATGGCATTAGCATATAAGCTCACCGAAGCCACAATGTTTTATTGGCATGACTGTAGAAATAGATAATTCTTTAACTAATGTTGTATTGAAAACAATTCCCCATTGCTCTATCACTCGATTGTGACATTGACATCCAATGCATCCTGAGAAATGACATATTTTGTATATCTCAATAGTATTGTGGATACATAATTAGGATCCCACTCAAACCTACGAAAATACTTATCGGCGAAGCATAATCATGTATGAAGTTGTGAAGTCTCATGGTAGCTACAATAATCATCTTTTGCTTGGATAATTTTAAGGTTAACGATTCCCTCTTACTTGCAAAATCGCAGGCCAACATTATTACATGATTTTATTGTAATTTGGCATGTGCATGATTAAACAATGGTTGATATTATGTTATAATCCAATCTTCATTTCCTGTATAGATGGTTTGACTTAAATTATATTCCATCCTTTGGCGCTTGATTTTTGTATGCTAGCCATATCTCAAGGTCCATTAAAGAATCAACAATATTTAAGTTGTTAACCTCAATATTTTATGTGTGAATTTAGTTAACAATGTATGACCAAATGGCCTATCTAGGAATTACTCCGTGATGAATCTTCTAGTTTAAATCTTTTTATTGTATTGCTTCTCATACAAACTATTTCTTAAAGATGACTTAAAAGATACAAAGACCTACACACACACACATGTACACACATGTACTTAATTAGGTTTCTATTTTAAGGCTAATTTTTATGAGCATGAAGATTATTTCCAGTTGTCAGAGTTTAATACTTTTAATATTTTGAATAGACAATGGAAGGTTTAGGGTAGTTTTTATCAGCGACTTTGCAACCTCTGTATACTGTAATGATGCCGAGCAACTTTCAAACACATGACCACATTATCGTGTCATATAATTATTTTTGCTCTACCAATATACACGTGTACATATATACCTTAACATAGGGTCCATAAGGTTATGTTAGCATTATCTAACCTATACTATTTTATTCCATAATCCTTACTGATATGCAAATAATTCCTGATCAATCTTTAGGCAAAATCCAATGTATCAAATCCTTATTTTATGGGGGACATTGGCCTAAGCATAATTTCCCACCTCAATTTCTCAATAAAAACTATTAGCTACTAATTGGTCTAATTAGCAAATAGCTCCTTAACTAAAAGGGCCCACATGTCATAAGTTTGCACTTACAACAAACAGAGGGAAAGCACTCAAAGACAGAGGAGGCCTTCGGGCATAACAGGGGAGAAGAGGCACCCAAGCAAGGTGAGATCGTTGGTGGTGTCTTGGCCACGGTGGAGAGGGGACAATCACCAAAATGAGACCCTGGGATGCAAGAGGAGCTAGGAGTAGTGGCACTTTGTCTCAGACGAAGGCGACAGCAATCGATGACAGCTCACGATGGCCAGAGCATACGGGGAAGAAGAGGTGACAGCGTTAGAGGGGAAAAGGAACAAAGAGAGGTGTGCACGGGTTGGGGGGAAGTGGGAGGAGACTTACCAAGCAAACCTTGTAGGTGGTGATGCCCTGGAGGAGGCCGGTGACATGAGGCTATGGTAGGGCAGGCAACTTCATGGCGTTGGCGAGCTGGAGTGAGGGAGAGGCCTTGGCGGTGCTTGGGGAAGATAGGGAACACGATGGAGATGCTCCAAGAGGGGTGGATTGGAGGGCGGAGCTTCATAGGAGGAATGGTGGTGGTGGTGACTGTGTTGGCCAGGAGTGAGGAAGAAGGAAGCTCCAATGAACTTGGATGGGCAATACCCAAAATTACTTGAGGGCAAACGTGATAGGAAGTGTAGAACATGATGCGATGGCGTTGCTCCGATGTAGCCTCCGGTCATGACACGCGCAACGAGATGGCCAAGGCAGAGCATGGGTGAGGGTAGGGTATGGCATTGTCAGGCAAGGTGACAACTGTCGTGAAGAGGTCAAAAGTTGCGATGGTCAGTGGTCAAACTTTGTAGCTATAGTGGCGTGAGGGTGTGGCGCATAGGGCCAGGGCACACGAGTGGTGCCTAGGCATGGGGCATGGCACAGTTGCATGGTGTGGGGAGCATGCGGCGAGCCAAACTTGGTGCAGGCGGTGTTGCACGCAGCTGGCGCGAACAATGCAGTTGGGCGAGCATGTTAGCTCATGCATTGCACTAGTGCGCCTGACATGGTGCAAGAGGCATGGTGTGTGGTTGGCTGACTCAAGCGCCATCAAGGTGAGGTCGACTCGGGCATGCACTATGCGCACAGCACAAGCGCAGGCAGCGCAGAAGAAAACAGAGAGAGAGAGGGATGGAGCTGACTAGCGGGCCAAAAGAAAATGGGGAATGGGATGTGGTTTAGAAGAAAGTCTAAATGGGCTGAGACCAAATTGAAAATTTTGAATTTGGATTTTGAAATTTTAAATTTGAAGTTAAGTTTAGGTTTTCTCTTAATGATAGTTTGAAGAGTACAACACTTTAAATTCAAGGTTTAAATTAATTTGTTGGGTCAAGATTCCATCTTTTGAATTTTGGTTAAATTCAGGTTTTGCGTTAACGAATTAAATTTGAATTTAGGTTTTTGGATTTTGGATTTCACATTTCATTATTTTCAAAGTTCACATTCTTTTTTAACATGATTATTATTTGTACTTAGGGATTATTCCCTATTATTATTTTGCATAGCACAAAATTAAAAAAACATAAATAAGATTTTGGCATAAATTCAAATGCCAATAAGATGCATTAAAAAGTTTTAGATTCTTCACAATTTTGAACATCCAAAGTTTTGGGATGTTACAATTGGTCTTCCGGCACACGAAGACATTTCTTAATTTGCGATATGTAGAAAACATCGTGTATTTCTGCTAGGCTTGCTGGTAGCTCCAGCTCATAGGCTACTTTTCCCTTTTTGGCAATGATTGAAAATTGTCCCATATATAGTGGCATGAGCTTGCCTTTGACCTTGAATCTTTTAGTTCCATGCAGTGGAGATACCTTCATGTAGGGTCGCCAACTTATCTCAGCTCTCTTCTTCAATTGTCGAACTCTTTTGTCTTGACTGAGCTATCTATAATTGGTCTCTGATTAAGCGCACCTTCTCCTTGGCCTACTTCAGGGTGTTTGGCCCAAAGACATAACCTTCCCCTACTTCTGTCCAATGTAGAGGGGTTTGGCACTTTCGACCGTAAAGGGATTTGAAATGGGGACATCTTCAGGCTGGATTGATAGTTGTTATCATAGGAGAATTTAGCATATGGTAGACACTTCTCCTAGTCCTTGGTGAACTCTATGGCATAGGCTTGAAGCATATCTTTGAGGATCTAGTTCACCCTTTCGGTTTGTCCATCTATCTACAGGTGGTAAGCCGTGGTAAAATTCAAATGAGTTCCAAGAGCTTCATGAAGACTAGCCTAGAAATGTGAGGTAAATTGAAAACCTTGATTTGATTTCTATAAAAAACCTTGATTTGAGACTATTCTTTTAGGTAATACATGCAGGCATGCAATGCGGGACATGTATAATTCCGCCAGATGGTCTCCCTTAAAGGTGGTCATGACAGGAATAAAATGGGCAATTTTTGTTAGCCTGTCTATTATCGCCCATATAGAATCATATCCTGTCTTGGTTCATGACAACCGGTGATGAAGTCCATTCCATTTCCATCGAGGAATTTTAAGTGGTTGTAGCAGTCCTGTTGGCTTATGATGTTTGGCCTTAACCATTTGGCATACATCACAACACGCTACATATTTCACGATGTCCCTCTTCATGTGAGGCCACTAGTACCATTGCTTCAGATCTTGGTACATTTTGGTACTTCCCAGATATAGGGAATACGCTGAGCCAAGGACCTCTTTAAGTATCAATTCCTTGAGCTCCTTCTAGTGGAGAATGAAAAGATGCTTCCCATACCATATGATACCTTGCTGATCTTCGATCATCTTGGAGGCATTTTTCCTTTGACATGATGTGCTTAAATTGCTGGACACTTGAATTTCCTTTCTGGGTGACCTTGATTTGATCTTCTAGGGTTTGTTGTATCTCCATCGCAACTATTGTATCATGCTCTACTATCTCCATGTTAACTACCTTCAATTCCTTATAAAGCTTAGGCTGCTGTTCTTGGACCATAACATTGTTGTAATATGATTAATGGCTCAAGGCATCGGCTACCATGTTGGTTTTTTTGGGATGGTAGTGGATGCCTAAATAATAGTCTTTGATCAGTTCTAGCCATCTTCTTTGCCTTAGATTGAGATCAAATTGTGTGAAGATGTACTTGAGGCTCTTATGATCGATGCATATGTCATAATGGTTACTAATCAAGTAGTGACACCAAATTTTTAGGGCATGCACCACTAAAGCTAATTCCAAGTCGTGGATTGGATAGTTCTCCTCATGATAGTAGAGCTGTCTTGATGTATAAGCTATGACTTTCCTCCTTGCATGAGTACACACCCCAAACCTTGACATGAGGCACCACAATATACTTCAAAATTCGTATGTATATCTAGCGGAACTAACAATGGGGTAGAGGTTAGTCTCTTCTTTAATTCTTGGAAACTCTCTTGACAAGCTTCTGTCCATTCATACCTTTTCTCCTTCTTGAGTATGTGGGTTAATGGTCTATCGATATTCAAGAATCCTTCGATAAACTATCTATAATATCTAGCTAATCCAAGGAAACTCCACACATCGGTCACTAAGGTAGGTTGCTTCCACTCTGAAACAACATCTACTTTAGTTGGGTCAACTGCTACTCCTCCTGTTGACACAATATGCCTAAGGAAACTGATATCATGTAGCCAAAACTCACTTGCTATACCTGGCATACAATAGTGATCTTTAAGCTTTTCCAATACTAACTGAATATGCACGACATGATTTTCCGTATTCCTAAAATAGACAAGAATATCATCAATGAATACTACCGCAAATTTGTATATGTATTCCATGAATACCTTTTATGAGGTTCATGAAATAGGCTTGAGCATTTGTCAATCCGAAGGACACAACCGCAATCTCATAAGCCATGCATGCACACATGCATACGCATGGGCGGCTGCACCGTACGTACATACTCGCGGAGGCTCGACGTCGTGCGGAGACTCGGCATGGCGGCTCGACGTCGTGCGGAGGCTCTGCGTCGCGCAGAGCCAAAGTCGGAGGCCGATGAGAATGCGCGGAGCCGGTGGTGTGTAGTGGGTCTCGATGGCATGCGCAGCTCGCTTCCAGTGCAGAGGGTAGCACGGAGTAGAGGTCGTGGGTGCTTGTGGGGGCTTGGCCGTGAGCACGGAGGCGGAGGCGTGGAGTCGCATGCACGGGCGTGAGCATGCCACCGAGTCATCCAAGGCATCACTTTCCTGCATAAACAGCCCCAGCACGGAGATAACAGCAACATATAAATAGGCAATTCGATTAGATCTATTCAATACTGCATCTGGGCGATCCAACTAGATCTATTCAATATTGCATCTGGGCGATCCAACTAGATCTATTCAATACTGCATACACAAAAGAGAGCGAAGTATACAGACAAAGCCCATACACCACTATAGCCAAGATGGTTAACTTTTTAGCGAACAAACTACTTATATGTTGCCGATGACCCACAAAAACGGCTTTCAGCGTCTTAGGCGACTTTTCATCTAGTCCCACGGACGGCACCATCTGTTGTAGCTACTGGCCAAACAGTAAAGAAGGGGACTAGCAGAAGGAGAGGAGAGCCAATACAGGGAGAGATGGTGAGAATGAGAGGATGCCTCTCCTCCTACCCCTCCTGGGGGTTTATGTACACGAGTGGGGTAGAATGAAAAATCTCCATTCTACCCCTTAGTACTTACAAAGGATGAGGGTACATTGATATATTCCTCTACACTATCGGACATATTGCATATTAGGCCAATTGCAAGGCCCAGTCACGGAGGGTTGGTCCACCCCCACAACAGCTCACAATTTAAAATTTGAATTATTGGACTTCTGACTTTAACTCCACTTCTCTTTCCCATTAGTTTATTTTAGGATTGAGCTCATGATTTTATTTTAATAAAATGTATCTTTCATTTAAATTCTACTTTCATGCCTGGCTTTCTTTTAACAAAATTTTTACTGTAAATTGTCATGCTTACTTTCTACATCATCTTTTCAATTCGAGTTTTAATTCAGTTTAGTTTCATCAATTATATGTTCTCTTCTAAATTTTATGTTCATGAATTTATTTTCCAAGAACTTCAATCAAAAGCCAGGAAAACCAAATGCCAGTAAGATGTAAGCCAAAAGTTTTAAATTTTACACATTTTCAGACGTCCTATTTTTTGAGGATGTTACAACAATACATGCCAGAGAGAAGTGCTGGTCAATTGCTAGCTTTGCTATATGGTTCTGCCCTTTCTACTTGTTTTCACCGGCAGAGAGTTTGCCCATGCTTCAACATTTTCCCGAGTGACTTCTGCTCTTAATAGTGTGTTGTGGTGTAGTGTATAACTGTCTATTGATGTTGTAGAAATAGTAGTCCCAATCAATGGACTTCGGATCAAAAAATCCACCGAACAATGGATTCACCAAATGCGGCATCTGTTTGTCAAAGGACACATCGTCAAGTGAGGGTATCTCCAATGCACCGAATTGGCAGGTGCTTAGAGGTAATTTTTTTGCCACGTCAGAGAGTGAATGTGCCAAAACTTAGCGAATGGGTGCCTGTGAGTTGTTAGGAAAATGTAACCGAGGTGCTTGCATTGAAGGGTTGAATTACTAAATGATAAGGACATCACTTCCATGCAAACAATTAATATTCCTCATAATAGATCTGAGTATGTGCAGTTGTAAGGTCTAATCACAAGGACTCGCATACGTCAATTGAACTATCAGGTAACTTCGTTTCTAGGAGAGAATTTTATTTCTGATAAGAATATGCTGGTACCTAATGCATGTGATCCTCTTTTAATCAGGAACTTAGGAGCTGATCATAAAGGAAAGTATGTGCAATTCAATTTGGCCCTGAAGACAGTACCGACTTCAAATGAATATAACTTTCACATATGAACTCCGTTTGAGCTCCATGAGTACTTGATTGAAAGCTTATCTCGTCCTCTTTCCAATGAATCTAGCTTCATCTCCAAATTCCTTCTGAGCATGCCACAATCACCAAAACAACTCAAGGCTAATTCTGAATCCGAGTCCAAAGGTGTTACGCCACCTCCACTTGGATCCATGGGCCTTGTATCTCCTAGGGTTGCATGCCTATCCCCCTTTGCCGCCATCTCCTGGCCTCTCTCTCATGTATTCAGTCATCACCCCCCTTTGAACTCTTCGGGTTTTGTTAAATTGAATTTAGCTTTGCTACTTTATGTATTGTCCTCTTGTTCGACGAGTACAATAGCGATATTGTTCTTTGGAACCCCATTTTTCAATACAATTCTCGATTCCTATTTGCAATTTCAGATTGCTTATCTATCATGTTATTGCTTGTTCTTCGATTGCATGCAGGAATAGACCTTCGTGTCATGTTGATTGTGCTTCTAGCAAGGTCTATAATGAATTCGGAGTTGACTCAGCGATTGCCGGGTCGTAAGAGTCATCTCCTCAAATCGAATTCTCGTTCTCATCGAAAGATCGGAACACCCATCATGGCATCACTAAATAGGTGCTCAAGGATGTGGCAAACTCTTTTACTTCTAAGCATTTGTTTAAGCATCTTTTGCATTGGTATTAGCCTAATGCACCAAAACATGTTGGCCATAATTAATTTGTAATGCACTTTGAATTTGTAAACAAGCTATAAGAAAATAAATTACATAAAAAACTAACTTATAGGCACGCAAGTCTAACAATAAACTTAATGCAAACAAAAGTTTTTTCTGTAGTGAAGGGGTTTTTGTTTAGGAGGAGAACGAGAGTTAGCTCCAGACCAATTTATGAGTTATTCTTCTAGTTATACTCTACTCCATCCTGTTAGAATTAATCTTGATGAGTTGTAAGTGGTCGAAGCCAATGGTCGGAGCAATGGTCGAAACCACAGTGGTTGAAATCATGGTCGAAGCCACGAAGTAGTGGTCGAAGCCGCGTCTGAAGCCATAGTCGAAGACTATGAGTACGAAGGCAGTCGAAGACTCCAAGTACAAGAGAAGCCGTGGTTGTTACATCAAGATGATGCACTATGGTCAAAGCAGCAGTCGGAAGTTTGAGAACCCGGTCAATGCTCGAACGTGGTTGTTGAGACGTGGTCGAAGACACCATGGTCATAAGTCGTAGTCAGAAGAGCACTGTAGCAGTTGGAAGCGTCCGAGTGTGTATTATGGTCGAAAGTCGGACGTAGCCGAGTGCAGTCAGAGCGTTCGAGTACTGAGGGAAGTCGGAAGTTGAAGCGTCGTGAGAAGTGGTCTCGTGCGATCGTGGAGAGATTCCAGAAGGCATGAGAATATGCCAAGTTAGTAGGTGCGTGGAGGTCGTGTGTGTGCGTGCATGAGGCTTATTTAAGCTGAGTAATTTCTGTTATATAGGGGTTGAGCTGTTAAGTCGGAGCAAGAGAATAAGATTGAGTGATTCGATCCCACTGTATAAGTCTCTCTCTGTATATTTATCGTAAAGTGACAAGAGAGAAGATTGAGCGATTTAGTCCCAACACTTCTAACAGGTTGAAAGGCAAGCAATCCAATCCAGTCTGCAACCGGTGATCGGACTGTGTTTGATGGTTTTGAGTTCTCAGTTGCCGAAAAGCACATTAGTTTTTGTTCGGCACTTCGGTCACACCAGAAGCGTTCCTACATCCATATACAACATTCCATTGTTAGAACAAGGTTTATTTGGAGGAATGACCACCGCCAATCCTAGCCCCTACCTTTAAACACATACGAATATACCTTATTAGAAATATCATTCCCGCGCTCAAATATATATTATCACAGTGTGTAATCTAAATTCCAATATAGATCATTACCTATAAATTACATATACCTCATATTTGTAACAGTAAAAGATACCTCATATTATTTCTTTTTGAAATTTTCTTAGCATCTCAAGTCATTGGTTACCGATTCTTGGTCAAATCTGGCCGATTTTATTACCAAATTTTTTGCACAAAAGATACTCTAGAATAAGGTTATCAGGATTGCGATTATATGTAGCATCGTTTTCTGCCGAGCAGTATCACATGGTATGATCATGGTTCTACGATACTTTTTATTTTTAAGTATAATTTATTTATGTTTTATACAAAATACCTTAAATGGATTACCTATTGCAATTCTGTAGGAAAACAGAGTAATAGGGTAATATCATTATTCACAAATAGGATTATAATTTTTCACAACTCACAAATAGGCATAATAGTGTCATTAAACATGGATTCTTAAGGTACAAACTACAGAATTCCATTCTCCAAACTGTGTTTACAAACACATACCAAAGGATCTGATTTATATGATTCTCCAAGTTGCAGCATATTAGTTGAAAAGTGCTAGCACTAGTAGTAGCAGTGTTACAGTTATTGTTTCGTCCCAGTAGACTGGTAGCTCACCAATATGAGTAAATAAAAAAACGAGGCAAGACCGGAAGTAATCAATTTAAAACTCTGCCTAATCAGGTGTTTGTTTATTTGTCTTATCTTACGTTCGCATCTCTTCTCAAACTCCTCGCCTCGTCAGTGATGTGCTGGATGTGCCTCTTCACAATTCCAGCAAGAACAAAGAACAAAGGACTTGAGAGAGAGGAGAGAGAGAGACGGCAATGGAGATTGGCGACTGAGCTTGATCCAAACATGATCCGTGTAACTTCTCAAAAATTTGTTTTCTTTAAAAATTAATTTCAAATTAATTATTTTAAGGTATTTGAATTCTATTTGGTTTTTTCTGTGTTTTTTTCTGGATTTAAAAAAATCAATTTGAAAGTTAAAAAGTATTTTTGTAAAATTAAAATACCAAATTTAATTTAGAAGTATTTTTCCTAAGTCTAAAACATCTCCAGAGATTTTTGAGATTTTTCCTGGAATTTTTAGACAGTATTTGCTATTTTCTAAGTATTTTTAAAGCCTCCTTGTATTTCTGAAAATTAAACACGAAATTTAAATCCAAAATCCTCCCCCATCCGACACATGGCGCTTCCAGATTGAATCTGCCCACCGCTTGATCTAATCTGGGTCGTCCCCATCCACTTACCCCTTCGCTTTGAATCTATCAGCTCTGATTTGCTTCCGGCCATGTGGCTCTAATCCGGCCATCCGCCCCTTCCCTTCTCTCTCTCTCGCCGACAGCTGTGGCCCGCACCTTCTTCTTCCTCCCTCTTCTTCCTCCTTACGCCGCCTCCATTGCCGCTGCTCGAGCTCTTTAATGCGCTGGTTTCTTCATTTAAATCCCGAGCTAATGCGTTTTTTGGATGCCTCCTTCACTCCTCAGTTAATCCCAGCCGTTTCCCCTCCGTTTTCAAGTCTGATAACCGCTGCCGTGCCGTTTCCTTTTGTCTTCACTCCGACGAGGTAGTGCACATCCGTTTCTCCTCCCCGCCCCCTATAAAACTGTCCCAGAGGATCCCCGTGCGCTGCTCCCTCTTTCCCATCTGCCAATTCCCCTCCCAATGCCCGAGATGTCCTCGTGTCGTTGCTCCTCTTCGCCGAGTAACAAAGGTCCCCCGGTGAGTAATTGCCGCCGCCTAGGTCCTCTTCGCGTCTCGCCGACGCCAGATCCGCCCTCCTTGTCGCCGCGCGCATGTCCTCCGCCCCTTCGCTGAGTGAAGCCGCCGCCGGAGCGTCGTCCCGCCGTAACCCTGAGCCGCCTCCGTCGCCCTTCTCGCCGCTAGTCGCCTCCACGCCCGATGGAGCTCCACCCGCAGGTGAGGTGAACTCCTCGTCGCCTACTCTTGCCCCTGAGCCCCTCCCCGTGGGCCGCCACCGGTCGGAGCGCCGGCGAGCCCGACGCCCGAGCGTTGCCTCCGCCGCCGCCGCCATAGAAGCGCACGCAGCAGCGTGCGGCGCGCCGCGTGTCCGCCTCATCAGCACACGGCTGCCACCTTCCCCTTCTTGGCCACGTCAGCCATGGACCGAGTCCATGGTGACCGATCCAAACCGTGAACCCAGTCCACCATCAACCGGCCCCACCTGTTAGTGAAATACTACCTTTCTCAGTGTAAAAATAATTCTGCCAAAAAATAAAATTGAACGCTGAAGTCATAATCTAATTTTTTATTATAAAAATAATTCAGAAAATCAGTCTTTTTCTTTTTCTTTAGTTTTAAACTTCCAGAAGCCCATATTTCTTCATTTAAACTCCATTTGAGCCCGTTCAAATTTTTAAATTTATCAAAAATTCCAAACTATCCAATTCTGCCATCCTTTTAAATATTTGAAGTTTATTTCATATTTCAAAATTTAAGTTTCAAATTCTAATACCTAGTTCATTTTCAAAGCCTCAGTTCCATTCCAAATTTTCTGTGCACTTCAAAAAATTCCAATTCAAATCGTGCAAAATCTCCATAAAATCCATTCTATTTTTCTTGGTCCAAATATTTTTTCCAGTAATTTCTTTTCCAACCGATCTTCCAGATATTCATTCTCCCTCGTGTGAACCCCGAATCCATTGAATCTTTCTCCTAAATTCGTATAAAATTATAAACTTCCTTCCAGTATATATTTTTGTTTTTTTAATTTTATTTGTATTTATTTATTCATTTATTTTGTTGTTTCACGCGTAGAACCCGACATCGCCAAAGAATTTTCCGATTCGCAGCAAGAAGGTCCAGACAGCGTGCAAGAAGGCAAGTCTCCTTCGATCATCTTGTACCTATATTTACTAAAATCATTTTATTATTTTAAATTTAAATGCATTTGCTATGTTACATAAAATGATAATTTATTTTTTAAGGATAATAGTTAAACTGATAATTGTTATGCCCTCATTTGACATTGACAACCATGTACCTTTGTCACCCTAGATTTCTCTTATCTTAGTATTGAGATTATTATGAGATTTGTTAATTTTAGAACCGTAGTAATTTCTTAGACAAGCTAGTCGGTCAGTATAAACCTTCGGGTGGAAAATTGATATGTATGATTTAATCTTTTTATTTAAATAATTTAGTGGTAATAAGTATTGCTGTTGTTTTTAAACTAAAATAAAATGGTGAAAATTGTTTTAGACTTTGGTGGATGGTAAGATTGGATTGGTGCGGATTTAGCACGAGAATTTGTATTGTGAATGTTCCGCCCTAGTCAATTAAGGACTACCGTACAACCACAAGTACCGTACAACCACAAGTCTATATGGGTATGACCTAGCTGATTAACTTGCAAAGGTTTAGTTCATATATCACCAGTGACAAGTGGGTGCCAGGGTGTACTAGTTTAATCATAGTGAGGCACATGGATTTACTATACTCATACGGCGCAAGAGGGGGCTTTTGACTGTGGTGGATTTAACACTTCAGCAGTGAAACCTTATCTCTTGTGGATAAAGCTATACAACCTCTACAGAGTGTAAAAATTATTCGAATAGTCGTGCTCATGGTCAAGGGCGGGCAAGGTGCGCTTTCACATTGTAGATTTTTTGTTTTGGTTTTAAAGTAAAAGTTTTGGGAACTTGAGAGTGGATGGAACTCTTAGAAGTGTGTCCTAGCGGATGGAGCCAGTGCGGGTGGATGGAACACGTAGCTTGAACCTTAGCGGTTAGAGCCAGTCAACTAGTGTTGATGGATAGAACCTTCACTAGAAAATTCTTGATAGTTTCTGTTAAAGCAATTACTTTATTAAATTAATGCCTTTGAAAATATTTAATGGTATTTGAAAAAAATATTGTTTTGAGCAAAAGAACCATATTATCCTTCCTTTGTTAAGCCCTGCATCTACTGCATTTTTTCCAAGAATTGCGGAGTACTTTATATACTCACATGCTGCACTCAAAACAAATCTCAGATGATTATGAAGCTCAGGAAGGAGATTATGACTACTTCGCTGTGGATACGACGAAGGCTTTCTAGAGTTCTAGGTTGCGCTTCCCCAGTCAATTGCCTATTACGTATTGATGGGTCTTCATCAGAATTTCTTTTGCTTCCGCTGTGTTTTGTGAGTTTGAGGGGTCTTCAAATCTCAGTTGTAATAAAGAGGTCATATGGTATGTACTCTCTACTATTGTAATAAGCGTTGTTGGTTATGTAATCATCACTGTTTGACTGTGTGTACTAGCTTTGATCTGGGACTAGTGCTGTAATACAAGTGGGTCCGAATTCGGAAATCAAGGGTCCCGACAGAGATGATATCAGAGCCAATTTGACTGTAGGACGTGGCCTAGTTAGAATGGTCGTTAGTAGAAGAGCTTCAAAATTTATTTTATAAAATAAAAATTGAATAATGTGTTATCCTTATCTTTTCATGTCTTTCTATCCTTACCTTCGTCATGGTATTCTTCCTTCTCTATCTTCTTATCCACCTTTTGGAATGGTAATTAGATCCATTTTCCTTTGTAATTTCTATAGATGGCTCAATGAGATTGATTCTGAGAAGCACCTGGACAAGCGTGTCATCATAAAGGAGCGAGTAGTAGTTCTTTTGTTGTAGTACCCAAGTAAAATCCTACGATTTTAGAACGCTTATATATTACTTGTTTGTGTGCTAGATGGACTGTACCAAGTCTTTGTATACTTGTAGTGCAGTCATCCTTAAAAACTATTTTAATTTCAAGCTAAGTTTCTTCTAAGTTGTTGTTTGTTTCTCTCTTGTGTGTTGGTTTGGGATGTTGTTTATTTTTTTGTAGGATCGAAATGGCAACAGAGGGGGGTGAATGGTGCCTTTTTAAATTCGTCCCCAAGGAAATATGTTACCACATCAATGTACCGGCAGAAAAAACTAGTACAAATTGCTGTCACTACAGGAGAGCAAAAGACCAAAAGGAAACCAAGGCCTAAAAACAAATGCAGCTCCTGCCGAAAACTGAAAGCAAAGACAACTGAGAGCAATCAGTACAAAAGAACAGGATGAGAGAGCAGCAAAATAAAAGCAAACAGCCGAACATAGCAGTAGACTAAAGGAGCACAAATCTCTGCTTGCCGAACGGACTGACTGCAGGAAAAGAATTCAGTATGTCCTCAAAAATACAGCTGGTCTGATCGCTAGCATCAGTGATCTGATACTCTCCCGTTCTCACAAGAGTGTCATGCATTTGGTAGTAGTAAACAGAGAAATGAAGAACACTGAAGATCGGTTGAAGAAAAGCAGAGAAATGGAAATCCGGACCGCATGCAACACAGATAAAATCAGCCTAGATCATCAAGTAGATAGTAAAAATTTCAGCCAAAATCGAGGTCATTTAGACTACATGCAGCAGGATCAAAAACAGCACAAAAAGAGACCAAAGGGAACCAAATACTGCAGCTAACTGCATCCACCAGATTAGCTATTGGGAAGTGACGAAGGAAAGAAACAGATCAAAGAGGAAAGTAGAAAAATTGCACTGGCCAAACAGATAAAGCAAAAGAACTGAAAAGAGGAGATCAAAAAGGAAAAGATGCCAGCTGACTGAAAAGAACACAAGCTGGGCAACAAACCTTCGGTACATTAAATACATGAGAAAATGTCGACAGAACCAAACTGAAATGGGACTGGCTGTAAACTGAAAAACTGCTGGTTGAATACTGCAGCGAGATCAGAGACGGGAATGGCTCTGCTGCCAAAGACTGAATCTGATAAATACTGCAGTAAGAAAATGGCAGAGAAGGCAATCTGAACAGCAAATGGACTAGGCAGCGAGATACAATCAGAAAACTGCAAAGCATATATTTGGCTAAATGTTTTGTCGGCACAATGAGTTCTAAACAGCTTACAAACTGCAGACTGAACTGCTGGCCGAAAAAGACAAGTTAGCAAGAAGTGACAAGCTCCATATTCCTTGAGATTTCTAGCACCTTAGCTTAAGAGATATTGAAATACATCAGGAGAAGATCTTTTATCAAGAACTCACAAACCTCAAGCCATCTCATGAAGGGATTGAAAAGAAATCAAGAAACTCTAGAAACGAAGAGAAGAACAGGGAGATAAACCTTCAGATTTTTCATTCAAGAAAAGCAAGAAATACAAAGAACTACGTCCCCATACGCATGAACATTAGAACACGAGGAATAATTAAAACACTCTCAATCCATCCTCTCCCTCTCAATCCTCAAGAACACCAAGAGTTCTTCATGCTTCTTGGGAGGAACACACACAAATGGAGAGCAAATGCACCAAAAACTCTCAAAGGGGTATGCAGCCCCCAACACCTATTTATAGCCCTTGGCTAATGGGTCTCCAACCCGTTACGCCGGCTAAACCCTAACGGAGCCGTCTCCCGCTTGTGCATCCTCGTGAAATCACCATTTCGCCCCTCCTGCACCTTCCGGGAAGCTTCCGCGCTCCTTGTCGTTCGCGACTCGCAACCACCTCGAGTTCACGCCGTCTTCGACACATCTCGACCGTTCTGACCTCGACACCGCCCGTGTCTTGTCCGGCCACCTCGTGTCTCGCCACGACTCCGCCTCGACGTCCTGCAGCCAACACAGACAAGAAACACATCAAATAGCACCGCTCGACACATGAAAGCATAAATAGTATCAGTGACACAATATTAAGCCCAAACCTGTCAAATCATCAGAATAATCATCCTAATCCTATTGACCAGGTTTGACCAAGTCCGACCGAGCCCGTTGCACCCCGCAACGACATGGTCCGAACCAACCAACTCAAACTCGACTTCCCTAAACCGATGTCAATTACTCATCATACACATGGGATGACCTCACATGGTCTCTCATTTTTCCCTAATCTCTTATCTGTGCTAGTTCACTCTTATCTTTCGCTAACCTCGGTTACCACTTCAGATGGTGAACACAAGGAACAACGCAAGCAACAGTCGTGGTGCCAATGCCCAACCAGAAAGCAATGTTCCAATTCCACCACCTCCTGCTCAAGCCCTTAACTTAGAACAAATGATGGCTATGCAATTGCAACTTCTTCAAGCCCTTGCTCAGAACCAAGTCCACCAAGTTCAGCAGGCACCCATCCAAGCACCGTAGTCCAAGCTAGGAGAGTTTATGTGGACCAGACCACCTACCTTTGCCTGTTTAGTAGACCCATTAGAGGCTAACGATTGGCTCAAGGATGTGGAGAAGAAACTGATTTTGGCTCAGTGCAATGACCATGAGAAGGTGTTGTACGCCGCCCATCAGCTAAAAGGAATCGCTGCTAATTGGTGGGAAAAGTATTGTTCTCCTCATCAAGATGTGCAAACCATCACATGGGTTGAATTTATTGAAGCTTTTCGCACTGCACATATTCCTATGGGAATAATGGAGATGAAGAAAAGGGAGTTTCACAAACTGCAGCAGAGAAACCTTAGTGTTTCTGAGTTCCTGAATAGGATCACTCAGCTATCCAGATATGCACCAGAAGATGTTGCAACAGATGCAACAAAAATTTGGCACTTTATGGAAGGACTCAACTCCAACCTCAAAGTGCAGTTGGTATCAAATGACTTTTCGACGTTCCAGCACGTAGTTAATAAGGCCCTTGTTCAGGAAGATGCTCAATATCAATTGCAGAAATCTCGTAAGAGAAAGATGGCTTTTCAGACACAGTATAATGCAAGCAGTTCAAGATCCCGAATGAATCCACTCCAGTTCAACAAAGCTCCAGCAGCAACAGATGCACCAAGAACCCGTGATCGTGCCTCGCTCGAGATGCAAAAACCCCCACATCTATACTAGAGTCCAACCTCAGAAAAGCAACACATCAGCAGCAGGGGTGCAATGTTTTCGATGTCATGAGATGGGGCATTATGCTAGCAATTGCCCACAGAAGCGTCGGGCTATCACTCCAATTCCTTTCAACCTGGGAAATACACCAGTGCAAGCTCCAACTGTAGGACAAGTATGAGGAGTATCTCTGACTACAGGAAAAGCTCCAAGAACTCCGCAATCACAAGGAAGGGGACGAGTTAACCACATCACCACAAAAGGTGCCCCAGAGGCAGTAATCATGGTTGGTAAGTTTCAACTTGGCTCAAAGAAAGAAGCAGCTTGAGAGTACAACAAGGAACCAAGAGCTACGTTTTCCTCTCCTTTCTTTTCCTAGTCTGTCTGAATCTCGGGGACGAAATTCTTTCTATGGGGGATAGGTTTGTAACATCCCAAAAATTCACTTTCTTTAAAAATTTAATTTCAAATTAATTATTTTAAGGTATTTGAATTCTATTTGGTTTTTCTATGTTTTTTTTGGATTTAAAAAAATCAATTTCAAAGCTAAAAAGTATTTTTGTAAAATTAAAGTACCAAAATTAAGATGGAAATATTTTTTCTAAGTCTAAAACATCTCTAGCGATTTTTGAGAATTTTCCTGGAATTTTTCGACAATATTACTATTTTCTAAGTATTTTTAAAGCCTCCTTGTATTTCTAAAAATTAAAAATGAAATTTAAATCCATAATCCTCCCCCATCTGACACATGGCACTTCCAGATTGAATCTGCCCACCGCCTGATCTAATCTGGGCCATCCCCATCCACTTACCCCTTCGCTTTGAATCTAACGGCTATGATTTGCTTCCGGCCGTGTGGCTCTAATCCGGCTGTCCGCCCCTTCCCTTCTCTCTCTCTCTCTCGCCGACAGTTGGGGCCCGCACCTTCATCTTCCTCTTCTTCCTCCTCGCGCCGCCGCCATTGCCGCTACTCGAGCTCTTCAATGCGCGTATCTTCATATAAATGCCGAGCTAATGCGCCTTTTGGATGCCTCCTTCACTTCTCAGTTAATCCCAGTCGCTTCCCCTCCGTTTTATAGTCAGATAACCGCCACCGTGCCGTTTCCTTTTGTCATCACTCCGGCGAGGTAGTGCTCATTCGTTTCTCCTCCCTGCCCCCTATAAAACCGTCCTCGAGGATCCCCGTGTGCCGCTCCCTCTTTCCCCTCTACCAATTTACCCTCCCCGTGCCCGAGACGCCCTCGTGTCGTCGCTCCTTTTCGCCGAGTACCGAAGCTCCCCCGGTGAGCAATTGCCGCCGCCTCGGTCCTCTTCGCGTCTCGTCGACGCCAGATCCGCCCTCCTTGTCGCTGCGCACACGTCCTCTGCCCCTTCGCCGAGCGAAGCCGCCGCTGGAGCACCATCTCGACGTAACCCTGAGCCGCCTCCGTCGCCCTTCTAGTCGCCGGTCACCTCCACGCCCACCGGAGCTCCGCCCGCAGGTGAGGTGAACTCCCCGTCGCCTACTCTTGCTCCTGAGCCCCTCCCCGTGGGCCACCGCCACATGTCCACCTCGTCAGCGCACAGTTGCCACCTTCCCCTTCTTGGCCACGTCAGCCATGGACCGAGTCCATGGTGGACCGAGCCAAACCGTGAACCCAGTCCACCATGAACCGGCCCCACCTGTGAGTGAAATAATACCTTTCTCAGTGTAAAAATAATTCTACCGAAAAATAAAATTGAATGCTGACATCAAAATCTAATTTTGTTAGTATAAAAATAATTCAGAAAATCAACTTTTTTCTTTTTCTTTAGTTTTAAACTTCCAGACGCTCGTATTTCTTCATTTTAACTCCGTTTGTGCCCGTTCAAATTTCTAAATTTATCAAAAATTCTAAACTATCCATTTTTGCCATACTTTTAAATATTTGAAGTTTGTTTCATATTTTCAAATTTAAGTTTCAAATTATAATACCTAGGTCATTTTCAAAGCCTAAGTTCCATTCCAAATTTCCTGTGCACTTCCAAATATTCCAATTCAAATCTTGCAAAATCTCCATAAAATCTATTCTATTTTTCTTGGTCTGAATATTGTTTTGCAGTAATTTCTTTTTCAACCAATCTTCCAGATATTTATTCTCCCTCGTGTGAACCCCGAATCTGTTGACTCTATCTCCTAAATTCGTATAAAATTATAAACTTCCTTCCAGTATATATTTTGTATTTTTGTGATTATATTTTTATTTATTTTTTTGTTTATTTTATCGTTTCACGCGTAGAACCCGACGTCGCCGAAGAATTTTCCGATCCGCAGCAAGAAGATCCAGACAGCGTGTAAGAAGGCAAGTCCCCTTCGATAATCTTGTACCTTTGTTTACCAAAATCATTTTATTATTTTAAATTTAAATGCATTTGCTATGTTACATAAAATGATAATTTATGTTTTAAGGATAATAGTTAAAACGATAATTGTTATGCTCTCATTTGACATTGACAACCTTGTACCATTGTCACCCTAGGTTTCTCTTGTCTCAGTATTGAGATTATTATGAGATTTAATTTTAGAACGGTAGTAATTGCTTAGACAAGCTAGTCGGTCAGTATAACCCTTCGGGTGAAAAATTGATATGTATGATTTAATCTTTTTATTTAAATAATTTAGTGGCAATAACTATTACTATTGTTTTTAAACTAAAATAAAATGGTGAAAATTGTTTTAGACTTGGGCGGATGGTAAGATTAGATTGGTGCGGATTTAGCACGAGAACTTGTATTGTGAATGCTCTGCCCTTGTCAATTAAGGACCGACGCTTGTGATTGTCCAAACTGACCACTACCGTACAACCACAAGTCTATATGGGTACGACCTAGCTGATTAACTTGCAAAGGTTTAGTTCAGATCTCACCAGTGGTAAATGGGTGCCAGGGTGTACTGGTTTACTCACAGTGAGGCACAGGGATTTACTATACTCATACGGTGTAAGAGGGGGCTTCTGACTGTGATGGATTTAACCATTGAGCGGTGAAACCTTAGCGGGTGGTGTCTAGTTAGATTGGAGTAAGGTAAAGGTTTTGTGATAAATTATCTAGGTCTCATGCCTAAGGAAGCATGTTGGCTATTAAGATGACTTATCTCTTGTGGGTAAAGCTGTACAACCTCTGCAGAGTATAAAAACTATTCGAATAGTCGTGCCCACGGTCAAGGGCGGGCAAGGTGCGCTTTTCACATGGTTGATTTTTTGTTTTGGTTTTAAAGTACAAGTTTTGGGAACTTGAGAGTGGATGGAACTCTTAGAAGTGTGTCCTGGCGGATGGAGCTAATGCGGGTGGATGGAACCCGTAGTCTTGAACCTTACCGGTTAGAGCCAATCAACTAGTGTTGGTGGATAGAACCTTCACTAGAAAATTCTTGATAGTTTCTGTTAAAGCAATTACTTTATTAAATTAATGTCTTTGAAAATATTTAATGGTATTTGAAATAAAATATTACTTTGTGCAAAAGAACCATATTATCCTTCCTTTGTTAAGCCCTACATCTACTGTATTTTTTCAAAGACTTGCGGAGTACTTTATGTACTCACATGCTGCACTCAAAACAAATCTTAGAGGATTATGAAGCTCAGGAAGGAGATTATGACTAGTTCGCGTGTGGATACGACGAAGGCTTTCCGGAGTTCTAGGTTTCGCTTCCCCAGTCAATTGCGTGTGGCGTATTGATGGGTCTTCATAAGAATTTCCTTTGCTTCCGCTATTTTTGTGAGTTTGAGGGGCCTTGAAACCTCAGTTGTAATAAAGAGGCCATGTGGTCTGTACTCTCTACTATTGTAATAAAACATTGTTTGTTATGTAATCATCATTCTTTGATTGTGTGCACTAGCTTTGATCTGGGACTAGTGTTGTACTACACAGAGGGTCCGGATTCGAAAATCTGGGGTCCCGACAATCCGTGTAATCTAGCCTTAGTAGGATCAATACGTATGGTGATCGTGACAACATTGTTTAGAAGTACTCTCTCTTATTATGTACCATAGTGCATAGCTATCTGGCCAGCTAAAAAACTAACCAGACTTGGAATCTTACCAAATTGAACCCTTGCACCACCCCTCTCCTCTCTCTCCCTCTTCTCAAAGCACCGCCACTTCTCTCCCCTTCCCCTCTCTTCTCCGCGTGCCTCCTTCGCCACCCCCGCTCCCTCCACAACCACCAATGGCCAGTGGCACCGTCGCCACCTCACCGTGCACCCCCCGACCTCCCCACCACACCACCCCGCCCAACCTAACTTCCATAGCCGCTACTGCCACCACCCTCCAACTCCGTCCACCGCCCTCCTACCCTGCCCATCACCCCTACCGCCACCCACCGCCTCCCCTCGACCTCCTTCTATGCCAGGGGAAGGGTGAACCCGTAGCAGGTAAGCTAGATCCAGCGACAGAGGAGAGTGAGGGGATGATGGCGGTGAGGAGAGAGGGAGCGGCGGATGGGAGCGAGAGGGAGGGAGCGGCGATGCTTCGGGAGTGAGAAGGGATTGTGTACCATCAAACAGTATATCGTTCGGTAGTTTTTCTCTACCAAATTTTATGCGTCAAACCAAATATTTGCCAGTTATGTTTGATGAGACCAAGTTACCAGGATTGCAACACAGATCATAGGATCTTAGTACGATCCTGTGGAGCCAAAATGACACAGATAAACATCTGGATTAGAATTTCATAGAATCGTGATATGAAAGGTAGGATCATATAGAATCCTATAGAATCGTTAGGACCACGCTCATGATCGCATAGGACATGATCCTTACAACAAACTATATTAGCACATAAATTTGATATTATCTATTGGTAATTTTGCAATAGTTTATTTTGCTTTATTGTTGTTTACATGTTGTTCTAGGGTAAAAAAATTATCATTCACATATTAGACTTTTAAATTATTAGTTTATTAAAAAAATAATTAAATGAAAAAATTCAAATATTTCACTATAAACTTGTGTATATGAAAACATAATTCAATTTTTATATAAAATATGTGTGATTTAAAAAATCATATACAACCGTGATTTTATGATCCGATCCTATAAACAAATGATTCAACATAGGACCACGATCCTAACAACCTTGGATGCGACTAAAAACTTTGCAACTATGAAATTTAACAAGCACATTTTCTTACTTCAAAACTGCTATTTCCCTAAATACTTGGTGACCGTTGGATCCAAAAATGTGTTGCTACAATAACTTCGGGGCATTGATTTGATTTGCATCCCACCTGTAGCCCACAAGGAACCGAAGTTGTTGACAAGGGAGGGAAGAAGTGGAAGGGAGAGCCCCAGATTTTTTATTTTGGAGGGAAATCACGCGTCAAGCTCGACACCTAATTTCCTACTCCCATTCAGACCAAGCCAAATGTGCCGTCAGCACAGCCTAGCACATATAGGCACGGCTTAGTTAGCCTAGTTAAGTAAACGAGTCATGTGATGCTGGCCCACGGGCTTAGCCTTGGACATAAACATGGTACAATGAGGTGATGGGCCATGTCGTGCTGGCCCAGGCATGTGTACCGTGATAGCCCAAGGATGGCATGTTTAGCACTTAGGCCTGCTACCATCTCTGCCTCGCATTCCTTGGCACCTGCACCATCGGCATCGGGCGTCTGTCGCATGTTCCCTAGAGCCCACGCTGCTACCAACGACAGTGGCGAGAGGGAGAGAGGGGATCTAGGAGCACAAGCTATGATCAGAGGAGGCGGCGGGGAGGGAGCCTTGCCAGAGGGAGTGAGGGGAGGGAGAAGCCGACTTAGCCAAGGAGGCGGCGACCGAGCAGGGAAGGGAGGAGGTAGCGGCCGGGCCGAGGAGGGAGGAGGGGAGAAAGCTAGGGTCAAAAATTTCAAAACTCCAACCATTATTGTGCCTTAACGGGCCAAACAGTTATAACCAGGCCATGCCTTGCCATGCCGACTGGGCCTTAATGTGCCGACCATCATCCCGTTAGACACGGTCTCTGCCTAGTGACCAGTTGACCATCTCCTACAGGCCTCCCCGCTCAGCCGCTTTGCTCGCCTCTCAGCCCCCACCTCCTTCGGCAGTCTGCCCGCTCCTACCTCCTCCCTCGTTCTGTCCACCACCCACCAGCCTACCTCATCTGCCGGTGTGCCCCCGGATGCCCACCTCCTTTGCTGTCCTACCTCTCCGGTGCTTCACCCACTCCCTACCTCCTCTCAGCCGCTCCCTCCCTTGGTGCCTCACCCTCCTCTGTTGCGCGCCTCCTCTCGACCGCCGCCACTCCCTTCATTGCCCCTCCTCAGCTCATGCACTATCGAGTCTATCGAGTCGTGCGATGCTCACATGTGCCTTGGTTGTGCCTAGCACAACATAGTACTATACGAGCCATCTAGGACCAGCCCGTTGGGTCGAGGTTGTGACCCAAGCATGGTACATCGCGTCAGGCCGAGCCAACGTAGTTTGTTTATTCCTGAGCCGTGCCGTGCTTGAGACAGGCAAACAACACAGTGCTTTGGGCTAGCATGGTTAGCCTAGCCCATTTGACCACCTCTACTTCCACCCCTCCACTTGCCCAGCCGGAAGAAAATTCTATGGGGATGGCCCAAAAATATAGCACTTGAGACCTATTCTTAGGATTGATGCTAATGTTAGGTGACACAAATCCAAAAATGAGTTATTTGGGATTGTCTTAAGATTGGTGCTAGTGTTACGCAACATAATTAAAAAACCAAGAGTGCTAGATTTTTAGGCTCTCCCTTGTAGAATTTTCTTCCCGTCCACCCCTCCACCTGCATAGGAGTGGCAACGGGGTGGGGGTCCTTTGGGAGGCCCCCGCGGCTGCGGCTGACCCTGTTAAGGTTAACACGGCAGATCGCCCTTGTCACCGCGAGGATTAAAAAAGTCTAAACTATTTTTAAATAAGAATGTAAATTTATTTACTATTTTGTAATTATTTAGGCATATATTTTTAAAATATAGCTTTAAAATATACGTTCTCATATAGATTTAAGTTTTAGTCTAAATATATAAAAAATACCACCTTTTAAGCTTTAAAATATATGTTCTAATATAGATTTAAGTTTTAGTCTAAATATATGAGAAAAAATACCATCTTTCATTGTGAAAAAAACTATAATATATAATAAAAAATATTTTTTTCAGCTTTTGCCGAATCCCTACGAGCAGGGCGACCCGTCCCTCTTCGCTAGCTTAGCGGGGGCTGCCCCCACCACCGGCGGGGAAATTCTCAGTGGGGCGCACCTGTAACACCTCGCCCATCCTCTGGGCCCGGAATGCTACCACCATTGCATCCTTTTCCCATTTTGATCAACTACTAGAAATTTTAAGCCAACACTACTTTATTTATATTGCAGCGACTAGATACACCATAACATTTTAATGTAACACCCCAGGATCCATAATACCCTGGGATGCTACTAAAACTACTCCACAACTAGCCAATTTACAAGATAAATTAAACTGGCAACATTTACTAAACAAGATAGTATAATCGGAAGCATAAACAAAGTGATAACATTTCACTATTTAAAACATCCTCCAATATTTTAATCTCAAACATAGTTTACAAATTTATATTAAGATAATGTAATCAAAACTATACAGAAGTCTAGAATTCTTTCAACTTATTACAGCATTAAACTATGATCCAAGTGTATCAGTGTGGTACCGTTCTACCCTTCCCATGCATGCTCAATGTCCACCTGTAGGGAGGGGGAAACAAGGGTGAGATAAAATCTCAGCAAGCAAATTATTTAACAGGCTATTCAAACTACAAACAATTATATATCATCATTTATAATTCCATACAACTACAACCACAATTCATGTCCACAATTATTAAACCACCACAAATCTTCCATGGATCATACATCTTCAATTTCAGATTTAATTGGCATATAAATGATACCATTTTATCCGCAAATAATTGCAAATGAAACATTTAATCCTTCCACAAACCACAATATATTAATCATCAACATTTAATCTTCCACAATTAACAATGTTTATAACCTCAAGCGCAAATCACCATCAAAGATAGTAAAACATTAGCAAATTAATCTTATTTGACTACTTTAAATCCTCAACCACTACCACTACCAAAGGCAATAAAATATATGTATGTCTTACTTCCATGCTTTATTATTTCCCACATTCACAATTGCTATCAACAGTTAATACAAGAGAAAAGAATCTCATGCTATCACCACAACCCTTACCATACACAAGGGACGAACCCCATTTCACGACCACATCCACAATCCTCATACCACAAGTAGCTCACATGAGCTAATTCCACATTACAACTAGAAAGTTGTATATTCCACAAAATAACATCACCACAATATATATTGCATATGTATGCAAATAAATCTTTCCACAATGCAATGCATATGAATACTTCATGCTATGCTCCACATCACTCTTGCCAGGGCAGGAATTGTAGTTCATCGTATTACAGCAATATACGATGTTTCCGTGGGCGAAGAGGTGCATCGTATTACGGCAATATACGATGTTGTACCGGTACGGTCGCGACTAAGTGCGGCGACATCCACACATGCAAATGACATGATATGATATGAATGATATGATAATTCATTAATCACATTAATTCATCCACAAGGAGCATTATCATGCTCTCAACATATGCACATCCACCACATATTATTTTCATGTCCACATTATAACATTAAGCAAGAATTCCACATGTCTACTAGCATAATATCAACATATCAACGTATAAATACTTGCTATCATCTCCACAATTAAAATATCTTGCAATCATGGCATAATGTATCAAATTAAGATAATAATGTAAATTACAAGTAGAAGGAATAACAAGTTAAACGGTAGTAACCACCGCTACATTCATTCATCCATAAGGAGCATTATCATGCTCTCAACTTATCCACATCCACCACATGTTATTCTCATTTTCCACATTATAACATTATGCAAGAATTCCACATGTCTACTAGCTTAATATCAACATATCAATGTATAAATACTTGCTATCAACCCCACAATTAGAATAACTTGCAATCATGGAATAATGTATCAAATTAAAATAATAATGTAAATTGCAAGTAGAAAGAATAACAAGTTAAACGGTAGCAACCACCGCTACGTTCACTTGCCTCAATCCGATGAAACGAAGTAAAAATCAAGAGCGCTCAGGGACAAGACCACATGTCCAAAATACAACTCTCAGCACACAACCACAGCATACAAACATGACTAAAATAATTAAGACGTCGCTAGAACCCCGAACCCGCACAAATTCTTCTCCGCTCAACAATTCAGTAAATTACCCTCTGCAGCAGAGCTGCTTCACAATTTCGTATTTTTAAAAATAATGATCCAAATACAGCAAAGGATACCTCTCTGGATTCATGACTTAAAAAACTACAATTTTTTATGGAAAACAACTATTTTTATTTTAATCACAGCTAGGCGTAATTTAATGCCCAAAACAAAGGAAGAACTCTGTTTTGGCAGATTGGACAGCAGTGTTCAATCGCATGCCAACAACAGCACAGAGGTCTAAAAATTCTGACATTTATATAGAAGCTAGATCTCTAAATTATCTACAACTTTCTCAATTACGACCATGACCAGAAAAGTCGTTTACTATTTCTAAACTCCGGATTACCGTCGGACTATACCAATCTGTCCGCTTGACGGACAGTGGTATAGCCGACACCGTATCTCCCAGCTCCCACGGTAGAAAATTCCGAAACAAATATAGGAGATGTATCTGGAAGTCCTCTACAACGTTTCTTTTGGGAAGACCCACAGGAAAATTCGTTTTCTAGATCACAACTGCGCGATAAGCCACGCTGCGCGAATCAATCTACAGACAGACAGCATGTAAACTCTAATCGGGCAATTAATCTATAATCTTCCATCAAAATCCATGCTAAGAACCCTAATTAATCTGAAAAACAGAGGGTTTAGGATGAAAGAAAATTACCAAGATGAAGATTTTCCTCACTTTTTTCCTCCTCTTCTTCTTCTTCTTTCTTCTCCTCTCCTTCTCCTTTCTTCTTCTCCTTCCTTCTCTTTTCTTCTTCTCCAATGGCAGCAACACTTGGGCCACCAATGACAGCAATAGGGGAGGGAGAGGCGCCCAAGGGGGTGGGGGCGGCCAAGGGTGGGGAGGGTGGAGGGGCCAAGGAGGGGTTTATAAAGGGGTGTTAGGGTTTGGGAGGGGGTACGGGCCCCCATTTGGGCTGGCTGGCCCAAAGCGGCTGGCCCACCCCTCCGGACAGCCCATAACATTCAAATTAATTATTTTAATTTATTTAATTCATTTTACAAAGTTCTACAATTCATATTTTTCCCTTCCCGCAATTTACCGAAAAACCGGCGATTCCGTGATTGTTTAAAAACTTACGTCGTAACGACGTTCAGGATATTACATTTAAACTGCTATTTTAGCATTCTAGTGAAGTCTAAACATGCTACCACAAGTTGAGATGTGAAGTGATGCTAGTACGTGAAGTTATTTATGTGCTACTCCCGCCCGTGCATGACGTCCTCAATAGTCACCTAAAGAAACAACAAAGCAATGGTGAGTCCACAGACTCAGCAAGTATAAATCAAAATAGCAAATAACAGGTTCACGTATCAATCCATAACCATCTTAGTTTCATTAACCACTTATTTCCATTTAATCTCTTTAAGTTCGTATCAACCAATCACTATGCATATGCATATGCACATGCACTTCTCTCTTATCTCTTTAACCTATACTGGTATAGCAGAGCGAGCACTCATCGATGCTCATCCAGGCCCGCCCTATTTCCATGCGGGGATCACAAGCCCGTCCTTTTTCATATGGGACCACAGTAGCCCATCGTTTTCATACGGGGACCTCAATCTCCACTCCCGTGGAGCGTCCACACAAAGTGGACCAATGATACCACAACATTATCTCTTTTCATGACATGTATGCAATACAAGCTCTCCATTTATGCATATCAACATGTCATGTCTCAACAATCGTTATTCATCATTTCTTATCATGCATCCGAAAATAGTTAACTTACCATAATAGGGTAAGCAATGCACCATCATTCACTATCAGCAAACATTACTCGAATTTACCTCTTTACCATCACTTGCCTGGTTAGTCTTGGGGACAATTCGTGGATGGCTCCGACCCGGGACCTCCACCTGTACAACGTCAACCCGACAACACATCATATCAAAACCAGTGCTTAAGCGAGTAGCGACAACTCTACGCGCATAATCTGACTCTAGCATAAAACGCATGAGGTTAAGGACCCATCGCGTAGGTACCAAACCCCCATTTTCTTTTCTTTTTCTCCTCTTTTCTTTTCTTTCTTCTTTGTTTTCCTTCCTGTTTTCCCTCTCTTCTTCTTTCTTTCTTTCTCTTTCTTTCTTTTTTCCTTTCCTTTTTCTTTCTTTCTTTTTCTCCTATCACCTATCCGAATTGGCGCTATCTTCTCTCACTTCCTTATCTCTTTTTCTCTCGTCACTTACTCCCTCTCCTCACATTTTCCTCGCCCGAATGGCCTGTCGATTCCCAGGCGACGCGGTGGCGCGCGGCCGAGCTCGGGCGTCGCCGGCCCGAGGCTCACCGCCAGTCGACATGCGCACGTCT
Source organism: Bonia amplexicaulis (assembly GCA_036346245.1). Lineage (NCBI taxonomy): Eukaryota > Viridiplantae > Streptophyta > Magnoliopsida > Poales > Poaceae > Bonia > Bonia amplexicaulis. The sequence continues at coordinate 13,135,333 of CM070755.1, read as the reverse complement.
CTGCCTTCCCCCATCTTCCCTGCTCTCACCCTCCTCCAGATCCGGCCGAGAGGCTCGGTCACAATTTGAGGTGGAGTTCACTTCTTCAGATAAACAATTTGCAGACCTTCTGACGAAACCACCCGGGCGCATCAGTTTTCATGAACTTCACAAGAAGGCGGGCATCGTCGAGGTCATCACACGGCAACAAGATTAGGGGAGAATTATTAGCATGATCATTTAATCCTGCGCTGAAGTCTTTATTTTTCGGTTTCAGCTCTGGCTGTGTTCTGGAGTCAAACGTTTTTCATAGGAGTTATAGCGTGCATGGCGGAAGTCTTAATGGCCTTCACTAATTTTTCTTGGATTCTACATGTAAGTTCACTATTTAATGAGCAAGATAAAACAGAAAAGGTGAGAGGTTGAGGTAGCGCCAAGCGCCAAGAAAACCAGAGGTGCCATACTGTCCAAGGAGCCAATACTGTTCTTGAGTTGTTCGTGAGATCGAGTGGAGACTCCGCCAGGAAGAAAACTCCGACTACTTCGAAGTAGGACTTCGAAGTCGAAGTCAAAGTCTAGAGGCTCCGCGCCGAAGATCAAGACTTAGTGCACTCTGACTCCTTCGAAGTAGGACTTCGAAGTCAAAGTCGAAGACCAGGGGCTCCGTTCCGAAATCGGAGATTTCGCACGATAAGCAAAGTAGGAACTTCGCACTTGCAGGACTTCACGCATCGAGGTCCAACAGACTGCACGGTGCGTTTCTCGGTTCCTGCCCTTGTGGTCCTCCCTTCTCTCTGCGAATTCCTGTTCTTGCCTGGATAAGTGGCTAGGTCACACCTGCTCGACGTAATGCAGCGGACTGAATCAGGAACTAGGGCGATTTTATCCCAATCTATCTCCGTGGTTGAGAGGGGAGGATAGGGGGATAAAGAAAGCAATGGTGAAAGGAGAACCACGTACTTTTCTCTTGGTGATCGTGGTGGAGGTCGTGGCATTAGAGGAGTCAGCCTCTCAGTCTCAGGTAGATCTGTTTTAAATGTTATGACCTCCTAATCTAACACTGATTAAATTTTAAGAGCTGACCCTTGTTTTATGGGGGATTTATAGATGTTTGCACTTTGGTAGATACGTACCCAAAAAAAGCGAAAGTACCTTTGCCTTTGCCCAAGTACGTTTCTCATCCAGTATGCGATTTTGTAACTCATGCATAGTGGAATAATCGCAATTCCAAACTCTAGTGTAGGATTGTAGATGACAATTAGAGAGGAGTGAATGATTACAGTGTCCAGTAAAATCATTTCTCAAAATCTATTGTTTTTTTTCTGCTAATCTCGTAGAGCACAAAAAAAACAGCAAGAAAAAAAAAGAGTATTAATCTTTATCTTTTCTTATTGCATGTGCTGTCTCTGCACACAAAGAACCCGGCCGCTCTCTGTTCACGGATGAAAACAACCGGAAGCTGCAGTATTTTTATCAATCCGAGCCGATCACATCCAACAGCCAGTGCATGCAACAACTTCTAGCAGATCTCGAAAACCGTGCACATCTCCGTGCATGCAGTCAAATATTCGTAATGCAAAAACCTTAATTAGCCTCACCTAATCACCTATCTAATCAACTTATGGCTAATAAACACCACGGCCAAGCTCGTGTACAGCACTTCAATCAAAAGCCATTTTTTTGTTTTTCTATTTAAACTAGAAATCGATTTTTAATTAAAACTATTTCATGTATATAAACAAGAAAAATACCTAAATATAGATCAATAAATAGAGAATTCCTAGGAATAAAAAAATCAGAAAAAAGATAATATATACGAATTTAAAAACTCACAAACTTAATTGGAAAAACGCAGAAACAGTTCACTTCAACTATCCATCAGCCGCCCTTTTTTTCCTTTTTTTTTCGTTTTCTCGCGTCACGGCGCCTACAGTGCTGCGTCTTTTTATTCGCTCGGTCACGGCGCCGTTGTAATGCCTGCGTCGTTAGCCGAGGACGCCAGCGACGTGTGATTTCTTTTCACGCGTGATGAAGTCGACGATTTCTCGAGGAAGCGAACCAGACGCGTCCCTGTTATTCTTTGTGAATTAAATCTAAATTTATTTCTGAATTATGATGGTTATAAAGTGTTCTTCTAACACTTCTCAAACTCTAGAATGAAAATTGATCTTTAAAACCATAGGATTAGCCTCCAACCCCACCTCTATTTATAGTCTAGGGCCCAAAACGTAGGCTTATCCCAACCCCACAAGTTCTAATCCAATTCCAACAAATAAGGAACCCGAAACCCTTCCTAACACGGATTTTCCAAAATTTCAACTACAACTTCTCCAACTCATCACGTGTCGAAGCCTCCAAGACCACACCTCCTGTATATTCTCCACGTATCATCCACGTTTGATCTTTATGTACTCCAGCGTGAGCCCGACTACCTCGTGACATCCTCAACCGCCTGGACATCAGATTTCCCCCTCCTAGTCCCGGTCTTCCTCGTCACCGACCATGACCGTCTCCACACCCAACCTGCACATGGAAAGACCAAAGAACATTCTTTCGGCACAAGTTCGTCCAAACTTGACCAACATCAATCCGCACACACGCGACACAACTCACATAACAACGCTAAACAAAATTACCAATTATTCATCATCACAAATCAACCATTGTCAATTATTTATCACCAAAATATCCTAGACCTAGCCACATGATCTAACATCTAGCATTCCTCAGCTTCCAAAAATCAACAGGTCTTGGCACTGTTATTGCAATTTCTTTTGTCTAGTCAGCCAACAATCAGCAAGCTTGTCCAGTGTAATTAGTAAGACCCCTATGGAGCCAAGGGACCAAATGCTAACACCAAGATCACTATTATTTTTTACAGATACTGACATGTTATTTCTTCTTTCAGTTCCCCATGTCTTTTCAATTAATACATAGATATGTTGTTGAACTTCAAACTTAGGTAGTTCCTATGAATTTATGGTTGTAGTGACACGTGAATAATTTTTGAGGTAGTTAACACGCTTTGCAGCTTTGACAAGCAGGTTTCTCACATAGCTTCTAGCATGTGATTATAGCCAATGTGTGCTGTTGTCATCATAGATCTTAGGCGCTCAGATATGGTTAATTAGCTTCTTGTGGGCCAAATGTTTATCTTGTGCCTTTTACTGAAATTGTAGCAATATCATGTGAGAAAATTGCATTCTGTAGCATGTAGCTGGTTTCCAAGGAGTTGGAAATTACATTCTAGCGAGATGGGTGGTTTTGTCTGTTCGGTAATTTTGGCAAGGAAGACGTACAACATTATTGCATTATGATAGCCCAATTGGTAAATGCTTAGCACACAAATAAAATACAGTACCTGTAAAATTCTGAAACTCGAAACCAAAACTGCTTGTGGATTTGACATTTTCAGCATAGTAACCCTAGTCTATGCATTGTGTTTGCATCACAACATGTATTTGTATCCCTTGTTTGTTGTTTACAGTGTTTTCCCTATTTGCTTCTGAATGAAGTAAGTTACAAAATATCTACGAAAGAGGTCGCATTTGCTAAACAAAAATATATTATTTTTCTGATATTTATGTGAATTTCATCATATTTGAGAGAACACATGTAACATATCTCTTTGTTATACCTACTATTGCATCAATGCAATAAATAAATATCTCATGGATCCCACTATCTACATTTGTTCTATTCCTGTTTTGCGTATATGCGTGCTATTTTTGTGATGAAATATTCAAACAGATCGATCTAATTGATTGTCAAAATTTAAATTGAAATCATTAATGTGGCAGAACAGATGCTCATTAGTCAACATTTCAACACGTTTGTAAATTGCTCTGTTGAAATAAAAGTACATCTTGATTAATAATTTTCCAATGCATTTATGTTCTATGTGTTTTTACAGATCTATTCTCAATACACATAAGGTATGTTGTTTTAGGATTATGTTAAAAAATAGAATGCTATAATAATGAAATACTGAAATTACATGATTTTATCGGAAATGTGAGGCAACAGAAATATAAACATGAACACACGTATGTTATGTTTGCATGAAGGAACGGAGAAAACGAAATGGGTTAGAAGAGAATTATTCTTGTGGCCATTAGATACTTTTTTGGAAATAAGTAAGAAGGGGGGACATAAGGCAATGAAAAAGGATGTCTTCCATAAATATCTCAAAATTTTGAGAGAAGATAATAATGTGAGAGAGAACAGTACAAAAAGAAACTTTAGGTATGTAAGGGTATGTAAGGGATCAAGAAACATTATCTTTCATCAATTTCTTTGTCTCACAAAATGGAGAAAAAGATAAAAGAAGAGGAAATTAGCCAAAAAAAAAGCAAATTTAGTGGGATTGCACATTGCACAGATGGAGAACTGTAACTTACATACTTTATTCTCCTTTATTCCATAAAAAACCCCCAACATAGGTAGAAACAACAAATGTTCTTTTGTTTTTCTGTTTTCTTTGAATTTTTTTTTGCCCCACTCAACTAGTGCATTAAGTTCTCTAGCTAGAGAATTAATGTGTGCACGTTGCAATGGTATTTTCAAAGTTACTTTGTTTTCTTTCACACTGAGGTTGCCATCTGCCCATGTTCTAAGGTTAGTAATAGCTGTTGCTGATGCCAGCCGATTTACCGTGCAGGCTCCCGCCAGGGGCGTCCTGATCCACCAGCGGACCCCGGCCCTCCGTATACCATCTGCAGTCTTCCGATTGTAGACAGTCATGTATTGCCGGTGGCCGCCGAGGAGTCCAACTCTGCCTCCGGTAATCTCTTTGGCCTTCTTTGATATGTTTTCCCCCAGTACGAGTCCACAACAGTTGCACACTGGCACTGAATAGCAATTATATGTCCTAATGATATTGTTGTAACAATACACTATTATGTCATTCTTATGTAGGAGCTTGGTGAAGACAAATCATATAATTTTCTGTTAGAATAATTATAGGATCGTCAATGGCAATCAAAAATGATGAATGATTGCAGTTCACAGCGAAAATTTTTTCACCAACTTATTGTCTTTTGACCATTTAGCCTACAAAAATAGCAAGAACAAACGAAACCAAAATAATAATATCAAAAATTAAAATAAGCTCACTTAATTTAGTTACCGAGAGAATCACTTCTCGTAGTTTTTTTCTTTACTGCGTCGTGTGCTGCTGCTCTCTGGACCAAGGCAAGGAAAAATACAAAGAACAAATAGACGCGCGAAACACGACAGGAGCGTCTATCTGTACTAGCTTTCCGCGCAATGCTCAAGTCAATACTAAAGATTCATGCACAGCAAAATAATCATACGCCAGGAGAGTTTACGTGCTGCATACAGCCCATCATCAAAAACAGCAACCACTAGAATCTTTAATTCACCAATACCACCCAATAGTTTATTCAACAAATTAACTCCTCATCCAAAGATTCCAAAGATATGATGCATACATCTGCTAGCTATGCATACCTGTACTACGATCAATCAACTCAAGCCAAAAATATTACTTGCATGCAGGCACAGGACAAAGCAAAAAAAGATTTCCATCGCATCGCGTGAAGAGCCAGCATGCAGTCAACGATCAACTCCCCTCTCGCAAAAGCGCGGACGCAGCCACCGCACGCAACTAATCTTTATCCATCCATGAAAACGACACGGCCGTCCACAAACATCAGAAGCATCAGCGTAGAAATCTCGGCTGCCGCAGTATGACCGAACCGACAAGACAATGGCATTAAAAGATCAGATCGATCGGCTCTCTGCTGGCGTGTGTGCGTCTGCCTTGCGCAGGTCACGTGGGAAGCACAGGAACGGCGGACCTTAGGAAAGAAGGCGGCGGCGGCGGCGGGTGAGCTCGATTAGAATTTTTTTTTCCAAAAACCACGCAGCACTAGGCCGTCGGCCCTCCATATTTTTTTATAGTAGTTATGTACCTATATGTTACAACAGAACTCATTAAATATATAAAAAATCGTGCTATAAAAAAGAGTTGCTCTAATTAGTTGGAAAGTGAAGAATGGTGAGAAGTTAAGGAAACAGAGCGGTTGGAGGAGAATGGACGTACAACCACCAATTGATTCTTTTATAATAGTAAAGATCCGGACATCCATATCCACAAGTACATGTAGACTTACAAACAATCTCAAACCCTAATACAATTCGATCAACTAGGCCTAGGCCTTTTTATCTCAACTAGAGTTTTGGCTCACTAATTTTCAAGGGATCCGAAACCCTTCCTAACACGGGTTTTCACACTTCCAACTTTTCAACTTATCGCGTGTCGAAGCCTCCAGGACTGCACCTCCCGTAGCTTCTCCACGCATCATCCAACTTTGAGCTCCATGTGCTCCAGCGTGAGCTTGACCACCTCGTGACATCCTCAACCGCTTAGACCTCAGATTTCCCTCTTCTAGTCCCGGTCTTCCTCGTCACTGACCATGACCGTCTCCACGTCCAACCTATACATGCAAAGATCAAAGAACATTCTTCCGGTACAAGTTCGTCCAAACTTGACCAACATCAATCCGCACACATGCGACACAACTCGTATAACAACGCTAAACAAAATTACCAATTATTCATCATCATAAATTAACTATTATCAACTATTTATCACCAAAATATCCTAGACCTAACCGCATGATCTAACAATAATCCACAAGATTGACACCCTATTTCTCTTCCTGAGTTATCATAATGGAATGCAACAAGGAAGAAGCTTCAAGAGCCAATAGTCTGGCTGAAATAAAGCTGCAGGAAGCAGACTGTGTTGGTGCCAAAAGGATCACTCTCAAGGCTCACCAGCTTTTTCCTGGTCTTGAAAATATATCTCAGCTGCTTGTTGTTTGTGAAGTTCACTGCTCACTGCTGTGCTGATGTTAAGATCAATGGGGAGATCGACTGGTATGGAATTCTTCAAGTAGAAGCAATTGCAGATGACATGGTACTCAAGAAACAGTACCGCAAACAGTTTGCAAGGTTGTCATGGACAAGGCGTCCTGTCGGCTGGAGGCAGACGCCAAGGCCATTAGCCTAGGCCACAGGACAGGCGAGCGTGAAAAGAGAAACCAGGTCTGAGGCTGAGGTGTCGCGTAAGGCTGGAGATGAGCCACCGCCACCCCTCTCCAGCTCACTTCCTCCGCTGCTGCCGCCCCTCAAGCTCAGGTCAGTCTCCTCCCTCCTTTCTTCTCCCTTTGCTCTGCTCTGCTTCTTGCTCTGATATTCTCTTCATTTTGCTTTGATATTCTCCGGCGCTTTCTCTGATTTGGTCTGCTGGTGCGCTGCCTCTTTCTCTCTGCTCTGCTCTTGCGCTGCTTCTTGCTTTTTGCTCTCTGCTCTCTCCTTGCGCACGAGCTTCTTGCTTCTCCCTTGCAGGGCCGTTCCTGTCATCTTGGGGCTTAGGGCATGATAAAAGTAAGACTCTTTATTCTAATATAAATATGTAACAATACATTTTATATCAGTTGTAAAAGGTAAAATTCAATATAGTAACCATTAAAAAGTACGTCACAAAATACAAAGTACTTGTTGGCAACATTAGGCTTAGTACATTACAAAATGCAAAGTACTCATTATCGACAAAATGCATATATACATATTAATATACAAAGTACTTGTTGGCAACATTAGGGGAGTCCCTTGATCTGCTCTGCTTCTTGCTCTGTTTTCTCCGTGCTCTTGCAGGAGCTTCTTGCTTCTCCCTTTGCTATGCTCTCTGCTTCTTTGCTCTGTTTTCTTCTCTCTGCTTCTTGCTCTCTGAGTCTGCTTTTCCTGCTGCTTCTTGCTCTTTTCTTTCTGCTCTCTGCTATTTTTATTACCATCGTCTCACTCTCGCCATAGCGGGAGCCTAGGCGCCTTGAGCTCATTGCCACTTGTTAGAGCGCCGTGACAATCTATGTGCTGAAGCTGCCTTTAAGTTAATTGGAGAAGCTCACATGACACTGACAGACCAAGTAAAGCGCTCGCTCCATGATAAGAAAAGGAAATCAGTTTTCGCAACTTCTGTCCCTTCACCAAAGAAACGTGGGCCAAAGAAAACCGATCCTGTTGCTAGGAGAGCCAACAAGGAGAACATTGATGCTGCAGATCGCCATAAGAAACCACAACAGGCAGGATGCTTTGTTGGATATTCGACTTTCTGGACCATTTTCTTGACTTGTGGTACTAAATAACAATATCCATGTAGTTGAAGAAAATTCTCCTATGCCAGACCTGTTCAAGGAGTTTCGTTGCCTATGATTTGTCCAATAAACCTGATCCTGTCCAAGGGGAAACATCATATCCATGGAGTGGATTCAGGATGCAACATCAAAAGTTTCCTCCTAGTCAGCAAGCTCATGTCACTAACCAGCAACAGAAATATCAGTGTTCCTGGTTGGCAAAATCCTTTCACCTGTCATCAAACTTATGCCACTCAACAGCAGCAGCAATCTTGCAATGTTCCTGATTAGCAAACTCCTGCTGCTAACCAGCAGCAGCAGTGTCACAAACTCCCTTTCAATGCAGGATCAATGAATTTTGTGGATTCTCAGGGTGCAGATCCTAACAATAAGGGGAACTGCAGGCAATAATGTCACAGCTAAAACTTGGACAAGTAATAGCACGATGGTGTCAATCAATAGCATCACTCAAGGAAGAACATTGTGCACGTAGAACTGAACCACCACTTGTGAGTGCTGATAAAGTTCCACCGGCAAACATGCAAAAAAGGGGAAGGTATTTACAATAGGAGAAAATTGTGAGTGCTGATAACAATAGGAGAACTGCAGGCAATAATGTCACAGCTAAAGCTCGGACATGTAATAGTACGAAGGTGTCATAGCAGCACAAAAGGAAGAAAATTGTGCAGGTAGAACTGAACCACCACCTGCTAGTTCTGATAAAGTTCCACCGGTGAACATGCAAAAAGGGGGAAGAGAGGTATTTACAGGATCTAGTTATCCAGTTGCCATGAATGGTAGCCAGGTTACCACAAAAGATGTCCTTACTGTGGTGAGTGCAGACAAAACAGCTGGGCAGAATCCTCAGACATCAAGCCAGCAGGAAAATAATGTTCAGTGAAGATGGGCATGATGTTGTAGAGACGGCAGTGATCATTCTCCGGATTCTCATGTGGTGAAAAGGATAAGGAAAGGATATTCTTCCTGTAATTGTTGTGGACGCTTATTGGGGACGTCATCATACGAGAAGACCAGCAAGACGGCAGGCTGCTCGTGAGGATGTGGTCGCTGTTCTGGACAGCAAGACTGCAGCGACAACCACATGACAGCCTATAGCCCGAAGCGGTGCGGCTCGGAAGTGCCGAAGGAGTTCTAGTTCTGGTTCCTGTAGTTGCTTGTTTAGGAAGTACTAGTATGAAAAGTCAGAGATATAATATGGTTTGAGTCCGTTTTGGAGATTTCTGAATCTGCTTAACATATCGGATATGTTTATGAGTTGGTTTTGTGCAGTCCTTTATATGGGATGCCTGCTGTATTCTGTCAGAACTTGGTATCAGAGGCAACACCCACCACCCTTCGCATGGAGGAACCGAAGACAATGGAGGATATAGGGAAGATGATTGCCGTGATGATGAAGCATATCACGACATCAAACAACAACAAGGGCGGCGGGATCGAGAGGACATCAACCGACTGCAGCAAGAAGGCCCAGGAAGATCTGACAGCATGCTGGAATCAGGAGGCCGAAGTTTCAGGCTCCAAAGGGAGGAAAGAAGAAGTGCGCCCCGTTTTCACATGCTCACTTTTCCAGCATACGGTGGTGATGAAGACCCACTGCTATAAATAAACCGATGTGAGCAATTCTTCGACAGCGTACGCTTGAGGAAGAGAAGCTATGGCTAGCGGCATACCATTTAACAAGCGTCGCGCAGCAATGGTATTACCAGTTGGAGCGAGATGAGGGTATTGTGTCTTGGTCTCGCTTCGCGGATTATGTCAATATGCAGTTTGGGCCACCAGTCAGGAGCAACCCCCTGGGAGAGTTGGCTCAGCTGCGGCGAATTGGATCTGTGGAGGAGTACCAACGGAAATTCTTGGCGTTACTTTGCCGTGTGGAGCCGCTATCTCAGAAGCAACAAGTGCAACTATTCACGGCTGGATTGATGAAACCTCTGAGCACGGATGTTGAGCTGCAAAACCCGAGAAACCTTCAGACGGCCATGAGTTTAGCAAGGGCTTACGAACAACGGCTGTCAGAGGGGTCGACAGAGATAAAAGTGCCGAGATCTTCAGCAACAGCTCAAGTACCCAATGGGCCACTGATTTCCACAGATGCTCCCAAGCCCAGTCCCGCCCCTTTAGCAATCCATTTAGCACCGTCGATTGCAGCACCTCTGTTACTGGTAACAGCCCTATAGACACGCTGGAAACGACTTTCACCAGCTGAGATGGCTGACCGGTGATCCAAGGGCCTATGCTTCAATTGCCCAGAAAATTTTGGGCCAAACCACCATTGTTCCATGAAGAGTTTATATTTAATTGAGTTGGATGAAGGAGATGAACACTCAATGAAGGAGCGGGCTATTGAAATTTCATTGCATGCCTTAACAGGTGTTCGTGCTGGCCGCACTATGAAGCATCAGGTGGAGGTTGCGGGCAGATCTTTGTTGGCACTCGTTGACACTGGATCTACGCACAATTTTATCCAAGACAAGACCGCCCGTTGTCTTGGCCTCCACATCACTCCGCGGCCTAGGATGTATATGGCAGTTGCTAATGGAGACCGGGTAGTCTGTCCTGGCTTGTATGCTCAGGTATCCATACTTATTGATGAAGAGGAATTCTCGATGGACTGTTTTACTATTCCTTTGGGAGGATTCGATGTTCTTGGGGTTCAATGGTTGCGCACTCTTGGGCCGATCATGTGGGAATTTGAGCTTCTTTCAATGTCATTTTGGCGGGCAGACCATCAGGTCACTTGGCGTGGGGTTGGTGCGAAGGCAGCAGTTCCGAGTGTCCTGCACATTGCTGGACATACATGATGGAGGAGTTGCTACAGGAGTTTGCGGACCTCTTCGAGCCCCCTCCTGGTGATGACACATGGCGTTTTTGTGTAGATTATCGTGCTTTGAATGCCCAGACTATCAAGGATAAATTTCCCATATCAGTGATGGATGAGCTTTTGGATGAGTTACAAGGGGCGCAGCGGGTATCACCTAGTGCGCATGCATCCCGACGAAATTGAGAAGACTACTTTTTGCACACACCATGCCCACTTCGAGTTTTCGGTGATGTCCTTTGGCCTCGCCAACATTCCAACAACATTCTAAGCCCCTATGAATGCCATCTTACAGAAATTTCTCTGGCACTTTGTTCTGGTCTTCTTTGATGACATCCTCATCTATAGCTCATCCTGGTCGGAGCATTTGCAGCATGTACGAGCCGTGTTCTAGGTGCTGCAATCACACTCCTTGGTTCTTAAGAGATCCAAGTGTTCTTTTGGTGCAACTTTCGGGGCCTATCTTGGCCATCTCATTTCAGCTGGGGGAGTTGACATGGATCCAAAAAGGTATTGGCAGTCCGTGAGTGGCCAACGCCGACATCAGTAAGGGCCTTGCGCGGTTTTCTTGGATTGACGGGGTACTATTGGAAATTTATCAAGGATTACGGCACAATTGCATCTCTACTCACTCAGTTGCATAAGAAGGAGGCCTTTGTTTGGTCACAAGAGGCTGAGAAGTTGTTTTGGGCTCTCAAACTGATCTTAACATCGGCTCCCACTTTGCAATTGCCAGATTTTTGTAGAAGATTTGTGGTGGATTGTGATGCCTCGGGTTCTGGTTTTGGCACCATTCTTCATCAAGGGGCCCATCCTATTGCGTTCTTCAGTCGTTCCGTGGCGCCACAGCATGCCAAACTTGCCGCTTACGAGCGCGAACTTACCGGACTCATCAAAATAGTCCGCCATTAGAGACTATATCTTTTGGGACGCTTCTTCCTAGCTCGGACGGATCATTATAGCCTTAAATTTCTTTTGCATCAGTGGTTGTCCATGATTCCGTAACATCAGTTGGTGAGTAAACTATTTTGGTTTGATTTTGAGGTGGAGTATCGATCGGGCCATCAGAACGCAGCGGCAGATGCTTTCTCCAAGCAATCAGTGGATGGTGTTGCGGCTTATGCTCTGTCCAGCCTGCAATTTGATTGGTTTACTCAGTTACCACAAGAAATTGCCTCTTCTTCCGAGCTCACGGCATGGCAGGCATGAATTCAGGATCAGCGGGAGGATGCGGATTGGCGGGTGGCTGATGGCCTTATTTTGTACAAGGACCGGGTATTTGTGCCATCTGATTCACCTCTTCTACACCAACTTATAACAGATATCCATGGTTCCACGCACGAAGGAGTTCAAAAGATGATTCATCGCCTTCGTGCGCACATTCATGTGTCGGGATTGCCGTGGATTGTCCGTGAGTTTATTAAAAGCTGCCTTGTTTGTCAACGTAACAAAACAGAAAATCTTCATCTTGTGGGACTACTCCAGCCCTTGGAGGTTCCATCAATAGATTGGACTGATATTTGTGTGGATTTCGTTGAAGGATTTCCCAAGGTTCACAGCAAGTCTGTGGTTCTAACGGTCGTAGATCGTTTCTCCAAGTATGCACGTTTCATTGACTTGTCACATCCATACACGACAAGTTTGGTGGCTCATGCTTTCTTTTAGGAAGTGGTCTGCCTCCATGGGATGCGTTCTTCAATTGTGAGTGATCGTGATCTTATCTTCACAAGTAATTTTTGGCAGGAGCTATTCCGGTTGGCAGGTGTACAACTGCATCTTAGCTCGACTTTTCATCCACAATCAAATGGTCAATCCGAAGTGGTTAACCGCATCATTACCATGTATCTCTAGTGCTTGAGTGGGGACCGTCCTAAACAATGGGTTCAATGGCTTTCGTGGGTTGAATATTGTTACAATTCGTCATATCAAACAACTCTCCACACCACTCCATTTCGCGTGGTCTATGGGCGCGACCCACCACCATTGTTGGTGATTGAGCCGGGCGCTGCTCATGTGGCTACAGTAGAGCAGCAGATGGCCGATAGAGATGTGTTCTTGATGGAAATCCAAGAGAGATTGCTGCAGGCCCAGTCTGTCATGAAACAATGTTATGATAGTATGCACCGGGCAGTGGAGTTCCAGCCTGAAGCCCTGGACAGTGGGTCTGGTCTGTCGAACTGGTATCATCGCCGCCGCCGGACATCGTGTCAAGAGCAGTGGTTGGTTCTGATACCAAGTTGTTAAGGTTGAGGTTCAGGTGACGGAGATTATATGAGTGTGTAACCAGAGGTTGCAACTTGCACTGCCGCCTGCCGGCGGCGAGGAGGTGCCAACCAGCGGTGTCCAGTGCGCTAGTGAGGCACACCAGGGAGAAGGGGGAGAAGAATATCTCTTTTCTTATTCCTTTAGATTCATGTGGCAACCCCATATGTAGGATTGCCCCCTAACAAGTGATATCTAATATCATATCTAATACTAACTAAATAGAAAAGCAATCAATTAACTTGGAAAGCACTAACTAATCAAGATAGCAATTTAAAAGGCAAGTATGATATGCCTTGATACTCAAGATATAACTGTCGTGCCCTGGGCTTGGCCTGCTGCGCCAGCCATGGCCCGGTTGTTGCGTCGCAGATAATGACGCCCGACCATGACAACTAATGTGTGCAACCAACAAAGGTGTAGTATTCTAATCACAGAAAAGACTCCAAATGAAAATGGAGAAGTGATCAATGGCTTAGATCATGACGAGAAACAAGGAACAGGCAAAAAAGGGGATGCCTAGTTCTGGAAGTGATGACTCTGCCTGGTCTGTGGACAATAGTATTCCCTGCAAAGTTACGGTTTCATGTCCAGATTCAGACTTTTACAACTTTGAGAAGAACAGGGATGCCACAATTTATGATGATCATGATTGCATGCCAAAAGATACTATGCTCGAATTAAGCAGGTTACTCTCCAAACTTCATGCTGCGCTTCACTTGGCTAAAAGCTTGATCTTCTTAATGATGCTGAGAAGGCATGGTCTTCTAAGGAGCTGCCTGTTGCTTGTGGAAGTTTCAGGATTGGGAAATCTTAACTGAAGATTCAAAGATGTCTTTCCATGTTATTTCTTGGGCCAATGGGAGGAAGAGAAACAACCACGAGATTTATCGAAGGAAATGTGAAGTATGGGCCCTCTTTTAAGGGATGGGACATCAACTGGAGTTCAAATTCTAATGATCATAAGCACTACAATTATGACGTTGTAGAAGTAAAATCAGACTTTGCTGTGGGTATTGGCACTTATGTGATTCCATTAGTAAAGGTTAAAGGTTTTGTGAGCTTATTTGTGTGATCGAGCAATGAAGAACCATATCTGATACCTGGTTGTGATAGTTTCTCAGTGTCCCTTTTCATAGGTTGGCAGACACTGAGCCAACATATCCCACATGGTGCACTTGAGCTAGATCCTGCATCGCTGCCTTCTGACTTGGAAGAAGCATTTTCTTCTGTAGATCTTGACAGCAGTTTTATGAGCACTCAGGAAGGTTATACTGGATGCAATGTTTCATCTACTAGAATCTCTTGTAATGGTGAAATGGCATCTGGGAAGACAAACAGGGTCCGGATGGTGCAGCTACAAATGAAGAAATGCACACAAAGGAGTTAAGAAACCCAATCCAAATGCAGATAGTGAACGAGATAAGGGTTCAGAAGCTTCAATAATTGATGCTCGCTGTGCTTATGAATGGGATGATAGCTCTCAACCGGAATCTCCAACTAGATCTGATTATCCTGATCCAGAGTTTTGCAACTTCACTGATACAAGATCATTTGACAATTTCAAGAATGGACATATTTGGGCACTATTGCGACGCCAACAAGATCCCAAAGTACTATGGCTTCGTAAAGAGAGCTGATCCAGATTACTGCGCAATCCACATAATATGGCTTTGAGTTGTGTCCATGTGTAGAGACGGAGAAGCGTTTGTTGCAAGAAGGCCTCCCTGTTACCTGTGGAATATTCAAGTCAGCAGAAAGTGACATCTATGATTGCACAAGTGTGTTCTCTCATATCATGGCTAGGTATGAAATTCTGCCTCATGTTGGCTAGGTATGGGCTATATACAAGAGCTAGAGTTGTGGATGGAGCTTTAAAAATATTAAAAGCTGTGAATATGTCGAGACCTGAATATGTAAATTCGGATCTCTATGTATTCTGCACTAGTTAACGATCACGTTAATGCACATAATAAAAACATAGATAAAATATCAACCATATGCACGGTTAACTAAGAAAATACTCAAATATTAATTAATTATCAGAGTTTGCGACCTTATGGCCAAGTTTACACTTTAAAAGCCAGAAGGGCTAACAAAACTAGCAGCAGAAAATACAACGAAGATGAGTGGCCATTCGACATGCCTACAGATAATCGACTGAGTAGCAAAGTCCTAATCTGAGAAGTCGTCGAAGTATCCTCCTTCACACACCTCTGGCTGGTATGGTTTTTCTTCAACTGAGCAAATATGTATATAGCCCTGAGTATATAGAGCACTCAATAAGTCGTTTGTAACAAAGATGCAATATACTATGCAATGCTTACTAAATGATGGTTGAGTGGTTATTTTGCAAAAAAAAGTAATATTTTAAAGTAAATATAATAAATAGATTGAAAGTGAGATTTAAAACAAGTAAATAAATAATTAAGTTAAAAGAATTGAATAGACCACAAGTGAACTGACCATCCACCCAATGAACCATCCGCAGACTAACCATCACTTTCCAACTTATTCCTCAGCTGTCTTTAGCTTTTCTCGAATTAGACGGACCGTGTCCTTAGCTTCTTTCAGACATTCTGGAGTAAAGACTTGACTTTCTTCGGTCTCTTTCCAATTAAGAGGGGTTCTACATTTTCTTCTTTACAGGGCTTCGAATAGTGACATTTGCAAGCTGGTTTGATAACTTTTGTTGTAGAAAATTTCTACAAAAGGTAAACATATGTTTCACTTAGCTCCATAGTCTAGGACACAAGCTCTTAGTATATCCTCGAGAATCTGATTCACTCACTCTATCTGGCCATCTGTTTGAGGGTGGTATGCTCTACTGAAATTCAGATGAATACCCATGTAATATCCTGAACGTCGTTACGGCATAAGTTTTTAAAACAATCGCGGAGTCGCCGGTTTTTCGGTAAATCGCGGGAAGGGAAAAATAAAAATTGTAGAACATTGAAAAATAAATAAAATATATTAAAACTTAATTTAAAAACCCAGGGTGGGCTGCCTAGGGAGTAGGCCGACCGCCCTGGGCCAAGGCCCAAGGGGGTGGCGCACCCCCAAGCCGCACCCCCTTAACCCTAACCTCTCCCACCTCTTGGCCACCACCCCCTGCCCCTTGGCCGCCCCCCCCCATTCAGTTTGGTACCCCTTTGATCCCCACATGGCTGCTGTCCATTGATGCAAAGGAGGAAAAGAAGGAAGAAGAGGAAAGGGAAGAGAAGGAAGAAGAAGAGGAGGAGGAGAAGAAGAGGAGGAAAGAAGAGGGGTGATCCCTCATCTAGGTAATTTTTCGTCATCCCAAACCCTCTTTTTTATGGAGTAATTAGGGTTCTTGGCATGGATTTTGAAGGGAGATTATAGATTAATTGTCCGATTAGAGATTACCTGCTGTTTGCCTGTAGATTGATTCGCGTAGTGCGTCTGTTTGTGCAGTTTCTACCCATCAAACGATTGTTCCTGCAGACCCTCCCAAAAGAAAAGTTGTATAGGACTTTGAAATGCATCTCCTGTATTTTTTCGGAATTTTTTCCACGGGATCTGGGAGTTACAGGGTCGGAAATTCCGCTTTTTGTCAAACAAGCAGATTTGGGACAGACTGCTATTAAACTATGATTTAGTGGTATTCAATGATTTTTATGATCATCGCCGTAATTGATAAAGTTGTAGAAAAATTGGTAATCTAGCTGTTGTATAAAAATTATATTTTGGACCCTCAGATCTTGTTGTTGGGACGCATTTGAATGTTGCTGTCGATCCGCCGTAACAGAGATCTTTCTGTTTTGGGTATTAAATTACACCTAGCTGTGATCAAAATAAAAATATGTGTTCTACATGAAAAATGTAGGTTTTTAAGTGATGAATCCATAGAGGTATCGTTTTCTGTAATTGGATTAATATTTTTAAAGATACGAAAATGTTAAACAACGCTGCTGCAGTGGGTAGTTTGTTGAATTGTGGAGCGGAGAGGAGTTTGTGCCGGTTCGGGGTTCTAGCGACGTCTTTAATTATTTTAGTCATATTTGTATGCTGTGGGTTTGTGCTGAGAGATACTTTTTGGACAGGTGGTTTTATTGCTGAGCGCTCTTGATTTGCTTCCCTTCGTCGGTTGAGGCAAGTAAACGTAGCGGTGGTTGCTACCGTTTAATTTGTTATTCCTCTATTCATTGTATTTTATTATCACAGACGGTTATATATGTAGAACCGTCTGTGATATTTATATCACAGACGGTTCCATTTATATAACCCTTTGTACATTGTCTGATTACTAACACTTAGCTCCTATAGTATGTGCTGTACATTGTATGCGATTACAATGGAATCTGATTACATTTAGGAAAAATGCAAGCATAATCATAAATAGAGGAATTTCTAGTTCTTGAGTCATTTTACAACTACAATGGAATATATATAGTTATATGTATTACACTTGGCTATTTCATTTTAAATAAAGCCCTTCACGATGATCGACACGCATATAGCTTGCTTCATCTCCTTGTTCTTCCTCGAGCCTGATGCTGTCTCCGAATGGAGGTAAATCGTCAAATTGATTGTACTCTTCCTCATCCACAACATTCTCAATACCGACAATCCTTCTTTTTCCCTGAAGAACTACATGGCGCTTCTTATTTTACGGGTCGGTTACATATAATACTTGAACAACCTACTTCATGTTTGTATGCTGTGGCTTTGTGCTGAGAGATACTTTTTGGACAGGTGGTTTTGTTGCTGAGCGCTCTTGATTTGCTTCCCTTCATCGGTTGAGGCAAGTAAACGTAGCGGTGGTTGCTACCGTTTAACTTGTTATTCCTTCTACTTGTAATTTACATTATTATCGTAATTTGATACAATACGTCATGATTGTATGATATTTTAATTGTGGAGATGGTAGTAAGTATTGATCAATTAATATGTTGATATTCTGCTAGTAGACATGTGGAATTCTTGCTTAATATGATATTGCGGAACATGAAATTATTATGTGGTGGATGTGGATATGTTGTGAGTATGATAATGCTCCTTGAGGGTGGATTAATGTGATTTATGATTATCATATCATTCATATCATATCATGTCATTTGCATATGTGGATGTCGCCGCGACCGTACCGGTACGGCATCGTATATTGTCGTAATACGATGCACCTCTTCTCCCGCTGGGAAAGAGTGATGTGGAGCATAGCATGAAAGCATTCATATGCATTGCATTGTGGAAAGATCATTTGCATACATATGCAATATATATTGTGGTGATGTTATCTTGTGGAATATTCAACTTCATAGTTGTAATGTGGAATTGGCTCATGTGAGCTACTTGTGGTATGAGGAATATGGATGTGGTCGTGAAATGGGGTTTGTCCCTTGCGTATGGTAAGGAATGTGGTTGTGGCATGAGATTCTTTCCTCTTGTATTAATTGTTGATAGCAGTTATGGATGTGAGTAATAGTAAAGTATTGAAGTAAAACATGCATATATTTTATTGTCTTTGGTGGTGATAGTGGTTGAGGTTTAAAAGTAATCAAACAAGATTTATTTGTTAATGTTTTACCGTTATTGATGGTGATTCATCGCTACGCACGGTCCTATCACGACGGTTTGGGCGTCATCACAGACGGTTCCTGAACCGTCAGTGTTTATCTGTCAGTGATAATAGGTGGTTATCACAGACGGCTCCCAAGCCGTCTATGATAAATCACATTACAGACGGTTTGTATACAAACCGTCTGTGATATTGCGTATATCACAGACGGTTTGGAATAAAAAACAGTCTGTGATATTCGCAATATCACAGACGGTGTTTGTATATAACCGTCTGTGATATGAATTATATCACAGACGGTTGTTTATACAAACCGTCTGTGATATACACAATATCACAGACGGTGTTTGTATACAACCATCTGTGATATGAATTTTATCACAGACGGTTATAAATAAAACCGCTCGTGATATTGTGTATATCACGAGCGGTGTTTGTATACAACCGTCTGTGATATGAATTTTATCACAGACGGTTCTAAATAAAAGCCGTCTGTGATATTGTGTATATCACAGACGGTTAATACAAAGGCCGTCTTTGAAACAGTCTGTGATATATATCACAGACGGTTTGTAACAACGAACCGTCTGTGTTAGCTGTTGCAATAACCGTTTTATTTGATATTTTTTGGCTAGCCTCGGGATGTGCTAGCCATGCCCTCTAACAAGCAAGCGATTACGGATAAATGACGAGATAAGCACAAATCGTTACATATATAGAATGAAAATCGTTACACAGATCTTACAAATGAATGTGACAGGCGGCCAGAACATCACATACTACATATATAGAATGAAAATCGTTACACAGATCTTACAAATGAATTTTGTTTGATTAAGCACAAATGAATACAATGTTTCAACATCTAATTATCACCATTGCCGGGGTAGAACTCTCCAGCCTTATTTATGACCTCTGCTACTAAGAATTCAGAGAGGGTTCCACGAATTTCGATGAGATTGTCAAGATCATATGCACTTTTGTCGAAATCCACCACCGTCGCTAAGAGCAATGTAAAGTCATTAATTAGCATGTGTTACATATATATAATTAGAAAATAATAATTATTGTAAGGACACGGTACCTACGGATCATTGATCTTAGTATCCATGATTTCCTTCATGTGGCGGCAAACGTAGAATCCACATACGTTGCCTTGTAGCTGCTGGTGGCACTGCAAAAATAGAATTACATACCTGCATGGTTATTTCTAGAGGCATTATAACAAAGTGTGATATAGGATTTTTGTGTTGTAGCGGCACCGAAAATCGCGTGTTGTGTCATGATGTCCTTTGGATTTCTTGTGTTTTCCTCCTAGGGCAACATAAGCGGTAAGCGACCTCGTGATTCAAAAAGTTAGCCCGGCCGTTGCAAACGAAGGAAATATTACAATAGAGTTATGTATGAAGGAAATGAGTTTACATTAATTACTTCTTGCACACGATCAAGTCGTGGTTGCTCTTAAGTAGGGAATCAAGGTATATTACCTTGCTCCACTTTGGTACAATCATAATCAAAATCCAAATGATGCCTAGTCATGTGTGTCGTCATAGTGATTAATCCTATGTTCATGCTACATGTAAAGTAAAAATGAAACATGTGTGGCAACTAGTGAAGCACTTACCCTTGGTTGAAGGGTACCATGACATACTCCTTGTCGATGTGAGCAATCAATCCCTCGTTATGTAACCTTCCACGAAGGAGGCATTTTCATTGATAGATTGCTCGGAGACCAAGTGAGGGTCAAGGAAACCCACGGTTGTCGCGATCGCTTTACTTGTTGGATCATGTATCTATACATAAGGAAAGAGTAATGACATTTATCGGTATAACGTGAATGTAGAACTTCATTGTATAGTACACTTACAATGTCCAGCATCGTAGAAGTGAGGCGTCGAGTTCGTCGAGATTGAATAGTAAGAATAAGTCTTCGAATGTCACGACGATGTAGCCCGAGTCGTGGAGGAAATGCGCCTCCGTATATCTCAGAGTGAATGCACTCTGCCGGTTTGGCTTCATGTTGGACTTCATCATGTACCGCCTATGCAATGTATTGCAAACCAAACCAAGCGGGGTAATTGTGACTCGGGGACCAACGACACTCCTAGAATGAACTTCCATGGCCCGGACGCGCTTAATTTTCTTGGCTTGCGTCTTACAACCTCGCTTATGATACGTTTTCGGTGGCGTCTCGGCGGGAGCCGATGCAAGTGAGCTTCGAACCGGAGGCGGAGGTGGAGCCACTGAGCCGATGTGACGGGTCCATGGCGATGTCCTCTTGGGCCCTTTGGATGTGGAGATCGTGGCACGGACAAGTCGAGGGTGATGTCCCTCTTGGGCCACTGAACGAATGTGTGGACGGCATCCCCTAATGTCTTAATCTCTTCGTTTAGGGGCTTCTGAAGAGGAACGGTCTTAAAAACATCAGTAATCATGTCCACCTGAACCTTTATAAAACCGTTCTCTATTTGTACACCGTGCACCAACATCCCTGATAGCAATGGATATGCCATCCCTCGTCCGGCGTCAACGGAATAGAGCATACAAGCGACTACGACTGGTGCAAGGCATGGGCTCCTACATAATGACACAAGATGAGTTAAGGCGTCCACTAGAGATCTATGTAGCATTCTAAAGAGGTACAATACCGAATATCATCGATAGGTAAATGGGCGTCGCTATGTTCAAGATTTGGTGTGGACGCACGCCATCGCGACGTTGAGGGGGACTGGGTATCGCAGTAGTAGGGATGGGTTGCGATTGGTTGCGAACTTGTCTCAGTTCTTCCCTCAATGAATCTATCTCTCCTCGAGTGAGGCGATGCGCTCATGAAGTGAGGCGATAGTTGTTCCTCAAGTTGAGCACGAAGCTCATGTTTCATTTGTTCATTGCGGTACGCCTTGGATCTCTTCCTACTCCTATATGTCTCGGAGTAACTGGAAATCCGTGCCTCCAAGATCGTAAACCCCAAGCCTCGTGTGCGACACTGGTGCTCCTTGTTTCCCAAGGCACGTGATAGTAAATCTCTCTCCTGTATTCTTGAAAGGAGCCACGAGAAGATTCGGTAGTCAATGATTGCTGCAAGAGACAATTAATCATGTTATTTTTGAACCCATGAAGCTCAAGATGTGTTAACAACTATTTAGTTTAACATAATCTTACCAGGCGTTGGGACACTTCCTCATCTGCGGGGTTTTTGAAAGAGACACCCGAAGATGTGGTTGATGACCTCGCTCTTAACCAGTTTCGAGCGCGCTCGTTTGCGATCCCGGCAAATGGCGGGGAGGCCTCCATTCGGATTGCGACCTCGTCCTGCATCCTCCACTGCGGGATTTTACCTGCGTACCCAGCGGTGCCGAGTCTGTGAGGGTGAATATTTTGTGACTGAATTGCCTTGTGCGCCACACTTTGTTGTTCAAATTCCGTCGTTGTCTTCATCTGCACAAAGACCTCGTGAAGGGCGTGAGATCCTTGGCCACGTACTGCGTCACAAGAGTGCTCTTAAAATTCTTCCATGCTTTTCCCATTGCGAGTAGCGCGTGCCTTTGCACGAGTTCCTATACTTCTGCTGGGATCTCGAACGAATTTGTAATTTCCTCCCATAGCTGATTTTTGTGATCCTTTGCCAAATCTTTCCAGCTTGCTATGGTGATGGGGACCCGTTGCCTTCCAATTATCCCGCGGTAGTCCGAAATGATGTCTTTGCTTTCTTGGTTGAGAGGGACCCCAACCGGAGAGACCTCCGTGATTGTCATTCGCCCTCGGCCTTTCGATACTCCTCGGCCACGCTTAGTTATTCCAATCTTGGGAGCGTGAGACCCGGATGACGACGACGATCGTGTGGACACCATCTCTTCTAAGAAAAAGCTATTGCGGTATAAGCATATTTTCTATTTTAATTCCAATAATTATGATAATAGTAATCACCCAAACAATTATGATAATAGTAATCTTGGCATACGAATGACTTAAACAACATATTGATATAAGAATCAATTAAGTCATTGCAAAGAATGTATGTAAACTTAACATATATGATCAACACATGTATAGAAACAGATTTAAAGAAGGAACATGACTACAATCAAGATTTCAAGAACATAACATGTTGATAATGATTTTAATTTGCTCTCGATATAGGGTTGCAACAAAACTTTATTATTGAGCTCTAGAATCAAATTAATGAAGAAAACCTATCAACCCTTTGCCGGAGAGGGCGGCGTCGGGAGGAGCGGCGTCGGGAGAGGGCGGCGTCGGGAGGGCGGCGTCGGGAGAGGAGCGGCGTCGGGAGAGGGGCGGCGTCGGGGCGGCGTCGGGAGGGGCGGCGTCGGGGAGGCGGCGTCGGGAGAGGGCGGCGTCGGGAGGAGGCGGCGTCGGGGCCCGAGCGGCGTCGGGAGAGGGCGGCGTCGGGTCGGAGCGGCGTCGCAGGAGCAAGACCTAGCTAGCGAGGCGTTTGGAGAGTGCGTTAGCGCGGACTAGAACTCGACGGTATTTAAAGGAAAACTATCACAGGCGATTATATCACAGACGGTTCCATTTATATAACCGCTTTGTACATTGTCTGATTACTAACACTTAGTTCCTATAGTATGTGCCTGTACATTGTACGATTACAATGGAATCTGATTACATTTAGGAAAAACATAAGCATAATCATAAATAGAGGAATTTCTAGTTCTTGAGTCATTTTACAACTACAATGGAATATATATAGTTATATGTATTACACTTGGCTATTTCATTTAAATAAAGCCCTTCACGATGATCGACACGCATATAGCTTGCTTCATCTCCTTGTTCTTCCTCGAGCTCGATCTTTGTCTCCGAATGGAGGTAAATCATCAAATTGATTGTACTCTTCCTCATCCACAACATTCTCAACACCGACAATCCTTCTTTTTCCCTGAAGAACTACATGGCGCTTCTTATTTGCCGGGTTGGTTACATAAAATACTTGAACAACCTGCCTCGCGAGTACAAATGGTTCGTCTTTGTATCCTACACATTCGAGATCCACGGTAGTGACGCCGCATTTGTCGACCTTTACACCCGTGGGAGTTGGACCCAATGACACCGAAATAGAGGAATCTTGAATATTACGTAGTCAAGCTCCCAAATCTCCTCTACAAGCCCGTAGTACGAGCTTGGGCCGTGATCTTGACATGCGCATCATAGGCATCTATGCGGACACCGAGTTACGACCGTGCTCTTTCTATCCTGATCTGTTGTATAAAATGTATAGCCATTAATGTCGTATCCTTGCCATTTCACAATTGTAAATTTTGGCCCTTTTGCCAACCATTGTAGTGTTTCACTTGACGACCTCCTAGTCAATTGCGCCTTCAACCATTTGTTGAAGCGACGGTTGTGTTGTCTCGTGATCCAAACTTCGACCGGCTCGCATTCTCTTGACGTAGCATGTCCTTGTGCTCTTCAATATATGGGGTCACTTGGTCATGTGTTGTAAAACCGTGAAATGGGCTTGAGCATACGTATTTTGATCCGGAGTTATTGCTTTCCTTCCGATAGTCCGGTGCCCTCTAGCCTCCCTCGTGACGAGATAGAGGTACACCTATCGGCTCGACCGAGCCATGTAGTCAATGCGAATTCAATGACCTTTTCGTTGTATAACCCTCGATGATGCTACCCTCGGTCGAGATCGATTGCGTACATAGGACTTGAGAATTCCCATGTACCTCTCGAAGGGTACATATGACGTAGAAACACGGGGCGCATATTTTATCTCTTTCACAAGGTGGACAATGAGATGGACCATGATATCAAAAATGATGGAGGAAATACATCTCTAGATGACAAAGAGTTGTCACCACCTCGGTTTGCGAGCATCTAGTCCATCGGGATCAATCACCTTCGAGCAATTGCGTTAAAGAAATAACATAGCCTTATGATTGTCACTCGAACCTTGTTCGCAAAATACTTCTAATTGCAACAGTAGCATTTGTGTCATTAGCACATGACGATCGTGAGACTTCATGCCAATTAATTTCAAATGTTCCATGGAAACAAGTTTCTTCATGTTGGTGGAGTGACCGGATGGAACTTTCACACCACGTAAGGACTGGCACAGTTCGGTTCTCTCGGACTTAGATAGAGTGTAGCAAGCTGGGGAAAGGTACGTCCGGCCTTTAGCGGTCTCAATCGGTGCTAACTCGGTCCTGATGTTCATAGCGACCAAGTCACGCCTTGCGTTAACACCATCCTTTGTTTTATCTGGAATATTCAGTAGAAGACCAATCAAACTGTCACATACATTCTTCTCTACGTGCATAACATCGACGCAATTGCGAACTTCTAAGTGCTCCCAATAAGGCAAGTCCCAAAATATCGACTTCTTTTTCCATATGTTCTTCCTCAATTTACGTCCCTTTCCAAGCACAACGTTTATATCCTTGACCATATCATACACCTCTTTCCCATCGAAAGGTCTTGATACCGAGTCATCCTCTTTTTTCCATCAAATTGTTTCTTCATCTTGCGGTATGGGTGATACTTTGGAAGGAACCTACGGTGACGCATGTACACAGTTTTACGAGAGTTGTTCAACCACATACTCTCGGTATAATCTAAGCAATGCGGACACGCTTTGGCTCCTTTTGTACTCAACCCTGACAGGTTACCAAGGGCAGGAAAATCATTAATGGTGCAGAACAACATGGCGCGTAAAGTGATGTTCTCTCGTTTGTCCGTATCCCATACATGTACACCTTCGTTCCACAGTATTGTAAGATCTTCCACCAATGGTGCTAGGAACACATCAATATCATTGCCAGGTTGCTTCGGCCCTTGGATAAGTAGTGACATCAAAATATACTTCCGCTTCATACGACCAAGGAGGAAGGTTGTACATGCACGAGTCACGGGCGGTGCTATGTCATTGCTCATGTTACCAAAAGGATTCATTCCATCCGTACTCAACCCAAACCTTATATTTCTCTGTTCCACACCGAAATCTACAAACATCCTATTGACGTTCCTCCTTTGGCGTAATCAGCAACATGTCTTATCATTCCATCTTTCTTACGCTGCTCCCAGTGCCAACGCATCAATCTTGCATCCTTGCGGTTTGCAAACAAACGCTTCAAACGGGGGATTACAGGAAGATACCACAACACCTTAGCAGGAGGTCCTTGCTTCACCTCAATGCCCTTCCCATCATCAGAGTCATTTTTACGCTTGTATCGGGATGCTTTGCACACCAGACAAACATGTAGCTAGCATCCTCTTTACAGACAGGATACAATCATTCGAGACATGCATGTATTCTTTCTACTTCCATTCCTAATGGACAAAGAATCTTCTTGGCTTGGTAGGTGGTTCTTGGCAACACAATTCCAATTGGAAGCATGTCCGCTAGGAGACCTAACAATGCCGTGAAACTCTTGTCGGACCAACCATTGCTTGCCTTCAATTTCAGCAGTTCTAGAACTGATGACAACCTCGTGTATTGCGGCTTGCAGCCTGAGAATAAAGGTTTCTCCGAGTCCTCCATCAAGCCCTCGAATTTACCAAACTCTCTCTCTCACTATAGATCCCTTCTACATCACGTAACATCTGATCCAGATTGTCGTCCTGTGACTTATCCTCATGATCGAAAGAACAGTCCACAAATGGCATATCGTTGTTGTCTCCCTCAACTATGTCATTACTACTTTCTTGTGTACTCTTCTCTTCACCGTGACTAGTCCAACATTTGTACCCTTTTCTGAAACCCCTTCGAATCAAGTGAGCTTCAATCTACGCTAAGTTGCCAAACATCTTGAGATTATCACAATCAATGCATGGACAGTACATATATGCTATCCCCTTCTTCAACATATCCATTTCGGCCGCTCTTCTAAATGCAGACACGCCATTGATGTACTCTTCACTCACACGGTTCTCAATGTACATCCAGTTTCGGTCCATCTACGCTACACAAGTAACAAATTAAAAGAATGTTAGCCAGTACTTACCCATTCTGAAATCGAGCAAACTAACAACATCTTTCTAAACCTAGCTAGCTAGATTTAAGCTATTAATTGAGTACTAACCTCTGATCAGATCACTAAGAAGACGGCGATATGTTTTCACCCCGAACTCCCTAAAGCCGACCGCCTTGCTCCACCGATGCAGCGCAATAATGACGACAGAACTGTGTCGACGCCCAGTAATTAATATGGTGCAGAATATCAAAGACGGTTCCAACCACAAACGGTCTGTGAAATCAATATATCACGACGGTTCGTATTAATAACCGTCAGGAATTATCACTGCATCGTTCTATATATGACCCGTCGTGAAGTCAACAATATCACGAGCGGTTCTTAATACCAACCGTCGTGATTTTAGCGTATCACGAGCGGTTCATATATAGAACCGTCTGTGATAGTCGTAAATTTTCACAGACGGTTCTTAATACGAACCGTCTGTGCTGATGAGTCCCACAGACGGTTCATGTGTTCCAACCGTCTGTGATAGTTCACGCCCACCTCCCTGAGATATCTCAAAGGGTATTATTACCCTTATAGAGTAAGCAACACCGAGTGAACCCCCTGGCTATCACGCTCCCCCTGCTCCCTCGGCGCGCGTTCGAGCCCCCGCTCACGCAGCGCCTGAGGTCGAGCTATTTCTATTAAATCTGTCGCTGACATGTGGGTCCCACTTGTCAGCGACTGCACCAACGCACGACCGGCGGCTACCGCCCGCTTGTCGAGACCGTGCGCTATAGCAGTTTTCACAGACGGTTGTTTATTCAAAACCGTCTGCGATAACCAGCTTTTCACAGACGGTTGTTTTTTCAAAACCGTCTGCGACGCCTCAACACAGACGGTTGTTTATTAAAAACCGTCTGCGATAAGTCAGAACGTATCTCTTGTTTCGTGTAACGTACCTCCTTCGTTACACGAAGCGTCTATTTCATTAATGTTTAGTATACGAACAAATGCGTCTTTGAAGGTTAAATATGCGCGCGTGGTCTTCTACATTCGTACACTCTCATACATTACATTCTTGTGATCACGTACATCTCCTACGTACTGTTCTTACTAGCTACCAATTAATATGGATTCTAGTGCTCTTCTGCTGATCTCCTTCCTCTCATCTATCCATGATGAGTTGTTCGGCCGTAACCTTACACAGGCGGCCAATAATCCACGTCTAGAGCAGCTTCTCCGCTCACGCCCTGCTCTCCTCCCTCGACTCCCTTCCATCCGTCAGCTGGACCTCATCATCCGCCGTCGATGGAGGTGTTTTCTTGCCGCTCAGGAAAGGGAAACCGCGCTTAACCTCATTCTTCTCTACAATGTGTACAAAGCGGAGGAAGCATTTGTGGCAATGGAGAGATTGATGGATAGCATTGCCGCCAAGCGTAAACGGCGATTCGAGGAATCTTATCATGCTATCCTCTACGAGCTTATGACGACGCTCTCGATCATTTGCCAATCGGAGGAGGAGGAAGTCGAGGACAAGGACGATCTTAACGGCGTTCGAGAACTCGTGGCGCTCCTCCATGTCCCAAAGTCGAAGAAGAAGCGTACGAAGCCCAGAAGATTAGAATCTGGCAATCTCTTTATCTCTGCGACATTTGTAATAAATTTGCCTCGAATTGAAATTAATAAATTTGCCTTTTATTTTGTGATCCCATGTCTCTGTATGAATTTGATTGGTTGTTACTATGACAGACGGTTTGTAATAAAAAACCGTCTGTGATAATTCCAGATTATCACAGACGGTTTTTAATACAGACCGTCTGTGATACTTAGTATCACAGATGGTTCATCATTAACAACCGTCTGTGATACTCATCTTCTCCGACGCCGCCTACACAGGCGGTGTCCAAATTTTTTTGTTACATGCCCTTTGAAAACAAGCAATTGCACACGGAAACACAACAACACACATTCAGATCTATTACAGGATAACAAGCTAACGAACCCTTCACGTCACGACGGTGCCGCTGAAAAAGACACACTTACGACACATACGGGCGGCAAGAGTGTGTTGTCGGTGACCCGCCGTGTCAGCGACGGAGGCGCTAGCTCACAGCGGAGGGGAGAAGCAAATTTTTTTGTTACAGGCTATAACAACTAACGAACCCTTCATGGCACGACGGTGCCGCTGAAAAAGACACACTTACGACACTTACGGCCGGCAAGAGTGTGTTGTCCGGTGACCGCCGTGTCGCGACGGAGGCGCTAGCTCACAGCGGAGGGGAGAAGCAAATTTTTTTGTTACAGGATATAACAAGCTAACGAACCCTTCATGGCACGACGGTGAGGCTAAACAAGACACACTTACGACATTTACGGCAAGAGTGTGTTGTCTAGCCTCCCGCCGTGCCGCGACGGAGGCGCTAGCTAGCTCACAACGGAGGGGAGATATGCTAGTGGATGAACTCACCCGTGACTAGTACCGGTGGAAATGTAGATGGGGAGTTATTAATAAGGGCCGAGCAGTGGGAGGAATGGTGCCTGTCATTCGATCTGGAGAGAATGGATGGGTGAGATCGAAATCCAGGGTATACACTAATTATTGGTTATCGATCGATTACCACAGACGGTTATTAAAATTAATCGTCTGTGTTGTCCAATTTATCATAGGCGGTTCGCTTTAAGAACCGTCGGAATTTTCTGACGGTTCTTAAAACGAACCGTCTCTGTTGTCTCGCTTATCACAGACGGTTCGTTTTACGAACCGTCTGTGAAATTTGACAGACGGTTCTTAAAACGAACTGTCTATGTTGTCTAGATTGTCACAGACGGTTTCTATTATAAACCGTCTGTGAAAATATCACAGACGGTTTCCGTATGAACCGTCTGTGATGTAGCCGTCCAGTTTAGCCTCTTTTGTAGTAGTGATTTGAGGTTGAGGATATAAACATTGTTAATTGTGGAAGAATAAATGTTGATGATTAATCTACTGTGATTTGTGGAAGATTAAATGTTTCATTTGCATTTAATTGTGGATAAAATGACTGCATTCATATGCCAATTGTGGAAGAAAGGTGCCTTGCCTATTGCAAACCCCTCACTAGCCATCCTTTCTCTCTAGACGGTTAAGTCTAATGATGAGAGACCAAGCTCTGATACCACTTGTAGGATCAAGGATACCAACTAGAGGGGGGTGAATAGGAGGTTTTAAATTTTTCTTGCCTACTTAAATAAATTTCCACAATTCTAATGGCAACAATGTAATACAATTACGTCTACACAATTCTAATCAAGTAAGCAATAATTAAAGTTCTAAATAAAGATAAAGATCTCAACAATGCAAGCAAGAAGGAAATGAACACAAGTATGTTTTACCGTGGTGTTCGGAAACTTACCGGTTTCCCCTAATCCACGTTGAGGTTAGCCTGAACAAATCGAACCGGCTCCACAAATTAAGCCGAAACACCTCAATCACTAGAGGTAGCTCTTCCCCGCCCCGGGTAGGTGAGCTCCAACATTCACAAGAAAACCGGGTCTTCTCACAATCTCCTTTGAGAAGATCACCGATCAAAGCTCCGCCAAATCGTCCAGGTGCCGGCAAGCACCAAGAGTAATAAACCACGAGCTTCACTTGATTGCAACCTAGTGCCAAGGATCAAGCTATTGAATGCTATGCACTTTTTGCTCAACCACCTCAAATAAGTGCTCAAGAGAGAAAAGAGGTGTGGAGTGAATGCCCAATGCTCAAGAATAATCAACAGAGTCTCTAGCACCTATCCTTGAGCAGTGGTACGGGTATTTATACCTTTCCCCAACTAAAACTAGCCGTTTGACACAGATTTCAGAAAAATCAGGGCGAGCGAAACTACCGCTGGTCTGAGGCCGGTAGTACCGCTCCCCTATCTGACGCAGCAGAACGGCTATGTCAGAGCCTCTGCAGTGATTGTTGGACCGTCGGCGTGGTACTACCGGCGTTGTAAAGTCGGTACTACCGCTCACCGGTAGTCTGGGAAAGTCGATCTTGATACTACCGCTCGAGCCGAGCTCCAAAAGTCGCTCTCTAGAAAAAAGACTCCGCTCACCCTCCGGAACTACCTGTGTCCGGTAGTACCGCTCTAACAGCGGAACTACCGCTTCCTCAAAAACTTCAAAAGGCATCCGGAGGGTGCTCTCTGGAGAAAAGGGTCCGGTTCCCCTCCGGAACTACCAGTGGCCGGTAGTACCGCTCGGACAGCGGAACTACCGCTCCCTTAAAAACTCGAAAGCCATCCGGAGGGTGCTCTCTGGAGAAAAAGGTCCGCTCGGGATCCGGAGCATCCGATCACCGGTAGTTCCGATTTTTCTTGCGGAACTACCGCTTAACGGTAGTACCGACGTTAAAATTCTCGGAACTACCGCTTGTCCAGTCAGAGTACAGTTTTGGTTTTTGAAATAGATTTTTCAAGTATGAATGATCCTAGCTTGATCCATTTGGCACATAAAATTTGCTATCAAGTTACTTGCCATGATCCCTCTTTATGGTACGATTATTTAACCTATAATCCGGTCTTCCACCATTTCTCCTAAGACCGGTAAAAATTAAAAGGGATCCTATTCTACTTATACCTTTGTCTTGGGCCAAGTTTGATCTTCAACTTAATCCTTTGGCTTGCATTTGTCAACCACAAATGGACTTAACCTTTAAACACTCATTAAACATGTTAGTCCCATATTCAAATAAACTCATTAATTACCAAAATCATTTTTAGGGGCCTAGATGCTTTCAATCTCCCCCTTTTTGGTAATTGATGACAACACATCTTTATGAGAAAATTAAAGTTTGAATATACCACTTATTTTTGACAATAGGTTGTATATTCTTATGAGACTTTTTAAAGGAAGGAAATTCTTGCAATGACTTTTATTTTGGCAAAGTATGAATTGTTTCCTTTTTAAAGTCAAGGCCTAGTCACAGGGGGTTGGGCCACCCCCACAACAGGACTCCTCGATAGCATGCGTAGAGCTCCTGATGGGCGAGCTGACGTGCCAAACTATCCCAGCCCCCCGTTCCCCGACAACAAGCGTGAGGGTGTCGACCGGCGAGCCGATGCAACTAGTAGCTTGCCACCCCCCGAGGCAATGCCTACGAAGAATTCCACGGAATCCTATGCCGAAGTCCGGCCATCCCGCCGAGGCGATGCCTACCATGCGGACCACAAAGCCATGCCACCGGAGCCGGGCCGTCCCACCGAGCGATGCCCATGAGGCGGACGGCGAAGTCCTGCGCCGGAGCTGGGCCGTCCTGCTAAGACGATGCCTACGAGGCGGACGTGAAATCCTGCGCCGGAGCCAGGCCGTCCCGCCGAGGCGATGCCTACGAGGCGGACGGCGAAGTCCTGCGCCGAGTAGGGCCGTCCCGCCGAGGCGATGCCCACAAGGCGGAGGGCCAAGTCCTGCGCCGGAGCCGGGCTGTCCCGCCGAGGCGATTCCTACGAGGCGGACGGCGAAGTTCTGCGCCAGAGCCAAGCCGTCCCGCCGAGGCGACGCCTACGAGGCGGACGGGCAAGTCGTGCACCGGAGCTGGGCCGTCCCGCCGAGACGATGCCTACGAGGTGGACGGCGAAGTCCTGCAACGGAGCCGGGCCGTCCCGCCGAGGTGATGCCTACGAGGCGGACGGCGAAGTCTTACGCCGGAGCCCAGCCGTCCTGTCGAGTGATGCCTACGAGGCGGACGGGCAAGCCTTGCGCTGAAGCCGGGCCATCCTGCCGAGACGATGCCTACGAGCCATACCGTCCCACCGAGATGATGACTACGAGGCGGACGGCGAAGTCCCGCGCCGGAGCCAGGCCGTCCCACCAAGGCGATGCCTACGAGGCGGACGAGCATGTCTTGCGCCGGAACCGGGCCGTCCTGCCGAGACGATGCCTACGAGGCGGACGGCGAAGTCCTGCGCCGGAGCTAGGCCATCCTACCGAGACAATGCCTACGAGGTGGACAATGAAGTCCTACGCCGGAGCCAGGCCGTCCCGCCGAGGCGATGCCTACGGGGCAGACGGCGAAATCGTGGCGCCGGAGCCAGGCCGTCCCACCGAGGCCGGGAGGAGGTCGCCATTCCCTACCTTAAAAGGTCATGCTGCGGAGGAGGCGGGCACGAGCGGCGAGGCCAAGGGCACTACGCGCGCATAGGTGGGGAGGCGAAGCCGCCGTTTCCCTACCTTCAAAAAACATGCCCGCGGAGGGAGAGCGGGCACGAGCGGCGTCTGCCGAGGCGCTACATGAGTAGAGGCAGGGAGGCGAAGCCGCCATTCCCCTACCTTTAAAAAACTGGGACAGCACAGGGAGAGCGGGTGCGAACGACATAGGCCGAGGGCGCTACGCGCGCAGAGGCGGGGAGGCGAAGCCGCCGTTCCCCTACCTTCAAACAACCGTGCCGCCCTAGGAGGGAGAGCGGGCGAGCGGCGTGGGCGGGCGCACGCCACAGAGGCAAGGAGGCGGCCGCCATTCCCCTACCTTTAAAAAACTAGGCCCACGGAGGGAGAGCGGGTGCGAGCGGCGTAGGCCGAGGGCGCTACGTGCGCAGAGGCAGGGAGGCGAAGCCGCCGTTCCCCTACCTTCAAAAAATCGTGCCCGCGAAGGGGGAGCGGACGCGAGCAGCGTAGGTCGAGGGTGCTACGCGCACAGAGGCAGGGAGACAAAGCCGTCGTTCCCCTACCTTGAAAGAGTGATGCACTCACTGGTGCAGCGTGCGCGAAGGCGCGATGTCCAGGTGCTGCGTCGCTAAAGCGAGGCACTCCCTGATGTATCGGCCATTGCACAATTTTTATACTCCGTAGAGTGCATGGGAATATCATCCACGTCTTATTTATACTCCGTAGAGTGCATGGGAATATCATCCACGTCTTATTTATACTCCGGAGAGTGTGCATAGGGACAACATCCATGCGTGCGCGGGATCCGCGTCTTGTTTATACTGAGTAGAGTTCGTAGGAATAACATCCGCGTCTTATTTATACTCCGTAGAGTACGTGAGAACAACATCCATGTCCTATTTATACTCCACAGAGTACGTATAGGGACAACATCCATGCGTGCGCGTGATCCATGTCTTGTTTATACTCAGTAGAGTGCGCAGGGACAACATCCGCGTCTTATTTATACTCCGTAGAGTGCGTAGAAACAACATCCACGTCTTATTTATACCTCCATAGAGTGCGTGCGGAGGCGTGCCCCCGTGCGCCGTATTTGTACTCCGTAGAGTGCGCGTGAAGGTGTGCCCCCGTGCATCATATTTATACTCCATAGAGTGCGTGCGGAGGCGGACCTCGACGCTACGTCTTATTTATACTCCGTAGAGTTGCTCGGTGCAGAGTCAAATGTCGACGTTGTGGAGTTTGGAGCGAAGACTCATGTTGCGGAGTCCTTCATGTGAGTGAAATAGCCTCTGATGTTGAGGACGCACCATGCACGAGCCATGTATGCCATGCATGCAACGTAGCGTGGGCATCTGCATGCGACGAGCGTACTCATGCCACACGTACATTCACGTAGTGTCTTCTCGCGCAAGGTTCCGGAGACACTGGCGAAGACTTCGAAGAGCTTGGTGAAGACCCCAGATAGGTCGGTGCAGACTCCAAAGAGTTCGCCGAAGACTCTGGGTGGTCTGGCGGAAGACTCCGCATGGTTTCGTGCATGCACTTCGCTGCTTGTTTGGCTCGTAAAGTCCTCAGTGAATAGTGTGGACACTGCAACGAAGGCTCTGCGCCTCGGCGAAGACTCCACCCTGGCTTCGGCGGAGACCATGAACACATCGACGGGGAGTCGTAGTGGCTGACCGGTGGGGTGAAGCTCCTCCGAGGACGTTACTGTGAAGCCCAAGCGAGTCGACGCGGTCGGAACGCAGACGTTGCGGTGACCGAGATGGGCGACGCTTGAAGGCCCGACGAGGCTGTATGTGGCTCGTCGAAGGCGCGCAAGAACGAGCGGCATAGAGGCTGTTCAATACGAAGCTTGGTGGAGAGTCGACACCGCGCGTTGATGCTGCAGGTGTGGCCACCTGGCGCGGAGCCTGGCTCTTGGGTGCCTCGCCGGAGACGGGGTACACGAACTGCACGACGATGATGAGCCACCACGACACGTTCCCAGCGACGGCAGCACCAGCGAGGACGTGCCCGAGCCACATCACGAAGGTGCGGTTGAGCACGACGTGGATGGCGAGCCCGACGCCGGAGATGACTGTCACGGCCCAGACCTTGCCCTGTGCCTGGAAGAACTTCTGCAGCAGGAAATTGGCGACGCAGGCGATCCTTCGATGCGAGCACGTATGCCAGAGCTGAGCGACGCGCGGCGGCAGGCCCATTGTGAGGTCTCGCGCGAAGCATGCTTGCACGCGGAGGCGATGAAGCCGGGGCTTGGCATAGCGGGGACACGCCTTGCTGCTCAGACAATAGTTCATGCGTGGATGGATGCAAGTGCATGAAAGGCTACAGGTTCATGCAAGGAAGGATACGAATGCACGGATGGCTACATGACAATGATTGCATGCATGTATGTGATGCATCATGACTGCATGCTACTCCGCGATGGCGAGTCTTTGCGATGTTTCGCGGAGGAGCCAGAGCTACGTACGCACAGCGAAGCCGTGGCGAGGTAGGCGTGGCCAGCTTCGACCTCGGCGAAGCCGCGACGAGGTAGACGTGGCTAGCTCAGACCTCGGTGAAGCGAAGGTCGGGGACGAAGGCGCTGTTAGAAACACGTAGCCGTGGCGAGGTAGACGCGGCCAGCTTGAACCTTGGCGAAGCGAAGCGTGCAAAGCCCCGGACTTCCGCGCAACTCACATGCGATCACACATAAGTGTCACGTATGCATGCGCCATGCATGGACGGATGGATGTATGAATGCACGTGAAAATGATTGCATGCATGCATGCGATGCATCATGCGATGGCGAGGCTTGACGATGCTTCACGGAGGCTTGACGCGGAGACCATGAAACAGATACGCAACGTTGTGCGAAGACTCTCAGGAGCTCGGCGTAGAGACTCGACTGTTCGTATGGATTTCGACGTGCAGGAGCGGATCCTGGCAGCAGGCATCGAAGGACGATGTGCAGGAGCGGAATTGAGCTCGATGACGTACCACCCTAGCCGGAAAAATCCTGCCGCCACGTTATCGAAGACACCACTTCCCTACATGAACACCTCCAGCAGGGCGGAGATAGCAGCAACGTAGAAATAAGCGATTCGATTAGATCTACCCAACTCATCATCTGCAGAATATAGCAAAGTATACAGGAAAAGCCCGTACACCTTATCCGATCAGATCTGCAAGATCTGGATCTAGACAAGAAATGAAAGCTCACAACAGATCTGTGTGCTCACAACACTTTTGCCATATTTAATGAGGTGCGTATACTTACATCCCAAAGCGAACAGGCTAGTGACAAGATAAACTTATCTGCAACGCTCATAATACGAGCAACCAGGGATACATCCATTCCGCGCTAGGAAGCTCCTTCGGCGGAAGCCACTTCTAGCGCCCTTGCACAGCTTCCCAGTCTTCCCCACGGACGGCGTCATCGGTTGTGGATACAGGCAAAACAGTAAAGAAGGGGACTCGTAGAGGAGGAAGAGGAAAGCCAGATCTGTGGGAGAGTTGGTAAGAATGAGAGGATGCCCCTCCTCCTACCCCACCTAGGGGTTTATATATATGAGTGGGGTAGAATGGGAAATCTCCATTCTACCCATTAATACTTACAAAGGATGATGGTGTATTGGTATATTTACATTGGTATATTCCTGTACACTATCAGACCTATTACATATTAGGCCAGTTACAAGGCCCAGTCACGGGGGTTGGGCCACCCCCACAACAGGCCCATTAGGCCTTAAGGGAATTTCTAGATATTTTCTATTTTCAGAAATTGGATTAAACTAAATTGAGCTCTAGAAAATAGTAGGTAAACCCGAAAAAATCTCAAAAAAATCCAGAAAAATCCTTTAAGACAATGAAACCAAATAAAATACTTCCAGTAAATGTTGAAGTTTAATTTAGTCATATTAAATCCTTTTGATTAATAAAAATTCAATTTAAGCTTTAATTAATTTTAGAAAAATTCAAATGGTGAGTTTTCTTCTAGAAGCTTCAAATAAACTCTGAAAAACATGATGTTATAGGATATGAGTTGGTGGAGGTCCTGGAGATTTCTAATGCCTATATAACAGTGTCTGGTCTCACTAAGGTGGAGGGCTTTAGTAGTATTCATGCCAGAGAGGACAGGTGAATCTTGAAGTGCCGTGAAAATACCAAAGCGTGACATGATGATGTTCTCTCATCAGATTCCTGCTTACCGCTTGACAAGTGAAGATGACAAAGGGCCTGTTCTTTTTGGCTGCGGCTTATAGTTTTTGATTGAAATTTTTGAATTTTGGCTGTTTACGGTACAGATTATGGAGAGATCGATACTCACTTGCGATTTTAGCTGGTAAAGATATTAGACTTTTACGTGTACTACGTTTAACTTGTAGACCCCGTCTTGAGAAAATACTCCGTTTAAAAGTTAGTAATCTTGTGGCGGTGCGAAAAGTCGGCGGCTTCCTCCTCGCCGAACAGGCCCAAACTTTGTGGTTACTGGGAACTTGATCCTGCTTCTGTGCCAGAAATTTTCTTGGTCAGAAAATCTAAGTGAAACAACAGTGCTATTGCTCCGAAGGGTGAAGTTACTAGGGGATTTTGCCTATCAAAATTGTGGGTATATTCTGACACTTTGTGTTATAAATTGAAGTTAAACATGATAAAGATATGGTATCTCATTTTCGGGCCTGTTTGTTTCAGCTTCTGGCAACTGCAGCTACTCCTAGAATCTGCAGCTCAAACAAACAGTCCAGATTTTCATCCGATTCTAAGTAGCCGAAGCTACGAATCCGAAAATGAACTAGTAGCCGGTCGGGTTATCCGACTTCTCGGTCTCGACTAGCTGGATACTCACCAGCTGAAACAAACAGGCCCTTCACCTCTCACTGACTCTTCATATGTTTGCAGTATGCTGTTGACAGAGCTGCTTTACGTCGGTTAGTTGTACCTAGTGTCATGTAGACAAGTTATTTATTAGGTTGCTACCTGATGCCAAGTAATTTGCAGGTTGGGTATCGCTTTAGGATCCGCTTTACCTTATGGGTTCATTGTTTTCGGTTGCGACTGATAGCTTTTGACTTTAGTATGAATGCTTGTATGAACGAATTAAATATCGATAAATCGTTTTCGAAAAAATGACAGAGAAATAATTACATTTATTTATTTAATAAAAACTATAACCTATAAACTAAAAAGAACAGGGCTTATAACTTTTGTTCTGTATAGTTGACAGTAGCTACTCTTGTAGGCAACTTTCTAACTGTACTAAGCTTGCATAGAATTTGGAGGTAGTGGCATTTATTTCAGCGACGTTTGCACCTCTTATCAGAAATTAACTGGTTTCTGTCCGACAGTGGATATATAAATGTTTTTGTCATTTGATGTATGGAAGCGACCTCTTCCAAGTTTCCCCTTTTATGCCTTCACTTTCATTTTGTATGCTGCTTCAAGCATCACTCATGTGCGTGCGAAGTCACTATAGTATATAATACAATTAATTAGTAGACTCTATCTTAAAATATATTTCATTTAATTAAAAACTAGATACTGCAGAAAAGTAGCTTTTAGAAGCCAATACAATAGATAGGGCTGATCCTGGGCATGGGCGACCGTCTAGAGCCCACAAAAGTCAGAGGCTCCAACCTATGTATATATATCTATAGATATAACTTGTTTAGACTCATAGTTAGAAGGTCCAACCGAAGAATACAAGGGTATATGCTTATATCGTTAACTTCTGTTCAGCCACTAGCAACAACATGAAGAAGACAAGTAGCAACTATACGGAGAACTTGTCTAAGCACCCTAAGTGTCCAACTCAATTTAGGAACACTTTATTTGGCATGTCACAGGTGACTAAACAAACGAATGATCACTCATATGATCGATGTCTTTTAGTGTGGTTAATGACCACTTAGTTTTTTATGTGGTTTCAGGGCATATTTGGAACATATGAATTTTACAAGAAACGGCATAAATTTCTTGAGATTTAAATAGGGCTTTTTCCTTTTTTCGGTATTTCTTTGAATTGTTCGTGATGGACTAAGCTGTTTTTTCTATTTTTAGAGTTTTTAAATTTAATTACACTAAAAACCATTAGTAAAAAATAAGTCAGTTATAATATCAAACAGTAAAAAATAAGTCATTAAAAAAAGTCTAAATGAGCAGACCAATCCTAAGTCAAACAAGTAGCGGTAGGGCACTGCCTCCGAGATATCGGAACGTCCACAGCTAAGAAAACTATGTCAAACTAGTAGAGTAGGACACATGTGCTAGTTGAGTATGATTATGAAGATCTGGCTCTGGTACCTTTCCCTCTCTAGTAGCAGTAGGGCACATGCAGTTTTTTTTAAAAGGTAGGGCACATGTCCTGCACCAGAAAATGATGCTGCTAAATACAAAGTGTCTTGTCGTTTGATGTTCCGATGTGGGCACAGCATGGGCCGCGCCTAGTTTTTTCCATGTAAGAAAACAAATTTTAATGAAAAATAACAGTATTGGATGCTGTTGCAACAGTTCAGTTAAAATGTCCTCATATAAAGATTGAACATTGTCGTAGTCCTTTGAAAATCTCACCATACAAAAAAAAGTTACAACACTACTACAGAAAACCATATTACAAACGGTTCAGAAACGTCATTACAGACGGTTTTGTGAGCCGTCTAAATTTATGGATCAGTAA
The DNA here is from genome assembly GCA_036346245.1 of Bonia amplexicaulis. Taxonomy (NCBI): domain Eukaryota; kingdom Viridiplantae; phylum Streptophyta; class Magnoliopsida; order Poales; family Poaceae; genus Bonia; species Bonia amplexicaulis. The sequence continues at coordinate 13,095,834 of CM070755.1, read as the reverse complement.
TGATACGAGGTCATCACAGACGGCTTTCGAACCGTCTGTGATCATTGATAATCACAGACGGTTTTTACTTAAAACCGGTTTTTAATTAAAAACGGATTATCAACTAGCACAACCGGTTTTTAATTAAAAACAATATGTGATTACTAGCACAGACAGTTTTTAATTAAAATCCGTTTGTGCTATTCTATTCTACCCCTAAATCTATTTCTGTTTATTGGCTAACCTTAAGAAATGCTAGCCATGCCCTCTGAAACAAGCAGATCAATATGTACATGTATACATTCAATTCACATCTCAATTCATTTCACAAACATAAAACATCCATTTCACACAACAAGAACAACAAGAAATGAAATTAGAGCCTACCATTACAATATCCAAAAACAACAAGCAGGTTACCCATCTAGCACAACAAGAACATAGAAAAAACAAAAATATCTCATCTGGCACAACAACAACAATATGTATAGGCCTTCTCGCCTCTGATGCAACCGAGCGGCACATAAAGCTTACAAGTAAAAGAGCTCGTGAAAACCAATCTTTGAAGTATTAAAGGCTGTGTATCCCGTGAAAACTAGTAGTATTGGAAGCCGTGAAAACCATTCTTCGATGTTTCAAAAATTCTAAAAAGATATTAGATGTAGAAGAGGGATGTTCACGTAAGATCAAACTTGCAAGATATGGAAAACACAAATCATGTATCAATTGACACACGTGTCCAATGGTTGGACTTCCCAGTTCACACGGCTAGCTTCGTGCTTACACAATCAGCCCATGTAATACAAGTAGACAGACAGGCCAAGCAAGCTCACCGCACCACACATTTTGGTCGTATGTCCCCGTCTGCCGCGTAGTTCTTCTCCCACGACAAAGAAACGTATATAAAACGAAAACAGATCAAGAAACCGAACAAGTCCACTCCCTCCTGTCCCTCCCCGAAGCAAGCTCACCGCACCACAACCAATGGGCGTCGTCTCAGCGGCGGCGGACGCGGTGGTGGCACTCTTCTCGCTGATCATGACCGTCGCGGCGCCGCTATTCGACTCGCAGATCGTCCTCCCGCGCTGCCTCTACCCGGCGCCGCTCGTGGACATCCACCGGTGGTTCATCTCCGAGTTCGACCACTACCTCGTCGCCGACCCGCCGCCTTTCTTCCGCGGCTTCGTCTGGCTCGAGCTCGCCTTCCTCTGGCCGGTCTGCGTCGCCAACCTCTATTGCATTCTCGCGCGCCGCCGCTGGGCTTCCACCACCTCCCTCATGGCGGGCGTCTACATGCTCACCTATTTGGTAACCATCTTGCCTTTTCCTCGGCCTCTCTCTTCTTCTTTCTTGAAAATATATTCAAAATGTAACATCTCAAAAAGGGAACTACTGTAATTACGAAAATTATAAAATATTTTAATTGTTTCTCCCGCGTTTCTCAAAAGTTTTTGGTGTTATTCAAAGTTCTCGAGTTGGTTTCTTACCAAAAGCCCGATTAATAAAAATCTAAGCCTTGGAATCAAGAACCAAAACTTAAAGTTTAAAATTGAGAAAAATCCAAATCCCCTTGGAAGTATTAATTTCAAATTTAAAAATTTTAATCTAGACACTCAAAACCAAGAATGGAAGTTTAAAATCAATATAAAATCTTTTCCATCCAATATGCATATCTAAAAAAATCAAATACGCAAAATTAAGATTTATTTCTCCAAAACTCGACAATCTTAAAATGAATTGTCGAATCCAAAAATTTGAACCAAGTTTTTAAATTAAAAATCTAATTACAAATCCAAATTCTGAAATTCTTAAAAAATCTAAAAATTTCTTTTGGGCCCGGCCTATTTTTCCCCTGGCCCGCGTCCTCTTTTTTTTCCTTTTTCCCTGGCCATTTTCTTTTCTTCTCCGACCCTCCCGGCCTCTTCTTCTCCTGGCATCCGTCTTCTTCCTCCTCTCCTGTTCTTCCAACTCGCGCGCCGCCCAAAGACGAGTGCCCCCGGCCTGCGTCGCTCCCGCTGAGACAGGCTACCCTCGACCGCGCCCGGTCAATGCGCCATGCATGCGTAGCCATGCACTGCACCCGCTGCTCCGCTATCAGTACGCTGCGTCCAACCACGTCGATCTACCCCCGGTTTCACCAAACCCGCCCCAGGTTTCCTCGTCACGTTCATGCTACCGACCACACCCAACGTACTCCCTACCCATGCCGTCGCCCATGCCGGCACCACTCCCATGAGCGCGCGCTCGCCTATAAGAAGGCTTGAGCCTCCCAGAGCCTTCCCTTGCCCCCTTCTTCCTCCTTCAAGCCGAGCTCGCTTGAGCAGTTCCCCTGCGCTCGCGCCAGCCACCGCCACTTCGTGTCGTTCCGCTGCTCCAGCCATCCCCTCCATGATTTGATCGCGTCACGGCGAGCCCCCGGATGTCTACTGCCTCCCCACTCAATGAATTGGAAAGTCGCCACTTGAACCCGCCGCGTGCTTTCCCCTCTTTTTTTTCCAGCCGGCCGCCACTGTTTCCACCGCCGCCTCCCCCTCGGGGGACCCTAGGCCGATTCGACGCGGTGAGAGAAGCACCCCAGTACCCTGAAGCCTCCCCCACCGTCGCCTGATGCCCTCCGCTGCCCGAGCCTCCCCGCCGCGGCAACCCGACCGCGTCGCAGTTCGTGCACATCTCCGGCTCGCCTCAGCCTCCCTGTGGTCAGTTCAACCGCTTAGGTGAGCTCCTGGTACTCCACTCGTGCTCATGCGCACCTCACCTTCTTCCTTCTCCCTTACGATCGTCGGCGCCCCATTTCCCTCTCCTTGTCGGTCGCCTAACGCCACCGCCAGCTCATCTGAGCACCACCTCGGCCGGAGCTGCTATCTCCCTGAGCTTCCTCATGACCTGGGCAACCCATTTTGCCGGTCGCCATCGCCTCCCCAGCCGTTCCTTGCCGGCGACGCCCTGACGGCTCCGCCGCCACCCCGCCTCCCTGTTTCCCTTGTTTAAGCCGACCACTGCTCTCACCAAGACACCCCTTTTCCTCTATGTCTCTCTCTCTGTGTGTCTGTCACGTGGGCCCAGCTAGCCAAATCGCATAACTCTTCACCTATTTGGTTAGATGATGAACCCATGTGGAAATATTCATGCACACAAAGATAAATTGGGAATAATGATAAGAATAAGAAATTTACTTATGAGTTCATAATGAAAAGATTTATGAAACTAAATTAGAAACTTAACTTTGGTTAATTTAATTATATGCCAATCAAGATTAATAAGTTAATCCCCATGTACAAGATTTATTAAAGAGAGGCTATGCCATGAACTCTTTTTCCTATTACCAAGAAATTAACATGAGGTTAATCAACTAATGATAATGATAATATGGTTAAAAGATTTAGTCATAAAGCTTGATAAAAGATTTATATCCATTTTATCTTTTCTAAATCCATGGCAACTAAAAAAATGGCAACAAAGATAATTAATATAATAATTTTAATAAATGCACCAATTATAACACTTCAAATAGTGAGAATTTGAAACTACCCTGCTTATTAAATTTATCTCTCAAAAATCATTGGCAAGCCACATAAAATATTAAGTGTGGTTTACTTATCGCTAAAATCATGACAACTATCTTTTCAAAGGTGCTTAAAAATATTTGTATTAAAGACTTTAACATTTATCTTAAAATGCTAAGATTTAAAATAACGGGTGTCTACGATTAAGAATTCTTGAACAAGAAAGAGCAATCCTTAATCTTTGTCTCGCATACAAATCTCCAATCATTATCTCACGATTTAAATTTAATGGTCAAGAATAATTAATAATAAAAGAAATGGCTTTATCAAGAAGGTCCCTGTTAAATTCATAACTCACCCATCCAATGAAAGGTAGGTCGTTAACAATAGATTGGTTAATCAATAAAATAATCAATCTTATCCATAATAATAGTTGGTCCAATGATTAACTCCATACTTAAATTTAGTTATTAATAAGAATGATTCGTTAAATTGGCAGTTGCAATTTTAGATGGGTATCGCCTCATGAAATACCATAGTAATATTGAGTAATTAAAATTTTACTCATCTCATGTAACACACCCGCATCCTAAAAATCAAAAAGATTTGTTCCTCCTTACTATCTCCGATAAACTTCTCTATCCGTCCGTAAGTCATGCCTGACTCATGGAACTTTCTTGATAAATGTGAATCAATAAAGAGAAAGTCATGAAATAAAAGTTCGAACCTCGTCTTTCCCCAGTCGACTATGTTTGGCCACTTTCTTTTCCAAAGTGGATAAATTCCTGTAGATACCTCTTCACTTTTGATACCTCCTTATTCTAAAAGTTTCCCTCGTGGTAAAGTTGTTTAACCACCTCCTTCTTTTGCTCAATGCATCTGTCGCGGTGTTCTCTGCACACTAACTCGAATCATCCTTCTATCCTCAAACCGTAATGAATTTATAATTTAAATTTAATTGGTAATTTAAAGTGTTTGGATTTATTTGGTCTTTCTTTTCTTTGCGCGTATTAGAATCTGAAGACTCGATGAGGTGACAAATTCGAACAAGATCAAGACTCAGGTAAAAGCGACGACTAGGAAGTTAAGATCGCTGATTGAGCAGGCTTTGACTTAGATCAATCAAGGCTGTGGTACACCAAGAAAGGCAAGTTATCACTTTGATCATATTGATCCTATATTTTATGCAAAATTATGTCCCTTTTAAATTATCAACTTGCATGCCTAATTTATTATGCAAATGTATGTCAAAGTTTAAGGTAGCTACACGCCCAATTGATGTTGCATTAAATTTAATATGCCATTCCTTGACACTTGAATCACCTGGTCCTTGTCACTATAGATATTAATGATAACTTTACTAGCTATAAGTCATATTAAATGCCATGCTAGTCCTGTCAAGTCTAGGGCGCTAGTTGCCCTGATCATCAGTCTCTAAAACATGAGAACTCGTTTTGGAACAGTCACAGGATGTACGTGGTTGAATATTTTGCCACCACTATTTTATGCTTCTTAAAACCTTAAAAACCTGCTATACCTGTCTGGGCGGGTGGTAAGGGTGGTGCGTGCGGATGCAGCACGAGAACCTGTGGTGTGTCGATTGAACCGCCCGGACTCATTAAAGACTTAATCCTGTGATGACCTTTTCATGTAAAATAGTACAACCACAAGTATGCAAATTACAACTTGGCTAAGTAAATCTATCAAACCCCCGGAACTCATCTCACCAGTAGTGGATAGGAGTGGAATGCTACAAGGGCAATGAGAGGCCTAAAGGGACACCAAGAGGAGGGTGAAGTTTCCAGCCATGCTAGCATTGTGGAGAGTGAAGCTTGAATTCTCTAGTTTCTGTGGTTACATCCCAAGCAACGTGTGGGACCCACCGCAAGTGGGAGCAACCCATCGGGTGAGATGACAAAAGGGGTCAGATATTTTGAAAAGTTAATGTGATGGTCTACTCAACCACATGACTAAGAAATTGTGTGGAGCAACGAACGGATCGTCTCGTGTGGTGAAAGTGTACAAACTCTGCAAAGAATAACTATTCGAATAGCCGTGCCCACGGTCAAGGACGGACATGGGAACTTCCTCGAGTTAGTTCTATTTCAACACCTTTGTGGGTGGGACAAAAACCTTTCAGAGGGATGTACTCTGACTTTGAATTTTCGGGACGTACTCTAGCGTGGTTGATAAGATGGAAGTAATCTAATGATCAAAAGCTAGCATAGGTGGATGGAACTGTGTAATTGGTGGATGGAACTTACACCACTATAAATATTGCACAATTTCAAACCCTTTAAAGTATGTTTGTAAAATGCCAAGTCATAGGAATTTTTATTATGATTATTGCAAATGTCGCATTAAGCAAATAAAAGAACCTCAAGCCTCATTTGACAGCCTTGCATATATTATTATTGCATCCTGTGGGTGGCTTGCTGAGTGTTGTTGTACTCACTCTTGCTTAATTACCATCATTCAGTCAGAAAGGAAATAAAGTCAAGCCCTGCGATGCTCGAAAAGGGATCGACAGAGCTGGAAGACGAAGAGGCCATGGACTAGGTTGCGAACCCCAGTTGGTTGCCTGTGGGTAAGTCCTAAGGGTCCCACCTGTGTGGAGTTTCCACTGCTACATCTTATTGTTTTTGGCCCAATCGGCCTATGAGTAAGTATTACTGTGTTATTTACGCTTCCGCATGATATGTTTTTGATATACAGTAATGTGTCTGTGAGCACTATCTATTGATACAGGGAATAGTGCGGTGGAATCACAGAGGATCTGGGATATACAGTAATGTATCTGTGAGTACTATCTACTGATCCAGGGAATAGTGCGGTGGAATCATAGAGGATCTGGATTTGCTATCCCGAGGTCCAACACAAAATCACTAGATCTAAGATTGATAGTGCTCATTGGACTCACCATTTTCTTGTTCCATTTCATCTTCTTCAATATGGAGGACACGGAACGCTCTCTATAGGATTGGGCTCAGGCTTACCGGCGAAGTGGCTAAGGATTCTAGTTTGTCCTTCAGTAATCTTGGCAACTTGCAGCTCTATAGCTTTGATCTTAGCCTCTAGGTACTGAACATCAGTTGCTAAGATAGCAGTTTTATTAGATAAAGAGGTTAAAAATGTGTCGTACGTGCTCCTGCAATTACATATCTGACGCTATCAACTTCCTTGCAAATGATGAAATGACATTTAAAGGAACAAAGCCTTCAAGTTTGATGTCTAGGTAGCTTCATATATAGTTTTTTTCTTCACCACCACTTGATTAATGCTACTGATCATTGGAAATTTACCAACCTTATTAATTCGCAAGTTGTTCCGAAAAGTAGTTTTTCAACCTTTAGTTTCCCTGTAGCTTTCCCAATTCAAAATGGTAGCCTTTCATAGCAGTACTTCAGTACAAAAGCCAGATATAACCTAAGACGCTGTTTGTTTAGTTTTTTTGGTTTATCACTTAAAGCCAGCCTTTTGGTTTAAGCAGTTTAAAAGCAGTTAGCTTTTAAACCAAATCAAGCTATTTGACATCCTGGTTTTTTGATGGGTTAGATGGTATAGCTTATTACCAGAAAATGTGAAATGTCCTGTAGGAAGCGCATTTCCGTTCCGTATCTTTAACTGGTAACGTAACGATCGATGGTTTTCATTATCCAGCTCCATGGGTATGAAATGACCGAACACTTCTCTTGGCAGCCTCTTGCATTCGCTGCAACAAGCCGATAATTCCCATTTTTATCAGCTCCTCAACAAGTAGATGTACTTGCATGCACACAACCTGATATGCATGACCCTGCAACCAACACCTTTACCACTAACATCTGAACTAACAATAATATCAAAAGGAGATGCTTTCGTGCTTTTTTTAATAGTAATTTGTATAATTTTTAAAGCACGATGAATAATAGATAGATGTTAGTTACTCTTCATTTACTTTTAGATTATTGTTACTTTTATTAGAGAGAAAATATAGAAACACTACTCATATCAAAATCTACAGTGGTTCGTGCCACTGCTTCAACAATCAAACAGGTAAGAAACAAAATGATCAAAACAAGGTAAGAGCTATGAATTTCTGAAATGCAGAAACTAGTGTTACTAACCCAGCGACGCAACCTAAATATGGACCAGGAAAAGCTAAAAATTGTCCTAAAATTTCCACCATAGCAAATCGCCACACCACCGCAAACAGCTGCGCATTCCTCTTTCCTCGGTTGGAACACAGCGAGAGGGAGGCGAATGGAGAAGCGACGGGCGCCCACAGCCCGGCGGCCTGGAAGGGTTGCAAGGTTCATCCGGGTCATGCCCTTGTCCAGCGCCATCCTCGCCGTCGCCCAGCGGCCAGAGAAGCTGTCGCTCCCCGCCAAGTTCCTCTGCACCAAGAAAACAACCCAAAATTGATGAGTCCAATACCCCATCCAAGAATAAAATGTTAAATTTATGAACTATGTTTTAGATTAAAATATTAGAGGATATTTTAAATATTGAATTGCTATCACTATTCTGTTTTCCTTAGTTGTTTATATATGCTTCCGCTTATATTATCTTGATTAGTAATTGTTGCCAATTTAATTTATCTTGTAAATTAGCTAGTTGTGGAGTGGTTTTAGTAGCATCACAGGGTAATATGGGTCCTGGGGTGTTACAATCCATGACTTCATGGAAACTTTTCCAAAACCTTAACGTAAATTGCGATGCACAATCTAACACTATCTTTTTAGGTACACCATGCAGACTTACAATCCTTGACATGTACCGATCTACCAACTTATCACCAGCATAGGTTGTTTTGATTGGAATAAAATGAGCAGTTTTCGTCAAACGATCTACAATTACCCATATGGAATCAAAACCTTCCTTGGTCTTAGGTAATCTGGAGATAAAGTCTGTACCCACTTCTTTCCACTTCCACTCGGGAATTCTTAATGGTTGTAACAAACATGCCGGTCTTTGACGTTCGGCTTTAACTCTCTGACACGCATCACAAAGTGCGACATACTCTGCTATCTCACGCTTCATATTAGGCCACCAGTACTTGTCCTTGACATCCTGGTATATCTTTGTACTCCAGATGAATCGAATATAAGAATTCATGGGCTTCTTTGAGTCGTAACTTCTTTAACTCCTTTTTGTCTAGCTTCACTTTTATGGTGGCTAAGAACCCTTCCTCAACCAACTCCAAACTAATCTTTTGAAACTCATGTAAAGCTAACTAACTTTCTTTGATCATCACGGTATTGCAGTAGCTTTTTCGACTCAGTGCATCAGCTACTACATTAGCCTTTCTTTGATGATAATGGATTCCCACATTATAATTCTTGATCATCTCCAACCATCTCCTTTGCCTAAGGCTAAGGTCGGATTAAGTAAAAAATGTACTTCAGACTTTTATGATTGGTATAGATCTCACAACGATTCCCTATGAGATAGTGATGCTAAATTTTCAAAGCTTGCACTATGGTTGCTAACTCCAAATCATACGTTGGATAATTCTCTTCATGTGGGCTTAACTGTCGCGAAGCGTATACTCTTCTGTCTTGCATCAACATACATCACAAGCCTTTATGAGAAGCATCGCAATAAATCTCAAAATCCTTGTTGATATTTGGCAATACCAAGACTGTTGCGGTAGTCAAACACTCCTTCAACTTCTGAAAACTCTTTTCGCACTCTGGCATTCAGATGAACTTCTTTTCCTTTTTTAACAGCTGCGTAAGCGGTCTAGCTAAACTGGAAAATCCTTCAATGAAACGGCGATAATATCCTGCCATACCAAGAAAACTCCTGACTTACGTCACTGTGGTTGGCGACTTCAAATTAAACATATTTCTAACTTTTTTGGGATCAACTGCAACACCTTTGCCTGACATGACATATTCTAGGAAAGCAACTTCTATCATCCAAAATTCACACTTGCTAAACTCGACATGAGCCATAACTCCTCACAAAAGCCACCTTCCTCACTGGCAAAGGAATTAACGAACAACATCTACAAAATTTTAATAGATGAGTGGATTATGACAGCTTTTAATATTTCAGATAGAGACAAGAATAAGACGCTAAGAAGGAGGTGAGGAAGAGGATCACAAAAACATAGGGTTTAATTTATATGTGATTCAAGTTTTGTGATTTTGTGAATCTTTATAAGTGTTTAAGGCTCTCTCATTCTAACTAGGGCTTTGTCCTACAGTCGATATTGCTCTGATACCATCTCTGTTGAGACCCGAATATGCAAATTTGGACTTCTGTGTATTCTGCACTAATCCAGAATCACGTTAGTGTATACAGTAGAAATATAGATAGAGTATCAACCATACAACCAAGAAAAGACTCAAATATCAATTAATTATCAGATTTGCGGCCTTATGACCAAGTTTACACTTTAAGAGCTGGAAGGGTTAATAAAACTAGTAGCAGAAAATATAACGAAACGAAGTGGCCATTTGACTACCCACAGGCAATTCACTGGGTAGCGAATTCCTAATCCGAGAAGTCATCGAAGTATCCTCCTTCACACACCTCTAGCCGGTATGGTTCTTCTTCAACTGAGCAAGTATGGATATAGCCATGAGTACACAGAGTACTTAGTAAGTTGTTTGTAACAAATAGGTAATATATTATTAAGGCTTACCAAAAAAATGTCCTAGTGGTTATTTTGCAAAAAGCAATATTTTAAAGAAAATACAATAAATAGGTTGAAAGCGAGATTTAAAACATGTAAATAAATAATTAAGTCAAAGGAAGTGAACTGACCATCCACCGAATGAACCATCTGTGAAATAACCATTCACGAAATGAACCACCAGTGAATTAACCATTCACTTTCCAACTTATTCCCAACCATGTTTTTATGAAAACACTATCCCTCATGTGAAATCACTGAGCATTGTCCATGACCCGGGATACGGTTATTCGAATAGTTTTACATTCCGCAGAGGTTGCATAACTTTACCTATATGATATGATCATCTCATAGTGACACTAGAGCAACATGCTTCCTTGGCATGTTGACCAAGAAGATCATAATAAGGTTGTTACAAAGTTCAATCTCAATACAAATTTGCCCATTAAGATTGAACGATCGAGTATGCTAACCACCTAGTCGACAGATCCCTCTTACCCTGTAGAATGTCTAACCAACACTCAACAACATACCGATGGCAAAACCGAAATTGGAATATCACAAATTAATTAGCCAAGTCTATCATATACTGGACATGTGGTTATACGATAGGCTCAGATCAATGGTGCAGAAAGTTAAGTCCTCAGACATATCCAAGCGAAACATTCACATCTCGAAGTGCTAACCACACTTCCCCATTTACTGCACGATCATTCGCCCAATGAAAACTATTTTGTATAACCAACACAAAATGACACTATCCATGCCAAGATACACAAATTTTATAATTGTGGCTGACCACCACGATTCAATATCTCATTAAGTCAAAATTAATTAATTGATCACATGTGATGATGAACCCAACGTAACTATAAGTATGGCTAAGCAAATTAAATGTACAACCTATATGACAACTAGTATTGCGTCACTAGATAATACCCATCCTAAGTTGACAATGGAATAATAGCATTTGAACTATGAAGGTGGAATTAATCAATTTGGACAATAGCTACCAGATATAAAGGTTTATATTAAAATAGCAATGCATGATCATTTAAAACAAAATAATAAATAATAGAATGAAAATAATAGGTTCAACATAATCAAAGGACACAACTTGCTTTGGTCTTGCTCAGTTAACAACTCTTAAACTTCTGCTCTTCGAATACGTTATTTAACAAGAGAGAAAACGAACGAGACACAAATAAAATCAAATAAAATTCAAATGAACTCCAAAAACTTCAAAAACAGAACCAATCATAGAGCTCAATTTTATATGAATTTAGGAAAAAGAATCGGGTCAACGGAGGTAGGACGGAGAGGAACAAGCTCTTGAAAAATTAAACCTAAAGAAAATACTGAAAATTAGGAAATGTATTGTGTTGTGGGCTGGGTGCATGGAATAGTAAGTCTATGGTGAACTCCGCTCACGGAACAGTGCACTAGCAACGGGACTTGTTGACACGGCGGCTGACTAGGCATTAGGGCTGACGTAGCTTCACATGTGGCACATGGGATGGCTTAGGTGGCTGACGTGGCACCCACGTGGCACGACACGTGGCAGACACACGGACTGAGCGCTGATGTGGCAACTGACTCGGCTCGCCTCAGCTTACAGGTTCACGACACTGTGGATCTAACATGGAGGACCCACACATCAGTATTTTAGTGCATGGTGGATTGGGTTTACCAAGGAGGCGAAGTGACACGCGACGCGGGTACGAGGTGATGTCAGTGTTGACGTCGCCCGGTGTGAGGACCTAGGTGGCGCTTCGGTCGAGCAGGATTGTGCATGGTGTGCGAACCGAGGGAACATGGCGGTGTGGACGAGGCTCGGCCGGAGCGAGGCGGCGCAAGTAACGGCAGACTCACCGGTGAGACAGCGGCATGGGACGGGAGAGGAAAGACCGGCTTGGCGGGCGGCGGTGGACGGCTGATTGACGAGGACGGCGGATGGTGGCTGGCGCGCAAGACGACGACGAGGTGGACGGTGAAGTCCTACGCCAGAGCCGGGCCATCCCGCTGAGATGATGCCTACGAGACGGACGGCGAAGTTTTTTGCCGGAGCCATACCGTCCCGCCGCGACGATGACTACGAGGCGGACGATGAAGTCCCGCGTCGGAGCCGGGCGGTCCCGCCGAGGCGATGCCTGCGAGGCGGGCGGCGAAGTCCCGCGCCGGAGCCTGCCGTCCCACCAAGGCGATGCCTACTAGGCGGACGGCGAAGTCCTGCGCCGGAACCGGGCCGTCCTGCCGAGACGATGCCTACGAGGCGGACGGCGAAGTCCTGCGCCGGAGCTAGGCCGTCCTACCGAGACGATGCCTACGAGGCGGACGACGAAGTCGTGCGCCGGAGCCAGGCCGTCCCGCCGAAGCGATGCCTACGAGGCAGACGGCGAAGTCGTGGCGCCAGAGCCGGGCCGTCCCACCGAGGCCGGGAGGAGAATTCGCCATTCCCCTACCTTAAAAAGGTCATGCCCGCGGAGGGAGAGCGGGCACGAGCGGCGTAGGCCAAGGGCACTACGCGCGCAGAGGCGGGGAGGCGAAGTCGTCGTTCCCCTACCTTCAAAAAACCGTGCCCACGGAGGGAGAGCGGGCACGAGCAGCGTCTGCCGAGGGCGCTACACGCGTAGAGGCAGGGAGGCGAAGCCGCCGTTCCCCTACCTTCAAAAAACCGTGCCCGCGAAGGGGAGCGGACGCGAGGGGCGTAGGTCGAGGGTGCTACACGCACAGAGGCTGGGAGACGAAGCTGCCGTTCCCCTACCTTGAAAGAGTGATGCACTCACTGGTGCAGCGTGCACGAAGGTGCGATGTCCAGGTGCTGCGTCGCTAAAGCGAGGCACTCCTTGGTGTCTCGGCCATTGCACAATTTTTATACTTCGTAGCGTGCGTGAGAATATCATCCACGTCTTATTTATACTCTGGAGAGTGTGCATAGGGACAACATCCATGCGTGCGAGGGATCCGCGTCTTGTTTATACTCAGTAGAGTACGTAGGGACAACATCCGCGTCTTATTTATACTCCGTAGAGTACGTGGGAACAACATCCATGTCCTATTTATACTCCAGAGAGTACGTATAGGGACAACATCCATGCGTGCGCGGGATCCATGTCTTGTTTATACTCAGTAGAGTGCGCAGGGACAACATCCGCGTCTTATTTATACTCCGTAGAGTGCGTAGAAACAACATCCACGTCTTATTTATACTCCATAGAGTGCGTGCGGAGGCGTGCCCCCGTGCGCCGTATTTGTACTCTGTAGAGTGCGCGTGAAGGTGTGCCCCCGTGCATCATATTTATACTCCATAGAGTGCGTGCGGAGGCGGACCTCGACGCTACGTCTTATTTATACTCCGTAGAGTTGCTCGGTGTAGAGTCAAATGTCGACGTTGTGGAGTCTGGAGCGAAGACTCGTGTTGCGAAGTCCTTCATGTGAGTGAAATAGCCTCTGATGTTGAGGACGCACCATGCACGAGCCATGTATGCCATGCATGCAACGTAGCGTGGGCATCTGCATGCGACGAGCATACTCATGCCACACGTACATGCGCGTAGTGTCTTTTCACGCAAGGTTCCGGAGACACTGGCGAAGACTTCAAAGAGCTTAGTGAAGACCCCAGATAGGTCGGTGCAGACTCCAAAGAGTTCGCCGAAGACTCTGGGTAGTCTGGCGGAAGACTCCGCATGGTTTCGTGCATGCGCTTCGCTGCTTGTGTGGCTCGTAAAGTCCTCAGCGAATAGTGTGGACACTACAGCGAAGGCTCTGCGCCTCGGCGAAGACTCCACCCTGGCTTCGGCGGAGACCATGAACACCTCGACGGGGAGTCGCAGTGGCTGACCGGTGGGGTGAAGCTCCTCCAAGGACGTTACTGCGAAGCCCAAGCGAGCCGACGCGGTCGAAACGTAGACATTGCAGGGACCGAGATGGGCGACGCTTGAAGGCCCGACGAGGCCATTCTCTGGTAGTGCGGAGACGCGGCCGGTGCTGCGGAAGTCAACACGGAGTCTGTATGTGGCTCGTCGAAGGCGCGCGAGAACGAGCAACATAGAGGCCGTTCAATACGAAGCTTGGCGGAGAGTCGACACCGCGCGTTGACGCTGCAGGTGTGGCCACCTGGCGCGGAGCCTGGCTTGACATCCCAACGCCACGTCGGAGCCACCGTCGTCGTGCTCGTTACGCCGGCCATGCCGTTTAGGTCCCTACCATCCTCTCGGAGACATGCTTGCGGCTGTGCGTATTAACATCTCCAACTCCCGTGGAGATGAAGCAAATGGCCCATGCACGTGTATGGGCCATGTATGCAACATAGCGTGAGGCTGATTGTGCTCCGCGTTCCCATGCATGCACCTGCACATACCGTTACTGACGTGTTGGCAAGGCAGCGTGGAGCCGAGGCGGAGGCCGGCGAAGACTTCCCGGAGCCAAGGCGAAGGACAGTGAAGACTTCCCGGCGGTGAGGCGAAGTTTCCGCATGACCAGCTCGATCTCTGGAGAAGCGAACGCGGAAGCCAAAGATGTCGCAGAGGCAGGGCCAGGTTGGCGTGGCGAACTCGGACCCTGGGGAGGTGGAGGCCGAAGCACTACTGCAGAGGCGGAGCCAAAGTGCGGACACCGAGCAGGGTAGGCGCAGTTAGCCCAGACCTCGGTGAGACGAAGGTTGGGGTCGACGCGGAGGCGGGCGAACACAGGGACGAACCATCTGACGACCGAGCTAGTAGCTGTCGCAGAGCACGATCCCTCCCTAACCGACGGCCTTCTGTACATAGGGCAACAGGTCGTAGTAGAGCGCCTTGATGAAGATGTTGTCGCTCTTCCCCGGCACGCTCGCCGCTACAAAGCCGAGGTACACATGGTCTCTTGGGTGCCTCGTCGGAGACGGGGTACACGAACTGCATGACGATGATGAGCCACCACGACACGTTCCCAGCGACGGCAGCACTAGCGAGGTCGTGCCCGAGCCGCGTCACGAAGGTGCGGTTGAGCACGACGTGGATGGCGAGCCCGACGCCGGAGATGACTGTCATGGCCCAGACCTTGCCCTGTGCCTGGAAGAACTTCTGCAGCAGGAAGTTGGCGGCGTAGGCGATCCTTCGATGCGAGCACGTATGCCAGAGCCGAGCGATGCACGACGGTAGGCCCATTGCGAGGTCTCGTGCGGAGCATGCCTGCACGTGGAGGCGATGAAGCCGGGGCTAGGCATAGCGGGGACACGCCTAGCTGCTCAGACAGTAGTTCATGCGTGGATGGATGCGAGTGCATGAAAGGCTACATGTTCATGCAAGGAAGGATACGAATGCACGGATGGCTACGTGACAATGATTGCATGCATGCATGTGATGCATCATGACTGCATGCTACTCCGCGATGGCGAGTCTTGGCGATGTTTCGCGGAGGAGCCAGAGCTAGTACGCACGGCGAAGCCGTGGTGAGGTAGGCGTGGCCAGCTTCGACCTCGACGAACCGCGACGAGGTAGGCGTGGCTAGCTCAGACCTCGGCAAAGCGAAGGTTGGGGTCGAAGGCGCTGTCAGAAACACGTAGCCGTGGCGAGGTAGACGCGGCCAGCTCGAACCTTGGCGAAGCGAAGTGTCACGTATGCATGCGCCATGCATGGACGGATGGATGTATGAATGCACGTGAAAATGATTGCATGCATGCATGCGATGCATCATGCGATGGCGAGGCTTGACGATGCTTCACGGAGGCTTGACACGGAGACCATGAAACAGATACGCAACGCTGTGCGAAGACTCTCGGGAGCTCGGCGCAGAGACTCGACTGTTCGTATGGATTTCGATGTGCAGGAGCGGATCCTAGTAGCAGGCGTCGAAGGACGATGTGTAGTGAAGCGCAGCGGAATTGAGCTCGATGACGTACCACCTTGGCCGGAAAAATCCTGCCGCCATGATATCCAAGACACCACTTTCCTACATGAACACCTCCAGCAGGGCAGAGATAGCAGCAACGTAGAAATAAGCGATTCGATTAGATCTACCCAACTCATCATCTGCAGAATATAGCAAAGTAGACAAGAAATGAGGGCTCACAATAGATCTGTGTGCTCACAACACTTCTGCCATATTTAATGAGGTGCGTATACTTACATCCCAAAGCGAACATGCTAGCGACAAGATGAACTTATCTGCAATGCTCATAATACGAGCAACCAGGGATACTTCCATTCCGCGCTAGAAAGCTCCTTCGGCAGAAGCCACTTCTAGCACCCTTGCACAGCTTCCCAGTCCTCCTCCTACCCCTCCTAGGGGTTTATATACGTGAGTGGGGTAGAATGGGAAATCTCCATTCTACCCCTAAATACTTACAAAGGATGAGGGTGTATTGGTATATTTACATTGGTATATTCCTGTACACTATCGGGCCTACTACATATTAGGCCAGTTACAACGCCCAGTCACGGGGGTTGGGCCACCCCCACAATAGGCCCATTAGGCCTTAAGGGAATTTCTAGATATTTTCTATTTTCAGAAATTGGATTAAACTAAATTGAGCTCTAGAAAATAGTAGGTAAACCCGAAAAATCTCAAAAAAATCCAGAAAAATCCTTTAAGACAATGAAACCAAATAAAACACTTCCAGTAAACGTTGAAGTTTAATTTAGTCATATTAAATCCTTTTGATTAATAAAAATTCAATTTAAGCTTTAATTAATTTTAGAAAAATTCAAATGGTGAGTTTTCTTCTAGAAGCTTCAAATAAACTCTGAAAAACATGATGTTATAGAATATGAGTTGGTGGAGGTCCTGGAGATTTCTAATGCCTGTATAACAGTGTCTTGTCTCACTAAGGTGGAGGGTTTTAGTAGTATTCATGCCAGAGAGGACAGGTGAATCTTGAAGTGCCGTGAAAATACCAAAGAGTGACATGACGATGTTCTCTCATCAGATTCCTGCTTACCGCTTGACAAGTGAAGTTGCGACTGATAGCTTTTGACTTTAGTATGAAAGCTTGTATGAACGAATTAAATATCGATAAGCCGTTTTCGAAAAAATGACAGAGAAATAGTCATATTTATTTATTCGAGAAAAACTATAACCTATAAACTAAAAAGAACAGGGCTTATAACTTTTGTTCTGTATAGTCGACAGTAGCTACTCTTGTAGGCAACTTTCTAACTGTACTAAGCTTGCATAGAATTTGGAGGTAGTGGCATTTATTTCAGCGAACGTTTGCACCTCTTATAAAAAATTAACTGGTTTCTGTCCGACAGTGGATATATAAATGTTTTTGTCATTTGATGTATGGAAGCGACCTCTTCCAAGTTTCCCCTTTTATGTCTTCACTTTCATTTTGTATGCTGCTTCGAGCATCACTCCTGTGCGTGCGAAGTCACTGTAGTATATAATGCAATTAATTAGTAGACTCCATCTTAAAATATATTTCATTTAATTAAAAACTAGATAATGTAGAAAACAAATTTTAATGAAAAATAACAAGATTGGATCTTTGTTACAGATTCGATTAAAATGTCCTCATATAAAGATTGAACATTGTCGTAGTCCTTTGGAAATCTCACCATACAAAAAAAAGTTACAACACTACTATAGAAAACCATATTACAGACGGTTCAGAAACGTCATTACAGACGGTTTGTGAGCCGTCTGAATTTATGGGTCAGTAATGATACGAGGTCATCACAGACGACTTTCGAACCGTCTGTGATCATGGATAATCACAGACGGTTTTTAGTTAAAAACCGTCTGTGCTATCTAAATATCACAAACGGTTTTTAACTAAAAACCGTTTGTGATTATCAACTAGCACAGCCGATTTTTAATTAAAAACCGTATGTGATTACTAGCACAGACGATTTTTAATTAAAATCCGTCTATGCTATTCTATTCTACCCCTAAATCTATTTCTGTTTGTTGGCTAGCCTCAGGAAATGCTAGCCATGCCCTCTAAAACAAGCAGATCAATATGTACATGTATACATCCAATTCACATCTCAATTCATTTCACAAACATAAAACATCCATTTCGCACAACAAGAACAACAAGAAATGAAATTAGAGCCTACCATTACAATATCCAAAAACAACAAGCAGGTTACCCATCTAGCACAACAAGAACATAGAAAAAGCAAAAAGATCTCATCTAGCACAACAACAACAATATGCATAGGCCTTCTCGCCCCTGATGCAACACACGAGCTGGATGTCTTTGATGCCCACCATCGTCGGCGTTGATTGAGTGTCTTGCTTCCTGTAGACTTGTGCGTCGTCTGCTTCGTGCGGGCTATTATGGTAAGTGTCAAGGAGGAGGAGAACAACAAGGAAGAGGAGAAGGAGAAGAGCAAGGAGGTTGGGTTTTGGTTATTATTTATATGGGAGGGAGAGGTGGGAGTGCGAAAACTTTTGGCACGGGGATCTGTGGGGGTGAGGGTTGGTGGATTTCAATTAGCTAGGATTGGGTTGAGGAGGATCGACTTTCCCAGCGGTCAGATATTACAGATGGTTCTACATATAGAACCGTCTGTGAATTAGATCATAAGTTTTATATACCGTCGGGAGAGCGATGACGGCGTGGACGGTTTGTGATAATTATAGCCCAGACGGTTCTAGTTTAGAACCGTCT
The DNA here is from genome assembly GCA_036346245.1 of Bonia amplexicaulis. Classification (NCBI taxonomy): domain Eukaryota; kingdom Viridiplantae; phylum Streptophyta; class Magnoliopsida; order Poales; family Poaceae; genus Bonia; species Bonia amplexicaulis. Next base: position 13,077,131 of record CM070755.1, on the reverse strand, counting down.
GTGATAATGCAAAGTCAGAACGTATCTCTCGTGTTTCGTCTAACGTATCTCGATCGTTATACAAAGCGTTTATATCATTAATGTTTGGTATACGAACCGTCTGTGCTAAAGGTTAAATATGCGCGCCAACGTAGACGTACATACAATATGGTTTCTACTATTCTTGTGATCATCTCCTTCCTCTCATCTGTTCATTGAGAGTTGTTCGGCCGGAACCTTACACAGGCGACTAGCAATTTACATCTGGAGCAGCTTCTCCGCACACGCCCTGCTCTCCTTCCCCGACTTTCTTGCATCCGTCAGCTCGCCCAGAAGATTAGAATCTGAGAATCTCTTTATCTGTGCGACTATTGTAATAAATTTGCCTCGAATTGAAATTAATAAATTTACCTTTAATTTGTGATCTTTTGTCTCAGTAGTTCTGTAGTTAAGTTATTAGAAGCAATGTGTACTTATATATTAACTTCTGATCATGCACAGAATATCACAGACAGTTGTTACGAAAGGGACATCACAGATGGTTCTTGTTAAAAACCGTCTGTGTGACTATCACAGGCGGTTCGTGTTAAGAACCGTCTATGAAAGTTACACAGACGTGTAATACCCCGAGCGTCGTGATGGCGTAAGATTTTAAAAACAATCGCGGAGTCGCCGATTTTTTTGGTAAATCGATGGAAGGGAAAAAATATAGATTGTAGAACATTGAAAAATAAATAAAATAAATTAAAACAATTAATTTAGATATTTTAGGCTGTCCGGAGGGGTGGGCCAGCCGATTTGGGCCAGCCAGCCCAAATGAGGGCTCGTACCCCCTCCCAAACCCTAGCACCCCTTTATAAACTCCCTCCACCCTTTTGGCCACCACCCCACCCCTCCACCTCTTGGGCGCAGCCCCAGCCCCAGGTTGGTGCCCCACCTCCCCACAAGCTGCTGCCATTGGAGGAGAAGGAGAAGAAGGAGAAGGAGAAGAAGGAAGGAGAAGGAGAGGAGAAAGAAGGAGAAGAAGAGGAGGAAAGAAGTGGAAAAATTCTTCATCTAGGTAATTTTTCCTCAACCCAAATCCTCTATTTTATGGATTACTTAATGTTTTTGGCACGAAATTTGTTGGTAGATAATAGATCAATTGCCCGATTTGAGTTTAGTCGCGGGCTGATTTTAGATCTATTCGCGCAGCACGGCTTGTCTCGCGGTTTTGATCTAAAAAACATATTTTCCTGCAGGTCTTCCCAAAAGAAAAGTTGTAGAGGACTTCGAGATACATCTCCATTATGTTTTTGAAATTTTTATACCGTGGGATCTGGGAGATACGTAGTCGGTAATACCGCTGTCCGTCAGGCGGACAGATTGGTACAGTCCGAAGGTAATCTGGAGTTTAAGAATAGTATTCGAATTTTCTGGCCTTGACCGTAGTAGAGAATGTTGTAGATAATTTAGATATATAGCTTCTGTATAAATTTGAGAATTTTTAGACCTCTGTGCTGTTGTAGGCACGCGTTTGAACGCGGCTGCCCAATCTGCCAGAGCAGAGTTCTTCCTCTGTTTTGGGCATTAAATTACTCCTAGGTATAATTAAAATAAAAATAGGTGTTCTCCATGGAAATTATAGGTTTTTAAGTCATGAATCCAGAGAGGTATCATTTGCTCTATTTTTATTTATATTTTTAAATATACGAAATTGTGAAGCAGCGCTGCTGTAGAGGGTATTATGTTGGTTTGTTGGGCGGAGTAGAGATGGTGCGGGTTTGGGTTTCTAGCAATGTTTTATATTTTTAGTCGTGTTTGTATGCTGTGGTTGTGTGCTGAGAGTTAACTTTTGGACAGGTGGTCTTGTCCCTGAGCGCTCTTGATTTTACTTCGCTTCATCGGATTGAGGCAAGTGAACGTAGCGGTGGTTGCTACCGTTTAACTTGTTATTCCTTCTACTTGTAATTTACATTATTATCTTAATTTAATACCTGATGCCATGATTGCTTGATATTTTAATTGTGGAGATGATAGCAAACATTGATATGTTGATATTATGCTAGTAGACATGTGGAATTCTTGCTTATTGATATAATGTGGACATGAAAATAACATGTGGTGGATGTGGAGATGTTGAGAGCATGAAAATGCTCCTTGTGGATGAATTAATGTGATTAATGAATTGTCACATCATTCATATCATGTCATTTGCATATGTGGATGTCGCCGCACTTAGCCGCGACCGTACAGGTACATCATCGTATATTACCGTAATACGATGCACCTCTTCGCCCGCGGAAGCATCGTATATTGCCGTAATACGATGAACTACAATTCGTGCCCTGGCAAGAGTGATGTGGAGCATAGCATGAAGCATTCATATGCATTGTATTGTGGAAAGATTCATTTGCATTCATATGCAATATATATTGTGATGATGTTATTTTGTGGAATATACAACTTTCTAGTTGTAATGTGGAATTGGCTCATGTGAACTACTTGTGGTATGAGGATTGTGGATGTGGTCGTGGAATGGGGTTCGTCCCTTGTGTATGGTAAGAATTGTGATGGTGGCATGAGACTCTTTTCTCTTGTATTAATGGTTGTTAGTGATTGTGGATATGTGAAGTAATAAAGTACTGAAATAAGACATTCATATGTTTTATTGCCTTTGGTAGTGGAAGTGGATGATGTTTTAAAGTAGTCAATCATGATTTAATTGTTTATGCTTTACCGTCATTGGTAGTGAATTGAGGTTGAGAATATAAACGTTGTTAATTGTGAAAGATTAAATGTTGACAATTAATCTATTGTGGTTTGTGGAGGATTAAATGTTTCTTTTGCATTTAATACGGGGTAAAATGATTGCATTCATATGCCAATTAAATCTAAAATTTAAGAGGTATGATTCATGAAGGTTTATGGTGGTTTAATAATTATGAACATAAATTGTAATTGTGGATGTATGGAATTATAATGATGATGTTTAAATTGCTTGTTGTTTGAATAACTTGTTAAACTGTTTGCTTGCTAAGATTTTTATCTCACCCTTGCTTCCCCCTCCCTACAGGTGGACCTTGAGCATGCATTGGGAAGGGTAGAGTGGCACCGCATAGATGCACTTGGATGATAATCTTAATGCTGAAATAAAATAAAAAGAATTCTAGTTCTTTGCTTAGTTATCATATTGATGAATGTTTCTCGTCATTATTGTTGAACTTGGAATTGTTCCTTTGGTTAATATGTTGAAGATGATTATATATTAAATTGTTATTGCTATTCTGTTATCCCTTAGTTGTTTATGCTTCCGCTTGTATTATCTTGTACTATCTTGCTTAGTAATGTTGCCAGTTTTTTTTTTGTAAATTGGCTAGTTGTAGAGTAGTTTTAGTAGCATCCCAGGGTAATGTGGGTCCTAGGGTGTTACAGTTGGTATCAGAGCGGGCTTTAGGTCCGTGGTAATTAAATTATTAAATTGACACACTGGTGCACAGTAGGATGGGATGGGTCGAGCATTGCATTTATGCTTTTGACATATTGGATGGATGATTTATATTATGAGATAATCTACTATGATTATGATTTGCTCCTATGACTGTTATGAGTAAAGGTAATCAATGTTAAGATGTAGATGTTGTTTGTGCTGCCTTGGCTTTGCCAGATTATATCACTGTTTGCAGTATGGGGATAGCAATATAGTTACCCCAAGTAACTTAATTGCAGATGTTGCGGGTGAGTTTCTTAGAAAAGTTGATATTATCCTTAAGTTGAATTTGGCCCATTCTTGGCCTCTTGCAGTTAATGAATGTCTTTTGAGTTTGTGGTTCTTGCAGTTGAGGGTATGCAATTGGTCTCTACCTAATCCTTGAAGCAGTTATTGTTTCTTTCTGAACTAGTGAGATACTTTTGCTACCTGTGCTTATTGTTGACTTGTGAGGTTGTCCCCTTTGGGAGTTTTGTCCTGTTGTGAATCATGACTCATTGGTTCACTTGGTATTTTTATTAATGAATGTTTTATGTTGCAAACTCATTGATATGTTAAAGCATTAGATCTATATATTTCTTTTAGATTATTTTGAGTGTTGAAGCTTAATTCCTTTCCTTTCTGAAAGAGAGTGTTAAACCCTTTATGGTGTTTTGCTATGCTTAAGTGGAAAGTGGTAATCATATAAATTAATTCGTAAGGTATGAATTATCAAGTTGAGATGTTAGTGTGGTGTATAATTAATTTCAACTAGCATCCTTGGAAGTGTAGTTGATTAATTTTGATATTGCCTTGTAATAGTTTATTGAAAAACTGTGATTAAGAAATTGTCTATTCATGATTAGAACTCATGGAGTTATTGAGGGGTGTGCAAAAAGAATTAGAATAATTATTATGATTGCTTAAATTTTTATCATGTTGCTTAAATTGAATTATTTTTGTCTCTAGTAATTAATCTGATCATTTGGAATGATTAATTAAGGAGGTGTTGGATTATTGCCTTGGTAATATTGAACTTTAATCTGTCCTTTACTAGATACTTTATGAGCATGTACAATTGCTAGTTTCATCTATCTTTCATCATGCTGAATTGTGGAAATATATATAAAGAAGAAGATGAAGGTTGATGTATTGACTTGTAGAATTTTGCCTTACAAAGTTCGTATTGTTGAAGTTTAAAGTTATTTCGTTCTATTTTTCGAACGTAAGGTGGGATATTAAATCTATGCTCATGATTATTTTATGATTATAAAACGGAGTTAGATCATGAATGTTGTTATGATAAAATAATAATCAACTATTGCTAGTAATGACTAGAGTGCAATCAATTTGAGCTAAATTAGAGTTGAGCATCAAAAGAATTGAGTATATGAAATTTAATGAGAGATTTATACTAGCATATTTTGTAAGAATGCCCTGTTCTAGTATCATCTTGTTTAAGAGCTTTGTTCTAATATGGTGGCTTATGCAGTAGGATTTCCTAGATTAAATAGTCACAATCTTATTTAGATAATAGAAACATGATGAAGTGATTTCTTATGTTTCTTTTGGAAAAGTTTATGAAGAGATTTGTGGATACGATGATGCCTGCTAAGAATGTATTATTATGATGTTAGTATGATGATCTATGTGGTTGTGATGATAATGTTGAATGTTCTATAAATAAAAGAATTTGATAACTTCCATGATACTATTTAAATCAAAAGTTTTGAGATTTGCGTATGCGATCTTTTAGATCTCATGGCTTTTGTGGTAACTGAAATTATTTTAAGCAAAGTGTCGTGTTGAGAGATTTTATTAATTCTTAAAGAATTAATGTGTTGCAGTCTTCAAATCTCTTTTTGTTAGATCTGTCAAGGAAATACCATAATCAAAGAAGGTTGTTCTCTTTGTTAAAAGAAAAATTTGGTAAAAGTATTGGAGGTTGAAGTCAAATTGTGCATTTCTTTTTGAGGTGTGTTTGACTTATTATTCTCGCCTCATAAGAATTACTTGAGCTCAAATGGCAATATATTCGCCGCATAAGAGCTTCTTGAACTCGAATGGCAATATTTTCGCCGCCTCAGAGTTTTTGAGCTCAAATGGTAATACTACATTCTTATTTGGTTGAGATTTGATGCTTTCTCCTTGAGGAGGCATGTGCCTTCAGTTGTGATATTGTCTTTTGTTGTCCAAGATTTTATTGCTTCTTCTTTTGGTCTTGTGTTTATTGCGGATGGTAACTTTTCCCTTTGTGTTGAAATTTACTTCTTCTTGCCTCTCTAAGAAAGGGGTAATTAATTTAGGTTGCAAAGTCTTTTAAGATGTGCATGACATCTAGTTGGTGTGTTGGGCGATGATTGGGAAATCCTTGGTCAAGGAAGTTAATTTTCCAAAGGGAATGGATTGGGAAATTAATAATATCTCGAGCAGTAATATGCTCACTTGAATCTTGTTTAAACTGTGTGTTTATGGCAGAGGTCATCTGCAAATTGAGTTGTTATATGTTGTGGTGTATTCTTTTCCAGTTAGAAAAAGAAAATGATTGTTTTGTTTTGTCGAGTGATTTTCACTCTTGGCTTGTGCAGTGTGGATTCTCCAAATGTCTATTTGAAGAGTGTGAATGGTTTTGTTGTGAATCCTTCATTTTGGATTGTGGTCCTTTGAAGGAAAATTGTTTGCTAGTGTGTTGCTTGAGAACCCTTTATTCCTCCTTTGGTTGGGTTTCTTTTGCAAAGTTATTGTTTGTGCTTCGAGTAATGTTATGAGTGGAATCTGTGGTTGAATTCTTTAGAAGGGGTACAATGTATTATCCCGATTATAATAAATAGAGGAAAATATTTTAATAAGAAGGATGGTATTAGTTAGTGGTTTGTTAGTTGTGGCGGAGAATTTTTTTGAGAACGCCAGGATCAGTTGGCCTCTCAGAGCCGACAAAAGAGTTGCGGGTGCTCGGCGTTGACTGGTGCGTGTCGTGGACTCGTCAGGAGTTGGACATGAGGAAGAGAGCCACCAGGTATGTGGAGGCCCTCTTGACGAATCCGTCCGAGCGGGACTTGACGTGGGAGCCTGAAGTTCAAATGCAGGAGAAGGACCCAAGTTCTTCGAGGCGGGTGAGAACCCGTAGTTGTTGTTCCCTTACGATGTTCTATCTTTGGGATCCTCTATTCTTTGGTTGTTCTTTCCTTGATTATTCTTTTTGTCTCGTGGGTTGAGGAGCGAGATTCGAGGATGAATCCTTTTTTAGGTGGGGAGAATGTAATACCCCGAGCGTCGTGATGGCGTAAGATTTTAAAAACAATCGCGGAGTCGCCGGTTTTTTCGGTAAATCGCGGAAAGGGAAAAATATAAATTGTAGAACATTGAAAAATGAATAAAATAAATTAAAACAATTAATTTGGATATTTTGGACTGTCCGGAGGGGTGGGCCAGCCGATTTGGGCCAGCCAGCCCAAATGGGGGTCCGTACCCCCTCCCAAACCCTAGCACCCCCTTTATAAACTCCTCCACCCTTTGGCCACCACCCCACCCCTCCACCTCTTGGGCGCAGCCCCAGCCCCTGGTTGGTGCCCCACCCCCACAAGCTGCTGCCATTGGAGGAGAAGAAGAAGAAGGAGAAGGAGAAGAAGGAAGGAGAAGGAGAGGAGAAAGAAGGAGAAGAAGAAGAGGAGGAAAGAAGTGGGGAAATTCTTCATCTAGGTAATTTTTTTCTCAACCCAAATCCTCTGTTTTATGGATTAATTAAGGTTCTTGGCACGGAATTTGTTGGTAGATAATAGATCAATTGCCCGATTAGAGTTTAGTCGCGGGCTGATTTTAGATCTATTCGCGCAGCACGGCTTGTCTCGCAGTTTTGATCTAGACAACGAATTTTACTGCGGGTCTTCCCAAAAGGAAAGTTGTACAGGACTTCCAGATACATCTCCAGTATTTTTTTTCAAATTTTTCTACCTTGGGATCTGGGGATACGGAGTCGGCAATACCACTGTCCGGCAGGCGGATAGATTGGTACAGTCCGAAGGTAATCCGTAGTTTAAACATAATAAATGAATTTTCTGGCCTCTGTATAAATTTGAGAATTTTTAGACCTCTGTGCTGTTGTAGGCACGCGTTTGAACGCGGCTGCCCAATCTGCCGGAGCAGAGTTCTTCCTCTGTTTTAAGCATTAAATTACTCCTAGGTATGATTAAAATAAAAATAGGTGTTCTCCATGAAAATTGTAGGTTGTTAAGTCATCAATCCATAGAGGTATCGTTTGCTCTATTTTGATTTATATTTTTAAAGATACGAAATTGTGAAGCAGCGCTGCTGCAGAGGGTATTATGTTGGTTTGTTGGGCAGAGTAGAGATGGTGCGGGTTCGGGTTTCTAGCGATGTTTTATATTTTTAGTCATGTTTGTATGCTGTGGTTGTGTGCTGAGAGTTGACTTTTGGACAGGTGGTCTTGTCCCTGAGCGCTCTTGATTTTACTTCGCTTCATCGGATTGAGGCAAGTGAACGTAGCGGTGGTTGCTACCGTTTAACTTGTTATTCCTTCTACTTGTAATTTACATTATTATCTTAATTTAATACATGATGCCATGATTGCATGATATTTTAATTGTGGAGATGATAGCAAACATTGATATGTTGATATTATGCTAGTAGACATGTGGAATTCTTGCTTATTGATATAATGTGGACATGAAAATAACATGTGGTGGATGTGGAGATGTTGAGAGCATGAAAATGCTGCTTGTGGATGAATTAATGTGATTAATGAATTGTCATATCATTCATGTCATATCATGTCATTTGCATATGTGGATGTCGCCGCACTTAGCACTTAGTCAAGAACAGATCAAGACAAAGATCGTATATTACCGTAATACGATGCACCTCTTCGCCCGTGGAAGCATCGTATATTGTCGTAATACGATGAACTACAATTCCTGTCCTGGCAAGAGTGATGTGGAGCATAGCATGAAACATTCATATGCATTGCATTGTGGAAAGATTCATTTGCATTCATATGCAATATATATTGTGGTGATGTTATTTTGTGGAATATACAACTTTCTAGTTGTAATGTGGAATTGGGTCATGTGAGCTACTTGTGGTATGAGGATTGTGGATGTGGTCGTGGAATGTGGTTCGTCCTTTGTGTATGGTAAGAATTGTGATGGTGGCATGAGACTCTTTTCTCTTGTATTAATGGTTGTTAGTGATTGTGGATATGTGAAGTAATAAAGTACTGAAATAAGACATTCATATGTTTTATTGCCTTTGGTAGTGGAAGTGGATGATGTTTTAAAGTAGTCAATCATGATTTAATTGTTTATGCTTTACCGTCATTGGTAGTGAATTGAGGTTGAGAATATAAATGTTGTTAATTGTGAAAGATTAAATGTTGATGATTAATCTATTGTGGTTTGTGGAGGATTAAATGTTTCTTTTGCATTTAATATGGGGTAAAATGATTGCATTCATATGCCAATTAAATCTAAAATTTAAGAGGTATGATTCATGAAGGTTTATGGTGGTTTAATAATTATGAACATAAATTGTAATTGTGGATGTATGGAATTATAGTGATGATGTTTAAATTGCTTGTAGTTTGAATAACTTGTGTAAACTGTTTGCTTGCTGAGATTTTTATCTCACCCTTGCTTCCCTCTCCCTACAGGTGGACCTTAAGCATGCATTGGGAAGGGTAGAGTGGCACCGCACAGATGCACTTGGATGATAATCTTAATGCTGAAATAAAGTAAAAAGAATTCTAGTTCTTTGCTTAGTTATCATATTGATGAATGTTTCTCCTTATTATTGTTGAACTTGGAATTGTTCCTTTAGTTAATATGTTGAAGATAATTATGAATATTAAATTGGTATTGCTATTCTGTTATCCCTTAGTTGTTTATGTTTCCGCTTGTATTATCTTGTACTATCTTGCTTAGTAATGTTGCCAGTTTATTTTTTTTGTAAATTGGCTAGTTGTAGAGTAGTTTTAGTAGCATCCCAGGGTAATATGGGTCCTAGGGTGTTACAAGACGGTTCCCAGTATAAACCATCTGTGATGTAGCCGTTTAGTATAGCCTATTTTGTAGTAGTGCAATACACAAAATTATGCCACGGTACTTGTGCATAGCTAGTACTCCATGTCGTTTTGATGTCTATGCAGTTCATATAAAAAAAGGTATTAGCACATCTGTTATGAAAAATACTTCTGTATCATCACTTTTTAGTAATTTTATTAATATATAAGTAAAAAGTAATATTGAAATGTGTGTATGAAAGGCTGCGTCCATACCTGGAATTTCCTTTAAAGATCTGCTTTGAGTTTATGGTTTTTAGTTTATTATTTACTATTACTAAATTTCATCTTTTTTATATTTTAGCTTTCTTTGAGATTTTTTTGCTGGTTTTTTTCCGTATTCGTTTATGTTATCCGTGATGGGCTAACCTGTTTTTTCTATTTTTAAATTTAGTTACGCCAAATAAACCATCATCAGGTACAATGTAATTTCAGTTAGCTACAATACAATAGGCATGTTCTTTTCAGCTTCTAAAAGCTGCTTTTCAATTTTTCTACAGTAATTAGTTTTTAAACGGAGTATCTTTTTAAGATAGGGTCTACCAGTTAATTGTATTACATATTGTACCGACTTTATTTATATTGGCAAAAGCCGCACGTGAGTTTCTGTTACTCTGCAATCTCTCGTACAAACAGCTCAAAAGCCACAAGTCGCAGCCAAAAGCCATAAGCTTCAGCTAAAAAGAACATGCCTAATTTCAATCATAAGCCAGCTTATTTCAGTCTAACCGAGCGGCACATAAAGCTTACAAGTAAAAGAGCTCGTGAAAACCAATCTTTGAAGTATTAAAGGCTGTGTATCCCGTGAAAACTAGTTAAGTATTGGAAGCCGTGAAAACCATTCTTCGATGTTTCAAAAATTCTAAAAAGATATTAGATGTAGAAGAGGGATGTTCACGTAAGATCAAACTTGCAAGATATGGAAAACACAAATCATGTATCAATTGACACACGTGTCCAATGGTTGGACTTCCCAGTTCACACGGCTAGCTTCGTGCTTACACAATCAGCCCATGTAATACAAGTAGACAGACAGGCCAAGCAAGCTCACCGCACCACACATTTTGGTCATATGTCCCCGTCTGCCGCGTAGTTCTTCTCCCACGACAAAGAAACGTATATAAAACGAAAACAGATCAAGAAACCGAACAAGTCCACTCCCTCCTGTCCCTCCCCGAAGCAAGCTCACCGCACCACAACCAATGGGCGTCGTCTCAGCGGCGGCGGACGCGGTGGTGGCACTCTTCTCGCTGATCATGACCGTCGCGGCGCCGCTATTCGACTCGCAGATCGTCCTCCCGCGCTGCCTCTACCCGGCGCCGCTCGTGGACATCCACCGGTGGTTCATCTCCGAGTTCGACCACTACCTCGTCGCCGACCCGCCGCCTTTCTTCCGCGGCTTCGTCTGGCTCGAGCTCGCCTTCCTCTGGCCGGTCTGCGTCGCCAACCTCTATTGCATTCTCGCGCGCCGCCGCTGGGCTTCCACCACCTCCCTCATGGCGGGCGTCTACATGCTCACCTATTTGGTAACCATCTTGCCTTTTCCTCGGCCTCTCTCTTCTTCTTTCTTGCTTCAAGATACGTACACATGACAGTGTGCTTTGACCAACAGCGAGGAATCTGAGCATACATACGTATACTACCTTGATTAGCGCTGCTAAGCGATACCAGTCACTGCGCTATCACCCGCCCTGGAACACCATCAGCATAAGAATAAAAAAATAGCAGTTTTAATTTGTTCTTCAGTAAAATCAGCTTCTAGAATTCTATCTTCATTCTCAGACACTTTGTCATGATTAGCCCAGAAATTATTATCTAAACTAATGTTCAAACACTCTTCATAATAAGTCAATTTGGCTTTGTTGCGGTGGTGCGTTACGATTCCTCAATTTGAATGGATGTGGCTGACGGGAGAAGAAATTTGATTAGTTCTTGGAGAAAATTGGGTTATATTTCATTCAGAATCGTTTTATACTGGTTTTCAAAAGTCAATGAATGTCAAATGGGTTTAACGAACACTGGCATAGTGGCATGGTATATTTGTATCATTAACTCATGACTTCGGCAATACTCCAGTATTGCATTAGGTATTTCAAATCATTACAGTACTGCATTTTTCTTCCCTTAACTCATCTATTTGTGATTATTGATGGCCTGTTAATGGTCTTATCCCCTGTAACTGATAGCTACGTTATCTTGATTTGTTTCTAATATTGACTGTATTCATTTCAGTCCGCAATACTTGGTGACATGTTGGGTTCAGGGAGAGCAACACCGAAGCTGCTTCAGCTGTATATTCCATTCGTTGTGTTTGCTGTCACCGCAGTTTTGCGTGGTCTCTGCTCATGCCCTGCACAGGCTACTGCTGGTTCGTCTTCTGCTCAGAAGAAGAGGGTCTAGATAATTACGCATGTTTCTGATAATTCAGTAAGAAAATTGGCGAGTTTTATTCTCTCGAAAATATATTCAAAATGTAACATCCCAAAAAGGGAACTACTGTAATTACGAAAATTATAAAATATTTTAATTGTTTCTCCCGCGTTTCTCAAAAGTTTTTGGCGTTATTCAAATTTCTCGAGTTGGTTTCTTACCAAAAGCCCGATTAATAAAAATCTAAGCCTTGGAATCAAGAACCCAAACTTAAAGTTTAAAATTGAGAAAAATCCAAATCCCCTTGGAAGTATTAATTTCAAATTTAAAAATTGAAATCTAGACACTCAAAACCAAGAATGGAAGTTTAAAATCAATATAAAATCTTTTCCATCCAATATGCATATCTAAAAAAATCAAATACGCAAAATTAAGATTTATTTCTCCAAAACTCGACAATCTTAAAATGAATTGTCGAATCCAAAAATTTGAACCAAGTTTTTAAATTAAAAATCTAATTACAAATCCAAATTCTGAAATTCTTAAAAAATCTAAAAATTTCTTTTGGGCCCGGCCTATTTTTCCCCTGGCCCGCGTCCTCTTTTTTTTTCCTTTTTCCCGGGCCGTTTTCTTTTCTTCTCCTGGCATCCGTCTTCTTCCTCCTCTCCTGTTCTTCCAACTCGCCGCCCGCTCCAGCACGAGTGCCCCAGCCGCGTCGCTCCCGCTGAGACAGGCTACCATCGACCGCTCCGGTCCTGCTGGCATGCGCGCAGCGTGCACCGCACCACGATCCCCTATCGACGCCGCTGCCGTCCACCGCGCCGATCTACCCGCTTCACCGGACCGCCCTGGTTTCCCCGTCACGTTCGTGCTGCCGCCCACGCCTGACGTACTCCCTAGTCCCTACCCATGCCGTCGCCCATGCCGGCACCACTCCCACGAGCGCGCGCTCGCCTATAAGAAGGCTTGAGCCTCCCAGAGCCTTCCCATGCCCCCTTCTTCCTCCTTCAAGCGGAGCTCGCTCGAGCAGTGCCCCTGCGCTCGCGCCAGCCACCTCCACTTCGTGTCGTTTCGCTGCTCCAGCCATCCCCTCCATGATTTGATCGCGTCACGGCGAGCCCCCGGATGTCTACTGCCTCCCCACTCAATGAATTGGAAAGTCGCCACTTGAACCCGCCGCGTGCTTTCCCCTCTTTTTTTCCAGCCGGCCGCCACTGTTTCCACCGCCGCCTCCCCCTCGGGGGACCCTAGGCCGATTCCACGCGGTGAGAGCAGCACCCCAGTACCCTGAAGCCTCCCCCACCGTCGCCTGATGCCCTCCGCTGCCCGAGCCTCCCCGCCGCGGCAACCCGACCGCGTCGCAGTTCGTGCACGTCACCGGCTCGCCTCAGCCTCCCTTTGGTCAGTTCAACCGCTCAGGTGAGCTCCTGGTACTCCACTCGTGCTCATGCGCACCTCACCTTCTTCCTTCTCCTTTCCGGTCGTCGGCGCCCCATTTCCCTCTCCTCGTCGGTCGCCTAACGCCACCGCCAGCTCATCTGAGCACCACCTCGGCCGGAGCTGCTATCTCCCTGAGCTTCCTCATCACTTGGGCAACCCGTTTTGCTGGTCGCCATCGCCTCCCCAGCCGTTCCTTGCCGGCGACGCCGCACGGCTCCGCTGCCACCCCGCCTCCCCTGTTTCCACTGTTTCTGCCCCAGCCCTGTTCTCAGCCTGCCGAAGACACCCCCTTTTCCTCTATGTCTCTCTCTCTGTGTGTCTGTCACGTGGGCCCAGCTAGCCAAATCGCATAACTCTTCACCTATTTGGTTAGATGATGAACCCATGTGGAAATATTCATGCACACAAAGATAAATTGGGAATAATGATAAGAATAAGAAATTTACTTATGAGTTCATAATGAAAAGATTTATGAAACTAAATTAGAAACTTAACTTTGGTTAATTTAATTATATGCCAATCAAGATTAATAAGTTAATCCCCATGTACAAGATTTATTAAAGAGAGGCTATGCCATGAACTCTTTTTCCTATTACCAAGAAATTAACATGAGGTTAATCAACTAATGATAATGATAATATGGTTAAAAGATTTAGTCATAAAGCTTGATAAAAGATTTATATCCATTTTATCTTTTCTAAATCCATGGCAACTAAAAAAATGGCAACAAAGATAATTAATATAATAATTTTAATAAATGCACCAATTATAACACTTCAAATAGTGAGAATTTGAAACTACCCGCTTATTAAATTTATCTCTCAAAATCATTGGCAAGCCACATAAAATATTAAGTGTGGTTTACTTATCGCTAAAATCATGACAACTATCTTTTCAAAGGTGCTTAAAAATATTTGTATTAAAGACTTTAACATTTATCTTAAAATGCTAAGATTTAAAATAACGGGTGTCTACGATTAAGAATTCTTGAACAAGAAAGAGCAATCCTTAATCTTTGTCTCGCATACAAATCTCCAATCATTATCTCACGATTTAAATTTAATGGTCAAGAATAATTAATAATAAAAGAAATGGCTTTATCAAGAAGGTCCCTGTTAAATTCATAACTCACCCATCCAATGAAAGGTAGGTCGTTAACAATAGATTGGTTAATCAATAAAATAATCAATCTTATCCATAATAATAGTTGGTCCAATGATTAACTCCATACTTAAATTTAGTTATTAATAAGAATGATTCGTTAAATTGGCAGTTGCAATTTTAGATGGGTATCGCCTCATGAAATACCATAGTAATATTGAGTAATTAAAATTTTACTCATCTCATGTAACACACCCGCATCCTAAAAATCAAAAAGATTTGTTCCTCCTTACTATCTCCGATAACCTTCTCTATCCGTCCGTAAGTCATGCCTGACTCATGGAACTTTCTTGATAAATGTGAATCAATAAAGAGAAAGTCATGAAATAAAAGTTCGAACCTCGTCTTTCCCCAGTCGACTATGTTTGGCCACTTTCTTTTCCAAAGTGGATAAATTCCTGTAGATACCTCTTCACTTTTGATACCTCCTTATTCTAAAAGTTTCCCTCGTGGTAAAGTTGTTTAACCACCTCCTTCTTTTGCTCAATGCATCCGTCGGTGTTCTCTCGCACACTAACTCGAATCATCCTTCTATCCTCAAACCGTAATGAATTTATAATTTAAATTTAATTGGTAATTTAAAGTGTTTGGATTTATTTGGTCTTTCTTTTCTTTGCCGCGTATTAGAATCTGAAGACTCGATGAGGTGACAAATTCGAACAAGATCAAGACTCGGGTAAAAGCGACGACTAGGAAGTTAAGATCGCTGATTGAGGAGGCTTTGACTTAGATCAATCAAGGCTGTGGTACACCAGGAAAGGCAAGTTATCATTTTGATCATATTGATCCTATATTTTATGCAAAATTATGTCCCTTTTAAATTATCAACTTGCATGCCTAATTTATTATACAAATGTATGTCAAAGTTTAAGGTAGCTACACGCCCACTTGATGTTGTATTAAATTTAATATGCCATTCCTTGACACTTGAATCACCTGGTCCTTGTCACTATAGATATTAATGATAACTTTACTAGCTATAAGTCATATTAAATGCCATGCTAGTCTTGTCAAGTGTAGGGCGCTAGTTGCATTGATCATCAGTCTCTAAAACATGAGAACTCGTTTTGGAACAGTCACAGGATGTATGTGGTTGAATATTTTGCCAACACTATTTTATGCTTCTTAAAACTGTAATATCCCGAACGTCGTTACGGCATAAGATTTTAAATCAATCGCGGAATCGCCGGTTTTTCGGTAAATCGCGGGAAGGGAAAAATATAAATTATAGAATATTGTAAAATAAATTAAATAAATTAAAATAATTAATTTGGATATTTTGGGCTGTCCGGAGGGGTGGGCCGACCACTTTGGGCGGTCGGCCCAAATGGGGCCGTACCCCTCCCAAACCCTAGCACCCTCAATATAAACCCTCCCTTGGCCCTCCCTCTTTCCACCCCAAACCAGCCACCACCACCCCTTGGCGCCCCTCTCCCCTTGCTGCTGCCATGGTGCCAAGGAAGAAAAGAAAGGGAAGAGAGGAAGGAGAAGGAGAAGGAGGAGAAGGAGAAGAAGGAGAAAAAGAAGAGGAGGAAAAATTGGGGAATTCTTCATCTAGGTAATTTTTTCCCATCCTAAATCCTCTGTTTTATGGATTTATTAGGGTTCTTGGCACGGAATTTGATGGTAGATATTAGATCAATTGCCCGATTAGAGTTTTGTCGCGGATTGGTTTTAGATCTATTCGCGCAGCGCGGCTTGTCTCGCAGTTTTGATCTAGAAAACGAATTTTCCTGCAGATCTCCCCAAAAGTAAAATTGTAGAGCACTTCCATATCTATCTCTTGTATTTTTTTAAAATGTTTCTACCAGGGGATCTGGGAGATACGGGGTCGGAAATACCGCTGTCCAGTAAGCGGACAGATCGGTACAGCCCGACGGTAAACCGGAGTTCAAAATTAGTAAACGAATTTTCCTGCGGGTCTCCCCAAAAGGAAAGTTGTAGATAAATTCCATATGTATCTACTGTATTGTTTTAAATATTTATACCGTGGGATCTGGGAGATACGGAGTCGGCAATATTGCTGTCCGGCAGGCGGACGGATTGGTACAGTCCGACTGTAATCCGGGGTTTAAAAATAGTAAAAAAATTTTCTGGCCTTTTCTGTAGTTGGGAAAGTTGTAGATAATTTAGATATATAGCTTCTGTATAAATTTGGGAATTTTTAGGCCTCTGTGCTGTCATGGGCACGCGTTTGAACGCGGCTGCCCAATCTGCCAGAGCAGAGTTCTTCCTCTGTTTTGGGCATTAAATTACTCCTAGCTGTGGTTAAAATAAAAATAGGTGTTCTGCATGAAAATTGTAGGTTTTTAAGTCATGAATCCAGAGAGGTATTATTTGCTATTTTTTGATCTATATTTTTAAAGATACAAAATTATGAAGCAACGCTGCTGCAGAGAATGAATGTTGAATTGTGGAGCGGAGAGGACTTTTCGCGGGTTCGGGTCTCTAGCGATGTTTTATATATTTATGTCGCATTTGTATGCTGTGGTTGAGTGCTGAGAGGTGTCTTATGGACATGTGGTCTTGTCCCTGAGCGCTCTTGATTTTTGTGGTTCGTCGCTTCATCGGATTGAGGCAAGTAAACGTAGCGGTGGTTGCTACCGTTTAACCTGTTGTTCATATTACATTCAGTTTACATTATTATCGTAATTTGATACAATTGCCATGATTGCATGATATTTTAATTGTGGAATTCTTGCTTAATGTTAATATGTTGATCATGAAATTAGTATGTGGTGGATGTGATTATGTTGAGAGCATGATAATGCTCCTTGCGGATGAATTAATGTGATTAATGAATTTTCATATCATTCAATCATTCATGTCATATCATGTCCTTTGTGTATGTGGATGTCGCCGCTTATAGCCGCGACCGTACCGGTACAGCGTCGTATATTGCCGTAATACGACGCACCTCTTCGCCCGCGGGAAGCATTCGTATATTGCCGAAATACGATGCATCGCACTTCCTGCCCTGGCAAGAGTAATGTGGAGCATAGCATGCCCATTCATATGCATTGCATTGTGGAATGATCATTTGCATACATATGCAATATAATGTGGTGAAGTTATTTTGTGGAATGTACAACTTCATAGTTGTAATGTAGAATTGGCTCTTGTGAGCTATTGACGGAATGAAGGTTGTGGTTGTGATCTTGAAATGTGGTTCGTCCCTTGTGTGATTGTGATGGTGGCATGAAACTCCTTTCTCTTGCTTTACTTGTTTATAGTAATTGTGGATATGAGAAGTAATATAGTATTGAAGTAAGACATATATATGTTTTATTGCCTTTGGTAGTGGTAGTGGTTGAGGATTTAATGTAGTCAATCATGAATTAATTGTTAATGTTATACCGTCATTGATAGTGAATTGAGGTCGAGAATATATACATTGTTAATTGTGGAAGATTAAATGTGGTTGATTAATCTATTGTGGTTTGTGGAGGAATAAATGTTTTCTTTCGCATTTAATATGGGATAAAATGATTGCATTCATATGCTAATTAAATCTGAAATTTAAGAGGCATGATTCATGAAAGTTTATGGTGGTTTAATATTTATGAACATAGATTGTAATTGTGGATGTATGAAATTATAATAATGATGTTTAAATTGTTTGTAGTTTGAATAACTTGTTAAACAGTTTGCTTGCTGAGATTTTTATCTCACTCTTGCTTCCCCCTCCCTACAGGTGGACTTTGAGCATGCATCGGGAAGGGTAGAGCGGCACCGCACTGATGCACTTGTATTATAATCTTAATGCTGAAATAAAGTTGAAAGAAATCTAGTCTTTGTTTAGCTATTTTATTGACAAATTTCTTCTTAGTAATATTAAATTTGTGTGAGACCATGTGGAGGTCACCCCATGGTTGTGATGAGTAATTGACTCTTGATCTAGGAAGATTGAGTTTGGTTTTTGAGGTTTGAGCTGACTCTGCAAAGTCGTAAGCCTTAACAATTGTCAGCAGACTGCTTACGACTACGTTGTCCTTAGTTGAAACCGAGTGAGGCATTGAACGAGTGGTCGGAAGGCTATACGACCCACTGTGGAGATCTCACGATCACGTTGTGGCCTTCTCGACAAGTTTAGCCGTGGTCGAAAGTCTCTCGGGTGGAGTGCGACCACGTTGCGGAGCCCTCGAATATTTGGCCATGATCGAAGGTCACCCGCCATTTACGACCATGTTTGGTCGTGGTCGAAACCCTTCGAGTGTCAGACGACCACGCTGGTCGTGATCGGAAGGGTATACGACCACGCTGAGCGAAATCAAGAACCGATCGAGTAGCGTACGACCACGTTGTGGAGTCTACGACTACGTTGGCCGTGGTCGGAGGCCACCAGGGCCAGTTACGACCACGTTGCAGCATCCTCGGTGAATTTGGACGTGATCGGAAGTCGGTCGGACTGCGTAGGACCACGCGGTATCTTACTCGTGAAAATAACCGTGGTCGGAGGTCTCTAGGGCCATCTACGACCACGTTGTGAAGTTTCGACCGCTGGTCGTGATCGGTAGTCGGCGCCGGGGTTTACGACCACGTTGAGCGCTTGGGAGCGCCGACCACGCTACGCGCTGGCGCCGACCACGTTGGCACGTGGGTCTTCGACCACGCTGGGAGATCGGCGTTCGATCACGTTGGCGCCATTGTTTCGACCACGTTAGCGGATGTCCGACCGTGGTCGATGGAGCTCATTAAACCGGTCGTATGAGCCCATGTGATGTCCGATTATGTTGGGGTTTGGTCGTATGGGTTCTGCGGTTGTCATGGACCTTGTGGACTTATTGGTTCATCATTTTGTGGTCTTGTTGCAATCTATTTTCTGTTGGGCTCGAGTGTCTCTGGTTGGTGCAACAGAGTGCTCGTATGAGGTCTAGACTTTGTGCGATAAAGTCATAGCGGCTAGTGATGGTCGTAGCTTGTATCTGCATGGTCGTAACGAGCTTTGTGATGGTCGTGACGACATCTTTGTGGTCGAAGGAAGCAGGAAGTCTTCCGTGGTTTTGACCACTTCTTGTCTTGTGCTTCGGGTGGTCGTAGGGATTTACGACCGGTGTTGTCTTGTGATACTTGTGCCGATTGATGGTCCGTGTGTATTGTACGGTGCTATGTGATGGTTTGCTTGTCCGTGGGTGCAGGACTTGAGCTATTTCATGGTGAGGCGTGGGAGGACCGGGACTAGGCACAGGAGGTGTTGAGGTCCAGACGGTCGGAGACGCCGAAGATGATCGAGGCTGGTGAGGTGGTTGCGAGCCGGGAGACGAGGAACCGGAGCTGGAACTGCCAGAGCTGAGCATGACGGGCAACAACGAGGAGGACCGGGACTAGGCTCAGGGAGGAGCTGAGGTCCAGACGGTCGAGGAGGTTGGGTGCGGTCGTGCGGCGGAATAGACCGAGACTAGACTCGGAAGAGTCGGAGGTCCGATCGGTCGGTTGCGGTGTCTTGGGAAACATGTCTTGGTGAGGCTTAGGAGGTCGGGACTAGACAAGGGAGTTGTTGAGGTCCGAACGACGTGGAAAAGTCGAAGAGGACGTGTCGTGCGGTGGGTCGACAAGATGGACAAGAAAGCGGTGGAGGAAGCTTCCGGAAGGCGCGGAGGGGCATTTTGGAGAAATGTCAAAGCTGCGGGGGAAGCTGTCCCTCTGGTAAAGCACCTGAGAAAAGAAGTGGATTCTGTTGGCACTAACGGGCAAAGTGCGGGTCTGTTGGGATAGCAGGCAAAGCATTTGAGTTAGCGGGCAAAGTGAGTGTTAAAACCCGGTGTTAGATGGGGTTTTCGGGTTATCCTCAGATGGACTAATGGATGGATCCATTAGGGTTAGTCTCGGTGTGAGGCTATAAAAGGAGAGGGAGGCAAGAGTTCGAGTGAGTTGGTCGGCTAGGCCGTGGAGGCAGCCGCCTCTCCCTCCCTTGGGAGTGTATCTGTGTGTGTAGCTCTAGGGCTAGAGCTTGTCCTCCTGTGGGGAGTGGTTGCGAAACCTCCCATGTTATGATTTGAGAGGACTCATCTCTCGTACTTGTTAGAGTTTATCTATGAGATGGGTCCGTGTTTGTGATCCGGGTTGAGAGGTCGTTCTTGAGATGTTTTCATTGATTTATTTGCCATCTCTTCATTTTCGTTCCTTCGTATTTCCTTTGAGAGTTGGCTTATATTTGATTTGCTCGAGCAGAGAATCGGCTCAAGGCAATTTGGCGATTCATTCCCGAGAGCAAGGTCGAATCGGAGAAATTTCGTGTCTCTCGGTCATGCGCCCCAGTTCTCGCTTTCGGTTTTGACCGTGTCGTTCTAGCCGACCATTGCAAAGACTTTAGTTTTACTAGGTGATTTCTCTTCCAGAGGATGCTGAATCTTTGTGGTTAAAATATCTCCTCATTTCGTTTGAAGATTTGCAAGTTATCTGGGTTTTGGTCTTTGCGGTCGTGCGCATGGAGCGGCTCTGTTCGAGCTTACGACCACGTGATCTTGGCTGTGTGCGCATATCTGACCATCGGGTTATCTGCTTCTCGTTTCGACAACACAGTATTTACTTGCGATCACGAAGTCTTGGCCTTCTGCTCTTTTCGATTTTCACCAAAGAAAGACATAGATCATCCGCTTTTTGCACCGGTTTCCGAGTGCTTGATGGTCGAGATCTCGTAGTCGTGTGCCCCACGGTCTCATGAGGTGTCTGCGACCGCGATCGGTTATAGGTGCAAGTCGGTCTTCGACCATGTTGATCGTACGACCATGCCATTGGCTTACGATCATGACGGTTCCGACCGGACTCATCTTTCGATCTTGTCAGTCTTGTTTTGGTGGCTATCGACTTCATTGAATTCTGTTTGATCATCGATTGCCTACCAAGATGCTCTTCGGTCGAGTGGTCAAAGTTACGACCACTGTACAGGCTATCAACCAAGTTGTCGGTTTCGACCATGGTGTCGGTCTAGACCACGTTGTCTTCCCAACAAACGTCGCTGCTACCGATGCCCTGCCTCTCTGGAGTGGATGTATTCGACCACGCTTGAGCTTCCGCCAAGTGGTCGTAATCTAACCACACGGTGCTCGATTTGGTCATTAGATAGTCCAATTCCTCCGTCTTCTACTAGACCTCATATCTTGGATCTTCATAGCTTTGTAGCTATTGGAGAATAAGGAATATGTGAATATTTAGAGGAAAATTTATGGGCACCATTCACCCCCTCTGTTGCCTCATCCGGTCCTACAATTGGTATCAGAGCGAGGTTGGCTCTGAATTGGATCTTAACCGATCTTGAGCATGCAACTAGTAGGGAATCTTGTGAACTTTTCTTTGAATCTTATTGGGGTGGTTTTGCCAATGATGTCCTTTGAGACAAGAGGCTTGATTTCGGCTAGAGGATGATTTTATTTGCAAGAGACCACAAGTGTGAGCTTTGTGGTTCATTCTTGTCCTTTGGTTGATCAAGTGCCCTAAGGAGAAAGCCTTGGAGAACACACGGATGATAATGATAAGGACGAGCTCGACTTATCATGAGCAAGGTAAAACTTATTATGACCTTGGCCTTGTCCAAGATGAATATACTTGCTCTTCGGGATATTGTGAGGTGCCTAGATTATAAATTGCTAGATTGCTCTTGCTAGGTTGAAATCTCATTTCTCATGTGTAGGTTGTGAGTCTTTCTCAGAGACGGTGAAAATTTAATTTCTACTTGAATGTTAAAATCTGCAAATGAGAAATTAAAACTTTGACTCACCGCACTTGTGTAGAGGAGTATGAGCTTACTAGAGTGTAGTAAACCGAGTTCCTCTCTGTGTGTCGTCGTTATAGTCGTAATGCCTCACGACCACAACTTCGCTTCTCGACATAGTCGTAGCTGCATACGACCATGTCTCGCCGGCGGACACTTCCGCTTGTTACCGTGGTCGAAAATCCCTACGATCACGATCGCGGGTTCGAGCACGCCGCCGCTCGATTGCCGTGGTCATAATCGACTTACGACCACACCGCAATTCCCGACCGTGGTTGTAATGACCAACGATCACATCTCTCGGTGTAGTCATTCAAAACTACGCCTCTCGTGCTACGACCACGCCATTTCTTCTCGACCGTAGTCGAGTAACGTAACGACCACTCTTTTTTTGCTGAGTGGCCGTGTGTCAAGTCTTGGGTTCAAGCATCTGCTTTCTAACCACTTGGGATCCAAGACTTGGGCACTTTATTCTTGTTTTTGTAGGTGTCCGGACGTTGGATGGAGAACATGGGATCGAATGGATTTTAGTCTTCGCTTCATCACGTGACTAGAACATTTGTTGGTTCTCCACTTCATGGCCTCCAAGAGGTATGTACCTTCACGCTTTGCGTCTCCACCTACTTTGTGAGCTACTCTATACCCTCATGCCCTTATACTCATGTTTGACCATAATTGGCATGTTGTGCTTGTTCATGTGCTCACATGTTCCATAACGCATGTTTTTCTCTCAATGCTTTCATGTCATGCCTTTATGTGTATGTCGCTAAGTATCCATGCACCTTGTTGTATTTGTTAGATGCTTAAGCTTTGACTTGACTTCATGAGCTAAGTAGAATGTGTGCATTGGAAGTCAAGTATCATCATGACCTTGTGCTCGTAGTATCTATCATGGTTCACATCTTGCTCCTTATGTTCATTCATCATTATTTTTACATGTTAGCATACTTTTCATGATGTTGATTTGCCATGTTGTATGTCTACATGATGTACGATATGTATGGACAAGATGAGCTTGAGTATATCTTGGATAGTTTCTCCGTGTCATGATGGTGCGTTTATTCATGCCTTTGTATCTTTCTAGTATACATGCTTTTATCCATGCTAGCATATGCTTCGTGATTGTTCTCGCCATCCGCTATGTATGGTTGTGATTTATTGTGATGCTTGTATACTTTGATCTTATTGATGTTATGGCATGAAATAAATTGTATGACATCTTGGTAGCATTAGTCTGTGCTTATGCTTAGATATCATGAGATTTGTGGTTAGGTCACAAGCTTCTTCTAGTATTGGGTGGCTCTAGTCTTGTTGTTCTAGATGCTTTTGATGAGGGCTAGATTGAGCTTGTGGCGGTGCGTGTTCTCATACATTTGTAATGCTACCGATTGTGGTCATTTGTCTCAAGATCGATCCATGCTTGTGTATTATTTACCCCAAGATTAGGACACCAGCTGTTCCCCTATGTTTAATCCGCAGGTTATGAATGAGGGGAGAATGGTACAGCTGTTTACGACCGCTTCCTGGTCTTTATGACCACGTCGTAGTTTCTACGACCACAGTATGGACTCTCGGCTGAACCCATACACGACCATGAGCCGGATTCGACCACGACTATGATCCGGACTCAACTTCGGCCATGACTCGGACTCAACTACAACCGATCCTCAGACGCGAGTTCGACCACACCGAACACGACTCCGACCATTCTCAGACTCGTCTATGACCACGGTCTAGACCCGGGATCAATTGCGACCCCAGAATCATCTCGACTATGGTCTGGACTCAATTTGGATTCATCGCAACCATGGTGAACTCGGACTCGACAACGCCCAAGACATGACTTCGATCGCTTGATGAGGTGCGAACACATGTACGACCATGTCCAGGACTCATCTACGACCTCGCCCCGGACACATATTCGACCTCGACCACTACAACAACCTCCCGAGCAACTATAACCGAGGTTTGCCCCTGTGATCTTTAGTGTTCGCTTCCCGCCACTCGGCTTTGCATAGTATATGTCCTCTAGTGGTAGGAAGGGTCGGTTTGGTCAGTAGGAGCCAACTCTAGGTGATGTTGTCTCATTCACACCTCTCATCCAAATGGTTCTCTAGGATTATTTACTACCTAGTTTGGGCTTTGGTTCTCTAGGATTCTCTTCTACCTAGGTTGAACTTTTCTTGGCCACTAGAGTCTTTTGCATTGACATAGTGTGCTTTTTGCCCCGTGGTATGAGGTTATAGACTAGAGACCATGAGGATAGAGTGTGTTTGAGGATCACCTTCTTGAGTTAGAACCTTTCCTTTTGGATTTTGTGCCAAATTTTTGGTTCTTCTCAATTTGCCTTCTCTAGGGGAGTTGGAGTCTTTCGTCTGCTCGGGCTATGTTTCGTGAAGAGCTTAGGTGGTTTGTCCTTATGGACTATTGTGAGAAGGAGCTTCTGTGTTTTACTTCTTTATTCATTTATCTTGCTCCTGTTCTCATTTTCATTTGTAATCGCATCGGGTGCATTTGGGTTAGTCCTCCTAGCATAGATTAAAGCGTTTCTCTCGTCTAGTTAGACTTCTTACTCTTATCTATGCGTTAAGGACTGCCTGTTTTCTCCTCTCTTTACCAGCTTCTCGATTTTATTGCTTTGGTCTGTGGGGAGTTCATTTGGGATCTTCTCGAGCATAATTTTGACTTAAACTCAACTTAAACTAAAAGTCGCATCACATGTTGAGGGGAGTGGATTTTCCGCATTGCATTCGCATTGTAATATAACCACATTGAGCCTTGATTATTATCCGGTTATGACATGCTTTCAATGCTTTACACCTTGCTATGATTTGTGCTCCATTGCTAATCGATCATGACTTTATATGTGTAGTCAAGTCTTTGCCATGATAGGTTAATTAAAATGCCAAATTTGACCTAATTCATGTCATGTTCATATTTGAGACTAGTCAGCCTTGTGTTATCCTTTTATGATTCTCGCCATGTCAAATAGGTGAGTTGAGTCTTGAATCTTAGTTGAGCAATAGATTGAGCTATACAGGTTTCTTGATGACACATAAGTTAGTACAATCTATTAAAAGCAAAAGATCTCTTTGTGCGAAAAACCGATCTCACCAATTCTTTCTCATGAGACGGCTTGCCATTGCACAAGGCATGAACTCGGGGAGTTTTGATGACCAAGATCATTTCCTTAAGCTTCTCGCTTGGAATGATCGCATAAGGCTTGAGGTCTAGCACATGGCTGAATAAAAAGATGGTTGAAAACAACCATGTGATCTCTAAAGAAAAATATCAAATGTGCTCAATTGCTAAAATGTTCAATGTACTTCAACAATTGTATCATTCTTGAACAAATAGCACTCTAGTTGGCTCAACACTAGCTTCTTGATTCCATTTAGCTCATTGACATGGCTTGCATCATTTGTGGATATCATTAGCTAGACTAAAATCTTGTTTGACTTGACTTGCTAAGCACTTCAATTAAAATTCAGATTATACCTTATTTTGCTTAGCTTCACTTTACATACATAGTCATGATCCTTGTAGCATACTTGTATGTTATGGCTTGGTGTAATACATTTTGGTCATTTTGGATAATTCTCATGGCTCTGCATACTTTGAATAATCAAATCAGTCATTCCATCCATCATTATGACTTATTCTCTCTCTTGCATACTTGATGTGTTTATTGCCAAAAGGGGGAGAATAGATTGGAGAAAAAGAAAATTTCTCAATTTCTGGGAACTTGCTAGAGCTTTGGAGATCAATTTGCTCTTTATTTATTGCTCTAGTGTTCCTTCTGGCGACATGGTCATTATTTCATTTTCTATCTTTGGACCATGTCGTCTTCTACAAACTCAACTTCATATTTTACGGTGTTTGTCAATATACTCATCAAGGGGGAGATTGTGAGACCATGTGGAGGTCACCCCATGGTTGTGATGAGTAATTGACTCTTGATCTAGGAAGATTGAGTTTGGTTTTTGAGGTTTGAGCTGACTCTGCAAAGTCGTAAGCCTTAACAATTGTCAGCAGACTGCTTACGACTACGTTGTCCTTAGTTGAAACCGAGTGAGGCATTGAACGAGTGGTCGGAAGGCTATACGACCACGCTGTGGAGATCTACGATCACGTTGTGGCCTTCTCGACAAGTTTAGCCGTGGTCGAAAGTCTCTCGGGTGGAGTGCGACCACGTTGCGGAGCCCTCGAATATTTGGCCATGATCAAGGTCACCCGGCCATTTACGACCATGTTTGGTCGTGGTCGAAACCCTTCGAGTGTCAGACGACCACGCTGGTCGTGATCGGAAGGGTATACGACCACGCTGAGCGAAATCAAGAACCGATCGAGTAGCGTACGACCACGTTGTGGAGTCTACGACTACGTTGGCCGTGGTCGGAGGCCACCAGGGCCAGTTACGACCACGTTGCAGCATCCTCGGTGAATTTGGACGTGATCGAAGTCGGTCGGACTGCGTGAGGACCACGCGGTATCTTACTCAATGAAAATAACCGTGGTCGGAGGTCTCTAGGGCCATCTACGACCACGTTGTGAAGTTTCGACGCGCTGGTCGTGATCGGTAGTCGGCGCCGTGGTTTACGACCACGCTGAGCGCTTGGGGCGCCGACCACGCTGGGCGCTGGCGTTCGACCACGTTGGCGCGTGGGTCTTCGACCACGTTGGGAGATCGGCGTTCGATCACGTTGGGCGCATTGTTTCGACCACGTTAGCGGATGTCGACCGTGGTCGATGGAGCTCATTAAACCGGTCGTATGAGCCCATGTGATGTCCGATTATGTTGGGGTTTGGTCGTATGGGTTCTGCGGTTGTCATGGACCTTGTGGACTTATTGGTTCATCATTTTGACAGGTCTTGTTGCAATCTATTTTCTGTTGGGCTCGAGTGTCTCTGGTTGGTGCAACAGAGTGCTCGTATGAGGTCTAGACTTTGTGCGATAAAGTCATAGCGGCTAGTGATGGTCGTAGCTTGTATCTGCATGGTCGTAACGAGCTTTGTGATGGTCGTGACGACATGCTGTGTGGTCGAAGGAAGCAGGGAAGTCTTCCAGGGTTTTGACCACTTCTTGTCTTGTGCTTCGGGTGGTCGTAGGGATTTACGACCGGTGTTGTCTTGTGATACTTGTGCCGATTGATGGTCCGTGTGTATTGTGCGGTGCTATGTGATGGTTTGCTTGTCCGTGTGGTCTGCAGGACTTGAGCTATTTCATGGTGAGGTGGGAGGACCGGACTAGGCACGGGAGGTGTTGAGGTCCGACGGTCGGAGACGCCAAGATGATCGAGGTGGTGAGGTGGTTGCAGCCGGGAGACGAGGAACCGGAGCTGGAACCGCAGAGCTGAGCATGACGGGCAACAACGAGGAGGACCGGGACTAGGCTCAGGGAGGAGCTGAGGTCCAGACGGTCAGGAGGTTGGGTGCGGTCGCAGGCGGAATAGACCGAGACTAGACTCGGAAGAGTCGGAGGTCCGATCGGTCGGTTGCGGTCTACGGGAGACATGTCTTGGTGAGGCTTAGGAGGTCGGGACTAGACAAGGGAGTTGTTGAGGTCCGAACGGCGTGGAAAAGCCGAAGAGGACGTGTCGTGCGGTGGGCGACAAGATGGACAAGAAAGCGGTGGAGGAAGCTTCTGGAAGGCGCGGAGGGGCATTTTGGAGAAATGTCAAAGCTGGGAAGCTGTCCCTCCGTAAAGCACACGAGAAAAGAAGTGGATTCTGTTGGCACTAACGGGCAAAGTGCGGGTCTGTTGGGATAGCAGCAAAGCATTTGAGTTAGCGGGCAAAGTGAGTGTTAAAACCCGGTGTTAGATGGGGTTTTCGGGTTATCCCAAGATGGACTAATGGATGGATCCATTAGGGTTAGTCTCGTGTGAGGCTATAAAGGGAGAGGGAGGCAAGAGTTACGAGTGAGTTGGTCGGCTAGGCCGTGGAGGCGCGCCGCCTCCCTCCCTTGGGAGTGTATCTGTGTGTGTAGCTCTAGGGCTAGAGCTTGTCCTCCTGGGGAGTGGTTGCGAAACCTCCCATGTTATGATTTGAGAGGACTCATCTCTGTACTTGTTAGAGTTTATCTATGAGATGGGTCGTGTTTGTGATCCGGGTTGAGAGGTCGTTCTTGAGATGTTTTCATTGATTTATTTGCCATCTCTTCATTTTCGGTTCATACGTATTTCCTTTGAGAGTTGGCTTATATTTGATTTGCTCGAATGAGAATCGGCTCAAGGCAATTTGGCGATTCATTCCGAGAGCAAGGTCGAATCGGAGAAATTTCTGTGTCTCTCGGTCATGCGCCTCCAGTTCTCTGCTTTCAGTTTTGACCGTGTTGTTCTAGCCGACCATTGCAAAGACTTTAGTTTTACTAGGTGATTTCTCTTCCAGAGGATGCTGAATCTTTGTGGTTAAAATATCTCCTCATTTCGTTTGAAGATTTGCAAGTTATCTGGGTTTTGGTCTTTGCGGTCGATGCGCATGGAGCGGCTCTGTTCGAGCTTACGACCACGTGATCTTGGCCGTGTGCGCATATCGACCATCGGGTTATCGCTTCTCGTTTCGACAACACAAGATTTACTTGCGATCACGAAGTCTTGGCCTTCGCTCTTTTTTCGATTTTCGACCAAAGAAAGACATAGATCATCGCTTTCTTTTGCTTCGGTTTCCGAGTGCTTGATGGTCGAGATCTCGTAGTCGTGTGCCCCACGGTCTCATGAGGTGTCTGCGACCGCAGTCGGTTATAGGTGCAAGTCGGTCTTCGACCATGTTGATCGTACGACCATGCCATTGGCTTACGATCATGACGGTTCCGACCGGACTCATCTTTCGATCTTGTCAGTCTTGTTTTGGTGGCTATCGACTTCATTGAATTTCGTTTGATCATCGATTGCCTACCAAGATGCTCTTCTTGATCGAGTGGTCAAAGTTACGACCACCGCATGTGCTATCAACCAAGTTGTCGGTTTCGACCATGGTGTCGGTCTAGACCACGTTGTCTTCCCAACAAACGTCGCCTGCTACCGGCGACCTGCCTCTCATGAGTGGATGTATTCGACTACGCTTGAGCTTCCGCCAAGTGGTCGTAATCTAACCACACGATTGCTCGATTTGGTCATTAGATAGTCCAATTCCTCCGCCTTCTACTAGACCTCATATCTTGGATCTTCATAGCTTTGTAGCTATTGGAGAATAAGGAATATGTGAATATTTAGAGGAAAAATTTATGGGCACCATTCACCCCCCCTCTGTTGCCTCATCCGGTCCTACAATTTGTGTACCGTTCCTATAGATGTTTTGTTATAGTTGATTATGATTAATGATTTGTTATTTATTCTGTTTATCTTAGTTGTTTACGCTTCCGCTTATACTATATTGTTTTGTAATTGTTGCCGTTTATTTTATTTTCAGTAAATTGGCTAGTTGTAGAGCGACAGTAGCATCCCGGGTAATGTGGATCACGGGTGTTACAAAACCTTAAAACCTGCTATACATGCGGGCGGGTGGTAAGGGTGGTGCGTGCAGATGTAGCACGAGAACCTGTGGTGTGTCGATTGAACCGCCCGGACTCATTAAAGACTTAATCCTATGATGACCTTTCCATGTAAAACAGCACAACCACAAGTATGCAAATTGCAACTTGGCTAAGTAAATCTATCAAACCCCTGGAACTCATCTCACCAGTAGTGGATAGGAGTGGAATGCTACAAGGGCAATGGGAGGCCTAAAGGGACACCAAGAGGAGGGTGAAGTTTCCAGCCATACTAGCGTTGTGGAGAGTGAAGCTTGAATTCGCTAGTTTTTGTGGTTACATCCCAAGCAACGTGTGGGACCCACCGCAAGTGGGAGCAACCCATCGGGTGAGATGACAAAAGGGGTCAGATATTTTGAAAAGTTACTGTGATGGTCTACTCAACCACATGACTAAGGAATTGTGTGGAGCATTGCACAGTAGGATGGGATGGGTCAAGCATCGCATTTATGCTTTTGACATGTTGTATTGATGATTTACATTATGAGATAATCTCGTATGACTATGTTTTGCTCCTGTGACTGTTATGAGTGAGAATTGTCAGTGTTAATATGTAGAGATTGTTTGTGCTGTCTTGGCAATTGCCAGGTTATACCACTGTTTGAAGCATGAGGATTAGCAATGTAGTTACCTCAGGTAACTTAATTGCAGATGTTGTGAGTGGGTTTCTTTAGAAAAGTTGCTATCTTGCTTGAGTTGATTTTGGCCAATTCTTGGCCTATTGCAGTTAATGAATTTTTTTTTGAGTTTGTGATTCTTGCAGTTGAGGGTATGCAATTGGTCTCTACCTGTTCCTTGAAGCAGTTATTGTTTCTTTCCGGACTAATGAGATACTTTTGCTACCTGTGCTTATTGTTGGCTTGTAAGGTTAGTTCTTTTGTGGGAGTTTGTCTTGTTGTGAATCATGGCTTATTGGTTCGCTTGGTATTTTCTTTTATAAATGCAAGTTTTGAGTTGCAAAACTCATTAAAATGTGAAAGTTTTGGATCTATGTTTTTCTTTTTGATTATTTCGAGTGTTGAAGTTTATTTTTCATCTCTTTTCTAAAAGAGAGTGTTAAACCTTTTATGGTGTTTTGCTATGCTTAAGTGGAAGGTGGTAATCATATAAATTAATTTATAAGGTATTAATTATCATGTTGAGATGTTAGTGTGGTGCATAATTAATTTTAATTAGCATCCTCGGAGGTGTAGTTTATTAATTTGATATTGCCTTGTAATAGTTTCTTGAAGAACGATGATTAAGAATTTGTCTATTTATGATTAGACCTCATGGAGTTATTGAGGAGTGTGCAAAAGAATTGCAATGATTATTATGATTGATTAAATTTCTATCATGTTGGGTGAATTGAAGTGCTATTGTCTTTAGTAATTAATCTGAACATTTAGAATGATTAAGTAAGGAGGTATTGGAATATTGTCTTGGTAATATTAACCTTTAATCTGTCATTTATTTAGATACTTTATGAGCATGTACAATTACTAGATTCATCTATCTTTCACGATGTTAAATTGTTGAAACATGTATAAAGAAATAGATGAAGGTTGATGTATTGAATTGTAGAATCTTGTCTTACAAACTGGTATTATTGAAGTTTAAAATTGTTTCGTTCTAATTTTTGAACGTAAGGAGAAATATTGAATCTAAGTTCATGATTGTTTTATGATTTTAAATAGAGTTAGATCATGAATGTTGTTATGATAAATTAATAATCAACTATTGCTAGTAACGAATAGAGTACAATCAATTTGTGCTAAATTAGAGTTGAGCATCAATAAGAATTGAATAGATGAAATTTAATGAGAGATTTATACTAGCATATTTTGTGAGATTGCCATGTTCTAGCATCATCTTGTTTAAGAGCTTTGTTTTAATATGGTGGCTTATGCACTAGGATTTCCTTGTTTAAATAGTCGCAATCTTATCTAGATAATAGAAACACGATGAAGTGATTTCTTGTGTTTCTTTTGGAAAAGTTTATGACGTGATTTGTGGTTATGATGATGCTTGTTAAAAATGTATTATTCTGATGTTAGCATGATGGTCAGTAGGTGGTTGTGATGATAATGTTGAATGTTCTATAAATAAAAGAATTTGGTAACTTCCATGATACTATATGAATCAATAGTTTTGATATTTGCGTGCGCGATCTTTTGATCTCATGACTTATGTGGTAGCTGAAATTGTTTTAAGCAAAGTGTCGTGTTGAGAGGTTTTATTAGTTCTTAAAAAGAATTAATGTGTTGCAGTTTTCAAATCTCTTTTGTTGGATCTGTCAAGGTAATACCGTAATCAAAGAATGTTGTTCTCTTTGTTAAAAGAAAAGTTTGGTAAAAATATTGGAGGTTGAAGTCAAGTTGTGCGTTTCTTTTTGATATGTATTTGACTTCTTATTCTCGCCGCATAAGAGTTACTTGAGCTCAAATGGCAATATATTAGCCGCATAAGAGCTTCTTGAGCTCGAATGGCAATACTGTATTCTTATTTGTTGAGATTTGGTTTTTCTTCTTGAGGAGGCATGTGCCTTCAGCTGTGATCTTATCTTTTGTTGTCCAAGATTTATTGCTTTTCTTCTGGTCTTGTGTTTATTGTGGATGGTAACATCTTCCTTGTGCTGAAATTTACTTCTTTTGCCTCTCTAAGAAAGGGGTAATTAATTTGGGTCGCAAAGTATTTTAAGAGGTGTATGGCATCTAGTGAATGTGTTGGGCGATGATTTGAAAATCCTTGGTTCAAGAAAGTTAAATTTTCAAAGGGAATGGATTGGAAAATTAATAATATCTCGAGCAGTAATATGCTCTCTTGATTCTTGTGTGAACTGTGTGTTATGGCAGAAGTCATCTCCAAAACTGAGTTGTTATATGTTGTGGTGTGTTCTATTCCAGTTAGGAAAAGAAAATGATTGAATTGGTTTGTCGAGTGATTTTCACTCTTGGCTTGTGCAGTGTGGATTCTCCTAATGTCTATTTGGAGAGTGTGAATGGTTTTATTGTGAATACTTCGATTTGGATCGTGGTCCTTTGAAGGAAAATTGTTTGCTAGTGTGTTGCTTGAGAAAACCTTTATTCCTCCTTTGGTTGGGTTCCTTTTGCAAAGTTATTGTTTGTACTTCTGTAACATCCCAAAAATTTGGATTTGAAAATATGAAGCTTTTGAATTATTTTTGCCGTATATTCTATTTGAATTTGGATTTTTATAGTGTTTCTTAAACTTTGGTTGAGATTTTGATAATTAAAGAAATTCATGAAAAACAAAACAAACATTAGTAATGCTATAAAAGAAAATATGCAAATAATAGAAAACTAAAATTTTAAATGCGAATCTGAAAAGATGATCCAGCATGAGGAGGGAGAAACCTAAGTTAAAATATAAAATCTTATTACGGAAATAATAACATACAAAAACCTAGAATTTGGACATTTAAAAATTTGTAAATACAATTTGTAGCAAAAGTTAAATAAAATCGAAGCAGAAGATTGGTATATTTTGTATCAAGATAATCGAATAAAGATTTCAAAATTGAATCAATAAACCTAAATCAGAAAATAGAAGTCCCAATTACAAATCCAAAAGCTTTCCATTTTTCTCTCATTCTCTAACGATTTTTCTCTATTACATGTGGACCCCACCATTTCCTTCTTCCTCTCTCTCCCTTTTCCCTGTTTTCCTCTCCTGCGCCCGGGCCCCCATTTCTCTCTTCTCTCCCTCCTCCTTTCTATGTGAATGCCGCTGCTTCTTTCGTTCTTCTTCTCCCCTGTGCGGTGGAGCACCATCCACGTCTCCCCTTTTCTTCTCTCCCCTACGCCGGATCGCGCCCAAATCTTTGCCTTGCTGCCTTCTCTCTCGCTGCACTCGCCATCGCCCGGTCGCATCACCACCGAGCCCCGCGCCTCCGCGCGTCGAGCCCCGCATCGGTCTTTGCCCGGTGGTCCGCCGCCTCCATCCGGTCCCCCACGCCACCGCGCCTTTCCGCCCTCAGCAGCTTCAAGAGGCATCTACCATCCCCCATTCTCCCCCCCACAGCCCTCCTCTTCCCCCGTTTCCTCTGCCTCTTCCACCGTGCGCAGGCCGCCTCCGCGCCTCCACACCGTTCCCGGTCTTCCGGCGACTCCCCACCGTCTGAATGCGTCATAGCGTGCCCCCACTCCCCCTCCGCTTCCCCTTCGGCCTAATTGGAAAGTCATGCGCCGAGCTCGCCGCACGGCCTTCTTCCCCGCATCCGGCCGAAAACCGCCGCCGGTAGCGCCGCACCCTCCCTGGTGACTCCCGGTCCGATTCTCCGCGGTGGGAGCATCCCCTCGATGCACCGAATCTTCCCCGAGCATCGCCTTGCTATTCCCTTCACCGAAGGCCGCCACGGTGACCTCTTCCGCCGCTGCACGTGCCGCCGGCTCACCTCGGTACCTCCACGCCAAGCCGTTGCCATGGGTAAGCTCCTACCAACCCCCTTTTGCTCATGCCCCTCTATTTCTCCCCCCTCCTCCCTCCGGCCGCCGCCGCCATTAATGGTCTCCCCCACCGTCCGCTCTTCACCGCCGCCGACCCGCCACAACGCCTCTTGGCCGGAGCCGCCACCCCCAAGGGCTTCCTCTCCTCCCCAGGACTCCGTTTTGCCGGTCGCCGACGCCTCCCTGGCCGCTCCCCGCCGGCGCTGCCGCCCAGCCCGAGCGCCGCCGGCATGCCCTGTTTTGGCCCCTATCCCTTGAGTGCTCTTCTATATTGCTCCCTGCAGTAAAATCGATGAGAGCCGAGCGACTCACTGGCTAGCAGTGCGAGCGGTAACCTGCAGGCCCCGGGTTCGATCCCCCATCACGCATACTTTAGTAGATTAGTTTTTTTTTGTATTTTGCTAGAGATTCCAGTAAAGGAAAAATCAAGGAAAAACCTAAGAGTAATCCATAAATGATACAAAATTATTAAATTATAAATGAGCTTGATAAATGTCTAATCATGGATTAATTATTATGTGTTAGTAACTAATGTGCTTTTAACCTTATTTTAAAGCTTAATTGCTAATCAAGGGCATAGCGAGATATTGATTAAGAATTTGTGTAGATTTATGCTCACATGAAATGACAACCTAACAGATAATGATGGTCTAAAGAAATAAATCCTAAACCGTGTCATAGAATTAACCATGTCATGGTTTAAAACATAACCATCATCTCTATGCCCCGAGCAATTAGAAGAACCCTTTTTGACTATTAGATGATTTGGATATTAGGCCACTAATATTTGGACTAGTTCATGTATGCATGATTAATATGGTTTGAACAATCAATTAGAGAGCTAATTATTAATTCAAAGCAATAATAATTAAATATGACTTTGGTTAAGTACTCAAAAAGATTACCCTTAATTATAATATATGCACTAACGATTAACATACCAGCATTAAACAAATCTCCTTGGTAGATTTAATTAAGTAACTATATTAATATATGAACCCGAATAACAAGCTCGGCCCAAATAAAGAAATTTAAGATTTAAAAATAAAGCTAAGCCTAATAATAACTAAAGTATAGACAAAATAAGAATAGTGGTATTAGTTAATTCCTAATGTAGGTTTAAATAGATAACAACATCGAGCCCCAGTGTATTTAACCAGTTAGGACTCGAGCAAGCGGATCCTAATCCAAAATAAATTACGTCTAGTGATAACTAAGTGTGCATAAAATATCATACCACAAAATGCTAAAAACATAAACTATGAGATTAACTCGGTAAGCTAAAATTTGCAAACATTACTTATGTATGTGTATATATGTATGTATATATATGTATGTATATATCACATGCCCTGAACATTAGCACTCGACAGAATACACCAATTCATAGGTCTAACCTACCTCATGGAACTCCCTTGATAAATGCAAAAATAATAAAAGAAAGTTATTAATATAAAGACCGAGTCAGTGTATTATACTATCAACCTTGCCTCCAATCACACATTGACCCATAATAAAACTGAATCGAGTTTATTTGGATTTATTCGATCTTTTGAGTTATTCGCTTTTATTCGTGTTCAGTCTCTTAGCACGTAATTACAAGTCGAAGTCCCGAAGAATCGAGAAATCAAGCGTGATCAAGATAGAAGTAAAGATAAATACCGAAGCTCCGGAGGAAGCATTGCGTGAGCTCAAGACCATGTGAACCGCGCCAAAGTAGTCAATACTTTGATCATGTTGAACCTACATTTTCTGCAAATTATTTTTGTTTAAATTATCAAATTGCATGCTATTATTTTATGTGCAACTACATGTTTAATTCAAGATTCTAGTATATGCCTATTGTTGCCTTGATTAATATTATACCCCCTTTTGAATATTGATTATGCGAACCTTGTCGCCCTAGCAAAAATTATAATAGTATCCTTTCGAAAATAAGTCCGTAATTATATGCCATGCTTAGTGTTGATAGACACTCGGTATTGAAATGCCCCAAGCCTCATCAACATTTTCAATCATGAGAAACTGGTTTGGGCAGTCATGGTGATAATGACTGGTATTTGTGTTGGACATGATTATTTTATGCTCCCAAAAACCTCAACTTGCTTGAATATCTGGGCGGATGATTTGGGGGCTGGTATGTGGTGCGGTGGGAGCACAAATATGGAGTGTGGTAGAACCGCCCAGGTAATACTAAGGACTGAATCTTGTCATGATCTCCCACGTAAAACAGTGCAGCCACATGTCTGTAAATTACAACTTGGCTAAGTAGCGGTATCGAAACTCCCCGACTCATCTCACCGGTAGTGGATAGAAGTGGTTATGCAAGGGCAAAGGAGGCCTAAAGGGACACCGAGTGGAGGGTGACGTTCACCAGTCGTACTAGCATTGAGGGGAGTGGAGCCCGAATAATGCTGGTAGCCGTGGTGAACATCCCGTGCAACGTATGGGACCCACCGCAAGTGGGCAGTTTCCCATAGGGTGAGATGACTAGAGGAACTAGATATCCTGAACAGTCATGTGATAATCTATTTGACCATCTGACCAAGGAATCGGGTGGGCAACAGTGGATTATCGCTTGTGGTGAAAGTGTACAAACTCTGCAGAGTCAAAACTATTCGAATAGCCGTGCCCACGGTCATGGGCGGACATGAGAAACTTAACCAGATATAGTTCTGTTTCAAAATGATTTGCGGGTGGGAATGAAAAAGTGAAGGGCAGTGCAAGGCCCTGGTTTGTGTTGTCCTGGGTGTCGTCCCAGTGATAAGTTAAGCGGCTATAACGCTGAAGGGTTAAGCATATGGTGCAGATGCCATGTAACGGTGAATGGAATCAATCACATCGTTATTGCATTCTCATATATATTACGCTTTGTTCAAACCGCTAAGTCTCGTGGAGGTTTTCTATGTATTATATTTCAAAAGCTAAACGATGATAAAGCTCCTGCTTTTACAAAGTAGAGTGATAGGAAGATAAATAGAGTCGTAAGAAGAGTGGATGACTGCTGTGGTAAATACATAACGATGATTGGTGGATTCATGCCGATTATAAAAGAGAATAATAGAGAGGGGTTTAGGAGAAATAAATCGGTGGAGTCTATATGGATGGATGGATTAGAAAGATGATTTAAATAATTTTTGGAAGATTAGAGAGTGCAAAAGAAATTGTTGGATGACATTAAGACATTAATATAAATTCTTGAGAGATGTTAGTAATAATGTGATTGATAGGATCGATTAAAATCTTGGAAGAATGAATTGAATTTTGGGTATATCGGAGGAATAATAATAATTACGGAGTATGATGCGGATCAATGATTTTGGAGAATTATAAGAGTGTAAAGGCAATTGTTGGATTTAACGGGATTAACAGGAATTGAGCTAGATAGATGATTTGAATTTAAGGAAATCTGGGGATATGATAATTGAAGCATAAACTAGATTAATGATATTCTTGGTGTAGAGGTATTGATGAATTAGTTAGAGATAAATAATGAAAATAAGGGTGATTATGGAAAGAGCAATTTATGGTTTTGGATCATTAGCAGAAAGGATTGATTTGTTAGAAAGTTCTGATATGAATGATGTCGGTGGATTAAAAAGTAATCCTATTAGGGAATCATTGGAATTCAGAAGCAAGGAGTGGGTGAATATTGATTACAAGATTGGACTAGTATGAATTCGGAATACGTGAAGACATTGGTGGATTCAAAGTGAATGTATATATATATATAAAGGGTTTGATCGGTGGATTAGTTAAATGATAAATCTCATTGTTTGGAGTCTTAGACGATATTTAGTAGGAATATTGTGTCTTTGGGGAAATTAAGTCAATTATGGCATTTGAGGGAAGTGAGTCAATTTGGCAATCGCCGTGGGAAGTTTTAGGTAGCAGTAATAATACTAGGGTTTAATAATAACAACGCTACCAAAAGCGATTTCTGGCAAATAAAACAACTCGAGCCTTCCCTTTGATAAGCCATGCATACTATATATTTGCATTCTGTGTATTGGCTCGCGGAGCACGGTGGTTAGTGTGCTCACACTCGCTCTCATAACAAATCCAGAATAAGGATCCAATTCACTACGCCTCAGCAACACCATTGGTCATGATGACAAAGAAGATGAAGATCTCAAGGGCTAGGTCGCGAGCCTCCAGTTGGCTGCCTGTGGGCATGTCCTGAAGGTCCCACCTGTGTGCTTCGTTCTTCCGCTGCTGCAATTTTCTGATTTCGGCCTAACCGGCCCATGAGTAAGTTTACTATTAAATTTAAACTTCCGCTTGGTATGTATTTGATATTCATTTTCTGTAACTGTGAGCACTATCTACCGATCCAGGGAATAGTGCATTAAATCTGTGGGATTCCGGATGTTAAAATGGGGTCGGCGGGCATGGTATCGAGCATATCGATTGCAGTCGTGACCTAGTTAGCTCGGCCGTTAGTTCCATGACTAGAAATATTTCTTTAAAAACACTATCTCCGAAAATACAAGTTATACTGCTCGTTCTTATCTCTCTTAGATGATTCCCTCTCATCTATATGCTGCCTTAGTCATTTCTACTTCTCGTGCTCTCTTACCCTAAACTCAAAAGGATGAAAATCCAGTACTCCTCTAGTGAACTCTCCTTGAAAACCTATTTTGGGCCAATAATCATGATGCTTGACTTTAAAGCTTTATTTCAAAAAAAAAGTTTATCCTTGGAGGACTGATTATCAAATTGTTTACGAAATTCATTTTCAAACTCGTTTTGACAAACCTGGATCTTCCGAGGAAATTTTCATAAGTTAAACTACTTACCAAAAACTTATTCAAAACCTTACCTTGGTTTGTCAAATAGCGCAAAACAAAGTTATTTCGTGAAAGCTTTCCCCAACAAGGACTTTGTTTTTCAAAAATAGATCCTAAGGGTTAACCTTGGGGTGTTACCTTCGAAAGAGTTATGTTGGTAAAAACCTATTTCCCCTGTTTGGTTTTATCACCCCTAGTTAAAAAAAAATCTTTATTTTTGCCACAACGTTTCATTAAAATAATAATATTAATAATGTAATACTGGAATAAGAAATGATATCAAGCCAATCACATCGAAATACTTTCCTCTTCTTTCTATTGATTTGGGAAGAAAAATTTTGATCCTCATCTCTTACCCTTACTGCAAAAATTTAAGGTTAGGAACGCTGACAGTGTTCACAAAGATAATGTGCTCCTATTTTAAATAGGCTATGCAGATGAACCATGTACTCTCTTTTGTGTGCTTCCCCGAATAGACGTTGTATTGTTGCAAGATTTCACTTTGATCCTGTGCACTGCCTTCTTGCTCACGGGCATCCTATTTCGCAGTCATGGAAAAAGATCGTTTTTAAAATTGTGTGATTTTTGTATCACCCCAGCTTTCTGGGGTAAGCTCTTTTGAAATTAGAACAGGTTTACATTATCTTATCCTCACGGTTCTATTCGTACCTCATGCTATTCCCTCTCATCCTGTTGCTACAAACCCAGTCAGATCTACTGAAGCAAGGTGATAGCTAGCCAAAGCCAAGGCAACTAAGGACAAGACCACTGTCCCAAGATTGCCCCCTGAACCTGTTGCTGACCAAGGCAACCAAAGTACAGCGGAAGAGTCTTCAATTCGTCACAGGACCCATCATACATGGAACTAGAAGAGAAGGATATTGACTAGGGACGTTTATTTTAACGGGGGGTAGCACTATAAGACAGAAATGTCAAAGTGCTACTGCGACGTATGTTTTGGAATTGCGACGACCTGGACCCAGAGCTAATCAAGCTAGTACGGGAAGATTTACAGGACCAAAGTCTTATGGTGATAAGGACAAAAGACCACCATATAAATGTATCCAACCCCGTACCGACATCTCTCAAGCCGTCTCCTCCCTGGGGCATAAGCCAATACTACCCACCCATCAGCCTGAGTTCTACGACCATCATATGCCCAAAAGACAATGCGACCACTCCACTCTATGAAGGCAAAGAGACGACGAAGTCAACAAGCAAGCATCTGGAAGTTTACGACCTATCTAGGCGAACAAGGTTTCTCTCTTCCCTTTTTACTTCTCCAAGTGCTAACTCCTATTGTGCAGATTTACACCTCTCTATGAAGCTAAAGGATTATACGTCGAGCA
Source organism: Bonia amplexicaulis (assembly GCA_036346245.1). Classification (NCBI taxonomy): domain Eukaryota; kingdom Viridiplantae; phylum Streptophyta; class Magnoliopsida; order Poales; family Poaceae; genus Bonia; species Bonia amplexicaulis. The sequence continues at coordinate 13,036,832 of CM070755.1, read as the reverse complement.
ACACCTGAAAACCTCTTTTGCTAGCCAATATGACCTCACCTCCTTTCCTTCTATTCTACCGGAATCTCGGGGTCGAGATTCATTTTAAGGGGGGTAGGTTTGTAACATCCCAAAAATTTGGATTTGAAAATACGAAGCTTTTGAATTATTTTTGCCGTATATTCTATTTGAATTTGGATTTTTATAGTGTTTCTTAAACTTTGGTTGAGATTTTGATAATTAAAGAAATTCATGAAAAACAAAACAAACATTAGTAATGCTATAAAAGAAAATATGCAAATAATAGAAAACTAAAATTTTAAATGCGAATCTGAAAAGATGATCCAGCATGAGGAGGGAGAAACCTAAGTTAAAATATAAAATCTTATTACGGAAATAATAACATACAAAAACCTAGAATTTGGACATTTAAAAATTTGTAAATACAATTTGTAGCAAAAGTTAAATAAAATCGAAGCAGAAGATTGGTATATTTTGTATCAAGATAATCGAATAAAGATTTCAAAATTGAATCAATAAACCTAAATCAGAAAATAGAAGTCCCAATTACAAATCCAAAAGCTTTCCATTTTTCTCTCATTCTCTAACGATTTTTCTCTATTACATGTGGACCCCACCATTTCCTTCTTCCTCTCTCTCCCTTTTCCCTGTTTTCCTCTCCGCGCCCGGCCCCCATTTCTCTTCTCTCCTCCTCCTTTCTCTGTGAATGCCGCTTCTTTCGTTCTTCTTCTCCCCTGTGCGGTGGAGCACCATCCACGTCTCCCCTTTTCTTCTCTCCCCTACGCCGGATCGCGCCCAAATCTTTGCACGCACTGTCTTCCTCTGCTCTGCACTCGCCATCGCCCGGTCGCATCACCACCGAGCCCCGCGCCTCCGCGCGTCGAGCCCCGCATCGGTCTTTGCCGGTGGTCCGCCGCCCATCCGGCCCCCACGCCACCGCGCCTTTCCGCCTCGCAGGCTTCAAGAGGCATCTACCATCCCCATTCTCCCCCACGCAGCCCTCCTCTTCCCCGCTTCTCTGCCTCTTCCACTGCGCAGCCGCCTCCGCGCCTCCACACCGTTCCGGTCTTCCGCGACTCCCACCGTCTGAATCGTCATAGCGTGCCCCCTCCCCTCCTTCCCTTGGCCTAATTGGAAAGTCATGCGCCGAGCTCGCCGACGGCCTTCTTCCCCGCATCCGCCGAAACCGCCGCCGGTAGCGCCGCACCTCCTCGGTGACTCCGGTCCGATTCTCGCGGTGGGAGCATCCTCGATGCACCGAATCTTCCCGAGCATCGCCTTGCTATTCCCTTCACCGAAGCGCCGCCACGGTGACCTCTTCCGCGCCGGCCGTGCACGCCACGGCCACCTCGGTACCTCCTCGCCAAGCCGTTGCCATGGGTAAGCTCCTACCAACCCCTTTGCTCATGCCCTCTATTTCTCCCCTCCTCCTCCGCCGCCGCCATTAATGGTCTCCCCACCGTCCGCTCTTCACCGCCGACCCGCCACAACGCCTCTTGGCGGAGCCGCCACCCCAAGGGCTTCCTCTCCTCCCCAGACTCCGTTTGCCGGTCGCCGACGCCTCCTGGCCGCCTCCCCCGCCGCCGCCTGCCCGAGCGCCGACGGCATGCCCTGTTTTGGCCCCTATCCCCTTGAGTGCTCTTCTATATTGCTCCCTGCAGTAAAATCGATGAGAGCCGAGCGACTCACTGGCTAGCAGTGCGAGCGGTAACCTGCAGGCCCCGGGTTCGATCCCCCATCACGCATACTTTAGTAGATTAGTTTTTTTTTGTATTTTGCTAGAGATTCCAGTAAAGGAAAAATCAAGGAAAAACCTAAGAGTAATCCATAAATGATACAAAATTATTAAATTATAAATGAGCTTGATAAATGTCTAATCATGGATTAATTATTATGTGTTAGTAACTAATGTGCTTTTAACCTTATTTTAAAGCTTAATTGCTAATCAAGGGCATAGCGAGATATTGATTAAGAATATTGTGTAGATTTATGCTCACATGAAATGACAACCTAACAGATAATGATGGTCTAAAGAAATAAATCCTAAACCGTGTCATAGAATTAACCATGTCATGGTTTAAAACATAACCATCATCTCTATGCCCCGAGCAATTAGAAGAACCCTTTTTGACTATTAGATGATTTGGATATTAGGCCACTAATATTTGGACTAGTTCATGTATGCATGATTAATATGGTTTGAACAATCAATTAGAGAGCTAATTATTAATTCAAAGCAATAACAATTAAATATGACTTTGGTTAAGTACTCAAAAAGATTACCCTTAATTATAATATATGCACTAACGATTAACATACCAAGATTAAACAAATCTCCTTGGTAGATTTAATTAAGTAACTATATTAATATATGAACCCGAATAACAAGCTCGGCCCAAATAAAGAAATTTAAGATTTAAAAATAAAGCTAAGCCTAATAATAACTAAAGTATAGACAAAATAAGAATAGTGGTATTAGTTAATTCCTAATGTAGGTTTAAATAGATAACAACATCGAGCCCCAGTGTATTTAACCAGTTAGGACTCGAGCAAGCGGATCCTAATCCAAAATAAATTACGTCTAGTGATAACTAAGTGTGCATAAAATATCATACCACAAAATGCTAAAAACATAAACTATGAGATTAACTCGGTAAGCTAAAATTTGCAAACATTACTTATGTATGTATATATATGTATATATATATATATGTATGTATGTATATATCACATGCCCTGAACATTAGCACTCGACAGAATACACCAATTCATAGGTCTAACCTACCTCATGGAACTCCCTTGATAAATGCAAAAATAATAAAAGAAAGTTATTAATATAAAGACCGAGTCAGTGTATTATACTATCAACCTTGCCTCCAATCACACATTGACCCATAATAAAACTGAATCGAGTTTATTTGGATTTATTCGATCTTTTGAGTTATTCGCTTTTATTCGTGTTCAGTCTCTTAGCACGTAATTACAAGTCGAAGTCCCGAAGAATCGAGAAATCAAGCGTGATCAAGATAGAAGTAAAGATAAATACCAGAAGCTCCAGAGGAAGCATTGCGTGAGCTTAAGACCATGTGAACCGCGCCAAAGTAGTCAATACTTTGATCATGTTGAACCTACATTTTCGCAAATTATTTTGTTTAAATTATCAAATTGCATGCTATTATTTTATGTGCAACTACATGTTTAATTCAAGATTCTAGTATATGCCTATTGTTGTCTTGATTAATATTATACCCCCTTTTGAATATTGATTATGCGAACCTTGTCGCCCTAGCAAAAATTATAATAGTATCCTTTCGAAAATAAGTCCGTAATTATATGCCATGCTTAGTGCTGCATAGACACTCGGGGCGCTGAAATGCCCCAAGCCTCATCAACATTTTCAATCATGAGAAACTGGTTTGGGCAGTCATGGTGATAATGACTGGTATTTGTGTTGGACATGATTATTTTATGCTCCCAAAAACCTCAACTTGCTTGAATATCTGGGCGGATGATTTGGGGGCTGGTATGTGGTGCGGTGGGAGCACAAATATGGAGTGTGGTAGAACCGCCCTGTAATACTAAGGACTGAATCTTGTCATGATCTCCCACGTAAAAGCAGTGCAGACCACATGTCTCAGAATTACAACTTGGCTAAGTAGCGGTATCGAAACCCCGACTCATCTCACCGGTAGTGGATAGAAGTGGTTATGCAAGGGCAAAGGAGGCCTAAAGGGACACCGAGTGGAGGGTGACGTTCACCAGTCGTACTAGCATTGAGGGGAGTGGAGCCCGAATAATGCTGGTAGCCGTGGTGAACATTCCGTGCAACGTATGGGACCCACCGCAAGTGGGCAGTTTCCCATAGGGTAAGATGACTAGAGGAACTAGATATCCTGAACAGTCATGTGATAATCTATTTGACCATCTGACCAAGGAATCAGGTGGGGCAACAGGTGGATTATCGCTTGTGGTGAAAGTGTACAAACTCGCAGAGTCAAAACTATTCGAATAGCCGTGCCCACGGTCATGGGCGGACATGAGAAACTTAACCGATATAGTTCTGTTTCAAAATGATTTGCGGTGGGAATGAAAAAGTGAAGGGCGTGCAAGGCCCCGGTTTGTGTTGTCCCGGTGTCGTCCCAGTGATAAGTTAAGCGGCTATAACGCTGAAGGGTTAAGCATATGGTGCAGATGCCATGTAACGGTGAATGGAATCTGAATCGCTACTGTTATTGCATTCTCATATATATTACGTTTTGTTCAAACTGCTAAGTCTCAGGAGGTTTTCTATGTATTATATTTCAAAAGCTAAACGATGATAAAGCTCCTGCTTTTACAAAGTAGAGTGATAGGAAGATAAATAGAGTCGTAAGAAGAGTGGATGCTAGCGTGGTAAATACATAACGATGATTGGTGGATTCATGCCGATTATAAAAGAGAATAATAGAGAGGGGTTTAGGAGAAATAAATCGGTGGAGTCTATATGGATGGATGGATTAGAAAGATGATTTAAATAATTTTTGGAAGATTAGAGAGTGCAAAAGAAATTGTTGGATGACATTAAGACATTAATATAAATTCTTGAGAGATGTTAGTAATAATGTGATTGATAGGATCTGATTAAAATACTGGAAGAATGAATTGAATTTTTGGGTATATCGGAGGAATAATAATAATTACCGGAGTATGATCTGGATCAATGATTTTGGAGAATTATAAGAGTGTAAAGGCAATTGTTGGATTTAACGGGATTAACAGGAATTGAGCTAGATAGATGATTTGAATTTAAGGAAATCTGGGGATATGATAATTGAAGCATAAACTAGATTAATGATATTCTTGGTGTAGAGGTATTGATGAATTAGTTAGAGATAAATAATGAAAATAAGGGTGATTATGGAAAGAGCAATTTATGGTTTTGGATCATTAGCAGAAAGGATTGATTTGTTAGAAAGTTCTGATATGAATGATGTCGGTGGATTAAAAAGTAATCCTATTAGGGAATCATTGGAATTCAGAAGCAAGGAGTGGGTGAATATTGATTACAAGATTGGACTAGTATGAATTCGGAATACGTGAAGACATTGGTGGATTCAAAGTGAATGTATATATATATATAAAGGGTTTGATCGGTGGATTAGTTAAATGATGAATCTCATTGTTTGGAGTCTTAGACGACATTTAGTAGGAAAATTGTGTCTTTGGGGAAATTATGTCAATTATGGCATTTGAGGGAAGTGAGTCAATTTGGCAATCGCCGTGGGAAGTTTTAGGTAGCAGTAATAATACTAGGGTTTAATAATAACAACGCTACCAAAAGCGATTTCTGGCAAATAAAACAACTCGAGCCTTCCCTTTGATAAGCCATGCATGCTATATATTTGCATTCTGTGTATTGGCTCATGAACACGGTGGTTAGTGTGCTCACACTCGCTCTCATAACAAATCCGAATAAGGATCCAATTCACTACGCCAAGAACACCATTGGTCATGATGACAAAGAAGATGAAGATCTCAAGGGCTAGGTCGCGAGCCTCCAGTTGGCTGCCTGTGGGCATGTCCTGAAGGTCCCACCTGTGTGCTTCGTTCTTCCGTTGCTGCAATTTTCTGATTTCGGCCTAACCGGCCCATGAGTAAGTTTACTATTAAATTTATACTTCCGCTTGGTATGTATTTGATATTCATTTTCTGTAACTGTGAGCACTATCTACTGATCCAGGGAATAGTGCATTAAATCACAGGGGATTCCGGATGTTAAAATCTGGGGTCTGACAACTTCGAGTAATGTTATGAGTGGAATCTGTGGTTGAATTCTTTAAAAGGGGTACAATGTATTATCCCGATTATTATAAAAAGAGGAAAATGTTTTAAGGAGGATGGTATTCGATAGTGGCTTGATAGTTGTGGCGAAGAATTTTGTGAGACGGCAGGATCTGTTGGCCGCTCAGAGCCGACAAAAGAATTGCGGGCGCTCGGCGTTGACCGGCGCGTGTCGTGGACTCGTCAGAGTTGGACATGAGGAAGAGAGCCACCAGATATGCGGAGGCCCTCTTGACGAATCAGTCTGAGCAGGAGGTGACGTAGAGCTTGAAGTTCAAATGTAGAAGAAGGACCCGAGTTCTTCGAGGCGGGTGAGAACCCGTAGTTGTTGTTCCCTTGTGATGTTCTATCCTTGGGATGCTCTATTCTTTGATTGTTCTTTTTGTCTCGTGGGTTGAGGAGCGAGATTCGAGGACGAATCCTTTTAGGTGGGGAGAATGTAATATCCCGAACGTCGTTCTGACATAAGATTTTAAATCAATCGCGAATCGCGGTTTTGATAAATCGCGGGAAGGAAAAATATAAATTGTAGAATATTGTAAAATGAATTAAATAAATTAAAATAATTAATTTGGATGTTTTAGGCTGTCCGGAGGGTGGGCCGACCACTTTGGGCTGGTCACCCAAATGGGGCCCGTGCACCTCCCAAACCCTAGCACCCTCAATATAAACCCCCTTCCTTGGCCCCTCCCCTCTTTCCACCCCAAACCAGCCACCACCACCCCCTTGGGCGCCCCCCTCTCCCCCCTTGCTGCTGCCATGGTGCCAAGGAAGAAAAGAAAGGGAAGAGAGGAAGGAGAAGGAGAAGGAGGAGAAGGAGAAGAAGGAGAAAAAGAAGAGGAGGAAAAATTGGGGAATTCTTCATCTAGGTAATTTTTTCCCATCCTAAATCCTCTGTTTTATGGATTTATTAGGGTTCTTGGCACGGAATTTGATGGTAGATATTAGATCAATTGCCCGATTAGAGTTTTGTCATGATTGGTTTTAGATCTATTCAGCAGTGCATGCTTGTCTCGCATTTTGATCTAGAAAACGAATTTTCCTGCAGATCTCCCCAAAAGTAAAATTGTAGAGGACTTCCATATCTATCTCTTGTATTGTTTTTAAAATTTTTCTACCAGGGGATCTGGGAGATACGGGGTCGGAAATACCGCTGTCCAGTAAGCAGACAGATCGGTACAGCCCGACGGTAAACCGCAGTTTAAAATTAGTAAACGAATTTTCCTGCGAGTCTCCCCAAAAGGAAAGTTGTAGATAAATTCCATATGTATCTACTGTATTGTTTTAAATATTTATACCGTGGGATCTGGGAGATACGGAGTCGGCAATATTGCTGTCCGGCAGGCGGACGGATTGGTACAGTCCGACTGTAATCCGGGGTTTAAAAATAGTAAACAAATTTTCTGGCCTTTTCTGTAGTTGGGAAAGTTGTAGATAATTTAGATATATAGCTTCTGTATAAATTTGGGAATTTTTAGGCCTCTGTGCTGTCGTGGGCACGCGTTTGAACGCGGCTGCCCAATCTGCCAATGCAAAGTTCTTCCTCTGTTTTGGGCATTAAATTACTCCTAGCTGTGGTTAAAATAAAAATAGGTGTTCTGCATGAAAATTGTAGGTTTTTAAGTCATGAATCCAGAGAGGTATTATTTGCTATTTTTTTATCTATATTTTTAAAGATACAAAATTATGAAGCAACGCTGCTGCAGAGAATGAATGTTGAATTGTGGAGCGGAGAGGACTTTTCGCGGGTTCGGGTCTCTAGCGATGTTTTATATATTTATGTCGTATTTGTATGCTGTGGTTGAGTGCTGAGAGGTGTCTTATGGACAGGTGGTCTTGTCCCTGAGCGCTCTTGATTTTTGTGGTTCGTCGCTTCATCGGATTGAGGCAAGTAAACGTAGCGGTGGTTGCTACCGTTTAACCTGTTGTTCATATTACATTCAGTTTACATTATTATCGTAATTTGATACAATTGCCATGATTGCATGATATTTTAATTGTGGAATTCTTACTTAATGTTAATATGTTGATCATGAAATTAGTATGTGGTGGATGTGATTATGTTGAGAGCATGATAATGCTCCTTGCGGATGAATTAATGTGATTAATGAATTTTCATATCATTCAATCATTCATGTCATATCATGTCCTTTGTGTATGTGGATGTCGCCGCTTATAGCCGCGACCGTACCGGTACAGCGTCGTATATTGCCGTAGTATGACGCACCTCTTCGCCCGAGGGAAGCATTCGTATATTGCCGAAATACGATGCATCGCACTTCCTGCCCTGGCAAGAGTAATGTGGAGCATAGCATGCCCATTCATATGCATTTCATTGTGGAATGATCATTTGCATACATATGCAATATAATGTGGTGAAGTTATTTTGTGGAATGTACAACTTCATAGTTGTAATGTGGAATTGGCTCTTGTGAGCTATTGACGGAATGAAGGTTGTGGTTGTGATCTTGAAATGTGGTTCGTCCCTTGTGTGATTATGATGGTGGCATGAAACTCCTTTCTCTTGCTTTACTTGTTTATAGTAATTGTGGATATGAGAAGTAATATAGTATTGAAGTAAGGCATATATATGTTTTATTGCCTTTGGTAGTGGTAGTGGTTGAGGATTTAATGTAGTCAATCATGAATTAATTGTTAATGTTATACTGTCATTGATAGTGAATTGAGGTCGAGAATATATACATTGTTAATTGTGGAAGATTAAATGTGGTTGATTAATCTATTGTGATTTGTGGAGGAATAAATGTTTTCTTTTGCATTTAATACGGGATAAAATGATTGCATTCATATGCTAATTAAATCTGAAATTTAAGAGGCATGATTCATGAAAGTTTATGGTGGTTTAATATTTATGAACATAGATTGTAATTGTGGATGTATGAAATTATAATAATGATGTTTAAATTACTTGTAGTTTGAATAACTTGTTAAGCAGTTTGCTTCCGAGATTTTATCTCACTCTTGCTTCCCCCCCTCTGTGGACTTTGAGCATGCATCGGGAAGGGTAGAGCGGCACCGCACTGATGCACTTGTATTATAATCTTAATGCTGAAATAAAGTTGAAAGAAATCTAGTCTTTGTTTAGCTATTTTATTGACAAATTTCTTCTTAGTAATATTAAATTTGTGTACCGTTCCTATAGATGTTTTGTTATAGTTGATTATGATTAATGATTTGTTATTTATTCTGTTTATCTTAGTTGTTTACGCTTTCGCTTATACTATATTGTTTTGTAATTGTTGCCAGTTTATTTTATTTTCGTAAATTGGCTAGTTGTAGAGCAGCTTCAGAGCATCCCAGGGTAATGTGGATCCTGGGGTGTTACAAAAACCTTAAAAACCTGCTATACCTGTCTGGGCGGGTGGTAAGGGTGGTGCGTGCAGATGTAGCACGAGAACCTGTGGTGTGTCGATTGAACCGCCCGGACTCATTAAAGACTTAATCCTGTGATGACCTTTCCATGTAAAACAGCACAACCACAAGTATGCAAATTGCAACTTGGCTAAGTAAATCTATCAAACCCCCGAAACTCATCTCACCAGTAGTGGATAGGAGTGGAATGCTACAAGGGCAATGGGAGGCCTAAAGGGACACCAAGATGAGGGTGAAGTTTCCAGTCATGCTAGCGTTGTGGAGAGTGAAGCTTGAATTCGCTAGTTTTTGTGGTTACATCCCAAGCAACGTGTGGGACCCACCACAAGTGGGAGCAACCCATCGGGTGAGATGACAAAAGGGGTCAGATATTTTGAAAAGTTACTGTAATGGTCTACTCAACCACATGACTAAAGAATTGTGTGGAGCAACGAACGGATCGTCTCGTGTGGTGAAAGTGTACAAACTCTGCAAAGAATAACTATTCGAATAGCCGTGCCCACGGTCAAGGACAGACATGGGAACTTCCTCGAGTTAGTTCTATTTCAACACCTTTGTGGGTGGGACAAAAACCTTTCAGAGGGATGTACTCTGACTTTGAATTTTCGGGACGTACTCTAGCGTGGTTGATAAGATGGAAGTAATCTAATGATCAAAAGCTAGCATAGGTGGATGGAACTGTGTAATTGGTGGATGGAACCTACACCACTATAAATATTGCACAATTTCAAACTCTTTAAAGTATGTTTATAAAATGCCAAGTCATAGGAATTTTTATTATGATTATTGCAAATGTCGCATTAAGCAAATAAAAGAACCTCAAGCCTCATTTGACAGCCTTGCATATATTATTATTGCATCCTGTGGGTGGCTTGCTGAGTGCTGTCATACTCACTCTTGCTTAATTATTATCATTCAGTCAGAAAGGAAATAAAGTCAAGCCCTGCGATGTTCAAAAGGGATCGACAGAGCTGGAAGACGAAGAGGCCATGGACTAGGTTGCGAACCCCAGTTGGTTGCCTGTGGGCAAGTCCTAAGGGTCCCACCTGTGTGGAGTTTCCGCTGCTACATCTTATTGTTTTTGGCCCAATCGGCCCATGAGTAAGTATTACTGTGTTATTTAAGCTTTCGCATGATATGTTTTTGATATACAGTAATGTGTCTGTGAGCACTATCTGATGCGGATACGCACAAGCTTAGCACTTTTCAGTCAAATACATTATTTTACTGGAAAGAAGTATTGAGCCGCATTAAATATTGTCAGGTGAATTTGTTTCTTAAGGAGTTTCTTTTAATTGATGATGAACTTGGAATACTATCTCATGCTATTATTTTATGTATTCTTAGGTATGATTCATGTGAAGACTTGGAAGAGCAAAAGGAGGAGCACAAGGACTTAAACTATAAGTTTTGGATAAGATTTTCAAGCCAAATTCGGACCTCTAATTCAAACTTGGATTCAACTCAGAATTCAATTCGGATTCAGTTCGGAATAGCCTGATAGGCAATTACTAAAAAGAACATAACTTTCACAAACGGAGTCCGATTCAGTTGTTCTTGTACTTGTTGGAAAGATAATTTCAAGGGCTACGCAATGGATCTAGCCCCACCTTCAAATTCATCACGGACAAAAAGTTATGACCAAAATATTGTGATGACTTAATTTTAGGTTTTTCCTTTTGTGTGAGTTTGTTTCCAAATACATGTAGGGATGAGTTGGAGTTGGTTTAGGACCTCTTGGCCAGCCATGAGGTGGACAGAGAACTATATATTGAGGGTTAGACCCCCATTGTAAGGCAGACCACGTTCGAGAATAATCAATCTACTAAAGTATGTTCAAGTTTAGCATTGCTGCCTAAGTTCCATAGGGAATTAGGAGTGATTTTTTCAATCAAGATCGTTTAGCCTTTCCGTTGGGAATTGGGTGCACGATAGATCTTCGCTTGGTGGTCGGCGAAATCAACACGAGTGTGTTTTGGATGATTAAAGAGTGTTCGTCCCTTGCATTAGGATTGGAGGATCATTACGATTCATCAAGACTCCCGTGAGTATCCTTCCTACGTCGAGAAGATCGGGCGACCCCGTATCACTATCTATTGATACAGGGAATAGTGCGGTGGAATCACAGAGGATCTGGGATATACAGTAATGTATCTGTGAGTACTATCTACTGATCCAGGGAATAGTGCGGTGGAATCACAGAGGATCTGGATTTGCTAACCCGAGGTCCAACACAAAATCACGAGATCTAAGATTGATAGTGCTCATTGGACTCACCATTTTCTTGTTCCATTTCATCTTCTTCAATATGCAGGACACGGAACGCTCTCTATAGGATTGGGCTCGGAGCTTCTGCCAAGTGGCTAAGGATTCTAGTTTGTCCTTCAATAATCTTGGCAACTTGCGCTCTATAGCTTTGATCTTAGCCTCTAGGTACTGAACATCAGTTGCTAAGATAGCAGTTTTATTAGATAAAGAGGTTAAAAATGTGTCGTGCTCCTGCAATTACATATCTGACGCTATCAACTTCCTTGCAAATGATGAAATTATTAGAGATATGTTAGAGATATATACTGATTGCATTGTATTAGGATAGTTTGGATTCTTTCCATACATGTGCTCTTTCCTTATATGTATTCTTTCCATATTGCCATCCTGTACTCGTGTATATATACCGGCCCTTTGGCCTCATATGAATACAAGTGCTATTCATAACATGGTATCAGAGCAAAACTTATCTAGGGTTTGCCGTCGCCGCTTGTCTAGGGTTTCATCCGTCGCCGTCGTCTTGGCCTCCTCTGCCGCGTGCCGCCGCCGGCCTCCTCCGCGTCGCGCACAGGCCGCCGCTTCGCCGCCGCCGGCCTCCTCCCGCGTGCACCCCAGGCCGCCGCCGCCACCCTGCTGCTTTGTTGCCGACCCGGCCGCTCGGTCGCCGTTGGCTCCACCCGTCTTCTTCCGCTTGGTCCCCCAGACCGCGCTGTCGCCGCCACCGCCGACTCCATCTTCGTCGCCGCGCCTCCGGCTCGCTCCCGGTCCGGTCCGCCGCTGCCAAGTCGGCCGCCGCGTCCACCACGAGCTCCGGCTCCTCGCGACGCCGCCCGCGCTGCCGTCGAGCCTCCACCGCATCGGTGGCGGTGGATCTTCCGTCACCGTCGCCCGGCCACTCTTGCCGCCTCTGCCGGCTCCCCGACGCCGCCGCCCAGACGCCATTGTTCCTCGACACCGCCCGCCGCCGCGCCTCCGGACCGGCTCCGCCCGACCGGCTCCTCCCGTTGCCGCGCTTCCGGACCGGCCTAGCCACCGATCCGGCTCCTCTTGCCGTCGCTCGGCTCTTCCGCCGCCCGCTGCCGTGGGGAACCCGGCCGTCACCGTCGCTCGCCGCCGCCGCCGGCCGCCCGCCCGCTCGTCCGCTTTGCCCGATCCGGTGCGGGCTCCTCCGGGATCGCCGCCGCTAACGACTCACGGGGAACCAGTAGGGTTCCCCCGCCCGTGAGTTATATTTAGTAGTTGGGCCGCCGCCCAAAACGTCGATCTAACCGCGCCGCGTCGCCGCGCTGTTGAACCTTTGCCTTGGTCGCGCGTCCAGCGCCGCCACCGATGGTTTCCGTTCGCTGAGTGGTCTTTGCTGCGCCACTTCCCTCTGTGCTCGCCGCTCGTCCTCCGGCTACACCGACTTCTCCATGCTTCAGAACACTGCCACCTCCAGCGGCTGCCACAGATGGTGGTGGCCGCCCTTCATCTGGCGGTGGCCGTCCTCATTGCTCCTACTGCGACAAGGTCGGCCACGTTGAGTCCTAGTGCTATAAAAAGTAGCGGCATCTTTCACGACGTTCTTCTACTAGCACCAGCACTGGTGCTTCTACATCGACGCCTGCATCGACTCCTTCATCAGCTTCTCTCACTGAGCAGGAGATAGCCAGACTTCGACGCTTGCTTACCGCTTCGGGTTTTCCTCTCTGATTCTCATGAGTTCCTACATTGACGTCTACATCGACTCCTTGATGAGTTTCTCTCACCGAGCGTGATATAGTCGACTTGACCGCTGCTGCTGCCGTGTTCTCCTCGGCGAGTTACGCGGTTACGCTCTCGACTCTTGAGCACCGCGAAACCACCACCTCTGATCAGGCACCTCCCATGGATTCTTGATTCTGGAGCATCTTTTCATATGACTCCTGATTCTTCCACTCTGTCCTTCATTACACCTCTTGATTCTCCTGTCAGTGTTCTTACTGCTGATGGTACCTCTCTCTCTGTCTCTGGTCGAGGACATCTTAGCAACTCATCTTTTCATGTTCCCTCTGTTGCTCATGTTCCTCGCCTTACCATCGACTTCTTTCTGTGGGCGACATCGATCTTGGTTGTCGAGTCATTCTCGATTCTGACTCTTGTTGTGTTGAGGACCGCCACACGGGAGCCCTGATTGGTTCTGGCCCTCGGCGTCTTGACTCACAACATCTTTGGGAGCTTGGTGGCTTCACCTTCCTTCCGCCGCCACCGTCGCCGCCGGTCTCTCCGCTTCTTCCACTCAGTCTCGGCTCTTTCCAACAAAGTGGCATCATCGTCTTGGCCATCGTGTGGATCTCGGTTGTCGTCTCTAGTTCGTCGTGGCCTTCGGGTGCATCTCAGAACGTGTCTTTAGATTGTCGTACGTAAGCTCGGCAAATGATTGACTTCCTTATCCTCATAGTGAGTCAGTGTCTCAACGTCCTTTCGATCTTGTTCATTCTGATGTTTGGGGTCCGGCCCCTTTGTTTCGAAGGAGGTCATCGATACTATATCATATTTATAGATGATTTCTCTCGCCACACTTGGATATATTTCATGTCTTCTCGTGGTGAGGCCTTGTCTATCTATAAACAGTTTGCCACTATGGTTACTTTCGGTTCTCCACTCCTATTCGTGTCTTCGTGCGACTCTGGCGAGTACCTCTCTCATCACTGCGCAGCTTCCTTCCGAGAAGGGCACTCTCGCTCGATTCTCTTGTCCCGGTGCTCATGCTCGAATGGTGTTCTTGGCGCAAGCATCATCACCTCCTTGAGTCGGCTCGTGCCCTGATGATTGCCGCCTCTATTCCACCTCACTTTTGGGCCGAGGCTGTTTCCACTGCCACCTATCTCGTCAACATCTGACCTTCTTACGCTCTTGAGGTGCAATACCATTGGCGTCTCGTGGTCTCCTTCGACTACTATACCCTTCGTTTGCTTGCGTTTGCTACGTTCTTCTCGCCCTGAACGCACCAAATTGTTGCTCGATCTGTTGAGTGTGTTTTTCGGGATACGAGTCTGCGAGCACAAGGGCTATCGGTCTTTGGGATCTGTTGGTCGACGGATGCGGATCTCTCGGGATGTGACTTTCGACGAGTCTCGTCCCTTCTACCCGTCCTACCTCTCCTTGACTTCCTTTGTGGAGTCTCTCTTTTTGACCTTTCGGATACACCTATCTCTGTCTTGCCCTAGTCCACCCGTCCCACTGAGTCTGCTCATATTCCTTCCGTGGCCTCTCCGCCGTTGTCGCCTCCTGCGGCTCCTCAGGCTCCCTCCACTACACTAGTCTACACTCGTCGACCTCGTATTGAGGTTCTTCCAGATGAGCCATCTTCTTCTGATGATTCATCTTCTGATGCACCATCTTCCCCTGATGGGTCATCTTCTCCTCCTCGCTACGCTCTCCGCGATCGCCGATCGCCGACCCCTGCCTGTTTGCCTTTCTTGGCGCAGCTACTCGTGAGCTGTTTCTTCAGGGATCTTGCTACTCACCCCGAGTGGCGGCATGCCATGGCCGAGGAGATTCTTGCTCTTGAGCGTCTTGGTACTTGGGATCTTGTTCCTTTCCATCTCACTCTCGTCCCATCACGTGTAAGTGGGTCTATAAGATTAAGACTCGCTCGATGGTTCTCTTGAGCGCTATAAGCGCGTCTTGTTGCTGTGGTTTCGGCGGGAGCATGGTTGTGACTACGACGAGACTTTTGCTCCCGTGGCTCACATGACCACTGTCCGCACTCTTCTTTCGGTGACGTTTGTTCGCCACTGGTCTGTTTCTCAGCTTGATGTCAAGAATGCCTTTCTTAATGGCGAGCTACGTGAGGAGGTTTACATACATCCACCACCTGGGTATTCTATTCCTGAGGGCATGGTTTGTCGCCTTCGTCGCTCTCTCTATGGCCTTAAGCAAGCCCCTCGTGCTTGGTTTGGCGCTTCTCCTCTGTGGTCACTTCGCTGGTTTTTCGTGAGTGATCATGATCCTGCGCTCTTTGTCCACACTTCGTCTCGTGGTGGGACTCTTCTTCTTACGTATGTTGATGATATGATCATTACGGAGATGATTACGAGTACATTGCCTTTGTCAAGGCTCGTCTTAGTGAGCAGTTTCTTATGTCGGATCTTGGTCCTCTTCGTTACTTCCTTGGGATTGAGGTTACTTCCACACCAGATGGTTTCTTTATGTCCCAAGAAAAGTATATTCAGGATCTTCTTGATCGCGCCTCTCACCGATCAACGTCTTGTTGAGACTCCCATGGAGCTCAATGTTCACCTCCGACCTTCCGATGGCGAGCCTCTTTACGATCCGACTCGCTATCGTCACCTTGTTGGGAGTCTTGTCTACCTTCTTGTTACTCGTCCGGATATCACTTATCCGGTTCACATTACGAGTCGATTCGTTTACGCTCCCACTCGGTCCACTACGACCACCTACTTGAGTTCTGCGATACCTTCGTGGGACTATTTCGTCGTCTCTTCTTTCCACGCTCCGGCTCGTTCTGACTTGAGCTTATTCGGATGCTACTTGGACCAGCGATCCCTCTGATCGTCGGTCTATCTCTGCCTTGTGTTTTTGGTGGTTCTCTCATTGCACGGAAGGCGAAGAAAGCAGTGCGGTGTCCGTTCGAGTGCAGAGGTCGAGTTGCGAGCTATGGCTCTCTTGACGCAGAGATTACTTGGCTACGGTGGTTACTTGAGGATTTTGGTGTTTCTGTCACTACACCGACTCCTCTCTTGTCAAACAGTACAGGTGCTATCAGTATTGCTCGTGATCCTGTGAAGCATGAACTCACCAAGCATATTGGTGTTGATGCTTCCTTCATGAGGTCTTGTGTGCATGATCAGATGGTTGCTCTTCAGTATGTGCCTTGAGCTTCAGATAGCGGATTTCTTCACGAAGCCCGGACCGCAAGACAAAGACGGCTTCTACCTCTCCAAACTCAGTATTGTTGATCCACCATGAGTTTGAGGGGGGGTGTTAGAGATATGTTAGAGATATATACTGATTGCATTGTATTCGGATAGTTTGGATTCTTTCCATACATATGCTCTTTCCTTATATGTATTCTTTCCATATTGCCATCCTGTACTCGTGTATATATACCGGCCCTTTGGCCTCATATGAATACAAGCGCTATTCATAACAGAAATGACATTTAAAGGAACAAAGCCTTCAAGTTTGATGTCTAGGTAGCTTCATATAGAGTTTTTTTCTTCACCACCACTTGATTAATGCTACTGATCATTGGAAATTTACCAACCTTATTAATTCGCAAGTTGTTCCGAAAAGTAATTTTTCAACCTTTAGTTTCCCTGTAGCTTTCCCAATTCAAAATGGTAGCCTTTCATAGCAGTACTTCAGTACAAAAGCCAGATATAACCTAAGACGCTGTTTGTTTAGTTTTTTTGGTTTATAACTTAAAGCCAGCCTTTTGGTTTAAGCAGTTTAAAAGCAGTTAGCTTTTAAATCAAATCAAGCTATTTGACATCCTGGTTTTTTGATGGGTTAGATGGTATAGCTTATTACCAGAAAATGTGAAATATCCTGTAGGAAGCGCATTTCCATTCCATATCTTCACCTGGTAACGTAACGATCGTATGGTTTTCATTATCCAGCTCCATGGGTATGAAATCACCGAGCACTTCTCTTGGCAGCGTTTTGCATTCGCTGCAACAAGCCGGTGATTCCCATTTTTATCAGCTCCTCAACAAGTAGATGTACTTGCATGCACACAACCTAGATATGCATGACCCTGCAACCAACACCTTTGCCACTAACATCTGAACTAACAATAATATCAAAGGGAGATGCTTTCGTGCTTTTTTAACAGTAATTTGTATAATTTTTAAAGCACGATGAATAATAGATAGATGTTAGTTATCTCTTCATTTACTTTTAGATTAGTGCTATTTTTATTAGAGAGAAAACGTAGAAGCACTACTCATATCAAAATCTACAGTGGTTCGTGCCACTGCTTCAACAATCAAACAGGTAAGAAACAAAATGATCAAAACAAGGTAAGAGTTATGAATTTCTGAAATGCAGAAACTAGTGTTACTAACCCAGCGACGCAACCTAAATATGGACCAGGAAAAGCTAAAAATTGTCCTAAAATTTCCACCATAGCAAATCGCCACACCACCGCAAACAGCTGCGCGTTCCTCTTTCCTCGGTTGGAACACAGCGAGAGGGAGGCGAAAAGAGAAGCGACGGGCGCCCACAGCTCGGCGGCCTGGAAGGGTTGCAAGGTTCATCCGGGTCATGCCCTTGTCCAGCGCCATCCTCGCCGTCGCCCAGCAGCCAGAGAAGCTGTCGCTCCCCGCCAAGTTCCTCTGCACCAAGAAAACAACCCAAAATTGATGAGTCCAATACCCCATCCAAGAATAAAAAAGGGTGATTTGGAGCAAAGATCAACACTTAATCATACAGAAATTAGTGGGAATGCAAGAAGAAAGCTCGAGTTGTGGTCTTGTGTGAGCTCAGTTTGCCCGTCGGCTCCCTGGTCATGACGATGGGCGTGCTTGATCATTGGCAAGCCTGTTGGGGTAAATGAACTCGCGAATCTGGTCTTTAAAGTAATCATAGCGAACAGAAATGTGGCCAAATGTCAAGGATGACCATGCATATATGGATGCCGGCCGCCGGCCGCGTTTCTTGCCTCTGGCCACTGTCCTTCAGGCCGCTCACCACATGCTCGATGAATTGCTCGAACCAAGACGCCATCGCCGCATCCTTGTGCCAAGGGAGGAGGAGGTCCAAGTCGTCGCTGGCACCCGCCATGGATGCAGCAAGGTGTGCAGGACAAAGAAAAGGATGGAGAAAGATGGAGAAGGGCGAGGAGGTGTATGGCAACTGGCGGCCATGGAGCGCCGCGTCCACTCCCTCGGGTGGATAGGCTGGAGAGGTGGGCCGTGGAAGCAGACGGGGCTAGGCATGCGCGCCACCGGCAGAGACCACATGCCATCCTTGTCGGCGGCGGCCCGGGCACAACCGGAGAAGACGAGGAATTAAATGGTTCGCCCGCAAGGGAAGGGGGATAAGATGAGAATATATATATACTATGGCATTGTAGCCGTAACTTTCATAAAGTTTAGGAACAGATAGTTATTTCGATCCCACAAAAACCAAAAACATATCTTAACAAAGATTTATGGCTTTTGGTTATAGCAGACTTTTAAGCTTTTACAGTCTATCATTTGTTTAGGTTTTAATTTTTCTATTTTTAATCTGACCAAGAAACCTAAATAAAGAGGAGCTCAGTCCGAAACAAATGTGTACTAACACATCTCACTGACATACAATATGACAAATTTGATAATGCTTTTTAGATTTGACACATACGTCATGTGATGAGTCTTTACAAGGACAATAGGTTTCAAAGATTCAGCAGCAGAACAAATAAAGCTTAATTGGAAGTAAAAAAAATACAGTCATGAAACAACACATTTTGCCTGGAGTGCAAATGTGAGGCTTAACATCATGGAAGATGCCAATGGTTCAATTTGAGTGCAACTTAAAGTGGGTTCTTTTGGATTGATGTCTCATGGCTTATGACTTAAATATTTGAATTCTGTCTACTCGCGAGAAGCAATAGCATATGGAAATAGTCGTATACAATTTTGACCGGTGGAGCCGAATTTAGTATACTTTTTACTATAATTTTTCTATTGATCCCGTCTTAAGAAAATACACTATTTAAAAACTAATTACTATAAACAGTACAAGTATAAACCAATTTTAAACCTAAAAGAACTCGGTCTAAATCCCTGCTGAAGAGGACGTACCTGTCAACATGCAAAATCCACAGTCGAAACAATTGAATAGATGTTAGCACAACCGTAAACTAGATCCAGCATCCAAAATATTGGTCTGAAACAGATAACCAAATTGATACGGTGCTAAATACCACTGCCACTATATCTATGATAATCAAGAAGGAAAATACTAATTGTAACATCATGTCCATCCTCTAGATCTAGAGTGCTACCATCATTGCATAATAATACTATTTTTAAACAACCGCTGATCATTTTAAACAAACTCTACTTTATTCATGAAGCAGCGACCACTTACACTATACCATTTTTAAGTAACTATACTAGCTTACTAGTGAAGTTAAACATACTAACAAAAACTGATATGTAAAGTGCTGCAAGTACGTGAAGTTAGTCATGTGCTACTCCCGCCAAGTGCATGACGTCCTCAACGGTCACCTAAAAAGAACAACAAAGCAAGGGTGAATCCAAAGACTCAGCAAGTACATAATAGAACGATAAACACTGCATAATCACGTAAGCAATTTTACCAGCCATAACATATTCCATATGCATTATCATGTTCATACTTCCATTGACATATTTCGACATTGTTTTACCCGTCAATGCAACACTACTCTACATGCTCATTTGCTCATCTCATTGCATATACCGGTATTGTCAAGTGAACACCCGTCGATGTTCACCTAAAATCTTGGGCCCGCCCATATTGGCACAGGGCTCCACTCCCGTAGAGG
Organism: Bonia amplexicaulis; assembly: GCA_036346245.1. Taxonomy (NCBI): domain Eukaryota; kingdom Viridiplantae; phylum Streptophyta; class Magnoliopsida; order Poales; family Poaceae; genus Bonia; species Bonia amplexicaulis. The sequence goes on along the minus strand of CM070755.1, from coordinate 13,016,848 downwards.
CCTACCGAAGTAGGTCTTGCGGGATCCAACCAGGTGGATCACAGTTCTTATTTCATGAGTGCACATGATGCGAATGCATATACCCATTGTCATTGCCATTGTCTTTCTCATCAGTATTATCATTGGTAGGGTGGCATCGCTGCTCACCCTGTACTATTACCATAGTCATCATTAGATAAACATCATCGTGTCATGTAAACATTGCAATTCCATATAAGCATCATCATATCATGTAAATATCGCATATTTCATAAACCCTACGGTCTACCGCTCTACCATACACTTGTCTGTTAACCAAGCGGAGCAAAGCGACGTGCGGATGGCGTCGACTCAGGACCTCCACCTGAACAAGCAATTAATCTGACTCAACACATTATATCGAAACCGGTGCTTAAGCGAGCGACGACAACTCTACGTGCACAACTCGACTCTGGCATAAAATGCCTGGGGTTAAGGACTTGTTGTGCAGGTACCAAAGCCCCTTTTTTTCTTTTTCTCCTCTTTTATTTTCTTTCTTTTCTTTTCCTTTTCTTCTCTCTTTTTTTCCTTTTCTTTCCTTCTTTTTCTACTACCGCCCGGCCGAACCGGCCTTATCTCCTATCCTCTCTCTCCTTCATTCTCGGTTTGGGGCTCCTCCAGGCGACGACTGGCTCGCGGCGTGCTCGGGTGCGTTGGCCCTTCCTCGCCGCCGGCCGCTGGGTCGCCACCGGCCACTCTTCCTCCACGGCTCTCCCTCACTCCCTCTCTCTCCTGGCGGATAGCAGCACGTAGGGGCCCTCGGCGCGTTGGCCTAGAGTGCACCGCCAGTGACTCTTCCCAGTCTGGCCGGCTAGGGCCAGATCCGGCCGTCGCCCTACCGTCGGCTGCCTCCCCTCCGGCCATTCCGCCTTCACCTCGCTCTTTGCTTCGGATCGGCCAACCAGGATCGGATCCGCTGTCTCCCCTGAGTGCGCGGCGGCGAGGTGCATGGCGCCGCTACTCGGTTGGCACGACCTTTTAGTGCCTGCACCACCACCCGTCACTGTCGGCCACCACCCTATCTCGGCCCCTCCCTCAGTCTCACCAGCCACGACATGTAGCCAAACGGGAGCCTGACGCCTCCTTCACCTCTGGCCACTACCCAGTTCTACGGGCCGTCGGTTTGGTTTACTACTACCCCCTTACTCCATGCATTTTCTTCAAGTTGCTACTATTGTCTTGCTTTGTCCCTAGCCACGCATGGATGGGAAAGCCTAAGGTGGCCGGCGTGATGGGACTTGGTGGAGTGCGTGCACCGGGGAGCATGCATTGCCATCCAAGGGCTCACAGTGGCGCTACGGGCTCGTCACCGATGCGTTTGAAGGGACAAGGGGAAGGGGTGGTAACCTTACTTGGTCGAGGTTGGGAGGGAAGGGGCCCTGCCAGATGAGGGGTTGAGGATGATGTCTTGGTGTGGAGACCACGGTTACCAGAAGTCTTGCGCCTCTAGGTCATCGCCGTCCCCTTGCCACTCTTTATCATCTTCTTCTCCTTCGTCTTCCCCTACACCTCTTGCATCCTCTCCTCTGGTTCTCTCTTCCTCACTGTCTTTGTGCGGTGTGGCTGCCATGGGTTTTTTTGTATTGGGTGGTGCCTGGCTGTGGCTTTTGCTTTGGCCAAACAAAACATTGGTGTTGCCTCTTGCTTGACTCGGCTACTGTTGGCAGAGAAAGGAAATGGCAGTGAGGCTTGTGTGGCTGGTCTGCTTAAGAGGGCATGGCCATTACTCTCTCTATGCATTGCCTTTTATGCCCTTCCCATTTAACCTTGGCTGGTTATGTGCCTCATGGACCTTTTGGTCCAAAGGCAGCTCTACACTGTTTGGGGCTTTTCTACTGCAGTAGGTAAGTCGGTAAAAAGGTAAGATTGAAATTTCCTACCGGATGATGAGAACCCAAACGCGAGACGGTGCCGACCGTCCCTGGACGGTTTGGGAACCTCTGAGAGCACTACTTTTATTCGGCTTTATAAAAGCCGATGGGTCTGATGACAAAACTCTTCTTTATCTCTTTTATTCTCCTTTGGATTGTTTCCATTATTCGCATTACTTCTCTATTTGCAGTTTAGTAGTATTACATTCTACCCCCCTTAACAGAATTTGACCCCGAATTCTGGCGTTCCACAATCCGCACGGAAGAACAAAATAAAATGAAGTACACATAACATAACATTAACTCATACCCGTTTGAACAACTCTGGGTACTTCTCGTGCATGCGAGACTCCAACTCCCATGTCGCTTCTCGCTCGGACTGATGTGTCCAAAGCACTTTAACATACTTTATCGTTTTATGCATCAACACCTTCTCTGATTCCTCCAGATTCGAACTAGATGGGGCTCGAAGGTGAGGTCTTGCTTTATGGACACCGGTTCTAACACCATCTCATGTCTGGATCTCGCAAGTACTTTCTCAACATCGAAACATAGAACACATTATGCACTCCTCGCATGGACTCAGGGAGATCCAAGTGATATGCCAACTTTCCAATCTGTGCCAGAATTAGAAATAGCCCAATGTTGATGCGCACTAGCCCGTGAGAGCCAATGCACCGACTTGCCCGATCTCACGACGTAGGATCAAGAATGGTAGTTTAGGGATAATTTGTAACCCAACGACGAGGAAGCTAACCGTAGCTTGCTATCCGAGACAATCGTTAGTCCACAAACCTGAATACTAACTCACACAGCTACGCTCGATGGCGTAGAAGCACAACTTGGGAAGCAAGAACACTCTCATTTTTCTTAATAGAACAATATCCAAAAGTTGTTCCTATGGATAGGAGTAGAGGGGTATATATACTAGGAACAACCCTCCTAACTGGGTATGAACATAAGTCATAACGTTGGAAGGTGGATGTAACATCCTGAAAATATGGGAGTTTGAAATATAAAGTTTTTGCATTATTTTTCCTTATATTTGATTTGAAATTAATTTTTAAGGCATGTCTTAAATCTTGGTTAAGGTTCCAAAAAGTTAAAACTTAAACACTAGCAAACAAAAATTTAAAATACGAATCTGAAAAGATGATCCAGTGAAAGAGGATACGGTTTGGTCCCAAAAATTCAGAAATTCTAATTTAGTATCTGCAATAATGAGTTGGCAGGTAAAAGTAAAATAAATAAATACAAATATATATACATGTATACATGGATGGATATATATAAATATGTAAATATAATGTAGAGGAATGATAAAAATAAGGAATTATATGCAAACAAATCTTCATAAAAAGAAAATAGGTTTGGAAATATATATATATATATATATATGTATATATATATGTATATATATACACATAAATAGAAAAGAGAAAAAGAAAAAGAAATAAAAGGGGTCGACCGACCGCCCACCAGTAAGCCCAACCCCCGCCACCCAACGCCCCCCTCTCGCCACTGTTCTTCTTCCCTACCGCCTCTTCCCTCGCTCGCTCTTCCCCGGGCCGCGCCCCGCGCTCTCGCCTCGCTCCTGTTGGTGATATGCCCTAGAGGCAACATGGAGATGTTGAATATATCACATACTATGTTTATGATACATTGCTTTGTTCCTTGAAATAGACATTATCATTATTGATCAATGAGTATGTGACTTATTCATGAGACTCTTAATGCCAAAATGTTGCTATTTCTAAATGATCCCCGATTATATTTCATATGAGGAACAAATATGATTCAAAGATCGACATATGTATTGATTGATGATCATGTCTCATGGATCATGGTATGGAGATACCAAATCAATAATATGGACATGTGTTAGTGAACATATGTTGGATAGACCCGCCATGAGACACCGCAGAGATTCCAAGTGTCATCGGTTGGTCTCAAGTAGTGTTTATGTGGAATCCTTAGACTTGAGATCATCATGGTTCCCGGCATGCGTAGTAGCTTACTTTGGGACTACTAAACACTACTCCGTGGCGGGTAGTCATAAAAGTAGTCTTTGGGTTTGCCATGAAACATGTAGTGGGATGTGAATGATCAAGATAGAATTTGCCCCTCCTTATGGGAGAGATATCTGGGCCCCTCGATGTAATGGATTATGAAAGTGCATGGCCATGCCAAGGTGATTGAGGAGTCAATCACGAGTTTATAATCCATCACGGAATCGAGAGAGTGATTGAGCTATTAAGAGGATGACACGGTCTCGCCTTGAGCTTAATCTATATCGTGAGGCAAAGGATTAGTACATGAGAACATTACGAGTTCGTGATATGATCTTTACGTATACTTTGGGGTTAATATGTCTTACTAGAGGCCGCTATTAACACGGTGACCGGAAAGGTGTTTACGGGTCGCGACCAAGTATCGTGAACCTCTGGTCGCACACTTAACGGGTTGGAACACTAATTCGAATGTGATTCGGATATGGGCTCAATTCGGATAGAGATCCGGATAGACTCCTATTGGGCCTCGGTCCACGAGGCCCAAGTGAGGAGGTCTATATATATGGAGGCGGTGAGGGAACTCACCGATAATCCCGAGCTAATCCGTAGCCGCCACCTCCAAAGCCAAACCCTAGCCGCTCATGAGTCTTTGGTACACTCGCGATCGGCGTTCCCCCGGACGTGTGGATACCGGTGGGAGGCGCTCGTTCGGCGTTGATCGGCATCAACAACCTCTGATTGGATCGCTCGTGGTGTGGTTGATCGCGTGGAGGAGACGATCGGTTGGGACGATCGACTACTTCCACTACTACTTCGACGCGTGGTTGGATCGGCTTCTCCAACTCTTCTTCATTGCTGCTGCGCCTAGTGGTAACGATCCATGATCCTCCTTAAGCATGATGTTCTTGTGTGCGCGGTAGAAAAATTTTGTTTTCGCTCTCGTAGCCTACTCGCGATCCAATAGCTCCGGCGCCTGCGTGCGACACGCCGGACCGGCGCCGCTTCGGACCGGTGGACACGGCGTTCCCTGCCCGCGCGCCACCGTGGCCCTGTCGCCCGCCTCTTTTTCCCGCTTGCTCTGCCGTGCCGCTCGACACACGGCTCAAGGAGCCTGGACCTCCTTTGCCTTGCAGGCGCTCGGCGCCCTCCCATGCACGCAACGGCGGCGCCATCATCACCGAATCCCCTTCGCCGCCAAAATCTTGGCCGACGTGACCGTCTAGAGCAGCGCCCGATGCTGGCCCTCCTCACGCGCCTATAAGAACCCTTGAGCGCGCCAACCACTTCCCCACACTCCCGAGATCCTCCCCCTTCAAGCAATTGCACTAGAAACCCCCAGAACGCCGCCGGCCCCGCTTGTCTTCCCCATCTCCGGTGACACTTTCCCCGCCGACTCGCACCATAAGGGCCCAATTCCGCCACCTACACCACCCCAGGCGTCACGAGCCCACCCGGTCTTCCTGCGCCTCCCGAAGCCGTGCGTCGCCATCGCCAAGCCCTCCCGAGCCGCCGTAGCCGCACGGCGCCGCCCACCCTCCGGCGTCCGTCGGCCTCCACCGCCACCGTCATCAGCTTCCCCGTGCCCCCGGCATTCCGTTTTGCCCCTCCCCGGCACCTCCCTGGCCGTCCACCGCCGACCGCACCGCCGCCAATTCCCGGCCTCGGCCTCCTCTGCCCAGCCTCCTTCACCGCATACCTTAAGAGGTAATATCGCGTATATTGGGTAGGCAACGCCTCGAAGCTCACTTGGCTAGCGGCGTTAACTCTCATCTCCCCGGCTCCCGTGGCGTTCGAGCCCCGGCTCCGCGTCTTTGGGTTGAGCCATTCTTTTATTTTCGCGGCCGACAGTGGGCCTCTTTGTCGGCCGCAATGGTCTCATGAACTCGCGGCAAGTGGGCCCCACCGTCGATGAGCGTAAGCGGACCGAAACCGCCAAGTGGGCCCCACCGCCGAGACACGAAGCGAAAAATAATAAAATAAAATAAAATATGAAAAAGGACGTGTGGGACCCACTGGTTAGAAATTTAATAATTTAGGGATTTATCTGAACTGAGATTTTAAAAATGGCATAACTTCCTCATTTTAACTCCAAATTGAGTGAGACAAATTTCTAAATTCATCTAAATTCAAGATCTATCCAATGGAACTCAAATTATATTTTTTGGAGTTCATTTGAATTTCTGGTGTTATTTGGGTTGATTTGTTGCTTTTCTTTTTATGCAAATCGTCGCGTACGACTAAAATAGCATACAAGGCTCAGGAGAAAGACTCTGAGGCAGCCAACCTAGCTGCTCCAGATCACTAAGAGCCAGACCACTGTGACCAAGGCGAGTTATCACTTTGACCATGTTGAACCCATGATTATGCAAATTAATTTCTTTTAAGTTATCCATGTGCATGCTATTATTTTATGTAGTAGATTATGTTCAGTTTTATAGAATATAGATATACACCCATTATTATGCTTGTTAGTATTACCTGTTGAAACCTTTGGGATATGTGAACCTTGTCGCCATAGTAAAGCTATCATAATGTAGTTTTCATAAATAGAGTTATAATATATCGCACTGCTTAGTGTTGCTAGTTATGCGGGGATGTTAGATGTCCCAAAATCTCTCACTTGCAAATACGACAACGCTTTGGGCAGTCATGGTGGGAATGACTGGAGAAAAATTTGGAACTATTATTTTATGCCCCAAAAAGCCTCAAACTTGCTTAGTATCTGGGTGGAGGATTTGGGGGCTGGGATGTGGTGAAGTGGAAGCACAAAAATTATGGAACGTGGTAGAACCACCCAGGTAGCTCTAAGGACCGAATCTTGTCATGTTAGCTCGTGTAAAATAGTACAACCACATGTCTGTAAAATACAACCTGGCTCAGTAGCGATATCGAAACTTCCCGACTCATCTCACCGGTAGAGGTTAGGTGGGGTTATGCAAGGGCAAAGGGAGACCTAAAGGGACACCGAGTGGAGGGTGACGTTCACCAGTCGTACTAGCATTGAGGGGAGAGGAGCCCGAATAGTGCTAGTAGCCATGGTGAACATCCCGTGCAACGTATGGGACCCATCACAAGTCGGGACGGCCCATAGGGTGAGATGACTAGAGGTGCTAGATATTCTGAACAGTCATGGTGATAATCTACTTAACCACATGACTAAGGAATCGTGTGGGGCAATGGGTTGATTATCTCTTGTGGGAAAAGTGTACAAACTCTGCAGAGTCAAAACTATTCGAATAGTCGTGCCCACGGTCATGGGCAGACATGGGGACTTAACTAGATATAGTTCTGTTTCAAAAATGATCTGTGGGTGAAATGGGAAAATGAGGGGCAGTGAAAGGCCCTAGTTTGGAGTTGTCCCGGTGTCGTCCCAGTGATAAGTTAAGCGGCTATAACGCTGAAAGACGCTATATGGTGCAGATGCCATGTAACGGTGGATGGAATCTGTATCACTAGTACGATGATTATACTTCACTAAACTTGTGTCGTATCTTTCAAAAATTGCTAGGTCATAGGAATTTCTAAGTACAGTATTTACATGCAATTTCTGGCAAAACAACTAAATCCAAGCCTTCCCTTAAACTAGCCTAGCATGCTATTTACTGCATTCTGTGTGATGGCTTGCTGAGTACGGTGGATAGTGTGCTCACACTCGCATTACCAAAACAGAGACAGGGACGCAGGATCATTATGATCATGAAGATGCCCCAGCCGCGGATGGAAGGAACGACGACGGAAACTAGGACGTCGCTCGCGTTTTCTAGGCCTAGACAAGTTAGACCTAAGGCTGTGTGTGCACGTATATTATCTAAGTCTAGGTAATATATAATGCACACATTACCCCCAGTCGCTTGCCTGTGGCTTTGGACTTACTTTTGCTTCCTTTTCTGCTACGTGGATGTAATGATGACATTCGGCCTAAGTGCCCCTTTTGTAAACTATCGCCCGACGTGGTGTAATTTGAACAATGGTGCGTAATATTCGCTAAAGCGATGTAGGTGTTGATACAAACAATGACCGTGTGCTCTAGCTCGATCCAAGGAATAGAGCAGCAAATCACAGGAGATTCGGATTGAAAAATCCGGGTCTATGAGTGGTATCGAGCATCATCGTTGCGGGGTAAAAAGCCTTAGTATGGACGTTAGGAAGGATATAGGATTACAAATTTGCAAACTATATAAAAAGGATTTCTAAAAATATAGCGTATTATTTCTTCCTCTATCCTTCTTAGATCTGATCTGTTCTATCTTTCATTAACATTTTTATAAAGATACTAACACTAGAAATTTAATTTACAGGTGGCCGGAGCTGGAGAGGAGGGAGACTGGGACTACTTGGCCCACGGAGTCTACGAGAGGGAGTTTGCCAGTATCCTGCGCAAACTCCTTCACTACCTGGGCTACCCAGACCAGCCCGTGTACCGTGGACTCAAGACCACGACAGGAGGAGAGGAGTCCTGGTTGATCGAGGTGTTCATCTACCCGAAGAGTGCGCACGACCCGCCTCATGTTTTCCGGACAGAGCACCAGTGGACCATCAAGACCGTGGCACTCTAGGACGCTGCGCGTCTTGCTGCCACACGGCTGTGCGACATCTACAAGGCTCCCCTTCGGCGCACCCCCTTCTGCTACTACCCATCGCGCCAGGAGAAGGCGCGATATAATAAGACCTACCTACCTACGAGCGAGAACAACCCGATGCTTACGCATCAGGTTGACCTGACCAGGGCCATGGGATCGGCCCACACTGCCGCTCTGGAGGAGATCACCGCCCTCCGGGTGCACCTTGTCGCCACTCACACTGAGGTGGCGACCCCCCGTGAGCAGCTCGCCCGGTCGGCGGGCCTTGGCAGCAGCCAAGGCAGAGGCGGCAGCGGCGGCGCAACCCAGAGGTCCCAGCTCCTGCGCCCCACCAAGACACCGCCGCACCGCCCCACAGGACCAGTGGACTCGCACCGCCGACCGACGCAAGAGCATGCGACCTCCAGGACCACAGTCAGCTCTTCGCCAAGGAGGGTCGCGCCGCAGCCGCTCACACTCCGACTCTAACACCGACCCCTCCGAGTTCAGTGGCGGTGGGTCCCCTCTCGGTGCGGACTCTGCCCCTCTAGCCCGATGTCGGATATACGGAGGAGTAGGTAGGGTAGCCGTACTTGCGTGTGTAGAGCAAGTACTAGTTGATGTATCATGACATGTTATGCGGACCTTACGTATCGTAGTTGCTATTGATACGACTTTAATTATTGTGTTGTAATAGTAAGTCCAGCCTAGAAGCTGGCTATGTGCTGTTTATTTTTTATGCTTAAGGAAACGACCTTGTGTTGAAATTATTTTGTCGTTTATCTTGTTGGCTTTTATTGCATGAAGTGGCAACCTTCTTTTATTTGTCTAGTATTAGTATTAAGTCATAAAACTATGACTGCAGATGGCCAGTCAAAGGGTGACCAGGGTCCAGACCAATGCCACCCTCAACCAAGGAGTGGTGGACTCAACACCCGAGGTCTTGCCAGCTGGGCGTGAACAAGCCCAAGATCAGGAAGCCAGCCTTCCACCCCCTCCAACTAATCCCACCATGGCGCAAGTCATGGCACAGCAAACCCAATTGCTGCAAGCCATTATTACCTGGCAACAGGGTAGCTCCAGCAGGTCTAGAGCTGACCTGACTGACTTTCAGAGGACCCGGCCCCTCACTTTCTCCTCGGCCGACGAGCCCCTCGAAGCCGAAGATTGGCTTCGGGATACGGAAAGGAAGCTGCGCCTGGCCAAGTGCGCAGAAGAAGACAAAGTAATATTTGCGGCTCATCAGCTCCAGGGAGCAGCGGCAAATTGGTGGGAAAACTATCTTGCCGCCAGAGGCCAGGAAGAGACCTCCACGGACAGCGACATGGATGTCATACCATGGTCAGAATTCAGGACGGCATTTAAGTCCATCTTCATTCCGGCAGGCGTGATGAGGATGAAAAAAATGAGTTCCGTACCCTCAAACAAGGGAGCATGTCGGTCAATGAGTACCTTACCAAGTTCACTCAGCTCGCCCGCTACGCCCCTAGAGACATAGCGGAGGAGGAAGAAAAGGTTGACCGATTCTTTGTGGGTATGAATGAAGAATTAAGGGTGCAGCTGATTGTCCAAGACTTCCCTAGCTTTCATCAGCTGGTGAACAAAGCGTTAATCCTAGAGAATGAGAAGAAGAACTTGGAGGCCAGCCGTAAGGGCAAGTCGGCGATCTGATGCCTGAGGAAGATTTGTTCAGAAACTTTTCAATACCTCTTCCACCTTCTCAAGGCCGAATCAGTTCAAGTCTTCAACATCGTCACCTCGTCCAGGGGGCAGTTCTATGCAGGGCAGCCAACCTCTTGGGTCAAATTATACCGCAAACTACAAGTGCTTCAGCTGCGGGGAGAAGGGACATTTCGCCAACCGGTGCCCATACAAACAAAACACCCCTGCCCTCAGCCAAGCCTCAGTGCCCAGCAAGGGGCCTCAGACCTCGCAAGCCAGCAGGAGTACCCCAACGCCCAACCGTGGTAGAGTCAACCATATCACAGCTGAGGAAGCTGCAGGAGTTCTTATGGGTACGTTCTCTGTCAAGTCAATACCAGCGCAAACTTTATTTGACCTAGGAGCTTCACATTCGTTTATATCCAAGGTGTATGCTGATAAACTAGGGTTACCTACTTATCCTCTAAAGAGGCCAGTAGTACTTAAGTCACCAGCTGGTATGATTACCGCTACCTTAGTATGCCCTGGGGTAACGGTTACCATGGAGAGGTGCGACTTCTTAGCAGACTTGATAGTACTAAGCTCACAGACCCTGGATATTATATTAGGAATGGACTGGTTAGCCAGACATCGAGGGGTTATAGACTGTGTAGTGAAGCTGACTAAATGTCCTGGAATGACCATAGATGTAAAAGTGGACCGACCATACCGATGGGGCCGCGCAATATATTATTGCGAAGATGTACCCTTAGAGGGAATGATGGTGGTGCAAGACTATCAGGAAGTGTTTCCCGAGGACCTACCCGGCATGCCCCCAGACAGAGACCTGGAATTTGTTATTAACTTGAAGCCAGGAGCTGCTCCCATTTCCAAGAGACCATATAGGATGACGGTGGAAGAGCTGGAAGAGCTAAAGACCCAACTCCAGGAACTGCAGGAAAAGGGATTTATCAGACCCAGTTCCTCGCCTTGGGGATCTCCGGTATTATTTGTAAAGAAGAAGGATGGAACAGCTAGGATGTGTGTGGATTACCGGGCGTTAAACGAAGTAACCATCAAGAATAAATACCCCCTTCCCAGGATCGATGATCTATTTGACCAACTTGGTGGAGCCACCATCTTTTCCAAAATAGATCTGAGATCGGGTTACCACCAGCTGAAAATTAGGGCTGAGGATATACCCAAGACGACTTTTACCACTAGATACGGACTGTACGAATTTACGGTCATGTCTTTTGGTCTGACAAATGCCCCAGCCTACTTTATGAACCTCATGAACAAAGTATTCATGGAATATTTGGATAAATTCGTGGTGGTGTTCATTGATGACATTCTTATTTACTCGAAGACTGCAGAAGAGCATGCCAAGCATCTACGCCTAGTGCTAGAGAAGCTAAGAGAACATCAGTTATATGCCAAATTTAGCAAGTGTGAATTCTGGCTAAGTGGCATCAGCTTCTTGGGACATATAGTGTCTGCAGGGAGAGTATCCGTTGACCCCGCCAAGATTGCAGCTGTAACAGAATGGAAGCAACCCACCTCCATCACTGAAGTGCGAAGTTTCCTTGGATTGGCAGGATATTATAGAAGATTCATAGAGGGATTCTCTAGGGTTGCCAGGCCATTGACCTAGCTACTCAAGAAGGAACAGAAGTTTGAATGGACCAAACCTGTGAAGAAAGTTTTCAAGAGCTTAAGAAAAGATTGACTACCACCCCTGTGCTAGTCCTACTTGATGTACGCAAGGATTTTGAAGTATACTGTGATGCTTCCCATCAAGGACTGAGATGCGTACTGATGCAAGTAGGCAAGGTTGTGGCATATGCATCTAGGCAACTTCGCCCCCATGAAGCTAACTATCCCACCCATGACCTAGAATTAGCTTCAGTGGTGCATGCCTTAAAAATTTGGAGGCACTATCTGATTGGCAACCACTGTGATATATACACGGATCACAAGAGCCTCAAGTACTTCTTTACCCAGTCACACCTTAATCTGAGGCAAATGAGATGTTAGAATTGATCAAGGATTATGACCTGAGTGTCCACTACCATCCAGGCAAAGCCAATGTGGTGGCAGATGCCCTAAGCCATAAGGTCTATTGTAATACCCCCATAATACAAGAGCAACAACCTGAGCTATACAAGGATTGATAGCCTTGAATTTGAAGATAGTGGAAGAAGGCACCTTAGCAGCAATGGAATTGCAACCAAGCATAGAAGAGAGGATTATCGCCGCACAACAAGAAGACCAAACCGCTTTGAGGTTGAAAAGATTAATGGAAGCCGGAAAGGCACCTAAGATATCTATGGATCAACAAGGGGTTTTGAGGTACGGGACACGTATCTTCGTACCCCACCAGAAGGGCCTCAAGGATCTCATACTCAAGGAAGCTCATAGTTCAGCATACTCCCTCCACCCTGGAAGTACAAACATGTATCAGGATATGAAGCAGTGGTACTGGTGGCCACGTATGAAGAGAGACATCGCCGAACACGTAGCCTGCTGTGATGTATGTCAGAGAGTGAAAGCAGAACATCAGAGACCAGCAGGGCTGCTACAGCCATTTCTAGTGCCCCAGTGGAAGTGGGAAGAAGTAGGAATGGACTTTATCACGGGGCTACCCCGCACCAGGTCAGGGTACGACTCCATCTGGGTCGTAGTAGATAGGCTGACCAAGGTCGCACATTTTATCCCTGTCAAGACAACTTACAAGGGAGATAAGCTGGCAGAACTATATATGTCACGCATCGTGTGTTTGCACGGTGTGCCAAAACGAATAGTCTCAGATCGAGGTTCCCAGTTCACCTCGCAGTAGAAGTGGGAAGAAGTAGGAATGGACTTTATCACGGGGCTACCCCGCACCAGGTCAGGGTACGACTCCATCTGGGTCGTAGTAGATAGGCTGACCAAGGTCGCATATTTTATCCCTGTCAAGACAACTTACAAGGGAGATAAGCTGGCAGAACTATATATGTCACCATCGTGTGTTTGCACGGTGTGCCAAAACGGATAGTCTCAGATCGAGGTTCCCAGTTCACCTCGCATTTCTGGGCTAGCCTACATGAAGCTCTTGGCAGCCATCTGGATTTCAGCACCGCCTATCACCCAGACAGACGGTCAAACAGAGAGAGTGAACCAAATAATAGAGGACATGCTTCGGGCTTGTACCCTGGATTTCTCTAAAGACTGGGACAAATGTCTGCCGTATGCAGAGTTCGCCTACAACAACAGCTACCAAGCCAGCTTACAAATGTCCCCATTTGAAGCCTTGACGGAGAAAGTGCGAACCCGTTACACTGGTCAGAAGTAGGAGAAGGCTACATATTCGGGCCTGATACTCTAAAGCAGGCGGAAGAAAAAGTTCGCCTGATCAGAGATCGATTGTTAGCCGCCCAGTCCAGACAGAAGAGCTATGCGGATAAGAGACGAAGGCCATTAAGCTTTGAGGTTGGAGATTATGTCTACTTGAAAGTGTCACCCCTACGAGGAGTCAGACGGTTTAAAGTCAAAGGCAAGCTCGCCCCTCACTATGTTGGGCCATTCCCGATTATAGCAAAGAAAGGAGAAGTAGCTTATCAGCTAGATCTGCCCGCAAGCCTAGCAGATGTGCACGATGTCTTCCATGTATCCCAACTCAAGAAGTGTCTCCGGGTACCGGAAGATCAAACCCCGATGGAGGCAGTTGAGCTCGAGAGCGACCTGACCTACAACGAACGTCCAGTTAAAATCTTGGACACCGTGGAAAAGAAGACCAGAAATCAAACCATTCGCACCTGCAGAGTGCAGTGGAGTCATCACTCAAAGAAAGAGGCCACCAGGGAGCGCGAAGACCAGCTTAGAAGAGATTACCCAGAGTTGTAACATCCTGAAAATATGGGAGTTTGAAATATAAAATTTTTGCATTATTTTGCCTTATATTTGATTTGAAATTAATTTTTAAGGCATGTCTTAAATCTTGGTTAAGGTTCCAAAAAGTTAAAACTTAAACACTAGCAAACAAAAAATTAAAATGCGAATCTGAAAAGATGATCCAGTGAGAGAGGATATGGTTTGGTCCCAAAAATTCAGAAATTCTAAATTAGTATCTGCAATAATGAGTTGGCAGGTAAAAGTAAAATAAATAAATAAATCTTCATAAAAAGAAAATAGGTTTGGAGATATATATATATATATATATATATATATATATATACACATAAATAGAAAAGAGAAAAGAAAAATTAAAAGGGGTTAGACCGACCGGGCCAGCCAGCCGGCCCAACCCTCGCGCCAGCCCAACGCCCCCTTCTCGCCACTGTTCTTCTTCCCCACCGCCTCTTCCCTCGCTCGCTCTTCCCCGGGCCGCGCCCCGCGCTCTCGCCTTGCTCCAGCCCGGCCCGTGCAACGCGCCTTCGGACCAGCGCCCTTTGGACCGTTGGTCGCCGCCGCCTTTGGACCGGTGGACACGGCGTTCCCTGCCCGCGCGCCACCATGGCCCTGTCGCCCGCCTCTTTTTCCCGCTTGCTCTGCCGCGCCGCTCGACACACGGCTCAAGGAGCCTAGACCTCCTATGTCGCGCGCGGCGCTCGGCGCCCCTTCCATGCACGCAACGGCAGTGCCATCATCACCGAATCCCCCTACGCCTGCCAAAATCTCAGCCGACGCGACCGCCCAGGGCAGCGCCCGATGCCGGCCCTCCTCACACGCCTATAAGAACCCCTGAGCACGCCAACCACTTCCCCACACTCCCGAGATCCTCCCACTCAAGCAATTGCACTAGGAACCCCCAGAACGCCGTCGGCCCCGCTTGTCTTCCCCATCTCCGGTGACACTTTCCTCGCCGACTCACACCATAAGGTCCCAATTCCCGCCACCTACACCACCCCTAGAGCGTCACGAGCCCACCCCCGGTCTTCCCTGCGCCTCCCGAAGCCCGTGCGTCGCCATCGCCGGAGCCCCTCCCGAGCCGCCGCCGCCGCACAACGCCGACCACCCTCTAGTGTCCCTCGACCTCCACCGCCACCGTCATCAGCTTCCCCGTGCCCCCGGCATTCCGTTTTGCCCCTCCCTGGCACCTCCCCAGCCGTCCACCGCCGACCACACCGTCGCCAATCCCCAGCCTCGGCCTCCTCTGCCCAGCCTCCTTCACCGCATACCTTAAGAGGTAATATCATGTATATAGGGTAGGCAACGCCTCGAAGCTCACTTGGCTAGCGGCGTTAACTCTCATCTCCCTTTGGCTCCCGTGGCGTTCGAGCCCCGGCTCCGCGCCGGGTTGAGCCATTTTTTACTGCGGCCGACGGGTGGGCCCCTTTGTCAACCGCAGTGGTCTGCGGCTCGCTAGCAAGCGGGAGCCACCCGCTAGTGAGCGCAAGCGGACCCGAGGCACTGCCAAGTGGGTCCCACTGGCCAGAGACACAGAACGAAAAATAATAAAAAAAATAAAATATGAAAAAGGACGTGTGGGACCCACCGGTCAGAAATTTAATAATTTAGGGATTTGTCTGAACTGAGATTTTAAAAATGGCATAACTTCCTCATTTTAACTCCAAATTGAGTGAGACACCGAGGCAGCCAACCTAGCAGCTCCAGATCACTAAGAGCCAGACCGCTATGACCAAGGCGAGTTATCACTTTGACCATGTTGAACCCATGATTATGCAAATTAATTTCTTTTAAGTTATCCATGTGCATGCTATTATTTTATGTAGTAGATTATGTTCAGTTTTATAGAATATAGATATACACCCATTATTATGTTTGTTAGTTTTACCTGTTGAAACCTTTGGGATATGTGAACCTTGTCGCCATAGTAAAGCTATCATAATGTAGTTTTCATAAATAGAGTTATAATATATCGCATTGCTTAGTGTTGCTAGTTATACGGGGATGTTAGATGTCCCAAAATCTCTTACTTGCAAATATGACAACGCTTTGGGCAGTCATGGTGGGAATGACTGGAGAAAAATTATGGGATGTTGTGCAGTGGAAGCACAAAAATTATGGAACGTGGTAGAACCACCCAGGTAGCTCTAAGGACCGAATCGTGTCATGTTAACCCGTGTAAAACAGTACAACCACATTTCTGTAAAATACAACCTGGCTCAGTAGCGATATCGAAACTCCCCGACTCGTCTCACCGGTAGAGGTTAGGTGGGGTTATGCAAGGGCAAAGGGAGGCCTAAAGGGACACCGAGTGGAGGGTGACGTTCACCAGTCGTACTAGCATTGAGGGGAGAGGAGCCCGAATAGTGCTAATAGCCGTGGTGAAATCCCGTGCAACGTATGGGACCCATCGCAAGTGGGGACGGCCCATAGGGTGAGATGACTAGAGGTGCTAGATATTCTGAACAGTCATGGTGATAATCTACTTAACCACATGACTAAGGAATCGTGTGGGGCAATGGGTTGATTATCTCTTGTGGGGAAAGTGTACGAACTCTGCAGAGTCAAAACTATTCGAATAGCCGTGCCCACGGTCATGGGCGAACATGGGGACTTAACTAGATATAGTTACATTTCAAAAATGATCGTGGGTGAAATGGGAAAATGAGGGCGTGAAAGGCCCTAGTTTGGAGTTGCCACAGGTGTCGCCCCGATGATAAGTTAGCGGCTATAACGTTGAAAGACGCTATATGGTGCAGATGCCATGTAACGGTGGATGGAATCTATATCACTAGTACGATGATTATACTTCACTAAACTTGTGTCGTATCTTTCAAAAATTGCTAGGTCATAGGAATTTCTAAGTACAGTATTTACATGCAATTTCTGGCAAAACAACTAAACCCAAGCCTTCCCTTGAACTAGCCTAGCATGCTATTTTCGCATTACGTGTGATGGCTTCTTCGAGCACGGTGGATAGTGTGCTCACACTCGCATTACCAAAGCAGAGATAGGGACGCAGGATCATTATGATCATGAAGATGCCCCAGCCGTGGATGGAAGGAACGACGACGAAAACTAGGACGTCGCTCGCGTTTTCTAGGCCTAGACAAGTTAGACCTAAGGCTGTGTGTGCACGTATATTATCTAAGTCTAGGTAATATATAATGCACACATTACCCCCAGTCGCTTGCCTATGGCTTTGGACTTACTTTTGCTTCCGTTTCTGCTATGTGGATGTAATGATGACATTCGGCCTAAGTGCCCCTTTTGTAAACTATCGCCTGACGTGGTGTAATTTGAACAATGGTCTGTAATATTACTGTTAAAGCGATGTAGGTGTTGATACAGCAATGACCTGTGTGCTCTAGCTACTGATCCAAGGAATAGAGCAGCAAATCACAGGAGATTCTGGATTGAAAAATCCGGTCCGACAGAGTCGGTATCGAGCATCTGTTGTAGGGTAAAAGCCTTAGTATGGACGTTAGGAAGGATATAGGATTACAAATTTGCAAACTATATAAAAAGGATTTCTAAAAATATAGCGTATTATTTCTTCCTCTATCCTTCTTAGATCTGATCTGTTCTATCTTTCATTAACATTTTTATAAAGATACTAACACTGGAAATTTAATTTACAGATGGCCGGAGCTGGAGAGGAGGGAGACTGGGACTACTTGGCCCACAGAGTCTACGAGGGGGAGTCCTCATCATCCTCCCCCTCTTGAAAAGGAGTCGTCCTCGACTCGGACGGTTTGCCAAAGAACGGGGATAGATCAGTAACATTGAATGTGGCACTAACACCATACTCTCCAGGTAGCTCAATCTTGTATGCATTATCGTTGATCCTTTCAAGCACTTTAAAAGGACCATCACCGCGGGGCTGTAACTTGCACTTGCATAACTCTGGAAAACGTTCTTTTCTCAAGTGCACCCAAACGAGCTCTCCCAGTTCAAACACCAGCTTCTTTCTTCCTTTATTTGCTCGTTGCACACACTTTCTTGTCATCTCCTCTATATTTTCCTTCGTTTTCTCATGAATCTTTTTAATGAATTCAGCACGTTTACTAGCATCCATATTAGCTCGTTCCTGCAATGGCAATGGCAAAAGATCGATGGGTGCAATAGGTTTAAATCCATAAACAATCTCAGATACATAATTTTGTAGTAGAATGTACCGCCCTGTTATAAGCAAATTCCACATGCGGAATGCACTCTTCCCACATCTTCAAATTATGCTTAAGAACCGCTCGCAACATCAAAGAAAGTGTACGGTTCACAACTTCAGTTTGTCCATCTATTTGAGGATGACAGGTAGTAGAGAATAGCAGCTTAGTACCAAGCTTTCCCCAGAACGTCTTCCAAAAGTAGCTCAAAAACTTTGTTTCACGGTCTGAGACAATTGTCTTCGAAACACCATGTAAACGCACGATTTCCCTGAAAAATAAATCGGCAACATGTGAAGCATCGTCGCTCTTATGACGTGGAATAAAATGAGCCATTTTACTAAAACGATCAACCACCATAAATACCGAATCCCTCCCCCTCTCAGTCCATGGCAATCCTAACACAAAATCCACAGAGATGTCCTCCCACGGAGCACTAGGAATAGGTAAAGACGTGTATAAGCCATGGGGATTGATGCGGATACGCACATACTTAGCACTTTTCAGTCAAATACATTATTTCCCTGGAAAGAAGTATTGAGCCGCATTAAATATTGTCAGGTGAATTTGTTTCTTAATGAAATTCCTTCTATTCGTGGGAGCGTTATACTACCTTATGCCAAATTCTTGTTTATTATTAGGTTTGAATATTATGATGATTCCGGGCCCAAAACAATAGAGAAGCACAAGGAGGGTAATCATATTTGCTACCAAGAACAAAAAGCTCAAAGCCCATGGGAATGGAAAGGAGAAAGACAAGCAGCCCATGCAGCTAATCAAGGGGAAAAGAAGCCTATGCGGTGGGAGAGAAAAAGGGAGGAGCCCAAGGACTTAAACTACAAGTTTTGGATAAGATTTTCAAGCCAAATTCGGACCTTCCACGTGCTCAATCCAATTCAAACTCGGATTCAACTCAGAATTCAATTCGGATTCGGTTCGGGACAGCCTGATAGGCAGTTACTAAAAAGGCCATAACTTTCACAAACGGAGTCCGATTCAGGTGTTCTTGTACTTGTTGGAAAGATAATTTCAAGGGCTACGCAATGGATCCAGCCCCACCTTCAAATTCGTCACGAATTAAAAGTTATGACCGAAATATGTTGACAGTTCAATTTTAGGTTTGTCCTTTTGTATGAGTTTGTTTCCAAATACATGTAGGGATGAGTTGGAGTTAGTTTAGGACCTCTTGTCCAGCCATAAGCTGGACATGGTACTATATATTGAGGGTTAGACCTCTATTGTAGGAGAGACCACGTTTGAGAATAATGAATCTATTAAAGTTTGTTCGAGTTTAGCATTGCTACCGAAATTCCATAGGGAATTAGGAGTGATTTTCTTCAATCAAGATCGTTCAACCTTTCCATTGGGAATTGGGAGCGCGATGGAACTTCATCGGTGGTCGTGAAGTTCAGCACGTGTGGTTGGGCGAATTATAGAGTGCTAACTCTTGCATTGGCAATGGGAGATCACTACGGTTCATCAAATCCATGTGAGTATCTTGATCCTACGTCGAGAAGATCGGGCGACCCCGTATCAGCGATTAAGACGGGACTTAGCTTTATGGCATGTAATGCAGTTCAACACGTATCGTTCCACGTCTCGCCTCATCTTTGGCCAAAAATGATCACCAAGACACTCTCGGTCTTTTAGCACCAAAGTGACCCATAAGACCACCGCATAAGCTTCACGCAATAAAAGTAATCGAGCGAGCAACGGAATGCACAATTTGTTAGCTCTAAATAGGAAACCATCATGCAAATGATACTTATCCCAACCTTTTCCATTACCACACTTTGAGTATGGTTCAGCAAAGAACGCGTCAATAGCATACAATTCTTTGATACTCGGTGTCTTTGATACGCTGCAACATTATCCTTCCCTTTCTTATATTTAATAATGTATGGAAAGGATTCTATGAACTCACTCCAACGTGCATGTCTACGGTTTAGTTTTAATTGAACTTTAAGATTTTTCGAGATTCATGGTCGAATGTATAACTAATTCTCTAGGCCATAAATAGTCTTTGCCAAGTTTCCAACACACGCACTAACGCATACAATTCCTTGTCATAAACTGAATAATTAAGCGTTGGACCACTTAACTTTTCACTGCAATAAGCAATTGGCCTACTTTGTTGCATAAGCACCCCACCAATCCCTACACCACTAGCATCACATTCAACCTCAAACATCTTACCAAAATCCGGTAGTGATAGGAACGGGGTCCCGATCTTCCAACAGGTTCTGTATATTCGATTTGGTGGAGTCGCGACACAAATCAATCCGGCTTCCAAACAACACGTCCCGAACCCCGCAATCGCATCACCACGTCTCCTCAGGTTATCAACCGTGCGCAGCCCGGTTGACCTCGCCAAGAAGGCTAATCCTCGCCTGCGAATCGAAGAACACAAGCAAGAACAAGGAAGATCACAACTGAATTGCAGATGTATTGATTTAGCACTCGAAAGTTGGGTTCTCGCAAACCGATGAACGATGAAACTGTTCAAAGACAGAATTAATCTAAGCAAAACCCAACCCTAATGGTGGGGGTGGCGGCTGTATATAAAGGAGTAAGGGGCGTGCAAAACCCCTGGACGCGTCCTTAATGGACTCCAACACGATACAAAGCCGAACGGCCCAAAAGACGGTGGCGCAGCACCCTGACAGATTCTGAACGCTCAATTGTTTCGACGATTCCCGTCGACTCAGAAGGAATTTTGACATGGGACTAGAGCCATTGGAAAGGTCGTCTTCTCAGCGTTCCATACATATGTGGAACGTCCAAAACGGAGTGCGGATGCGATCTGGGTGTCCATTTTAGTGCGGCCTGGTCCTGGACTCCGAATTGGATTCGAAGTCGGCTTGAGTTGGACATCCAACATGATTCGACCGCCCTTGCTGGCCTTGTGCTCCTAGTATCCCTTCTCCAAGTACTTCTTGATCCTCTCCATGGTTCCTAATCATAATTAAATCATTAGGTAGCAATCGATTCTCAAATGAACAAAAAGAAGTACTTAGGAACGAGCTCACCGGTAAATTCAATTGTCGGGTGCGAGCTCTAGTGATTGGTCCTTGAATATCAAGTGGAGGAGTGTTGTGTATATCCGAAGAAGTGATGTCCTCATCATCCTCCCCCTCTTGAAGCGGAGTTGTCCTCAACTCAGCCTCTTCTTCTTCTCCCAAGTATGGCTTCAAATCTGAAATGTTAAAGGTGGGACTAACCCCAAACTCAGGAGGCAACTCAAGTTTATATGCATTATCATTTATCTTCTCAACTATCTTAAAAGGACCAGCAGCTCTAGGCATCAATTTTGACTTTCTTAACTCCGGAAATCTATCCTTTCGCAAGTGCAACCAAACAAAATCATCTGGTTCAAGTTTAACTTCCTTTCTACCTTTACTACCAGTAATCCTATATTTTTCATTCATCTTTTCAATGTTTGCCTTAGTAGTCTCATGCATTTTAATAATAAAATCAGCACGCTCCTTAGCATCATTATGAACTCTCTCACTAGTAGGCAAAGGTAAAATATCAATAGGGGCACGGGGATTGAATCCATACACTACCTAAAAAGGACTTACCTTGGTGGTTGAGTGTTCCGCTCGATTATATGCGAACTCAACATGCGCCAAACACTTTTCCCACAGCTTCAAATTGTTCTTCCAAACAGCTCTCAACATGGTAGACAATGTGTGGTTCACCACCTCGGTTTGGCCATCAGTTTGTGGGTGACATGTGGTAGAGAACAACAGCTTTGTACCCAACTTGTTCCATAGAGTATGCCAAAAGTGACTCAAGAACTTGGCATCACGATTTGAAACAATAGTAGAAGGCATACCATGCAAACGAACTATCTCTTTGAAAAAGAGGTCAGCAATATGAATGGCATCATCGGTTTTATGACATGGTATAAAGTGAGCCATCTTAGAAAAGAGATCCACAACAACAAAAATGCTATCCCTCCCCCTCTTAGTCCTGGGCAATCCTAAAACAAAGTACATAGAAATATCTGCCCACGGAATAGAAGGAACAGGAAGTGGCATATATAAACCATGTGGATTCAAGTGAGACTTAGCTTTTTGACATGTAGTGCAGCGAGCCACAAACCGCTCAACATCTCGCCTCATCTTTGGCCAAAAGAAGTGTGTGGCCAGAACGTCCTCCGTCTTCTTAGCACCAAAATGTCCCATCAAACCGCCTCCATGCGCCTCCTGCAACAACAAAAGACGAACGGATCCAACTGGAATGCATAGGCGGTTAACTCTAAACAAAAACCCATTATTGATCATGAATTTATTCCATGCTTGTCCCTCTTTACAATGCAACAACACATCCTTAAAATCAGCATCAAAAGCATATTGTTCTTTAATAGTTTCAAGACCAAAAATGCGACAATCAAGTTGAGGCAACATGGTATAGCGTCGAGACAAAGCATCAGCAATCACATTATCCTTCCCTTTCTTGTGTTTAATGACATAAGGAAAAGATTCAATAAATTCAACCTACTTAGCATGTCTACGATTCAAATTGGTTTGACTACGAATATGCTTAAGTGATTCATGATCGGAATGGATGACAAATTCTTTAGGCCATAAATAGTGTTGCCACCTCTCTAAAGAACGAACAAGAGCATATAATTCTTTATCATACGTGGAATAATTAAGAACAGGACCATTCAATTTTTCGCTAAAGTAGGCAACAGGTTTGCCTTCTTGCATCAAAACACCACCAATACCAATTCCGCTAGCATCACATTCCAGCTCAAAAGTCTTACCAAATTCCGGAAGTTGGAGCAATGGTGCGTGTGTAAGCTTGTCCTTCAAAAGATTAAAGGAGTCCTCTTGTGATGGTCCCCAATGGAACACAACTCCCTTCTTTGTCAACTCAATCAACGGTGTCGCAATGGTGCTGAATTCTTTGACAAAGCGGCGATAAAATCCTGCAAGGCCAAGAAAACTCCGCACTTGGGAGACTGTCGTGGGCGTGGGCCAACTCCATATCGCCTCCACCTTGGCTCTATCAACCTCAATTCCCTGTGGAGTCATAACATAGCCAAGAAAAGAGACTCGATCCGTGCAAAAGGTGCACTTCTCAAGGTTACCAAACAAACATGCATCTCTCAAAGCATTAAAAACAGCACGTAAATGAGTCGAATGTTCATCCATGGACTTGCTATAAATCAAGATATCATCAAAGTAAACGACCACAAATTTGCCAATGAAAGGACGTAAAACCTCGTTCATTAATCTCATGAAAGTGCTAGGTGAATTAGTTAAACCAAAAGGCATGACTAACCACTCATACAAGCCGAACTTAGTTTCAAAAGCAGTTTTCCATTCATCGCCAAGTTTCATTCTTATTTGGTGGTATCCACTACGCAAGTCAATCTTTGTGAAAATTATAGCACCACACAACTATAGTAATGTTGTCTAGCCTAGGAATAGGATGACGATACCTTATAGTAATGTTGTTAATGGCTCTACAATCTACACACATACGCCAAGAACCATCTTTTTTGGGAACCAAAAGAACAGGAACAGCACTAGGACTAAAGCTCTCACGTACGAACCCACGGTCCAAAAGGTCTTGGACTTGGCTGAATCTCCTTAGTCTCTTGGGATTGGTCCCAGACGCCGCACGGTTTGGCAAGCTCGCCCAGGATCAAATCAATCGGTGCTCAATCCCTTGAATGGGTGGAAGTCCCGAGGTATCTCATCAGGGAAAACATCTCTAAACTCCTGCAAAAGGTTAGTGACAGGAGCAGGCAAAGTGCAAGGCATATTATCAAGATAAAATAAAGCATCTTTGCACACAAAAGCATAGCATGTATCATTAACATCATCAATTGCAGCAAGGTCTGATTTTGTGGCAAGCATAATAGAATTTTTCAAATGGATTACTTGTTGTTTTTCAGATTTAGCATGTTCCTTTGGATCATTAGCAGCAGCGACTCTCCCCATCGGCCTCTATAATCTCTCTTTGGGGTCAAAGGCGATAAAGTAACTTTCTTTCCTTATGCATAAAAGTGTATATGTTACTACTACCATGGTGTAAAGCATCATTATCAAATTCCCAAGGTCGACCCAATAAAAGAGAGCATGCTTGCATGGGAACCACATCATAATCAACATGATCAACATAAGCACCAATGGAAAAATGGACTCAGCATGTTTGCGTTAAGCTTTTCCAGAGTCATTAAACCATTGAATATGGTATGGATGTGGATGCGGTCGCGTGGTCAAACCAAGCTTCTTGACCAAATCAGAACTCACCAAGTTGTTGCAACTTCCTCCATCAATGATGACACGTACGCCGGTTCTTGATTGCAAAGAAGGTCTGAAACAAATTATGGCGTTGAAGTTTATCGGGTTAATGTACTGCGTTGAGGACTCATTGCACAATGATGCTCCGTAGCGTCATTGTGGACGCCCACCAAGGACGTGGTCGTCATCACCACCGCCATTGTCGTCCGAGGTGCAGCAACATCATCATCCTCCTCGACATCCGGCGTCTTGATGTAGCCTCCATCTTCGTGGCGATGTATGCCCGTTGGCTAGGGCAATTCTTACGCACATGACCAAGCCCATGGCAGCGGTGGCATCGAATGCGGAGGAGCGCGCCCGTTGAAGCCACGGAAGAAGAACTCTTGGTGGACCCCGCAAAGAATTTTTGTAGAATCTGCAAGGCGTGTCGTGGGGGTGGCTTGGTGGCGCTGCGCCAACTTGTTCACGGTGGTGGAGGAGAACAAAACTCAAGAAGACTTGGGCGATCCTGTCGATGTAGTCGTCGCGGCGTGTAGAAGGGTCGTCCGGTGCGTGCCTTAGTTGATTCTCGTGCGGCCCGCAATTCTTTTTCGCAAGCATAGCAAGGTGGAACAAGCGGTTGTGATAGTAAATTCTTTATAATCAACAATGTCTTGAATTTCACGCCAGTAACCCCACAGAAACGACAAATCTTATCCTCCGTGTCCTCAACAACCCCACAACGCACCATACCCTTTTGAAGCTCAAAGATAATAGTCTTGAGCAGAACTATCACCTTGTTCTAAACGCTGCAATTTTTTTCTCAATTCAAGTTTATATGAGGGAGGAACAAAACGATTACGCATAGCTTCTTTTAACCGCTCCCATGTATCAGGTTGTAAGCACATAGTACTTAGTTCATTCCACCAGATAATAGCAAAGTCCTTAAACTCACTAGTAGCTTGTCTAACTCTATGTTGCTCGAAACTAAGTGAGAGTTAAACTTCGCTCACCGTCATCTCCCAATCAAGATATATTTCAGCATCATAAAGACCGAAAAAGATGGAATGGTAAACTTGACTTTAGCAAAAGGGTCATCGTTACTATGACGGTTCTGGTTATTACCTCCCAAACCATGTCGGTTTTGTCAAGACGACGACGTAGTCGTGCATCTTGTGTCGCCCGATCAATGTTAACATCGCATCATACCGTGGCTTCATCATGATGATGGCCGTCATTGACAGGTGGCAGGCGTGCCTCCAATGTGTCCATCCGACCAGTGAGGTCAGCCATCCGCCCTCCACCCGCTCAATGCCTTCCGTGGTGTTCAATCGGGCAATGGCGGCGACGATGGTGTCCAATCTCGCCGAGATCGTTGAGTGAAGCGTTTTGTTTATCGAGCGCAGCTTGTAGCTGGCCGCGACAAACACACTCATTGAAATCGACCGGTGTCCCGTCCCCTTCGTCTCCTGCCATGGTTAGTGGAAACACAGGGAAAACAATAGGATTATCCCTATCAACTACAAAGGAAGGGCAGTGGGAATCCGCAAAGGAAGTAGCTTACCAAGCTCTTACAAGTGTTCTTACCAAAGCAAGGCAAAGAATACCTGGAGAGTGTGATCCGGCGATTGCAAGGGTCAAAACTGTGCTATCCGGAAGTAGGTATATGGAGCTTGGAAGGCCAAATATATTAGTGGAACACAAAGCAATAACAGATAGTAATCTTGAATAAACGTCCAAAGCATCGGTCCTAGTTCTTTGGTCTAAATGTGTCCTATAGCAGGTATGATATGAAGAACAAGGAGTCAATAACAGAATAGTAAAGCAAAGACAGCAACAAGGATGGCCAGGCAATGAGAAACTTAATTCAGTATAAGCACAAAACAAATGAAGCTCTGTCACCTAAAACTGTGCTCTGTCACGGTTTTTTTTTTGCCACGGATAGCACTCGCATCACTATTCTAGGTGCCGAAAACTTCTTTTTTCTTTTTATTTTTTTGTATTTTTTTTGCAAAGCAGAGTACAGGAATAGGAACCACACCAACTTTCACGTCAATCTGATGTAAGGTGTGGCCTACAGAAAATGATGAATGTGCTAAAAATTCGGTGATGAAATTTCGGAGCTCAAGTACTTCACTTTCCAGGCCGAATTTGGGCAAAAATAAATTCACCGAACCCGACAAAGTAGGGGAGATTCGGATGTAAAATTTAATTTCACCCAATTTCAAAAAAATATCGCCTGATTTCGAGTCCGTATGCGAAAGTTATGGCCGTTTGAAGTAGGGCCTCCGAGTTATGGTTTTTGTGGAGGCCGAAACTACAATCGGGTAGAGGCAATTGGTGCAAATTGGAGCCGGAAGCTCGGGGAAAGGTGGGGGATGGTGCTGGGCGATCACGAGACACGATGGATGACTCAAACAGAGGGTGGGATATGGGTGGGAAAACAAAACTTGACGGCTAGGGTTTGTATGAGAGGTAGCGGAAGCAAGACAATCCGACTAGGGTTTGTATGAAAGGTAGCGGAAGCAAGACAACCCGAAACAAAACACGATCTAAGCAAGAAGTATTGAGCCGCATTAAATATTGTCAGGTGAATTTGTTTCTTAAGGAGTTTCTTTTAATTGATGATGAACTTGGAATACTACATCATGCTATTATTTTATGAATTCTTAGGTATGATTCATGTGAATACTTGGGAGGGCAAAAGGGAGGAGCACAAGGACTTAAACTACAGGTTTTGGATAAGATTTTTAAGCCAAATTCGGATCTCCCACGTGCTCAATCAAATTCAAACTCGGATTCAACTCAGAATTCAATTCGGAACAACCTAACAGGCAGTTACTAAAAAGTACATAACTTTCACAAACGGAGTCTGATTCAGGTGTTCTTGTACTCGTTGGAAAGATAATTTCAAGGGCTATGCAATGGAGCTGGCCCCACCTTGAAATTCATCACGGATTAAAAGGTATGACCGAAACATTGTGACGGCTTAATCTACTAAAGTATGTTCGAGTTTAGCATTGCTGCCTAAGTTCCATAGGGAATTAGGAGTGATTTTCTTCAATCAAGATCATTTAGCCTTTCCGTTGGGAATTGGGTGCACGATAGATCTTCGCTTGGTGGTCGGCGAAATCATCACGAGTGTGTTTTGGCGGATTAAAGAGTGTTCGTCCCTTGCATTGGCATTGGAGGATCATTACGATTCATCAAAACTCCCGTGAGTATCCATCCTACGTCGAGAAGATCGGGCGACCCCGTATCAACATTTGCATGAGGTAGTACCCAATTCTCATCAATAACAATAGATTCATTAAGAAACAAAAGCACCTGTGGATTTAAAAGTTTAGCTCTTGCTCTAGTCAGTGGACCAACACGCACTTCCGCACTTGTATTACTTGTGGCTTCACTTATGGCATCCATCTCAGTATGTGCATGACCACCAATAGGAGAATTGTATAAGTGTTAGGGATGCCCTCATCATCGTCCCCTTCTTGAAAAGGCGTCGTCCTCGACGTAGGATGGATACTCATGGGAGTCTTGATGAATCGTAATGATCCTCCAATGCCAATGCAAGGGACGAACACTCTTTAATCCGCCAAAACACACTCGTGATGATTTGCCGACCACCGTTTAAGATTTATCGTGCACCAATTCCCAGCGGAAGGCGAGCGATCTTGATTGAAGAAATTCACTCCTAATTCCCCATGGAACTTCGTTAGCAATGCTAAACTCTAACAAACTTTAGTAGATTCATTATTCTCAAACGTGGTCTCCTTACAATGGTGGTCTAACAATCAATATATAGTTCCCTGTCCACCTCATGACAGGGTACTATATATTGAGGGTTAGACCCCCATTGTAAGGCAGACCACATTTGAGGATAATCAATCTACTAAATTATGTTCGAGTTTAGCATTGTTGCCTAAGTTCCATAGGGAATTAGGAGTTAGTTTCTTCAATCAAGATCGTTCAGCCTTTCCATTGGGAATTGGATGCACGATAGATCTTCGCTTGGTGGTCGGCGAAATCAACACGAGTGCGTTTTGGCGGATTAAAGAGTGTTCGTCCCTTGCATTGGCATTGGAGGATCATTACGATTCATCAAGACTCCCGTGAGTATCCATCCTACGTCGAGAAGATCGGGCGACCACGTATCAATAGTTCAACAACAGTGGTAATTTGAAGGTAACACGGCTGGTGAGAGTACATTTTTCTATGGGTTCGTACCATGATTATGTTGATTGCGTTGTTGTTACATTGTAAGCTTGTTCATTACTATTAGGAAGACCTTGGCAATATGATACTGATTGTGCGCATCATGGTAGGAATAATGATACGGGGTCGCCCGATCTTCTCGACGTAGGATCAAGATACTCACGTGGATTTGATGAACCGTAGTGATCTCCCGTTGCCAATGCAAGAGTTAGCACTCTATAATTCGCCCAACCACACGTGCTGAACTTCACGACCACCGATGAAGTTCCATCGCGCTCCCAACTCCCAATGGAAAGGTTGAACGATCTTGATTGAAGAAAAATCATTCCTAATTCCCTATGGAACTTCGGTAGCAATGCTAAACTCGAACAAACTTTAGTAGATTCATTATTCTCAAACATGGTCTCCTTACAATAGGGGTCTAACCCTCAATATATAGTTCCCTCTCCACCTCATGGCTGGCCAAGAGGTCCTAAACCAACTCCAACTCTTCCCTACATGTATTTGGAAACAAACTCACACAAAAGGAAAAACCTAAAATTAAGCCGTCACAATATTTCGGTCATAACTTTTAATTCGTTACGAATTTGAAGGTGGGGCTGGATCCATTGCGTAGCCCTTGAAATTATCTTTCCAACGAGTACAAGAACACCTGAATCGGACTCCGTTTGTGAAAGTTATAGCCTTTTTAGTAACTGCCTGTCAGGCTGTCCCGAACCGAATCCGAATTGAATTCTGAGTTGAATCCGAGTTTGAATTGGATTGAGCACGTGGGAGATCCGGATTTGGCTTGCAAATATTATCCAAAACTTGTAGTTTAAGTCCTTGTGCTCCTCCCTTTTCCTCTCCCAAGTCTTCACATCAATCATACCTAAAAATACATAAAATAATAGCATGATGTAGGATTCCAAGTTCACGTTCAATTAAAAGAAACTCCTTAAGAAACAAATTCACCTGCAATATTTAATGCGCCTCAATACTTTTTTCCAGTGAAATAATGTATTTGACTGAAAAGTGCTAAGCTTGTGCGTATCCGCATCACTAACCCTCAATATAGAGTACCCTGTCCACCTTATGGCTGGCCAAGAGGTCCTAAACCAACTCCAACTCATCCCTACATGTATTTGGAAACAAACTCACACAAAAGTAAAAACCTAAAATTAAACCGTCACCATGTTTCAGTCATAACTCTTTATTCGTGACGAATTTGAGGGTGGGGCTGGATCCATTGCGTAGCCCTTGAAATTATCTTTCCAACGAGTATAAGAACACCTGAATCGGACTCCGTTTGTGAAAGTTATGACCGTTTTAGTAACTGCCTGTCAGTCTATCCCGAACGGAATCCGAATTGAATTCTGAGTTGAATCCGAGTTTGAATTGGATTGAGCACGTAGGAGGTCCGAATTTGGCTTGAAAATCTTATCCAAAACTTGTAGTTTAAGTCCTTGGGCTCCTCCCTTTTTGCTTTTCCACTGCATTGGCTTCTTTCCTCTTTGTGCTTCTCCATTACTTTGGCCCCCGGAATCATCATAATATTCAAACCTAATAATAAACAAGAATTTGGCATAAGGTAGTATATCGTTCCCATAAATAGAAGGAAATTCATTAAGAAACAAATTCACCTGACAATATTTAATGCGGCTCAATAATGTATTTGACTTAAAAGTGCTAAGCATATGCGTATCCGCATCATCCTCCCCTTTTTCAAGAAAAGCTGTCCTCGGCTTTTGATAGCATGAAATTGTACTAAACAAAGAATACAATGTGTATGCATGGTATATGTATTGGTCAGTTACACCCCTTATGTCTTTCACATTACTATTACCTGGAGGTGTAGTAAGCAAAAAGAACAACACATATGCGTGGTATACGTATGAATCAATTATTGTGTCATTCTCATTCTTCTTACTGTTTTGCACAAACCAATTGATACTACAATAGCTGTCAAATGCATACATTGCTATGTTTTCATTCACACCAAATAATCAATACTCTCTCATGTTCAAGGGAAAGAAAATTGTGCTGCATCCTATGACTCCTGAACAAATTATTAAAGATGACCTTGCTAGAGCTAGTAGAGAGAAATGCCTAGCGAATCCTGAGAGTAAGAATCAGATTGTAGCAAAAGAGCTTGAGCAACATAAAAAGAAAGAACCTAAATCTGCTCATGTGAAAAATAAAGAAATTAAGTTGAAAGGTGCTTGTTTTCTTGCTACCAAATCTGATATGAATGAACTAGATGTTAGTAATTCTGTTTGCTATGCATTACTTTGCAAAGATGCTTTGTTTTCATTTGAGGATATACCTTCTTCTTTGCCACCTGCCGTCACTAATATTTTGCAGGACTAAAAAGATGTCTTTCCGGAAGACATACCGTCAGGGCTGCCACCACTTCGTGGGATTGAGCATCAAATTGATTTAATTCCCGGTGCATCCTTGCCCAAACCGCGCACCATACAGGACCAATCCAGAAGAAACTAAAGAAATTCTGCGCCAAGTGCAAGAGTTGCTTGATAAAGGGTATGTGCGCGAATCTCTTAGCCCTTGTGTTGTTCCGGCCATTTTAGTACCAAAGAAAGATGGATCATGGCGCATGTGTGTGGATTGTAGAGCAATTAATAATATCACCATTAGGTATCGTCATCCTATTCCTAGGTTAGATGATATGCTTGATGAATTGAGTGGCTCTATTGTCTTCTCCAAGGTTGATTGAACCCCACTGTTATTCTGTTTTCGATTGAATCCTACATCGCTTATTTGCAACTGAGTTGTTGTTCATCTTGTTCTTGCATGTTCTTCGATTGCTTGCAGGAACAAGTACCCTCGTGACTAGGTTGATCGTGCGCCGACAAGGTCACGAACAACCTCTAGATTTGGTGTATCGATCGCTAAGGTGCAACATCCTTGGATGGTTGTAGTCGGGTCGTCAACGTCATCTCCTTCCCCAATCGAATCTACCACTCTCATCGAAAGATCGGGACCGCTAGTGCTATCAGTTGGTATCAGAGCTCAAGGTTGATCGGTGAGAGATCTAATTTAGTCTTTGCATCTTTTTTTACCTACAGTCCAGAAAACCAAAAAAATAGTAGATTAGATATCTATTCCCCAAAATCCGAAACAATTTGAGCCTTAATCTATTGCTACATAGTCTTGGTTTGTTGAGTCTTCGGTTGCATCGTCGTGTCCTTTGCTGGTCTTAGTGTCTAGATCTTTTAGAGTTTCAAGTTCTGTTCACGTCTTGGTATCACCGTTGCAGTTAGATCCGAACTCGGTTTCTAGGGAGGCTTTGCCCTAGTTGGTCTCGGAGTAAAAAAAAGAGAGAAAAAAAAGAAACAAAAAGAAACACCTAACTTTTGCATACGACCTCCGATTGAGGCGATTCTTGATCCGTTGGAAAGGAAATGAGAAGATAGAGCGACCCCAAAAAACGCGTTTAGGGAAATCTGGAGATTTTAGATTCGCGTAAGCCACCAGGCACACACGCAACCACTTCGACCCCAAAAAACGTCGTTTAGGGCCTCAAAATGGGCCCGCAAACCGAGAAAAATTCAAGTTTCTCAGAATTCACTCAAAATTGACAGAGCCATTCTACACGTGATTCTAAGGTTCCTTGTGAAGATGGCATCCTTTTTCGAGCTTCCGAACTCCGTGTGCAACATCATCTAGTGTCTCTCGCGTCTCCAGTACAGTCTAGCCTAGGACCAGCACGGTGCCATCGTTGAGCGATTATTCAACATGCTTTGACTAATGTGGTTCTAGTTATCCTTTGTTCACTCTCAGCCCACCTATAGCTCCACAGATTTGGCAACCACCTCACAGGGACTAGCGACCGAGGCAACGATACACCCAATTTCCTGGAGATATCGTCTTGTCTTGTCGGCTTCCATCACCTCCTGCTCGCTGTGGAAAGAACTTGTAAGAGCTTGATAGAACAGGTTGAGAGTGTGCGATTTGATTTAGCCACATCCCAGTAGTGTGAGGTCATAACTTGCAATTTTATTATTTTTTATCTTCTTTGTTTGTTCTTGTGTGTTTTGCTAACAATGTCAGGAGAACCAGTGGACCTGCGGGCAGCGCCACATTCCCCTCGGACTAGGGGCATTATACAACACTTTGAGTGCCAAATGAAGCTGCACACTGAAGGACTTGATGAGGATGTACGGGTCACTAATGAACGCCTTGGTCAATTGGAGGCCGCGCAGATCGACACCAACACTACGCTTGCAACATTGGAGGCTTCCGTTGGCACCATCAACACCTCACTTGCTGACATTTTGAGACGTCTTGATGAGATGGGCCGTGCATCTCCCGCTGCACCAACTCAGCGCACACGTGCCAACATTGGTGTCTTGGGCAGCAAGGTGGACGAAAATGGTGGAGACGAATATGCAGCTGATACTGAGATCGATGCTGATGAGGACGCTCACCGTCATCGTCAACCACGTCGGAATGAGGTACGTGAGAATGATGAATCACTTGGTAAGATTAAGTTCACTATGCCACCTTTTGATGGAAAATATAACCCTGATGCTCTTATATCACTTCGGAATTGGTTGTCGATCAGAAATTTGCCTGTCATGCATTCCCTGAAAACAAAAGGGTTAGGGCTGAATATTGTAAGAAAAATCCTTTAACCATACGAGCTAGATTTGTTCCTTCATATTATGCACGTGATTTGTTACATAAGTTGCAACAATTGAGGCAAGGTAGTAAAAGCGTAGAGGAGTACTTTCAAGATTTGCAAACAGGAATGCTACGTTGTGACTTAGAGGAAACTGACGAAGCTGCTATGGCTAGGTTTATGGGTGGTTTGGATCGTGAAATTCAGGACATTTTAGCTTACAAGGAATATAATTCTATCACTCGTTTATTTCATCTTGCTTGTAAAGCTAAAAGAGAGGTACAAGGACGACGCGCGAGCACTAGGACTAACGTTTCTGCAGGGCGTGGTAACATTTGGTCTCAACGTGCATCTCCTGCACCTTCTTCCTCCAACAGCAAGCCACGGTTTTCATCATCAAATTCAGCATCTCGGGCATCCGAAGCAACAAAGGGGTCAGCCCAAGCACATGCAAAGAGCTCTTCATCCGTTGCATCTACAGGACGAATGAGGGATATCCAATGTCATCAATGCAAGGGGTATGGCCATGTGCGGAGTGAGTGCCCAAGCAAGCGTGTTTTGATTGTGAGAGATGATGGCGAGTATTCTTCTGCTACTGATTTGGATGAGGATACATATTCTATGCTTGCAGCTAACCATGCAGGTAGTGGGAAGGAGCAAGAAGAAGAGCACATTGGTGCTGAAGATGCAGAACGCAATGAGAGCCTCATTGTGCAGCGTGTGTTGAGTGCACAAATGGAGAGGACGGAGCAAAATCAATGACACATCCTTTTTCAAACAAAGTGTGTCATGAAGGAACGCTCATGCAGTGTGATAATTGATGGAGGGAGCTGCAACAACTTGGCGAGCTCCGATATGGTGGAGAAGCTTGCATTGAACACCAAACCACACCCTCATCCTTACTACATTCAATGGTTCAATAACAGCGGCAAGATGAAGGTAACACGAATGGTGAGAGTAAATTTTGCTATTGGTTCTTATCATGATGTTGTAGAATGCGATGTTGTCCCTATGCAAGCATGCTCTATGCTGTTAGGTAGACCGTGGCAATATGATAAAGATTCACTTAATCATGGTAAGACAAACCAATATTCTTTTGTGCATCATGACAAGAAAATTGTGTTACATCCTATGTCTCCTGAAGCTATTTTCAAAGATGAGATTGCTAGAGCTAGTAGAGAGAAAAATCAGGAGCATAACAGGAGTGAAAATCAGATTGTAGCAACCGAACTTGAGCAACATAAAAAGAAAAACTCCAAATCTGTTCATGATACGAAAAATGAGATAAAATTAAAAGGTGCATGTTTTCTTGCTACTAAGTCTGATGTGAATTGATACGGGGTCGTCCGATCTTCTCGACGTAGGATGGATACTCACGGGAGTCTTGATGAATCGTAATGATCCTCCAATGCCAATGCAAGGGACGAACACTCTTTAATCCGCCAAAACACACTCGTGAT
Source organism: Bonia amplexicaulis (assembly GCA_036346245.1). Taxonomy (NCBI): domain Eukaryota; kingdom Viridiplantae; phylum Streptophyta; class Magnoliopsida; order Poales; family Poaceae; genus Bonia; species Bonia amplexicaulis. Next base: position 12,982,155 of record CM070755.1, on the reverse strand, counting down.
GATTTCGCCGACCACCACGCGATCTCGCTGTTGTTGTGCATCTTGACCACCTCGAGCAACGCTTGCTTCCTCATATCGCGGAGGGATGACACCCCCACGATGAACACTTCCTTCCTCCTGTTGTGGTCGAAGTGCGCGCACCACATCATTCACAATGTTGGTACGTAGCACGCTCATTTGTTGGTTCATCTCAATGCGCATGTCTTGTGTGGAATTGTTGATCTCTGCCTTGAGTTGCTCCTCCAAGGCCGAAGTAGTGGCGGCGAACTCATTGCGCAAAGTTCCCCTCAAAGCTTGGAATTGAAAACGTGTCACCGGGGAATTCAGACCATGCTCCTCTCCCATGTTGTCGTCTCCACCTGACATGATTAGTAGCATAAAGAAAATACCAAAACCACAAATATATGGGCAATATGTGGAGATCACTCAATCTCACTTTTCCTCTCCCAAGTAAAGTTCTTACCTTTCCAAAGTGAATTGAGGCCAAAAGAATCTTACACTTGGCAGTGGCTATAATAACGAGTGATGATCAAGCAGATTTAAAAGTGACTCACAATTGCACGGCAAAGGATATTTTGTGGAGCTTGGTTAGGAAGTATTTATCCTACACGATCTGAATTTCTCGATATTGTAAAATTAAGAAATAATCCAAGGTAGAAAGAATTGCCTATGTGCTGATCCAATAGATATAATTGAAGTGTATGAACGCACACGCAAAGATCAACGTGACTTAATGCAAACAAAGGAATGAGCTAATTGACAGCAATTTGAAAGTAAAAGAACACAAATAGCTCGTTTTGCACTAAGTACTAGAGAGACGCTAGTCAATTGCGAGCATAAGAGTCGAAGGCACAAGATTGCTCAAGACTCGAACCACTCACCAATCAGCCTTTTCTCTTCTTTTTTTGTTTTTTTTTTGCTCACCTCTTTTTTTTTGGTACCTTGTTGATCACCCAAATTTCAGGTTTTTCCTTTTGTGTGAGTTTGTTTCCAAATACATGTAGGGATGAGTTGTAGTTAGTTTAGGACCTCTTGGCCAGCCATGAGGTGGAGAGGGAACTATATATTGAGGGTTAGACCCCCATTGTAAGGAAACGAAGTTTGAGAATAATGAATCTACTAAAGTTTGTTCGAGTTTAGCATTGCTACCAAAGTTCCATAGGGAATTAGGAGGGATTTTCTTCAATCAAGATCGTTCAGCCTTTCCGTTGGGAATTGGGTGCACGATAGATCTTCGCTTGGTGGTCAGCGAAATCAACACGAGTGTGTTTTGGCGGATTAAAGAGTGTTCGTCCCTTGCATTGGCATTGAAGGATCATTAAGATTCATCAAGACTCTCGTGAGTATCCATCTTACATCGAGAAGGTCGGGCGACCCCATATCAAGTTGTGTATGCGAAATATCTTGTCAACCTTGAACTCCCACATGAGATAAGCTTCTGGATCTGATCCACCATCAAACTTTGGCATGGTAAATTTTACCCTACCAAACCTCTCCTCCTCGTGCCGTTCATGACCATAGTTTTGTCATCGATGAAACCCATCATTCCAGTGTAGCTGATTCGGGGTCGCCCGATCTTCTCGACGTAGGATCAAGATACTCACGTGGATTTGATGAACTGTAGTGATCTCCCATTGCCAATTCAAGAGTTAGCACTCTATAATTCGCCCAACCACACGTGCTGAACGTCACGATCACCGATGAAGTTCCATCGCGCTTCCGAATTCCCAATGGAAAGGTTGAACGATCTTGATTGAAGAAAATCACTCCTAATTCCCTATGGAACTTCGGTAGCAATGCTAAACTCAAACAAACTTTAGTAGATTCATTATTTTCAAACGTGGTCTCCTTACAATGCGGGTCTAACCCTCAATATATAGTTCCCTCTCCACCTCATGGCTGGCCAAGAGGTCCTAAACAACTCCAACTCATCCCTACATGTATTTGGAAACAAACTCACACAAAAGGAAAAACATAAAATTAAGCCGTCACAATGTTTCGGTCATAACTTTTAATCCGTGACAAATCTAACCATGGCAGGTGGAGAAGATAACTATGGTGATGAGATTAAAGTGGGTATGAAGGATTTCTGCATTGAGCTCAATCAACAAATGAAGGTGATACATAAAAACATCGTGAATGATATTGTGCGAGCACTTCGTCCACAACAAGAAGAAGATAGCTTTGTTCCTTTCTATGGCAGTGATGATCCAGAGGAGTATCTTGAGTTGGAATGGCAAATGAAGAAAGTGTTTAGATTTCCGAAACTTTCCAAAGATCAAGAGGTGAAACGTGCCACGAGGGAGTTTGAAGACTATGCTTATAGTTGGTGGCAACAACTAATTGGAAAATAATTCATTAAATCTTGGTCAGATTTGAAGGTGTTCATGAGGAGCGAGTTTGTGCCATCCTATTATGCGCAGGAATTGCTTCACCATTTGGGGAATATCACACAAGGTAGAAATACTGTCCAGGATTACTATTTTGAACTGCAAGATGCGATGTGTCGTGCCGGTGTCACTAGTCCATCAAGGGAGAAGGCATACTTCAAGGGTGGCTTGAATTCCGAGATCGCCGCTGCACTTCAACATAAATATTTTAGTAGCATGCATGATCTTGTGAATTATGCTATTATACAGGAGAAGAGACTTATGGAGAAACGTACATCACGGTTCAATCCATGTCCATACTTCAGCTCTTATGGTTCCACTAGTGTGACACATGAGAAGATGACCGAGCATGGGAATTTCCCTTCGGTAACGGAGACATCTTGTGCTGCCCCAATGATACATACAACAATTGAGATGCATCAAAACCCATGTGAGAATGAGAGCCATATAGCCAAATTGGGTGAAAGTGTTCAAAAGAGTGAGCTGTGTGATTCCACCATATGTGAGTTTGAGAGCATCCAAATTGAGAGTGTGAGAGATACACCAAAAGAAAAGAGAGAAGTAGAAGATAGACAAAGTGAGGTTGATTTTGAAACTAACACATTAATATCTACTTCTAGTGTTGTTTCTCACATTGTGCAGGTTGATATTAAAGAAGAGGAGCCAAATGTTCAACAACTGGCACCATTGGAGATAAATGATGAGGAGATAATCATAGTTAAAGATGAAGTACTTGCAGGCCCGTTGTTACATCATGATAATTTAATACCTACAACACCTACATCAACTGAGGAGAACAATAAAGGTAACAATATTGGTGCTGAAATTAATTGTGAAACGGTGAGTATATGTGAGAACTCATATATACGAATGAAAATTCCATGTTCTGAAATTTCTTTGCTCAATTTACATAACGTGGAATTGATTACTTATAAGGAAGTTCTTACGAGAACATCTCCTGATGATTCTTTGTATTATATCATGTTTGATGATCCTAAAGAACTATCTAGTGTGATTGAGAATGTTGCTGAAATTTCATGTTTAAAATCACTTGTAAGTACCTATGCATATACATAAAAGTTCAATTTATTTGGAAATTATGGTATAGATGATAAGTTTGCTGAATTGAAATTGCATATTTTGGATAAACAATCTTCTGTGCCATATTATGATCACAATGAGATGAGTTTCAACAATAATGCTGCATATTTCAAAAGATTTCTTAAGCCTACTTATTCATCATTTAATGTACAATCATGTATAAATAATCAGAGTAGAGCAGTTGAAGCAGTTGAGGCATGGAAGGAACTACATCATGCTATTATTTTATGTATTCTTAGGTATGATTCATGTGAAGACTTGGGAGGACAAAAGGGAGGAGCACAAGGACTTAAACTATAAGTTTTGGATAAGATTTTCAAGCCAAATTCGGATCTCCCACGTGCTCAATCCAATTCAAACTCGGATTCAACTCAGGATTAAATTCGGATTCTGTTCGGGACAGCCTGACAGGCAGTTACTAAAAAGGACATAACTTTCACAAACGGAGTCTGATTCAGGTGTTCTTGGACTCGTTGGAAAGATAATTTCAAGGGCTACGCAATGGATCTAGCCCCACCTTCAAATTCGTCACGAATTAAAAGTTATGACTGAATCATTGTGATAGCTTAATTTTAGGTTTTTCCTTTTGTGTGAGTTTGTTTCCAAATACATGTAGGGATGAGTTGGAGTTGGTTTAGGACCTCTTGGCCAGCCATGAGATGGAGAGGGAACTATATATTGAGGGTTAGACCCCCATTGTAAGGGACCACGTTTGAGAATAATGAATCTACTAAAATTCGTTCGAGTTTAGCATTGCTACCGAAGTTCCATGGGGAATTAGGAGTGAATTTCTTCAATCAAAATCGTTCGGCCTTTCCGTTGGGAATTGGGTGCACGATAGATCTTCGCTTGGTGGTCGGCGAAATCAACACGAGTGTGTTTTGGCGGATTAAAGAGTGTTCGTCCCTTGCATTGGCATTGGAGGATCATTACGATTCATCAAGACTCCCGTGAGTATCCATCCTACGTCGAGAAGATCGGACGACCCCGTATCAGGTAATGTTATTGATAGCTCTTCAGTCTACACACATTCTCCATGTACCATCTTTCTTAGGAACAAGAATGACAGGAACGGCACAAGGGCTAAGACTTTTGCGTACATACCCTTTTTCCATGAGTGCTTGAACTTGTCGCTAAATTTCCTTTGACTCCTCCTAGTTTGTGCGGTACGACGGACGGTTGGGAGGTGGAGCTCCTGATACCAAGTCAATTTGATGTTTGATGCCTCGAATGGGTGGTAGACCAGTTGGTACATCCTCCGGAAAAATATCCTCATAATCCTGTAACACATGAGAAACAACACTAGGAAGAGATGTTAAGTCATCTGTAGAAAGCAAAACTTCTTTGTACAGCAATACTAAATGCTCCAAAGTGGGATCATCTCTCATCTCTCGCAAATCAGATTTGGTGGCTATCATGGACACAACATCACATTCTATAGTATAACGATAAGAACCAATCTGAAAACTAACATCAACTGTGTACCCAACATTCATAGAACCATTATTGTTTAACCATTGAATTTGATATGGATGTGGTTGTTTCTTATATTTCAAACCAAGTTTAGTGCAAAGTTCTTTGCTAGCTATGTTATGACAACTACCTCCGTCAATAATAACTTTGCAACACTTACCATCTTTACTCACCTGAGCTCTTGTTTGGAAAAGATTGCAGCACTGTTCATAGTTGGGCTTTGCTTGAACGCTCAATACCGAAGGGGTGCACACAAGGATAGGACCGGACTCGGGGTCACAATACCCATCCCTATGTGCTTCTTCTTTGCTTTCTCTCTCATGGCCATCTTCATGCGCCTCGATATCAGCAACGTGCTCTCCATCTTCCTCACTAGCAGAATCATATTCTCCATTCTCAGTTATCAACATTACCTTGTTATTTGGACAATACTTTTGCATATGTCCACGACCAAGACACTTGAAGCATTGGATGGAGCTACTCTTGGCCGTAGAACCAATAGAGGATGATGAAGAGGGGACTGGTCCTCTCTTTGGAAAAGGAGTGGCGTTGTTGGCACTCGGGGCAGCACGTGCACTAGGAGTAAAACTTCCACTAGATGGATTAGTTTTAAACGAATTGAAACGAGATGTGGTTTTACCTCCTGTAGGTGCTGTACGGGGAGTGTAGGAAGATGATCTTGAAACCCTCATGTCCTGTTGTACTTGCCTCTCAGCCTTAGTGGCTTGATGCACCAACTCCACCAATTTGTTATAGGGTTGAAATTCGGCGATTCGCTTGATGGAAGGATGCAAACCAGCAAGGAATCGGGCCATAGTTTGCTCTTCTTGTTCATATACATTAGCCCTTATCATAGCCATTTCCATTTCTTTTTAGTACTCCTCAATTGTGAAACTCCCTTGCTTCAAATTCTACAATTTATCAAAGAGGTCACGTTTGTAATGTGTAGGTACAAACCTTACTCTCATATGGTACTTCATCTCTTCCCATGTAGTGATGGGTGGCTCATTATTCCTCATCCTTTGGTTTTGCATTTGCTCCCACCAAACCAAAGCATAATCATTGAATTCTAGTCCCGCCATATGGATTTTCTTCTCTTCGAATAGTTATAAGCGAACACCTTGTCCACCTTGAGCTCCCAAGTGAGGTATTCTTCGGCTCATGTGTACCGAAAATGAAGGCATCGTAAATTTGAGCTACCAAATTTCTCCTCGTGTGGTCGTTCTTCACCGTAACGACACGGCGGGGTAGCCGTCGTCATGGTGCGGAAAATCATCATCGTCAAAATGAAGTGCTCCCCCACCACGGCCTCCATGTCCATGGCCCTCCCGGACCATGAAAGCCGCCCGCACCTCTCCTGTGGAAGGGTGGACGGATGGCGTTGCCACCACGCGGTCTCGCTATTGCTGTGCATCTTGGCCACCTCGAGCAACACCTGCTTCCTCATCTCGCAGAGGGATGCCACCCCCACGATGAACACTGCCTTCCTCTTGTTGTGGTCGAAGTGCGCGCACCACATCGTTCACAATGTTGGTACGTAGCACGCTCATTTGTTGGTTCATCTCAATGCGCATGTCTTGTGTGGAATTGTTGATCTCTGCCTTGAGTTGCTCCTCCAAGGCCGAAGTAGTGGCGATGAACTCATTGCGCAAAGTTCCCCACAAAGCTTGGAATTGAAAACGAGTCACCGAGGAATTCAGACCATGCTCCTCTCCCATGTTGTCGTCTCCACCTGACATGGTTAGTAGCACAAGGAAACACCGAAACCACAAATATATGGGTAATATGTGTTCACTCTATCTGACCTTTTCTTCTCCCAAGTAAAGTTCTTACCTTTCCGAAGTGGATTGAGGCCAAAAGAAACTTACACTTGGTGGTGGCTATAATAACAAGTGATGATCAAGCAGATTTAAAAGTGACTCACAATTGCACGGCAAAGGATATTTTATGGAGCTTGGTTAGGAAGTATTTATCCTACACGATCTGATTTCTCGATGTTGTAAAATTAAGTAATAATCCAAGTTAGAATACTTTGCCTAAGTGTTGATCCAAAAGATTTAAGAGAATTATATGAACGCACACGCAAAGATCAATGTGACTCGATGCAAATAAAGGAATGAGCTAACTAGAGGCAATCTGAAATTAAAGATTAGATGGCTCGTTTTGCACTGAATACTTGGAGAGAGGCTAGCCAATTGCAATGATATGAATGTAAGGGCACAAGATTGCTCAAAAGAATTAAATACACAAGCTGAAATTATATATTAGAATTAGCTAACCCCAATTTAGCCAATGCTCACTTTCCCTTTTTTTTTTTGTCGGCTGCCTTCTTTCTTTCTTTTTTTTCTTTCCTTCTTTCTTTTTTTTAACTTGTTGTTGGCACTAAGGTTTAGCTTTCCCTTCTACAAAGAATAAAATTTCAGCAGGTGTAAATTAATATAAAGAACAGCCCTTAATACACTAGTCTCAAAGATGAACGGAAAAATTAAGGAAATCATAATGAAATAGCCATTTTTTCGCAGGCATTTGTAGTAGCATCATTCACGGTACATTATGTGATCTTTGTTCACGAACTGTAGTGATCGAATTTTTTTTTGGTTTAGGCGAAACAAAGGAAATAACACAATGATCAAGCGACGCAAAGGAACACGATGATCAGCACAAAAACAAAATTCTAATGGACGAAAACTTAACAAAACTCACAAAAATAGCAGATGCGAAACTAGGGTTTGGATATTTTTTTTGTGTGTTTTCGGTTCATGGTCTATAGGACAGCAAGTAATAAAGTGAAATTTAAAGGGATAAGATCCTACCGAGTAAACCGCGCTCTGATACCTAGATGATACGGGGTCGCCCGATCTTCTCGACGTAGGATGGAAACTCACGGGGGTCTTGATGAATCGTAATGATCCTCCAATGCCAATGCATGGGACGAACACTCTTTAATCCGCCAAAACACACTCGTGTTGATTTCGCCGACCACCAAGCGAAGATCTATCGTGTACCCAATTCCCAACGGAAAGGCTGAACGATCTTGGTTGAAGAAAATCACTCCTAATTCCCTATGGAACTTCGGTAGCAATGCTAAACTCGAACAAACTTTAGTAGATTCATTATTCTCAAACGTGGTCTCCTTACAATGGGGGTCTAACCCTCAATATATAGTTCTCTCTCCACCTCATGGCTGGCCAAGAGGTCCAAAACCAACTCCAACTCATCCCTACATGTAATTGGAAACAAACTCACACAAAAGGAAAAACATAAAATTAAGCCGTCACAATGTTTCGGTCATAGCTTTTAATCCATGACGAATTTGAAGGTGGGGTTGGATCCATTTCGTAGCCCTTGAAATTATCTTTCCAACGAGTACAAGAACACCTGAATCGGACTCCGTTTGTGAAAGTTATGGCCTTTTTAGTAACTGCCTGTCAGGCTGTCCCGAACCGAATCCGAATTGAATTCTGAGTTGAATCCAAGTTTGAATTGGATTGAGCACGTGGGAGATCCGAATTTGGCTTGAAAATCTTATCCAAAACTTGTAGTTTTAGTCCTTGTGCTCCTCCCTTTTGCTCTCCCAAGTCTTCACATGAATCATACCTAAGAATACATAAAATAATAGCATGATGTAGTATTCCAAGTTCATCATCAATTAAAAGAAACTCCTTAAGAAACAAATTCGCCTGATAATATTTAATGCGGATCAATACTTCTTTCTAATTAAATAATGTATTCGCCTGAAAAGTGCTAAGCATGTGTGTATCCGCATCAGCCCTTCTACACGTGATTCTAAGGTTGCCTGTGAAGACGGCATCCTTTTTCGAGCTTCCGAACTCCGCGTGCATCATCATGATGAGGACATCTCTACTACGCATTCATCTCCCACTCCAAGGGTGTGTAATGAAGCTAGTGATGAGGCTCCAACAGATCCTATGACAAGAGCAAGAGCAAAGATGCTACAACAACAGGTGCTTTTGTTTCTTAAAGAATTCCCTATTACTTTAGATGAGAATGGTATACTACCTAATGCAAATACATTGTGTGTTCTCATCTTTGAAGCAATGGATGAACAAGGACTTAAACTACAAGTTTTGGATAAGATTTTCAAGCCAAATTCGGACCTCCCACGTGCTCAATCCAATTCAAACTCGGATTCAACTCAGGATTCAATTCGGATTCAGTTCGGGACAGCCTGACAGGCAATTACTAAAAAGGCCATAAGGTGTTCTTGTACTCGTTGGAAAGATAATTTCAAGGGCTACGCAATGGATCTGGCCCCACCTTCAAATTCGTCACGAATAAAAAGTTATGACCGAAACATGGTGACGGTTCAATTTTAGGTTTTTCCTTTTGTATGAGTTTGTTTCCAAATACATATAGGGATGAGTTGGAGTTGGTTTATGACCTCTTGGCCAGCCAAGAGGTGAAGAGGGAACTATATATTGAGGGTTAGACCTCCATTGTAAGGGCACCACTTTTGATAATAGAATACTCTTGTTCTTTCTGTTGGCCGAACCAACTTGAGGGAAGAATTGGGAGTTCATCTAAATCAAGATCGTTCAACCTTTCCGTTTGGAATTGGGAGCGCGATAGAACTTCATTTGGTGGTCGTGAAGTTTGGCACGTGTGGTTGGGCGAATTATAGAGTGCTAACTCTTGCATTGGCAACGAGAGATCACTACGGTTCATCAAATCTACGTGAGTATCTTGATCCTACGTCGAGAAGATCGGGCGACCCCGTATCACATCATCTAGTTTCTTTCTGCAGGGTGTGTTCTCGTTTGTGTTCTAGGCTCGTGTTTCTAGTACGGTCTAGCCTAGGACCAGCACGGTGCCGTCGTTGAGCGATTATTCAACTTGCTTTGACTAATGTGGTTCTAGTTATCCTTTGTTCACTCTCAGCCCACCTATAGCTCCACAGATTTGGTTACCACCTCATAGGGACTAGCGACCGAGGCAACGATACACCCAATTTGATGTGGCACCAAGTAGCACTACAACTTTGGCTTTGAATACCAATTCTGAGGTATCTAATGTGCACAAGAGACATATTTGGAAAGCTAATGAAGTCTATCTTCCAACGAATCAAACGGCACTTGATTGGAGCTTCCTACACAAAGTTATGGTAATTTCGTTGGATGCTGCACGAGCTGTCCGGAGAGACACGCGAGACTTGCCAAACATAAAGAGTTTGAGTATTGCAATGCAAATAAGGGTAAAATCCGACCACACCATGACTTTATAAAGGTGGAGAAGGGCTCTTTTTCAGGTTCCAAACGGATTTGGAAACCCCTTGAACAAGAAAACAGAACATCTAAAGATTTGAAACCGATTCGGACTCGGATTGGGACAGCTGGCAAGACCGATACTAAAACGTCCATAACTTTCACAAACGGAGTCCAATTTGGGTGTTCTTGGACTCGTTGGAAAGCTATTTTGAAGCCCACACAATGGATGAGGTGCCAGCCACGGAATCCTCACGGTCAAGTCACAAATTGAGAGAGAAACCAGAGGTAGCAGTTTAGGTATTTCCTTTTTAGTTCGTATTGGAGTTTGTTTTGGCCTTAGGCCAAGTAGTGCGTGAGTTGTAATCAAGGCCATGCATTGTGCACCAATATAAGGCCAGGGCCTTAGCGCCATTGTAACTCAGGCGATGATTTGAGAAATAGAAACCAGAAAGTCACCATGGTTTGGTTGCCATTGTTGGCGTGTTCTTGAGATTTCCATCGAGGAATTGCTCTTAGTGTGTTGAATCAATTGTGGTGTTGGATTCCACTCGCTGAAACTTTAGTTTTTCTACCCTTCGTTCACGTGCTGTGGTGTGCGTGGGAGAAGGCTTATCTTGGAGAAGGCATCCAACAAGGCGTATCGTGAAAGATCAGGGCCAACGCAACGGGGTTCAGCTAGCTTGCTAGGTGGATCCGCATCATCTTGGTATCATAGCGTGGTTAGTCACGGTATGAGGTTGCTAAATTTTTCTTAATGGCGGGTTCCATGAAGACTAAAGATGGCGAGGCATGACATAATGATGCCGAGCTAATTGGGGAGGTGCCCCAATATGCGGTGTCTTTGCCGCCCGAGGTACGAATTGGATTTGAAGCGACATATGACTACTTCTTAAGTTGTCACCGGAAGCTTGAAGGCAAGGTTGATGATTTGGGGGCGCGAATTGATGCTTTGACGGAGGCGCTACGCAACCAGCCACCACAATTTCAGCATGCTAAACGGAGACCTCAATATCTCGAACGACGTGGACCATATGAAGACAACGAACATGAGGAGGTCTTTGATGGTGGAGCGGGCTTTGCTCCACAACCGCGCTATGCTCGGGACTACCATGGTGCTGACCGTGGTAGGGACATGCGTGGCAGAGGTGCTGCCCATGGTGGAGCACGCATGATGGTGTTGGGTTTGCTCAACGTGTTGCCGTGTATGATGGAATTGGGCGGATAAAAATTTCTATCCCATCATTTAATGGTAAAGCTGAACCGGAGGACTACCTGGATTGGGAGATGCGTGTCGAACAAATTTTTGACACCCATCACTATACTGAGGATAAGAAGATCCGTTTGGCGACAATTGAGTTCACTGGATATGCTCTTGTTTCGTGGAACCAATTGTGTCGCGTAGGAGCTCGTCCAGATACTTGGACACAACTGCAGAATATTTTGAGGTGACGTTTTGTCCCAGCACACTACACGAGGACCTTGTACAACCGGCTACAACAACTACGTCAAGGTAATTCTAGTGTTGATGAATATTATAAAGAAATGGAGATGCTGATGATCCGTACAGGGACAGAGGAGCATGATGAGGCTACTATGGCACGTTTCCTTAATGGGTTGAATGAGGATGTGCAAGATATGTTGGAGATGGTCCATTACTACAACATTCAAGACTTGGTGCATCAAGCTGAACGTGATGAACAACAATTGAAGCGCAAACATGCCAAGGGTGGACATGCTAACACTCAAACAAAGTCATGGAGGCGTTCATTACAGCAAGGCGATGATGTGGGTTCACACTCCAAAGTGGCGGCATCAAGTTGTTCAAATGGTGCTCTTTTAAAGGAGGCAAGCAACAGAGGTAAAGAAGCAACTAAAACTGATTCTAGTTTGCCTTCTAATGCTTGTGCTAGATAAATTGAGCGTTTCAAGTGCAAGGGAGGGGTCATATGATGCGTGATTGCCCAAATCAATGAAGAGTGCTTCTCACTAAAGATGGCTATGCTTCAACAAGTTCCAGTAGTGATTCTGAAAGCGAAAAATCCGACGATTCCTAGGAGGATGTTGTCTATTGTGATCCAGAATTGAATGGTGTTATTCTTTGGCGTGTTCTTGAGATTTCCATCGAGGAATTGCTCTTAGTGTGTTGAATCCAATTGTGGTGTTGGATTCTACCGCTGAAACTTCGGTTTCTCTACCCTTCGTTCACGTGCTGCGGTGTGCGTGGGAGAAGTCCTATCTTAGAGAGGGCATCCAACAAGGCATATCGTGAAAGATCAGGGCCAAAGCAACGGGGTTCAGCTAGCTTGCTAGGTGGATCCCATCGCAATTTCCAGGAGATATTGTCTTGTCTTGTCGGCTGCCATCACCTCTTGCTCACTGTGGTAAGAACTTGTAGAGCTTGACAGAATAGGTTGGGAGTGTGTGGACTTGATTTGACCACATCCCAGTAGTTGTGAGGGCATAACGTGCAGTTTTATTATTTTTTTCTCTTCTTGGTTTGTTTCTTGTGTTCTTCTAACAATGTCAGGAGAACCAGTGCACCTGCGGGCAGCTCCACATTCCCCTCAGACTAGGGGCATCATACAACACTTTGAGCACCAAATGAAGCTGCACATTGAAGGACTTGATGAGGATGTACGGGTCACTAATGAACGGCTTGGTCAATTGGAGGCCGCGCAGATCGACACCAACACTACGTTTGCAACATTGGAGGCTTCCGTTGGCACCATCAACACCTCACTTGCTGAGATTTTGAGACATCTTGATGAGATGGGCCGTGCATCTCCCGCTGCACCAACTTAGCGCACACGTGCCAACATTGGTGTCTTGGGCAGCAGGGTGGAAGAAAATGGTGGAGACGAATATGCAACTGATACTAAGATCGATGATGATGAGGACGCTCACCGTCATCGTCAACCACATCGGAATGCGGTACGTGAGAATGATGAATCATTTGGTAAGATTAAGTTCACTATGCCACCTTTTGATGGAAAATATAACCCTGATGCTTATATCACTTGGGATTGGCTGTCGATCAGAAATTTGCCTGTCATGCATTCCCTGAAAACAAAAGGGTTAGGGCTGCTACTAGTGAGTTTACCGACTTTGCGTCTGTTTAGTGGAGTGAATATTGTAAGAAAAATCCTTTAACCATACCACAAACTTGGGATGCATTAAAAAGAATCATGCGAGCTAGATTTCTTCCTTCATATTATGCACGTGATTTGTTAGATAAGTTGCAACAACTGAGGCAAAGTAGTAAAAGTGATACGGGGTCGCCCGATCTTCTCGACGTAGGATGGATACTCACGGGAGCCTTGATGAATCGTAATGATCCTCCAATGCCAATGCAAGGGACGAACACTCTTTAATCCGCCAAAACACACTCGTGTTGATTTCACGACCACAAGCGAAGATCTATCGTGCACCCAATTCCCAACGGAAAGGCTGAACGATCTTGATTGAAGAAAATCACTCCTAATTCCCTATGGAACTTCGTTAGCAATGCTGAACTCGAACAAACTTTAGTAGATTCATTATTCTCAAACGTGGTCTGCCTTACAAATGGGGTCTAACCCTTAATATATAGTTCCCCCTTCACCTCATGGCTGGCCAAGAGGTCCTAAACCAACTCCAACTCATCCCGACATGTATTTGGAAACAAACTCACCTAAAATTAAGTTGTCACAATGTTTCAGTCATAACTTTTAATCCGTGATGAATTTGAAGGTGACGCCATATCCATTGCGTAGCCCTTAAAATTATCTTTCCAACGAGTACAAGAACACCTGAATCGGACTCCGTTTGTGAAAGTTATGGCCTTTTTAGTAACTGCCTGTCAGGCTGTCCCGAACCGAATCCGAATTGAATTCTGAGTTGAATCCGAGTTTGAATTGGATTGAGCACGTGGGAGATCTGAATTTGGCTTGAAAATCTTATCCAAAACTTGTAGTTTAAGGGTGTGTTTGGTTGAGCTGTGGCTTCGAAAAAGTCTTTGTGAGTGTGGTCGTGGAAAAGTCAGAGGTTGTGGGTGTGGAAAAGTCGTAAGTCGTTTGGTTCAAACAAGTATAAAACTTACCTCCTATCTCTATTTTCCTTGAAACAACTGTGAAACAGCTCTCTATTTTCACCATTTCAAAAAGCAGAAAGCCAAAAGCAGGGTCCAAGGTGCTTTCAAAATCAGACTACCTAAAAGTAGTCGCTCAAAAGCGACTGGTTTGCACCTCTTTGGTTGGCTTTTGGCTTTTTGGAAGCAAAAGCAGCTCCCAAAAGCTCAACCAAAGGCACCCTAAGTCCTTGTGCTTCTACCTTTTGCCCTCCCAAGTCTTCACAATAGTCATACCTAAGAATACATAAAATAATAGCATGATATAGTATTCCGAGTTCATCATCAATTAAAAGGACAACACATATGCATGGTATATGTATGAAGGCGTAGTAGATAAAAAGAACAACACATATGCATGGTATATGTATGAATCAATTATTGTGTCATTCTCGTTGTTCCACACAAACAAATTAATATAACGGCAACCATAAGATGTATACATTGCAATATTATCTTTCATATCATTCTCCCTCCCATGAGAAAAAGTCGTCCTCGACTTTGCTAGGCACATGGACAAGTCATTAATGGGCCAAACCAAATTAAGTTGTTCAAATATGGGGGAGAAAATTTTTAGTTCCTTCCATGCTTCAACTGCTCTACTCTGATTATTTGTACATGATTGTACATTAAAGGATGAATAAGTAGGCTTAAGAAATCTGTTGAGTGGGCCTAGTTTGAACTATTCTACTTATGAAAAGGAATTATATGCTCTAGTTCGAACTTTAGAGACATGGCAACATTATTTATGGCCCAAAGAATTTGTCATTCATTCTGATCATGAGTCATTAAAGCATATTAGAAGTCAAGGAAAATTGAACTGTAGGCATGCAAAGTGGGTTGAATTCATATAGTCTTTTCCTTATGTCATAAAACACAAAAAGGGAAAGGAGGATGTTATTGCTGATGCATTGTCTAGGAGATATACCATATGCTCTCACAACTTGACTTCAAATTTTTGGATTGGAAACAATTAAAGATCATTATGTTCATGATGATGATTTTAAAGATGTGTTGCTGAACTGCAAAGAGGGAAAAACGTGGAATAAATATGTTCTAAATGATGGATTTGTGTTTAGAACTAACAAACCATGCATTCCAACTAGCTCCGTTCGTTTGTTGTTGTTGCAGGAAGCGCATGGAGGTGGGCTGATGGGGCATTTTGGAGTGAAGAATACGGACGACATACTTGCTAGTCATTTCTTTTGGCCAAAGATGATGTGGAACGTTTTGTTACTCGCTGCACTACATGTCAAAAGGCTAAGTCACGACTTAATCCTCACGGTTTGTATATGTCTCTACCTGTTCCTAGTGTGCCTTGGGAAGATATTTCTATGGACTTTGTTTTAGACTACCTAGGACAAAGAAGGGGAGGGATAGCATATTTGTTGTTCTGGATAGATTTTCTGAGATGGCACACTTCATACCATGTTATAAAAGTGATGATGCTACCAACATTGCTGATTTGTTCTTTCGTGAAGTTGTTCGCTTGCATGGTGTGCCAAATACAATAGTTTCCGATCGTGACACTAAATTCCTTAGCCATTTTTGGAGAACTTTATGGGCTAAATTGGGAACTAAGCTATTATTTTCGACTACATGTCATCCCAAAACTGATGGCAAACTGAAGTTGTGAATAGAAATTTATCTACCATGCTTAGAGCTGTTCTGAAAAAGAACACAAAATGTGGGAAGAATGCTTGCCTCATATTGAATTTGCTTATAATCATTCGATGCATTCTACTACAATGTTGTGCCCTTTTGAGATTGTCTATGGCTTTGTGCCTCGTGCTCCTATTGATTTGCTACCACTTCCATCTTCGGAGAAGTTAAATTTTGATGCTAAACAGTGATACGGGGTCGCCCGATCTTCTCGACGTAGGATGTATACTCACGGGAGTCTTGATGAATCGTAATGATCCTCCAATGCCAATGCAAGGGACGAACACTCTTTAATCCGCAAAACACACTCATGTTGATTTCACGACCACTGTTTAAGATCTATCGTGCACCCAATTCCCAACGGAAAGGCTGAACGATCTTGATTGAAGAAAATCACTCCTAATTCCCCATGGAACTTCGGTAGCAATGCTAAACTCGAACAAACTTTAGTAGATTCATTATTCTTAAACGTGCCCTCCTTACAATGGGGGTCTAACCCTCAATATATAGTACCCTGTCCACCTCATGGCTGGACAAGAGGTCCTCAACCAACTCCAACTTATCCCTACATGTATTTGGAAACAAACTCACACAAAAGGAAAACCCTAAAATTAAACTGTCACAATATTTCGGTCATAACTTTTTATCCGTGATGAATTTGAAGGTGGCGCCAGATCCATTGCGTAGCCCATGAAATTATCTTTCCAACGAGTACAAGAACACCTGAATCGGACTCCGTTTGTGAAAGTTATGGCCTTTTTAGTAACTGCCTGTCAGGCTGTCCCGAACCAAATCCGAATTGAACTCTGAGTTGAATCCGAGTTTGAATTGGATTGAGCACGTGGGAGGTCCGAATTTGGCTTGAAAATCTTATCCAAAACTTGTAGTTTAAGTCCTTGGGCTCCTCCCTTTTTGCTCTCCCACTGCATTGGCTTCTTTCCTCCTTGTGCTTCTCCATTACTTTGGCCCCGGAATCATCATAATATTCAAACCTAATAATAAACAAGAATTTGGCATAAGGTAGTATATCGTTCCCACAAATAGAAGGAAATTCATTAAGAAACAAATTCACCTGACAATATTTAATGCGGCTCAATACTTCTTTCCAGTGAAATAATGTATTTGACTTAAAAGTGCTAAGCATATGCGTATCCGCATCATCCTCCCCTTCTTCAAGAAAAGCCGTCCTCGGCTTTTGATAGCCTGAAATTGTACTAAACAAAGAATACAATGTGTATGCATGATATAAGTATAGGTCAGTTACACCCCTTTCGTCTTTCACATTACTATTACCTGGAAGTGTAGTAAGCAAAAAGAACAACACATATGCGTGGTATATGTACGAATCAATTATTGTGTCATTCTCATTCTCACTGTTTTGCACAAACCAATTGATACTACAATAGCTATCAAATGCATACATTGCAATGTTTTCATTCACACCATTCTCCTCCCATAAGAAAAAGTCGTCCTCGACTTTGCATGGGCACGTGGACAAGTCATTAATGGGCAAAACCAGATCAAACGGTTCAAATATGGAAGATAAAATTTGAAGTGCCTTCCTTGCTTCAGCTGCGCTACTCTGATTATTTGTACACGATTGTTCATCGAAAGAGGAAAAAGTAGGCATAAGAAATCTTTGTAAACAGCAAGCACTATTGTTAAACCTCATCTCATTGTGATCATGACGTGGTATAAAAGATTGTTTGTCCAAAATATGCAATTTCAACTCGGCAAGCTTATCACATGTAATGCATATTCGATAAACATAAAAGTTGTCATCTACACCATAATCTCCGATCAAATTGAACTTATATGTGTAGGCATAGGAACTAACTAGTGATTTTAAACATGCAATTTCAGCAACATTCTCAATGACACTAGATAGCTCTTTAGGGTCATCGAACATAATATAATATAACGAATCATCAGGAGATATTCTCGTAAGAACTTCCTTATGAGTAATCAATTCCACATTATGTAAATTGAGCAAAGAAATTTCAGAACGTGGAATTTTCATTCGTATATATGTGTTCTCACAAGTACTCACCGTTTCACAATTAATTTCAGTACCAATATTGTTCTCCTCAGTTGATGTAGGTGTTGTAGTTATTAAATCATCATGATGTAACAACGGATCAGCAAGTACTTCATCTTTAACTATGATTATCTCCTCATTGTTTATCTCCAATGGTGCCAATTGTTGAACATTTGACTCCTCGTCTTTAATATCAATCTGCACAATGTGAGAAACAACACTAGAAGTAGATATTAATGTGTTCGTTTCAAAATCAACCTCACTTTGTCCATCTTCTACTTCTCTCTTTTCTTTTGGTGTATCTCTCACACTCTCAGTTTGGTTGCATTTGAGAAAAGATAGATTTCCTGAATTGAGGAGGTCTAAGTTGATGCCTAGAGCTGATGGTCCTTACAAAGTGTTGGAAAAGATTAATGACAATGCATATAAACTTGAGTTGCCTGTAGATTTTGGGGTTAGTCCCACCTTTAATATTACAGATTTGAAGCTATACTTGGGAGAAGAAGACGAGCTTGAGTCGCGGACGACTCAAATGCAAGAAGGGGAGGATGATGAGGACATCCTTTCTATGCATACAACCATGCCGGCTCCACATCAAACTGAAACTATGATACAAGGACCAATGACCAAAGCGCGAGCACGTCAACTTAACCATCAGGTGAATGCGATCCTAAGTTTGCATACAAATGTTTCAAAGAATGGAATACTACTTAATTCTTGTGATGATTTAATTGTCCTTAGGAACCATGGGGAAGAACCATGTGATCTCAAGTATAGAAGTGGAACCGTCAAGCGCAAACCAAGTCCTGTTCGCGAGTTCAACTCGGATTCGGCCTTCCCAATAGCATCTACTTCAAATGGCCATAACTTTTGATCCAGAAGGTTTCTTGGGGCCCGTGAGTACTCGTTGGAAAGTTCTTGAAGTCTACTTTCAGATGGATCTGGTCTCACCTCGAAATTCCATCCGAGCCGATCAGAAACGACAAAACAAGTCACATCACTTTTCCAGTCCGAGTCAAAGTGGGCCTTGGGCCTTGTAATCGAATCCTGTTCGGCTTCCATGTGTTTTGGCCGACCCTCCACATTCCGTGTCCCTTAAATAGGTAGCCGCACCCTCTTCTAGGGTTTGGGTTTTGTTAGACTAAGGTCACAAACAACCTCTGGAGTTGGTGTATCGATCACTAAGGCGCAACGTCCTTGGATGGTTGTAGTCGAGTTGTCAACGTCATCTCCTTCCCCAATCGAATCTACCACTCTCATTGATGCGGATACGCACAAGCTTAGCACTTTTCAGTCAAATACATTATTTCACTGGAAAGAAGTATTGAGCCGCATTAAATACTGTCAGGTGAATTTGTTTCTTAAGGAGTTTCTTTTAATTGATGATGAACTTGGAATCCTACATCATGCTATTATTTTATGTATTCTTAGATATGATTCATGTGAAGACTTGGGAGAGCAAAAGGGAGGAGCACAAGGACTTAAACTACAAGTTTTGGATAAGATTTGCAAGCCAAATTCGGATCTCTCACGTGCTCAATCCAATTCAAACTCGGATTCAACTCAGAATTCAATTCGGATTCGGTTCGGGACAGCCTGACAGACAGTTACTAAAAAGGCCATAACTTTCACAAACGGAGTTCGATTTAGGTGTTCTTGTACTCGTTCGAAAGATAATTTCAAGGGCTACGCAATGGATGCGGCCTTACCTTTAAATTCGTCATGGATTGAAAGTTATGACCGAAACATTGTGACGGCTTAATTTTAGGTTTTTCCTTTTGTGTGAGTTTGTTTCCAAATACATGTAGGGATGAGTTGGAGTTGGTTTAGGACCTCTTGGCCAGCCATGAGGTGGAGAGGGAACTATATATTGAGGATTAGACCCCCATTGTAAGGGACCACGTTTGAGAATAATGAATCTATTAAAGTTTGTTCGAGTTTAGCATTGCTACCGAAATTCCATAGGGAATTAGGAGTGATTTTCTTCAATCAAGATCGTTCAACCTTTCCATTGGGAATTGGGAGCGCGACGGAACTATATCGGTGGTCGTGAAGTTCAGCACGTGTGGTTGGGCGAATTATAGAGTGCTAACTCTTGCATTGGCAACGGGAGATCACTACGGTTCATCAAACCCACGTGAGTATCTTGATCCTACCGTATCACTCGTCGAATGATCGGGACCGCTAGTGCTATCACAGTTGAAGCTATAAGTATTGGCTCATCCATCATGTTGTACATTGCGATCAAACAATAAATGACAAACCATGATAGGCATAACATCGCATAAAACAGTATCCTCATGTTAACCTTGAAAGGAAATTCCATACGATGCTGAATTTTTAACTTCACTTCCCTCACAAAACCATTGCACACAATATGGATCTGGACGTTCAAGCAATTTTAGGTTAAGCTTTTCACACATCTCAACACTAGCAAGGTTTTCGCATGAACCACTATCAATGGTTATTTTAACATCAGTATCTTTCACTTTAGCACTATTCATGAACAAATTACAATGTTGACATTGGTTGTTTCCTTTAACAACCATTAATAAACATGGAGTAACAGGACATTATTCATGAAAATCAGATTCATTCTTAGTGTTATTATCATCACATGGAATATGTGTAGTTTCAGAATCAGATGTAGAATCATAACTAGTTTCAGTGACAATCATAACCTTAACATTAGGGTATTCACGAGAATAATGACCACATCCTTGACAACACCAACATTGAATTGCACTTATTTTAGTGTTAGAACCAGCAGAAGATTGCAATGATTTAGATGAACTAGCAGGTTTAACACTAGGTGATGGAGTATATGTCATATTCGAAGCATTGGACACAACATGTGATTGTATATTAGAATTTGAAGGTTTGTTAAATATACCTTTGCTGATGTCTATCTTGGGCCTATCCTGGGCACATCGCTCGAGGTAGATCGATGGCTTGTCTTGGGATTGAAAGTGTTGCGCCTGGATTGCAATAGCATCTCTTCCTAAAGCTGCTTTACCACTTTGATCGCTAAATGCTGTCGTTCAGTCATAGTGGAATATGGTTGAAAGTTGATTAGCTTATAAATATTGCGATTTAACCCACGTAAGAATCTCGCCATTATTTGTTCATTGTCCTCTAGAACTCGGCCCTATATTAAGAGCTGCTCCATTTGCTTGTAGTAGTCCTGATGAGGGCATCCCTAACACTTATACATCTTCTCCTATTGGTGGTCATGCACATACTGATGAGGACATCCCTATTACATATACATCTTCCACTCCAAGCATGCATGACAATAACCAAGAACCAGAGGGCCCAATGACGAGGGCAAGAGCCAAGCGTTTAAACAAACAGGTGCTTTTGTTCCTTAAAGAGTTTTCTTTAATTGATGATGAACTTGGAATACTACCTCATGCTAGTATGTTATGTATTCTTAGGTATGATTCATGTGAAGACTTGGGAGAGCAAAAGGGAGGAGCCCAAGGACTTAAACTACAAGTTTTGGATAAGATTTTCAAGCCAAATTCGGACTTCCCACGTGCTCAATCCAATTCAAACTCGGATTCAACTCAGGATTCAATTCGGATTCGGGTCGGGACAGTCTGACAGGCAGTTACTAAAAAGGCCATAACTTTCACAAACGGAGTCCGATTCAGGCGTTCTTGTACTCCTTGGGAAGATAATTTCAAGGGTTATGCAATGGATCCGGCCGCACCTTCAAATTCATGACGGATAAAAAGTTATGACCGAAACATGGTGGCGGTTTAATTTTAGGTTTTTCCTTTTGTGTTTGTTTGTTTCCAAATACATGTAGGGATGAGTTAGAGTTGGTTTAGGACCTCTTGGCCAGCCATGAGGTGGATAGGGTACTATATATTGAGGGTTAGACCCTCATTGTAAGGGGACCAATTTTATGCATAAGATTGAAACATAGCTATTGCTTATTCTTTCAACACCAAAGTTCATGCGAGGACTTTGAGAGAGAAATAGGCGATCCATTGTTGATTCTGCAATTCAAGGTCAAGCCGTCGTTCCATTGGGAATTGGGGACTTGGCGTTCGTCGTTTGTGGTCTCGCGACGAACAATTATCCGGTGTGTTTTGGGCGTATTCCGAAGAGTTGAGCGTTCGTGCATTGGCGCGAGTGTTCAACTAGCGACATCGTCTACTTCGCATCAACTATCCACGGTTCCTCACTGAGAAGATCGGGATCTCCCCGTATCATATGGTATCAGATTCTTGTTTACTCGGTGAGAACTTCTTTACCCGTAGTTAGATTTGTTTTCTGTCCTATCGTCCATTAAACCAAAAATTACAATACCAAATCCGTAGTTCAATCTGTTATTTCTCGTGAGTTTTGTTAAGTTTTCGTCCATTAGAAATTTTGTTTACGTGCTGATCTTTGTGTCCACATAAACCCTAGAAAATTGTTGATTGATTCCATTAATTTGCACCCAAAAATAACAAATACCAACCGTCTTTGCTTGCTTTCGTCTCGGATTAGCAACCCTAGTTGCACCTCGCTGTGCCGTGCCTCAACTTGCTCCATTTGCGTCCGAACCACTTTGGTTTCTTTGAGCGTCACTTATATCTTTTCATCTTTGAGACTAGCTATTGATATTGCTTTGGGCTGCTCTTAGATTTCGGTTCACACTTTGCTGAACTGTGGATCTTGTGCAATCAAGAGAGTAGCACAACACACTTTCGGCCATTAAGAAAAGAAGAGAGAAAGAAAAGGCAGCCACATATAGAAAGAGCCACATCTAAAAATAAATTAAAAAAAAATCTTTTGCCGATTGCTACAAAAAAAACGAATTTTGCTACAGTAACTGCGCATAATGTCGGACTGCTATAGTACGTTCCATCCATATTTCAGATTGTGTAGTCCTTTTCTTTGAGCAATCTTGTGCCCTCCTATATTCAATTGCAATTGGCTAGCGTCTCTCCTAGTACTTGGTGCAAAACGAGCTAGTTATTCATCTCAATTTCAGATTGCCTCTTTCTAGCTCATTCCTTTGTTGGCATTAAGTCACATTTTTCTTTGCCTGTGCGTTCATTTACTTCACTTAAACCTATTGGATCAGCACATAGGCATTAGCTTGGATCATTACTTAGCTTTACAATACCTTGAATATCAGATTGCATAGCATATCCACATAACTGTCCAAGCTCCACCTACACCCGTTTGTGTACTCCCTTGCTCTTGGTTACGCTCATACATTACCGGGTTGAGGTCGTTCGCTGTCACATTTGTCGATTTGCCGTCTTTGATTCACTTTGGAACGGTAAGCTTGTCTTGTTTTCAGGACAGTGAGTTGCAAGCTTAGAGAGAGTTTTTATTTTACTAACCCGGATATAACCTCGTTTCTTGTTTGTGAGTCATTCCCATGTCAGGTAACGAGGAGGATCCACCTAATCTGGAGGCGCTGGTTACGTGGACCGAGTACACTCGGTTACGCGAGATGCTACAAAAACAATTTCAGGATGGTGACAATGGCGTGCGCGATGAGCTCGGGGAAGTTCAGACTGGACTGAACACCCTCGGGGAGGAGGTCACACAATTACGTACGACCATCAACAATAACTTTCTGGAGCTGCGTGCCATGTTCGCACAACACAATTTACGTGGGGGTGCACCAGCTGATGACACAAGTGTGCACGGTCCTCCGATCGTTCTGCACAATGAGACCGAGGACGAGCGTGCTATTCGTCTGGATGAGGAGCGACGTCAGCGACAGGCGCGTCGCATGGCAGTGCCGCCAAACGTCGGGATGGCAGCCGCGGGACGCCCTCAGGCACATGGGCTTGGCCGAGGCAACGGTGGCCAGGGTGGAGGTGCACCACAGGGTGGCCACGGAGGAGGTGTGCATCATGCACCTTGGAGCTGGGCTAACGCAGTCGAGCGCTGGATGACGATTTTCCCGTCGATGGCTACGATGATCGACAGCACCACCACCGCAACAACGTTCAGCGTCCTCGCCACGACGATGCCGAGGATTGTGTCGCTAAGCCCAAATTTAATCATCCTATATTTTCAGGTGGTACAAATGTGGAACAATACCTCACATGGGAGCTGAAAGTTGATAAGTTCTTTCGGATGAACAACTATTCCAATGAGAAGAAGCTGTTGCTTGCGTCCAATGGCTTGGATGATTATGCCACACATTGGTGGGAGCAATTCATCCGTAAGCGCACGGAGCGCCATGAGTTGCCGATTATCACCTGGGAGCAGATGAAGCAGCATTGGCGGGCACGCTTTGTACCTCGCCACTACAAGCGCTCACTATTTGAGAAGTTGACAGGGCTGCGACAAGGTATGAAATCAATTGATGAATATCATAAGGAAATGGAGACCATCATGATACATACAGATGTCCGCGAGAATGAAGAACAGACCATGGCGAGATTTCTACCTGGCATGAATCATGCTGTCAAGCGCATTGTCAATCACCATCCCTATAATGATATGATTGAGTTGCTGCAACAAACACGCGAAGCCGAGAGACAAGTGATTGACGACGCACGGTTCACTGCCCGGTCTTCTTCAGCCAGTCCGGGACAGCCTTATAACAACAGCCAACCAAACAGGAGCACTTCGGCTACAAGTAATACGGCGATGCGCAGTTCGGCAAGTAAGAAGCCAGAGAGTACACCATCACCGGTGCATCGACCTGTGGCGCCCGCTGCTCGTGCGACCTCGTCTATGGGGTCGACAGGTCGTTCACGTGACGTTATTTGCCACAAGTGCAAGGGCATTGGCCATTTTCAGAGGGACTGCCCAAATGTCAGAACTATTGATACGGGGTCGCCCGATCTTCTCGACGGAGGATCAAGATACTCACGTGGATTTGATGAACTGTAGTGATCTCCCGTTACCAATGCAAGAGTTAGCACTCTATAATTCGCCCAACCACACGTGCTGAACTTGACCACCGATGAAGTCCCATCGCGATCCCAATTCCCAACGGAAAGGTTGAACGATCTTGATTGAAGAAAATCACTCCTAATTCCCTATGGAATTTCGGTAGCAATGCTAAACTCGAACAAACTTTAATAGATTCATTATTCTCAAACGTGGTCTTACAATGGCGGTCTAACCCTCAATATATAGTTCCCTCTCCACCTCATGGCTGGCCAAGAGGTCCTAAACCAACTCCTACACATCCCTACATGTATTTGGAAACAAACTCACACAAAAGGAAAAACCTAAAATTAAGCCGTCACAATGTTTCGGTCATAACTTTCAATCCGTGACGAATTTGAAGGTGAGGCCGCATCCATTGCGTAGCCCTTGAAATTATCTTTCCAACGAGTACAAGAACACCTGAATCTGAATTGAATTGTGAGTTGAATCCGAGTTTGAATTGGATTGAGCACGTGGGAGATCCGAATTTGGCTTGCAAATCTTATCCAAACTTGTAGTTTAAGTCCTTGTGCTCTTCCCTTTTGCTCTCCCAAGTCTTCACATGAATCATACCTAAGAATACATAAAATAATAGCATGATGTAGGATTCCAAGTTCGTCATCAATTAAAAGAAACTCCTTAAGAAACAAATTCACCTGACAATATTTAATGCGGCTCAATACTTCTTTCCAGTGAAGTAATGTATTTGACTGAAAAGTGCTAAGCTTGTGCGTATCCGCATCAACTATGCTCATCACAGATGATGGCGGTTATGTTTCGGCTAGCGATGACGAGTCAACTGAAGCACATGCAGTCTTGCACACTGATTGCATAGAACAATGCGAGTGCAAAAAGTACACTTTTCAAGATTGGCATACAAGCATTCTTTCCTAAGCACTTCTAGCACTTGTTTGATGTGTTCAATATGATCTTCAAGAGCGACTATATATCGAATATCATCAAAGTAAACTACCACAAATTTTCCAATGAAGTGTCTCAAAACATGGTTCATTAAGCGCATGAATGTACTAGGAGCATTGGACAATCCAAAAGGCATCACTAACCATTCATACAAGCCAAATTTCGTTTTAAAAGCAGTTTTCCATTCATCACCATGTTTCATTCTTATTTGATGGTAGCCACTACGCAAGTCAATCTTAGAAAAGATAGTAGAACCACTTAACTCATCAAGCATATCATCTAACCTAGGAATAGGATGACGATAGCGAACGATTATGTTGTTAATAGCTCTACAGTCTATGCACATTCTCCAAGTACCATCTTTCTTAGGAACAAGAATAACAGAACGGCACAAGGACTAAGACTCTCGCGACGCACCCTTTGTCCAAAAGTGCTTGCACTTGGCGCTGAATCTCCTTCGTTTCCGGATTTGTGCGGTACGGCCACGGTTGGGAAGAGGGGCTCCCGGGACTAAGTCAATTTGATGCTCAATACCTCGAATAGGTGGTAGACCAGTGGGCACCTCCTCCGGAAACACGTCGTCATAAGCCTGCAAAACTTGAGAAACAGCACTAGGAAGAGATGTGAAGTCATTAGTAGAAAGCAATGCATCCTTGTACAACAATACAAGGTGCATCAAAGTGAAAGTGGGGTCATCTTTCATCTCTCTCAGATCAGATTTGGTGGCTATCATGATTAAGTTTTTCTCTCCCTCACTCTTGCCTTTACCTCTCGTGTTTGGTTTGTGGCTCTCACTCACTTTTGTGGAATCACACTCTTTTGTTCTCTCCTTTCTCACTCTCAACTTGCACTTCAATCTTTTGTACAAGATCATTTACAATTTGAGAAGGTGTCAACGGTAGCAAGACGACTTGTTTTTGTTCCACCAAAACTTGTATTGGTTAGTTCTTCCATCATGAATCACAAGACGATCATATTGCCATGGCCTTCCTAGCAGCAAGTGACATATGTCCATAGGCACCACATCACACTCCACCGTATCACGATAAGTGCCAATTTCAAATTCAACATCCACGGTGTATCCCACACTCAACGAACCTTTCTCATGCAACCACCGGATCTGATACGGATGTGGGTGTTTCTTGTACTTCAATCCAAGTTTATTGCAAAGCTCCTTGCTAGCCAAATTACGACAACTCCCACCATCAATGATTACCTTGCAAAATTTGCCATCTTTGCTAACTTGAGCTCTTGTATGGAATAAATTGCAGCGCTGTTCTTGGAAGGCTTTGGTTGCACACTCAACACCTGTCGGAGCACACACAAGTATAGGACCAACTCCGGGTTCACAATACTCTATGTCTTGCTCCTCCTCATGTGCATCATCATATGTCCCTAAATCAGCATGGTGATCATTCTCTTCTTCACTTGCGAATCATATTCTCCATTATCTAATATCAACATCGCTTTGTTATTTGGGCAATCCTTTTGCATATGACCACGACCAAGGCATTTGAAGCATTGTATACCGCTACTCTTCGCTGTAGAACCCACGTAAGAGGGAACACTAGCTGCTGGATTTGATGGCTTCCTTGCACTTGGAGTGGCTTCTTCCTTCTTGCTAGATGATGAGCTAAAGCTTGAACCACCACTTTGAGCTGTTCGTTGGCTTACTTGTGATTTGGAACCATATCTTCCTCCGCTGGTCGGTGTACGTGCAGCAAAGGACGTTGATCTTGCAAACTTAGCATCCTCCTGTAATTGTCGTTCTGCCTTTGTAGCTTGATGCACTAACTCATAAAGATTGGTATAAGGCTGAAAATTGACAATTCTTTTGACTTGATGGTTCAAACCTGAGAGGAAGCGTGCCATGGTTTGCTCTTCTTGTTCTTGAACCTTGGCTCGAATCATGGCTAGCTCCATCTCCTTGTAGTACTCCTCCACGAATGTGCTCCTGCTTCATATTCTGCAATTTATCAAATAGATCACGCTTGTAATGACGAGGAACAAACGGGCTCTCATTTCCGCTTCATCTCTTGCCATGTTGCAACAGGTTTTCTCCATTCTCAACTCTTTGAGTAATGAATTGTTCCCACCAATCCAAAGCATAACCTTCAAACTCAAGTGATGCCAACTGTATCTTTCTCTCATCCGCATAGTGATGCATACGGAATATTTTATCAACCTTCAATTCCCAAGTGAGATACTCCTCGGGATCTGTTCCACCTTCAAACTTGGGTATGGAAAACTTGAGCCTGCCCAATCCATCATCTTCATTGCGTGGACGACGATAATGGTCATTGTAATGCAAAGCAAAATCACCATCCACTTCCATCGCATGTGCAGCACCACCACGCCCACCACGGCCTCCACCTAGACCCTGACCACGCCTCCATGGGCTCCTCCTCGTCCTCCTAGCTGTGGTGGACGCACCACGCTGGCTGCCACTCGGTGTTGCGGTGCAGGAGGTACATGTGCAGCAGCTTCTCCTCCTTGAACACTTGCTTCATCGCCGCCATTGCGAGCTTGTATAAGCCTAGTGAGGGTCCCAATGTCCTCCCGCAATTGGCGCACATTTTCATCAGCTTGTATCTCCATATTTTGCATATACCTTGCAATTTGATCAGCAAAAGAATCATGCTTCTCGTGGAGTTGATTGAGCCCTTGGTGTAGCTCACGTTGAAAGTGTTCATGAGTGCCCCAAATTGATATTGCTTGACGAATGCCTGAGTTTCATTTGTCCCACCACTCTCATCATGGTGTTCTTCTCCACTTGACATGGTTAGTTATGCAAGAAACAAATAGCTGTGTATATAATAATGCTTTGTGGAAATCACTCAATCTCACTATGTCCTCTCTCCAAGTAAAGTTCTTACCCTTCCGAAGTGAATTAAGGCCAATAAAACTTACACCGGTAGAAGTGACAACAAGACAGTGATGATCAAGCGAAATTAAGAGTGTTCACTACTTGCACAACAACGGTTATATGGTGGAGCTTGGCATGAGAGTGTATATCCTAGCAATATGAAATTCTTGATGTTGTAAAGTTAAGTAATAATCCAAGCTAGAATACTTTGCCTAAGTGCTGATCCAAAAGATTTAAGTGAAGTATATGAACGCACACGCAAAGATTAATGTGACTCGATGCAAACAAAGGAATGAGCTAGGCAATCTGAAATTAAAGAATAGATAGCTCGTTTCGCACCAAGTACTAGGAGAGACGCTAGCCAATTGCAATGATATGAATGTAAGGGCACGAGATTGCTCAAGAGGTTAAATTACACAATCTGAATTTATGGATTAAGAACTCACCCAAATTCGGCCAATGCTTTCTTTTTCTTTCTTTCTTTCTCTCTTTCTTTCCTTCTCTTTTTTTTTGGCTCAACTTCCTCTTTTTCTTTTCTTTCAAAGGCCAAACTAGGTTTAATTCTTCTTTTGGTTTTGCATAGGTCACAAATATTCAGCAAGGTGTGAAGTACTCAAGAGCAGCCCTAGAATACTTTTGGATTGGACACAAAGAATAGGCTACGCAAATAAACACGAACGATCAGCATCTAAAGAAAAATTCTAATGGATCAAAACCTAACAAAACTCACAAAATTAACAGATGCAAAAACTAGGGTTTTGTTAATTTTTTTTCTTGCAATTTTCAGTTTAATGGACTATAGGACGAAAAATAAATCAATCTAAAAGTAAGGGTAAATAATCCTACCGAGTAAACCGCGCTCTGATACCAGATGATACGGGGTCGCCCGATCTTCTCGACGTAGGATCTGGATACTCACATGGATTTGATGAACCGTAGTGATCCCCCGTTGCCAATGCAAGAGTTAACACTCTATAATTCGCCTAACTCACGTCTTGAACTTCACGACCACCGATGAAGTTCTATTGCGCCCCAATTCCCAGCGGAAAAGGTTGAACAATCTTAATTTCAATGAACTCCCAATTCTCTCAAGCTGGTTTGCCCAACGAAAGAACAAGAGTTTTTCTATTATCAAAGTGGTTCCCTTTACAATGGGGTCTACCCCTCAATATATAGTCTCAGCCAAGGCTATCCAACACTAAACTTTCCATGTGGTACTATTCATGCGCACTGTAGCACGGTACTGTTCATGGGCCGTACGGTTACTGTTCAAGGCCCGCAAGCACTGTAGCGCGTACTGTAGCACGGGCCTGGTACTGTTCACGCATTGCACTATTCATGGGCTGACCATTGTTCATGCTGTCCTTGATCTCCATTCATCACGACTCTTCAAACCCGAGCACAAGTAAAACATTGTTTTTAGGTAGTATACAATTCTCATTAAAATTAATGACATGTTCATTAAGGAGCAGGTTCACCTGGGATTGTAGTTTCTTGGCTCGTGCTCTTGTTATTGGTCCTGTTATTGAAGTCTCATTACTAGCTTTGGCATTACTAGCGATATCCTCATCAAGTATTCCATTGTTTGCACGCCCAAGGTGCTTAGTGTGATGCCATCGCCATCACTCGAGCAACGGTGCAATTTATTTCAGACTTGGGCAAAGCTTGATAAGGGTAAGGTGTGCAAAGTGATCATTGATGGCGGGAGTTGTCACAATTTGGCTAGCAAGGATATGTGTCATAAGATGGGTTTGAAGTATTAGCCGCATCCGCGTCCTTATCATGTGCAATGGTTGAGCGATAAAGAGGAAGTGAAGGTGAACTATATGGTGCGTGTGATGTTTTCTATTGGGAAGTACACCGATGCCGTGGACTGCGATGTTGTGCCTATGACGGTATGTCACTTGCTCTTGGGACAGCCATGGCAATATGACCGTTTCGTTGTTCACGATGGGTGTACAAATCGCTACACATTTCGATGGAACAATATGGATGTCGTCTTGAAGCCGCTTACACCGCAACAGATTGTCAATTCTTCCTAGCCAAAAATTGAGATGCACGTTGAGAGTGCGCAAGAGCGAGAGAACCACCTGAGTAGTAACAAGAAACGTGAGGGAGAGAAGAATTTAGTGATGTTAGCCACCAAATCAGAGATTAGAGAATTCAGCGAGGATCCTAATTTGGTGCTCATTGTACTGTTGTACAAAGAAACATTGCTTTTGACTAACGACTGAACTTCTCTTCCTAGTGGTGTTGTTCGTGTTTTGCAGGATTTCAGCGACGTCTTTCCAGAGGAGGTACCATGATACGGGGTCGCCCGATCTTCTCGATGTAGGATGGATACTCACGGGAGTCTTGATGAATCGTAATGATCCTCCAATGCCAATGCAAGGGACGAACACTCTTTAATCCGCCAAAACACACTCGTGTTGATTTCACGACCACTGCGAAGATCTATCGTGCACCCAATTCCCAATGGAAAGGCTGAACGATCTTGATTGAAGAAAATAACTCCTAATTCCCTATGGAACTTAGGCAACAATGCTAAACTCGAACATACTTTAGTAGATTGATTATTCTCAAACGTGGTCTGCCTTACAAGGGGGTCTAACCCTCAATATATAGTATCCTATCCACCTCATGGCTGGCCAAGAGGTTCTAAACCAACTCCAACTCATCCCTACATATATTTGGAAACAAACTCACACAAAAGGAAAAACCTAAAATTAAACCGTCACCATGTTTCGGTCATAACTTTTTATCCGTGACGAATTTGAAGATGGGGCTGGATCCATTCCGTAGCCCTTGAAATTATCTTTCCAACGAGTACAAGAACACCTGAATCGGACTCTGTTTGTTGAATTCTGAGTTGAATCCGAGTTTGAATTAGATTGAGCACGTGGGAAGTCCGAATTTGGCATGTAAATCTTATCCAAAACCTGTAGTTTAAGTCCTTGGGCTTCTTCCCCTTTTGCTCTCCCATCAAACGGGCTTCTTTCCTCCTTGATCAACCGCATGGGCTGCTTGATTGAGAAATTGTTGGACAGATATATCATAGCTCCTTGCCCGCATGGACTCTCCTTCTCATGACTCGTGGTAGATTGGTCCTTCTCCACTTGATCTTCTGTTGCTTCAAATCTGAGAAGGCATAACATATTTGCATTAGGTAGTATGTTATTCTCATCTAACGTAATAGAAGAATCTCTAAGGAACAAAAGCACCTCCTGTTGAAGTAGCTTAGCTCTTGCTCTTGTTATAGGTCCTTCCCGAGCCTTATCAATAGCTTTGCCATGCACACTTGAAGTGGACGATGAATATGTAGTAGAGATGTCCTCATCATCCTCCCCCTCTTGAAAAGGAGTCGTCCTCGACTCTGTGCCATCTTGTCCAAAGAATGGTGATAAATAGCAACATTGAAAGTAGTGCTCACCCCATAATCGTCTCCTGGAAGCTCTATCTTGTATGCATTATCATTGATCTTGGCAAGCACTTTAAAAGGACCATCACCACGGGGCATCAATTTTGATTTACGCTTCTCCGGAAAGCGTTCTTTGCGAAGGTGTACCCATACTAGATCACCTGGTTCAAATAGCATTTTCTTTCTAGTCTTGTTAGCCTTAGAAGCATAAGCACGTACCTTCTTATCAATTACCTTTTTAGTCTTTTCATGGAGCTTTTTCACAAAATCAGCACGCTGAGAAGCCTCCATATTTGTACGTTCTTGTAATGGAAGTGGCATCAAGTCAAGTGGTGCGATCGGTTTGAAACCATACACCACCTCAAATGGACATAGTTGAGTTGTAGGATGCACCACCCGATTATATGCAAATTCAACATGCGGTAGGCAATCTTTCCACTCTTTTAAATTCTTTTTTATCATTGTCCGCAGCAGCATTGAGAGTGTACGGTTCACGACCTGAGAGTGCCCTGGAACCTTTACTTCCAATTGAGTGAAAAGCACATGTTTCCTAGACAATGCATCAGCTACCACATTTTCCTTACCTTTCTTGTATTTAACCACGTATGGAAAAGTCTCAATGAATTCAACCCACTTAGCATGTCTACGGTTCAGTTTAGCTTGAACTTCAAATATTTCAAAGCTTCATGATCAGAATGAATGACAAATTCCTTAGGCCAAAGATAATGTTGCCAAGTCTCTAATGCGCGCACAAGAGCATACAATTCTTTGTCATAAACAGGATAATTTAATTGTGCACCATGAAGTTTCTCACTGAAATATGCAACAGGTTTTCTTCTTGCATCAAAACACCACCAATACCTATTCCACTAGCATCACATTCAATCTCAAAGGTTTTAGTGAAATCAGGTAAAACAAGCAATGGTGCTTCAGTTAAACATTTCTTCAATTCAGCAAAAGCTTTATCTTGTTTTTCTCCCCACTCAAAAGTGACTCCTTTTTTAGTTAATTCATTTAATGGAGCAGCAATGGTACTAAAATCTTTTACAAATCGGCGATAAAAACTAGCAAGTCCATGAAAGCTACGATTAGCATACAATTGTTTGTGCAAAAAGTACACTTCTCAAGATTAGCATACAATTGTTCGGTTCTTAGCACTTGTAGCACTTGTCTAATATGTTCAACATGTTCTTGCAATGAGTGGCTATATATCAAAATGTCATCAAAATAGACTACCACAAATTTTCCAATGAAGTGTCTCAAAACATGGTTCATTAATCGCATGAATGCACTGGGGCATTAGATAAACCAAAAGGCATCACTAACCATTCATACAACCCAAATTTTGTTTTAAAGGCTGTCTTCCACTCATCACCATGTTTCATTCGAATTTGATGATATCCGCTACGCAAATCAATCTTAGAAAAGATAGTAGAGCCACTCAATTCATCAAGCATATCATCTAACCTAGGAATAGGATGACGATAACGAATGGTAATGTTATTGATTGCTCTACAGTCTACACACATTCTCCATGTACCATCTTTCTTAGGAACAAGAATGACAGGGACGGCACAAGGGCTAAGACTTTCGCAGACATACCCTTTTTCCATGAGTGCTTGAACTTGTCGCTGAATTTCCTTTGTCTCCTCCGGATTTGTGCGGTACGGCGGACGGTTGGGAAGTGGAGCTCCAGGTACCAAGTCAATTTGATGTTCGATGCCTCGAACGGGTGGTAAACCAATGGTACGTCCTCCGAAAAACATCCTCATAATCTTGTAACACATGAGAAACCACACTAGGAAGAGAGGTTAAGTCATTAGTAGAAAGCAAAACTTCTTTATATAGTAATACCAAATGCTCAAAAGTGGGATCATCTCTCATCTCTCGCAACTCAGATTTGGTGGCTATCATGACTAATTTTTCTCTCCTCACCCTTTCTTTTTCCACTCGTTTTAGTTTATGGCTCTCACCGACATTTTGTGGAATTACACACTTTTGCTCCTTCACTTTCTCACTCTCCACTTTCACCTCAACCTTTTGCATGTTATCATATATAATTTGATAAGGAGTTAAAGGCCTTAACAATATTTCTTTATTATTCCACATGAACTTGTATTGATTAGTTCTTCCATCATGAATCACGTAATCGATCATATTGCCATGGTCTACCTAATAACAAGTGACATACTTCCATGGACACAACATCACATTCTACAGTATCACGATAAGAGCCAATCTGAAAACTAACATCAACTGTGTACCCAACATTCATAGACCCATTATTGTTTAACCATTGAATTTGATATGGATGTGGGTGTTTTTATATTTCAAACCAAGTTTAGTGCAAAGTTCTTTGCTAGCTAAGTTATGACAACTACCCCCATCAATAATAACTTTGCAACACTTACCATCTTTACTCACCTGAGCTTTTGTTTGGAAAAGATTGCAGCATTGTTCATGGTTGGGCTTTGCTTGAACGCTCAATACCGAAGGGGTGCACACAAGGATAGGACCGGATTCAGGGTCACAATACCCATCCCTATGTGTTTCTTCTTCGCCTTCTCCCTCATGGCCATTCTCATGCGCCTCGAAATCAGTAAGGTGCTCTCCATCTTCATCACTAGCAGAATCATATTCTCCATTCTCAGTTATCAACATTACCTTGTTATTTGGACAATCCTTTTGCATATGTCCACGACCAAGACACTTGAAGCATTGGATGGAGCTACTCTTGGCAGTAGAACCAACAGAAGATGATGAAGAGGGGACTGATCCTCTCTTTGGAAAAGAAGGAGTGGCGTTCTTGGTACTTGGGGCAGCACGTGCACTAGGAGTAAAACTTCCACTAGATGGATTAGTTTTAAACGAATTGAAACGAGATGTGGTTTTACCTCTTGTAGGTGCTGTACGGGGAGTGTAGGAAGATGATCTTGAAACCCTCATGTCCTGTTGAACTTGCCTCTCAGCCTTAGTTGCTTGATGCACCAACTCCACCAAGTTGTTGTAGGGTTGAAATTCGGCGATTCGCTTGATGGAAGGATGCAAACCAGCAAGGAATCGGGCCATAGTTTGCTCTTCTTGTTCGTAAACATTAGCCCGTATCATAGCCATTTCCATTTCTTTGTAGTACTCCTCAATTGTGAAACTCCCTTGCTTCAAATTCTGCAATTTATCAAAGAGGTCACGTTTGTAATGTGTAGGTACAAACTGTGCTCTCATATGGTACTTCATCTCTTCCCATGTAGTGATGGGTGGCTCATTATTCCTCATCCTTTGGTTTTGCATTTGCTCCCACCAAACCAAGGCATAATCATTGAATTCTAGTCCCGCCATATGGATTTTCTTCTCTTCGTAATAGTTGTGCAAGCGAACACCTTGTCCACCTTGAGCTCCCAAGTGAGGTATTCTTCGGGCTCATGTGTACCTGAAAATGAAGGCATCGTAAATTTAAGCTTACCACATTTCTCCTCGTGTGGTCGTTCTTCGCCGTAACGATTACGGCGGTGGTAGCCATCGTCATGGTGCGGAAAGTCATCGTCGTCAAAGTGAAGTGCACCCCTACCACGGCCTCCATGTCCATGGCCCCTCCCCGGACCATGAAAGCCACCCCGCACCTCTCCCGTGGAAGGGTGGACGGATGGCGTTGCCACCACGCGGTCTCGCTGTTGTCTTGTGCATCTTGGCCACCTCGAGCAACGCCGCTTCCTCATCTCGCGGAGGATGCCACCCCCACGATGAACACTACCTTCCTCTTGTTGTGGTCGAAGTGCGCGCACCACATCGTTCACAATGTTGGTACGTAGCACGCTCATTTGTTGGTTCATCTCAATGCGCATATCTTGTGTGGAATTGTTGATCTCTGCCTTGAGTTGCTCCTCCAAGGCCGAAGTAGTGCCGATGAACCCATGCTGTCGTCTCCACCTGACATGGTTAGTAGCACAAGGAAAACACCAAAACCACAAATATATGGGTAATATGTGTTCACTCTATCTCACTTTTTCTTCTCCCAAGTAAAGTTCTTACCTTTCCGAAGTGGATTGAGGCCAAAAGAAACTTACACTTGGTGGTGGCTATAATAACAAGTGCTGATCAAGCGGATTTAAAAGTGACTCACAATTTATGCTTCATTCATATTCGCAATATCAGATTGCCTATGTCTTATTCTTGCTAGTTCTTCGATTGCTCGCAGGGATTGAACTTCGTGTTCAGGTTGATCACGCCTCCAGCGAGGTCAAAAACACTTTGGAGTTGGTTCAGCGATTCCTAAGGCGCAAGCGTCGTCGTACGGTTGTAGTCGGACCGTGAGAGTCACCTCCACCAAAATCGATAGTTATCAATCTCATCGAAAGATCGGACACCTCGTCTACATCATCCCTTTTGCTCTCCCAAGTCTTCACATGAATCATACCTAAGAATACATAAAATAATAGCATGATGTAGTATTCCAAGTTCATCATCAATTAAAAGAAACTCTTTAAGAAACAAATTCACCTGACAATATTTAATGCGGCTCCATACTTCTTTCCAGTGAAATAATGTATTTAACTGAAAAGTGCTAAGCTTGTGCGTATCCGCATCAGCTAACCACAACAACGATCGAGCTCGTCGACAATTGCGTTTTAACCAACAAGGTATGTGCGAGAACCCCCACGACGTGAGGTTCGTGACCACGATGATGCTTATGCTAAGGTTAAATTCACTATGCCTCCTTTTAATGGTAAATATGATCCTGATGGTATCTTGATTGGGAACTAGCTGTTGATCAAAAATTTGTTTGCCATGACTTTCCTGAGAATAGACGAGTTAGAGCTGCTATTAGTGAATTTACCGACTTTGCTTCTATTTGGTGGAAAGAACATTGCCGACAACAACCCAACAACATACCTAGCACTTTGGAGGCTTTAAAATTACTTATGCGCCATCGATTTGTTCCCTCATATTTTGCTCGTGATTTGTTAAATAAACTGCAACGCTTCCAAATACTATCAGGAATTACAAATTGGTATGCTGCGCTGTGAGTTAGTTGAGGATGAGGAGGCATCAATGGCTAGGTTTGTGGGAGGGTTGAATCGAGAAATTCAAGACATCCTTGATTACAAAGATTACAACTCCATTACTAGGTTGTTTCATCTTGCTTGCAAAGCTGAACGTGAATTGCAGGGACGCCAGACGAGAATGTGATCTAATCCTTCTGCAGGTCGCACAAATTCATGGACACCGCGCACACCTTCTTCATCCAACGTGGTACCCCGCCATTACCCTTCAACAACAAGCAGCGCCCTACTACGTCATATTCGGCGCCACGAGTTTCCGAAGCACACAAATCAGCACCACAACTTTCTGCAAAAACCTCCTCTTCGGTTGCTTCGACAGAACAAACGAGGGACGTTCAATGCCATCATTGCAAAGTCTATGGACACATGATGCGGGACTGTCCAAGCAAGCATGTATTGATTATACGCGATGATGGTGGGTATTCCTCTGCTAGTGACTTTGATGATGAAACATATGCTATGCTTGCAAATGATCCTACAGGACATGATGATGAATCTAAACATGAGGAGGAGCATGTTGGCGCCGAAGATGCCGACAAGTATTTGAGCATTATAGTGCAACGCGTACTAAGTGCTCAAGTGTCTCATGCCGATCAAAACCAGCGCCAGAACTTGTTCCAAATCAAGGGCATTGTCAAAGAACGCTCGATTCGCATAATTGTTGATGGGGGGAGTTGCAACAATTTGGCGAGTATGGATATGGTGGAGATGCTTGCTTTGTCGACTAAACCTCATCCACACCCATATCATATTCACTGGTTCGACAACAGTGGTAAATTGAAGGTAACACGGATGGTGAGAGTACATTTTTCTATGGGATCGTACCATGATTATGTTAATTGCGATGTTGTTCCTATGCAAGCTTGTTCATTAGAAAGACCTTGGCAATATGATACTGATTGTGAACATCATGGTAGGAATAATCAATACTCTCTCATGTTCAAGGGAAAGAAAATCGTGCTGCATCCTATGACTCCTGAACAAATTATTAAAGATGACCTTGCTAGAGCTAGTAGAGAGAAATGCCTAGCGAATGCTGAGAGTGAGAATCAGATTGTAGCAAAAGAGCTTGAGCAACATAAAAAGAAAGAACCTAAATCTGCTCATGTGAAAAATAAAGAAATTAAATTGAAAGGTGCTTGTTTTCTTGCTACCAAATATGATATGAATGAACTAGATGCTAGTAATTCTGTTTGCTATGCATTACTTTGCAAAGATGCTTTGTTTTCATTTGAGGATATACCTTCTTCTTTGCCACCTACCGTCACTAACATTTTGCAGGACTACAAAGATGTCTTTCAGGAAGACATACCGCCGGGGCTACCACCACTTCGTGGGATTGAGCATCAAATTGATTTAATTCCCGGTGCATCATTGCCCAACCGAACACCAGATAGGACCAATCCAGAAGAAACTAAAGAAATTCAGCGCCAAGTTCAAGAGTTTCTTGATAAAGGGTATGTGCGCGAATCTCTTAGCCCTTGTGCTGTTCCGGTCATTTTGGTACCAAAGAAAGATGGATCATGGCGCATGTGTGTGGATTGTAGAGCAATCAATAATATCACCATTCGGTATCGTCATCCTATTACTAGGTTAGATGATATGCTTGATGAGTGGCTCTGTTGTCTTTTCCAAGGTTGATTTGCGTAGTGGTTATCATCAAATCCGCATGAAATTAGGCGATGAATGGAAAACGGCTTTTAAAACTAAGTTCGGGTTATATGAGTGGTTAGTAATGCCTTTTGGTTTAACTAATGCACCTAGTACTTTCATGAGACTAATGAATGAGGTTTTGCATGCTTTTATTGGTAGATTTGTGGTGGTTTATTTTGATGATATATTGATATATAGCAAATCAATAGAGGAACATCTGGACCATTTATGTGTTGTTTTTAAGGCTTTACGTGATGCACGCCTATTTGGTAACCTTGAGAAGTGCACCTTTTGCACCGATCGAGTCGCGTTTCTTGGCTATGTTGTTACTCCGCAGGGAATTGAAGTTGATAAAGCCAAGGTTGAAGCAATACAGAGTTGGCCGACTCCTAACACGGTCACACAGGTGCGGAGCTTTTTAGGACTTGCTGGGTTTTACCGCCGCTTTGTGAAGGATTTCAGCACCATCATCGCACCATTGAATGAGCTTACCAAGAAGGGCGTGCCATTTGTTTGGGGCACCGCACAGGAGAATGCCTTCACCACATTGAAAGATAAGTTAACACATGCACCTCTACTCCAACACCCTGATTTCAGTAAGACTTTTGAGCTAGCATGTGATGCAAGCGGAATTGGTTTAGGTGGTGTGTTGTTACAAGAAGGCAAACCTATAGCATACTTCAGTGAGAAATTGAGTGGGCCTAGTTTGAACTATTCTACTTATGATAAGGAGTTATATGCCCTCTTTCGAACCTTAGAAACGTGGCAACATTATTTATGGCCCAAAGAATTTGTTATACATTCTGATCATGAATCTTTAAAGCATATTCGAAGTCAAGGTAAACTGAACCGTAGACATGCAAAGTGGGTTGAATTTATTGAGTCTTTTCCCTATGTCATAAAACACAAGAAGGGAAAGGAGAATGTTATTGCTGATGCTTTGTCTAGGAGATATGCCATGTTATCACAACTTGACTTCAAAATTTTTGGATTAGAGACTATTAAAGAGCAATATGTGCACGATGCTGATTTTGCAGAAATATTGTTGAATTGTAAAGAAGGGAAAATGTAGAATAAATTTGTCATTAATGATGGGTTTGTGTTTAGAGCCAACAAGTTGTGCATTCCTACTAGTTCCGTTCGTCTGTTGTTGTTACAGGAAGCACATGGAGGTGGGTTAATGGGACATTTTGGTGTGAAGAAAACGGAGGACATACTTGCTGATCATTTCTTTTGGCCAAAATGAGACAGGACGTCGAGCGCTACGTTGCTCACTGCACTACATGTCAAAAAGCTAAGTCACAACTTAATCCTCATGGTTTATATATGCCTTTACCCGTTCCTAGCGTTCCGTGGGAAGATATTTCGATGGACTTTGTTTTAGGATTGCCTAGAACAAAGAAGGGAAGGGATAGTATATTCGTGGTTGTTGATAGATTTTCTAAGATGGCCCATTTTATACCATGTCATAAGAGCGATGATGCTACCAATATTGCTGATTTATTCTTTCATGAAGTTATTCGTTTGCATGGTGTACCTAATACTATAGTTTCAGATCGTGATGCTAAATTCCTTAGCCATTTTTGGAGAACTTTATGGGCTAAATTGGGGACTAAGCTGTTATTTTCTACTACTTGTCATCCCAAACTGATGGACAAACTGAGGTTGTGAATAGATGACGAGGACATCTCTACTACGCATTCATCTTCCACTCCAAGGGTGTGTAATGAAGCTTGTGATGAGACTCCAAAAGGTCCTATGACAAGAGCAAGAGCAAAGATGCTACAACAACAGGTGCTTTTGTTTCTTAAAGAATTCCCTATTACTTTAGATGAGAAAGGTATACTACCTAATGCAAATACATTGTGTGTTCTCATCTTGAAGCAATGGATGAACAAGGACTTAAACTACAAGTTTTGGATAAGATTTTCAAGCCAAATTCGGACCTTCCACGTGCTCAATCCAATTCAAACTCGGATTCAACTCAGGATTCAATTCGGATTCAGTTCGAGACAGCCTGACAGGCAGTTACTAAAAAGGCCATAACTTTCACAAACGGAGTCCGATTCAGGTGTTCTTGTACTTGTTCGAAAGATAATTTCAAGGGCTACGCAATGGATCCAGGCTCACCTTCAAATTCGTCACGAATAAAAAGTTATGACCAAAAAATCGTGACGGTTCAATTTTAGGTTTTTCCTTTTGTGTGAGTTTGTTTCCAAATACATGTACGGATGAGTTGGAGTTGGAGTTGGAGTTGGAGTTGGCCAGCCAAGAGGTGGAGAGGGAACTATATATTGAGGGTTAGACCTCCATTGTAAGGGCACCACTTTTGATAATAGAATACTCTTGTTCTTTCTGTTGGCCGAACCAACTTGAGGGAAGAATTGGGAGTTCATCTAAATCAAGATCGTTCAACATTTCCGTTGGGAATTGGGAGCGTGATAGAACTTCATTTGGTGGTCGTGAAGTTCGGCACGTGTGGTTGGGCGAATTATAGAGTGCTAACTCTTGCATTGGCAACGAGAGGTCATAAACCAACTCTAACTCATCCCTACATGTATTTGGAAACAAACTCACACAAAAGAAAAAACCTAAAATTGAACCGTCACCATGTTTCGGTCATAACTTTTTATTCGTGAAGAATTTGAAGGTGGGGCTGGATCCATTGCGTAGCCCTTGAAATTATCTTAGCCCTTGAAATTATCTTTCCAACGAGTACAAGAAAACCTGAATCGGACTCCGTTTGTGAAAGTTATGGCCTTTTTAGTAATCACTGTCAGTGCTGTCCCGAACTAAACCGAATTGAATCGAGTTGAATCCGAGTTTGAATTGGATTGAGCACGGGAGGTCCGAATTTGGCTTGAAAATCTTATCCAAAACTTGTAGTTTAAGTCCTTGTTCATCCATTGCTTCAAAGATGAGAACACACAATGTATTTGCATTAGGTAGTATACCATTCTCATCTAAAGTAATAGGGAATTCTTTAGAAAACAAAAGCACCTGTTGTTGTAGCATCTTTGCTCTTGCTCTTGTCATAGGACCTGTTGGAGTCTCATCACTAGCTTCATTACACACCCTTGGAGTGGAAGATGAATGCGTAGTAGAGATGTCCTCATCATCCTCCCCCTCTTGAAAAGGAGTCGACCTCGACTCTGTACAATCTTGTCCAAAGAAGGGTGATAAATCAGCAACATTAAATGTAGAACTCACCCATAGTCATCCCCTGGAAGCTCAATCTTGTATGCATTGTCATTGATCTTGGCAAGAACTTTAAAAGGTCCATCACCGCGGGGCATCAATTTGGATCTACGCTTCTCCGGAAAGCGATCTTTGCAAAGGTGTCCACACTAAATCACCTGGTTCAAAAAGCATTTTCTTTCTAGACTTGTTAGCTTTGGAAGCATAAGCACGTACCTTCTTTTCAATTACCTCTTTGGTTGTGGCATGGAGCTTTTTTACAAAATCAGCACGTTTAGAAGCCTCCATATTAACACGGTCTTGTAGTGGGAGTGGAAGTAAATCAAGTGGCGTGATTGGTTTGAAACCATACACCACCTCAAATGGACACAATTGAGTTGTAGAATGTACCGCCCTATTATATGCAAACTCCACATGCGGTAGACAATCTTCCCACTCTCTCAAGTTCTTTTTTATCATGGTACGCAGCAACGTTGAAAGTGTGCGGTTCACCACCTCCGTTTGTCCATCCGTTTGTGGGTGACAAGTCGTTGAAAACAACAACTTTATCCCAAGCTTGGCCCACAAAGTCTTCCAAAAGTAGCTCGTGAACTTGACGTCGCGATCAGAAACAATGGTTCTTGGCATTCCATGTAATCTCACAATCTCCCTCTCGACATCTCGCCTCATCTTTGGCCAATAGAAGTGATCAGCCAACATCATATAAGTCTTCTCTCTCCCAAAATGCCCCATCAATCCTCCTGCGTGTGATTCCTGCAACAATAACAAACGCACCGAGGACTCCGGAACACATAGCTTATTCATGTGAAAGAGAAAACCATCATTAATATGAAACTTATCCCACCCTTTCCCATCTTTGCAATTAGAATATGGAGCTGCAAATTTATGATCGGAAGCATATAAATCTTTCAAACTTTCCAACCCTGGTACCTTTACCTCCAACTGAGTTAAAAGCACATATTTTCTAGACAATGCATCAGCTACCACATTCTCTTTGCCTTTCTTATATTTGACAATGTATGGAAAGGTCTCAATGAATTCTACCCATTTAGCATGTCTACGATTCAATTTCGCTTGGCCCTTTAAGTATTTCAAAGCTTGATGATCAGAATGTATAATGAATTCCTTGGGCCAAAGATAATGTTGCCAAATTTCCAACGCACGCACAAGAGCATATAGTTCTTTATCATAAACAGGATAATTCAATTGTGCCCCATGAAGTTTCTCACTG
The DNA here is from genome assembly GCA_036346245.1 of Bonia amplexicaulis. Classification (NCBI taxonomy): domain Eukaryota; kingdom Viridiplantae; phylum Streptophyta; class Magnoliopsida; order Poales; family Poaceae; genus Bonia; species Bonia amplexicaulis. Next base: position 12,938,914 of record CM070755.1, on the reverse strand, counting down.
AAATATGCAACGGGTTTCCTTTCTTGCATCAAAACACCACCAATACCTATTCCACTAGCATCACATTCAATCTCAAAAGTTTTTGTGAAATCAGGTAAAGCAAGTAATGGTGCTTCAGTCAAACATTTCTTCAATTCAGAAAAGGCTTTGTCTTGTTTGTCTCCCCACTCAAAAATCACTCCCTTTTTTGTTAATTCATTTAATGGGGCAGCAATGGTGCTAAAGTCTTTCACAAATCGCCGATAAAAACTAGCAAGCCCATGGAAGCTACGAATTTGACTAACATTCACAGGTATTGGCCAATTTCTAATAGCTTCAATTTTAGATTCATCCACTTCAATTCCATGAGCTGAAACCACATAGCCTAGGAACAGAACCTTACTAGTGCAAAAAGTACACTTCTCAAGATTGGCATACAAGCGTTCTTGCCTAAGCACTTCTAGCACTTGTTTGATGTGTTCAACATGATCATCCAAAGAGTGGCTATATATATCAGAATATCATCAAAGTAAACTACCACAAATTTTCCAATGAAGTGTCTCAAAACATGGTTCATTAAGCGCATGAATGTACTAGGAGCATTGGACAATCCAAAATGCATCACTAACCATTCATACAAGCCAAATTATGTTTTAAAAGCAGTTTTCCATTCATCACCATGTTTCATTCTTATTTGATGGTAGCCACTACGCAAGTCAATCTTAGAAAAGATAGTAGAACCACTTAACTCATCAAGTATATCATCTAACCTAGGAATAGGATGACGATAACGAACAGTTATGTTGTTAATAGCTCTACAGTCTACGCACATTCTCCAAGTACCATCTTTCTTAGGAACAAGAATAACAGGAACAGCACAAGGACTAAGACTCTCGCGTACATACCCTTTGTCCAAAAGTGCTCGCACTTGGCGCTGAATTTCCTTTGTTTCTTCTGGATTTGTGCGGTACGGCGGCCGGTTGGGAAGAGGGGCTCCTGGGACCAAGTAGGTGTTGTAGGTATTAAATCATCATGATGTAACAACGGGGCAACAAGTACTTCATCTTTAACAATGATTATCTCCTCATCGTTTATCTCCAATGGTGCCAATTGTTTAACATTTGGCTCCTCTTCTTTAATATCAACCTGCACAATGTGAGGAACAACAGTAGAAGTGGATATTAATGTGTTAGTTTCAAAATCAACCTCACTTTGTCTATCTTCTACTTCTCTCTTTTCTTTTGGTGTATCTTTCACACTCTCAGTTTGGATGCTCTCAAACTCACATATGGTGGAATCACACAGCTCGCTCTTTTTAACACTCTCACTCAATTTGGCTATGTGGCTCTCATTTTCAACTGGGTTTTGATGCATCTCAATTGTTGTATGTATCATTGGGACAGTACAAGATGTCTCCTTTACCGAAGGGAAAGTCCCATGCTCGGTCATCTTCTCATGTGTCACACTAGTGGAGCCATACGAGCTGAAGTATGGACATGGATTGAACTGTGATGTACGTCTCTCCATAAGTCTCTTCTCCTGCTTCATATTCTGCAATTTATCAAATAGATCACGCTTGTAATGACAAGGAACAAAACAGGCTCTCATTTCTCGCTTCATCTCTTGCCATGATGCCACAGGGTCTGCTCCATTCTCAGCTCTTTGAGTAATGACTTATTCCCACCAATCCAAAGCATAGCCTTCAAACTCAAGTGATGCCAACTGTATCTTTCTCTCATCCGTATAGTGATGCATACGGAATATTTTGTCAACCTTCAATTCCCAAGTGAGATACTCTTCGGGATCAGTTCCACCTACAAACTTGGGCATGGAAAACTTGAGATTACCCAATCCATCATCTTTATTGTGTGGACGACGATAGTGGTCATTGTAATGCAAAGCAAAATCACCATTCCATTCCATCGCATGTGCAGCATTACCACGGCCACCACCTAGGCCTTGGCGACGCCCTCCATGGCCTCCTCCTCCTCGTCCTCCAATATGTGGGGGACGCACCACGTTGGCAGCCACTCGATGTTGCGGTTCATGAGGTACATGTGCAGCAGCGTCTCCTCCTTGAACGCTTGCTTCATCGCCACCATTGCGAGCTTGTATGAGCCTAGTGAGGGCTCCAATGTCGTCCCACAATTGGCGCACATTTGATCCGCAAAAGCATCATGCTTTTCATGGAGCTGATCGATCCCTTGGCGTAGCTCATGTTGAAAGTGTTCACGGAATGCCCCAAATTGATATTGCTTAACGAATGCTTGAGTTTCATTTGTCTCACCACTCTCATCATGGTGTTCTCCTCCACCTGACATGGTTAGCTATGCAAGAAACAAGTAGCTATGTAGAATAATGCTATATGGAAATCACTCAATCTCACTATTTTCTCTCCCAAGTAAAGTTCTTACCCTTCCGAAGTGAATTAAGACCAATAAAAACTTACACCTGGTAGAAGTGACGACAACAACGTGATGATTAAGCGAATTCAAGAGTGTTCAGTGCTTACACAACAACGGTTATATGGTGGAGCTTGGTATGGAAGTGTATATACTAACATCTGAAATTCTTGATGTTGTAAAGTTAAGTAATAATCCAAGCTAGAATACTTTGCCTAAGTGCTGATCCAAAAGATTTAAGTGAAGTATATGAACGCACACGCAAAGATCAATATAACTTGAAGCAAACAAAGGAATGAGCTAACTAGAGGCAATCTGAAACTAAAGATTAGATAGCTCGTTTTGCACCAAGTACTAGGAGAGGCGCTAGCCAATTGCAATGATATCAATGTAAGGGCACGGGATTGCTCAAGAAATTAAATCACACAATCTGAACATAAAATTTCAGCAAGATTATCAATCACACTAGATAGCTCTTTAGGATCATCAAACATGATATAATATAAGGAATCATCAGGAGATATTCTCGTAAGAACTTCCTTGTGAGTAATCAATTCCACATTATGCAACTTGAGCAAAGAAATTTCAGAACATGGAATTTTCATTCGTACATATGAGTTCTCACAAGTACTCACCGTTTCACAATTAATTTCAGCACCAATATTGTTACCTTTATTGTTTTCCTCAGTTGATATAGGTGTTGTAGGTATTAAATCATCATGATGTAACAATGGATCAGCAAGTACTTCATCTTTAACTATGATTATCTCCTCATCGTTTATCTCCAATGGTGCCAGTTGTTGAACATTTGACTCCTCTTCTTTAATATCAACCTGCACAATGTGAGAAACAACACTAGAAGTAGATATTAATGTGTTAGTTTCAAAATTAACCTCACTTTGTCCATCTTCTACTTCTCTCTTTTCTTTTGGTGTATCTCACACTCTCGCTTGGATGCTCTCAAACTCACATATGGTGGAATCACACAGCTCGCTCTTTTTAATACTCTTACTCAATTTGACTATGTGGCTCTCATTCTCACATAGGTTTTGATGCATCTTAATTGTTGTATGTATCATTGGGGCAGCATAAGATGTCTCCTTTATCAAGGAAAGTCCCATGCTCGCCATCTTCTCATGTGTCACACTAGTGGAACCATAAGAGTGAAGTATGGACATGGATTGAACCGTGATGTACGTTTCTCCATAAGTCTCTTCTCCTGTATAATAGCATAATTCACAAGATCATGCATGCTACTAAAATATTTATGTTGAAGTGCAGCGGCGATCTCAGAATTCAAGCCACCCCTAAAGTATGCCTTGTCCCTTGATGGACTAGTGACACCGGCACGACGCATCGCATCTTGCAGTTCAAAATAGTAATCTTGGACAGTATTACTCCCTTGTGTGATATTCTCCAGATGGTGAAGCAATTCCTGCGCATAATAGGATGGCACAAACTCGCTTCTCATAAACGCCTTCAAATCTAACAAAGATTTAATGAGTTGTTTTCCAATTAGTTGTTGCCACCAACTATAAGTATAGTCTTCAAACTCCCTTGTGGCACGCATCACCTCTTGGTCTTTGGAAAGTTTCTGAAATCTAAACACTTTCTCCATTTGCCATTCCCACTCAAGATACTCCTCTGGATCATCACCGCAGAGAAAGGAACAAAGCTATCTTTTGTTGTTGCGCATTTAAGTGCTTGCACAATATCATTCACAATGTTTTTGTGTAACACCTTCATTTGTTGATTGAATCAATATGGAAATCCTGCGTATCCGCCTTATGTTGTACGTGCTTAGCAGTGGTGCCTGATTGGAGCTCTTGTTGCAATGTACTTCTTTCTCAATGCCTGATGTTTACAGCGAGTCACTGGGGCATTAAGATTAACTTCATTCTCATCACCATAGTTGTCTTCTCCACTTGACATGGTTAGATTGCGCAAAGACAACACAAAGCAATAACAAGGTATATGGATGATTAGTATAAATCACTCGATCTCACTCTTTTCTCTCGCAAGTAAAGTTCTCACCTTTCCGAAGTGAATTAAGGCCAAAAGAAACTTACACTTGGTGGTGACTATAATAACAAGTGATGATCAAGCGGATTAAAAAGTGACTCACAATTGCATAGCTAAGGATATTTTGTGGAGCTTGGTTAGGAAGTATTTATCCTACATGATCTGAATTTCTCGATGTTGTAAAATTAAGTAATAATCCAAGTAGAAAGTATTGCCTATGTGCTGATCCAAAAGATTTAAGTGAAGTATATGAACGCACACGCAAAGATCAATGTGACTCGATGCAAACAAAGGAATGAGCTAACTAGAGGAAATCTGAAATTAAAGATTAGATAGCTCGTTTTGCATCAAGTACTAGGAGAGACACTAGCCAATTGCAACAATATGAATGTAAGGGCACAAAATTGCTCAAAGGAATTAAATACACAAGCTGAAATTATATATTAGAATTAGCTAACCCCAATTTGGCCAATGCTCTCTTTCCGTTCCTTTTTTTTTGTTCAGCTGCCTTCTTTCTATCTTTATTTCCTTCTTTCCTTTTTTTTAACATGTAGTGGCACTAAGGTTTAGCTTCCCTTCCACAAAAGAATAAAATTTCAGCAGGTGTAAATTAATATCACGAACAACCCTTAATGCAATTATCAAAGACTAGTCTCAAAGATGAACGGAAAAATTAAGGATATATGTAACAGAAACAGCCACAGTACAGAGATTTTTTTTGCGCGGCACTGTAGCAGTACTGTTCACGAACTGTAGCGATCGGATTTTTTTTTGAATTTTGGATTGGACACAAAGATTAAGCTACGCAAATAAACACGAACGATCCGTAAACAAAATTTCTAATAGATCAAGACATAATAAAACTCACGAAAATAGCATATGCGAAAGTAGGGCTTGGATTTTTTTTGTGTATTTTCGGTTTCTGGACTATAGGACAGTAAGTAATAAACTGAAATTTAAAGGGATAAGATCCTACCGAGTAAACCGCGCTCTGATACCAAGATGATACGGGGTCGCTCGATCTTCTCGACGTAGGATGGATACTCACGGGAGTCTTGATGAATCGTAATGATCCTCCAACGCCAATGCAAGGGACGAATACTCTTTAATCCGCCAAAACACACTCGTGTTGATTTCGCCGACCACCAAGCGAAGATCTATCGTGCACCCAATTCCCAACGGAAAGGCTGAACGATCTTGATTGAAGAGAATCACTCCTAATTCCCTATGGAACTTCGGTAGCAATGCTAAACTCAAACAAACTTTAGTAGATTCATTATTCTCAGACGTGGTCCCCTTACAATGGGGGTCTAACCCTCAATATATAGTTCCCTCTCCACCTCATGGCTGGCCAAGAGGTCTTAAACCAACTCCAACTCATCCCTACATGTATTTGGGAACAAACTCACACAAAAGGAAAAACCTAAAATTAAGCCGTCACAATGTTTCGGTCATAACTTTTAATCCATGATGTATTTGATGGTGGAGCCAGATCCATTGCGTAGCCCTTGAAATTATCTTTCCAACGAGTACAAGAACACCTGAATCGGACTCCGTTTGTGAAAGTTATGGCCTTCTTAGTAACTGCCTGTCAGGCTGTCCCGAACCGAATCCGAATTGAATTCTTAGTTGAATCCGAGTTTGAATTGGATTGAGCACATGGGAGATCCGAATTTGGATTGTAGTTTAAGTCCTTTTGCTCTCCCAAGTCTTCACATGAATCATACCTAAAAATACATAAAATAATAGCATGATGTAGTATTCCAAGTTCATCATCAATTAAAAGAAACTCCTTATGAAACAGATTCACCTGACAATATTTAATGCGGCTCAATACTTCTTTCCAGTGAAATAATGTATTTGACTGAAAAGCGCTAATCTTGTGCGTATCCGCATCAGATAGTATAGGGCTGTCATTGGACCAAAAAGTCCATAGTGCCATAACCAGCCAAGACAAAAAGGGGAAGGGCAAAAGCGTCATTTCACAGTGAGAGTGATAGCTTGCCTCTTAAGTAGACAAGACAACACACAGCCACTTTACCTACTCAACTTGTCTGCCACACCACGTAACTGTGTCAAGCACCACTGCTTTTCCTTCCCACCGAGAGCACGCCTGTAAGCGTAAGCCTCAGCCCTATCCAAGCAGTGAGGAAGAGGGAACCGGAGGAGAGGAGCCAGGCCACAAGAGGAAGGCAGGAGAAGGGCTTGAAGAAGGGGAGCAGAGATGACAATAGCCACGTCGCCGTCGACAACAACCCGGGGAAGTCCATGACCACCGGGTACCCCAACCTTCGTCAACAACCACCTCCATTTCTATTCCCGCAAAACAAGTAGGTTGACCATCCCCCATGTTTATCCAACACGGTCTCACAAGCACAAACATGTAGAAAGTAGGGGACGGGGGTGCACTGCCCTGAGTAGAAGAAGCGAGCCGCAGAGCGCCGGCGCCGCACCAGTGACCGGCGGCACCATTGGGGGCGACGGTTGACGGTGACGGGTGGTGGCGCAAGCGACCGAGGACCGGAGCCGAGGACGGCGGCCGCTGGCCGTGCCGATCGGGCGGCGGCGCCAAAGGCCCCACCACCGCGCGCAAAAGGGAGCGACGGATCCGGGATTGCCCGACCGGATGCGAGGAGAGTGACGCGGGGCGACCAGGGGATAGCCCGCCGCTGGAGCAGCCCCTATGATGAGGACATCCCTTCCAACGATACAACCACGCCTACTACGCAGCAAGGACCTTTGACTCGAGCTCGCTCACGACATCTTAATTATCAGGTAAAGTCGTTCCTTGCTGTCCCAACAAGTTCTCTGAATTGGGTGCTACTAACGCCTTGTGATGATTTTCTTATGTTTAGGAACTTAGGGATTGAGCCGGCTAAATGTAGAAGCAATCAAGATAACAATCACATGGATGTTGGAGCACACAAGAAGAAGGTCGGACCAAACGTTCGGATGAACGCTCGGACCTACTGTGAAGCGCCATATTGATTGGGCCATAACTTTTGATTCCAGAGTGCGTTGGAGGCTTATGAGTACTGTTGGAAAGATCTCGAAGTCTACTTTCAGATGGATCCAACCTCATGACGAAATTCCACCGGAGCTGAGCAGAATTGACAAAGAGACGTTTGGCCTTCCGGTCTTGAGCTGAAACCCTTGTATCTCGTGCAGCCCACTAGGGCCCATTCTAGCTTAGGGTTTACACCTCCCACGCCTCCTTGCTGTTGCCCATGTATAAATACATGTAGCAGCCGCCGGATGAACTTGGGTTTTGTTTAGATGCAAGTTTAGCTACTCGCTACTTCCTAGTGAACGCGTGTCGACTAGACCACCTGTTTTGCTTGATTCAAGACCCCAACTCGTGATTCAGGTTTCATTTGGTTCAGATCCGTGAGTTTATTTGCTTGTTCATCTTGTTCTTGCTTGTTCTCGATTGCTAGCAGGTTCAAGGGTGTTCTTGGCACGGCAAGAACAGCCAACGTCGAATCGGTGTACTGTTGCTAAGGCGCAGATCCCGTGATTGTTGTAGTCGGACAGCCAACGCCGATTCCACCCCAAATCAAGTTACCCTCCTCTCATCGAAAGATCGGGATCAGTCCCTGTCTTATCAAGTGGTATCGAGCTCAAGGTTGCTCGGTGAGAGATTTATTCATTCTTTACTTTACCTACAGTCCAAAAATACCCAAAAAAAAGACTAGATCTGAAATCCCAAAACTAGATTGAGCCCTTGCTGTTCTACCTAGTTCTTGGCTTGTTGAGTTTGTGGTTGCATCGTGGTGTCAAGTGCTGGTTCTTAGGATCTAATCCATTAGAGTTTTGAGTTCTTGTCACGTTTTGTCACCATTAGTTTCGCTGCCACTTTTTCCCCTTTCTCGCCGCTGCAGTTATCCACTATTTTCGCAATTCCCACTTCTAGATCTGCACGAGAAGAAATCTGCTCTATTTCTTGCATCCGATCTCCAATTCAAGTGTTTAGATACATTCGAAAGCTTACTTTGTGCTCTTTCGGGAAAATTAACCTTGCCACCAAATTGTTTCTAAGCGCTTTGCAATCGCTAGGAGATTTCTGCATATCTGTTGAGTAATCTGTGCATCTAAAAGCAAGGAGGGCTATGTGAAGTAATTGTTTTGTTTGATTGTGCCAAACATAACTTTTGAGGCCCCTGAAAGAATAGAAAAAAAGAAAAAAACAAAGGAAGAAACAAGAAGGAAAAGAAGAAAGGAAGAAAAAGAGTTCTTGTTGCTGCATTGCTCTCTTTGTATGCCTTGTTTGCCACTGTTTGGTGACTACGTTTGTGTCTAGGCTCACGTCTCTAACATGGTTTAGCCTAGGGCCAGCACAATACCATTGTGAACATTTATTCAACTTGCTTTGGCTAACGTGGTTCTAGCTGTTCCTTGATTTTTTTGCAGCCACCTATAGCTCCACAAATTATCTACTACGTCTGGGCTGTGTTTGTGTAACATTTTGTGCTGTTCTTGCCGGCTGCCAACACCAACTTCCTAAGTATGGTAAGAACATGTAAGAACTTGATGGCACAAGATTGAGAGAATGGAGTTTGCTGCCACCTAGTTCCACTAGTTGATAGGACATTTTTTTTTCTCTTGTTCTTTTTGCTGCAAGCTAACCATGGCAGGAAATGAGGATGATGGCCAAGCTCATTCACCTCGAACAAGGGGCATCATTCAACACTTTGAACGCCAAGTGAGGGTGCATGCTGAACACCTTGATGAGGATGTTCGAGTTACCAACGAACGCCTTGGCCAATTGGAGGCCACGCAGATCGACACCAACACTAAGTGACCTCAATGGAAAACACGCTTGGGGCTCTTAACATCTCTCTTGTAGGCATTTTGGAGCGTTTGGACAGAATGGACCAGAGGGTCGTGATGGTGCGGACGGCGCAACAACAACAACACCGAGGGTAGCATTGCTGGGCAAGATGAGGAAGAATATTCAGCTGACACGGAGCTTGATGGGGAGGTAAATGGGCAACATAATCAGCAGCAGCGCCGCCGTCGACATGGTGGACATGCTCGTAAACCACGACGTGAGGTACGCGACAATGATGATTCTTTAGGGAAGATTAAATTTAGCGTGCCCTCTTTTGATGGAAAATATGACCCCAATGCATATCTTACTTGGGAGCTAGCTGTTAATAAAAAATTTGCATGTCATGATTTTCCGAAAACAAACGTGTTAGGGCTGCTACTAGTGAGTTTACTGATTTTGCTTCTATTTGGTGGAGCGAATATGTGCGCAGCCACCCAAACAACACTCCACAAACTTGGGATGCTATGAAAAGAGTTATGCGAGCTAGATTTGTTCCTCTTATCATGCACGTGATCTTTGCATAAGCTTCAGCTTTTGAGATAGGGAAACAAATCTGTAGAAGAGTACTATCAAGAGTTGCAAACAGGGATGCTTCGTTGTGGTTTGGTAGAAAATGAGGATGCAGCTATGGCTAGGTTCATGGGTGGGCTGAATCGGGAAATTCAGGATATTTTGGCTTACAAAGAATACAATTCGATCACTGCTTGTTTCATCTTGCTTGTAAAGTCGAAAGGAAGTACAGAGGACGGAGAGCTAGCACGAGAACTAACATTTCTGCAGGTCGTGCTACCTCTTGACGCCATCCAACCCCGCTGCCCAACTGTACCGAGTCGCTGCCCCATCTTCATCAAGCAAACAAATCATGACCTTCGACAATGAACTTCTCACCATGCCCTCCCGAAACAACAAAGGGGCAGCTGCTGCACCAACCAAGAGTTCATCCTCAATTGCATCTTGGGCGAACGAGAGACATTCAATGCCTCCGCTGCAAAGGTTACGGTCATGTGCGCAAGGACGCCCAAGCGCACGTGTGCTAGTTGTGCGGCCCCGATGGTGAGTATTCCTCTGCTAGTGATTTAGATGAAGAAACATATGCTTTGCTTGCGGCTAACAATGTAGGGGAAGATGAGGAGCACAACAAAAATGAGGAACACATTGGAACGGAACATGCTGAACACTATGAGAGCCTCGTGGTGCAGCGAGTGTTGAGTGCACAAATGGAGAAGGCTGAACAAAATCAGCGCCACACTTTGTTTCAAACCAAGTGTGTGATCAAGGAGCGTTCTTGCCGAGTCATCATTGATGGAGGAGCTGCAACAACTTGGCAAGTGCTGAAATGGTGGAGAAGCTTGCATTGTGCACCCAGCCACATCCGCAACCTTACTACATTCAATGGCTGAACAAGAGCGGTAAGGTGAAGGTAACACGGTTGGTGAGAGTTAATTTTGCTATTGGTTCTTATCATGATTCTATTGACTGCGATGTTGTGCCTATGCAAGCATGCTCTATGTTGTTAGGTAGACCATGGCAGTTTGATATTGATTCTTTGCATCATGGAAAAACAAATCAATACTCTTTTATTCATAATGACAAGAAACTTGTTTTGCACCCAATGTCTCCTGAAGCTATTTTGAAAGATGAACTTGCTAGAGCTAGTAAACTAAAGAATCAGGAGCATGCTAAGAGTGAAAATCAGATTGTGGCAAATGAACTTGAAAAGCACAAAAAGAAGAACACCAAACCTGCCCACAATAATAAAAATGAGATCAAGCTGAAAGGGTCATGTTTCATTGCAACCAAATCTGATTTGGATGAGATTGATGCTAATACTGCTGTTTGCTATGCTTTGATTTGCAAACAAACTTTGTTTTCACTTGAGGAGATACCTTCTTCTTTGCCTCCTGCAGTCACTAACCTTTGCAAGAGTATGCGGACATTTTTCCAAAGGAGGTGCCACCGGGGCTGCCACCCACCCGTGGGATTGAGCACCAGATTGACCTTATTCCCGAGCCTCATTACCCAACCAGGCGCCATACAGGATCAACCTCAAGAAACTAAAGAGATTCAGCCAAGTGCAAGAATTGCTCGATAAAGGTTATGTGCGTGAGTCTCTTAGTCCCTCGCGCTGTTCCTGTTCTTTTGGTTCCTAAGAAAGATGGATCTTGGCGCATGTGTGTAGATTGCCGAGCGATTAATAACATTACAATCAGATATCGTCATCCTATTCCTAGGCTAGATGATATGCTTGATGAATTAAGTGGCTCAATTGTGTTCTCAAAAATTGATTTGCGTAGTGGTTACCACCAGATTCGCATGAAGCTAGGAGATGAATGGAAAACAGCGTTTAAAACTAAATTCGGACTATACGAGTGGTTAGTTATGCCTTTTGGTCTCACTAATGCACCCAGCACTTTCATGAGATTAATGAATGAAGTTTTACGCACTTTCATTGGCAGATTTGTTGTGGTATATTTTGATGACATCTTGATATACAGCAGATCACTTGAGGAACATCTTGATCATTTGCGTGATGTTTTAATGCTCTACGTGATGCACGCTTGTTTGGTAACCTTGAGAAGTGCACCTTTGCACGGATCGAGTCTCTTTCTTGGCTATGTTGTGACCCCACAGGAATTGAAGTTGATCAAGCCAAGGTCGAAGCAATACATAGCTGGCCGGTTCCCACAACGGTCACACAAGTGAGAAGCTTTCTCGGGCTTGCTGGATTCTATCGTCGTTTTGTGAAGGATTTCAGCACCATTGCAGCCCCATTGCACGAACTCACCAAGAAGGGCGTTACATTCACTTGGGCTGCAGCACACAAGAGTGCTTTTGACACATTGAAAGATAAGTTAACCCATGCCCTTTGCTCCAACTCCCGATTTCACTAAAACTTTTGAACTTGAATGTGATGCTAGTGGAATTGGTTTGGGAGGTGTTTTGTTACAAGATGGAAAACCCAGTAGCATATTTCATGAGAAGTTGAGCGGGCCTAGTTTGAACTATTCTACTTATGATAAAGAATTGCTTGCTCTAGTTCGAACTTTGGAAACATGGCAGCATTATTTATGGCCCAAAGAGTTCGTTATACATTCGATCATGAATTATTGAAACATATTCAAGTCGCAAAACTGAACCGTAGGCATGCTCGCTGGTTGAATTCATTGAGTCATTTCCTTATGTCATCAAACACAAGAAAGGGAAGGAAAATGTAATTGCTGATGCTTTGTCTAGACGTTATACCATGCTTTCACAACTTGATTTCAAAATTTTTGGCTTGGAAACAATAAAAGAGCAATATGCCCATGATGGTGATTTTAAAGATGTGTTGCTAAATTGCAAGGAGGGAAAAACATGGAACAAATTCGTCCTCAATAACGGGTTTGTATTTCGAGCTAACAAGCTATGCATTCCAGCTGGCTCTGTGCGTATGTTATTGTTGCAGAAGCGCATGGAGGAGGGCGATGGGTCACTTTGGTGTGAAGAAGACGGAAGACATCCTTGCTGATCATTTCTTTTGGCCCAAGATGCGAAGGGACATGAGGAGATTCGTTGCTCGCTGCACAACATGCCAAAAAGCTAAGTCACGTCTTAATCCTCACAGTTTGTACATGCCTCTACCTGTTCCTAATGCACCATGGGAGGATATTTCTATGGACTTTGTTTTAGGACTGCCTCGAACAAAGAAGGGGAGGGATAGTGTCTTTGTGGTTGTGGATAGATTTTCTAAGATGGCACATTTTATACCATGCCATAAGACCGATGACGCTACTCATGTTGCTGATTTGTTCTTTCGTGAGATTGTTCGTTTGCATGGTGTGCCAAACACAATTGTTTCAGATCGTGATGCAAAATTTCTTAGTCATTTTTGGAGAACTTTGTGGGCTAAATTGGGTACTAAGTTGCTATTTTCCACTACTTGTCATCCCCAAACTGATGGACATACTGAGGTTGTGAATAGAACCTTATCTACCATGCTTAGGGCAGTTTTGAAAAGAACATAAAATGTGGGAAGAATGTTTGCCTCATGTTGAGTTTGCTTACAATCGCTCACAACACTCTACTACTAAAAGAGCCCTTTTGAGATTGTTTATGGTTTTGTGCCTCGTGCCCCTATTGATTTGCTGCCTTTACCAACTACTGAGAAATTGAATTTTGATGCTAAACAACGTGCTGAGTTGATGTTAAAAATGCATGAGACCACAAAAGAGAACATAGAGAACATGAATGCTAAATATAAACTTGCTGGTAGCTTAGGAAAGAAGCCTGTTACTTTCGAACCGGGTGATTTGGTTTGGCTGCACTTGAGAAAGGATCGGTTTCCTGATTTGAGAAAGTCAAAGTTGCTTCCGAGAGCTGACGGTCCTTTTAAAGTTGTAGCTAAGATCAATGATAATGCATACAAACTTGAGTTGCCAGCAGATTTTGGGGTCCGCCCACATTTAACATTGCAGATTTGAAACCATATTTGGGCACGGAAGATGAACTTGAGTCGAGGACGACTCAAATGCAAGAAGGGGAGGATGATGAGGACATCCCTTCCAACGATACAACCACGCCTACTACGCAGCAAGGACCTTTGACTCGAGCTCGCGCACGACATCTTAATTATCGTAAAGTCGTTCCTTCTGTCCCAACAAGTTCTCGAATTGGGTGCTACTAACGTCTTGTGATGATTTTCTTATGCTTAGGAACTTAGGGATTGAGCCGGCTAAATGTAGAAGCAATCAAGATAACAATCACATGGATGTTGGAGCACACAAGAAGAAGTCGGACCAAACGTTCGGACTGAACGTTCGGACCTCTGAAGCGCCATATTGATTGGGCCATAACTTTTGATTCCAGTGCGTTGGAGGCTTATGAGTACTCGTTGGAAAGATCTCAAGTCTACTTTCAGATGGATCCAACCTCATGACGAAATTCCACGGAGCTGAGCAGAATTGACAAAGAGACGTTTGGCCTTCCGGTCTTGAGCTGAAACCCTTGTATCTCGTGCAGCCCACTAGGGCCCATTCTAGCTTAGGTGTACACCTCCCACGCCTCCTTGCTGTTGCCCATGTATAAATACATGTAGCAGCCGCCGGATGAACTTGGGTTTTGTTTAGATGCAAGTTTAGCTGCTACTTCCTAGTGAACGCGTGTGTCGACTAGACCACCTGTTTTGCTTGATTCAAGACCCCAACTCGTGATTCAGGTTTCATTTGGTTCAGATCCGTGAGTTTATTTGCTTGTTCATCTTGTTCTTGCTTGTTCTCGATTGCTAGCAGGTTCAAGGGTGTTCTTGGCACGGCAAGAACAGCCAACATCGAATCGGTGTACTGTTGCTAAGGCGACATCCCGTGATTGTTGTAGTCGGACACCAACGCCGATTCCACCCCAAATCGAAGTTACCCTCCTCTCATCGAAAGATCGGGATCAGTCCTGTCTTATCACCCTAGGTGCGGTCGCGCACACGAGGGGTGGGGAGAGAGGGAGAGAGGAGAGGAAGGCGGGAGGGGGGCGGCGGAGGAGCCGCCGGCACCGCCGAGCCTGGCCGTGCCGACGCTGCACCGCTGGAGCCGCTCAACCGAGAGGGAGACGAGGGGATGAGGCCGGTTCGGTCGGATGGAAGTGAGGAGAGAGAGAGAGGGCAGGTGAGGAAGGAAAAAAGAAGGGGTCGGCCGGGTAAGGGAAAAAAAGGAAAACAAATAAAGAAAAGGAAGAAAGAAAAGGAGGAAAGAAAAGAAAAGAGGAGAAAAAGAAATGGGGGGTTTTGGTACATGCGCGACGGCCCCTGAAACCCGTGCGATTTTACATCAGAGTCGGGATATGCGTGTAGAATCGTCATCGCCCATGAGCGCTCTTGAGTAAGACCTACTTCGGTAGGCCTCCACGGGAGTGGAGAGACCCCCGTGATGATATGGCCGGGCTCAAGATTTTGGGTGAACATCGACGGGTGTTCACTCGGCAATACCGGTATATGCAATGTGATGAGCAAATGTGCATGTAGAGCAGGGTTGCATGGCATCGATGATATGAACATGATAATGCATGTGGGGTATGTTATGGTTAATGTGGAAACATGAGAATAATGATTTGAGCATGACAATGTATGCGAAGTGTGCTATGGTTGGTTGATTTGCTTATATGTTTTGGAAGTATTTATCGTTCTATTGTGTACTTGCTGAGTCAATAGACTCACCCTTGCTTTGTTGTTTTATTTCTAGGTGACCATTGAGGACGTTGTGCACGGGCGGGTATAGCACATGAATAACTTCACCTACTGACAGCATTTCACATATCCAGCTTGTATTAGTATGTTTAACTCCACTAATAAGTAAGAATAGTTGCTTAAAAAAATGTATGGTGAAAGTGGTTGCTGCTTCTTAAATAAAGTAGAGTTTGTGATGAGGACATCCCTGGCTCAACTCATTCATCATCTACTCCACAAGATTCTACACAACTGCAAGTTGAAACTTCTACAAAAGAGGCTTATTTGGGTCCCATGACTAGGAACCGTACTAAGCAAATACAACAAGAGGTGAATGCGTGCCTAGCTGAATCAATATTGTTGTAGACAAGAATTATATACTGCCTAAGTCTCGTATGCTTATTTTACTTAGGTTTGCACCTACGGAGAAAATTCAAGCAGAAGGAGCTTATTACAAGGATCAAGACTTAGCTACCGGAGTACATTATATAACAACATCCACCTATGACGAGTTGGATGTGAAGAAGGCTAAGTTGGACATCAAGAATACTAGCAAGCTATTTCGCCATCATGCTTGCCGAATTTGTTGCCAACTTTCTACCTACTTCCACACAAATATGGGCATGTCCAGCATGCAGGGGAGCAGGAATGGATAAGAAATTAAGTTCTCTTTCCAGCACAACAAACGGTGCATCATTTGGAGGCCTGAGTCAAAAGATATGCAAGTTTCAAGACTAGAGCCTAGGGAACCTAAAGGGCAGACGAAAATGGATTCTATTTTGGAGTATGTTCACACCTAGCTAGAAGGGTTGTTCCTAGTATAAATACCCCTTTCTTCTTTCTTCTAAGGGGACAACTTTCAGCTATATGATTTCAGAATAGTTAGCCAAGTGCTACCAAAAACTTGAGAATTCTCTCTTGTAATTTTTCTAGTGAGATTGCAAAAGCGGTCGTTCGACGGCAACCTTTGTGTGCTTCCAACTTCGTGCGTGGTTGTGTGGATTGGGAACTTAGAGTGTGGTTGGGCGAATACTTGTTGCAGGTCATTGCATAGGCAGTGGTTGGCCTCAAGAATTGTCAGGTTGCACTACTATCTTGGTGCTCAGACTAGTTATCTTCACCTCGCATATTTCTCCTCCGTGAAGATCGGGCATCCCCGCATCATCTTGGTATCAGAGCCTTCGTTGCCACGGTAGTATTCTTTACCCTTTGCTACATATATTTTGTGTTCGTCCTATCCACCAAAAAGCCACAAAAAATTTTTCCATAGCCATTTGTTTCAATCTGTTATTTTAGTGAGTTTCGTTAAGTTTTAGTCCATTAGAGTCTTTGTTTAGTTGCTGATCATATCATCCTTTGCGTGTCCTTTGTGCCCTTTTTATATACCTGAAAATCCCCACAAAAACAAAGAGCGTAACCGATTCATCCTTTCCGTAAACTTTGATCCTATCAAGTTATAGCTACTGGTTTTTGTTTGATTTTCTATTGTAAAGTTGTGCAAGTGTCTATCTGATGTAATATCCCAAAAGACTATCGAGAAATAATTGTGTAATTAGAGACAAGGACCTTAAAGAAAAGAATAAAATAACAAGTTTTGAGGGGGATTTCTGAATTTTCCTGGCAACCTGGGCCTGGACCTTGGCCCAGGTGGCATTTCGGCCAAAGGGGGGAGGCTCCCACCCCTCCCTCCAACCCTAGCCGCCCTACCTCCCTCCCCATGCGCCGCCCCCTCCCCTCGCCCCTTGCGCCTCCCTCCCCTCCAGCTCCTCCTCCCTCCCTCCCTCCCTCCATTGTTCTTGAAGAAGGTTCTGGTGCTGCCAATCAAGCGAAGGAAGGAGATCTCTCGTGCAAGGCGATCGGATCCGGAGGAAGAGAAGAAAAGGAGGAGAAAGAGAACAGGAGGAATTCGTGGGGAGTTCATCGTGTTATTCATCGTTTCTACAAGGGTAATCCCAATTTTCCCCAATTAGATTAATAATTTCCGAAGACCTCCAGCAACTTATGGAAAATGTCAATCAGCAACTGACCCAAAACCTCACGGTAATGCGAACTAATCTTGTTGTTGAAATTGTCCAAAAGCTACGTCAAGCCCCCGGAGATGCAAGTGTACAAGACGAAGAGCTCGATGAAACAGATGAGTAAGTTGCTGCTCGTTTGGATCAAGAACAAAGAAACCAAGCTGCTGCCTATGCCGCTCGACCTTCCGCTCCTGGTCGTCGGAATTATGTTGGCGCCGCTGCTGGTCGTGGTCAGGGAAGAGGCCGTGGAAGAGGAAATATCAACCATGCTGATATTAATGAAAGATATAATGAAGCTGAACATGGGCTACACTGGAATGATGGGTTCATCGACGACAAAACTATGGTCATGAACGGCACGAGGAGGAGAGGTTTGGTAGGCTAAAATTTACCATGCCAAAGTTTGATGGTGGATCTGATCCAGAAGCTTATCTCATGTGGGAGTTAAAGGTTGAAAAGATATTTCGCCTACACAACTACTCCGAAGAAAAGAAGTTGGCAATGGCCTCTCTGGAGTTTGAAGATTATGCTCTAATCTGGTGGGAACAAGTTCAGAAACAGCGAGAAGAAGAAGGAGAACCTGTTATTGCTACTTGGGCTGAAATGAAAAGAGAGATGAGAGCAAGATTCATCCCAAAGCATTATAAAAGAGACCTCTTTGATAAGCTCCAGAATTTGAGACAAGGAAAGCAGTCCGTTGAGGAGTATCATGAGGAGATGGAAAAGGCAATGATCAGAGCCAACATACATGAAGATGAGGAGCAATCCATGGCACGATTTTTGTATGGATTAAATCCTAATGTAAAGCGAATTGTTGATTTGCAGCCTTACCGTAATGTTGTAGAGTTGGTGCATTTATTTTCTGAGGCTGAACGCCAAGTGCAAGAAGACTCCAAGCAAAACAGATCTACCACTTTCAGTGCTTGAGCTATAGCAAGTGGAGGCAAATTTGTCCCACAATTCAATGTTGGCCGAGGCATCACAACCAATTCTAGTGGTAGCAGCCGTTCCAATGCTCGTGCAGCCACAAGTGGAAATGAGATTTCAGCTTTTAAAGAGAACAGTAAACCTACAGCATCTACAACTTCTTCCTTCGGATCTACAAGCAAGAGTAGTGATATTGTGTGCTTTAAGTGTAAGGGACGTGGTCACATGATGAAGAAGTGCCCCAACAACCGCACCATGCTGGTCACAGAAGGAGAGTACGAATCAGCTAGTGATCTAGAAGAAGATGCAGAAGAGCAAACCTATTGTGACTTTGAACAAGGTGTTTCACTTGTTGTCACCAAGGTACTAAGCGTACAGATCAAGGAAGTTGAGAATAGTTAGCGGCACAATCTTTTTCCAAACAAGAGCTAGAGTCCAAGAGAAGGTATGCAAAGACATAGTTGATGGAGGAAGCTGCCATAATCTTGCAAGTAGAGAGATGTGTGAAAAACTTGGGCTCAAGCTGCTGCAACATCCCCACCCATATCACGTGCAATGGTTGAGTGATTGTGGTGAAATGAAGATTACACACATGGTGAAGGTCCAGTTCAAAATTGGTGATTACATCGACACAGTTGAGTGTCATGTTGTGCCCATGAAGGTGTGTCACTTGCTATTAGGAAGACCATGGCAATATGATCTTTCAGCTCAACATTGTGGCAGAACCAATCAATACACCATCAAATGGAAAGGGAAGAATTTGGTGCTTAGACCCATGACACCGCAACAAATCATGGTGAGCACATCTGAAGGTTTCGAGGTAAAATAGGAAGTGAGAAAAGAGAGAGAAAAAAATTGAGTGACATCCACGAATCAGTAAATGAGCGCCACCAACCAAACATGAGAGATAAAAAGAAAAGAGAGGGAGAGAACTTAGTTATGTTAGCTACAAAATCAGAATTGAGAGAAGTGAGACAAAACCCAGATCAAGTGATCTTTGTGCTCATGTATAAGGATGTTATGATTGCAACTAACAACTTAACTTGTCTTCCAAATGCTATTTCACATATGCTGCAAGATTACAAGGATGTCTTTTTGGAGGAAGTTCCAGCTGGTCTACCTCCGTTGCGTGGCATTGAACATCAAATTGACTTCATTCCAGGAGCTTCACATCCAAATCGGTAGGTACAAGAGCTTTTAGAAAAAGGTTATGTTCATGAAAGCTTAAGTCCTGGTGTAGTACCCGTGATTTTAGTGCCTAAGAAACATGGAACTTGGCGAATGTGTGTTGATTGTAGAGCCATTAATAATATAACTATTAGGTATCGTCATCCTATTCCTAGGTTAGATGATATGCTAGATGAACAAAGTGGCTCAGCTGTTTTCTCTAAAATAGATTTGAAAAGTGGGTATCATCAAGTTAGAATGAAATAAGGTGATGAATGGAAAACTGCTTTCAAAACAAAATTTGGGTTGTATGAATGGTTAGTCATGCCTTTTGGGTTAACTAATGCGCCTAATACTTTCATAAGATTAATGAACCATGTTTTAAGAGCGTACATCGGCAAATTTGTTGTTGTATATTTTGATGACATCCTAATCTATAGCAGATCCATAGCAGAGCATCCTGATCATATCAAACAAGTGCTGATTAATCTTAGAAAGGAAAAACTATATGCTAACATTGAAAAGTGCTCATTTTGCACAAACAAGGTTGTTTTTCTTGGTTATGTTGTTTCAGGGCAAGGCATTGAAGTTGATGAATCAAAGGTGGAAGCATTTAAGAAATGGCCCACTCCTATCAATATAAATCAGGTAAGAAGCTTTCATGGTCTTGCTGGTTTCTACAGAAGATTTGTAAAGGATTTTAGTACTATTGCTGCCCCATTAAATGAATTGACAAAGAAAGGAGTTGTTTTTAAATGGGATGAGCCACAAGAAAAAGCTTTCATTGAGCTCAAGAAACGATTAACTGAAGCCCCTTTGTTGGTCTTACCTGATTTTACCAAAACTTTTGAGATAGAATGTGATGCTAGTGGAATTGGCATTGGTGGTGTCTTAATGCAAGAAACTAAACCAGTAGCATATTTCAGTGAAAATTTGAGTGGTGCACAATTGAATTATTTTGTTTATGATAAAGAGTTGTATGCTTTAGTTAGAATGCTTCAAACATGGCAACATTACTTATGGCCCAAAGAATTTGTTGTACATTCTGATCATCAAGCTTTGAAACATCTGAAAGGCCAAGCTAAACTGAATAAAAGGCATGCTAAATGGGTAGAATTCATTCAAACTTTTCTATATATTGTGAAATATAAGAAAGGCAAAGAAAATATGGTTGCTGATGCTTTATCCCGTAGACATGCTTTGTTGAATCAATTAGAAGTAAAAGTGCCAGGATTTGAGAGTTTAAAAGATTTGTATGGTGCTGATCATAACTTTTTAGAACCATATGAAAAATGTCGCAATGGAAAAGGATGGGAGAAATATCATTTGCATGATTGTTTTCTTTTTAGGGCTAACAAACTATGTGTTCCGATTCTTGGTTAGGCCCTTGTTGTTCTGAGGAATCACATGCGGGGAGGCTTGATGGGCCACTTTGGCCGTGAGAAGACTTTTGAAATATTGGCCGACCATTTCTATTGGCCAAAGATGAGGAAAGACGTTGAGAGATTTGTGCAGCGATGCGTCACATGTCATAAAGCTAAGTCAAAACTGAACCCCCATAGATTATATACTCCCCTACCTGTTCCAAATGCTCCTTGGGAAGATATTAGCATGGATTTTGTTTCAGGACTACCTAGGACTAAGAGGGGGAGGGATTCAGTGTTTGTAGTTGTTGA
This sequence comes from Bonia amplexicaulis, assembly GCA_036346245.1. NCBI lineage: Eukaryota > Viridiplantae > Streptophyta > Magnoliopsida > Poales > Poaceae > Bonia > Bonia amplexicaulis. The sequence goes on along the minus strand of CM070755.1, from coordinate 12,917,702 downwards.
TAGGTTCTCAAAAATGGCACATTTCATTCCATGTCATAAGAACGATGATGCTTCACACATTGCTGGGTTGTTTTTCAGGGAGGTTGTGCGTCTGCATGGAATGCCAAGGACAATGATCTTAGATCGTGATGTGAAATTCATGAGCTACTTTTGGAAAACGTTGTGGTCAAAGCTAGGAAACAAGTTATTGTTTTCAACAACATGTCACCCACAAACTGATGGCCAAACAGAGGTAGTAAACCGCACACTTTCAGCGTTGCTGCGAACAATGATCAAGAAGAATTTAAAGGAATGGGAAGAGTGTTTACCACACGTTGAGTTTGCTTACAATAGGGCTGTTCACTCTACTACCAGCATGTGTCTCTTTGAGGTGGTATATGGATTCAAACCAATTGCACCAATCGACATGCTACCACTTCCAATACAAGAAAGAAGTAATATGAAGGCTTCCGAACGTGCTGCATATGTAAAGAAAATTCATGAGAAGACAAGAGAAGAGATTGAAAAGAAGAACAAGTCCTATGCGCAACAAGGCCAACAAGAACCGCAAGAAAGTGACTTTTGAACGAGGTGATCTGGTTTGGGTACATCTGCGCAAAGATCGCTTTTCGGACAAGCGCAAGTCCAAGCTAATGCCTCGTGGAGATGGACCATTCAAAGTGTTGGCCAAGATAAATGACAATGCTTACAAGATCGAGCTCCCAGAGGATTATTCTGTGAGCCCAACATTCAATGTAGCTGATCTTTCACCATGTTTTGGTCAAGGCGAGTCGAGTCGAGGGCGACTCCTTTTGAAGAGGGAAGGTTGATGAGGACATCCACAGGTCAACTCATTCATCATCTACTCCACAAGATTCTACACAACACAAGTTGAAGCTTCTACAAAAGAGGCTTATTTGGGTCCCATGACTAGGAACCGTACTAAGCAAATACAACAAGAGGTGAATGCGTGCCTAGCTGAATCTAATATTGTTGTAGACAAGAATTATATATTGCCTAAGTCTCGTATGCTTATTTTACTTAGGTTTGCACCTACGGAGACAATTCAAGCAGAAGGAGCTCATTACAAGGATCAAGACTTAGCTACCGGAGTACATTGTTTAACAACATCCACCTATGACGAGTTAGATGTGAAGAAGGCTGAGCTGGACAACAAGAATACTAGCAAGCTGTTCAGGCCATCATGCGCAGCGTCAGAATTTGACCACAATCTCTTCATGAAGCAATGGGGCAATACTACATGAAGCCAGGATCAAAGGGAAAATCCCATGCTTGGTCGCCTTCTCTTGTGTCATTACTCGTGATTGCTGCGTTACTGACCCACAATCTTTGGGGGATGTGATGTATCCAAACCCATGTGAGAATGAGAGACACATAGCCAAATTGAATGAGAACGATAAAAAGAGTGAGTTGTGTGATTTCGCCATATGTGAAGTGGAGAGCATCTCCATTGAGTGTGAGAGATACACCAATAGAAAAGAGGAAGTAGATGATAGCCAAAGTGAGGTTATTGCTGAAATTAACAATTTGCTCTCTACTTCTAGTGTTGTTTCTCATATTGTGCGGTCGATATTAAAGAAGAGGAGTTGAATTTTCAACAACTGGCATCGTTGGAAGTAAAAGACGAGGAGATAACCACACGGTTGGGGATGGAGTGCTTGCTGCCTCGTGGTTTTGTCATGACGATTTGATACCTACAACACCTACAATAACTAAGAAGGATGTTAAAGGTAACAATAATGGTATTGAATTGAATATTCATCACGCAAAGGTACGTAAGAGTGAGAACTCTAGTGTTCCTTTGAATATTCTATGTTCTGAAATTTCTTCGCTCAATTTACATAATGTGCAATTGATTACTCATAAAGACGTTCTTACCAGAATATCTCTTGATGATTCTTTATACTATATCATGTTTGATGATCCTAAAGAGCTATCTAGTGTGCTTGAAAACCTTGCTAAAGTTTCATGTTTAAAATCACTAGTTAGTCCTTATGCCTACACATATGCCCGATCTTCTCAGTGAGGAACCGTGGATAGTTGATGCGAAGTAGACGATGTCACTAGTTGAACACTCACGCCAATGCACGAACCCTTAACTCTCTGGAATACGCCCAAAACACACCTGATACCAAGATGATACGGGGTCGCCCGATCTTCTCGACGTAGGATCAAGATACTCACGTGGATTTGATGAACCGTAGTGATCTCCCGTTGCCAATGCAAGAGTTAGCACTCTATAATTCGCCCAACCACACGTGCTGAACTTCACGACCACCGATGAAGTTCCATCGCGCTCCCAATTCCCAATGGAAAGGTTGAACGATCTTGATTGAAGAAAATCACCCTAACTCCCTATGGAACTTGGTAGCAATACCAAACTCGAACAAACTTTAGTAGATTCATTATTCTCAAACGTAGTCTACCTTATAATGGAGGTCTAACCGTCAATATATAGTACCATGTCCACCTTATGGTTGGCCAAGAGGTCCTAAACCAACTCCAACTCATCCCTACATGTATTTGGAAACAAACTCACACAAAAGTAAAAACCTAAAATTAAACCATCACAATGTTTCGGTCATAACTTTTTATCCGTGATGAATTTGAAGGTAAGACAGGATCAATTGCGTAGCCCTTGAAATTATCTTTCCAACGAGTACAAGAACACCTGAATCGGACTCCGTTTGTCAAAGTTATGGCCGTTTTAGTAACTGCCTGTCAGGCTGTCCCGAACCGAATCCGAATTGAATTCTGAGTTGAATCCGAGTTTGAATTGGATTGAGCACGTAGGAGGTCCGAATTTGGCTTGAAAATCTTATCCAAAACTTGTAGTTTAAGTCCTTGGGCTCCTCCCTTTTTGCTCTCCCACTGCATAGGCTTCTTTCCTCCTTGTGCTTCTCCATTACTTTGGCCCCCGGAATCATCATAATATTCAAACCTAATAATAAACAAGAATTTGGCATAAGGTAGTATGTCGTTCCCACAAATAGAAGGAAATTCATTAAGAAACAAATTCACCTGACAATATTTAATGCGGCTCAATACTTCTTTCCAGTGAAATAATGTATTTGACTTAAAACTGCTAAGCATATGCGTATCCGCATCATCCTCCCCTTCTTCAAGAAAAGTCGTCCTCGGCTTTTGATAGCCTGAAATTGTACTAAACAAAGAATACAATGTGTATTCATGGTATATGTATTGGTCAGTTACACCACTTTTGTCTTTCACATTACTATTACCTGGAGGTGTAGTAAGCAAAAAGAACAACACATATGCGTGGTATACGTATGAATCAATTATTGTGTCATTCTCATTCTCACTGTTTTGCACAAACCAATTGATACTACAATAGCTATCAAATGCATGAGCTATCACACAAAATTTGCACCTCCGAAGGTTCCTGGAGTTGATGATGTAAGTTGAATACAGACCACTTAACTTGTTTTCTAAATACATTTTATAGGACTTTTCCCATAGAGTTTTGGTTCACCAGTCTAATTAAAATTTGGGCAAGTTCTTTTTCTATGTGTTATCTGTTAACATTATTTTGGACAGCCTTCTTTAAACTATCGCATGGTGTTTAACCTATACAAATATCTCACATGATTTATATAACTTCAACTCTGCAACATACTTATATTGCAGTGTGAGAGTTTTGGTTTGCCAAACATATTGTTACAACTGCATTAATAGTGAGCCAACTGTGAATACTGTTAACTGCATTCATAGTGATATAACTGCATTTGGTTTGATCTGTGTTATTTTGACTTAACATACATCATTTCCATAGATGTTATGTCACTAATGCACCCTTTTCATTACTATTTCGTGGATGTATGCGTGATGTTGCATAATTTCTCCTGTCAACTAAGGACCATGGTCGTAGCAAAAAATGTTAGTAATGTATGAATAGTGCTCATTATTCACTCTTAAAAAAATACACGTCGTTCAACAAGAATAAAAGACAAATTATTGCAGGTAGTTTACTGTTTTCTTTCTATTGCATTCAAGTCAGACTGAGATGCTACAGATTTATTCAACAAGATTTGCAGGTATTATCCAAGATTCTTCTGTGAGATTGTCTGTTTCTTCCACTGGCAATATTCATGAACCATTATCCCCTGACTGGCGCTTTTTGCTGTCTTTTTCACCAAGGTCACTGGAGAACCATTGATTCAAAGGAAAGAGGACACAGCTGCGGTTTTGAAGTCTAGACTTGAAGCCTTCCACATACAAACTAAACCAGTATGCTACTATTTCAAGTGCATTATAGTTTTCTGCAATCTTCAGGAACAATTGATTTGGACTGATGTAGATACCCCTTTTTTGGTATTATTGAACACCTTCTGCTAACATCTGTCTTAGCCTCAGGATAGGATCTGTAGGTCTTTGCCAAGCTTTGCTCTTTTTTCTTTCATTTTCCAGTTCATGTTAAGGTCTTTTTTGCTGTGAATAGTCATTTGTTCTGTTGCATTATGTTCTATGAGGGTATATACGGCCTGCCATTTATGTCACTATGTATTCAGCTAGTTATTTAAATATATATAGCCGTGTCGCCGTATCGGTCTTTTTGGGAAAACGGTGAATTCCGTGTCGGTGTCGTGTCGTGTCGACGTATCCATGTCCGTGCTACATAGTTGATGGATTCCCCCGCACAGTTGTTGAAGCACAGAAGGTGAGGCACTTGAATGATTTTGTCATTGATATTTCACTTATGAATTTGATTTTCAGTAATAGATATTTAGTTATAGACTATAAGGTATGTTTTGAAACGTAATCTTTTCTTACTGTTTCATCAAATATTTGTATAGCTTGATGAGATGCTGGAAAAGAAGGGTACCAAGGTTGATAAGGTCCTTAACTTTGCCATCGATGACGCAATTTTGGAAGAAAGAATTACCAGCCATTGGATCCATCCCTCCAGTGGTAGGAGCTATCACACAAAATTTGCACCTCCGAAGGTTCCTGGAGTTGATGATGTAAGTTGAATACAGACCACTTAACTTGTTTTCTAAATACATTTTATAGGCCTTTTCCCATAGAGTTTTGGTCCACCAGTCTAATTAAAATTTGGGGAAGTTCTTTTTCTACGTGTTATCTGTTATCATTCTTTTGGACAGCCTTCTTTAAACTATCGCATGGTGTTTAACCTATACAAATATCTCACATGATTTATATAACTTCAACTCTGCAAGATACTTATATTGCAGTGTGAGAGTTTTGGTTTGCCAAACATATTGTTACAACTGCATTAACAGTGATCCAACTGTGAATACTGTTAACTGCATTCATAGTGATATAACTGCATTTGGTTTGATCTGTGTTATTTTGACTTAACATACATCATTTCCATAGATGTTATGTCACTAATGCACCCTTTTCATTACTATTTCATGGATGTATGCGTGATGTTGCATAATTTCTCCTGTCAACTAAGGACCATGGTCGTAGCAAAAAATGTTAGTAATGTATGAATAGTGCACATTATTCACTCTTAAAAAAATACACATCGTTCAACAAGAATAAAAGACAAATTATTGCAGGTAGTTTACTGTTTTCTTTCCATTGCATTCAAGTCAGACTGAGATGCTACAGATTTATTCTACAAGATTTGCAGGTATTATCCAAGATTCTTCTGTGAGATTGTCTGTTTCTTCCACTCTGTCAATATTCATGAACCATTATCCCCTGACTGGCGCTTTTTGCTGTCTTTTTCACCAAGGTCACTGGAGAACCATTGATTCAAAGGAAAGACGACACAGCTGAGGTTTTGAAGCCTAGACTTGAAGCCTTCCACATATAAACTAAACCAGTATGCTACTGTTTCTAGTGCATTATAGTTTTCTGCAATCTTCGGGAACACTTGATTTGGACTGATGTAGATACCCCCTTTTTGGTATTATTGAACACCTTCTGCTAACATCTGTCTTAGCCTCAGGATAGGATCTGTAGGTTTTTGGCAAGCTTTGCTCTTTTTTCTTTCATTTTCCAGTTCATGTTAAGGTCTTTTTTGTTGTGAATAGTCATTTGTTCTGTTGCATTATGTTCTATGAGGGTATAGACGGCCTGCCATTTTTATCACTATATGATGAACCTTAGTTTATCGTGCTAACTTCCATACTGAGGAGGGTGGGACGGCATGGCTGAAGAGGAGGGATTGTAGGAAGAGAAGACCATAGACTGGGATGATAGAACTTTTGAAAGAGACTAGATTTTTTTTCTTATAGCTTGATTGATAATGGATACGTGTTATCCTTTTTATAAGGACGATTCGACTTACCCCTAAGACATAATCTCTATTTATAAGAAAACCTATCTCTAATAGATAGATTATGTCTATAAGGAAATAAAACCATCTAATGAGGAAACTAACTATTCTTATCTTTACTTCCCAAGTAATAACCCGTGGGTACTGTTCACATGCACGACAAGTAATTTCTGCCCATGACACACTATCCTACCTGTTAGCATTTCAACGTCACATGCTTTTGTATGCATTCTGTTGCCATTTGTGTTTTGATAGGCAAGTCTTGAATAGTTGAATCTTGTCTATTCTCTAAATTCATTATGCCAATGCTTTTCTTGATTCAATATTTTACTTAAGTATTGATTTGCTTCCATCAGGTGATTGACTACTACTCCAAGAAGGGCTTAGTGGCAGATCTTCATGCAGAGAAGCCACCAAGGAAGTGCACCTGAAGTCCGTAAAGCCCTTTCATGAAGTACCTCCAATTTTGAGATCAATGCGACGGATGTGCGCGACTTGTTTTCGGTTATAGAGGTTCAAATTGACATTGACTACATGCCAAGGTTTAGACTGCTTTGCTTTTGGCGTCTAACACTCCAGCAGTTTATCTCACCGGTTTTTAGTTTCAATAATCTCTCCTCGGCATGATGTTAGGATTTTCTATCGCATGGTGTTTAACCTATACAAATATCTCACATGATTTATATAACTTCAACTCTCCAAGATACTTATATTGCTGTGTGAGAGTTTTGGTTTGCCAAACATATTGTCACAACTGCATTAATAGTGATCCAACTGTGAATGTTGTTAACTGCATTCATAGTGATATAACTGCATTTGGTTTGATCTGTGTTATTTTGACTTAACATACATCATTTCCATAGATGTTATGTCACTAATGCACCCTTTTCATTACTATTTCATGGATGTATGCGTGATGTTGCATAGTTTCTCCTGTCAACTAAGGACCGTGGTCGTAGCAAAAAATGTTAGTAAGGTATGAATAATGCACATTATTCACTCTTAAAAAAATACACATCGTTCAGCAAGAATAAAAGGCAAATTATTGCAGGTAGTTTGCTGTTTTCTTTCCATTGCATTCAAGTCAGACTGAGATGCTACTGATTTGTTCTACAGGATTTGCAGGTATTATCCAAGATTCTTCTTTCAGATTGTCAGTTTCTTCCACTGGCAATATTCATGAACCATTATCCCCTGACTGGCGCTTTTTGCTGTCTTTTTCACCAGCGTCACTGGAGAACCACTGATTCAAAGGAAAGACGACACAGCTGAGGTTTTGAAGTCTAGACTTGTAGCCTTCCACATACAAACTAAACCGGTATACTCTTGTTTCAAGTGCATTATAGTTTTCGCAATCTTGTGAACACTTGATTTGGACTGATGTAGATACCCCCCTTTTCGGTATTATTGAACACCTTCTGCTAACATCTGTCTTAGCCTCAGGATAGGATCTGTATGTTTTTGGCAACCTTTGCTCTTTTTTCTTTCATTTTCCAGTTCATGTTAAGGTCTTTTTTGTTGTGAATAGTCAATTGTTCTGTTGCATTATGTTCTATCAGGGTATATACGGCCTGCCATTTTTGTCACTATGTGATGAACCTTAGTTTATCGTGGTAACTACCATACTGAGGAGGGTGGGACGGCATGGCTGAAGAGGAGGGATTGTAGGAAGAGAAGACCATAGACTGGGATGACTGAACTTTTGAAAGAGACTAAATTTTTCACATGCTTCCTGTTAGCATTTCAACGTCACATGCTTTTGTATGCATTCTGTTGCCATTTGTGTTTTCATAGGCAAGTCTTGAATATTTGAATCTTGTCTATTCTCTAAATTCATTATGCCGATGCTTTTCTTGATTCAATATTTTACGTAAGTATTGATTTGCTTCCATCAGGTGATTGACTACTACTCCAAGAAGGGCTTAGTGGCAGATCTTCATGCAGAGAAGCCACCGAAGGAAGTGACTGCTGAAGTCTAGAAGGCCCTTTCATGAAGTACCTCCAGTTTTGAGGTCAATTGCGACAGATGTGCCGCGACCCTGTTTCCTGGTTTTAGAGGTTCAAATTGACATTGACTACATGCCAAGGTTTAGACTGTTTTCCTTTTGGCGTCTAACACTCCAGCAGTGCATGATGGAAGGATTTTTTTTGTACCAATACTGAGGTATTACAATGAGTTTTGACGACAACTTGCTTGGTACATGACTATTGATATGTGGTTATGAACTGCCTGGAGAAGGCCCGCCCCTTACCTTTAGTGTGTACTTCAATCATCTTTTCTTGCCATAACTTGCCATCCTTTTCTAATGGCGTGTTTGTCGCCACTCACCAAGTTGTATACCAAAGTGGTAAGGAATCCGGATGCCCTGGTAGGAGACAGATTTGAGTTGGTGATTTGCAGTGTCGTGTGCGGTTTGCAAGTGGAACTTGAAATGATAACCAGTATACTTGTCGGTGGCAAAATGTATGGTCAAGACGGTCTCATCAATTGCGTTTTGTGGGTAATTTACGAATTTCTTCACGTCCGATCATGCAACCTCGGGTTTTCCACGAAATGACAAACTAACAGGCCAGTGATCACTTCCTCACGAAAGACACAAGATATAAATAAAGGAAATATAAACAAGCAGAATAATGAACATAGCCTTGGAGCCAATTTCAACTAAAAATTTCCAAATTATGTAGCTATAAGTTGCAACAGTTTAAAATAATTCGGCATTTTTTTCGAAATTATGTAGTTTGCATGTTGCCTATCTCAGTTTGTCAGAGATAAAATGCTTTATTGTTGTTATTGTTTGTACGTAGTTTGTATGTTGCAATGATGATGAAAACAATTCGGAATACAAGAGTTGCGGTTGCAGACGTCGGCACTTCGAATAGTTATGTCAAGATCAGGTAAGGCAAACAGTCTCTTCAACCACACCAAAAACTAAAAGCATGACAAAGAGCGCGCCATGAACACGCTCTGTAAGGCTTTCAGTGCCTCTTGCTTAAATACTGCCCATAGGGGAAGTGCATCATACCCAGGGTTAATCCATGAGAGATGACAAAACTATATCAGGAACCAATTTCCCTGTTTAAATAGTCAGCAAACATCCTCTTTGCACTATCAGCATCTGTTGGTGGGGTTTGGTCCATCAAGCGTCATGCCGCCGCCACTGGTGAAAGTGCGTCATAAGCTTGAGCTCAGCAGCCAACCGATCTCCGAAGATTAACGTGACAGGCAGTTAAGGATCTCACATTACAATAGTAACATCTGAGGATGGCGGAACTTTTCTTCTCTTGATTATATGCATGTTGAGAAGGCAGAACAGGCCCATCCTTGAAGCTTAGATACGGACACTCACCGCATGGCATAAAATTGTGAAGTCAGTTCTAGATTGAGATTTGAGATTATGTGCAGAGAAAAATTACCAAACTTGCAGACTGTTGGCCTGCTTGATGTTCAAATAGTCGTTTACAAGTAAGTAAAATGATGCGAATACGCACATTCTTAGCACTTTTCAGACGAATGCATTATTTCATTGGAAAGAAGTATTGAGCCGTATTAAATATTGTCAGGTGAATTTGTTTCTTAACGAGTTTCTTTTAATTGATGATGAACTTGGAATACTACCTCATGCTATTATTTTATGTATTTTTAGATATAATTCATGTGAAGACTTGAGAGAGTAAAAGGGAGGAGCACAAGGACTTAAAGTACAAGTTTTGGATAAGATTCAACTCGGGAGTCAATTCGGATTTGGTTCGGGGCAGCCTGACAAGCAGTTACTAAAAAGGACATAACTTTCAAAAACGGAGTCCGATTTAGGTGTTCTTATACTCGTTGGAAAGATAATTTCAAGGGCTACGCAATGGATCTGACCCCACCTTCAAATACATCACGGATAAAAAGTTATGACTGAAAAATTGTGACAGTTTAATTTTAGGTTTTTCCTTTTGTGTGAGTTTGTTTCCAAATACATGTAGGGATGAGTTGGAGTGGGTTTTGGACCTCTTGGCCAGCCATGAGGTGGAGAGGGAACTATATATTGAGGGTTAGACCCCCATTGTAAGGCAGACCATGTTTGAGAATAATGAATCTACTAAAATTTGTTCGAATTTAGCATTGCTACCGAAGTTCCATAGGGAATTAGGAGTGATTTTCTTCAATCAAGATCGTTCAGCCTTTCCGTTGGGAATTGGGTGCACAATGGATCTTCGCTTGGTGGTCGGCGAAATCAACACGAGTGTGTTTTGGCAGATTAAAGAGTGTTCATCCCTTGCATTGGCATTGGAGGATCATTACGATTCATCAAGACTCCCGTGAGTATCCATCTTACGTCGAGAAGATCGGGCGACCCCGTATAAAAAAACTGGGTATACAAACATAAACATCTATATGTGATGTATGACATCAGAAAGCTGTTTTACCTTACACAGTTGTTATTACTGCTAGATCTTCATGCTACAGCTATATGTAAGAAAATATAAGAAACGAGAAGGTGTTTCTATATTTTTTCTCGATAGTGATTTAGTGAATGGTAAATAAATGTTATTTATCTCTTTATGTGCTTTAAGATTAGTACCTCTTTTGTTGGAAAGGAAAGCATTTAAGCACTCGTTAAAATAAGAACTTATGGATGAACGAAGAGCTGAGATTATATTTATTTAAAATTCTCATAATAATATAGCTTACTAAACAATATGGTCTCAAACAGTGAAGGATACAGTTGGCAGTTTTTTTATGAATATTCAGTTTTTTATTCGAAATAACAGAAATATACCCGTGCGAACATTTTTTTTACAGAAATAGGCTCTAGTCGCCTAACCGTCAGGCGACTGGAGCCTATAGCCCAATAGTTGTGCGACAATAAAGCTATCTGTAAGCCGTTGGGCGACAAGTTCCAGTAGCCCGATAGTTGGTCGATTGGAGCCTGCCTGATACGGGGTCGCCCGATCTTCTCGACGTAGGATGGATACTCACGGGAGTCTTGATGAATCGTAATGATCCTCCAATGCCAATGCAAGGGACGAACACTCTTTAATCCGCCAAAACACACTTGTGTTGATTTCGCCGACCACCAAGCGAAGATCTATCGAGCACCCAATTCCCAACGCAAAGGCTGAACAATCTTGATTGGAGAAAATCACTCCAAATTCTCTATGGAACTTCGGTAGCAATGCTAAACTCGAACAAACTGTAGTAGATTCATTATTCTCAAACGTGGTCTCCTTACAATGGGGCTCTAACCCTCAATATATAGTTCCCTCTCCACCTCATGGCTGACCAAGAGGTCCAAACCAACTCCAACTCATCCCTACATGTATTAACTCATCCCTACAAGTATTTGGAAACAAACTCATCTATACCATAATTTTCAATCAAATTGAACTTATATGTATATGCATATGCACTAACTAGTGATTTTAAACATGAAATTTCAGCAACATTCTTAATCACACTAGATAGTTCTTTAGGATCATCAAACATGCTATAATATAAAGAATCATCAGGAGATATTCTCGTAAGAACTTCCTTATGAGTAATCAATTCCACGTTATGTAAATTGAGCAAAGAAATTTCAGAACATGGAATTTTCATTCGTATATATGAGTTCTCACAAGTACTCACCGTTTCACAATTAATTTCAGCACCAATAGTGTTACCTTTATTGTTCTCCTCAGTTGATGTAGGTGTTGTAGGTACTAAATCATCATGATGTAACAACGGATCAGCAAGTACTTCATCTTTAACTATGATTATCTCCTCATCGTTTATCTCCAATGGTGCCAGTTGTTGAACATTTGACTCCTCTTCTTTAATATCAACCTGCACAATGTGAGAAACAACACTAGAAGTAGATATTAATGTGTTAGTTTCAAAATCAACTCACTTTGTTCATCTTCTACTTCTCTCTTTTCATTTGGTGTATCTCTCACACTCTCAGTTTGGATGCTCTCAAACTCACATATGGTGGAATCACACAACTCACTCTTTTTAACACTCACTCAATTTGGCTATGTGGCTCTCATTCTCACGTAGGTTTTGATGCATCTGAATTGTTATATGTATCATTGGGGCAGCACAAGACGTCTACTTTACCGCTCGGTCATCTTCTCATGTGTCACACTAGCAGAACCATAAGAGCTGAAGTATGGATATGAATTGAACCGTGATGTACGCCTCTCCATATGTCTCTCTTCTTGCTTAATAGCATAATTCACAAGATCATGCATGCTACTAAAATATGTATGTCGAAGTGTAGTGGTAATCTCAGAATTCAAGCCTCCTTTGAAGTATGTCATCTCTTTGAATTCACTAGTGACTCCTGCATGATGCAACGCATCTTGCAGCTGAAAATAATAATCATGAACTGTATTACTCCCTTGTGTGATACTTTCCAAATGATGGAGCAATCCCCACTCATAATAGGATGGCACAAACTCGTTTCTCATGATCACCTTCAAACCTTCCCAATATCTAATGAATCGTTTTCGAGATAATTGTTGCCACCAACTATAAGCACAGTCTTTAAACTGTATAGTGGCTCGCATCACTTCTTGTTCTTTGGGAAGCTTCTGAACTCTAAACTCTTTCTCCAATCGCCATTCCCACTCAAGATACTCCTCTGGATCTTTACTTCCATAGAACAGAAGAGACAAATTGTTGGATTTGGAATCGCACCATGAGGAACGAAATACTGAAGATTTATTCCTATTTGGTTCACACCGAGAGAAACGAATTGTTGAATATCCTGTCATGGTTATGATACGGGGTCGCCCGATCTTCTCGACGTAGGATGGATACTCACGGGAGTCTTGATGAATCGCAATGATCCTCCAATGCCAATGCAAGGGACGAACACTCTTTAATCCGCCAAACCACACTCGTGTTGATTTCACGACCACCAGCGAAGATCTATCGTGCACCCAATTCCCAACGGAAAGGCTGAACGATCTTGATTGAAGAAAGTAACTCCTAATTCCCTATGGAACTTAGGCAACAATGCTAAACTCGAACATACTTTAGTAGATTGATTATTCTCAAACGTGGTCTCCCCTACAATGAGGGTCTAACCCTTAATATATAGTACCCTGGCCACCTCATGGCTGGCCAAGAGGTCCTAAACAAACTCCAACACATCCCTACATGTATTTGGAAACAAACTCACACAAAAGGAAAAACCTAAAATTAAACCGTCATAATGTTTTGGTCATAACTTTTTATCCGTTACGAATTTGAAGGTGGGGTCAGATCCATTGCGTAGCCCTTGAAATTATCTTTCCAACGAGTACAAGAACACCTGAATCGGACTCCGTTTGTGAAAGTTATGGCCTTTTTAGTAACTGCCTGTCAGGCTGTCCCGAACCGAATCCGAATTGAATTCTGAGTTGAATCCGAGTTTGAATTGGATTGAGCACGTGGGAGGTCCGAATTTGGCTTGAAAATCTTATCCAAAACTTGTAGTTTAAGTCCTTGGGCTCCTCCCTTTTTGCTCTCCCACTGCATTGGCTTCTTTCCTCCTTGTGCTTCTCCATAACTTTGGCCCCGGAATCATCATAATATTCAAACCTAATAATAAACAAGAATTTGGCATAAGGTAGTATATCGTTCCCACAAATAGAAGGAAATTCATTAAGAAACAAATTCACCTGACAATATTTAATGCGGCTCAATACTTCTTTCAAGTGAAATAATGTATTTGACTTAAAAGTGCTAAGCATATGCATATCCGCATCATCCTCCCTTCTTCAAGAAAAGCCGTCCTCGGCTTTTGATAGCCTGAATTGTACTAAACAAAGAATACAACGTGTATGCATGGTATATGTATTGGTCGATTACACCCTTTCGTCTTTCACATTACTATTACACGGAGGTGTAGTAAGCAAAAGAACAACACATATGCGTGGTATATGTATGAATCAATTATTGTGTCGTTCTCATTCTCACTGTTTTGCACAAACCAATTGATACTACAATAGCTATCAAATGCATACATTGCAATGTTTTCATTCACACCATTCTCCCTCCCATAAGAAAAAGTCGTCCTCGACTTTGGAAACGTGGACAAGTCATTAATAGGAAAACCAGATCAAACGGTTCAAATATGGAAGATAAAATTTTAATTGCCTTCATTGCTTCAATTGCGCTACTCGATTATCTGTACATGATTGTTCATCGAAAGAGAAACAAGTAGGCACAAGAAATCTTTGTAAACAGCAAGCACTATTGTTAAACCTCATCTCATTGTGATCATGACGTGGTATAAAGATTGTTTGTCCAAAATATGCAATTTCAACTCGGCAAGCTTATCACATGTAATGCATATTCGATAAACATAAAAGTTGTCATCTACACCATAATCTCCGATCAAATTGAACTTACATGTATAGGCATAGGAACTAACTAGTGATTTTAAACATGCAATTTCAGCAACATTCTCAATGACACTAGATAGCTCTTTAGGGTCATCGAACATAATATAATATAAAGAATCATCAGGAGATATTCTAGAAAGAACTTCCTTATGAGTAATTAATTCCACGTTATGAAATTTGACCAAAGAAATTTCAGAACATGGAATTTTCGAATGAACACATGAGTTCTCACAAGTACTCACCGTTTCATAACTAATTTCAGCACCAATATTGTTACCTTTATTGTTCTCCTCAGTTGATGTAGGTGTTGTAGGTATTAAATCATCATGATGTAACAACGGATCAGCAAGTACTTCATCTTTAACTATGATTATCTCCTCATCATTTATCTCCAATGGTGCCAGTTGTTGAACATTTGACTTCTCTTCTTTAATATCAACTTTGTACAATATGAGAAAGAACACTAGAAGTAGATATTAATGTGTTAGTTTCAAAATCAACCTCAGTTTGTCCATCTTCTACTTCTCTCTTTTCTTTTGGTGTATCTCTCATACTCTCAGTTTGGATGCTCTCAAACTCACATATGGTAGAATCACACAGCTCGCTCTTTTTAACACTCTCACACAATTTGGCTATGTGGCTCTCATTCTCACATAGGTTTTGATGCATCTCAATTGTTGTATGTATCATTGGGGCAGCATAAGATGTCTCCTTTACCGAAGGGAAAGTCCCATGCTCGGTCATCTTCTCATGTGTCACACTAGTGGAACCATAAGAGCTGACGTATGGACATGGATTGAACCGTGTTGTACGTTTCTCCATAAGTCTCTTCTCCTGTATAATAGCATAATTCACAAGATCATGCATGCTACTAAAATATTTATGTTGAAGTGCAGCGGTGACCTCGTAATTCAAGCCACCTCTAAAGTATGCCTTCTCCTTGATGGACTAGTGACACCGCACGACGCATCGCATCTTGCAGTTCAAAATAGTAATCTTGGACAATATTACTCCCTTGTGTGATATTCTCCGGATGGTGAAGCAATTCTGAGCATAATAGGATGGCACAAACTCGCTTCTCATAAACGCCTTCAAATCTAACCAAGATTTAATGAGTTGTTTTCCAATTAGTTGTTGCCACCAACTATAAGCATAGTCTTCAAACTCCTTTGTGGCACGCATCACCTCTTGTTCTTTGGAAAGTTTCTGAAATCTAAATACTTTTTCCATTTGCCATTCCCACTCAAGATACTCCTCTGGATCATCAGTGCCATAGAAAGGAACAAAGCTATCTTTTTGTTGTTGTGGACGAAGTGCTTGCACAATATCATTCACGATGTTTTCGTGTAACACCTTCATTTGTTGATTGATTTCAATATGGAAATCCTTCATATCTGCCTTAAGTTGTACGTGCTTAGCGGTGGTGCCTAATTGGAGCTCTTGTTGCAATGTACTTCTCAATGCACGATGTTTAAATCGAGTCAAGGGGCATTAAGATTAACTTCATTCTCATCACCATAGTTGTCTTCTCCACCTGACATGGTTAGATTGTGGAAAGACAACACAAAGCAATAACAAGGTGTATGGATGATTAGTATAAATCACTCGATCTCACTCTTTTCTCTCATAAGTAAAGTTCTCACCTTTCCGAAGTGGATTGAGGCCAAAAGAAACTTACACTTGGTGGTGGCTATAATAACAAGTGATGATCAAGCGGATTTAAAAGTGACTCACAATTGCCCGGCAAAGGATATTTTGTGGAGTTTGGTTAGGAGGTATTTATCCTACACGATCTGATTTCTCGATGTTGTAAAATTAAGTAATAATCCAAGTTAGAATACTTTGCCTATGTGCTGATCCAAAAGATTTAAGTGAAGTATATGAACGCACACGCAAAGATCAATGTGACTCGATGCAAACAAAAGGAATGAGCTAACTAGAGGCAATATGAAATTAAAGATTAGATAGCTCGTTTTGCACCAAGTACTAGGAGAGACGCTAGCCAATTGCAATGATATGAATGTAAGGGCACAAGATTGCTCAAAGGAATTAAATACACAAGCTGAAATTATATATTAGAATTAGCTAACCCCAATTTGGCCAATTGTCAGACCCGGATTTTTCAATCCAGAATCTCCTATGATTACTGCAGTATTCCCTGGATCAGTAGATAATGCGCACAGGTACATTGCTGTATCATTTCATACATCGCTTAAACAGTAATATTACAGACCATTGTTCAAATTATACCACGTCGGGCGATAGTTTACAACAGGGGCACTTAGGCCGAATGTCATCATACAAGCAGCGGAAGAGAAAGCAAAAGTAGGACCATAACCTCAGGCAAGTGACTGGGGGTAATGTGTGCAGTATATATTACCTAGATTTAGATAATATATGTGCACACAATATCTTAGGTCTAACTTGTCTAAGTTCGGAAAATACGACGGCGACCTAATTCCCATCGCCCTTCCTTCCTACGTGGCGGGGCATCTTCATATTCATATTGATCCCGCATCCACATCTCGTGTTTGGTAATGCGAGTGTGAGCACACTAACCACCGTGCTCAGCGAGCCATCACACAGAATGCAGTAATAACATGCTGGGCTAGTCAAAGGGAAGGCTTAGGTTTATTTTATTTTGCCGAAATTTGCCTTTTCAATACAGTACTCAGAAATCCCTATGACCTAGCAGTTTTCGAAAGACACAAGTTTAGTGGAATGTAATCATCTTAATAGTGGTACAGAGCCCATCCGCCATTACATGGCCTCTGCACCTTATGTCATCTTCCCGCACTATAGTTGCCTTTCTTACCACTGGGACGACACCTAGGACAATTCCAAACTAGGCCCTCTCACTGCCCTACATTTTCCCGTTTCACCCACAAATCATTTTCGAAACATAACTATATCTAGTTAAGTCCCCATGTCTGCCCATGACCGCGGGCACGGCTATTCGAATAATTTTGACTCTGTAGAGTTTGTACACATTCCCCACAAGAGACTGTCAACTCGTTGCGCCACATGATTCCTTAGTCATATGGTTGAGCAGACCGTCACAGTGACTTTTCGAAATATCTAGCCTCTTTCATCATCTCAATCTATGGGCTTATCCCACTTGCGATGGGTCCCATACGTTGCACGGGATGTTCTCCACAGTCACTAACGTAGCTGGGCTCCACTCCCCGCAACACTAGTACAGCTGGAAAACTTCACCCTCCCCTTGGTGTCCCTTTAGGCCTTCCCTTGCCCTTGCAGATCCACTCCTATCCACTATCGGTGAGATGAGTCCGGCGGTTTCGATAAATTTACTTAGCCAAGTTGTATTTTCTGAGACTTGTGGTTGTCTTGTTTACAGGCTAACATGACAAGATTCAGTCCTTAGGGTTATCTGAGTGGTTCTACAACATCCCATACTCTTTGTGCTTCCCCTGCACTACATATCAGCCCCCAATTCATCCACCCAGATACTAGGCAAGTTTGAGGCTTTTTGGAGCATAAAATAACAGTTCCAAATTTTTCTCCAGTCATTCCCAACATGACTGCCCAAATCATTGTCATATTTGCAAGTGAGATATTTTGGGACAGCTAAGTGTCCCCGTTTATCTAGCAATACTAAGCAGTACGATATATCATAACTCTATTTGTAAAAAACTACATTATGATAGTTTTGCTATGGCGACAAGGTTCGCATATCCCAAGAGTTTCAACAGGCAATACTAACAAGCATAATAATGGGTGTATATCTAAACTCTATAAATCTAAACATATCTTATCACATAAAATAATAGCATGCACATGGATAATTTAATGGAAATTAATTTGCATAAACATGGGTTCAACATGATCAAAGTGATAACTCGTCTTGGTCACAGTGGTCTGGCTCTTGATGCTCTAGGGTTGCTAGGTTGGCTGCCTCAGTGTCTTCCTCCTGAGCCTCGTATGCTATTTTAATCGTACGCGAAGATTTGCATAAAAAGAAAAGTAACAAATCACTCTAAATAACACTAGAAATTCAAATGAACTCTAAAAATTATGATTCTAGTTCCATTAGATAGATCTTGAATTTAGATAAATTTAGAAATTTATCTCACTCAATTTGGAGTTAAAATGAAGAAGTTATGCCATTTTAAAATTCTCAGTCCAGATAAATCCCTAAATTATTAAATTTCTGACATGTGGGGCCCGCTGCTATTTTTAATTCATTCGGTTTATTTTATTCTTTTTCTTTTCGTGTCTCGACCGGTAGGGCCCCACAGCGTGCTCGGGTCCCTTGCGCTCGTTGACGGGTGGGGCCCACTTGTGTCACGAGCCGCAGACCCATCTGCGGCCGATGGGGGCCCACTGTCACCCACAAAATAAAAGAATGACTCAACCCGGTAGCGGAGCCGGGGCTCGAAGCCACGGGAGCAGGGGAAGAGAATCGGTCGCACTAACCAAGTGGGCGGGAGGCTTTGCCACCAGTGAAGGGCGATTGACCCTTTTGAGGTAGCTCGGGGAGGCGGCTGGGCAGAGGAGGCCGAGACCGGTGAGGGGCGGTGGTGCCGGCGGCGAGGGGTGGCCGGAGGGGTGCCGGTGAAGGGCGAAATGGGATGCCGGGGGCACGGGGAGGCTGATGACGGCGGCGGTGAAGACCGTGGGGCACCGGAGGGTGGTCGGCGACGTGCGGGGGCGGCGGCTCGGGGAGGACTCCGACGCCGGCGAGGTATGGGCCTCGGGAGGCGCGGGGAAGACCGGGGTTGGGTTTGCAAAGCTCCTGGGGTGGTCTGGGAGGTTGGAATTGGGTTCTCTTGTGATGCGATATGCATATGCTTAGCACTTTTAAGTCAAATACATTATTTCTTTGGAAAGAAGTATTGAGCCGCATTAAATATTGTCGGTGAATTTGTTTCTTAATGAATTTCCGTCTATTTGTGGGAACGATATACTACCTCATGCCAAATTCTTGTTTATTATTAGGTTTGAATATTATGATGATTATGGGGCCAAAGTAATGGAGAAGCACAAGGAGGAAAGAAGCCAATGCAGTGGGAGAGCAAAAAGGGAGGAGCCCAAGGACTTAAACTACAAGTTTTGAATAAGATTTTCAAGCTAAATTCGGACCTCCCACGTGCTCAATCCAATTCAAAATCGGATTCAACTCAGAATTCAATTCGGATTTGGTTCGGGACAGCCTGACAGGCAGTTACTAAAAGGCCATAACTTTCACAAGCGAGTCGGATTCAGGTGTTCTTGTACTCGTTAGAAAGATAATTTCAAGGGCTACGCAATGGATCTGGCCCCACCATCAAATTCGTCACGGATAAAAAGTTATGACTGAAATATTGTGACGGTTTAATTTTAGGGTTTTCCGTTTGTGTGAGTTTGTTTCCAAATACATGTAGGGATAAGTTGGAGATGGTGTAGGACCTCTTGTCCAGCCATGAGGTGGACAGTGTACTATATATTGAGGGTTAGACCCCCATTGTAAGGCTGACCAAGTTTGAGAATAATGAATCTGCTAAAGTTTGTTCGAGTTAGCATTGCTACCGAAGTTCCATAGGGAATTAGGAGTGATTTTCTTCAATCAAGATCGTTCAGCCTTTCCGTTGGGAATTGGGTGCACGATAGATCTTCGCTTGGTGGTCGGCGAAATCAACACGAGTGTGTTTTGGCGGATTAAAGAGTGTTCGTCCCTTGCATTGGCATTGGAGGATCATTACGATTCAGCAAGACTTCCGTGAGTATCCATCCTACGTCGAGAAGACCGGGCGACCCCGTATCATCTTGGCGGGAGTCGGCGGGAGAGGTCGCGGAGTTGGGGAAGAAGAGGGGGGCGGCGATTTGGGGGCTGTTAGGGCAAATCCTTGAAGGGAAGCGTCCCAGGGGTGTGGGGAGGGCGAAGGGTCACGGCGCCTCTTATAGGCGCGCGGAGGGCGGCAGCGGAGACCTCCCGTGCGGTCACGTCGGCGGCGGGCGGCGGTGGAGGCGAGGCACGGGATTTGGCGCGAGATGCGGCAATGATGCCCACCGGCGATGAGTGGCTCGGCCGTGCGCGTGTGTCGCCACCAGCGGGCGGGCAAGAAAAAGAGGGGCGGCGCAGCGCGGGGGCTCGCGCGTTCGGACGGCGGCGGCGGTCCGCTGGTCGAAGGGAGGACCGCTGGTCCGAACGCCCGTCTTGTTTGTCTTCTGGGAGGGGCTGGCGGCGCGGCGAAAAGCAGGCGGAGAGGAGGAGGCGGAGAGGAAGAAAAAGCAGGTCTGTGAGGGAGGCTGGTGGCGGAGTTGGGTTTGGCCGTAGTGGGCGTCGGCTGACCATTTGTTTTATTTTTCTTTTCTTCTTCTTTATTTCATTTGTGTGCTATATATATATCTACACCTTCATGTATTTCCAGACCTATTTTAGAGACTTATTTGCATATAATTTTATCATTTCTCTACATTATATTTACATATTTATATATATCTATATATATATATCATCCATGTATACATGAATATATATATATATATGCATTTTTTTATTGTACTTTATCTGCCAATTCCTTATTGCAGATACTAAATAGAATTTCTAAATTTTTGGGACCAAAATCTATTTCTCTTTTACTGGATCATCTTTTCAGATTCGCATTTTAAAATCTTGTTTCCTAGTGTTTTACATTTTATCCTTTGGAACCTTAATCAAAATTTAAGGAATGCCTTAAAATTAATTTCAAATCAAAACACAAGGCAAAATAATGCAAAAGTTTTATATTTCTAAATTTAAATTTTCAGGATGTTACACCAATGCTCACTTTCCTTCTTTTTTTTTGTCGGCTGCCGTCTTTCTTTCTTTCGTTCCTTCTTTCTTTTTTTTAACTTGTTGTCGGCACTAAGGTTTAGTTTCCCCTTCCACAAACAAATAAAATTTCAGCCGGTGTAAATTAATATCAAGAACAGCCCTTAATGCAATTATCAAAGACTAGTCTCAAAGATCAACGGAAAATTAAGGATATATGTAATGAAGCGACCACACGGTGAGATATATTTTTTCACGTATTTGTAGAAGACCTTGTTCTGCATCTTGTGTGATCTTGTTCACGCATGTACCGATCGGATTTTTTTTTTGAATTTTGGATCGGACACAAAGATTAAGCTACGCAAATAAACACGAACGATCGACGCACACAAAATTCCCCTCCACCTCATGGTGGCCAAGAGGTCCAAAACCAACTCCAACTCATCCCTACATGTATTAACTCATCCCTACATGTATTAACTCATCCCTACATGTATTAACTCATCCCTACATGTATTTGGAAACAAACTCACACAAAAGGAAAAATCTAAAATTAATCCCTCACAATGTTTCGGTCATAACTTTTAATCCGTGATGAAATTGAAGATGGGGCCGGATCCATTGCGTAGCCCTTGAAATTATCTATCCAACGAGTATTAGAACACCTAAATCGGACTCCGTTTGTGAACGTTATGGCCTTTTTAGTAACTGCCGGTCAGGTTGTCCCGAACCGAATCCGAATTGAATTCTGAGTTGAATCCGAGTTTGAATTGGATTGAGCACGTGGGAGATCCAAATATGGCTTGAAAATCTTATCCAAAACTTGTAGTTTTAGTCCTTGCGCTCCTCCCTTTTGCTCTCCCAAGTTTTCACATGAATCATACCTAAGAATACATAAAATAATAGCATAATGTAGTATTCCAAGTTCATCATCAATTAAAAGAAACTCCTTAAGAAACAAATTCACCTGACAATATTTAATGCGGCTCAATACTTCTTTCCAATTAAATAATGTATTCGCCCGAAAAGTGCTAAGCATGTGCGTATCCGCATCATCCTCCCCTTCTTTAAGAAAAGCCGTCCTCGACTTTTGGTAGCCTGAAATTGTACTAAGTAAAGAATACAACGTATATGCATGGTATATATTGTCATCAACACTTCTTTTGCTTAGCATATCAAGAACATCTGAAGGCGTAGTAGATAAAAAGAACAACACATATGCATGGTATATGTATGAAACAATTATCGTGTCATTCTCGTTGTTCCCCACAAACAAATTAATATAACGGCAACCATATGATGTATACATTGCAACATTGTCTTTCATATCATTTTCCCTCCCATGAGAAAAAGTCGTCCTCGACTTTGCTAGGCACATGGACAAGTCATTAATGGGCCAAACCAAATTAAGTTGTTTAAATATGGTGGAGAAAATTTTTAGTTCCTTCCATGCTTCAACTGCGCTACTCTGATTATTTGTACATGATTGTACATTAAAGGATGAATAAGTAGGCTTAAGAAATCTTTTGAAACATGCAGCACTATTGTTGAAACTCATCTCATTGTGATCATGATATGGCACAGAAGATTGTTTATCAAAATATGCAATTTCAATTCAGCAAACTTATCACATGTAATGCATATTCAGTAAACATAAAACTTATCATCTATACCATAATTTTCAATCAAATTGAACTTATATGTATATGCATAGGCACTAACTAGTGATTTTAAACATGAAATTTCAGCAACATTCTTAATCACACTAGATAGTTCTTTAGGATCATCAAACTGCTATAATATAAAGAATCATCAGGAGATATTCTCGTAAGAACTTCCTTATGAGTAATCAATTCCACGTTATGTAAATTGAGCAAAGAAATTTCAGAACATGGAATTTTCATTCGTATATATGAGTTCCCACAAGTACTCACCGTTTCACAATTAATTTCAGCACCAATAGTGTTACCTTTATTGTTCTCCTCAGTTGATGTAGGTGTTGTAGGTATTAAATCATCATGATGTAACAACGGATCAGCAAGTATACGAATGGTGCCAGTTGTTGAACATTTGACTCCTCTTCTTTAATATCAACCTGCACAATGTGAGAAACAACACTAGAAGTAGATATTAATGTGTTAGTTTCAAAATCAACCTCACTTTGTTCATCTTCTACTTCTCTCTTTTCTTTTGGTGTATCTCTCACACTCTCAGTTTGGATGCTCTCAAACTCACATATGGTGGAATCACACAACTCACTCTTTTTAACACTCTCACTCAATTTGGCTATGTGGCTCTCATTCTCACATAGGTTTTGATGCATCTGAATTGTTGTATGTATCATTGGGGCAGTACAAGACGTCTACTTTACCGCTCGGTCATCTTCTCATGTGTCACACTAGCAGAACCATAAGAGCTGAAGTATGGATATGAATTGAACCGTGATGTACGTCTCTCCATAAGTCTCTCTTCTTGCTTAATAGCATAATTCACAAGATCATGCATGCTACTAAAATATGTATGTCGAAGTGTAGTGGTAATCTCAGAATTCACGCCTCCTTTGAAGTATGTCATCTCTTTGAATTCACTAGTGACTCCTGCACGACGCAACGCATCTTGCAGCTGAAAATAATAATCATGAACTGTATTACTCCCTTGTGTGATACTTTCCAAATGATGGAGCAATCCCCACTCATAATAGGATGGCACAAACTCGTTTCTCATGATCACCTTCAAACCTTCCCAATATCTAATGAATCGTTTTCGAGATAATTGTTGCCACCAAAATATGATCACTCATAAGCATAGTCTTTAAATTGTATAGTGGCTCGCATCACTTCTTGTTCTTTGGGAAGCTTCTGAACTCTAAACTCTTTCTCCAATCGCCATTCCCACTCAAGATACTCCTCTGGATCTTTACTTCCATAGAACAGAAGAGACAAATTGTTGGATTTGGAATCGCACCATGAGGAACGAAATACTGAAGATTTATTCCTATTTGGTTCACAAGAGAGAAGCAATTATGAATATCTGTCATGGTTAGTTATGCAACATATATATGTGGAAACACTTAATCTCACTATTTTCTCTCCCAAGTAAAGTCCTTACCTTTCCGAAGTGAATTGAGGCCTAAAGAAACTTACACTTGGTGGTGGCTATAATAATAAGTGATGATCAAGCGGATTAAAAAGTGACTCACAATTGCACGGCAAAGGATATTTTGTGGAGCTTGGTTAGGAGGTATTTATCCTACATGATCTGAATTTCTCGATGATGTAAAATTAAGTAATGATCCAAGGTAGAAAGTATTGCCTATGTGCTGATCCAAAAGATTTAAGTGATGTATATGAACGCACACGCAAAGATCAATGTGACTCGATGCAAACAACGGAATGAGCTAACTAGAGGCAATCTGAAATTATAGATTAGATAGCTTGTTTTGCACCAAGTACTAGGTGAGACACTAGCCAATTGCAATGATATGAATGTAGGGCACAAGATTACTCAAAGGAATTAAGTACACAAGCTGAAATTATATATTAGAATTAGCTAACCCCAATTTGGCCAATTGTCAGACCCGGATTTTTCAATCCAGAATCTCCTATGATTACTGCATTATTCCCTGGATCAGTAGATAATGCGCACAGGTACATTGCTGTATCATTTCATACATCGCTTAAACAGTAATATTACAGACCATTGTTCAAATTATACCACGTCGGGCGATAGTTTACAAAGGGGCACTTAGGCCGAATGTCATCATACAAGCAGCGGAAGAGAAAGCAAAAGTAGGACCATAACCTCAGGCAAGTGACTGGGGGTAATGTGTGCAGTATATATTACCTAGATTTAGATAATATATGTGCACACAATATCTTAGGTCTAACTTGTCTAAGTTCGGAAAGTACGAACGGCGACCTAATTCCCATCGTCCTTCCTTCCTTCTGTGGCCGGGGCATCTTCATATTCATATTGATCCTGCGTCCCTGTCTCTGTGTTTGGTAATGCGAGTGTGAGCACACTAACCACCGTGCTCAGCAAGCCATCACACAGAATCCAGTAATAACATGCTGGGCTAGTCAAAGGGAAGGCTTAGGTTTATTTTATTTTGCCAAAATTTGCCTTTTCAATACAGTACTCAGAAATCCCTATGACCTAGCAGTTTTCGAAAGACACAAGTTTAGTGGAATGTAATCATCTTAATAGTGGTACAGAGCCCATCCTCCATTACATGGCCTCTGCACCTTATATCATCTTCCAGCATTATAGTTGCCTTTCTTACCACTGGGACGACACCCAGGACAATTCCAAACTAGGGCCTCTCACTGCCCTACATTTTCCCGTTTCAACCACAAATCATTTTCGAAACAGAACTATATCTAGTTAAGTCCCCATGTCTGCCCATGACCGCGGGCACGGCTATTCGAATAGTTTTGACTCTGTAGAGTTTGTACACATTCCCCACAAGAGACTGTCAACTCGTTGCGCCACATGATTCCTTAGTCATATGGTTGAGCAGACCGTCACAGTGACTTTTCGAAATATCTAGCCTCTTTCATCATCTCAATCTATGGGCTTATCCCACTTACGATGGGTCCCATACGTTGCACGGGATGTTCTCCACAGTCACTAACGTAGCTGGGCTCCACTCCCCGCAACACTAGTACAGCTGGAAAACTTCACCCTCCCCTTGCCGTTGCAGATCCACTCCTATCCACAACCGGTGAGATGAGTCCGGGGGTTTCGATAAATTTACTTAGCCAAGTTGTATTTCTGAGACTTACGGTTGTCTTGTTTTACGGGCTAACATGACAAGTTTCGGTCCTTAGGGTTATCTGAGTGGTTGATGAGGACATAGATAGTAATGCCAAAGCTAGTAATGAGACTTCAATAACAGGACCAATAACAAGAGCACGAGCCAAGAAACTACAATCTCAGGTGAACCTGCTCCTTAATGAATATGTCATTAATTTTAATGAGAATTTTATATTACCTAAAAACAATGTTTTACTTGTGCTCAAGTTTGAAGAGTCAGCGATGGATGGAGATCAAGGATATGTGGCCGTCATCCAAGAAAGCACAAGTCCACGACATGAACAATGATCGGGCCATGAATAGTGCAACGCATGAGCAAGACTGCGCTACGATATCCGGCCCATGAATAGTTCCGCGTGCGATGGCGGTACCGTGAACGATACTAGGCCCATGAGCGATCTTGGTGCTACAATAGCGGCCGTGAGCGGTCTTGGTGCTACGATGGCTGCGCATGAATAGTACCACATGGAAAAATTAGTGTTGAATACCCTTAGGCTGAGACTATATATTGAGGGGTAGATCCCCATTGTAAAAGGGAGAACCACTTTTGATAATAGAAAAACTCTTGTTCTTTCGTTGGGCAAACCAACTTGAGAGAATTGGGAGTTCACTGAAATTAAGATTGTTCAACCTTTTCCGCTGGGAATTGGGCGCAATAGAACTTCATCGATGGTCGTGAAGTTCAAAGACGTGAGGTTGGGCGAATTATAGAGTGCTAACTCTTGCATTGGCAACGGGGATCACTACGGTTCATCAAATCCACGTGAGTATCCGGATCCCACGTCGAGAAGATCGGGCGACCCGTATCATCCGGTATCGAGCGCGGTTTACTCGGTAGGATTATTTACCCTTACTTTTAGATTGATTTATTTTTGTCCTATAATCTATTAAACTGAAATTGCAACAAAAAAAATTAACCAAACCCTAGTTTTTGCATCTGTTAATTTTGTGAGTTTTGTTAGGTTTTGATCCATTAGAATTTTTGTTTAGGTGCTGATCATTCATGTTTATTTGCGTAGCCTAATCTTTGTGTCCAATCCAAAATCCAAAAAAAAAATCTTGCTGATATTCTTTTCATCATTTGAGACTAGCTGTTGAATATTGCATCTAGGGCTGCTCTTGAGTACTTCACACCTTGCTGATTATTTGTGACCTATGCAAAACCAAAAGAACAATTAAACCTAGTTTGGCCTTTGAAAGAAAAGAAAAAGAGGAAGTTGAGCAAAAAAAAAGAGAAGGAAAGAAAGAGCTTGCAAAACCTAGGGCTGCTCTTGAGTACTTCACACCTTGCCTTTGGCTAGCGTCTCTCCTAGTACTTGGTGCAAAACGAGCTATCTAATCTTTAATTTCAGATTGCCTAGCTCATTCCTTTGTTTGCATCGAGTCACATTAATCTTTGCGTGTGCGTTCATATACTTCACTTAAATCTTTTGGATCAGCACTTAGGCAAAGTATTCTAGCTTGGATTATTACTTAACTTTACAACATCAAGAATTTCAGATTACTAGGATATACACTCTCATGCCAAGCTCCACCATATAACCGTTGTTGTGCAAATAGTGAACACTCTTAATTTCGCTTGATCATCACTGTGTTGTTGTCACTTCTACCAGGTGTAAGTTTTTATTGGCCTTAATTCACTTCGGAAGGGTAAGAACTTTACTTGAGAGAGGACATAGTGAGATTGAGTGATTTCCACAAAGCATTATTATATACGACTATTTGTTTCTTGCATAACTAACCATGTCGGTGGAGGAGAACACCATGATGAGTGGTGGGACAAATGAAACTCGGGCATTCGTCAAGCAATATCAATTTGGGGCACTCATGAACACTTTCAACGTGAGCTACACCAAGGGCTCAATCAACTCCACGAGAAGCATGATTCTTTTTCGATCAAATTGCAAGGGATATGCAAAATATGGAGATACAAGGCGATAAAATGTGCGCCAATTGCGGGAGGACATTGGGACCCTCACTAGGCTCATACAAGCTCGCAATGGTGGCGATGAAGCAAGTGTTCAAGGAGGAGAAGCTGCTGCACATGTACCTCTGCACCGCAACACCGAGTGGCGACCACGTGGTGCGTCCACCACAGCTAGGAGCACGAGGAGGAGCCCATGGAGGGCGTGGCGGGGTCTAGGTGGAGGCCGTGGTGGGCGTGGTGGTGCTGCACATGCGATGGAAGAGGATGGTGATTTTGCTTTGCATTACAATGACCATTATCGTCGTCACGTAATGAAGATGATGGCTTGGGCAAGCTCAAGTTTTCCATGCCCAAGTTTGCGGTGGGACTGATCCCAGGAGTATCTCACTTGGGAATTGAAGGTTGATAAAATATTCGTATGCATCACTATACGGATGAGAGAAAGATCTGATTGAGTTTGAAGGTTATGCTTTGGATTGGTGGGAACAAGTCATTACTCAAAGAGTCGTGAATGGAGAAAACCCTGTTGCAACATGGCATGAGATGAAGCGGGAAATGAGAGCCCGTTTTGTTCCTCGTCATTACAAGCGTGATCTATTTGATAAGTTGCGAATATGAAGCAGGAGCACATTACGTGGAGGAGTACTACAAGGAGATGGAGCTAGCCATGATTCGAGCCAAGGTTCAAGAACAAGAAGAGCAAACCATGGCACGCTTCCTCTCGTGTTTGAACCATCAAGTCAAAAGAATTGTCAATTTTCAGCCTTATACCAATCTTTATGAGTTAGTGCATCAAGCTACAAAGGCGAGCGACAATTGCAAGAGGATGCTAAGTTTGCAAGATCAACGTCCTTTGCTGCACGTACACCGTCCAGTGGAGGAAGATATGGTTCCAAATCACAAATAAGCCAACGAACAGCTCCAAGTGGTGGTTCAAGCTTTCGCCCATCATCTAGCAAGAAGGAAGAAGCCACTCCAGGTGCAAGAAGGCCATCAAATCCAGCAGCTAGTGGTTCCTCTTCTATGGGTTCTACAGTGAAGAGTAGCGGTATACAATGCTTCAAATGCCTTGGCCGTGGTCATATGCAAAAGGATTGCCCAAATAACAAGGCGATGTTGATATTAGAGAATGGGAATATGATTACGCAAGTGAAGAAGAGAATGATCACTATACCGATTTAGGGACATATGATGATGCCATGAGGAGGAGCAAGACATAGAGTATTGTGAACCCGGTGTTGGTCCTATACTTGTGTGTGCTCGGCGGTGTTGAGTGTGCAACCAAAGCCTTCCATGAACAATACTGCAATTTATTCCATACAAGAGCTCAAGTTAGCAAAGATGGTAAATTTTGTAAGGTAATCATTGATGGTGGGAGTTGTCATAATTTGGCTAGCAAGGAGCTTTGCAATAAACTTGGGTTGAAGTACAAGAAACACCCACATCCATATCGGATCCGAGTGGCTGCATGAGAGAGGTTCATTGAGTGTGGGATACACCGTGGATGTTGAATTTGAAATTGGCACTTATCGTGATACGGTGGAGTGTGATGTGGTGCCATGGACGTATGTCACTTGCGCTAGGAAGGCCATGGCAATATGATCGTCTTGTGATTCATGATGGAAGAACTAACCAATACAAGTTTTGGTGGAACAAAAACAAGTGGTCTTGCTACAGTTGACTCCTTCTCAAATTGTAAATGATAATGTGCGAAGATTGAAGTGCAAGTTGAGAGTGAGAAAGGAGAGAACCAAAGAGTGTGATTCCACAAAGGTGAGCAAGAGCCACAAACCAAACCCGAGAGGTAAAAGCAAGAGTGAGGAGAGAAAAATTTAGTCATGATAGCCACCAAATCGATCTAGAGAGATGAAAGATGATACCACTTTGATGCACCTTGTATTCTTGTACAAGGATGCATTGCTTTCTACTAATGACTTAACATCTCTTCCTAGTCTGTTTATCAAGTTTTGCGAGCTTATGACGACGTGTTTCGGAGGAGGTGCCCGTTGGTTTACCACCTATTCGAGGTATTGAGCATCAAATTGACTTAGTCCCGAGAGCCCCTCTTCCCAACCGCCGCGTCGCACAAATCCGGAAGAAGCGAAGGAGATTCAGCGCCAAGTGCAAGCACTTTTGGACAAAGGGTGCGTCTGCGAGAGTCTTAGTCCTTGTGCCGTTCTGTTATTCTTGTTCCTAAGAAAGATGGTACTTGGAGAATGTGCATAGGCGTAGAGCTATTAACAACATAACTGTCGCTATCGTCATCCTATTCACGGGTTAGATGATATGCTTGATGAGTTAAGTGGTTCTCTTGTCTTTTCTAAGATCGACTTCTAAGTGGCTACCATCAAATAAGAATGAAACATGGTGATGAATGGAAGCTGCTTTTAAAACGAAATTTGGCTTGTATGAATGGTTAGTGATGCCTTTTGGATTGTCCAATGCTCCTAGTACATTCATGCGCTTAATGAACCATCTTTTGAGACACTTCATTGGGAAATTTGTGGTAGTTTACTTTGATGATATTCTGATATATAGCCGCTGCTTGGATGATCATGTTGAACACATCAAACAAGTGCTAGAAGTGCTTAGGAAAGAATGCTTGTATGCCAATCTTGAAAAGTGTACTTTTTGCACTAGTAAGGTTGTGTTTCTAGGCTATGTTGTTTCAACTCATGGCATTGAAGTGGATGAATCTAAAATTAAAGCTATTAGAAATTGGCCAATTCCCGTGAATGTGAGTCAAATTCGTAGCTTCCATGGGCTTGCTAGTTTCTATCGGCGATTTGTGAAAGATTTTAGCACCATTGCTGCCCCATTAAATAAATTAACTAAAAAGGGAGTGATTTTTGAGTGGGGAGAAAAACAAGACAAAGCTTTTTTGAATTGAAGAAATGTTTGGTGAAGCACCATTGCTTGCTTTACGATTTCACAAAATCTTTTGAGATTGAATGTGATGCTAGTGGAATAGGTATTGGTGGTGTTTTGATGCAAGAAAGAAAACACATTGCATATTTTAGTGAGAAACTTCATGGTGCACAATTGAATTATCCTGTTTATGATAAAGAACTATATGCTCTTGTGCGTGTGTTGGAAACTTGGCAACATTATCTATGGCCTAAGGAATTCATAATACATTCGATCATGAATCTTTGAAATATTTAAAGGGCAAGCGAAATTGAATCGTAGACATGCTAAGTGGGTAGAATTCATTGAGATATTTCCGTACATTATCAAATATAAGAAAGGCAAAGAGAATGTGGTAGCTGATGCTCTGTCTAGAAAACATGTGTTGTTGACTCGGTTGGAAGTAAAGGTACCGAGGTTGGAAAGTTTGAAAGATTTATATGCTTCGATCATGAATTTGCAGCTCCATATTCTAATTGCAAAGATGGAAAAGGGTGGGATAAATTTCATATTCATGATGGTTTTCTTTCGCATGAATAAGCTATGTGTTCGGATTCCTCTGTGCGTTTGTTATTGTTGCAGGAATCTCATGCGGGAGGATTGATGGGGCATTTCGGGAGGAGAAGACTTATATGATGTTAGCCGATAACTTTCTTGGCCAAAGATGAGGCGAGACATCGAGAGGTTTGTTCAAAGATGCATCACATGCCATAAGGCAAAATCAAAACTCAATCCACATGGTTTGTATACTCCACTTCCTGTTCCTAGTGCTCCTTGGGAAGATATTAGCATGGATTTTGTGTTAGGGCGCCTAGGACCAAGAGGAGAAGGATTCGGTCTTTGTTGTTGTGGATAGGTTCTCTAAAATGGCACATTTTATTCCACGTCATAAGAGCGATGATGCGTCGCATGTAGTGATTTGTTTTCGGGGAGATTGTGAGATTGCATGGAATGCCAAGAACCATTGTTTCGGATCGCGACGTCAAGTTCATAAGCTACTTTTGGAAGACTTTGTGGGCCAAGCTTGGGACAAAGTTATTGTTTTCAACGACTTGTCACCCACAAACAGATGGGCAAACGAAGGTGGTGAACCGCACACTTTCAATGTTGCTACGTACCATGATAAAGAAGAACTTGAAAGAGTGGGAAGATTGTCTACCGCATGTGGAGTTTGCATATAACAGGGCGGTACATTCTACAACTCAATTGAGCCCATTCGAGGTGGTGTCTGACTTCAAACCAATCTCGCCTTGATTTACTTCCTCTCCCACTACAAGAACGTGCAAATATGGAGGCTTCTAAACGTGCTGATTTTGTGAAAAAACTCCATGCCACAACTAAAGAGGTAATTGAAAAGAAGGTACGTGCTTATGCTTCCAAAGCTAACAAATCTAGAAAGAAAATGCTATTTGAACCAGGTGATTTAGTGTGGGTCCACCTTCGCAAAGACCGCTTTCCGCAGAAGCGTAGATCCAAATTGATGCCCCGTGGTGACGGACCTTTTAAAGTTCTTGCCAAGATCAATGACAATGCATACAAGATTGAGCTTCCCGTTGATGACTATGGGGTAAGTTCTACATTTAATGTTGCTGATTTATCACCCTTCTTTGGACAAGATTGTACAGAGTCGAGGTCGACTCCTTTTCAAGAGGGGAAGGATGATGAGGACATCGATAGTAATGCCAAAGCTAGTAATGAGACTTCAATAACAGGACCAATAACAAGAGCACGAGCCAAGAAACTACAATCTCGGTGAACTCGCTCCTTAATGAATATGTCATTAATTTTAATGAGAATTTTATATTACCTAAAAACAATGTTTTACTTATGCTCAAGTTTGAAGAGTCAGCGATGGATGGAGATCAAGGATATGTGGCCGTCATCCAAGAAAGCACAAGTCCACGACATGAACAATGATCGGTCCATGAATAGTGCAACGCATGAACAGTACGCGCTACAGTATCCAGCCCATGAATAGTACGTGCTACAGTACCAGGCCGTGAACAGTACTAGCCCATGAATAGTGCCGTTCTACAGTAGCAGCCGTGAACAGTGTCGTGCTACAGTACTGCGCATGAATAGTACCACATGGAAAATTTAGTGTTGAATACCCTTAGCTGAGACTATATATTGAGGGGTAGATCCCCATTGTAAAAGGGAGAACCACTTTTGATAATAGAAAAACTCTTGTTCTTTCGTTGGGCAAACCAACTTGAGAGAATTGGGAGTTCACCGAAATTAAGATTGTTCAACCTTTTATTTGGGAATTGGGGCGCAATAGAACTTCATCGGTGGTCGTGAAGTTCAAAGACGTGAGTTGGGTGAATTATAGAGTGCTAACTCTTGCATTGGCAACGGGGGATCACTACGGTTCATCAAATCCACGTGAGTATCCAGATCCTACGTCGAGAAGATCGGGCGACCCCGTATCAGTGGTTCTACAACATCACATACTCTTTGTGCTTCCCCTGCACCACATATCAGCCCCCAATTCATCCACCCAGATACTAGGCAAGTTTGAGGCTTTTTGGAGCATAAAATAACAGTTCCAAATTTTTCTCCAATCATTCCCAACATGACTGCCCAAATCATTGTCATATTTGCAAGTGAGATATTTTGGGACAGCTAGGCGTCCCCGTTTATCTAGCAATATTAAGCAGTACGATATATCATAACTCTATTTGTGAAAAACTACATTATGATAGTTTTACTATGGCGACAAGGTTCGCATATCCCAAGAGTTTCAACAGGCAATACTAACAAGCATAATAATGGGTGTATATCTAAACTCTATAAATCTAAACATATCTTATCACATAAAATAATAGCATGCACATGGATAATTTAAAGGAAATTAATTTGTATAAACATGGGTTCAACATGATCAAAGTGATAACTCGCCTTGGTCACAGTGGTCTGGCTCTTGATGCTCTAGGGTTGCTAGGTTGGCTGCCTCAGTGTCTTCCTCCTGAGCCTCGTATGCTATTTTAATCGTACGCGAAGATTTGCATAAAAAGAAAAGTAACAAATCACTCTAAATAACACCAGAAATTCAAATGAACTCTAAAAATTATGATTCTAGTTCCATTGGATAGATCTTGAATTTAGACAAATTTAGAAATTTGTCTCACTCAATTTGGAGTTAAAATGAAGAAGTTATGCCATTTTAAAATTCTCAGTCAAGATAAATCCCTAAATTATTAAATTTCTGACATGCGGGCCCCTGCTATTTTAATTCATTCGGTTTATTTTATTCTTTTCTTTTCGTGTCTCGACCGGTAGGCCCACACAGCAATGACTCGGGTCCCTTGCGCTCGCCGACGGGTGGGGCCCACTTGTCACAGGCCGTGAGACCCATCTGCGGTGAAAGTGGGCCCACTGTCACCCAAAAATAAAATGGCTCAACCCAACAGCGGAGCCGGGGCTCGAACGCAGGGGAGCAGGGGAAGAGAATTGGTCGCGCTAACCAAGTGGGCGGGGAGGCTTTGCCTACCCAGTAAGGGCGATTGACCCTTTTGAGGTAGCTCGGGGAGGCGGCTGGGCAGAGGAGGCCGAGGCCGGTGAGGGGCGGTGGTGCTGGCGGCGAGGGGTGGCTGGAGGGGTGCCGGTGAAGGGCAAAATGGGATGCCGGGGGCACGGGGAGGCTGATGACGGCGGCGGTGAAGACCGTGGGGCACCGGAGAGTGGTCGGCGACGTGCGGGGGCGGCGGCTCGGGGAGGACTCCGACGCCGGCGAGGTACGGGCCTCGGGAGGCGCGGGGAAGACCGGGGTTGGGTTTGCAAAGCTCCTGGGGTGGTTTGGGAGCTTGGAATTGGGTTCTACTGGCGGGAGTCGGCGGGGAGGGGGTCGCCGGAGTTGGGGAAGAAGAGCGGGGCCGGCGGCGATTTGGGGGCTGTTAGGGCAAATCCTTGAAGGGGAAGCGTCCTGGGGGTGTGGGGAGGACGAAGGGGTCACGGCGCCTCTTATAGGCGCGCGAGGAGGGCTGGCAACGGGAGACCTCCCGTGCGGTAACGTCGGCGAGCGGCGGGGCAGCGGCGGAGGCAGGGCACGGGGATTTGGCGCAGGATGCGGCAATGATGCCCACACCAGCAGTAGTGGCTCGAGCCGGCGCTGCGTGTCGCCACCGCCGGCGTGGGCAAGAAAAAAGAGGGGCGGCAGCAGAGCGCGGGGGGATGGCCGGCGTTCGGACAGGGCGGTCCGTGGTCGAAGGGGAGGACCACTGGACTTATTTGCATATAATTTTATCATTTCTCTACATTATATTTACATATTTATATATATATATATCATCCATGTATACATGAATATATATATATATATATATGCATTTTTTATTGTACTTTATCTGCCAATTCCTTATTGCAGATACTAAATAGAATTTCTAAATTTTTGGGACCAAAATCTATTTCTCTTTTACTGGATCATCTTTTCATATTCGCATTTTAAAATCTTGTTTCCTAGTGTTTTATATTTCTAAATTTAAATTTTCAGGATGTTACACCAATGCTCACTTTCCTTCTTTTTTTTGTCGGCTGCCTTCTTTCTTTCTTTCGTTCCTTCTTTCTTTTTTTTTTAACTTGTTGTTGGCACTAAGGTTTAGTTTCCCCTTCCACAAACAAATAAAATTTCAGCCGGTGTAAATTAATATCAAGAACAGCCCTTAATGCAATTATCAAAGACTAGTCTCAAAGATGAACGGAAAATTAAGGATATATGTAACAGAAACAGCCACAGTGCAGATATATTTTTTTCACGTGACTGTAGCATCACTCTTCACGGTACTGTAGCAGTACTGTTCACGCCATTGTAAGGGACCACGTTTGAGAATAATGAATCTATTAAAGTTTGTTCGAGTTTAGCATTGCTACCAAAATTCCATAGGGAATTAGGAGTGATTTTCTTCAATCAAGATCGTTCAACCTTTCCATTGGGAATTGGGAGCGCGGTGGAACTTCATCGGTGGTCGTGAAGTTCAGCACGTGTGGTTGGGCGAATTATAGAGTGCTAACTCTTGCATTGGCTACGGGAGATCACTACGGTTCATCAAACCCACGTGAGTATCTTGATCCTACGTCGAGAAGGTCGGGCGACCCCGTATCAACTCCTAAGTCAGTTGGCTCGTCCTCGCTCCCAGGAGGCGGGGCACGACGAGAAGCATGATGCAGCCGGTCGACATGTGCGTCCAACAGGCCGTAAGGTTAGTCCAATCCGCGAAGATCACGAGCCATATCTGCAAACTGAATTCAAGTTAGCATTTATACGGAACAAAAAAACATCGCATGTAAAGCAACAGTAAATAGAACTTGTAAGTAAATAAAGAAAACAATACTAGGCTACTAACACAATACCAACTACATTACTAAAAAGAGGGAAGTAACATAGAAATTGTACAAACGATACATGCAATGTACGATACATTTAGTACTGACGATGCACGTCAAAAGTGCCAACTAACAAAGTACAGTTTACAATGAACATTTATTTGTAGTCTCCAATAACTAGTTGTAGAAACCATGCCGCTCTGCTTACTGATCAGCACATGTCTTGCATCATTTAGCTGTGTGCCCCTCCTGACCGCATCGCCTGCAGTGTGCACCAGGTGCTTTAGCTTGCGCTTTGTCTATATCATTTCTAATACGCCGGCTCTGTCGCCTACCCTTCTCACCCTTTAGCATGTCAACATCCAGAATCTAGGTCCTCCCTGCAATATCCAAGGTGGCGAAGTTCCCCACAACTCTGAACCCCCTGAGCTTGCCACACCACGCTGCATCTCGCTCTCCTTGAAGAAGTACCCCAACATGAAGTTCGAATGATCCATGCCCACGGTCCGTATCACGAGTAGCTAGATTTATTTACATGATCTCCGAGGCATACCTCGTGGGTAACAAGGGCACGAGCCGTCCTAAATCCAGCTCTATCCCGGAGTACCACGTCGAAACAATGCTCTCTGTTGCCCATGACATACACCATGTGCAATTGGCCCTTCTATGCCTTTATCTCCATGTATACCATAATTTTCAACGAGTACAATGTTCGTGGGTTAGTCGCATGAAGTGCAGCATTCACATGCCTCTCCATGAAGTAATCGATTGTGCTGTGCAGAAAACTTTCCACGATGGCGACGAGGGGCTGAGAACGAAAGCCCTAGAGAACCCAATTGTACACCTCCGCAAGGTTAGTCATCATTATGCCGTACTTTGCGTCGTCGGTGTCGTGCAGCAGTAACCACTTTTCCCATGGTTCTCCCTCGATCCACTACGAGAAACACTTGATGTTCCATGAGCTCCTCCTCCTCGAACTAGCTACGTTAGGCTCATCGAGTATTGTTAGGCATTCCGGTTGTGTTTCCCCAGGCATGATTGTCCCCTTGCTCCTCTCGTCGACATGTTTCCTGCTATGCTCATCCAACAATGCCCACAAAACATCAAATTTTCTCTACTAGTTACGCATAGCGACCTCTTATACTGACCTCATCAACGGTTATTTCGAGAACTGCTTGAAGAAGTTCACCCGTAGGTGACGAATGCACCATCTGTTCCTCATATCTGGCCAAGAGAAGGGCTCCTTGAGGTCTTCCTGAAGTTTTCTTATGGCCTTCACAATCACAACATGGCAATCATGGATTAGCACACACCAGGACGAGCGCTGACAACTCCAACCCTCACATGTCTAAGGAACCACAACAAGCTTTCATAATTCTCACTTTTCACGAATTCGATGGCTAGCAGCAATGTTTGATTGTTGCCATCAATGCCATTGGCCACGGGATCCGCCCTTGTATTTCTTTGGTCAAAGGTCCCGTCAACTAAGATCACAGGCAGCATGTGCCTGAATGCCTCGATGCATGCACCAAATGCTAAGAAGGCCCTCTGCAACACCGCATAACCTAGCGAGATTGTAAAGGGCATGTCCTTCACAGTGATATACATGCCCGGGTTTCTGTCCTACAACACCTCAAGCATACGAGGAAGATTGTCGTACGCTGCCTCGAAAGACCGAACCGTTTTTCCAATGCTGTCTGCTTCGCACGCCACGCTTTCACGTAGCTAATCTTGTACTTGAATTTCTTCATGATAGCTACCACGATGTGTGTGGTCTCCATGTCTTTCTTCTCTACTATCTCTCTGTACATTAGATTGGCTATAAAGACGGACGTATGTTATGATACCTCACCAAAACACTACTTAAAATGCAAGAGTGCGGCTCCACCTTCGACACAATCTAGTAAATCTCATACTTGGGTCTACATGCGTGCACCCTCCAAGGACAACCAGCCTGCTCACACTTCACGGTGTACTGCTCTTGGATAGATTTCACGACCCAAAAAGTCCACTGCATAGACAGAGCCCACTGCTTGATGGCATCCTGCAGCGATGCCTTGTCAGCAAACATTGAATGCAACCAAACCTCTATCCCATGATACTCCCACGGTGATTCATGCTCTTCATGTGCAACAACACCCTCAGCATCAAACCAGTTCCATTCCTACGAGACGGGAGTTTCGTCCTCATCCGAATTGTCATCATCGTCCTTCTGTACAGCTTCCTCTTCAGGCTAAGCTGTTTGGTTATCGTACTCCATCTGATAAACTATGTACTCCATATGCTCCCCTTCATCGGTTTTGTAGGATCGTTGATAGCAATCAGAGGGGGTGAATGATTGCAACGCACAGCGAAAACTTTTTCTCAAATTTTCTGTCTTCTAGTCGTTCAATCTGAAAATAAAAACAACAAAAAAAAAGAAAACAAAATGCGGCAATTTTTCGGTTACTATAGCAACGCTGTAGATACTGTAGCATCTACTGTAGCGCCGAGAAAAAGAATTTTCGTTAGATAACTGATCGGCAGCAGAAAAACTATTTTTCCTTCAATCTAGCAATCGATTTTTAATTATCATGTATAAATGCAGAAAAAATTACTAGATAGATATCAATGTATGGAGAAACCCTAGGAATAAAAAAAACAAGAACAAAGATAATATATGCGAATTAAAAAACTCACAAACTTTAATTGAAAAACCGAAGAATTTGTTCATCCATCCATCCATCAACGTGCATGCAAACCACTTCCATCAGATCTCGAAATCCGTGCACATCTCGTTGTTTGTTTTTCCTCAACTATGCATGCAAGTAATCACCAGACAGAGGCTTCACGCGGAGTTAACGCCTTGATGGACATCGCGTTGATGCAGCATGAATCAAGACGAAGAAGGTGACGCGCTTGACGGTTCGCTCGAAACACTGCGCACTGTTGTCTCTGTCACACGCCGCAGCCAAGCGATGCGAAGCAAAAAAACCACCGCCGACGATCTTCATGAGGACATCCCTTCCATAGATACAACTTATCCGTAGCATGTGTTGCAAGGACCACTTACTCGAGCTCGTGCTCGTCAACTTAATTACCAGGTGAATTCATTACTTGGTTCATATGTTACTGAGAATAGACCGCTACCTAATGCAAGCGATTTAATTGTGCTTAGAAACCTGGGAAAGGACGAAGGAAAGGGACCTGGACTCATGGACATGCATGGAAGGAATAATAGAGGTCACCACGTCATTTTGCGACCACGTCAAGCAAGAATCCGAGTTGGACACGTTTTGGAATCAGATTCGGACTGCTGCAATGGTACCAAGTTCAAACGGGCATCACTTCCTCATACGGACTCCGTTTGGGACGTTCTTGTACTTCATGGAAAGCTTATGAAGTCTACTTTCCAACGGATCCAACCTCATATTCAAATTCCATCTGAGCCGGCCGCAATCATTGAAAGAGTCCACATTGGTTTCTGAGTCCGAGTCAAAAAAGGTGCTGCGCCACCACCACTTGGGCCCATGGGCCTTGTAACCCTAGGGCCTGCAGTTGGACGCCACCCCTGGTCGTTCTCCCTATAAAGGAGCGGCCGCCTCCGTTGCTAGGACTTGGATTTCGTTGAGTTTAGGTTTAGCCATTGTGCAAATTTTGTTCTTCAGTTGTGTCGGACGACCACCTGTCAAGACATTTTCGAGATCCCATCTTTGTTATTCGCAATACAATTTATGCTTCATTCATATTCGCAATATCAGATTGCCTATGTCTTATTCTTGCTAGTTCTTCGATTGCTCGCAGGGATTGAACTTCGTGTTCAGGTTGATCACGCCTCCAGCGAGGTCAATAACACTTTGGAGTTGGTTCAGCGATTGCTAAGGCGCAAAGCGTCGTAAAGACGGTTGTAGTCGGACCGTGAGAGTCACCTCCACCAAAATCGATAGTTATCAATCTCATCGAAAGATCGGACACCTCGTCTACATCAAGTGGTATCAGAGCCCAAGGTTGCTCGGTGAGAATTTCCAGTTTACCATAGATTAGATTGCTTTTCCCTACCTAGAGTACACAAAAACAAAAACAAAAAAAATTTAGCAGTAGATCAATCTGTCCAAACCAGTCGTAGCCTCGCAATTTTTCTTTTCAGTACATTGCATTGTTGAACTTTCGGTTGCATCGTCGTGTCCTTTGCTGGTCTTAGAGTCTAGTTCCTTTAGAGTTTCGAGTTCTATTCACGTTTTGGTTTCACCGTTGCAGTTAGATCCGAACTGCCGCGTGGGTAGAAAAGGAGGAGGACTCGTTTTCAAGGGAGGCCTTGCCCTAGTTGGATTCGGAGTAGGACACGATCTCGGAGTTGGTTTCGGAGTAAGTTGCAGCCGCGTCATGTGAAAAAAAAAAAAAAAAGAGAGAAGGAACAGACCGCATTAAAAGAGCGTGACATAACAAAAAAGAGAGAGAGAGAAACACCTAACTTTTGCATACGACCCCAAAAAGAGTGCGGGAAATCGGAGATTTTAGATCGCGTAAGCCTCCGAGCACATCTGTGCAGCTTCGACCCCAAAAAAAGGTCGTTTAGGGCCTCAAAACGGGCCCGCAAACCGAGGAAAAATCAAGTTTCTCAGAATTTGCTCAAAATTGACAGGCACCTTTTACAAGTGATTCTAAGGTTCCCCGTGCAGACGGCAACCTTTTTTTTGAGCTCCTGAGCTCCGTGTGCAACATCATCTAGTTTCCTTTCTGCGCGGTGTACTCGTTTGTGTTCTAGGCTCGCGTCTCTAGCACGGTCTAGCCTAGGGCCAGCACCTGTCGGCGTTGAGCGATTTTTCGACTTGCATTTTCTGAATTGATTATTGCTACTCCTTGCTACTAAACTTGAGCCTTCCGGCTATACCTTTGTCTACACCGCACAAAGCTAAGCTTTACGGCAATCGCTCCATCCAATCTTCGAAGATATATTGTCATCACTGGTTGCCGATCACCCCTGTGTGCTTGGTAGAATTGGTAAGAATTCGATAGAAGGTTTGAGTGCGAGCGACTTTGAACCACCATACCCTAGTTCTTGTTAGGGGCATATTCTTGTGTTTTTGCTAACAATGGCGGGTTTGGAGAGTTCTTGATCAAGAAACATCTCACGGTCCTCGTCGAAGGAATCATACAACATTTCACGCAAAATGAATCATCGTGCGGAGGGCCTTGAGGAGGACGTCGAGTTACAAATGAGCGACTTGCTCAACTAGAGCGCCAGATTGAGACAAAGCATAGCGCTCGCTGCGATGGAGAGAGCACAAGGTATCACTAACAATTCTTTGGCAGATATTATGGCGCGTCTTGGGAGATTGTCCAAACCTCGGCTACTGTTCCCCCTGCTGTGACGGTAGAGGGACAAGATGAATTCGAGAATTTGGGTGATTCTGAGGCAGATGGCAGAGCTAACCACAACAACGATCGAGCTCATCGACAATTGCGTTTAAACCGACAAGGTATGCGAAGAGAACCCCACGACGTGAGTGCGTGACCACGATAATGCTTTTGCTAAGGTTAAATTCACTATGCCCTCTTTTAATGGTAAATATGACCACGATGGTTATCTAGATTGGGAACTAGTGTTGATCAAAAATTTGCTTGTCATGATTTTCCCGATAATAGACGAGTTAGAGCTGCTACTAGTGAATTTACCGACTTTGCTTCTATATGGTGGAAAGAACATTGCCGTCAACATCCCAATAACATACCTAACACTAGGAGGCATTAAAATTGCTTATGCGCCATCGATTTGTTTCCTCATATTATGCTCGTGATTTGTTAAATAAACTGCAACGCTTACAACAAGGTGCAAAGTCGTGGAAGAATACTATCGAATTACAAATTGGTATGTTCTTACTGTGGATTAGTTGAGAATGAGGAGGCATCAATGGCTAGGTTTTTAGGAGGGTTGAATCGCGAAATTCAAGACATTCTTGATTACAAAGATTATAACTCCATGACTAGATTGTTTCATCTCGCTTGCAAAGCTGAACGAGAATTGCAGGGACGCCAGACGAGAATGCGATCTAACTATTCTAAGGTCGCACAAATTCATGGCCGATGCGTACACCTTCTTCCTCATCCACTGTGGCTGCCCCACCATTACCCTCCAACAACAAGCGGCTCTACTACATCAAATTCAGCGCCAAGAGTTTCAAGCACCCAAAACAACACCACAACTTCCGCAAAACCTTCCTCTTGGTTGCTTGACGACAGACGAACGAGGGACGTTCAATGCCATCGTTGCAAAGGTTATGGACACATGATGCGGGACTGTCCAAGCAAGCGTGTATTGATTATACGCGATGATGGTGGGTATTCCTCTGATAGTGATTTTGATGATGAAACATATGCTATACTTACAAATGACCCTGCAGGACATGATGGTAAATCTAACCAAGAGGAGGAACATGTTGGTGCCGAAGATGCCGACAAGTATTTGAGCATTATAGTGCAACGCGTACTAAGTGCTCAAGTGTCTCATCGAAAGCGAGAATCGGCGCCATAATTTATTCCAAATCAAGGCGTTGTCAAGGGCGTTCCATTCGCATAATTGTTGATGGTGGAAGTTGCAACAATTTGGCGAGTATGGATATGGTGGAGAAGTTTGCGTTGTCGACTAAACCTCATCCCAACCCGTACCATATTCAATGGTTCAACAGCAATGGTAAGTTGAAGGTAACACGGATGGTGAGAGTACATCATGGGTTCATACCATGATTATGTTGATTGCGACATTGTTCCTATGCAAGCTTGTTCATTGTTATTAGGAAGACCTTGGCAATACGATCTCGATTGTGTACATCATGGTAAGAATAATCAATACTCTCTCATGTTCGAGGGAAAGAAAATTGTGTTGCATCCTATGACTCTGAACAAATTGTTAAAGATGACCTTGCTAGAGCTAGAAGAGAAGGATAACATTGAGGCGAAAATCAGATTGTAGCAAAAGAGCTTGAGCAACATAAAAGAAAGCACCTAAATCATTCATGACAAAATAAAGAAATTAAATAGAAAGGTGCTTGTTTTCTTGCTACCAAATCGATATGACTCAACTGGATGCTAGTAATTCATTTGCTATGCATTAATTTGCAAAGAAGCTTTGTTTTCATTTGAGGATATACCTTCTTCTTTGCCACCTTGTCACTAACATTTTGCGGAGTACAAAGATGTCTTTCAAAGGACATCCACGGGCTGCCACCGCTTCGTGGGATTGAGCATCAAATTGATTTAATCCCGGTGCATCATTGCCCAACCGAGCACCATATAGGACCAATCCGAAGAAACTAAAGAAATTCAACGCCAAGTTCAAGAGTTGCTTGATAAAGGGTATGTCGCCGAATCTCTTAGCCCTTGTGTTGTTCCGGTCATTTTGGTACCAAAGAAAGATGGATCATGGCGCATGTCTGTGGATTGTAGAGCAATCAATAATATCACCATTAGGTATCGTCATCCTATTCCGAGGTTAGATGATATGCTTGATGAATTGAGTGGTACTGTTGTCTTTTCCAAGGTTGATTTGCGTAGTGGTTATCATCAAATCCGCATGAAATTAGGCGATGAATGGAAACGGCTTTTAAAACTAAGTTCGGGTTATATGAGTGGTTAGTAATGCCTTTTGGTTTAACTAATGCACCTAGTACTTTCATGAGACTAATGAATGAGGTTTTGCGTGCTTTCATTGGTAGATTTGTGGTGGTTTATTTTGATGATATATTGATATATAGCAAATCATTAGAGGAACATTTGGACCATTTACGTGCTGTTTTTAAGGCTTTACGTGATGCATGCCTATTTGGTAACCTTGAGAAGTGCACCTTTTGCACCGATCGAGTCGTATTTCTTGGCTATGTTGTTACTCCACAGGGAATTGAAGTTGATCAAGCCAAGGTTGAAGCAATACAAAGTTGGCCGACTCCTAACACGGTCACACGGGTGCGGAGCTTTTTAGGACTTGCTGGGTTCTACCGCCGCTTTGTGAAGGATTTCAGCACCATCGCCGCACCATTGAATGAGCTTACCAAGAAGGGTGTGCCATTTGTTTGGAGCACCGCACAGGAGAATGCCTTCACCACATTGAAAGATAAGTT
The DNA here is from genome assembly GCA_036346245.1 of Bonia amplexicaulis. NCBI lineage: Eukaryota > Viridiplantae > Streptophyta > Magnoliopsida > Poales > Poaceae > Bonia > Bonia amplexicaulis. The sequence continues at coordinate 12,873,252 of CM070755.1, read as the reverse complement.
AACACATGCACCTCTACTCCAACTCCTTGATTTCAATAAGACTTTTGAGCTAGAATGTGATGCAAGCGGAATTGGTTTAGGAGGTGTGTTGTTACAAGAAGCCAAACCTATAGCATACTTCAGTGAGAAATTGAGTGGGCCTAGTTTGAACTATTCTACTTATGATAAGGAGTTATATGCCCTCTTCGAACCTTAGAAACTTGGCAACATTACTTATGGCCCAAAGAATTTGTTATACATTCGATCATGAATCTTTAAAGCATATTCAAGTCAAGGTAAATTGAACCGTAGGCATGCAAAGTGGGTTGAATTTATTGAGTCTTTTCCTATGTCATAAAACACAAGAAGGAAAGGAGAATGTTATTCTTGATGCTTTGTCTAGGAGATATGCCATATTATCACAACTTGACTTCAAAATTTTGGATTAGAGACTATTAAAGAGCAATATGTGCACGATGCTGATTTTGCGTAAATATTGTTGAATTGTAAAGAAGGAAAATGTGGAATAAATTTGTCATTAATGATGGGTTTGTGTTTAGAGCCAACAAGTTGTGCATTCTGCTAGTTCCGTCACTTTGTTGTTGTTACAGGAAGCACATGGAGGTGGGTTAATGGGACATTTTGGTGTGAAGAAAGCGGAGGACATACGTCTTGATCATTTCTTTTGGCCAAAGATGAGACGGGACGTCGAGCGCTACGTTGCTCGCTGCACTACATGTCAAAAAGCTAAGTCACGACTTAATCCTCATGGTTTATATATGCCTTTACCCGTTCCTAGCGTTCCGTGGGAAGATATTTCGATGGACTTTGTTTTAGGATTGCCTAGAACAAAGAAGGGGAGGGATAGTATATTCGTGGTTGTTGATAGATTTTCTAAGATGGCCCATTTTATACCAAGTCATAAGAGCGATGATGCTACCAATATTGCTGATTTATTCTTTCGTGAAGTTATTCGCTTGCATGGTGTACTTAATACTATAGTTTCAGATTGTGATGCTAAATTCCTTAGCCATTTTTGGAGAACTTTATGGGCTAAATTGGGGACTAAGCTATTATTTTCTACTACTTGTCATCCCCAAACTGATGGACAAACTGAGGTTGTGAATAGAACTTTGTCTACAATGCTTAGGGCTGTGTTGAAAAAGAACTTAAAAATGTGGGAATAATGTTTGCCTCATATTGAGTTTGCTTACAATCGTTCGTTGCATTCTACTACAAAGATGTGCCCTTTTTAAGTTGTTTATGGTTTTGTGCCTCGTGCTCCTATTGATTTAATGCTTATTCCATCTTCAGAGAAATTGAACCCGATGCTAAACAACGTCTTGAATTGATTTTAAAAATACATGTGACAACTAAGGAGAATATAGAGCGCATGAATGCTAAATATAAACTTCTTTGGTAGTAAGGGAGGAAACATTTAACTTTGAACACAGGGATCTTGTTTGGTTGCACTTAAGAAAAGATAGGTTCCCGAATTGAGAAAATCAAAATTGATGCCAAGAGCGATGGTCCTTTCAAGGTGTTAGAAAAGATTAATGATAATGCATACAAGCTTGAAGCGCTGCAGATTTTGGGGTTAGTCCCACTTTTAACATTGCAGATTTGAAGCCCTACTTGGGAGAACAAGGCGAGTTTCGATCGGACGACTCAAATGCAAGAAGGGAGGATGATGAGGACATCCCTTCCATGGATACAACTCATCCGCAGCATGTGTTGCAAGGACCACTTACTCGAGCTCGTGCTCGTCAACTTAATTACCAGGTGAATTCATTCCTTGGTTCATATGTTACTGAGAATAGACCGCTACCTAATGCAAGTGATTTAATTGTGCTTAGGAACCTTGGAAAGGACGAAGGAAAGGGACCTGGACTCATGGACATGCATGGAAGGAATAAAGGAGGTCACCACGTCACTTTGGGACCACGTCATGCAAGAATCCGAGTTGGACACGTTTTGGAATCAGATTCGGACTGCTGCAATGGTACCAAGTTCAAACGGGCATAACTTCCTCATACGGACTCCGTTTGGGACGTTCTTGTACTTCATGGAAAGCTTATGAAGTCTAATTTCCAACGGATCCAACGTCATCTTCATATTCCATCTGAGCCGGCCGCAATCATCAAAAGAGTCCACGTTGGTTTCTGAGTCCGAGTCAAAAAAGGTGCTGCGCCACCACCACTTGGGCCCATGGGCCTTGTAACCCTAGGGCGTGCAGTTGGACGCCACCCCTGGTCGTTCTCCCTATAAAGGAGCTGCCGCCTCCGTTGCTAGGACTGGGATTTCGTTGAGTTTAGGTTTAGCCATTGTGCAAACTTTGTTCTTTCAGTTGTGTCGGACGACCACCTGTCAAGACAGCTTCGAGATCCCATCTTTGTTATTCGCAATACAATTTATGCTTCATTCATATTCGCAATATCAGATTGCCTATGTCTTATTCTTGCTAGTTCTTCGATTGCTCGCAGGGATTGAACTTCGTGTTCAGGTTGATCACGCCTCCAGCGAGGTCAATAACACTTTGGAGTTGGTTCAGCGATTGCTAAGGCGCAAGCGTCGTCGTACGGTTGTAGTCGGACCGTGAGAGTCACCTCCACCAAAATCAATAGTTATCAATCTCATCGAAAGATCAGACACCTCGTCTACATCATGACGATCCAGCGTCGAGGACGACACCTTTTCAAGAGGGGGGATGATGAGGGCATCCCTAACACTTATAGATCTTCTCCTATTGGTGGTCATGCACATACTGATGAGGACATCCCTATTACATATACATCTTCCACTCCAAGCATGCATGACAATAACCAAGAAGCAGAGGCCACAATGACGAGGGCAAGAGCCAAGCGTTTAAACAAACAGGTGCTTTTGTTCCTTAAAGAGTTTTCTTTAATTGATGATGAATTTGGAATACTACCTCATGCTAGTATTTTATGTATTCTTAGGTATGATTCATGTGAAGACTTGGGAGAGCAAAAGGGAGGAGCCCAAGGACTAAAACTACGAGTTTTAGATAAGATTTTCAAGCCAAATTCGGACTTCCCACGTGCTCAATATATGAGTTTAATTTTAGATTTTTCCTTTTGTGTGAGTTTGTTTCCAAATACATGTAGGGAGAGTTAGAGTTGGTTTAGGACCTCTTGGCCAGCCATGAGGTGGACAGGGTACTATATATTGAGGGTTAGACCCTCATTGTAAGGGGACCAATTTTATGCATAAGATTTAAACATAGCTATTGCTTATTCTTTCAACACCAAAGTTCATGCGAGGACTTTGAGAGAGAAACATGCGATCCATTGTTCATTCTGCAATTCAAGGTCAAGCCGTCGTTCCATTGGGAATTGGGGACATGGAGTTCGTCGTTTGTGGTCTTGCGACGAACAATTATCCGGTGTGTTTTGGGCATATTCCGAAGAGTTGAGAGTTCGTGCATTGGCGCGAGTGTTCAACTAGCGACATCGTCTACTTCGCATCAACTATCCACGGTTCCTCACTGAGAAGATCGGGCTCTCCCCGTATCAAGTCCTCAATGGATTGTGCGCCTTGCTTTAGCTCCTGCAATTGAGTAAGAACATCTCGATGAAAATGTACAGCAACAAAACAAGGATGCATTTCTTGTTTCAATGCTTCCCCGTTGTGATAGGAGGGTGACCATTGTCCCTGCGCTCGTTCTACACTTTCTCGCACCACATCAGCGTGTAGTCCTTCAATTCCAAGGAAGTAAGCTTGATTAAGGTCTTTGCTAAAATTGTGCGTACGGAAGATAATGTCCACGTGCATCTCCTATTTTTTGTATTCTCTCGAATTTATGCACCAACAAATTTAGGCATAGTAATTTTTACCTAGTGGAGGATCCTGCTCGTGTGGTACCAGAACACGTCCAGCATAGCCACGGTGATGGCCACGATCTACCGATGCCCAGTTGGCGTCGTAAGCCTCCTCAAAGGCATCAGGATAATGCCCATCATCGTAGTTGGAGCCTGTCCCGTAGCGACCAAGCCCTCCTAGGAAGCCTCCACAAGCGCCACCACGTACAGCGGCTCTCCCATGTGTGACTCTCCCGTGCGGCCCAATGGAAGAAGACGTACATCCTGCTATGTGTGAGGTAGATGTGCTTGTTGTTGTAGATGTGTTGGTCTTCATGCTGGTGTTGATGAGCGAGGTGGCCATCTTCTTCACGCTTGCGGACTACTTCTTATTTCTCTCGTTGAACTCGGGCAGCCATCTTAGTGTTGGTCTCATTGAGTTCGCACTCCACCATTGTGTTTTCACGTATAACAGGGTTAGTTATAGAATTGTTGCTCCATTCTTTTTGTTCTTGTAAGTTAGCATGAATCTCCTCAAGCACTTCATTAAACCCTCCACAATTCACTTGACGTCATCCATGTTAGCAAAGCGATCCCCTGATGGTCACTCCTCAGGTGATCTATCCCTGACATGGTTAGCACAGCAAGAAAATAACACAAAAGATGTATGCTGCACAAAGGAACACCTAATGATCAAAAATCTCTTTATCTCTTCTCTTTCGCCCATCCATGCGGAGTGTGCATCCGTCAATGCACATCCATGCCTGTACCATCTGGTACAGGGACCAATTGCCCATACTCCACAAGTATGGGGACCTTTAGCCCGTCATGACGTCAACATGACGGCGACCTCGACGCTTGGTCATCTCGTGACCAAGACTTCAATATAACGGCATGATGCATATATGTGAATGTCTCATTAAATAAAAACTTACATTCACCATATCCATGCATCATAAATTCTCATAAACAACTTCAATTGCAAACTACCATAAACAATACCAACATATCATAATCATAAACAAGGTCACATACACTCATAATATAGATCAAACATCCACAAACCATCATTCATCAACAATCACACTATAAAATTTCAATCATCATTATACTTGCCTCAACCGCGAGAAAACGAGGGACGAGCAGAAGGTGCAACCCCGGGAATCCGTCCTCCTCCTGAACAATAATTATAATATTTTCTAAGACAACAGTAGTGGGTTTTTAGATAAAATAACAACACCCCAAACTGACCCAACACGTTTAGCTTGCCTAAATCCCCAACTTATCTCGGCCAATTTCTGCCCTCTACGGACAGTCGCATTCAAAAATTCATAACTTTTGGTAAAGAAGTCCAAAGGGGCATTCTCAGACTTTCTGGAAAGATAAATAAATTATCTAACTAAACTTAGTTGGGGAGCCTCCCAGATTCGGCCGTTTTCTACCCGCACCAATCCGTTTTCTAAAACATCAGCAATCCCGACGGGCTCTCTAGACAGCGCACTAAAAACGTCATAACTGCCACCCCAAAAGTCGGAATTTGGATTTCTTGACCTTTCTGGAAAGCTAGGAAAATTATCTACAACTTTCCTAATATAGAGATCCTCTGATTCTCCCGTTTTCAAATTACTAAAATCCATCTACCGAAACCCATCGGAAAATCCTCCGAGATGCAGAACAGTCATCTTAGAAAAATCATAACTTTTTCTACGTAAGTCTGAATGACGTGTTCTAGGACTTCATGGAAAGATAATTTCATCGTCTACAATTCTCTAGGAGAGGTCCAGACCTGAATCCCCACGGATCTATCCCTAAACAGCCATCTAACCCGATCTGTTCTAATAGTCCAGATTTACGATATTGCTACCTTGATCAAAAATATTATTCCAAAAGGGGAAACAAGGATTACTCTTGACGGATTGAAGATGAACACGATGAACTCCTCCTGAATTTTTCCTCTTCTCCTTCTCCTCCTTTTCTTCTCTTGTTCTTCGCTTCCTCGGGATCCGAATGCCTTGCGCGAACGATCTCCTTCCTCCGCTTGATTGGGCAGCAATGGGGGGTCTTCTTCACCAATAATGGAGGTGAGGGGGAGGGAGAGGAGGTGCTGGAAGAGAGTGGGGGCGCAAGGGGGAGGAGGGGTGGCGGCTGCATGGGGGAGGAGGCGCAATGGGGTGTGGGGGCGGCTTGGGTTAGGGAGGGAGATGCCTCCCCTCCCCCCTTGGGCCAAACTTCCCACCTGGGACAAAGCCCAGGCCCAGGTTGTCCTAATTTATTCATAAAACCCCTCAGGAAAATACTATTTCATTCTTTTCTTTTAAGGTCCTTCTCTCCAATTACACAATTATTTATCGATAGACTTTTGGGATATTACAGTTCATAACTTTTCATCCGTCACGAATTTGAAGGTGGGGCCGGATCCATTGCGCAACCCTTGAAATTATCTTTCCAACGAGTATAAGAACACCTGAATCGGACTACGTTTGTGAAAGTTATGGCCTTTTTAGTAACTGCCTGTCAGGTTGTCCCGACCCGAATCCGAATTGAATCCTGAGTTGAATCCGAGTTTGAATTGGATTGAGCACGTGGGAGGTCTGAATTTGGCTTGAAAATCTTATCCAAACTTGTAGTTTAAGTCCTTGGCCTCCTCCCTTTTGCTCTCCCATCAACCGGGCTTCTTTCCTCCTTGATCAACTGCATGGGCTGTTTGATTTTCTCCTTGCCAACTGCTTTGGCCTTCTTGTTCTTCATTGCTAGGTAGCAAATATGGGTACCCTCCTTCTTGCATGGGCTTCTTGAAGCTTGTCAAACCTGAGAATGCATAACGTATTGTTTTTATGTAGTATCCAATTCTCACGGAAAACACAAAGAAACTTATTAAGAAACAATTGCACCTGTTGTTTGAGAAGTATAGATGTTGCTTTATAAACAGTGTCATAAGTGCTAGGGATATCCTCATCATCCTCCCTTTCTTCAAAAAAAGCCGTCCTCGGCTTTTGATAGCCTGAAAATGTGCTACACAAAGAAAACAACGTATATGCATGGTATATGTATTTATCATTCAAACAACTTCCGTGTAGCGCATGATGATTTGCTAGACATGTACTAAACAAAGAGAACAACGTATATACGTGATATATGTATGAATCAATTGTTGTGTTATTCGCGTTGTTTTGCACAAAATAAGTAACACAACTGCAACCATAGGATGTATTTGATATATACATTACGGTACCTTCATTCACATTATTATCACAAGTAATGCATGTTCATAAACATAGAACTTGTCATCTACACCATAATCTCCAATCAAATTGAACTTATATGTGTAGGCATAAGGACTAACTAGTGATTTTAAACATAAAACTTCAGCAAGGTTTTCAATCACACTAGATAGCTCTTTAGGATCATCGAACATGATGTAGTATAAAGAATCATCAAGAGATATTCTAGTAAGAACGTCTTTATGAGTAATCAATTCCACATTATGTAAATTGAGTGAAGAAATTTCAGAACATAGAATATTCAAAGGAACACTAGAGTTCTCACTCTTACGTACCTTTGCGTGATGCATATTAAATTCAACACCATTATTGTTACCTTTAACATCCTTCTTAGTTATTGTAGGTGTTGTAGGTATCAAATCGTCATGACAAAACCATGAGGCAGCAAGCACTCCATCCCCAACCGTGGTTATCTCCTCGTCTTTTACTTCCAACGATGCCGGATGTTGAAAATTCAACTCCTCTTCTTTAATATCGACCTGCACAATATGAGAAACAACACTAGAAGTAAAGAGTAAATTGTTAATTTCAGCAATAACCTCACTTTGACTATCATCTACTTCCCTCTTTTCTATTGGTGTATCTCTCTCACACTCAATGGAGATGCTCTCCACTTCACATACGGTGAAATCACACAGCTCACTCTTTTTATCATTCTCATTCAATTTGGCTATGTGTCTCTCATTCTGACATGGGTTTGGATACATCGCATCCCCCAAAGATTGTGGGTCAGCAACGGAGCAATCACGAGTAACCACAATCTCTTCATGAAGCAATGGAGCAATACTACATGAAGCCAGGATCGAAGGGAAAATCCCATGCTTGGTCGCCTTCTCTTGTGTCACATAAGTGGACTTCAACCCTTGTCGCAGTCCTGTCAACTTTTCCACTAGAGAACGCTTGTATTGGTAAGGTACAAAACGTGCGCGAAAATGCTGCTTCATTTGCTCCCAGGTGACAATTGGCAATTCTTGGCTTTCCATACGTTTACGAACAAACCGCTCCCACCAATGTGTGGCATAATCAGCCAACCCATTGGACGCAAGTAATAGCATCCTCTCATTGGAATAATTGTGCATCCGAAATAGCGTATCAATTTCTAGCTCCCAATTGAGGTATTCTTCCACATCTGTACTACCTGAAAATATAGGTATAGGAAATTTGGGCTTAGTGACAAAATCCTTACGATGCACGTCGGGGTAGTTGAACATGGTGCGCAGCTCCAAAAAGTTGTTATTGATGTCCGTACGTAGCTGCGTAACCTCCTCCCCAAGGTTGTTCAATTCATACCGAACGGACCCAAGCTGATCGCGCACACCATTATCACAATCTTGAACTTGCTTTTGTAGCATCCTACACAAGTGAGTGTACTCCATCCATGTAACCGATAGATCCTCCTGATGACCTGACATGGCAACAACTCACAAATAGCAAACGAGATTATATCCAGATTAGCAAAACAAAATAGCTCTCTCTACGCTCGCAACTCACTATCCCGAAAACAACACAAGCTTACCGTTCCAAAGTGAATCAAGGACGGCAAATCGACAAATGTGACAGCGAACGACCTCAACCCGGTAATGTATGAGCGTAACCAAGAGCAAGGGAGTACACAAACGGGTGTAGGTGGAGCTTGGACAGTTATGTGGATATCCTATGCAATCTGATATTCAAGGTATTGTAAAGCTAAGTAATGATCCAAGCTAGAGTATTTTGCCTATGTGCTGATCCAATTGGTTTAAGCGAAGTGTATGAACGCACACGCAACGATAAATGTGACTTAATGCAAACAAAGGAAAGAGCTAGAAAGAGGCAATCTAAAATTGAAATGAATAACTAGCTCGTTTTGCACAAAGTACTAGGAGAGACGCTAGCCAATTGCAATAATTATGAATGTAAGGGCACAAGATTGCTCTATGAGAATGAGTGCACAAGATGAAAATATGAACCAGGGTTTTCCACAGAGTTTCGGCCAACACTTTCTATTTTCACTTTTTTTTATCAAATCGCAGGAAACTTTTAGGCTTTTTTTTCTATGCCGTGGCTTACTCCTTTTTTTTAGTTAGGCCGAACTAGTGTTGTCTTCCCTTTGCACAAATTCAAGAATTCAGCAAGCGTAAATAGTGCTCAAGAACAGCCCCAACGGCAATATCAAAAGCTAGTCTCAATTGATGAAAGGATATAAGTGAAGCTCAACTACAGCAATTCTTTCTTTTCGCTAGCTAGTGTTTGGCACAAGGAGTAATTTTTTTTTGAAACCAAACTGCAGGTAACTCTCAGTTTTGATGGAAGTGGATACTATCACAAACTCTCCCCCAAATAGAATTCGAATGTATCTCTTGAGAGCAATTCGGACAACAAGGAATTTAGGATTCAAAAGTAAATGCAATTACTCTTTTTGGTTGTTTATTGAGGGATTCAATCAACAATTTTCTAGGGTATATGTGGACACAAAGATCAAGCTACGCCAATAAGCACAAAGATCAGCACGTAAACAAAATTTCTAATGGACGAAAACTTAACAAAACTCACGAGAAATAACAGATTGAACTAGGGTTTCGGAATTAATTTTTTTGCGTGCAATTTTCGGTTTTCTTTGGACTATAGGGAAAAAAATGAATCTAACTACGGGTTAATAAATTCTCACCGAGTAAACCTAGAATCTGATACCATATGATACGGGGAGTGCCCGATCTTCTCAGTGAGGAACCGTGGATAGTTGATGCGAAGTAGACGATGTCGCTAGTTGAACACTCGCGCCAATGCACGAACCCTCAACTCTTCGAAATACGCCCAAAACACTTGTTCGTCGCGAGACCACAAACGACGAACGCCAAGTCCCCAATTCCCAATGGAACGACGGCTTGACCTTGAATTGCAGAATGAACAATGGATTGCCTATTTCTCTCTCAAAGTCCTCGCATGAACTTTGGTGTTGAAAGAACAAGCAATAGCTATGTTTCAATCTTATGCATAAAATTGGTCTCCTTACAATGGGGTCTAACCCTCAATATATAGTACCTGTCCACCTCATGGATGGTCAAGATGTCCTAAACCAACTCCAACTCATCCCTACATATATTTGGAAACAAACTCACATAAAAGGAAAAACCTAAAATTAAACCGTCATAATGTTTCGGTCATAACTTTTTATCCGTGATGAATTTGAAGGTGGGCCATGATGGGGTTATGGGTCCCGATCTTCCGATAGGATGATAACTTCGATTTTGGTGGAGGTGACCCTTGCGAACCGACTACAACCGAACGACGTCACTTGCGCCTTAGCAATCGCTGAACCACACTCCAAGTCGTTATCAACCGTGCCAAGAACGCGGTTGACCTGACCACGAAGGTCTATTCCTGCATGCAACCGAAGAACAAGCAAGAACAAGATAACAAGCAATCTGAAATTGCAAATATTTATATTGAGTTCAAAAGGTGGGATTCCGAAGGCTGTCTTGACAGGTGGTCATCCGACACAACTGAAGAACAGAAGTTTGCACGAGGGCAAAACCAAAACTCAACGAAATCCAACTTGATCTCTTCCTTGAATTGGTGTAAAATTGATGTGGTGCTGTAAAAATATATATTTTTATCATTACGTAGCATCATATTCTCATTTAAACTATGTGGAAGCTGAAGAAACGAATTCACCTTTAGTTCAATCTTGATATTAGGCGGTACAGTCGTATGTGTTTATGGCGTGGTCACATCAGGCCAGATCCATTGCGTAGCCCTTGAAATTATCTTTCCAACGAGTACAAGAACACCTGAATCGGACTCCGTTTGTGAAAGTTATGACCTTTTTAGTAACTGCCTGCCAGGCTGTCCCGAACCGAATCCGAATTGAATTCTGAGTTGAATCCGAGTTTGAATTGGATTGAGCACGTGGGAACAGAAACCTGAAACTTGCGACGCGAATTTGGGGCTGAAGATGGCCAATTATGAGGGTCTTAGAGGGCAAAGCACAAGCTGGTTGGTCTTTTGTCAATTGGCTTCGTCGTTAGCTTTCCAACGAGTACAAGAACGTCAAAAATGGACACGGTATCCGAAAGTTATGCCTGTTTTACTAAAGGTGTCTCGGAATAGGAATCCTGCTCGGACTCAAAACCGACTCGGACTCAACTTTTAACCGCTATATCTTTCAATCCCATGAGCCAAACTAGCTGAATGTTTTTTTGAAAGTTTGTGGCTATATGTAGAAGGTCATCACCAATTTTCACTAGATTTGGCATAGTTTTGATGTGATTTTCAATTTTTGAAAAGGTGGCCACTTTTTGGAAGGTTCTACACGGTTTCTTTGAAGGAGCACAAGGACTTAAACTACAAGTTTTTGATAAGATTTTCAAGCCAAATACAGATCTCCTACGTGCTCAATCCAATTCAAACTCGGATTCAACTCAGGATTCAATTCGGATTCCGTTCGGGACAGCCTGACAAGCAGTTACTGAAAAGGCCATAACTTTCACAAACAGAGTCCGATTCAGGTGTTCTTGTACTCGATGGAAAGATAATTTCAAGGGCTACGCAATGGATGTACCCACATTCAAATTTATTACGGATAAAAAGTTATGGCCAAAACATGGTGACAGTTTAATTTTTAGGTTTTTCCTTTTGTGTGAGTTTGTTTCCAAATACATGTACGGATGAGTTGGAGTTGGTTTAGGACCTCTTGGCCAGCCATGAGGTGGAGAGGGAACTATATATTGAGGGTTAGACCCCCATTGTAGGGGAGACCACGTTTGATAATAAAATACTCTTATTCTTTTCATGGCCGACCCAACTTGAGGGAATTGGGAGTTTGCTGAAATCAAGATCGTTCAACCTTTCCATTGGGAATTGGGAGCGCGATGGAACTTCATCGGTGGTCGTGAAGTTCAGCACGTGTGGTTGGGCGAATTATAGAGTGCTAACTCTTGCATTGGCAACGGGAGATCACTACGGCTCATCAAATCCACGTGAGTATCTTGATCCTACGTCGAGAAGATTGGACGACCCCGTATCATCTTGGTATCAGAGTGCGTTTACTCGGTAGGATTATTTACCCTTAGTTTTAGATTTATTTACTTCTGTTCCTATAGTCCACCAAAACCGAAAATTGCCACAAAAAAATCCAAACCCTAGTTTTTGCATCTGTTAATTTTGTGAGTTTCGTTAGGTTTTGATCCATTAGAATTTTGTTTAGGTGCTGATCGTTCGTATTTATTTGCGTAGCTTAATCTTTGTGTCCAATCCAAAATCCAAAAAAAAATCTTGCTGATATTTTTTCATCAATTGAGACTAGCTGTTGAATATTGCATCTAGGGCTGCTCTTGAGTATTTTACACTTTGCTAAATATTTGTGACCCGCAAAAAAAAATCAAAGGAACAATTAAAGCTAGTTCGGCCTTTAAAAAAATGGACAACTGAAAAAAAAAAGAGAAGAAAAGAAAAAAAAACATGGCCGAATTTGGGTGAGTTCCTTGTCCATAAATTCAGATTGTGTGATTTAATTTCTTGAGCAATCTCGTGCCCTTACATTGATATCATTGCAATTGGCTAGCGTCTCTCCTAGTACTTGCTGTAAAACGAGCTATCTAATCTTTAATGTCAAATTGCCTCTAGTTAGCTCATTCATTTGTTTGCATCAAGTCACATTGATCTTTGCGTGTGCGTTCATATACTTCACTTAAATCTTTTGGATCAGCACTTAGGCAAAGTATTCTAGCTTGGATTATTACTTAACTTTACAACATCAAGAATTTCAGATTTCTAGGATATACACTTCCATACCAAGCTCCACCATATAACCGTTGTTGTGTAAATAGTGAACACTCTTGAATTCGCTTAATCATCATGTTGCTGTTGTCACTTCTACCATGTGTAAGTTTTTATTGGCCTTAATTCACTTCGGAAGGGTAAGAACTTTACTTGGGAGAGAAAATAGTGAGATTGAGTGATTTCCATAAAGCATTATTCTACATAGCTACTTGTTTCTTGCATAGCTAACCATGTCAGGTGGACGAGAACACCATGATGAGAGTGGTGAGACAAATGAAACTCAAGCATTCGTTAAGCAATATCAATTTGGGGCATTCCGTGAACACTTTCAATGTGAGCTACGCCAAGGGATCGATCAACTCCATGAGAAGCATGATGCTTTCGCTGATCAAATTGCACGGGAGATGTAAAACATGGAGATACAAGCTGATGAAAATGTGCGCCAATTGCGGGAGGACATTGGAGCCCTCACTAGGCTCATACAAGCTCGCAATGGTGGCGATGAAGCAAGTGTTCAAGGAGGAGACGCTGCTGCACATGTACCTCTGAACCGCAACATCGAGTGGTCGCAGCAAGGTGCGCCCACCACATATTAGAGGACGAGGAGGAGGAGGCCATGGAGGGCGTGGCCAAGGCCTAGGTGGTGGCCGTGGTGGTGCTGCACATGCAATGGAATGGGATGGTGATTTTGCTTTGCATCGCAATGACCAATATCGTCGTCCACGCAATGAAGATGATGGATTGGGCAAGCTCAAGTTTTCCATGCCCAAATTTGTAGGTGGGACTGATCCCGAGGAGTATCTTACTTGGGAATTGAAGGTTGACAAGATATTTCGTATGCATCACTATTCAGATGAGAGAAAGATACAGTTGGCATCACTTGAGTTTGAAGGCTATACTTTGGATTGGTGGGAACAAATCATTACTCAAAGAGCTGAGAATGGAGCAGACTCTGTGGCATCATGGCAAGAGATGAAGCGAGAAATGAGAGCCTATTTTGTTCCTCGTCATTACAAGCGTGATCTATTTGATAAATTGCAGAATATGAAGCAGGAGAAGAGACTTTTGGAGAAGCATACAACACAGTTCTATCCAAGTCCATCCTTGGTTCTTATGCATGCTTTGGTGTGTCATGTGAGAAGATGACCGAGCATGGGACTTTCCCTTCGGTCAAGGAGACATGTAATGCCCCATTGCTACAAACAACACCTGAGATGTATCAAAAACCATGTAAGGATGAGTGCCACATAGCCAAATTGAGTGAGAGTGATAAAAACAGTGAGTTGTGTGATTCCACCAAACATGAGGTTGAGAGCATCCAAATTGAGAGTGAGAGAAATACACAAAAAGAAAAGTGGGAAAGAGATGATAGGAAAAGTGATATTACTTTTTATACTACAACTTACTCTCTACTTCTAGTGTTGCTTCTCATGTTATGCAGGTTGACATTAAAGCTGAGGAGTCGAATGTTCCACAACCGGTACCATTGGAAGTCAAAGATGAGAAGATAACCACAGTTAAAGGTGAAGTACTTGCTGCCCCGTTGTTACATTATGATGATTTAATACCAACACCGATATCAACTGAGGAGAATAATAAAGGTAACAATATTGGTGCTGAAATTAATTGTGAAACGGTGAGTACTTGTGAGAACTCATATATACGAATGAAAATTCCATGTTTTGAAATTTCTTTGCTCAATTTACATAATGTGGAATTGATTACTCATAAGGAAGTTCTTACGCGAATATCTCCTGATGATTCTTTATATTATATCATGTTTGATCATCCTAAAGAACTATCTAGTGTGATTGAGAATGTTGCTGAAATTTCATGTTTAAAATCACTAGTTAGTACCTATGCATATACATATAAGTTCAATTTGATTGAAAATTATGGTATAGATGATAAGTTTTATATTTACCGAATATGCATTACATGTGATAAGTTTGCTGAATTGAAATTGCATATTTTGGATAAACAATCTTCTGTGCCATATCGTGATCACAATGAGATGAGTTTCAACAATAGTGCTGCATGTTTCAAAAGATTTCTTAAGCCTACTTATTAATCCTTTAATGTACAATCATGTAGAAATAATCAGAGTAGCGCAGTTGAAGCATGGGAGGAACTAAAAATTTTCTCCCCCATATTTGAACAACTTAATTTGGTTTGGCCCATTAATGACTTGTCCATGTGCCTAGCAAAGTCGAGGACGACATTTTCTCATGGGAGGGAGAATGATATGAAAGACAATGTTGCAATGTATACATCTTATGGTTGTCGTTATATTAATTTGTTTGTGTGGAACAATGAGAATGACACGATAATTGATTCATACATATACCATGCATATGTTTTGTTCTTTTTATCTACTAAGCCTTCAGATGTTCTTGATATGCTAAGCAAAAGAAGTTTTGATGACAAATATATATACCATGCATATACGTTGTATTCTTTGCTTAGTATAATTTCAGGCTACCAAAAGCCGAGAACGGCTTTTCTTGAAGAAGGGGAGGATGATGCGGATACGTACAAGCTTATCACTTTTCAGTCAAATACATTATTTCACTGGAAAGAAGTATTGAGTCGCATTAAATATTGTCAGGTGAATTTGTTTCTTAAGGAGTTTCTTTTAATTGATGATGAACTTGAAATACTACATCATGCTATTATTTTATGTATTCTTAGGTATGATTCATGTGAAGACTTGGGAGAGCAAAAGGGAGGAGCACAAGGACTTAAACTACAAATTTTGGATAAGATTTTCTAGTCAAATTCGGATCTCCCACGTGCTCAATCCAATTCAAACTCGGATTCAACTCAGGATTCAATTCGGATTCGGTTCGGGACAGCCTGACAGGCAGTTACTAAAAATACCACAACTTTCACAAACGGAGTCTGATTCAGGTGTTCTTGTACTCGTTGGAAAGATAATTTCAAGGGCTACGTAATGGATCTGGCCCCACCTTCAAATTCATCATGGATAAAAAGTTATGGCCAAAACATAGTGACGATTTAATTTTTAGGTTTTTTCTTTTGTGTGAGTTTATTTCCAAATACATGTAGGGATGAGTTGGAGTTGGTTTAGGACCTCTTGGCTAGCCATGAGGTGGAGAGGGAACTATATATTGAGGGTTAGACCCCCATTGTAGGGGAGACCACGTTTGATAATAAAATACTCTTGTTCTTTTGATGGCTGACCCAACTTGAGGGAATTGGGAGTTTGCTGAAATTAAGATCGTTCAACCTTTCCATTGGGAATTGGGAGCGCGATGGAACTTCATCGGTGGTCATGAAGTTCAGCATGTGTGGTTGGCGAATTATAGAGTGTTAACTCTTGCATTGGCAACGGGAGATCACTACGGCTCATCAAATCCACGTGAGTATCTTGATCTACGTCGAGAAGATTGGGCGACCCCATGTTTTTTGTTGTGATTTAGAGTGTCTAAACCAAAATGAGTTTTTTGTGGTGTGGATTAGAGGAGTTTAGCCCATGAATTTTCTGTTGTAGATACAAAAACTAAAAACCCTAAAAGAACGACCAAGCAATGCGAAGGAAACATGAGATGCAATGGACAACAACTATACAATTAAAACTAACGGATTGAAAACTAACAAAACCCACAAGATGCAACAAATTGAAAACCAAGGCTAAGATTTTTTTTTGTCTTTGTATGTAGGACAAAATATAAAAACCAAACTATGGTAAAAGATTATCCTACCATGTCAACCCGGCGATCTGATACCAAAATAATACGGAGGTGACCGATCTTGAAGGGTAAATATGTGGCTAACCTAAAATTCTATAGATACTACTGAACAGAAAAGCACGATTATCTGTCTCGATTACAGACTCCCATGTACCAGAATTCAACTAGCAACACGCTTTGTATCT